>OY728149.1:46411732-51411732 GCA_963277665.1 Viscum album
TTTTTCACATCCTTATCACTACTCATACATAAAATCCTATGAAAAATATTTTAAAGTGTTGGATGATCACAAAAGTAACAGTAATGGATATATAAAAATAAATAAAGAAATATGTTATTCCATGAATACTCATAATGATTTTCCTTTTTCAAAGTAAACATTAAGCTCAAAATAAATATTTTCTTACTTTAGAAATCATCTTATCTACCTAAATTTTTTCAAAGGGAATTTTATAAGAAACAATAAATTAAAAAATTAAAAACCTAAACGTGTATTTATAATCATGAAAAACAAAAGAAAACTTTTTAAAAAAAATTAAACATTTCACCCTTAGGAAGTAGAATATATTTTCCTTTAAACATAATCTCAATAGATTACATTGTGAAATAATAATATTCCATTAAAATCCATAAAAAGAATAGATAATTCATGTAGGAAACTTATTACATCCTTTTCATATCACTATTACAAATATAATAACCAATAAGACCAAATTACAATATAATTTTCCAGAGACCATATTCAATTCCCGATGCATTTTTGGACTATAACGGACCCACCCATCCATGGTTCATTATATAATATACCATACTTGGTTTATAAAAAACCCCTCATCATTGTTATATAATGGAATCACCCATACATTGTTTTTAACAGAACCATCAATCATCATAAACAGTTACCATGAACTATAACGTAATCATAAAACATGAAACATTTTATCTTCATCATGACATTTATAAAAATATTCTTTTCACCCATAAAAAACATTATCAGGTATCAAAATAACCATTAAATTTAAAACCATTTTTATAAATACTCAAAACAAGGATAAAAATGTGTTTTATTTTAAGACAAAATGAAATTTTGTCATGGAATAAAAACATAACATAATTGTTATGTCAGCTGGAAAAACCATTGATGTAGTATACCTTAAAATAGAACATTTTTTCCATTTTTCAAAATGTTCCGTATAAAATACATAAAAAGATTCCTTTTGAAATCCTTTGAAGTAAAGTTAAAAGTGACATAATGTTTCCTTTATAATTCATTTATGTCTATATAAATACATAAAATTTTTTTTAAGAATATTTACATGGAATAAAAATATTTATAAAATATATCATTAAAACATTTAAAATAAGGTTTTTGATGTAAAGTGTCCCATACCTCGAGTTTGACTCATCATTTACGTTCCTTATATTACTGAATAATAAACTTATGTTAATAATTTAACTTCTTAATAACCCTTTTAATGTTTATTATTCCATTTATTTTATCTATTTTCATGCTATATAAAATTACATAATCAATTAAGTTCACATCAGATGTTTTGACAATATTTTGATCATATGTTCAAAATGAATATATTAATTTTCCAAATGTTGGTAGGTGTACAGTGTTTCTAGGAATCAGTAGGTGTATAGTGTTTCCATCTTCCTACAGTTTCACCCATTTAACATTTTCTTTGACAAAAAACACATTCAAGACCTTATTTTAAGTAATTTAATACCAATTAAAATCCCATAACTCCTATATTAATTTTCATAATGATCATGATTCCTTTACTTGGTCAAACCACATGGTTTAATGTGATCCACTTTTAATGTAAAATCCATTGTATCTTAATCCACTCCTCCATTAAATCTTTTAAAGGGATGAGATATATTCGTCCCTTATTCTATCTTCCTATTACCTAGTGCGAGATGCTCGAATCTTTCCTTCTTCCCAAAGGAGTGGTGTGATCGAACCTTAATACTTGTATTTTATCCCCTTGAAGCTTCTTCCTACAGCATGTGCACCCCTATTTTTGTGCAAGTAGAAAGTGTCGATCCATCATCGTAGAAGGTATGATCTACCTTTGTTCTCGTGTTTTATTCGATCCTTATTCTCTCGTTCCTCCGTTCCATGTTATAGAATTTGATCTCCATGTTTCTAATAGAGTTTTCTTGGGTGTCTGTTGGTGTGGTTGTACTATAGTGTGCTCAGGTGGATGCAGTTTTCATGGGGGAGGCAATTGTAATCCGTTGTATGGATCATTCTCGTATAAAGAACATCAAGAACAATTTGAGTTAGAGGATTTATGTCTTCTCAACTCTTTTACGAGCAATCATAGAGTTAGCATGATTTATCCCACTGGATATTAATGTAATTGACATAATAAATATTTGAACTAGAATAAAATAATTGGTATTGATCGTATGTTATTACCTATTATTTTTCTAGATAGTGTGATATATATTCTTTCCTTGTTTAGCATATAATTCTTGATGGAAATTTGTAAATAACGTAAACATGGATTAATTTTAATTATTTTTCAATGATAAAGAGGCATGTAATTGAATCTAATTGTTGTTGTTGAATATTGATGATAATCAAATTGATGCAGTAAGAATGAATAATTAATTTTTGATAACTTACTGTTTAGGTTTCCCGTAGTTGGAACCTAAAAATAATAAATTTTGTAATTTTAGATGGATTATGGAACCAGTTGTTTGATAAAATATAACATCTGGTAGGGTTCTGATTTACCCTCTTCCTTGTAAGGTTGAGTGCCTTATGCTTTGGAGCCATGAGTGCTCAGTATGTATGAATGTTGGATTCCTTGTTTAAGGTCCAAGATCCCAATTGATATACTGTTTATTTCTTGCTACTTGTGATGTGTTATGAGCCTGGATGGATGTTGTGAGATGTGGGGATAGGGAGTCCCATTGGTTGTGGTAGTATTTGACACCTAGAGTGGCGAGATGCTTGGGTTTATGCATGTGGGTGTTGGGGAGGACGCCAGATATAATGAAACGGGATGGTTTTTGATTGATTGGTTGTTTGCTGAATATTGTTGGTTGTTTATCTACATAACTTTCCCCACTAATCAAGATAGTTGTTCTTGCATACCCTCCTTCCAAAAGGGGCGAAAACGTATACGGTATGCCACATGCTTTTTGTGTTTAGATTCTCGAGGGAGGATGGGTCTATACTCCTGCTATAGGTGGAAAATACTTGATGAATAGTTAATCTACTCACCGGGTTGAGCCCCCTTATGTTTAGTAGCTTAGAATTTTTTTCTAGAATGCCTAGGAATATGGGAACGTAATAATGATGTCAATAAGTGATTAAATAAATGATGTTAACCTATGGGGTTGGAGCATGGTGGGATGCAATGATGAGGTTCCAATTTAAAGGAACAATGGACTTTGGTGTGATGATAATGAAATATAAACTGGAATTTTTAATGGTTAATTAATGTATAAAGAATTAATTAATATAAAGTGAAACTAATTAAAAGGGACTAAAGTAATGTAATAAATCTCTTTAAATGGTTGTGTGATTATATGATACCTAATCTTAGTAGTGTAAGCCGAGAGTCCGAGGGATGTTAGCTGTAGTTGAGTATAAGACTAGGTTATGCCCATAGTGTGGTTTTGAGCAATAGTATATTCTATAATTTTTGTGTTTCTATACACTAATCCACCCTATCAGTTAGGGAAAATGGCACTCCAGGGATTCTGATCCTTAGGTGGGTGTTTTCCCTAACATTCTGGTGGGAGTATGGATGGATGGCTACCCCCTTTTTCCCCGCTCACTTCTCTTGATAGTTACTTGTGATGGAAGGAACAACAGTTAATTTCCCCATATATGTGTGTAAGGAGATGTAATGTCTTCTGTTTATTCAAACACATATATTCGGGATATATTTTTCTATGGACTACTATAGGTGTAACATGTATAAGCTATCACGGCTTGAGAATCCATAATCGGTGTATGGGCTGTAATGGCTTGTGGTATAATACTTGATGTATGATACACGTTATGCTAACTGTGGTGGTTCCCAGAAACTACATGGTTACTTTGATTACGTGGATACAGTGGTTTTATTTCACAAGGTGAATATTGTGGTGCATTGACCAAGTGTCTGCAGGTAAGCCTTTTTGGAGAGAGATGATTAGGATGTGAGACGTTGGGGCAAATCGGAAAACCAGTGGAGTACCCTTGATATTATTTATAATATTATATAATCTTGTATGAGATACTTGGTGAGAGTATCCATGGTGAGGCTAGTAGCTTGGTGTACATGTCTAGGTGATGAGTTAGTTTCACTTGTAGTTCATTGGGCTATAGCATGCTTTCTTTACTTTTTCACGAGAGGCTCTGGGGAGGATCCTACTGAGTATATTTTTATACTCACCCTACGTATATATAAAATATTTTTCATGTCACTTGGAGTAGGTAGGATATCAGGTTGGTTACTACTAGATTGGGGTTATAGGAGTTGTTCGGGCTTTGTAGTCATTTTTGTTTTACCTTCTTTTGGTACTTTTAGTTTTCCATTTCTGTTGTAGTAGTTTTGCATGCCATTACATATGTGTACTTTTTATTTATTTTATATTACAGTCTGAGTTGGTGTTAGTTGGTGTATGTCTTATCTCTCTCTTTCTCATGTTTTCTATTTGAGGGTAATTCCTCCCATTTTTGTGTTTATTGTACCCTTAGTGCTAGTTTCCAACTCAGGGCCTACTAGAGGTGGGACTCGAGGGTCGTTGTCTCCCTTCTCGCATTGCTATCCTAGGAGGGGTGCACTTTGTTGGGAGGGGGTCATGAAAACTTCAATGTAACTCAAAACCTATAAATGAATAAAAAAACAAATAATTGAAGATAATTATCAAAAGAATGGATAAAAATATAACAATACAATTTAATGTGGTTTAGTTGTGAGTTACACTCTATCAGTATAATGCTACATTACTTTTATTAAGGAATCAAAAGATATTTGAAATTGTGTGACACTCTTGGTCAAATGATTCATCACACTAAATATATTATAAATCAGTTAATGAAATCATTACCTTATCCTCTAATCATCACAGTGATTTCATCCACATAGCTCCTATCTTCGCAGTTATCTCTCAATTCAGTCAAATGTACCCACTTCCTTAATTCCTCCAATCAGTACATTGTACACCTCTTGAAACCCTCACTAGTTGACTCTTATGTTTTTCTAGAGTTAAAATTATGAATGTTCTTTATTCCTCACACTTTTTCCATTTATAGATTCAAGGGTAATTTTTTATTTTTACCTTCCATCTATACCTTCTAATTACCATCTAATGGACAGTGTAAATAATAATCATTTGGACTATAAATCTTGGTTGTCGATCATCTGGACACTCGGACCTTGGTCGCTACTTCTCCACCATCACCATCAATCTTTTAAAAAGTATACCACTGGTATTTATTCTTCTATTTAATCTAATACCTTGTTCAAAAAGATGTTTTCATAACTGATCCTGACATGTATAACCAAATTCATGTATCCCATAGACTAACATGATGTGTGTTTGGAAACTACACATCTTTTGATATTTTATCCTCTCTATAAACTTTAGAGACAAGATTACATGAGACACAATATGTACTCAAAGGATATTTTTTTTTATCATTTCATTATTTATCGAAACCCTAGATACTATATCCTTATTTTTCACCATTTATTTTTTCAATGGACACAACTAATTACTATCAATGCCATAATATACATGTGCCTAATCCATGCCACCAGTTTTCATTATTTGAGCTACCTCTCATGTAGAATCAATATCAAGATCTGATCATGTTAATCCATAATGAATAATATAATTCCCCCCAAGGATTGACACCACCTCCCCTCACTTCCATAACCACCTTATCACCACCTGAAGCTATCTCCCTTAGAATTATTCATTACCACTTGGATTGGTGAGGGTTTAATTGATCATGGGGAAGAAAGGGTAGATCGAGGGGAGAAGGATTTCTAGCATCCAAAGTATTCCAACCACACCCATGAAAACCACTGTTGGCAACTTCCAGTGCCACTACCCCATACCAAGATTCATTACATGAAGGGGAAGAGGGGTTGTTGGTCAATGTATCATTTGGTCACCATACTTTATTCATAAATTCATTATTTGATTAAAAACACTTAAATTAAAAATATTTAAGTAATAATTATATAATTATGATAGGAATATTATGGAATAAATGCAATGAATAATAATAAAAAATTGAAACAAATCATGGAAAATATGAACAGGTCCTACCTTGTTGGAGAATCACCAAGGATTCAAGGTTCACTCTTGATCTGTAAACTCAACATCATATCCTCCTTAACGAATAATCACAGAAATATATATATAATCTCTATTAATGTTTATTTATAATTATTGGATAACATTATTTTTATTAGATATGAATTTACAAATGATTATTAGGTCAACAAGATATTTTATTAATGTTTCAAAATAGGTTTGGTTTGAGGCCTGAAACATGAATGAATTTAATGCCACTCATTGATAAAACCCCCCATCCTGAGTCAAATTATGGTGATGTATTTTTCATCTGGGGATTCATTTAAAAGATATAAGTGATTTCCTTAATTCATAAACGTGGCTACTGAAAAATATAATATTAATTATTTACTCAAGATCATGTGACACAAAAAAAAATTTAACCAACTATGCGATAACTAGTTAAAATATTTTAAAAATATTTTGAAGGATCCATTGAAAAATCATTGTTTTTATAGATTCAATTTATTGTAAGGTTTTTTCCAATGTCTGAACAAATCATATATATTGTGGGTTGACCACTCTTCCACCCAAAATCTTGTTACTAGAACAAAGGACTAGGTTGTAATAGTGTTCAACCAATCCTTGCTCAAAGATATAATGGTACTAAGTTCTCATAACTCTTAACCCATCCATAATAAAAATATTTATATAATAGTTTTCAATAATACCTAGATTTTTCATGATTAGTATTATCACATTTTAGTTTTTTCCCAAGACTAACTAACTCATTAATGTCAAATTGATAGGGTGATGCATTTCTAAACACATTTATCGATGTGAGAATGATAAATTGTCACCACACCCAACTTGATCATGAATTTTATAAAATGAGGTTGGCACTGCACCCACTACACTCATGGATATTGAGTCTTTTGTATCAAACCATAACAGAATTTCTCATGAATAAAATAACATTAGGTTAGCACAAATCCCACACTAGTATTACTAAATCCTCTACGGGATGACCAACACATGTCCTCCCCATTAGTGAGGGGTTTGTTTTGAGATCTATAATTGAATTGATATTCAATGTTTGGGAAAACATTGGGAGATGTTTTTGGATGTCAAAAAAGACACAAATGTTGATTTTGGTTCTCAGGTGGATTCTGGAGCTCATTGTGGTGGTGGAAACAATGGTCAGTGGGTAGGGTATTTGGCTTGTTGTCAGATACTTTGGATTGGGAATTTATATGTGGAAAACCATAAAAATAATATTACTAGGTTGGGAATTTCAATTTTCATTTTATACTAGGATCTACGTATGGTAAATGATGAATTAGAAAAAACATGATTGAGTGATTTGATTAGCACAGTGCCTGAGGGGTTTCCCCTATGAAAAAACAGTCAAGGATGAATGCCTGTTTTGGAGGAATTTTTTCCATGGGTGAGTGTGGTTCCTAAAATAATGAAACTATCCGAAATAATAAAAGAGGAATGTCAATATTGAATTGGTGATGGCTGGTTTTGTTGTCTCTCTAGGGGCTGAAATGGTGAGTCCACTATTGTATAGTCCCTTCTCTTTGGGAAATTTGATAGACCATGGGGAACATAATTTTGTGGTGTGTATCATGATTTAATGGAGGAGCCTATATAATAAATGGAAATTTGGGATGAGACTTGGAGAATTTTAGATATATTTTTTGGGGACTGGTAGAAGGTGCAGCATGGTATGGTGAAAGTCACGGCGTGTCACCATTTTGAGAAAATGATGGAATAGCCATTATTACCCCCTCTCAATTTTAAAACACCTCACTCCTCTCTTCCTCCCTCACAATCCAAGAACCAGGGGATCACAATGGATCTCCATCTCCCTCTATTCCTTTGATTCCCCCATTTATTTAGGGTGTTTTTGTGTGGTTTCCATTGATTAATGGTGATATTACTTCTCTTCCCTCCTTCTTTCCTCTCTTCATTTTTTGATGCTTATTTTTTATTGTCTCCAACTAGGGTTTCATTGAAGATTCCACTAAAGAATAGTAGAACCATATCTATATTATTGGTATTTCATATTGAATAGTTATATAAAATGCAAAGATGATATCAAAATGTCTTCACATGTCATTTTAGATTAGGTACACAACTGGATGAGTTTATTTGGAATTTTTTATTAAATTCAATTAAATTTACTATTTGAATAGTGTTTCTTATTAGATTATTATCCCAGGATGGTACTGGAGTTTTCTATAAACCTTTTATGTCTGGTTGGTCATCATTTTAGTGTGATGAGGCTACTTAATAAGTTATTGGGTGTTTATACATAATAGTGTTAACTTGATAATTAATTATAAATAGTTAAAGTTGAATTCAGTAATTGATTATGAATCATTTCTAATTGATTATTAGAATTTTCGGAATGATTTAGGGGTCATGTGGATGGATTATGGTCAGTTGTATATGGACAATCTTGGATGAGAATTTCCTAGTTGTGATAAAAGTGAATAACTCCAGGAATGAGTTAGGTGGTCCCTATACATTTCCATATGGTATTATTCATTTTATTTGTACAATATGTGGCAAGTGATCTTTCCACTGAGGTTGATTGAACTATTTAAATTATATAAATTTCTTAATTAAAATTAAATTCCTATGTATGGATTGTTCAAGTGTTAAGGGATATGATAGACTCTTGAACACAAGCTTATTTCCTCAACCATTTATGGTCAAGGCCTTAATTATAAATATTTTCCATGAGACGAATGGACCTTGATGGGTGTGAACTAACTAAAATGAAATGAATGAGATGTGGTTTCCATTATGATATGTTACTTTAGATGCCTCTAGGTATAGGTGACTGTTTAATTGAGATAGATAAAATTGTGATTATACATGTGGGACCCATTGGGATGATTTAGGTCCTTTGGGCTAGTTGAGATAGGTGTGGGTGAGCATTCCTCACCCACTGAGATGTGATTAACTAGGAAAGTAAACCCTATAGAAATTTATGGATAATTTGGTTTTGAGAATCAACTTGTGTGAATTGAGAAGGGGATGGGCTTGAGATCATTTCCCTTGTGTGACTATGCCTATGAGGCCAATGAGGTTGTGATATCATTATTATGAAGAAGGGATGCATTTATTTTGAGACTTTAAATATAATGCCTAATGTTGGTCACTTAGGATTAGACCTTTAAGACTATCATGTTTAGATGTGATCTTTGGTATAGATCATGTCTCGGTGATTATTGGATGCCTAGGACATTCTCCTAGGATTATACTATTGAGCCTGATACTGTATAAATACCTTGGGAAATCCCCATTGTTTTAGTCTTTGGGTCTATATATAATTCCCAAGATATGGGGTTCCAACCTATGGGTCTATATGATTTCCTAAGATCACACCCTATGAATCTATTTTATGCCTGATGTTTTTATTGGAATGCATATAAAGGTACTAGGTGTAGAGAAAGATCCTAGTTGGCATTTTCCAACTATGATTTTTCTGTAATCAATGAATAGTCCAATATATACATGATAAATAACTGCATGAATAATGGAATTAAATTTATGATTAACTAACAACTATGATGGAACAAAGAAGTTGGGATGATCACATATAATTTATAATTTATTTATTTACATAATGAAATTCCTTTCATTGAATATCTTTCTTCGTTAATGAATCATTATACCACTTTTTGTTATTCCATCATTGTGGTAAGAGGGTTCAAGGATGGAGACCCTATAGCATATATCCACACATTTATTATAAACCTTTGAACAACATAATAGAAATCCTTGGGTGATAGATTCAAAGATTTTTATGCTTTTCATATTCATTGACAATCACCACAAAAATAACTTCAGGTTGAAAGACTGTTCTTAATATTTCTAGTCTTGAGAGGTTGGTGGAGGAGGATCAATCTTAGTTCATGATAGTGTTCTAAGAGAAAATATCTCCAGGGATTGAGAGAATTTTTTATAAACTTTAATTGTGCACAATCAAAATAAATTTTTAAAAATATATAATTAGGTTTAAATAAATATAGGGTTAGACAAATAATAATTAAACATGGATCCTTCTTATTTTCTTAATCCCTAGAAACCCCCATTTATTAATAATAATAAAATTATTATTTAATTGACATGCTCTAGGCATGTAGATAAAATGACTATTATTTCCATGAATAAATAATTTATTATTTATTCAAATAATATTTAATAAATAATTTATTATTTGATTATTAAACTCAATCTGCCAACCCTCCTTATCATTTCATGGGCCTTGAATAATGAATATTTATTTAATAAATAAATATCAATGTATTATTTACTAATAAATAAATAAATATTATATTCAAAAATCAATGAATACATGTTTATTAATTATTTTTGTTACCAAATAAATAAATATTTTTTATATTGCAAATATACCAGAATAAATAAATATTATATGTTCACATAATTAAAAATTACCTTGAAGAATAAATATTTATTTAATATTCAACTCATACAATCTTCTATCGAATAAATGGGTATTTAATATATTTTATTAACTAAACATTTAAAATTATTCTACCACATATGGGAATAATATTTATTAAATATGTTAAATTAAACAAGAATTTAATTGAGGTGGTGAATACACTTAGAGTGTGGCCCTCTTGGCCCCTTTCTTAGTGGAATTTGGTAGAACCACCTAAAATCCAAGGTTAGTATCTATCAAATTGTTGAGGCATCCATAAAAAAATAATTTAAATGTCATGATGACAATATACACTTATGAACATAGGTTTTGTAATATAATCTATTAATTGTGATATCTTTAATTGATCTGGTTGCCTGATAGGTTTATCAATCTATATTCTCAATGTCTCTTTCTTTGAATTTTTATATATGAGCATTACTATAGAATTACATGGTCATGGAATTAATAATTCAGTTTTATTTCATCCAAATGGATTTATATATCAATTTCCATTAACAGAAAAAATGAAAAAATTATTTATTGCATTAATCATTAATGCAACATTTCTTGTGATGTACCCAATGTGTCATACCTATCCACGAGCATATATCATCTTGGTTTTCATAAATACATCAAAGTACATGGATCATATTATGCATTAATAATAATATTTAAGTCTATGGATCATTACATATTTTCAAAGATAAGAACATCCAATTACCCATATAATTGTGGATTTCCTACTAGCAGTTCACATTCTTATAATCTATTAATCTAAATATTACCAAGGGAATACACTATTTGAAAGTGTCTCAAAGTCTTATGAATCCCCACCCCTGAACACCTGTATCATTTTTATTATGTCAAATGATATTATATAGCTATAAATCATATATTTAAGAATATTGTCATTGAAATTTTGGGTTCTCATCATAACAGGTAACATCTATGACATTTTAGTGTGAAAGTTACCCTTAGGGATTTATCAAATAGATTTAATAGAATAGAATGATCATCATGTGATATGGTATTAATTAATATTTAATGCCATGTATATTATAGTAATCGAATGTACATAGTTGTTGGATCTTGGAAACCAACTCCAATGGACTCCCACTTTCACTAAATCCAACTACTAACAACTCAACTGGTTAGGCTCACATAATGAACAAAATTTTGCTAAGATAAGGCTATATATTATAAGCCCATCGTACTACCTATGGATTATATTTTTACTACTACCTCATTTTTATAATAAATTCCCTCATAAGGAAAAATTACCAATTATATATCCTCTTTCATCCCTAACATCTTGGATAATACCACAGTTAAAATTCATCATGATATGATTGAATTTAACTATATTGGTACTACTACAAAATCATGAAAAAATATTTTCTAAACTCTTTCATTAAGTTATATCATAAACTGCAATGTACATAGTTGAATATAGATACAAAAATTGCTAGTTTTGATAAGATTTACCCTTATATATTACCTTATCCATATGAAAATTTCTGGCCAAACTAATCTAATTAAGACTAGTTTTATATTCCCTTAAAAAGATGATTCTCATTTCTCCAATTTCCAAGAACACATCCATTTTTTCATTCTCAAGAATCGTCGGATAGTTCATAACTACCAGTCTTTTTAGTTCTCCAATTCATTTTTTATATTTTCATTATATTCATTATGCATATTCAAGATCAAACTTGTGTATATTTCATGGAATGTGAGTTATATTTTCAAAGTACTATAAGTCATATGTTGTTTATACATAAAAAATACACCATTTTACATAAAAACAATTAAGGATTATTATTACATATTGTATATTTCAATACCATATCAACTGTGTACTATGACTTGGATAAAGCTACCAATTGATCTATACTAATAGATCATGTTCCCTAGAACATGGGTTCCTACTTAAGTTATATTTGGAGAAATTTTTTAGTCTTTCATAACCGTAAGACTAATCACTTCTTTTCCATATGTCATTAATCATATATGTCTTGGAAAACTATAGTTCTTACACTACCCTTTTTAAAAAAACCTTGAAATAATTCATTCCAAATGAATATACTATGATCATTATATTTTTTCAACCAATTAATGGATCCTTGAAACTTACAATCCATATTAGAATTATTTAATGTCACCGAAATTTTTTTAATGTCATATATACCATAATATTACCTATATGAGAGGTAGACTTAACATATGATTCTTAATATAATGGTTATAATAGCCACGTAAAGTAGAGTTCAAATGGATCAAGAATGGTGATTGGGGTAAAGGTTATATCACAAACTGTGTCTTATAAATTAAAACCTTTTCATAATCAATCATAATTTATTAGTATCAAATTATACCATCCATATATATAGTTTCTCATTAATACTCACAAGTGGTTTCAATTCTAAAAACATTCAAAACAAGGTGCCCAAGATTTTAGTATATAGTTTCCATTATTGAATTTATATAACATTTTCAATTATAGATAGATTTAAATTAATTATTCATATAGGAATTATTTTTCTTACCAAATAACATATATCACCCAGGTTGTGAATATAAAATCACTACCATGGTTTTTAAATTTCCTATACATTATGCATATTTGAAACAATTACTCCCACTAAAAACTTTTGGTGTTTTTTATTTTATGCCAACTTGTGCATATGGAGCTAAGATTCTATTGAAACGTTTCATGCTCTCACTATCTCAGTAGGTATTTTTTTCTAACATACCATGTATTTGGTATAATTAATATATCTTTATCTTGGGTATGTTAATATCCTCGGTAGCTATAGGATAATAAAATGTGATGCACTTTGTGTTTCATTTGACATACATTTTAAGCTAATGTTAACTTAACAAATGTTTCATATCAAATCACCTTAGTTTGTGACATTAATGGACTCCCATAATACCATAGCTTATATAATATCCATTAGTCAATTTAGTTGGCATATGGTTAGTTGTTACAATACTATTTTGTGAAACATGTCTTGAAAGAATTCATGGAATAGTTTCAATATTTATAAAAATCGTCATCAATCTACTTTTCACTATCACCAACTATATTATGTTAATATGTTATTGTGATTTTAGGAAAACCTTCAATACATATTTAATGATCAATGATTACTTGGTTATGGTAATCTTTGAAATACCATCCTAGAGGATCCTGTATAATTTATTATGTACATTCACTAAATTCATCTATCATTCCAAAAATTTCTTAAAGTAATTTAATGAAGCATATGAATTTACCTCTAGATTTTCTAGGGAATTTTTCCTCCTATATAGCTAAATAAATTATGAAATATTTAAGGAATACATTTATTTATAATTTCTTTTTCTAATATTCAATAAGAACATCGATGATACCAAAGGGGTTTTATCTGAAAATAGACTAAATATTATTTTAGGTATATGTTTAACTGTAACACTTAATTTTACATAAAAAGGAACTATCTTTCCAAAAATTGATATGAATATTATAATTTATATTCATCATATGTTCCCAATATTTGATATCTCCGCTACAAATATGGCCTTTATCAATGCTATAAAAGTGAAATAATAGCGCTAAAAAAAGAGATGTTAATCGATGCGAAGATAAAGGGTGTCCCCATTATCAGTGTTCAAAAAAGTGCTGATAAAGGACCCTTTTATTAGCGCTAAAAAGAGTTGATAAAAGACCCCTTTATCAGCGCTATAAAAAAAGAAATGATAAAAGGGGTCCTCTATCAGCGCTTTTTTAGCAATGATAAAGGAAACCTTTTATCTATGCTTTTTTTTGCACTGATAAAATTTTTAAAAAAATAAAATAGAATAAAACCGAATATATAATGTGTAGAGAGGATCCATTAACAGTGCTTGAACCCCCTATTAGTGCTAGGAAGACCCCTCCCACTCTCCCGAGCGCTGCCCTTGCCCGCACATCGCCCAACATGCCCGCATGCACCTCCATGCTTCCACTCGAACTCGAACACGTGATATCCCCCCTTTTGGGACTTCACCTTTACCACTAAGACATTTAATTATTTTCTCTATTTATTGATATATACATATATATATATATAGTTATATTTATTCGTGTCACGACCCGTCCTCGGGGCCCGTGTCGTGACTACCCTAAGCCTGCCTTCCATAGGCCAGGGGTAGGTGACTAGCACCAAAGGTGAATCCCTGACATTAAAGGGAAGGCATTGCCATTAAACATGACACACACATAGACTGAACGCAAGAAGAAGAATCAAGAAGTACTAATAAAGAAAATAAGGGTGTGTTGAAAGTAAGTGGGCTAGTATACAAACCCAACTGAACAACAAGTACAAGTAAAAAAGGGAAATACAGCTCCTGCTTGTCCACCAGGGAATCCTACCTGAGGGGTAGGTATAGATCTCGAACAACTCATTCCTCAGGTACGTCCCATCTAGTCCAGCACTGAGAAGCCTCCCATCCGTCACTCTCAGCCTCAATCACTGTTGACCATCATCTGCACAGAACACAACAAGGTGCAGGCGAAGCCCGTGTAGGGGTGAGTATAACAATACTCAGTATGGGACCCCGAGACCCCCGAAGGTCTCCCAGAATCTACTAAGGATAACCCAAAGAAGAAAGATAAAATCAAAAAGTATCAACCAACCCTACTTAGGTATATGCCCATAAATATACCTAAGTTACCAGTCACTGTCCGGCTCCAACTCTCGAGCCCAAGCACAACCCAGTCCACAAAGGAAGTAAATTCAATCACCACGATGATAATGATTGAAAGACAAGACTCAGCTCACACATGTATAAAACAAATGAAGAGGGGTATAGATGATTAGATTTAGCCTTTGAATCAACTCCTCTGTTGAACCCATGTAATATCCAGGAACAATATCAAATCTGTCGAACCCATAGATGATCCTTGTACAAAAGTCATCACTGTCGAACCCACGGAGGATCCAGGTATAGATGCCACCGATTTCAAACCCACGGAGGATACTAGTACAGAAGTCAACGCTGTCGAACCCACGAAGGATCTTGGTATTGTATCGTCACTGTCGAACCCTTGAAGGATCATGTCATCTCAGTCACAGCCAGTCATATGGTTCCCGCACACAACACGCTCAATTCCAGGAGGTTCCACTACTCATTCCAAGATTATATACATAAACTACCACGAAGTATCGAGTTGATGTATCCCATAATTCTGTCTCATCATAAGGATCCAAATGCGAAAGATGGCACGTCAATTGGACGCCTGGTCCGTGAGTTATTGGCATTTCTGTTCTAGGGACCCGGTTGGTTTTTAGGTTCAAACCAACCCAAACATACCCCAACTGCATCCAATCCACAAGAGGGGTTTGCTAAATGATCTTTCCTACTCATAGCCTTACGTCGCAGCAGAAGGTTCATCATTCGGACACTTGTTGCCCAAAATACAGATGAAATGGTGATTTCAGGTTAAACGGGTCCGGACAGGGGCCTGACCCAGTCAGCGGGTCCAACCTGGTCTAATGGAGCAGCCCAGCCCGATGGTGGTCCGGCCTGATGGCGGCCCACCCCGGTGGGGGCCCGGAGACTGGCCGTGTGGCCTAGCCCAGATGGCCCTGGGGCCCATCCCGGCTGGCCATGGTGCCCGGCCCGGCTGGCCACGGTGCCCGGCGGCTCTCAGTGTGGCATGGCCGGCTGGCCGTGGCTGGCTGGATGCGTAGCCCGGCTGGCCACGCCACGCCATAGGGGGGGGGGGTGTCGTTCCCCCGGCTTCTGAAGAAACCATTGGACCCTTCGAGTCCTACCTTTTGGAGCACCGCTGGTGGCTCTCTCTGACGGCCACCCTCCATTAATCGCTAAGGCTTTTGGCCCCGATCCCTCTCTGGGGTGGCGCGACGGCGCCACACCCCTTCGCTGCCGCCCACCCTGGCCGCTGTTCCGCACCTCCGGCGCGGTGCGGGGCAATGGTGTCGCGTCGCTTTTGTCCGCCAAGGCCCTCCTGGCCGCGGTTCTTCACTGGCACGGTGTGATGGTACCGCACCATTCTGGATCCACTGCGACCCACCTGGCCACGACTTTTGTTTGTGTGGCGTGATAGCGTAGCGCCCATCTGGCAGTTCTACAACCCTTTCACCGCCGACTTCTCTCACGGTCTGCCTCCGTCGTCAATAAAAATAAATAATATCAAACAAAAGGGGAGGGTCGGTCCATCATCGTGCGAACTGAACCCTCCTCGTTACATTGATAATAATTGGGATCAAATAAACAGAGGTTTGAATGAAAAAGAACAAGAAAATAAATCAACTCAAACCCGACCCTGATTCGATGAACGTTGACGATGTCGTGGAAAAAGGGCGGACGTTGATTCGTTAACGTCTGGAAGTGTCCGAGGAAGAAGCATCGTCATCATTCTTCATGGGTGGCACCTTCTCTTTTGGCTTGGTCGAGGATCGAAGACAGTGTTCGTCATTCTTCGGAGATGAGGGGCATTCTTCGTGTTCTTTGTTTGGATAGTATGATGTTCTTCCAAGAGTTCTCCAAAGCTCCACAAAAAAGAATCGCCAACCAAAATAATGGGTTAAGCCGACCAATTATTTTATTTTTGGAAAAAGAATTCAAACCATTTCATATTAATTAATTAATTCCATTAATTAATTTGTGGTTGGGCACACTTATGAGGGAAGGTGTAAAGTTTCAAAATAAATAAAGGGAGAGTTGGATCCATTAAACTCAAGGGGAGTTTAAGATATTTCCCCTACTTAAATGAGGGGTTAAAGGTGTTCAAGTACGTGTGGTCCCCACCGCATGATATCCTTCCAAGGGAGGTTATGCACGGGTGGGACCCACCTCCAACCACCCCTTGGAGGATTAAACCGCCAACATAAAAATAAATGTAATACTTTTATTTTTATTTAACTTAATTAAAAATCCCATAAACTAACATCCAACCTCATTAAAACACAACTCTGGTGATGGTCTCCTTAAGTGAATATCGGAACTACGAGTTCAACGGTGCCCTCAGATTTCAATTCTGAGAACTGGTTCAAATGATATAAAATCCTGCATGCACGTTTACTGAATGTACCAGAAGAAAACTTTAGAAATTGATTTCGGGCACACCGGGCCTTGGAATCAAGCGTCGTTAGAAACTGCGGACTCGTAAAATTCCCATTAATTTAAGGAAAAACATTTCCCATTGAATTTTTGGGTATTTAAATTCTCCCCACCTCAGGGATTTCGGTCCCCATAAGCTTCTAATCACACTAAGGAAACAAATGGGGGTACTGAGCACGCATCTGAACCACCCACTCCCATGTGCTCTCCTGGAGGTTCTCGTGCTGCCAGCGAACGCACACCAGAGGTATCGAACGTCCACACAGGACCCACTCCTGTTGATCCTGAATCTCCACTGGAACCTCTGGGAAAGTCACCCCGTCATCGAAGTCCAGCTCCCCATGGTTGATGATGTGGGAAGGGTCGTGCAAGTATCTCGTCAACTGAGATATGTGAAAGGCATCGTGCACCCGGTGCAACTGAGTTGGAAGAGCCTGGCGATAAGCCACCTCGCCTACTCTGCTGAGGGCATGGAAAGGTCCGATGAATTGTGGGGACAACTTGCTGCCTCAGCCAAATATCTATAGACCTCATCAAGGTGAGACCCGTAGAAAGACGTTGTTGCCATCATGAAACTCCCATGGTCTCTGTAACCTATCAACATAGGACTTCTACCTTCTCTGTGCAGTCTTCATCCGCTCCTGGATGATCTGCACCATCTCCGTCATAGCCTGCACCATCTCTTGTCTCATGAGTGCTGACTCCCCTGGGTCAGTCCAGCACAGAGGCAATCTGCAAGGTCGGCTGTAATGTGCCTCTAAAGGTGCCATTTTGATGGTGGAGTGGTAGCTATTCTTATATGAAAACTGTACCAATGATAAATGATCCTCCCAGCTATTACCGAAGTTGAGGACACATGCACATTGAATGTGCTTGAGAGTCTGAATGGTCCTCTCAGTCTGTCCATCCGTCTGAGGATGGAAGGCGGTGCACAGGCGAAGCTGCGTCCCAAAATCCTCCTACATCCCCTTCCATAGCCGGGAAGTGAAATGATCATCTCGATAAGAGATGATCATCGATGGAAAAATATGAAGCCGTACGATCTCCCGTATGTAGAGGCATCCCAGGATCTGTACTGAACCCTACTCTCCGATTTGTAGGAAGTGGTCCAACTTGGTGAGTCAGTCGACAATCACCAAGATAGAGTTGTGTCCTCTGGATGTACGTGGAAGTCCCATCACGAAATCCATGGATATCTCATCCCACTGACACTCTGGGACCTCTAAGGGATGAACCAAGCCTGCTGTAACTTGGTGCTCTGCCTTCACTTGCTGACAAGTGAGGCATAGAGAGACAAAATCTGCTACTTCCTTTTTCATACCTGGCCAACAGTGCCGTCGTCGGAGGTCATGATACATCTTCGCCACTACTGGATATACCATTAAAGGAGATCTATGGAACTCCCTCAACACTTACTCTTGAAGTGAAATAGGTACCATGGTACGTCGTTTGAAGAGAATTACATGCTCACCACCTTTAGAAAATCCATTAGGTTCCTACCCTATAGATATTTGTGCATGTCGAGCCTCACAGTCAACATCCCCATGCTGCACCTCCCTAAGACTCTGAAGAAAGGGAGGTGCGACTATAAGAGACTGCAAAAAGGCTGCTCCATCACAATCCACAAAGGAAATATTCAACGCAACCAACTGCTCCATCACCTCTCCTTGCAGTTGAATGCCTGATATCCTGCTGAGAGTATATTCTTCAATGTTCCCCTTCCCAGGGGTATAGACTATCTCAAAGTCATAGTCCTGGATAAACTCGAGCCATCATCACTATCTTAGGTTCAGGTCCATCTGTGAGAAGATGTACTTGGGACTCTGGTGGTCAGATTAGACTGTAAAATGCCCACCCATCAGATAGTGCTGCCACATATTCAATGCATAAACCACTGTTTCTAACTCCAGGTCATGGGTAGCATTGTTCTGCTCATGCTGTCTCAACTTCCAAGAAGAATATACGATCGTTGCATGCTCTTGCATCAAAGAACACCCGAGTCCAGTCCCTGATGCGTCGTAGTAAACTACGTACCCAACGCCCTCCTCCGGTAGCCTCAAGATGGGCACACTAGTCAACCTCTACCTCAGATCCTGAAAGCTCTACTTGCAACTCTATGACCACACGAAGGGTTTCCCCTTATTCATCAATGCTAAAAGTGGTGCAGAAACTTTGTAGAAGTCTCACACAAATCTCCGATAGTAGCCAACCAGTCCCAGAAAACTCATTACCTTTGTCAAACTCCTAGGTGGCTCCCAAGCAAGTACTGTCTCGATCTTCACTGGATCCAATGCAAATCCAACCTCTGAGATGACGTGTCTCAATAAGTGAACCAATAGAATCCAAAACTGGCACTTCAAGAGCTTACCACAAAGCTGGTGCTCCCAGAGTGTGTCATGTACTACCTGCAAATGGTAGGCATGCTCCTCCTCAGTGGTCGAGTAGATCAGTATGTCATCGATAAATACTATGACAAAGCGATTGAGGTAAGGATGGAAGATCCTATTCATGAGACTCATGAACACTGATGGAGAATTGGTTACGCCAAAGGGAATAACCAAGAACCTATAGTGGCCATATCGACAAATGAAGGCCATCACTGGCACATCCTCGTCTCGAAATATGAGCTGGTGATAGCCTGACCTATGGTCTATCTTTGAGAACCATTGTGCTCCCTTGAGCTGATCAAAGAGGTCATAAATCCTCGAGAGTGGGTACTTATTCTTCACGGTCACCTGGTTCAGGCACCAATAATCAACACACAGAGGTAGGCTCCCATCCGCCTTCTTGGAGAACAAAATTGGGGATGCCCAGTGTGTAACATTGGTTCGGATAAATCCCTTCCCCTGCAAGTCCCCCAGCTGTACCTGCAGCTCAAAAAGCTCGGTGGGAGCCATACGATATGTTGGAGTAGATATCAGTTTCGTCTCGGGGTACAGGTCAATGTATAAGTCCATCTCTCTGCGAAGAGGTAGTCCTGGAACATCGTCAGGGAAAACATTTGTGTTCTGATACACCACAATTGGAAGACTCGGACTCCGCACATCAACCACTCCAAGGATGAGACTGGCCAACTGATGTGTGATCAGCTTCCCCATCCACTGGGCAAGTCCATCCTACACTACAAAGCCTACCTTCTTGTCGGTGAAGGTAAACCTCATCCCATCCTCACGGACACCCCACACTTTAGGCCTAATACAGTCAATGTATGCATGAACTATGGATAACTAGTCCATACCCAAGATGACATTGTAAAACCTCGACACTGCTATGAGGAGACCCCAGACGAAGCTCTCACCTCCAAGAGTAATCTCACACTGCCGACACCAGTGCATAATTGTTGATTTTTCTCCCGTAGGAGTCTCTGGTCATAAGGATCAAGCCAATCAAACCGTCAGAATCTCTGAGCATTGAACAAGGGCAGTGACAATAAAAGAATGACACACATCTGTGTCTATAAGTACTATAGTAAGGGTGGAGTAGACACAAACAGTACCTCGAATCATATCAGGTGCACTATGGTCATAGGCCTTGACTGCCTGGAGCTGAACTAGCCTGTGTCCTCTAGCTCCCGGTGGTTGGGCTGGATCTCCGGGTGGTGGTGGTGGTAGGGCCTCGAAACGTCGTCCTCCACCTGCTGCTCGGCCAGCTCCTCTGCCACATCCGCCTGCTCTGGGAGGAACACCAAGGTCGAACCTCTGCCTCTGCCTGGGAGGTCCCTCTATAGTCTGCTGCTCATCTGAATGGCGGGTCTGGATGTCTTGAACCATGTAACCCTACCCGATGCATGCATAGCACTTCCTACTCCTCATATGGCTGGCTCTATATCGTGTTCCCCGCACAACTAAAAATGTATCCTAGGGTCGCCCACCTTTCGTTCTGGTACGCTTAGACCTCTACGACATCTGTCTACTGTCGACTACAAAAGACTCTATTACTTTTTGTCCTGTAGTGGGTCTCGCTGTTGGTGACTCCTCAGCTAGAAAACTCTCCACAAGAAGGGCACTCTCCAGCACCCCCTCCTGCGTCGAGATGTTGAGGGAGATCATCGAAGCCCTGATCTCATGCCTGAGTCCCTAATCGATGGTCTGGGCCCTGAATAATGGGTCTCTCACCATATCCCAGGTGTAGCATGACAGGTCGGTGAACCTCGCTTAGTAATGAGGTACTGTCATGCTGCCCTAACACAGATGAAGTAACTCCTGAATCTGCACCGCATGAAGGGTGGATGAAACAATCTCTGATTGGAAGACTCTCAAAGTCCACCCAGAGTAGTGATGCCACATCGCGCACCTGGAGCATCAGGCTCCACCATCTGCATGCTGCTACATGCAGGAGACTCGCGGGAAGGTTCACCATGAGGTCGGCTGATGTCTCTACCAATCTGAAAACTCTCCCAACATCCTACAGCCAATCCTCAGCTGCCTATGGGTCCATATCTCCCTGAAAACTTGGGGGCCATTGGCACTGGAACTCAAGAAATGAACTCATACGGAATGCACTATCTGCTGCTGGAGCTGGTGGTATCGATGGCCCAGTAGGTAGTGGTACCGCTGGTACCTCCGCTACGATGAGGCCCTGCACCGAGGTCTCGTCGCTCGGTGGGCTACCATCTCATACGAAACTCAGAACCCTAGCTAACTGCCTTCGTGGGGAAATCCTAAAAAGAAATAGGTGATCCATGGTCAATACAATATACCTAGTGAGCTAACACAAAGTAATCATGAAGAAACATTTTCAAAGGAAACACACACACAATCAGTGTTTTCATGCACTGTGTCAGAAATCAGAAGTCAGAGTCCTAATGTTTGGACAGGACGACTGCCGCACCAACACCGGTTTCCCTAAACTGATAACCAAAACCAAGAATCATAACACTATTTCCATTAAAGGAATCAGATTCCAAGTTCTGATGTAGAACCAACTCCTTTGATACCAATTTTTCAAGACCCGTCCTCGGGGCCCATGCCGTGACTACCCCAAGCCCGCCTTCGATAGGCCAGGGGCTGATGACTAGCACCAAAGGTGAGTCCCTGATAAGAAAGGGAAGGAATTTTCTTTAAACCTGTGACACACACATACTGAACGCAAGTAGTAGAAGCAACAAGTAATAATAAAGAAAAGAAGGGTGTGTTGAAAGTAAGTGGGACAGTATACAAACCCAACTGAACTACAAGTACAAGTAAGAAGGGAAAACCAGCTCCTGGTCATCCACCGGGGAATCCTACCTAATGGGTAGGTATATATCTCAAACAACTCATCCATGAGGTACATCTCATCTAGTCCAGCTCCGAGCAACCTCCCTTCCATCACCCACTGCCCCGATCACTACTGACCGTTGTCTGCACAGAACACAACAAGGTGTGGGAGAAGCCCATGCAGGAGTGAGAATAACAATACTTAGTAGGGGACCCCGAGACCCCCAAAGGTCTCCCAGAATCTACTAAGGATAAAACAAAGAAGAATGATACAATCAAAAAGTATCAACCAAACCTACTTAGGTATATTCCCAAACATATACCTAAGTTACCAGTCACTGTCCGGCTCCAACTCTCGAGCCCAAGCACAACCCAATCCACAAAGGAAGTAAAGTCAATCACCTCGATGATAAGAAAGACAAGAATCAGCTCACACATGTATAAAACACATGTAGAGGGTTAAATATGATTAGATGTAGCCTCAGAATCATCTCCTCTATCGAACCCACATAGGATCCTTGGACAATATCAGCGATGACGAACCCATGGAGGATCCTGGTACAGAAGTCATCACTGTCGAACCCACGGAAGATCTCGGTACAGAAGTCATTAGTGTTGAGCCCATGGAGGATCCCAGTACAGAAGTCATCACTGTCAAACTTACGGAGGATCCTGGTATAGTATCATCGCTGCCGAAACCATGGAGGATCCTGTAATCTGAGTCGTAGCCAGCCATAGGGTTACCGCACACAACACCCTCGATTTCGGGAGGGTCAACTCCTCGAGCCAAGTGTCGATACATCAACTAAAACAAAGTCTCGATTTGATGTACCCTGTAGTTCTGTCTCATCTTAAAGAACCCAACACGACAGACATCGCATCAATTGGATGCCCGATCCGTGAGTTAATGTCATTTCTGTTCTAGGGGCCCGGTTGGTTTTTAGGTTCAAACCAACCCGATCATACCCCAACATCGTCCAAACCTCATGCAGGGTATGCCAAAAGATCCATCATGCTCTAATCCTTCCATCTCCATAGACAGTTTGTCGTTCGGACACTCGTAGCCCAAAATACGGATGAGATGGTGATTTCGGGTTAAATGGGTCCAGACAGGGGTCCGACCCAATCTGCGGGTCCAACCCGGTCCGATGGAGCCACCCGTCCCGATGGTGGTCCAGCCCGATGGCGGCCCGGCCCAGCTCACCGTGTGGCCTGGCCTGGATGGCTGTGTGGCCCCGCCCGGCTGGCCGCGAGGGCCGGGTGGACGTGTGGCCCGGCCCGGCTGGCCACGCCGGGGGGGGGGGGGGGGCGCCCCCGGCTTCTGAAGAAACAGCGGGACCCTTCGGGTCCCGCCTTGTGGAGCACCGCTGGAGGCCAGCTCAGCCGGCCGTCCCCCTTCGATCGTCGTGGCCTTTGGCCACGGTCCCTCTCTGGTGCGGCATGATGGTTCCACACCCCTTCACCGCGGCCCAGCCAGGCCGCGGTTCCTCACCTCCGGCGCGGCGTGGCTCGCCAGCGCCGCACCACTTCAATCTGTCGTGGCCCTCCTGGCTGCGGTTCTTCACCGGCGCGGTGCGATGGAACTGTGTCCTTCCAGCTCCGCTGCAGCCCACCTGGCCGTGGCTTTTCTTTGCGTGGCGTGACGGTGTCGCGCCCTTCCGGCGGTCCGGTAGCCCTTGCGCCGCCGGCTTCTCCTGCGGTCCACCTCCATCGTCAATAAAAATAAATAAGATCAACCAATGGGGGGGGGTCGATCCGTGATCGTGCGAACTGAGACCTCCTCGTTACATTGATAATAATCGGTATCAAATAAACTGAGGTTTGAATGACGAATAATAAGAAAAGAAAGAAACTAAAACCCCTACCTTGATTCGATGAACGTTGATGATGTCGCGAAAAAATGGAGGACGTCGATTCGTTGACGTTGGGAAGCGTCCGAGGAAGAAGCATCTTTAGCGTTCTTCGCGGGAAGATCCTTCTCATTTGGGTTGGTCCATGATCGAAGACAGTGTTCATCGTTCTTCGGAGATGAGGGGAGTTCGTCGTATTCTTCGTTTGGAGAGGATGAAGTTCATCCAAGAGTTCTCCAAAGCACCACAAAAAAGAATCGCCAACCAAAATAATGGGTTAATCCAACCCATTATTTTATTGTTGGCAAAAGAATTCAAACCATTTCAAATTAATTAATTAATTCCATTAATTAATTTATGGTTTGGCACACTTGTGGGGGAAGGTGGAAAGATTCAAAATAAATAAAGGGAGAGTTGGCTTCATTAAACTCAAGGGGAGTTTAAGATATTTCGCCCCACTTAAATGAGTGGTTAAAGGGGGTTCAAGCTCTTGTAGGCCCCGCCAAATAATATCCTGACAAGGGAGGTTATACATGGGTGGGCCCCACCTCCAACCTCCCCTTGGAGGATTAAACCGCCAAAATAAAAATAAAATAAATACTTTTATTTTTATTTATCTTAATTAAAAATCCTATAAACTAACTTCCAACCTCAATAAAACGCAACTGCGGTGATGGTGTCCTTAAGTGAATATCAGCGCTGTGATTTTAACAGTGCCCTCAGATTTCAATTCCATGCTCCGGTTCCAATGATGTAAAATCTTACACGTAGGTTTACTGAACATACCCGAAAAAAAACTTTAGAAATTTCTTCCGGGCACACCGGGCCTTGGAATGAAGCGCAGTCAGAAACTACGGACTCATAGAATTTCCTAGAATTTAAGAGAAAAAAAATTCCATGGAATTTTTGGGTCTTTACAATTATTATATTAATATAGATTCATATTAATAAAAATATGTTTAGTTATATTAATACATATGTATTTATTCATTTATTAATATATATATATATATATACATTTGTTTGTACATTAATATATATATATATATATTTATTTATATATATATGTATATAGTTATATTTATTCATATATTAATATAGATTCATATTAATATAAATAAATTTCGTTATATTAATACCTATATATTTATTCATATATTAATATATATTTATTTATTCACATATTAATTTATATTTATATTTATTTACATATATATATATATATATATATTTAGTTATAATTTTTTATCCATACATTTATTTGTATAATAATATATATTTATAAGATTAGTTTTAAATACATTTATAAAATATGTTTTTTAAGTGTGTTTATAAAAAAATAAATAAATACATATATATATACAACACACACATAAAGAGACACACACACAAACACACACACACACACATTTACGAATAAATACATATATATGTGTATTTAAAAAGCCATAGAATGTTAAAATGACCATAACTTCTAATCCAAAAGTCCGTTTTAACTCTAAAACCAGAAAAATTGAAGAAAATTAAACAATATTTGATATGATATGTGGTGCAGGACTAGAGGACATCCATATCAGAAGTTATCCTTCTTTGAATGTTAAACAATCAGGGTATCCCGATTAAAAGCATAGTTTGGGAGGCTTTATGGGCCTTTTTGATCCTTGAAAAATATGAATGAAGGTTCCCTTCATTCACTAACACATAGATCTCATTTGAAGCTTCTATTTGATATGCTGTAGTGCTCTAACAAACACATGGATCAAAAGTTGTGGCTGTTTGAATTTTGAGTTACATTTTAAACTTATTTTATATCTTTTATTCATTTTTTTTGATTTTTTGTGTCTTCAGATTGTTGTTAAATGATTATTAATCAATGATAAATAGGAAATTTTTAATTAAAAATAATTTTTAAAATATTTTAAAGCCATCTTCACTAAATTTCATAAATATTAAATGTAATAGTCTATTTATACTTATCTAAAACATATTTTAAAAATATATATTATATTTATATCAATATAAATATACTTATATAAAAATATATTATTTTTCATGTTTTTTTTAATTATAAATTTTAACAACACTAGGAAAAAGTGCTGATAAAGCCCCCCTTTATCAGCGCTACTAAAAAACACTGATAAAGGGGTCCCCTTTATCTGTGTTTTTTTAGCATTGAAAAAGGGAGGTGCTTCCTTTTCCTATTTTTTGTAGTGGTGTATTAATGATTCTAATATTTTTGAACTTTTAATTATGTATACAATACCATATCAACATTAATTTTAAAAGAAATAATGTCTCATTGTGTCAAACAAAACACTAAGAAAAATGTATAGGTAACACTTTATAAAAACAATATATCAACTAAAATATATCCACTAGGTAATCAGAAGTTGTGTACTTATGACTTCTGATATAGTAATCACCATTTTATTCCACTAGGACAATTCATATTTACTTATTGAATTCATGTGCTTCTCTTAGATGACAAAATAATAACCCTTCTTTGAATCATGTGAGAATACACCATAATTCAAGTTATGTTTCATTATTAGTTTTAGTATCTAAATTCATGATACTATTTAATACCCAAAAAGTAATATATAAACATTAAAATCAATGATTAATATATTTTAAGTAAATGAGAATTCTTAAATCCTATTAATTTTATTATAATTCTATTTTAAATAAATTTATTTATCCACAAGAGAACCAAATAGCCTCATGTTTGCTATATTACCTTCAAATTTTGTGATTATTTTAAAAAAATTACGAAGGATCCATTCACTGTATAATAGTCATAGAAGTTTCAACCCTGCCTTTCATGTATTTTACTATAAGAGTTGTGGAAATGAGTTCCCCCTAACTCTTATTTACCTAATGAAGCTACGTAAAAATATTCTTAAGTTTTTCATCCCATAATTATATATGAATATGGAGAACCTAGAAGTAAAATATGGTTGTATGAGATTAATAAAAAAAATTATCGATATGGATTCACAACTTTTCCAAGTAGCCAATGTATACTTATGTTTACTAAATTCAAGATCAATAACTAAGTTCTCTCCTCTAGTTTACACTAGTAAAGTGGAGTGATAATATCATTTATTTGAAGCCTCTATTTCTCTTTATACAGATATGGGAGATGAGATATAATGGTATAGGAATTCATTTCCATAGTTTTAATAGTTAGTTCTCTAAACATAATTTATATTCTGATACAACATATAATTGAAGCATCATTATGTAACTATTTTTTCATCCTTTTATCCTTCACTTTCTCTATGAGGTGGTTCAAGAAGTGTAGGGAATTCTAGAACATAGAAGAAATTTTTCTAAAATAGTTCATTGTATAAAACAATTATACCTCATTTTAAAATATTTGTTTGTGAGGATACCAATTTTATCCTATAAGATCACAATGTTATGATGATTTCTCTTTCCATACAACACATTATTTAAAAGAATATTGAAGTTTTATCTTGATTACACAAGTTGTGGAATAATTAATTTAATTAGTTATACACCCAAAATTTTATAGAAACACAATATCTCTCACCATTAGTTTTATAATATCCTATATCATGGATATTATAGTTTGAAGGATCCATATATCCCTTCTCATTACCTAGTAAGAATCCTGATAGGATTTTTGAAAGGATTTAGGTAGGTGTTACTTTTCAACTAAATTTATTTACAGCTCCTTGATCTGTTATGTAACGCCCCGACCCTAGTTGCCTAGAGTCGGTGCATTATTACATAACATTGGCATGATCACAAGAAAGATCAAATCTCGAAAGACCGATTGGTTTAGTAGCCTTGGAAACACTAGATATATTCATAAGTTTTACATTACATCATAAAATGAAAAACTACTACAACAACATAATGTCTCCATAATCCACACTACTATCCCCTCATAATATCCCTGCAGGTCATTCATAATTTACTTCTTCACATCCTGGGGAAAAATAAAACATAGAAAAGGGGTGAGCTCAAATGCCCAGTAAGGATAACAATATAGCGGAAACTTTCATAAATAAGAATAAACATTTAAGGCAATGCATTACTAAAACAAAAGCCTTTTAAAATTGAACTTCAACATGGTATGGCAAAAGTAAAATGAAATAATGCCATTTACTTATTCACATGGATATTCTACTAATCGAATAATCACATGCAAAAATCAATAACCACTTTCATAATGTTGGAATGCATAATGCTAAACGTTAATTTCTTTGTCTAGGCCTCATCCCAAGACCTAGGGGTTACTTCTAACCGGAACCCAACCCGGAGTGCCTCTAATAACCGGACACCAACCCGGAGTGCCTCTAATAACCGGACACCAACCCGGAGTGCCTCTAATAACCAGACACCAACCCGGAGGGCATACTTTTACCAGTCCCTAACCTGGAGGGCTTACTTTAACCAGTCCCCAACCTGGAGGGCTTACTTTTACCAGTCCCCAACCTGGAGGGCTTACTTTTACCGGTCCCCAACCCGGAACATACTTGTTTAGCACATTAATCTGAAGAAAAGTTTGAAATATAACATAAACATTCGGATTAAAACTAGCATACGAAATGTCAATAGTTTCACCATAAACTATGAATGGTATAAAATAGCACATCCATAGTCAAACATATCACAAAACCTTCAATACAATATAGAAGTTTTGTATTATAATAAATCAACTTCAAATAAGCGTAAAATCCATTAAAGGATGTTGACATAGATGAAATCAAAACACTTTTTAGAGAAATATCTCTTTCTATTTTTGAAATCATTTAAGAGCCATATAAAATAAAACATTCTCTTGAAAATATTCTTGTAAGCTTGTAAGGAATGCTTTAACGATTTTATAACGGCGGAAAATAACCGCACACGCCGTATAAGTAAAAAAAACATTCTTATCTTAATTCTGTCGAAAAGGTCAAAAAGGACCTTGTTTTGGAAACGACGGAAATATTCCTTTATAAACCTCTTACAAAAATTCAAACAAGGGTATAAATGAATTTAAACCATATTATTTTAAATAATAAATATGTTTTGAAATACATTTCGAAGAAACATGGATGTGGATGATAAAGAAATCCCAGTAGATTATTACGTATAAACAACCTCGGATAATGAAGAGATTGTGAAATAACCCTTACCTTGTACTTTTCCTTGGTTGGGGTAGGTTAACCTCCTGTATAATGGTGAAATAATTGTTATTAAATTATACAAGAATCATATACATTAATATGATATCATATATGATCTTTTAATATTGATTTGATAATAATATCTTAGTATTATCGTTGTTTCGGGTGTTAACTTACTTGTTTTCTTTCATATGTTTTGTTACGTAAGACATGTTTGTAAAGGATAGGTTGTATATTATTCATATCCAGAATTATATCAAGTCCTTAAACATCATTTTTAAATCATAAAATGATAATTACGCTTTAATGGTTACGATGGAGAATGAATCTCATCGCGTTCGTGGAGACGGTAGTCCGTACGTACGCACGAGCGACAATATCATTCTTTTGATATTAAAATAATATATAAATGGATGGTATATCATATATACAGAATCATTAACATGTTATATTTATTATTTACATGAGTTACACATCATTATTATACCCATCCAAATAATATTATATTGAATAACAATTACACCACGACGTGGAGACGGTAAGCCGTACGTACGCACGTATGGTGACATGTTATTCAAAGGGTGGATAGAATACTGAATATGATTGAACCATATTTATAATAACATCACAGTATATGTGAGATACTGGAGTTATTATTTCATAATGGTAAGAACAAAGGAAGAAGAAGTGGAAGAAGAAATGAACTTAGAAAAGGGTGGTGAAATCATTACCTCTTCTTCGGGTTCTTCCTTTTGATTTGATCAAAAGGGCTCCTTAGGTTGGCTTTCTGATCAAACTAAGGCCTCTAGGTTGTAGTGAGGGATGTTGGGAGATTATTTGGGCAGAGTTTGGCCGAACCAAAAGGCTTTGAAGGTGTGAAGAAATGATAAGGAGGAGTGCCCTTTTATAAGAAGGGTGAGGGGCACCTTTGGAAAAGATAGAAATATTAATTTATAATAAATTCATATTCGGTTTCTAATGGCTCCAAAGCTTATTATTCAAAGGTTAAGGTGGGTATAGGTCGAAAACCACTCAACCAATATAATTTAGATAGGTTTGGGTACTTATATGAACCTTATCTTTAAGTATTAACTCTAAGTTAATTAGTTTCACTTTTACAATGTCTCTTTGTATTTTTATATAATATGGTTAATAAACTTACTATATACATCCAAGCGACCCCCAAGTGGTCCATTAATGAATAAAATATCATGATATAAGTCTCTTGGCCGAACCTTAGATTTTTAGGAATTTAATATCAATTAAGAATATAATATTTGTTTTAAGAACTCTTTTATGTCAATTTTGACACTATTCAATAGTTGATTTTTGTGAAACTCATAACAGATTGATTACTTAGAACAAAGTCAATTAAATCAATACTAATATATCATATTATCCTAGAAAATTAGTTTAATTCATTAAAAGTTTCATATTATATTTATTTGGGTATTTATAATATCAATTATTTTAATTTTTCACTATTATAGTAATTACTGCATCATCATTGTGTCATAAATAAAATACATTATTTAATGTCTAAAAATTATAAATAAAATATCATTATGTAGTAAATCTTTTTATCTTTCTAATGAATATTTATAATCTAAAATCCAACATATATAACCCTATGTAACAATTTGTTTTCTAAAAGATATATGCTTGTGTCATTTTTGTATTCATTTTAACTTAATTAAAATAAAGTGTCATTATCACTTACAAGTGGATCCATGGGGTCCCAAAATAGACCCAAATATTCCCATGGTCGACCATGTATCAACCAATAGGGTTAAGACACGTTTTAGGGTAATTTAGTATTATTATAATATTATTTTTTTAACCCTTATTTACCGGATTTACCCTTAACCATGGTAAATAAAATATTTACCGCAGTAATTATTCAAAATGTCTAAAAATAAAAGTTACCTATTTACACAATTTGAACATCCTGATTCCAAATATGGAATCCATTTTCCTAAATTCAAAACACAGAAGTGGCAGAAATTAATTTAAAATTAATTCCCGCTGTCAAAACAAAAAGCGTGTTTTTAAGAGATAATAACTATCAAAAGATTGACACTTGTTTATGTTCGGTTTAATTGTAAAATTATGTCCAATGATAAACATTAAATTGAATGGTAAAAATATATTCTAAATATAATTTAAAACCACTCAAATTCATAATTTATCACTATTAATTATTTTGATTAAAAAAGTTGTTTTTAATTAAAATTTAGAAATTTTCACTATTCATCAAAATATGAAAGTTATCCGAAATGTACCAAAATTTCACCCTAGGCTAATTTTGATATTCCGAATCCAAAAATGAAGTCCATTTTGAAATATGGAATATATATGATTTCAAAAAGTAGGTATTACTATTCACAACAGCTAGTTTAATTAGTTGTGGTGTGTGTTAGAACTCGAGGTTGCGTACAACACACGCTATCGCATTATTCGAAGGGAAACGTACCGTAGAAGCTTGGGGTGTTACATTCTCCCCTCCTTCAAATAATTGCGTCCTCGCAATTTCTAGGGTATTACTGCATAAAAAGACTCGGGTGGTTCTTCATCATAAGTTCCTCGGGTTCCCACGTTGCCTCTTCCATCTTATGATTTCTCCACAAAACTTTTACCAGATGCGTCGTCCGGTTTCTCAGTACTTGTTCTCTTGTATCAAGAATCCTGACGGGCTCTTCACAATAAGAAAGATCCGGTTCCAGTTCTAATTCCTCATAGGTGAGTACATGCGTTGGGTCAGGCATGTATTTTCTCAACAGAGATACGTGGAACACATCGTGAACTTTGGAGAGACTTGGCGGCATTGCCAATCGGTAAGCTACAGCCCCAATTCGTTCTAGAATTTCGAAAGGTCCGATGTACCTGGGACTCAATTTACCTTTCTTACCAGAACGTATGACTCCCTTCCACGGAGATACCTTCAGGAAAACATGATCACCGACTTGAAATTCCAAATCCTTCCTTCGATTATCGGCATAGCTCTTCTGCCTACTTTGAGCTGCTTTAATGTGATTTTGGATTACCTTCACCTTTTCCACCGTTTCCTCCACCAGTTCTGGGCCTACAAGTTTTCTTTCACCAACGTCATCCCAACAGGTTGGTGTACGACATCTCTTTCCGTATAACGCTTCATATGGTGCCATCTGTATACTCGAATGGAAGCTATTGTTATAGGAAAATTCTACCAGTGGTAAATATTGATCCCACATACCCTGAAAGTCAAGTGAGCAAGATCTCAACATGTCTTCTAAGGTCTGAATAGTCTGTTCTGATTGTCCGTCTCTCTGAGGGTGGTAAGCAGTGCTCAAATGAAGTTCAGTATCCAGGGATTTCTGAAGACTTTTCCAAAATCTTGAAGTAAAACGGGGATCACGATCAGAAACAATCGATAGGGGAACTTCATGAAGTCTCACAACTTCATTAATGTATAGTCTTGCTAGACGTTCCAGGGGTAGATCTTCTCTTATAGCAAGAAAATGTGCTGACTTGGTAAGACGATCAACAATAACCCATATTGCATCGTTCCTTCTAGGAGTCTTTGGTAGCCCCATGACAAAGTCCATCGTAATATTGTCCCATTTCCACTCCGGTATGGGAAGAGGTTGCATGACTCCTCCAGGCTGTTGCCTTCCAGCTTTCACTTGTTGACAAACCATACATCTTGACACAAAATCAGCAATCTCCCTCTTCATATTGTCCCACCCAAAAATGTTCCTTCAAATCTCTATACATTTTGGTGCTCCCAGGGTGTATAGAGAAATTGGAACTATGAGCGTCATCCAGCAATTCCCTTTTTAGATCAGGTATATTGGGAACACAAAGTCTCTTCCCGAATTTCAAAATTCCATCTTCATACGCAAAGTCTCTCAATCTCCCATCATTCACAGCTTTAATCTTCTTTTGGAATTCTTCATCATCAGTCTGAGAACTCTTAATCCTTTCTAGTAAAGATTGTTTGGCAACCATTTGAAAAAGCATTGATGTTTCACCTTCCCTGGTTATTCCCATGTCCATCTTCACTAGATCCATGAAAATTGGATCCCTTTCAATTCTCATCATGTTCAGAACTCCATGGTCTTTTCTGCTCAAAGCATCTGCCACCTTGTTTGCCTTCCCCGGGTGGTAGTGTATCGTACAATCATAATCCTTGAGTAATTCAAGCCATCTCTTTTGCCTCATGTTGAGTTCTTTTTGTGAGAAAATATACTTCAAACTCTTGTGATCAGTATAAATCTCACATTTTTCACCATAGAGGTAGTGCCTCCATATCTTCAAAGCAAAGATCACTGCTGCTAACTCGAGATCATGAGTAGGATAGTTTTGTTCATGAATTTTCAACTGTCGTGATGCATAGGCAATAACTCTATCATTCTGCATAAGGACACAGCCAAGTCCTTTCTTTGATGCATCACTATAAATAACGAACCCATCATTCCCCGATGGTAGAGTCAATATAGGAGCATTGACTAATCTTCTCTTCAGTTCTTCGAAACATTCTTCACACTCTTTTGTCCAAACAAATTTAACCCCTTTACGTGTGAGCTTCGTTAATGGGTTAGCCAATCGGGCAAAATTCTGGACGAAACGTCGATAATAACCTGCCAAACCAATAAAACTACGTACCTCAGTTATACTCGTAGGTGCTGGCCATTCTTGGATTGCCATGGTCTTAGAAGGATCAACAAAGATTCCATCTTTAGAGACAATATGGCCAAGAAAAGAAATCTCCTGAAGCCAGAATTCACACTTGCTAAACTTTCCATATAATTCATGCCTCCTCAGAGTCTTCAAGATAATGCGCAAGTGATTTTCATGATCTTTGTAGGTTTTGGAGTATACCAAGATATCATCAATAAATACCACCACAAATTCATCGAGATACTCCTTGAAAACTCTATTCATCAGATCCATGAATACAGAGGGTGCATTAGTCAATCCAAACGGCATTACAGTAAACTCGTAATGCCCGTACCTGGTTCGAAATGCTGTCTTCGGAATGTCTTCCTTCTTTACACACAACTGATGGTATCCAGATCGAAGGTCAATCTTTGAAAAGTATTGAGCTCCATGCAGTTGGTCAAATAAATCATCAATACGAGGTAGGGGATACTTGTTCTTTATCGTTATAGCATTGATCTCCCTGTAATCGATACATAACCTCATAGATCCATCTTTCTTTTTAACAAAAAGAACAGGGGCTCCCCATGGAGAAACACTAGGGCGAATAAATCCCTTATTACTCAATTCCTCTAGTTGTTTCTTTAGTTCGACTAACTCTACAGTGGCCATTCTATAAGGGGTCTTCGATATAGGCCTTGATCCAGGAATCAAATCAATAGAAAACTCAACTTCTCGTTCTGGAGGATGTCCAGGTAAATCTTCCGGAAATACATCTACAAATTCTTTCACAACAGGTACATCCTCTATTTGAACATTCCTTTCCTCACCGATAGTTACTTCATTCTCTTTCTCCCCAATAATTGAATTAAGTTGAGCTACTGGGGGTGGATCTAAATAAGAATTAGGTGGTGACGATTCTGCTCTAAAAATAAGGTGCTCCTTATCATTATCATCATGAATCGTAACCTCTTTCTTCTTTCAATAAATCTTCGCATCATAGTCCGAAAGCCAGTCCATACCGAGGATTATATCAAACTCAATCATAGGTATGGCGATGAAATCAACAGATAAAGAAAATTTATGTGCTCTAATGGGGACTGATTCACAAAACTTTGTTGCAACGATACTTCCCTTAGGAGTTTTAACTGACAACTCCCTTATTAAATCAAATTCGAAATATCTAATTTTCTTAGCAAACTGGGAAGATATGAAACAATGCGATGATCCAGAATCAAATAATGCATTTGCTAAACTTGAGGAAACCATTAAATTACCTGCCACCACGTCTTTCGGAGCTTCTACCTCAGCAGTAGTGATAGCATAAGCCTGGCCTTGATCCCTTGGCCTTTTCTGAGGTAAGTTCTCCTGACGCTTAGGACATGCATTTGCATAATGCCCCATCTCCCTGCAATTGTAGCACTGAACGTTGGTAGCTTCCTTCTTCCCCTTGCAATCATGAGCTTGGTGGCCTTTTTCACCACACTTGTAACAGACTCCCATTCCCTTCAGGCAAGCACCGGGGTGTTTCTTCCCGCACTTACCACAAGATGGATATTCAACCTTTCCCTTCTTCCCCTTATTTCCATTCCCAGATTGATCAGCAGGTCTCTTCTTCTCTTGCTTTGCTTTAAAGTCATAAGACTTAGAGAATTCCTTTTCGGTCTTGATAGCACATGAGACAATGTCTTCGTACGATGAAAAGGATTGTGAGACTAATGCTCGACGGAGAAATGGTTTTAACCCATCAAAGAAACGATCAATCTTACTTCTTGGGTTGCGAATATAATCACCAGCGTACCTCGCTAACCTTGTAAAGTTAGCCTCATACTTTGTGACATTATCATCCTCCTTTTGTCTCAGACTCAGAAATTGCCTTTCCATATCTGCTCGATGGTCGCGAGGAAAGTATTTTTCTAAAAACAGATCTTTGAACTCCCTCCATTCCATGTTTGATACTTCATCATCTTCCTTCATGTTTTGAATCAATGACCACCATTGATCAGCATCTCCAGTGAGGCGGTAAACTGCCATGGTAACTTTTTCCCTTTCACTACTCCCCAAAGCCTGAAATATTTTCTCTAGGGAAAATATCCATTGCTCAGCTACTAAGGGATTTGTACTCCCATTGAACGTTGGTGGTTGTTGTCTCATGAATCGATCTAACATTGATCCTCCATGCTGCGGATCAGGGTGCTCCATACGGGTAAGGTTATTATTCATAACCTGAGTAAGTTGTCCCAGTACGGTGATTAGCTGATCAGCACCAGTTGCATCACCAGCCCCACTATAATTATCTTGAGCAGGAGGGCAATCCCTACATGGAGTGCGTGCATTGATACGGTTTCCATTTCTTCCACTAGGCGCCATTTCTAAACAATGTCATAAACTAGATCAGTTTATGAATCAAAATACATAATCCCATACTTATAAAACACTTAACATAAATTGAACTATTTATGGATATAATCCATAATCATAAAAAAAAAATCTTTGAGGAAGTATATACTCATAAACCCTTCATAATGATTTGTAAAGATAATGAGAGTTATCCTAAGCATATCCCCCGGGAGTGTCGTAACCAAGAGTGCAGCAAGGCCCGTTGTCGTGCACCAGTTCCCGTTCGAGTCTAGCTCAAAGCGGTGTTTTCGGGTTTTACCCCTAGGTACATCTGTGCCAGAGCCGCCTCTACCTGCTCGTATCCAGACAGGGATGTATTGCTCGGAAAACTCACAAAATCTCTACAATACCAAAATTCTAGGAAGTTCTTCTATAATAATCCTCAAAGTTCATCTTAGGTCTACGTGCTCTAATCAGAGTTTATCTAAATCTAGCTTCCAAGGTTTGTACTAAACTTCCTCTGATACCAACTGTAACACCCCGACCCCAGTTGCCTAGAGTCGGTGCATTATTACATAACATTGGCATGATCACAAGAAAGATCAAATCTCGAAAGACCGATTGGTTTAGTAGCCTTGGAAACACTAGATATATTCATAAGTTTTACATTACATCATAAAATGAAAAACTACTACAACAACATAATGTCTCCATAATCCACACTACTATCCCCTCATAATATCCCTGCAGGTCATTCATAATTTACTTCTTCACATCCTGGGGAAAAATAAAACATAGAAAAGGGGTGAGCTCAAATGCCCAGTAAGGATAACAATATAGCGGAAACTTTCATAAATAAGAATAAACATTTAAGGCAATGCATTACTAAAACAAAAGCCTTTTAAAATTGAACTTCAACATGGTATGGCAAAAGTAAAATGAAATAATTCCATTTACTTATTCACATGGATATTCTACTAATCGAATAATCACATGCAAAAATCAATAACCACTTTCATAATGTTGGAATGCATAATGCTAAACGTTAATTTCTTTGTCTAGGCCTCATCCCAAGACCTAGGGGTTACTTCTAACCGGAACCCAACCCGGAGTGCCTCTAATAACCGGACACCAACCCGGAGTGCCTCTAATAACCGGACACCAACCCGGAGTGCCTCTAATAACCGGACACCAACCCGGAGGGCATACTTTTACCAGTCCCTAACCTGGAGGGCTTACTTTAACCAGTCCCCAACCTGGAGGGCTTACTTTTACCAGTCCCCAACCTGGAGGGCTTACTTTTACCGGTCCCCAACCCGGAACATACTTGTTTAGCACATTAATCTGAAGAAAAGTTTGAAATATAACATAAACATTCGGATTAAAACTAGCATACGAAATGTCAATAGTTTCACCATAAACTATGAATGGTATAAAATAGCACATCCATAGTCAAACATATCACAAAACCTTCAATACAATATAGAAGTTTTGTATTATAATAAATCAACTTCAAATAAGCGTAAAATCCATTAAAGGATGTTGACATAGATGAAATCAAAACACTTTTTAGAGAAATATCTCTTTCTATTTTTGAAATCATTTAAGAGCCATATAAAATAAAACATTCTCTTGAAAATATTCTTGTAAGCTTGTAAGGAATTCTTTAACGATTTTATAACGGCGGAAAATAACCGCACCCGCCGTATAAGTAAAAAAAACATTCTTATCTTAATTCTGTCGAAAAGGTCAAAAAGGACCTTGTTTTGGAAACGACGGAAATATTCCTTTATAAACCTCTTACAAAAATTCAAACAAGGGTATAAATGAATTTAAACCATATTATTTTAAATAATAAATATGTTTTGAAATACATTTCGAAGAAACATGGATGTGGATGATAAAGAAATCCCAGTAGATTATTACGTATAAACAACCTCGGATAATGAAGAGATTGTGAAATAACCCTTACCTTGTACTTTTCCCTGGTTGGGGTAGGTTAACCTCCTGTATAATGGTGAAATAATTGTTATTAAATTATACAAGAATCATATACATTAATATGATATCATATATGATCTTTTAATATTGATTTGATAATAATATCTTAGTATTATCGTTGTTTCGGGTGTTAACTTACTTGTTTTCTTTCATATGTTTTGTTACGTAAGACATGTTTGTAAAGGATAGGTTGTATATTATTCATATCCAGAATGATATCAAGTCCTTAAACATCATTTTTAAATCATAAAATGATAATTACGCTTTAATGGTTACGATGGAGAATGAATCTCATCGCGTTCGTGGAGACGGTAGTCCGTACGTACGCACGAGCGACAATATCATTCTTTTGATATTAAAATAATATATAAATGGATGGTATATCATATATACAGAATCATTAACATGTTATATTTATTATTTACATGAGTTACACATCATTATTATACCCATCCAAATAATATTATATTGAATAACAATTACACCACGACGTGGAGACGGTAAGCCGTACGTACGCACGTATGGTGACATGTTATTCAAAGGGTGGATAGAATACTGAATATGATTGTACCATATTTATAATAACATCACATTATATGTGAGATACTGGAGTTATTATTTCAGAATGGTAAGAACAAAGGAAGAAGAAGTGGAAGAAGAAATGAACTTAGAAAAGGGTGGTGAAATCATTACCTCTTCTTCGGGTTCTTCCTTTTGATTTGATCAAAAGGGATCCTTAGGTTGGCTTTCTGATCAAACTAAGGCCTCTAGGTTGTAGTGAGGGATGTTGGGAGATTATTTGGGCAGAGTTTGGCCGAACCAAAAGGCTTTGAAGGTGTGAAGAAATGAGAAGGAGGAGTGCCCTTTTATAAGAAGGGTGAGGGGCACCTTTAGAAAAGATAGAAATATTAATTTATAATAAATTCATATTCGGTTTCTAATGGCTCCAAAGCTTATTATTCAAAGGTTAAGGTGAGTATAGGTCGAAAACCACTCAACCAATATAATTTAGATAGGTTTGGGTACTTATATTAACCTTATCTTTAAGTATTAACTCTAAGTTAATTAGTTTCACTTTTACAATGTCTCTTTGTATTTTTATATAATATGGTTAATAAACTTACTATATACATCCAAGCGACCCCCAAGTGGTCCATTAATTAATAAAATATCATGATATAAGTCTCTTGGCCGAACCTTAGATTTTTAGGAATTTAATATCAATTAAGAATATAATATTTGTTTTAAGAACTCTTTTATGTCAATTTTGACACTATTCAATAGTTGATTTTTGTGAAACTCATAACAGATTGATTACTTAGAAAAAGTCAATTATATCAATACTAATATATCATATTATCCTAGAAAATTAGTTTAATTCATTAAAAGTTTCATATTATATTTATTTGGGTATTTATAATATCAATTATTTTAATTTTTCACTATTATAGTAATTACTGCATCATCATTGTGTCATAAATAAAATACATTATTTAATGTCTAAAAATTATAAATAAAATATCATTATGTAGTAAATCTTTTTATCTTTCTACTGAATATTTATAATCTAAAATCCAACATATATAACCCTATGTAACAATTTTTTTTCTAAAAGATATATGCTTGTGTCATTTTTGTATTCATTTTAACTTAATTAAAATAAAGTGTCATTATCACTTACAAGTGGATCCATGGGGTCCCAAAATAGACCCAAAGATTCCCATGGTCGACCATGTATCAACCAATAGGGTTAAGACACGTTTTAGGGTAATTTAGTATTATTATAATATTATTTTTTTAACCCTTATTTACCGGATTTACCCTTAACCATGGTAAATAAAATATTTACCGCAGTAATTATTCAAAATGTCTAAAAATAAAAGTTACCTATTTAAACAATTTGAACATCCTGATTCCAAATATGGAATCCATTTTCCTAAATTCAAAACACAGAAGTGGCAGAAATTAATTTAAAATTAATTCCCGCTGTCAAAACAAAAAGCGTGTTTTTAAGAGATAATAACTATCAAAAGATTGACACTTGTTTATGTTCGGTTTAATTGTAAAATTATGTCCAATGATAAACATTAAATTGAATGGTAAAAATATATTCTAAATATACTTTAAAACCACTCAAATTCATAATTTATCACTATTAATTATTTTGATTAAAAAAGTTGTTTTTAATTAAAATTTAGAAATTTTCACTATTCATCAAAATATGAAAGTTATCCGAAATGTACCAAAATTTCACCCTAGGCTAATTTTGATATTCCGAATCCAAAAATGAAGTCCATTTTGAAATATAGAATATATATGATTTCAAAAATTAGGTATTACTATTCACAACAGCTAGTTTAATTAGTTGTGGTGTGTGTTAGAACTCGAGGTTGCGTACAACACACGCTATCGCATTATTCGAAGGGAAACGTACCGTAGAAGCTTGGGGTGTTACATGTTAAGTGGACTCCACAATCTTAAAATACTATACTTGGATTTCCTCAACTATTTATAACTAGTTTCACTAAGTCTCATTGAGGTGATCAGCCCTTAAAGAAAAAATAGGTTAATTCCACCAAAAAAATAAGATTTAAATTCCTTGATAATTGAATGCACCCCAATGAAGGATGATCTAACACTGTGAACAATGGTTTTATTTCTACCCAAGTAGTGGAAGGTTGTACCAACATAATATTTAGAGTCAAGGATTTTAATATTTATATGTAAATTACCTATTTTATGTTATTACATGCATGTTATTATTAAGCGGATTTTAATTAAGTGAATAACTATATCTTAATATAATTTACGCATTTTTTTTATTTTAATTTTATCTTAGGCCTATGTTTTCCTCCTAAAAACCTTTTCAACCAAGAATCCATAAATTATGTTAACCATGAAACATGATATAAATAAAATAATAAAAGTGGTTTTTTTCATTATATTTTTTAATGGTTAGATTATCTTTCATATGATAAAATATCCCTCGACCGTAGGGGGAAATCTCCTTGAACCATAACATAGTTCATGCTATAGCATTCCACCTGAATATATTTGAATCTTCTAGAATGGTTTCACCTAGGTGTTTAACATGAACTATCACCACATTATTAAGATATCTATCTATTACATAATCTTTACTCACACACTGGTGAAGGGAACCAAAATATTAGTTTAGGGGGTTTATATAGAATAAATTGTGGGCACACAGGCCCTTACATAATGAAAGGATGGGACAAAACACATGTCATCAATTAAATGTAATAATAATAATAAATTAAAAGGAATAAAATTGAATATACATGACTGGTATAAGCTCATAATCATCCACACAGTTGGTCAAAAATCCCTCACGGTAACATTTTAGTGTTTTTGGGTTGACTATGTTTGTTGATAAAGGAGCTTTCCAAGGTTAGTTGTTAATTTCAAGAGAGATTACTGAAACAGTAGGTTGAAAAACGTCCAAGAAAAAGTATTGGATTCTCTAGTGGTGGTATAGAAAATTATGTATACAAGGTCATGTCATTTCCCAATGTTTTCCAAATTTTTGGGTCCAAAATTTGGAGGATTGATAAAAGTGTGTTTGGAAAAGGAATTATTTCCACATAAATATAAAATGTTGCACACAAGTGTGAAGATGTTTCATGATGTTTCACACAAGTGAATATTTGGAGACATAGTACCAAAATTTGGTAAAGGAAAGTATTTTGTGTAAGTTCTGAAAGTGTGTGAAGTATGGTTTTGTGAGAAACAAAGATTGAGTTGTGCACGACCATGATATAGAGTTATGCATCAAATACGATCTCAAAATTATAAGTTCCGCACTTGTATAAAATTAGCATGCATAGAGGAAGGTGTGTAAGGATTTTTCACACGGGGTTAGTCAGGTTTACGAATAAGAGGCTAACCCCTCATTTTAGTAGCTCACACCTTATAGAAATTCAAGGATCTGAATTGCATAAGAGTTGAATGAAAATTTTTAAATTTGCGTGAAATAATTGTTGCACGAAGAAATGAGTAAAATTTTTTTTGCGCATGGAAAAGAAATTGTGTCTGCAAGACCAAGGGAGTTGTGCAAAAAGTGTGAAGGTTGTGTGAAAATTATACTTTTGCGAAAAAACGTAAATTTTTCATGCATGTTGGTAGATATTTGTACAAGTCATGGATTGGTTTCATGAAAGACTAATTTTTTTAACCCTATAAGGACTTTCCCAGGTATTCTGTGGTGAATGGGTATTCATCAAATGGATGAAAGTGGAACTTAATGATACACTCAATTAGGAGAAAATAATATTGATTCAAGTGATCAAAGAGGATTCTTATGAAGGATAAATAAGCACACTTCGGTTAAAAAAGTAGTGATCCTTCATATTGTGATTGGTAGTAAACCATGAGGGATATTGAGTCCTCTACAAACTTTATAAAGGCAGTGATCATGGTCATAGAAGTGATCTAGCGTAAATTTTTTTTGGAAGTGATCCTTAGTAGATTTGGTACATCGGCATATTTTCGTTTTATGATCCTTGGATGTATCCCTGTGAGGGTGAACCAAGTAAAATTGACGTGTCTCATGCATGATTTAATTTTTGTTCATACATTTCTACGATAAGGGTAGAAAAGAGTGTTTTGTTTAATAATGAAACATTATCTGAAGAGGAAATTGTTTTAACCTATCATACCCTAATTCTCCCATAGGGTATTTAACCTAGTTGGTCTAAAACACACACATTCAATAAATATGTAAATGTAAACTAGTTATCATTTTCTTTAATTCTTTCTTCATTATTAAGATAAGCACACTTGAACTGATTTAATTAATTAATTAATCTCAATTTCATCCAAATAGATTTGGATTTCCCTTTATAATTAATATTAAATAAATAAAATTATTTAAACATTGAGTCAACCTGAAAAAATACATGTCATAACTGTGTACTTCATTTATGGCATTTTATTTTGTATTTAATATAGAATTTAATGTTTACAACATGCCATGTATTAATTAATTTGTAGGGTTCCAAGAAAAATAAATTCAAAATATTTAAGACACACTAAACATTTAATATATGTGATGTGTACTTGATTAATTCTTGTATTAAATATGGTGTAAAATACAACTGTACATAGTATGTAGAAATTAATTTATGTAGTATTTAATTAGGGGTTTATCGTTTTTGTAAAATTAGTTACATGTCATTTACACCAACAACACGGTATGTAGATCAATTTATTTTTATATTTAATTTTTATTCCTCTTAATTAATCCTCACAGTTTCAGCCTAGACGAAATGTAATCTACTTAGATGGGTACTAGTTATATGGTGTGTGCAACCAATTACACATTGTGTAATTGATTTCATGACACATGCTTAGGGACTCTTCTCATCGTGGATTTAATGAGGTTCAGGGTGTGTACTTCAACTACATGTTATGTTACCTCTACGTTTCTTAGCCACCAATCCCATGTGTCATGTAATAAAGGCATGATACACCTTTAACTACATTTATTCCATGAATTTCACTATGAATACATATAGACTAAATGGAATGTATGTTAACTACATGTACTGTTATCTGTTAAACTACATATCATGCTGTCCTGCTCAACACAGAGTGTTCCTTAATTCAATCTTTGTGAATTTACTACAAGATGAACCAGATTTCTATCAGTTTTTCCTTTTGTAGTGTACATGGGTACAACATGTAGCAATGGGCTACACATCGTTTAGTATTGTGTAATATCTCCATAACCCTTGGAACTTCCTGATGGAGTATTTAAATGTTTCTTCATTTATTTCTAATTGGTTCTTGGTTATATTATCAAGAACAAAAAATTATAAGATAATACATCAATGATCGGATTTAAATAAATAATAATATAGAAGTGAAAACGAACAAAAAATTCATATCATCAATCAATGATTTATAAACAACAATAAACTTATTATGTGACTTCTTTGATACCACTTAATGGTTTTTGGAGTAGCAAAAGTGACTATTAGGTAGACTCAACTCATCTTTTATCATAATCAATGAATAACATGAGATATACATGATGATGAACGTTATGACCAATAGAATTAAATTGAGGATTAATTGACTATTACACTAGAACCAGGAAGATAGAATCATCACATATTGTTTATAATTAAGTTATTTTCATAAAGAAATGCCTTCCTTAGAATATATTTCTTTTTTAATGAATTTATAGACCACTTATTCTCATTTTTGTCATTATGGTGAGTGGATTAAAGGGTAGAATCCCCTAATAGGTGATCCACACATGCACTAAAAACCTCTCAACATCTTTCTATAAATCTCAAGGTTCTATCATGGAATATTCTAATGATTGAATTGTTTCTTGATGATTTTCATAATAATCAATTCAAGTGGAAGGACTCTTCTTGATCTCTCGAGTCTTTAGTGGTTGATAGAGGAAGATAAATATCTATTTATAAGAGAATTACAGGAGAAAATCTCTCCAGCGAATCATAGAATTATCTCTATAATTTAATTTTTCTCAATGAAAATTATATTTAAAAATGACGTAATCGGGTTCAAACAAAGCTAAGGTTAGATAAATAATAATTGAATATTGGATCTAATTTTTTTTAATCTATGGAAAACATAATTTCAAAATAATAATAATATTATTATTTACTTGACATTCACTAAACATGAAAATAAAAAAAATATTGTTTTAATTATTAAATAAATTATCATTTATTCAAATAATACTTAATATGAAATTTCTCATCATACCATTAAACATGATCGATAAATCCTCCTCATTATTAATCTGGACTTGAATAATTACTATATATTTAATAAGAAAATACCATTGAATTATTCACCAATAAATAAATAAATATTATATTCACAAAATTAATGAATACATATTTATTAAAATAATTGTAACCAACTAAATTAATATGTGTTTCCTTACAAATTAGCTATAAGAAGTAAACATAATATATTCACATAATTAAAAATTCCTTTGAAAAATGAATATTTATTTAATATTCATCTCACATAATATTATACCGAATAAATAGTTAATGAATATATGCAATGATCTAAACGTGAATAATTATTAAACCGTGCGCATGAATAATATTTATTCAACGTGTTAAATTAAAATAGAATTTATCTAAAGTTCCAAATACACTTAATGGATGACCCTCTAGAACCCTTTCTCATTGAAATTAGGAAGAGCCATCTAAAGTCTAAGATTATCATCTAGAAACACACCAAGTCACCCATAAATAAAGAAGTTAAATGCTATAATGAAAATATCCATTCATGAATGTACATTATGTAATATAATCCCTTCATCACGATATCTCTAATCATGTAGGTTGTATACTAGTGTCATCAACCTATTTACTCGATGTATCATTCTTTGAATTTCCAAAAATGCACATACCAATAGAACTACATGACCATGTCCTCCATAAGAAAATTCCATTTCCATCAAAGTGCTCAAGATATCAACTTCTATTAAATAATAAAAGGTAAAAATATATTCAATTATTATTAATTAATACAATATGACTCTTGATGCACCCAGTGTGTCCTACCTCATTGTAAGCATATGTCATCATAGTTTTTTGCCAATACATATAAATATCATTACACACATTTGTATATTGGAACATCTAATGACTCATTTAAATGTTGATTTCCTTCTAGAATGTCATGTTATCATAATATCCATCTCTATATATTGCCAAGGGTGTACACTATGAAAAAGTGTCTCAAAGTTCAATGAGTCTCCACCCCTGATAGCCTATATTATTTGTGTTTTTTCATATGATATAAACTGTTTATAGAACTTATATTTAAGAATTATTTCATGGAAATTATAGGTTTCCATAATCGGAAGGAACTGTTAATGCATTTTAGTGCGATAAGTACCCTTAGGACATTATCACATATATCACATAGAATAATGATCATCATGTGATAAGACATTAATTAATATTCAATACCATTAATATTCCAGTAATTGAATTTAAATAGTATTTGGTTCTAGAGAACCTACTCCAACAACATAGGGTCACCCCCTAGGAATTGGTTGTATAAAAAAAATTTGCATATAAATTTTATAAGGTCGTCTCCCTAGGAATTGGTTATATAAAAACCACTTGATTAATTACCAGGATTATGTCTGGTGGATTCAGACATTATGTGTGATACTATTGGGATGCCTTTGGATATTTTAAAGGATCTTGTTCTTGAACCTTCTTTTATATGGTCATTGTTCCTAATACCAATTATCATGATCATATGACATGCTCAGAGACACTATAGAACTAGATGAAGTAGGTCTAATCGATCACATGTCTTACATTAGATCCCAAGTATTGACAGTGGTTATTTTATTTACACTTATGCATTGAAGATGCATTATTTATTTATTCTGAGCATATTTCATTTACATGCAATACATTTACTGGTTATGTACAGGAACTTTTTGGTGGTGTCCTACTCAGTTGTAATCACACCCTACTTGGGTGGCCATGCCACTTGGGTACCCGAGTAGATCTTCACTGATCACAGTTTTAGGGTGGCTAGAGGCTTTGAATTTCATCATTTTACTGGATAGCTTAGAAGAAACATGAAAGCTGGATGGGGTGTTGTTGGGGATAGTAGTAGAGTCTCCTCGCATTTTACTTTTATTTATTATTATATATGTGATTGTCCCAGTGGGAAATCAATTGTTTTATTCTGGTATGATCATGAGTTTGAATGATTCCATTCCTATGCATTCACCATTTATTATTTTCAATTCTTGTTTATTCCTTTAGTGTACTTTGATTATGATTTGTGATGGATTGTGTTTGGTTTATTTTTCTTTTATTATTTTCACTTTGGTGCAGGGGTATAGTCTCCCTCGCTTTAACACCCTAAACCCCCACTACTAGTCATCAATCTCTATAGTATAGGGAGGCATGCATGAGGTTTGAGTGGATTCACCGATATGGGGATCATCAAGTGCTCACGAACTAGGGAATGTTATATGTCACACAACATAATGAATTCATATAAAATAAAGGAAAATCTAGAAACCAAAAACCTATTTATTGATAAAAATAATTGTATAAATCTTTCTCAATCAATAGAAATCACAAAACCTAGAAAAATCCCAAAAAATAGGGATTTAGGGTGATGGAAAATCAATTAGTGAGAGGTATCTCAAATTAAAGAGTAGAGGGGATGATTCTTTCCAATAGAGATTCTATAAAATGAACTTTATGTGAATTGGATCTAAAATGGAGTAGGGTGAACACTTCAAAAGAGAGAAATAGATGGAGAAGTGGTTGGGCTCAAGATACTATTCAAATAAGTGGATGAGGAGAGACTTAAATTAAAAAAATACAATTTAATAAAAAAAATTAATGACAGGTGGCCATTTATCACCTGGTGGTAACAATTGTAATATTTTAATAGATCCACTATACCTCTTTTTTCCTGAACACCTAAAAATCCACTAATTTAACAAATTTTAGTAAAATTGGGTAGCTCCAAAAATTAAATACTAAAATTTTAAATTAAAAATATACCACAAATTTTCATTGGTGTTTCATTTCTCTATGAAATATTTAGAAATTTTTCTCTTCTCTCGATAGTAATGGACATAAAATATGTACGTACCAACAATTATATATCGTTGTAGAGGAATCTTATAAATGGGGCTCCCCAAGAATCACTAAAATGTATTTAGGGGGAGATATAATCTTCTAAGAGTGACTTGGCAGTGGGTTTCCAACCACATAATAACATGTATGAAGACAAGGTAGCATCATACATGGAGATTTTATTATCGTATCTATTGAGATAAAATTTTCTTTGGGTTTCAAAAAAGAATTTTGGTGTGAGAAATTCATTTGATTGAAAAAAATATATTTGGATGCGATAAATTCCTTTTTGAGTGATAAATTTATTTGGGTGATGAAATCCTTAGGGTGTGAAAATAATACACCTCATGAGAAATTCATTTAGGAGAAAAAAACATCTAGGTATGAGAAATTCATTTGGGTCATAAATTCTATTGAGTGAAAGGTAATTTGGGCCTAAAAATTTCTTTAGTTGAGACAATTCTTTGGGTGTAGTGTGTGTGAGAGAGTGATAAAGATATGGATGGGGAAGTTTTGTGTGGTTGTAAGCTCCAATAATGAAATTTTTTAGTTCCACTCCATGGAAATATGGTCCATTTTTTCAAAACCATGTTAATCCCTTTGTTCGATTATTTTATATTATGATTTGTTCATAACTTTTTTAATATTGGGAATCATAGGAAAAAATGTGTTCACCGATCAATAAGGAATGGTGAGTGAATCATGATTTAAAAAATGAAAATGATGCCTTAGGGTTAGTAAAAATTTTAATCTTTGACAAAGATTATAAATATAACTGACATCAAAAATCACTACTACAAATATGGATTTTATCAGCGCTAAAAATGGCCATTAACAGCGCTAGAAAAAGCGCTCTTATTGCCGGCGAAGATAGGGGGTCCCCTTTATCAGCGCTAAAAAAAGCACTGATAAAGACCCCTTTTATTAGCACTAATTAAAATAATAATAATAGTAATAATACTTCCAATCTCGGGTAGGGGGGCTTTTTACAACGATTGAGCCCCCATTTATCAGTGCTTTCCCCGCACCCTCCAGCGCCCGCACACACCGCCTACACCATTTATCAGCGCTAGCCCTTCTAAATCAGCCTTGCGCGCGTGCCCCTACCTCCAGACATATTTGATCTCGATACCTCCCCCCTGCGCACCTAAAGAATTTTCCACACCCCTATATTGATATTTTCTCTTATTTATGGTATATCTATTTATTTATATATCTATATAGTTATATTTATTCGTATATTAATATATACTTATATTAATATATATATAGTTATATTAATATATATATAGTAATATTAATATATATATTTATAGTTATATTAAAATTTATATATATAGTTATATTAATATATATATATTTATATTAATATATATATAGTTATATTAATATATATATATAGTTATATTAATATATATATATATAGTTATATTAATATATAGTTATAAAAACATTCATATATTGGTATTTTAAATAAAATGGATAATAGTTATTATTTAGATAAAACTAATATATTTTATATGTAAAGATGTTTAATTATTTATTTAAAAAAATTAATTTGTAGGCGTGAATACATAAAAAATATGTACGTGTAGTTATATATTTGATTATAAATAGAAGTGCATTATAAAAAATGATAAAATTTCAATAATATAATATCAATATTCATGTAATACCTTGGAATAAATTCAGTCCCCACCAAAAAAAATCCAATAATACCCCCTTAAACGAGGCTGAAAATCCACAAAATGTTAAAACACGGGGTACCCTGACTAAAAACTCAGTTTTGGAGGCCTTTTGGGGCTCTTTTGACCTCGAAAAACCCTTGAGAAGGGTTGCCCTGGGTTTTTGCGACATAGAGCTCATCGTAGGCTTAGATTTGATATGTGGTAGAGCTCAAACGGATACCCGGATCAAAATTTATAGTCGTTTGAAGTTTGAGTTTCATTTTCAACATATATTGGATATTTTTTAAATTTTTATTTTATTTTTTCAGTCTTCAAGTTGTTACTAAATGACTATTAATCCATAATAAATAGCAAATTATTAATTAAAAATATTGTTTTAATTTTTTTTATAAGCCATTTTCTCTAAATATCTTATATATTAAGTATAATAAGAGTAAATGTATATTTATACTTATCTAAAATATATTTAAAAATTATATATTATATTTACATCAATATAAAAATATTGATATAATTATATATTAATATATTATTTTTATTTAAATTTTTTTTGAAGTCGAACCCTTTATCAGCACTACTAAAAAAGCGCTGATAAAGGGGGCCCCTTTATCAGCACTAAAAAAGCGCTGATAAAGTGGGGGCCTTTATCTGCTCTAAAAAAGCACTGATAAAGGGGTGCATTTATCAGTACTTTTTAGCGCTGCTAAAGGGGGCCCCTTTATCATCACTTTTTTTATTGCTGATAAAGCCCCCCCTTTTTATCATCGCTTTTTCATTAGCGCTAATAAAGGGGTGGCACTGGCCTTTCCCAGTTTTGTGGTAGTGAATTCAATAAAAACATTTTAATGTCAATTATTATAATAAGAGATAAAAAGGCTTGACATAGTACTTATGACATCACTTACTGTAATAGTTGATATAGAAAAATGATAGAATTTTATTTTTCACATTGTTTCACTACTATATAATCTCCCTTTTTCAATGTTAAAAATGGACATTGTCGATGCTAAAAAAGTGTCGGTGTGGTAGGCAATTATAAAAGAGTCACTTTTATCAGTGAAAAAAATACTAGTAAAGGTCTCCTTCATCAGCTGATAAAGGTTTAACTTCTACATATCGCACAATATTAAGTGATTCCCTTTATCAGTGCAAGCTAAAAGTGCTAATAAAGGGGGTGTCTTTATCAACACTAAAAAACATTGATAAAAGCACCCCATTATCAGGGTTTTTTCATTAGTAAAGGTTAATTTTATCAGTGTTTGTTTTGAACTGGTAAAGTGTGTCCTTTATTAGCATTGATAAAAGGTATATTTCATTATCAAATTCATTAAAAACATATATTAATATATAAAAATATTTATATTGATATTAATATAATATATTTTATAATATATATCTTATACAATATTAAATATGTATTTACACTTAATATATAATATATTTATTGAAAATGGATTATATAATGATTCAAAATTTATAATAAATTAATAATTTAATAATTATTATTGGGTAATAGTAATTTAAAAACAATTGGACAACATAAAAATTTAGTAAATTAATGAACAATCTAGGATAAGTTAAAAAGAAGAGTTAACATCAAACAATCGTAACATTTGATCCAGGTGTCTGTTTGGCCTCTACTATATGTCAAATCAAAGCTTTTGAAAAAAGAACTATGATATAATGACTTGGTGAAAGTTTGATCAATATTTTTTTAAGTTCAAAAAAGGTTTGGAATGCTGCTAAAATTGAGTTTTTTATCATTGTACCTTAATTTTGAACATTTGATGGAATTTCAGTTTCTTTTGAGGGTGTTGTCTTGTCTTCTTTTAGTAGAGGATAAATTTATTCTGATGTATTTCAGTCATATGGATATTATAGTATTTAAATTTTACATTTTTTCATGTTTATAGTGATATTTATAATTAAATATTTACATATATTTAAATTTAATAAATCAATTGTACAAAAAAATATTTAAACAAATTTACATAAAAAAATATTTTTAAATATTTGAACTATATAGAAATAAATATTTATTATTCATTGTTTCTTTTGGATTCGGGGATGACGTTGTTTGTTTAAGGTTCAAAAATTCCAATAGGCTTCTAACGGGTTTATTCGTAGAACCAGAAACATCCAATTATTCTATATCAATTGTTCCTACTTTCAAAACGTAGGTGCTCATTAGTTGTGTACCGATGAGGCTTAATAATTTGCATTGGTCGAGAGAATGGGAGTTTAGGCTCATCACAACTTTTTTGGGGGAATTATTGCTTACTCAAAGTCTCTCTCAAATATTTAAGTTATGTTCACGAATCCTTATTAATTCACCATGTATGAAAATGATTTTTCCTTTATATTTAGAAATCAATGATTGATATGTATGGGATTTAACGAATATTTTATATGTATTTGAGGTTCTTCATCAATGGAGAATCATCTGTATGTATTAGAGATTCATAGTCAATGGTATCCTTTAATACATTATATAGAAATATATTGGTCAGTATGATAACCATACTGGTTTTAAATCCACTTAGTGGAGCACTTGAAGTTTATTGTCATTCAGAAAGACATGGATTATTTTAGAGTTGGGATTGTACCCTCAGATGGGATACCTACATATCCTTTTTTTAAAAGGAATCAGAACCCACATAGTTCGATAAAAAGGATATAGTTTAACGTCATATGGGATGAAAAATAATCAATGAAAGATGGTCTTGAACCTTATAAAGGCATCCTACGTACTCTCATTTTAATGTAGAGATCAAAGTCCACATAGTTCGGGTAAAGAAATATGGGGTTTATGCATGGTTAATAGCCCAAAAAGAGATTTCATGATTACTTTTACACCCTAAGCTCATGTGAGTCATGCTCGGTGTGAGAAACAAGAGGTATCAGTAAACTTGATGATGGTACCATGAAAAATGCAGTCATGAGAAATGTTGTGGGGCCTATGTATGAATGACTACCCAAGTAGATTAAGACCAAGACTTACTTTAGTAATGAAGCCCATGAGCAGGGTACATAAAGGTATTTGTACATTATGGAGATTTGGAGTTTTAACATGGAGCTTACTTCTGAGAAGGAGGCCAAAATTAAATGGGACTTACGATTGAGTTTTATTCTTGAGAAGGAGGCCCAAATCAAAAGAAATTATGACTGGGGGTTTTATTCTTGAGAAGGAGACCCAATGTTATTGGAAATTATGACCGAGGCTTACTCTTGAAAAGGATTCCCAATTAAATGGAACTTATAACATGGGGCTTACTCCTGAGAAGGAGGCCTAATGTTAAAGGATATTTTTCCTAGGGCTTACTCCTGAGAAGGAGGACTAGGTAAAGGGGACTTGAGACTTGGGGATTACTCCTGAGAAGGAGGCCCAAACTAGGGAAACATGGGGCTTACTCCTGAGAAGGATTCCCTAAATCAAAAGATCATCTCGTCTTAAAGGATGAGGTTATATATGAAACCCCTAACCATGGTGACATAAATCTTGCAAGTCATGAGGTTTTGGGAAAGGTTCTCACAGAATTCCTTTCAGATAAGGAAGCCAACAAAGGAACCATGCCATAAATGGATTTGAAAAGGTGTCTGAGGGATAATATCTTGAAGATGAGAGGTGAACGTGAGAGAGGCACACAAATAAAGTTGGCATGAAAGTATAGCCATGAAAATGATTTGGTGTGAAAGTTTTATCCATGTAGGTGTACTTGCATGGCATGGGTTCACCTGGGCGACGAAGAATCTATAGGGTAATACTTGGGCGAGACATAACTCAAGCCTTTATTATTATCATAAGATGTTTCGAAAAGGGAGGCGTGCAAGTTTCATTGAATGGGTAGGGTGGTGCGCAAGTGTTTCCACTTTTAAAGAGCTCTGGATACATAGGCACACAAGTGTTGATGAATTTTAAACACTTTGGACTTATCCTACTCCTTCATGTCTTCCATTCTAGGTAAAAAGTTACCTTAGAAGCTTTTGGAAGAGTTGAGTTGAAGACTTGGGCGACCAGAGCTTGAATCTATGTTTTGGAAAATTCGTCCATGAAATTGGGGTCCCATAGGGGCTATTTATAGGCCACCAGTCACCTTGGGCGAAAAAAATAATAGGGTATGCAAGTGACTTGCGCGGCGCAAAGGAAACATGCGCGGCTTCCTCCAAATAGGTTCCTTGTCCATGCCTTTTTCAATTTTTTATGTCCTTCAAAGGGTGAAACTTTTGTGCTTAAGGTATTCCCCTTTTCCATTAGTTGGACTCTGTGATGGAAAGGAGCATAAAAAAAAGTCCCCCCTTAGATTTGGATCCAAAATGGAAAGAGGATCTAGCTCTGAGGTAAAGCCGGAGAAATCAAGGGTCTGTGACGCGCAAGTTCAATGCACAAATGCTGGGGCGCGCAAGTATGGCGCGCAGGAGGTCAGGATCACCTATATATATAGGCTCACTCTCGAGTGAACTCATTCTTCTTCCATCATCTTAAGCTCTCGCTGCAAAGGTGCTCCGGTTTTCGGTCTTCGGTCTTTTGAATTTTTTTCATGCTTCTAAAGATGTTATTCGACTTGCACGTCATGACTAGGGCAACAAAACCTGCACGGCTTAATTGACTTGAGTTTCAAGTTTGGACATGCACGCCTAAATTCCTTTGCCATTTTTTATTTCCTTTTTCAGGATTTCACAAAACAAACTTACTTAAGGTTCATCTGTTTGATCTTTGTGCAGATTCAATGGTTCCTAGAAGAATTGGATCAGCTGAAGAGTTAGCAAGCAAGAGAATTGATGAAATGATGAACGTCATCGGCCATTATTATTATATTATCTGTGACAGAACTCTCCCGGATTTGGATAAGTACTTGAAAAAATATCTTACCAATTACCCATAGAGAATCTACATTCCTTTATATAGTCACGATCATCTGCAAGGAGTCAACATTCTAGAGGCAAAGAATTATATTCCTCATTCTTGGTTTCAGACTTACACCAATTTCTCTTCGGAAAATTTCGCAGTTGTAGGATCATTTTCCAATGCTGGAATAGTGGAGAAGGAATTCATAATGAATCATATCCCATGTTCTCAAGATCTGAAGCCTCACAATCCTGAGCTGCAGCCGCATTGATATCCCTCTATTTTCTGAAATTCTCTGATGGACCAATCTAAGGGATGGAAAAAAGAGTTGGGATTTCTGTCCTGGAGGAGGTGTGAAGCCAAATTGGATGTGGGCATATTGGGTGTGACAACCCTATTCATATTTTGTCGATGATCTGAAATGGGATGCAATATATGAAGCCGTCTGGGCTCGGCATACATATGTCTATAGGAATGAATCTTTCGTGCCAGATTTAATCAGTCATTGGATCCCGGAAAAGAATTATTTCCATCTGACTCATGGAGAAGTAAGAATCAGTTTTTTGGATGTCTAGAAGATTTCAGGGGCTCCATTTTGGGAGATATTTATGATGAATTCATTCCCCCCAAAGTAACCTTGAATGATTCGGATAAGACTCCGAATTTTGATAGAGAGTTAATGAAAACTTTCTACAAGATTAATAATACCAACACCACGAAAACCCACTCCAGAAAATATGTCCATCCAGAGGAGGGGATTGACATGTTTCTTATTAGAAGAAATAGGAGGGACATTCGTACACTCTTACAACTAGTTTCCCTAGAGAAAAAATAGGGGTGCTCCAGGCACATTTTGGACAATTTTGGAAAAAGGAGATTTTGATAGGTGGGGGTATGAAGTGAACCAAAAAATTCCAGCGAAGACTTGTCTGGTAGGATTTTTGGCCTTATGGCTTAGTGTTTACATTTTACCAGTTCGGGATTCTAAAGGAGGCGTGGGTGGGGGACCTTTGTCGTTGTAGCCAAGATGGATGAAAGGAAAATGGTTGGGTTGGCCACCCCAGTTTTGGAAAAGATTCATAGGAGCTTACTTCATGTTTATCTAGGTAAGTCTCCTCTAAGAATAGTGGGATCATTACATGTTTTATGGGGATGGATCGCCACTCACTTCATAAAATATGTTGTATAAAGTGGGGTACAGGTTCCTAGAAGTTCTTTCCGGCCATCTGTGCTAGCCTTTTCTGGAATTTCTCTCATATCCTACAACGCTTATGATATCAAGATAAGGCTGAGCATGTTCAAGGAGTTTCATTTCTTTACTTATGGAAATCTGCCAACAGGGTGATTTTTTTATGATAAAACAGCCAGCCTGGAGTTAATGGCATATATGCTGGCATGTAGAGATGGTACACTGGCCACAAGGATTTACGGGGAAATTATATGTTAGGCATCTGCTCCATACAGATTCGCACGTCAATTCAAATGTCTGCAGCAAATTACCTTATCCCCTCCAGTGCATGTCAGGTTAGAGTAGCATCTGATGGTTTCTCGTGAACTATAGTTGTTGACATCTATGGTGAATACTATGACGGTATTTGATCTACCAGATGTTTGAGCGGCATGTCGATTGACTACATGGTATGCCGAGAGCTGGGTAGCATCATAACCTGTAGGGGTACTGAATCAGTCAGTCCCTTGGGTGGGGACAAAGAAGAGAACCGTTAGGAAAGAATCTTTTCATTTGGAAGGTGATTCTTCCTCACCCGGAGCTGATTCGATGGATTCCTCACCTGGGGATGATTCCCCGGATTCCTAGGATGGGGATGATGAGGCATGAAATGCATCAAATCGGCCTCATACCGGATATAATCCTCCTTCGAGAGTCAAGATACCTACTCCATCGACTCATGGTGAGTTACATAATAGAGGAAATTTAGTATGCATTATTTTAAATAGCAACAAGTTTCATTTTCTTATCCTTTATTTGTGATTGCAGGAGATGGGAAGAAGTTGAAGTCCCAGATTTTAGGACCCTCCTCGCTGCCTTCTGGTGCACATTATGAATATTTATGAACAGAGGTTGTCCAAACATGGTGGAGTTTATATTGTGATACTGAAACCGCCTCGATGGACTTATGTGAAGGAATGCATATCCCTAGAGTGGGGAATATCTAGGCTTCCACTGACATCCATTTTGAGGACCAGCCTAGTGAAGTAAGGGATTACTTCAATGAGCTGGAAACGCTCATAAATTCCACTGATAAGTCAGTTCCTATCACCAAGAGGGTGAATGAAAAGATGGACCGTGGTACCACTGAGGGGATTGGTCCTTCATTAGATGAAGAGTGGCATGACTAGAAGGACCCTAAAGATATATGTTTTCCTTTTTCTCATATTTCTATTTTCTTTTCAATTTAAATTTAGTCAAATCTTTGTTATTGGAGGAAATAATCGTCTTCATCCTACAGCTTGTAAAGGAAAGAACCACTGAAATCCCCTCGCCATGGTATAGCCATGATGGCACCGATCTTGGAGCCGCTGAATCTCCTCGTGATCCAGGAGAAGTATCTCCAAGTCAGCAAGCTATGGATGAAGAGTTGGAAAGGGTGTTATTGTCTTTGACACCTATTTTCTGAGATAATGATTCCAGTCCACCCAAAAAGTCTAAGAAGCAAAAGCATCGAAGAAAGAAGACCATAGTAAAATACTTTATCAGTAGTGGTAAGTCTTTCTGGTAGTCATGAATCTTAACTTATTAAAATGTGATCAAACTTCTTGGGATTGTAGGGGATTATTCAGTTTCCCCTTTATGTTAAAGGACTAAACATCCTCATAGAAAAACAGAGGGTGTTGGAGAACAGCCGCAAGTTCTTTCTCAAATGGCCATTCCTGAAGAAATACTGAGAGAAGATAAGTCGGCGTCTGTTTCCAATACCGATGTTGTTTCTGATGCCAGTAGAGAAAATACTTCTAGTGATTTAACAATACTTCATAGAACATCAAATGAGAAAACAACTGACTTCTATTATATGATGTTTTAGGTTCAACACATGCATCAAAAAATTTTCCAATCACCGTAGCTGACCCCACAACTGTTTGTGAAGAAGCTTTCTGGGGTCAAAGATTGCTAGATGAAATCCATGGAGAAGACATGACAAGTGCTCCCACAGGTGAGACCAACCTTGGATCATGTGATATTGAATATTTTGGAGATCTTGTTATAGAATCAACTAGACGTGAGTTTCATCATTTGTCCTTTTAATCTTCTCATGATTACACTTCTAACCCTGTTTGGTTAAAAATGTACAGTTCCATCTAAAGAGACTGTTGAACCAACAACCCTTCAAAGGGGTGTAGACATTGTTGTCAACCTTATTATTTTAGAAGCGATGGCTTAGGTGGGACTAGACACGGCAGACCCTCCTAAAACCCATCATGAAAATCCTGTTGAAGTTAGGAAAGATGGGGAGGAGTCTTTACAAGTTGTTGATCTACTGTTTGGTAAAATATGATGATATTTGTGGCTTACTTAACCTGCAAGACAATAAATAAAATTTTACTGTCCTTTGAAACTAACCATACATTCAATTGACCAAATAGGGCAGTCAACATCAATTGATAGATCTGGAGGTGAAGCCTCAGCCTCAGCCCAAGCAGCAGCAAAAGGTAAAGCAACCAGGGTCAGGGAAGGAGCAGAACATGGCACTTCCTTAAGTGAATTAATCCCAAACTATGTTCCTCCCTATGATAGTGATGCTAAATCAGACCCAGATGTTAAAAATGTTCTCCAATTCTCACATCGCATGGCATGGAAAAATGTATGGAAGATAGTATATGAGGTGCCTCTTGAAGAGAAGCCTTCAAAAATTCCACGACATTCATACCTATTCATCATGCTAGGACTTGGCGGTTTTAGATATCAGGAAATCCATGTCGTAGTGAAACAAGTCATTCATTGGAAGGAGTAATAGAAAAGGTGTCGTCAAGACCTGATCAGAGCTAGATTTCTTATCAATATCAATGAATTTCTGGCTGCATTTTCACGTGCTGAGGCTGATCATGCTGCAAATCTGAAGGATATGAAGAAAAAGATCAAGGAGAAGATTTTCTAGTAGTTGTACCTTCAGTAAGAGCTAGATTCTATTACTGGGGAGCTTGAGAAGCTTCATAATTCATTGGAAGAAGTCCAAGAGGATGGTATAAAATCTATCAAAGATGCCAAAGAAGCACTTTGTCGAGATGAAGAGAGTGAAGCTGGTTGAGTAGATGAACTTCAAGTGCCTACTGACGAACCTTGGGATGCTGTCAAACAGATGAGAAGTCATGTTGAAAGTCTTCTGTAATTTCTGAAAGAAAAGAGAAGAGACTCCAATCTATGAATGTTCTTCTAATATTGTTCATCAATAAAAAACATTTCATCTTCAATCATGATTATTGATCTTTATTTTTACCTAAGCCAATGGGCCTGGAAAACATAGTTTTATTTTTTACTTGGGTTATATAAACAACCCCACAAACATTATCTTTTAATTGCTAAATATTGTCTAAATCATACAAAATGTATGTCTAGCGAGCTGGGACTCAACATTTGTTCAGAGTACCCTTCATAGGTTCCCAATTTAATGAGTACCATGTCTTTTGTTATTGGAAGTTTAAAGTCATGTATGTTAAAATATAAAAAGGTTAATATTTAAGGTCAAATTTCTTTGACCGAATGGATGATATTGACTGAATTCTTGATAATTTTTTTGGAAACATATTACCATATTCATGTATGGAGGGTGAAAATTGTAAAATATGACTTGAAAAATTTTGAATATGAGGAATGACCTGGGAAAAGAGCTAAAATGGATTATAGGAATTCTTTTCTAAGAATGAAGTTACCATTACATGATAAACCCGTTATGGGGGCTGAATTATACAGGGCCAACTAGGGCATAAGATGCATAGTCAAAGAGTAGTATCTTTTGGCTGACAGGTTTGTTATGTAGACAACTTATGCAAGGCCACCTAAGGACACATGCTGCATAGTCAGACAAAAGAACTCTGAGAAATTTGACTTTCTATTAGTAAAATCCAAAGAATGTTTTGTGGGGTTTCAAATTTTCCATAGAATAGAGTCTGATTTATGGAAAAAGGTACTTGAATATGGAGAGGATATTTCCCATCATAATTTTCAAAGAATTTGAGAATTGAAACCTCCACAAATGTCTGACCCAAATGTAGGAAAAAAAGTTATTTTTGGTTTCAAATCATATGACTAAAACCAAAGATAGAAACATTATATGACGTAATACTTTTAGATCACGAGAAAGAGTATGGAACAAATATGTTAAGGATGGCAGTTTTATTGTAGATCCCTACAAATCATCATTAAGACTAATAGGGAAAAAGGAGGCTTCTCCTAAGAATGAAGCTACCATTACTTGAAAAACCTATTATGGAGGTCGAATTATGTAGGGCCAACTAGGGAATAAGCTTCACAGTCAAATAGTAGCATCTTTTGACTGACAGGTCTATTATGTAGACAACTTATGTAAGGCCACCTAAGGGCATGTGCAGCATTTTCAGGCCAATGAACTCTCAGGTATTAGAAATTTTTCGACCTGAAGTCAAAAAAAGGGTTATGGTAATCATGAATATTAATTGTATAATGTTTCGGATGGTTCCTAAACTGAAATTCTTGATGTCTCTATGTATCTTATTAGTATGAGAATCAAGCCACACATAGTTCTAGAAATACATTTTAACGTCATACAGGGTGAGAGCATGGAAGATCATAGTTTATGGTCATAGATATCGGACCATAATGAGGGAGACACATCTTGGATTTGTTATAAATCTTTTGTTAATAAAGACCTGGGTGTTCTATATCACAACATGTGCTCCTAGGGGGACTTTTCAGCCACGGGACTGAAAGTGGAGTATGGGGGTATGCCCAAAGGCTCGGGGCTAGACTCGAGGAATGCTCAAGCGTTCCTACGTATTCCATGAGGATGGGAATCAAGCTGCACGTAGTTCATAAAATACCCTTTGTACAGATTTGTTTCGTACATATGAGGGGTAAAGAAGAATTTATTACAATTATGGCTGGACCCATGATTAAATACTTGGGTGTCACTACGTATCTCATAAGGATGAGAATCAAGCCACACGTATTTTTCGAAATATGACATGGTCGGAGACCATGTCGATGATGATTCCTCTCAAGTGAGGGTATCAGGGATTTTTGTAGTTTATTGTCACATAGGACAAAAGTACAAATAGTTTAAGGTCGTATGTATGGACACGTGCTATTAATTTTAATGTCCTGCAGCAAGGAAAATGGGGAACTATATATTTTAACGTCATATATATAGGATGATGGGACATACACAGTTTAACATCATATAGGAAAAAAGTGAATCAATATGAATAACATGGTTGAAGGGGGCTTCATTGATCAGAATTTTATGGAATAAAGGTGAATTGATGTGAAGAAATTGGTTTCGGGATTGAACCTCAGGAGGTTTCCTACGTACCTGGCCTAGGAGGAACGTATTAAAGTCCATGTAGTTCAATTGAGAGGGATTTGACGATCGGGGTATACTTAAGGACAGAGACCCGAAGATGATGTTGGGAAATAAGCGTGGTTAGTGGCCCAAAGAAAATGTCATGGTCGAAGCTTATTCTAGGGTCATGTGAGTTATGGTCGGTGTGAGAAACAAGAAGCTGCAATAGATCTGACGATCATGTCATGGGAGATGCGACCATGAAGGATGATGTGGGGCTTATGCATGGTTAGCTTCGTGGGGTACGCATGGTAATAGAGTTTAAAAGACAATTGTGCATGTGACGATCACAGTTTAATGTTATGTGTCACAGACATGGGGTACTTGGCAGTGTAACATCTTGTAGCTCGGACGATTCACAGTTTAACATCATGTTGGATGATTGAGGGGCTGTGCAGTTTAATTTCCAGCAGCAAGGACAATAGGTGTATTTGTGTTACACAAAATATTTCTTCAAGAATCTTGCATTGGTTGGAGTTGTAATGAGTTCTCCATCCATTGAGATGAAAGAATAAACTCCATTGGAGTAGGCCTTATGTATTTAGTAAGGTCCTTTCCACTTTGGCTCAAGATTTGGAGGATTTTTTCCCTGTATCACTGGGGTTCTAAGGACCAATAATAATTCTCCTTGAATGAATTAACGAAGGAGAACATTTTTATTGATAGCTCGTGCTATTCGATTCTTATAGACTTCTAAATGATGTAGTATGCACAATATTTTTTCCATCTAGTCATTCCAATTAATCCAATTTCTTATGATATTGTTCATTTGTAGATAAATGATTGCAAATGGAAAATTTAAGCGAATGTAATTAGACTTCAATAGGCAAGACTGCTTCCATTCCATATACCAATGAATATGGAGTTGATCATGTAGAAATGTGGGTGGTAGTCTGATAAGCCCATAGAGCATGAAAAAGTATATTAGGTCAGGACTTATTATCTTTATCCACCATCTTTTGAAGTATGTTTGAAAGAGTCTTATTGAAAGCCTCTACTTGACCATTGGCTGCTACATGATACCAAATGAATGGTTGGATCTCATATTTTATTCTTGATACAATTTTCTTACATCATATGAACAAAAGTTGGTTCCATTATCCATCAATATGGTATGAGGAATACCAAATCTAGTAATGATTTTAGTTTTGACAAAACTAATGATTTTTTTAGCACCGACTTCTTTGAGAGGTACTGCCTCTTCCCATTTGGAAAAAAGTCAGTAGTAGTAAGAATATACTTAAACTGCTTAGTTGTAGCCGGAGGATAAGGTCCTACTACATCCATTCTCCATATATAAAATTTCTAGGCATATTTAGACGTATAAAGAAACTCCAGAGGTTGATGAATGAAGTTGGCACATATTTCGCAAGAATGACACTTTTTAGGGAAATCAACACAATCTTGCACAATTGAAGGCCATGAGTATCCAGGCCTTCGAATTTGAAAAGAAAGTCTATGTGCAGGCTGGTGGGAACCACAAACTCTGGCATGTTCTTCATTCATGACATCCATTGTCTCTTCACCATCAATATATCTAAAGAGAATTCCATCAAAACCTCACTTGTAGAGAATTGTTTGGGGATCTGGGCTATCATAAAGAGTAAAATTGACCACACGTCGCCAGACTTGTTCTTTCCCAGCTCTATCAGGTTGGAGTGTTCTATTTTGAAGGTATACCCTGATAGGTGTCATCCATCCTATAGTATACCATATAGTTCAGAAATGGGACTGATTTCATTGATTTCCTCTGTTCTGATTTGATCAAAAGGTGAAACTACATGATGGTGGTCAATACTGATGATTGTTTCATCCCGATTTTGATCTGCTAGGGCTATGGCTACATTAGCTAGTGCATCAGCTTGGGAATTTTGTGATCGCGGGACATAAAAAAATGTCAGTTCTGAGGGAAATTCCACCATTAACTCTCTAACATAATCACAAAAAGGTATTAACTCTTCCTTTCTGATGGAATAATCCACATTGATTTGTTTGATTACCAAATCTTAATCACATTTTACCTTCAAGTGATTCACCTGTGCCTGAAGCGCCAACTCTGAGCCTATGATGAGAGCTTGATATTCTACTTCATTGTTTGTAACACCTTCCAATAATAATAAAGATTAGGGTAGAACTACCTTTTTAGGGGAAATAAGCACGATTCCCAAACCAACTTTGTTGTATTTAGGATCTTCCATTTTCTTCCCTGTTGGACTTATGGAGGCACCATCAAAGTAAATTTCCCATTTTTGAGGATTATCTTGAATAGAGAATAATTCATCATCAGAATGTTCAATATTTAAAGATGTATCTTATATAGAAGGGTGTTTAGTTGGGAAATAAGCTAGAGCATGGCCCTTTATTACCTTTTGAGACACAAACTGGATATCCAACTGCTGCAAAATAACGGCCCACCTTTCCATATGTCCTATAAGCATTGGACGTCTAAGGATAAATTTGAGCTGGTTATTGCGAGACACCAATTGGACCTCATGATGTTGCAGGCAGTGTCTCAATTTCTGAACTGCAATAATTAATGCTAGACAACACTTTTCAATACAGGAATATCATGTTTCTGCCTCAATTATAGTCCGACTGAGATAGTAAAGGATGTTTTCATTCCCAGCATCATTCTTTTGGGAAAGGAAGGCACCAAATGATCTCTCTAAATCTGTCACATAGAGAATAAGTGGTCTTCCTTCAATAGGTGGCATTAATACTGGTGGACTCATGAAATATTTCTTGAAGATATCGAATGCTTCTTGACATTCTTCAGTCCACTGGTAGGTGACTCCCTTCTTCATTAATATGGTGAAGGGTAAACACTTTCCTGCAAAATTGGCAATGAAACGCCGAATATAGGCCAAGGGTCCTTGAAGTCCTCTTAATTCCATCAAATTTCTAGGACACGACATGTCAAGGATTGATTTTGTCTTCTCAGAATCAACATCAAAACCATGATGGTGTACAACAAAGCTGAGAAATTTTCTTGAGGTTACCCTAAAGCACAATTCAATGGGTTCATCTTCAAATTGTGTTGTCAAAGTTTGTTGAATATGATTTCTAGATCGGCCTGGTTATCCGAACGTTGTCTAGATTTAAACACCAAATCATCCACATAACATTCATCAAATTTCCCTAAAAAGGGTTTAAAGATATATGCATGGCATGTTGATACGTTTCACCTACATTATTTAGGCCAAAGGGCATTACCCGATAGCAAAAAACACCTTAAGGAGATCTGAAAGATGTAGACTCTTAATATTCTGGAGCCATTCGTATTTGATTGTACCCAAAGTAACCATCCATGATAGAAAGAGCTTCGTAACCAGTTGTTGCATCAATTAAGAGTTCTGTGACCAGAACTGAAAAATCATCATTGGGACAATGCCGATTACGATCTCTAAAGTCAATGAAAACTCTAATTTGTCCATTATTCTTTTTCATAGGGACAATATTAGCCAGCCATTTGGGATATTGAACTTCTATGACGAAGTTATCCTTGACAATCTTATCCACTTCAGCTTCAATTTTGGTGGCATAGATTGGGTGTGTTCTTCTTGCTGCTTGCTTAAATCCTTGATGTTCTTTTTGAAAACCCAAATGATGAGTGGAAACATTGGGATAAAGACCTTTAAATTTTGTATAACTCCATGAAAATACATCTCGATTTTTCTTTAGAAATGAAGTATACATTTCTTTCTCTTCAAGAGTCATGGATGCACTAATTAATGTGGGGCATGGATCTTATTTTGTATCCAGATTTACCTCTCTGAGTTCATCCATAGTAGTAGAGATAGCCTCTTCAAATGCTGGAGAAGCATCCCTAAGATCTTCCTCTTCTTCTTCAATATGTGTTACTTCTTCTATTTCTAATTTCCTAGTAGATGAAAAAGTAGAATTTCCATGGTCAGGAGAGAAGTTAAAATTTTAACATTGTGAAGAAAAGGATGCCATTTTGGACCCAATTGATGATAAAGGGTCTTCCTGGGGTGATAGAGATGAGATAATGGAATGAGAATCAACATCATTGTTTTCCTCTGGTATCACTATAGCTTATTCTGACCTGGTTGATGAATTATAGAGTTTCTGGATTTCAGCGAATGAAATGAAGACATCTCTATCTAAGTTTTCATCATTGTTTGGTGAATAAACAATTTCTCCCATGTTGTCTGGCTTGATTTCCGTAATTGAAATTATGGAAGTTTACAAAAGCGTGTTTGGATTTAGGTCTATCATGTCAATTTGACTGATTGGAAACACATAATCTGTACTCACTTGTATGAATGGGTTTACTAGAATCTTTTCAAAACTATTTGATGCATTAATTTTGGTGACCTTCTTTTCCATGTTATTTTCCTTTCCCTCCATGTGACGAAATTATGCCTCAATGTATTGAGATTAACATGTTCTTAATGGGGCCTTATCACCATACAATGTCCCATTTTGACCATTGAAATAATATTTGAGACACTGATGGTATGACGAAGGTACGTATACATGTTGATGTATCCAAGTTCGTCCAAGAAATATATTAAAGGCTATTTCATGACAAACAACCATGAAATATAAATTAGACACAGGGTCTCCAAACAGAATTCTGAGTGTAATTTCACCCATAGGTTCTTGTTCATTCTTATCAAATCCTTGCAACATCAAAGTAGAAGGAGATAAATTAGATTCAGTGAGGCTCAATAGATGAAGTGTACAAATAGGAATGAGATTAACTCCTTAGCCATTATCAACGAATGATCGTCATATGTCTATATCATTGAATTTTCAAGATAGATACAATGGTCTGATATGTCCATGCACAACCTCATCTCCATCTTCATCTATAAACTATATCACTACATGACATTCTGCAGAATCATTCTCTATATGGTAGACCTCAGCTGCACAAATTTCAGTTTCGAATTCGCGAGGACTTGACAAAGCCTCTATAAGTGCCTCCCGATAATATTTTGATAGATTCAAGGGATCCAAAATTGATAACATATCTGGTACTTGGGCCAAATGTTTCAAGACATCATACTTGTTTTCCAAAGGTCTGTGTTTCCAATCATGAAAATGTGGGTTTGAAGGTGATTTGGAAGTTGATGCTTTGGTAGTAGATGCATACTGTATCGGGGCAGAAATTGGAAACACTCTTGGCTTAGGTAGATTAGACCGATTATGTATATCTATTTGCTGAGAGGAAGAAGGTGTGACCTCTAACCGGTCACCCAAAATAACTACGTCAGGACTGAATCTACCATGTGTGGAAGAACTTTATTATTCCTGTTGAGTACGCTGAAGGGATATTCCATGAGTTTCTACAGCATATAAAGTTCTAGCTAGAGTAGGATTAAAATAGTGGCTTCTGGAATATCCATGTCTTCCCCTATATCCTAGACCCTTGTCTCTTCCACTAATTCCTCTATTAGATACAGGGAACTTAGGCTCATCATAATCAAAACTGTCATTTGCATAAGGATCTATTAAATGAATCATGTTAACAGAACCAAAGATCAAATCTTTATCTGATGAAGATTCTGCCTAATGAACCAGCTCAGTCTATGCCATTTGGTCGGGTGGTGCCCGTTCTTTTGAAGCAGATGGCATAAAATATTCCAGAGTCAAAGACAACATAAGCTTTGACAGGAGCTCGTCTTCTTTTGACTGCTCTTCTTTCTTCAAATTATGCTGCTTCTTTGAGGATTTTCCTTCTAAAGAAGGGGGTGTTTGCTGTGGAGGACATAGAAGAAGACACAACTGGTTGATTCAATTGTGTTTATAAAATGGAATGAGTTAGGTTTATCTTTTTCCTAACCATCCAATCATCATATTTATGCACATTTTTACTTTTGACTTCACGCCACTCGCCTTCTTCCTCTGGATCAGTAGCAGTAACACATGCTACATGGCCTGAAGAACCTTTCATTTTTACTTTTCCAGAGTCCAACATCTTTTATAGGAGTTCATTGAAGACAAAACACACCTGATGGGATGCCCCAATATCTGATGAAATGGGCAATAGTTTGGAAGGTCTTCATCTCCTTCCTTGTTCGGCCTTTTGGGCCTCAACAACTGAACTAGATTGTTTTCCAGATCTGAGATGAAGTAGCCAGAAACTTGTTCATTCTAGAAAGAATAAAATTTGTTCTTTAAATTCTGAAACTATTTCCACCTTTGATCTCTTTGATCATTTTGGTGAGGTAGCTGTTTTTTTACGTTCAAGAGGTGGATCCCTTCGATATGATTACAGTTTTGAAGTGGAAGTAGGTATAGGTGCTTGTTTAAGTGTACTATAGCAGTCTATGCTTTCCTTACTATCCTTCCTGGAACTGATGGAATTACACATTTTTTAGCCTTAATATTTATAAGAGTCTCCTTTCTGCTGATCGATTGAAGTAAGGTCTCAAAATCCTCTTGTGTGTTTCACAGGGATGAATGGTGTGCATAATTCATCATGCAGATTTTCCCCACAGATAGGCAACAATTATTCTTGAGGGAGTTCTAAACTTATAAAATATGTTAATCCCTTTTAGTGAGAAATGAAATATGAAACTATTTCATTTTACCTTTTCTTACAATTGGTAAGATCAAAAATTGTCATCTTTGGAAATGTTGAGCTAAATTGAAGTTGAAATCTTTGAAGGAGATCTTCCCACCCAGTAATTGATCGAGATTGCAAACTTGTATACCAGACAAAAGTAGGTCCTTGTAATGACAGCACAAACACCCTATCTTAACTGCTTATTTTTGTTGAGGAATTCCCATCATAGGATCACAATGAGAAAAAAAATGTTTTAAGTGTTTTTCGAGATCTCCCAAACCATTAAAAATTGGGAATGTGGTATTCACAAAATTTAACGGGGGAGGAATTGCAACCACCCATTCAAGTTAAGATCTCTTTTCTAGTTGAACTTGTGCACACTTTCCTTCCATATATTCCAACTGAGATGTTAATGACTCAATGGTAGTCATTAATTTTTGATAAATGTCTGGTTGAGCATGGACCAGAGCAGGTGCAATAACTGGAGTTTGGACGAGTGTGGCAACTGGTACTACCACTAATGGTAGCATTTCCGGTTGCTGTCACATATGACCCATAGGATTGGACATGTAATGGTGTAGTTGTAAAGGGGGATATTATTGATCCATCCTAGTAGCTACAAAAAATTCCCTTGATTGATTAACTCCAGCATGCTTAGGAGGAAGACTATCTTGAAGTAGTTCTGTATTTAACCTCCATAATTCCTTCATTTCTTGTTCTTGTTGTGCGAAACTTTCCTCTAATGAGAGCGATTGGCCTTCTCTAGAGGTAGGGTGGGATGTAACCTGACTTTTACCCTTTTCCTTGGCATGTGCATTTCTGGAGTATGGAAGGGAATTACCTGAAGTAATGTCTTGCCCCTGGGCAACCCTCTGTCTTCTGGTATGCACACCTTCTTCATTCGTTTCTATGTGTACAACCTATTGAACAGTAACTTCTCCATATGATTCCTCTGAGTGAGCCTCATGTTCTGGGAGATTAGTGACAACGGTATTGATGACATTTATCGATGCATAATGCATTGCTGCCCTTCTGTCAGCGCTTCTATGATACTGTCTTATTCTATGTCCTTCATGAGGCATTGCCTTTTGTTTTGTTGATCCCTCTGGAAATTCTTGATTAAATGTAATTTTGAGGAAATCTCTTGATAATTCGGCAATGTGTTTCTCTTGTGGCTTCTTCCCTAATTGAGAGAAGACTGACTTTCACTGAGGAATAGATTGAGAATTTCAAAAGGCCCCCAGTCTGGTGGACTGGGGCTATTCTTTGTTTTCCTACTCAACTCCTTGAATCCTGTCTGTTGATCTTGAGAGTTGGATTAAAAGGGTCCCCAACCTGAATGATGAGGTGGCTCTTAAGCTACTAAATCTGAAACATTCTTAAAATCCCTTCTAATTTTGCAGATTTTAGTCCAGAAATTGGCCGGATGCATCATCTGACATCCACTGAAGTCACCTGGCTTAGATGACCGTTGGATTATTTCTGACACCTCTGTCACCTGATGATGCACTAGTTCTAAACGAGACGCCTATTCAATATTATCATTTGCTTTAGGAAAGAGTAATTTGACAACTTTTTCATTATATGCCCGACTTTTGAAAAAACTAGTTGAGGCCTGTTCTTGAGGAAGCCTTTAATTACACACAAAACTAGTTAGATGTGTCCAGGCATGGGCAATAAAATTTCATGAAACCACTTTTTGTGGGATTTTTTGACTGGAGAGAATAGTTAAATGCAATGATCTATGAACACCCCATCCCCTGATATGAATAATAGATGGGGAATTGGTAATTAACTAGCGCAACCTTCTTAATGCACCAAGGCATGTACGTTGAAGGGCTCTCTACTGCTTTTCATCCTTTGGATGTCAAGAAACTGAGAGAGATGCCATGTGAATTTGGTGTTGAAACCCTTCTATTATCTTGACATGGTTTTTATATTAATCATAAGATAATAGTTTCTCTTTTAAGTGAAAAATAATTTTCCATATGTTGAGATGAATATCGTGAATACAATCTTCTATCAACATTTCTGGAATATCACACTGAGAGTCAGCCAAAGGACAAAACATGACTGTTATTTCAATTTTCTCCAATTGTTTTCTCATATTCAGCACTTCTGCTTTTTCATTTGATTAATATTTTACTACCTTATTGGACCAAATATGGTGCTTATTTATTGCTTCATCAGATTCAAAAAGTTTGGTAGAAAATTCATTTATCAAATTAGAAGATGAATGAACCAAGGGTGGTTCAGAGAATGACCTACACCTCGGGCTATCTTGTGATTGAGAAAGTATTTCACCTACTAGCAGTAAGGCATCATACATGACTGGCTTCACTTTTTCATGTTCCTTATGATAGGAGATCTTTCTTGTTACTACATTTTCCAATGAATATTTTTCCAGGCAATGTGAATTACTATAGTGGAGAAGACTTTCTCAGTTAATTCATCATCATGAGGAGGACCACCATGGTGGGTTACATCAAAGGATGAAACTTCTTGCTCCTTGGTCTTCAGACCATGTAGAGGGTTATCGTGGCTCTAATCTAAATATTGTTTTTCGAGATTTACCGAATTTTCATAAATCAAGACTTCATGAGGAAGTGTCTGATGAATACCTTCAGAATTATTTTTGTTACTTCTAAAATCTAGAAATGAGAGAGTAGAATCTTCAGTTACAACAGATAATTGTCTGAGGGATTCAAGAACTCTAGCATTGAGAAAGGTGTTAATGTAGATTGGCTCTTGATTTTTCAACTGTACTGGATGGTTATTTTTCTTGGATTCCTTCTAACTCACTTTTGAAACCACTTGTTGATGAAAGTGGTTATTATAGGCAGGTGTATGTGCCTGCTCAGAAGAAAAGTTCAGGTTAGGCTGATTATCTCCATTTAAATTGGATGTATGTGCCCGACATGATTGTCTGTATGACATGGTGGAGTATGACCCATGACCCTCCTGGACTAGAATATAGGTGTGTATCTACTCCATAGTGACATGTTGATGAGCGACTTCACTGATAGGGATAGATTTATGTTTCTTTCCCTATGATGTCATGGGAGTTGTTATAATATTCTGACAGGTATCCAGAATATGGGCATGGATTTTCTTATACTCTTTCACCATTGTCAAAATGTGCTTGGTGAATTTAGCTATCGGAATAGGAATATACGTCCATTCTGTGTTTGGATTAGGTGTGTGCTCCTGCTCTTTTCCTCATTTTCCTGTTAGTGAATCCTGTCAGTACTCATGTGTGGTGGCAGAAAGTTGTTTCTGCCTCCTGTTTGTCATAGAGGATTTCCAATTGACATCTTCAGGTGCTACCAAATGAGACTGTTGGTTAGCTTGAGGAATTGTAGGTGTGTGTTCCTCCTGATTGTTCTCCACCAAATATGATTGATGATCTTTCTCCAATACTGGAAGACGAGACTGCTGATAGAATTGATGAGTGTAAGCAGGTGTATGTGCCTATTTACAGGTGGTCACCATATTTGGTTGGAATGCTTCTTTGGATGCAGTTAGATGAGCATACTGACTGGTTGATGAATTATAAACAGGTGTATGTGCCTGCCTATAGTACTCTGCTAGAATTGCCTGACAGGATTGGTTTTTCACTGCCAGGCATGTCTGCTGGGTAGTGAAATCAGGACGGATGGGTGTATGTGCCAGCTTGTTGTTTTCCATCAAGTTAGATTGACTGAATTATCCAAATGGGTAAGAGGAAATAAACTTCTCCCTGTCGACCAAATTTCTCCTCTGATATTTAGTCTTGTGTTCTCAATTCTAAGGAACTTGATCCAAACACCTTGACGTGATTCCCTCATCACGTTGAGGGTGCACTAGCGCACTAGTCTGATGGTGATAGTTGGTGGGAGTCCTCAGGAAGGACTCATATGTTCTTGAACTGAGGCCTTGAGTGACCTCTACATTCACCTCCCTATAATATGGGAGGGACTAGTTGTTGAGTTCCAGGGATAATGACCCAAAAAGGTTGGAAACAATGGTTGGCACCACCTGCTTCATGTCCACTGGTTGTCATTGTCCGGACAACCAGGGTGAGTTGTTAACTTGGAGGGCTTGTCGAGCAGCCTCCAGAGTCAGAATGGTACCGTGATTATGGTATTCCCTCACCAATACATTTGAGACCCAGCATTGAAGATGCTGAGTAGGTGAGTTCGTCCTCAGAGCGGATGAGGATCTAGCAGGAGTAGCGGCTGAGGCATTCATAGGTGTGAAGTTTAGAGAATCCATTTTGTATTGCAGAGAGATCTTGGAAAAGAGTGCCTTTTTAATATAGTAGACATAATCAAGAAAAGTTTGTCCAGACTACATCTTTTTTATGAGAACATATGTTATTGATTGCTTTGTTGGCCCTAATATTGAGTTTAATAGGGGCCTACCAAATAAGTAAAACATCATTTAACTTGGTTAAGGATTCATATCGGGTTCACCATTTTTTTGTTTCCTCTGGATTTGGGGATGACCTTGTTTGTTTAAGGTTCAAATATTCAAATCGGGTTCTAGTGGGTTTATTTGTAGAACCGGAAACATCCAATGATTCTATATCCATTTAGACCTACTTTTCGAAGGTAGATTCTCATTAGTTGTGGACTGATGAGGCTTAAGAATTTGAATTGGTCGAGAGGATGGGAGGTCAGGCTCATCACACCTTTTTGGGGGGAATTATTGCCTACTCCGGGACTCTCTCATAGATTTAAGTTATGTTCAAGAATCCTTATTAATTCACCAAGTATGAAAATGAGTTTTCCTTTATATTTAGCAATCAATTATTGATATGTATGGGATTTAGAGAATCTATTATATGTATTTGAGGTTCTTCATCGATGGAGAATCATCCATATGTATTAGAGATTCTTAGTCAATGGTATCCTTAAATATATTATATAGAAATCTCGTGGTCATTATGATAACCATACGTGCTTTAAAACCACTCAGTGGGGCACTTGAATTTTATTGTCATTCAGATAGACGGGGATTATTTCAGAGTTGGGATAATACCCGCAGATGGGCTACCTACGTATCCTTGTTAAATAAAGGAATCTTAACCCATGTAGTTCGATAAGAAGGATATAGTTTAACGTCATATGGGATGGAAAATATTTAATTAAAGATGGGCTTGAACCTTATAAAGGCTTCCAACGTACTCTACTTTTAAGGTAGAGATCAAAGCCCACATAGTTTCGGTAAAGAAAAATGGTGTTTATGTATGGTTAATGGCCCAAAAAGATATTTTATGATTACTTTTACACCCTAAGCTCACGTGATTCATGCTCCGTGTGGGAAATAAGAGGTATCAGTAAACATGACGATGGTTCCACAAAAGATGCATTCATGAGAAATGATGTAGGGCTTACGTATGTATGACTACCCATGTAGATGAAGACCAGGACATACTTCAGGAAAGAATCCATGGAGTATGGTCCATAAAGGTATTAGTACTTTCTGGAGATTTGGAGTTTTAACTTGGGGATTACTCTTGAGAAGGAGGCCTAAATTAAAAGGGACTTATGATTGGGGTTCATTCCTGAGAAGGAGGTCAAAATCAAAGGAAATTTTGACTAGGGTTTATTCCTGAGAAGGAGACCCAATATTAAAGGAAATTATGACTGGGGCTTACTCTTGAGAAGGATGCCCAAATAAAGGGAACTTATAACCTAGGGCTTAATCTAGAGAAGGAGGCCCGATGTTAAAGGAAATTATGACTGGTGATTACTCCCTAGAAGGAGGCCCACGTAATGGGGACTTGAGACTTGGGGCGTACTCTTGAGAAGGAGGCCCAAACAAGGGAAACTTGGGACTTACTCCTGAGAAGGATTCCCTAAATCAAAAGATCTTCTCATCTTAAAGGATGAGGTTATATAGGAAAACCCTAACCGTGGTGACATAAAGCTTGTAAGTCACGAGGTTTTGGGAGAGGTTCTCACAGAATTCCTTTTAGATAAGGAAGCCAACAAAGGAACCATGCCCTAAATGTATTTCAAATAGTGTTCGAGGGATAAAATCTTGAAGAGGAGAGGTGAACGGGAGAGAGGCACAAAAATAATGTTGGTGAAAAAGTATATCCACACAAGTGTACTTGCGCGGCATGGGTTCACCTGGGTATCGAAGAATATATAGGGTAATACTTGGGAGAAACTTAACTCAAGCCTTTCGTATTATTCTAAGATGCTTCCAAAAGGGAGGGGTGCAAGTTTCATTGAAAGGGTAGGGTGGTGCATAAGTGTTTCCACTTTTAAGGAGGTATGGGCACTTAGGTGCGCAAGTGATGATGAATTATAAACAATTAGGCCTTATCCTACACCTTCTAGTCTTCCATTCTAGGTAAAACGTTACCTTAGAAGCCTTTGGAAGAGTTGAGTTGAAGACTTGGGAGACCGGAGCTTGAATCTGAGTTTTGGAAAATTCTTCCTCAAAATGGGGGGTCCCACAAGGGCTATTTATAAGCCACCAGGAACCGTGGGAAAAAGGAATAGGGCGGAAAAGTGACTTGCACGACCTATAGGTGGTACGCATGTGACTTGCGCGGCGTGCAGGAAACTTGCACGACTTCCACCAAATGGGTTCCTTGTCCATGCCTTTGTCAATTTTTGATGTTTTTAAAAGGGTGACGCTTTTTGTGCTTAAGGTATTACCCTTAGTCATTCCTTGGACTCTGTGACAGAATGGAGCGTCAACATTCATTTTAATTAAATTAAAACATTATCCATTTTATTTACCTTATTAAAATGCATTAATATATATATATATATACTTATACAGGTAATGTTTATATATATATATTATTAAATTCTAATATATGTAAATAAATACATGTATTTAAATATTTGTGCATTTATGTGTGAAATATAAATGTGTACCTGTCTTTACATATGTGTGTGTGTATGTGTGTCTCGATATTGTGTTGATACATATCATATATAAATGTATTTTTATAATAAATATTTATAAATACATAATAAAAAAATTATATGTAAATGTACAATTATATGTAAATATGTATAAAATTTATATCTAAATTTACAATACATAAACATATTTTTAAAATGAATTTAAAAATAATTATATATATATATATATGATTATATGAATAAATAAATAAATAAAATGAATTATGTATAGGTATATATAAGTAAATAGATAGATATATAGTAAAATATTATACAAATTTTGATGGTGTAGTGTTGAAGGTGTTAGGTCTTGAAGGCATAGATAAGAGGTTTCATTCAAGGTGTGAGCAAGGCCGAAGGGTCTGAAAAGTGCTGATAAAGGGCTTTAAAAGCGCTAATAAAGGGGATGAGCTCAAATAAGGCTGGTTGGTCACATGCGGGCACATAGTGTTGATAAAGGAGGGTAAGAGTTTTGATAAAACTGATGGTTTGAATGAAAAAAAATTTACAAAATATTTTTATAATTTTATCAGTGCTAAACAAAAGCTCTGCTAACAGTCACCTTTATCAATAATAAAAATGTATTGATAAATTCACTATTTATCAGCACTGAGAAAACATTGACAAAGGAAACATTTTTCATCGTTTATGTTCTCATATTGATAAAATTTATGGCTTTTAGAGGAACTTATAATGTTAGTGCTTTTTTCAGCGCTAACAAAGCCAATTTATAGCTCTTTTAAAAGCACGATCTATAGTAGTGATGAGTTTATCGGTGCTAAAAAGCACTGATAAAACTATATTTTTTCAAATTATTTACGTTCTCCACTCATGCACCATCCCCTTTTTCAACACTCGACCCCCCTGCAAGTGCTCGAGAACCCCTTCTCCAACAATCATCCCCTACTTGCTCAGTCGCGCGTACCTAGATTTGAACTTGAGACCACTATGTGCAAAAGCGAACACCCTTTCAACTGTACTGTCTTGTTTTATTCTATATTTTATGATATATCTATTTATTTATATATATTTATATACACATTTTTTATCCATATATTTATCCATATATTTGTATATATTTATATAATTAATTTTAAATCCATTTATAAAATATATGTTTTCTTGTGTGTATTTATGTGTGTGTTTATATAGATATGAACATATGTATCTCTATGTAAATGTAATATATATATATTTAAATTTATATTTATTTACATATATTATAATATTTACATAAATATATATATTCGGTATTTTGGGTATACAATCAAAATAAAACACACACACACACACCTCACACACATAGGTCGGAAAAACAGTTCATACCCTCCTTCCTCAAGTGTTAACCCACCCACCTATCCCTTTTTTATATACTATATATAAATGTGCTCTCAAACCTAGTCATATAGTGACCCAAATACCCTTAGTTCATGACCCTTTGAAGGCCCACAATACATGACCAGTAGGCCCACTCATAACTGGTCGTAGGCCCATTATTTTCAAACCATGCTATAGGGCTCCTTTGCTCAGCACGGTGTCACACACACACCGCTGTTGAATCTAAAACCATTTTCCTGCACAATCCACTGCCATGAGGGGGCTCATGTTTCCATAAACAATCATGAGCCGCCCAAGTCAACTCGACTCCGCCAGCATGCCACCATCACCGACAGGCACCAACTAATCACTTGCCCCAATGGTGTGACCCTGTCGACATTGTCCGCCTCACTGTCAAGATAGGCCCCTGTTGATGAGCCGCATTGGAGCAGCTGTGTAGCTCATCACAGTCCCTCATCATTGGGTGAGGGTTTCCTGTTTCGTCACCCATAATGATTGGGATATTGTTTTTGATACTGTTCATGCGGTCCTCATTTTTCTGCTCCAACGGCCCTGAACAGTCCCTTCTCACACTAAAATGGTCATGCACCACATGAGTCCACTGTAGGTCTTTTTGATGAGAAAAAACATGGATCAATGTCCCCTTGGGTCTAGAAGATTTAGATATCTTTGTAATCTTTAATTTGATATTCAATGGAACCTGAATGGACACTCTAATCAAAAAGTTATGACCGTTCGAATTTGAAACTTATTTCTCAATTTATCTTAAGATATTAATTGATTTATTACTTTTTTTCTATTGTTTTATTGATATTCAATGTCTATTACTCAATACTAATGACTAAATTATAAATTAATATTAATTTTTAATTATTTTATAGATTATCTTTCACTAAATCTATAAAATATCAAGTTTCAATACATATATAGTATCATCTAAATTATATTTAGGCAAATATTATATATATATAAGCGGGAATACATTTTTATATTAAAATATTATTTTTAATAATATATAATTTTGTTTCTTTTATCATTGATAAGAACAAAACATTGTTAAAGATCGATTTTTTATATATACGTTTAACAGAAATGCTGATAAACCCCGCGTATTAATAAATGTGACTTTTTATAATCGTTTTTTCTTATTTCTGACCTAGGAATGATTTATTAGTGTTTTTAGTTAACACAGATAAATGTGTAGTGCTAAGTAATCATGATTCTATAGCAATGTTAATATAAAATTGACATCTAAAATGAATAAACAAGTTTTTTTGCTTGTCAGTTCATAACACGGTGTTGAAAGGAACGATGTTATAAATTTTTTTACTCATGATAAAATCAACGCTTTCTTTTATTACTATTATGTTTTCAAAATTCATGAAGGGATATTGGATAACTATTTTTGTGGAATATCCAAGGATAATTGTTTTATTGTTCAAAGATATTTGCTAATAAATCATATTGTTGTCACATTTACTTTCAATAAATTTAATATTTTATTAATCTAATTTATTATTATTCTAATGTATGGATAATTATCCACATAGGGTGCAGTTCAGTGAGTCGTCCCCTGCTATTCATGTAGTGGTGAGTTGAGGAGGTCCTGTTTTCGAGCCTCTGTGTCCACAAATTTTCTTTCATTTGTTCCCCTCCCCCTAGACCTACCATGTATAGATAATTTTTAAATTTTATTATTAATTTACAGCATGGTTTTACATTGTAAAGAAAAGGACTATAATCAAATTTCATTCTTATAAAAGCAACTCTATTGTAGTATTTTAATTTTTTTGACGGAAAAATGATTAAAATATTGTAAATATGAATCATGCTAAAACATGGTTAAAATTAGAGCGGATATGTGTGATAAAATCCATGTATGACGCATAAAAAAAATCCATGCATGGTGTGGGAGGCGGGGGATGTGTCTCAAACTCCCACCATACAATTAATTAATTCACATATCATCATTATTTAAGTGTAAATAGAGTCCTTTTAAGTGTAATACCATGGATATAATTATAAAAGGGCATCAACTAGAAGATTTTATGGGATTGATTTGGTAGCGTTCGTGGGGATGTTACGCATCATCATGCAGGTTTGTTCTACGGTAAACCCTTATTATTATTATTATTATTTTTAATGAAGAGAGAGATTGATGAATGTTTGATATATTAATATTTTGTTAAAAAACTGCATGTATAAATATATTAGATATTTTTAGAAATATTTATAAAAGTAAAAGAATAAATTTTTATAAATTTTTATAATGTTTTATAGAGAAATCACCGAACTAGATGAAGATATTTTAGTGGAACCACAAATGTCAAGAAATGAAAGCTGATGCAGGAGAGGAAGCTGGAGCAGGGATAGCGATGGTAACAAATAAATCTGAATGATGAAATTGTAAAAGAAGTAATTGGACTTTCATAGAAATAACTGATAATGTGTGTGAATTTCCCAATGCTTTTCTTGGGGTGCATAAGAGTACCATGGATTTCTTTCACTGTGATCATGTGTCTGAATGACCCATCGCTTTTCAAGGGGTGCATAAGAGTAAAATGGATTGATTGCACTGTTCACTGAGGATCAGAAGTTTTTGAGGTGTGATAGTTGATGGCTTTGACCATGCAGAAGGACACATGTGATGATTGAAAGGTGAAGACATCAGATCAACTAGCTAACTTGTTTAGTAATTGGCGAGTGGGGTAACTTATTCATTAAGCTTGAAATTCATTGATCATCTTCCCCTTATTAAAAGCATTCGTGTTTCTCTAATTGGGTAAGACTATGTTTGAACCACAAAAATCTCTTTGATGTTTGGTATGACTGTGAGTTTGAGTTCTTTTTTCATATGTGTGTTTTGAAAGATCTACTGATTTTGAGGATATTTGGGATGAGGCTTTGGAATGTAGTTCCCTCGTTCGAGCATTGGCATCGAATGTTTTCGGTTTTGTAACATCTAAACCTTTATCCACAAGTGAGGTTTAAAAGGGAGTTTCAAAACATGAGATCACTGACACAACATACTCTACACAATGTAAATATTTGAAGGAGCATGCATTGATATGAGATACAGTGAAGAGTTTTTAATTTTGAGAAGCATATCATTTGATCTGGATCATAAATTAATAAAACATTCTATAGTATATTGTGCATGTTGGGTGAAAACCCAAACTCCACATCAGTTTCATAGATGAATTGTTGACCATCATATAGGTTTGGATGGACTGCAAAATGGTTTTATGATGGAACCCCATTTAGGATTATGCGTTGGGATAGATGGAGTCTATGATATTTTCATTACCAAGAAATTCAATGAAGAGTTCGTGGAGTTACATTTGATGTATTATTTATATTTGGTGTTAATTTAAGGTGTCTAAATCATTTATGAAAGAATTTGATGGGTGGACATGAGTATGAAAATAAGTGGTAATTTATGAAAGTTTACAGTTACATTATAAAATTTCATTGGTCCCTTCTAAAAATAAGAAGTGCATGTGAAATAATAGTAGAATTGTATGTATTTTATAAAATGATAGTAGGCACCCCTCAAAGAGTTTTGGGTAAAATTATGTTTGTTTATTAGAAAGTTTCAATGTTTTGTAGTAATAAATTACTTTATTCATATTTTTTATGTATTTATGAACTTGTTGGTCTGAGTGGATGGAAAGTGGGGGAGAAATGAATTGTCATTACAAAATGAGAATCTAATGATGTAAACTAATGTGAATTTAAAAAAAATTATACTAAAAAACAACATTCACAAAAAATATAAAATGGCAACACACATTTGTTGTAGAAGTTCATGCATTACTAGATCACACGACTGCCTACATCTCCTTGTAACGGCCCAGTCCAGACCACGATCATTATATTGTCCACATTGGGCCTAACCGACACAATTTTGTTTTTCCCTAGCCTATGGCCCTCAGACATCCCCCAAGAAGAGGCCTCATGATGGGAGAGATATCCACACCACCTTATCATGGGATGATTCATGCTCTTCCTCCTTAGATGTGGGATTTCCATTACCACCACCCTAGAAGGTCCCATCGTCCTTGATGTCACATCAAATGGACATTGGCTCTGATAACATATGTAATGGCCTAGTCCAGCTCACGATCATGATATTGTCCGCTTTGGGCCTAGACCGCATAGTTTTCCTTTTCCCTGGGCTATGGCCCTCAGGAATCCCCTAGGAAAAGGCCTCATTATAGGAGAGGTATCCACACCAGCTTATAAAGGGGTGCTTCATGCTCCTCCTCCTTCGATGTGGGATTTCCATAACCCTTTGTAATGTCTCTGTTCCGAAAGACACCCAAAGGCGCCCTGTACCCAGTTGGTCACATGGACTAAAGCGCATTTCCTTGAAAGCCAGAGGCTGCCGACTAGCAGTGAGGACCTTTGGTGTGATAGTGGGGGAACTATGTCGTCATTGGCAGAGTACACAGCAGAAGTAAACAAATACATACAAGAGCAGAAGCAATAATAACATCATACAAAAATAAATAAAGGAAGACTGATAGAATAAACTAGAGCACATATATAAAATGATGCATGATACAGATGTCTAGGAAAGAAGCGAAACAAAGAAAAATGCCAAAATACAGTACTAAACAAAGTACAAAAGAAAAATAGTAATCAGCTCCACAACATTGCATGCCTAAGCTTGGCCCCGTGCTCTCTAGCTCCAAAACATATCAAGTACCTGAAGTAGAAGGGTGTGTGCCCTTGTCTATACCTGCAAAATTATAATCTATTTGGTTCCAAAAGAATGTCCCAAATAGGGTATGAGTCAAAATCCCATAAGGAAACCACCATGAGATCCGTGCCTAACAGTCAATGAGTATATGGCAGGTAAATGTACAGGAAATAAGAAAGTACTCAAGAGTAAAAAATCCACATTTTCAATATCAAACAACAAATAAACAGGCAAATAAACACAAAGAGGTAACCCTCTGGGAAGTACTCACAACCCATAACCTCTGGTCCTACCTAACAAGTACAAGTAAGTAGCCAACACAAAGGTAAACCTCTATGCATTATACTTATTCCAACCCCTCTTGTCCTACCTAACAAGTACAAGAATCCCTCTTGGCAGTACACTCAGTCTCACCCCTCTGGTTCAGCTTAAGAATATACTCTCTCAGGAAGCACTCGCCGTCAATTCCCCCTATAGTCTCGTATCGTAACTAAAGGCACTCTAGGAAAGAACTTACATCAAATTTCTTTTGTGGCCTCCGTCGAGGAACTACATACACCCTGACGAATCACTCAACATCAATTCCCCCTTTGGTCTCGCATCGTAAGTAAAACATACACTCTGGAGAATCCCTCAATGTCCATTCTCCCAATGGTCAATACATCAGGTTCTCACTGCCCTATGTAAGTCAAGAAAGTGTAGTAGCGCGTATCAGCCTAGGTAAACCTCAAGAACTACTTGGATAACATTCTAAAACATAACAACATAACAGAACAACAGTCACACCATCCTACAATACTAGGCATGGGAAAGTAAACAACAACCTAACAGGAAAACTAGGACCAAGTTCAAAACAGGAAAAAAATTCCTGGGAAATACAGACAAAGCAAATCAAATCACCCTATTCAAAATTCATTATCATCTACTCAAGTGTACAAGCATAGCAGGAAAACAATATGGCTAAAATGTTAAATGCGCAATACCCCATTCATGGGTATTGGGAAAATTTGCACATAAAACTCAAAATACATTCAACTGAAAGGCACCAAACACCTACCTCGATGTTAGTAGATCAATATACATTAACCTCGGGGCTTGAATCACCTTAGAACACCATAGATCTATGAAAGCATATAAAACATTCAACCCATGATAAATCATGAAAGAAGAGAAATCAGATGATGATACTCTAGGAGAAGAGAGAACTCACTAATGTGATTCTAACACAACTGACAGTTTTTGATTAAGAGGAAGGATGCTTGCTCAGGGGTTCATCGAATATCTGTGGCCGTACAGAGCTCTCAGTCGAATGAGACTTAGAAGGAGAGCATTCTGACGAATAGACGCGACCTCGGTGTGCTTAAAGAAAAAAAGAAAGTACATTGCGTGTAATTTTAAAGTACATGGCATGTACTCACCATTTCCGTACTCCACTTTAGGCGGCCTCCAGGTCACCCCCACATGACCGTGTGCATGGCCGCTACACAACCAGCACACAACTACCCATGGTAACCGAGTACACTGCGTATACTTTGAAAATTTCCAGAAAAACATCTTTCTCTCATAAATGACCAGAAAAGGAAAACATACTTGAAAAGAAGACCTGGGTTCTTATAAACTTCCCCCCTTAAATAAATTAGTCCCCGAATTTACCTAGCAAGGTGGTGTAGAAGAAGAAACCCTAAATATCTCCAGCCACTACGCACGTACATCAACATCCCTCTCCCATGTCTCGTCTTGTACTCACCCGTTCTGCCATAGCACTGGTACCAGAGGAACTGAACGACCATAGGGAACCTTTGTACTATGATTGAAAGTTCAGATAGGATGCTCCTTGAAAGATGCATCCACTTCCAACTCAACCTCCTTGGGTTGGAAAGCATGAGATGGCTCTGAAAAGTAACATCGATGCTGAGGAACGTGGAAGACGTCGTGCATATCTCAGTACTTCTAAGGTAACTACAACTGATAGGAAAATGGTCCAAATATCTCCAACACCTCAAAAAGCCTGAATTACCTCATTGAAAGCCTACCTTGTCTCATAATACTCTTGTGTCCCATCCTCGGTGTGACACGCAGGAAAACCTGGTCCCCAACCTCGAACTCTAGAGGATGTCTCCATTGATCCGCATAAGTCTTCTGTTGAGACTATGTAGTACCCATCCTCTTCCGAATCAACTCTATCTGCTCTGAGGTATCCGAAACAAGACGAGGTCCCAGCAAAGCTATCTTTCCTACCTCCAACCAACATAAGGGTGATCGACATGACCTACCGCACAAAGCCTCATAAGGTGTCATCTGAATAGTTTTTTGAAAACTTTTATTGTAGGAAAACTCCACAAGAGGTATATGCTTCTCCCAAGAACCTCCAAAATCTATAATTCTTGATCGTAGAATATCCTCAAGCACCTAAATCGTATGCTCAGACTGGCCATCAGTCAAGGGGTGGTAAGTTGTACTCAAAAGCACATGTTTACCCAAAGCTTTCTGTAGCCCCTGCCAGACCTGAGAAGTAAAACATGAATCCCTATATGAAATGATGGAGTGTGGAACTCCATGCATACGTATAATCTCATGAATGTACAACCATCCCAGATCATCAACCCTGAAGTCTCCTTTCTCGGAAAGAAGTGAGAAACCTTTGTGAGTCTGTCAATAAAAACCCAAACTGCATCATTCCCTCAAGGTGACCTCATCAACCCTATTACAAAATCCATTGTGATATCATCCCACTTCCACTCGGGAATGGGTAACTACTACAAAATCCCTACTGGTCACTGATGCTCCTCCTTCACCTTTTGATAGGTGGAACACTTCATGAAAAAACCATCAACATCTCTCTTCATACCTGGCCACCAATACTGACAATGTAGATCACGATACATCTTGGTGAAACTAGGACGAACTTCCCAAACTGAGGAATGAAAGTCTCACATTATCACCTCACGTATGTCTGCTAGCACCCATACACACCCCTATAAATGAAAGACCTCATCCTCGCCTATGGTCCATCCAGGAATAGGTTCCTCTCCTGACACACTTTACCACAAGACTAGGCCTTCAGAATTTGATAGATGCCTCATTCTTACCCGATCAAGAATGGTAGAGGTAACACCTATAGAAGAAATTAAAATCTTCCCCTATTTGTCTTGAACCTCCAAATGCATCTTAGAGAATAGAGCCATAAGCTACCACTCACTGCAGGCCTCCTGAACTGCCTGTATCTGAGTCCTCCTGCTCAACACATCAGCTACAATGTTGCCTTTCCCAGGCGTGTAGGCAAGCTCAAAGTCAAAATACTGAAGGTACTCATCCCACCTTCACGACCTAAAATTTAGATCATGCTTAGTGAAGATGTACTTGATACTTTTGTGGTCGGTGAAAACCAAAAATTTCTCTCCCAGAAGATAATATCCCCAACATTGTAAGACATGAACAACTACAACCAACTCGACGTCATGTGTCAGGTAGTTCCTCTCCTGTGGTCTCAACTGCTGAGACTCGTACACAATGAATCCATCTCCCTAAATTAGCATAGATCCTAGCCCAATACCTGAAGCATCACAATAAATAGTATAGATCTTTCCCGACTCTAGAAATACTTGTATTAGTGCTGAAGTCAACATCCCTTTCAGCTCTTGAAAGGCTGACTCACAAGAATCATACCTTAAGAACTTCACACCCTTCTTATTCAGACCTGTCAGTGGTGCTTCTAAGCTTGAAAAGTTCTGAATGAAACATCTATAGTATCCATCCAGTCCTAGAGAACTCTGCACCTCAAATACGTTCTTTGGATGCTCCTAAGAAACTACTTCTCTCACTTTCTTTGGGTATACTAACACTCCTATCTCTAAGATAACATGACCCAAAAAATTAATATGATCCATCCAAAAGATGAATTTTGAGATCTTATCATATAATTGACGCTATCTCACGGTACTCATAATGATATCAAGATGGGTAGCATGGTCGTTTTGAATGTGTGAGTACACCAAGATGTCATCCACGAAGACAGCCACAAAAGAATCCATGTACGTATGGAACACTCAGTTCATCAGTTCCATGAACACTGCAGGTGCGTTAGTGAGACCGAACGACATAACCATATACTCGTATAGACCATACCTACTTCGGAAGGCTATGAGAGGTATATCAGATGGTCTAAAGCACAACTGATGATAACCAGACCTCATGTCAATCTTCGAGAATACCCAGGCTCCTCGAAGCTGATCAAAGATATCATCAATCCTTGGTAAAGGATATCGATTCTTGATAGTCAACTAGTTCAACATCCGATAATCCACACAAAGCCAAACGGTGTCGTCTATCTTCTTCACAAATAGGGCTGGTGAACCCCACGGAGAAGTACTGGGTTGAATGAGTCCCTTTTCCTGCAACTCCTGCAACTTCTTCTTGAGCTCCTGCAACTCTGGTGTAGCCATCCTATAAGGAGTAATGGACACCAGTTCTGCTCCTAGAATGAGCTCAATAGATAATTAAACCTCTCGCTTTGGAGGAAAACCTGAAAAGTCCTCTAGAAATACATCCCTGTAATGATCCACCACTGGAGGAAAGTCTAACTATGAAGTCCCCTGGTCATCGAGATATAAACTATCAATCTGGGCTATAAATCCTCCTATCTGATGATGCTATAGACCTGCTCTGCTCTCCTAGACATCCCACTCACCCTTATGAAGAAACAATTAGGTCTATATGATTTTTACATTCCTTAATAATTTATTTTGAAAATCACAAACACCTTCTTCATAAATATATTTTCCTTAAACTTTCATATATTTCTTTACACATACATAAATTTCCTTATAATCAAAATTTACTTAGTCATTTGAGTTAAACATATTGTTATAAAGGCTTTTAGAAATCCTCTTTATCATACCAGAAAATTTCTTAAGGTCCCTAAATTTGTTCCATCATTATACCATACGAGAATTCCTTATGACACTATTTTTTGTTCCCTGTTTTTCTCTACGATACCGATTTCCATCTTGAATGAAATCTGGTATCATATTTTCCTTGTATATAGAATTACAGTATTGTGCTTTTAAGGATGATTTGGCATAAAGGTTTTATGCCATACCGAAAATTTATATGCCGAATTTCTTATACAGATATTTTTATACCGGAAATTTTCCATTATGCATTTATAAAAATATTTTCTTAACACCATTTAGTTTAGAGGTATTGATACAATTTCATACAATACTGATACCAGAAAATAAGAAATCGGTACTGAGAATTTCCTTACTCATTGTATTCTATAATCTGATACCAGTTTTTATTTTTCTTTTCTGTCATGCCGTAAATCATGATACCGATACCAGAATTTGTAAAACCAAGTTTTCATAAAATATTTTCTTACACTTTACTCGTACCAATTTTATGAAAATCCATTCTAAAACATACAATTCTGGAATTTATTATTCAATGCTTTAATTCCTTAGAATTTTGAATTTTTTTATCATTCCAGTTTTATCGGATTCCAAGTTCCATGCACTCAAGGTGTAAGATCTTTATATTCATGGTTAGTTATATAAAATGATGTCATTGTTTCTATTATAAACTAACTGTTGTATGTTTTCCATGTGTCCAGGTCCCTCAGATATTTAACGAAATATGGTCGTTGGAGTGGAACCGACCGGTAGATTTTTGAAAGCTATAAATAGAACCTTAGATGATGATATTGAGATAGAAGAACATACAACAAGTTTACATGTTTCCATTTTGGAGTTCATCTCTCTAAAATTGAATTGCTCTAGAGTGAGAGGCTCTTATAAACTCTTAGGCTTCGTGCAGAATGTTTGAACAACTTGTTCAAATTTTGTTTCATGCTGAATTTCTTCGTACAGAGGTGTGATTTCCTTAAAATCAGAAGACTTCAGGTTGTGAAGTCAGAGGTGCCGATTTCTTTACAAATCGAGGGCTTGCTGGGATAGCAATATGGATACTAATGTTAGGATTGAGGGATTACCCTGGGTTTGGGTATGACAGACATTCTTGTAAGTATAAAATGGACCTTTATCCAAGGTTTTTGGATAACCACCTCCTTGGGTTAAAAGTGGATTGTAAATTTAGGCTCCTCTGTAAGAGTTAGAATGTTTTTTTGTATAAACTTTCTAACATGAATCTCTTTTTATAAGAAATTCTATATGCCTTGTGGTATAATTTATTTGTAAGAAAAGTTTCTTAAACTTTAGACTTAATAAATTTATATTTCTCTAAGAAGGTGATTTTATATTTGAGGTGTTGTGAATTTTGTTTATAAAAAATTTCCTTAAGATTTTTTTACAGTATAAAATTCACCCCTCTTGTATATTGTGATTTTTAGCAATATTGTGATCCTAATATTGGTATAGAGTGGAATATCATACTCCATACCATCATAAAAATTAGTATCAGAGTGATGGTTCAATCTGAATTAATCTCATGATTAGATTCAGAAGAGAAATATTATTCTTCACTTTTTCAGAATTAGAATTTTGGACTCAAAAAGTTCGGGCTCATATTTTTCTTAGAGATATTTTTTTAAAAATTTGATTACTAACAAGTTTGTGTGGAAAGAATTTTCTTAAGATGGAAGGTTTAAATGTTGGTTCCATCAAGAATCTAAATCCTACCAAACCCTTATTTTTGATGGAAATGATTATGAGTACTAGAGATATAGGATAAAGACTTTTGTTATTAACACTAGAGTTTATAACTACATGATGCTGACAGGAGACTAAAATATTCTTAATAAGGAATTGATAATTTTAATGAATCTGGAGAAAATGGAATATCAAACTAATTTCGGAGTCAGAAATACAATGCTATGTTCCATGACTAGGAACATCTATAATCAAATATCTTTGCGTGAGGCAGCAAATAGTATCTGGAAGAAACTTGAAGTTATAAATTTTGGAACTTCTAAAGTTATAGAGACAAAAAGAGCTATGTTGAGAGCTAAATACCATGACTTTAACTTTCTTTATGGAGATCCCATATGCAAAGTTCATCAGAGGTTCAAGACCATTGTGGATAGCTTATAGTCCATGGGATAAAAAGGTCTTGATGATGAAATATTTTTTGAAAAGATCATAAAAATCATACCCAATGAATGAGAGTCCAAGAGGACATCAATTGATGAGAATGGGAAAGTCACCTAGATTTCCTTAGATGAGATTTTGGGAACTCTTCTTCAGCACGAGACCAGATTGAAGAGAGATGCTGATAATTTTAAGTAGAAGAACGGGAATGGAGGAGTTTCTTTTACAACCAATTCTAAACATATGAAATCCAAGACTCCAAAAAGAGTTACTAGATCAAATTCAAGGAATGTTTCTATTCAGTCATAATCTAGTGATACAGAAAAATATAAGAATGAGTTTGCTAATCTTGCTCGAAGAATGAAAAATGTAGTAGCTCAGAAGAACTATCAAAATAAGTTCAATAAGAGAGACTATAGAGAAATGAAATATGGGGAAGTTACATGCTATGAATGCAGAAGAACATGTCATATTAGAACTGATTGTCCTCTTCTAAAAAAGAAGGATAAGGAGGAAAGGAATTCAGAGAGAAACAAGAAGAAGTTATACCATTCTAAGCATAAGAAAAATCTTAAGGAAAATGACACTTGGAGTGCTAGTTGTGAAGAATTTTATGAAAGTGAATCTTTTGAGTATGAATCATCAGAATCGAAAAATATCATATTCATTGCTACTAATTTACCAAACACTTGTCATATAACCAAGGTATGCTCTACTGAGACTTTAGCAAATTTATCTCTTAATAAGGATTATTACCCTGAAGATATTACTTCTGATGAAGACACTTCATCTTTAGATAATGAAGAAATCCCTTCTTATGAAGAATTATCTAGATTTTCCAAGTTGTTAGAAGAAAAAAGCTGTAAAATTTCTAAAAAACTAGACAAGGCAAATAATAGAGAATAAGTTCTTAAAAAAGAGATTTCATACCTCACTAGAGATCTTAAATATAATGATGAGCTCCTAGAAAAACTTTCTAACGACCATAAGGAAGTAAATTATAAAAATTGAAAATGTTCTAAAGATATTAAGAATGATATTTCAAAAATAAATGTTTTTGAGGACTAATCTAACTATAAGGAAATAATCCCTAAGGATAGGAATTTAGTTACAAGACTAAAATCTGAAATATTTTCTCTTAATAATTTTCTTGCAAATTATAATTCTGGTAAAGAAAATTTTGACAAGATGTATTCTCAAATCAGACCTCAAGGAAATAGTACTGGAGTAGGTTATAATCACAGAAGACCTATTTTCAAAAATAAATATTTTATTCCTTCTAGAGCCCCTTTTTGTACTAAATGTCAATGTGGTGGGCATTGGAAATTTTTTTTATTTAAATAATGTTAAATCTCTTGGGTTTCATAAAGCCTATTTCTCAAAACAAATGTGGGTTCCTAATATTTTATTATCTAACCCCAAATCCAAAAAATTTTGGATTCCAAAAATCAATATTTTATTTTTGCATGAAAATGAAGAATGTATCAACAATATATGGTATATGGATAGCATATGTTCCCATCACATGACTGGTAACAATAGTTATTACAATAAAATTGTCAAAAAAAGGTGGAAAAGTAACCTTTTTGGATAATTCTCAAGGAGAGATTTTCCGTATAGGAAGAAGTCTATGTAGACCATAGATTGGTAGCATTATGGATGCAGAGGTTATTTATTCCAAGGAAAGGGGATAAAGATTCATTAAAGACATGTGACATTCTTTTGTTAGACTTTCTCATCAACCTCAGGAAGGTTAATTTTGTAAAGTATATTTTCCGTACAATTAATGCTATGAAAGCTGATACCATCAAATCTCAATATCTCGTGTACCCAGCCACTATCTCATGGACAATTCTTATGGTTTTATCTGAAATGAAAATCGCATGAAACCTTGCTTTGAAATCTTTTATGATTATGTTTCTAAGTCAAGATACGCTGAAGAGAATGAATCTTTCTTAAAATCTATACTCTAAGAAGTTTGAGGAAGGTGTGACACCAGAAGATCAAAAGCTGGTATTAAAAGAATCCATTCCGGAATTATCTATAGTAGCTCAGAAAAATTCAGTAACTGAATATTCTAAAAGTGCTCAGAAGAATAAAATGTCAGATGAGGTTTCTCATCACGATAATATCTCAGTAGGTCAGGCCTCAGCTCCACCAGTGATAAGGAAACTGAAGTCTTGATCTGATGATATCATTGCTGGATGGAGGAAGTTAGATAAATCCATGAAGGAAGGGGATCCAATATTTGGGTTAAATCTGGGTGGGCAGGGGGTTCTGCTGCAGGGCCACTCAAACCAGTGATGTTGTTTAACAGATTTGAAGGCCATTCAGAGGGTGGATCATGTTGTGATTTCAGTAGTCTGATTGATGCAGATGGGGAACACATGGCTGGAACAAAGAAAACTGATCCTGCTTTCTTGGTCGGTGATGATGCAAGCCCGAGGAAGATCAGAAGCAATCGGAGGACGAAAAGTAGGAAATATTACTCCTCTTTACCACCTCCTTTGAAGACGCGGTCTACAAAAAAGCTAAATTCCATGAAATTGTAATTGGAGGTTGGGGATGATCAGTCTCTAGAAGTACTGCTATGTTCTGAAGATGTGTCGGTTGAACTAGTTTTATTGCTGAATGCGTGAGAAGCGGAGGCTGCTAAAATGATGGGGATACCTTTAAATGTTTCAGTCAATGAGGTACAATATTCATGGGTTGATAAACAGGATATTATTCTTGTTGGAGGTTTCAACAAAGGGAAGATTAGTCTTGAGGAGTACTTACAGACTTGGGACCAGCTGGCTTATGAACTTGAAATTCTGTTGTAATCTGTCCCAATCACCCAGGTATCTACCATATATTGGAATTTGTATAGGGATCTGGTTTCGAGTAATCTCAAATTTTCTTTCAATGATTCTAATGAAATGTCTGGAACCTGTTAAGTGTTTGGGATGCATGTTGGTTTGACATGCATGAATTCTTATAGAAGATAATGCTTTTGCAGGTTCCTTGGTGGTGTTATGCCAACATTCTAGAGGCGCCACACCAGATGGGGACCGAATCTTTACCTTCACCTGTACTTTCCATTTGGATTGTTTGATTGGGAGGGTATGGCCACACCATCTATTCCGGGCTCGTGTATTCGTACACGGGACAGCTTGCTAAATGGTAGGTGCTGGTTGGGGGTTTCCTTATGTTATTGGCTTGGAGGGGTGGTCCTTTTAGTTTGGTTCTGGTTTTTGGTCTCTCACACTTTTACCTCCGATTTGGGGTTTATCACTTTTTCCTTAAAAGTGTTTTAATCTTCAAAAAAAATGAATTTTCAATTAGTGTTAGAGAAAAAACTAAAGGAGGAGAAGTAGAAAAGAAAGAGAACCGAGTCAGAGATTATACAATCCTTGCTAAAGGGAGTAGAAAAATCCTCTGAAAAGGTACCAGTACTGGATGTCACTCCGGAACCTAAGAAGGCGAAGAAATCTGTAATAATACTGGAACCTATTCCAGAAATGCAAGAAGAAGAACATGAAATATAAAGACCCATACTTTACATACATTGTTCATACTTCAAAATTGAAGCACACTTATTACAACATATAACAAAACCTTGAAAGGACCGTATAGGTACAATGTCTTTAGAAATTGGGAAACATAAACAAATCATTCATAAAGCATCTACATTGTCTCCCATTTATTTCATCATATCTAGAGTCCCTTTCGGCATATCCTACTTAATAACCTTCTTCCTGAAATGGGGAAAGAAAATATACAAATGGGTGAGCTCAAATGCTCAGTAAGGGTAAACAAAGGAAATATCATATTCATAATAATATAGGATTTCGAAAATCTTAACCTGAAAAAGAGATCATAATATCTTAACATGTGATAAATCATAGTAGCGAAATTTAATCCCAATAATCATAACACAAAACATGAAACTCTTTGACATACAAACATAATCATAGATAATCATTTCTTAGTAGTCAAGACTCATTTCCAAGACTATCTTAGTAGACAAAGTCAATTTCTGAACCAAGTTCACTCCTCGTTTCAGTCCTGTTTCACTGATCTGGATTAACCTGCCGTTCCATCCATGTATATCTCATGAGATATATATCCTTAACCAATGAATTGGAGGGATATATAGGTCCCAACCATCTTATAATGAAACCATTCTTATGTGTGCCACAAAATCATAAATCATACATCATAGCATTACCCATGTAATAAAAATGGGATTCTTAAACATCGTGCCATTATAACATTATCCATATAAGATAAAAGGATTTAATAAAAATAATTCTATCATAATATAATCAAATAAATATAAAAATAGGGATTTAAATATAACCCTATATCATCTTAGATGAAAAATAATTTTGATAAAATGCTTGAACTCCATTCTTGAGTTAAATATCCTTTCTACTTCAAAACCATTTTATTTTCTTAAAATGTCATATAATATTAAAATAAAAGAATTTGATTAAAAATAAACTTGAAAAATTTTAAAGGAAGCTTCATGGAAATAATTTTCTAAAAATACATTCATTCTGTATAAGTTAAAAAAAACATTCTTCTCGTACTTTGGCCGGAAAAGTCAAAAAGTACCTCGTACGAAAAATGACAAAATATTTCTTTCATATCATTTAATAAAAACTCACCGAAGGGTAAAATTGGATTTAAACAATTTTTGGAGGATAGAAATAAAATTACATATTGAGGAAACATGGATGTGGATGATAAATATTCCCTAGTAAATTCTGAAGTATAAACAATATCGGATAAAAATGAGATTGCGATATTTTCCCTTACATTTGGTCCGATTTGCTTCATACGTTTCTGAACCTCCTGTATAATGATTTAAATAATGTTATTGACTTATTACAGAATCTTACACATTTTTATGATATCATATATGGTCATATTCTTAGATTCTTATTAGTAATATTTCATTGCTACTTGTTATTCGGGTGTTTATTGCTTTTTGTTCTTATGCGTGTTTTGTTGAATAAATTCTTATTATTATTTTTTAGATTATAGATACCTAATTTCCAGAATGGTATTAGTGTAATATATATCATATTTATTCATTCAATTCGTTTATATAATCATTAAGCATTGAAGATCATGTAGAATGAGTCGCATCACATCGTGGAGACAGTAGGTCGTACGTACGCACGAGCGATGAAATTGTTCCCATGATCGTGGAATTGTATTGAAGTGTATGTATATTATTTCAGCATCAATATCACATTACAATAATCATATATAGTTATTCTCTACACCATTATACCCATTCAAGTAAGGTGGTGGTGGAAAACAGATTACGCCATGACGTGGAGACGATATTCCGTACGTACGCATGCGCGGTGATTTAGTTTATTGTAGGATGGATTGAAGGTGAAACATGGTTGTTTCATATTAATAATAACATATCAGTATATGAGTGATACTTATGTTGTTACTTCATAAGGATACAGCTAAATAAGAAGAAGTATAAGACGAAATAAAGTTGAAAGAATCGGTAACGGACATTACCTCTTCTTTGAAGCGCCTCTTCTTAACCTCCTCTTAGGGCACTAAAGTTTGTATTTGAAGAAGATCAGTACCTCTAGGATGTTTCTAGGGAAGTGTAGAAGATATATTGGCAGGGGTTATCCGAGCATGAAGGCTCAATGTGGTGTGAGGAAGAGAGGGAGGTGGTGCCCTTTTATAAGGGAGGAGAGGGGCACCTTAGGAAAAACTTAAAATATTATTTTATTATAAAGTCATATTCAGTTTTTAATAGCTCCAAATTGATTTATTTATAAGATAAAGTGGGTATGGGAGTAAATCCTCTTATCCAATAGATATTAGACAAGTTTAGTTTAATATGTTAACCTTATCATTTAGATTTAACTCTAAGTTAAATAATTTAACTTTTACATTGTCTTCTTGTTTTCATACATTATATGGTTATTAAACTTACTATAACCAGCCAAAAGAACCCCAAGTTGTTAAATATTTATATATATAAGATTATATAATTAATTTTTCCAAACCTTATATTTTTAGGAATAAAATAACAATTAATAATATAATATTTGTTTTAAAAACTGTTTTATGTCAATTTTGACACTATTTGGCAATTGATTTTTGTGAAAATCATAACAGAATTATTAGTTATAAAAAAGATAATTAAATCAATAATAATATATCATCATAACCTATTAAATTAGTTTAATTATTAAAAAGTCTCAAATTACATGTATTGGGGTATTTATAATATCAATTTTGTTAATATTGTTTTAATAAGGTAATTACTGCATTATCATTGTATCATAACTAAATTACATTATTTAATGTCTAAAAATTATAAATAAAATAAAATTATATATGAAATATTATTATATTTCTAATGAATATTTATAGTCTAATTTATCTTATTTATAACCCTATATTAAAAATGTTTTAGTTATTAAACTTTGTTTTTTACTATTTTAACTCTTATTTAAATAAAATAATATTAAATGTCCTAATCTAATCCCAGTGGACCTAAAGGGTAATATATTATTCCTAAGGTTGTTTGTGGTCTAATTATACTTATCCAATATAATTAGGACATGTGTTAGGGTAATAATGATTTCATTTGTACCATTAGTTTCCCTATTTTCTTTTAACCGTGGTAAATAAAGGAAAAACGTTACTATTCACCAAAAATTATTTTTATCTTATTAAACCACATTTTAGTCCATTATATTAACCATGTCTCTCGGATTTTTGAAATTCCACTCACAGAAGAGGTAAAATTATGTTTTATGTACATTTGCAAATTCTCCTAGGAGGTGGGTAAAAGACGGTGAAAAGATCAATAAAATTTATATATATATATATAATTATTATAAAATTTCTCCAATGAATTACATTGAACTTATATAGATTTCAATTTTGACCAAAAATAAATTTAAATAAAATAAATAATTATTTAAATAAAAATTCGGGTATTAAATAGTAACCCGGTGTTTTCACTATTCATCAAAAATTGAAAGTTTTCAGAAAAATACAAAAAATTCACCCTAGGCTAATTTCGATATTCTGAATGCAAAAATGAAGTAAATATTGAAAGATAAAATTTATAAGATTTCAAAAAGTGGGTATTACTATTCATAACGGCTAGTTTTAATAATATTTTAATAGCATATGGTTGTTTAGTGAAACTCGTTATTACGTACAACGCAAGCTATCGAGGAAGGTCGTGATTGCATGTAAAGAAAGCCAAGATAGTGTTGTGTGCTGTGAAAGATTTCTTTGATGATTTATATAACATAAAAACAAAATATTTCTCATAAAAATCTCGAGTGTTACATTCAACCCCCCTTAAAATGAATTTCACCCTCGAAATTCGTCACTTCATAACAAACAGATGAGGATACCTCTCCCTCATCATATCCTCAACCTCCCATGTAGCTTATTCTAATTGGTGGTTCCTCCATAAAACTTTCACCAAGAGAGTGGTCTTGTTCCGTAGAATGTCTTCGCTATGATCGAGAATCTCCATCGGCTATTCTTCATAAGAAAGATCTTGCTCCAGCGGTACAACTTCCGAGCTTAGTACTTTTGAAGGATCAGGTATGTACTTTCTCAAGAGAGATACATGGAACATATATTGAACTTGAGAGAGAATCTGTGGAAGCACCAATCGATAAGCTACCTTCCCAACATGATCCAATATTTTGAATGGACGGATATACCTAGGGCTTAGCTTTCCCTTCTTTCCAAATCTCATTACTCTCTTCCAAGGAGATATTCATAAGAACTCTTTATCACCCACTTCAAACTCTAGGTCTTTTCTTCAGTTTTCAGCATAACTTTTTTTGTCGAACCTGAGCTGCTCTTATTTGTTGTTGAATAGATCTGACATTTTCTACCAACTCATCAACCAGATTAGGTCCTAATTGCTTTATTTACCCAACTTCATCCTAGCATGTTGGAGTCCTGCATTTATTTATATAGAGGGCTTCATAAGGAGCCATCTGAATACTGGAGTGAAAGCTATTATTATAAGAAAATTCCACCAAAGGTAGGTATTGATCCCAAACACCTTTGAAATCCATAGGGAAGGCTCTTAAAAAATCTTATAGAGTTTGAATTTTCCTCTCAGACTGACCATCTATCTGAGGATGATAAGCGGTGCTGAAACTCAAATCTGTATCCAGTGTATGCTAAAGACTTCTCCAAAACAATGAGGTAAACCTCAGATCCTGATCAGATATAAGGGAAAGTGGAACTCCAGGCAATCTTACCACTTCCTTTACATATATCCTAGCAAGATGATCTAGAGAGAAATCTTCTGTAATAGCAATAAAGTGTGATGACATCATAAGATGATCAACTATGACACAAATAGCATTATTTCCATTGGATGTTTTAGGATGTCCGGTGACAAAGTCTATAGTGATGTTTTCCCATTTCCATTCGGGTTTGGGTAATGGTTGTAACAACCCCTTAGACTTCTGTCTCTCAGCTTTAACTTGTTGACAAACCAAGCATCGAGAGAAATATTCAATAACAACTCTTTTCATGCCATCCCACCATAATTACTCTTTTAGGTCCCTGTACATCTTCATGCTTCCAGCATGAATAGAAAATGAAGAACTATGAGCCTCATCCAGCAGATCCTTCTTTAATTATGGGATGGGAGGCACACAAACCCGATTCTTGAACCTTATTATCTCATCCCAATCAAGGTTGAATTCAGGAACATTTCTCACCTTCTTTTGTAACTCTACATCTTCTTTCTGTGCCTCTTTAATATTCACATGTATATATGGTTGAACATTCATTTGAGAAAGATTCGATTTTTCCCCTTCCATTATAATTCCAAGATCCATACTTTGTAAATCCGTAAATATTGGATCTTTTGTGATCCTCATCATAGATAAGCTAGCATGGTCTTGTCGACTTAATGCATTTGCCACCTTGTTTTCTTTACCAGGGTGGTAATGAATTGAGCAGTCGTAATCCTTAATCTGCTCCAACCATCTTCTTTGGCACATATTCAGCTCCTTTTGTGTGAAAATATACTTTAATATTTTATGATCAATATAAATATCACAACATTCTCCATAAAGATAATTCCTTCAAATCTTTAATGCAAAGATTACCGTAGCTAACTCCAAATCATGAGTTGGGTAATTTTACTCATGGATTTTCAACTGTCGTGAGGCATAATCTATCACCATATCATTTTTCATGATAACACACCCCAGTCTCTTCTTGGTTACATCACTATAAATCACAAACCATTCTCCACTACAGGGCAGTGTGAGCATAGGTGCACTGGATAACCTTCTTTTTAACTCCTTGAAATTCTCTTAAAACTTCTTAGTCCAAACAAACTTAACTCCTTTTCGTGTCACCCTGGTGAGTGGATTAGAAAATCGTGAAAAATCTTTCACAAAACGTCCATAATATCCATCCAAACCATGAAACCTTCGGATATCAGTTACTATTGTTGGTATCAACCATCATTCGTTAACCTATGTCATTGCTGGATCCACAGATATCCCCTTTTTTGTGATTATGTGACCCAAAAATGCAACTTTTTTAATCCAAAATTCAGACTTGGTAAATTTGGCATAAAGCTTCTCCTTTCTCAGGGTCTTTAATATAATTCTCAAGTGATCTTCATGTTCTTGCTTTCTATTTGAATAGACAAGAATATCATCTATAAAGACTACCCCAAACTGATCAAGAGAGTCTCTAAAGACTCTATTCATCAGATTCCAGAAGATAGCAGGGGCATTAGTAAGACCAAATGGCATCACTATAAATTCATAGTGTCCATACCTTGTACGGAAATCTGTCTTTGGTATATCCTCCCTCTTGACCCTTAATTGTTGATACCCTAAATGAAGATCAATCTTGGAAAAGTATTGATCTCCACGTAGTTGGACAATTAAGTCATCAATGCACGAGAGAGGATATTTGTTCTTGATCGTGATCTTGTTAAGTTCTCGATAATCAATGTAGAGTCTCATTGATCCATATTTCTTCTTGACAAACAGAACAGGTTCTCCCCATGGTGACGCACTAGGGTATATGAATCCTTTATCAAGATTCTCTTGGAGTTGTTTCTTCAATTCCTGCAACTCAATTGGGGCCATTATATAAGGTGTCTTTGAAATAGGTAAAGCACCCAGTACGAGTTCTATTGAAAACTGAACTTCACGATTTGGTGGAAGACCTGAAAATTCCTCTGGAAAGACATCATAAAACTCATGTACAATGGGAATATTCTTAATCGTGAGTTTCTCTCCAACCATTTGAGATAAATAACCTTCATTTAGTGGAATCAAGACCCATAATATGGAAGAAATTTCCACCGGAAGGTTATGTTCATCCTTGCATTGATAGACGATCATAGATTGATTTGGAATATGAAATGTCACTTCCCTTATTTGGAAATTGATATGAGCTCCATATAAATAAAGCCAATCCATTCCAAGAATCACATCAAATTCTACTATAGGAACGATCACAAGATTTTCAGGAATCACTTTCCCACAAACTTCAATCGGAGATGAATTGTAAACTTTTTATGTGACTGTTGTGCCATTAGGGGTTGTCAAAGCTACCTCAAAATCTAATTTTTGCTGTAATATGACGATACCCTTAGAATATTATTCAGAAATAAAATATTGGGTGGATCCAGAATCAAATAAAACATTTCCGACTTTAGAGTGGATGGTAAGTGTACCTTTCACCACTTCGTTATCATACTCCACATCGCTGATAGAAATTCCATGTTACTTTCCTTTGTCTTTAGCCTTAAGAGTTTGTTGATGTCAATCATCATCAAAAACCATTGGATTAGGGCATTGATTAGCATAATTCCCCATTTCCTTGCACTTGTAACATTTAAGTGTAGGAGGTGCACTTTCTGTATCATTTTCTTTGTTCGCATCACTGGACATCTTCTTCCAATAATTGTGGCATTCAAATTCCCGATGACCTTCCTTTCCACATTTGAAACATTTACTTGTCCCTTTTAGTCAACTCCCTCCATGTTACTTTTCACACTTTGAGAATAAGGGAAAACTCATCTTCTTTTCAGTGCGCTCTTTATATTTTCTTTTGAATTCCATTTTCCTCTTCTTATCAAATGAATATGACTGATGGGTTACTCCAATCTCCATCTCAACCTTGAGATCACATCGAACGATTTCCTCATAGCTATTGAAGTCCCTTATGGATAACTCCATTTGAAGACTTGGTTTTTATCCACTAAAGAATTGATCGATCTTACTCTCATGTTGGATAATAATACCAGAAGTGTACCTTGCAAGTCTTGTAAAATTTTCTTCGTAGGTACCAACAAATTCATCATCCTTTTTCATTAGTTAAAGAAACTCCTTCTCCATGTTTGTTTGAAGAATACGAGGGAAGTACTTATTGAAAAATAATTTCTTGAACTCACCCCATTCCATGGACTCAATTTCATCTCTTGGACTCATATTCTTGATAAGATTCCACCATTGATCAGCTTCACCTTCCAAACGATAAACTGCCAAGATGGCTTTATCATGTTCAGAACATTGAAGAACTGAAATTATCTTTTCAGTGGTAATGATCCATTGTTCAGCCACTAATGGATCTATAGACCCACTGAATGAAGGTGGACGCTGCCTCATGAAGGATTCAACATAATTTTGCTCCTTCCTTTGCTGGTTTGGAAGTCTTGAATGATTCATAGCTTGATAAATTTGTGTGAGCATGGCTACAAGATTTTTTATTCCAACTCCCATAACATTTGGTTTCTTAGGGGGATAATCATTGCATTTCCCGTCGAATTTAGCATTAACATGTTTCCTTCGGGTTCCAACCATTGACTTAAACCAATAACCATAGTGTGAGAAACACTAATAATAATAGGAAAACCACATGATCAAGAATAAAATTTCAAACTTAAGGTCTTATCATAGGTTATTCAAGCCATTTCTAAAACACTAAGATTGTGTTCTATGCTTAGACTTATCCTTAGGGTTCTTACTAAGGATTTCACATCCTAGTTTCCAAAGTGTGACTATACCTTTCCTCTAATACCAACTATAATGACCCATAAATTACATATATTCTTCATACTTCAAAATTGAAGCACACTTATTACAACATATAACAAAACCATGAAAGGACCGTATAGGTATAGTGTCATTAGAAACTGGGAAACATAAACAACTGGTTCATAAAGCATCTACATTGTCTCCCATTTATTTCATAATATCTCGAGTCCCTTTTAGCAGATCCTACTTAATAACCTTATTCCCGACCAGGGGAAAGAAAACATACAAAAGGGTGATCTCAAATGCCCATTAAGGGTAAACAAAGGAAATATCATATTCATAAGAATATAGGATTTTAAAAATATTAACCTGTAAAAGTGATCATAAAATCATACAATGGGATAAATCATAGTAGTGAAATGTAATACCAATAATCATAACACAAAACATGAAACTTTGTGGCATACACACATAATCATAGAGAATCATTTCTTAGTAGTCAAGACACTTTTCCAAGACTATCTTAGCGGACACAGTCCATTTCTGAACCGAGTTCACTCCTCATTTCAGTCCTGTTTCACTAAACCGGATTAACATGCCATTCCAGCCATGTATATCTCATGAGATATAAATCATTACCCAATTAATTTGAGGGAGATATAGGTCCCACCCATCTCATAATGAAACCATTCTTATGTGTGCCACAAAATCATAAATCATACATCATAGCATAACCCATGTAATAAAAATGGGATTCTTAAACATCATGCCATCATAACATAATCCATATAAGATAAAAGGACTTCATAAAAATAATTACATCATAAAATAATCAAATCAATGTAAACATATGGATAGAAACAAAACCCTACATTATCTTATATGGAAAATAATTTTGATAAAACACTTGAACTCCATTCCTAAGGAAAATATCCTTTCAACTTCAAAAACATTTTCCTTTCTTAAAATGTAATATAATATTAAAATAAAATAAGTTGATTAAAAATAAAATTTTAATCTTGTAAAGGAATCTTCATGGAAATAATTTTCTAAAAATCCATTCATTCCGTATAAGTTAAGAAAGACATTCTTCCCGTACTTTGTCCGGAAATGTCAAAAAGTACCTCGTACGTAAAATGACAAAATATTCCTTTCATATCATTTACTAAAAACTTACCGAAGGGTAAAATTGGATTTAAAAAATTGTAGGAGGATAGAAATAATATTACATATTGAAGAAACATGGATGTGGATGATAAATATTCCCCAGTAAATTCTGAAGTATAAACAATCTCGAATAAAAATGAGATTGCGAGATTTTCCCTTACCTTAGGTCCGATTTGCTTCGTACATGTCCGAAAATCCTATATAATGATTAAAATATTGTTATTGATGTATTCCAGAATCGTACTCATTGTTATGATATCATATATGGTCATATTCTTAGCTTCTTATTAGTAATATTTCATTGCTACTTGTTATTCGGGTGTTTATTGTTTTTGGTTCTTATGCGTGTTTTGTCGAATAAATTCTAATTCTTCTTTTTTGGTCATAGATACCTCATTTAAAGAATTTTATTAGTGTAATATATATCATATTTATTCATTAAATTGATTTATATAATCATTAAGCAGTGAATATCATGTAGAACGAGTCACATCACATCGTGGACATGATAGGCCATACGTACACACAAGCGATGATATCATTCCCATGATCGTGGAATTGTATTGAAGTGTATGTATACTATTTCAGAATAAATATCACTTTAAAATAATCATATATAGTTATTCTCTACACCATTATACCCATCCAAGTAAGGTGGTGGTGGAAAATAGATTACACCACAGCGTGGAGACGGTATTCCGTACGTACGCACACGTAGTGATTTCATTTTACATAGGATAGATAGAAGGTGAAATAAGGTTGTTTAATATTTATAATAACATATAAGTATATGAGTGATACTGATGTTATTACTTCATAATGAAACAACTAAAGAAGAATAAGTAGAAGAAGAAATTAAGTTGAAAGAATCGGTAACAGACATTACCTCTTCTTTGAAGCGCCTCTTCTTAACCTCCTCTTAGGGCACTAAAGATGTTCTTTGAATAAAACCAGGACCTTTAGGATGTTTCTAGGGATTTAGAGAAGAGAAATTGGCAGGGGTTGGCCGAGCTTGAAGGCTCAATTTGGTTTAAGGAAGATAGGGAGGAGGTTCCCTTTTATAAGGGAGGAGAGGGGCACCTTAGAAAAAACTTAAAATATCATTTTATTATAAAGTCATATTCGGTTTTTAATGGCTCCAATTTGATTAATATTGAAGATAAGTTGGGGATGGGTCTAAATCCCCTCAACCAATGGATTTTATACAAGTTTAGGTTACTATTTTAACCTTATCAGTTAGATTTAACTCTAAGTTAAATAATTTAACTTTTACTGTGTCTTCCTGTTTTCTTACATTATATGGTTAGTAAACTTACTATAACCAGCCAAAAGAACCCCAAGTTGTTAATTATTAATATATATAACCATATCTAAGTCATTTGTACGATCCTTAGATTTTTAGGTATAAAATTACAATTAATAATATAATAGTTTTTTAAAAAACTATTTTATGTCAATTTTGACACTATTTGGTAATTGATTTTTATAAAACTCCTAACAACATTATTAGTTCGAAAAAGTTAATTAAATCAATACTAATATGTAATTTTAACCTATAAATTTTTTTTAATTCTTAAAAAGTGTCAAATTACATTTATTTGGGTATTTATAATATCAATTATGTTAATTTTTCATTAATAAGGTAATTACTGCATCATCATTGTGTCATTAATAAATTAAATTATATAAAGTCTAAAAATTATAAATAAAATACTATTATGTATGAAATCATTTTATATTTCTTATGAATATTTATAGTTGAATTTATCTTATTTATAACACTATATTAAAAATGTTTTCGTTATTAAACATTGATTTTACCTATTTTAACTATTCTTTAAATAAAATAATATTAAATGTCCTAATCTAAACCAAGTGGACCTAAAGTTTAATATTTTATTAGAAAGGTTGTTTTGGGTCTAATTATACTTATCCAATAGAATTTGGACATGTGTTAGGGTAATAATAATATCATTTTTACCATCAATTACCCTATTTACATTTAACCATGGTAAATAAAAGTAAAAAGTTACTATTCCCCAAAAATTATTTTTATATTATTGGACCACATCTTAATCCTTGATGTTAAATGTATCTCTTGGATTTTTAAAATTATACTCACAGAAGTGGTAAAATTATGTTTTATGTACATTTGCAAATTTTCCTAGGAGGTGGCTAAAAGACGGTGAAACGTTCAATAAAATTTTTATATATATAAAATTATTATAAAATGACTCCAATGAATTAAATTGAACATATATAGATATCAATTTTTACCTAAAATAAATTTAAATAATATAAACAATTATTTAAATATAGTCTGTTTTAAAATAGTAACCTAGTGTTTTCACTATTCATAAAAAATTTAAAGTTTTCAGAAAAATACCAAAAATTCACCCTAGGCTAATTTCGATATTCCTAATACAAAAATGAAGTCCATTTTGAAAGATAAAATTTATAAAATTTAAAAAAGTGGGTATTACTATTCACAATGGCTAGTTTTAATAATATTTTAATAGCATATCGTTGTTTAGTGATACCTAGTATTGCATACGATGAAAGCTATCGAGGAAGTTCGCGATTACGTGTAAAGAAATCCAAGAGAGCATTTTTTATAGTGAAAGATTCATTTGATGATGTATATAACATAAAAACAAAAATATTTCTCATAGAAATCTCATGTGTTACATGAAGAGAATGATATTATTCAAGAATAAGAAAATGATGATTTTAGACAAGTTGATGAGTATGTTGCAACACCAGGAGCTTCTACCGAGGTAGAAGAAGAAGAAGAAGAAGTTGAGATTGAAGTCAATGATGTATAAGAGGTAGAAGAAGTGGTTTATGTAACCAGAGATGAAAGAGAAATTCATGAATCTGGAAATAGTGATATTGGAACTAAAGAAGAGAATGAAGAAAAAGATATTCAAGAAGGATCAAGAGATGATAAGACTATAGAAAATGGAGAAGTTCCTTAGGGTTCCAAACCCTCTACGGTGCTAAAAATTGATAAAGGGAAAGTCATTATGGTTTCCCCTTCTGATGCCGACTCTCCTAGAAATATTGAGATTCAGAAATATTTTTTTTCGAAGGACAATAAAGAAGAATTTGACTCCACGTCCTCATCATATTTGGGTGATGAATTTGTAAAAAGTTCGTTAAGGGATTTAGCAAGTACCATTACGGTACTTTCTAACATAGATTCACAGAGTCAAATGATGCAGGAAACCTTAAATCAAAACAAAAATTCAACATCTATGCTAAAGAACATAGTGATTAAAGGTGAAGCTGATCATAATAGTCTTCTCATTGATTTCACAGCTCAAAAAGGTTCATGTCAGAAATTGATGAGTCAGACCCGAACCATATCATATAAAGCTCTAAAATTCTCAGACATCATGGAATCAACAAAGGGAGTGTACAATGATGTAGAAAATGAGCTGTCCAAAGTCCAAACTTCTCTCTCAGAGAAATTCTAAAGTGAGTTAGCTGTGGGGAAAAATGAAGGCAAAAATATTCTAGATCAAATGAATATCGTAGCTGAAGTTTTCATTTTTTAGAAAGGGATATCTGCTGGTCTTGAGAAGAAATCAGATTCACAAGAAGTGATCAAATATCTTGAAGATAAAAATCGGTCTCAAGAATTCCGGATCCATGCTCCTAAGAAGAAGGTAGCAGGGCAAGATGCCTTGATAAAGAATCTTCAATAAGATAACAAGGAGGTGAAAAATATTAAGTCTATGGTGAAAACTATTTTTTTAGAGAAGAATAAGGAGGTTTGATAAATTTTTCATGCTGATATTTTTTGTATTTTCTTTCATGAGAAACTTAATGAAAATTTCCTTGAAAATATTTTATATATTTTGTATTGTGTATATTTCTTTCTAACCTTACAGGTCCCTCTCCATTCCTTTTTAAAAATCACAAATGGGTAGAATTCTATGAAAGGGAGAAGTTAAACAAATATTTTTTTAAAAGAAAAAATTTCCTTAGGGTAAAATCTAAGGAAAAATAAATTTCCTAACTTTCATCTATAAGGAAGTGTTTTACATCTAAGGGGGAGTCTCTCTAAACATAAGTATATATATCTGAGGGGGAGATTTTTGTACTCTAAGATCTTTTACATGTGTGAACAATAATTTACCCCAAGTCATACACTTAAGGGGGAGATAAGTATTTCTAATTCTGAGAAACAATTTCTATCCTTTGAAAAATTTGGTCCAAGTTGTTTGTTCTTTCCAAAAAGGGGGAGATTGTTAGGTCTATAAGACCTCTCTATTACATAAGCTTTTATTTTGAAAATCACAAACACCTTCTTCGTAAATATATTTTCTTTACACTTTCATATATTTTTTTACACTTACATAAATTTATTTAGAATCAAAAATTCCTTAGACATTTGAGTTAAATATATTGTTATTAAGGGTTTTAGAAATTTGTTTTATCATACCAGAAAAGTTATTAAGGTCCTGAAATTTGTTCCGTGATTATAGCATACTGGAATTCCTTAAGACACTGTTTTCCGTTCCTTGTTTTTCACTACGATACCGATTTCCATCTTGAATGAAATCCGATATCATATTTTCCTTATACATAGAATTCCAGTATTGTGGTTTTAAGGTAGATTTGTCATACAGGATTTATGCCATACCAAACATTTCTATGATAAATTTCTTATACCATGATTTCTATACTAGAAATTATCCACTACATATTTCTAAAGAATATTTTCTTAACACCGTTATGTTTAGAGGCAGTGATACCATTTCTTATAATACAGATACCAGATAATAAAAACCTAGTACTGAGAATTCCCTAACGCATTGTCTTCTTTAATCTGATACCAATTTTTCTTTTTCTTTTCTTCCATGCCATAAATTAGGATACGAACACCGGAATTTGTAAAACCGAGTTTTCATAAAATATTTTCTCACACTTTACCCATATCAATTTTATGTAAATCCATTCCAAAACATAAAATTCCGGAATTTATTATTCAAATCACTAATTCCTTAGAATTATGAATTTTTTTATCATTCCAATTTTATCTTATTCCAAATTCCTTACACACAAGGTTTAAGATCTTTATATTCATGGATTGTTATATAAAACGATGTCGTTGTTTCTTTTATAAACTAACCATTTTATGTTTTCCACGTGTACAAGTCCCTCTAAGATTTAAGGAAATATGACCGTTGGAGTGGAACCAACCAGTAGATTTTTGAAATCTATTAATAGGACCTCAGATTACGATATTGAGATAGTAGAACATACTACAAGTTCACATGTTTTCATTTAGGAGTTCATCTGTCTAAAAGTGAATTTCTCTAGTGTGAGAGGCTCTTATAAACTCTCAATATTCATGCTGAAAGTTTGAACATCTTGTTCAAATTTTTCTTCGTATAGAATTTCTTCATGAAGAGGTGTGATTTCTTTAATATCAAAAGACTTCGGGTTTTAAAGTCAGAGGTGCCAATTTATTTAAAAATCAAGGGCTTGTGGGGATATCAATACAGACACCTATATTAGGATTGTGGGATTACCCTTGGTTTGGGTAAGACATACTTTCATGAAAGTATAAAATAAGGGACCTTTATCCAAGGTTGTTGGATAACCTCCTCTTTGGGTTAAAAGATGATTCTAAATATCTGCTACTTTGTAAGAGTTAGGACATTTTCCTTTCTGTATAAAATTTCTAACTTGTATCTTTGGTTGTAATAAATTCTATATGCCATGTGGTTGAATTTCTATGTAAGAAAAGTTTCTTAAGCATTAGAATTAAGAAATTTATATTTCTCTAAGAAGGTTATTTCTTATTAGAGGTGTTGTGAATTTCGTTTATACAAAATTTCCTTAAGAATGTTTTTTAAAGTATAAAATTCACCCCGCTCTTGTATATTGTGGTTTTCAGCACTATTGCAATCCTAATATTGGTATAGAGTATAATATAATACTCCATACCTTCCTAACTGAAACAATACGACCTCTGGTGATGTAAAACTCACCTTGTGATGATAGCAGTCAAGAACTACCTGGAAAGGAACTAACCAGTCCATTCCGAGAATGACATTAGCCTGTCATATCTAGGACATAGAGGTCCTATAGGAAGTGACACCCACCAAACACTTGAGGGCACTCCCTGCTCTGACGTACACTAGTCATTCTAGTCCCTAATGGAGTGTCTAGCGTTAAAATATCAATAGAAGAAAAGATGTAGAGCCCAAGGCTCTCTAAAATAGAAGCAAATATAAATCTATGGGAAGCCCATGAATCGAAAAGAGTTGAAGATAAATCTGAGGCAATGAGGATCGTACCTTGAACTGTAGAAGATCCAGGATCCTACTCTTGCTAGGTCTGCTCTACTGTAATGGTCTGGCCTACTCCATGGCCATGTGACCCTGCCTGACCACTTTGAGCTGATCCAATCTACTATCGCTGAAATACCAGTGACTGAACACCATAACCACGACCTCCACCTTGGCCTAAATGACCAGAAGTATTCCAGTTCCTAGATTGGTGAGAAACTCACGGTGCTGCTCTCGAACACGAGAGTCATAGAGGAACCCATGTCACCAGCTGCTGGTGAGAAGATCTGACAGAAGCGCTGAAGGTGACCCATCTTGCTGCATGATCGACACTCCACTGGGTATTTCGAGAAATGTGGCCTCGTATGCCCACTCATTCCGCACTGGTAGCACACCACCTGTCTACCATAATATGTTTCTCTCCTCCTTGGATCACCACACGAAGACTCCCTATAGTGCTTCCTACTATCAGTAGGAGGCATGATAACTCCAGATGTCGAGCCTCCCTAGCTCACAACTCCAGAAGAAATCTGATTGTGCTCTGTGATCAGCCCCTGGTTGATGATAGAAGTGATTGAAGTCAACCTGAAGATGTTCACCTATGAACATATGTCATGACACAGAACATCCTCGAACTTCCTTTCCAGGAATAACTGATCACCTCCAGGAAAAGGCGTGAAGTGCTGCAGCTCCGTAAAGTGTGAGGAATACTCCATAACAGAAAGAGTACCCAGCTCCAGACTCATAAAATCTCAGGATCAATCAGCCCTCAGGGTCTCTGGATAGAATTAATCATAGAAGATGCGCTAAAACTCATCCCATGCCATAACCAGCTAGCGTCCTGCCTGCGAGATCACATCCCAACACCTCCTGGCGGAGTCCTGAAGCATATAGGAAGAAAGATTGTCCCTCCTCTCTTGAGGAATCTCCAGATGTTGAAGGATCATCAGCATTTCTTCTTGACATTAATCTGAAGCTTGAGGTCCTCTTTCCCCTGAGAAAGTGGGATGCTACTGCTACTAGAAAACCCGCATCAAATCTGCCATCGATGGGGAAGGAGGTAGTGCTCCATGAAAAGTTTTCATCATCCACATGAAGCCTTCCATGAACTGTGCATAAGCACTGATATTAGGTATAACTGCTGGTGCCAAGACTGACACAATATGAGGATATACAAGAAGTCCCCGGATAGCCGTATCCAGCGTCTGATCACCGCTCTATAAGTAGTGTACAATCAGAGGATGCCTCGGTGTCATGACACTTCACGGTCAAACGCACTCCTTAGATCAGGATTAACAGGGACTGAAACATAAAAGTGTAAGAAGGGAACAAGAGAACGAAAACATTCAAGTTTTACATAACATGACTACATGGAGTGTATAAACCCTATATGGCGTGTTCCCTTATGTCATTCACATGGGAGTGTACTTTTTCCAACCTAGGTCATGTAACACCCCAAACACATGGCGTGTTGTCTTAACACACGGCGTGTACATGAATCCTCTTTCTCTACCCATGTCCTTCTACACAGTTAAGCCACATGGTTCTCATAAGACAAGACTACATGGCATGTTCACAGTAGAAACGACGTGTACTGGACAAGCTTCACCTGGCCTGTGTTGTTTGTTACATGGCCTGACACATGGGTCACTCTACAAAGCATCTTCCAGGTGGACACGACGTGTGAAGAAGAGACTACACCAACCCATATTGTTATCTACACGGAAGGGTTACTAGGATTACACTACATGGTGTGTTCAAGGCTGAAAAGACGTGTATAACCGAAGATTTATCCATCCATGTCATTAGTCACACGGGCGGACACATGGTCGGCATAACACGACATGCACAACCGATACACGACATGTTCCCACAAGAATATCCCTATCCCATGTCTCTGCCCACACAACCTACAATATGGTTAGATACTACACAGCGTGTACATAAAGTACACGGTGTGTGCTTAGTAAAAATTTTTTCATCCCAAACAAAAGAACACAAGGCATGTAGTGAAAACTACACGGCGTGTATTCTGGGTTTTTCCAGACAGTAAGCCTCAGAAACTACACCGGAACCCAGAAAAACACTGAAATGAACATTTAAGGTGCCAAATTCTGATCTGTGAGGGTCCATACTCCCCACGAATCAAATATTGGCATCTTATACATAATATAACAAGGTACAAAATTCAATGATTTACTAAGTTCCGGTCCATGAAGGCCCACAACACATCGATAACCAAAGTTTGGTGTTCATTCATAAAAAAACTTACACAAACAATTCCATATCAAATAGAATGTATTTTATCAAGGCATCTATCACAACAACATGAATATTTTACAAAACATCTAACAAAATAACATGAAATTGCTAATGCACCCTAGATGGCATAACAAGAATGCATGACATGTGATTTCTAGCAAGTTCCTATATGGTGCGTGAGATGGCATACCCTCATCTCATCATGTTGCGATATAAATAGAACCTCGATAACATAAATAATAACCATCAAAAAACATGTGAGTCAACTAATGGTAAAAACCAAGGAAACCATAAACATGCAAAACCAAAAAATTGCATTAACGAGGTAGATTAGCTTTTCCCTGTACAAGGGTTAGCTACTCCTAGGCACAACTTATTACCAAGTACCAATTCCATCCTATCCCTGACTATAAGCTCCAAATAGTATGTCAAGAGAAAATAATTCCTATGAAACCACTTTGTAACGTCCCTGTTCCGAATGCCACCTAGAGGCGCCCCATACCCTATTGGTCACATGGCCTCAAGCGTATTTCCCTAAATTCCAGAGGCTGCCGACTAGCAGCGAGGGCCTTTGGTGTAATAGTGGGGAAACTATGCATTCATTGGAAGAGTACATAGCTGAAGTAAAAAAATACAAACAATAGAGGAAGTAGTAATAATATCATACAAAAATAAACAGGAGTAGACAAATAGAATAAACTGGAGCACATATATAAAATGATTCATGATACATATGTATAGAAAAGAAGCGAAACAAAGAACAATGCTGAAATACAGTACTAAACCAAGTACAAAAGAAAAATAGTAATCAGCTTCACAACATCTCAAGCCTAAGCTTGGTCTCGTGCTCTCTAGCTCTACATCATGTCAAGTAACTGTAGTAGAAGGGCACATTCCCTTGTCTATACCTGCAACAATATAATCTGTTTGGGCCCAAAAGCATGGCCCAAACAGGGTGTGAGACTAAATCTGAGTAGGAAACCACCAGGAGATTTGTGCCTAACATTCAATGAGTATATGGAAGGTAAAAGTACAGGAAATAGTAAACATGAAAGTACTCAACAATAAACAATCCATAGTTTCAATATCAAGCAACAACCAAACAGGCAGATAAACACAAATAGGTAACCCTCTGGGAAGTACTCAAAGCCCATACCTTCTAGTCCCACCTAACAAGTACAAGCAAGAAGCTAACACAAAGGTAACCCTCTGGAAAGTACACTTAGTCTAACCCCTCTGGTCCTACCTAACAATTACAATCAACCCTCTGGGAAGTACACTCAGTCTAACCCCTCTGGTTAAGCTTAAGCATTTACTCTCTGAGGAAGCACTTACCATCAATTCCCCCTATAGTATCGTATCATTACTAAAGGTAATCTAGGGAAGAACATACATCACATTACCTCTGTGGCCCATGTCGAAGAACTAAAGACACTCTGAGGAAGCACTCAACGTCAATTCCCCATATGGTCTCGCATCGTAACAAAAACAGACACTTTGGAGAAGCCCTCAACATCCATTCTCTCTATGGTCTATACACCAGGTTATCACTACCCTGTGTAAGTCAAGAAAGTGTAAAAGTGCATATCGTCCAAGGTAAACATCAAGAACTACTTGGAATGCATTCTACAGCATAACAGAACAACAATCACACCATCTTACAATACTAGGCATGGGAAAGTAAACAGCAACCTAACAGGAAAACTAGGCCCAATGTCAATATAGGGAAAACATGCATGGAAAATAAATACAAAGCACAACAATTCACCCTATTCAAAATAAATTATCATCTACTCAAGCATACAAGCATAGCTAGAAAACAATAGGGCTAAAATGGCAAACGTGCAATACCTCGTTCATGGGTATTGGGTAAATTTGAACATAAAACTCAAAGACATTCAACAGAAAGGCACAAACCACCTACCTAGACATTAGGATATCTCAATTCTTGAACCTCGAGTCTTTAATTTCCTTAGAATTCCATATATCTATGAAAACGTATAAAATTTTTAACTGGCGTAACTCACACAAGTTGAGAAATTAGACGATGATGCTCTAGGAGAAGAGAGAACTCACCGATGCGATTCCAACGCAACCGATGATGTTTGATTTGGAGGACGAACACTCACTCGGGGGTTCATCAAAGATAAATGGCCGTACGGAGTTCTCGATCGAACAAGTCCTAGAGGGAGAGAATTCTGGCGATTAGATGCGACCCCGATGTGTTTAATGAAAAAAAGAACATGGCGTATACTTTTGATGTACACAACATGTACTCGCCATTTCCATACTCCACTTTAGGCAGCCTATAGGTCACCCCCACATGGCCTTGTACATGGATGCTATATGGCAAGCACATGGATACCCGCGGTAACTGAGTATACAACATGTACTCAGAAATTACATGGTGTGTACTTCGAAAATTTCTAGAAAAACCTCTTTTACTCAAGAACGATAAGAAAAAGAAAACATACCTGAAAAGAAGATCCGGGTTATTACACTCCTCTCCAAATTTGTTTGAGGATTCCTTTAATCCCATGGCATTTGAGGCATCCGAACAACCCAAAATGGATAAATACACATTCTATTTAATGGTTGAAATAAGGAATTGGACCCCGCACATTTGTGGTAGTAAGAACCCAAAAAATTAGAAAGGAAAAAGTGGATAGATTGATTTAATACAATTACAATAATTAACAACCAGTAATTTTTCTCAAATATAATATTTTATAACATGAGTGAAAAAGATATATGAAGAGGAGGGTGAATATGAATAATAAAGAATAATAAAACCCTAAAAAAGTGAAATATTGGTGTTAAACATCATTATTTTGTGACGAGTTGTTGATCCATCTTCATTTTAGTTTATTTGTAGCTTCTTGTGCCTCTTTTTGGTGTTTGGAGTCATTAGAAGTTTAAGAGATCCATTTTGGGATAAAAACAGCAGTGGAGGTCAATAATATTAGGGGGTTTAACTTTCTTGAAAAACTTTACAAGTGTAAAGTTTCAAGACACAAAAGTATTATTGGGATCACCTGGGAAAATGTGTTTTTCATTGAATCCATTGAATTTCATGTGTACCCTACTAGATTTTGGTTGTAGGGAAAATAGACTCTATCCCTTACACCATCTTTTTGACGGTCTTATAACAACCTTCTGATGAGAAGACAAAAAAAACAATTTTAATTTGACTTCAAGGTGGATTCCTTGAAGAAATTGTGGTCCAGCAATACCTATTTTAGGCTTATTATATACTTTTCTTATTAAAAAATTTAAGTAATGATATTAGAAATAAAAATAACCATTTGAGACTATTAAATAAAAATTGAGGGTATAAGATTCATGCACAACAATCTTCCCTTTTTCGATGATCACAAATGTCTTAATCAATAAATATAATAACACTACATTACTTATTATGAAAAATGATAGTAAAGTAGAAGATCGATAAACTGATAAAGTTTATAACATATAACATAAAAAATATCAGTTCTAAGACTAGATAATCCATTAATATAAAATGAAATAAAAAGGTGATATAAAATATTCCAATGTAAAGTATCTTTCTCATCCTTCGTGAATCCCCCAATGTGATATTTTTTAAAGGTTGGGTCGAGGCCTCAATTTATTATTAAAGAAAAGACCTCTTTATACTGGGTAGAGGGAGACCCATTACATAGCCTGAAGTCCCAAGGCCAAGTGGCCTGAATATAAGGCTTGAAAGCTCATTTTTTGACCCAAAGGACCCCTCCTTGAATATTACTACAACAGTACCTGCTACAGTAACACTGTCGCTATAGTACCTGCTACAATCCCTTCGCCACTACAAGCCACTGCCACTGTAGTTCCACCACTGCTACAGTACTGCTACAGTACCCACTAGAAATTTACCCCTGTCCAGATTTGATCCTAGGTATTTTGGATGCCAAGCAAGAGCCTGTATCACTAGGGTACAGGCTCGTTGGCATCCCCCTTTGTGAATATTCCAACAAATTATAAAATTAAGATAGAAAACCACTAGGGGAGTGATGATAGTATCATAATTCAAATTCTTTCTTCCCCTTTGTGATTATCAAAATGAATAAAACACTTGATAAATACTAATCAAAATATGAAATCAAGGATAAGGATAAGACTTATCAAAATAAAAAAAATTCCCGGATAAAGTTTAACAATGTTGAAATAATCCACAAAACATAATAATATTTACAAAGATAAAAAGAGTGTTAGGTGCTTCAGGCTGTCCGAGAGAAACCGCGAGAGATGTTTTTCTGTAGGGAACACAAAATTGTTTAGATGTCTTTATCATGAAATTCTATAATGGAATGATGCACCCTATTTTCCATTTCAATGATAGAAAAGAGTTAGTTTAGTTGACTGATATAATGATCAAAATAATCTGTTAATTTTCTCATTTCACTAGTACAATCATTTGGATCCTCTAATTCTGGCTCGCCTACTTCTTCCTCATCCTTTATAACTTCTTCAATACCTTCTTCATCATGGGAAATTTATTATTCATATTCTTATTTTTCTTTGTTTTTTTAATTTTATCATTTTTATCACCACAAATAGGATCCATTTTATCCAAAATAAATGGAATCTATTCATTAGGGATCTCTCATTGATAATGAGGGGATAAATATCTCAAAATTCCTTATCAATCATAAATCCACTCTTGATTCCAAGGGTTTCATTGAATAAAAATTGTTTGATTGTAACATTTTATATCTTATATTATTTTTATTTTTGTAAAATTTAGAAGAATATAAATAAAGATGAAAAAACCTGATGATTTGTGTAAGGAGTCTATCAAAATGAAGTAATTTTGGCCACTTGAGATGAGAAGTAGTGTAATGCATTACATGGAAAATGAAATAAATGACATTGAAACAAAGGTTTTGAGTGGTAAAGTATATAAAACAAATGACTATATAATTTAGGGGATCAAATTCTCCAATACGAGGAGAAATAGAAGTTTAAATGATCATTTTTGTGAAAATAATTTCAACCCAGACATCATTCACTTTGATCTTTATTGATTCAATTTCCCTGAAGCGAATTTGATGGGATTGTGGTAAATTAAATTGAGGTTCATTAGGAAATCCTCATTAAACCTTCATGATGAATATTCAAAAATTAATTAAGTTCGAGATAAGTTATTTTAATAGGAACATAATTGATGGTAGGGGTATAATTCCAAACTCTTCACCATATTTGAAATATTTTTAGTACAGAACAAGTGAATTTGAGAGGGGTAAATGAAATCCTTAGAAGTTGTTTTAATGAATGTTTTACACCTTATAAAGGAAATTATTTTTTCATGGAGATGGAAAGATAATTTTATCCATATAAATTTGATAATCTCACAAAATATAATGGTTTAATTTAGACATACACCGTCAATAAAAGAAATATGTGGTGGCTCAAATTATTCAATAACTTCCTCCTTTCCATTCCTATATTTTTGAAGTCCTATTAAAAGAAAACAAAGTAATTAGAATGATTGAGAATATGATATTGAATTAACGATATGTTAGGGTTTCTCATATTTGAGAATGTAGAATCCTAGTGGAACGATGATGAAAAAATGACAGAGAAAGATGAATATATTACCAAAAACAATAAAAGGATGAAGAGATGGGGTGTTGTACCATTAGATACCAATGGGGAGCTTAGAGAGGGTCTAGAATAGTGAGGGGAAGTGAGGAATTCAAAATAAAAATTGGTATGACTTCTCATTAATGAATTTTTGGGACCTTCACTAGAACTCCATTGGCATAGTTAGGGTAGGCCGAAGCATATCACAGGTTCAGTCAAGAGCAACCAATGATTTCCTTCTTCCGTGCCTTCATTTCTTCCTAGAATCTATGTTGTCCAGAAGAGGTTCCTTATATTTCACAGAATGCCTTTTCATTTCTTCTGATGTGAAGATTTCATGAAGGTATCTTCACCGGAGGGGAGAGTGTGAGAAAAATGGAGGGTTTTATCTTCAAATGGTACTAGGATGTGTACAAAGGGAATGATTAGAGTTCAGCTGAAGTTTGGTAGAAGCCACCTGGGTCCCTCTTTTATTGCTAAACCCCTCAATTCTTCAAGGTGTGTGTGTTTATATAGGTTGTTTTTATGTGTGCCGATATTGAGTCTTCTTCAGTTCACCTCATATGTGTGTAAGTGGATTTGGTGGTGTGTCTTCCAAACTGAATTCTCATTCATGTAGAAGAGGACTTCTATTGGTGGCAACTCATTTTTTTCTAGATTCTGTGAGGTATTCCATTTGTAGGGTCAATCAGTTTTTTAATGTAGGTGAAATGCTAAGGATAAAGGTAAGTTTCCCATGTATGGTGGTCTAGTAGTACAAGATTATAATGAAGTGGGGGTCTCTGGGGTTCTCTATCTTTTAGGAACTCAGAAAACTAAAGCTTCTGATGGTATTCTAGTTTTGGAACCAGTTACAGGTTCTTGGCATGAGGTGGTCGAGCTTCAGCTTAACGTTCCTCCTATGGGGTTAGATTCAAGCTTGTCCAATACTTTGTTCTCATGATATGGTCTTTCTTATGCTTGTGGATAGGTTGTTGCTAGAAAAGGTGTTATTCCTAAGGATTAGGAGGTTTTAATGGTACCTTTGTCTTCAAAAGAACCGGTGGAAGAAGGAGATTGTTGTGAGCATGTTAAATCTAGTGTTGATAATGATTCTTCTTATATTTTAGTGGATTCCTTCTGGGAAAACTCTTATATCTTATCATAACTCCTGTAACCTTGTCTTCTCAGCTGCTTGGGGGGGGGGGGGTCGTTGCTGGTAATGATTTTCTTGCTAAGGAGCGGGATGTTTCAAAGCATTCATTGTCTTCAGGATCCTCAGTGGAGAAATAGGCTGGATGAGAGCCTATTATAGTTGGTGTTGAGATTACTTATAATGATGTATTAGTGGTTTTTATGAGGGAGATATTTTCAAACCTTTCATAACTATTTGGTGGGAGAGCGTCATCTAAACTAAAACAAATTCAATGCTCTCCTAATTTGTTCGAGGTATTATCAAATATGGTTGAGGATGAAGATGGGGTTTCTCCTGAGGGTATGGAGAAGGGTTATTTCTCTAGAGTTCATTAGGACATTGATTTTGAAGGTATATTCACTCGTTCCGAGACCAAAGAGGTCACCACATTATCGCTATATGTATCTCCCTACATCAAGTCAAAGCGTTAGAAGGTAAGAGTATCATTTTATTAATGTCTTCCATAACCGTGTGGAATTATAGGGGCTTGGGGGATTGGTCCAAAAGATAATTCATGGAGAATGAGGCTATTAGGAACCAAGTATCCATCCTATCCATTTTAGAACTAATGAAAAAGGATGATACCATACAAGACTTTTCAAGGAGGCTTGGATTTGTGCATTGCATGAATGTGAGCCCACACAACACCCATGTTTGTATTTTTTGGAAGCATAATGTCACTGTTGAAAAAGTGGAAATATAACCCCAAAACATTACATCTAAGATATCTATGGCTAGATCTTGTCTCTTCTTATTCTTCATACAAAAAAATGTGATATCACAGAGAGGAAAGACCTGTAACAACAACTTGTCTCTTTCCAACTAGGTAATATTTCTTTTTTTTGGATAGTGACTTTAAAACTATTAGTGATATATCAGAAAATAAAGTAGGTGTGGAGTATTATTTCAATGCTATGTATGATTTAAATGATTTCATGGATTCCGATGGCCTTATGGATGTGGGTTTCCAGGGAGATTCGTATACATGGTGTAATAATAAAAAGTGAATAGAAAGAATTTGGTGTAGGTTGGATAGATGTTTGTTGAATCTTAAATGTGTCGACTCCTTCCCTGAAGATTTCATCATGAATTTATCTTGTGTTATCTATAATCATGCTCCTCTTCTTGTTCAGATTAAGAGGGTTGACCAAAGGAATCGTAATGTTCGATTCTCAACTATCTTGGTTTAAGAGGAATAATATCTTCAGACTGTAAAAAATTTGTGGGTTCAATGAGTAAGTGGAAGGGACTGGGATAAACTAGTTGATCACTAAAAGAGACTTAAAGGCCACTTGAAAGAATGGATATCAACCAAGACCAAAAAAAATTTATCCTTGTAATATATTAAACAATAAATTGGAGTGATGGATGAGAAGATATATAGGAGTTTGGAGGATGATCTTTTTTCTTTGATGATGGAGAAACAAAATAATCTTTCTAGGAAGCTTGCAGAAATAGATAAAATAACAAGGGATAAAGTAAGGGCCCATTGGTTAAGGGAAGTAGATAAAAACATAATATTCTTCTATTCCTGATTTAAGGAGAGGTTGACTTTGAGGAATATAAATCTTCTATTAGAGGATGGGATGTATACAAGGGATATGGATGTAGCTGGAAAGATAGCTGAAAAGCACATTCAGAATTTTTGGCGGGGCTAAGTCTATCTAGTGATGGAGGCAGTTTAAGGGGCCTCAGCGATGAGAGTTTTCTGAGTACCATCCTGATGTTGTTTGAGGATCTTGATAATGATTAGATAGAGTCTATTCCGAATGAGAATGAGATCATACATTCTTTATTTACTCTGAATTATAAATGTGAATCGAGGATGGATTGTTTTCCAAGGACATTTTATGTTGTTTATTTGGATATCATACATTTTTAGGTGAATGAAGTGGTGCAATAATTTTTTATAGGGGTCACCTCCCAATATAATTTTGTGCATCAAAACTGGTTCTTAACCCAAAAGTGAAGGATTCGATGAGTATCTATTAATAAGTCTTTTTTTCTATGTAAATTATCTTAAACAATTATTACTAGTATCTTAAATAGAAGGTTGGGAAGGGTGATGCCTTAGATTATATCAAAATATCAACATGGGTTCATTTAGGGGAGGATCATATAGGGTACATTTTCTATTGTGAAAGAGATTATAGATGATCTTAATAGGAAATCTATTGGATCTAATATAATGATCAAGGTTGACATGGACAAGGCCTATAATAGGATAGAGTGGGGATTTATCTTGAGAGTTATGGGTAGTTAAAATTTTTTAAAAATGTTTTGGGACTATGTCAGGGGGATTCATTTTCTCTTCGACTTTTTATTATTTCCCAATAGGTTCTTTCAATGATCATGGGATAGATTTCAGGGATATCAACCATTTCAAGAAGAGGTCTAGGAAATGAATCATTTATCAACTCATGTTTACTGATGATATGATATTATTTCAAAATTATTGGAACAATTATATTTAGAGATTCAACAAAATAATGAAAAATTATGGTTGATGGAGTGAGAAAAAATCAATCTTTAAAAGAGCACCCTTTATATCTCAAAAGTCTATTTGAATCATCATGAAAGATATTTTCAGGAGAAGCATGGAATCAAAAGAATAAACCTACTGATGATTTTTCTTGGATCCGCTATTTCCTATGGAAAAATTAAAAATGTTATGTTTGATGATATAGTTAAGCGTGTGACTGGCCACATTTATGTCTGAAAAAATAAGATACGTTCATTTGGGGGTATGATTACACAGGTTATTACCATTATGACTTCAAATCTATGCATACTCTCTCTATTATTAAAGCTCTAAAATAAACTATTATGGGGCTGAAAAAAAAAGAATTATTTCATATATGTCTTCAAAAATGAGGAGAGAAGTCACTGGGACTCATTGAAAAGAATGGTGATGAACATAGTTGAATATGGAGTAAAATTATGAAATTTGGAAATGATAATGAATGGAATTCAAGGAAAAATTTTGTAGGACATAATTAAAGGGAGATATTTGTGGGACAACATCATGAAGGAATGGAACAATGTGAAATGGATAAGGTGGTAAGAACATCATTCTAAATTATTTATCCTAGAAAGATGCATAGTTAATCATTTTTATATTTGAAGGATAATGTGCATTGTGTAGTCAGGGAGGGGAATTTAACTACTAGAAAGATAAATAGATAGGATCCACTCTTTTCTTCCTTGGATTTCCAGTTCCATAAATTTAATTTCATCATGTGAGTTTACACATGATACTTATCTCGACCACCCTAGATGTGGTGAAGAATATTTTTCTTAATAAGATAATAATTGTGTATGAGCATGATAGATGTGCGTACACTTTTTTATTATCTGGTAAATTCTTCTCTCAGGATTATAGTTTTCAAAGGAATGGAGAAAAGGAGACCGACGAATGGACTACCAAACATTCATGCAAGAAAATATTTGTGAAAATGAACTTTATCGTTTGGAGAGTTTGCAATAGATAAATTTCTATTGAGGATAATATTCAAATGAAAGGAGTTAAGTTGGCCTCTCATTGTATGTATTGTGAGAGGACCAACATCGAAATGATGTAAAACATATTTTTGGAGAGAGATTGAGATAGCGTTTTATGGAATCCTATAGGGAAGAAGCTAAGAATTACAATATTGGGTGATGATCAATTCAACTTCATGTCGTCCTGATTTCTAGGGACTAAGAAGAAGCCACATGTTGTTTGGATATGTGGTATGGTCTTTTCTTCTATGTGTTGGGTTATATAGAAAGCTCTAATATGTGTAGACACAAAACATATTTTCCTCTCCTATATCTCAATGTACATATTTTTTCACTGGTTTACGAGCTAAGTGAATTTCTTCCCGAGGCAGATGAGTTATTTTTCAACAGTGGGAGGCTTTAAAGGGTTATGATTTTCTTGAACACATGGATTCTTCTCCTCAAGGTATATGGGTAAAGTGGAAACCTCAATGTCCATGTATTAAGAAGATTGTGGATGGTTATTTTCACCGGGGTGTCATAAGGGGAGGAGGTTTTGTTCGAAATGACTGGGAATCAGTGGTGCTCAATTTTAGTGATTTTTATGGTCTGGGTAATTCCATGGAAGTGAAAGTTAAATCCATACTCAGTGGTGTCTCTATTTTTAGGTTTTTAAATATACATATCACCTATATTAAGTCAGACTCCAAGATTCTAGTTAGCTTCCTGAGTGGAAATACATATGTCCCATGGTCTATGGTATATGGAATTCATAAGTGTAGGTCCCTTTTAGGCAATGACATGGAGATATATCACACTTGAAGGGAGGGGAACTTCACTGCAGAGAAGTTGGTAAATAATGGAGGCCCTAGTGATAGTTTCATTATTTTCCATAATATAGGCCCTCTTCTAGATGATTATAACTTAATTATTATTGGTTATTCTCAAGGGATTCATCTCTTTAGACACCCCTAACATCATTTTTTTGGAATAAAAATATATTTGTGAGTGAGTGGAAGAGGTAAAATCATTATTATTGATATTAAAACGTGAAATTAATTATATAAATATAAATATTAAGAAATAGATAAATATCATGGAATATTAAAAACATACACTTGATGTAATAAGATTATAAAGAGAATAAATTTCTCAAACATATAAAAATTTTGAGATAGTATTTAATTTTAGCTCATTTCAATTCAAGAGTCACATTAAATCCATTCCTAGATACACCTCAATAAAGTCAACATGTTCATAAGTAAGGGGATTTGTGAAGATACCAAATAGCTGGTGATAAGGGCTTATAAAATCAAGAAAGGTATCACTTTTTTTAAATTGATCCCTTAAGAAGTTATTCCTACGATCAATGTCCTTAGTTAATGAGTGTTGAATGAGATTTCTATAGATACTAACCACACTAGAATTGTCCCATTTTATAGGAACACAATCATAAGAATGATTATGGTCTAGAAGAGTGTTATCTATATAAATGATTTGAGAAAAAAACTAACCACTGTGGTGTATTTTGTCTTGTTTATAGTGAGAGAAATTAAATATTTCTTCTTTTTACTCTATGAGACTACAAATTTTCCCATTAAGTGGCATGTCCTGCTTATACTCTTCCTACGTAATTGTTATCCCCCAAAATTGGAATTCAAATAACTTTTTAATTCTAAAGACGTATCTTTTTGGATCGATTAAGCTAAGATTATTAATGCCTTTAAGATATTTAAATATTATTTTAAGATCATTAAGGTGAGTTTTTTTGGTTTGGTTTGAAAATGAATATAAATAAAAACACCGAACATTATTTCTGATCGGGACATAGTAAGGTAAAGAAGGCTCCTAATCACACCTTGATAAAGCTTATTATCCATCATTTTACTAGTTTCATCCAATATTAACTTATATAAAGTACTCATAGGTTTATTTATTTTCTTAATGATATCCATGTAAAAACTTTTAATAATTTAATTGGTGTATTCTCTTTGGATTCTAAAAATATTATGCTTATTTTGATTAATTTGAACTAAAATAAAATATTTAACTCAACCATAAAAATATTTTCAAATTATTTTCTCATTAAATATGAGAATTCAATACAAATTGATTCCATAGTTGATCCAAATATAAAAACATTGACATGAATTTTGAAAACTAACAAATTATTTGGAAAATTATTTAAAAACAAAGTAAAATCATCCTTCCCCATTTTGAATTTAGTATCCAAAAAATATCTAGACAACCACTTATACCAATATTAGGGGGATTATTTGAGTCCACAAATATCCTTGGTTAACTTAAATGAATAATTTTTATATTTTTAATCTTGAATATCCGGAGGTTTGTCAATATATACTTTTTAAAAAATTTAAATATTTAATAAATCACTCAGTACTAAAAATATGGACATTAATAGAGCTTAAATTAGACATTATTAGTGAAAAAGGTGTTTATTACCAGAGTGAGATTAAAAACCATAGGATTTTATTAGTGCCAGAAAAGCGCTGATTAAGGCATGCTTTATATGTGCTATAAAAGCACTAATAAAAGGTTCCTTTATTAGTGTTACTAAAAGCGCTGATAAAGGACCCCCTTTATTCGCTCCTTTCTTTAGCAATGCTAAAGGACACAATTTAATAGTGCTATCGAATGTATTAATAATGGGTCCCTTTATCAACACTAGAAAAATCACTCATAACGAGGCATACTTCTGCATGTGGTGTTAAAATTAAAGCACACAACAGCAGCAAAAAACAAAAAATTCAGTTTGCAAACACAAAATTTAAATGAAATAAAATTTACAACACAAATATATGAAAAACCACACACTATATTATATACATTTTAAACATTGGTTTGTACAATTAAATTATTAAGTAAAAATTATCACAAACATTCAAAAACATTAATTTTTTGTTGTTTTGTCATTATCCCCAATCCTCGTTCAAGCTATTGCTAAAAAAACCACCCCAACCATAGAAAAAGAATGCACCTATATAAGAAAACAATTACTACATTAGTAATATTATAAATTAATAAATAAAACACATAGCTTCAATTTTAAATAAAGATCATATACTTTGAGTTCTACCAAGAACACCATGTATCAGATTGAGTTGTGGTTGATTCATGTACATCACACCATTTCTTGTTCGTCTTAATGAATCATATTTGTGAAAATTGACTAAATAATTATATGATAAAAATGATAAGGAGATTAATTAAGTAATAGTCTATAAAATGATGATAAAAAAATATGATCTCGTTTGCTTCGTTTTAGTGATGTGAAGCTTGTTTTAAACTAAAATCACACTTATATATTGAAAACACACACTTTGAGTCATACTGACCACATCATTTGTTACATTGACATGCTGTAAATTTATATATATAAAAAATTACTTTTGTATCTTTTTACTAAATTATCAAAATAAACCATATGTATTTTCTTACTTTTGAGTAAGTCACTATTATTTTATACTAAAATGTCATTTTAACCAGGAAACACAAATTTTGAGTCATACCGGTCACATCATGGGTTGGATTGACATGAGAATGATTCATACAAATAATTAATGACTTATGAATCATTTTAATAAATTATCAAGTCAATCCAATTTTATTTTCATAGTTTTAAGTGAGTTACACAATTTTTGAACAAATGTCAATTTTAAACTAATAACAGTAACTTTGAGTTATATTGGGAACACTATGTATTAGATTGAGGTGCGGATGATTCCTACACATCAAAAAGGACTTATGGATTTTTTCCCTAAATTATAAAAACATTATGAATGTTTTTTCATAGTTTTGAGTATGTCCCTTGGCCTTTGTACTAAAATTAATGTAAATTTTAAATAAAAAAACACAGTTGGAGTCATAACGGTCACACTATGCATCCGACTGAGGTGAAGATAATTTCTATACATCACAAATTACTTATGGATCATTTTATCAGAGTATAAAAACAGTAAAAATGCCTTTTCTTGGTTTTGCGTATGTCACTTTTGTTTTTTACTTAAATGTCATTTTAAATTGAAAACACAGATTTTAAGTCACATTAGTCTCATCATGTGTCCGTTTGACACGAGAGTAATTCCAATACATCAAAAATTACTTATGAATCATTTTCATAAATTATAAAGATAATACGAGCTTGTTTTCATAGTTTTTAGTGAGTGAAACCCTTTTTGAACTGAAGTGTCAATTTAAGCTGATAATATACAATTTGAGATTTACTAGGCACACGATGTATCATATTGAGGTGCGAGTGATTTCTACACATAAAATATGACTTATGGGTAATTTTCCTAAATTGTAAAAATAAGATGATTGTGTTTTCTAAATTTTGACACTGTCGCTTTTCTTTTTTAATAAAATTAATGCAAAATTTAAATAGAAAGATACTCTGGGAGTCATACCGGCACAACGTGTATCAGACTAAAGATAAGGTAATTCCTACACATTAAAAATGAACTATGGATCATTTTATTAAATTATAAAAGTAATATTAATGGGTTTTATTGGTTTTGAGTATGTCACTTTACTTTTTTACTAAAATTAATGCAAATTTTAAATGAAAAGACACACTTATAGTCATAATAGTAACACCATGCATCATATTTAGGAGAGGATGATTCCTACACTTTAAAAATTACTTATAGATTGTTTTCCTAAAGAATAAAAATGGTCAAAATTCATTTTATTGGTTTTGATTTTGTCACTTTTTTTTCTAAAATGTCATTTTAAACTAGAAACACTTACTCTAATTTTTACTGGTAAAATTATGTGTCAATTTCATGTTATATTGATTCCTACATTTCATAAATTACTTACGAATCATTTTATAAAATGAGCAAGACAATTCAAGCATGTTTTCTCTATTTTTCAGTGAGTGACACACTTTTTGAACTAAAATGTCAATTTTAAGGAGATAACGACAACTTTAAGTTATAATATGAACAATGTGTATCATATTGAGGTGAGGATTATTCCTAAATTTCATAAATGACTTATGTATCATTGTACAAAATTATCATAATAACTTTAATGTGGTTTTTTGGATTCAATTATATCACTTTTCTCTTTTACTAAAATCAATGTCAATTTTAAATAAAATGACACACTTGTAGTGATATTGGGAACACTGTGTATCAGATTGTGGTTAGGATGATTTATATAGAAAAATATTGACTAATAGAACATTTTAACAAAGTATAAAAACAATACTAATTAATTTTCTCCATTTTGAGTATGCCACTTGACTTTTTTACTAAAATTAATTTCAATTTTGAATAGAAATACACACTTGGAGTCATACCGGTAACATCGTGCATCATATTGATGTGTGGATGAATTATACAAATCAAAAATGAATTTAGTATCATTTTAATATTGTATCAAAACAATACAAATGAATTTTCATAGTTTTGGGTTTGTTACATGTGTTTTTTTTTACTAAAATGGCATTTTAAACTGGAAACACATACTTTGAATCATATCGATAACATCATGTGTTTTTTTGAAGTGAGACTAATTTATAAATTTAAAAAATAACTTATGAATCATTTTCATAAATTATCAATACAATCCCAGAATATTAGCTCAGTTTTTAGTTAGTGGAACATGTTTTGAACTAAATTGTCAATTTGAAATTTATAAGAGACACTTTGAGCTATACTGGGATCACCATGTATCAGATAGAGGTGTGGTAATTTTCTATACATCATAAATTAATTATATGTCATTTTAAAAATGTATAAAAACAATCTGAATGTGTATTCTCCATTTTGTGTATGTCACATTTCTTCTTAACTAAAATTAATGTCATTTTTAAATGAAAAGACACACATAGAGGTATATTGGACACACCGTGTATCAGATTGGGGTTTGGATGATTCCAACACATAAAAAATGGATTATGTTAATTTTTATAATTTATTAAAATAATTCTAATGCATTTTATCAGTTTTTATTTTTTCACTTTTCTTTTTTACTAAAATTAATGTAAATTTTAAATAAAAAGACACATTTGGAGTCATACTGATAACAATGTGCATCGTATTGAGGTAAAACTAATTACTACACATAAAAAATGAATTATGTATAATTTTTATAAAGTATAAGAATAATAAAAATTTGTTTTATTGGTTTTGAGTATGCCACTTTTGTTTTTTACTAAAATGTATTTTTAAACTGGAAACACATACTTTGAGTCATACCGATCTCATTGTGTGTCAGTTTATTTTGAAAACAATACCAACAAATAAAAAATGAATTATGATTTTTTCCTAAATTGTCATGATAATCTAAGCACTTTCTCTCAATTTTTAGTGAGTGACATTCTTTTTGAACTAAAATCTAAATTTTAAACTAATAACAGACATTTTATGTTATACCGGGCACACCATGTATCAAATTGAGGTTTAGTTGATTTCTATACATCAAAAATGACATATGGATAATTTTACTAAAGTATAGAAACAATGTGAACTTTCTTTCTTGGTTTTGAGCATGTAACTTGTATTTTTTACTAAAAATAATATCAATTTTAAATAAAAAGACACACTCGGTGTCATACTGGGAACACCGTATATCTGATTTAGGTGGGACTAATTCCTACATGTCAAAAATGACTTATGATTTTTTTATAATGTTTAAAAATAAACCTAATTCATTTTATTAGTTCTGAGTATATCGATTTTTATTTTTACTAAAATTAATTCCAATTTAAAATAAAAAGACACGCTTGGAGTTATACTAGTCACACCGTGCAACAAATTGAGATGCGATTTATTCCTACAAGTCAAACATTACTTATGGAGAATTTATTAAAGTATCAAAAAATCATAATGTTTCTTCATAGTTTTGCATTTGTAACTTGTGTTTTTAATAAAATTAATTGCAATTTTAAATAAAAAGATACAATTGGATTTATACCAGTTACATTGCGTGTCTGATTGAGGTGAGGCTGATTAATACACATTGAAAATGAATTATAGATGATTTTACTAAAGTATAAAAAAAAATATGAAAGTGTTTTCTAAATTTTGAGTTTTTGATGTGTGTTTTGAACTAAAATATAAATTATAAACTAAAAAGCTATAATTAGTTTCATACCAAGCACATTGCGTATCAGATTGAGGTTTAGATGATTGAGTATGTGATGTGTGTTTTTTTTAACTGACTGTAACAAACTTGAAAATAGATAACATGTTTCTTTTAGATGGAAGAGGAAACCCCATGATATTTTAAATGCCACATCCTAAAGAACAATGTTCTATATTTTATGGCTTTTGGAGATAACAGAATTAAAAATATGACTTCACAAAAGATATATGAAAAATATATATAATTGTTAGATAAAAATGATAAGGAAATTAACATAGAAATAATAGATAAAATAGTGAAAAAATTAACTAAACAATTAGTAGTAATTACCCTTTTCATGATGTTTGTTTAAATTATTGACCAATTTCCTTGTTTCCATTATCTATATTTTAGCCTCGAAGTCCAATATCCAAGATCAATATCACATTTAAACAAATCACACCAACTTGAGAATAATACTCCATCTATATAAGAAAATAATTCTTATGTTAGTAATACTATAAATAAATGAATTAAATAGAAATATAAAACCATACATTAATAAAATGTCAATTTTAAACTAAAACAACACAATTTGAGTCATACTGGGTACACTATGTATAAAATTGAGTTATGGTTGATTCTTATATGTAAAAAATGAGTGAGGGATCATTTTTGTAATGTATAAAGTCAATCCAAATGCATTTTCTCAGTTTTGAGTATTTTAGTTGTCCTTTTTACTTATGTCAATTTTAAACTCAACCCATACAATTTGAACAATATCATTCACATCATACATTAGATTTATGTGTCGTCAATTCCTATAAATAAAAAATTAATTATGGATTGTTTTCCTAATTTTTTAAAATAATCAGAGCCTTTTCACTCAATTTTGGCTATTTTGATACGCATTTTAAACTAAAAAAGGTGCATGTCTATTGAAAACATGTACATGAGGTCATATCAATAACATCATGTCATGGATTAATGTTCAGTCAATTACTTCATGTGAAAAAGTGTTTAGGGATCATATTCCTAAAGTTTGAAAACATTTCGAACATGTTTTCATAGTTTTGACTATTTGATATATATTTTAAACTAAAATGAAAATTTTGTATAGAAAACACATACTTTGAGTCATACCGACCACATTAGCAATCAGATTGACATACTTTCAATTTCTACATGTCAAAAAATTAATTATGGATCATTTATATAATGTTTTAAAATAATACTAGCTTGTTTGATCAGTTTTGAGCATGTGACATGTGTTTTTAACTAATGCATAAATTTTACAAAATAATTATCAGACAAAAATCATTTGAAAATTAACTAAAAAGGGTGGATAAAATCATGATAAATTAAATAAATTAGTAGTAGTAAGTCACCTCTTCAAGATGTTTTTATACATTCTAACACCATGTATTTTTCCTATTTGTTTATAAACAAATTGATTTCCTCCATTATACTTCTCCTTGAGAAACATATCAAAAATAATATATAATAATTATAATACTAATGATTTAAACCCTAAATATATTTCTATGGTTATATATCATACTATATCACAAAAATTGTAGGTAATAACCTAAATTCTATGTCGAAAAAAATTCTAACACCATGTATACTGCCCACTCATCTCTAAACACATTTACTTATTATTTTGAGTAAAAATGTTGTCAGAAATATTGGTAGTACTAAGGAAATATAGAAAAACAAACAATTATGAAATATGTTTATTGAAATTTTAATTACCTTTAGAAATTAGTTGTCTAGGGATGCTGGTATTTCCATAGTTTATGATATCTCTCATAAATTTACAAACATAATATCCACAATCATTGTCATTATCTTGCTTCAAACACTCTAAAAACATTGATCAAAATAAGTAAATTGTTTTAAAATAAATTTTGATAGTTATTCTTTCAATATATACATTAATATATTTCCATTTAAATTAATCCATAGGCTTCTTATATCTATTCACCAGCTTCATGCCATAATTTACCCTATATTTAGCAACCACCTTATCATAATAAATTTTTTATTAAAAAACTTACTGAAACATATAATTCAAAATTTATCTATAAAATGTTGATTTCAGTATATTAAAAATTCATAATACGCATCATGTGTGGTCAGTTTGATGGATATCCATGCATTAGATCCAAAAAATAGATATTTGGAGTATCCAGAATGATTACGATCAGCATCCAGTGCTTCCTAGAAAAACAAAAACAAATAAGTAATGAACAATACAACTATATTTTATATTATTATATTGAAGAGTTTTTCCCCAATATTTTATTCATAAAAAAGATTCTTTCATCTATTATTTTCTTCTCAAATGCCTCGTTTTTCTCATTTTTTCATATAAATGTATTTCAACTTTATTTTAGTTTCTTCTGTGGAAATGACACAGGGGTTAATGAATCCAAATCATGATTTAAAGGGGGTTCCCATTATGTAGTATAAATATAAATGTTTTTATAAAATATGAGTAGTTATTAACTTTAATTAATATATTAGATCATTTTTATATATATATATTTTGAAAATGTACCTTATGCATATATTCACAACTAAGACTCATGACCATTAAAACATGAGAATATCATTTATACTCTCAAGAAAAACTTCGTTTATTATAAATTTTTTAAATATTACTTCTTTATATGGAATGTAATACATATTTCCATATTTAAATTTCATCTTTATATTATGTTTTAATGATAATAAATTTTGCAGTGGAAATCACAGAGAGAAGGTACTCCCAGAATGTACTTTTGATTTCTCGGTCGATTCGCTAGTTTTTATTGATCTGACCATCAGTTTCCATATCAGTTTATCTGTTTATAATAACATACCTAACTTAAGACTTTTTTCAAAAACTTTTATAGGTTTAAATATGATTATTTTTAAAGACATACCTCATGTATCTTTTTTAGATTATATGACCATGCTATAAAAGTTCCAATAGCATCATTGACCATTGTAATATCTAGGTCATCAAGTGGAATAGGCATCTCAATGATCGAATCCTTAGATACCACAATCCCCACTCTCATGTGATCTTTGTTTAAGTTATGTATTTTATATCTTGTCTCACAGAATATTATACACCATTCCCCTTCCAACAAGGTGGTGCGTGGGTGTTTATAGATTGAAATTCCATTCAACTTGACCGTGTAGCTTAGTAATATAAAGTTATCATAAGTTGTTTGTTTCAAATTTAGGATAAAGAGAATGGAAAAATTTTATTTCCTCAGATAAGGAATTCAGTTGAGGGGAATGACTAGCCTTAAAACTAGTGGGGTCATATGGTTATTCATGTACATATCATTATTTCACCACTAGTTTTCTTTGATCCTTTCTCATGCATTGGTCTTCCAAACTAGACCAGATAATAATATATTTCAATTAATCTATTGGGTCCTAAAATCCTTTCATAGTCATATTTTTATCTTCCTGTTGTTTTTATCTTCATGAAATAAATTTTTTGAGACAGTTCAAAACATACACCTCTAACACGACCATATTGTTTTGGCTGCTTCAAAGCTATTGAACGTAGTTTTTCTTCTAGTATGATCACTAAATATTCTTTTGTATAAACCATATAAAAACATATTAAAATAAGTAGATATATTTATATAATACTATTACAAATCATAATGAATTACTATTATGACATACTTACAGATGTTTCTCATACTGATTTTGTGTTTTCCTCAACTAGTTTACCATCCTTATTTATGAAAGTATCCTTCCATAGCACAAGAAGTGAGATAGAAGTGGATTTAGATTTTGATTCATTAATTTTCATATAAACAAATGAACATATGTTTTTCACATAAAAATTTTAATGTTGATTTAACATACATAACAATTTATTCTCTAGTGAATCATACACCATACTTGCATTGTGATAGAGCTACATTGATTTTGATGCACGTTATTTATTTTCACCACTCCTTTTCTATTTCATAAATTTAAAATTTTGAATTAAATTAGATAAAATGAATAATTTAAAATAATATATTATCTAATACAATGCACCTAAAAAAATTTCACATCAGGATGATTGATGAATGCATTCCATGTTTCCTACATTAAAATGTTTCCATAAGTAATTTGTGGGTGGGGCTTTACATTCCCCTCAACATCCCTCATATGAAATATGGTAAGGAGAGTTCAGAGGCCTCTATGGGATTTTACAATAGCCATTAAGACATATTTTTCTTATAAAAATTGTCTAAAATAAATGAACATAGAATGGAATGATGCAAATTTAATCAATATTTCATTATATAAATTTTTAGTAAAATAAAGATAGGTCATCATAAAAGTTCATTTATATTTGTCCGAAGGGTTTCCTTCATTATGGGATAGACATGGTGCCACAACTCAATATCAATTAGAACATTCATCCTCATTGTGACCCATCATAACTAATTAACATTGAATTTTTGGGGTCAACTGTTTGGCTTCATTGATTCTAGCGAATCTAAAAATTTATACCCATACTTCATGACTTGATAATTTTAGCCAACGCTATGATGCTGCGTCTTTCTCGTTTCTTTCATAAACATGTTATTAATCCCTTAATAATTCAATGGTTTTAGCATCAACCACCTATTTGTCCCTGGTATTGGTGATATAATCTTATGAAAAATACATTGTCCACAAGAGTAGTTCAATATTTAATTTATATTATGTTAATATAGTAGATAAAACATAATATTACATGGAAAATCATAGTATAATAAAAAACACTATAACCTTATCATTGAATTGAATTTATTTTTTTAATGGTTGAATGGATTTGTCTTCTATATAGTGCATAAAAATACCCTCCTTGTAGTCCCCTATAACGTAAAAGGCATAGTCTACATTGGGACTGCCATGAAATGATTGTGATCTACCAATGAAATGGTAATCCTTGATTGAATTTTCATTTTACCCAATATTTGTTTTGGTCACCATTAGGAAAATTTACCAATTATTTCTTTCTATATTTGAGATGTAAAATACTTTCACTGCTTCTGACTCTAATATGAATGACTTGTCCTTTTCCCCTTCCACACTAAAATTCATCTTCACGAATCCCATTTCATCAACTTTCACTGCACTCCTATTTTCAATCCATTTGAAACAAAAAATTAACACATGAAATGTTTTATAATCTAACTTATATATATGTTCGATAATACCGAAATATGACATATTCTCATTAATTGGATTTCTATCCTTAGAACCAAATATGTGCATCAGTTATACCACAAGAATAAATCCACTATTTTTCATTATACTACAATCATCATGTTATTTTGTACAGAATATATAAACATCCATTACAAAACCAATGTATGATATTACATTTCATTTTGTCCCATGGATAGCCATAAAATGTGTTCTATAATTTAATTCATATATTTAGATAACTCCTTATAAATATGATCTTTAAACCATCCTATAAACTATTTATTATGTGTATTTGATATGCATCATTCATCCCTTGATGGATTCAAATATCTAATAATTATATGTGGGATTATATGTTTGGATAAAAATTATCACTATTATGTAAAATTTAATGGTTCACTTTCTCTTTATTTATGATGGTAATTTTAACAACATCTCTTCTAGAAATCCCTTCACCCATAAGAAATCCGCTATGATGAGAATTTGGGAGACCGATGTTATCAACATCTGATAGGTAATCTGTATAATATTCAACATTTTCTTCATAAATATATCATTTTTCAATAAAAACTCATGGATGATTTTTATTATTAACATAACCTCTAAAAATACTCATATACCATCCAACTGGGTAAATCCATCAGTAGTAGATTAAACCACATTGTTGAATCTCTCTAACCAAGTGAACTATAAGGGGGAATATTATATCGAAGATTGATGGGGGGAATAACACCTCTAATATACATAATATGATTGGAACCTCCTTATTCATGATTGGAAACTTCACCGGAAATACAACTTTACTACATTTGGTTTTGAAAAAGAAGAATATTTTGGTTAATGTATGTCATAAATTTTTATGAAGAATGAAATGTAAAGACATGGGTATAAAATCTTGCATAAAAACATGAGAGTCATGGGATTTTATTCCTTGTAACTTCAAATTATTCAATAACATAACATTTTGATATTTTATGAATGCCTCTATGGAACTTTTACACCATTAATAAAGATGAAAATTTGTAATTTTTCTTGTTCGGATAAAGTGTATGCTACTAGAGGAAGAAAAGTCCACCCTTTACCCTTAACTAGTGCAAACTCTTCCCTTATCCCCATGTCAATGATGTATAACCTAGCATTGATTCCATATGTTTTTCTACCAGGAACATTTAGTAACATTCCAAAAACGCCATAAAATACATTTTTTATAAATTAATGACATCCAAAAAATGTCTGACATAGAAACACTTCCAATATGGTAATTCAATGAAAATTGATCTTTTCCCACATGATTTTTCATGGTTTTTTAAAAATGGTTTATTAATAATAGTTTCAATATCTTTTACTTTATCGAATAGTTGATCAAGCATTACTGGAAATGGTGTTTTAACTTGTCCAGTATTCCCATTAAATATTGTTATCCTGGATCAGTATTTATGCCATCGAGGTAAAAATATCTAATGTCCTACAAAGACAATCTTCAAGGAATGTTTCAATTGAACAGATTACATGAATTATACATAAATGGGACACCCTAACATTACTTTGATGCTATATCCTAACAAATTTACATAAGAAGGAAATTCATCTATCATCTCGCACAACATGCCCTTCAATGTTATTTCATTAATTATATGATCATCATACATTGTATATCAATTTACAATATTCTATAAATGGAAAAAATAGACATCAATGTCATTAGTAGGTTATTTTGGACCATATATAATTAGATACATCATAATATGTTTATCCTTCTTGCATAAAAATATAAGAAAATTATAATTTACCAACATGTATGGCCATGTACTATGAGTACTACTATGTACACAAAATTTATTTATTCAATTTGTAGATAACATAACATGGAGGTTTCTCATCTCATTTCCAAATTCAAGATACTCATAATCAATATTCTTCCATCGTTGAGAGTTTTATGGATGACATAGTTTCGTATCTTTAATTATTATATCTACATTCCATGTTAATTTTCTCATGATTTCATGAAATTCATATAGTCTTATAAACTATAGAATGATAGGAAAGTGACATAAAACATTTAAAGGACCTGGTTCATCTTTCTTGCATCAATATATGCCACACTTAGTGAATTTTACGAGTGCTTCATGTTCCTGGAGAAATAATATGTAATCATTTGGACACATATTTATTTTTTAGAGATCACACCCATTGATTGTATAATTCATTCAGTGTCATATTTTTTACAAGGAAGTTAATTTTATTCTGGTAGAATATCATTCAAGAGACCAAGTAGTTCTGTAAAGCTAGTGTCCCTCTATTCACTGCCATCTTTCAAATCACATAACATTAATATAGCTGAAAATGTTGTGTATTTAGTACAATGTGTATACAATGGTCTCTTGGAATAACTATTTAACATGTCAAGAAATATTGGAAAATCATAAAGGTTATCTTCAATTACCATTATCTTTTCTTCCATATGATCTCTATAATCATTTATGCTGGTATTCATATCAAATGATCCATAAAAAATAGTATCATCCTAATCGGTGCACACATTTTGTTTTTCACCATGTTTAGTCCAACATTTATACCTCTGATCTATTCTGTGACAAATAAAATGTTCTTCCAAATCATTTGGATTAATTTCTATTTAGTAAAAATAATGTAAACCTGGAAAAAGGATTTCATAAGGGTTTTACGCATGGTCTATTTCAAACCTGATGAACTCTTTGACTCCATCTTCATACTCTTTTGTCATATGATTTGCATGCACAGATTTTTTATTGATATCCATCATATTAGGTTTATAATATATTCATTTTTCACAAAAAATAAATAAATACATATAATATATTCATAATAAAATGTTAAAGATATGTATAATTCAAATAAGGTTAACCCAACATTCGATTATTTCAAATAATTTTAGTATCCTTTGAAGTGAATGAGTAATTGAATTTATGAAAAGAATTACTCCATAGGTGGTCAGTGTTATCCGAAAAATTCATCCAAAATTTCTCCATTACAAGGTATGCGATGACTACTACTCAGAGTAGTTCAAGAAACATAGGTTCATGTCTAGAAGATAAGAGGTATGAGTTTCAAGTAACATAATACAATAATAACTGTTCTAAATTAAATTAAAACACCAAGAGTTTCAATTGAATGGATTAGAATCGACTTGTTCAAATATGGATCAATTTTATAATAAGGAATCCCATGAAACAATCCGATTCGAATAAATCACCAAACTCATTTAATATCCCAAATAAAATTTAAACTACCTTGGATAAGCATAATATCTCATCAAAACAGGCAATTAAAATGGTTTGAACTAGAACACCAAGAGAATCATAGTCGGATTGGATATGGGGGACTCCCCACAATATTAGAATTCAACATAAACATTAATTCTTCATAAAATGGATAATATCTTCCAAAAAACTGACAAGGGAAAAACTCAATAAAGAAAAAAAGGTTCAAAAGTGATTTCACTGATTGTTTTTCCTCATCATCTAGATAAACATCCATTAATTACCCAATTTTTGTTGAACACTGTCATTAATCACCAAAAGAAACCCCAAACCTAATATGCCTAAGAAACCATAGAAATCACATTAGTACAACATACCAATAAGGATTATAATATAAAAAACAACCAAGATAGGTCAATCAAGATAATGATGGAAAAGCTATTAGGAATTCCACAATTGGAACCATTACTCAGTGAACTATATAGTCTACTCTTGTGATAAGTGAAAGAAATGTGGGAAAGATTATTTTTATTTTTGAAACAATCCATAAGGCTTCATTTCAATAATTGTTTTTATAAAAACCCACTTATTTACTTTTATAAAACCAGTTTTCACAAGGATTATATAATCAAAACACACCACCAATCAAAGGCACCCCATAAAAAAAGCAAAAAATGATGGCATATCACAAACCACAACCAAAATATGCTCCATCAATATCAACACATCACAAGAAACCAACTTATTTTAAACACATTTTCCATATCTCTTTATGAAATCAATCAATCATTTTTTTAACACCAAACCCATTTTTTTAAAAAACTTTTTACAAATTACATAATAAAACAATATTCTTTACAAAACACTTTGAAAGATATCGATTTTTTTAAATTACCACGTTTAAATTTTAAATTGAAAATATCATCTCAAAACCAGTTTTAAAATTCAAAATGATGTTTTTAGAAATTTTAAATGTCTACTTAGAATACATGTTTTTCAAAATTCCACATGAAAATCGACCATTTTTTTTCAAAACACTTAATGGAATACAAACCCACTTTTCTATAAAAACTGTTAGAATCAAGTAATGTTTTTTAAAATCATATTAAAAAATAATCAACAAAAAATTATAAGTTTAAAAATGGTTCCATGGAAATATGAACACTTTGTAATGTTTAAAACATTACATGTTCACTTTGAAATCACTTCACAAGTTCTAAAAAACTGAATCCATTTTAGTTCAGTTTATGGGAAAACAAACTATTTTCATTTAAAAAACTACTTTAACATCTAAAAATATGTTTCCTTTTTATAAATATGTAATTTAAAATATGTATGGGAATAAAAATGCTTAGTAGGCCACCACCCACCATTCTATATGCCAAACTATTAAACAAAGATCCATTTTCAAGGTATTTTAAATTTCAAAAATTGAAAATAGTTTTTTAACTATTTTTAGAAAATTAATAAAAACATTTCGTGATATTTTTTAATAAAATAAAAAAACTATTCTCATTTTTAAAAAAACACGACATAATGGTCCTTTTATATAGTCTAAATCACAGAATGATTATGAAAAACTTCATAAAACTTTTATATGGATGGAAAGAATAAAACATTTCACAGAAGACAAGAGTAATTTATCAATTGAAATCCTAGAAAAATGGTAAAGGATTCCCTAGGTAATCTAGGTCAAGGCTCAAGGATAATCACACTCTTAATGATTATTCATACCAGGTGCACACAATACTCCAGGTCTATGGGACAAGGGGTAGGATTCCACCTATAGAATTGTCTCCCTTCATCACCATTGTTAACTTAGTGTTTTCATTATAGATTCCATCATTAGGTATATCTAAACATTCCTAACATTATTATATTGGACTAACTACCTAAATACTTAGGTTCTTATGGTCTTCTTTCAAAATTCAATGAATGGAATACTCTTTTATATTAAACCATTTTCATTAAATATCACATAAGAAGCCACAAATCTAAGCTTTCACATTCCATATAATTTATTCCATAATCGACATCAATAAGGTTATAAAACTATTCATGGCATTGAAAACTATTTTCCAAAAGATCATGAGTCCTGATTTTTAAAACAATTCAAAACATCATTTGATAATAATAATGCATGAAAGGTTCTATAAGTAATCCCTTTTAGGCATCACCTAAAATACCTCATTCAAAAAATCATATTTTAATAATAATCCTTAAATGTTCCAGACATGACTTGTGGTTACATATCATAAAAACTATAAAGGATTTATACTTCATTCAAAAATTTTCCCTTGACCCAAATAGAGTATAAACCTTTATTCACAACGGATTTTATTTAAAACAAATCCTAAAACATTTTCACAATGAATGAATTTTAAGTATCACTTGAAATGAAAAGAATAATCCTTATGAAAATACTTTTCAAGACTAATATATCAATTTAAAATTCCAATACCATTTAATGGTCCAATAAAGAAATTTGAAAAGTGAGTAACTTATAACTATATTCAAACCATTCCTTAATGATAGGAAAACTCATTTCTATCTATGAAATCCATGTCAAAATCCAAATTTTCCCTAGAAACTCAATGATTATAACTAATACTATTATTAAATAATTAAATCAGAAATATAAGTATCAAGTAATCAATGATTCTGAAATTAGGGAATCAAGCATGGGAAAAAACAACCTGAACCAAGTACAGATAAAGAAACCCTCAATAACAGAGAGAGGAGGACCCCAAGGGAAGATCCAACTCCCTCAAAATCAAATATTGAAAAGAAATCAAAAGTTATATACCCTTAAGGATTATCCTTGTGTGTGTATAATGAGAAATATGATGGAAACAAGAGGGAAAAAAATGAAGAGGAGATTCAGAAGAAACATGGACTATCAAAACATGATCCAAAATCACTTGATAAGGTTGAATGCCATAGGTGGAGGATAACCAAACATGGAAATATCTAAGCCCTTGAAAAAATGTAGGAATATTATTGTTAGTGAGGAGGGATTATAAATGGTTTCTCCCTAAACACCTAAAATGAATGAGCAACAACATGTGATGGCTACAACTAATTTTCATTAATAGACTCCCCCATGTGGGCGGGAGGTGTCCTTATAGGTCCAGGGAGAGTTGAATGATGTTGATAATTTCTAATATGTTTCTCATGTATGGAATAAGTTGCGATCCAAAGGGTATCTTGATCTATAGGATCCCGTGTTTAACATAGAGGACTCCCATATCTCTCATTTTGGGTAGTCATCTAATGTGATTGTCTTGGATAAAGTAAATTTCTTGAGAATTCTTACCAACATGAAGGTGGTAGAAAAGAAAAAAACTGAGATATTGGTATGACCTCTTCACTATATAAGTGGAAAACATAATATGGAGGTGTAATACATCCTACTACTATAACTAATTTTACAGAAGTTTAGGATATTACTTTGTAGTTTCAGTATCCAATCATTAATCAAATTGATAAGCAAGTTGTTCCCATGCAGATCTAGCAAACATTTATTGATCCCCCATGTAGGAGTGATGATTGTTTTGAGAATGTGAGGTGAACATATCCACCCCATTTTACTGATTTAATGAAGAATGAATATGTTTCCTTTGAAAAATCCTCTGATGGATAATATTCTAATGAATGGGGAAAAAAAATTAAAGTATCATAACACCATATGATTAGGAAGGTGAAAGGACCATTATATGAATCAGTAAGGAAGTGAAAAAATAGTACTTCTCACAACATGATGCAACTTTATCATCAATGGAGCCATAAGTATTTTGGTTCAATGACTACATAAAAGTATATAGGTTATTATCTATTAACTTTGAAGATAGTCACCGCTCTAATACAAAAATAAAATTTTGAGATTTATTATGGAAGTTCAGGATGTGCTCCACTCTATAGGATTCATCTAAATCAGCATCATACAAAGAATGAGTGGCCCCTAAAAGGGTCAAGACATGGTGGTGTGGTCAAAACCCAAAAGGAAAAGGAATATATCCAAGGAATTTAGGATCTAGATGATCTGTTTTATTGTTTATTTATTAAGGAGTTTTTTTGTCTCATTGGTTTACCTCCCTCCAGCCATGTATGTTTTAATTTTTGTAATAAACATTGGGGTCATGGACTTTGTTCCTCGAAATCCATGGCTATGATATTTTTTTTATTTACTTAATAAAAATTTAATTTTTTTTAAATTTATTAATTTTACTTTTTATTTAATTAATTATTTATGTTCATTAAAATTTAAAAATTTATTTCTTAAAAAGGCGGAGAATGGAGGTGGTTCATGTCATGCAGGACCTCAAAATATGGACGAGGGTGGGCCAAGGACTAAAGGGAGAGTAGGGTGGTACTCAACCCATGCATTCCCAGGAAGGATCTCATATTATATATATGGAAAGTGTATGTGAGATCCCATCTCAGTAGCAGGCTTATGATTTTGTGGTGCAATTGAATCATTTATAAAGAAGATGCCTAACCTATGAAATTACGATGTGGGACTGGCATGTAAGATGGGGACCTTTATCACTACTAAAAAAATGTGCTGATAAATTTTACCCTTTATTGGTGCTAAAAATAAAGTGTTGATAATGGTACCATTTATTAGTGATAAAATAAAACTGATAAAGAGTACATTTTTCAGCCATTTTTGGTAGTGTTGATAAAGGAAAGCACTGTATATAGTTCCTTTTCTTGTAGAGATGCTTTTAAATCCTCTCGAAAAATATCTTAAAACTAATATGAAAGGTTAATTACAATAATTTTATAATGGATTTAATCCAGGAAAGATGTTTAAAGGATTCACCACAATCAATTCCTTCTTCTTCATTAGAGTATTTTTCTAAAGTCTTTATTTATTTATTTCTTTTCTTCCTTGATTATCTACATTATTTCTTTAAATTCATTTAGTTCCAATACTAGGATTATCATTGGGTCCTTTAATAAGAGTACAAACATCATTTCTAGTGAATTGTTTTAGCTCATCTTGTAAAACAATTACTCAGTTTTCCCCATTAAGGAGATCATCAGTATTTTGGGGATCTAAAATTAATTCTCAACCTCATTCAAAATCAAAATTCTAGTTCCAGTACCAAATTACAAATCTATGATTACATTCTATAATGGATGATCTTTAGATCTAATCCAGTTGTTTGACAATGTACTTAAGGGTGAATCTTCCTCAACATCAACTTTACTAGATAGAGTTGGAGTGCTAATAGACAAACTTTCTATGTCTTCCAAAACATCAAGAATGTGTGATTGAGGTTTAGAAAAAATCTCATAAAATTTTTTCCAAATTGATTCTTCTATAGTTTGGTTCTTCTTATTGATGATTATGTAGGTTTTACTAGCATGAATACATAAAAGAAAAACCATAATTCAATTTGAGATCAAATTCGCCTAAGATATCTTTGGTATTAATAATACAACTTTTATATCCTAATACCATGAAATAAAAAACTTTGGGTTTATTTCCTTTCAAAATCACATATGGGTTTCTCTTAAGAATGAGTCTAACAAGTATAATGTTTAGATTATAATAAGAAATGTTGATTTCCTTAAACCAAAATTATTAATGGAGTTTGAATTCACTACATAGAGTTATTTTAATTTCCTATAGCTTTTAGTTCCATCTTTCAATTTCCCCAAATTTTTGAGGAGTTAAAGGAGCATAAAAATAATTTTTATAACCATGTGAAGTATAAAAATATTCAAATTCTATGTTTTCAAAATATTTCCTATGACCACTCTAAATGGTTATGATCTTATATCATGTTTTATTTTTAGCTTTATTTGTAAAATTAATAAAATATTACAAGATTCATTTTTGTGTTCCATCGAATAAATCCACGTAACTTTTTATAGTTATAAAAAAATTGCTAACGTTTATGATTTACCACAAAAACTAGAAATTTAGGCAAACTAAAATTATCATGGTGAATATGCTCAAGGTCCTTTGAAGAGGACATTTATTTCATTGATTCTATTGAATATTTTACTTTTATAAAATTTTGTTAAAGATCTAACACATTATCCTTTAAAAAATGTTGTTAGAAAATCACATACAATCTTATCTAGGTTAATCTTAACCATCATGTTCACACACAAACTATAATGAAAAATATGTATATTCCATTTCTATGACTCAATATCTTGAGAAATAAATCATTTTACATTTTATCTAGATAAAATTTTTTTATCAATAACTTACACATTCTTAAATAAGATATATAGAAAATTAATATTTATATTTTGAATCAAACATTTTTTAATTGTTATTCTCAAAGGAAATTATAAAACCATTATAACATAATTAATTAATACTTAGAAATTTTCTCTTATGGTCATTAATATATGAACTGAATTTAATAGTAATAGAAATAATAATTACAAAACTACCTATACCAATGATATTTCTCATAGAGTTATCACTAAAAGATAAATCTACAACATTATTTTTTTCTAGGTGGTTGGGATCAGAGTAGTCTTTGAATATATGATTGATGAATCAACTATCCATGTGCCTTGTACCTCAATTGGATTTTATCTTGAAGATTTTTTCATAAAAGAGAATTAATATACTATGTATTTTGGTACTCATATGAATTTGGATCAACTAATGTTTTACAATATAGATTTAAGAGATAATATATTTTTTGGTTTGAGCTAAATTTATAGAAAATTTCAAAGTGAAGTGAACCTTTTATTGTGGAACGTATTGAAAATTTTTATAATTACATTTATATATCAGAATATACACTTCTTGAAAAAATTATATTTTTTTTATATTGAGACAGTCATCTAAAAGAATTAGTTTCCGAGGATATAATTTGGTTATTATAACTAATTCAAAAATAGATATTCGCGTGATATTATAAACCAAAACTTTTATCAATATTTTCTTCTACTTGGGTGATTTTTAAGAGATACACTTTATAATCATTAATAGTGCAGTGAAATCGACCCACATTCAGTTGAAATTTTAGTTTCAAGGTCAACTCTTCTATTTGCATGGAGAGGTTATCCTTTTAACAGAATATATATATATATATGTATATTAAGTTTATGGTATATTCAATTTTTCCCCTCATGTTGATCTCTAGTTGTTTTAATATCATTATAACTGAAATAAATTGAAGAATAATAATAAGAAAAACAATTCAACACATAACATACCGCTATTTCTACTATGGGATATTTTTCACCATCATCAATTGATTTAGAAGATGTTAGGAATTCATCTCTAGAATTAAAAATTGAAACCATGAATACAATATAACTCTTTAATTTTTTTTCTTATTTATATAAAAAATGGGACAATAATAATTGATGCGTTCCTTCTTTTTTTCATTAATAACAAGTGACTTGATAATCTATTTTATAGTCCTCCTTTATGGATCATCAAAATTATTTATTTTTTCTGTATGAACTTGTTCATTTATTCTAAAATTGAGAAATCTTAGTGTCACTCTTAGAAGAGCTACATTTAATTTCTTTTGGGGGGAAATGGTCTTATTTTTCTTGAGCCAATTTCTTTATTTGTCATATTTTGTTTTCATTATATTCTCATAGGTCAATAGATACCAAATGAGAATATCTACATTAATGGTTTTGTTTTATTTTTCTTCTTTAATTACTATTATATTGGATGAATATGATCTTAGAAAAATTAAAACATGTCATGTCTCATGTCCTTGATTTTTTTCCTTCGTGTGTGACTTCATGAAGTTTTTAGATTTAAGGAATAAATTTATATATGGAAACATGATTAAATTAATTCTTAACTAAACAGTAATGAATATCATTAATGTGGTTTCCATCAAGCTCAAAATTTGATGTATCATTTGGAATTCATTTATGCTTTTATTCCTTGGTAGGTGTGAAATTATGCATAAAAGTTTTCCTAATTTTGTATCCAATTATTTTAAAATAATATACATGTGAGTTTTACAATAACTATAGTATTTTACAATATGTAATAGATCATAACCCATTGAGTGTCCTCTAGGAGTACCTTGGGTGTTTGATGTAAAGGTAATCCTTTAAAATCATTTCCTTTAAACTAGTTATGATTTAGAAATCAAGGGAGGGTTTGATACTAATTTTTCATTTGAGAGGATGTAAGGAGGGGTTAAATTGCCTTTAAAAAATTGAAGTCAAACAATTTAAAATAAATTTGGATTAAAAAAAACTAAACTAAAAACATAGAACTTATAATGAATAAAAATTAAAATAATATTTTATAGAAGCTCAGAAAAAAATCCAATCACATGATTACCTACATATCTTATCCTCAATTGAATAAGGGTTATTTTAATACCTTCTCTTTAGTGGCATCTAATCAACCCAGAATGAAGATATACACATGCCTTATAACAGTTGTAGCAATAAACCCAATCCCCCACTTTTTGATAGTAATCACCCAAGAAATTAAAATGTAAATAGAGGATAAATTGTTTTAATACAATCCTTGTAAAAAAAAACTCTAATCTATATCAAATATAATAAATTTACAATACAAGATAGAGATATAAATTAATAGGAGGTACTCTATAAACAATGAAGAAAAAACCCTTAAAATGTGAAATCTTGGTAATAAGTATCAATATATTTTAACTAGCTATCAATCAATATTCAATTTAGTATATTTAATATTTCTCATGTCTTCTTAATTTTTTTGAAATATTATTAGTTAAAGAGTTCCATTGGAGTCTGTAAATTGTCATTGTAGTGAATAAAATTGGAGGGTTTGAATTTCTTGAAAACGTATTTGAAAATATAGTTGTGAGCCACTAGCATATAGTTGAAATCTTATAGGGAAAGGAATTATTCGTGAACTCCACTGGATTTTTTAATGAAGATCAATGATGTTTTGGTGAGAGTAGTATTAGAAAATATCTTTTCCACCAATATTCTTATGGTCTTTAAATAGCCTTCCGATGGAAAGGTATAAAAGAACATATTCTAATTTTACTTATGAGCATATTTTTTAATGAATGTGTGGCTAACTAATAATTGTTTTTATATGAGTATATATTTAAATTATTAAAAATAATTAAAATGAATTAAAACCACAAATAACCATTTGCAATCATCAAAAGAAAATATGTGGTTATAGATCCATTCATAATAAAACTTTGATCTAGGTGAAATGAAGAAGTCTCAAAATATTTAAAACTACCCATTTTGAAAAAATTTATAGGTACATTTATAATCATATATGAATAATTGAGAATGAGTGTTTTTTGGAAGATAATAAGTTCATCTCTATGAAAATATTATTCATGAAAAAACTTAGGGAAATCTATATATGACTTTTACATTCTTGATGTATACAAATTTATATTTATTTATGAGAATATTTATATCTCAGTTATAAAGGGTGTGAATATTTTTATGTGATGTGATTACTATGGGGATGGTTTCTGTTCCATGAAAATATTTTTCATGATCATGGAGGTCTTACATATTGAATAATGTCACAAATGTTCATATTTATATTTCATTCAAGTAATCCAAACGAATAATGATTTATATGTTCTTATGAAACCTTTAAAAAAATAATTATTTTTTATGGTTTATGGAATGTACCAAAAACAATTATTAATGCATGGATCAAGGCCAATTTGTATCATTTGTATAAATTAGTGTTAATCATTAGATTTGGATAAAACCAAAAATAAATATTTTAAAAAAAATCCTAAATTTGAAAGGATTATTGGGAATGTATGCTTATAAAAAATAGAAGATAATTTTTATATCTATGAATAGAGAATTAAAAGAGGACAATAGTCCTGATTACATAACTAATGTTTATTTTTTATGAATTGGGATCATAGTATTGATCATATGATTATATTTGGACTTTGAGTATTCATCTAATATATCTTGTGCTCATTATTTATGATCTATGTAATTAAATGGATGTGATCTTATGGCATTTGTAATGAACAGAATATTAAACTCTTGTAACATATATTTGTTGATATATATTTTTATTTAGGAGTGTTATTTTCAATAAAATAAATAAAATATTATAAGGGAAAAGACATGAATGAATAAAAATATTATATATTTATTAAAATATATCCAATTATCTTCTTAGGGTTATAATACCAAATATAGTACCTCACCCGACACAAGTTATACTAGTTCTTTAGATTTATTAATAAGGGGAATTAAAACTAGAAAGTTTAATAATTTATTTTATATAAAATAATTTCAATAAGTGGAATATGATATACAAATTATTTCCCTCATATATCAAAACACATACACTTATTATATTAGAGATACATTTTAAACAAATAAAAATTTAATAATTGTGAAATTATGAATTATCACACATGGAAGAATTATATTATATTTAAATTTACGTTTTTATCTTGATTTGTTTTGTAAAAATTGTTTGAGGGACTTAATTTAAATGATCCTATAAGAGATATTTTACTAAGAGAGATATGAATAATTTTTATGTTAAATAAAATATTTAGGAATCCTTAAGTAGTATATTTTATAAAAATAATATATTACAATTTAAAGATATAGTATTTCGAAAAATATATGAGAAAATATAAAATTAATATATGATTAAAAGTCAATAGTTATATAATATAAGGGAAAAATTTATTTTTGAAGATATGAAATTCAAAATTTATAATTCATAGATAACATTTTAAACTAAACCATAAAGGATTATAGAGCCACGAGAGTAATTTTCTAGAACATAATTGATTTCATTGTGGTTAAGATGATTTTGAAAACACTACCAAAATTATTTTATCCAATATTCTTCATTGTATAAGAAAAAAATCTTATTCAAGTATCCTTTGTTGATTTATAATGTATTTCAGTTATATATGATATGAAAGATAGACCATAACTATTAATAGTTTTATTTATATCAAACAATTCTTCAATTATATCCATGGGAAATATAATAGTTATTTAATAATTCATTATTTTTTTAAATAAATAAAGTATTTCCCCTCAAGTAAGATAAAAAATGAGTAAACAAAGTTTTAATGAGAATATTTCCTTAAACATATTTAATTATGGGAAGGTTTATCTTTTTGTTGTAAAATGTAATAAGGGTATAAAAGAATGTTATGAGGATATTGAATCATATAAAATATTTTAAATAAGATCCCAAATATTAAATCATAATAATTAAAACTATTCTTAATAATTATGAAATGTTTTTCAAAAGAAGGGGAAGTGATGGAATAAAATAAATTAATGAATTTGGATTATTTGTGATGAGGTGACCAAAGTAGTGAGATATAATACTGATGAAGTTTTAGTTATTATGGTAGACCACATTAACAAGGACTTTTGTGAAACTCTAAAAGTGTTGAATTTGAAAATTTTTTGTGGATAAATGTTTTACTTTTGAAGATAAGAGTGTAAATATGATAAGTAAAAATTACTACATTTATTAAAATATATTGAATTTTTTTATGAATACAAATTAATAAATAAATATCAGGAATACAATTTAGATAATAAAAAATCTAGAATGACGGGAGACTTAGAACATTAATCTTAGATGAGTTTGAAGATAAATTATCATACTAAAATCATTGAAAACATAGATGAAACTCTTGATTATATATCAAATATGATTTAGTATATTTAAATTTATTAATTCTAAAATGGGATACAAATGTAATTTTAATTAAGCTATGTTAAAGAGGTAAATAATTGAGGGAATCTAAAGTTAACATGTAAAAATAAAAGTGTATTCATGCCTTATGAAATTTGAGGAATTTCATAATATAAAAATTTCATGGAGATTTAATGGTCATGGTTATGAATATTTATATGTTATATAAATGGTTATAGAGAATATTTAACTAAATAAAATAAATAATACCATTTTTCAAAAAATAGATCTTTAGAATAAAATTATTAGAGATCTACGGAGATAAAATTATCAATTTTTATTCAAAATTTTTATTTTTTGTCCATGTTTTACACATGATAGACTAATTTATATCAGTTAGAGAATGTAATCAAGTCACTCGAAAACCTGAATCCAAATTAATCAATCATATTTCTATAGGGCCTCAAGTGAGTTTCCCTAATCATTAGAGAATGTAAACCAGTTCCAAGGGACTGGATTACCATTGTGAAATATTATTCAATAAATGATTTAATCTATACTGAGTAACCATGCTTGTGATATGTAAAATATTTTCTATTTAAATCCTTTTAAATTTAGAAGTGTAAATGAAATAAGTTTTTAACCTTTAACCCGGTAAACATATACACATGACAACTTGCAGTATATGAATAAATATAAATCATGTCCATGTTATTGATTCCAATGAATCATATTATCATGCCACTAAAGTGGATCTACATCCATCCACTGATAAAGTAGAATACCATACCTCTACCTGAATTATGACCAATCAGGTATACAATCCCACTAAATTGTGTTTTTAATAGGATAATATAATCTAAATAGAATTTCCTCGAAATTATAATCAAATATCCTTGCATGAGAAAAACCATCAATGAAATGTTAATCATTTATGAATAATCAGAAAAGTATTATCCAAAAAATTTACTCATCAAAAGTCATTTCAAAACTAGAATATCAAAATATAAGTTATTAAAACCATTTTTTCAAATCCCACATTTTCTTAAAAAATATCATAAAATCAATTGTTTTACCCATTAAAAACACGATTTTTTCATTATAAATTTATTTTAAAAACACTATATTTTTCTAAAATGTATTTAAAACCATTAATTTAATAAAATCCACTAGAAAAATACACATATAAAAATATCTATTTTATCAAATTAACTATAAAGTATTTGTTTCCCTAAGAAAACTAGAAAATATATATTTTCGCAACATCACTATAAAATATATATTTTCTAAAACTCAAATTAAATTAATATTTTTCCTTTATGTTAATTTCTATAAGAGGATTGAAAGTTTAATATATTGAAAATTTCCCATTTTTTACTAAAACCATTTTACAAACACATGCACCCACATCATTCCACATTTGATTATATCATTTAAAATCTATTTAATAAAAAAAATTAGTTGTAATTTTCCAAAATACTGTTATCACCAATTAATTTATAAAATAATCAAGGATTATCACTAAATCTCTATTTTTTTGGAGTTGATTCCCCAGAACCAACTTCTGTGTACTTTATGATTAGACGTATTAATTGTTTTGAATATTAATAAAATTCTTATCACATCATGAATATTATTCTGTATACCATAATTTATTATGAATAACTGTCATGCTAAAAGGTCATAGTAGTTCCATACTATGATGAGAACCTAAAAGTGTCACAATAATATTATTAAATATATTTTATATTGATTGATGATATAATTTAACAGAACATAAATGATATAGGATATTGAGGTTGGAGACTCATAGTATTTTGAGACACTTTCTCATTGTGTTCAACTTTGGTAATTTCTATATAGAAAATTATGAGAACACAACCCTCCAGTAAGAAATCAACATTTATATGTTCCAATAGATATTCTTATATATGGATATGTTTATTGATACTTAAACATTAATATTATTATTATTGGATATAATTAGTCTCATGATTTTATGTATTGCGAAAAATTATAGTGACATAAGTTCGTGAAAAGGTAGGATACATTAGGAACATCATGAGTGATATTTAATTAATGAATAACATGAGAAAATATTTTTCCATTATATTCATCAATGCAAGTTGATATCTTAGGCCCTTTAACGTAATGTAATAGAATAAATAAATCAATTTCCATAGTTTTCTATGGGAAAGTTTAATTCTGAAAAGTTAAAGAAAATTTTACCAAGAACATAGTTTGATGACACCAACATGTAACTAGCTCAATTAGGGATGTCAAGATAAATGGATTATATTGCACTATAATAATTTTTATGAGGTTTTATGTCATTTTTTCATTAAATTATTTCTCTATGTGTTCTTTTGAATTTTTTACACTGTAACCTTTGACTTTTGGAAATTATGCATAATTCCACATAAAAATAATCCTAGAGGGTCACACACTATGTGTATCTGAAATATCAATTAAATTATATTCTAATTTAACACATTTGAATAAATATTATTTCTTCTATGTGGTTTAATAATTTTTTGTGTTTGGTTGATTATAAAAATTTAATCAACAGTTATTCAAAAGAATAAATATGTGAATTATATGTTATTAAATATTTTTTTTCATGATTTAATGAAGAAAATATGTTTTATAAATATCATAAAATAACGTATTGATATTTATTTATTAAATAGATATTACTTATTTAAGGACCAATAAATATAAATGAGGGTTGTATACCTATTTAATATTCCAAATAGAAATGAGATAATAAATACCACTTGTTGGAAGAAATCCCTCTAGATGGTGATTTTGGGTTGATTGTGTTTTTTTACAAGGATTGATGTTGTTGATGAAGGTTTATTATCAATGGAGGCATGGAGAGTTTGTGTGACTTCTAGAGCTTATCACAAGAAGAAAAAATTTCTGAACTGATAATGTGGATAATGAATGTCAAAACTAATCTTGTGGAGCATGAATGTCAGAATTGATCAGGCAGAGCATGAATATTTAAACTGATGACACAGAGCATGAATATCAGAACTGATCATGTGAAGCACTTGAAGACACCACATGATTATTATAGGATCTCATGAAGATATCATGATAATCACTTGATGAAATTTCATGATCTTCAAGGGATCCCAAGAAGATATCATGTGAATCACCTAAAGAAACTGCATGGTTGTCAATGGTTATCATGGTTAGATCATGTGAAGTACAAATGATTATATGTGATTTTCATAGTGAGATCACATGTAGTGCACATGATTATCATTTTATCTCACAAGGTTTTCATGATAAGTGCATCATGAAAAAGAGGCTAGGAATGATGGAGGCATATTTCGGTCATTCAAAATCACATGACGCACACATGATTTTCTTTCGATCTCATGATGGGATAACACAATGCACATGAAGACAATTTCACCAACCTCATGATTGTCTTTGTATATCATGATTGGATCTTGTGAAGTGGCTGAATACAATTATGGTCATCATGTTTAGTGATTGTGATTTTCGAAATGTTATCATGGAGAGTGATCACATGAAATGAATAAGGCTAATTGATGAGGTGGTGTGAGGGATGAATAACCATGATTTGTGTAGTTAAGGTGGTGGATTTATGCCTATATATACTCCCTAACTCTTCCTTATGAAGTTAGAGTTTATTTCTTAATTGATTTTATTTGAGTAAAATAATTTCACATGAACAAAAGAAGGTATTTCACCAGAATCAAGTAATCCCCATAATTAAAAGACGGTCTCATGAAGGTGTATCGTAGAGAGATATTGTGAAGGAGTCATGTGAAGAGAAGTACACGTCAGGTGTTTTTTTGCATAAAAAGCCCCATTGATATCACATGAACCAAATTACCTTAAAAGGAAATCTATCCAAAGTCACGTGATCTATATGAACATAATAAGGACTTTTGAAGGGGTCTTATAGAGGTGTCTCATAGAGGGTTCTCATGGAGACATCTCACGGAGAGGTCTTGAGAATGAGTCTTTTGTAGGGGTTATACACTCCAAGAAGAAAAGTATTATCCAAAGGTAGTTATACTATCTTTGATATAACAATATAATAAAGACACATACAAGTGTGAATCAGCTCAGAATTGATTGTCAGAAGATTCTACTAGAGGAATAGTGCATTTACTTCAATAAAGATAGATAAGTGAGTTTTCAAGTTCTGAATGGTTGTAAACCAGGAGGGACAAAAGATTTCTCTGATCCTTATAATAGTAGTGTGATTTAATTTATTTGTTACATCAAAACATTTATTTTATATTCACCTTGGATGTAGTCCAGTGAGGGTGAACAAAGTAAAATTTTTATTCCTTGTTCATGTTTTAATTACCATTTGTTCTATGCTATGGGAAGGTGAGAGAAGATATTTTTTACCATTGAAACAAGATGCAAGGAGAATGGTATTTTGATCCATCATACCCTAATTTACCCCACATATTAGGGTATTTAACCTAGCTGGGATAACAATTTGTATTAGAGAAAAGGGTTAAAGTTAGAGTTTATCATTTAGAAGATGCAATAGAAGTTATTAGTCACAAAGGGATTTCTATCCTTGATGGAAAAAATTTTCATCCATGGAAATTCAGATGCATCATTACTTACAATTTTTAGGTATGAATGTGTTTATAGCAGCAATTTATGGTATTTCTACTTTCAGAGATAGTTAAATTTATCCAAAGAATACCGAATATAATTTGATGACGATGCTATAGGAATTAATTCCTTAGGAGGAGATTTATCCAACACAATCTATATGAAATTGTTGTCATGTAAGTCATCACATTACATATGAGAAAAACATAAAAATATCAATGAATGTTTTTAATAAGTTTGAGAAAAAAATAAAGGTTTTGTGGAATAAGTATGAGGACATGAAAATACACCCAAATGATTGTGTAGATGCATTATTTGACCAATTAAATGTTGTTGTGGAATACATGCATAGTCTTGAATAAATTTTTGAAGATGTAAATATCATTAAGAACATATTGAGAAGATTTATACCTCAATTCAACCCAAAAGTTCCTATACTGGAAGAATAATATACAATGGAGTTGACATTGGATAGGTTACATAGTACTCTTGTCACATATGAGATGAGAAATGGTGATAATGAGCCTGTACAAAAAGGTAAGTCTAAATAAGTGGTATTCAAAAAACATGAATAGGCTCAGTATAGAATTTGGATAAGAAGAAGATATTGTGGGTGGTATTATTTCATTTATTTCCTCAAAACTACAAAGTGGAAAAGGAAAGATTAAAGGTAAACAACCTCTTTCATACTTTCATGGCATACGGGTGAGACATATTAGAGTAACGTTTACTATTAATTTTCAAGATAATGACGAGGTTTCAATAAGAATTCGTTAGCTATTGTGAAAGGTAAGAAAAATAATAACTGAAATTTCTTCAGAAACAATAGTTTTCTTTCAAAATAAAATGATAGTTCATAAGAATCTATGGTAAAAGAGATATAAGACTACAAGGATCCCAAAGAAGATTCTATGGTGGTAGTTGTGGGTAATTATCAGTCAAGGGAAGAAATTGACAATGATGAAGGAGAAGTCGAAGGAAGAGTTGACCTTCAGGTTGAATTTGAAGCTGCTCTTGAGGAGATAAATTTTTAGAGAGCCAAAACAATGAAATAAAATAGAGTGGTTCATGATGGAAAACTCTATATACAATACGAGAAATAATATAATTCTGAATGATGGCTAAAATTTAAAAGCATAGATCCAAAAACACAGATAACTCAAATAAAATAATTTAATTCAAAATCCATAATTAAGAACATACCAGAGATATTGATAGTCGATCTAACGTAATAAAATATTGAGTCAAACATATCTAAGAACTTGAGGAGGAAGTCTGCAGCCTATGAATAATGGTAAAATCTTAAAAAGAAAATTATGACCATTGATATGGTGTTGAGAAAGATGGTCACATAGGTGACATAAAGAGGGAAATTATAGTTCATAGGTCTATCAAAATAGTCAATGTAATTTCTAAAGAATAAAATGACACATCAAAATTACATAACTAGTATAGGTATTGATCAAAAATTGAAAATATAAATGGTTGATTTCAAAACACAAAGAACCACTTTGAGGTTGAAGATTGATTTTGGTATGAATAAAAAATATAATATTTAGAGATCCCAAGGGAAATTAGTGGTGAAGAAACAATGCACAACTATACACATCGTATTATGTGTTATTGTTGTGGAAAGATGGTGCATTCTCAAAATGTATGCTCAATAACCAGGAGGTATCAATGGGTTTATGAGAAACAAAGACACCCAAATAGAGTTCAATATTCCAAGTATGATTTTGATGATCATTGTTTTTGGTGTGATGGATTCAGACACATGGTGTAAAAAAATAACCCAGATACTGATCGAAATCAGCTCCCGACCTAACCCTTCACATACTCAAAGGGCATTCCTAATCCCCAAGGGATGGTGACTAGTACATGGGCATCAATAACAACTAGAGGGAATGATTTTTCTCAACCTAAAATAGAAAATATGGAATATATATATGAACACAATAAGATGAAATTGTGGAAGAGAAAAATTGGAAATACATTGAACAAAAAAGGAAACAACAGAAGCTATACAACAAAAAGATGCTAAAAACATCTAGGTATGATTCCAGAAAAAAATAAAAATCTAATGATAAGAAACAACTACTCTATGGAATAAGTGGAAAAAGTATCACTCTCTCACCACCATCTACCCAACTCAATTGATATAAACTTCACCACCTCACTACAATGCCTTTTATTTCCATAAATCAAAATACATAACAAGGTCTATGAACCACAAAAGGGGTTCATAGTGTGTGAGCTAAGAGGATCAATAGGTTACCACATAGGTGTTCCATAACATGTCTCTGTACAAAAACTGGTACATGCTAAAATTTAAATAAAACAAGGCATGATAATAAGTTAAATAGTTTTTATATCAAAAGCGTAATAAACATTCCCTTCTTACCAAAATTTAAATAATCTAGGTAAAACAGCTTCAATGTATATCACATATATCAAAACAGGGAATCAAATCCAATCAATACAACTCAAATAATAGGTAACATCACGCTAAGGACCACTATTGGATAACCCAGATAGAACACTCATACCTAAACATAGACATTATATTTCATCAAGTCTCAGACATATTCATAAAATCTAGAGATCAAAGGAACACCACATAAAGTGATCCTCCCAATTGTGTCTAACAGTTCCCTATAACAATAGGCCTAGGGATTATAGGAACACCCCATGAGTGAACCCCCCCAATAGTATCAATGGATGAGGCCTGTTACTAAACCTTCCACTTAATTACCCAAGGATTCTATTATGCTATATTTTCCAAACCATTACATCAATACCCTTATTAAATGAAATTTTGAAAACCCATTTCACAATATTTTGAAAACAACCATTTTATGTTTACTAAAATAATGAAAAAATCCACATTTAAAAAAAAACCCAATAGTAAAAACACATAAAAATAAATTAATTAATCATTCCATTTTATTTATAAAAAAATTTATAAATTATAGAAATCAAGGATTATCCAACATAGGTTAGAGATGAAACCACCTACCTCAAAATTGGGTCACACACACCTACAATTTGATCCACAACCATCAAAAGGAAGGAATGATACAAAAAAGACCTAACCTATTATTCCCACACTTTAGAATCATATTCCATAACAAATAAGATAAGCAGAGAGGTTAAGCCACACATACCTCAAAGACAACACATCTTCCACACCACAAATAATAAAGGAACATCCCCCAGAAGAAGATCATAGAATAGATCTTGAATGTATCAAGAATAACATCACCACAAGATCAATGGATCTAAAAACATAATGCAACAGTGCTACTATGAGAAATGGTAATGAATACATAGAAATATTACTTATTGAAAGAGATGAAGTGAATACACCATAAATATTAATATCTAAATTAAATTATCATAAAGGATTGTTGGTAACCAAAATTTCTTAGGAGAGGTCTGAGCTTTCAAGAGGTAATCCTACCTATTAAATGAAATGAAAACTATACAAGTAACATGGTTAAAAATGTTGGTCCCAAACTATTCATGATGTGAAACCATTTAACAATTTCAATTTCATGTTTTACAAGACACACCAAAAAAGGCATATCTTCATATTAAAAATAGCTCTGATAGACCCTTTCATGATGTGAACCAGTTACACAACTTTTAAACATTTAATGCTCTAAACCAGTTCACAACATCTATTCAAAAAAGGATTTGTGTTATGTAATCAGTTCAAGATGTGAAATTTTCTAGCTAGTATATTCAATAAACAAAAACTTTGAAAATACCCTAGGTCAATCCAAACTCTAAACTATATCCTCTTAATCTTTTGTATACATTAATACCTAGACTTTATAATTAAAACCAACATACATCTCATAATATTAAGTCATTTTCCCTAGAAAATTATCTTTATCCTTGAACGGTATGAAACACACCCATATAATAGGAAAAATAAAAATAAGCACATGAAATACCTAAAACAAGGCAACGTGATGTTAAAAAATCCCCATTATAAGAATTTCCATCCTTGGGAAGTCATGTAGAAGAATGGATCTTCAGAAATAGGTGATGACAATACTCCCTCACTGATATCTCACACTCCCCAGTCTTTTAGAATATGATTCACATCGTTGTATCACTCTGAATAATGGGATAAACTTCCCACACAAGTATTTCGGATAAGTGTTAATGATCTACACTATTTTCTTTACAATGGAAAAGTATGGTTCTAACATGATACCTTCTTAATACAAAACATGAGAGGAGTTAGGAAGATATTTCTTGAGATGAGATATGTGGAAAAAATCAAGAATACTTGTAAAATGAACTGAAAATTCCAACTGATAAGAGACCTACCCAAACTGCTCAGTGAAATAAAATGGCCCCACATTTCTCAGAGCCAACATCCCATGTTTTCTAAGATGACAGTGACCCAACTGGTGAGAAAATCTCAAGAAAATCTGATAACCAATAAAAAATTCCAAAGGATGATATTGATGATCCATCTAAGATTTTTTCTATCTCTGAGCTATAACCAGATGCTAATGTATATCATGAATCCTCACTGACAAACCCTGAATGAGACTTGGTCTTACCAAAGAGGCCTCTCCCACCTCTTCCCAACAGAGATATAACCAACACTGGTGACCATACAAATCCTAAAAGAGAGCCCTTCCAATCAAAAACTGATAACTATTGTTATAAGAAAAATGAAAATGTCTTATATGGCTATCCCATGATCCATGAAAATTCAATATACAGGTATGAAGAATATCCTCAAATATCTTAATAGCACACTATGTCTGACCATCTGTCAATGGATGGTATGTTGTACTAAACCTGACCTGAGTTCCCATCACTTCCTAAACAATATTCTAGAACCATGAGGTTAAACTTGGATTTCTATATGAAATAATGTCAGAGGAAACCCCTTGTAAACACAAAAGAATCTGTACATACAACGTACCTAGGTTATCAGCATTAGTGGTGTCCCTAATCAGAATGAAATGAGATTAATTTTATAACTAATCAATCACCACCTTGATAGAATTATTCCCTAATGGTGGCTATGTTAATATAGAACAAAAGTCCATGGATACCTCATCCAATTTCTAAACTGGCACTAAAAGAGGCTGGAGAAAACCAAAAGGTTTCAGATGACCTGCTTTTATTTGTTGGCAAGTGTCACAACAGGACACATAATCTACAATATCATGATTTATACCCGACCACCATAATCACCATCATTTTTCATAATACATCTAAATAGTTTATATACAAATAAACCACAAATAACCATTATAGTCATACAAAATCGAGCTCCTCATAAATGATGGGTTTTAAAACTAGTCCACATAATAGAGAATACCATATATTGGGAGAGATCAACCAAAAACGGTCTCCCCACCAAAAAGGGTTTCTCAAATTTATCTTAACTCACTATCGTACTTTTGAACCTACATAATAGACTCAAGGGGAGTTATTAACAACAAAACACTGGTCTAAACCGTTCCATAAATATCCTCCTAAATATCCAGATGCAATTGAGAGAAGAGTCCCATATGGTTTCACTCCACCTTTGATTCTAGAATAGTTGATGATGGTACTCTCTTGCTGAGAGTATCTATAATGAAATTCCCCTTACCTGGGGTATAAGTGATGTCTAACTCAAACATCTATAGGTACTCCTCCCACTGTCTCAGTCTAAGATTCAAGTATCTTAGAGACAACATATATATCAAACAATTCTGACTAGAATAGATTGTGAACCTCTCTAAAAAGAGATAGTGAAACCAACAATTAAGCACATGAATAACCACAAAAATCTCTCAATCATGAGTGGGGTAGCTCCTTTCATGTTTCCATAGATGAAGATATATATAATTAACAACATGATCATTCTATTTAAGAACACAACCGATACCAGCACCAGACGCATCACAATACACCATATATCCCTTCCCAGACTAAGATAAGATCAGAAAATGAGACAATAACAGAAGGGATTAAAACTCATTAAAATAAGACTAAAATTTCATATCACATATGAATATCACTCCTATATTTGTATGAGAAATCATAGGTGATTCCAATGTTGATAAATCCTTATTTAACCATCAATATTATCAATCATGGTCGAGGAAGCTTTGAATCTCAATGAAATTTTCTGGATCCTACCATGATAAGAAAATCATTACCATAACAGTATAAATTGATAAGCTGTGAAAAAAAACACACTCCCCAAGAGCATCACTTATTAGATCTATAAACTTCATTTTGAAAGCCTTCCATAAAAAGGAGTCTCCTTAGGATTTATAAAACCAAACTCAAATGGTTCTCATGCTCATGATAAGATCTTGAATAAATTGAAATATCATCAATAAACACTACAAAAAACATATCAAGATACTCATGTGATATCCAATTCATCAAATCTATAAAAACTATAGGAGCATTATTTTTAATAAAAGGCATCACAAGATATTCATAATGACCATAATTGATCCTGAAAGTTGTCTTCAGTTTACTAGACTCTTGAACTTTTAGATGATGAAAACTCGACCAACGATTAATCTTAAAAAAATATTTCCCCCTTTAGCTAATTGAATAAATCATCCATGCAAGGAAAAAGAAAATAATTATTTACTATTTCCCGATTCAAAATTTTATTGTCCACACAAAATCAGAGTGAACCTTATTCCTTCCTAGTAATGAGGACACTTGGGGAAATAAAACGTTTCACCATCATATCATCCAACTAAATCTTGTGTGCTTTTAGATCTATTGGTTCCATAAAATATGAGTGTATTGAAACTAGATGCATACCTGGAACCTAGTCAATCATGGAATATACCTCCCTCTCTAGATGAATACTGACGAATTCATCTTGAAAAACTTCTAGAAAGTCATGAACAATAGTAGGAATAACAACAAGAAAAGAAAAATAACTGGGATCAATTGCAACTGTAGAATTTTTTTTTTTGAGATCTACATAGGAAGGTCCTGTATGACCATACCTTGATTCCCACTCTCCTAAAAAAACCTGAGAGCCTCCATTTATAGCAAAGAATAAGACACACCGATAAAAAAATCAATCTCAATATGGTGGGAAATAAGCCAATCTATCTTTATAATGATGTTTAACTGATCCAAATCGAATATGAGGAAATCCTAGAATAACATCCTATCATCTATCAACAACGAACAAGAAGGAAACCAAAAGCCTTCTCTTTCTTATTCCTAAGAGGTGTTTCTAACTCCACAACAAAGTACTTGGTATTTATTAGAATTTTAATCATATCAACAATATAGGTAGAAAAAAAAGATCGGGATGCATTGATATCAAATAAAGAAGATACTATAGAAGATGCAATAAATATGGTACCTCTCACTGTCACTGGGCCCACATTAAACTTCGTCAAGAACTTATCATCTATGCGATGGTGCTTCACTATTGAGGACTATGACTATAAACCAATATTCCTCGAAGAATCTGAATATTCTGTTGTAGCCTTGGAATCTGATGATCCTTGACCATAATGAAGTGTAGAAATAGCCTGAGAGAATCTCTATAGATGGTTGTAGAGTTCAAAACTATTACACATACTCAAATGTGTGGGAAAAGGTGTCTAGGTTTTTCCAAACTTTTCACATTTATAGGAAGTCATGGAAATGATATTGGATATAAATGATGGTGTGGAGGATTCCCATTGCTAAGAACAACCTCCAACACCCCTATGACACCCATTCAACTTCCTCTTTATTCCCTATGCGCCTATAAACCTATAATTGGGTGGAAGAGAAGGAGAATAATGTCCAACCCTAGTTACAATATCCATCCCTACCATAATATTTCTATCTATTGTTTCCTCCTAGGTAAAAATATTAAATATAAATACATGTGATCTGATATTTTGTTTGAAGCCCTATAGGTACTTCTAAGACTTTAGATGATAATTATTTACTACCTCTGTTGAAATAGGAACTATCTATATGAACAAATTGGTGTGCATTGAAATTGAATGATCTCCTTTTTTTAAGGCTAGGAATAGAAGATATTTTTCTATCATCAAGGAATTTGGATAGAACTAATGGAAGAATAGAGTCTTGAAACCCTTATAGTCCAAACCAACATGTATATCATCATGTGACATGGAATCCCACCATCACTTGCTAGGACCCTCATGTTTGAAAGCTACATACATCACCTTAATATTATGAGTTATATCTAAGATGTTATTGATCTGATTGATCTTGTTTATATAGCACTGTACCTCTTGAGGTTCATTCATACCTCTAAAGGATAATGGATTCCCACATAAGAACTCTTATGATCGATTCCTTCCTCCTGTTTCTCTTTGATGTACCTCAAAAATTGAGTTCTAGACTTTCAGTACATTTTGGTCCATGACACAAACAGTTCAGATGATACTCCATAAAATATTGCAATCCAAAGGTAGATTCCCTTTAAGATAATTCATTTTACCCCCTGGTGGAACCTGTGGAATGCATATTACAGGTATATCATTGCACATAAAAATATAATAAGTGATTAAATGATGGAAAATATTAGTTTAATACAAAAAACCATATAAAAACTGATATTAAGTTCAAGAACATAAAGTATGAGACACACATCCCAACATTACGTGAAAACTTGAGTCTCATCAAGACAACAGATGGATAGGAACTCACTGAAACCTACCTCTCAAGTCATAACCATCATATGTTCAGTATAATAATTTCCCAAAATTTAGCACCAAACCTCCATTTATACCAATCTATAATAAAATGAACCAAATACCCATCCAAATCGATACTTGACCTGACCCATCACATACCCAATGGGAATTCTTGATCCCCATGGGCTGACCACTAGAACTTTGCCATCACCAGCAACTAGAGGGAATGATTTCACCCCAAAGTAAGTAGAAAAATAGACATATATATATATGAACAAATCAAAAAAAATATGATAAGAGAAAATTTGGAAATATATGCCATAAAAGAGGAAACCAAATAATTGATACCACACAAAGGATAATAAAAAAATTCCAAGGTATGAGTCAAATAATAAAGGAAAAAACAAACGATGGGCAATAACTAATCTATGTGATTAGTTGACAACCTACTGATATCTCACCGCCTATTACCCAATTTAGTTGATAGAAAATTCACCTCCCAACCTTTTCCAATATAGAAAGACATAACAAGGACTATTCCCCACTGAAGGGGTGTGTAGGGTGTGAGATAAAAAAAGTTAATAGGATCCCACATATGTGTTCCATAACAAGTCTCTGCATATCAAAATGAACATCATCAAATTTAATGAAAATAATGCATAATAATTATTTAAATAGTTTTTATATCAAAATCATGATAAATATTCTCCATTTTCCATAATTTAAATTAATTAAGCAAAATAGTTTCAAATAATATCATATATATAAAAAAAGGTAATCAAAGCCAAGCAATACAACTCAAAGCACAAGTAACATCACACCAAGGATAACTATAGTTCAGGATAACTAAAACACTCATACCCAGACATATACAATTGTGTGCATCAAGCCTCTAAACATATACATATAATCTAGAGTTCAAAGAACACCCCAGAAAGTGAACCTCCTAACTATTTATAACTAGTCCCTAGAACAACATACATAAGGAGTATAGAAACACCACATGAGTGACCCCATGACATTATCAATAGAAGAGTAATATTACTAAACATTCCAATTTAGTACCCAAGGCTTACCATTTTCTATATTTTCCAAACCATTTCATCAAAACCCTACATAAAATCCATTTCACAAACACATTTTATAATTATTTGAAAACACCCATTTTTCTTTTACCAAAATAAGGGGAAACCATCTTTTAAAAAAAAACCTCTTAATCATGACACTAATAAATTAATCACTCATAAAATTTTATTTATAAACCAATTTATAAACCAAGTAGATATAGGTTCATCCAAAAAAGGCTACAGACGAATCCACCTACCTCAAACTCGGATCACACAATCCCACAAATTAATCTAAAACCACAAAAAGAAATTAAAAATAACAAAAGGTGCTACCTATTAATCATATACTTTATAATCATATTCATAAAAAACATGGTTTATAGAGAAGTTAGGTCACACATATCTTATAGAAAATGCACCCACTACCCAACAACTATCAAAGGACCAGTACATGGAAGAAGAACAAATAATGAATCTAGAAAAGATCAATAAGAACATCACCAAAAGATCAACAGTTCTAAAAATATAATTCAATTTTGATATTGTGACCAATGGTAATAAATAAGAATAAATACCACATACTCTAAGAGACACAATGCATCCGTCATGAAGATCAGTCACCAAAAAATGATCTAAAAAGAGACGAGGTCCAAAACATTTCCTAGTAGAGATACTAGGTTTCGAGATAAAATATTTAATGTCTAATGAAAAGTAAAGAATAAGTGAAACATGGTTAAAATTTTTGGACTAAACCGTTCACAATGTGAAAACCATTCCTGAAGTGAATTTAACATTATCCAATATATACTAAAAAGAGTGTATCCTTAAATTAAAAATAAATTTGATCAAAATTTTCATGGTGTGAAAAAGTTTCATGGATTATAAACTTTTCATGCACTAATAAAGTTTATTACATCTATCCAAAAAAGGATTCACATCATATAACCATTTCATTATGTGAAAGTGTCTATAATGTAGATTATGCATTTTTTTTTGGAAAGTCCCCTGTTTAAACTAGGCCCAAAGTCCATCCTATAAATACTTTTTATACATTTATACCAATAATTTATTAATTCAAAAAAAATACATCCCTAAAATTTAGACCATTTTCCTAGAAAATGATATTCATACTCAAAAGGTTCAATACACACCCAAAAATGGAGAAATGAAAAGATAGATGATAAATACTTGAAAGAATGTAATGAGATGTTACACATGGAAAAATAGTCCTCATAGAACATTTATATGGATGTACTAAAGCAATATCGAAGTGTTTTTATGTAACAACTAAATGAATCATTGAATGAGATAAAAATGTAGAATTAATGTTTAGATTTTCAAGATGAGGTTGGACCATCAAACTCTAAGGAAGATCAATGATGTTGGTTAAAATAAAGTTTGAACTCAAATCCATGGTTCATAATGAAAAGAGTTAAGTAGGAAGTGGTCACATAGATTTCATTAAAAGCATCATATCACCCTGGAATATGGACTATTGATAGTGGGTGTTACTTCTATAAGACAGGAAATAAAAATATGGTGACAGAAATTAGGTACGACAATGAAAGTGTCATAATATTTTTCAATCCTGAAGGCCTGAATATATTAGGCATAGGGAAAGCCAATTTTGTGGGTAGACACGAGACATGAATATTTCATGGTTATTGAAGGTATTAGTCACAACTTACTAAGTGGCAGTCAACTATGAAAATAATGACATGCTATATGCTTTTCCAAGATTCTCTATATCATCAAGGGAAAATATGGTGTAATGTTTTTGTATGTAAAGTGTAAGAAGGGGAATATCTATCTTGTTAGTGGAGAAGAAGACATGTGATTTCTATCCAAGGAAGAGGATAATAGGTTTTGGTATAAATGTCTTGGTTATCTGAGAAAACATCCTTGGAATATATGGTAAAATGTGATGCTACTCGAGAACTCCCTAATTTATCACATGATTGTATTCATACATGCGATGTTTTACAATAAGGGAAGATTACTCAAAAGACATATAAGGAAAAATACCATTGGTAAACAAGAGTTCTTGAACATTATATATTGATGTATGTAGACCTATTTCACCAAGAGTCATTAATGGAAATATATATTATGTCCTTTTTATTGATGATTTTAGTAGAATAAAATGGTTTTAAATTATCACCCACAACTTCACGGTTTTTAGTTTCATAACATGTTATTAAAGGAAAGTTAAAAATATGCTTGATAAAAAATATAGAAGTTTTAAGCTGATAATGAAATAGATTTAAAAATAGACATGTGGGGGATTAAATTGAGAAACATGGGATAAGACACCATGTTTCTGGAAGAAGAAGTCCATAGTAAAATGGAGTGGTTTAGAGAATAAACCAAATTATCAATAATAAGGACAATACGATGCTTATCGAGAAAGACCTTCAAGGGAAGTTTTGAAAAGAAGTAGCATTGACATATTTATCAATTTCTAATAGATCCTTATTATTTACAAAGGAATAAAATACTCCATATGAGATATGATAACGAAATAATTCAACATTGATGTACTTTCGAGTCTTTAGAATTAAATGTTTCGATCTCGATAAAGATAAAATTCCTAATTTTTGAATTCCATAGAGATGAAAGGATAATTTTTAGTTACATCAAAATAAAAAAACCATGTAAATGCTTTGATATGATACTGGGAAAAGTAATTAAGATAAATTATGTTTTGGTAGTGGAAAATTAGTAGAATCTTCAAAAAATTCACGAGCATCCTTAGGAGGATACAGATAGAGAGATGATAACATCAATGGAATTGAAAATACCTAAGGAAAACTCAGAATAAAATTTATATGATGAATACAATAAAACTTTATAGAAACTAAAGACACAACCATAAATTAATAGGAAGAATATGATCACATATCAAATAACACTGGTACATAAAATAAGGATGGATACTCTATAGATAACATGTTTCTTATAACAAGTAGAGAAAAATTATTTTTATGAATATTTAAGGGATGAGAATTGGGTTTAGGCGATGAATAAAGATATTGAACAAATAAAAATGAATCACACATGGTATATTTTTCTATGAGTGATATAAAATAATGGCATCAAGAACAAATGGGTTTTTCATAACAAGATGAATGTAGATAGTAAAATAATTTGTACAAAATCCTGAATTGTATGTAAAGGATACTCCCAGATTTATGGTATTAATGTTGATGAAGAATTTTCACCTATTTCAAGGTTGGGGAAAATTTTAATATTCTTTTCCATAGTTATACAAATGAAATTTAATGTTATAAAGATGGATGTGAAGTCAAAATTACTCAATGGTGTTCTGGAATAAGAAGTATATATTGAATAGATAGATGGTTTTCTCAACCATGAATATGAGAATAAAATTTTATGATTAAATGATAATCTATATGGGTTGAAGTAGGAACTAATAGAATGGTATTCATGACTTGATCATTATATGAAGAAGCTCAATTTCTAACATGGTGGAGTTGATTATAATATTTATGTCAATAATGAGATAAATAAAATGATGATGGTACTGGTATATGTCAATGACATAATTTTGTTTGATTTAATGAATTTAAGTTTAAATAATTTATACATTTCATTAAAATAATGTTTTAAATGTCAATGATTAGTGAGTTAACATTTTTTCTTGTTATACAAGTAATACAAGGAAGACATGGAACATTTATTTCTCAATCAAAATATGACATGGTGGTTCTGAGAAGATTTATAATGGAAAATTACAAATATATTACAACTGTGGTTTTAACTCAGATGAAATTGTCAAGGGATGATTAGGGAAAAGTATTAAATACCCTAAAATATAGAAAAATCATCACCAGCCTATTGTAAATAATAGAAACACAACCCGATATTTTTTTTACCACATTCTTGGCTTCATGATATTAAAGTAACCCCAATTAAATAAAATTACTTTAAATAAAAATAACACTTTGGTATATCAATGGAATGATTTATTTTAGTTTACTATAATATGAAAAATCTCAATAAGAGTCATTGGATTTCATAGTTGAAAATTGGGCTTGTCCAACAGATGATTGAAATTAAACATTTAGTGGTGAATTCTATCTTGGTTGAATATTTATTTATTGGTTGATAATGAAACAAGATTGAATTTATTTTATCAGTGTAGTAGTTAAATACATCATGGCCACTTAAGATTTCACACAGTTACTGTGGATGAAACAAATTAATGATTTGGACGCTAAAGTGAAATCTTTGATTAGAATCAATTTTGATATTTCGTGTGCTATAAATATTAGAAAAAATTTATTTCATCACACGGGGACAAATCACATTAAAATTAAATATCAAATTTTCAAGGAGAAATTGGACCATGTCCTTGTGAATTTAAAGTATGTGCCTACTGAACTACATATGGCAGACATTCGGATGAAGGCCCTACCCAAATAAGAATTTGAATAACATCAACTATCTCTTGGAGTTTAGTCAACCACTCACACTTGATTAGTGTGGATGTGGGACCCCTTACCCCCAGATATTGAGTGTTTTAACCTATGATTTGATATGTGTTATTTACCCAATTATGGACCATATAGGAGTGACCTTTGGGTTCATTGACAAAGGGGAGAAAATTTCTCAATCAAGATATGGGAAGAAGATAGTAGAGGAGCATTGAAGTTAATAGGGGGATTTTTATATATGATGATGCTAAAAATAGTGTATCAATGAAGATGAATTATTAACTGGAGTGAGGAGTTTTTGATGCATGTTTTTGTCACAAGAAGTGATCTCGAGGGATGATACTATTTTATCATTTAGCATCGAGAAGGTTTTCGGTGGATGGTTTGAGAACAACATGATTCATCGATGAATGTTTCATGATACTCTTATTTCTCACACTAAGATTAACACATTTGGGATTATGTTACATGTTAATAAAGTCCTTGACCACTATTTAGGGTTGTAGAATAAAAATGTTTTCTTTGTGTATGACTTTTCAGTAATTTTTATCTTGAAGTTTATAAGTGTTTTAAATAAACCCAAATTGGGTGATTTTGGAAAAAATCCCTCTGGATTGTGATTTTGGGCTAATTGTGTTTGTTGAGAAGGGTTGATATTTTTGATGAAGAATGGTTTTTAGAGAAGGTTTGAATGTCAAAAATGATCATGAAAAGAGAGAATGTATGAACTGATCACGTAGAGAGTGAATGTCATAAAAAATCACATAGATCATGAATGTCAAAACTAATCACATAGAGAATGAATGTATGAATTGATTAAATAATGTGTCAATATCAAAACTGATAATGTGTAGAACATAAAGACACCACATGTTCTGTAGGGGATCGCATGATGATATCATGCAAATCACAATAATAAATTGCATGATTTTCCTGGGATATCATGAAGAGATCATGAAAAGTTACGTAATACACTGCATGGTTGTCAGTGGATCTCATGATGAGATCATGTGAACTGAACATGATTGTTAATGGATCTTACGGTGAGATCATGTGAAGTGCATAGGATTGATTGTTGATCTTGTGAAGAGATCACGAGAATAACATGAAGAAAATGATGATGGAAATGTCAAAGTCTTCTTGCAGTCATTCATAATACACGAAGCATGCATGATTTTATTTAGATCTTGTGATGGGATCACGTGATGTGCTAGAAGACAATGTCAGTGACCACATTATATTATTTGGATCTCATTATTGGATCATATAAACATTTTCAAGAAAAGTATTGTTATAATTCAAAGGTATTGTAACCTATGGTAGGTGGAGAGATCACACAAAGCATGTAAGTATGATTACTGAGGTAGTGTGACAGATAGATAAACAAAATTTTCAGAGTTAAGGTGATGGATTTATGCCTATAAATACCCCATAACCCATCCTTAAGATGTTAGAGAATATTTATTAAGTGGTTTGAAATGAAGAAAATTGTTTCACATGCGCTAATGAAGGATTTGTGTGAGAATCACGTGATCCATGGAATCAAAATATTGTCTCACAAAGGAGTCTCATAGATATATCACAAATAGATCGTAAAATATAAGGTATTTATATGGTGTTTGCACATATATACAAACCCATTGATATCACACAAACTGCATAACCTTTAAAGGGTCTCACACAAGAGTCATGTGATCTATGTGAATAGAAGAAGGGCTTGTAAATGGGTATCACAGAGGGGTCTCATGGATGGGTATCATGGAAGTGTCTCTCGGTGCCATCTCATGAAGAGGTATTATAAATGATTATTACATATTGGTTACACATTACAAGAAGAAAAGTATTGTGAAAATGTGGTGGTCATATCTTTGATGAAACAAGAGAATAAAGGCACACATAATTGTGAATCAACTCATAATTTATTGTCATTATATTTTACTAGGGAAAAAATTCATTCAATTCAATAAAGAGAGCAGTGATATTTAAAATTCTGAATAATTGTAAATTAGGAGGGATAATGAGTTTTCTCTAAACCTGTAATATCAGTTCAATTTAGTGTATTTGGTTCATTGACACATTTCCACTATATTCTCCTTGAACATATCTCAGTGAGGGTGAACTAAGTAAAATTATCATGCCATGTGAATGTTTTAATTACCATTTATTTTGTGCTATGGTAAAGTGAAATAAAAGGGTTTTTTTTAATAATGAAACAAGATCCAATGAGATAGTTATTTTAATCTATCATACCTTAATTCACCCCCTCTTTGGGTATTTAACCCAGTTGGGATAACATCATTCAAACAAAAATTATTTTATTTATTTAAAAGTTATATGTATTTATCTGTAGGTTATCACATTTAATGATGATAATGATAATATTTATATTATTATTAATCATGGTGTTCTCTAAGGAATAAGGGATTTTCTATGATCCTATTTTTAATTAATAACCCTTTCCCATATTTATAAATATCTCATTATATCTATTGGTTGGGTTATAATGGAACTATGGGGAGGGAGTAAATTTCCTTTAAAAAATAAAATGATAAAGAAAACTGGGAAATTAAAAATAAAATGTATTGACTTGACAAAGTGATAAAATAATAAATTGATGAAATCGATATAGTGATAAATTGATAAATTCAATCCATATTAAAATTTTTATACCAACATTAATTGAGCGAGTAAGAACAAGAAAAAATTAATGATTAAAAATTATGCAATTATGTGTATCAATATCAGATGATGTAATGCATTAAAAGAAAGAGATAAAAAACATTTTTTTTGATAATACCCTGAAGTGAGCCCCTAATCTCCATTTAAAGATTCCAAAAAATCTAATTTTTTTTTATAAATTTAAAAGATAATTGAATCTAAATTACCAAATCTATATATATTTGGACCATATTAAACACCTTCTTGGATGAGTAGTCTCAACAACACCGAATACTCGATGCACCTTATCGACTAGCTAGTTAGTGTAGCTCTCTACTATTCAAATTAAACTGTATCCATATACACTTCCTTCAATACATTTATTAATCACCGATCATGACTTAGATGGATTCAAAATATCCACATAGGTGAGTGTTTGTGATTTGGAAAACACCAAGAGAGAGGGAGAGAGTGGTATAAAATTGTCTCCATTTTTGAAGATCACAAACATTCAACATAAAATAGATATATTAAGAGTAAATCAATAGTGAAAAGGGTATTAAAAGTAATTTAAGATATTAAATATATACTCAACAAGATCAAGAAATAAACATAACACAATTTATTGAAAAAACATCTACCCTTTTTAACTAAATTGTTTACCTAAAAACATTAAAAATACCCCCCTTTGAAAAATATGTTTTCAGAATGACCAAAAGCTTCACCCCCTTTCTGATTATCGAAAAGGAAACAAATAAGGGAAGTAAAAATATTTTTAAAATCAAGAAGATAATTGAAAATAAGATAACATAATATAGACATCAAATACTAATTCCCTTAATGATTATCATAATCTTAATAACCATGATAAGAGAGTAAGGCGTAGTATTCTAGAAAAATTTAATCATTTAAAAGAAAGGGATTAGAGTTATTCTCAAGATTTAAAAAATATTCAGAATAATTTGAAAAAGTTAATAAAAATTAATTTGAAAAGGGTAATAAAAATAAATTTTAAAAATATATGAAAATTAAATTTTAAAAAGATAAGATTTTTTTTGAAAAATATAAGAATAAATAAATTTGAAAATGATTAGAAAATGGTGTTTAAATAATATAATTAAAATAAACATTAAAATTATAAAAATATAAATTTGAAAAATATAATAAATATAAATTTTAAAATGATAAGAAAAATATACTTGATAAAGATAATATTTTCTTAAAAGGATAAGAAAAAGGAAAAAATGAGAAAAAGAGAAAAAAAGTTAAAATGATAACCCCTACTATTTTAAGATTAAGAAGTTATTAATAATATGGGGGGGTTGATCTAAAAATTAAGTTAAAAAGGGAATTAAAATTTAAAGAGATCGAAAAACCTTTTCCCATGTATATCATCCTTTAAAATCACTGAATAAATCTCCTGCTCATTTGGATAATTTAACAAAGAGTATAAGAGGTAAGAATTGGTCAATTATTTGAAGAGTTTAAAGTTTAATTTTATTGATAATTCTACATATGATATGAAAATTAATTTTAATAGTGTAATCATAGAAAATTTCAAAATAATGTTCCTTTTATTAGCCTTTTATATTTTGGTATGAGTATATTATTTAATAAAAACTATGATGCGAAAATATTATCCAGTCCACTAAGATTAGATAATAATGATTTAATAACCTAAACTTGTTTAGTATGATATTTTTATTAGAAATATGGGAATAAATATGAGTATATTTATGCAGCATATATATATAATTTTTTCTAATCGTAATCATAAATAAAATTATAAAATTTCAAAAAAATATTGGAATTTTTTTGGGAACATCCCATTATAAATATGGTTTCTGAGAAAATTTATTTGAATTTTAAAAAAAACTGATGGAATTACTTTTGGTATAACATTGAGTACACAAAAACATATTTAGATTATGTTCACCTTAGGTGAATTGATTAAGACTATTTTTATGCTCTTTCATTTTGGATTTTAAATTATTCAAATTTGGTTGATCTTTAAGTTTCAAAACCAAATCATATTTTTATTTAAAAAACATATCAATCATTAAATATTTGATATTTTTATTTAATAATTCATTTATTTTTGGAGTTTAGGTATTTTTATTTTGAAAGGTGTTCATCACAAAAGTTCATAAGTTTATTTTTTAATTAAAATAGGATGAAAAAGAGGATGAATGAGAGAGAGACCATGAATGAGAAAGAGAGTGATAAACATGATAACTAACCTCATAAGCTTCCTCGAGATGTTCCATGATGCATTTAGGACTTGAGTCGCTTGAGTAATTTGAGAACATGAAGTCTTCACTATCACTATAGGTTGATACTTTAAGAGCCTTTTATCTTTGTTATTTTAGATGAATCTTTATCATCAATAACATTGAAATAAATTTCCCTTTTTTATTATTTGGTTTTATTATCTTATTATTTATATTTTTTAGATTGGAACTTCATGATAATTTTTTACATTATTATAGTTCTGATTAGTTCTTCTAGACACATATTTTTTATATTTATTTCTTCTTGTATAGCTATCACCTTTAGGGTAAAATATCCTAGTATGACTTAGAGAATTTGGTTTACTGAGTTTTTATAGATAAATAATCGTGAATAGAGTTTCATACATTGATAATGTTAGTAAATTTGTTAAACTATCACTAATATATTCATTTACATGTATACTAATACTTTCAAAGTCTTCTCTATATAAACCAAGTTTAGCATCATTTAATTTATTCATGCCTTCTTAAGTAATTGTTAAGAATTTAAAGATTTCATATGTGGGTTTTAATTTAGATATTATATGGAATTCATTTATTTCATGTCCACAATGCAAAGAATTCATAACCTTACCATATAATTTATAATAAACAATATCACGTGGAGTCTATTTTTCTTTTGATTTTACTATTGGGGTATAACCATGCACGACCATATTCCAAATACGATATCCGAGGATTATAAGAAAATTTGAAATGTGAGTTTTTAAATTAGAGTAATTAGACCCATCAAAGAAAAGAGTATAATAATAAAAGGTAGAGTCCATCTTATAATCTTAGATTGAAATCAATTAATATTTTTACTATTTAATTTTTTTTTGAAAATGAATATTTTTTGAGAAAAACACAAAAACCAAGTTTTTTTAAAAAATAATAAAGATATAATTTGATACCAAATGTTAGTTAGATTAGAATGGAAAGTGAGGGGGGTGAATTTCATTTAAAACAATAAAATAATAAATGCAAAGGAAAAATTAAAAATAAAATATTTCTATATAATAAAGCGATAAAGAGATGAAATAAATTGTGTGATAAATTGATAACTTCAATCTATATTCAAAATTTAATATCGATTTTAATAGTGTGAGTAATAATAGTAGAAAATAGTGGAATTTTATTTAGGCAGTTATGCATATAGAGACCAGATGATGCAATACATAAAAAAAGGAGAATAAATAATTTTTGATTAAGGAGTTTAGAAATATATTGGTGTGAGACCCTACATATACTACCCTTGAGTTGAGAGGTTTGTATTATTCCCTTGATTTTAATGAAGGTAAAGAAACTGCATCATTCCTTTCTTTTTAATGTAATTATAATGAGATAAATTTATGGAGATCCCAAACCTTTCCAGTTTTGAGCACACATCCCTCACTTTGTGGTTGTGAGAACACATTATGAAGATAAGGTCTGAAAATAGATATATTATTGATGAAAATTAATTAAAAAGAGGTACTGTTATCTCTATAGAAATATTAATATAATTGATATAAGAGAGATAGAGTGGTAAAGTTGAGATCCTTTGATAAATTGAGAAATGAAACTGGATTTTGAGAGCGGACTTAGAGAATAATATATATTTGATGTTGAAGCATCACTTGATTCAATTAAAGTGTTTTACATGTTCATTTATAGATAAAAGACTCCTTAATGATCAATTTATATCCTTCAATAGAGATAAGAACCATCTATAATTCACTTAGGTAATTAAATATGAATATTTATGAGTTTACATATATTTTGACCCTATTAAATGAATTCTTGGATGAGCAGTCTTGTCACCACCGGTTACCCGGTGCACCTCACCAGTTGGTCAGTGGGTCACCAAGAACATTCTAGGTACTACATGTTTCCACAATCTTGATAGTGGTATCCAATTGGATTGGTGAGCTACCATAATCACCATCATATGACTAATGGAACTCCCCCGGTGGGTCAGCAGGTTATCAGTGTACATGAGAGTCTGCCCACTGGGAACCAGCTGGTCAGCACCCTACACCGTCTAGCTGGTGATACCTGATGCAATCAGAACACTACTTTAGTCTTCTCTACTTATTTTATGCCTTTTATTGATCCTTGAACATTCCTTCCAAGGATTCAACACATCTACAAATACTTGATCAATATATTCAATACTTCTTCAAAATTCAAATAAGATGTCACCATGATCTTCCAGTAACCATGATACCATCACTTGGGTGATTAAAAAAATTATATGGTGTTCAATTTATATAACTAAAATAAACTTATAAAGGCACCATTAGGTAAATAGGGCAGTGTTTGTGATCATAAAATCACTAAAAAATAGAGATATGTACACAAATTTCCCATTCCTGGGTTAGATGATTTTTGAGCACAAAAAACCTATAGATAATCCCTTTAAGTCTTAAAGAGAATAATCTTAAGAATGTGCTTAAGAACTAGAGGGATCATCCTCCTCATTTTTACCTAGACATTGATATATGAAAAGGAATCATTCATTCATGATGGAATTCCTGTTGTGATAAAAGATAAATAATTCAAGCGATCAAAAACAACCGCACTTATACCCAACGACTCTACAACAATGTTATGATATTTTGGTGGATGTTTGGATCACCAATTGAGGTTTTTTACCCTTGGATACTACTATGAAACGATGATATGACGATATTGGTCTACCAATCCATCCATGGTGAAAGAATTAAAAAATAAGATAATTATTAAACTATTTATATATTAATTACGAAATATATGTTATGATCTTACCCTCTTAGTTATGGAATTCTTAAAGTAAATTAATCTTTGATTTAATTACATTGTTCATGATGTTCTACACCATGTACATCTCAGATTATTTATCGATTATAGATAGAATATGAGTTGTCTATGTCCAATAGGCACTTCTGCTATGCCTAAAACCATTATGTGGAATTATATGGGACACATAATTAATTAATAATTATTTATTATTAATTAATTTATAATATGTGTTTGTTGTTAGTTTTATTTCATGATTATACATTCTATAAACATGAATTTTTTAATCTTTTCCCCCTCTTCATTCTCCCTCATATGAAAAAACATTTCTTAAATTAAAATTATGAACATCCATATAATCCATCAAGATATGCTCAGGGTTATGGCCGGACAATTTTAGAGCACACAATGTATATTTTTAAGGTACATGTTCTGTACCCATGTTCAATGAACTGGGAAAACTCATGTTAAAAGAGGGTTATTATGTGTTAACAATACATGAAATGTATTTAATGGACACCATGTGTGGCTATGATAGAGTTGTATGTGGTGTGACTATATTACATGCTATGAAACTAGCTTAAGATCCTTGTAGTCCATGTTCTTTCTTAGTGGAAAACATAATGGCTCGAAGCTATGTTGTGCATTTACAACAAAAAATGGGAACTAGAAAACCATGTAACTTCAAGGACACACATAGTGTATCTCTCATACAAATAGTGTACTTATTATATGTTCATGGATGAAAAACATGCCCAGTCACTAGGCATGTGTTTTATACATGTAAAAATAGATTACAAACTATATAGACCAAGTATACATTGTGTAATCTACTGCACCTCATGTGAATAATTTAATGCATCGAGAAGAATTAATGGTAAAAATAAACCTATTCGCATGTGCTCCATGGTTCATTCATTTTACAGTACACACCTTGAGATAGGATTATTAATTATATATTAAATTAATTTCTATGTTAAATTATTAACTACATGTAGTGTATGGTTTTTACATACAATGTATTAGGTATGCGTTAAAATCATTATATACTATTTAATTTACATATGATCACTTGCAATTTATTTTAAATATTACATGTTTTAGTCATATGAAACAAAAATTTATACTTTATTCCATGTGACTACATTGTACAAGGACTATGATGACTAGTTTAGACAGGTATATGACATTACCTCTAACTAGACTTGTGCACTTTATCAGTTTTTTAAAAAATAAGTTAACTAAATTTGTTTAAAATTATGGATAATGGAAATTACATGATGGTTTTAGATGTAAATAAGATAAATGGAATTAGTAAATTATTATCATAAATAATTGGATTAATTCTATTTTTATCTTTATTATAGAATTAATTGAAGTAATTTCTAGGTAAATTGCAAAGGTATATTCATTTAATGTATGTGGATGATCACGAGCATAAACTAAACTTGTGTATGAAATTGGATTCTTTTAATTTATTATAATTATTATATTAAATACATATCCTACATGTCATCCCCTTATCTCATTATGTAAGGCCTTACATGCCTGTATTTTTTATATAAACAACTTTAAAACAATCCTTTAGTTCCCATCACCTACACGTGAGTAAGGCTTATGTATGGACTGGGATCCTAGGTTAGTGGAGGCGGTTCAAGTCCAGATTATTGGAGAAACCAATCCAGGAAGTTCACATGATCATAGTTGGAGTGATATAGATTAAAATAGTACATGTTCAAGGAGTTATAAACCTAGGACCAGAGTTAGCTTAATATATACTAGATAAACCAACTAATGAATAAATCTCACAATCATTCCACTTTATTTATTTATTTATATCAGCTGATTTGTTAATTATATATTTTAATAGATGGAATTCACATTAAATAAATGAATTTAAAAATCTTGTAACATGGAATGAAATAATTAGATTATATGTTATTTTATCAAGACATGGTTTTTCACATTAGTAAATTCACTTATTATTAAATAGAATTTAAAAATGATAAATTGGTCTCTTTATATAAATTATAAAATCTCTAACATTAAATATTAAATATTTATAGTCTTACACTATATTAGATGAATCATAACTTTAGTTCAATGTTCTTGAGCAACCTATGTTGAGGTTCTTTTAATTATTGGGAAATTTCTAACTTGAGTTTTGGTTCGACTTAACCTAGTTCACAATAAGGGTTGATCACATTTGTGAGACTTGGTGAAACTAGTAGGAAAAATTTTAGGAAATACTTATCCCTAATTTTAGGATTTGGGGGGGGGGGTCTATTCAAAAAATCAAGGAAATAAGAGTTAATTTAGTTTTGAAGTTACACTTGCCTAAATACCTTCATATAACTTGTCAGACATGCGTTTGGGTCATGAAAAGGTATACATGGATCCTTACCACAAAATATCCTTGTGATAAGATATTCTAAAACTATTTTTGAGGGATATTGTGTTTCAATGAAATATTAAGATAAGAATAAACGAATTTATTTCTTTATCTAATTTTATAATCAAGATAATGTTTGTGAAAATGGAAATTCATATGACTTCAACTATATAACTATAATATATACTGGAGAAGGATAAAATTATCACTAGCTTGAATATCTATTAATGGTATAGGTTCTTGTGTGCTATAATACACTATGAATGAAAATTATTTGTTCTATAAATCCCACTTCCCAAGTCACAACCTAAATAGGATAGTGCGGAAGAAATATATCTCTACCCGAAACACATGAAAGATAATGTGGATGTCAAAGTCATGATACCCTTATTGTATAGTGATATTTTAATAAAACATAAGGATATAGATTCATATGTAATCATGTATCACTATCATTATCTTTATAAAGATAAGGAAATACAATAGATATAAGATATCTCTAATAAACTATCCATTTACAAGTTTAGAGAGTCAGCACCAACTGGGTCGCATGTAGTCAAGATAATTAGATACACAAATCACTTAAAAATATTCATCTTTAAGATCCCAGATGAGCTACAACAATATCTTATTCTATCATCACAACCTAAAGCATTCTCTAATTTTAATATGAATTACAATATGAGCTATAATTAGAAGACTCTTTTAGAACTTCTTTAATTTGAAATGTGGACAAGAAAAGGTGGTGTGAAAAACCTATGGCCTTTATAGTGAATATGAAAAGGAATTATAAGGAAAATAGAACTAAGACTCACCCTATGTATAAGTATTCAAAGTAACATCCTTTTAAAAATAATAAAATGTAAAGAAAGAACAAAGGGATATAAAGTAGTATGTTTTTCATGTGGAATGATTGGCTACTCGCAGAAGATATGTACCCCAAAGATGCATGGGGAAGCTTTAGGTATGTTCATTATTGAGTGAAATCTTCCAATATCTATAATTGTTTTAATAAATATTGTTTTTGGTTCTCACATCCATATTTAAATGCAAGAACCAAGTAAGTTATGGAAAATTTTCAAAGGATAGGTGTATCTTAAAGAACTAATAGTGCATGAATTTTTGATTTGGATAAATGATATAACACCTTAAATTTACAAAAGAGAAGCTTTTGGTTTTAAAATATTGTTATTATATGATAAATATTCCCAATAACATAATTTATATATCATTTTTATATATATCTCGTTTAATTTCCATGTTTGGAAATAAGAGATGTTTTTTTACAAAGACAATTTTTTTATGAATGTAACTTTTAAATATTAGTAATTATATATTAAATTATGGGAATGATATTTTGAAAATTGATAATGTATCAAATTAATATGACTCATTTAACAACTAGTTATGGAATCACCATCTTAATCATGTAAAAGAGAATATTCAAACAAATCTATATAAAGATGGTTATCTATACTATTTTGAAAAAAAAAACACTTGAAAGATTTCATGATTTTTTATAAAGAAAGATAACCAAACCAACTTTTGGTGGATAGGGTGGAATGGCCATAAAACATCAAGAATTGATATACATTGATGTGTGTAGGACTTATCCATTAAAATCTATAGGTGGACATTTTTACTTCATAACCTTTACTGATGACTTGAGTAAATGTGGATATATTTACTTAATGATATATATATTGTAGTCCTTTGATAAATTAAAGGAATTAAATAATGAAATAGGGAATCAAAATTGAAATAAGGTAAAGATGTTTTGATTTATTAAGGTCGTAAATATCTAAACCAAGCATTAATTGAATTTCTAATGGAGTTTAGGATTCTATCTCAACACAGTCCACCTTATACATCACAGATGAACAGTGTTAGTGAAAGGAGGAATCATACCTTTCTTAACATGGTAAGGTAAATGATGATTAATGAAAATACAGCATTATTATTTTAGGTATATCTATTAAATGCTTCAAAATACATTCCAAACCAAGTACCAACTAAGGAGAAAAAAGAATACCATTTCAATTAATGCTTGGAAAGAAATACATGTTGTCACATACTTGTACATAATGATGAAAGGATTTTGTTAAGGCCATATCAGAAAATAAACTAGCACACTAGGGTATGAAGTGTATCATTATAGGGTATCTGATGTAAACAAGGGGATAATATCTATACAATACCTCAGACAAAAAAGTGACTATCATAAGGTAATCCATTTTTCTTGAGAGGGATCACATCCTCCATAAATATAGTTGGAGAAAGATTGAATTAGATGATGTTAATTATTAAGATACTCAAGTGTTAGTCCAATAACATATTCCACAAGTACATATGAAAGATTTTGTTTCTAAAACACAAGTTCTATATAAGAGAACCACAGTTTTTAGATAAATAAAAAGATATTATTTTCTAGTCATCGAGGATGGTGACTCATTGTTGATTAAAATAATGGCCATATATCCTAAAATGTCGAATTAGAGAGCTTATAAGTTGGAAGATTAAAAAAATCCATGAATTATGAGATAGATTCCATGTATTATAACCATGTTTGGAATCTGATTAATCTTCCAGTGGATATAATGCCAGATGGGTGAAATTCGGTAACCAAGAGAAAATTAGACATGTAAGGTAAATTAAATACATATAAAGCATGGATAATGTATAATGGGACTAAATAGTTCAAAGGTATTTACTATGATGAAAACAATTACCTTTTATAAATGTTTAAATCCTTCAGAACTATAATTTCTACCATATCTTTCCAAGACTAAGTGATTTTTCAGATGGATTTAAAAATAACCATACTTAACATGAACATTTAGGTATATGTCTATATGGCACAATTGGATGAGATTTTGACTCTAGAAATTTAAAAAAAGAAACGAAAGTTGTAGAGATCAATTTATGTATTTATGTAGGCATATAGGATATGGAACATTTGGTTCAATGAAGCAATAAAATAATTTGGTTTCATTAAGAACAAATATAATCCATGTATTTACATGAAATTTAGTAGGAGTGTGGTTGTTATCCTAGTATTATATGTTGATTATATATTTCTTATTAGAAATGAAATACCGGTATTATATTCAGATAAGGACTGGTTGAACGAGTTCTTATATATGAAGGACATAGGTCAAATAGCCTACATTCTAGGGATTATGATCCTTCATGATAGATCGAAGAGGTTTCTTGGACTAAGTAAAAGTACATAAATTTAATAGATACTAAATATATATAGTATGTAACAATTCACTAGGGGATTGGTTCCATTTCTATATGATATATATATTTCTAAGAAAATGTGTCCTTATAAACACACGGAAAGAGAGAGAATGAGTAAGATCCCATAAAATTATATGATATGATCAATAATTTGTTCCATGTTATGTAACAGTCTTGACATTTCATATGATTTGAGTATGGTAGGTAGATATCAAGATAATCTAGGAAAACAACATTGGTTGGATATTATGGTGATCCTTAAGTATCTTAAGAGAACTAATGATATGTTAGTAGTTTATAAAGAAAACTAAGACCTAGTCATCAGGGTTTATAAAGACTCTACCTTTCAAACAGACCAGAATGATCTAATTTCATTGTAAGGTTATGTCTTTAGTCTCAATGGAGGAGCTATCAGGTTTAAGAGTACAAATTAGCCTATTTTCATCCATTCCATAATGGAATCGAAGTATATAACATCTTATGATGAATCCATATAATCTGTTTGGATACAAAAATTTGTCCAATGGATTTATGTGGTGCCTAACTACAAAGACCCTATCACATAATCTTGTGATAATACTATATTGGTGGCTCTCATAAAGGATTCAAGGTCACACTAACAGGAAAACAACATACTCTAGAAGAATCACATATTGAGGGAGTGTTCATAGAGGGGTGATGTTACGGTGAGATTATTTTTCAATGGAAGAGACCATGGTAAACCCCTTGACTAAATCCTTATATTAACAGAAGCAAGAGTATCTTGTAAGAGCTAACAGATTAAATGTTATTAGGAGTTGGATCTAGTTCAAGTGGGATTCTGTTAAAGTTGGTTCTCTAAAAATATTCTATATCCTTTATAATTGGAAGTATTCATTATATTGAATATAAATAAACTCCTTATCATATCATGATTTCTCTTATGCATGATATTTTATGAGATAATGTTCAAAGAATAATCATCACACTGAAAGATTATTGTAGTTCCCTGATATGATGAGAACTTAAAAGTTACATGATATTATTATTAAATATATGTTCTATTGATGGATGATATCATTTTATGGGACATAAATGATTAATTATATTATTTTTGGGAACTAATTAAAGTTTGAGGAACTTTTTCCCTGATGTAGATTATTGGGAATTTTCAGTGTAGGAGGTTATGAGAATATGACTCACTAGTAGAAAATCCACATTTATTTGTGTCATTGGGTGTTTCTATCAATGGATATATGAATTGATACCTAGAATATAATATTATTATTAATATATAAAATTATTCATGTTGTTTTATGTATTGATGAAAACCATGATAACATATGTTCTCAATGAGGTAGGATATGTCGTGTGCATCACTAGTGATATTATAGTAGTGAATAACATGAGAAAGGATTTCCCCTTCTGTTCTTTAATGAATGTTGATATCTAAGGCTCTTTTATAGGAATGAAAAAACCTAAATAAGTCAATGTACATAGTGCTCTACGACTATTATTAACTCTATAAATTTAAAGAAAGAGTTATTGCTCATATAGATTGATGACACAAACATGAAAACTACTTGATTTAAGATATTGTGATAAATGTATTATATTGTACAATAAGCATTCATATGAGGTTATATATCTTTATCACATTAACTTACTCCTTTATGGGTTCCTTGGAATGTTGTTAGACAGTAAACTTGGAATTTAAGATATCTCTCCTAATTCTATTGAGAAAGAGACCTAGAGGTTCACACACTAAGTTTGTCCATAATCATAGTTAAATTATTTTTGAATTGAACAAGTTAGAATAAATATTACTCAAAATTTATAATTTAATAATTATCTTGGAGTGGTTGATAACTAATATTTAATCATGAGTTATTCAGAAGATTAAATATGTGAATTAAATAATAATAAATATTCATTCACAAGATTAAATAAATAAAATATTTATTATATTTATAGGCAAACAATGTTGTGATATTTATTATTAAATAAATAGTCATTATTTAATGCTCACTAAATATTGAGGGGGGTTGCGAGCTGAGTTTAATTGTATGGATGAAAATGATATCTAAAATATAATTTATATAAATATTAGTTTATTTATTTAACATATGATATTTATTTATCTATAAGTGTCGTACAAGAAAATAATAATAATATTTATATTATTATTATACATGAGGTTTGCTAAAAAATAAGGGATTGGATAAGGGAAGATGTTTAGTTACCCACCTTATCCTAGATTTATAAGTACCTATTTATATCACATTCCATGGTTCGATGCTTTCTGTGAATTGAAAATATAGATATAATTTTCTGAAGCCCTAAATAGAATTATCTTAAGAATTGTCTCAAGAACTAGAGCACTCATCATCATCCTTTATCTCAATCCTTTGAGAGAATTCAAAATTTACTTCATTCATGAAGAGAATATTAATGTAATTAATGATGAAAGATGTGGTTTATTCAAGTTAAATATGCTAGAAACTAACGATTACATGAAGACGTTCTGAGAATTTGTATCATGTGCAGATCACCACTAGAGGGATTCCACCGTTGGATCCTATGATGCAATAATGGTACGACGAGGGGTGTCTACTAATTTATCAAGGAAGAAAGAATTAAAAGACAAGTTAATTAATAATATATATCTAAATTAATTATAAATTATTTGTGATGATCTTGTATAATTGGATTCAGCCTTCTTAAATGCATTTAATCTTTGATCTAATACCATTTTTCATAATATTCTTAATCATGTACATCTCATACTATTCATAAATTATGACAAAAAGTTAATTTGGATCTGCCCAATATGTGTTTTTACTGCACTTAGAACCTTCACTATTTAGCTAATTCATTCCATGATCTTAATTAAAAAAATAAGCACAATTTAATTAACCATCAAATATAAAGTATCAAAGTCACCTACCTAGATGATCCTTTAAGAATTCTCTACAATTCCTCAATCTGATGATATCTTAGAGAGAATAACCATATACTTAATTCCCCGCACAATATTGAAAACTTTTGATTTATTTCTCCTATCCATGTCTACTATGTTCCACCAGTTTCTCAATCTTTCCATAGTACATTCAGAATGATATCACGGAATTCTATATTCTCCTATTTATAGACATTTCCACCAAACTATTTTTAATCTAATATAGGGAACATATATAATTTGTAATTATTTTCGTATTAATTTGTATTATTCTCCATGTAACATCCCAATTAATTCTACCATTCTAAATTATTCATTTTTAATATCCTTTAACTCTCTCTACCATAAACCTTGTCAAAAATCATATCAAAGATAAATAATATCTCATGCCATAACATGTTCAATATAGTATCATTTCTTTTATTCTCTAATATAATTTTATTACACATATTAAACTTTCCAAACTAAATTAATATTTCAATATAATTATTTAGTATCTTCTACTAAAGAAAAATGAATTTTTTGATGGACCATTCACAATGTACTGGGAGTCCATCTTAAAAAAAAGATCAAAGAATTTTTTTTTGTGCAAAAAATTATTGATCATAAAAATATTAATAGCTATAAATATTTTCTATAGAAACGAAGTTAGTCATAATTACCATGGGCGAGAAAACAATCACATTACAGCAAACAAGTTTTGTGATAGAAGGATTAATTTTGTGGTAAATAGTTTTTGCGGGTGATAACTATTTGCGACAGAATTATATAGTTAGTCACAAATAATGGTTACATGTTATTGAGTAAATATTTCACCACAAATAATCTGAAAAAAGAATATTTCTAATGAACTAAAGATTACATTGCAAATATTCATTATATAAGTCTTGTTATTTAATGACATATTATTTTTGATGGATTTAGTCTATGAAAAAAAAGGTTTTGGAAAAATAAGAAAATGTAAATATGGTGGATATTATTTGCAACATATTTTTCATCTGTCACAAATACCTGTCACTAATAACCATTCTCAATTCAACTAATTAGGTGGTGAACGTTTTGTAATGGATTTGTATATCAAAAAAGGGTCGAATATAAAAGGACATGTCCAATCTTTCTCCAAACACAATTTCTCTCACATTCACTCATTCTCTCTTTAACAAACAACTCTCTCAAAATATCTTTATACCTCATGCACTTTATATCTATCACTTGAGACTAGAATTTTTCCATTTTCTCTTCAATAAAAATGCAATATTACAAAATTTTTATATCATCAATTATTTTTTACTTGTATTTTTTCTTGTTATTTTTTTTAATTATTTCCATTTTATTATATTACTATCGTTATTTTAATTTACATGCATTATAATAAATTAAAAACATTATAAAGTAGAAAATAAAATTAATAGTTTTTGGTAAATTAAGATTATTTAAATTATTAAATTATCACAAACAATATAAATTAAATTTTATTTGTTTGAAATATTATCATTACTTTTATTTTATTAAATTCATCATTAGTTTAATTTGTTACAATTTCTAATATAAAAAAATTCATTACTATAAATTAAAGAATCTAATTTGTAGTTAATATTAAATTAAAATTTTATTTTTGGAATAACATATTTTGAATTATCTTTAATTAATTTAAATCATTAAAAAATAGTAAAAAATTTAATTTCTATAAATTAAAATTTATAAATAAGAATTTAAAAATATGAAAATTCAATTAAAATTTGTAAAATAAAAACTTAAAAAGTATAACAGTAAAGAATAATAAAAAAATTAAAAAAATTTAAATACTATTAAATTTAAAATAAATCATTAGAAGATAATAAAAAAAATAAACAGAGGATCAATTAAAAACAAAAATAATTAAATAAATTAATAATTAGTATTATTAAATTTTATTGAAAAAAATTAAAAATGTAATTAAAAATCAATATAATAGTTTTTAAAATAAATATATTAATTTAATTCACCAAAAAATAATAAAAAAACTTAATTATAATAAATAGATATCATAATTTCAAAAATATATCGTAAAAATAAAAATATTATGTTTAATAATAGTAATTATTTTTGAAACTATAGTTTTCTATATATATATAAATATTATAATTAGAAAAATATAAATATTTTTTAACACTAAATTTAATTTTAGTTTAAAAAAATATTAGAAATTACATCTTATAAATTTAACTCATTTAAAATTAGAAAAATACTAATGTCTCTATTTTTTTTATTAAGTAATAAAAAATGAAAATTTAATTAAAATTTGTTAAATATAAAAAGTAAAAAAGTATAATGGTAATGAATTAATTTTTTTTTCAAAAATACTAAAATATTATAACATTTTTAAAAAATCATTAAAATATATTAAAAATAAAAAAAACAAGAAAAGATAATTTAAAATATTTAATAATATAATAATTATTTATAATAAATTTTATTAAATAAATAAGAATTATAATTAATATTCAAAATTATAGTTTTTAAAATAAATATATAATTTAATTCTTCAAAATATAACGTGAATACCTAATTCAATTAAGTATAATTTTAAATTTTAAATTGGCATTGTGGAAATTTTTTTAAAAAGTATTTGATTGAAAATTAAAAATTATTACATTAAATAGTAGTAATTTTTTTAAAATTACAGTTTATATTGTAAAATATGCTTTTCAATTACGAAATAGAAAATATAAAAAATAAATAATTAAAATTATTTATTTCCAATACATAGAAATCACAATTAATGAAAAAAATGAGTTATTAATAATTATCAGCATATAAAAACAAAAAAAAACATTTAAGAGAAGATTTTTTTCAAATTATTTATAATTATTTTTAAATTACATAAAATATTTTAGAGAATAATAATATATACTTATTTCACATGTAATATAATTTAATGTTATATAATAAAATATTATTCTATATTAATAAACTGGTATAATTTTAAATTCAAATAATTAAATAAATTTTTTTGACAAAAATAAAGATTAACTATTAATAAATTTTATTATAATTAAGTTAATAGATAAATATTAGTTTTTGTTATCTAATTATAATCATTTTATGAAAAAAATATGGAAATAGAAAATAGAAAAGAGTTTTTATTATAATATCATCGCTGGATAAGTTAATAAAAAAATATCGAAGTTTTTAGAATTAATAATATATTTGTTGAGGGAGTTGAATAATTTATTATAGTTACATCATTAAATATCGAATTTATTTCATAAGGCACATTTAGGTCTAAGGGGGTTTAAAACGAGTTACACTATTGGGGTTTGACTGTTACATTTTGGTTTTCAATAATTTTATGTTTATTGGTATCAACATCTTGAATGAAATTCAGATAGAAATATTATTAATTTTGGTTCCTAATACATCAAAGTTTGCAAATTTACTACATGAAGCTACTGGGCTAAATTTTACAGAAACTTATATTCCTAATGATAATTAAAACTCTGAATCAGAACCACCTCAATTTCACTAACTGTTTTAATTTTCCTATGAGCCCATATCTCCTCGGTGAATGGGAAGAGAATTTGAATCCGTTGCACAATTTATTATTAATAAAATAAATTTTGGAATGTATTCTATCTGTTTTGATGAAAATATTTTCCTTGGTTTGATATCTATTACCTAAATTAAATATATTACCTTCAAATTTCAATGAAAGAAAAAATTTATTTCATGATTTATGTATTAGTTATAAAAAAATTCATGCATGTTTAAAAGAATTCATAAAATATTATAGTGACTATGATTTTTGACATAGTTATCCAACATGTGGAAAATCATGGTAAAAAGGCATTTAACATGGAAACTCTAGTGTTATTATAATAAAACTATAAAACCCCATTCCTTTCTCGATTTTAAATTTCAAAAGTAATTTGAATTTTTATTTCATGATTAGGGGATGTTTTGAGAATTAGGATTCAAATATAAATTATAAGAGTTGGGAAATCTCAATGAGATGTTTTTTGATATGGAACAAGGCTTAGGATGTGTCTCGAGTTCTTAGGTGAGCATCATGAGATTTAGTTTGAAAATTTTATTTTTATAAAGGGTTTTTCCCTATTTCATGGTTACCAAATGATTAGGGAAAACCATGTGATTTGGTTTTGTTTTCGTTATTGGCACACAATTTTCATAGGAATGGAGAAAAACAATGTTAAACATGTGATTTGATTTTTATAGGGATCTGGATGGTTGGAGCATGGTTTGATAAACAATGCATATAAACCATTCAAGGGGATGTTACTTAAGATTGTACAAGATTAACATTTGGCACAAAATTTAGAAAACTATGTAGTTACCCTGTAACCGATTATACATCTTAACAATTGGGGTTTTAAATTTTCTCCTTTTGTGTTTATAACTCCTCTCCACCTAATCCTTCACTCTCTTGCATTCTAGACTGGGGAGTTCCCTTCCCCCTTTGTCTTTTTCAATTCCCTTTATAAACGAGTCATTTTAATGGAAATTCCATGGTGATTAAGTTGAGTTCTTCAACACGTATCCCATTCTTCTTCTTCACCCTACCAAGCATCAGATTTATGTTGTCTTCAACTAGGGTTTTATTAGTAAGTCTACCATATCATGATAGAATCGTCCCAATAATATTGGCATTTTTTATGTGGTTTGAGGGAATCTCAAGAGGATGAAAACACATCTTCATTCATTATTTCATCATTGGTTTTACCCTTATATTTTCATCTATGGTTTTCAATTTAAATTAATTAAATTGGTTATTGAATATGTTATGGGTGTTAGGGATTTTATGTGGCCTAGGTATGAGTGTGTGTGGGGAGTGGACTGCACCCTATTTCTCAATGGTTCAGTGAGTAAGTGTTTCTTAGTGAGTTTTAAGAAATTATGCCTATTGGAATTAAATTTTAAAATAAATTTTAGTTGTTATAATTAATTATTTTTGGTTTTATGGCTTATATATGACCTTGTATTGATGTATGGTGGATGATTGGACTTATATGAGTTTGATAGATGGTTTCCATGATTCGATATAAATAGAGTGAATTATTATAAGGTAAGGGGTCCTTTTAACATCACTTATAGTAAATGATTTTTTTATGTTTTTATATGATGTGATCTCACAATTTATAAGAAAATGTCATTTTAATTAAATAAAATATTGTTAAACATATGGATGAGTCAAAGTGTCAATGTCTACAATGTACCCTTGTACACCAGTGATTCCTTGGTCATCGATGGCTGAGGGATTTTTATAAACATGATCCACATGATACTTAAACCTTATAAGGGTATAGATTAAATGAAATAAACACGATGTAGCATACATAGTGACAAGACCCCATAGTGACCTCTGATTAGAGGAGTGAGATGAGTTGGTAATGGTTGGATGAAGGATATTCCATACAGAACATTGAGATATATTATATCCTCTAGGACAATTTACTAGAGAAAAGGATAAGGGTTCCTCCCCCATTTTCATGTGATAACTCAGGTGGGTATACTTTGGGTAGGTTTATGATAGGTTGGGGAAGTGCACTAACCTAGTGTGATTGGTGAAGGGCGATATTCTTGTATCCATCCCTCTATTGTAATGATGGAATTAATTTTCCTAAAAGGAAAATTAGGTTTAGATGAAATTATGGTGATGTTGAAGGATGATAATCCCTCAAAGTTTAGGGATTATCCTGAGAGATAAGTATGAGATAATGGAACCCATGTAGGGTATTTGAGAAGAGGTTAGACCTAGGGGACCTTAGTGGGTGCCCAATTTTATGTTTATCCTAGATAGGTCTCATATTGGGGAGAGAGGATCATTGATCTTGAGATACACCTTAGAATCCAAGGATAGAAAGGGATTTTCTAAAATGACAGTGATGATCTTATAGGCGTACTATGATGCTTGATGTGCGTATGATGAGTAAAAATCCCAAGGAGATAAGTTGACCCATAGTGTAATATATGATGAGTACTATTTTTCAACATGTTGTAGTTACATCCTAGATTATTTGGATGATATTCTATCTATTTTCTAGTATGGGAGAGTCGCACCCATGAGTTTCTAGATGATATCATATATCTTTCCCTACATGGTGTGGGTAAGCCCGTGATATTTTACAGATGAACTATTTCTTGGTAGTAGAGAGTCAAACCCCTTGAGTTTCTAGATGATACGCTATATGTTTTTTATAGGCTTTGAGTACACCTCTATGTTTATAAACAATCTAATTGTGTTTACCAGGAGGGATCTTTTTACCCTAAGTTTATAGATTATCTATATGCATTTATTGATAGAGATAGTATTCCCCAAATATTCTATATGAACTATTCATTGATGGGTGTGGGAATATCCCAAAGTTTCTAGATGATACTAGATTTTTATTATTAGGGTGCGTGTAATCCCATGAGTTTCCATATAATGATACATGTTACCTTATAGGGAATAATAATTCCTCTATGTTTCCAAATGAGGTTATTTTTTTCTTTTTAGGAATCATGTTTGTCCTTAGGTTCTATATGATGATATTGTTCTTTGAGTCACTCTAACATTGGATGAAGTAAGTATGGCCGATCCCAGGTGTAAGCTTAGAAGATGAGGATCAGCGATGATTTATCTTATTATATTTACATAGTTAATGTATCGATTTTTGAGTATATGACATTTGAAAACATAATATTTATTGGTTATATGTTGGTATTCATTATCAGTTCCTCACTAGGTTGTACTTATAGCTTACCCGATAGACCATAATATTCTGGTAATCAAGTAAAAATCACTGTTCTTAGGTTTAAGAAAGGTAAGATTCCTAGGAATGGATCATACAACTTGATATCTTAGATAGAGTCAAGATATTGGGATATTTAAGGATCAAGGATCATGGTAGATCCTCCTAGTATTTTATTTATATTGTTTATTTTTTATATATGATCAACCTGATGGTATATAAGTTGGGATGTGTGCATATATTCTTACATATTCACTTGTTATATAATGGACTTGTTTGTTTCCTTATACATACTCTGATTATTATTATTGATGATTCTTCATCATCTTACCACACTTATTACTCTGATATTAGAGTATAGTCTCTCAGTGGAAACACCTTAGACACTTACAACTTGTTGAAAACCTCTAACATATAGGGAGTCACACATGAGGTCATGTAGTGCTACTAGTATAGACACAAATCTGGGCTCTTTAGTTAAAGGAGTGTAATAAATTTGTATCAGATGATCTTTTTCTTGTCTTAATATTTAATAATATGGTAGATATAGATTAGGTATGTATCATAGCTTGTGATATAGTTCAATATGGTGCATCAGAAACACCTTTTTAAGGAAAATTACAAGTTATCACGAATATGACATTGTTGTTCTCATTTTTCTTTTTTATGATTGAGATATTTATTCAAAGATGATGTGTGTATTTCAGATTTTTATTATGGTTTTGGATATTTGAATTTTTTTAAGAGGTTAGTGTACATGAATTATTCTTGGTACATAGGAATCAAATGACATTTATGTGCTTTTATGTGATTGATATCACTAATGATGAGGGTTTGGATGTTTAATGTGTCACCAACAACTTCTATGAAATTTTTTGATATAACATGTTGTTGTTATTATACTCTACTGAACCAAAATATTTTTTTTTGATGGTATTTCATGTAGATCCTATTTCAAGATTCCCCTCAATGATGACTATATTTCCTATCCATGTAAAGTATGTATAAAATCCCCAAGTGGGTTGGTATATAAATTGAATTCCTTTATGATAAACATTTTATGAGTGACTAAAAATGGGTTCAATTTCATAATGTACAAAACATAACTTATATGGTTTTTTTATAGATAGATCATTTATAGTGTTTTACTTAACAGAAAAAAATGGCTATGGTTTTACTCAGTATGAATTGTTTTTGGGTTATGTTTCTACATACTGATGGATGAGATCATTATCCTCAAGGTGGTATCCCCATACGTGTATTCCCAATGGGGATTTGTTCCATAGAGGGGCGGTGAATTGGCTTGTGATTCATGATTATAAATAAATAAATATAAATATATATATATATATAATAAACCTAGAGTGGGAATGTTCTATGTGAATTTCCATATGTTATTTGATATCAAAGCAGAGGCGTGACCTGTGATCTATGAATTATGTGAGATATAGTTTATAGAAACTTTGGGATAACCTAATTCCTTTTAGATGTAACATACTATTTGGGTATGATGTGTCATATGATTGTGTGGCATTTCATTTTCCTAATATGGTCAAGATGTTATGTGATATTTTAGGGTAACTAGAGAGGGGGGTTATCCCATGTATATAATCTCCAAGATATCTGATCATGGGTAGCTTCATAGGGATACGAGATTGATGAAAAAGTTCTGCTATTAGGTATAATTTATAGTTATGGAAATGAATTGAGATTTTATGATATAAATCACTTGAGTTTCTTAGTATCAAAGATGTATTAAGTCCAATATCATTGGGAGGCCTAGAATTTTGTATTTTGGATTCATTTTTGAGTATCTCATTATAAAAATCGATGGAATCTTTATGGTTTAAGAATAATTCCCAGATATAATTTGACCATGTGATTTGTCAAGGCATGGGTGAAATGCCATAATTTTGAAGAGGTACGCTGAGGGTGATTTAGATTAGATTATAATGGCATACATGAGGAGTATAATTACAGTTATATGTGTATGAATCTATTATTAATGAATTGTGACTCATGGGAGAATGATTTAGGATGTGCGAATGGGTTGTATAAGAGTCTATTCTCATTATGTTTGGGTGAGAAAGAGGTAACATATTTTAGTTACACATGGTGCTCATTGGATTTTGGAATAGCGAGTGGTCATGTACAATATGAGTATAGATGGATTTATTAAGACACCCATTAGAATGGTGGTATGGGGCATCATATGAGAATGGAATTCATTTCTTCTACAATGTATAATGACATCATTGATAGATGTTTTAAAGTGTTTATTGGACTGGGGATCATGGATTAAGAGGATGGGAATGCAACTGATTATGTAATCTATCAAGCAATGTTCGTAAGGAAAGGTGTAAGGGAAGCCATATGGTAGGGAGATCACCATTATCTGTTGGAGGGATTAACCCTTGTTATGAATAGAAAATTCAACGGGGGTTGAGGATAACATTATTGGTGAGATAGGAGTGAGTAGAAACTATTGTATTATGGTGATGCTCATCTATGAGTAGAAAAATCATGCAAATCCATTACATGAATTATTGGATGGAGTATGATCTATGAAGGTATGACCCTCATATGGGTAGGGTTTTGAGTGTGATGATACCAGTTATTAGATGAACAATATGGAATTGGGATGCTGGTTTACAAGTGGGTCCAATTTTAATTAGTTCATTAGTGAATACTAGATTTGGAATTTGAATGTGGAATTGGGTGGAGTTTGAGTGTTGGAATCAGGACTGAGATGTAATTTTATAGGATTTAAACATGAGTCAGAGTAGATGTGTACTGGTGATTTGGGTGATATAATGATGGTCAATTAGGTTGGTTGAGGTGAAACCACATTATTACAATGAATGTTAGGTCTAGGCGTTTGTGTGGGAATTGGATGGTCTGTGGATGCCTGTGAGGATTTATTCATCATGATCGGGTGAATTGATGGCAAGTACATGGGTACAGTTATTCATTTTTAGGAAATAATATCCAAAGGAGGATGTAATGGTCTTTCTATATGGGATAAATTGTGATTATTCAAAAACTTTTCCAAGCTTGTATTTGGACCACTGGGAATGAATTTTTAGTAGGCGATTCCGATGGTGGGTAGTATCATGATTTGAAATTGATCTTTCCAAGAATAGACTTATGGTGGGGATCACCTTAAACATGAAGAATTAAATTATTAATGAAATCATAGTGTATTTGGATAGAAAATTAGGATTGAGCACCATTTCAATGATTATATGATGATGATGAGTGGAGGCATGGTTTTGTATGAGTAATGTGACTTGTGTTTGGATTTGTACAATGGAAACTCATTCATATTTATAAGGTAGAATGCGAAGAATCAATCATGAATTAATAAATGTAGTAGGTATATAATGATGGTTTAAGGACCAATGAGTCTTATTTGGGATGATAAGTTCTATAGTGGGGTGGTTGTAATACTCTATTCCTTTATGGGTTGTAAATCTTAGAAGGAAATTGAATTTAAATTCTCAAAATGGGATAATATATTAGAATTTATATTTAGATTTAAATTTTTAGAGTTACAGTATCTCAAGGTGAATTTTTGGGTCTGGATCATGGTCTAGGTGATGTTCTGAGTGCCTGAGTGAGTTTTGAGAGCTCTAGGTTGAAATTTGTATTTTTTGAGAGGGTTTTACCCTATCTCATGGTCACTTCACCATTAGGGAAAACTATGATAGTAAACCACATATGTTTTCTTCTTTGGTTTTGGTCATATAACATTCAAAAAATTATAGAAAAGTCATGAAAACAAACTATTTCAGTTTTCAGAGGGATCTATATGGGTGACCCAATGGTTGTAAAACCATGTGATTACTATTCTACAAACCAAATTTCCTAAAAAGTGGGATTTACCATTTTTCTCCAATTAGTTTCTAAACCCTCTCTTTTTCTCCTTCAGTCCCATCTACACTGGACTAGGGAGGACCCTACCCCTTTGTTGCAATAAATTACCCTTGTAAATAGGGTATTTTTATTGAAATTCTATAGAAATTGAAGTGACTTATTCCACCCAAATCAGATTTTTATTCTTCTCCCTCTTAAGAAGTTGATTATATTTATCTCTAGTTAGGGTGTAATTATAAATTCATCCATATCATGGTAGAATCATATTAATATGACAACACGTTTTCTTGACATGGCTCAATGATGACCTGAGAGGATGATAACACTTTTCCACTAACCATTTTTTGAATAAATGTTTCACTTTATAGAGTTCTCTAGGGTTTAAATTAATATTAAAGAAATTAGTTATTGAATAGATGATGATTGTTGGGGATTTTATGATGCTCAGGTTTGGGTGCATGTTTAGAGTAGACCATACCTTGTTTCTTGAGGTTTCCGTGAGATAGAATTTCTCAGTGACTTTTGGGAAATTATTCCAATTTTAATTAAATTTTAAAATTAATGATAAATGTTATAATTAATTACTTTGGGTATTGTGTAATGAGATAGGTCCTCATCTTTATCCATGAGGTCTTATTATACTTGCATGATCTTGGGTGAGGATTACTGAGATTTAATAAAAAGGGAGTGACTTTATATGTGGTAGTAAATCCATTAAGCCTTGTAACACCCTATGATTTTATATATAATCCTTTAAAATAAATTTTATGTATTCGATACCTTACATTACACACCACCCCAAGTATAAATGAATAATGATATATTATATCTTTTACAATCTATACATTATATTGAAAGGCATGTAAAAGGTTAAAAACATTATGAAATATATATATAAATTTTTTCTTTAATTCAAATGTATTGATTAATTTTAAAGAAATAATAATTAAATTTTATAATAAAATAATTTCTTTATTAAAAAACCTATTTTTTGAAGAATTAAATATTTCTACATATAATAAATTTCTATATATTGATCACTATATAATAATAATTTGAATAAAATTTATTGATAACTTATTAATCATTGTGCATCCATTAGTTATGTAATTGTTATAAATGAAGATAAAATCATTTAAAGGTAAAATAAATATTTTTTTGAAAAACTTTTTATTCGCACAATGTTTTTTTATCTTTATAAGTTAAATAAATCAATATTTATTAATTTTGTTAATAAAATTTATAAAATGTACATTCAATAAAATATATTAACATTGATCTAATAATCATTCAAGGAAAGAAATGCAATTAAATTTATTTTTAAGCATAAAAATGTAATTAAAAAAGGTTTTTGTTTCATTTTGCACATTTATTTTAAAATTTATTCATGAAAATTATTTAAATTGAATTTTATAAAATGGATTCCATATTTTAAATAATCATATAATTTTTTTAATGATTTCACTTTCTTTTTTTTCTCATAACGAATTGTAAAAATAGTGAAAATGTGTTACCATGGTTCGGGGTAAAAGGAGTTTACCAAGGAATAAACTAAGAGATAACAATTAAAATGATACATAAAATAGTATAAAAATTAGCATTTGAAGCTATTTTGACCTTAAATTATCTTATATTATAGTTATTATTAGTTTTTTCCACTTTAACATGAATGTGGAATTATATTATTTATATATTTTATGTAATTCTATATTTTTCCCTCCCCTCACTTATAAAAGGTAACCTATTCTCTTTCCTTATTTACAAAAAATGAGAATTATAGCTCATATATGAATTACACAGACATTGTCTTATATTCCTTAACCTCATTTTGATCTTCGTTTGTTACCCTAAGTCCATATTAATTAGGATTAAAGAGTAAGCTAACAGAGGTATGCCAACACTGAGGTAATCATATTACCCAACTCTTTAAAAGTTTATATCTTCTTATAGTTATTATAAAAATACTTTATCCATTATAATATAATGTATCCAAAATCATAAATATAATAAGATGTTATTATTATTATGTCACAACCATTTTCCACATCCTTTTCATCAAATGAGAAATTAATGTATCGCTCGTGCGTACATGTGGACTATCGCTTCAACGTAGCAATATGAATCATTTTCCATCACTGAATCTCATAAATATTTATAAACATGAATTTAATAAATATTTATTATATTTATTATATAATTATTATTTAATGATAATATATTATTTATCTTTCTATCCTTATATTCATTAGAAAATATAAATAATATTTAGGCATAAGTATGAATTACCATCTCTACAAATAGTGAAAGTCATTTTTCCATCATCTCCATTTATGTGTGTTTCTAAATATATATATAATGAATATATATTATATTTAGATCATTTTTAACACTAATAAGGTTATATAACCATGATGAATAATCAATAACAATAACCTTAAAACTAAAACATACGAAAAATGATGTAGTTAACACCTAAAATGATGATGATAATGAAAGATTGTTAACAAATGAGTGATAAGATTTTACAAGTAAAAGTTTTATAGTATTATAAGTATAAATATAGTTCTATTATAGATTTATAATAATTTCAAACTTATTATATAGGATTTTATAGAACTTACAAATCAATCCAAACTTGAGGTAATGGTTTCTCATCTCACTTTTATTTAGGTGAGATATATGCCATGATAACCACTTGTTTCTTTCTTGTGGAGTATATAGTTTCCATTTTATATTACATATAATGAATCTATTTATATTAATGGTATTTAAAGTATAATTATATTTTTTTTCATTCATGGGGGATATGATTCAAAAATGACCAAAATAGTAAGGGTTTTATGTTTCAATGTCACTATTTACCCGGATTGTTTATGTTTAAATTTATGATGAAAAAATTATATGATTTATCTTTAATAAATATCATGATTTTTATTCAAATATTTTTATTCATAGAAAACAAACCTTTTAATTTCATTTGTTTCTCTTTATGTATTCTTATTAAGCAAAGAATGTTTTAAATGAAAATATACTTTTTTTCTATTTCATTAGAAATATTTTTATTATATGTCTATATTTTCTTTAAAATATTTTCAATAAATATTTTACCATTTTAAAAGGATTTATTAAAGTCAATTTTCCCCGTTTTTAAATTTCTAAAAAATTTTAAAAAAGGAATATAATTTTCATTTTCTGAATGAGGCATTTTTACCAAAGGTGTGAACATAGTCATTGTGTTATCATTTACCACATGAACAACTTTTTCCACCATCATGAATACTATTTTATTTGAATATTAATTTAAAATTTTTCTTAGTTATTTTAAAAGAAAAATTATTTCCCGATATTCTGGATATTTTTTATTTTAAATAACTTATTATAAAATGAAAAGGCTATTTTCCTCAAGAAATGTTCCCAGATCATTTAAAAGTATTTTCATCTATAACAACACAATTTGATGTTTCTAATTATATACTAAGGATATGATTAAATTTTAATATCTTTTTATTTATCTAAATAATTATTGATGATAATGATGAATCGTTGATGAAACCTATTTTATTTCCAAGATGTTATGCTATTATGAAATGATAAATATTTTCAAGAACTTATAGTATACATATAAATTGATTATAACTATATGATTAGAGGGTCTATTATATACCTCCAATGAATTGGGTAATGATTAATGTGTATGATATCAAAGGGTACACATGCCAACCCAAAATAGGGTACACGAGTGGTTATCCCAACCTTAACGAATGCCGACGCTTGGTTATCCCAAGCCTAATTTTTTTATGAATTACTTGGTAGGTATCCTTGAAATAGTAATTATATGATTATGATTATTATTTTGTTATTAGAATATATATGAAATGTTCTTATGATTATGATATGATCTCTAGGATTATTATATTTCATTATTCAATGACACATGTATTATAAACTACTAAAACCTCGTGCCATGGTAATGATAAATTAATTACTGGGCATGATTACCAAATTTTTAGATTATATTTCCCATACCCATATGATTATTTGTGATTAAATATGATCATTGAATCATATCATTGATGTTAAACCTTATTGACAATCATATCACATACTTTCTTATATTTCCTTTCCGCAGATTATAAAGAATGGTTTTAAGTAGGGTATGACTAAGAAGTGTACTATGTGTGATGAACATTGGAGGCTATATTGAATATATTTTAGTAAAAAAGATAATTAATAATACTATCTTCAAAAACAATATAATTTTATAGTTATAAGGCATGTATTGTTATGGAATGTATTAAATATTCATCTAATGTGACACATTAATTATGTATGTAATGTTTACATTACCTCATTTGGTATCATGGAAGGGTTTAGTGATTTTAAGATATTAGAATGAGAGAAATTTTTTGAAAACCATGAGTTTAAGTATAAGTAAATGATTAAATAATAAAGCTTTTAATAAAGTAGATATTAAATGGTTTTAATAGAAAATATATCCTTACCACTTAGATATTTAAAAGTTGGTTTAGTTTTAGAACATATGCACTTAGGGGTAAAAACATTGAAAGGGGTTAATTGGGTATTAACATGATTATCACCAGTGCAACATGAGTGAGCCTAAGACTAAACACTAGAATATACACTCTTTGATGATATGATTGGGTTGATTCACATTTTATGATGAACCATTATTACGAATATTACTAGATAACGACCATGGATGACCCAGGTTAAACCAATGGTTTCATAGATTGAAAATAAGGTTTCATGATTTAAACACTCTATAAAATATTTATAATTATTATATGATTTATCACTAGTATTATTGTTTCTCACACTATGTTTTTTGGATCTAGTAAATGTATGGAACTAAGAGGAATCATTTTAAGACAGAATGTCATAGATAATTCAATAGCTATTCTCTAGATAAACCAAATGAAATGGGAGACAGAATGAGAAACCCTGTGATCATTTCTAAATAGATATCTCAATATATTATTAAAAACCTCAACATTTCTGTGTTTCATTGCACAAATAATAATTGAAAAATATATTTTCATCGATGTTTAGTTGATGAAGAATATCGGGGAAAAATAAAAAGATTATAATATTTCATGAATGAGGGAAGAATCTCCCATGTAAATGTATCAAATGATTGAGAATATTTTTTTTGAATGGAAAATTAGGGCATAAGGAACGTTATTTTTGAGGGAAAAGAAATTTTTTTATGGAGATAAATAAATTATATCATAACGTTCCATTTATATTTTAATGTAGTATGTGTGGGAAACATAAACATTATATTATTAAATGCACTGATATAAGGTCTAACACTAATTCCAAGTAAGGGTTTATGCTATGTCAACCACTTCAGTGGATCATAATGGTTATAGAATAATTATACCTTACTCAAATGTTGGGGATACTGAGTTTAAATTTGTAAGAATGTGACCTATGAAAATCATTTTGTAAATCATTTAGTGGAATTTTATGTAATTTTGAGAATTTATTAACTATCTCTATATATATTCTAAATAAAATTCTATAATATGGAAATCATGTTTGAGAATCCAAAGAAACATATTATTTCCTATCAGTGATAGGATGAATATGAAATTTCAATGGAAATTGTATGGGTATTGATTCTTATTCATAATGGTTTTTATCATATATGAGTAGGGAGAAACTCAACATTGAATATATGTATATTATATGCAAGTTTTTGTTAGGTTTTTTCAGAGGAGTTTCCTAGTCTTCCTCCAAATCATGATGTTGAGTTTTCAACAGAACTCATACTTGGGGCTACACCTATTTAAAAGACTCTATATAGAATGGCCTTGATTGAGTCGTAGGAATTGAATAAGGAACTCCAATAGAATATAGATAAGGTATTCATCCATATTATTACCATAACATGTGGTGAACTAGTTCATTTCATTAAAAATTAATATAGATCAATGAGAATATGAATTTATTTTTAGGAATTTAGCAAGATCGGGATGAAGAATATTTTTCATTTAACCCATATTGATGATTTATTTAGTCAATTTTGAGGATCAAAATAATTCTCAAATATTTACCATTATTTTGGATACTCTTAATTGAGGGTAAAAAGTTAAGACATACTTAGGGAAACCTTCTATATAAGGCATGTACACTATGAATGTATTTTGAATCTATTTGGACTTATTAATTCCATTTCTATCTCTATGGATTTAATGTATATAGTGTTTATAGATTACCTCAATAAATATATTGTTTATAGATGATATTATTATATAATTTATAATAAAGGAAGATAATGAAGATCACTTGAGAAACTTTTTTAAAACTTCAACAAGTTTATATTCTAGTTACAAAAAGTATCATTATTGAGGCATGTAATCACAGTTGAGGGTATAATAATAATGCTTTGTGAATAATTTATCCTGGATCTATAATCTACTCTCCATAATAACTAAAAAGGGAGTGAAGTTCCTTTGGACTAATTAATGTGAAGAAAATTTCAAGGAAGTAAAGAGAATGTTGGTCATTTAACCTATAGCTAGACTAACCTATAATAGAGAGGGGTTTTTGATTTTAAATGATGCATTAAGGAAGGGAATGGTATTTTTTCTTATATAGAATTTCATAGTGGTAGGGTATTCTTCTCATTAATTAAAGGCTCATGAGAAAAATTATCTGATGAGTAAATTTGAGTTAGTAGTGGAAAAGTTATCATAAATAAAATGGATAAATTTTATTTATGGAGAATAGTTTGATATATATAATGATCATAAAATTTTAAAGTATATATTCACCTATAAAGAGCTCAATATGAACCATAGAGGATGGTTTGAGCTGATTAATGATTAGGACTACTCAATACATTAGCACCCTAGTAAATCAAAAATGGTGGATGATGATTTGAGTCTAAAGGATCAATCATGATTATATATGATGAAGATAACAAAAGATCTAATATTTATGTATTTTCAATGGATGTAATTTGAAATATTGAATGAAGGGGATCGATATTATCTTTCTCAAATATGTGTTCGACCATCTATCCATGTGAAGATTAAAGAGTCACATAAAGAATATGTTAAGCTGTAAATTAAGGTGTGAATTTTTCAAGAGTTCAACCTTGATTGTGTTGGAATGATAAGTTTTATAAACAAAGTATGTGACCTTGTTATAATATAATTGAATTAGTGATGGGATAAATATCATATCTCATTATTATCTATTCATCTTGGAAGTAAGAATATGTATAAAGACCATAAGAAAAAGTTTTGGTGGGATAACATGAAGAGAGATATCACAAAGTATGTATCTTAGTGCTTGGTATTGAAAACATTTAAGCCTAAGTGAAAAATCCTTTTGGTATGTTACAAACATTACCTAAATCCATATAGAAATGGGAAAATTTCACCATTTATTTCATTATTGGACTCCCCAAGAAATCAAAAGGGAATAATTCAATTTAAGTTATTTTTGATATGCTTAAAAAGTAAGAACATTTCATTTCATTTAGAGAATATTTATATCTCGATATGATTACCTAGATATACATTAAGAAAGTTTAAGTTTTCATGGAGTACCCCATTCTATTGTATCTGATCAATATCAGAGATTTATCTCAAATATTTGGAGAAGTATTTAGAAAGATCATGATATAGAGTTGTGTTTTAGTACAACATATCATCCTCAAATAGATTATTAGTATGAGATTACCATTCATACCAAGAATGATATGCTAAAATCATATTCTATATATTTCATAGGTGTTTGGGATCAACACTTTTATCTCGTTAAATTTTTATATAATAGTAGATTTAAATGGAACATTCTAATGGATCCTTATGAACTCCCACATGGAAAGATGTATAGATTTAAATCATACTGGGATGAAGTTGGAGAATAGAATATATTGATACAAGAGATAGATTAGTAATTTTAAGAGAAATTTAGTTCCATTTAGTAAGACATCAATGCAAATCAGAATCTATAGAAGTGTTATACTAAAAATCATTAGTGAGATTAAAAATTTAAAGTTAGTGAGAAGGAATTCTTGTGAATTTCTCCATGGGAGATCATGATGAGTGTAAAACCCTAGGTAATATTAATATTAAATAAACTACACACCTTATAAATATTCTTGAATTATATTTTATAGAGATATATTAATTATAATGACATTAAGTAATTTTTCAATTAGAAAAAAAAAACAATTTTACTCTTGATATATTTTTTTAAAAGAATAATTTTAAATTTTAGAGTTTTAAATCGAAAAAATGAACATAATTTTTGATATAAACATGTCAAAATTATCTCAGTGTGATATTTTGTGAATTTATTAAAAAAATTGATTTTGTTTGAATAATATAATGTTTTAATTTTTTAGAATAGTATCTTTTCTTTTCATGAATCTAATTAGTATAATTTTTTGGATTATTTTTAAATTTTCATTTCAATAAATATTATACATGAATTCGCTATAAAAACATTTTCATATTTAAAATGCATTTTCTTGGAAAATAATTTTTTTTCACATTTTGCGGGTTTGTTTTTAAAATAAATTTTTAACACTTACAGAAATTTAATTTGATAAAATGGACCCAATTTTTGGAATAATAATTAATTTATTTTAATGAGTCCACTTTATTTTTTTCATTATGAATATTAACTTTTCTAAGAAAGTCAGCTACGATGGTAAGAGTAAAAAAATGTTAAAAGGTTTAAAACTGAAATGATAAGGGTTACAATGAAATAAAACACATATATGTTCTATTTACTAGTCATATTTGAAGCCTATATTATATATTATTTCAAAATGGTTCATTTTAGAGAAATTTTTATTGAGTAATTCATTAATATATTTTAATATTATAAGAAATTACAAGAGTATCCACTCCCCCACTAATAAAAGAGAACCTCCTATCCACTTATATATACACTTCAAGAGACTCTTAGATCATCCGATACTAACCCCAATCCATTATTAACATCCATCCCCTTTTCTTAAAGGTTCAAGTACGATTATAATAACATATTAGAAATGTATCAGGTATAAATATAATGGGATTATCTGAAGAAGAGGTATAGTTCTAAACCAAGTGTTTTTTTATTTATTCTTATACCTCTTTTAAATATTCACAATTCATTTAAAAGTAAAAATATCTATATATTAAATATATTTTATTGCTATTTTGTTTATGTTATAACACTTTTTAATATACTTATCCTTCTTAGGGGAAATGAAAACATCAATCATGTGTATGTGTGGACTACGACCTCCACAAAGTGATGTGTTTTGTTTTTAATCACTGGATTACATTTATGGTTAAAATTGTGGATAAATTAAATATATATGATATCTATAAAATAATAATTATTATATAATGAAAATATATTACTTATATTCTTAACTTTTCATCTTTTGTAAAATGATAACATCACTCACTCAGATATGTGGTTTACCACCTCTATGAAACAATGTGATTCATTTCTCATTTACACCTTACAAGGATTGTCATTAAGATTGAAATAATGTATAAATACTAAATTTATAAATTCATAACTATTCTATAAAAGTAAAATAGTATCTATCTTATTTCATTTACACAAATTAGAAAAGTGGAAACATCATTCATGCGTATATAGAAATTTTCATCTCAATTAAATGTCAAGATTAATTTTTAAAGACTACATGTAATGGTGGATTTAAAATTTTATATAATTTATAAATATGATTATTATAATTTTTTCAATAAATTTTAGTTAATTTAATCATAAACCCTTTGACCATAGTCAACAAACCGATGTTATTTTGGGATTATAAGCCAAATATCTTCAAAAAATTTGATGTGAAATTAATAGATTTAGTATAAAATGGATATAAGTGAAATAAATAAATATTAAACATGAAAAATGTAATTTATAAATTAAATAATTAACATTTTTTTATTATTATGAAATATAATGAACATGAATGACAGTTCAGACTCAAGGTAGGTGATACGTTACCTTAAAACATTGTTTTAAATTTTTAAAAGATTTATTTTCTAAATAATTTTCCTCCATGTAAATATTCTTAAAATTAAATTATTGGTGTATTTTATAGACATAATGAATTATATGTGAAATTATATTTTTCTTTTTACATAATTTAATTTTTTCACAAAGGAAGTTTTTTACATATTTCAGATAGCATGTTTTGAATTTCTTTACAAAAAGAAAAAGGAATGTTCTATTTTAAAGTATATAGCATCAAAAAAAATTCTTAATGACAAAATCATTATTTTATATGGGTATTTTTTTTGAAAATTAATATTTTATTCAATTAAAGAAACCCTTTCCATTGTTCAGGGTATTTTATTTTGGACTTTGTGGTTTTAAAGGAAAAAGATATATTAATATATGAAAATGATTTACTTATGAATTAAATAGTATATTTGTATGAGTTTTATGATTAAAATTCAATATTTTATGTGTTTCATATTTTTAATGGATCTTTGGAACTTTTTATGATGATTGGAGAGCCTAATATATCTCTCTAATTCATTGGTTAAATATTATGTTCTCTGCATAGTTATGTTGGAATTAACTAAGTAGGTTATTCAATTTTGTAATGTTTTTTTGTAAGGGTTCTATAAATATGAGGTCCCAATTACCCTACATGACTTTTATATGATTTTTAATTAGTGTTAATTGAAATATTTTAATTTAATAAGGTAATATAATTTTATTTTATAAATGTAAAGTTTATTCCATTTAAGGGTTAGAATGTGTTTTTGTACAAAAATATTTTTCGTGAAAATGTTTTTTTAATTTATTAAGTTAATCTATTGATTTTTTAAAAGACCATCATGATTATAATTTTTTCCCTTTATTTTTTCTTAAAAACTATTTTATGAAAAAGTTTGGGCATTAAAAATGATTTCGTTTGTATATAAATAATTATATATAATCAAATTTTATTATATTAATGGAACACTCTCTTATATGATCTTATGATTCAAAATGGAATAATGAGTTTCAATTTTATATTTTTTATATACCTTATTGAGTTTTTTGTAGCAATATCATATTTTGAATTTTTTCATTGATTTTAATGATGGTTAGGAACAATGATGAATTAGAGTTGAAAATCATGAAGATTTTTCCAGAAAAGAAAATGTGTTTAATTTTAAAAGTATTTTACTGTGAAAAATGGATACATAGTTGAATTTCCCCCTTATAATGCATAGGTTTGTTTCATAAGAGTTATTATATAATTATCTATAACTCTAACCCAAGAAAAAAATATTTAGTAATTCAGAAAAAGAGATATTTCTTAATTAAAATTTAAAATATGGTTGAATAAGGTTTGGGTTCTTATAGTTGCTATCGGAGTAGGGTTTAGATAATTTTAAAGTTTAGGATAATGTAAGTATTTACCCTTAAGTGATTCTAATTTATGGTTATCATGATATATAATTTTAAGATTACGATGATGCTTCATTTATGCTATGTCTGTTCAGAATTTGTTTCTATAGAGGAAACATAAAAGTTTATGTAAGAAGGAACAAAGAGGAAAATATCATTCTGAATTAGTAACATGGATTTTTTCGAATTTGAAATAGGTAGTTTATTTCTATGATTTTTTAGTTTATGTAGGCTATTAATGGTGGTGGAATCCATGTTAGAGTGAAATGACTTTCATCGTAGAGGAACATTTATATAGTAGAGCATTTTCTGAAATAACACCCTCTAGTATTCAGTGGATCTTCTAACCCAGTGGTTTATAATGCATGGATTAATTATTTGGAAAAGATATTTTAAGTCATGGGTTGTTTGGAACATTAACAGGTAATTATACCTCTTTATCATCCTAAATGTTAAAACAATTTATGGTGGTAAATGGTATGCAATACTAGGGAATGAAAATTTATATATTCCTTGGAATAAGATGAATTTAAGAATATTTTCCTTGGTAAATATTTTCTTAAGGGTGTTACATAGATAATAAAAAATAAATTCATGGAATTGGGAAAAAAGTGGAATGATTTAGTGGATAAATATGAAGAAAACATCACTTGATTAACAATATACACAACAAACTGTATCCAAGATATTAATTGTAAAATTAATTGGTTTTAATCAATATTAAAGCTAATATATCCAATTAAATTGGATTATAATAAATTTCAAAGTTATGATAAACCTATTATATGTTACGAGATGGTAGAAATTGATTTTTTTTTATGATTATGTATTCCATTAAAATAATCTAAAAATGATGTCTATATGAAATGAAATGGGGAGTAATCCATCGAATAAATCCCAAGGTAAGAAAATAATGTTTCCATATTTTGATAAGTTTGGTAAAAATAACAGAATAGAGTATCATATAAAACATGGGAAGTGTTTCCGGTGTGGTAATTTCGACATGTGTCTCATTAATTCAAAGAAAAGTATAATAGTAATGATCATAAAAATAATTAAAAAATATGAAATATATCTATTAAATGTAATGGAATGGTTATAATGTGAGTACTTGTTAAAATAAAGTAATGAAGGATGAAATTCATCATGATAAAAAGTCAAAAGGTGCGGCTAAATCATTTGAGACTACTTTTGAAATTTTTTGACCATCCAAAAATGTGGTTTTTGGTATATTACTTGTTTATTCAGATTACACTATTTCCATGTTTCGTTTGGGGTCTACACATTCTTTAATTTTAAAAACATTTTATCCTAAAATAGAAATTTCACCTTGAGAAATGATTCCATAAATTTGGTAAAAACACCAGAGGGTAGTATTAAGGTAAAAATAAATTAGGAGAATCTTTACATTATCACTTATAAAAGTCCTTTACCTGAATAAATAATATTTATTCCCCTTATAGTGTTTGATTTTATTTTGGGTATGGATTAGATTTATGTTCATCATATTAAGATAGACTGCAGAGCTAATGAAGTTTATTTTCAGATTGATATTTAGTTAGTATACAATAATGAATTCATACCATTGATAACATTTCAATTAGTTGATAAATTGATTAATGATGAAAATGAAATTCATATTTCATATATTTTTGAGAAGAAGGAAACCATTAAAATTAGTGACATTCATACTATAAATAAATATCTAGATACATTTCCTAATAATGTTTATGATATTATACATAATTAATAGAATAGGTTTACTATTTAATTATTTCTAGATGAAAATACGATATCAAATCCTTATATCAAATGGATCAATTAGTACTTTTGGAATTAAAAAAGTAGATTCAAGAGTTTTTTGATAAATAATTAACTCATCGTAGCACTTCACTATGGGCTCATCCTATTTTTTTACTAACAATAATGATAGTTCCATGATAATTTACATTAATTATGGAGAATTAAATGGCATCACTATTACAAATAAGTATCTATTTCCATATATAAATGAATTTTTTGTTCAGCTCTAAGGAGATTAGTATTTTTAAAATGTTCATATCAGGTATGAGCACCATCAACAAGAGGTAAATTAGGATCAAATTCTAAATATTCTACTTTGAACTAGGTATGGGCATTATGAGTTTTTGGTTATGCCCTTCCGGTTATAAATGCTCCAGATTTATTTATAGACCTTATGAATAAAGTTTTCAATGAGTTCATGGATAAATTTATAGTAATTTTTATTGATTAAATCCTTATATATTATAAAATTTATGATGATCATGAAAAAAATTGGGGGCTATTCTACAAACATTAAAATAAAAGATGTTATATGGAAAATTTATTAAATGTGAATTTTAATTGGGATGGGTTTCTTCCTTTGGACGTATTCTAAACATAGGAAGACTAATTGTTGATCAATATAAAACTAAGGTGTTTTAATATTTTCCAAGACCTACAAATATCATAAGGATTCATATTTATCTTTGATTAATTGGTTACTACTGATGGTTTGTTGAAATATTTTAACAGTTATCTATACCACTAAAAAAATTAATATGAAAAGGTGTTAAATTTATCCTGATGAAATAATGCGATGAATGTTTATAGGAATTAAAAATAATAATATTGAATGCTCTAATTTTGGCTCTTCGATATAGAAATAGTGACCTTTTTATCTTTAGTGATGCTTATTTAACTGGTCTTTGGTTGTTTTATAATGTATAATGACCAAGAAATCACTTAAGATTCATATCAATTAAAGATTCATGAGAAATATTATCCCACAAATGACCTTGAATTTTCATTATTATTGTGTTATTTAAAAATATATAGAAAATATTTATATAGAGTGAAGTATTAAATATATACTGATTATAAAAGTCTTAAATATATATTCACTCATACATAGTTTAACATGAGGTAGAGAAGATAGCTGGAACAAATTAAGGATTATGACTACAAAAATCATTCCTATCCAAGAAAAGGAAACAGAGTAGATGATGCTTTAATTTGGAAAAATAATTCACCATTAACTATGCTACATTTTGAATATAATCATTTGGTTAATGATTTGATGAATATTGGTTTAGAAATTATGAATACATGAACCTCCTCTATTTTTAGGTGTTAGTGCTGTCATTATTTTTCTATAGAATTAAGAAAGACCAGAAGGAATATATTGGTCTGAAATAAAGATTAAAGTTAGTCAAGAAGGGTTAGTTTCATGAGTTTAATATTGAAAACAATGGTGTTATTGGATTTAGAAATAGGTTATGTGTTCTAATTGAATCCAAATAGAAGAAAAAAATATTATGTGAAGCTCATAAATCTCTATTTTTTGTTCATCCTGGTAGTACTATGATGTATAGAGACATTGAAGAACATTTCTAATCAGATGGAATTAAAATGGATATTGTTGAATTTACTATGAAATGTTTTAATTTTCAATAGGTTAAAGAAGAATGATAATTATGGAAGGGAATACTTCATCCTTTACCATTTCCAAAACAGAAATGAGAAAATATAGCTAAGGATTTATTGGTTGGATTACCAAATACATCTCAAAGAAATAATGAGATATGGTTATTATTGATCTTTAAACTAAATATGAAAATTTTATTCTTATTCGAGATAATAAATATTTTGATCATCTTTATAGTATTTATATTAAATAGGTAATCAGATTATATGGGCTCCCTATTTCTATTATATATGTTCATGATCCTAGATTTACATCTATTTTTTGTAACAAAATCTAGATGTCCTTGGGTAATGAATTAAATTTTAATACATCTTTTCATCCTTAGTCTTATGAAAATATAGAGAAAAAGATTCAAACATTAGAAGACCTGACTCAATCCTGATTTATAGTTTAGCAGGGAAATTTGGATAAACATTTGTCCTAATTTGAATTTTCTTAAAATAATAGTTTTTATTCTGGTATATAGATGTCACCTTTTGATCCATTATATTGAAAGTGGGGTCAAACTCTATTTTATTAGGATGAAAGAGGTGAAACAACGTCTTTGGTACTGGAATTTGTAGAATTAGTGGTTGATAAAGTTATGGAAATATATCAATATTTAAGGATGTCTCAAAGTATGAAGAAAAGTTAAACAAATAACCAGAGGAAAAATATTTCATTCGAGGTCAGAGAACTTGTTTTTATTAATGTATCTATATTAAAAAGTATTATTAATTTTAGTAAAAAGGAAAATTTATGTCAATAATTAATTTAATCATATAAAACCCTAGAGAAGGTTGGATCAGTTTCCTTCTATTTGGACTCACCTATGAGTTTTTCCCAGGAACCTGATGTGTTTAATTTTTCATTATTAAGGATGTATGTTCTAGATTCATCACATTTTTTTTCTCTGAAGCATTATATTGGTAAGATAATATTTCATATGATAAATTACCTATTCAGATTATTGAATACAAAGAGAATGTTCAATTGAATGAGGAGACTCACTATGCTATGTTTTTATGAAAAAACCATATGATTGAAAGTACAACATGGTAATCAGAAAATGCTATGAAGGAAACATATCCCCATATATTTAAGTAATGAATAAAATTATGAGGAAAAAATTTCTAAAAGGAGTAAAGAATATAAAAACCCAGGTAATGTTAAATAGTATCTCAATTTCATGCCTTATTAATATTCATGAATTATATTTTATATAGTTATATTCATTATAATAATATTATACAATTTTTTAATCAAAAAAAGAAATATTTTTATTCTTAGAAAATTTGTTTACATATATTTTATGGATTTATTTATAAGATTGTTTTATAAATTTTGGAAATATAATTTCAAAAAATGTACTTAATTGTTTATATCATGAAGCCAAAATTAAGTTAAATTTATTTTTTGATAATTTTTTTAAAAAATTGATTTTTGGGTGAATAGTTGAAAATATATACTTTTAAGAAAAAATTTCTTTTATTTTTAAGTATTTATAGTCCTATTTTGTTTTAAATTGGATTTAAAATTTCATTAGTTCCTTTTTATTATACATAATCCTATAAATTTCATTATAATGACTATTATACTTGAATTTGGAATTAAAATTTTTTATACTTAGAAAGGAATTTTTATGGAAAATTATTTTCATTATGTTTTGGGTGATTTTTTTAACACCCTTACCCAATATGTCTGGAGCCGGTTCATTTTTTATAATATTTGTGTGATCAAAATAAATCAAATCTCGAAGGACAGATCAGTTTAGTAGCCTTGGAAAAACTAGATACAAACATAAGTTTTACATTACATCTTGAAATGAAAAACAACATATTGTCTCTTTTGAAAACACTCATATCCCTTAGATTATCCCTACATGTCATTCATAATAGAATTTTTCTCATCCTGGGGAAAAATTAAAAATAAGAAAGGGCTATGTTCAGATTCTCAGTAAGGATAAACAATATAGTGAAAGCTATCATAAATAAGTGTAAACTTTTAATGAAAGGTATAAAACTAAAACAAAAGCCTTCTAAACATAATCTTAAGCATAATATGAAAAGAATAAATCAAATAATTCTATTTAAATAGTAACATATATATTCTACTATTTTAATAACCACATGTAATATAAATAACTAATCTCATAATGAGGGAATTCATAATGATGTAAATCATAGCCATACCATCAAGGCGTCATGTTAAGACCACACATAAACATACCATAAAATCCTCATTCCATGAAACTAGTGTTTATCTTGATACATGTCGATGCATTATGGTGATATAATGGGCCCACCCATCACTTACTAAATCAAATTCATTCCCCAATAGAAAAGGGTGAAACATAACATAAAAATTCAAATTAAAACTAGTATACGTAATGTTAATAATTTAACCATAAACCATTAATGGTTTAAAAATAACACTTCCATAATAAAACATACAATAAAACATTAAATAAAATTTGGAAGATTTTATTATAATAATTAAACCTCAATCAAGTATAAAATCCAATAAAGTATGTTGAAATATATGAAAATAATCTAATAAATTCATTAAAACTCTTCGAGATAAATATCCCTTTTAATTGGAAGTTATTTAAGATGAGAAATTATAAAAGAAAAAATTTCTTTTGAAAATAACCTTGTAATATTTTAATAGAATCTTCAGAATTTAAAGGTTTCATAACATTAGAAAATATCCGCTCACTCTGTATATGTTAAAAAAGCATTCTTTTATTAATTTACCGAAAAAGTTATAAAGTTGCTTGTTTGAAAAATGACAGAAAGATTGTTTTCAAAACATTTTATAATTGTTCAAACATTTGTAAAAATTAATTTAAACGATATTCGATAATATTTTGAAATACATTTTAAGAAACATGGACATGTATAGTAAAGATGTCCCAGTAGATACTTACGTATAAACAACCTCAGATAATAATGAGATTGTGAAATTAATGCTCATCTTGTAAATTCCATTAGTAAATGTTGATTTAATCTTATTTATAATGTTTAAATTATGTTAATAAATTATATCATAACGATATACATATTTATTATATCATATATGATCCTCTAATAACGTTTTATTAATAATATTTCAGTATTACCTTTATTTTGGGTGTTAACTACTTCGTTTTCATATGCAAGTGTTGTTTTGAAAGTCATGTCTGTTATTAATAGGATGTTTTTCATTAATATACATAATTATATAAAGTTATTAATAATTATTTTTACTCATTATATAAATTTTTTAATCATTCTTGAATGGTTAACGTGGAGAATGAATATCACCATGTCGTGGAGAAGGTAGGTCCTACGTACGTAGGAGCGATGATATCACTCCCTTGCTGGATAAATGTTATGTAATTGGATGATATATTAATTATAAATAATTATTATCATGTTATATTCATCATTTATATGCATTATACTAATCATTATACCCATCCAAACAAAGTATCATTGAATATAAAATTACACCATGATGTGGAGACGGTAAGCTGCACGTACACACACATGGTGATATAGTTATTCATAGGATGGATAGAAGGGGTAATATGGTTGTACCATAATAATAACATCATATAATAATGCATATGATACCATAGTTATTACTTTAGTATTTAAACAACAAAGGATGTGGTAGTATAAGAAGAAAGGAAATTGAATGGAATTGGGGAAAAAATTACCTCTTCTTTGAGCGGCTCCTTTTGATTTTAACAAAAAAAACATGTTAGGATGGATTTATGCCACAATTATGGCCTCTAATATGACTTTAGGGATGTTTTTAGGATTATTGGTTAGTTTTTGGCCAAGAAAACGTTTTTTAGAGGTGAAAATAAAAGATATTGAGTGGATCCCTTTTATAATAGAGGGGAGGGGCACTTTTGCAAACTCCAAGAATATTAATTTATTATAAATTTATTTTCCATTTTTAATATCTCAAAAGTAATTTATTTAAAGTAAAACATAAATATGGGTTGAAAACCTGTTATCCAATTATTTTTATAGAATTTTATGTCACAAACTAATCTTATCTTTTGGATTTAACCCTTATTTAAACAGTTTAACACTTAATGTGTTTACTAGTATTTTTAACATATAGGGTTAATATTGTTACTATGAAGTTCAAAATGAACAACAATTAAATAATTTATGAAATAATTAACATTATTGATTAGTTGGGCGAACCTGATATTTTTATGAATTTTATTACATTTAATAAAATATTATTTATTTTAATGTATTATTTTTGTCAATTTTGATATTATTCAATATTTTAATTTTTAAAAATATCAAACCATCCTGATAAATTAGAACCAATACTTTAAATATGTCAATAAAATATCTAAATTATCTATAAAATTCGTGGATTTCATTAATTAATTCAAATATTATTTATTTTAATATTTGTAATATCATTTAATTGATTATTCCTTTAGCCCAAATGGCCCGAAGGCCTTTTTTTAATGAAATTACCCCTATTAAGGGTTTAAGGGGAACCCATACATAACCTGTAGTCTCAAGGAACAAGGTATTACTGGCCTGCAATACATGACCTGAAGCCCTAGAGGCATACCATACCCAATACATAGCCCGTATGCCCAACCCACTTGAACTACCTCTCCCCAGCTTCTGCATCATTGATCACCTAGCTCCCCACCAAGCATTGCTGATTGGCTACCATTTCCCTGTACAAAGCTACACGGTGCCTGGTACTGATGGAGGCTACCATACCCTCTCATTCTTCTAATCTAATTAGCTCTGCTTCTGGTGGCTGTTACTCTTATTGCTCTGATTCTCTTCTGGGGCCTGTTCTATGTGAATTGGGCTACTCTATGGTCTATGTGGCCTGAAGGCCCTATGAACCGATGGCCTTTGATAACCTAAAGGCCCTTGAGAGATTAAGGCCTTTAATTACCCTATTTACCATTAATCGTGGTAAATAAAATCCAAATGTTTCTATTAAAAGAAAGTATTTTGATCTAATTTGACTATATTTTTTATAATAATTACAACAATGTGTGTCTGTTTTTTAAAATTCAATTAATAGAAGCGGTAAAATTAAATTTAATGTAAATCTCGGAAATGTGGCTTTACAGCGGGTAAAATAGACGTTCAAAAGTTAAATAAATTTTTATTTATAATTCTATTATAAAATGATTCCAATTCAATATATTGGCTTAATATATTTATTATATATTGTGACATTAAAATAAATTTATACTAAAAAAATTATTTAAATGAAAAAGCCTTTTCTAACGGAAATGTGGTATTTTTCACTATTTCTCAAAAATTGAATGTTTTCAAAAAATTACCATAATTTCACTCTAAGATAATTTTGATATTTCAAATTAAAAAATGGAGTATATTTTGAAAAATAAAATTTATAATTTTTTAATGTGGTTAATACTATTCATAAACACTTTTTAAATGGCTAGTTCGATAGGTTATGGTGCACTCAAATTTAGTGTTGTGTGTAGAGAAAGCTATTGAGTTATTGAAAAAGAAGCATACCATTGAAGCTTGGGGTATTACATTCTTACCTTGTTTAAATAAATTTTTCTTCGAAGTTTCTAGAATGTCATTTCATAAACAGATTCTGGTGGTTCTTTATTATAATTTCTTCAGGTTCCCACATCGCCTCTTCCTTTTTATGGTTTCTCAAAAGAACTTTTATGAGAAGAGTCATCCGATTTGTCAACATTTGTTCTCTGGTGTCAAGAATCTTGATAGTAAACTAACAATAAGACATATTGAGTTCAAGTTCTATTTCTTCATAGGTGAGTACATGCACCGGGTCTAGCATATATTTCCTAAACAATGATACGTGCAACACATCATGAACTATGAAGAGACTTGCTGGCATTGCCAAACGGTAAGATATATCTCCAATTAGTTCTAGAATTTTGAAAGGTCTGATGTACCTGTGATTTAATTTACCCTTATTATCAAATCATTTAACACCCTTCCATGGAGATACCTTCAGGAAAATGTGATCTCCTACTTGAAATTCCAAATCCCTCCTTCAGTTATTGGCATAGCTCTTTTTCCTACTTTGAGCAATCTTGATATGGGTTTAAAGAAAATTCACCTTTCTCGTTGTTTCCTCAACAAGTTCCAGGACTACGAGTTTTCTTTTACCAACATAATCCCAACAAGTTTGTATAAAACATCTCTTTTTATATAACGCTTTATATGGTGACATCTGAATACTTGAATAGAAGCTATTGTTAGAGGAAAATTATACTAGATGTAAATATTGATACCATATACCCTAAAAGTGAGGCGCAAAAGATATCAACATGTATTTTAAAGTTTTAATAGTCCTTTCATATTGTATATTAGTTTGTGGGTGGTATACAGTGCTCAAAAGAAACATAGTATCTAGGGATTTCTAAATACTATTCTAGATTCTTGATATAAAATGGGGATCACAATCATAAACAATTAATAGGGGTAAACAATGAATTCTTACAACTTCATTAATATAATGTCTTACTAAACGTTCAGGTGGTAAATATTCTCTTATAGAAAGAAAATGTGCTGATTTAGTAAGACGATCAACTGTAACCAATATTGCATCATTTCTTCTGGGATTCTTTGGTATCCCCATAAAAAATTCCTTCATAATGTCATCCCACTTCTACATAGGTATAAGAAGAGGATTCTTGACTCCTCTAGGATGTTTCCTTCCAACCTTCACATATTGAAGAATCAAACATCTTGACACATAATTAGAAATCTCCCCCTTCATGTTTTCCCACAAAAAATGTTCCATAAAATCTCTATACATCATTGTGCCACTAGGGTGAATAGGGAAATTAGAGTTATGAGCATCATCCAATAATTTCCTTTTTAGCTCAGGTACAGAGGGAAGATATAGAAACTTTAAAAATTTCAATACACTTTCTTCATATATGAAATTTATCAATCTACCATCATTCACTAATTTAATATTATTTTAAAAATCTTCATCATCAGACTGAGAACTTTTTATCCTTTCTAGTAAAGATGATTTGAAAACCATTTTAAAAATTATGGATATTTTAACATCCATGATAATTTCCATATTCATCTTTACTTGATACATGAACATAATATCCCTCTAAACTCTCATTCTATTCATAAATCCATGATCATTCGTACTAAAATCATCTGGAACCTTATTTTCATTCCATTGGTGATGGTGTATTGTGAAATCATATTCCTTAAGTAGCTCAATCCATCTCCTTTGTCTCATATTGAATTCTTTCTATGAGAAAATATATTTCAAACTCTTCTAATCAGTATATATATCAAATCTTTCTTTGTAGAGATTGTGTCTCTATATCTTCAAAAAATATATTACTGCCTCTAACATGAGATCATTATTTGGATAGTTTTGTTAAAGAGTTTTTAACTTACCAGATGCATAAGAAATAACATTATCACTCTACATAAAAACATAGTAGAGTCCTTTCCTTGATGCATCGTTATAAATCATAAACCCATAATTCCTAGATGGTAATCTCAAGGTAGGATAATTTAATGATATTCTATTCAATTTTTCAAAACATTCTTCACACTTTTTTTAAATGAGTTTAACCCCTTTACATGTGATCTTGGTTAATGGGTTAGCCAATTGGGAAACATTCTAGACGAAACACCAATAGTAACCTACTAAACCAGAAAAAATGTGTACCTCAGTTATGCTCATTGGTCTTGGACATTCTTGGATTGACATTATCTATGAAATATCAATGTATATTCCATCCTTTGAGACAATATGGACTCGAAAATAAATTTCCTAAATCTATAATTCACACTTTTTAATCTTCTCATATAGTTCATTTTTTCTAAGAGTGTTTAGAACAATCCCGAATTGGTTCTCTTTGTCATCATAACTTTTAGATTATATCAATATATCATCAATAAATACTACAAAAAAATAAAGATATTCCTTGAAAACTATTTTCATTATATCAATAAAAATATAGGGTTCATTAGTCAATCCTAAAGGAATTATAATAAACTCATAATGGATATACCTAGTTCAGAATGCTGTCTTTGGAATATATTTATTCGTTACACACAATTGATGATATTCAAAATGAAGGTCAATCTTTGAATTTTTCTATCTCCATGAAGTAGATCAAACAAATCATCAATGCGATGTAGGGGACACTTGTTATTTATTTTAATAATATTGATTTATCTATGGTCAATTGATAGCCTCATTGATCCATATTTCTTCATAACAAAAAAAAGGGCTCCCCATGGAGAAACAATAGGGAGAATAAATCCTTTGTTACTCAACTCCTATAGTTTTTTTTATCTCTACTAATTCCACTTTTCCCATTATATAAAAAGTATTTGATGTTGACCTTGAATCGGGGATTAAACCACTAGAAAACACAACCTCTTACTCTGGTGTACTTCTAGGTAAATCCTATAAAAATACATCAATTTATTCTTTTCCAATACTTAATTCCTCAATTTGAAGATTAATATGTTAATAATATCTTTTTTCCCAAGAATTTCATTTAGAAGTGCTACATGAGGTTGATTTATATATGAATCAGATGATGAAGTTTCTCCTTTGAAGATAATGGATTCCACATCTTCCTCAAAAACCATTACTTGTATCTTCTTGAAATAAATTTTCTCATTTAATTTTGATAGCCACTCTATTCTGATGATTATTTCAAATTCAATCATATTTATGGTGATAAGTTCAGAAGATAAATAATGTTTATACGACATAATGGGAACTACCTAACACATCTTTGTTTCAATGAGACTTCCCATAGGGGTTTTGACTAACAACTCCCTTATTAATGTGAATTGGAAATAACTCATTTTTAAAGAAATGTGGGAAGATATAATGAATTATAAGGAACCAGAATCAAATAAATATTTGGTGAAATTCGAGGAAATGATTCAAGTAACTTCCACCACATTATTATGAAATTAAACCTCACTATTTTTATTAGAAAAAGCTCATCCTTGGTCCCTTGGCCTTTTCTGGGGAATGTTTCCTTGATGTTTAGGAAAATCATTTTCATAATGTCCCAAATCTTTAAAAAAATTTAATTGAACATTGGTAACTTTTTTATTCCCCTTAAAAACATGATTTTTGTGGCCTTTTTCTCCACACTTGTTATGAAATACCATTCTATTTAGGCAAGTAACAGGGTGTTTCTTCCCACAATTACCATAGTGTGGAAAGTCAACTTTTCCCTTATTCCCCATACTTCATTTGCTATAGTGTTATTTGGCACTCTTCTTCTCTTAATTAACATTAACGTCATAATACTTAGAGAATTATGTTTCAGTATTCATTACACATGGGACTATATCTTTATATGATGAGAAATATTGTGAGACCAATTCCCATCAAAGGAATGGTTTTAACCCATCAAAGAATTGATCACCCTTACTTATTGGGTTACGTATGTATTCTACAACATTCCTCACTAACATTGTGAATTTAGCGTCATACATTGAAACATTTTCATCCTCCTTTTGTCTTAGACTCAGAAATTTCTTTTCCATATCATCTTTTTGTTCCTGAGGGAAGTATATTTCTAAGAAAATTTATTTAAAGTCCCTCAATTCTATAATTTTTTACTTCTGTATCTTCTTTTTCGTTTTGAATAAATGAACACCATTGATACACATCTCTTGAGAGATGATAAACTGCCACAAGTTTTTTTCCCTTTCCTTACTCCCAAAAGTAAGAAATATTTTCACTAAGGAACTTATAAATTGTTCAGACACAAATGGATTTGTAGTCCCATTGAATGTTTGTGGTTGTTTTCTCTTGAAGTTGTCTTACATTGATCCTTTGGGTTGTGGATCATGCTGCTCTATATAGGTATGGTAATTATTCGTAACCTCAGTCAGTTTTTCCAATACACTAATAAGTTGTTTAACAATAGTTGAATCAGCAACTCTACTATCATTATCTTGCATAAGAGGGAAATCCCAAAATGGATTACATTAATTGATACGATTTCTATTTCTTCCACTATGCACCATTTCAAATCAATGTCATTCACTATATTATGTTATGAGTCATAATGTGTAATTTCAAAATACATAATAAAAATTCAAAAATTTATGCATTTCTAATCTCATAATCATAAAAATTGTTCATTTGGGGACATATTTAATTTTAAAACCATCATAATGATTAGAAAATAAAATGTGAATTATCCTAAGCATATCCCCCAGGAGTATCAAACAGGGTGCACAATAAGTCCTATTGTTGTGTTCCAGGTTACCCTAAGTCAAGACTGAAACACCTTGTCGTAGTTATTACTACTAGGTATATCTATTCAAGAACCACATCCACTTTTAGTATCTACACAGGGAATTATTCACTAGGATTATCTATATAATATCTACATTATCAAAACTTTAGTATGTTCTTCTATACTTATCATCAAATTCTATCATAGGGAAGTGTCCCATAATTATGTTCTTTTTCTAAATATAGTCTCCAAGGTTTGTTATAAACTTAATTTGATACCAAGTGTAATGCCCCAACACTAGAATATTTGACTTGGTGCATTTTTTTACATTGTAATGATCAAAAGAAATCAAATCCTGAAGTACTGATCAAAGCCCTTGAAAAACTAGATACAAACATAAGTTTTACATTACATCTAGAAATTAATAACAACATAGTGTGTCCTTTGAAAAAACTCATATCCATTATAATATCCATACAGGACATTCATAATATACATCTTCTCATCTTAGGGGAAAATGAAACATAAGAAAGGGGTGATATATATGCTCAGTAAGGATAAACAATACAATATAAGCTATTATAAATAAGCGTAAACTTTTATGGAAAGGTATATAACTGTAAAAAAAGCCTTTTAAACATAATATTAATCATAATATATATATAATAAATAAAAAAATCCATTTAAACATTCACATGGATAATCTACTAGTGAAATAATCACATGAAATATCAATAACTAATCTCATAATGGAGGAATGCATAATACCAAACATCATAACCATACCGTCAAGGCCTCGTTCCAAGACCATACAGAACCATACTGTCAAGGTCTCATTCCAAGACACTATTTTGTATTAGGAGACCTACCAATGAATTGAGGCTCTATATTAAACCCCACTCGTCACATAATAAGTCTAATACATTTTTCAATAGAAAAGGGTGAAACACAACATAAAAATTCATATTAAAAATATTATACGAAATGTTAATACTTTAACCATAAACCATTAATTGTATAAAAACAGAATATCCACTATAAAACATTTCATAAAACCTTAAATAAAATATAAAATATTGTATCATAATAAATCAACCTCAATCTAGCATAAAATTCAACAATGGATATTGATATTGATGAAAAAAATCTAATAAATTCATTAAAACTCATTGAGAGAAATATCCATTTGACTTTATAATTATTTAAAATCCATGGAATTATAAAAGAAAAAATTTCTTTTGAAAATAACCATGTAATATTGTAATTTATGCTTCAAAATGTTATGGCTCCATAAAAACCGAAAATATCCTCTCACTCCATATAAGTAAAAAAAATTATTTCCTTAATTTGTTGAAAAGGTCACGAAGTACCTCATTTGGAAAATGATAGAAAAATTCCTTAATGGTTTTTTATAATTAGTCAAATATATGTAAAAATGACTTTAAACATTAGAAAAATATATTTTGAAATACATTTTATGAAACATGGACATGGATGAAAAATATGTCCCATTATATACTTACATATAAATAACCTCAGATAATAATGAGACTATAAAATTTACCCTTATATTGTACGTTCGTTTAGTCAAGGGTGAGTTAAACTCCTGTATAATGGTTAATGTATGTTATTAAATTTTAACATGACCATTTCTATATTTATTATATCATATATGATCCTTATATATTTTATTGTTAATAATATTTCAGTGTTACCAATGTTTCGAGTGTTAACTACTTTGTTTTCTAATACATGTTTTGTTCAGTAAGTCATGTTTGTTATGAATAAGATATATTTTATTCATATCTAGTATGATAAAAAGTACATAATCATTATTTTTACTCATTATATATATTTTATAATCATTCTTTAATGGTTAATGTGGAGAATGAATCTCACCTCGTCGTGGAGACGGTAGACCGCACGTATGCTCGAGCGATGATATCAATCCCTTGATGGTTAAATGGTATGTAATTAGATTTTATATTAATTATAAAGAATAATTATCATGTTATATTAATTATTAATATCCATTATAATAATAATTATATCCATCCAAATAAAGTATTGTTGAATAACAAATTACACCACGACATGGAGACGGTAAGTCGTATGCACGCACACATGGTGATATTTTCATTACTAGGATAGATAAAATGAGGAATATAGTTGTCCCATAAACATAATAAAATAACATCAAGTATATTATACTAGATTTGATAATTTATTATATAAAAAACATAGAAGGTAGAAGTATAAGAAGAAATTAAATTAAATGGAATTGGAAAAACAATTACCTATTCTTTGAGAGTCTCCTTTTATTTTTTTAAAAAGACTCGTTAGGATAGATTTATGCCCAAATTATGGAATATAAGATAAACTGAGGAATGTTTTAAGGAGATTTGGGTCAGGTTTTCCATGTCTTATTTCATTAGATGTGCAAATAAAAGAGATTGAGTGGTTCCCTTTTATAATTAGAGGGCAGGGATACTTTTGGAAACTCAAAAACTATTAATTTATTAGAAATTTATTTTTGTTTTAGAAAATATTAAAAGTAATTTATTTAGATTATATGATGAATATGAGTCTAAAACCACTCATAAAATGAATCTTAGACAAGATTATGTCACAAAATTAACCTTATCATTTGGAGTTAACCATTATCAAAACAATTTAACTCTTACTGTGTTTACTTGTCATTTTATAATATCGGGTAAATATATTTGTAATAAAATTCCAAAGGAACCCAAATTGGATCATTTATGAAAAATTTAACATTATCATAGTTAGATATTTGAACTTTATATTTTTATGAACTTTATAACATTTAATAAAATATTATTTATTTTAAAGTATAATTTTTGTCAATTTTGATACAATTCCGTATTTTCATTTTAAAAATATCAAACCATTATGATAACTTCAAACCAATACACCAAATATTTCACTAAAATTTATATGTTTTTTATAAAATTTGTGTGAAAAATTAATTAAGTCAAATTATATTTATTTTAATATTTTTAATATCATTTAATTGCTTCTTCTTTTAATAATTCAATTACTCCATCATTATTGTTTCAACATTCAATTTAATTATTTATTTTATAAAATAATAAATAAATAACAATTGTGTAGATAAAAAATTTATATTTCTAAATACAATTTATAGTCAACCATATCAATTTTATAGACTCATATTAAAAATGTTATAGTTATTAAAATTTGAATATGACATTTTAACTCTTCTTTAAATAAGATATATTAAATGTCTTATTCTTACACAAGTGGCTTAAAAATGGTCAGATTTTTGTACTAATGTTTATTCTTGTCTAAAAACATTAATACAATGAAATTATGGAAAGTGTTAGGGTAATATTATATTATTATAATATGATTTTCATTTTTAATTACCATGTTTACCTTTAACCACGGTAAATAAAATCCAAAAGTTACTATTCCCCAAAAATTATTTTGATCATATTAGACAACAATTTTTATAATTATTACAACAATTTATGTATGTTTTTAAAAATTCAATTTATAGAAGCAGTAAAATTACGTTTAATGCAAATCCGGTAGTTTTGGCTAGAATGCGGGTAAAAGAGACGTTCAAAAGTTCACTAAAATTTTATATCTAATTATATTATAAAATGATTACAATGAATTATATTGTAATAATATATATTATAAATTTTGAGGTTATTTTCAATTTACAGTAAAATAATTATTTAAATGAAAAAGTCGGTTGTTAACAACAATGCAATATTTTTCCCTATTCATCAAAATTAATACTTTTCCGAAAATTACTAAAAATATAACCTAATCTAATTTTGATACTTCGAATTCCAAAATGGAGTCTATTTTGAAAAAAAAAAAAAATTTAATGTGGTTAATAATATTCATAATCACTTTTTAAATGTCTTGTTTGATAGGTTATGGTGTACTCAAACTCAGTGTTGTTTGTAGAGAAAACTATTGAATTATTTAAAAACAAGAATATTGTGGAAGCTTAGGGTGTTAAATTTTTCTAAAATTATTTTTTAACACTAACAGAAATTGAATTTGATAAAATTAAATACATATTTCTAATCATAATTTACTGATTGTTGACGATTCCACTTCCATTTTTGGTCATTATGAATAATAACTTTGTTAAAAAAGTCTGCTACCATGGTATGAGTAAAAATTGGTAAAAAGAGCTAAAACTGATATTATAAGGGTTAAGATGACATAAAATATGTTTAAATTATATTATATGGTAATATTACTACTATATCTTATCAAAATTTTAAAAAATCCTCGTTTTGGAGCCATTTGGATTGTGCAAGACATTAATATATTTTAATCTTTTGAAAAATTCCAAGTGTGTCCTCTCCCCCACTAATAAAAGTACACCCATATCATATTTTCTCTACACTTTAAGAGCCTATTAACTCAATTAATACCTAAAAACCCCCTTTTTCACATCCTTTTTTTACTTCCTATAGGCCTCAGCTTGATCATTATACCATTATAGGAAGGCTTTAGGTAAGAGGTTATCTGAAGAAGATGTATAGTTCTTAACCAAGCATTTTCCTTTTATTTCTTCATATACCTCATTCAAATATTCATAAAACATGATGAAATAATAACAAAAGTATCATAAGTATAATTTAATGTTATTATGATTATGGAATAACCCTTTTTAATATATTTATCCATCTTATGGGAAATGAAAACATCGCTCGTGTGTATGAGTGGGATACCACCTCCACTAAGAAATGTGTTTCATTTTTCATCACCAGATTACATGGATGGTTAAAATGGTAGATAAAATTAATATATTTTATATTGATATCATAGTTATGATTTTATAAAGATAATATATTACAAACATTCATACATTTCCATTTTTTGGAAAACAATAACGTCGCTCGTGCGTACATGTAGACCACCATGTCCATGAAGTGATGTGATTCAATTTTCATTTTTCCCTTAAAGGGATGGAAATAAAGATATAAGTAATGAATTAATATTAAATTTATAAAATATTAATTATCATATAAAAGTAAAATATTATCTACTTTATTTATTCTCCACCCATTATAGAAATGGAAATGTAGTTCATGCGTATTGTCACGACCCATCCTCGGGACCCATGTCATGACTACCCCAAGCCCACCTTCCATAGTCCAGGGGCTGGTGACTAGCACCAATGGCGTAAATCCCTAAAACTGGGAAGGAATTGCCTTTAAAAAACTATAAACACACACAACAGATCAAGCTAGAAGCCAAACACTAAGTAAAACTATATACAAAAGAGTAATGACAAGTAAAAGGGGCCCGAAATACGAGCCCAACTGTAAAGTAAAAGTAAAACTGAAAGAAAAGTAAAAAAACTGCGGGATTGTCCACCAGGAAACCCTACCTGAAGGGTAGGTATAGATAGCCTCCTCAGTGTTGCACGTTTGACCAGCTCCTCCATGTACCGACTCATCGTAAGGTCCACCTCCGGGTACCGTCCAGTCCTACTACTCTCTGCCTCAGTCAATACTCTCCATCGTGTGCAACCAACACAATGATGTGTGGGCATAGCCCATGCATGGGTGAGTATAATGATACTCACTAGGGACCCCGAGACCCTCATGGTCTCACACATTCAACAAGGATATAACACAAAGTATGAAATCAACAGATAAACCCACTTAGGTGTATGCCCATACATATACATAAGTTATCAAGTAATCCATCACAATCATGAGGAAAACACAAAGTTACTGACTCAGCCAAAACTAGGATTTTATTCTAGGGTTAGTATCAAGTAACATCCCCAGTCACACTATAGGAACCTCGGATTATGGAGTACTCCTCCTCTATCGAGTACAATGGGCCTACCACGTCACACAGAGGCGCTTCCCACTATCCTTGGACTGCTGAGGTACTCCTCCTGTCGAGTACCGTGGGTCTGCCGCATCACACCAAGGCTCTCCCCACCATGGGTCTGCTGCATCAAATAGTGGTGCTCCCCCTCTTAGCCTTCTAAGGTACTCCAAGTGTCGAGTATCGTGGGTCTGTCGTGCTTACATAGAGGCGCTCCCCACCGTGGTCTGCATTGATACCAAGGATCTCCCCACTAGGCTAGTTGAATCACTCTGAGTCAAATCAGTCAGCAGTCATCACATCTCAGCCAAAAACAAGGTCTTTACACTACATAAGCTCGTCTCTGGGAGGATCCGCTCCATGAGCTACTGGTCAATGCTCCAACTACAATGAAGTCCCAGGTGGAAGTATCTCAGTGGTCCGCCACATCATAGAGGTCTCAACTCAACTGCAGGCGTGTCAATTGGATGCCCGACCAATAAGTTATTAGATTTTTAGTCTTGGGGGCCTGGTTCGATTTGTGTACAATCCAACCTGACTGTATCTCAAATTTACCCCAAAATCCAATGGGGTATACTCAATGGACTGTCATGCTCCATGATTACCAGCATCACTAACGTTTTGTCAAACGGACGTCCGGTGACAAAGTTGTGACCAATGGATGTAAAGGGTTAGTAGTGGGCCAGGGTCCAGTCTGACCCAGTCAGACCGACACGACCCAACCCAGTCTTGGCTGATCCGGTCCGGGTCGACCCAGTTAAACCCGCTAGCTTTGACCCGACCCCTTGGGTGGGTCAGCCTGCTAGGTTTGGCCTGGTCCACTGGGCCTGGGCCAGCGGACTGCGGGGGCGGTTCGACCCGGAGGTCCTCGTGTAGGTGGCTCAGTCCAGAGGTTGGGGTCGGTTTGGCTAGCACTGCGCGGGGCACAGCTCAGGCGGTTAGGTCTAGAAGGCCGAGCCGGTTCTGCCAGCGACGCTGCCAGGGACGCTGTGGGCCGGCTCGGGAGACCGGGAGGCCAGCGGTAGCCGGGCGGGCCGCATGGGAGGCTGCAGGAAGTCCAGGTAGGGAGCGACAAGTTGTGGACATGCCGACGAGGTGCGGACAAGCCAAAAGGTCACCAGGTAGTACGCGAGCAGGCTGCGCGGGGCGCGGGCAGGTCCGCAGGGCACTGGGCAGGCCGTGGGTTGGGCACACTGGGTGCGGTTAGGCCGGCGGGGCGTGTGGGTAGGCCGTGGGCATGCCAGTGGGGTGCATGGGAGTCCTCAGGCAGGTCGGCGGGGCATGGCCAGGCCGTGGGCAGGGTGTGCGGGCTGCGGGTAGGGCAGCAGGGTGCCAGGCAGGCCACGGGCAGGGCGGGCGGGGCGCGGGTTGGCCTCGGGCAAGCCGCGTGGGGCGCGGGCAGGCCACGCGGGGGGCGGGCATGTTGCGCGGGGCGTCGGCCTGGCTGTGCGGGGCACCGGGCAGGCCGCCGGATGACCGACGGAAGGCCACGGGCCGGTGGGCCGGTGCCTGGGTGTTGACTGGGCAGGCCGGTTCAGCACAGCTCGGGCCGGTGTTGGCCGGTGGTGTTCGGTCGGGAGCACTGGTGTGCCGCAAGGGCTGTGCGGTTCGTGGAGGCCGTGGGTAGCATGACCTTTTTCATTGCCGCCTTCGTCACCTCATAGTTTTTACGTCGCCATGCCGAATAACTCTACAAGAAGGAAAATCGAAGGAGGAAGTCAGGCCATGTTAGGTTGGCCCGTATCCTCCACGTTTATGGTGATAGAAAATGGTTCATAAGAATGAAGCTCAACAACCATCATTATCCAAAAAGGAGGGATGAACAAGGCACTCTAAAAAATTTAATCCCCCTACCTTTGATTCTTTGTTCATTTATAGAGTCGCGGAAGTTGGTCGTCGAAGACGTCTCATGATGGTTGAAGCTTCAAGGAAGAAGTCTAAGAAGGTTAGCATTCTTCATTCTTTGTTATTTATTGGGAGATGAGGTTCTTCATTGGAGAACTCTAATTCTCCCTTGTTCTCCTCTCAAAATAGAAATGCTAAGCAAAGAAATAATAAGAGATTGATATCTTATTAATTTGTTGCCACCTTATTCAAGTTGGTAGAATGAAATTAATTGGCTTCACCTAATTAATTCATGTGTGTAGGCACAAAATTTATTAGGGGAGTTCAAGAGGCTCCATTAGGGTGGTGGCACCATTAAGTGGAGAGCTTAAGAGGTTTCTCCCCACTTGATGGAGAGTTCAAGGGGTTTCATCCTCGTGTGGTCCCCACCACTTTAATCTTCACATGGGTGGTTATGTTCGGGTGAGCCCCACCACCATAACCTCTCATGGGAGGTTAAGGTGTGGTGGTCCCACCTCTAACTCCCATGAGGAGGTTTTAACCACCAAACAACCATATGGAGGCTCTAATAAAATAAAGCAAAAACTGACTTTATTTTATTACTTTCCACGAAAACCAAAAATCTATCTTCGACTCTCGACCAACTACCGTTGAGGTAAAAATCTCCTTAAGTGAATACCAGCGCTACGAGTTCAATGGTGCCCTCAAATTTCAATTCCGAGAACCTGTTCAAAAGTAATAAAATCCCACTCGTACGTTTAATGAACGTACTAAATAAAACGTTAGAAATTGATTTTGGGCACACTGGGCCTCAGAATCAAGCGCCGTCAATTTTCAAGGTCTTGTAAAATTCTCATGTATTAAAAAACTTCCATTAGATTTCTGGTTCTTTACATGTATGTACAGATTATCATTTCTATGAAATCATATGATTCATTTTTAATGTTCGTCTTTCATTGTTGGTTTTAAAAGTGCATCTAATAAATTAATATGTTAATTATATCATTTTTTATATGTTATTAATAAATAAAATCATAACCCCTTTGCCCATAGTCAATACACCAATGTTAATTTGGGGTTGTAAATTGAATGTACTCAAAACAAACAAAGTGAACTTAATCGATTAAGTATAACACAAATATAAGCGAAATTAAAGGATGAATAAACCAGAAAAATGTTATTAAGAAAGTAATTAACTAAAATAAGATTATTATTATGGAATATAAAGTACGTATGTGGCAAGATGAACTTGAGGTAAGGGATACTTTACCATAAAACCTCATTTTAGTCATTTTAAAATTTAATTTTATAAATATTTTTTACTCCATGTAAATATTTATAAACTTCATTTATTGAAGTATTTATATAAATAAAAATGAATTATAATTTAAATTTTATGTCTCTTTCGACATTATTTAATTTTTTATAAAATTAATTTTTTGTAAGCATTTTATATGGAACATTTTGACATTCTTTTCAAAAAAAAGAAATGTTCTATTTTAACGTATATGACATCAAAAACTTTTAATGACACCAAATAATTAATTTTATATTCAGATTCCTTTATAAGATTATAATTTTTATTCAAAGTAAACCAATATTTCCATTTATTTTGGTTATTTTAGTTTTGAGAATGGGGTTTTAAATAAATGACATATATCAATATTTAAAAATGTTTTACTTGTTGGTTAAAAAGTTATTTTTTTTGAGTTTGATTTTTTAAATGCAAGATTTTATTTGTTTAATGTATTTTATGGTCCTTTTACATTTTTCATGATAATGGGTAATTGTAATATATTTATCCAATGTGTTGGGTAAAAATTATGTTCTCCATAGAATTATATCGGAATTAATTGAGTACATTATTCCATTTATAAGGGTCCTATTAAGGGTTCTTGTAAGGGTTCTATGAAGATGAAATTCCAAGGAACCTATAGGACTTTTCTATGCTCACTAATGAGTTTTCATAAAAATATTTTGATTTTATAAGGTAACATAATGATTTTTTTTAAAGAATTGATTATGACCTTTAATGTTAAAAAGCTATGTTTTTAATAAAGTTTATTTCATTGGTTGTCATTTTTTTCTAGGTGGCCCTAATTATTTTGATTTCCCCATTTTGTTTTCTTAAAAAGTTTTTTTTGAAAACATTTGGGTATTAAATCAAATTTCATGTGTAATTAAAAAAAATCAAGCTCAATTATGTTAAATGAAAACAATATTATTTGTTCTCATGATATTTAAATGGACTAATAAGTTTAATTAATCTATTTTTATGTCATTTATTGATCTTTTTATTGCCATCCCATGTTTTCAAATGTTTTAAAAAAAGTTTAATTATGATTATGATCAATGATGAAGTCAAGTTAAAATCATGAATGTTTTTCATGAAAATAAAACTTGTTAAATTTTAAAATTATTGTATTATGGAAAAAACTAATACTTAGTGAAAGTGTACACATTTTAATAAATGGTTTTGTTACGTAAGAGTTATGAAAAAACTATCTAAAATTCTTATCCTAAAATGATCTTTTAGAATAAAAGAGAATTATTTCTTGTTTAAAAAAAATTAGTGGTTGAAAAGGTTCAGGTATTTATAATTATATTCAAAAAATTTAAAGATAAGCCCTATATATATTATCCCTTTTTATAATATTGATTGAATTGGGATATATTCTAATTGAATGGAACTTCTAGTGAATCTCTATCATGTTGATGATGTGTTCTTTGTATTGATTTTGTGGAAGTACATACCCGATTATTCACATGTAATGAACTTAAAGTTTATACTATTGGATCCTAATCATTGTTATTCAAGGTTTTGGGTGCAGTGGAACCTCCTTTGGTGGAAGTGAAATTAAAATTTCTTTTAATTTAGAGTTATTCGAAATCTCAATATAGATTATTTTCATGTTAAATTAACAATTAAATTCTTTATATATAAATAAACAATTACCTCATATAATATCCTTTCTTTGATGATGTTTTTGATATTATAAAACCCTTTTGGATTTCCTTCATTTCACTATAGAGATTAAACTATAGATTCCCTCTCATAGTGATCCACACCAGCTCCTTTGAAATCCATGAAACACCAATTGATTTCCAATTCCTACCATGGTGAACCAATTGGATCGATTTTTTCATATCGATGACTCCAAGATCCTTAAATCTTGAAGGATTTCATGTAATTATTTCAAGGAATAGAGGAGGAATTTGAGAGAGAGAGAGAGAGAAGTCCATTATGCCCCATGATTTTCTATTCTCAGATTTTGATTAACCCAACACAATAGACATAACCTTCTATTTGTAGAGATTTGATTTAATTTAAACTCTTATTTAATTGAATAAAAACTTAAATATTATTATAATCTTTATTAAAACCCATTCCACATAATAATAATAATAATAATATTTTTATTTTATGGTTCATGTGCTAACCTGTGAAATAACATATATTATTTTTATGACATGTAAATTAACATTTATCACTGAAAATGGTATTAGTCCATTCGAACACCTCAATAATTATTGAATAATAAAATAAATATTTATTTAAATATTTAATTCATTAATAAATATATGTGATCGATAAAAAATGAACAAAATTATTTATCGGTATTGAGAATAATATTTATTCTAATAATTATATTCAAATAAAATTTAATTAAGATCAACAGAATCACATCATGTACAACCCTATATGATTATTTATCTTTAGAATTAATTAGGAGGACCTAAAGTCTAAAATGACTATCTAGAATGTGGTAAAGGAAACCATTTTAAAGAACTTAATGCCACAACATCAAAAAAACAACTAGAAAATCAAGCTGAAGCTATGGTTTATAACTATGGACATAGACACCCAAACCATGGATATAGGTAAAAGAGAATGTTTTTCTAACCATAGATCTTATTTTCATGTAAATAAAGACAAACCTATTTCCACATTTTGAAACCATGACTATAGAGTTATATCAACGGTTCAAACTTTGGAAATAGGACTGTAGACATTGTTTCCACCATGTAAATACATCTATAACCACAGTTTGAAACCATATATATTACTAATCCCATGTAAGCCTTTTGGAATGGTTTAAAACCATGGAAATAGAGAAACAGAAATAGTTTCCACCATGGAAATTAACCTATATACATAGTTTTAAATTGTGGCTATTACTTATGATATGATAGAATATAGCCACAATTTTTAATCATGGCTAAAATGGTATTTACATGGTGGAAACCACAGTTATATTTTATTTCCATGGTTTGACACCATGGAAATAGTCTTATCCACCAATCATCGTAAATTTTAGCTTATGTTCCACTCCTGTAAAAAAACATACACCAAACGTTAGAATATAGTACAAAAATAACAAATACAAATAAATATTTCCATAATAAAATAAATCTACATAATAAAATCTGACTTATAAATATACCAAGAACAAAATTTACATTAGAAATGATTCTCAATATATGTATCATCAGATCCATAGAAACACTCATCCACTCCTCCGGTAGAAACACCATCACCACTTTCTCCCACACCACTAACATCAGCCTCATCATGGGCATCAACATTAGTATAATAACATGAATCAACAATATTACAAACATCGACATTAGTAGGAGAAGATTAATCCGCATAAACAGAACCCATTTTTATCAAACATGCACTAAATGTTATATAATCTTCAAGTAAAATTTCATAAGAGAGAGAAGATATAGATTTCATTATATGTTCATTTATCATCTTTTTATGTTGAGTATCATTGATGGTGAAGGTATTCTTGATTGGAAAAAAGTGGGATACCTTTTTCAGTTGATCCATAATCACCCATAAAACCTCATTATAATGTGTTGTACTAGGTAATCCTATAAAAAATCCATAGTTACATCAAACTATTTCAACTCAGGAATGGGAAAATTCATTAAAAGCTCATCTAGTCTATGATGCTTGGCTTTCACATGCTGAAAAGTGAAACATCTCACCAAAAATCCCACAATCATTTTATTCATTCATGATCACTAGTACTATCAACATATATCATGATTCATATTTTTTAAACCAAGATTCACCATCCATCTAGAAGCATTAAAATCTCTAATCATATCCTCGTGTAAGCCCATTGGAACCCATACTCGGCCATAGAAAATAATATAATTTCCACTTATAAAAGACCACACCTGGTGGTGTCTCCGCACCATATAGCTACCTCTTGAAACTAATCCCTATAGATTAGATAACCGATCTGTATTAATCTGGTCCAAAAGCACAGGTATAAAAAAGTCAAAGTCAAATACAATAGACCATGAGACACCTGAACATCTAGATGCATGTCTGCAAAGAGTTCCATCTTTTTCCACTCACCACAAGAATCCTTCACTACTTTAGTATGCATTATCTGGCTTAAAGAATCATTAATGAAATTTCGCTTTCCTATTTTATAAACCAAATAAAATTCATAATAATTTAGATACTTGACCCACACCCTCTTTCAAAGGTTCAAGTCCCACTAAGAAAATATGTAACCATGGATCTTGTGGTTGGTGTAAACCAAAAAAATATCACCTATGAGATAATGCCTTAAAATAATCATGGAATGTAAAAACACTACTAACTCTTGATTTTGATTAAGTTAATTAATATTGTTCTATCTCAATTTTTTGGAGCCATACGTAACCACACAATCCTCTTGCATAAGAGCTTCTCCAAGTCCAGCATTGGATGCATCGTAGTACAAAATATATTATTTTTTAGTATAATTAAAGTGATTATAGGAACTGAGACCAAACATTTCTTCATCTCTTGAAAATCTCTCTCACAAGCATCTGACCAACCAAAATTCACCCCCTTCTTGATCATCCCATATATCGGTGCATCCATATAGAAGAAGTTCAGGATAAAGTGCCTATAATAACCTGATAAACATAGAAATCTCCAAATATCAAAGTCATTCTTGGGCCACTCCAATGATACTAAAGCTACAACATTCTATTGATCTACTGAAACTCCTAAATCTATAATTAAATGGCCCATGAAGTGATATTTATTTGTTTATAACCTGTATTTAGATAGCTTTGTGTAAAGAAGATTCTCTCTTAATATAATCAAGATAATTTCAATATGTTAGGAATGATTATATGCTACTGAGAGTACACTATGATTCCAAAAAAACATTACCACTAAACCTGAAAAGGATGAAAGATATGATTCATCAAATCCATGAATACTGTTGTTTCATTAGTCAAACCAAAAAACATCACTATGAACTCATATAAGTAACACCCACTACTAAAATTAGTCCAAGTTATATATGATGGTATCAAAATCAACTGATGGTATCCAAATCTCATGTCGATCTTGCAGAAGATTATGGAACCTCTCATCTGATCAAAGAGATCATCAATGCAGAGAAGAGATTATCGATTATTCAGTGTCATCTACTTCAACCTCTACCAATCCACACATAAATATAAAGTCACATCATCCTTCGTAGTGAAAATAATTAGAGAACCCCTTGGATATATTCAAGGTCATATGAAACCTTTAGATTCCATATATTTCAACTAACCTTTCTACTCTTAAAGTTATACTGGTTCCATCTTATAAGGAATAATGGAAATTATTTCTTCTCCCCGAACCAACTCTACCTTGAATTCTATCTCTCTATTGGGATGTAAACCATAAAACTAGTAAACAAAGAAACCCTAAAAATGGTCCACCATTTAAGGAAAATAATATGGATGAATCCCACCATCATCTAGAGTAAGTATGGATATCTATGTTATGAGACACTATAATCTTCAATAAATTGGCCCTACATGACTAGCCTAAAAATCATACTCACCAATTTGAGAATATGCACCTACCACTAGAGATAGAAAGGTAAATCTCTTCTAGGAATAGTTTATGTCAACTTAGTATAGAAGTAGCATTTCCATACCAATAATCAAATCAAGATCAATCATTTCTATCACAAACAGTCCCTATAAAAAATGGTAACTTGCAATCTCTAGATAATACACCTTGAAATGTTTGATATTCTATGATCATAACCCCAACGGTGTATTGATGGTCGAAACACAATCGAATGTTTCCATATCCAAGCCCAAAAAATTTAATAAAAGAGAAGATAATAAGGAATATGATTCTCCTCTATCCAAAAAAATATGATAAAGGGTAGATGATTCAAGAATCATAACTTTGAAATAAGAAGGTCCTATATCCAAAATAACTAGAGTAGTCTTCATAACATATAATTAGACAACCCCTATGCCCTAGGCTCTATCTTAACTCCCCTATGATATTCCCTATTCCTGGTACTACCATTCCTATACTGATGTACCACATCCCCTACTTTGACTAGAATGTCGTGTGGAACTCCATCCACCTACCTGCTGAGGATTAGCTGAGTCCATCTAGACTCCAGTACATATCTTGATCCACTACCACTACTCTACTACTTCATTCTACTTAAAAACCTATATAGGTCTCCTATCCTTCCACAAGAATGACACTCCAACTTAGGGTATGAACATTGTTGCTTATTGTTGGAAAACTTTTCACACTGAAATCACTATAAAGGAACAAAGTCCTAATATGAATGACCACTTCCAAGACTTATTTATCTACTATTTATTTAGAAAAAAACTATCATATAGGTGATTCTTTCCGCTAGAATAAAAGTTCTTATATTTCCATGCTGAAATAGTATAATCGTTTCTTGGGGACTCTCTTAGATATCCTTTCTCAATGAGTTCCTGATTAATCACATCTAAAAAGTTACTCATATGAAAAAAAATTCACCTGTGAGATTATCTCATAGTGAATCCCATCCTAAAAAAATATCACCCTAGAGATCTCATTAGCTACTAAAGTCGGTGAAAAGCACTATAGGTAAATGAAACATTCAGCATAGTACATCACTAATATTCCCTTCTATGTCAGAAGAATGAAATCATGAGCCTTCTCATCCATCAAAATCTCAGGATAGATGTTTTTGAAGAAATTCACTTCAATGTCCTTCCAAGATAACTCATATTTCTTCACAGCCTGCTCTAGAATATCCCACTAATTATTCACAGGTAATGAAACATATATGCATCAAGCTTCACCCTCCAATATATGAGTGTCTCAAGGTACTTGAGGATTTTCTAGACTCACTCAATCCAAAACTAAGTTCCTCGGGGCCTCTCTCCCTAGTGAACATCAGTGGATAATGAAGTTAAAACTCTCTCGTCGGCTCATACATTGAAGGAGTGGTGAGATCATTCTCCCTTTTTATGGATTGCATGAACCTCAAAAAGCTTTCATGAAGCTGAACATCCATCTAATCTCCTGAAGTTGTAGGAAGATCAGGCTCATATGTGTTATAAGTTTTATGATTTCCACCCTCCAAATTCTCAACTTGATTACTACGAGGAGGCATTATCTCTACAAGAAAAACACACTCCTTTGAACATTTTCTATATCAACAAGATTAACCTAAAAAGGTGACAAAAATTTAGAGCCAATGACTCATATTATATCTATGTATGGGTTACAAGATTTTTTCATGACATATCAGTTCCTTTCATTAGTTTAATCAGATATAAAAATTATCCCATTTCACAATTCATCAAGGAAAATATACTACATACAATAAATATATACCTATAATGAACAATAAATGTCAATATATATATATTCCTATATGCCTATCAAAATTAATGCATAATCCTCTTGTTACATACCATTTTACAAGTATAAATCTCAAAAAACAATAACATCAAACAATATGTGAATCACTCATGGTGAAATAATATCAACTGTTACAAGCGAACATCATGATCCCTAATCTCATACCCGGGTACTTGGATTTTCCCCTGTACAGGGGTTATCTAGTCCCATGAAAAAACTCATTACCATGTTCTGACACATCCTCATCTCATTTATATTATTCCCAAATAGCATAGAAAAAAAGAAAAACATGATTCTTTGATACCACTTTGTAATTTCAATCAACTTAACACTGTTTCACGAGGCTAGAAAGGGTTGGTTATGAGACCTACGTCTCCCTATAAAATAGAGGCTCCCGACTAGTATTGGGTGTTTGATGCATATATTGAGAAAACAATACCTCCTAGTATAGATACACAATGCAATTAAAGTAGAAATTATAAATAAATATTAGAGTAATGAAAAAATTGTAGAATGAGAATATCAAACAACTTGTAAGTAAAGGTGAATAAAAAACCAGTAATAATAAATCATGTAATGAAAGGATGAAATTTATATAAATATCAATCTAAAAACAATACAAATAAAAGAATCAGTATACACAATATTTAATTAAATAACCCTGTTCTAGAACCCCATGTTGGTCGGGTCTAAAAACCCCAGCCCATCCATAAAGAAACAAACAACATCAAGGTCCCTTTCCCTTTTCCAAACCTAAATCCATGTAAACTACTCGGGTACCAAATGATAGCCATAATAGGGCGTGATTAAAACCCAGTCATTTTGTAATACGATGTCTAAAAAAACTAGTCTTAATATATGTGCATGAAATAATGTGATAAATAGGTTTACTAATTAATAAATCAATACAATATATAAATCAACCATTTCAGAACCGTGCTAGAATATCTTAGAGCGTGTAACAAAACCTTTCCCACTAATAACCTTATATCCAAATAACCTACTTTAACCCCATGATGGTATGTCTTTGAGCATGTAACACTACCATACCAACTATAACCATGCATCCTTGTAAAAATCAAGAAAAACTATTACAAGACCACTACATAAGCATTTCAGGATGAGATTGAGTAGATCCCTATCAATATAAGAATTATATCATGGGACTAGATAAAGATTTCTCAATATAAGAATTATGACATGGAACAAGGAAAATATTTCTCTATATAAGCATTACAACATGGTATTGGGAAATTACAACTCAATATAAGAATTATAGCATGAGACTTGGAAAATCCCACTCAATATAAGCATTAAAAATAGGAATAGGAAAATCTCCCTCAATATAAGAATTACGACATGGAACTAGGAAAAACCTGCTCAATATAAGAATTACAACATGAGACTAGTCAAATCCCACCAAATATAATCATTACAACATGGGACTCGAAAAACACCACTCAATATAATCATTATAGCATGGGACTAGGTAAAGCCCACTCAATATAAGCATTAACACAAGAATCTCTAGAACTATCATAACAAATAGGATATCACAATATCAAATCATAAGGCTAAGTGGTTAATTATACAAATTACAATTAATCATTTAATTATACACTTCATTTTAGAATTTTGGCTTAAACCATATATATGATATCTATTTCAATAAAGATGGGCATTTCCATGGTTAATCTATATCAAGAAATCACCTGAATCTCATGTTATGCTAAATAAACTTTAAACCACTAGCCAATTCATAAATAAATTCAAGGGTTCTCTAACCCAATGGGTATCCATAAGTCAGGTCACATCAACAGTGGAATCTAAGGCATCCGACCAGTATTCTATTCCTTGATTTACCATTAATCAATGAATAAATTAATTAAAGTGAATTTGACATTGGTAAAATCGCAATATTGCATATGCTTCTCAATTAAACATACTACAGGATTAGGTTTATAATCCATAACTTTAACTGGAGATTTAGTAACACTTCTAGAAACAAATGCCAAAAAATGATGAAGGCATAAAAGATTGCAAGAATAATGTAGATCTACCTAGGTTAAGATCAAAACCCCAAAACAGACCCACAATCAAAATATCTACAATGCAGTGAATGAGGAATGATAGGAGATAGGGGATACCTACGTAGAAACACTTACTAGGGATCGAATGTGGAAACACGATGTTTAGAATGAATGTAGAGGATCCAAATTCACCTAGAATCTTCCTAAGGTTGAGAGAGGAAGGATAGAAAAAAAATTAAGGAATCACATGTGCGAAGTGGTCTTAAATCATTGGGATTGAGACTTACATGGTGCATATGTCTTTCAAATCATGTATTTCTCAATTTTAGAGATATGACAAAAAACCCATCACCACAGGTTAATATTTGACCCCACTTGAATATTACAAGGCATGAATAATTTACATGATGTGTAACCACTTCATTCTCTATAATGGTTCATGAAATCATCTAGTGCATTTGAACGTCATGTAACACATGCATGATGTGTAAACAACTAAGGGGTATTGTGTAAAAGCTCCAGACACCTCCAAAGCCTTCCAAACTATGGAAAAAACTCACAAACCCATTTAAGAAATTTATACACTGACTCAATTAATATAAACAAAAATAAATCCTAAAATTTAGGTCATTTTCCCCAATAAAGGCTCTCCATCTCCGAACATGACTCAACCACCAGGGTTTAAAGATAAAGGAAACCCAATGAGTGGTTTTTAATAGAAAACAAAAATTAAGACATACCTAAGAAAGGGAGGGATATTACATTTTTCACCATCACAAGGAGGTAATATATTGAGAAGTCATAAAATTTGATCAATTATAACTATATTCTATAGTGAATATTTAACTCATTCTATGTGAACATAAAATTTGAGATTTTATAATAATTATATATATCACACCTTCACCATATAGATAATGCTTCCATATTCTCAATGAAAATAACATATATTATATCTTAAAATCATGTATTGGGAAATTTTTATCATGAATTTTCAATTAACATGAGGCATAAGTTATCACTATATCATTCTTCATGAGGATGTTGTAGTTTCCGGGAACAGAGGAAGCGCGTTGGTGGGATTTCCCAACATTGATTTTAGTGGTAAACAATGTTCAAACCAAGATCCATCACGATATAAAATTCCAGATCTTCAAAATAGAATGAAGAAGGAAAAACAAAAGAGGGAGTCCTGGAACCATAGAGATATGATCATCATATGTTGCTTATAATTAATTTAATTAATTCACAAGAATTAACTTAGTGTAATTCTTTCTTCGTTGATGTCTCTAGTCATGATCTTTTGATCCATCGTTGCGTCGTAGAATCCAAGTTTAGGATTCCTCTAGCAGTGATCCCCATGTGTGCCATGTATCCCTGGACATCGTCGAAGGGATCTCTGGGCGCTAGTACGGAAGAACCTTCTCTTGCGATGTCCACTTTAAATCACCTTGATCTAGTGGTGGAGGAACTCTCTCTGTATTGAGAGAGTTCATGAAGGATGTAGTTCTTTCGTCCTTGAAAGAATTCTCCCGAATTATTGTTCTCAACAATTGGGGAAAGGTGTTGGGGTTGTGAGGATATTTATAATTGGGTTTGAGGTTATAGATTTATGACAATAAATAAAAGTGCTACGCATTTTATTTATTTCATTAACTCTTATTGAAAACCCCCACGTAGAATATTTAATTCCTTGACAAGCACCCATGCTGATTACAATAAATATCATTTAATAAAACGACATTATCTCCTCAAAATCCCAGCTGGAAAAACTACACGTCGTATAATCAATAATACACAATGTGTGCTCGTTTTCCATAAAACAACACGGCGTGTATATTCAATATACATGGCGTGTACATTTATTTTCCCTTTTTTATTATTTCCTCCACCACATTAATTAGTCCATTAATAATGATTATTTATTTCTTAAATAAATGTAACTGCATTACTTACTAATAAATATATATTATTTCATCCACAATATATTTTTTCAAATAACTAGTGTCGAAATAAATGCGACCAGACATCCGTAAAAAATTATTAAACCACAATCGGGGATAATATTTATTTGACTTGTTAAATTAATATTTAACTAAGATACATGGACACACTTAGTGTGTGACCCTCTACACCTCTTTCTCAGTGGCATTAGGTGAAGCCTACCAAAAGTCCAAGGTTAACATCTAACAACATGCCAAGGAACCCATAGAGAAAGAAGTTAACGTCGCAATGATGTGTCACCTCCTATGAACGTTTACAATGTAATATAATCCCTTTGTCACGATATCTCGAATCAAGTGGGATGCATGCTAGTTTCATTAACCCATCTGCTCGATTATCCTTTCTTTGACTTTCTGAAATTGAACTTGCACATACCTTACCATGGACATGGATTTATTTAGGCTATATCAATTCCTTAAAAGGGCCTGAGATATATACTTCCAATATGGAACAGAGGGGACAAATCTTGTTTTGCATTATCTATTAATGCACTATTACTCGTGACACACCCAACACATCCTACCTCATTGCGAACAGTGTGTCGTCACAATTTTTTTCAATACATCTAAGTGTGCGAGTTGTAATACCCATTAATAATAATATTAAAGTCTAAGGACCGATACACATGTCCATAGATACGAACATCCAATGACACTATGAAATGTGGATTTCCTACTGGCGGGTCTCGTTATCATAATATCCTACTGGATATTACCAAGGGAGCACACCATGAGAAGGTGCCTCAATGTTTTATGAGTCCTCACCCTTAATGGCCTATATTATTAGTGTCCCTCAAATAACATCATCCGGCCATAGAACATATATTCAGGAATAGTGTTATGGAACTTATGGGTTCTCATCATAGTAGAGATCCGCTATGACCCTTTAATGCAACAACTATCCTTAGGACATTATCACATGCATTGTCACGCAGAAGAACAATCAAGACGTGATAAATTATTTATTAATGAATAAAATAAGAAGTAGTTGGTTCTATGCCACCAACTCCAAAATACTTCCATTTAGACTGGAGCCAACTACTAACAACCGTTAACCCACTAGCTCTCACATGATATCCATGCTTCTGCAGAGATAGGCCTTCAGTCATGGGCTCCACCATGTTCTCTTCCGCAGACACTCTGCTAACTACACCATCACCCCTCTGATAGAAATCCTTCAAGAGGTGATAATTCTAAAGTATGTGCTTTGTCCGTTGATGTGACCTTGGATCTTCTGCAAGATCCACTGCTACAGTATTACGACAATACAATGTGACAGGGTCTTTACTTATAGGAACCACATCAAGCTCTTTGAAAATGTTCTGAAACTAGACGGCTTCCTTGGATGCATCAGAAGTCGTTATATATTTAGAATCTGATGTAGAATCGCCAAAACCTTGCTGCTTTGAACTCTTACAGATCACAAATCCCCCATTGAGACATAAAACAAATCCATAATGCAACTTTAGATCATTTTGATCTACTTGAAAACTAGAATCATCATACCCTCTGATGAAAAGCTCCTCATCTCCACCATACTCCAGGAACATATCCTTAGATCTTCTCAGATACTTAAAGATAGTCTTAATAGTAGTCCAATGTTGTTCTCTTGGATCTACATGATATCTACCTACCATGCTTAGTGAATAGGCAACATCAAGCCTGGTACATAACATGACATACCTGATGGATCATTTAGCTGAACAATATGTGATCTTACTCATTCTATCTTTCTCCTATTGTGTCTGTGGACACATTTTCTTAGAAAGATGTAGGCAATGTGACCCTGGAACTAATCCCATATTGGATTGCTTCATACTAAATCTCATTAGTATTTGGTCAATGTATGTACCCTGAATTAGTCCAAGAAGCCTCTTGGATCTATCACAAATGATCTTGATCCCTATAATGAAGGCTACTTCACCCATTTCCTTCGTGGAGAAACACTTGTTCAACCAGTCCTTAATTGACTGTAAGACTGGTACATCATTTCCAATAAGCAATATTTCGTCAACATATACTACTAGGATAATGATCTCATTCTCATTAAACCACTTATAAACACATGGCCCACATTCATTCTTAATGAAACCAAATTTTTTTATGTATTCATCAAATTGAATATTCCATGACATGGATGCTTGCTTTAATCCATAAATGGATTTATAAAACTTTCAAACATGTTTGGATTCACCTGGTGTCACAAACCGTTCTGGTTGTGTCATATAGACATCTTCTTGAAGGTTCCCGTTAAGGAATATTGTTTTGACATTCATTTTCCAAATCTCTTAGTCATGGTAAGCTGCTATGGCAAGTCTGATTCTTATGGATTTAAACATGGAAACTTGTGATATGGTTTCATCATAGCCAATTACTTGATGTTGTCTAAATCCTTTAGCCACTAGCCTTACTTTCTAGGTGCTAACATGACCTTCCATGTCCCTTTTTCTCTTGAATACCCATTTCATCCAATAGTCTTTACATCAAATTGCTCATCGACCAGAACCCATACTTGGTTCTGATACATGTAATCCATCTCCGAATTCATAGCTTCTAGCCATCTTGCAGCTTCTGGTATTTCTACTACTTCCTTATAGGAGAGAGGTTCATCGTTCTCCAACAATAATGATTCACCATCCTCAGTGACTATGAAACTAAATTTCTCTGGTTCCCTTACCTCTCTTGACCTCCTATGTAGTACTTGTATTTTTGGAACATCTTCCAGGGGGACCTGTTGAACTTGTTCCTGTACCAACTCCTGTGTAACTTGGGCATCAACTTCTTCGAAGTCAATCTTGCTCCCACTATCCTTTTTGAGGATGTGCTCCCTCTTGAGAAATATGGTTTTTCTGGAAACAATCAAATTCTTATTTGAAGGGTTATATAGTTAACATCCTTTCGTGTCCTTGGGATATCCTTTAAAGATACACTTTGTGCCCCAGGGTGCTAGTTTGTTGCCTGAGAATGCCTTAACAATTGTCTTGCATCCCCATACACATGTGTGCAACAAAATGGGTTTATTTAAATTCCATAACTCAGATGGAATTCTATTTTCCGTCTTAGTTGGTACTCAGTTTAATGTGTATGATTCATTTTGTAATGCATATCCCCAAAAGTATAATGGAAGATCTGCATGACTCATCATTGACCTCACCATGTCCAATAAGGCGAGGTTCTTCATTTCACTAACACCAATCCACTGTGGTGTATAAGGAGGAGTGAGTTGAGATAGAATCCCAGACTCTTGTAGAAGATCGATGAACTCTTGGTTCAAATATTCTCCACCTCAATCCGATCGATGTTTCATTATCTTCCAACCAAGATGATTCTACACTTCATTCTTGAATTCCTTAAATTTCTCTAAGGAATCTAACTTATACCTCATTAAGTAGATAGACATATCTACCCAAATCATAAATAAAAGTAATGAAGTAAGAATATCCACCTCTTACTTCTACTAGAAATGGTCCACACACATCTGTGTGTACCAATCCTAGAAGCTCTATGGCTCTTTCACCCTGTCCACCAAAAGGCGGAATTGTCATTTTTCCTTGTAAACAAGCATGACATCTATCAAGTGGTTTTAGCTCAGAAGAGTCTAAATAGGCATCTTGGAAGAGCTTTTTCAATCACTTCTTGTTTACATGACCGAGATGGTGATGCCACAACTGGGTGATGAATGAGTCATGTGATTTTGTTTTGTTATTGATTACCAACAGATGGTTATTGTAATTTAATACATACGAACCATTATATAAATGTGCCATACCATAACATACGTTTTTCTTATAAAAGAGAGAAACCTTATTTCCAAACTTGATAATAAGTCAATCCATAACCAAACAAGATATAAAAATTATGTTCTTGGTAACACTAGGCATATAACAATAGTTTTGTAAAACCAAAATCATGCCAGTAGGCAATGAGAGGTGGTAATTGCCAATAGCCAACACAGCCATCCTTTCACCATTGACAGCTCAAAGATCCACCTATCTATTGGAAATATTTCTAAATCTACTTGGTTCATGCATTTGAATACATATGTGAGCCCCATAAGCTATATATAATACCCAATGTGTAGAAATAGAATGATTACACTCGATAAAGAATGCACCTTTAGCATCCCCACGATTCTAGGTGCAGTTCCTCTTCCTGTGTACTTTCTTGCCACATAAAAAACACACTGCCTCCCATTCCTTTACCTACCTCTAGATTTTCCAATTCTTGGAGGGACGATGCTTGGGGGATTCAAACTATTTATAAGTCTTTGGCCCCTTGCCTTGTCCTTCCTTTTCTTATTCACCATAAGAACTGTGGGTTTTTCATGCCCCGTCTCCTTATCTACCTAGAGAATCAAGGACAGATGTTCTGATAGACTCTTCTCATTATTGCACATGTTTTAGTAGACAATAAATCTTGAGAAGGTCTGGGCAAGTGATGATAGGATGAGATCTGTATGCAACTCATCCGGGAATTCAATCCCTAAGATGTCCAACCGCTCGATGTAGCTAATAAAAATTATTACATGAGGCCGAGCTGGCATAGACTCTCTAAGCATAGATGTACACATATAATTGGAGATCCCATATCTATCTTGTCTTTCGTTCTCATGGTAGATATACTTAAGATGAGACATCATGGTATACGCATCCATGTTTTCATATTGCTTAAAAATATCATTAGACATGGCTGATAGCTTGAAACATTGGACATCTGTGGCATCATCCATGTGTTTCATGTAGAGAGATTGTTCCTCATCCCTGGCCTCCTTTCCAAGTGCAAGTAGAATAGGCTCTTTCATCAAATACAATTTCCTTTCGTGGGGAAGGATGACGCTTAAACGCCATTGCCACTCTTCGAAATTGGTGTCTGTGAGAAGTTTTTTCATCTCGAGTATGGTGTAAAATGATTTTTTTGAAGTAATTTTCCAGACGTTTCTACAAATTATGATGAGAAAAGGTTTAATACTTTATTATAAAATTGAGACAAATAAATAAATTAATACTTATTAGTCTCCCACTATTTTATCGAAATCAAATATCCCTCACCCTTAACTTTGGAATATTCTATTTCCCGAATATTCAGGTGGCAAGGATCCATATTTTCCTTCTCATTACCCCAACTAGGGTTGGTCAAGCTACTTGAAGGGTTTTAGGTAGGCATTCCAAATTACAACTGCATTAACTTGTAGATCCTTGATCCGCTGAGTGGACTCCTCAATCCTAAAATCCTTTTATTTTGGATTTCCTCAACCTTTGCCTCTTGGTCACACCAAGTCCTACTGTGGTAGTAAACCCTTGATGAGAACCGAGTCAAGTCGACCCAAAACCTTGAATTAGAATTACCTGATAATTCAAATCACCCCAACTAGGGTTGGTTAGGAACTTTGAACTATGGTTCGATTCTAACCAATATTATGGAAGTCTATACCGACTTAATATTTCTTTTAGTAATTTTATCCTTATACGTAAATTTCCATTTTATTATCTTTTATTACATGCTTGTTAATATCAATTAGTATATACTTATGTGATTAACCATGTCTAAGATAATATTTACGCATAAGCCGGTCTTTATTTTAGTTCCATCTTGTATGCTTATTTAAATCATTAATTTTGTGATCATGACAACACACCCACAATAAATAATCCATGAAACTGACAGAATTAAAATTAATTGTATGATCATGACCTTGTTCTATTGGTTATTTTTTCTATCAGTTGATAAACTAAACCATGATCTAGGTTAGAAACACCTTGAACCTTTTGGGTTCATGTTTACAGCTTTCCACATGTGCACCTTTGTATCTCCTTGGATTGATTTCTCCTTGGCTCCTGACTTGAGCTGCCTCCACTAGCTTGGGAGCTCCATCCATTACATATGCATTTATCTCACATGCAGGTGAGGGGTAAAAATGTGTTTTTACCAAAAAGAATCCTTGGGCGCGCATTCCCTACAAATTAATGTGGAGAAGCCTCGCATGCCAACATATTTAATTTAAATAAATAAATTAAAGAAACCATTCACATACAAAGGTCTTGCTCTAGATCATAATCATCCATACATGAAACGATATTTATGCATAAATAAAACTATCATTAAATTCTTTAATCATTATTGTTTAAGATAAATCATGCTCAAATCAATTAATTATCTTTAATTAATCAATCTTTTTATCTTAAACCCTTTTATGAATTTCCTTGAGATTCTCATCCATCATAATTTTAACCAAATCAATTCATTTAAAATTATCTTTGTACATAACTTGTACCTTGGAGGAAACCTGGTTAATTCCCATTCATTACGCATATGTAAAATTAAACACATATATATAAAACACATATCACGTTTTGTGCCTCAGCTTTACGCCTGCACTATTGGTACACATCTAAAGGGTTTGGATAATATATTAATAAATTTTAATAAATCTGCATAATTTGGGTGAGTAAATGGTGGGTAGTTTCGACTACACGGAGTGTACTTTTCTTCACCGTCCATCCGAAGTACACGCCTGGGGACATGGCGTGTTAATGTACATCAGAACATTTTTCGGAGTACACGGCGTGTTCAGTGGGACACATGCCGTGTAGTTTCCGTGTTACATAGTTTCTAGCTGTGATAACCGTGTATGGGGTACACAGTCCAACCCTAACCTAAAGGGACTAAATATTATGTTCAGTGGACCAGATGACAACTAATCCGGAAACCATGTGGCACCTATTCATGGTCAACACACGGTGTCATAAATGACTTAGATAGGATCCAATACACGACCTGATTTGGCGGACAAGTCCAATGCTTTGAACCTATACTACATGTCATGTACTTCCGAATACATGCCATGTATTCTAGTGTTGTATGGATAAGAACATTTGTCACCTCTGAATGAGTTCCTATATTTTATTTTAATCAAAATTAAAAGAGAAATTTGTTTTTTAAGGTGAACGAGAAACAAGAGGGGAGGAATAGATCTCAAGATTCATATTTTAAAGAATGATTGACTTTAATTGAAACAACTGAATTATTAAATGCATAAATCACCAATGAAAAAAAAAATTATAATCAATGATATGACCCCTTTGATGCCACTTGTAGGTTCCAGGTATAGCGGATGTGCGTTGGAGGGATTTTGCAACTTTTATTTTAGCATTAAACAACGTTCAAACTGAGATCCTCCATGATATAAAATTCCGGATCTTCGGAATAGAACAAAGAACAAAAAAAATATGGAGTCCTAGAACCATAGAGATAGGATCATTATATGTTGGTTATAATTAATTTAATTAATTCACAACAATTACCTTGGTTTAATTTTTTCATTGTTGATGTCTCCAGTCACGATCTTGTGATTCGTCGTTGCATCATAGAATACAAGTGTAGGATTCCTCTAGCGGTGATCCACACGTGTGCCATGTATATCTGGACATCGCCGAATGGATCTCTGGGTGCTAGAACGGAAGAAGCTTCGCTTGTGATGTCTGCCTCCAATCACCTTGATCCAGTGGTGGTGGATCTCTCTCGGTCTTGAGAGCGTTCTTGGAGGAAGTAGTTCTTTCGGTCATGAAAGAATTCTCTATATTTGTTGTGCACAACGATCGGGGAAACGTTTTGGGGTTTTGAGGATATTTATAATCGGGTTTTAGGTTATAGAGTTATGAAAATAAATAATCATGTTACATGTTTTATTTATTTCATTAACACTTATTTACCCCCCCACCCCCATGTCGAATGATTAATTCCTTGACATGCACCCACGCTGATTATAATAAATATTATCTAATAAAACGATATTATTTCCTCAAAATCCCTACTAGAAAAACTACACGTCGTGTAATCACTAATACACGGCTTGTACTCATTTTCCATAAAACTACACAGCATGAATATTCAGTATACACGACGTGTACTTTCATTTTCCATTTTTATTTATTTATTACATCACATTTATTAGTCCTTGAGTATTGGATATTTATTTTTTAAATAAATGTAACTACATTAGTCAATAATAAATATATATAATTTCGTCCACAATATATTGTCTCGAATAACTAGTGTCGAAATAAATGCGATCAAGCATCCTTAAATAATTATTAAACCACATCCGGGAATAAAATTTATTTAACTTGTTAAATTAATATTTAACTGAGATACATAGACACACTTAGTGTGTGACCATCTCGGCCCCTTTCTTAGTGGCATTAGGTGGAGCCTGCATAATGTCCAAGGTTAGCATCTAGCAACACGCCAAGGAATCCATAGAGAAATAAGTTAACACTGCAATGAAGTGTCACCTCCTATGAAAGTTTATCATGTAATATAATTCCTTTGTCACGATATCTCAAATCAAGCAGGTTGCATGCTAGTTCAATCAACCCATGTGCTTGATTATCCTTTCTTTGATTTTCTGGAATTTAACTTCCCATATCTTTCCAAGGCTATGGATTTATTTAGGCTATATCAATTCCATCAATGGGCCTGAGATATCTACTTCCATTATGGAACAGAAGGGACATATCCTTTCTCAAATTATCTATTAATGTAGTATTATTCGTGATGCACCCAACGTATCCTACCTCTCTTGGAATAGTGTTTTGTCACAGTTTTCATCAATACATATAAGTGCGCAAGTTGTAATACCCATTAATAATAATCTTAAAGTCTAAGGACCAATACACACGTCCGCAGATAGGAACATCTAATGACACTATGAAATGCAGATTTCCTTCTGGCGGGTCTCGTTCTCATAATATCCTCCTAGATATTACCATGTGCGCACACCATGAGAAGGTTCCTCAATGTTTTATGAGTCCTTACCCCTAATATCTTGTATTGTTTGTGTCCCTCAAATAACATCATCCGTCCATAGAACATATATTCAATAACAGTGTTAGGGAACTTCCGAGTTCTCATCAGAGAAGGGATCTGCTATGACCCTTTAATGCAATAGCTATCCTTAGGACATTATCACATGTATTGTCCCGTAGAAGAACAATCAAGATGTGGAAAAGTTTTTATTAATTAATAAAGTACAATGTAGTTGGTTCTTGGCCACCAACTCCAATAGATGTATCCTAGTCTCTACTTTAATGAAACACTATAGATCAAAAACCCTTATCCTCCATAGGTTATTGTGAGCACAGGTGCACTGAAAAAAATTTGTTCCATCTCCTTGAAACATTCCTCACATTAATCTATCCAATGGAACTTGACTCCCTTCCATGTTAACTTAGTAGTAGATTTTATTATTGTGAGAAATTTATCACAAATCATTTATTGTATCACACCAACCTAAGATATATATATATTAGTCGCCATGGTTTGTCTAGGTCATTGTAAAATAACTTCAATCTTTGAAGGATCCACTGATATATGCTCACATGAAATTATATGTCCCATGAAAGATCCCTTTTATTTTCAAAATTAACTCTTTGTGTATTTGGAATACAACTTCTCCTTTCTCAGGGTATTCAGAACAATCTTGAAATGTACTACAAGATCTATCAATCTCTTTGAAAATATGAGAATATCATTTATAAAGACTACCAGAAACATCTCAAGTTAATACATAAAGACTATATACATTAAATCTATGAATATATAAGGGGAATAGTTATGTTAAAATGAATTAAATATTAATTCATAATGACTATAACTTATATGAATTTTTTTTCTTGTGTATATCCTCCTTCTTGACCCTTAGATGATTATATTCAGATTGAATACTAGTCTTGTATAAATATTGAGTTGATTATAATTTATCAAACATAGCACTGATATGGGGTAGAGGATACTTTTTCATAATATTTATCTTGTTATGTTCGCAATAATCAATGAAAAGACACATTGACCAATCTTTATTATTATCTAAAAGAATATGTTTAATCATGGTGTTACACCTGGGAAAATGAATCCTCTATCAACTTTCTCCTGGATATACTTTTCTTATTCTTGTAACTCAATCGAGGCTATTCTCTATAGAGTCTTTGAAATCAGTGTAGCACCAAGTATGGGTTCTATTGAGAAATAAACTTCATGATTTGGGGGAATAATATGAAATTACTTAGTAAATACATCATGATAATTTTGAAAAATAGGAATCTACTCATTTATGTGGTTCTCCCCAACTATTTAATATATATATCCCTCACAGATATGTAGTAATACCCATATAATATATGTAACTTCAATTAAAATTTTATTTTCATCATCGCACTGAATGAAAATCATCGGTTGATTAGAAATGTCAAATGTGAATACACTTTCGTAAAAATCAATTTTGGAACTATATAGAGATATCCAATCCATTCCAAAAATCACAAAAAAAATTAAATGAAAAGAATAAACATCAAGATTTTCATAGGGCACATTCTTACAATATTTTATATGACATCCAAAATTTCAGAGTGTGCCTTAATTATCAAGATTCACCTTAGTAATAGACAAAGAATATTCCCTTCATTTTTATATAAATTATCCCTTAGATTAAGTCATCGAATCATTTAATTCTTTAGTTACCCACACATAAGACATTAAACTATTAGTGGTTCCCTAAGTTGAACATAATTTAATTCCATTCAAATATTTATTTTTAATCATTAATTGACTTTTATTCCCTTATTTTAAATATATAAATATATTCATGATCCTTTGAAACAGTTCCCAAGATTATTCTTCCCACATTAATGACATGTATGAAGCTAAATAATCATTCTTATATAGTCTTCATGAAACTCAATTTTTCAATTATTATGTGTATTAGAGCATTCACCCAAGTTGAGTTAGTTAATTATATATCATGATTTTTGGTTAGGTATAATCACAATATATATAACTCTATATACCATTTAATTTGGTTACTTATAAGTACAATTATTTAATTTCCCATCACAATTAGTGTTAAGATTATTTCTCCAAGTTCATGCCATTGCCTGAAACCAAAAAACACAGTTTGAGTATCAATAATCAAAGTGAGTAGTCATATAATCATGAAACATCAGTAATCATGACACCTTTTATTTAACCAATCAAACCTTAGGTTTAACCTAAGTCATTCTTGGTTATCATCTATTGAAATCCTTCATAATGGTTTTAAAAAAATGTGAATTAACCCAATAATATCCACTAGGAGTGTCTATCCATGTGTGAAATATTAGGCCCATAAATAATACCCCAATGGTGATTGATTTAATACCCAATCTACCCTTACAATGTTTTTATCCCTAGGTGAATATGTTTTTAGACACCATGAAATGTGTTCCATACACTTCTCTGCAAAATGTCCTCAACCAAACTCAAAAGGTTCGTGGTGCTACCCTAGTCTAGCCAAATCACTGGTGGGGCGAAAGTATACTTGGGCGCCACCGATCCAGTGCATATCCATTTGCATGCCACAAATTTGGTGCACAACCTACTTGCGCTCGCAAAATCCTTTTGCCCAAGGTCATATTTTGCCTGTAAATAGACCCTTGAGGGCCTCATTTACAATGGAAAAATTTCATTGAAGCCCAGTTGCTTCTCTGGATGCCCTAATACTTCTCCCCAGTCTTCCGAAACATTAAAGTTAGTTATTTAACACGTTGATTAGAGGATTTAAGGGAGTATCATTGGACTTAAGTCCATTTAGTGTTTTAAAACCATAACACTTGCGCTCCTAAAGTGCGCAACCTCACCAAGTCAGAAATACTTGCGCTCAGGCTTTTCCTTTTATGGGAACTTGAGTGCCCCACTTCTATGACTACCTGTGAATACTCTTGAAGGCTTGATCAAGGTCTCTCCCAAGTATTAACATACAATTTTTTCTTCTCTTAAGTGAACATCAGGTCACCGAAGCCTACTTGAACACCCATACTTGTGTGCCATTACCAACTTGGGCACCCCTCTTTGATTCACTTACTCTATTTAGTCTGTAAGCCATCAAGCCTTACTCAAATTCATTCATGGCAAGGCATCTTCTTCTTTGGATCCCTTGTCTTAAAGGGATTCTGTTGATACCTCCACCAAAACCTCTTGACTTAACAAACCTTTGGGAAAGAAACATCATCGTGTCTCCAATTTGGGTTTGTATTACCACAGTCAGAGGTTTCCCACATTTGTTTCACAATGGGGTTAGGATTCATGGAATTTATGTGTGTTTTTGGATCCATAGTCATGTGGACCTTTCTCCCAGGAACATTGTTGTGAAGTTTCTGGTTTGGATGAGGGTTTGGGTTCTGGCCTCTCCCTTGTCAAAGAGATGACCCGGAACCTCAGGTCTCTGGTAGGGAAGGTACATTTCACACTTTATTTTCCATGAAAGCATAAGAGAAGTCTCCCTCCCCTACCAGGATCAACATTAGGGCATCCATCCTGGTGTAAGTCCATAAGCTTCATCCCTTCTTCCTTCTTGTGGACCCTTTTCCAATGTGAAGAGAACATAGGTAAGGCTTGTCGCCTCGCCCTCTTCCTAGGTTGCCTCGACCTCATCCACCCTCACCGCAATAGGTGTTCCCTCTTTGTAGAGACCCGAAGCTTAACGTACATAGATATTACATTACTTTTGTGGAATACTTAGTACATAACAAAAACACACACACAAGGACCGTAATAGTTTAGTGTCTTTGGAAACTCGGAATATAATATTCAAATCGTGGTGAAAGATCTTCGACATCTCCCATAAACATATTCTTTTTTTAAAACCTAAATCCTTTCTTTATGTCCTGTGGAAAAGAAAAAATAAAAGGGTGAGCTCAAATGCTGAGTAAGGGAAAACAAAATAAATATCAATCACATAATATTCATAAGAACATATCTTTTGTAAATCTTAACGTACAAAAGAGAACATAATTTCATAACATGGGATAAATCATAGTAGTAAAATGTAATCCCAATAATCATAACTTAAAACATGAAACTTTGTGGCATACACACAAAATCATATAGAATCATTTCTTATTAGTCAAGACTCATTGCCAAGACTATCTTAGTGGACAAAGTCCCTTTCTGAACCGAGTTCACTCCTCGTTTCAGTCCTGTTTCACTGAACCAGTATAACCTACCGTTCCAGCCATGTCTATCTCATGAGATATAAAATCTTTTCCCAATGCATTGGAGGGAGATATAGGTCCCACCCATCTCATAATGATACCATTCTTATGTGTACCACAAAATCATAAATCATACATCATTTCATAACTCATGTAATAAAAATGGGATTCTAAAACAACATGACATCATAAAACAATTCATATAAGATAAAAGAATTCATAAAAATAATTTCATCAAAACATAATCAAATAAATGTAATAATAGGGATAGAAACAGAACCCAATATTATCTTATATGGAAAATAATTTTGATAAAACACTTGAACTCCATTCTTGAAGAAAATATCCTTTCTACTTGAAAAACACTTTTTTTTCTAAACATGTCATACAATTTTAAAAGAAGTTGATTAAAAATAAACTTGAAAATTTGTAAAGGAATATTCTTGTAAATAATCTTTTAAAAATCCATTCATGCTATATAATTTAAAAAAACATTCTTCACATACTTTTGTCAGAAAAGTCAAAAAGTACCTCGTACGAAAAATGAAAAAAGATTCCTTTCATATCTTTTACTAAAAACTCACCAAAGGGTAAAATTGGATATAAACTATTGTATAAGTATATAAATATTACATATTGAGGAAAAATGGATGTGGATGATAAAATACACCCCAGTAAATTCCAAAGTATAAACAATCTCGGATAAAAATGAGATTGTTATATTTCCCCTTACCTTAGGTCAGATTTGCTTCGTAAGTGTCCAAACCTCCTGTATAATGATTTAAATAATGTTATTGACTTATTCCAGAATCATAAGTATTGTTATGATATCATATATGGTTCACTTATGACTGTATATTACCTGTTCTTTTGTAAATTCCATGTTAAAGAGTGTTTTGGGTAAAATCGTTTCATTTTTCGTCCGTGTTTTGACTTGTAATTATTCATATGATTACGTAGATCATGATTACTTAATTCCAGAATATAAAACAGGATTTATATATAATATATATTCATAATATACATATATATAATAAATCAGTAAATGGAAAGAAATACACCGTTCATGGAGACGGTAGGCCGTACGTACGCATGAACGCTGCTTTTGTTTCCTTATTGAGTTGAATGGAATTAAGTAGATGACATACATATATATACACATAAATCCAGTATCATTATTATGTCATATATTTCATGATTACTTATTATATATACTTTATAATCATTCATGAATGGTTAAAGTGGATAATGAATCTCATCGCGTCGTGGAGACGGTAGTCCGTACGTACGCACGAGCGATGATATCGTTCTCATGATCGTGGGAATATATTGGACTGTATGTATACTATTTGAGAATCAATATCACTTTAAAATAATCATATATAGTTTTTATTTACACCATTATACCCATCCAAGTTAGGTGGTGGTAAATAATAGATTACACCACGGCGTGGAGATGGTATTCTGTACATACGCACGCGCGGTGATTTCATTTTCCGTAGGATGGATAGATAGTGAAATAGGGTTGTTTCATACTTATAATAACATATCAGTATATTATTAAAACTGATGTTATTACTTCATAATGAAACAACATAAGAAGAAGAAGTGGAAGAAGCAATAAAGGTGAATGAATCGGTAACGGAAATTACCTCTTCTTTGAAGCGCCTCTTTGAGACCTCCTCTTAGGGCACTAAAATTGGTCTTTGAGGAAGACCGGAACCTCTAGGATGTTTCTAGGGAAGTGGAGAAGGTAATTCTCCAGAGTTTGGCCGAACTTGAAGGCTCAATGTGGTGTGAGGAAGAGGGGGAGGAGGTGCCCTTTTATAAGGGAGGAGAGGGGTACCTTTGGAATAACTAAAAATATTATTTTATTATAAAGCCGAATTCTGTTTTAAATAGATCAAAATTGATTTATTTCTAATCTAAGGTGGGTATGGGTCGAAATACTCTCATCCAATTGAATTTAGAAAATTTTAGGTTCCTATTTTAACCTTATCGTTTATATTTAACTTTAAGTTAGATAATTTTACTTTCACCGTGTCTTTTTGTGTTCTTACACTATAAGGTTAATAAACATACTATAACAAGAAAAAAGAACCCCAAGATGATTATTATTAATATATATAACCTTATCTAAGTCATTTGTCCGAACCTTATATTTTTAGGAATAAAATAACAATTAATAATATAATATTTGTTTTAAAAACCATTTTATGTCAAATTTGACACTATTTAGTAATTAATTTTTGTAAAACTCATAACAGAATGATTTGTTCGAAAAAAGTAAATTAAATCAATACTAACATGTCATATTAACCTAAAAAAGTAGTGGAATTCATAAAAATCCTCAAATTATATTTATTTGGGTATTTATAGCATCAATTATGTCAATATTTCATTAATAAGATCATTACTGCATCATCATTTTGTCTTAAATAAATTAAATTATTTAATATCTAAAAATTAAAAATAAAATACAATTATGGTGGAAATCGTTTTATATTTCTAAAGAATAATTATAGTCGAATTTAGCTTATGTATAACCCTATATTAAAAATGCTTTTCTTATTAAACTTTGATTTTAATTATTTTAACCCTTCTTTAAATAAATTAATAATAAATGTCCTAATCTAATCCAAGTGGGCCTAAATGGTCATATGTTATTCATAAGGTTGTTTTTGGTCGAATTAAACTTATCTAATATAATTAGGACATGTGTTAGGGTAATAATAATACCATCTTTACCCTTAATTACCCTATTTACTTTTAACAGTGGTAAAAAAAGTAAAAAGTTACTATTCACCAAAAATTATTTTCATCTCATTGAACCAAAATTTACTTACTGACATCAACCGTGTCTCTCGGATTTTTGAAATTCAATTCATAGAAGGCAAAATTAAGTTTTATGAAAAATTCATTTTTTTAACTACCACTTAGTGGTTTCACTATTCATCAAAAAATGAAAGTTTCTAGAAAAATAAGAAAAATTAGGCCTAAGCTATATTTGATATTATGAACTCAAAAATGATTTCTATTTTACCAAATTCAAAACATATGAGTTGCATTAATTAATTTAAAAATTAATTCCCGTCGTCAAAACAAATAGCGTGTTCTTAAGAGATAATAACTATCAAAAGATTGACACTTATTTATGTTTCGTTTAAATGTGAAATTACATACAATTACCAACATTGTATTAAATTGTAAAAATATATTCTAAATATAATTTAAAACCAATCAAATTAATAATTTATCACTATTAATTATTTCTATTAAAAAGTTTGTTTTTAATTAAAATTTAGTAATTTTCACTATTCATCAGAAAATGAAAGTTATCCGAAAAGTACCAAAATTTCACCCTAAGATAATTTCGATATTACGAATCCAGAAATGAAGTCCATTTTGAAAAATAAAATTTACAAAATTTTAAAAAGTGGTTATTACTATTCATAACGGCTAGTTTTAATAATATTTTAATATCATATCGTTGTTTAGTGAAACTCGGTATTACGTACTACAAACGCTATCGAGGAAGGTCGTGATTGTGTGTAATGCAAGTCAAGTCAAGGATGCATGTTGTGAAAGCTCCTTTTGGTGTAGCGTACAACACAAGACATTAATGAAATTAAAAAAGAATATTTTTTTATAAAATCTCGGGGTGTTACATTCTACCCCCCCTTAAAATGAATTTCACCCTCGAAATTCGTCGGGGTTATAAATGGTTTACTATTAGAAAGTTTCTTTAATAGAAACCCACATCATACAAAGGAATATCAAAACCAATCTTTAAAAACAAAAGTATGAAACGTAACGTTTACCCAAATAAACTATTCACTGGGTTTCCACATAGGTGAAAATATGGATATGGAAGAGAAATCTAACCATCATGTTCTGATGGAGAGTGGTAGAGAACATGGCTATGGAAAAGCCAGAAATCACAAAGCCATAAATTTGTGACTATCTAAGGTACCATCTGATTCATCAGATATAAGAGCACTAGGACAACATTTTTGGTTTTCAAGATCATTTCCCTAAAGTTGATGAAATTAGAATTAGAAGAAATACTTTCTTGATTTTGGTATAGTCTCACCGTTTGTCGTTCTTTGGACAATTTACACTTCATCTCTTAAAGAAATTAGGTTGAATTAGTCATTCGTGATGTGTTAGCAGATCATGTGATAGAATGATGGGTCATTCCATCTGTCTCAAACAAAAGGTTAGAAAAGTTATCAAAAAATACATAAGTCCATCTATAGTGAGATTAATCATATATTTTTCCTAAAATGGACTTATACTTCATATATCATACTGCTTAATATAATAAAACTAGTTTCTACAAAACAGGGACTTCCTGGAGGCCCGTGGTAGGCGATAAAGGCCAGTCGCACTTCGGTTGTGGGTTCGATTCCCACAACCTTATCCGATGTGATGTGTTGTCGCCCGTCCTGCAGGTTGTCCTTTTTCTAAAACTACATTACTATAACATCACATAAATAATATCATAAAAAGTTCTATCCTTAAACAATACAAACTTATGGTTAACATAATCCATTCCAATCTTTAGGCATATCTAAAATACTTCGGTCTAATCTCATAGTATAAAGAAAACAATTACTGGAAATGTCGTCAACCAAGCATGTTTATACCATCATTTATCCCACATATATCTTGTTGGTCACATTCCAATCATGTGAATACCTTAATGATGTATTCTCTTGAAAAATGAATACCCATTAAACCTTAGTGAAAACATGAATGCTGTCAAAAGTTAACTCTTTCCACATACCAAAATCCAAAAATTCTATATACTCAAACCATGATATAACCTTCTCCTTATATCAGTCATGATCTCATGAATACTATCAAACATTTAATTTTCTCCTTATCCCTTCATTATGCATATATCATCTACATTCAAAAAATATCTGAATAACCTTTCATGGATACTGGTAACATTAATCATACACTTTCAAAACTCAAGGAAAGACAACAGTGTAATAATCCTTAGATGTCTCTTTATTCCATAGTACCATAAGATTACTTACACAACATTACACATGATAAACATGTAATCATTCCACTACATTCTTAAACCATTGACCGAGCATCAACAATTCTTTCACCTCACATATCATTTGTAGTCTCTTCATCATCATCAACATAAATACTACCCATATGACCATACTGATTCTCTTCCTTAGACTTTCCCTTAGGGCATTGGTTTGAATAATGCCCGTACATTCCACATTTAAAACATTTAACTATTGTTGATGTCGTAGAAATACCATTATCCTCATCCCTGGTGTTAAATGAACCTTTTCCTTTGCACTTACTAGATTTTGTGTCCTTCTTTTCCACACCCAAAGCATCTTCCAGTTCCTTTGAAATATTCTCCTTGATGCCTCTTCCCACATGATTTACATAGGGGAAATTGAACTTTCTTTCCTCTATGATCATCATGAAACTCCATCTTTCTCTTATTAGCCGAGTTAGGAAACTTACCAAATTTTACTTTATTGATCATATTATGAGATTGCTGATTCGGCATAATAATGATGTTTGGAGTTCCAAATCCCATTTCATTTGGTTGCTCATAAAGGATATCATTCCATTGTCCATCATATCCTCCATTATCGTGAATCATCTTGTTTCCAGCCATTTTCTAAAACCCAAAAAGAATAGTGTGAGAGGAAAAAATCATAATAAAGGGGGAATAACTTCAATATCTAACATATTTGGTTTAATCTAATATCGTTACCATAGTTCTAGGACTATATCCTATACGTATACTTACCCTTAGGGACATCCCTAGACATACCTTAGAAATATCTCTAGGGATCTCCCTATCGTTCTTGCATCCTAGTTTCCAAAGGTTGACTAAACCTTTCCTCTGATACCAACTATAGAGACCCGAAGCTTAATGAACATAGACATTACAATACTTTTACGAAATACTTAGTACATAACAAAAACACACACACAATGACCGTAATAGTTTAGTGTCTTTGGATACTCGGAATATAATCTTCTAATCGTGGTGAAAGATCTTCGACATCCCCCATAAAGATATTCTTCTTTTTTAAACCTAAATCCTTTCTTTATGTCCTGGGGAAAAGAAAACATAAAAGGGTGAGATCAGATGCTCCGTAAGGGTAAACAAAATAAATATCAATCATGTCATATTCATAAGAACATATCTTTTGGAAATCATAACCTACAAAAGAGATCATAATTTCATAACATGGGATAAATCATAGTAGTGAAATGTAATCCCAATAATCATAACTTAAAACAAGAAACTTTTTGGGATACACACATAATCATAGAGAATCATTTCTTATTAGTCAAGACTCATTGTCAAGAGTATCTTACTGGACAAAGTCCCTTTCTGAACCGAGTTTACTCCTCATTTCAGGCCTGTTTCACTGAACCGGTATAACCTACCATTCCATCCATGTCTATCTCATTAGATATAAAATCTTTACCCAATTCATTGGAGGGAGATATAGGTCCCACCCATCTCATCATGATACCATTCTTATGTGTACCACAAAATCATAAATCATACATCATTGCATAACTCATGTAATAAAAATGTGATTCTTAAACAACATGACATCATAAAACAATTCATATAAGATAAAAGAATTTATATAAATAATTCCATAAAATCATAATCAAATCAATGTAATAATAGGGATAGAAACAGAACCCTATATTATCTTAGATTGAAAATAATTTTGATAAAACACTTGAACTCCATTCTTGAGGAAAATATCCTTTCTAATTCAAAAACACTTTTTTTTCTTAAAATGTCATACAATTTTAAAAGAAGTTGATTAAAAATAAATTTGAAAACTTGTAAAGGAAGCTTCTTGTAAATAATGTTTTAAAAATACATTCATGCCTTATAAGTTAAAAAAACATTCTTCTTGTACTTTTTTCGGAAAAGTCAAAAAGTACCTCGTATGAAAAACGTCAAAAGATTCCTTTCATATCTTTTACTAAAAACTCACCGAAGGGTAAAATTGGATATAAACTATTGTATAAGGATATAAATATTACATTTTGAGGAAACATGGATTTGGATGATAAAATACACCTCAGTAAATTCCAAAGTATAAACAATCTCGGATAAAAATGAGAATGTGATATTTCCCCTTACCCTAGGTCCGATTTTCTTCGTAAGTGTTTGAACCTCCTGCATAATGATTTAAATAATGTTATTGACTTATTCCAGAATCATACATATTGTTATGATATCATATATGGTTCACTTATGACTTTATATTACCCGTTCTTTTGTAAATTCCATGTTAAAGAGTGTTTTGGGTAAAATCGTTTCATTTTTTGTCCGTGTTTTGACTTGTAATTATTCACATGATTACTTAGATCATGATTACTTAATTCCAAAATATAAAACATTATTTATATATAATATATATTCAGAATATACATATATATAATAAATCAGTAAATGGAATGAAATACACCGTTCATGGAGACGGTAGGCCGTACGTACGCATGAACGCTGTTTTCGTTTCCTTATTGAGTTGAATGGAATTAAGTAATGACATACATATATATACACATAAATACAGTATCATTATTATGTCATATATTTCATGATTACTTATTATATATTATTTATAATCATTCATGAATGGTTATAGTGGAGAATGAATCTCATCGCGTCGTGGAGACGGTAGTCCGTACGTACGCATGAGCGATGATATCGTACTCATGATCGTGGGACTGTATTGGAGTGTATGTATACTATTTTAGAATTAATATCACTTGAAAATAATCATATATAGTTATTATTTACACCATTATACCAATCCAATTAAGGTGGTGGTGGAAAATAGATTACACCACGGCGTGGAGACGGTATTCCGTACTTACGCACGCGCGGTGATTTCGTTTTCCGTAGGATTGATAGATGGATAAATAGGGTTGTTTCATACTTATAATAACATATCAGTATATTATTGATACTGCTGTTATTACTTAATAATGAAAAAACCTAAGAAGAATAAGTGGAAGAAGAAATAAAGGTGAAAGAATCGGTAACGGAAATTACCTCTTCTTTGAAGCGTCTCTTTGAGGCCTCCTCTTAGGGCACTAAAATTGGTCTTTGAGGAAGACCAGAACCTCTATGATGTGTCTAGGGAAGTGGAGAAGAGAATTTGGCAGAGTTTGGCTGAGCTTGAAGGCTCAAAGTGGTGTGAGGAAGAGGGGGAGGATGTGCCCTTTTATAAGGGATGAGAGGGGTACCTTTGGAATAACTAAAAATATTATTTTATTATAAAGCCAAATTCGGTTTTAAATAGCTCCAAATTGATTTATTTCGAAGCTAAGGTGGGTATGGGTCGCAATCCTCTCATACTATAGAATTTAGACATGTTTAGGTTCCTATTTTAACCTTATCATTTATATTTAACTTTAAGTTAGATAATTTTACTTTTACCATGTCTTTTTGTGTTCTTACACTATAAGGTTAATAAACTTTCTATAACAAGACAAAATAACCTCAAGATGTTTATTATTAATACATATAACATTATATAAGTAATTTGGCCGAACCGTAGATTTTTAGGAATAAAACAACAATTAATAATATAATATTTTTTTCAAAACTATTTTATGTCAATTTTGACACTATTTAGTAATTAATTTTTGTGAAAATCATAACAGAATGATTAGTTCGAAAAACGTTAATTAAATCCATAATAACATGTCATATTATTCTATAAAATTAGTGTAATTCATAAAAAGGCTCAAATTATATTTATTTGTGTATTTATAGAATCAATTATGTCAATATTTCATTAATAAGATAATTACTGCATCATCTTTGTGTCTTAAATAAATTAAATTATTTAATGTCTAAAAATTACAAATAAAATACCATTATGTCGTAAAGCTTTTTATCTTTATAATTAATATTTATTGTCTATTTTATCTTATGTATAACCCTATATTAAAAATGATTTTCTTATTAAACTTTGATTTTAACTATTTTAACCCTTCTTTAAATAAATTAATAATACATTTCCTAATCTAATCCAAGTGGGCCTAAATGGTCATATTTTATTCCTAAGGTTGTTTTTGGTCTAATTAAACTTATCCAATAGAATTAGGACATGTGTTAGGGTAATAATAATAACATGTTTACCCTTAACTACCCTATTTACTTTTAACCGTGGTAAAAAAAAGTAAAAAGTTACTATTCACCAAAAATTATTTTCATCTCATTGAACCACATTTTACTTACTGACATCAACCGTGTCTCTCGGATTTTTGAAATTCCATTCACAGAAGCGGTAAAATTAAGCTTTATGAAAAATTAATTTTTTTTAACTACCACTTAGTGGTTTCACTATTCATCAAAAAATGAAAGTTTCCGGAAAAATACAAAAAATTAGGCCTAAGCTATATTTGATATTATGAACTCAAAAATGATTTCTATTTTACAAAATTCAAAACATTTCAGTTGCATTAATTAATTTAAAAATTAATTCCCGTCGTCAAAACAAATAGCGTGTTCTTAAGAGATAATAACGACCAAAGATTGACACTTGTTTATGTCTGGTTTAAATGTGAAATTACATCCAATGAAAAACATTGTATTAAATTGTAAAAATATATTCTAAATATACTTTAAAACAAATCAAATTAATAATTTATCACTATTAATTATTTCTATTAAAAAGGTTGTTTTTAATTAAAATTTAGTAATTTTTACTATTCATCAGAAAATGAAAGTTATCCGAAAAGTACCAAAATTTCACCCTAAGCTAATTTCGATATTACAAATCCAGAAAAGAAGTCCATTTTGAAAAATAAAATTTACAAAATTTCAAAAAGTGGTTATTACTATTCATAACGGCTAGTTTTAATAATATTTTAATAGCATATCGTTGTTTAGTGAAACTCGGTATTGCGTACTACACACGCTATCGAGGAAGGTCGCGATTGCATGTATTGCAAGGCATGTCAAGGATGCATGTTGTGCAAGATCCTTTTGGTGTACCGTACAACACAAGACATTAATGAAATTAAAAAGAATATTTTTTTATAAAATCTCTGGGTGTTACACACTTCCACCAATGGAGGAGGAAAACATTGAAACTGTGAGTGCCTTTTCTGAATTTTGACATCCTCTTGTTTCTCACACCAATCATGACTCACATGGTCTTAGAAATTTTTCATGGTCACAATAATTGCACAATTGAATAAACTATGAGAAATATAATTCCCACCATAATCGGGATATGTTGGAAGCTTTCTTAGGGCCAGAGCTCACTAGATATCATTCTCAGGAATCCAACCCTAATTCCCTTAAATCTGGGCATCCTCCATAAAAATAATCCCCAAATTAAACCCTAATTCATCAAGGCATCCTTCTCAGGAAGAAAGCCCAAACTCATTTCTCTCAGTGGACTATACTCTACTATGAGACTTATCGAATAATGTGGACTTTGATTCCCATTTATATGGGATACATAGGAATCCTCCTTGTCGTTCAAACCCAATACCTTAAATCAACCATGTTCTCCTTGGCCCATATTCCCAACAGGGTCTGATCCTACTTGGAAACCCATATCCTTTCCATGTTCATTGGGCTGCTTCAGTATAAGTCCCGCACTATGTTTTGACTAAGTGCCTTCCTCTTAGATGTCCATACCACATGACAACAAACTGTATGACTAGGTTCTTATCACATGAACTTAAAAGGTATGATATGTCCCATTTAGTGGAACAAAACTATGAGTGTTATGATTCCTTTGATATACATAGGTATCCCATTTTATGGGAACGATCCCAATATCATACCAACCCTCCATCTACCTAGATGACAAAAAATTCCCAAGTGCCCCACCGAGTGGCTTATAAACCAGTATCCTCATAAGAATGATCAAAAGAATATTGAAATAGTATATTAGAGGATACCATTGATGGAGAACATAAAATACATACAGATATCTTCATTAAGTAAGATCCTTTAATGCATACTGATGATTCTACATTTTATGAATGTTAATAAGTGATTGTAAATTCTAAGGGAAACATATGTTATGCTTGGTGAATTAATAAGGATTTAGGAAAATATATTAAATTTACAAATAGAGTCCCATAGTAGACAATAATTCCACCAAAAAGGGTGTTATGAGTATGACATCCCATCCTCTAAACCAATGTACATTCTAAAGTATCGTGACGTTCAAACTTAACAAACACCTACCTTTGGAAAGATGGTACTCTTTGGATAAAGAATTGTTGGATGTTTCCAGTTCCATTAATAAATCCTATAGAAACTAGCAAGGAAGTAGTGGTTATTAAAACTAGAATACACATTTCAAGGACCTATGAAACACTATTCCACAACTGTATCCACTTCCCAGTATCCAGATGTGGATTTATTTTCTAGAAAAACCACATAATCCCTACTTTACCAAAGCATTATGATATTATCATATATGTAGGCATATCTATAGGCTTTTTTATAAATTTCCATGACACTAATATCCAGAAATAACTAAAACCTTTACTGATACCAATTGAGGAAACATATGTTTTACATACATAGATATTGCATCATAGAGTAATATTTAAAACATAAAAAAATTATACAAACTCAGAACCATAAAGGTTTAGTGTATTTGGAGACTATAAAACAACAAAATCTTATTTTATGAAAGATATCCAATATCAATGACCATGTTCATCATGTTATCACCCTTCTAGAAATATTATACTTAGGATCTTACATCAAAACTAGGGTAATAAAACATACAAAAGGGTGAGATAAGATACTCAATTAGGGTAAACATAAGTGATATTGGTCGATGATCATAAGTGATAATAAGGGTATGAGAACGTCATTAATACATAAGGAAGTCATACCCAATCAATTAAAGATTTTTAATCATGGGTTAAGGCATAATTATTTATCATAACAAAAAAAAATAGGTCATAAGAGTATGGAATAATCAATAATTAATCATGATAAATGAGAGAATATTGTAATCATAGGAATTTTTCACAATCACAAGATTATATTATTATGAATATGTATAAACAATAACAAGTTCACTCATTAAGATAAGTATATGAATCATGTCCCCACATAAACTTACAGACATGAAAATAGGTCCACACATATAATTATGGACATGAAAAAACGTCCACACATAAACCTATAAACATGAAAATAGGCCCAGAAATAAACAAATGGACATGAAACCAAGTCCATGAATAATGTTTTGAATATGAAATTAGATTTATGCTTAACATAACTATCTCATGATATATGAATCTTTACCTAATGCATTGGAGGACTATAATAGGCTCACCAGTCACATAACCATAAATCATAAATGTTCTACAAGATCATAAAACAATTTATCAATCCATAATTTATAATCCATGGAAAGTAAATGAGATTAATTCCATCATTTTAACATTGTATAACCCATGTAAAAGAAACAAGTTTCATAATGATACCATCAGAACATAATTAATCTGTGGGAATGAACCAGGTTTCATATAATCATCCTTAAATCATCATCATCAAAAGACAACAAACGAGAGAACGTTTATGGTATTATAAAATTATATCCTCATTATAGAATAACAATCCATAATGTCTTTCTTCATGAATGGAAAATATATTTAAATGATTATTTGATTTTTTTTAAAATGTTAGAAAATATCCATTTATTTTTGGAAAACTATTATCTAAAAATTCCTGGATTGTTGATAAAATAATTTTATTTGATAATAAAAAAAGAAAAAATGTAAATTAACCTTAAAATAATGAAATGTTCATGATGGTTGGGAAATTCATTCATTCTCTATATGTTAAAAGAAAACATTCTCTTTACACATTTGTAAAAAATAAAAAAAACATTCATTAAAAAAGATTTATTTAAAAAAAAAATTAAAAAAATTGTAAATAAAATAAAAGGTAGTGAAAGTGACATTTTTAAAATATTTCAATTATAGTTAATAAATTTCATAAAATAATTTTGATGAATATGTATATGGAAAAAAACGTTTTTTTGACCAATGAAGAAATCAGGTTATCTTTTCTTAAAAAGAAAATACTTGAACATTTTGTGCACTAAATAGAGGAAAATGCTAATAATAATTGAAAAAATATTAAATATTAGAGGATATGAAAATATATGGGGTTTAAAGGATAATATGCATATAATTTCCCTCAACATAAATTTTGTATTTAAAATCCTAAAAATAAATATGATTATAACGTAAACCCCATACCTTAGGTATCATATTTATTTAAGGAACTAATATATATTATATAATAAATATATATTTATTATAAATAAATTATAAAATTATATTCATAATTAAATTACTATGTATTATTCTTTTATGATTTCTTATTATCCTTTTATTAAAAATTCCTCCTTAAAATAGATGTTCTGGTAAAAATTGGTCTGTTATCCTGGCATATTTTGGTTTGATGGTTTTGTTACATGAAAATTGGTCATATCTTAATCATATTATAATTATGATTATTAATGATATAATTATCATACTTATTAATTATTTACACTTTTACAATAATTTATAATAAGTTTTAGTGAAAAATGAATTACATCACTTGGTAGAGATGAGTTTCTATGTGTACGCATGAGTGATGTTTCCACTTTTCGATAGTCGGAAGGAAATAAAGGTAAATAATTATTAAAATTTATAGATTCATTATTATATCATAAAAATAATATATATTAAATAAAAATGTTATTATTAGAAACAATGTAAACTGGACATGAAAAAAATTACAATGGTTTGCGGAAGTTGTAGTTCCCAAGTACGTGTAAGAGTTGGTGTCCTAGAACCAATTGGTTGTACTTTTAATAATTGTAAATTTAATATATTTAAATATTAATCATATTATTACATATTGTTTATTGTTCTACATGACTATGATGTAAAAATGTCCTTGAGAATTTGTTGCATTGATAAAGTCATGACAGTTCCCCACTGTGATGAGAACCTTGAAATGCTATAACAATATTCTTAAATATAGTTATGTGGTTGGATGACATACTATGATGGGACACATAACATCCTTACTATCAGGTGTGAGTACATTTAAACAGATGAGACTTCATTTCACGAAGTTCTCACATGGTAATCTCCAAGATAAAAGATTACGAGAACATACTCACCGATAAAAATTCTGCATATTTTTGTGTCATCAGATATTTATATCAGCGAGCATGTGTAATTATCCTTAGATATTAAAGTTATCATTAATACGTGTCGTGACTATCTAACTTTGATTCACTGATGAAATCTTACACATAGATAGTTGGCGGGAAGTTGGGTATGTTGGGTGTGTCACGAGTGGCATGTTATTAATGGATAAGTCGAATAAGGATTTGTCCCTTCCATTTATAGAAGTGGATATCTTTTCCCTTTGATTGAAATAAAAATGTCACATGAAATTCCAAGTCCATGGTGTAACGATGAGTTTAGTTTAGGTAGTAAATGAATGATGTATCAAGCATAATGGTTGATGTCACTATCATGAAACCTACTTAATGAGATATTAAGAAAAAGGGATTATATTACATAGTGAGTGTTCATATGTGGATGTTATTGTTGTGACATTATGTTCCTTCTCTTGGGTTCCATAAACCATTTCTAGATAGTAATCTTGGACTTTAGGCAACCCCACAAAATTACAATGAGAAGGAATCCTCAAGGGTTACACACTAAGTGTATTTTGTGGTCAAGGTTAATTTCTATTTGAATTTTATTAATGAAATAAATATTATTCTCAAGATCATGGAATAATTGTATTCAAGAAAAAATGATCGCATAAAATAAATAAATTTTATTTATTTATTTTCCTGAACATTTAATAGATATTTATTTACTAGTTTGTAAATAAAATATTTATTTAAGAGCATAAATTATTTATATATTTATTCGGGTGTTCAATAAATGGAGGTAGATTTCGAACAGACCAAGGATGGTCCGGTAATAAAATAATTATTTTCAAGATAGGAAAAAATTATATAACTAGTTGTCACAAGTTAAAATAATAATGCCACTACAATTATTTTGTGATATGTAATTTTATTTTTAATTCCATTTTGCACAGGTTGGCACACCATAAATAATGACATGGTATTATTATTATGAGAATTGGTTTTCTCTAAGTTCATGAATGTATTTAATTTCTATTATGCAATTAAATATTTTAACTGAAGTTCCATGCATATAAATAGACAAGTATGCCTATTATGCCAGATACCCAGACGTCACAGAATCGCACACCCAGTGAATTGAGAATTTTTGAGCTAAACAATTTCTCTCTCGAATCCTCTTCCCACCCCTTTTAAAGAAGAGAGACTTTTTCAAGGCTGAAGATAAAGTGATCAACAACATTTGACACAAAAGACTTGATTCACTGCACTAGAAATCGGACAATGAGCGGCATCGATCAGAGGCCATCAAAGCATGTGTGGATCACCACTAGAGGGATTATAGTTTGGATACTAACAAGGGCAATGAGATAATCTAGAAGGGTCTTTCTAGACGATCGACATCATCAACAAAGAAACTACCAAAGATCTAGGTATTATTTTCTTTATGAAATTAATTAAATTAATTATATACATGATGTGAAAGATCCTCTCTAAAGGTTTCAGGCCTCATCATTCTTTATCTAAATATTTAATTATATTCTATGGCGATTGGATTTCATCATCGTGTTGAATAAAAAATTATCATTGATCATGGTAAAAATCAAATTTGGGTTCTGTACCAACCACGCTTCCACTACACCTGAAACCTTCAAGTGGTATCAGATCGGTTACATCATAGTTTATAATTATTTAAATATTTCATTGATGATTTATGCATTTAATAATTTAGTTGTTTCAATTCAAGTTAATCATTCTACAAATCTGAATCTCAAGATCTATCCCCCCTCTTTAGTTTCTTGTTTACCATATAGAAACAATATTTTATTTTAATTTTGGTTAAAATAAAATAGAGGATCTCATCCAGAAGTGCCAATGGTTACTAGCTATGCAAAACCAGAACACATGTCGTGTATTAGGCACTACACGTCATGTAGCCAAGATTCAATGCATCTGATCAGTCTTCCAAATCGGGACGTGTGTTGGAGTCTTTCTAAGTCTAAAAGGACTCCGTGTGTTGACTAGAAACAAGTGGCACATGGTTTCTAGATTACACATCATGTACTCCACTAGACACAACATGTAGTTCTTTCTGGTTAGGGTTGGACTGTGTACCCCGTACATGGATTTCCTGGCTGGAAATTGTGTAATGCGGATACTACACGGAGTGTGGCCCACTAAGGTATAACACGTGATAGGTGTTATATATATATATATATTTAATTTAACATCTGTGTAATGATTATTTCTACTCATTGGGTAGTTATGAATTGGAATTCACTGGGTTGTCTCCAAGGTACAAGTTACGTACAAAGATAATTTTAAATGCATTTATTTGATAAAAATTGTGATATATGAGAATCTCAATGAAATTAATAAAAAGAGATTAAGATAAAATGATTGATAAATTAAATATGATAATTAATTGATTAGAGTGTTATTTATCTTAAACAAGATTGATTAAATAATTTAATTCCAGTTTTATTTATGCGTAAAAATCATTGCATGTATGGATGATCATGATCTTGACCAAGACCTTTGTATCTGGATGGTTTATTTTAATTTATTTATTTAAATTAAATTTGTTTTCCATCGATACATATCTCCTCAATAATATTTAGGGCCTGCATTCCCATGGACTTTTTTTTATGTAAAACCTTTTTTACCCCTCACCTGCATGTGAGTTAAAAAGGGAATATATAATAGGTAAAACTCCCAAGGAAGTGGAGTATGTTAAAGCTGGATCCAAGACGAAACCAATCCTAGGAGATACATAGGTGGACAGGTGGAAAGCTGTAAACACGAACCCAAAAGGTTCAAGAAGTTTCTCCCCTAGTTGAGGGTTAGTTTATAAACCTCAAGATAAACTAACCATTAGAAAATATCATGATCATTCTCTTTATTTTATTTCTATTTGTTTCAGGGTTTATCATTATGGATGTCTTGTCATGATCACATAATTAATGAATTAAAACAGCATGCAAGATTGAACTAAAATTAAACGGACTTATGTGTAAATATTATCAAGACATTGTTAATCACTTATGTATGTTCCAATTAATATTAAGAAGCATGTGATAATGATGATAAGCAATTCACGCATAAGAGATAAAAGTACCTCAAATAAAATGTTAAATCAGACCAAGACTTCCATTACTTGATTATGGAAGAAACCCAATAATACTATTTTTTTTGATCAACCATTATTGGAAAACAAACTTTTATACTTGGATCCATTATGAAATGTTTCAGGTTGACTTAACCATATTACATCAAGAGGAGTAGAAATTGATAGACTTGGCGTAATATTGGTTGAAATAGTTGAGGAAATCCAATGTCATGATTTCAGGATTGGGGAGTCCACTCAACAGATCAAAGAGATGCAATACCGCAATTGGAAAATTCCCACCTACCTAAATACCTTATAATTTCTTGACCAACCCTTGTTAGGGTTATGCAATAGGAAATATGGATCCTTTCCACTAGATTGTCATGGAAACTGGACTTTCTGAGTTCAATGGTGAGGGTTATTAGAAATTGATAAAATATTGGGATACATAATAAACAATTATTATCTATCATAAAAATTAATCAATAATGTACTAATAATATGCTATTTTAGTTATAGAATAAAATGATAATTTCATAAACCACCCTATCCCTGTGATCAATTTTGGGAAAAGACAACATCCTCACCAGCAATAACTTACATGAATGGTTTAGACACCTTTGGGTTATCCTACACCATGAATGTAATTCTTACGTGCTGGAGACAACATTACCTGATCTTCTTGACAAAGAGGCAGGTGATGAGGATTTATTTGTCTATGAGAAACATATTAACTATGCAGTATACGTTCAATTTTTGATGCTATCATCAATTTATAGTGAGCTCGTGAAGTCTCATGCAAACATGGATGCTTATAGAATGCTCCAGCACCTCTGTGGTATTTATTAGGAGATAAAAAGATATGAATGTTCTAAGATCTCTCGAAGGTACTCTTTTAGAGTAAGCTTGAAGAAGGTTCCCCAGCTGGGCCTCATGTTGTCAAACTCATTGGTTACATTGATCGCCTAGAGGTTCTAGGGTTTAAACTCCCTGAAGAACTTGGCATCGATCTCATTATCACATCACTACCTCAGCGTTTCTCTAACATTGTTTTCAATTTCAATATGAATAACATTGAGAAGTATCTATCTTATCTTCTTATACTCATTTTCCAAGTGGAAAAATATTTGAAGCATGAAAATCCTTCTATCCTTATGGTGAATAAATGGAAAGTGAAGGAGAAGAGAATTAATACCAATGATTCTTCAAGAACTTCCATGAAAAGGAAGATCAAAGGGGAGGCATGGGAACAATAGGCTGTTTGTTTCACATATGGTAAGAAGGGCCACTGGAAGATGAACTCCACCCAGCCTAAGAAGCAAGGGGAAGCTTCAGGTGCATTTGTTATCAAATAAAATCTGTATGTTTCTACAAATTGGGTATTAGATACAACTTTTGGTGCTCCTATATGTATCCTAGTATAGAAAACAAGTAGATTCAGTAAGATAGACCGAGGGGAGGTAGATCTATGAGCAGCCAACATATCCCGAATTTCTACTGTAGTTGTCAGGGACTACCACCTCACGTTGAAAACTGGGATGATCTTGGTGTTAAAGGGTTGTTATTATGTGCCTTATGTTGCTAAAAACATTATTTCCGTATCTAGATTAAATACAGATGGATTTGTTTTCAGGTTTGGAAATGAATGTGGCTTCATTTACAAATATAACATTTGTTTTGGTAGGGAAAATTTATACAATTGTCTTTATGTGTTCGATTACATAAACCAAGTAATGTCAATAGATAAAAATGATACTTCACATGACTCATACCACATCCAACTTTGGCATTACATGCTAGGTCATGTAAAAGAGAAACTCTTGACAATTTTAAATCCATATGGATACATAGATTCTTTTGAAAAAAACCACTTGGTATATGTCATGCATGTTTACAAGGCAAAATGACCAAAGCCCCATTTAGTGGGAAAGGTGAAAGGGCTCAAGAAGTTCATGAATTGGTTCATACTAATGTGTGTGGACCATTTCCATTGAAGAAATGGGAAAGTACTCATATGTCATAACTTTTACTAATAATTTTAGTAGATATGGATATATCTACTTAATGAGGTATAAGTTGGATTCTTTTGATAAGTTCAAAGAATTCAAGAATGATGTTGAAAACCATCTTGGTAAGAAGATTAAGAAAATCCACTTAGACCGAGGTGGAGAATATCTTAATCAAGACTTCATTGATTACTTACAAGAGTTTGGAATCCTATCTCAACTCATTCTTCCATACACGTCATAGTGGAATGGTGTGAGAGAAAGGAGGAACCACACCCTATTGGACATGGTGAGATCAATTATGGGTCATGTGAGTCTTCCATTATCCTTTTGTTCATATATGTTATAAACAGTGGTGCACATACTAAAACAAGTACCAATTAAATCAATAAATGGTATTCCATATGAGTTTTAGAGTGGAAAGAAATCCATATTATCAAATTTACATGTGTGGGCATGAGAGGCATTTTTTAAGGCCTCTTTAGGTAACAAACTTGCACCCCGAGGTACAAAGTGTAATATTATAGGATACCCAAAGGAAACAAGAGTATATTACCTATACAACCCCTCAGACAAAAAGGTTGTAGTGGAAAGACATTCCATATTCATTGAGATGGAGGACATTTTCCAAAGTGATAGTGGGAGTGGAATAGACTTTGATAAAGTTGAGGCTCAAGGTACACAAGAGTTGGTACATGAATAGATTGCAAAAAGCACCGTGGAAGAATGATCTATTTTAGAGACACATGAGATGCATAAAAGTAAAAAAGAGGTTAGAAAACTAGGATGGTATATTTTTCTAGTTATTGATGATGTTGACTCATTATTAGTTGATAATAATGATCCTCTAACCTGGATGCAATAAGTGGCATATATGTTTCCAGGTGGTAGGAAGACATGAATTGTAAAATGGATTCCATGTACCAAAACCAAGTCTATATTTTGGAAGATCCTCCTATTGATGTAAAGTATGTTGGTTTCAAATGAGTTTTCAATAAGAATCTAGACATGTAAGGACAAGTCAACACCTATAAGGCATGACTGGTTGCAAAAGGATTCAAACAACATCAAGGCATTGACAATGATGAAGCCTTTTCACCAGTTGAAATGATGAAATCCATTAGAATTCTATTGGACATTACGGCATACCATTACTATGAGATTTGACAAAGATATTCCAAAAAATTCTTCCTTAATGGGAACCTTCAATAAGATTTCTACATGACACAACATGAAGGGTTTATGACTCCGAATGATGCCAATAAGGTATGCAACTTGTAGGAATTCATTTATGAATTAAAGTAAGCATCTAGTTCGTGGATCATTCATTTTGATAAAGATATAACAAAATTATGTTTTTCAAGAACACATGTGAGATGTGTGTCTACAAATGGTTTAGTGGGAGTACAACCATTTTCCTAATAGTATATGTTGATGACATATTACTTATTAGAAATGAGATACTAGTCTTACAATATCTTATGGCATGGTTGAATTAATACTTCTCCATGAAGGACTTGGGTGATGAAATATATATTCTTGGGATCAAGATACATCATTATAGATCAAAGAGATTGTTGGCCCTATGTCAATGTACATACATTGATAAGATACTAAAGAGATTCAGTATGGAACAATCCAAGAGGGGATTGTTTCCAGAAACACATGACATTCATCTTTCCAAGAAAATGTGTCCTCAGAAACATGATGAAAGAAAGATAATGGAAAGGAATCCATACCCATTAGCGACTGGTTCAGCAATGTATTCCATGCTATGTACTAGGCTTGATGTTACCTATGCATTGAGTACGGTAGGTAGATAACAAGCTGATCCAGGTGACATCCATTGGATGGAAGTCAAGACTATCCTAAAGTATCTGAGACATACTAAGGATATGTTCCTAGATTATGGTAGAGATGAGGAACTTTTCATCAGGGGATATGCATATTCTTGTTTACAGACTAATCAAGATGACATAAAGTCAAAAACAGGATACATATTCACTTTGAATGGAGGTATAGTGAGCTAGAAAAGATCAAAACAGAGTGTGACCACAGATTCTACAGTAGAGTCCAAGTATATCACAAATTATGAGGTAGCTGAAAAGAAGTTTGGATGTGAAGCTTCGTCCAGGAGCAGGATGTGTTACCTAGTAGTAAAGATCACATCACACTATACTGTGATAATACTACATTGGTGGCTCTTGCAATAGATCCAATGTCACATCAGCGGAGAAAGTACATAGTTTAAAAGTATCATCTTTTGAGGGATTTTTCATAGAAGGTGAAGTTTTAGTGAGAATTATTTACAAGTAATACAATGTGGAAGACCCCATAACTAAAGCCTTGAATCAGCAGAAACAAGATCACCATGTTAGGTCTAGCAGACTAAAAGTTGTAGGCAGTTTACTCTAGTACAAGTTAGAGTTTGTAAGAGATTGTTTCCTAGAACCAACTGGTTTTACTATGATTACATGGAAATTTAATATATTTAAATATTAAACATCTTATTACGTATTCTTCATTGTTCTGCATGACTATGACTGAATAATTTCCTAAAGTATTTGTTGCATTGATAAGTTCCTGTAAGTTCCCCACTATGATAAGAACCATCAAATAATATAACAATATTATTAAATATAGTTCTGCGGTTGGATGTCATAATATAATAGGTAACATATTATTCAAAACGTTAGGTTTGAGTAATGGTAAGAAAATGAGACTTCCTCTAATTATGTTTGCACTTGGTAATCTCAAAGAAAAGAGATTATGAGAACATACCCGCCAGTATGAATCCCACATGTTTTGGTGTCATCAGATATTTGTATCTGTGAGAATGTGTAATGAACCTTATAATTTAATATTATCATTAATACATGTCATGACTCGCACACTTTGATTTATTGACGAAAACTGTCATGCATATAGTTGGCGAGAAATTGGGTACGTTGGGTGCGTCATAAGTCACATGTTATTAATGGATAAGTCGAGGAAGGATTTGTCCCATCCATTTATAGAAGTTGATATCTTGGAACTTTTATTAAAATAGAACCGTCGTGGGAAAATCCATGGTCATGGTGTAATGACGAGTCTATTTCAGGTAGTCAATGAACAACATATCAAGAATAAATTTTTATGAAACTATCATGAAACCTTCTTGATGAAATATTGAGACAAAGGGATTATATTACAAAGGGAGAATTTGTATGTGGATGTCATTGTTGCGACTTTATGTTATTTCTCTTTCGTGCCTTGACCCATTGCTAGACAGTGCTCTTGGACTGTAGTCAAGCCTGCCTAATGCCAATGTGAAAAAATTCAAGAGGGTCACACACTAAGTGTTTTTGGTGGTCTCAGTTAAATTATCTTTGAATATAATTAAAAAATAAATATTATTACCAAGACCGTGGAATAATTTTATTCAAGTTAAAATGATTTCATCAATTAAATAAAACATATTTATTTAATTTATTAAACATCTAATAATTTTTTTACTGGTTTGTAAATAAAATATTTATTTAAGAGAATAAATTATTTATTTATTTATATAGGTGTTAAATAAATAAAAGTAGAGTTTGAGAGGACCAAGGTCAGTCCGGTAGTAAAATAATTATTATCAAGATGGTAAATAATTATTTAACAACTTGGAATAAGTTTAAATAATAATAACACAACTATTATTTTATGACGTGTAATTTTATTTATAATTCCATTTTGCACAAGTTGGCGCACCATAAAAAATGATGTTGTTTTATTATTATGAGCATGGGTTTTCTCTATGTTCACGAATGCATTTAATTGCTATTATGATGTTAAATATTTTAAATGATGTTCCATGAATATAAATAGACAAGTACACCTATTGTGATAGACACCCAGACGACACCGAATCACACACCTGGTGAATTGAGATTGTTGAGGTAAACAATTTTTCTCTCTAATCCTCTTACCACCCCTATCAAGAATAAGATACATTCTTCAAGGCAGAAGAACAAGAGATCTATAACGACCCACAAAATATACTTGCTTCACCGTTCTAGCACCTGGAGAATGAGAAGTGTCAATTGGAGGACATCAGAGCACGTGTGGATCACCACTAGAGGTTTTCTAGTTTGGATTCTTACAAGTGCAACAAGATAATCAGGAAGGGTCATTCTGCATGATCAACATCATCAATGAAGAAAATATCAATGATCCATGTATTATTTTCTTTATGAAATTAATTAAATTAATTAGAAACATGATGTTCAAGATTCTCTATAAAGGTTTCAGGCCTCTTATTTCTTTATCTAAATATTTGATTCTATTCTTTGGAGACGAGAATTCATCATTGTTTTGATCCTAGAATAATCATTGATCATGGTAGAAACCAATGTTTGATTCCTAAAAAACCACACTTCTACTGCGCTCAGAACCTTTAGTATGCACAAACGATGTTATCATTTTACAATAGATGGAAAGATAAAAAGGTAGATAAGATATTATAATTATTGAAGAATAATTATGTCATAAATATCATATATATATATATACATAAACATTAAATCCATTATAATAACCAACCATACAAGATGGTGATTGGAAACGAATCATATCGATACACATGAGGGATAATTTCATATTCCATTTGATGGAAATGAGGTAAAAAATGGATGATCCATAATCATAATAAAAATTAATTATATTTAAGATAATTAATTAATTATTTTATAATTTGTATCATATATTTATATAATGTTTAATAAGAAATAAAATTGAATGTACTCGGTTAAGAGTTATACCTATTTTTTTAGAAACCACCTTTGACTTACACCTCACGACTTGAAAGGATGGTATTCTGAACAAAAAATGATATATAGGACATGGGGAGGGATATTGAGAATTAATTAAGATAGGTATTGGAAAATATATAATACTCATGAAGTGTTAGGATGAGTAAATAGGTGATATCATTTTATAAGGGAGGGATATGACACACTTGGAATATTTCAAAAGATTAAAATATATTAGTGTCTCACTCATGAAAAATAGATCAAAAGTGGTTCAGGCTTCGTGATATGATTAAATGTAGCTAAAATGTATTCCCATTAGAGGATTAATATGTGTTTTTAGATTATTTTAACCTTTATATATTTAGTTTAACCTCCCCATTAACCCCTTTTGACCTTTACAGTAGTAATAAATTTTTACCTCAACTACTATTTATAATGAAAAAAAATCATGTTGTTATTATTATATAATATAAATTATATTGGCTACAAATATGGAATCCATTTTTAAAAATTCAATCTATATATTTCATTAGAAATTAATTTTAAAATAAACATGTAATATGTGATGAAAAAATGTTTTCCAGGAAAATATGTTTTCGGAATAAAAATATTTTTACACCAAAATTATGAAAAATGTTGATTATAGTTAAATTAATTGGATTATTTTTTATAAAAAGAAACTATATAAATTTTAAAATAAAGTATAAATAAAAATTATTTTTAAATATTTTAATGGAAGATAATGTTTTCTTCAAAATCAGTATTTTTTACTATTCAACGAAAAATTATTCTTTTCAAAAAAAATAAAAACTATTAATCATAAGATTATTTAGAAATGATTATTTCAAAAATTATATCATTTTTACAAAAGAAAATATATAAAATGGGAAATAAATAATTATATCATATTCCCATATAGATAAATAAAAAATGTTTTGGAAAAATAATATTTTTGATGCATAAAATAACCTCACTAAAAATTTAATTATTAATTAATAATAATTAATCAATACATTTTTATTGAGTAGGGAAATTAAAAATATAATTTCATAATATGGTTAATAATATTCATTCCCACCAATCTAATGTCTTGGTTATAAAGGCACATTATATCATGGTTCTTTTCAAATCATGGCTATGAGCAATGAAAATTATCATAAACTTCAAGTTTATTTACGAGTAAAAATAAATTTAAAATATCATGGTGTTATAATTTATATTTCTTCCCTTGTTTTCATTATAAAATGAAATCAACATTTATACATATATATGGACAACCATCTCTATGAATGGTGCAATTAATTTTTCTATCACTACCTTTTATAGGCGGTTCTGAATATGTATGTAATGAATATATATGATTTAATATCATCATTAACAATTTTGGAGGGTATGGAACCATGCTCCTGGTACAAGGACCATAACCTCTAAACCAAAACACACATAAAGAACTGGTTAATACCCCTATTGCTAATTATAATGAAATAATGTCAATGAATAGGTGATCTAATCTTATTCTTAAACCGTTCATAATATTTTAGTTATGAATATATTTTTTCAATTTATATTAAATTTAAATTTATTTTATAGGATGTTTTAGTTCTTATAATGTGATTAAAACATTAAGAAAGGGCTTCTCATCACACTTTTGTTTTGTGAGACATATTCTATATTCATCACTTATTTTTTTATTATCGTGTATTTAATACCCCTTTGATATATTTATCAGGAATCTATTTCAATTCATGGTATTAAAAGTATGATTTCAAGTTAATTATTTCATGGGGGTTATGATTCAAAAGTTGCCAAAAAAATAAGATTGTTATCATATAATATCACAATTTACATAGATTTTTTATGTTTAAATTTTTAATCATAAAATCATATGATATATATCTAAAAAATTCCATGAATTTTATTCTCCTTGGTTATTTTTAACGAATAAAATTTTTTCTTCCACTTTACTCTCTCTAGATATTAGGTGTGGTTTAGGCCTTTCGTGATTTATGATTACAAATCTTTTTTTTTGAGTGGGAAGTATATCTTAAGTTTGATCCTCATTAGAGGAAGTTTGTTTAAATGAAAATTTTATTTAATTTTAATTAGTTTATTTTATTAAAAAATTATGTTGCCATTTTTTTATTATTTTAAATGTTTTTTACATCTATCCATTGACCAAGAATGTGATATTCTAAGGAACTATTTTTATTCTCCACTGATGTCATTGGATCAAGTTTCTACCAATTTGTGTCATTGAATGTTCAGGGAATGGATGGTAAAAAATGTATTTTATTTTAAATATAATTAATTTGTAATTTATGATATTCGAAAATAATTAGAGGTTTTATGGTATCCTATTAATGATAGCATGAGATAGAACATTTGGAAGGCATGATAAACATGCACGTGTGATCGTTTTTATTTGTTTTTTTCATAGCCGAAAGAATAGTGATATAAAGAGAACATCAGTGATTATATTTGATGAATATTTTTTTCTCTATAAACCCCAATATATCTTCATTGGGGATTTATATAAATTGTACAATTACTAGATAAATAATACATTCAAGGGGAGGTCAACTTCTAGGAGATATAATATGGGATAACATGATGGCAGACATATTTTAGAGTCAATTTGTTTGTATAAATCGCCGATAGCTGGTAAGTAACATTATTTTGTAATTTATATATTACAATAAATATATTTTTTCAGCGTAACACTTTGTAATATTTTAAAGAACATTTTTAGAGTTAGGTGTAATGAGATCGTAGAATTCCAGGGACTGTGGAGACTAGATGTTGATATATTAAAAATATTAATTTATTTATTTTATGTGCATGATTTTATTTAGAACTAATGATTTATATTCTAAATAGAGTCTTAGATGAGAAATATAAAACATACATAATTTTGATATGTGGGTTTTACCCTAGGCATGGCATAACTTTTGTTCACACCACATGTTTTGATTAAGTGTGGCCACAAGATAAATAATAAAAAACTAATTAATTAAATGATTTAATGTCAATTAAATTTATGTAACCTAATTCTCCTATATTTAATCTTGGATATATCTAAATCCTATGGTTAGCTTCATACCCTAAGAAATCATAGTATAAGATCAAGGCGAAGAGTGTTGAACGATAATGGTGAGATCATAGATCAATGAATAGAATATTATGGGGATTTTCATTAGCAATAGAGTTCTCAGACATTTCAAATCAAAATGATGTTGAAAAATTTATATTTAGTGATTGATAAAATATCATGGTATAATGTTTTTCTTTTATATATAAATCCCTTTCTCTATTTATCTATGGTGAATGTGAATTTTTTATTTTTGAGGAAAACGTTTTGTATTGTTTTATTAATTTATGGTTTATTGTTATTTTTCTAAGATTTAATAAAATTTTATCCTTGATTTTATTCCATGTTCATAAAATTCTACACCAAAAAATAAATTCAAAACTGATAAATGTCCAATTTTCATTACTATCTTTTTTTAAACTCTTATCCCTTCATTCTCCAAATGATCGTCCTCATTAAGTTTCTTGGATGAGGGTTCCTATAAACTTGATGAAAAAGCATTCTAAAATTAATCTTTGGTTTATTAGATCATTATCATGGGTTTTATTTTATCGAAAAAGACATGATGGATACATGAAAATGATGATGGATTTTTTGTGATGGTTTGGGTGATGGAGACCTTATAACATGATTGTGTAGGTTATTTGGGTTGGAGACGATGGGTATTTTTGATCAAAGAATGGTTGAAATTTGGTTAAAAGAAAGGATGCAAATTGGTCCACATAGATTTAGTAGTTTTGGGTGAGATTTGGGTATTTATCATTAGAGGAGGTGAAATGGGTGAACATTCATTATTACCAATATTTTCAATGAAATGTTTATATACATAGAGTATAGTTCAAAGAACACACGTCATGTGGACCCCTTCTTAGATTATATTCAACTCCAACATGATCAAAGATTTAAAATGGAAGAATGTTCCTTAGGACAAACTTTCATTTATTCCTAAATATAATGACCTAATTAACTAGATATATATACAAACACCTTGTTTATAAATTAAATCTATTGATCTCATCTATTATTATCCTCACCACTCTTCTGTTGAATTTGTGAAAATCTAATATATTGCGGAACAGTTTAAACCTTCTCCATCATTTCTTGGAAGATGTATAGTCCTATATTATTCCCCTATCCATCTTCATCCTAGCATGTTGGATTCCTACATTACTTCCCATATAGAGACCCATACAGTTCCATCTGGATACTATAATAAAAACTATTTTTATATGATAACTATAATAAGGGAAGGAGTTGATCCCAAAAACCTTAAAAATCCATTGAAAAAAATATCAACATATCATCTAGAGTTTGAATGGTTATCTTAGAACAAAAGATTTTTACAAGGGTGATAAGAAGTTTTGAAACTCAACTATATATCTAATTCTCATATAATAATTTTACAAAATATAAAGGTAAACCTTGGATCTCGATCATATATAATAGGGTGGTACTCTATGTAGCCTTACCACTTCCCTTAAGTATATCATAAAGAGTTTATCAAGATATTAATCATCTTTGATGGAAATGTAATGTGCATACTTTGTAAAAAAATTGAGTATAACCCAATTGGAATTATAGTCTTCTAATGTCCCAGGGAGCCCTTTGAATAAATGCATGGAGAGTTTTCCTATTTATATACTAGTATTGGTAATTATTTCATTATCCACTAAGATTTATATTGTTCACTCATAAATTTATGTCATACCAATCACTGATATATATATTCTATTATATCCTTCAACATTTTATCCCAGATGATGTTTTTCTTAAGATCTCTATACATCTTCATGCTTCTTGAATGAAAAAGAGAAAGATGTTCTATAAAAATCATCCAAAATTTCCCACATTATTTCTAGTTTTTATAGGACACATATCTTGCTTACAAACATTATAAAACAATTTTATATCAAATTTTAACTCTCAAATAGTCACTACCTTTATAAAAAGATCCAAATTATGCTTCTAGGATTATTTTATCTTCACATTAATATATTATTTAGAACATATTTGGGGAATATATTATTTTTAAAATATTATTATGACTCCAAGATTCATTCTATAAAAATACATGAGTATTGGGTTATTTTAACCCTCATCAGGGAAATGGTGACATGATTTTTTCTTCTCAGATAACCAACCTAATTTTCCTTCCCTTGAGGGTAATGTATTTACCATTCACAATCCTTTACCAATTCTAACTATATAATTTTGTAAATATTTAAATAATATTGTGTGAATATATATAAATTTATCACATGTGGTCAATATATATATATACCATATTTTACACCATAGAGAAAATTATTCCAAATATTCAATGTAAAGATCACTATTACCAGCTCAAAATCACACATCAGTTAAAAATGGCCACCAACATTTAATTTTTGTGATCCATAAGCAATTACATTATAATTAAATGTTGGAATTCATCCCAATCCATTTAATAAAGAATAAATATAAATTATAAACCCTTTATAACTTCTTGTTAAAGTATGTATAGGTATAGTGTTCAACCACTTCTTTTGTTCTGTGATACTTTATTCACATTCCTCTATCTAAAGAAACATCATTCAATATCATGTTAATTTGATTAGTGTAGTTGATAGCTATGATAAATTTCTTAAAAATAGTGATAGTACTAATCTATCCCAAGAAAAATATGCATATCGGTTATTATGGACAGACATGACTATTTCTCTATAACTTTTATCTTTGAAGGATCTACAATTACTCCCTATCTTATGATTACTTGACCAAACAATGATTCATTATATAACCAGAATTCAATCTTGATAAAAATGGAGTATAGTTTCTCCCTTATAAAGTCTTCAACACAATCCAAAAATAATATTCATTATGTTACATACACTTTTTATTTTTTAAGAATATATTATATAAAGAAAACTAGAAATTGATTAGTTTAGTCTATAGAGACTATATTAAATATATTATTTAAGTTAGAATGATCATTAATAAATATAAATGGAATCAATATAATTTATAGTGTCTATACCTCTTATAGAATTCTATCTTATAAATATCATCCCTTTTAACCCATAACTGATGATATCTAAATTGAAGGTCAATATTTGATAAGTATTGACCAAATTTTAGTCGACAAAATAAATCATTATGATTGGGTAGATAAAACCTATTCTTGATCAGGATTTTACTAAGATCACTATATTCCTTGCAAAAACGTATTGATCCATCCTTCTTTTTAAAAAAGTGGTCTGGTTTACCCCACTGTGAGGCACTAGAGTGTGTGGAAACGTTTTCCAACTTATATTACAATTGATTCAATTCCTATAATTCAATGATATACATTATATAATGAATCTTTGAGATAAGAAAGGATTTATGTATAAGTTATATTGAAAACCCAACCTCATGTTCTGGGGGATGTTTTGGAATTTCATTTAAAAATACATTAATATACTCCAATAGGATAGGTATATTGTCAATGTTTACTTTCTCCTCGATCATTTTATTCAGTATTCCCACATTGTTTGGTATCAGAATCCAAATTATATAATTTTATTCCATAGGGATTTCCTGATCCTACTTATATTCATAATTGACAAGAAGTTGGTTTGTGATGTGAAATAAGATTTCATTATCCTGAAAAAAGATATGAGCTTTATGTAGGGAAAACCAATTTGTACACAATATTATTTTAAATTAAACCTAAGTAAGAAGAACTATATTCATAGGAAGTGTATTTTCACAAACTTATATTGGAGAAGAAATGTATATCATATATTTGAAGATATTCTAATAGGTGTTTTTATAGATAGTTTAATATCTAACGCATGATGTAGTGAATCATTATTTATAGAAAACTCACATGGTATGAAATAATATAATGAACCATAATCATGTAAGGAATTCATAGAAATAGAATAATTAATGAGTGTAACTTTCATCACTTCATTATCCTGATCAACCTTAGTGGTTGTGATAATATACATTCTTATTTCATCCCATAGTTTAGGAGTTTGTAATCATCTATTCTATTCTTTATCCCTAGAGTTAGGTAATTTATTTTCATAATTACTCAACTCCTTAGATTTGATGTATTAAAGTTTAGGTGGTGCATTAATTAGAACATTAATTTCCTTTATCTCATAAACTAGCCTCTTTATACCCTTAAAAAAATTAGTAGCATTATGGGAAATCTTCCCATAATTAAAACAATTCTGTGTTCCTTAGAGAAAGTTACCTATGTTCTTTCACCAATATTGTTTTACATGTGATAAGGTGTGTTTAGTTCCTTAGGTTATTTATCATCAAATATTACATTATACTCTTTATGTTTTCTTTCTGTGGAATAAAGAGAGTCTTTAGTTTCCATCTCCACATTTAGAACAAATTGAACAACCCATTCATATCTTCCAAAGCCTCTTATGTATAATGGATTTCAAATGCTTGGATTTAATACACTAAAGAAATGATCAAATTTAATGTTATGATTGACGATATATATAGATGAATACCTTTTGAGCCTCAAGATGTCTTCTTCATAGGTACTAATAGATTTATCCTCCTTTTTTTCAACTCTAATAATACCCTCACAATCATTGTATGAAGAGTAAGATGAAAATAATTAGGGAAGAAAAATTTATTTAATTACTCATATTATATAGAGTTTGTATCAACATTTTCCATTGTATTCTTAATGAGATTCCACCATTGGATAGACTCAGCATAAAAATGATAAATGACCATCAAAACCTTCTCATTTTTAATCACCAAAGAATAGAAAATATATTATACATAAAAGTTATCCATTTCTGATTAATATTTATATTAGAAGAGACACTAAAGGAGGATGGTCATTGTCACATAAAAGACCCGATGACAAGCTACTCCTCCCTTGTTGCATTTTGTAGATCAAAATTTTTTTCATTATTGTTCATCAATTGGGATATTTGAGTAATAATAACAACAATATTATGTACTCTTAATCCCATCATGTTTGGTTTAAAATTGCAATAATCTTTAAATTGTCCATGGCACCCATTGCTTGTTCAGTTTTTTCCTTTCCTCAATCATTTCATAGACATATGATCAAATAATTCACAATATTTCATAAAGAGAGAGTTAATTCCCAAATAATATAACTTCGGAGTGTCAATCCATGTGTGTATTTAAGAAACATTTTCATGAACTACATGATGACCGGGTCAATACTCAATCCACCCTTTTCAGGGTTATTACCCCTAGGTACATATGTGATGGAACCTGTATCCATTTGTAGTATCCAGATAGAGATATAATTTCTTGGATTACAACTCAATATATAATTTACTAAAACATTAGGATGCTTTCCTATACTTAGAACTATACCTTAGGATTACCCATGGGGAATTAACTATGGTTCTCTCATCATAATCCCTAAAATAAACATTCTAATCCTAAAAAATTACTAACCCTTTTTCAGAAACCAACTATAACAACCCAAAATAAACATATGTTTATTTTAAATCATTTTAATTAGATAAAATTACATTTTATAAATTATCATACAATTCTTAGAATTAAATGTTTTGGGTCTTTGAGGACTATAAATAAAATCATCTTATTCTACTACACTTGTGTACATTCTACCATACATGATCCACACTAGATTCCCTTATTGACTTATCATAAGCGATAAACATCTTCATAAACTAGATATTATGTACATAATAAAGGGGTGTGAACAAACACTCATTAAGGGAAATCTTATAATTATTTAATCATGTGCTATATCATAAGTATAATAAAAAAAAATAAGAGATATAGAGAAATTTCTTACTATAAGAATAAGAACCCATGAGAGTTCTCAATGGGTAATGATATAAAAAATATAAGATAAAATATATACCATTGAAAAATAGTAAGAAAAAATGAGATAATAAATAAATCCATAGAGAATAATCATAGGAATATGATAATGAAATGTAACTTGACATTGATAAATCAAAGAATAATAATTTTTTTGAAAAAAAATAAGGACAAGGTATCATTATTTTATGATATTATCCAAGAAATCCCATGATTTAGTTTTTTAGAATATCCAAGAAGGATCATACTTATTTTTTGATCATATAAAATAAGTCTTATGTGAAATTATCTCATGAGGCATTAAACACTAACCAATGCATTTTAGGGATATATAAGACCCACCCCTCATTCATCCATAATTAAGAGTATCATTATATGTCAAGCTGATGTCCACCATGGCCTTGATATACCGAAGTATTATTTTCACTGAAAGCGTGTGGCTTTCCTTGGGATTAATCTGATATCTTGCTGCATGGAATGTGGCGAAAACAATTTCCGGCCTGGTTGCGGTCAAGTACAACAAACTTCTATTGATTTGCCTTTAGTCTGTGATATTAACTTCCTTTCCATCCTCATCTTTTGATAATTTCATCCGGTTAGAAACCGATGTCTTCATCTCCTTCGAATTATCTATTCCAAACCTTCTTAAAACATCCTTGGCATATTTGGGTTGAGAAATAAATGTTCCATTCCGTCCTTGTGTCACCAGTAGACCAAGGAAAAGCGTTAGCTCACCAATCATTGACTTTTCAAACTTATTTTTCAAGAACTCGGAAAACTGTCTCCATTGAGCTTCATCTGATCGGCCAAAAAATATGTCATCAACATAAACCAACACCATCATCCTTTGATTACTATCGTTGCTAAAATATATATTGTAATCAACTCCCCCATGCTAGAAACCAAGCTTCTTCAAGTTCTGATCAAGTCTTGAGTACCATGCTCTTGGTTCTTGTTTCAGTCCATACTATGCCTTCTTCACCCTGAAAACTCTATTCTCATCCTCATGAATGAGAAAACCATCTGGCTACTCAATATACACCTCCTCTTCTAGAACTCCATTCAAGAATTCAGATTTGACATCCATCTGGAACACTTTAAACTTTCTTTGCACTGTTATGGACAAATATAATATGATTGTCTCTAGCCTCGAAACTGGTGAAAATGTCTCATCAACATCTATTCCCTCTATCTGGGAGTATCCCTTGCACACTAGCCGTGCATTTTTTCGAATCACTATTCCATCTTCATTCATCTTGTTGTGATAAACCCATTTAGTCCCGATGACATTCTTATCTACTAGCCTTGAAACAATCTCCCATGTCTGGTTCTTCTCAATCTGATCAAGCTCTTCATTCATATCCTGAACCCAGTTTTCATCTTCAGCTGCATCAAAAAACATTTCAGATCCACCTGAGATAAAAGCGTTGTTTTCTGTAATGATTTCTTCTTCGAGTCTGAACTGGAGCTGTCTGATCACCAATGATATTTTGCCTATCAATTTCATCTCGACTCTTTGTCTTCCTTGCAGACACATACTTGAAACTTTCTTGTTCATCATCAGTAACTTCCTCTGAGTCACCCTATGCCACTTCTACTCCACCTGTGTTGCTTACCTCATCATCAATTTCATCCAAAAACCGTTCACTGAGTCATTGAGTATTCTGTTAATTTTAGACTATAGTGAAATCATGGCTCTCAACAATTTTTCCTATCCTTTTTTTGAAGAATTTATATGCTTTGCTTTTCCATGAGTATCCAAGGAATATCCCCTCATCTCCTCCTGACTCAAACTTCCTATGATTTTCTTTGTTGATAATGAAACACATACTTCCAATGATTCGAAAGTATTTCAACGTTGGATTATTTTCCTACCACATTTCATATGGAGTCTTCCCTTCCTTCAGACACAACAAATACCTATTCGAAATATATACCGATGTCATACCTACTTCCTTTAAAAATTTCTCTGGTTGGTCCTTTTCAATAAGCACTGTTCTGGCCATGTTGTTGGTGATCCGATTTCTTTTCTCAACCACCACATTATGTTGGGGAGTTCTCACTCTTGAAACTTGATGTCTTATCCCGTGTGTCTTGAGATAGTCTTTGACTTGACTATTTTTGAATTCTGTACCGTTATCAGTATGAGACCTCAAAATTTTTTTCACAAGCATCATTTCTGATTCCCTCTTATACTACTTTATGCAACTGAACACCTCTCTCTTATGGGTAATGAAAAATACCCAACCCATTCTACTATAATCATAAATTGAAAAAACATATTACCTTTTCCCATTTATAGCTTGTGGTGAGATAGGTCCACATAACTCAGCATGCACCAATTCGAGCACTCCAGGTGATTTCCGTTGCTTTGGCTTTTATGTCTTTTCGATGATATTCCATTGTTGGAAAGAATCACACGTATGAGTGCGATCACATGATAGTTTGGGAAGGTGTCTAGTAGCATCACACATTACCAGATCTTCCATAGATGGTTGGCATAGATTTCCAAGTCTCTTATGCTACAACTGGTTTTCTTCCTCTCTGGATAAAAGGCAAGAATCTTATTCCCCACCTACAAGGTAAAGATTTACCTTCGTCCTTTTTCCCTGTAGAACAACTGCTCCGTCTTTTCCTTTAAAAACACACATCTTATTGGTAAATTGGATAGAGTTACCAGAGTCACATAGTTGACTGACACTGAGCAAGTTATGACTAAGACCCTCTACTTCCAAGACATCCGCACATATCATTTCATTTCCTACAAACATGTCTTTTCCTGAGCCAACAATCTTCAAGCCTTCATCGTTTCCAAATTTGACAACTCCTTCTTTGTCATATTTTATGCCTGTAACAAGATCCTTATTACCTATCATATAATATGTGCAACCACTAACAAGGATACATACACCAGAGTGATCTGATGCATTATGGGCAATTTCTGCCACCACAGCCTTCTCATTTTTCTTCTTCTTGGTCCATACTTTTTCCTTCACACTCGGTATGGATTGAGACATCTGTTCTTTCTCAGAGTATGATGGACCGTCTTCATCTTGCAATGCCACAAATATATTCTAAATTTTTAACTCGCTTGTTGGTTTTTTGATCTGTTGCTTGCGAACATTTTGATTCTACTTTGGCACATTTCTCTGTATGTTCGAAGTGCAGTACCTAGAAATGTGACCAAATCCTCTACACCAAAAATAGTGTCCTTCAATATATGTTCTAGAAAACCATTCTCTGTTTGGATGCCACCTCTGTTCTTATTCCCTTTGATATCTCTTGGCTATGAAACACACATACTGTGAATGTACCATCTTTCCACAACAATGACACCTGATATACGGTGCATTCCTTCGTGTCACATCAACACTACAGGTTTCCCCTTGGGATCTTGGAATATTCTGATTATGCTTTGTGACCAAATCAACCTTCAATCTCGGGACAGGTGCTTGCCATCTGACATAAATTTCTATAGACTTTTGCTTCTGATCAAGCCCTAAATTAGCCAAGACGTTTGAGCTCAATTGATGATTCTTTCCTGCTGAAAAACTAGGCTTCTATTTCATCTTTTCAGTATTCGGAATGACATGCTTTCACAAGAATGTGTTGGGAATCAAGGGTTTTCAGTGGTCTTTAACTTTTCTCCGTAGACCGACAACTTATTCTTCGAGCTCTTCGATATGCTTTATGTGATATTTAACTTTTCTATTCAATCCATCGATCTCCCATTTCTTTTCTTCAATCTTGAGCTTATACTCACTAACTGATTCTGAGTTCTCTGGTGATGATAACTTGAGTTTCTCAATTTCTTCCATTAACTCAGACTTCTCTTCTTCTTGCTGCTGCATATATAGTTTGGCATTACAAACAACTTTGTTGGCTTTCTTTGTTTTGTCTCTCCAAACATCTATATCTTCACGGGTAGCCTCTAACTCAGCTTGAATATCTATTCTTACTTCCACTTCTCTTTCTTGTTCATCACCTTCGGTTTCATTCTTCTCTTGAGAACTACCGACGACTACCACCATAGCATTTTCTCCACGATATTTGGAGTTATTTATCTCCCCAACCTCCTCAGTTTCAGACACAACTGAACTGTCATATTCTTTTTAATGTAGATTTGTTTCTTAAAGAAATTTCTCTGGAACTGTTTCTTGCCTTTCCCATAGGTAGATGACTTCTTCTTGGGAATTTTGAATTCTTCATCATCATCATCTTCTTGGAACTTTTTGGGACACCTTGCTGCAAGATAACCAACCTTTCCACATCGAAAACAGGCTAGTGGATGTTTCCCTTTAAACTATCCTTTTCCTCTTTGAATATTTGAGGAGAGGAATGAAATTACCTAATACGTCTCTTCTTCCTCCTGAGAATCTTCAATAGTGAGCTTCTAATTGACCATAAATGCCACCTCTTTGGATTTCCCCTTTTCCACAGCGTCGTTATCATCATTTCTCATTCATATGAAATAAGGGTGCTATGCAGATGTTCCAATGTCAGTTATTTCGGGTCTCTATCTTCCAAAACAGAAAAATTCAGATTGAACCAAGGTGGATGTTTTCTCAAGATTCTCTTCAATTTTTTTTCTTTGATAATTTCACCACGACATCGCATGTCTTCTACTAAAACATTTACCCTGTCAAGTAATGCATCAACAGACTCATTTGGGTTCATTCTCAGATCTTCATTCTTGTTCCACAACACTTGCAGCTTTGCCTCTATGACCTTTGTATCCCCTTCATATATATTTAAAATCTTTTAACACATGGAATGTGACATTTTTCATGAAATCAACATTGTATAGATGGGATTGGAAAGGTCTCTTCCTAAGGCTTTGATTACTTTGGCATCAACATCCAACTCTCTATGCTCAGCTTCTGATAATGCACCACTATTAACATCAGCTATGATACCATGCATGGCTACTGAAAACACATCCATTCCTAATGATGGAAAATAGTGTTGCATTAGATTCTTCCATATTTGAAAATTACATCCGTCAAAGATCGGAATCCCTTTATGATTAGTGACCTCCATTGAGAGAAGAAGAAATATCAAACATTCCCTCTGATACTAATTGTTAGGTCCACAAGGCTGAATACCCTGAGAGGGGGGAATCTGGGTATAACAAATTTAAAATTAAAGCTTGTTCGGATCTTGTTTCGCCGTTAAGAAAAACAATTTTCTCTCTCTTTATCGTTGCACAATATAAACATAAAGTAAAGAATGCACATGACACATCAATTTTTACTTGGTTCACCATCACTGGGTTACATCCTAGGAGCATACGCCGACAAGTTTTCGGTCGTACCAAATTCACTAAAAGAGCACTACTATTTAAAATGTTTGGGATAGATCACTTCTATTCCCAGGCTCACTACCTATACAAAATTTAGGGTCAGCTCACTACTTTCTCAAGGGTCACTCCCTGTTTCTCTCTCTCTAGCTCACAACAAGGTGAGAGGATCACCTTCTTCCTCATCTTTTGCTCAATGCTCCAGAAAGGATCCAATAAATGTTTATAGACTTGTAGGTCCTTTCATTATCTGTAATGAATACATCCTCTGTTGTTTTTGGATTCTCTATTGAAGTCCAACTTTCACCTGTAGATGAATTTCACTTTTCACCGAAGGTATCGGGCAATCTTCCATCTTCCATGTATCCTTGAATAACCGTCGTGAATCAATATTAAATGGAGCGTAGGTCTAACCTGATGCTCAAGTATCAGTGTGAAAGTCACAACTGGCACGCAGGACTACCTCTACCACCTGCGCGGCACTATCTTCTGCAACTCCAAACCTACGCGACATAATCCCTTTTACGCCCAAGCCAATATTGGCATGTAACTACAAATTGGCGTGTAACATCAAACACTGGCATGCAAGTCCACCTACGCAACCACACACCACATGCGCGATCACCAAACCTGCATGATGGGAGATCTGATTTTTCTATGTTTTTAAATATGTTCAAAATGAAGAGGGGTGGTCCTATATTTATAGGATTTTGGTCACCCTACGCGACAGCGCACAACTCTCCCCTCGGTGTGCATGTTTCAACGTGCAGGTCTCTGTCCCTGCAAGTCACCTGCGCGACCCACTTCCAAACTTGGGCACCCTTCTCCCATTGCAATATTTTCATATGATGGTCTTGAAAAACAATAGACGTGCAAGTTCCCGAGCCTCCTAGGCATCGTCGCACAAGTCTCTTCATGGCGCACAAGTTACTTGCGCAACACCACCAATACATGCGTGATCCTATTTCCTTTTCCATATTTTGATCTTCTGATCCTGAAAAACATTAGGCGCACAAGTTTCCTCTACTTCAAGTACATTACGCACAATTATATTTTCCAAAAACACTTTTCTCCTTTTGTTGATTTAAAGGGCCAAAAATTTGGCAAACACTGGAAAATGGCACCACCTTGTATCTGTTCTTTTTGTACCGCCTCCAGATCATCCATTCCTTTGTCGACGTTCTTGAATCAAACATGGATCATTGACCACATCTCTTGAACTCGACATTCCAACATGAAATCCCCTTGGTCAAAAAAATTGTATGTCATGATTTTCTTTGCCAACAATCACAGCACAGATGTCCACTTTGTCAAAAAACACAATCACCTCAAAAATGCTTCAATGATACATTGAGGGATTTTTTCCCAACAAAGATATTCTTGGATTATTATAAATTTTTTTTCTTATAATTAAATTTATAAATTGTATTTTAATGATTTGTAAGATATAAGTGTGATTAGAAATTTATTTTCCAAGGCTCTCATTTTCTATATATTTTTGGTGAATGCCATGTATTTACTAAAATATCGAAGTGGTGAATTTAGAATAATAATGATGTTTTAAATAATTTTTATTTGAAAATATTTTTTATCAGTTAGTTCTTGAGGTTATATCATGACATTAGGGTTATTTTTATTTTTTGGTTTCAATTGTTATACTTGGTGGTTCTTATAGGTTGATGAGTTACTTGATTTGTGTCTTTTTTGTTTTATCCCTTGGTATTTACTATGAAAGAACACACACACCCACATATATTCATCTGGATATATAAATATTTATATATTCATGGTAATTTATATAATATATATATATATATATATAGTTTCAAAGGATTCATTTATAAAACAAGCGTTTTCAAATTGCATCCCGGTTTCCAAAATTATTTTTGAAAGGAATTCAGATTTGTGTTTTAAATCATGAATTCAAGGTCCTTTTAGGACTTTGATAAGGTAGTATGTTGTTTCATTCCAGTTTTAAATGGATTTGAAATTAGTATTTTACTAAAAAATATTATTAATTTCCAATTATAATTCCTATTTAGTACATTGAAATAGTTTCCTTAAAAATGTGCACCGCTATAAAATGCATATCCCTTATAGTTATGTTGATATTTTGTTGTTTTATTTTAAAAATGTGTTTTCATGTATAAGTGTAGGGAGGAGGTTAGAGAAGACATGTTGTGATTATGTTGATTCCCGATTGATGTGTTTTATGTAAATACTACCTCAGCTACCATTGTTATCATCATGGGGATCCTATAAATCTTATCGAGGGATGAAAGACAATTATTATATTTCATCTATTTGTTAGAATAAATACACTATGGTATCATAAGGCATAAGGGAGTTCCACCAGTGAGTCTAGGTTAGGGAATATTGTTGGTTATAAACATATGAATGCATTGATAGATTGGAAAATGATTCCAACCTAAGTACATCCATGGATTCCTCATGGGATGTTTAGGAATTTCCCTGGATTACCTATCTTTTAATATTTTTATATAACTTATTTAGTTTCATCCTATTTTTATTGTATTTCCTACCATTTTATTATTATTTTGGAATTAACATGTTTTTCATTATATAATTACTTTATTAGTTCATTCCATTTATTTAGGTAATATTTTCCATTTGAATCTTTTCACGTTTATTTTTATATAGTGATAAAGGGTATTTAAAATAGTATTTTCAAAGGTGAGATTCAAATTAAAATGGAAGATGTTAAATGTTTCTTTGCAACATGTTTTATGTTATAAAGATATGTTTATGGGAAAGAGTATAGTTTCCTTTATTTAAATTATAAAAACCTATACACTACCTATATATTAAAACTAGAATATATGGGGTTTTTATAAATGGTAAATCATAGACTCTATAGTGATTAAATAGAGAGATATTTAATTATCACACCCAATTTATGGTACTTAGATTCAGTAGAACCCATCCATTACACTTAGAGAGGATTTATTTTAAGAATGGTTGGTGACCTTGGATTTCACATGGCGATTATGATGGGTGTTTTTATTTTCTTTTGTACCACTGATGGATCATCCATTTTGGCTCCCAAATTTTAATTTTTTAATTTTTATTTATTTTTATTTTTTATGTGTTCCAATAAATCCTTGTATTATTTTCTTAATTAAATATATTCTTATTGATTTTGTGCATGAAACAGTGTTACACAGAGTGGTCATGTAGAACATCTAATTAGAGGTTCCCTGTATCTTTTTATTCACTAACTGAATTCTTTCCCATGAGATTTTATTTGATTCCATGACCCAAATTTGAATCATCGTGTCATTAGTAACTCACATTGGGTATGTCACGGTACATCTTGGTTTCTCGGTTCAAGGGTGACCCACAATTGTTTTCATAATATTCAATACTATAAATTATTGAGATTTATTCACAGTGTAACCTTCTGTGTTACAACATAGCCATATAATTTCATGAATTATTGAAAATTCTATATAAAACATTATAATAAATCATTAACCTCATGGGATAACACTTCAATAAATATATGTGTAAACATTTTATCGGACAACCTTCATGGTGATGTGCATGGACCCTTGATATTTATCACTCTAATGAAGTCCTCTAAAATATTATTACAAAGAATTATTTTTCCAATTTTTATAATCAAAGTATTATTAATTGAGTGAAATAAAATATCATTTAATTACCTTTGTAATTTCTATATTTCATGAAACAAATATACAGCCATCTTATATACACTAGAAATATCTTCAGGTGAATTCCATATACATTTAACTTTATAATAAATCCAATCAATATTCACCTTAATAATAAATACAACACAAAATCCTTTGATTGTAACAATATCCACTTTTGATTTTTTTTTATAAACCATATCCATATTTTAAACCATTGTCACAAGGTCAACCAAGATCAATTATACAGTACCCATGATATGAAATATCCTACTCTGGTTATACTTTCCTTTCATTACCCTTACCCACATTGCACATTTTTCTCCCCTTTTGACAATAAAATTAAATCAATTTATTGAATAATTTTTATACCTTTATTTAAAAACCCTTGATGATAATAATGTTTCAAATATTATCAAGGAACATTTAAATTCTCTCAAATTCTACATGTGTCAAATAGGTTTTGAAGCAAACAAGAGAAGTAACCAAATGCATCAATGATGTCATTATTTCCTATCATCAATTCCACTTGACCAAAAACCCTGAGATAATATCTTTATAAACCTCATTTCTTCCAAGAAAATATAAAATAATATAAATAAGTAATCAAATATAACATTAACATCAATGGTAAGTGGTGAAAATGTGAACCCCCATAGTTTATGGAGAATGGTTTAAATATAAGGTTAAGTATATGGATTATAGATAAATTATATTATAACGGGTTTATTGAATTAATTTCCACATGAATTTAAGTACCAATAAACTCTGACCTCACACCATTATTTTCTACCATTTCATTTTATAAAATTGAAATAGATCCCAATGATCTTTTTGTGAAAGTGTTATACGAGAATCGTTATTAATTAAAAATCACTTTTCTGTTTCATAGAATAATCTCTTTATATTTTAATTCTTAAAAAAAATTTCCAACTATATAAGTATCTTTATGAACTATGTCGGAGCTTTAGTAATTGATATATACTACGCTTTCAATGTACTCAAGGAAGCATAATCATGTTCTTCAATTCGATATACTATATAATTTATAATTATGTAAAATGATACTCCACATATATATTTTATATCCAAATGTCTCTATCCCAAATAACATATAAATGTGATAATAAATACGTATTATTATATATTTGAACAAAAAATCCATAATGTAACATTACTTGAAAATACCCATAATGTAATGTTCCTCAAAAATACCTCTTTATTAATCTTACTTCCCTGAGAAGTTTTGACATTGGAAAAATATTAATCCTTACTAGAAATAATGTAGCATTGAAAATATATTTTATATTTATAGTTTGATAAAGAAAACTACTAAAAATAATTATATAAAAAGTTGAGTCTACCCCTTCACTCTCTTTATAATTACCATGTTCTGTTCTAATTGCTATCCGATTTGAAACATGGTTACACTCTTCCATTTTGAATTAACTTTATAATTAATTTTCATAATTCACCTATGAAATGGATGTCTTTACATTAACTTGATTAAATTTATCCCTAAGAAAATGTAACAGTCATTAGATCGTTGTAATTTTAATCTTAGTGATCGTTGAATTATTAAATTATTTAGTAGATTTTTATTTAGTTCCACCAAATTTGATTTATCTACATACACTTACACCATGGAATACTCCTCTTTATAAATTTTCTCATATTGGTTACAATCAAACCATACACTTTCAAACACCATATATCTTAAGAAATAATTTATTCTTTCAAACCAAGAACATGATGCTCTGTTTTGGCCACATAGGTATTTCTTCAACTTGTATACTTTGCAATCATTATTACCAAGAAAATATTCCACCATATGTTTTTATACACGTTTTTTAATTAGGAATATATTTAATAATATAGTGTTAAAATCCATTATAAATAATTTAGAGTTTATTTGAACTATTTTTTTAATAATATTATGATAGACTGCATTATTTATATTTGTAAAAATTTCTCTTCACAGTCAACAACTTTAACCTGAGCATATTGCTTTCAAACCATTCTTACCTTTCTAGATTAATTTTATATTTTATCCATATTTCTCCTGAAGATTAACATTATAATATTCATATTATGATATACATGTATATTCAAATGATCCCAATGTATTTTTTTATCAATTTCATCTAATCCTTATTTCATATCCTGCATCTGTGATTCATGTCACAACCTGACCATCCTCAGGTCAGGAACCTAGTCAACATACCCCATGGGTCTCATTTAATACCTTGGGTTCCATCCCAACAAACCAATTGATATTACCCACTCAGGTTACTTATTAAATTTATGAATATCCCAACAATCCAACACATGTTCTTCCTATGTGCTTTATCGTCACTCTCACACACCCTAGAAAGCATCACAGGAGGTCACCCTTCCTAATCACTACTCCAAACCAAATATTCGTAACTATGGAGCACTAATTTGGCAGTTTTATGAAAAATAATGGTTCATATTATTTACATGGGTAGTATCATTTTGTATTTTAAGACTCAATTTTCTAGGGGTGTTACAGTCTCCAACTCTTTAAAGAACAACACCATCATTGTGGACCCCAAAACTCAAACCCAGATAGTGCCACTGCAATTCAAGATTAGTATTACATATGATACCATTTATTATTAGCCAAATAATATTGAGCCATGAACTTTGTCACTAACCCCATGGTTCTCCTATACTACCTTAGATGCTTTATTTGTAAAAAATACGCTATTACCCACTTGGTAAACTTGTCGGAATAATGACTATCCCCACAAGATAACACATGTTCTTACACTATTCTTTATCCTCACTGAAATTCACCCTAGTAAACATACCAGGAGTTCACCCATCATTATAACTACTCTAGGACAAAAATTCCTAACTGTGGCACACTAATCATGCATGCTATCAAAAAAGGCACACCATATTAGCATTGGTATCATCATTTAGTATTTTCAGTCACACATTTCTGGGGTTGTTATAAATAATTATTTTACACTTATTAAAATGAAGTGGTAACTCACTCAGATAATAGAGTAGTGTGCTATATTATTTTCATTCTTTGAGTTTTTATGAAAGATAATTTGTCCCTAATGATATTTGTTGGATCAACTTAAAAAAAATTATTCTTGAATAAGTCACTAGATGACTATACTATTCAAGTTTTTCTTTTATAAATTCAATATTAGAATCATCCTTAGCATAGAATGTTTGGGATTATCTCAAAAAATTATTTGTTTCATTAATTTATTCAAGCACTTATTCTGAAATAGAATTTATATACTTTTACTTAGTATCATTCTAAATAACTATTACATAACTACTTTTAAAAATCATGTTAATCCTCTTATTTAAACACTTTTAGGTCATAATCGTTGTTGAGTAGTCTAGAAATATGACATAATTAGATGAATCACTATATTTTCCTTATTACCGTAATTATTTTAGATGAAAAACCTTCTTCAAAATAACCTGAGATAATTCCAAGGGGGTTTCCTTTTATTCCCTATTTTGTATGGAATCTTATCACCCCTCATACTGGTTAATATAGCATTTTGAGTAAATATAGACACATGAACCACTGATTTCTTATAGTGACATAAGATTTAACTGTTAACCAACAATATTTTGTCCATTTTTTTGATCATGTACTTTTTTCTTCAAACAACCCCATTCTCTAAGGTGGTTATCACCAATGATACTTCATATTTATACCATGTTTTAAAGGTAAATTTATGATTCATAGGAAGTGTAATACATTCCAATATATTATTATAAAATTATCATAGTTCTAATGGATTCATTTTTTTGTTCTTAAATTTTTTAAGCAATCCAAAAATTCTATTTTTGAATGTATGAACATTGATCATAAATTACTGCTATAATTTTTAGTAAATAAGATGAAATACCTATCATTCTATGTTCCTTTAAAACCATTTTTACCCCACCCATTAGTTTGAATCAAATCCAATAATCCCAATGTGCTCTTATTATTTTGATGGTATGGATCTCAAACCATCATTCCTCACATAAAATCATCAAAAATCAATTTTTGATATTTATAAATGTTTGGAATATCCACTAGAACTCTATATTTTGAAACTATTTTTAATGTTTTTGATTAATATGGACTAGCCTCTTGTACCATAATTAGTTTTCTTTTTTCATAGTATTTACTTAATATAGATTTATATTATCCATCAATCCTTTTATTAGATAATTCCAAAAAAATTCATTTAATGATGTTATCCTTTTAACTATATGTGAATTCAAAACATGATTCATAGTGAAAAATAACTCTAAACAAATTATGTTGAAGTCTATCTACACAAATAACAATAGTATTGTTCAACACATCACCAAGAGGTTAATACTTTCCGCTTACTTTAATATTTTATTCTTTGTTATTTCCAAACCACATTGTTCCATAAAATATTCCAATTAATTTATGACAAACAAATACTATCCATGATCCGAGAAATGGTATTATGTATTTTTTTCCTAGAAATATGAGCCATCATTTCTTAATCAATATTCTTTATCTCTATCTAAGATAAACATGAAGGAGTTATAATGTTTTTTTGTATCTTATCATTATTTTATCACAAGCCATCAAGTGAAATATTATTCTTTAAGTGGGTAAACCATATTCTTAAAATGAATTTAATTTTATCTACTTCTATCTATATTACATTTTATTTCATAAGAATATATTTGTATTATATAAATATAATATAGAACTTTATATCCAATGTTTGGAAAATTAAAATAGTAAACCTAAAGATAATTTATGCTACCAGATGAAGTGCACATTGAAAATATTATTTGTTGAATTAAATAGATTCAACACTTAAATAACTTTCATATTCATTGCAGGAAGACATTATGTGGATTAGAAAACAAAATTATTGAAATTTTATGAATGGAAATATTCTATTATTGTCACCTATCCAAAAAAAAACTAGCTTCTATATAATTAATTAGTTTTTTATAAGTTCTTAATGATTGAGAAACTTTCCCTTCCAACTAGTTATTTTTTCTTTTTATGATTAATTTGTCATCAATTTTTTAGAAATTATTGATGATATTTTTTATCCATATCATTATTCCTTTTATCACATGAATGTTTTTTCAAAATTTTATATTCCTCTTCCATCCCTATCATTAAAATTTTGATCTAAAAATTTCCCAAACTAAAGCCTCTTCATTATACCATATGTCATGATTTTTGGTTGAACCTATTTTATCAATTAAAAAACTTATTTTTTAATATTTTCAATACTATTAAATATATCTTTGATAGATTAGTTGTGATAAAAAATGATCATAATCAGTTCTACAACATCCAATTTATAATCCAAACAAATTATATTTTTCTGACACTTATTTGTATTCTTTCACACCCTTCTCAATATAGTAAACTTCATCTTCAATTTAGTCTACATAAATTGATTATTACATAAAAAATCAACATTTTTCTGTTCTTATTTATTTTTAAATAATGTTCTTCAAGAACACATGCCATTTCAACTTTATGATCTATAAATTCTTCTTGTTTTTTCTTTAACTTCTTCTTCGGTTTTATACTCCAAAAAATATATGATATCATCCTTTATATATGAGTTAATATCACCATCAATACCTTATAATGTATATTCCTTGAAATCTCCATCTTTCCTAAAAAATATTTCTCTTGAAACTTAATTCCATTTAAATTTATATAAATAAAGATAATGCAAGATGGAAACTTATTATTTTGTTTTCATGAGAACTCAAAGCCACCATCAACTTCATAAAACATATTTGGAAACTAATAAAAGGATTTTTTTACTTTGAAAAATAAAAAAATGGAAATATTTATTTCCCTAATATATACATTTGTGTGTCTTATGTTTTCATATAATAAGTGATAAAATATCATCACTTATATCATATTAATTTTCAGTCTCAAAAAATTATTGGTTCTCAATATCCTAAAAAACCTTATATTTAGATGAAAGTAGTAAATAATTGTGTAGTTTCAATTTCATCTCATATACAAGCACCTTTATATTTATGTAATCATGATATGACTCACAAGGATTTATCTTTTTAAGAGTTTATGTTTTTAGTTGGAAAATCAGAGGTAATATTCTAAAAATATTATTTATTATGTGATAATATTTGATTCCCATACTAGGTCCATGAATAGAAGAAACATAATCATTAATATATTCAAATAAACCGTAAATATTTTCACAAAATGTAATCTTTAGATCATCGAATATATAATGTAAAATAGTTTTCTTTAGATTCTTCACTTTTATAAAACTTATTTTTTTTAAAAAATTTATTCAATGTACATATATCTGTTTAAAAGCCCATAAAATTCATATAAATAGTGTTGTAAAATTTTCATGATAAATTTATATATACCTTGAAATCATTATTCAAATCAATTTTGTCTTTTTCTTTCATTGATCCACTAGGGGTCACTTACTTGAATCACATTAGTTGAGGATGAGTAAACATCCAGGGAAAGAGGTCCATGATATAATAATATCATTTGTTTTTTCTAAATTTGGTTGGTCAACCAATAAAAAATGGGTAAAATTATTTTGTTCATAATGTTATCCATGTCTGAAACTGTATCTTAATATATTCATCAAATAAACAATGGTTCCGATACCACTTTTAATACCCTGTGGTTCTCTTGTACACACTAAGAATGGGTGTGAATTAGGGTGTCTTGAAATTTTTGCTTTTCTTTTTGATTTACCAAATATTGTATTCACATTAATAAATATTCCTTGAATCAGTTTAGAAAGAAAAATTATTGAAAAATAATAAAGCCAATAGGAAAACAATTTTACTTGGTTCACCCATAAATGGATTCATTAAAGGATAACAAAACAATAGTGTCTTGATATTCTAATAAATCACCACTAAAATAGTATTTTATTACAAATTTAGGAAGATACCAGTGCTCTTATAGTGTCCAAAAAATCTCTCTATCCTCTATACATTATTTTAAATAGGAATAAAATGATAAATTGGAAACATAGGTTAATCTTATAATATATCAATGAAATATAATTAGAATTAAAAAATAAGGGTTTTTTCTATGATTCTATACTGTTAAACCCCTAGATATTTAGTGATATGTACATAAATCTATTTTTCAATTATGATCTTCAATGTAAATCATCATCAAGCACATTAATTCAAAATTATAAATATTGAATAGTACATAATGTATGATCCTTTATCTCTAAATATATTCAACTATATTATATCTTTTATATGATATATCTCCTCTTTTTTTCTTCTGTACAATAGATCCTTTAATAGTAGATGATGTTTGAGTTTAAAATTTAAAATTTAGTCACAAATTCTAATATTTTTCAATCAAATCTAGTATTCAGATATTATTTAATCATATTATCTTCATTAAATTAAAATTTTTAGTTATTTTCTATTTTAATAACTACCTCACTATAAAGATCAATAAATATCATTATCTCTATTTGAAGATTATCGAAAACTGAAATCATGAAGGAAAAAATTTCTCTGAGACATGATATGAATATTTTTATATTAGTTGTCTTAACTAAGAGATAATTTTCATTGGAAACTAAGAATTATTCACTTGAGAAATTTATGAAAAAAATTACTGAAATATGCCCAAAAATCATCACGGTACAACTTACTTTCTATAAGAGTGTGAGATTAAATTATAAAAATAAATGAATATACCCAAATTACTTCATGGTGTGAAATTCTATGTCATTGTGAAAATTTATCCATTCAACAGTTATTATAATAACTTCAATGAACTTCATGGGGCATAAATAACCTAAAAACATATCATTTTAATCTATATATTGGTAAAAATATTCTTGGATACCCTTGGTAGAATTTTGCATGGTGTCACATAGTGTATGAATTTTACGAAGTCCTCTATAACATTCTTATGAAGAATCCCAAATCCATATCATTGACCCAAATTATTATTCATGGTCTCATATAAGATGTCATGATGTGGAATCTATAATTTAAAAACTTTTTAAAATATATCTCTAAATTTATTCTTCACACTTTAATTATACTCAATAGACAATCCAAGACTACTAAATTTATAGAAAATCCAATCAATCCTCACCTTGACAAAAAATCCAACAAAAAAACTTTTGCTTTTAATAACAACCCTTATGGAAGGTCAAATGTTTTTCTACATGGTGGATATAATTTATGGGTCCTTTCCCTAAATAATTTTTATAAACATATATCCTTATATTATTTTATGAGGACACACAATGGGTAGAATAATAAACCACCTAATCAATCATAGTGAAGCTGGTGAGATATTTATAGAAAACACATTTTCCTAGTTTTAAGTTACTCTACTACTATAAAGGAATAAAGAATAAAATTTGATAGACACAAATATATGAGTGATTTTGAGAAATATCTAGTTCAATATAACAAAATTGCTTTTTACTATTCTAAAACTAGTGGTTATGTTCTTCACTTGAATCAAGAGCTAAAGAATATTATCATAAATACTATTAATGAAATTCAAAAATATTGTTCAATGAAACTTAATGATGTATTATTAGCCTCTTAAAGAGATTAAAATACACCATTTTGAAATTATCCATTCTTTTTAGTGTATATGAAACCAGTCTGTGTTCTAAAGAGATTGACCGAAAATTTAATTAAGTGTTTTATCTAGTAAATTATGAGGAAAAGTATCTTGAAAAAAGTGGTCTTTATAGTTGGATGAGCTCGATGATATCATGAGAAAATATTTTAAAAATTCCACTATACACATGACAGAAAAAAAAAGAAGTGTAATGGTTGACATAAAAGGATAAAGAAGACATAATTGGGAGAAAATGTACTTTTTTTTTTATTTCAGGTTTTTGGTTGTTCTAAAGTAAACCCAGTTAAAGATACTTGAGACCTTTTTATCATAGTTAAAACCATTCAACATGGAGATAAAGAGTTTAATAGGAATGAGGAACCACCCTTCAAGTCGTGTTGATAATGCCTCAATCACTACAATATTAATTATAAAATGGGGTGTTTCATTTCCTTGAATTTTAATTTTAAAACATAGGCATGCCAAGTTATCATATTTAAATAAATCATGTTACGGAAGGGAACCTTTGAATTGTTTTTTATTTTTGTACATTTTCATTCATCAAAGGTAATAGGTTAATAATTGCTTGGATTCTTGTGTAATACTAATGAATCCTAGAGAAACATGTATTAAATCCTAAGTATATACCTTCAAATATCCCATATTAAAAAGAAAAATCCATTAGAATTGAACTGTAGATGAATTATTTCACTGGATAAAAAAGAAATAGAATTTTTCATAATACATTGAAAATCACAGTGGGAAGCATTGTGCCATTCAAAAATGATATTACATCAATATTTTTTAATAATGAACAATGAAAAATAGACATACAAAAATACATAAGAGAAAAATATAGGAGCACCATAGGATAACAAAAGCATCATGGGGAAAAGAACCACATTATAATTTGATCCAAAAGGGGAGAAGTCAATTCTAATAGTTACATCAAAGAGTAGAACCTGAGGATAAACTTCAATGACCCTATTAAGGAGGTATTTTGAAGATAAAAATTCATTATTACACTAATAATTCCATGGGGATACCAAACAAAGTGATCCATAAAATGGAAATAGGAAATCACAACCCACCCATTTATCATCATTCCATAATCAACTGAGTGAGGAGGAAAAACTTGACACAAAAGTTTAATGGGGTCCCCTTCACATCACAATTCTGTCAACAAGACCTAAATATAAATTTCAAATACCATGGTTTATTTAGACTTTACCTATCATGAAAAAATGTTTAAGAGATCTGAATTTTAAATAATTCACTTGGGTTTAATGAGAATCATATTGGAACATCTTGAATCACTATATTGTAATACTATAGAGGTTTGTTAAAACTTGAAATAACCCAGGTTACTATCTTTAAGCATCATCTACCCTATATCAATTATTCCTTATATAAGAAAAAAAATTGAACAAATAAATTTAATATTGATATATTTGGTTGGTTAATCACATATAAACTTATTTATTTTATTACTAATAGCTCTCCCACTATTTCAATCTAATATATTATCCCTTTCCAAATATAATCTTCCAATTATTTTTTTCCCTCCTAAACATCACCAACATTACCAATTTCCACCATACATTATAATTAAAATCTATAATTCCATATTCCTCTTCTAACACCATGGTTTATAAGAATAAATCTAAATCACCTTCACATAAGTGGAAATCAACCATAAGATAACTTGGAAAGATACATTTTAAGAGATCAAGAACCATAAACCTTCCCCTATTCTAATACCTCCTTCCCCTATCCCACTCTCATCCCCATACGAAAACCCATCCAAAATGAAACTCTTATATATACAACCATCCATGAGTAAAGGTTCGTCTGAAGTAACCTATATCTTTTCCTATAAGTAAAACTCTAACACTATTGATAAAAGTTAATTAAAATCATTATGTAGAGTTTAACACCCGAGGCTTTTATGTGAAATATTTTGTTTTTATGTTATATAAATCATCAAAGGAATCTTTCACTACACACAACACTAGCTTGACTTGCTTTACACGCAACCACAGCCTTCCTCGATAGCTTGCGTCGTACGCAATACCGAGTTTCACTAAACAATGATATGCTATTAAAATATTATTAAAACTAGCCGTTATGAATAGTAATAACCAGTTTTTGAAATTTTATAAATTTTATTTTTCAAAATGGACTTAATTTTTGGATTCGGAATATCGAAATTAGCCTAGGGTGAAATTTTGGTATTTTTCTGAAAACTTTCAATTTTTGATGAATAGTGAAACCACTAAGTGGTAGTTAAAAAAACTGAATTTTTCATAAAACATAATTTTACCGCTTCTGTGAGTGGAATTTCAAAAATCTGAGAGACACAGTTGATTTCAGTAAGTAAAATTTGGTTCAATGAGATGAAAATAATTTTTTGGTGAATATGAACTTTTTACTTTTTTTACCATAGTTAAAAGTAAATAGGGTAATTAAGGGTAAAAAAGATTTTATTATTACCATAAAACATGTCCTAATTCTATTGGAAAAGTGTACTTCGACCAAAAACAACCTTAGGAATAAAATAGGACCATTTAGGCCCACTTGGATTATATTCGGACATTTATTATTAATCTATTTAAAGAAGGGTTAAAATAGTTAAAATCAAAGATTAGTAAGTAAATAATTTTTAATATGGGGTTACACATAAGATATATTCGACTATAAATATTCATTATAAAGATAAAAATATTTCCTACATAATGGTATTTTATTTGTAATTTTTATACATTAAGTAATTTAATTTATTTATGACACAATGATGATGCAATAATTATCTTATTAATGAAATATTGACATAATTGATGTTATAAATACCCAAATAAATGTAATTTGAGACTTTTTATGAATTAAACTAATTTTATAGGTTAATATGACATGTTAGTATTGATTTAAGTAACTTTGTTCGAACTAATCATTCTGTTATGATTCTCAAAAAAATAAATTACTAAATAGTGTCAAAATTGCAATAAAATAGTGTTTAAAACAAATATTATATTACTAATTGTTATTTTATTCCTAAAAATCTAAGGTTCGTCCAAATGACTTAGATAAGGTTATATATATTAATAATAAACAACTTGGGGTTCGTTTGGCTTGATATGGTAAGTTTATTAACCTTATAGTGTAAGAAAACAAGAAGACATGGTAAAAGTTAAATTATCTAACTTAATGTTAAATCTAAATGATAAGGTTAAAATTGATACTTAAACTTGTATAAATTCTATTGTATGAGAGGATTTCGACCCCTAACCACCTTAGCTTCGAAATATATCAATTTGGAGCTATTAAAAACCGAATTTGACTTTATAATAAAATAATATTTTTAGTTATTCCAAAGGTGCCCCTCAACTCCCTTATAAAAGGGCACCTCCTCCGCCTCTTCCTCACACCACATTGAGCCTTCAATCTCGGCCAAACCCTGAAAATTTCTCCTCTACACTTCCCTAGAAACATCCTAGAGGTTATGGTCTTCTTCAAAGACCTATTTTAGAGCCCTAAAAGGAGGTCTCAAAGAAGCATTTCAATGAAGAGGTAATGTCTGTTACCGATTCTTTCATCTTTATTTCTTCTTCCATTTCTTCTTCTTTAGTTGTTTAATTATGAAGTAATTACATAATTATCACTCAAATTCTGATATGTTATTATAAGTATGAAAAAACCCTATTTCACCATCTATCCATCCCATGAAAAAAGAAATCATCGCGCGTGCATACGTACAGAATACCGTCTCCACGCCATGGTGTAATCTATTTTCCACCACCACCTTACTTGGATGGGTATAATGGTGTAAATAATGACTATATATTACTATTATAAAGTGATATTGATTCTGAAATAGTATACATACACTCCAATACAATTCCACGATCATAGAAACGATATCATCACTCGTGCGTACGTACGGAATACCGTCTCCATGATGTGATGCGACTCTTTATACATGATATTCATTTCATAATGATTATATAAATTGATTTAATGAATGAATATGATATATATTACACTAATACCATTCTGTAAATGAGGTATCTATAACCTAAAGAGAAGAATAAGAATTTATTCGACAAAACACGCATGAGAACAAAAAGTATTAAACACCCAAATAACAAGTAGTAATGAAATATTACTAATAAGAAGCTAAGATTATGACCATATATGATATCATAAAAATAATTATGATTCTGTAATAAGTCAATAACATTATTTAAATCATTATATAGGAGGTTCGGACACTTACAAAGACATTCGGACCTAAGGTAAGGGAAATATCACAATCTCATTTTTATATGAGATTGCTTATACGTTCGTATTTACTGAGGTGTATTTTATCATCCACATCCATGTTCCCTAAATATTTAATATTATTTCCATCCACCTACAATTTTTTAAAACCTATTTTACCCTTCGATGAGTTTTTAGTAAAAGATATGAAAGGAATCTTTTGTCGTTTTTCGTACGAGGTACTTTTTGACTTTTCCGACAAAAGTACAAGAAGAATGTTTTTTAACTTATACGGAATGAATGGATTTTTAAAACATTATTTCCAAGAAGCTTCCTTTACAAGTTTTCAAGTTTATTTTTAATCAAATTCTTTTAGTTTAAAATTGTATGACATGTTAAGAAAGGAAAATGTTTTTGAATTTGAAAGGATATTTTCCACAAGAATGGAGTTCAAGTGTTTTATCAAAATTACTTTCCATCTAAGATAATATAAGATTCTGTTTATATCCCTATTTTTACATTGATTTGATTATGTTGTGATGGAATTATTTTTATGAATTCCTTTATCTTATATGAATTGTTTGATGATGTCATGATGTTTAATATTCCCATTTTTATTTCATGGGTTATGCAAAGATGTATGATTTATGATTTTGTGGCACACATAAGAATGGTATCATTATGAGATGGCTGAGACCTATATCTCCCTCCAATGCATTGGGTAAATATTTTATATCTAATGAGATAGACATGGCTGGAATGGTAGGTTATACCGGTTCAGTGAAACAGGACTGAAACAAGGAGTGAACTCAGTTCAGAAATGGACTTTGTCCACTAAGATAGTCTTGGAAATGAGTCTTGAATAATAAGAAATGATTCTCTATGATTATGTGCGTATGCCACAATGTTTCATTTTTATGTTATGATTATTGGGATTCTATTTCACTACTATGATTTATCCCATGTTATGAAATTATTCTCTCTTTTGCAGGTTAAGATTTACAAAAGTTATGTTCCTATGAATATGATGTGATTGATATTTCTTTTGTTTACCTTTACTGAGCATTTGAGCTCACCCTTTTGTATGTTTTCTTTCCCGAGGTCAGGAAGAAGGTTATTAAGTAAGATATGCCAAAAGGGACTATAGATATGATGAAATAAATGGGAGATAGTGTAGACGCTTTATAAACCAGTTGTTTATGTTTCCCAGTTTCTAAATACACTATCCCTATACGGTCCATTCGTGGTTTTTTTATATGTTGTAGTAAGTATGCTTCAATTTTGAAGTATTAACAATGTATGTAAAGTATGGGTCGTTATAGTTGGTATCAGAGGAAAGGTATAGTCAACCATTGGAAAATAGGATGTGAAAGCCTTAATAAGAACCCTAAGGCTAATTCTAAGCATAGAACACAGTCTTATGGTTTTAGAAATGGCCATGAATAACCTAGGATAAGACCTTAAGTGTGAAATTTTAATCTTGATTATGTGGTTTTCCTATTATAATTAGTGTTGCTCACACTATTCTTCTTGGTTTTAGTCAATGGCTGGAACCCGAAGGAACCGTGTTAATGCGGAATGTGACGGGCAATGCAATGATTGTCCCCCTGAGCAACCAAACGTTATGGGAGATGGAATGAAAAATCTTGTAGCCATGTTCACACAACTTTCTCAAGCTATGAATCATGCAGGACTTCCAAACGAGCAAAGGAAGGAGTAACATTCTGTTGAATCCTTCATGAGACAGCGTCCACCTTCATTCAGCGGGTCTAATGATCCATTAGTTGCTGAACAATGGATTAGTACTACTGAAAAGATATTTTCAGTTCTTCAATGTTCTGAGCATGATAAAGTCATCTTAGTAGTGTATCGTTTGGAAGGTGATGATGATCAATGGTGGAATCTTATTAAGAATACGAGGCAAAGGTAAGAAATTGAGTCCATGGAATGGGATGAGTTCAAGAACTTATTTTTCAATAAGTACTTCCATCGTATTCTCCGAACAAAGATGGAGAAAAAGTTTCTTGAACTGAAGCAAAAGGATGATGAATCTGTTGGTACCTATGAAGAAAATTTTACAAGACATGCAAGGTACGCTTCTGGTATTATTATCCAACTTGAGAGTAAGATTGATCGATTATTTAGTGGCTTAAAACCAAGTCTTCGAAGGGCGTTAGCCATAAAGGGCTTCAATAGCTACGGGGAAATCGTTCGATGTGCTCTCAAAGTCGATATGGAGATTGGAGTAACCCATCAGTCATATGGGTTTGATAAGAAGAGGAAAATGGAATTCAAAGGAAAATCTAAAGAGCACACTGAAAAGAAGATGAGCTTTCCCTTACGCTCAAAGTGTGGAAAGAAACATGGAGGGAGTTGTCTTAAAGGGATAAGTAAATGTTTCCAATGTGGAAAGAAAGTTCATCGGGCATTTGAATGCCACGATGATGGGAAGAAGATGTCTAATGATGAAAACAAAGGAAGGGATACACAGAATGAACCTACTACACTTCAATGTTTCAAGTGTAAGGAGATGGGACATTATGAAAATAAATGCCCTAATCCAAGGTTTGATGATGATGGTTGACGTCAACAAACTCTTAAGGATAAAGACAAAGGAAAGTCTCATGCAATTTCTATCAGCGATGTGGAGTACGATAACGATGTGGTGAAAGGTACACTAACCATACACTCTAAAGTAGAAAATGTTTTATTTAATTCTGGATCCACCCACTCTTTTATTTATAAATAATTTTCTAAGGGTATCACCGTATTACCTCAACAATTAGATGTTGAGTTAGCTGTGACAAAACCTAATGGTACAACAGTCACATCCAAAGTTTATAATTCTTCTCCGATCAAAGTTTGTGGGAAAGTGCTTCCTGAAAATCTTATGATCCTTCCTATAGTGGAATTTGATGTAATTCTTAGCATGGATTGGCTTTCTTTATATGGAGCTCATATCAATTTCCAAAGAAGGGAAGTCACATTTCATATTCCAGATCAATCTATGATCGTCTATCAATGCAAGGATTAACATAACCTACCAGTGGAAATTCCTTCCATCTTATGGGTCTTGATTCCACTAAATGAAGGTTATTTATCTAAAATGGTTGGTGAGAAACTCATGATTAAGAATATTCCCATTGTACAGGAGTTTGATGATGTCTTTCCAGAGGAATTACCGGGTCTTCCACCAAATCGTGAAGTTGAGTTTTCAATAGAACTCGTACCAGGTGCTTTTCCTATTTCAAAGACACCTTATAGAATAGCCCCAATTGAGTTGCAGGAATTGGAGAAGCAACTCGAAGAGAATATTGATAAGGGGTTCAAACGCCCTAGTGCGTCACCTTGGGGAGCACCTGTTCTGTTTGTTAAAAAGAAAGATGGATCAATGAGACTCTGCATTGATTATCGAGAACTTAACAAGATCACTATCAAGAACAAATATCCTCTCCCACGCATTGATGACTTATTTGACCAACTACGTGGAGCTCAATACTTTTCCAAGATTTATCTTCGTTTAGGGTATCATCAATTAAGTGTCAAAAGGGAGGATATACCGAAGACGGATTTCTGTACATGGTATGGACACTATGAATTTATAGTGATGCCATTTGGTCTTACTAATGCCCCTACTATATTCATGGATCTGATGAATAGAGTCTTTAGAGACTATCTTGATCAATTTGTGGTAGTCTTTATAGATGATATTCTTGTCTATTCAAATATCAAGGAAGAACATGAAGATCACTTGAGAATTATATTGAAGACCCTGAGAAAGGAGAAGCTTTATGCCAAATTTACCAAGTGTGAATTTTGGCTTCAAAAAGTTTCATTTTTGGGTCACATAATCTCAAAAGAGGGGATATCTGTGGATCAGGAAAAAATAGAGGTTATCGAAAGATGGTCGAGACCAACAACAGTAACTGAGATCCGAAGTTTTCATGGTTTGGCTGGGTATTATCGACATTTTGTGATAGAATTTTCACTATTATCTAATCCACTCACCAAGTTGACTCGTAAAGGAGTTAAGTTTGTCTGGACGGAGGAATGTGAAGAGAATTTCAAGGAGTTGGAAAGAAGGTTACCCAGCGCACCTGTGCTCACACTGCCTTGTAGTGGAGAAATGTTTATCTATAGTGATGCATCCAAGAAGGGATTGGGGTGTGTTCTTATGCAAAATGATATGGTGATAGCTTATGCCTCATGACAGTTAAAAATCCATGAGAAAAATTACCCAACACATGATTTGGAGTTAGCTACGGTAATCGTTGCATTAAAGATTTGGAGGAATTATCTTTATGGTGAATGGTGTGATATTTATACTAATCATAAATGTTTAAAGTATATTTTCACACAAAAGGAGCTAAATATGTGCCAAAGAAGATGGTTGGAGCTGATTAAGGATTATGACTGCTCAATCCATTACCACCCTGGGAAAGAAAACAAGGTGGCAGATGCATTAAGTCGACAAGACCATGCCAGTTTATCCATGATGAGGATCACAAAAGATCCAATATTTATGGATTTACAAAGGATGGATATTGGAATTATAATGGAAGGGGAAAATCTTATCTTTTTCAAATGAATGTTCAACAATCTACACATGTGAAGATTAAAGAGGCACAGAAAGAAGATGACGAGTTACAAAAAAAGGTGAGAAATGTTCCTGAATTCAACCTTGATTGAGATGGGATAATAAAGTTCAAGAATCGGGTTTGTGTTCCTCCCATCCCAGAATTAAAGAAGGAGCTGTTGGATGAGGCTCATAGTTATTCATTCTCTATTCATCCTGGAAGCACGAAGATGTATAGGGACCTGAAAGAGTACTTCTGGTGGGATGACATGAAAAGAGATGTTGCTGAATATGTCTCTCGATGCTTGGTTTGTCACCAAGTTAACGTTGAGAGACAGAAGTCTAAGGGGATGTTACAAACATTACCCATACCCGAATGGAAATGGGAAAACATCACTATGGACTTTGTCACAGGACTTCCTAAAACATCCAAAGGAAATAATGCTATCTGGGTCATAGTTGATCGTCTTACAAAGTCTTCACACTTTACTGCTATTAGAGAGGATTTCTCTCTGGATCAGCTTGCCAGGATATATGTATAGAAAGTGGTAAGATTACATGGAGTACCACTTTTTATTATATCTGATCGGGATCCGAGATTTACCTCGAAGTTCTGGAGAAGTCTTCAGCATACTATGGATACAAAGTTGAGTTTCAGCACTGTTTATCATCCTCAGACAGACGGTCAGTCTGAGAGAACAATTTGAACTCTAGAAGATATGTTGAGAGCTTGCTCTATGGATTTGAAAGGTGGTTGGGATCAACACCTACCTTTGGTGTAATTTTCTAATAATAATATCTTTCACTCCAGTATTCAGATGTCTCCTTATGAAGCTCTCTATGGAAAGAAATGCAGGACTCCAACTTGCTGGGATGAAGTTGGGGAAAGAAAGCTATTAGGACCTGATCTCGTTGATGAAATGACAGAAAAGGTCAGATCTATTCAACAACACATAAGAGCAGCATAGAGTCGACAGAAAAGTTATGCCGACAACCGAAGAAAAGACCTAGAGTTTGAAGTGGGTGATAAAGTGTTCTTACGAATATCTCCCTGGAAGAGAGTCATGAGATTTGGATAGAAGGGGAAGTTGAGCCCTAGATATATCGGTCCTTTCGAAATACTGGATCGTGTTGGGAAGGTAGCTTACTGATTGGCGCTTCTACCGAATCTCTCTCAAGTTCACGATGTGTTCCATGTATCTCTCCTGAGAAAGTACATACCTTATCATTCACATGTACTTAGATCAGAAGTTGTATCGCTGGAGCAAGATCTCTCTTATGAAGAACAGCCGATAGCGATTCTGGATCGTAGCGAAAAAGTCCTACGAAGCAAGACCACTCGATTTGTGAAAGATTTATGGAGGAACCACCAATTAGAAGAAGCTACATGGGAGCTTGAGGATATGATGAGGGAGAGGTATCCTCATCTGTTTGTTACAAAGTTACGAATTTCGAGGGAGAAATTCATTTTAAGGGGGATAGAATGTAAAACCCGAGACTTTTATGTAAAATATTTTGTTTTTATGTTATATAAATCATAAAAGGAATCTTTCACTACACACAACACTAGCTTGGCTTGCTTTACACGCAACCGCGGCCTTCCTCGATAGCTTGTGTCGTACGCAATACCGAGTTTCACTAAACAAAGATATGCTATTAAAATATTATTAAAACTAGCCATTATGAATAGTAATAACCACCTTTTCAAATTATATAAATTTTATTTTTCAAAATGGACTTAATTTTTGGATTCGGAATATCGAAATTAGCCTAGGGTGAAATTTTGGTATTTTTCTGAAAACTTTCAATTTTTGATGAATAGTGAAACCACTAAGTGGTAGTTAAAAAAACTGAATTTTTCATAAAACATAATTTTACCACTTCTGTGAGGGGAATTTTGAAAATCCGAGAGACACAGTTGATTTTAGTAAGTAAAATGTGGTTCAATGATATGAAGATAATTTTTTGGTGAATAGTACCTTTTTACTTTTTTTTACCTCAGTTAAAAGTAAATAGGGTAATTAAGGGTAAAAATGATTTTATTATTACCCTAACACACATCTTAATTCTATTGGGAAAGTTTAATTCGACCAAAAACAACCTTAGGAATAAAATATGACCATTTAGGCCCACTTGGATTAGATTAGGACATTTATTATTAATCTATTTAAAGAAGGGTTAAAATAGTTATAATCAAAGTTTCATAAGTAAATAATTGTTAATATGGGGTTATACATAAGATAAATTCGACTATAAATATTCATTACAAATATAAAATGATTTCCTACATAATGGTATTTTATTGTTAATTTTTAGACATTAAATAATTTAATTTATTTATGACACAATGTGATGGAGTAATTATCTTATTAATGAAATATTGACATAATTGATGTTATAAATACCCAAATAAATGTAATCTGAGACTTTTTATGAATTACACTAATTTTATAGTTTACAATGACATGTTAGTATTTATTTAAGTAACTTGGTTCGAAATAATCATTCTGTTATGATTTTCACAAAAATCAATTAATAAATAGTTTCAAAATTGACATAAAATAGTTTTTAAAACAAATATTTTATTACTAATTGTTATTTTATTCCTAAAAATCTAGGGTTCACCCAAATGACTTAGATAAGGTTATATATATTAATTATAAACAACTTTGGGTTCTTTTGGCTTGATATGGTAAGTTTATTAACCTTATAGTGTTAGAAAACAAGAAGACACGGTAAAAGTTAAATTATCTAACGTAAAGTTAAATCTAAATGATAAGGTTAAAATTGATACCTAAACTTGTCTAAATTCTATTGGATGAGATTATTTAGACCCCTACCCACCTTATCTTCGAAATATATAAATTTGGAGCTATTAAAAACCGAATTTGACTTTATAATAAAATAATATTTTTAGTTATTCCAAAGGTGCCCCTCTCCTCCCTTATAAAAGGGCACCTCCTCCCCCTCTTCCTCACAGCACTTTGAGCCTTCAAGCTCGGCCAACCCCGGCCAATGTCTCCTCTCAACTTCCCTAGAAACATCCTAGATGTTCTTGTCTTCTTCAAAGATCTATTTTAGTGCCCTAAAAGGAGGTCTCAAAGAAGCACTTCAAAGAAGAGGTAATGTCTGTTACCGATTATTTCACCTTTATTTCTTCTTCCACTTCTTCTTCTTTAGTTGTTTCATTATGAAGTAATAAAATCAGTATCACTCACATACGGATATGTTATTATAAGTATGAAACAACCCTATTTCACCATCTATCCATCCTACGGAAAAAGAAATCCCTGCGCGTGCGTACGTACGGAATACCGTCTCCACGCCGTGGTGTAATCTATTTTCCACCACCACCTTACTTGTATGGGTATAATGGTGTAAATAAGCACTATATATGACTATTATAAAGTGATATTGATTCTTAAATAGTATACATACACTCCAATACAATTCCACGATCATAGGAATGATATCATCACTCGTGCGTACGTACGAAATACCGTCTCCACGATGTGATGCGACTCGTTCTACATGATCTTCATTTCATAATGATTATATAAATGAATTGAATGAAAGAATATGATATATATTACACTAATACCATTCTGTAAATGAGGTATCTATAACCTAAATATAAGAATAAGAATTTATTCGACAAAACACGCATAAGAACAAAAAGTAATAAACACCCGAATAACAAGTAGTAATGAAATATTACTAATAAGAAGCTAAGAATATGACCATATATGGTATCATAACAATAAGTATGAATCTGTAATAAGTCAATAACATTATTTAAATCATTATAAAGGAGTTTCGGACACTTACGAAGCAAATCAGACCTAAGGTAAGGGAAATATCACAATCCCATTTTTATCCGAGATTGCTTATACGTTGGTATTTACTGGGGTGTATTTTATCATCCACATCCATGTTCCCTCAATATGTAATATTATTTCCATACACCTACAATTTTTTAAAACCTATTTTACCCTTTGGTGAGTTTTTAGTAAAATATATGAAAGGAATCTTTTGTCTTTTTTCGTACGAGGTAGTTTTTGAGTTTTCCGACAAAAAGTACGAGAAGAATGTTTTTTTTAACTTATACGGCATGAATGGATTTTTAAATAATTATTTCCTAGAAGCTTCCTTTACATGTTTTCAAGTTTATTTTTAATCAACTTATTTTAGTTTAAAATTTTATGACATGTTAATAAAGGAAAATGTTTTTGAATTTGAAAGGATATTTTCCTCAAGAATGGAGTTCAAGTGTTTTATCAAAATTATTTTCCATCTAAGATAATATAGGGTTCTGTTTATATCCCTATTATTACATTAATTTGATTATGTTGTGATGGAATTATTTTTATGAATTCTTTTATCTTATATGAATTTTTTGATGTTGTCACGATGTTTAAGATTCCCATTTTTATTACATGGGTTATGCAATGATGTGTGATTTATGATTTTGTGGCACACATAAGAATGGTATCATTATGATATGGATGGGACCTATATCTCCATCAAATGAATTGGGTAAAGATTTTATATCTCATGAGATAGACATGGCTGGAACGGTTGGTTATACTGGTTCAGTGAAACAGGACTGTAACGAGGAGTGAACTCGGTTCAGAAATGGACTTTGTCCACTAAGAAAGTCTTGGCAATGAGTCTTGACTAATAAGAAATGATTCTCTGTGATTATGTGTTTATGCCATAGAGTTTCATGTATTATGTTATGATTATTGGGATTCCATGTCACTACTATGATTTATCCGATGTTATGAAATTATGCTCTCTTTTGAAGGTTAAGATTTCCAAAAGTTATGTTCCTCTGAATATGATGTGATTGATATTTCTTTTGTTTACCTTTACTATGCATTTGATCTCACCCTTTTGTATGATTTCTTTCCCCATGTCAGGAAGAAGGTTATTAAGTAAGATATGATAAAAGGGACTATAGAAAGGATGAAATAAATGGGAGACAGTGTAGACGCTTTATGAACTAGTTGTTTATGTTTCCCAGTTTCTAAAGACACTATACCTATACGGTCCTTTCATGGTTTTGTTATATGTTGTAATAAGTATGCTTCAATTTTGAAGTATTAACAATTTATGAAAATTATGGGTCATTATATAGATAATCCTACATAGTAGAATTTGGTACATGAATATATAGGCACAAATTGGTATTAATGATTGGGTTATAGTTTTGTTGACAGATATTCATCTTGATCATATAATTTAGGAATAAAAAGGGTTTATAAGAAGAAACTTGAGTTTTTTTAATAATTTTCATTATGCCCATGTGGATGTCCATTTTCGGTTAGCCTGGAAAGAGTGGAATCCTTTAGTAGTAAATTTTTTATAAGGATTTAGTATCTATATTCAGGTTTTTAGTAAATAGTCATATGTTCATTTGATCATGGATCATAATAAATACTTCAATTATCAGTATTGGTTAATTATTGTAGCTGACACCTTGAGTAGTAATGAACCATATAAGATGAAGTGTACTTAGTTAAAGAGAACCCTCCTTCAAATTTCCCATTATGAAATCAATCACTCTTGGATTTCTAAGTAAGGGTGAATCTCATTAGATTGTGAGTAATATTTTTGTTATTTTATTACATAACTTTTTTATTCTAAGCATCATTAATATGGAGACATAGTTTCCCATGTATTTTTAGGGACAATAGATAAAGAACAAAGGGAAAATCAAGGGTTTGGAAACTTTATAAAACACGTCGTGCATCACTAGGAAAAATTTCTAATGATTATACTACTTAATTATCATGGAAAGTATTATCTTAATAATTATCTTTATTAGATATTGTGGTACATTTAAAGAAAGCGAAATGTATATATTATTGATGCAAGGAGTATTCTAATATAGTTGGGTAGGAAGAAGAAGATGATGAAAATAATTATAATACCTCTCACTTTGTACCCACCCCACCACCTCGATCAAGATATGCACCAAATTCAATACTAACTCCTTTATTTATTTTATAATATGAGAATATATGTGGATAAAATAAAATATATCATCAGTTTTGAACACTAGATATAGGAGAAGATGGATATTCCATATGACCTACCCCCATTGAACTCTAAACCCTAATATTGACAACATCGCCATCACATAATCATCAGTCCCCTCCATACCACTAGCCTCAAGGGACTCCACCACGACTTATTCCCACCCATCACTTTAACCCATACCACCACTCTATTTGTACCACAAAAATCACCATAGATACAACCCATGCATTGTAAAAAATCCCAAGGAGTTCCATACATATCTAAAAAACTGATCATGAGAAGATGGAACCCTAGTCAATTATAGTGCATATAGAAAATATGATCTTGATTCTCAGAGAAGGGGAATAGAGAAGATAACATATTCACCCACTATGATAGATTTTTTTCATTCCTATTGAACATTATAGTTCATACAACTCAATTAGGGAGAGGATAATATTAGTGGAGCCTGACCAGCATGAGACACCACATACTGAGATCCGTACAGAGTAGCCCACTGATATTTCCACAAAAAAAATGACTAGTTGAGGATACCCTTTAAATTTTCCCCAAATATGAAATAATACCTAAAGATACATAAATGGAAGGCATGTTTCTACTCTAGAGGTACTCATAGATACCAAGACTACAAAATTATTATTATCAATATAATGTATTAAAACCTCACTCGTAAATAACATTATAATATAAAAGTACTAAAAATCATGGGGGTATAAAGTGATGAATCCTAATGAAGTGAAACATAATGATCCTACCATTAAGATCACAATTTCTTGCTAGATTGTTCATGGTGAAGTTCCCATCATTCCATGTGTGGGAGATCTCTGTTTCACAACCTATTAAGGATCTACACTTCTGAATTTCATTCTCAATATACCATGGGTATTTGAAATTATCACTAAGGAAGCTAACCAAAATATTATAGTCCAACTCAACAGTGGAAATGTTAATATTATACAAACTAAAAATAGATAGATTTCTGATTGTGGATCTCATTTCGTCCCCCAAGGAATTACCCAAACCATAAAAGGTGCTGCTCCAAACACCATATACCTTGTGCATTACATAAGAAGCCTTAAACCCTCATGGAACCATGGTAAGATGAACCATCAACATTATTCTTAAGACCAGTGATGGGAGGCCTCTATATAACCCATCTACCTTGAAAATCAGAACTATGTCCTTCATAAGTGATAATTTCCCTTTGGCGGAGCACCCTAATCGAAACACAACCCTCATTTCTAAGAAGCAAGGAACTAATATCCTTAACTAGGGAGAAAATGTGAACATTGAGGAAAATATGCGAGCTATGCTTTCCATATCTATGCTGGTTATGCACATCCTAGATAACAAAACACATAGAAGAAAAGATGAAGTTTCATATCTAAATAGCATGTGTGCATTGCTCCCCCCTGCAAAAATAAAATGAATCTATGGTATGTTAAAATTAAATTTGAACATTAGAATATAAACATTAAATTAATAGGTATAAAACAAGTAACCATATTAGGAATTTATGATAGAAATCAGTAACATTGGGTAACTGAAGACTTCCCTATAAAGATTATTTTTCAATTTCTGGAAATTAAGTAGTATTTTTTTGAGTTTTCTATAAAAAAATCCTAATAAAAACTAAAACAATTGTAATATGAGGGAAATTTTATACGAGGAATTCATTATTGTGAAAATTACTATGACATCTAGGATAGTCAAGTCAACACCCTTGACTGACACCAGAGTGTATCTTATTCATATCTCTTAAATAAATATTTTGAGGTGATATGTAATGATAAATTAGGATGATATAAACATGAAACTATTAATTTAGTAAGTTATACATCACATTTATTTCACATATTTCACTTTTTGAGTTTTAAAAAGCATGGGATTTATTTTCTATAGAAATAGTTTTCTTTATATTTCATATTAATAAAATAATTTAAAAAAATTTAGAATATAAAATATATATAAATAATATCATTTTCATATTTAGAACTACAAATTTAGGTTAGAATTAATTTTTGTTATTTTTTGAAAGCATTGATCTTTAGGTAGATAGAAAATAAATACCGATATTGTTAAAACTGTAACTTTTATGAAATTATCATAATATAAGAAAGTATTAAATGTTTTCCAAAACTTGTTATAAAAGTGATACAAATTTATTATTAAAAAAAATTGTTTAAATTTTCTATGTTGTTTTTATAAAATCCGTATAAATTGTTTTGAAGAAAAAGTAATATTTTACTCTAAAAATTGATTTATTTGCTTCTATTAAAAAATTATTTTTCATAACTTATAGAAATTAAATACAACATGATGGATTTAATATTTTATATTAATACGATCATATTATGTTATTTTATCAATTATGTTTCTTTCATAATATTATGATTACTAATATTATATTTACTGAGGTAGATAATGGGATAACGTTTATTTTCAATGAAGTATATTATTAATGTTGTCTATTTTTTATCCAATAAAATAAAATAATCACTTAAAAAAGCAGAATTTAATATAATATTAATGATATATTTAAAGAAATTATCAGTAAAATAATTTATAATCACTAATAAATAATATTAATAGCACCTAATGGAGAAAACAATATATTTTACAAAACATTATATATATATATAATGTTTAAATATAATAGTAAATTTTATATTAATTTTAAATTGAATTAGATTTAATGTAGTAAAAATTTAGTTCAATAAAATAATTTTTTTTCTATATCTATTATTTTATATGTAATGTATAACACAAGTAATTTGGGTAAGAAATAGTTACCCTGGTAAAATTAATAAAAGGTAAAATAAAAAATATAAGAACAAATGACTGACAACATTTTTTTAACAAGTGTGTAAATTATCTGTTGGGGATTTATAGACCTAATATCACCCCAAAATAAATTATTTCAAACTTTTGGAGTCTTTTATTCATGAATAATGTAATGATATCATTGATGAAGTAAAGGGTATTCACAAAAGTTCACTTCTCTTAACTTATAAAAGGAGATCCTTTAACCCCTTTATTCTTGACACATTATTTTTAATTAATTATTAAAACACTAATTTTATTTCCTCATAGAGGGATATATCATGTTCATTAGACTCTAGTATCAATTATGGATCTAAATACCTTCATTTCAATGGATTCATTTATGAGAATTTTCAAGGTACAAAACCAAGTATTACTTACTCTTTATATTTTCTTATTAATATTTATCTTCCAAACCTACACTACCAATAGTAATATGATTAACAAAATATAAATTATATACTTACATGTAATTATATTAAAATAAAACCTTTATTTACTCCTTTTCATTCACTTAGAAAAATAAAAGAACGTTAACAGTGCGTTGTGGTCACTACCACCACCATGAAGTGTTATTTTTTGTTTTTCATCTTGATTTTCATTATTTATCCAAAAAATATGATTCAAAAAAATTTAAAATACAAAAATATATTTATTACTCTTTTTTAATGATATTATAAACTTTTTTAACCATACTCACACCTTGAGATATAACATTTTCCTCATCGGGTCGGTTTAACCACCTATTTAAAAAAATAGTACAAAACTCTATTATGGATGACTGTTAGAACTGAAATAATAATAATATTATAAGTAAATAAGATTCTTTTTTTTTGAATTTTCATATTATGTATTTAACTCTATTTTTAAAAATTTCATCTTTGACTATGAAAATTACAAAAATAAGCTGACACCGATTCAATTTTCATAAAAGCATAAGAAACAATTATGTAATAAATAAATAAAATATGAAAATAAATTTTCCATATTAAATTAAATAACGAATAATTAGGTTCCATATATGGTATATAATATACCTAATATTATTATTTAGGAATTTAGGTGCATGTTCATAACAAATCATGAATGTAGTATGGGTTTGTGTTAACTCAATTGTCTTTCATTGAGTAAAAAATTTTATAATTAAACACTATTATTAATAGTTTTATATATTATAAATAATGAATAGTTTTATTTTAACTATTTATTCTTCTCTATGGTTTGACGTTATTCCTTATAATTTCATTATCAAATCTTTTATACTATAAATATTATGTTACTTTTAAGGGTTTCATGTTTCAATTTTCACCCATTGAGTTAAATATTTTATTATAAACTATGTTTTACTTGGAGTGTTTTATATATTACCCATTAATTTTTGAATTTGGTTTCTCTTATATCCCATTATATCCAATTATCTATTCAAAATTATTTTTCTTATAGGTTTTTGGATAAAAAAATTATTAGTATCTAAGAATTTTCCATGACTGAAATTCTTTCTTGAGTTATAATGATTCATTTTTGGAAGTGGTTTTAAGAGAAAGATTTATTATATTATATGATTATACAATAATGTATCTCTTTAGATAATGTTAAATATGTGATTCAAATATTTTCCCTGATGAATTTATTTCTCAAAAGTTTATCATTATGGAGAATAATTCCCATCATCATTAATTTTGGTTTCCACTCACTATCCATAATTTTCATTCTTGATAATGTTATCCATTTTAATTGGACATCTAATTATGTGTATTCTCATATGAACACAAGTTTTATCATATACACGTTTTAGAAGAAAGTTTCTTTTACCCTTTTTATGATGTGGTATCTTAACAAAGCCATTGTAAAACCTAAAAATAGATATTCTAAAACCACCGACATTAATTTTTGTTTCCCCATTATCATTCTTTTTATGAATTTTTTTTATATTAATATCATGTATTTATACGATATGTTTTATAATTTTTACCTAATTAAATACATTTTTTACTATAACATTATTTGATGGGGGTTAATAAATGTTGTATGTGCATTTAGAATTTCAACCTTTTAATATACCCGACTTAAGTTAACTCTTCAATTTATTATTTTATGACATGCACCACCAAAATAAATGTTTTCCAACATGAATATATTATGAAAAACCTAATTATTTTATAGAAAACCATTATTATTCTATTCTATTATAATGGGAAATTATTATATATTTTCCTCCATAAGATATTTTATTCTTATTTTGAAATGCATCACATTTGAATTTCATTTGAATTCATACTTATCCTTGATCATTTTCATGAATTTTTCAACATCACAACTCAATGTTAAAAAATTATATTTATTTATTAAAATATAAACATCCAAAATAATTTAATTACATACTATCTTGGGAATCATTATGATATATTTTTTAGTTCTACTTCGAGAAAGTATTTTGAAACTCACTTCTTTCATGAGGTTTTTATCATGTTTATGCATTAAGTATATCTTATTCCCCTCATATAGAACAAATATTCATGTAGAAATTATACTTTCCACTATGTTATTAGTGGTACTAGAATTATATATCCCTCCAATTAATATGGTAAAGCTTTATAACCCAAGATATGTTATGTTTGGGATTTGGGAGTGAACCTAATACACCTCGGGGATTTTTCCACTATGTTTATGGGAATGGGTTTGCCACCCAATCTACAATGGGAATATTTACACTATTATAGTATTGGTAATGAGCCTTGAATTATGCTTATGATGCCATTTCTTATTTTGATACAACATTGTAGGGTCCTGAAAAATCCTAAAAGGAGAATGAGAATCCCCTTAATTCAAGAGGGGATTCTACCCAATTTCCCTCAATGAATTGGGCAAAAATACGAAGAGAACCCAAGAAATCAGCAAAGGACTGATCGGTCCACGAACTAGTCCCATGGTAACGGTACACGGCTGGTTCCGAGAAGCACCCCCTCCGCGGATCGTTGTCGTTCACCAAATGGTGGTGGGATCCCTCTGCGAGTGCGAAGCAGGATGGGTGCCAAGACGGTCCACCATCACGAATCACCCCAGCAGCGAACCACATCAACCGGCCCAGACAGCATCCGCTGTCATTCGGGGAATGGAGGCGGAACCCTGCATGTCCGCAAAGCACTCCCCGAGCTAGTATGGTTCGCAAGGGAGGTGCATTCAATTCCCCCGCGTGTTCCGCATCGACTAAGTCATCCATAAACCAGGTTTTCGGTAATGAGCCTCCGCAAAAGGTGCTGCATGACCCCAAATACATCTCTTTCCCCACACTATAAAATGAGATCGAGGTGGAAGAGGAGGAGGGAAATTGGAGATCGATCAAATTAGGGAGGAAGGATTTCGAAGGAAGGAGCTTAGGATTTCTCAAACAGCGATGTTCCAGTTCAAGACCCAGAATAGGTATGAAGCTGGAAACGAATTAATAAGGAACCAAAAACAAATAATAATGTGGTGAACCGTGAACCTAAAATAATAAAGAAAAAAAGACTGGGAACCATGTCCCCTCCGCGGATGCACTCCCCGTGGACCAGGTAGTTTATGCCTCTTTTGCGATCCGTCGCATCGCGTAACACCATCCTAAATGGGCGAAGCCCTATCCCACGAACCTCTGACCGGAATCGTCCTCTGCTTCTCCTGCTCGTGTGGACCCCTCCGTGTACCAATCTGGTATGTGGAAGGAACCCGAAGCCGTGAACCCCCCTAGTTCATGGGATGCCCATCATTCCAAAGACCACCCTAGTTTTTGGATGACCTCTCCACCTACGTAGCACCTCCCTATTCAAAGGGTGACACCTCTCATACACCCGTGGGGCCCTCTAGATCCTTCAGAGTTCCCATTCGTCGAGCTAGATAAAATCCTTCCAATTCAAATCCGGGTTGCTCCTTCACAACCCCCTCATTGGCCTATTCATCAGCCCCGAGCCGAGGCCTCCACCATAGCCACCGGACCTATGTGATATAACCTTCAGGTTCATCAGTGCACCATTTTTAGTTCACATACCCACGGTAAGCGAGGTAGAAGGGGTTTCCATGACCCTTAAGCAGATTCCCGAAGCATTCCTGGGTTCACATTCCCACAGTAATGCTGAGTCTGAGCCCGGGAGTCCCCTTTCTGCCCCTCCAGTTATTAGGATAGGGGAACTTCTCCCCTCCCTGGGGAGTGGTGGACTACCCATCAGAAGGAAGACCCCACACACCTTCGTACTTCCCTACGACCATGGACAAGGAAGGGCATAGTGGGGAAGGGTGCTTCCCCATTCTTCTTTAGGGCCATGTCCCTCTCCCGCTGCGCTTTGTCGCCCTGGGCATCCATCTCGGAGTAAGCCCCGACATTTTGGGCTGCATCATGTGTAAGCCCCCCTCCACTTCCCATGGACGCACCTTTCATGACATGATCATCTGGTCCTTGTTGCCTCTTGTTTCTCACATCGAGCATGGCTCACGTGGACATAGAGTAGGAATCTACCATGACATTCCCTCCTGGGATGCCTCAAAGCATAATCCCCATGCTCAGTCTAACTACATGGACTTTGATTCCCCACCAAAGGGATACGTAGGAAGCCTCCAAGAGGTTCAATCCTGATCACCATCGGACCCCTGGGTCCACATTCATGTCGGTTCTCGGACACACCCATCTAAACTACGTGGACTGTGATCCCTGTCTCCTAGGCAGGGTATGTAGGAAGCCTTCCCGAGGTTCAAGCCCAACAATCGGTCATTTTGACCCCCTTTACGTCAGTTTACCCACACCCTGGGCAGCCTAGAGTGTAATCCACCTACCAAACCGAGCTACGTGGATCCTGATCCATCTCGCATGGATACGTAGGAAGCCCACACCACGAGTTCTATCCAATCACTCAAGTCTTTATTTGTCTCCCAGGAAGAAAATAAACTTCAGAGTGCACGATTACGAGCCATTAAACCAGTGTCGCCTCAATGAGTCCAAAATCCTCAGGGTCATTAATCCAACAAGGGATAGTAAACCTTGGGCATAAATGATTCTGAACCCCTGCGTCCAGCTGACCATTGCCAACCAGTAGTAATCCATGGATACTATTCTTGGGTATAAACCAATGATTCGAGAACATATGAATACATATTAAATATATAATATAGTCTCGGAAAATGAAATAATTCCCCCAAAAGGGTGCGATGAGCCCGACTTCCTATCCTCTCGACCAATGTGAGTTCATAAGCATCACTGGTCAAACCACCTAGCGAACGATTTCCTTTGGAAAGAAGGTCCACGTATTTCTGGATATGGAACCGTTGGGCGTTTCTAGGAGAAAGTGGCGCACCTGATATGAGTGATTAAGCAGAACCCAACCTTCTCTAATGAATCTTTTGGTAGCGCACGTTTCTATCCCATGACCCCATTGTGCACTGCGAGACAACAAATGGTGAACCCAACGTGAATATTTAACCAAGAAAGACGGATTTAACCTAATCCCACCATGTTCTCCCTACATACTCATAAGGAGGACCAAGCAAGGTCATTAATTACAAATGGGGTCATGAGATGCTACTTTGACGGGTTTTCTATTTGTATTTGTTAAAATATTTTACAGGTACCATTCAGAACTCCCTTCGATCCAATGGCATCATGAAGGAACTCACATGCACGTGCTTCAAACAATGCAATGACCAGACTTCCTCACCAATGGAGGACTCCTTCACCTACCCAACGTCTTCAACTCTAGGTCTCAGATGTGTTGATATGAGAGTACCACGCAAATGCTACTCTCCTGACGGTGGAGGTGGCCATGCACTCCCTCCAATTCTTCAAGTCTAGCTGGTCGCCCGCCCAGCAGCTGCCACAAAGGCAGATCCAGATGTCTCATGTTGCTATCTCAAACAGTTTTGGAGTCTATCCCCAGAATGATACAATGCATATCTCCCTTATCTTTGGGAGGCAGATTGTATCGACACTAAGGACTTCATCCCCGCTGAACGGGGGTTCTGTTCTAAGTCCCCCGTGAGAAGACATCGTCAAGACAACTCCACGACTCAATATCCTCATGCAAAGGAGGATGTAGCCCCGAGGATCTAGTCAAATTCTCCCCGAGCTTCAACTCCTCGAACCGCCCGATGAGGGAGGTAAACCTATAACCAGGGACCGATCATCACCCTTGTCCCTGAAGAGGACCTCTACTACCCAGTCACGGAGACGTATCACGAACAGGCACATACAGTTGTTCTCTCCTCCAAAGCCTGCCATTCAGACATAGCGGCATCATACGAGTAGGCACGCATCCCCACCGAGCTCCGTCAAGCCCGTCGCTCAAACAGGACGACACCTACCCGACAGGCACCTCTCCCTACCCTGGGTCGTGAAGTCCACCAACCCGACATGGTGGAGACCCAATTCCTGCAGGACCAGCTCCTAGAAGATCCTCTTGACACCTACCATCCCTATGTGGTGGCGATCGACAAAGCCCACCATTCAGATGTGGTTGCAGTTAATAGGCCGGCACGTCTCCCTGCCATCAAAGGCCACGGAATCGATACTGTGGGAAACCAACAAATGCAGGGCCAGCTCCCTGCGGATGCAAGTAAAGTCTGCCATCCCGATGTGGCAGCAAATGGAGAGATAAACTGGCATATCCCGGCCCAGGGGCGGATTTGTTCGCCTACCCCAACACAAGAGAATTTTCAGTACCCATTGACCACAGGAGGACCGAAGCAAGATATTCCTACTCCGATACCGTAATGGTCTTTCATACACTTTCCAGGAAAATATATCTCTCTAAATATCCTTGAAATTATGGAAGAGAAGGTATCAATCCCATATTAAATCTTGCAGACTTACCCGAGTGTGATTTGCATCAACAGTAACAACAAAGACTCGGGCCCGTGAGCCAGTCTCCCCAATTGTGGTGACTCATCTAAGAGACGATATAGCCTCCTCAGAGCATATATGCATCCCTACTTCTGCCCAGGTGGGTCTTCGGCTATGTTCTGCGATACAAGGGAAACTGAATTGAGCAGTTTCAGTCATTCCAACTGGGGGACACCCATCCATCACGGTGGATGCTCCATAGTATCCATATATTCCTGCTAAAAGTCATGATGTTCGTTGGCATATCCCGCAACATCACCGAACCCAATTACATAGGGACCCAAGGGTGAAGGCCATTGTCAACAGAAGACGGTCCCCGAAGCCCGCAAGATAGCTTCCCGAACTTGTCGAAGGCAGCCGGAAAATAAAGAGCGGGTTCATGACTCTGCTCTGCTAGAAGTTGGGGTTCCCGATGCCGCTATGCACACATCAAAGGCTCAAAACCCTGCCCACACATTACCATATTATGGGAGTTTTAATAGTTGTTGTGAAGTTCCTCCCCTCAATGTCGCTGCCACCAGCTCTAAAGGGCCTCCCCAGAGCACCCGCGGGGGCCTCCCCCACGGGCATATAACGATCAATCATAAGAGCTTTTTTTATGTGATTCATGGTAACCCTCAGCGTGACTAGAAGATCAAGCTATAAGAAGGCCCTCCACTTGCTGCAGTCCACCCTGAATGTTCTCCCCGAGGTATACCCAGAAGGCGCTCTCCATGCATTGGGACCACAGATTATGATAGCAGTCCTCGCTATCATAGTCGCAACTGCGGAGGTCCTCCCCGCAGTGACGTCTCAACATGACAAGAAGGCCCTCCCTTTGTAGTGGCCTGCCATGAAGATCCTCTCTAGGGGTTATGTTACAATGACACTCTGCGCAACTGGGCATCAGATCATAGTGGTAGTCCTCGCCACCCCGATAATGTAGGTCCTCCCCGTAGAGACGTCAAGCAACAAGAAGTCCCTCTCCTCATTGTGGTACATTATGACGGCCCTCCTGAGGGTGTACCCCGCAGATATTATCCCTTCAGAAGCTGTAATGGTAGTCCTCGCCATTACAGCGACTATGATGGTAGTTCTTTCCACCACGACCGCTATTGCAAAGGTCCTCCCCACTATGGCCCCAATCAACAAGAAGGTCATCCCCTTGTCGCAGTGTGTATTGAAGGTCCTCCCCAGGATTCACATTGAATTTCAAACCATGATGGTCATCCTCACCATGATGGAAGTTGTGGCGAAGCCCTTCCCCATAGCAATGCTACGTAGCCACAAGGTCCTCCCCTTACTGCGACATGCCTTGGAGGTCCTCCCTAGGGTATGCACTGCAAAAAGTCCTCTATGCAGTGAGGCATCAAGTTGTAATGGTATTCCTCTCCATTGCGACCACCATTGCTAAGGTCCTCCCCAAGATGACATATCATATCGACAGGAAGGTCCTCCCCCTGCCGAATCAAGCATAGAAAATCTCTCTTATGATGAGGCACTTAGAAGGAAGTGATCGAGAATGTGAGATTCCTAGTCAATAACTAATGAAATCCTTCTTCAATCAAGAGATGGTCTCGAACCACCTTCATCTTTGGAACTGCCCCAGAATCGCCCACATGATGATTCGACACTTACCGGTCCCACCGCCTCCGACCACGAAATCAGTGAGTGCCTCAGTTGGGCTTACTAGGTAGAGGAATCACTAGTGGAAGAGTTTGCCGACATGTTTCACCTAAGGAAAAGACTAGCCGGGGATGATATCAAGTTACGTTTTGGCCCATGGTCACATCTCAATTCCATATACCCAGAGAGTTGTCAGAAGAATCTGTGCATGACATCTGCTAAAATATATGGACAAAACTCCGCCGGTTGAAATCAAGCTTCCTGCCCTACAACAGGTATATAGACCATGCCAAGACGATAGGATATATCTTGCATCACATCGACCTGGAAGCTCTTCCTTCGGCGTGACAACAGTGACCCAAGAGGCATAAAGGAAATATTGAGAGAGCCTGCCTCCATGCGCTGCACCAGCTGCGCCGCCTCATCGGTGACGCTCTGACGGGCGTCCATATCAAGGGATGAGGGGAACATGGGTCTTTACATTTAACTCCGCTCCCTGCCCAGAAGAACCCATTCATCATGGTGTCTCGAAACGTCATCACGTCAAGATAGCAATCGAGTGGGGTCCCTGCTTAGGTGAGGCAACACAACCAACATAGATAGGCCTTGAGTAAGTCCCAGAAGCATTAGACCTGATGGGAACAAGCCATTTAAGAACTCCTGAATTAGGCTACTGGGAGCGTACAACAGACCTCTCGCCTAACAGAGGCCAATCAGCGGTCATTGCCTACCTCCCCAGAAAGGATTGATTCATAGAAGAACTCGACACCAAACCCAGTTCACCCCCAAATGGGGGCACACAAGATCAGGTAGGTAGTGATAGCAGCAGCCACTGCCGCAATCTAGGGTCCAACCAAGCCTGCAGGGCTGGGGGAATTTTTAACAATAAATTCCCCCATAATACCAATAAAAACGAGAAGAGACTTAATGTCCACAGAATGGAGCCAACCCCAGCCCTCAGGGCTGGGGAAAATTTTACCTCCTCAACAAAAACCTCCCCCAAGAGAATCAGTATTTTCTCGTCTAGGGAGGATAGTAAGAAAAGGAGGTTCATGCCCTATCCCGTCCATTGAATCATCATCCCCTCCAATAGGGAGTCGTACCGTAAGGTCGAATCAAATAACTCTCCACGTCAACCATCATCCAGGAGTCCAAGGGAAATCCCGGGACATCAAAAGGAGGGCCAGTAAAAGAAGTGGGAGATCCTATTCCTATTTGGAAGATGACATCTTCTCTGCCCCACGATACGCATCCATCAATGCCATAGAGGCTAACCCCACGGATGACACTAGAGATGATGCGAATCCGGATGGATCAGGAGACGATGGTTCCATTCAGGCAGTGACTCCCAACGAACCACCAGGTGTGCACACCCGGAACCATAGGGCCGCTCTAAATATGGTCTCCCTTCCAGTTAACCTTCATCCGCTCACCCTGCGAGATCCCACCAAAAATAAGAACAAAGGATTGGTTACCCTTAAGCTTCCTCTTTCTCTCGTTAAAAACGAGCCACTTACGCACGAAGAGAGGTTCGCTCGATAGAAAGAGGAAATGAATAAATTGTGGATTCTCAACGCCGAGCTACTCCAGAGGAACCGTCTTATTGAAAGCGCATCCCAAGAGGAGCCACATCTTGCGCTCCCAGTGCGTGCACCTCCATGACCAAGTTTTTCCCTGGCAAATGAAGAGCGGTCAGGGCTCCAGCCCAACGAGTCGCCCGACCCGTCCAACTACCTAAATGTTGATTCAGATGAATACCTAGACTTCCCTCCACTTAGGAAGAAACTGTAGCGAGTGCATTTGAACCCTCTGAAGGTGTCACAAACGGAACATGGACACTTGGTGCCAACCGATCTGGATCCTCAAGGGATGCCTCAAGCTACACCTACCTAGGACCGGGCCCAACAGGATGTAAACTAGGGTCTCACCAACACCATCGAGGCACTAATAGCTTGATTGGATGCAATGGAAGGTCGATGTGCCCCGATACATTCAGAGAGGATGCACTTCCCGGATTGGGTGAGCAACACACTGCCTCCACCCAATTTTGGGAGCCCTGTATTCCCTATTTTCAATGGATCAGGCAATCTGAAACAGCATTTGATGCACTACGCATATTATTGTGACCCTACAATGGGAACCCTGAAACAACAATAAGCAGTGAAAATCAGATGCTTCATACGGACCTTGCAAGTATCTGCCTTCATCTGGTATACGAGTCTACCAGAACACTCAATAAAAAGCTGGGAAGACCTACGTCAGTAGTTCCTGTTCCGCTTTAGCTCGACATTGCCTAAAACAATAGTCAGTGACCTCATGAATTGCAAATAGAGGGAGAACAAGACAGTCTCGGTTTTCATCGCCAGATGGAAAGGTCTGACCTACTCTCTGAATAGGCTAATGCCTCAAGATGATTTGCTTGCCATATGCATCAATAATCTTCGATATGAGCTACGAACACTACACATACCAGTGGAGTGCACCACTGGCTTCCTCCATCTCTCGGCCATTTCCCAGAGAATCGAGGACTCCCTACAGCGGACCAATCTAAAGTCCCGAATAGCCTCATAGACTCCTACAAAGAGAGCATCTAGAGCCAAAGTGTCTTCTGTCATGCTCAAGCCAGCCCTTGTGCCTGCTCCACCACTCAGGCCTCCACCAAATCCTCAAGGGACACCTGTATATCAGCGGCCGCCTCCACCTAGGTGGGACGATTATAGAGGGTCGAAGCGGAACCATTTTGAGTAACGAATACACAAAGTATACTCGTTCTGAGTGGACCAAGTCTGTGGATACTTCATCGCCACCATTAATTGCAACTTGCTCTGCCTCTTGTAGCCAAGGAAACCTAAAGAAGTAATCCGTGATGACAGGCCATATTACTATCCCTACCATCGAATGTTGGGGCACAATATTCGAGAATGATTCATCTTAAAAGACCTCCTAAAATGGATGGTAGACTCCGGGTAGGTCGAGCTGGGAACACCCCCAGCACATGTGACATATATTTCTACCACCGACTCCGAAAAAGGGGAGGGGTGGAAGGAAGTTGCCCACAAGAAGGGGTAGAAGTTTGATGACTAGATGAATCAGAAGACTATCAATCAAGCCTAGGGCATACTTCGAGCTCAACTACAGCAGCCGGTGTTGCTGTCAATAGCCCCTGATGCTGCACAACTGACAATATCCACCTCACAACCCTCCACAAGTCGGTAATCCAGGCATGATCGAAAAGGGAGGAAGCAAGCACAATAGGAGTAGTCCACAATGAGGTCGATGTTAGCCCTGACACAAGAAGATTTTATGACCTCAAACTTAGCATCATGGGCACCGACCCACCAAACGGCACCATCAAGGACAACCGACCGGGTTGACTTGTTACAGGATGAGGAGACAATCGTTGGTTCCATCAACGTCATCCATATTATGGAATCATTCCCTGACGAAGGGTATGGTTATGAACCTGAGTTCTCGAAACAAAGAGTCGGTATGAGGAATCGCAGAGGCAGGGGATACCAGGGGAGGTGCTGTCACGGCCGAAACCAACCCTACGGTTGGACCACGACCCAAACCGTCAATATCGCGGAAACCCGTGGGAGAGCCCTTCAATGGACTCAACAAGAGAAAGAATACCCCTCCACCTCCATGAGCGGCCACTCTTCCCCCGTCATTCTGCGGTACCAAACAGAATAGGAACTAGTGTCTAGCCACCTAGTGCACACAAACAATCTGGCTGGGCCGAATCCCCAAAATGTGGGAACACCGTTGACATCTGACCCCGTAGCCGGTCCCTCGGTACTAACCAAATTTTGGATCCTACATTCCCTAGTTTTGTCAACTGACCTCAGGAAGGTTCTTATAGAAACCTTTCTCAGCCCCCAGGAGTTTCAAGCTGAGGTAGCTGCCGCTGAGATTAATCGAATGGGGACTGGCATGTTTGAATGCAATGCGGTGATTTCCTTCACTGATCAGGACAAAGATGTCATCGTGTAAGGACACATCAAACCACTCTATGTGTCTAGCACACTAAATGATGTTGAGATCCGTAAATTCCTTATTGAAAATGTCTCTGGAGTTAACCTCCTTCCCCTACGGACACTCCGTATGCTGGGATACAGTGAGAATGACCTAGTACCTTCAGCCACAACTCTGTTAAGCTACGACAAGAGTGGATAGAAGCCAATGGGACAAATCAAGATAAAAACACATTTTGGCAACCTTGTGGCAAACTCAGAATTCCTGGTGGTCCGACAGAACACAACATTCAATGCCCTGCTAGGAAGGCCATGGATCCATAAGCACAAGGTCGTTCCTTCATCCTACCACCAGTGTTTTAAGTACTACGTCAATAGGAAAATTCGGACATTGCACGCCGACAAGGCCCCTTTCGAGCTCTCTAAGTCACACTACATTGACGTTGGGTTTTACGAGGAAAAGAAGAAGAAGGCTTCGGTCGATGGTGTCGACTGGATCCACCCTAGAAATGGTCGTTAAATTGTTCCTGATGACCCCCTCAGGAATATTGGCAGAGATTATGTACTGCCCATCAACCTTATTGAGTCCAGGGGTTTAAGTCTGGACACACACTCAGCCATCCTCATGACTTCAGCCATGATGGTTGAGTGTGACAATGCGGAAACATCCTCCAACCCTCAATTTTGGGGGAGAATACTTGAGAAAGGACACCCACATTTCCTCGCCTCTGGACTTCCGAGAGCCTGAGTCCAGAGGTCTCCCTTCACCGGATTAAGAAGATGAGGATTTTGAAGAAGAAGAGGAAGAAGATCTCAGGGATGCACCTACCACATTTGAGGAGGGTATCTCCACCACGGTGGACGAGCTTAGGGAAATAAACCTAGGTACCGAGGAAGATCTGGGGCCCATTCTTGTTAGTGCAGCCATGTCCCCCGAGGAGCCTGAGGTATATACAACTTTCTTAAGAAAACATTGAAATGTTTTTTCCTGGAATTACACGGAAATTCCGAGACTCAATTCCGAAGTGGTGACGCATCACCTAGGTTTTCTAGAAGACCATCGGGACTATAAACATGATCCCAGAAGGACACACCCCTCACATGCTGCCAAAATAGAGGTTAAAGTCGATAAGCTTATTAAAGCGGGCTTCATTCGGGAGTTCCAATACCCCATCTGGTTTTCCAACATCTTCCCTATCAACAAATATAACAGGAAAATCCGCATCTACATTGATTTCAGATATCTCAAACGACATTGCCCAAAAGACAATTTCTCGGTCCTAATCACTGAGTTATTAATCGATGCAATGACCGGGTCTGGGGATCTCTCCTTCATGGATGGTTATTCTGGGTATAATCAAATCAGGATGACATGACATGAAGATGAAGCCACTGACTTCAGGGCCCCCCAAAAAGTATTTTGTTACAAGGTTATGCCCTTTGGTCTCAAGAACGCTGGCGCCACATATCAACAAGCTATGCATCATATATTTAAAAAATTCCTGGGGAGATTTGTTGAATGCTATGTGGATGACTTGGTGGTCAAATGAAGACAGTTATCAAATCACCTATAATACCTTGAATCCATCTTCTACAAGCTACGACAGCATAGCCTGAAGATGAACTCCTTGAAATGTGCCTTTGGGGTTACCTCAAGGAAATTCCTTGGCTTCGTTGTATTCCATCGTGGCATCGAAGTCGACCCTAAAAAGGCAAAGGCTATCCTCAGCCTGCCACCTACCCGTAATCTGACCGACTTTTTGGGGATTCCAAGGACACATGGCCTATATCAGGTGGTTCATAGCCAACCTGGCAGGAAAATGTTTTCCCTTTACCCAACTAATGAAGCAGGGAGTTACGTACCAATGGACAGATGACTGACAAGAGGTGTTCGACAGCCTAAAGAAGTACCTCTTAAGCCCACTAGTGATCATGCCCCCAGTTGAAGGAATACCTCTCATCCTATGTGTGATGGCCCTAGAGTGGTCTCTAGGAGCCTTCCTTGCAAAAAAATAATGAAACTGACAGTGAAAACAGTCTCTATTACCTGAGCTGAACCATGATTGACGCTGAGACACGATACTCAAAAAACCAGAAGAGTTGTTTGGGCTTGGTCTTCGCAGTTCAAAAGTTGAGACATTTTCCTCTGCATCATGAAGTCCACTTGGTCTTGCATAATAACCCACTCAACTGTATCCTCAGCTGCCCGATGCTGACCGGGCGCCTATCCCGATGGACAGTCATCCTGCAACAGTTTGACATCTGGTTTGTGCCTTAGAAGGCCATCAAAGGCCAGGCATTAGCAGATTTTCTGGAAGAGCACCCTTCAACAGGGACCGCCGCACCGGACGCCGAGCTACCTAATGAAGACATCTTCGCGGTTCAAGAAGAGATCCCATAATGGGAAATGTACTTCGACATCGCATCCTAAAGCCCAAACGGTAAGAGGATGGAAGATCCCAAATTTAACAAGGTGGGCATGGGAATAATACTCATGTCCTCAGAAAAGGACGTCTTTCCATATTCCTTCCTCCTGTCAGAAGGATGTACGAACAATGAGGTGGAGTATCAAGCCCTCATTGAAGGCATAGAGCTCACACTCCAAGCCCAAGTACAACACCTTAATGTAAAAGGTGACTCAGAACTAGTCATCAAGAAAGTCAATGGTGACTATGCTATTAAAAAGGAGGATTTGATTCCCCTGTTTGACCATGTACGAGGGTTAATGGAGGAATTCTCCACAGAACAAACATTGACCTATATTCCCCAGTCATAGAATGCCCAAGCCGACGCATTAGCTAACACGACCACAACCCTAGCCGACCTAGACCGGTATGAAACAGTTATTAGCAATACTCATCGTAGAATGGTCTTTACATTTTCTCAAACTAAGACGGAATAAATCCACGAAGTCAGTCCTGTCCCCAAGACATATGCTCCCGCCACCGGCTAGATGACCCCCATTACAAACTACCTTCAAAGGGGATAACTTCCATCAGACATGGCTAAACAAGAGAAAATACAGAGAAGGGCAATCAACTTTGTCTTATATGGTGGCACGGGTCAGCAATAGGTCCTCTATAAATGAGGCCTCGACGGAATCCTCCTCAGATGCATTGATGGAGAAGAAACTGTTGACGTCATGATTGAAGTGCATGCCAAAGTATGCAGATCACATCATTCAGGGTCCAGGATTTCCCATCAAGTTCGAAGGCTTGGGTAATATTGGCCCACAGTGGCACAAGATTGTGAGCACCTTACCGCAGAATTCCACTCATGCCAAATTAATGACAACTTCATACACCAACCCCTAGAGTTAATTCATTAGGCCAAGTACTCCTATCCATTTAACGTCTGGGGAATGGATGTCGTGGGACCATATCCTCTTGCCATAACCAAATAGCTGAAGTATATCCTCACGACAACCAACTTCTTTTCAAAATGGGCAGAAGTTGTACCCCTTAAGGAAGTCTGGGTAAGACACATTGTCAGATTTGTGAAAACCAATATCATTAACAGATTTGGTGTCCCTCATACCATACTGACGGATAGCTGCACCAACTTCTGCTCTACTAAATTGGAGAAACTATACCAAGAATATGGTATCAAGGCTAACCACGCATCCCGCTACCATGTAGCGGCCAATAGATAGATAGAGGCTTCAACAAGACCGTATCCAACATTCTACAAACAACGGTGGACAGAGACAAGAAGTCATGGCCGGATAAACACTTCCATGAATTGTGGGTTTATCGAACTAGAATGTACACTGCTACATGGGATACTCCATACTAATTAGTATTAGGAACAGAAGCTGTCCTACCCATTGAGCTCCAATTAACCTCCCTCCACGTTTCCATTTGTGATCAATTATCCAATGATGAGCAATCAAAAAAGCGGATAGGTGAATTGGAACAACTAGATGAGAAGCGGTTGTACAATTTGCACCACCAGGAAGTATACCAGAACAGGATTGCATGAGCCCTCAATAAAAAGGTCCGTCTTCAGTCTTTCATGGAAGGAGAATTGGTGTTGGTCCTCCGGACCCCAATGATACCCAAAAATAAAACTCCAAAGCTATAGCCATAGTGAGAGGGACCATATGTTATACACACGGTCTACTCCAATGAAGCATATGACCTGATCTACATGGATAGGCAGTTCACCACTGCTCCTACAAATGAGAAATTACTAATGAATTATTTCTCATAATAACTAAAAGCAGTTATCGTCCGAGCTACAAGATGTTAAACTGCCAAGCACACAACGGTGAAAACTCTATGACCCTAAACTAAGAGCATTTTGTCCTCACTGGCATAACTAAAAGCAGTTATCGTCTATGCTGCAGGACGTTAAACTACCAAGCACCCAATGGTCCAAACTCTATAACCGTAAACTAATAGCATTTCGTCCTCACCGACATAACTAAACACAGTTATTGTCTGAGCTGTCGGACGTTAAATGGTCAAACCGAATGGTCCAAACTCTATGAACCTAAAATAAGAGTATTTAGTCCTCACCGCACGAAGTTAAACTGCACGGATTTCAAAGAACTACGTACGGCTTGATCCCTACCCTCATAGGATACATAGCGACACCGGAATCCCTTATCCTGGCCCAGCCACTCCCAAATGGAATAAAATAAAATGTCACCTTCCCCCATGTATGGACGAGCCTTGCATGGGGTGTACTTCTTTCAGAGAACTACGTACGTCTTGATTCTTTCCTTCGTATGATACGTAGCGATTCCAGGGTTCCCCATCCTGGCCTAGCCATCCCCGAATAAAATTTAAAAATGCCATGTACCCCCATGTACGGACCAGCCTTGCACGGGGTGTATTCCTCGTCCTTACCATACGACGTTAAACTACATGGATAAGGACAAGAAAAAAGGCCCCTTCTCCCCTGTATATGGAATAAACCTACACGGGGTGTATTCTCTTTCAAAGAACTATGCGAGGCTTGATTCCTGCCCTCACGGGATACGTAGCGACGCTAGGGTTCCCCATCCTGGCCCAGACATTAAAAAAAACACTCTCTCCCCTTGTTTATAGACCAGACCTGCACGAGGTGTATATTACATCCTCACCGTACGATGTTAAACTGCACGAACTTCAGAGAACTATGTGAGGCCTGAATCCTACCCTCGTAGGATACGTAGTGATGCTAGGGTCCTTCACCCTGGCTCAACCGTCCCCAAATGAAAGTCAAATATTCCCTTTTCCCCTGTGTATGGACTAACCCTGTGTGGGGTGTACCTCTTTCAGGGAACTACGCGTGGGTTGATCCCTACCCTCGCAGGATGCGTAGTGATGTTGGGGTTTCCTATCATGGCCCGGCCATTCCCGAATGAAAAAAGCCCTCTTCCCCTTGTACAGAAGAGATCTTTACTGGGTGTATTCCTTGTCCTCACTGCATTATGTTAAACTGCATGGAAGCCACCCTTACCGCTTGACGTTAAACTTCACGAAAGTCATCCTCACCGCACGATGTTAAAACTGCACGGACTTCATCACGACCCACACAAGATATGTGGAGAAACAAGATGGGAATACTCCTTGCACATTTGGATGCATCCTCTCTTTACATCAGGCACCACAACCCGGATAATTATGGATCTTCATAACCATTCATGGCCATCGGAAGTGGAAAGTTATCGACCCGGGGACACCATTGCATGACTTTTCAAACCATGCCCTTAGCCGCTCTACATATTGATAGCCCCGGGACCGTCTACCAAAGGCAATATTTCCTCAAGCGGTACTCTTCATAGCTCTGTATGCTTACCGGCCTCAGATCCCCCATATCATATCTCCCGATCCAGAAATTTATAGCGCCGCAGTTTACTAGTTCGTCCCCCTTTTCACATCCAAATGTTGCCAGGGTATCCCTACCCGTTTAGCCTATGTATCTGCCCATGGTTCACATGACGACTTGCATCTACGAACATCAAGTCAGAGCTAGGCCACTTTGACTCAACGGACAATTGCGGTGAAGATGTTTCTTATATGCTTGTACACCATTATCCCCACATGCCCAACTCTGTACTATGAGAAATCTAGAATTTTCATAATCATTCATGGCCATCAGAAGTGGAAATTCATCGACCCGGGGACACCTTTTCATGACTATGCATACCATGCCCTCAGCATCTCTACATATTAATAGCCCCTGTCCCGTCTACCAAAGGAAAGATTTCCTCGGGCGATAATCTTCCTAGCTCCGTACACTTACCGGCCTTAGAGACCCCACACCACATCTCTAGATCTGAGAAACCTTAGAGTTACAGTTTACAACCTCCATCCCCCACCCTGTTCAGAGTATATCAATGCATGATAACTCAGTTATTTTTCGAGTGACTGTAGCAATAGCCACCCAATGGTCCGAGCTCTATGACCGCTAAACTAAGAGTACTTCGTCCTTACAACATGATGTTAAACTACATGGAGTGAAGGTATAACTCCGCGCACAAGATAAATCAGTGCACGAAGATCTTTAAGATTTAACATCAACCAGGGCCGAATATTCCCGACATGTCGAGATATTTTATTACCAAATGATAGACTTTGTGGCTCGAACAATCGCAGATCCTCATAACCATTCATGGCCATCATTAGTGGAAAGTTATCGACCCGTGGACACCATTTCAATACTATGCATACCATGCCCTCAGCGACTATGCATATTGATAGCCCATGGCCTATCTACCAAAGGAAGGATTTCCTCAGGCGATACTCTTCCTAGCTCGGTACGCTTACGGGCCTCAAATCCCCCACATCATTTCTCCTGATCCAAGAAGCCCCAGAACATTGATTTAAACCAATCAACCCCTCTCCTTGTCTTAGGAATGTCGAGATGTTCAATTCTAGTTACATTCTGATCAAGAGTGACCTTTGAAACTTCGTCCTTACCGCATGATGTTAAACTGCACGGAGCATCTTGGCCACTTGGCATAAAGATCCAAAGACCAAGCATTAACCATTCTGGGAAATGACGCCAACTACAAGCATTTTCACTGGTTAAAAAATGCCCCCTGTCCTTTATGCACTATGTTAAAACTGCACAGCATCGGCAAAAATGCCCCTCGTCCTCACTGCATGACGTTAAACTGCACAACCTCCTTTAATAATCCCTCTCGTCTTTACCATATTAAATTAAACTGCACAGAAGTCGTCCTTACCACGTGACGTTAAACTGCATGGTCAAACCTGTCATGGGTTCAGTATGTAATGAAGGATTTTCTCTATCCCTCAGTGCATGGGTCACACCCACACAAAACCACCGTCTCACACCAGTGTGAGCAGGAATGACTTCACCCATTCTTGGGAAATTTAGCCTAGATGTTTCTCCCGTATCCAGGCACCCTCTCTTCATAAACCATACTATGTACTCAGAAAAATCCAAACTCTCAAAAGCCACCCCAAGTGGTCCCGAATCTCAACATCTCTGATATTTCTCTGCTATCGGGAGAATGCAAACATTGTCCCAAGGACACCTTTGCATGACTATGCATACCATGCCCTTAGCATCTCTTCATATTGATCGCCCCAGGCCCTTCTACCAATGGGAATATTTCCTTAGAAAATACTTCTCTTCATACGTCTCTTGGCCCCTGAGCCCCCATGTCCATCCCGGGATTCAGAAACCCTCTGAGCTATATTTTACCAGCAGCTTTCAAAACTCTGCCTGAATATGGAGGAACGTCTCTGACAAGATTACCGAGAAGCAGGAGAAGTCGTTCCATTCTAGATTATGTCCTAGTTGCATGACTTTAAACTACGCCAAGATCTAACCATACTTTAGGCTAGATAAATGGGTAGGAAATGGACCTTTCTTCCACACTCCTGATTGATACAGATGTTCTCAAAACCTTTCAAATGTCACACACCCCTTCCGAGCCACCCCTGGTTGTAACACCCCGAGATTTTATGAGAAATATTCTTTTTAATTTTATTGATGTCTTGTGTTTTACGTTACAACAAAGGAGTCTTGCACAAAATGCAACCCTAACATGGTTTCATTACACTCAATCATGACCTTCCTCGACAGCGTGTGTAGTACGCAATACCGAGTTTCACTAAACAAGATATTATTATAATATTATTATAAACTAGCCGTTATGAAGAGTAATACCCAATTTTTGAAATTTTATAAATTTTATCTTTCAAAATAGACTTCATTTTTGGATTCTTAATATTGAAATTAGCTTAGGGTGAAATTTTGGTACTTTTCGGATAACTTTCATATTCTGATGAATAGTGGAAATAACTAAATTTTAATTAAAAACAACTTTTTTAAACGAAATAATTATTAGTGATAAATTATTAATTTGAGTGGTTTTAAAGTATATTTAGAATATATTTTTACAATTTAATACAATGTTGGTCATTGGATATAATTTCACATTTAAACCGGTTATAAACAAGTGTCAATCTTTTGATAGTTATTATCTCTTAAAAACACGCTATTTGACTATGAGAATTAATTTTTAAATTAGTTAATGTAACTGATATGTTTTGAATTTGATAAAATAGACATAATTTTTGAATTCATAATAACAAATATAGCTTAGGCATAATTTTTGGTATTTTTTTGGAGACTTTCATTTTTTGATTAATAGTAAAACCACTAAGTGGTAGTTAAAAAAGATGATTTTTTCATAATACTTAATTTTACCGCTTCTGTGAGTGGAATTTCGAAAATACAAGAGACACGGTTAGTATCAAAGACTAAAATGTGGTTCAATGAGATTAAAATAATTTTTTGGTGAATAGTAACTTTTTACTTTTTTTTACCATGATTAAAAGTAAATAGGGTAATTAAGGGTAAAAATGATATTATTATTACCCTAACACATGTACTAATTCTATTGGATAAGTGTAATTCGGCCAAAAACAAACTTAGGAATAAAATATGACCATTTAGGCCCACTTGGATTAGATTAGGACATTTATTATTAATTTATTTTAAGAAGGGTTAAAATAGTTAAAATCAAAGTTTAATAACTAAATCATTTTTAATATAGGGTTATATATAAGACATATACGACTATAAATATTCATTAGAAATATAAAATGCTTTCCTACATAATGGTATTTTATTTATAATTTTTAGACTTAAAATAATTTAATTTATTTATGACACAATGATGATGCAGTAATTATCTTATTAATGAAATATTGACATAATTGATGTTATAAATACCCAAATAAATGTAATTTGAGACTTTTTATGAATTCCCATAATTTTATATATTAATATGACATGTTATTATTGATTTAATTAAATATTTTTGAACTAATAATTCTGTTATGATTTTCAAAAAAATCAATTAGCAAATAGTGTCAAAAGTGACATAAAATAGTTTTTAAAACCAATACTATATTATTAATTGTTATTTTATTCCTAAAAATCTATGGCTCGGAAAAATGACTTATATAAGGTTATATATATTAAAACTAAACAACTTGGGGTTCGTTTAGCTTTATATAGTAAGTTTATTAACATTATAGTGTAAGAAAACAAGAAGGCACGGTAAAAGTTAAATTATCTAACTTAAAGTTAAATCTAAATGACAAGGTTAAAATTGATACCTAAACTTGTCTGAATTCTATTGGATGAGAGGATATCGACCCATCCACACCTTAGATTCGAAATCTATAAATTTGGATCTATTAAAAAACGAATTTGACTTTATAATAAAATAATATTTTTAGTTATTCCAAAGGTGCCCCTCTCCTCCCTTATAAAAGGGCACCTCCTCCTTCTCTTCCTCACACCACTTTGAATCTTCAAGCTCGACCAAACCCTGCCAAATTTTCTTCTCCACTTCCCTAGAAACATCCTAGAGGTCCTGATCTTCTTCAAAGACCAATTTTAGTGCCCTAAGAGGAGGTCTCAAAGAGGCGCTTCAAAGAAGAGGTAATATCCGTTACCGATTCTTTCACCTTTATTTCCTCATCCACTTCTTCTTATTAGGTTGTTTCATTATGAAGTAATAACATCAGTATCACTCATATAATGATATGTTATTATATGTATGAAACAACCCTATTTCACCATTTATCCATCCTATGGAAAACAAAATCACCACGCGTGCGTACGTACGGAATACCGTCTCTACGTCGTTGTGTAATATATTTTCCACCACCACCTTACATGGATGGGTATAATGGTAAAAGTAATGAATATATATGATTATTGTAAAGTGATATTGATTCTGTAATATTATACATACACTTTAATACAATTCCACGATGATGGTAATGATATCATCGCTCGTGCGTACGTACGAATTACCGTCTCCACGACGCGATGAGATTCACTCTCCATGATAACCATTCAAGAATGATGATAAAGTATATATAATAAGTAATCATGAAATATATGGCATAATAATGCTACTGGATTTATATATATATATATATATTTATGTTATCTAATTAATTCCATTCAATTCAATAAGGAAATGAAAACAGCGTTCATGCGTACGTACGGCCTACCGTCTCCATGAACGGTGTATTTATTTCCATTTATCGATCCATTAAATATATATTCTGAATATATATTATATATAAATCATGTTTTATATTCTAAAATTAATTAATCATGATCTAAGTATTCATATGAATAATTACAAGTCAAAACACGGATGACAAATGAAACGATTTTACCCAAAACGCTCTTTAACATGGAATTTACAAAAGAACGGGTTATCTAAAGTCATAAGTGAACCATATATGATATCATAACAGTGAATATGATTCTGTAATAAGTCAATGAATTTATGTAAATCATTATATAGGAGGTTCAGATACGTACGAAGCATATCGGACCTTAGGTAAGGGATAATGTTGCAATCTCAATTGTTTTCTATCTGAGATTGCTTATACATTAGTATTTACTGTGGTTGTATTTATCATCCATGTGCATGTTTTATAAAAATGTTATCATGTATGTTTAAATTCCTTTTTACCCATTTTTGACTTTTACTACATGGTATATAAGGAATATTTCTTTTGTTTATGTTACGAGGTACTTTTTTGACTTTTCCGACAAAAGTACGAGAAGAATGTTTTTTTAACTTATACGGCATGAAGGGATTTTTATGGTTTTATAAAGCCTTATTTTCATGAAGCGTCCTACAAAAGATTTCATGGCTATTTTCAACAAAATCCTTTTCTTTTAAAAATGCATGAGGTTTTGTGAAAAGAAATTTATTTTTAAGAAGAAAGGATATTTTCCTCAAGAATTCATTTCAAGTGTTTTATCAAAATCATTTTCCATCTAAGATGACATTATTTTATATGTGTATGTTTCAAGTATAATGTCTCTATGATTTAAATGGTTTCAATTTTCTTATGATGAAATGTCCATTTGTTTTATATGGATAATGAGACGATGGGATGATGTTTATGAAACCAATTTTATTCTTTGGGTAATGATGAATGTTTTTAGTTTATTTTGTGGCACAAGAAAGAATGATTTCATTATGAGATGGGTGAGACCTATATTTCCCTCCAATGAATTGGGTAAAGAATTATATCTCGTGAGATAGATATGGCTGGAACGATAAGTTAAATCGATTCAGTAATACAGGACTGGAACGAAGAGTGAACTCGATTCAAAAAGGGACTTTGTCCACTAAGATGGTCTTGGCATCAATGCCTTGGCTACTATGGAAATCATATCATGTGCTTAATTGTTTTACACAATTACATGTTTAATTCCAATGCTATTTTATCATGATTAATGTTTCATTATGATCTATGCCTTACGTACTTCCATGATTTATGTAATTGCTCAATATTCTGATGTTTATATATTATATTCATGTTTTGATGTTCAAATGTATATGATTTGTTTTATTTTATCCATGCTTACCCTTGCTGATCATTTGAGCTCACCCTTTATATGTTTTCTTTCCCCCAGGATTTAAGGAATGGTTTTAGGTAAGGAAACAAAAAGTGGAAGATCTTTATGGGAGATGCTGAAGATCTTTCACCACGATTAGAAGATTATATTTTGAGTTTCCAAAGACACTAAACTATTATTATCATTGTGTGTCTATTTTTGTTATGTATTAAGTATTCCACAAAAGTAATGTAATATCTATGTACGTCCAGATTCGGGTCTCTACAGTTGGTATCAGCGGAAAGGTTTTGTCAACCTTTGGAAACTAGGATGCGAAAACGTTAGTGAGATCCCTAGAGATATTTCTAAGGTATGTCTAGGGATGTCCCTAAGGATAAGTATACGTATAGGATATAGTCCTAGAACTACAGTAACGACCTTAGAATTTAACCTAATATGTTATATATTGAGGGAACTCCCCCTTTTCTATGTTGTTTTCCCTAAAATTATTTTTTCCTCTCACACTCTTCTTTTTGGGTTTTAGACGATGGATGGAACCCGAAAGAACCGTGTTGATCAATGCAATGGACAATGAAATGATTGTCCTCCTGAACAAACAAATGTTATAGGAGATGGAGTTCAAAATATTATTGCTATACTTACACAAGCTATGAATCATTCTGGACTTCCAAATGAGTAGAGAAGGGAACAATATTCTATTGAGTCCTTCATGAGGCAACGTCTACCTTCTTTCAGTGGGTCTTCTGATCCACTTGTTGCTGAACAATGGATCAGTACCACTGAAAAGATTTCAGTTCATCAATGTTCTGAACATGATAAATTCATCTTAGTAGTATATCGTTTGGAAGGTGAAGCTGATCAATGGTGGAATCTTATCAGGAATACGAGGCCAAGAGATGAAATTGAGTCCATGGAATGGGATGAGTTCAAGAACATATTTTTTAATAAGTACTTCCCTCGTATTCTTTGTACAAAGATGTAGAAGGAGTTTCTTGAACTAAAGGAAAAGGATGATGAATCTGTTGGTATATACGAAGCGAATTTTACAAGGATTGCAAGGTATGCATCTGGCTTTATCATCCAACCTGAAATTAAAGTTGATTGATTCTTCAGTGGCATAAAACTAAGTCTTCGAAGGGACTTAGCTATAAGAGACTTCAGTAGCTATGAAGAAATTGTGCGTTGTGCTATCAAGGTAGAAATGGAAGGTGGTGTTACATATCCATCTCATGGTTTTGACAAGAAACGAAAGTTGGATTTAAAGGAGAAATCTCAGAATAATGGTGAAAAGAAGATGAATGTTTCCTTATGCTCAAAGTGTGGAAAGAAGCATGGTGGAGATTGTCTTAAAGGGACTAGAAAATATTTTAAGTTTGGAAAAGAAGGTCATCGAGCATATGAGTGTCGAAGTAATGGAAAAAGGGTTTCTAATGATGTGCATAAAGAAAAGACTGCAGAGAACGCACCACAAACACTTCAATTCTTCAAGTGCAAGGAAATGGGGAATTATGCTAATAAATCCCCTAATCCAAGGGTTAGTGATGATTGACATGAGCAACCACTTAAGGAAAAGGACAAAGAGAAGTCACATGCGATCACTATTGGCGATGTTGAATATGAAAATGATGTGGAGGAATGATTAAGTGTTTATGTAATGGGATTCCAAAATAATGTTGTATATAGTATCTTGGAATATTGGAATATTTATGTATTGGTCTATTGTGGTTTTCAATAATTTTATGGTACCTATAACCATGGAAAGTGATTGAGATATTTTTTGGAAAGAAGATGATATGCGCATAATGAAGGGATAAGGAGAAAATGAAATGTTTGACAGTATTTATTAGCTCATGATTGATACAAAGACTAAGTGATATCATGGTTTGAGTATATAGAATTTTGAGGATTTTGGTATGCGGAAAGTGTTAACATTTAACTGCATTCATGTTTTCACTAAGTTTCAATGGATATTCCTTTTTTAAGAGAATACATGATTAAGGACTTAGAATGTTTGGAATGTGACCAACAAGACATATCTTATGATATATGGGGATCAACGATGGTATTAAATCTCTGGTAATCGTTTTCACTATATTATGAGAGTGGACTGCAGTATTATGGATAAGCCTAAAGATTGGAATGGATAATGTTGGACATAAGTTAGTATTGTTTAAGGATATATGTTTTTTCGATATTATTGATGAGATGTTATAGTAATATCGTTCTAGAAAAAGGACAACCTGCAGGAGGGGCGACAACCCATCACGTCAGACAAGGCTGTGGGAATCGAACCCACAACCGAAGTGCGACTGGCCTTTATCGCCTAACACTAGCCTACAAGAAGTCCTTATTTAGTAGAAACTAGTTTTATTATATTAAGAAGTATGATATATGAAGTATAAGTCCCTTTTAGGAACCATATATGATTAATCTCACTATAGATCGACTTATGTATATTTAATAAATTTTTCTATTATTTTGATTGAGATAGATGGAATGAACCGTCATTCTATCACATGATCTGCTAACACATCACGAATAACAAATTCAACTTCATTTGTTTAAGAGATGAAGTGGAAATTGTTCAAGGCATGAACAACAGTGAGATTGTACCAAAATCATGTAAGTATTTCTTTTATTTCACCAACTTTAGGGAAATGATTTGAAAACCAAAAATGTTGTCCTAGTTTCCTTATATACGATGAATTAGATGGTACCTTATATCATCAAAAAATATATAGCTTTGTGATTGTTGGCTTTTTCATAGCCATGTTCTCTACCACTCTCCATCAGAACATGATGGTTAGGTTTCTCTTCCATATCCATATTTTCACCTATGTTCTCCTATGTGGAAACCCTGTGATTAGTTAATTTGGGTAACCGTTATGTTTCATACATTAGTTTTTAAAGATTGGTTTTGGTATTCCTTTTTACGACGTGGGTTTTTATTAAATAAACTTTCGAGTAGTAAACCATTTATAACCCCGACGAATTTCGAGGGTGAAATTCATTTTAAGGGGGTAGAATGTAACACCCCGAGATTTTATGAGAAATATTCTTTTTAATTTTATTGATATCTTGTGTTGTACGTTACAACAAAGGAGTCTTGCACAACATTCAACCCTAACTTGGCTTCATTACACGCAATCGCGACTTTCCTCGCTAGCGTGTGTAGTACACAATACCGAGTTTCACTAAACGAGATATTATTATAATATTATTATGAACTAGCCGTTATGAATAGTAATATCCACTTTTTGGAATTTTATAAATTTTATCTTTCAAAATAGACTTCATTTTTGGATTCGGAATATCGAAATTAGCTTAGGGTGAAATTTTGGTACTTTTCGGATAACTTTCATATTCTGATGAATAGTGGAAATTTCTAAATTTTAATTAAAAACAACTTTTTTAATCGAAATAATTAATAGTGATAAATTAATAATTTGAGTGGTTTTAAAGTATATTTAGAATATATTTTTATAATTTAATACATTTTTGGTCATTGGATGTAATTTCACATTTAAACCAGTTATAAACAAGTGTCAATCTTTTGATAGTTATTATCTCTTAAAAACACGCTATTTGATGATGGGAATTAATTTTTAAATTAGTTAATGTAACTGATATGTTTTGAATTTGATAAAATAGACATCATTTTTGAATTCATAATATCAAATATAGCTTAGGTCTAATTTTTGGTATTTTTCTGGAAACTTTCATTTTTTGATGAATAGTGAAACCACTTAGTGGTAGTTAAAAAAACTGAATTTTTCATAAAACTTAATTTTACCGCTTCTGTGTGTGGAATTTCGAAAATCCAAGAGACACGGTTAATATCAAGGACTAAAATGTGGTTCAATGCGATTAAAATAATTTTTGGTGAATAGTAACTTTTTACTTTTTTTTACCCCGTTTAAAAGTAAATAGGGTAATTAAGGGTAAAAATGATATTATTATTACCCGAACACATGTCCTAATTCTATTGGATAAGTGTAATTCGGCCAAAAACAACTTTAGGAAAAACATATGACCATTTAGGCCCACTTGGATTAGATTAGGACATTTATTATTAATTTATTTAAAGAAGGGTTAAAATAGTTAAAATCAAAGTTTAATAACTAAATAATTTTTAATATAGGGTTATATATAAGACCAATTCGACTATAAATATTCATTAGAAATCTAAAAATATTTCCTACATAATGGTATTTTATTTATAATTTTTAGACTTAAAATATTTTAATTTATTTATGACACAATGATGATGTGGTAGTTATCTTATTAATGAAATATTGACATAATTGATGTTATAAATACACAAATAAATGTAATTTGAGACTTTTTATGAATTACAATAATTTTATATGTTAATATGACATTTTAGTATTGATTTAATTAAATGTTTTTGAACTAATAATGATGTTATGATTTTCACAAAAATCAATTACCAAATAGTGTCGAATGTGACATAAAATAGTTTTTAAAACAAATACTATATTATTAATTGTTATTTTATTCCTAAAAATCTAATTCTTAGAAAAATGACTTAGATAAGGTTATATATATTAATAATAAACAACTTTTGGTTCGTTTGTCTTTATATAATATGTTTATTAACCTTATAGTGTAAGAAAACGATAAGACACGGTAAAAGATAAATTATCTATATTAAAGTTAAATCTAAATGATAAGGTTAAAATTGATACATAAACTTGTCTAAATTCTATTGGATGAGAGAATTTAGACCCATCCCCACCTTAGCTTCTAAATATATCAATTTGGAGCTATTAAAAACCGAATTGTACTTTATAATAAAATAATATTTTTAGTTATTCCAAAGGTGCCCCTCTCCTCCCTTATAAAAGGGCACCTCCTCCCTCTCTTCCTCACACCACTTTGAGCCTTCACGCTCGGCCAAACCCTGCCAAATTCTCTTCTCCTCTTCCCTAGAAATATCCTAGAGGTCCTGGTCTTCTTCAAAGACCAATTTTAGTTCCCTAAGAGGAGGTCTCAAAGAGGCGCTTCAAAGAAGAGGTAATGTCCGTTACCGATTATTTCACATTTATTTCCTCTTCCAATTATTCTTCTTAGGTTGTTTCATTATGAAGTAATAACATCAGTATCACTCATATACTGATATGCTATTAAAAGTATGAAACAACCCTATTTCACCATCTATCCATCCTACAGAAAACGAAATCACCGCGCGTGCGTACGTACGGAATACCTTCTCCACACCGTGGTGTAATCTATTTTCCACCACCACCGTACATGGATGGGTATAATGGTGAAAGTAATGAATATATATTATTATTGTAAAGTGATATTGATTCTTTAATATTATACATACACTTTAATACAATTCTACGATCATGGGAATGATATCATCGCTCATGCGTACGTACAGAATACCGTCTCCACGACGCGATGAGATTCACGCTCCATGATAACAATTCAAGAATGAATATAAAGTATATATAATAAGTAATCATGAAATATATGAGATAATAATGCTATTGGATTTATGTATATATATATTTATGTTATCTACTTAATTCCATTCAATTCAATAAGGAAACGAAAACAACATTTATGCGTACGTACGACCTACCATCTCCATGAATTGTGTATTCCTTTCCATTTATCGATCCATTAAATATATATTCTGAATATATATTATATATAAATCATGTTTTATATTCTGGAATTAATTAATCATGATCTAAGTAATCATATGAATAATTACAAGTCAAAACACGGATGACAAATGAAACGATTTTTCCCAAAACGCTCTTTAACATGGAATTTACAAAAGAACTGGTAATATAAAGTCATAAGTGAACCATATATGATATCATAACAGTGAATATGATTCTGTAATAAGTCAATGACATTATGCAAATCATTATACAGGAGGTTCAGATACGTACGAAACATATCGGACCTACGGTAAGGGATAATGTTGCAATCTCAATTGTTTTCTATCTGAGATTGCATATACGTTAGTATTTTCTGGGGTTGTATTTATCATCCATGTGCATGTTTTATAATTTTTTTTTTCATGTATGTTTGAATTCATTTTTACCCATTTTTGAATTTTACTACATGGTATGTAAGGAAGATTTCTTTTGTTTACGTTATGAGGCACTTTTTTGACTTTTCCGGCAAAAGTACGAGAAGAATGTTTTTTAACTTATAAAGCATGAAGGGATTTTTATGGTTTTATAAAGCCTTATTTTCATGAAGCTTCCTAAAAAAGCTATCATGACTATTTTCAACAAAATCCTTTCCTTTTAAAATTTCATGATGATTTGTGAAAATAAATTTATTTTGAAGAACAAAAGATATTTTCCTCAAGAATTAATTTGAAGTGTTTTATCAAAATAATTTTCCATATAAGATGACATTATTTCATATGTGTATGTTTCAAGTATAACGTCTCTATGATTTACATGGTTTCACTTTTCTTATGATGAAATGTCCATTTGTTTTATATGGATTATGAGATGATGGGATGATGTTTATCAAACCCATTTTATACTTTGGGTTATGATGAATGTTTTAAGTTTATTTTGTGGCACAAGAAAGAATGATTTAATTATGAGAGGGGTGGGACCTATATCTCCCTCCAATGCATTGGGTAAAGATTTATATCTCATGAGATAGACATGGCTGGAACGGCAAGTTAAACTAGTTCAGTAATACAGGACTGGAACGAGAAGTGAACTCGATTTAGAAAGGGAATTTGTCCACTAAGATGGTCTTGGCAGCAATCCCTTGGCTACTATGGAAATCATATCACATGGTTAATGGTTTGAAACAATTACATGTTTAATTCCCATGCTATTTTATCATGATTAATGTTTCTTTATGATCTATGCCTTACGTACTTCCATGATTTATGTCATTTCTCATGATTCTGATGTTTAAATATTATATTCATGTTTTGATGTTCAAATGTATATGATTTGTTTTATTTTATCCATGATTACCCTTATTGAGAATTTGAGCTCACCCTTTATATGTTTTCTTTCCCCCAGGATTTAAAGAAAGGTTTTAGGAAAGGAAACAAAAAGTGAAAGATCTTTATGGGAGATGTTCAAGATCTTTCACCATGATTAGAAGATTATATTCTAAGTTTCCAAAGACACTAAAGTATTATAATCCTTGTGTGTCTGTTTTTTGTTATGTATTATGTATTCCTCAAAATTAATGTAACATCTATGTACGTCAAGCTTTGGGTCTCTACACTGGTGGTTTTCATTATTCTCCAAGCCACCCATGGTGGTTTCCATAATCCAGACTTCCATGAAGTCCTCAGGATATCAAATAAGGAGAGTCATTGACATAAGGAAAACTTTGCACGACTATGCATACCATGCCCTCAGTGGATCTATATATTGATCGCCTCTGTCCCATCTACCAAAGGCATGACTTCCTTAGGCAATGTTCTTCCTACCTCTGCACGACGATACTAATCCCATGCCTTGAGACATGCTCTTCATGTGATTCAAATCTAAACATGCTCCCCCCCACATGCGTCTGAATGATATCAAGACATATTTTAATCAACCAAAAATCATTAGGGACCTCGCTCCACTATATCTGGTCAAAGATTTTTGACCTAAAACATCAGTAATGATAGTCTTGTTGGCAGGACTTTAAACCGCTCACCAAAAGAGGCTCAAAACCCGTTAGGATGGAAACCCGAAAAGGGAGACCTAAGAAAAAGCCGAGACATGCCCACTGGGTCCACACCAAATGGGCCTAGGAAAAATTAGGGTATTAAAAGAAAAGGAAAAAACATTTGCGGGGTTTTTCTACAAAACCCTAGATAAAGGCAAACTATGTTCATTGGATCCAATGGTCTAGGAAAAAGTTAGAGTTTGTTTCTATTATCCCGAGTTATGATTAATTTTTATCCAGTGAGTAGTTATTTACGCAACAATTGTTCTAGTAATAATCAAGTTTTACATCGAGAAAAATTGTCATAGATTGTATTCCGTTTGAACAAAACGGGATGACATCCACAAGCTGGGGCCTCTCACTCGAAGAAAACAAAGAGGGGGGGGGGGGGGGGTGGGGGTGTAAGAAAAACCGAGTGTACAGGAATGGCTCTGACCAACACAAAGGAGCTTATCTCGCTCTGTCCATCAGATCGGAGACCGTGTGGCAGAGGTTGTTGCGAGTCTGCTCCAGCACGAACATCTCCCTAGCCTCAACCTCAACCACAGAACGAGTCTGATCCACTGTTGTTTGGAGATCATTGATCCCTTTCCTAGTGGCTTCAAGGTTACCGGTCATAGTTGACAATTTATTCCTCAACTTCACTGCTCGTACTTCATATTCATACAACTTGGTAGATAGGGTGGCTGCCAGATCTCAATATCTTGCCTCCTGTGCTATCAGCTGAGGGAGCATTATCATGGATACCTCCAAGGCTCGGGTCCCGCAATGAGAGGAAGTGAGGTGATCAAGTTTGCGTTCATTAGTGAAAACATCCTCACGGGACATGGAAACCTGGGAAGCAATAAAATGAAATTGCTGATAGTCAAAGCCACCTGACCCCAAACCCTGGAATGGTTCTCGAAGAACTTCAATTTTAGTTGCCATCTCGACCAGAAGAGTTTCGGAAACAATCTCACAAATCCGTGGCCAGTCCCACCTGCGTACTATTTGGTGGTCCACAATGACACAAGGATCTTTGATATCCTCACTAGATAGAACGAGAATGAAGTATGGAATTGCGATCAGTGCAGACATGTGCACACTAGAAGATGGTTCCGAAGTTGGAAGGTTCAAAGCTTCTAACTCCGGTTAGGGCTTGGGAATCAAGTTGCTAAGTCCAGTATCGGACGAAAAAACTTCAGGAATTGTCTCACTAGGACCCGAAGCCACGGGGTCATCCTTATCCACATCCAAGAGGGTTGGGTCCATCGGAACATCAGCCGAAAGGGCACTAGGAGAGGAAAATCCCCTGACTCTCTTTGACCGATGAGCCATTAGTCGGTCCTCCCTCCAAGCCGATGAGGAAGGTGTGGTATTCATGGAAGCTGTGATGACTCCTAACTTGGGAACCTACCAAACATCCTTCCCCAGGATCCCATCAGGATAATGTTTTATCCATATTCTTGTGTACTCTAAGGATAGGCTGGCAGCCACTCATATGCCAGGCAATGGAATGCTTGTGTCAGATCCCTCCCGCATCAGCATCAACCACCATTGACGGAGTGTGGCCGGGTACAGTTCTTGATCCATAGGAGGGGGAAGTTAAACTTGGAGTTGCATACACCCAAACTGGCCAAAAAAATGATGGGGGCATGAAACTTGCATAGAGAAACACCATCAATCTGCACGGACAAAACCCCATCCCGTAGTGAAATCACGTAAGAACGCTCCTCCAGGCTCCCTCTGCGGTTATCAACCACGACGCTGAAAGGGATGGGGTAGTGAGCAAAAGAAAATTGGGAGAAGTCCCTCAGGAGCTTAATGACGTCATTAGAGTTGACGGACATCAAGCGAACCCCAACTATACCAAGCAGGGCAGGCCGAAAGGTAGAAATTGGGATGACTGTGTTATGACAATACTCTTAACAGTGACAATGAATCTCTATCCAGCCGAATAAGAATTGAAATGTCCCACTCAGATGTTTGGGTGACCCACCCTCCTGCATGTGGCTTAGTAGTTCGTAAACATGAGCCAAGGTGGGCATAACCAAATTCACTAGCTGTCCTTCTGCCAACTAAACTGCCATCATCAAGGTGAAATCCCTGATTCCTGGGTTGATATACCGAGAAGGGAATAGCCACCCGCTCAAAAACATAGCAAACAAACCTGCTAGACTAAGAATAGGTGTCACACTGTGGTGCACCTCATAACCCCATGAATGGTAGTCTCCCACCTCCAGAACTACCGATTAGGAACTTTGGATGGTTCGTGACTGTTGAGAAGGATGATTCCTGGGGTGCTTGATCTTCGACATAGGACTAGTGGTGTTCAGAAATAACCCAATCGATGCACAATAGGGAATAAGAGAGTGGGCACGCAAATCCTGACCCAGTGACCGATCCGCCATAACCAGCATATCCCTCGCCAACGAAGGCACTTGTTCGATATCGTCCCATGTGTCAGGAGTGGGCAGAAACTCGTAGTACATCTCACCAATGAGCGGAAGCCCTCCCAATTGGTAGATGTCCCATAAACTAATGCCAACTTCACCATGGGAAAGGTGGAAAGTATTAGTGCTTGAACACCAGTGACTAAGCATGTCAGCCATGATCAGGGATGGTGGGTAAACAGTAAACTAGGAGGCCCACACTACTGAGTACAGATTGCGTGCTTCTAGTGACTTGGGTGATTCTCAGCAATGATGATGGACTTAAAAGGCCTAGGCCCAATCATTTGAGAAGATCCCACCAGACCGAAGATCCCACCTAGGAATCCACCCTGCTTAGATATCCAATCGAGCAAGGTTGATAATAGAGAGGTAATTCTTGAAGAACTTTTCTTGAGAGAATTATTGAGTGTACTGATCACTTTGGGTCTAAATAGAGCCTCTCAAAATGAAAGTGTCTTTCGCATCAGAATCCGAGATCATTTCCCCCAATGAGGCAAGGTTCTCTTGAATAAACATTGGTGACGCTTCTAAGTAAGGAGACGGAAAACCTGAGAAAGTGGGGGGGATAGCGACATCGTCTTGAAGACTAAATCCATAAAGAGGAATTTGATTTGATAGTGGATAGCCCAGGAGCTCAGGAGAGATCAATTCCTTCAAGCCAACAACATCGGGAATGATGGATCGACTAAGGTCCTCTTTGATGTTATCCACTCTACGAATTATAGCTAGACGCATCCCTGAACCAATTGAGAGAGGCTCGGTAGCAGCCCAGGGTGTAGGAAAAGGGGGAACCATGTTTTCTCCCTGCATTATGAAAACCATAAAATTATTAGTCCGGAATAATAAAAAACTAGATAAAAACAAAAAAAGAATATGGCAGGGGAGTCAAGAAGACCTCATGATGAGGTCCGTGAGCATGCCTCAAAATGTGGTTTGTGATGACTGCATCCCGCGAACCAACCCTACGTGGAAGAGGTCCACAACACTCTGGCCCGTGGAGAACTGTCCAGAAAACTGCGAACCATGTTTCTTTGTGGAATCTTAATCCTGGATTGAAATAATTAGGTTCGGGAGACTTAAGAAATTTTCAAAGTCTGTAAGATTTCATTCCGCGGACCACCAAAATCATGGAGCGAGTCCCTACGCGGCCTTTCATGACTTTCTTTTTAATTATTTAAAATTTTTAGTTCACAATTGGGAGATTGGTCCGCAGGTGAAGGCGGCCGTGAATGAGGAATGGTTCGCAGAAGTGGTAGCTGGTTCGTGGACGATGTGTTTTGTGAAGGAACAAGCATGTGGAGACAAAAATTAATAGAGCTATAGTTTCGCAAAGAATATGATAAAATACAAAGGAAGGGCACCCGTATTTATAGGTGTGGTCCCCTACCGGGTCCACTCCCCTACCACAAACCATCTATGTTTCAGGACCACTTTACATCAGAATGGCATCCTATTCATTCCGATCAGACCCCATTTTGATGGGGGGCATTTGTAGGGTCCTCAAAAATCTACAAAGGAGAATGATAATACCCTTAATTCAAGAGGGGATTTTACCGAATTTCCCTCATAGAATTGGGAAAAAATATGAAGAGTGACCTAGAAATCAGAAAAGGACCGATCGGTCTGTGGACCGGTCCCATGATAACGGTACGCGGCTGGTTCTGCGAAGCACCCCCCTCCACGCACCGCTGTCGTTCGCGAAATGGAGGTGGGATCCCTCTGTGGGTACAAAGCAGAATGAGCGCCAAGCCGGTCCGCCGTGACGAACTTCCCCAGCAGCAAACTGCATCAACCGGCTCGGACTGCATCCGCTGTCATTTGTGGAATGGATGCGGAACCATGCGCGGACATGAAGCACTCCCAGAGCTCGTTTGGTTCGCGGGGGGAGGTGCGTTCAATGCCCCCGCGAGTTGGGGATGGACTAAGACATCAGTAAACTGGGTTTTCAGTCACGAGACTCCACAAAAGGTGCCACATGACCACAAGTACATCTCTTTTCCCTCTATATAAAAGGAGATTTATGGGTAAGAGGAGGAGGGCAATTGGATATCGATCAGATTCAGGTGGAAGCATTTCAAATGAAGGAGCATTGGATTTCGCAAATAGCAATGTTCGAGTTCGTGAACCAGAACATGTATGAGGCTAGAAATGGATTAATAAGGAACCAAAAACACATACCAACTTGGTGAATTACTAACCTAAAATAACAAAGAAAAGAAGACTATGAACCATGGCCCCTAAGCGGATGCACTCCCCGCGGGCCAGAGAGTTTATGCCTCTTTTAAGATCCATCGCACCTCATAGCACCCTCCTATGCGGGCGAAGCCCCAACCGATGAACCTCCGACCGGCGTCGCCCTGAGTCGCCGCAGCTCGTGTGGACCCCTCCGTGTACCAATCTGGTATGTGGGTCGAACTCGAAGCTGTGAAACACCCTTGTTCACAGGATTTCCAACAGTCTATGGACCACCGTGGTTCACAGATGACCTCTCCAACCACGTATCACCTCCCTACGTGAAGGGTTCCACCTCTCATGCACCCATGTGGCCCTCCAGATCCTTAGGAGTTCCCATTCTCCAAGCCAGATAAAATCCTTCCAATTATAATACGGCTTTCTCCATCGCAACCCCCTCATTGGCACATTCATTGACCCCGAGCCGAGGCCTCCACCAGAGCCACTGGACCCATGTGATGTAACCTTCAGGCCCGTCAGCGTGCCATTTTGAGTTCACATACCCATTGTAAGCGGGGGCGAAGGGGCTACCCCAACCCTTGATCAGATTCCTGAAACATTCCTCTGTTCACATTCCCACGATAATGCGGAGTCTGATTTCTAGAGTCTCCTTTCTACCACTCAACTTATTAGGACTGGGGAAATTCTCCCATCCCCGGGGAGTGGTGGACTACCCATTAGAAGGAAGCCCAAATGCACCTCCATACTTCCCCGCGTCCACAGAAAAGGAAGGGCATAGTGGGGAAGGGTTCTGCTCTGTTATTCTTTAGGGATAAGTCCCTCTTCCACTATGCTTTGTCACCATAGGAATCTATCTCGGAGTAATCCCCAAATTTTTGGGCTTCTCCATGCGTAAGCCCTACTCCACTTCCCATGGACGCACCTTTCACGATGTGATCCTCTGGTCCCTGCTGCCTCTTGTTTCTCACACCGAGCATGGCTCATGTTGGCTAAGAGTAAGCATCAACCATGACATCTAATCCTGGGCTGCCTCAAAGCGCAAGTCACATGCCCATTAGAACTACAAGGACTTTGATTCCCCATCAAAGGGACACGTAGGAAGCCTCTAAGAGGTTCAAGCCCGATCACCATCAGACCCCCGGGTCCACATTCATGTTGGTTCTCTGACACTCCCATATTCAACACTTAATTAAATGATTTATAATAATGTTTTAAATTTCTTGTATTTATTGGATCTTATTAGTATATATCTTTAGATAATTAGATAAAAAATTACATAACAAATTGTAAATTGTCGCACAATATCCATTTTTCCCTTAAACCACAGTATATATAAAGGCATACTATTGTTGTTCAAGGTAAACCCCATATTTGGAACAATGATATATTAAATTTTGTACACATATTTAAGCATTGTCGAAAATCATTTGAAAATTTGGCATTAGAAAAACAAAATTTAGTAAGGGAAATCAAGGAAAATTAAACAATTAGTCTATTTGTAACCTTGGAAAATTCTCAATAAAATCAATATTTTTCAAATTAAACATTTTATTTGGAAAATCCAATAACTATTCCATGAAAAAAAATTTAATTTTTTAATATATTTAATGAAAAATTTAATCTAAAATCATAAAGTCAACATAATAATCATAAGGGTTTCTTGGAAATCATGAAATATCATGAATACCTTTCCTTGAGAATCAATACTTTAAACTTTATTAAAAAAAGTCATAAACATTCGGTAAAAACAAAAGCTCATCCAATTACATTTTGAAATAAAAATATTTTATTTATAAAAAATTGAAATAATATCATTAAGGTATCTTGTGAAATTATCCTTATATTCATCCTTACAAGAACCCTTACAATGAAATCACCTAATCATATAATTCTCATATATCTTAAGAGTAACCTTTCATCGGTAAACGTTTTCACTTTACTAAATGTATTGGAGAGCAATATCAGGATCATACATCATCAAAGCTATATCGATATCACACACCATTAATATAAAATTTCCAAGAACAATAGCAAGAATAAAAAACATATATCTTCAAATTTAATTATAAAACCTATTTAAATTGGCATTCTATCCCATTAGAAGTAACACTTTTATCTATCTCATAATGATGATCAAATGTTTTTGTTGCCTTAGAATAACTAAAAATTCACAAAATATTGAGTGAAAGGGTTTACTTTAAAATAAACATGTAATTTTTAAAGGAATATTCATAATGAATAATGGATGTGACTGTGGGAAAACAAAAAGGTTGTATATATTAAAAAACATTATTTTCACTTTTGGGAAAAAAACATTAAAATGACCCATACAGTAAACATTTAATACAATTATTTCAAAAACATTAAATATTAATTTAAAAATAATTTGATAATTACTTTTTCAAAAAATTATATATTAAAAAATAAAGTTATTTAAATTTCTTATAAAAATGTACATAGTGGTGAAAATTTTGATTATAATACTTTAAAAAATGGGTTTAAAGAAACATCCCTTACCTTAATTCCTATTTATCTTCACATGTTCTATAACTCCTAAATAATTAAATTATATTAGTTTAATAATTTATTGAAATTATTTTACATTTTAATTCATTTACCGTTATTAATTTTACTTCATTTATTTCCATATTTTATTTAGTTATTAAAATGGGTAAGTTTACATTGGACATTTTAGGGCCGTTCAGTTTCTAACCTTAAAACCACATCGATGCATTGGCCATGGTCACATGGGATATTGTTTCATTATATATATAATATTAAAAAATTTATATTTATCATATTATATATTATATAAAAATTTAAAACAAACCATGTAAGGAGAGAAGGAAGAATAAACAATCTCATTTCATGGAGATGGTAGTCCAAACATATACACGAACGACATTTAGGTTTTTCTAGTTGGTGGAAAATAAATAATGTAGAAAATATTTTAATTTTATAAAATCATTATTAAGTTATTACTATTATATCTATTCATTATTTCAATTTTTATTCTCATCCATATAAAGTGAAAATTAAAAATAAAATGCATCACTTCGTGTACGTGGTATTCAACTTGTATGCACAAATGATGTTATCAATTTCTAACAGATAAAAAGTATAATAAGGAAAGTAATATAATAAATTTAGAAAATATTAATTATTTCTTAAATTCCATTTATATTCAGTTTTTAAATCATTTTAAGCATCCATATGATATATTGATGAAAAATGAACCACCTTGCTTTGTGGAGTTGTTATTCCATATGTATTCATGAACGATGTTTTATTTTATCATAAGATGTAAATGGATATGAAAAAAGATTTTACCATCTTCATAATAAAATTATAGTATATTTATGATACATATGTATTTGTTTTATAAATTTTCAAGAATATTTTACTGAATTAGAAGTGTAAAAAACATAAAAAATGTTAGTTAGGGCTTATACCTTCTTCTCAGATTTTCCTCTTTGGATTAAAATTAAGCATACTAGGATTGGTATCATGAAAATTCCATAAAATATAATATTTTAGGAATGATTTTGGGGATATGGTTTTGTATGGAATTCCAAAACTAGAGTGTTAAAAATTTATGATGAAGGGATAAGAGGAGGTGCCCTTTTATAAGTAATGGGAGTATCTCACTTGAAATTTTTCTAAAATTTTAATTGTTATAAAAAATATTTATTTGAAAATTGGATTTATAACATTAAAATTTCAAAGATAATTTCATAAGTATTGAAATAAAAATTTAAAATAATAATTAAGGTATGATTTTATGGCATAATCACTTAGTTTTTACCATAATTAACCTGATTTACCTATTACTGTGGTGACGCATCTTTAACATTTTTACTAATTATAATTACTAAAAACATTAAATTCATTAATAAATTTTTAATTTTATATTAATAACATAGAATATATTTTCATGATCAAATTGTAATAAGTTTCAGAAATCACTTTTAATATTAGTTTACAAAACAAAATGAACACAAATGTTTTAGAAAATTGTGTTTTTAAGATTAAAAAGGAACTTATACCATAATAAAATATAGTATTTATTCATATGAAATTTTTGAGATTATTTTGAATAAAATAAATTTTATATTAAATTAAAACCATATATAATATATAATTTAATTTTTTAATTACTTTATTTAATTAAATGAAATGATAGTTTTTCATAAACTACATTTTCACTATTCACTCAAAATTCAATCTTTTCAGAAAAATATAAATAATTAATTCTGATATATAAATGATATGTTGGTTCTATAAATGTATAAATGTTTATAAAATTTAATTTCAAAAATCATGAAATGAATATTTTAAATAAAACCATGCAATTCATGGAAAACAATTTAGTTAAATAAAACCATTCCTTTTTCAGAAGAGAACTTTAATAAAATTATTTATAAAAATATGAGGAATATAAATCCAAAACATTTATAACTATTGTTCATAAGGTTGCTTTATTTCAAGGATTACATGATTTTTCATATTATTCCTCACTTAGAAATTAAATTTCTTAAAAAAAATTTATTACTTAAAAAATTGAGGGTATTTTACCCTCAAATCATATCCTGGTTACCATGTTGTTTCCTTAATCATGTGATTATTATTTAAAACCTCTAGATGGAGAAACCCATTATTTTAAAATAGATTCTCTCTATGATCAAAAATTTATACTAATTTTTTTGATATGATATATTCTCTTCTAACTATACCACTTCCGGGATCAAAACATGACATTCCCTAGGTACATACTTTCTCAGTAAAGAAACATTTCACACATCATGTACCAAAGATAAAAATGGTCATAGATGTACATGTTACGAAAATCATTTATCCTTTTTAAGAATCTATACCTACTATATATTTACCACATGTTGTTTTGAATCATGTTTACTATATTTATCATTTATTTTACTCGTTATGGTCTGAACAACTTATTTTCACCAACTTCTTCCCCACATGATAGAGTATAACAGTATTTTCTATATAATATATCAAAAGGATCCATGTTTAAACTTGAAATGAATCTCTTATAAAAATAAAATCAATTAAATATTGATGTTACTCCCAAATTCACTAATAATATAATGAAAAAGCTTGAATAATATCCTCTGATGTAAGAATTTGACACACTGAATTTCCATAAGATCGAGGATGAAATGTTATATTGAAAGTTAATTCATTATCCATTAACTTCTAAATTCATTTATAATATTTTTTAAGTAGAACCTAGATCATGACACAATACAATTGAAAGGAGATATTTATATAACCTTAATATATCCTTAATATAATGTCTTGAAATATTATCCAAAGATATTTTATATCGTAAAGGTAGAAAATGTATTGATTTAGTCAAATTATCAACAATAACCCAATTCACATTATTGCCTTGATATGTATTTGGTAATCCAACCACAAAATCCCTTGATGTATTCTCCCATTTCCATTTAGGCATTGGAAAAGGCTGAAGTATCCCATTCAGTAGTGGTTTCTCTACTTTAACCTATTGAAATGTTAATAATTTAATTGTAAAATTATAAATATATTTCTTCAGACATTCCTACAAAATATATTCATGTTGGTGTCTGTACATATTGTACTAACATAGTGAATAGAAAATGGGGATCTATTATCTTCACTTAACGATTCATTCTTGAACTAGGAATCACTTAAAATGGATAAATTTTTTATAAATCTAATAACACCTTCATTATTAATATTAAAATCAATAAAATTTCCCTTCTGGACTGATTATACTATTTTTTGAAAACCATGATCATCATTCTGAGCCTCCATAATTCTTTTTGTTGAGGATGATTACACTAATACCCAATCCAAAATAGATTTAGTTTCTATAAACATAATTTATTTTCCAAAACTCATTATATAATTTAATATAGATTATGTTCTATTTATGACATATTTAACGATGCATTATCTCTTTGACAAAAAGAATCAACCATCTTATTTTCATTACCCGGATGATATTTAATTGTGTCATTATTATACATAATCAGTTTTATCCATTATATCTATCTCATGTTCAACTCTTTTTGAGTGAATATATAATTTAAGATTTTATGATCAAAATATATTTCACATTTCTCTCCATATACATGATTCCAAACTATCTTTAAATAAAAACCATTATATTCATCTCAATTTCTTGTGTTGGAAAATTATGCTCATTGGTTTTCAATTGATGATACTCATATACAATAACTAGATCATTCTTCATTAAGACACAACAAAATCCCTTCAAATATGCATCACTATAAATTAAATATTCAATATTTCTTATTAGAAAGGGTAAAATTAGGGAATTAACTAATCCTATTTTCAATTACTGAATTCATTCATTATATTCATGTGTACAGATGAATTTAACTAATTTTTGGGGATATGGTTTTGTATGAAATTCCAAAACTAGAGTGTTAAAAATTTATGATGAAGGGATAAGAGGAGGTGCCCTTTTATAAGTAATGGGAGTATCTCACTTGAAATTTTTCTAAAATTTTAATTGTTATAAAAAATATTTATTTGAAAATTGGATTTATAACATTAAAATTTCAAAGATAATTTCATAAGTATTGAAATAAAAATATAAAATAATAATTAAGGTATGATTTTATGGCATAATCACTTAGTTTTTACCATAATTAACCTGATTTACCTATTACTGTGGTGACGCATCTTTAACATTTTTACTAATTATAATTACTAAAAAAATTAAATTCATTAATAAATTTTTAATTTTATATTAATAACATAGAATATATTTTCATGATCAAATTGGAATAAGTTTCAGAAATCACTTTTAATATTAGTTTACAAAACAAAATGAACACAAATGTTTTAGAAAATTGTGTTTTTAAGATTAAAATGGAACTTATACCATAATAAAATATAGTATTTATTCATATGAAATTTTTGAGATTATTTTGAATAAAATAAATTTTATATTAAATTAAAACCATATATAATATATAATTTAATTTTTTAATTACTTTATTTAATTAAATGAAATGATAGTTTTTCATAAACTACATTTTCACTATTCACTCAAAATTCAATCTTTTCAGAAAAATATAAATAATTAATTCTGATATATAAATGATATGTTGGTTCTATAAATGTATAAATGTTTATAAAAATTAATTTCAAAAATCATGAAATGAATATTTTAAATAAAACCATGCAATTCATGGAAAACAATTTAGTTAAATAAAACCATTCCTTTTTCAGAAGAGAACTTTTATAAAATTATTTATAAAAATATGAGGAATATAAATCCAAAAATTTATAACTATTGTTCATAAGGTTGCTTTATTTCAAGGATTACATGATTTTTCATATTATTCCACACTTAGAAATTAAATTTCTTAAAAAAAAATCATTACTTAAAAAATTGAGGGTATTTTACCCTCAAATCATATCCTGGTTACCATGTTGTTTCCTTAATCATGTGATTATTATTTAAAACCTCTAGATGGAGAAACCCATTTTTTTAAAATAGATTCTCTCTATGATCAAAAATTTATACTAATTTTTTTGATAAGATATATTCTCTTCAAACTATACCACTTCAGGGATCAAAACATGACATTCCATAGGTACATACTTTCTCAGTAAAGAAACATTTCACACATCATGTACCAAAGATAAAAATGGTCATAGATGTACATGTTACGAAAATCATTTATCATTTTTAAGAATCTATACCTACTATATATTTACCACATGTTGTTTTGAATCATGTTTACTTTATTTATCATTTATTTTACTCGTTATGGTCTGAACAACTTATTTTCACCAACTTCTTCCCCACATGATAGAGTATAACAGTATTTTCTATATAATATATCAAAAGGATCCATGTTTAAACTTGAAATGAATCTCTTATAAAAATAAAATCAATTAAATATTGATGTTACTCCCAAATTCACTAATAATATAATGAAAAAGCTTGAATAATATCCTCTGATGTAAGAATTTTATACAATGAATTTCCATAAGATCGAGGATGAAATGTTATATTGAAAGTTAATTCATTATCCATTAACTTCTAAATTCATTTATAATATTTTTTTAAGTAGAACCTAGATCATGACACAATACAATTGAAAGGAGATATTTATATAACCTTACTATATCCCTAATATAATGTCTTGAAATATTATCCAAAGATATTTTATATCGTAAAGGTAGAAAACGTATTGATTTAGTCAAATTATCAACAATAACCCAATTCACATTATTGCCTTGATATGTATTTAGTAATCCAACCACAAAATCCCTTGATGTATTCTCCCATTTCCATTTAGGCATTGGAAAAGGCTGAAGTATCCCATTCAGTAGTGGTTTCTCTACTTTAACCTATTGAAATGTTAATAATTTAATGGTAAAATTATAAATATATTTCTTCAGACATTCCTACAAAATATATTCATGTTGGTGTCTGTACATATTGTACTAACATAGTGAATAGAAAATGGGGATCTATTATCTTCACTTAACGATTCATTCTTGAACTAGGAATCACTTAAAATGGATAAATTTTTTATAAATCTAATAACACCTTCATTATTAATATTAAAATCAATAAAATTTCCCTTCTGGACTGATTATACTATTTTTTGAAAACCATGATCATCATTCTGAGCCTCCATAATTCTTTTTGTTGAGGATGATTACACTAATACCCAATCCAAAATAGATTTAGTTTTTATAAACATAATTTATTTTCCAAAACTCATTATATAATTTAATATAGATTATGTTCTATTTATGACATATTTAACGATGCATTATCTCTTTGACAAAAAGAATCAACCATCTTATTTTCATTACCCGGATGATATTTAATTGTGTCATTATTATACATAATCAGTTTTATCCATTATATCTATCTCATGTTCAACTCTTTTTGAGTGAATATATAATTTAAGATTTTATGATCAAAATATATTTCACATTTCTCTCCATATACATGATTCCAAACTATCTTTAAATAAAAACCATTATATTCATCTCAATTTCTTGTGTTGGAAAATTATGCTCATTGGTTTTCAATTGATGATACTCATATACAATAACTAGATCATTCTTCATTAAGACACAACAAAATCCCTTCAAATATGCATCACTATAAATTAAATATTCAATATTTCTTATTAGAAAGGGTAAAATTAGGGAATTAACTAATCCTATTTTCAATTACTGAATTCATTCATTATATTCATGTGTACAGATGAATTTAACTAATTTTTTAGTTAACTTTGTTAATGGTCTATATAATCGAACAAAGTTATCCAAAAACTTCTTACAGTAACCTGATAAACCAATAAAACATTGAATTTTTGTGAAATTTTAAAGTCCTAGCCATTCCTCATCTACATTGGTTTTAGCAGTATTAATATTTATTCAATATTTAAAAATAATATTCCAAAAAAGATTTTTTTTGTATCCAATATTATCATTTACAAAATTCTTCATAATACCTCCTCTCTTTTTATAAATAATTCTTAGGTGTATCTCGTTATCTTCATATATTTTAGAATATACCATAATATCATAGATAAGAACAAGAATAAATTTATACAAATTATTATAGAACACTCTATTCATTATATCCACAAATACAATGGAAGTATTTTTTATGATGAATGGAATAACCAAAATATTTTAATCCCCATACCTAGTAAGGAACACTATAACAAAAACTCATTAATCCTTAATCTTCAACATGTGATACCTATACTTGAGATCAATCTTTAAAAAATAATGCCCACCTTATAGATAATCAAAAAAGTCATCAATATGAAGAAATAAATACTTTTTTTAAAAGATAAAGTATTAACAACTTGATAATTAATAAAAATTATTATGGAACCATCCTTCTTTTTGAAAAATAAAATATGAGTGATCTATGGAGAAGTGATAGGGTGTTTGAAACCCTTACTGAAAAAACTCATGTATTTTTATTTCAATTTTAAAAAATAAACAGAATCCATTGGATAATGAGGTTTCAAAATTCACTTAGTATGAGGCACTGACTCAATACAAAACTGAAACTCTTAATTATTAATTACACAAAAAATAATAATCATGAAATATATGCATATACATCTAAACTATCAGAACATTAGTGATTTAAAACATTACATTCTTTTCACCAATATGTGAAATATAACTTTCATTTCCATATTTTTTATAATTCTCCACTTATTGATTTATTATCAAAGGTATGAATTCATACTTATATGAAAATTTTAACTTGTTTTGAAAACATAATGTGTAATACTTAGTTTTACAATCTATATAAACGTGATAAACTGAAGTCCAATCCATTCCTAGAATAACATTAAACACTATAATGGGAAGACAATAATATTTTTGGAAAAACCCATTCAATAAATGACAACATGATTATTGTTATAAATTATCATTGCATTTATACTACCCCATGATTTTTAAAAAAAATTATGGCTTCATTTTTTGATATGGTATTTCAATTTTACATGGAAATTTTATAGATATAAAAAAAATTCATGGATCAAGAATCAAACAATATATTGGTATTGTATAGATAAACAAGTAATGTACCAATCAGAACATCATTTTGGGGTCCTAAAAATAATTTATTAGTAAAAGGAGACTTCACTGCACCTTTCTATTTTGGATCATGATGAGTCCAACCTTGAGTATCTAACTTTGGACATGAATTAACATAAAATCCTAATTCATTAAAATGAAAAATTTCATAGCATACTTTTCATTATTAGTATAGCCATTTTCATTTTTCCTTTCTTTAATATCATGAGCCTTGTGTCTAGGATTTCCATATTTGTAACATTTCCTATATCTCATAAGACATTTTCTAGAATACTTCTTTATAAACATATCTAATGAGGGTAATTGAATTTTCATATTTCAATGTTTCTTCTATGAATGATTTCCCATTTCCCACCATCTAGATTGCTTCTTATCATTATTGTTATAAAATCCAAAAAAATCCCCTCTTGAATTTCTCAACGTAACACATATTTTACTAATAACTTAAAAAATCAGGAGTAACCAAGTCCCTTCATAATGATGGATTCAATCCTGAGTAAAATTGATCAATTCTACTATAATGGTCTAGAATGATATTTAGCGTATACATTCACGATATAGTAAAATTTTCTTTATAGGATATAAAAGAGTCATCCTCCCATTATTTAAATTTTATAAAGTTTACTTCCATTCTAATTTGAATAAATTTAGGAAAATGTTTTTCCAGGATGATATTTTTAAATACCATCCATTCCATGACATCAATTTCTTACTTTTATTTACCATTCGTAATCGAAAAATACCATTGATTAGTTTCATTTTAAAAATGACAAATAGAAATTATTACACTATGATTTTATAAATTCCAAAAAACATTAAAAATATTCTATAATGCATTTATCCATATCTCATCTTTTGATGGGTTTGAAGATCCACCTAATGCAGAGGGAATTATTTTATAAAATGATCTGATATAGACATTTACCTCTTCCGATAATTTAGTTTATCTTTTTCATGGGCACCACCATTAATTTCTAATACTAACAGATTCAAAAATTACCCCAAATTTTACTTTGATAACCATTTCAGGTTTTTTTATTTGTGATGTTATTATCCCATTGAATTATTTCTACCTCAGATACCCTATTTTATCTACGGAAAACCAATATAAATATACATGGATAATTTGAAGTAATATTGAAATACTAAAATTCAATATCATGATAATATAACCATAAATTAGGGTCTCATTAATGTTTCTGTTAACATTATTGTAACCTATAAATATATCGAAAACCTTTCTATGACCCCAACTATAACAACTAGTATCTTATTCAACACATAATTACAAGATATATAATATGTTTTTCAATTTCATAAATTTAAAAGATATTTTTATTTATAGTTTTAAATAATTAGGTAAAAAATTACATAACAATGTGTACATATCCACGTATTATCCATTTTCCCACAAAACACATTTTTTATAATGACACAATTTCTTTGTTCAAGTTTTCTCCCATATCTAGAACTCTGATTTATTGAGTTTTCTACTCATACTTTATCCCTATAAAAAGTCATTTGAAAACATTGGATGTGAAAAAAAATTAAGAAGGGATATAAAATAAATGTAACTAATTATTCAATTTGTAAAACTAAAAATCCATAAAATAGTTTAAACATTTAACATTGAATATTTGACCTCTAAAATCCATTTAATTTTCCAATAAACAAATTAATTTCTTAATAACTTTCATGATATAATTCATATGCATTCATAAAGTAAAAATCATATGGGTTTCTTCAAAAACATGAACACATATGAATTCCTTTCCTTGAAAAAAAACCCTTTCACCTTTATGGATAAAAAATATAATAATTATTCCTTAAAAACATAGACTCATTTTCCTTCCATTTCAAAAAAAGAGATCTAATTTATAAAAAGATAAAATAATATCATGTAGGTTCCTTGGTACATAATCCTTATATTTATCCTTGTAATAACCCTTACAATGGAATCACCTAACTAGATAATTCCGATATCTCTTAGGAGTAACCTATCACCAGTAAACTTGATCATTTTACCGAATGAATTGGAGATATATATCCGGCTCTCTCATCGTCAAAGATGTATTGGGATCACCAATAATTCCTATAAAATTTCCAAGAAACATATAATGATTAAACAAATATATATTATAATTACATCATAAAACCCATTTGAATTAGCATTCAATCCCAAAGGTAATAATACTCTCACTTATCTTATAAAGATAAAAAAATTCTTTTTCTTTTGAAAAAAAATTCAAATAATATAGAGATTTTTTTAACATATATATGGAAACATTGAAAGTAATATAGATAATTAATTACTACTGTGTTGGTTGAAAAAATCATTCAGGCTATATATGTTATTTTATTTACTTTGGGACAAAAATTTCAAAAATAAATCATATGGTAAACGTTTAAAATATTGATATAGAAACCATTAAAAATAAAGTCAAAAGTTATTGAAAATTAATTTTAATAATCTTTAAAATGTAAATAATTAAATTATTTAATAATTTTATGAACATGGACATGGTGGATTAATATTTTGAAAGGACTAATTTAAAACAATATTTTTAAGAAAAATAGCATACCTTAATTCTTGTATAGATTAATAAGTCTTATAAATACAGACAAATAAAATAATATTAGATTTAAAATTTCTTAAGAAACTTTTTATTTTCATTATATTATCATGATTCCTTTAATTTTATTTTTAACATGTTTTATATAATTACTAAAATGTTTAAGTTCACATTGGATGTTTTGGGGGCATTTGGTTTATAAACATAAAACCACATAGGTTCATAGACATGTAATATTTTTAATAAAATTATCTAAAAAATAATAACCATTTCATATTTATCATATCATTCAATTGTTCCACTTTTAAATACAACAATGAAATGAATTCATGAAAAATTAACCATGTCTTTTCATGGAGATAGTAGTTTGTTCGTATGCATAAACAATATTTGTATTTTTTATAATAAGTTGGAGAGAAATAAAGAAGATAATTTTTTACTTTTATAGAGTCATTTTTTTTCTAAATTTCATATTTATTCATTAGTTCCATACATAAAATAAAACATAAATGTTGTAAATAAAAAATAAATCACATTGCTTCGTGAAGGTGGTATTCCATATGTACACATGAGAGGAATTATCAATTTCCAACAGATAGAAAGAATAAGAATATAAAAAATATATTATCTTTAAAGAATAATAGTTACATAGTTAATAAATTATATATTAATTTTTCAATAAATATAATAATCCATATTATTTGGCATTTAAAAACGAAAAACATAACTTTATGGAGGTGCTATTCCATATATACACATGATCAATGTTTTCATTTCCCAAGAGATATAATAGGTGATGAGGTAGTGTTATAACATAATCATAATAAAATTTAATTATATTAAAAATAATTATTTTATCATTTCATCTTTCTTTAAGAATAATTTAAGGAGGTAGAATGAGAAATAAACTTGAAAATGGTCAGTTAGGAATTATAACTTCTTCTCATATATCTCTCTTTTTCATACACATTAAGACTAGTAGGATGGTCTTGTGAGAAGGCCAAAAACTCAAGTATATGGGTATATATTTTTTTTATTGGGTTTTTAGGTATTTTATGAAGTATATTTCTCATAATGTCTTAGTAAGTGAGGATAAAGTTTACCCTTTTATAAGTGAAGGGAGTGGCACACTTGTAAATTTTCATCACTTTTTAATATTATAACTAATTAATCTTGGAATGTGGATCCAAAAAAATATTATTTTAAAACTAAGGTGATAAGTATAAAAATAAAATCATCCAATATGAATTTATATAATATTTTGTGGCCTTATCTCTTAGTTTTTAACCTAATTAACAATATTTACCCTTTACTGGGTTGACACATTTTTTCCCAGGATACTATTCATAATAATGCAAAATGAAATCAAAATCATTAATAAATTATAACCTTTAGATTCTAGATATATAATCCATTTTGGAATATTATATTTTTATATGTTTGAGACATTAATTTTAATAAAAATTCTTATAACACAATGAATTATAGTTTTTAAAAACATTTATTATTATACTTGAATATATATATATATAATAGAATAAAATAAATGTTGATTATATGAAATTATTTATAATATGTTTTAAAAAATATCATTTGTTAATTTAAAAAAACTAAAACCTATTGAAACTTTTATATTTATTGATGTAACAGAAAGAATTGTCATCTTTGTAGAAATCGATATTTTTCACTATTTACTCAAAAATCAATCTTTTCAAAAAAATATAAAAAAATTCATTATAAGATGTATTTGATATATAAATTCATAAAATGAATTCATTTTTATCAAATTTAATTTTTTTTAATCATGAAATTTTTATTTTATGTAAAACCATTCAATTCATGGAAATCCAATTTTGTTAAACAAAATTATTCCTTTTTCGACAGAAATATTTTATGAAATTATTTACAAAACATTGATGAATTTAATACCATAAATTGAATTCATATAAATTAGAATACTTATTTATTTATTTTATTATTTGGGTTTTCATAGTGTGTGGGAAAATTTAGAGATAACCTCAATTAACAACCCATCATAAGGGAAGTTGGAGCGAGAATTTGTTTTATTATTTAAAATCACCTATAATTAAATATGATTAACAATGTGAACATAGTTTAAGTAAAAACTAAACCAAATAAGTAAATTATAGTGTCTCATAGAATTTCACGTGGTAAGGATAATAAAGGAATGAATATTCAAATCCCCAAATGTTATAAATGTAGTAATAATCATGGGGAAAATTTCCTTAAAGGGATGGGTTGATGCTCCAATTGTAGAGATAATAGCCATAAAAATAAAAAAAATTGAAGAACATAGAGAAGTTAAAAAAAATTTCAATTGTAATGAAATGGGATATTATTCGAATCAATACCTTAATAGAAGGTTTAACAATCAAGGAAAGCACCAACAAACACTTAGACCATGAGAATAAGGAAAATCATATTAAATATATTCTATTGAGTTTAGAAGTAATTGATCACCATTTATTTGAGTATATTTTATTTAATTAAGTTTCAAAATATTTTATATGTATTTATAAATATGAAATATGTTAGTATAATTACGATATCAATAGTTAAAGGATCTTACTCAAAGTTTATAGATGTTACTACTTATTAGGATGCTGTTAGAAATGGATTGTTTGTATTTTAAAAAGGCTTAGATAAAATTTTGTATAGGCAAATATCACCTAATATCCTAAATAAAACCATTATCAATTACTAGTGTGTGGTTAATTATGATCTTCGTATATAAATTACTACCATTGTATGAGTTTTAAAATTGTGATGATGCAATTTATTTAAGTAGGTATAATGTAACAACTCGAGATTTCAATATGTTTTTTACTTAAGTAAATATTATGTTAGTAACTTTTTATAAAAGAAACACCAAACTAAAATTAAGTTCTGACATGTCAATTTATTTTAACATTATAATATAATCATTAAATTAGATGGGTTTAAAGGAAGTAACCATATTATGAAATCTATGAAGTAAATAAATGGCTTCAAGAAATGAAAGTATTTTATATGAAGGTCATTTACTATGATAAAAACGAAAGTAGATTTATTAGGGATTTCTCTAGAATAATCCTAATCCAAAATCAAAGAATTTCAATTTTAGTAAAATTTTATACTATTAAAATTCAAACACAAGGACATTTTAATGACATCTATTCTAACCGGATCACCACCCTCAATTACCAGAAGTGGTTAACTTATTAGATATTACATGAAGATATTGAGGGGATATGTGACTAGAAAATATCATGATATAAACATTTATTTATTAATGAAATAATTTCATTATCACATGTATTTTAAATTTTTCTCATTTTGACTTTTAATATAAAAAGAAATATTATTTTCAATAAAAATATGTTTTTATATTTCATATTTAAAAACTAAATTTATAAATTTTATAATATTAATTAGAAAAAAAAAATAATTTTATTTTTTGATTTATAATATTAAAATTTTCATGGTATGAATTTTTGGTGTTTTTATGAAAATATAGTTTTTTAAGTGAAAAAAATAATGATATAGGTAAAACCATTTCTTTTATGACATTGTCATAATTAAATAATTAATTAAAATAAATTTATACTTCTTTATAAAATATATACATTTATCCAAAAAATAAATCCTTTTAAATAAATATTTTTTATTTATAAAATTCATTAATATAGTTTTGAAAACATATGTAATAGTTTACTCCAAAAACTAATATATTCGCTTGTATTAAAAATATATTTTTATTAAATTGTATAAATTAAATTTTAAAAATGTATTTCATCTTTTAGATAAAAGTGATCATATTATGATATGAGTTTAATTTAATTTTTGGGCATAAACTTTTGAATACAAATATTATATTTAATGACATAGATAATCGTAAAACTATTATTTTCAAAGAATTTTTTTAGTAATATCATATAAGTTTTTTCAAATTAAATAAAGTAACATGCTATAAAAGGTGAATTTAAAATAAATTTAAGCCATATTTTAAATAACTTATCAGTAATTCAATTTCTAAAAAATAAAAAAATATTAAGAACACTTAATGGGGAAAACACCATTTTTATATAAAATATTTTTTCTCCTTATAAAATATTTTAATAAAAAATTTAATTTTATATTAATTAGAAATAAAAAGAGATTAATTGGATATTAATTTATTTTACAAAAAAACAAAACTTTTTATATTTCTAAATTTATATGTTTAGTAAAACAAGATTTACATGGGTAAAATCTAGTTACCTAGGTAAAAATGTGAAAAGGTAAAAGTAAAAATGTAATAACAAATGACTTAAAAATGTTTAAAACATGTGTAGGAAATACTTTTTGTGTATCTATCTTTCAAATATGAACAAAAAATACATTATTTAAAACTGTTACTTTCTTTTACCATTTAATAGTTTAATTATATCCTTGAAAAGTTAATGGGAATTCATAAAAGATCCTTTTTTGATCACTTATAAAAATAGACACTTCCACCCCTTAATGTTACACCCCTTACATAAAATTAATTAATAAAACTATGAAATTCTTTACTCTATAATACTATATCAATATCAAAATAATATGGTCCCAATTATCTATTTTTCTGACTTTTTCCGAGGATACTTTCAAGATACTGTTCATGGAACCAAAGTGAGTATTACATACAAATTACATTTTCATATAAATATTTGTATTCAAAACCTTCCCTAAAAAAGTAACATAATAATATCAGGACCATTACTATACTGAAATTTCATTTTATCAATGTAATGATAATTATTCATTCCTTTACATCCAATTAGATAAATAAGATAATGTTAACCATGCTTTGTGGAAACTACCACCTCCATGAAGTAACATTGTTAATTTTTCATCATGGTTTTAACTCTTTATCAAAACCACTTAAAATAAGATTCAAAAACATAATAAAATAAAATTCATGTCTTTAATATTATTTTATAATGATATTTTACTCTTCATTAATAATACTCACCCATCACGATATAGTGTGTTCTTGTTTGGGTTGGTTTAACCAACTATTTGACTAATTCTAAAAAGCACTACCATGGATTGATATGGAAAATTGAATACTAATATTACTATAATTTAAAAATAAATTAATGTTTTTTATGGTTCTATAATGGTTTCATTATATATGTAACATATTATTAAAATATTATCTTTGGTAATGAAACTTATCAAAATAAGATGAAACTAATTTAATTTTCCGACAAAAAACTTATTATAAATAAAAATTTTATGGAAATAAGTCATTCACATTAAATTAAATATAAAATATTAAGTTTACTAAGATGTTATATAAAAATATCAACATCATTTTTTATGATGTTAGGAGAATGCACAAAATAAATCATGAACAAGGTTAGGATTTGTGCTAAATTAATTTTCGTCCACTATGTCACAAGCCTTATTATTGAACTCTATTTCCCCTAGATTTATTTATTATAACTAATGAATAATTTTCATTAAATTTTTGTATTATACTTCACAGTTTTATAATTCATTTATATATCATCATTATCAAATTATCCATACCTCAAAATATGATGTTACATAAAAGGATTTCATATCTCAATTTTCAAACATTGAGACATAAATTTGTTATAATATATATTTTCTTTAGAATAATGTATCTAATTAACATTACTTTTAAAGATTTATTCTACTATATCTCATGATAACCAAATTTATGTTAAAGACTTTTTTCCCTCAAGGGGTTTTGACTGAAAAAAATTCAAAAACTGTAAGGGTTTTTCTTGAGCCAACATCTTTATTGATTAATAATGATTCTATTTTGGGTATGGATTTACAAGAAATATTTATTCAATTTTATATTGAACTTATAAATTCAATAACTTCTTAAGGTTAAAATTTTCATTCAAATATTTACCTTGATGAATTTATTTCTCAACAATACAAACTTTTTTAGAATAATTCTCATCCTCTTTAACGACGATTCCCCATAATCGTTTAAAATTTATATTCATAATAAAATTTTCCATTTTAATTAAAAACCTAATTATTATTTTTCTCATGTGACCTTAATGTTTCAATGATCCCATTTTCATAATATTTTTTCATTACCATTTTTATGATGTGGTAACTCAATAAAAATAATTTTAAAACCCAAAAGGGATCTTCAGAAATTATCGTAATGTTTTTGGGTTAATGAATCTTTTTTCTCTATCTTTTTCTCTATATTATTTTCATAAATGTATTACCTATGATATATATATATATTCCAAAAATATATACCTGGGTTATTTTACCTTTAATTTATGTGGTTAATACTTCTTTTATGTTTCCTTTGAAATTCCCACTTCTGAGTAAACCCCACTTAAGGGAACTTTCCAAATACTTATTTTATATAATGTGTCACATACTTTAAATGGTTTTCACCATTAATAGATTAAAAAAATAATATTTATTTTACTTAAAACCATCCTAATTCAATTATCATCTAAATGGTGATTACAAGATTTTTCCTTCCATTAAAGATCAATTGCTCATTTTAAATAGCATCATCTACGCATTTCATTTTTATACTTACTTATCCTCGATCATTGTCAATAAATTTCCAAAATTGAAATTCAATGTTCAATACCTATGATTATTTATTATAATATTATCATGCACTATTATTTAATTCCTTTTTCTCTTGTGAATCATTACGGTATAGAATTCAGTTATTCCTTGATACTAGATTGTGAAAAACATTTCCTTCATTTGGGGATAATAATGATTATGATTTATACATGTATTGTTACCATCATGTGGAACAAATATTTAGGTACAAAATATGATTTTAATTGTTTTAATGGTGGTCATAGAGTTATATAACCCTAAAATGTGTTGGTAAATGTTTTATATCTCACGAGATGTTATATATTGGATTTGAGAGTGAACCTAATCCACTATGGGAAATTGTATACTATGTTTATCAGAATTCGGAGTTTACCAAATACACCATTGGAATATTTCCACTCTTATAGTCATTGAATGTGGACTTGAATTATTCTTATTATTTCATGTCTTATTTTGATGTTATATATTCCACGATTCCAAGATCTTATTATATCATTTCTTTATTTCATGTTTCTATGCATATGATTATCCTGTTGGTTTTGATGGGTATGAATTATATATTTTATATTTATATTCCACTCTTAAATTATAAAAACTATATATTTATCTTATTTTCAATTATTATCTTTGAGTTATATCAATTATTCTTATCCTTATTAAGAATTTGAGTTGAGCCCTCTATATTTTACCTTTCCACAGGTAGTGAAGGAAAGTAATAAGTATGGTATGTTGATCAGATTATATCATTTATAAAATTTATGGGATAAAGACTTTTTATAAATTAATAATTAACTCATATATTTGAATAAATATGTATTTGTATGAAAACATAGTATTTATTAGTTACTGTATTTTCATTAATTTTTTAAACTCTTAACCTAAATGATCTTGTATATATATTATAATGAAATATTTTTTATGTCATGTAATTAGACAGTCATGTCCATGGTGTATCGTAATCATTCTAATATGATTTTTTTAATATTGTTATTTCAATATATTCCATGGGATAACATAGATTTACACACTTATATTTCTATATATTATCATATAGGCTTCCAATATTATTTATCATAAGGAGGATGAGCAGTCACTATTACAGTATCTAATCTTTTCTACCTCAGACCCTAAGGATATAAAAGAGAGACAGATTAGGTGATTAGAGAGGAAAAAGAAGGCATAAGGGATTCTTTATCCATTATTATCCCTTATTTTTATCTATGGTTTATATCTGGTTGTTTCCATTATTTTTAAATTCATTATCTAAAATTTATGTACTCTATTTATAATAAACATATAATATCATCCTTTTTAGAAACATTATCTTACTGATCATTATTGATTAATGACTTTGAACATATATATTATAATTTTTAAGAAATTATTTTGTAGAAATTCAAAGTACTAACCACCTAAACATGTGAAATGAGTTTGAGGAAATAAAATCATTCCAAGGATCAAATAAATAATGCTAAATTAAATAATGAATAATTACATATCTTCAATCTTTTAATCCATTAATTTTTCTATTAATTCATATTATATTGGAAACCTTCTCACCATGGGTTACAAATTAGGAAAAATGTAAAATTTATTTTTAAGGGTGTGATATTTGAACTGCATTTGGAATTTTCCCTTTTTTGTTCAAGGAGACAAATTTTTTTAGGTGAAATAATTTAACTTTTGAAAATCATTGATTAATCATGCTCAAAAGTGAAAATAAAATAGTTATAAATTCTTGAAAGTCACATGATCATTCAAAATTCATGTTATATTTTAAAATTATTACTAATATTATATTTTCCATGATTCAAATTCATGAAAATTTTGATTACTTTGGATAATTATTTTTATAAGTTCAAGGATATGATTGAAAATTGTTTTTTAATCCCATTTAACAGTGGGTTATAAACCCATTTTTACATTTTCTTTATAATACCCACTTTCTTGGGAAATTTTGGGATATGAATAACTAGTAGATATTACATTTTATTCAATTTCATATCATGATTATTTTAAATAATATTAAAAATATTGAGGCTATATTAGGATGTTTTTATATCAAATTTGATATTGAGACATAAAATATCTTATATATTTTCATATATCTATAGATACAATTAGTTTCATTATAATAATAAATATTAGAATCAGATTAGTCTCTACCACAATAATTATTTTTTATTATTTCATCATTCTAATTATATATAAAATAGAGTTTGGGTTGACACGTGGTGCCACTAAAAATCTTTTTTGACTTAAATAAAGATAAAATAAATTCGTAATTCATTATTTAGAATGTTATTTATTAATATATTTGTGATTATGCTTTATTTCTTCTTTATTTTTTTAATATGTAGACAAAATTAGATAAAATAAGAAACTTTATCATTTTCTAGATGGTCAATGTTGTGATCAATTTAGAGAATTAAAAAAAATTAGAAGTAGTATTTGATGATATATTAGAATAAAGAGGTAATTTTTGTTTTTATTAAGACTAATTATATTTAATTAATCATTATTTAGGAATTTAAAATTCTATTTAAATATTGAATTATAGATATGAACATTATAAACCAACCAAATTAAACCTTAGAGAATAAACCATAAAAATCATATTGACTATTGTGTTTTAAATTCAATGTAGATATTTTGATTTCTTATAACCTTATTAATAGTTTGAATAAAAATGAGATGGAATATAACTCCAATTAAATATTCTTGAGTAATGAGTGAATTAATTTTTTTGGTAAGACAAAATGTAAGTGTCATAGATAAATGAAAACCATGATGTAACTATCACCAATTAACCATTATCATAGAGATGTGATGGATAAATGATTGGTGTGATGCATTAATCCTGTTGTGTTGAAAAAAATTGTATCATGATGTTATTTAGTTCTATGAATACATAGTGTTTCCATTATTTTAAAGAGGATAACAATTTTGTTGATTTTGACCACTCAAGAGAAATATCGAATGAGGATAATAATTCTTAGGATTAATGAGACCATAGTTTTGAATGATATTTAAGTTCTATTAACTCTCTTATATGTTTTATTTGATTTTTATATTCTCTATAAATTTATTTCCATATATTTATATGAAATGTTCATATTTTATTTATTCTATACTGATAATGAGTGAGTATTCACTTGGAATGGGGATCAATTAGGAGTAAAGGATGGTGATTTAATTTGATTTATTGATTTTTCTTGTGGATAATTTTTTACTTAGTGTTTAATTATAATGAAGTCAAATCATATTCTTCATCCATTATTTGAGATAATTAATTGGAATTGGGGAAAATAATATTTTATAGAGAAGAAAATTGGCTATGAGAGTAGTCATGTTTTTTATTTTTTAATAATTATTAGATCTTAATTCCATTTTTAATTTTTTTTCTTTGGATAAAAGGAAGAAAAATCATTTGATAAGTATTTACTGATATTTAATCAATGAATATTTATTACCTTTAGGGAATCACATAAATAATGTATATATTCCAATTCACAAGTTAACAAACCCATATTTAATAGAAAAATCCTTCATCAAAAATTAATTTACCTTCTCTATTTGTAAAGATAAAATGTTTTCAATGTTAGTTATTAGATTTTATAAAATAATTTAAATTTTTTAAATTATACAATTACAAATAAAAATTTTTAAAAATCTCTAGTTTTAGATTTGAGACATATAATTTTTTTTCATCAGTTTTATCAGAGACTCTCTAATACTACACTACATTATAGAAGTTTTAGTGAATGATTTGTGAATTAATTCCGAAATATTTTTCTCCACCCTTGGGAAGGGATGATGCCTAAGGGTGGGTCATTATTGAAATTTTTGTTGTCTCATATTGATTTTATATAATTTTATTCATTGATTCAATTAAAAAAGGGGTTTATTCACCTTTATGTTATTATATAATGTTTGAGTTATCAATTTATGGTTTATGAAATGATCTTTTTATTCCACTTGTTCCTTATTTATTAGAATTTTTATTATTAGAATAGTCATTTTTTACTGTATGTTTTCTCAATAATTTCGTCTTTTATTTAAATAACTAATCCTTCATCTAATTTAACCATTTTAAAAAAAGGAGTATAATTTTTTCTTAATTAATTTTATAATTATACTTCATCTTCTTTATAATGCATTGATGATTATACCTTGTTCTTTTTAGAAAATGCATGCACCATTTTTTAAAAGATTTCATTTGAAAATGAAACCCAATTTTTCTGAGGTGGAGATGAAGTAAAATTTTTATTTTTAATTCCTCATTTATTCTATTAATAATTTATGTAAGAACATATATCTAAAAAAATTTCACATTAAGAAATATTTTTTGATTGAATATCTAATCCCCTTCTAATATGTTTATGAGTACACACAATGTAATTAAATTCTTTCTTATGGTAAATCATAAAATCTTACATATTTTTATTTGAATAATTCTTAGAGTTGAACTCATCTACATGATATGTATCCTATTTCTATGAAATTACTCCAACTTTATAAGTATTAGGATATTTAATAAAAAACTCACTTAGAACAACTCATTTGTGTATAATTGAATTATCAATTTAATTTATCTGAGATGGATGAGAACAATGTGAAAACTTCTTGTATTTAACAACTTTACCATGAATGTGATTTGAAGCCTAGTGTCCAAGGAAATATGCTATGAGGCTAAGTGACCTTCACTATCATTTGTTTCTTTATAAAATATTATTTTATTTTTTATCAAATGAAATCTACAGTATATTTAAGATTCTATAAATAATTTATCAAAACAATGAGGATCTATTGATCACTCATATCTCTTATAAGTATTTTTAATCAAATTTAAGATCCTTTTTATCAGGTTTCTTGAGATTTTGATTAGAATAAAGTTAAATATGTATATATTTAGAAAATTCACATTTTAAAATTTTCATACTCTTGGAATAATAGAAATTGGAATGAAATGTTATATAAACTAATGATCATCTAATTGTTAACAAGACTTAATTCTACCCAAATCATTAGTTCCCCCAAAATGTTTTAAAATTTCTTCACGGTTTAACTCATTTTCAGTTATAAAATTCCTACTATGTTCTATATTAAACATGTTAGCTATATCTACCATGTTTAAAGTGAATTTAAACCTATTTAATTTAAAATAACAAACCTCGTGTACATAATTTTCTAAAATTTAATTTTATTTAAAATAAAATAATATATTTATGATTGATTTTTTTTCAAAAATACAATTAAAATTTATATATATTTTTTAAAAATTTAAATATATATAAGTACCATTTTTATTAAATCAGCCCATTGAATATATAATTTTATTTTAGGGAAACTCTACATTGATTCTATGATGACCCAAACCTAGAAGATTAAATCATGAGGTCATGTTGGAATCACTGTAAAGCCATAAACATGTCAACTAATCATGATAGGGTATAAATAGTGAATAGGATTAAAAAAAACCAATTATTAATTATTTTCCATAAATATAAAAATTAAGATATATACGACCCACAATGAATTATTATTAAAAACAAAATCCGAATTTAATAAAAAAATTAATGTAAATTTAAATCCAAAAAGATTTTAGTTAAAAAAAATCCAAATTCACAATCCTAAAAAGACATAAAAAAGGAGACAATCCACTTTCAATATTGATGGGATATCTCATCCATCATATTTATGTTAGAACTCTGCCACATAAAATAAAAAATTATCCCCTATGATCAATCACTATTAGCATTTTAAGCCTTTCCCCTAGCTACATCAAGAAATAAGACCTCTATATAGACACTCAGATGTGAAGGTAGGTGTGAGTATAAAAATATCCAGTAGGATTTGACCATACCCCTCTTAATAAAGTCTATTAAAGACTTATTAGATAAGTATTAATAATATATGATACATGAGAAATAATAAATCATTTAATAAAAATTCATACTTATGATAATATCATACAGTTTTAAAGGATCATTAACCACGCTATTTTTTCATTAATTCAGGTTTCAACCATTACATAGTACAAAAACAATGTGGAATAACCTATCCATATAAATTATTTAACCCTTTTCTATTAAAAGATGCATTACAGTCTTTAATTATACCTAAATTGACAATATATTGAAACCATTTTTCTTCCTAACAATGGCCTACCCAAAAATCCCATTAAAACTGTGTTATTAGATTCATCCACTCTAACAAACAAATAAAATCTAGTTTTCTCGAAATCACTATTTAAAAAATACCATGGTTTACAACAAAGGACAATAAATAAAAAATATACCAAATAATTTTTTTAATTAAATATTATTAATAAATTTAATTGATAAACACACAAAATATTAAAATAACCATAGAAACACATAAATAAAATTTGGGGGAATCATAATCCACTAAGAAGTAAATTATTGTGACCTAACATAGATGAACAGTACATTATGTCCTCAAATCCTTATATCTGATGTTAAAAAGGTGAAACAATCCTTCAAATCCTATAAATGAGAATAATAAATATATTTTTACATTCAATGTTAAAAAACCATAATTTTTATGCCCTATATCTAATCTATCGAGATAGATCTTTCACAAACAGAAACAATAATGGAGAAACATAGGACCAATAAATATATATGTTAACAAGATGAAATATTAAATAAAATTTTGATATGGTTAATCTTAAATAAAATTTATTTTGGGTCAATTTATAATCCCAAAAGTTTATCCTAAGAAGTATTAAAATCATTCAATCTTGATATAGAGTATCTAAGGGGGTTTGTTAGAGGATAATTTTTATGTTAAAACACAATTATTGAAAACAAAATTGACTGCATGGTAAGCCTATAGTGTTCAGAGGGTTGAAAACCAACTATGGAATCTTATATGTAGGAAAAACCAAAAATACATGATTTTAAAACACAATCCCTAAAACCATTTATTTAACATGAACTCCTCTCAACCAAACTCAAATAATTTTCATGGTCTAACAACATTGTCTTGAAGACCATGCACCCAACCATGTTGTATTCACTACTCTAAAAACGTAAGATTATATAAAAAATGATGAAAACATAAAGGTTAACGTTTTGATCAATCCTAGGACATCCAAATTATAAATATGATAATAATTTTCATCACTTAAAAGGAACTAAGATTAATTCAATATAAAAAATTATAAATTAAAACTGGAAATGTTCATTTATTTCAAAAACAGTATTTGTTAATATCTCTATGACTACATCAAAATATCAAAAGTGTAATATTAAAGCCTCAAAATATATTCTCATGACTATTATAAATCATTACCAATATTTCTATAGAGTTTTAATTTGGTTTTAGATCCCCCAAATAGAAGTGAAGAATCTAAAATAGTTTGAAAAATGTTCTTAGTGGAGAGACATGAAACATGTTTAATACTCCATCATAATGTTGTGGAACATATTAATGATATATATTATCTATAAATTTCTCAATAATATAAAATGTATAAATATAATGAGGATACAAATTAAATTTATTCCAAAGTCTTTTGTGTATATACAAGGATGAAACCCACTAGAAGAATCTATCATTAACAAAAAATCCAAATGAGTATTATGATGATCAATATAATACTTACTATGATTTTAAAACTATCATTAATCACTTAAAAATTAGATAAACTCACTATACAATATCTCACACCTTTCAAGGTCCCAAAATAGATCTCTATCGATTCAACTCAACACATCAATGATCAGAATGGCCTTCCATACAATGCTTTTAAAAAAAATAGATACAGATTAATTATTAATAGTTATTTTTTAGATAAACTCTACCAAAGTAACATGATCCACTCATGATATCATATAATATTTCACACAATCCCAAACCCTATCATCAATATTATATATGGTTTATTATTTCTTCCAATATATCTGTGAGTGATATGATTTATTAATCATCAACTAAGTACCCATCATGTTCAATAACCATCTTCAAAATCTCAAAATATACATGGGATTAGTATATGATATGATAAATGAAGTTACTACATGAATATTAACCATATCACACACATATAGATTACTTATACCATTGATAATTATACACCAATATGAAAAAATTAGCATCACTTTTTAGGCTATTACATAATCACCCAAACTATATGATACATCCAAATAATATTGTTAAGATAATTATGAATTAAATTATTAAACTTCTAAACTTCATTTCAATATACAGAATAGTTTCAAATGTCATGTATATTACTAATTGTCTACCTCCAATCGCTAATAAATTAGGAATCAAGTGACTTTATTATCTACATTTTTCATCTCCTTACACAAAATAACTATTAATTATGTTAAAATAAATCTTAGACCATCTATGATGAACTTAGAAAATGGTGTTATGATATACAATAGTAATAAATGAAAATTTATTTACTTCAAAATAATAAACACTAATTATGTAAAATCTCACATAGTTTGATGTATAGAATAACAAAAAATTTATTAAATCATATTTAATTTGGTGTTATCATTCTATTATAGGAGTTAGTTGAAACCGAGGTTTAGAATTAAAAGTGTTGGTCCCTGTGTGTGAAATTTTCCTATGAAGAAAAATGGAACCATTTAACCAATGTAGTGGATTAGGTACCTAGTGCACCAGACTATAATGAGGGAGTCCCTAGAGAGAAAATATCTACCTTGTGGCACTATGGAGAGTACTAGGATGGGTGTTGGGTGACTTGGTACCTGGTGGTTACTAAAGAATTATTTTTTATAATTTGAATTGATTTAATTTATATACAAAAAATTATTAAATAATTCACACAAATTTTTCCCTTTTAAAGCCACATGATCCCCTCAAAAATCTGAAACTCTTCTTCATTAAATGTGTTATCAATGTTGATTGATCACATAACGTCTTTTTGTCTATCCTTGGTGATTTTCTTAGGCAATTATATTTTTCATCTTCTATTGTTTCTCAGTTTATCTCCATGATATAGTGATATTAACTTGTTCTGACCTAATTTAGGTGTTATATAAGGTTTTAATATATTTTTATCAAGAAACCAATTCAAGTTGAGGTCTTACACCATTAGGGACATACTATTCTGGGTTATGTGGCAACTAAATGTTCCCGTCAATTTTAATGGGTTCACATACTATGTGTGATGTGTGGGTTATTTATATTTCTTAACATGAACTAGAATGGTGTTAAATATCATTCCACTTCTATTAGATCATTTATTGTCAACTATATAATTCATTAGAGGTTTATTTAGCTTTTTCGTTTAAGTATGATGTATCTAACAGTCGTGCTGCCTTTGGAAAGTGCCATGTTAGAAATGAATAAGGAGTTAGGGGGTTCCTTTGTTATGGTATAACATAGGGATCCTAGCGAGATGTCCTAGTACATTCTTCTATAGTGATATGATTTTTCACATACCATCTTATTGATATAGTAGACTTCCTGTTTAGCCCTTGGGAGAGTTAGTGAACTTTTGTAATCAACTATTGATAAGATAGTTAAAAACTATAAACACAATACTTGGAATTCAATGATAATTCTCTCAATTGATGGATAAGACTACTGTGATAATTTTTTCGACAATAACTATTGGAGAATATGATTGATCATTTTGTTAAATTGAAAAATTAATGGTTTTTACCTTTTCACTAATGATTGTTAGTGTTAAGTCATCCACATATTGATTTATATCAGTGTTACATCCTCTATATAAGGAATTATTTAAATGGAGAATCGTATACCTAATGCATTGTATTGGTGTTACATCACCCTCCCATGGATTTTCATTGATATTCCATCATCTATATATAGAATTCTATTGGTGGTGAAGCATCCATATAGGAAATTATACTTTTGGTGTGCCATTCACCCATGGATCTAAATCTATAGTGACTCATCTATCCTTATATATTTAATGTTTTTTATATGTGTTTCACCTGGAGATATGCCATTCACTATAGGGATTTTATTTATTGATATATCATTCACCTTGGGGTAATGTGGAAATGATATATCCTTTATATGATAATATAATATTCACCACCAACAATAAATTATTTTATTAATCTGTAAAAACTACTTAAAGGGATTAGTAAGAACCCACAAACATAACAGAAGACACCAGGTCATCAAATGAAGATGAATATCACAAAACTTATAGACAAGCGCATATTTAAAAGGAAACACAAATAAACCCCAAATAGAAACCACTATCTTAATAAGAAAACACGAATAAATAGAACTCACCAGAAAACATTGAATATTAGTTCTAGAATAGACCAATATTTTTTGGATGAGTTTCTAACATTAAGGGTTGGATGTATGTAGAGAAACCCTTATATGGATATGAGAATAATGTTTTAAAACATCACCAAATCCGAAATGGTAAGAGCGATACCATCCACATTAAGTAAAAACCCATCCTAATTGGAGGATAACCACATAAATATGGAAATATTGGGGAATTTAGGCCTACAAATCTTCTTCACCTTGTACTTCGTTTCTAGGTTCTAGTCAATACTCTGGATCTTTTCTACATTAAGTTCCATATTTTTATCTTTTAAAAAGTAACAATACATGTATTTTTATTTTTACATAAAATATGGATGATTAATTCAATAAGTTTTTTACCTTCCAATGACCCCTAGTAATATTTGGTATGATTTCTATCTTAGGTCTCTCTAACTCTAAATTCCATTTCTCCTTCAATATAGATTCCTTCTTGGAAGACATTGTGATCACATGTTCCAAAAATAAGGAGTTTCCTTTCTAACACCTTGTTTTCATACCCTAGGAGGAAGGATAGACCCCCTTGTTTTTACTTATGGTAGTTCCTATAAAATCACCCAATATAATAGATTATTTTTCCCTTTTATCCCTTATATAACCTAGTGATAATCAACTTCAATAGACATCTCCTCTTCATAACCAGATGAGTCCAAATACCATTTTTTAGATGTAATGGTCTCTGTTTATGGAGATTCTTCTGTGAAAATATGATATGAATTTGAGGAAGAATACTAGTATTGATTTTTTTTCTTTATAAATATCAATTTTTTCAACCATGGACCTTAATAAAAAAACATCCTCATATAGATTTTCAATATGGTAGGAAAAGTTAAGATTAGATGGAACTACCTACTCAGGATAATGGAGCATCCCTAGACCATCTACCCTAGTTGTGGGAATAGTGATGAATCATAAACTGTGGTTTTATATGCTGGTGATAGATCTTTCATTAAAGGTAATTTGATGACGATAACATATTCACTGTGGGGATTTAATTTATTGATAACTCATTCACCTTAAAAAATGATATAAGAAGTTATAGATTTTTTCCAATTAGGAGAATTCAAACTATGGTGCATCATTCCATTAAAACACTCACTAACATAGTTATGGTCCTAAATTAATTCAATATTTCGGTAACCCATGACAAGAAATTTTTATATTCATTCTTATTAATGGAGCATGTCATATCGTGCGTACAATTATATATTTTGAATTTTTTAGTGACATGGTTGGTAGTGTATTATGGATTTTTACAAAAAAAACCTACATGTGTATATCAATGTGCATAGAGATTTCATTATCACAAATTAAATTAATAGAATGTTCCCTGATGTAAACAGGTGATACAGATGGATGGAGTTTGAAATAGTTCTCTATAGAGCCTCAATTCCCAATTTTGTTATTCCCACACTCTTTTGGTTATTTTTTTCATGATGTAAATTTCCAATAAATGAGTGATCTTAATCTTCATATGAGAATGTTTATCCTTAAAATATATAAAACTTTATATAAAATGTGTATATTATTTAACTATGGCTATCCAATCACTGTAATATTTATACTATGCAGTTTTCTTTGAATGATGATTAATTGTTACTTATGCACTTAAATTTGGTTATTTATAATAAAAGATATAACATCACTAAGTTATTTATAGACCCTCAATACTAGTCAGTTACCTCTAGAATATGAGGAATTAAATATGATGGAATGTATAACCCTCTGACTTAGATCCATTAATTTTGAATTGAGAGGACCACTTTAGGACATACTCAACATTAAGAGAGAGTGGGGGGTAAATAATTGTTGGGAACTATTAATGAATTTATAACTTTTATATAATGTACCTCTACAAAATATTAGGATATTAATTTTTATATTCTATATTTCTAATCATATGAAAGTATATGAAAGTAGGTAAAATATGGAATGCAATATTTTTAAGAGGTTCATTACCCCATATAGGTAAGTAGTACATACTATTGATAGTGATGAACAATGTATGGATTATCTTCTATAATATAATACCAAATACAGTGGTTTGGATAGAAAAAATAGTTATCAAAGTGTGATTCACTACACATTAAAATGGGAAATAGAAACAATATTAAATGCCTAGACTGCTGATGACCTTTTTAAACTTGGTTCTCATCACTAGTTATTTATACCAAATAGTGAAATAGTCTTCACCTTCTTATTAATATAATTTGTATCCCTAAGAAATTCATCCTCCAAATTAGACTTCTAGTGGGTATCATAGTGCTGCTTTGTTCTTATCTTTATTCTTCTAAAACATTCACAACAACATACCCGTAAATCATATAATTATTTATAAAATAAAATTAAAAGATGAAATTCTTAGTTCATTTAGAGATTTTATATCTGATTTTATCAACCTATTACTTTGATACCAAATGATAATAAATTCTATATCCATTATCTCACCAAATGTTTCCTTTTCACGATCATTTCATACCTACTCCTAGGATGCTCCTGCTCCATCTAGAACGGGTTGTTCAGCTCGAGACCTATATAAACTTATATTTATTATTCTTATGATCACCACCTAGTAAGGAAACACCATCTAGTATATGTATGGTCCCTTATTCTTTATCAAATATGATAAATAATAAAATATGTTTTTTTACTATACTGTGAACAACTAACTCTACAATTAAGTTCACACATAACTACATAGTTAATTCTTATTCTTCCACTCTAATTGACACACCCTGCTTTTTCATGTACATTTTCTTATAAAATATTCATCAAAATTATTTTAATCGCTAAATTTCATCACGATTATAGAAATGATGAATGTTTAGATCAAATTTAATCAAATTTTGTTTCTCATTTTGGTCTTCGATAAACAAAATCAGATTTTAAATTTCTGTGTCATATTCTCAATCAACCTTTCATACAGTGATAGAATATTTCATGGATCTTTTATATGTAATCAACCTTTATTATTTTTATTTTTACCAACAATAATATTTTATAAATATGAGTGTCTAAATGCTTACACATTTGTTTCATGGGTTTACACAAGTTTCAATTTTATGCATTTTTTATGTAAGTTTGTAGATATGTCTAATTTCCCTTTGGCCAAGCAAAAAAACTTATACGAACCCCACTCTCTTGTTATCTTCACTCAAAACTGTAAGTGCATAGTTATGTACTATATGAAACAATGAATTGATTTTCATTATCTCAATATACTATTGTGATAGAACGTATGTTTAGAGAGAACATCATGCTTTCCAAATGAAAATATAATCATACATGTAGGGAATAAAAACTTATAGGCCATTAAAATGATATGATGCGAATCCTGGATTCATGACATGAATTAAAAAAAATCCATATTTGATGAAAATGCATTTCCTCAATTAAAAACCTTTTCATGATTTGAACTAGTCTCGCAACTTGTAATCATTTCACACTCTTAGCTAGTTCACAACATCAACCCAACAACCTATTCACTTAATGTAATGCTTTCACAACATGAAATAATTCAACATTTAGATTCTATAGAAACACTTAGAAAACTATTGTGGGTCAACTCAAACCCCAAGTGATAACTTATTAATCATTTTTCACATTTATACATAGTCTTCATTAATTTCAATAAACATACATCCCTGAACATTAGGTCATTTTCCCAAGAAAATGATTGCAATCCTCGAAAGTGAAAAAACTATCCCAATTAAATAGGGAAATGAAAATTAATATGTGAAATACAAAAAATAGTGTAAAATTATATATAAATTTATATTAGTCTCACCATTCATAAAAGTTTTGTTTGTTTCACTCATCATATAATCCATATCAAGCAGACTTGTCGTATAAGTTGTATCGAGCTCACCAATCATCATTTACAAAGATTAATTACCATAACATAACTAAAACATTTTAATGTTTCACATTTTAATATTAAACTCCTTTGAAAAATATTTTGTATTCCTATGTAAAGAACATTCTAATATCGAAATACTATTTCCTTTTAAAACACCATTTTCAAGACTAAAATACTCAGAATAAAGGGAATAATGGTCTTTATTTGAAAAATACATGGAATTTTGTAAAGGATGAAAAACCAAATAGTTGTGATGGTGGAAAAAACCCTTGACACCATATACATTAAAATTGATAATCCCTTTATTTCCTTTGGTAAGGAAATTCAAAATGTTTCATATAAAATATGTAAAAAGATTCCTTTTGAAAAAAATTATATAAAATTGAAAAGAGATATAAAATATAATTTATAACTCATTTATATCATTATAAATAAATCCAGAAAATAATTGTATGAAAATATACAAAGAAAAATTTATTTTGAAAATAAATCATTAAAAAATTTAAAACGAGGTTTTCAGTTAAGGTGTCCTCTACCTTGAGTCTTAATCGTTACATATGTTCTTTATCTTCTTTCTCCTCAGATAACCTCAGTGTGATGAACGTTAAAAGTTCTATTTTTAGAATTTTGGGTGAGACCAGGACCTGTAGGTAATGGGGAATTATGTTATGGAAAGACTAGGGTAGATCTTGGCCAAATGAGAGTGCTCAAAGGTTTATAAAAGAGAGGAGATGAGGTTCCCTATTATATGTTAGGGGAAAGGAATTATTGTAACTACATGAAATATTAAATTAATATAAATTAATTTTGAAGGGAAAATGGAAAAAATTGATATATTTTTAATATAGGATTAGGATGGGTAAATATTCCCTCATTCGATAAAATTTCAAATTTTTAGGTGATGTTTTCACCATTATCTCTTAGTTTTATGTCCATGTTAATCATTCTGATGATTATCATCGTATAAATGTTTTTTAAACTATAGGAATAAAGAATGTTACTATAAATAGAAAAGTTTAGAAAATAGACCATGTTTGATATTATTAACCATAACACATTTACGTGAGAAAAAATATCATTTTTATGAATTTTAAATCATTCAAAAAAATATAGTTTATTATATAATATACTTAATTTCATATTTTGGAACTATTCATTCATTTTAAATTTAATGACATAATTATAGTAATATAATTCAAATATATACCTTTCGCACACCCTTAATTTGTTATAATCATCAATGAAATTCACAATAAACTATAAATAAATGAAATGATATTATATTTACAGTTTTCAAAATCATTTACTTCATTTTACAATTTTTTTACAAGAACTATATTAGTGTTGCATAAGGATTAAAGGTAATTATTTCCTCATATAAAATTCAAAAAATTTACCATGATAAAAAATAATATATATTTTAAATAACCATTTATAATTTAAAATAACTTATTTTCATCCTAATAAAAAAATTAGAGATATTAAAACAAAGAGAGTGAAATTTTATTAATTATTTATTTATATTTATATTAATGAAATTATTAAAGGAAAGTGGAAATAAATTTCCCTATTATTTCATAAGAGTTTTGTCATAAGGATGACCCTTATGATGAGAACAAAATGTTTCTATTGGAATTGTGTAGTCTATCCTTACATCTTGTGATGAATATTGCAGGATTAAATGATTTCTCATCTAGGTCACCACTTTTGATTCATGGGAAAGATGTGGTTAGATTTTTCTCAATGATTTGATTGTAATGGAGATTAAATTACCTTGTAAAATAATTCATGTAAAATTTTCAACTTGTTTATCCCTAATAGAAACTCTCATCTCTTCCCACTTCTATAACTAGTTACATACTTGCTTTCCAAAGGCAGGTGGTCCTTTTGGGTTTTAGACCCATGAAACTTTAGAGCTAACATTTTTCGGGATGGTGGGTGGTCGAGCTCATAATGTCCTTTTTTGGAGAGTTATTTCCCACACCGACACTCTCTTATATATTTAAGATATGTTTGAGAATCTATTCCTAATCCTGATATGGGACCGGTTACCCTAAAAAAGAGTAGAGGTTAAATCCTCTTATAGACAAAACGTAGGGATCTTATTAGTGAATCCATCTATATTTATTCTAGATTCATCATGCAGTTACCATTGGTGGGTATCTTATAATATGTTGAATTCATATAACCAAGAACTTCAGAGTGTGTTGTCATCCAAGTATGTAGCAATATTTCGATGATGGGATTGAGCCATCATGAGTCATCCCACGTATCATGTTTTTTTAACAAGAATTAAAACCCATGTGGTTCGTTAAACCCGTGAAGTTTAACATCATTTAAAAAGGACTTATATGAGGGCATTGGGGAACCATATATTTGAGATATAAACCTAAGGAGGAATCCTATGTATCCTCAGTGTAGTAGGAATCAGATTTCTTGGTCAATCACATCCTTGGGACATTCCCCACGATAGATACCCTTTTATAGTGGGTAGTTATATCATACCACTAATCAAGGATTACACATTGAGTTTTCTTTATATAGTGGAGATTAATTATGATAATTATGTGATCATTACAACTCTTGAATCCCATGTGGGATATGTTTGGCGTGTGTACTAAGGGATTTCAATTAATCATACTCATTACATGTGGATGCAAGGATTACATGCTATGATAGATCATTTGATTCATAATATAGAGACTGAGCCTTAGAAAGACAACCTGTGTATCCTAGGTATGGTTGGAATCAGAGTCATCATAGGTTAGTTGACTTCTTAATATGCTGGTTGATGAGGAAGGATGATCAGTCCATGGAAGAGATTTATTCCTAATGGTTGTAGTGTTTGAGATATAGAATGGGATTATATTGATATGGAGCCTATTTGAGATCAGGACATAAGAAGACATCCTTTTTATCCTGGTTGTAGTAGGAATCAGAGTTCTCATTGTTCAATTGAATCAGGGCATACAAACTGATGTTTCCCTTAAATGCGGGATATATCATATTATGCTACAACTGGGGGCTTACAAACTGAGGTTTCCCTTCTTTGCATGAAATATCATATTAATCTATTGGTCAGGGCATACACACTAAGGTTTACTATATATGTAGGACATATTATAATATGTCACTGGTAGGGGAATACACACTAAGGATTCCCTATCTTTATAGAGGATTATGACTTGAATGATATGATTATTGTAAATCCCAAATCCCATGTAATCTATTCTCAGTGTGAGAACTAACAGATATCAAGTCTCAATACCTTTTGATGCGTGACTTATGTCTTTGGATAGTTCCTTTTGATATTTAATATAGAGCATGGGCCTTAGGATGGCGTCTTACAAATCCTCTTTATAGTAGGAATTACATTCATCCCAGTTCACTTGAATCAGTATTTACACACTATGTATTCCATTATATGCAGTACATATAATATTATTGAAATAGTCAGGTCATACACACTGAGGTTGAGCTTATATGCCTGCTAGAAAAGGCCATCCTGTTCCAAGACATCGGCTTGAAATTGCATGGGTTTCTCCCAAAAATCTCTCGTCATCTACCAGACATGTTTGGTTGTATGTATGTCCTATCTTTGTGAAAATCAAATTATCCAGACTAAAATGTCTAGATTATGTCACAATTCTTAGATGCGGATGTCTTGAGATAATCCCATGATCAGAGATGGCATATCTATGGAGTTCTACATGTACTGGTTGATTTTTCTAGGTATTATTGTGAGAGCTGGTTGAATTATACAGAGGACATCACACGGTCTAGGTTTTAATGTCCAAAGGGTGTCACATGAGTTAAGATAACATGTATAGGTGTCTTCAAAATATTTGAATGACATTCTTGAAGGTTGTCATAAGATATGGTTGGTAAGCTCATAGGGATTTGCGAGACCTAGCTGACATACACTCGTGCCACCGTATATTTAGGATACAAGTCCATGGGACATTGAAAGAGATAGATTGCAAGCCTGGAGGGATTCAAGATACTTCGTTGAATTTCCTAGAGGGTATCGTGTGACTTTCATCATGTTTCCATAATAAATCGTGTGATTTGAATGGATTTTCAAGATAGAATCACATATCTTGGATGACATGTCCCAGTGTTATTAGATGGGATGGTTGAGTCAAGAAAATCACGTATATATTAGTATTGGTTTCATAATGTAAGTATCCATACCTTAGTATTTTATTCTAGATTTATTTGCATATGTTCCTTGGATTTGCTTAGTATTTATATTTTTTTAGGTTTCTCTTGATCCAGCAGACATGTGGGGTATCCTTCCTATAATATTGCAAAAATTCCATAAGTCCTTCATCTGATCTCATGTGATCACACAAATTTACTATGATTTTTTATAAACCATGGAGTCATTCCCCACATTTTACATGGTGTAAGACTTTTTATATCATTGTATCCTTTACATTTATAAATCTCATCTTTAGCTCTCACATGATAGGGATCGTTGATAAATGTGTTTTTGAGATGTGGGGGGTGGGTGGTTGTAGGACACACTTTCTTGTTTATATACTAACTTGTGTGGTTTGTATCTTATAGATTTGGGATAGAGTCAGTGAAGGACGGAGGTGTCAATAATTTTCTAAAATCCAACCGTAAGTGTCAAATGACTTTCAGTAATTGAAAGACTATTCTTGCAATGCCTCATTTATAGGATTTTATCTAACTAAATAGGTATTTACTAACTATGTGGACATGCCACGAGGATTACACTATGTCATGAATACATTTCTATGGAATTTTATGATATTAGGACGCTAGTTGAAAATCCTTCATGTTATTTGAGATGACTTGTCTGGGGAATTCCATGCCACAAATGTGGATTGGTCAAGGGTGATCATCAGATCGAGCTGTCTTCCCAAGGGGGAATTGTGTGATCAAGGATTATTTCATAGCCTGTATGAACCCATTTTCATCAGATCAAAAAATCTCCACCTCACAAGATGCTCCTCTCATTTACATTTTTTATTTCCCTATTTGTTTTACAATGGTTAGGGATCTCGTGAGTTTGTGAGATTGTTTAAAAAACAACTCTCCCCATCGGTGATGCATCACATGACCAATAAGGGGTCATGTGGTGATTCAAAAGTATTTTTCATGACCAATACTTCTTTTTGTATTTATAGCCATAGGGGAAGTGAAATATCACCTGATTGTGTTTGTGGCCCTTTATGTGATGCGGGTGACATTCCAACGGTCTCTTGTATGACCAGAGAGACATGTCACTAGGGATTCTATGGTGTCTTGTAAAACATATTGTTGTGTCAAAAGATTTTTATAACCAAAAAGGCTCCTTGATTTTTTATATTATTCTATATATTTTCCAAATATTTTTGATTATTTTCAGGTGTCCACTGATTGACAAGTCATCTAATATGGAGGCACCCATTTGGTTACCATTGCATGATCATGGATTTTATGGTAACACCTCCCAAGAGAAAAAATATTTTTCAAAAATGAAATACATGATCTTCTATAAGGTTATGCATTGTACTTGGAACATTCTCATGAGACCACAAAGGTCATGCGGTTGCGCATTCTGTTGCAGGTTACACAATCCATGTGACCTTGTCCCCCCATATTATTACTTTTCATTATAGGTAAAATAATTACCATATTCAGGTATTTCATCCTTCATGAATTTGAAGATGCTCACTTGGAAGAAATCAAAAAATACCCCCCTCAAAGGTGAAATTTGTGGGGACAAGGGCTAAATCTTAATAAAATTAAATGAACACCTAAGTTTATGGCATTGTCTCTAATTGGTGCCTTGGGATATGTTTGGTCTTCCAAGCTGCGTCTAGTTTTCCATGTAATTATTTATAAATAGTGGTGGGTAGGGTGGACCATTCAATGGATACTGAACCCTCATATCTATTTCACCCTTACCATGATGCATGAAATTATCACAAGGAATTCCCTCAAAAACTGATTGCGAGAACTCACCGTACGACCATTTCATGAGAACTACTTCATAAAACTTTCTTATCCCAGGTTCCCAGTTGAATCAACCACAAAAATATATTTGTTATTTTTTTTACTTTGTCCATGGAGATGAAAAATCTTCTTGAGGGTTTCATAGGATATGCTAGTTCGATTTCATGATACATCAAATATTATGCAGATCACATAACCACATCAAGTTCATGCGATCAAGAGTCTTCTAAGGGTTTATGTGGTCACGTGTTCTTATATTGGTTTATGCGATCCATGAAAAATCCATTGTCTAAGAAATTCATTAATTTTTTATGTGATTGTGAATCCATTTGATGATTCATGTGTTGCACATGCGGCTTCCAAAATTTAGTCATTTTCTTTGACAAGATTTTTTTTCATCTATATGAGATATTCCACTTTTTCTCTAATAGATTATAGATCTCTCCATATATATTCTTCCAATGTTAAATTGAGGGTTATGATAGTCAAGAATTGTGATGCTAACCCTTGATTCCTCATGTGCTCTAACATTGAGGTTCTGAAAGGGAATCTCTTGTCCAAACACTAGAATTATCCTTTAACACACTAACTTCATATATATGGGTTTGGACTAATATATGACGTTTTTACCCCTTCTACAAACTACACCATGACATCTTGATGGGTGTCAACGTCCCTCAAATTCGTTTTTTCAATGGTTTATAAGGATGGAAAACGAATCATAGCATGATCCCAAGGGTTGAATTATATGTCAGTAAACTCTCTCTATGGTCCCAATTATAATGATTTCACCCACCATCCCATCATAGAGTGCTATTTGAGTGAATTTGTCTCTTATCTGAATAACTCAGGCAGTGGATGGAGCTCCAAAAGGAATATTTGACCTGAATGATTCTTTTATGATGAATGGGAATGGTTATTATAGATTAGGAAAAGCTTCTTACAGTTTGCTGGCCAACTATATGCTATCCATATCTATAAAGATGTATGGGTTTCCCAAATTCATCATTTATCACTACCATAATCTTCTTTAAGAACTGACCAATCGTTAGTGTCTAGAAACCAACTGATTCCATTTTACCATGGTGAGTATGGAATCATTCTCTGGGATATCTATCACTAGGGTGGGATACCCCTTCATATAGATATGTACGAAGAGACCCTTATTGCCACAAAAGTATGGGAAAAACTTTGAAATCTTATTACCTAGAGAGAAACATGCTCAAAATCAAGGAGGAGATGTTAATAAAGGATATGACTATTCACTCACTTATTTGTTTCAAATATTGGATCAATATTTTTCATTATCACAATGGAGCTAAGCTGACTGTTATTCACCACCATAAGTGCCCTTACTAGAAAGTTCATGACATTTCAACTTCATATTAGACCGTTTTGGAAGATGGGGATCTTACCTCATGTAGATATCGAGTGAAATAGTAGATATCACTAATCCTTAGGATGGAGGGCTTCATGGGAATGTTCCTCAATCGATAGATTTTCCTAGTTGGGGACACATGCTCAAGAATCCAGGTCAACATGGTTATGATGGTAGAACGACTAGTAGAGGGACAACACCTAAACCTGGAGGTTCCAACTCTTGCATGCCTTTGTCATCTCTTGGGCCACATTTATTTGGGAAGCGTCCCCTATAGGATCAATGGTAATTTCTAGTTTATTATTTTTCTAGATTGGGGAGTATTTCCGCTACTGTGAATACTAAAATACCACAAGGATCCCCAGTGCCTTATTTTGGCTAGGGTTTATTAGCAAATATGGGGTTGGGGATTTTTGATTATCCCGTGATGTGGTAATCGATGTGATAATCTGACCCAATTGCTTTGACTTCACCCCTTATCATGTACTGACCGAGCCAATTATTGATAATGGTGATGGATCTCTTGGAGAAAGGTCATATAACATTTTCATTCGGGATGGGGTTCTTTTCTCTTGGATGGAAGAAGTGATCAATTTTTATCCATAAACATTATATCAGTTTTCTCGCCGGTTTGAATGCACCCAAAGGGTCTTCCCTCTCCCCTTAGCTAGATTGTGCGGAGAAATACATAATAGGATCATCCCATAGTTCTAGATGATACTGGCATGAAAGGATAAAAATACTAAGATCACCTTCCACCTAATATCACCCCCACCTTCTTTGATAATGATTATTCCCATGATAGGGTAGAATCCTATATAGGTGGTGTGAAGAATTAACTAGTTATCCATCTGTGAAAACCAATTGCCTTAACAACACATTGTCAATGAAAATGATGAATTTGATTCAGGACTTGAGAAAATATTGAAGGAAATATCTTCATGTTGTAGAAGACTATCCCAATAGTGCGGAAGAATCTGTAGAGAAAACAAGACCAACAACACTTGAAATAGGAAATAATCATATTAAGGAAAGAATATATGGGGATTCTGAATCATTCTGTTGAGTTCATCAAATTAGATGTTTAGTTTTTATTATGATTTTTTTGGTAATGTAGGAACACGTGGTCTTCTCTCAATAGACTCATAGATCATCAATTTAAAATGAAGGTTTTGATTATGATAAATTAGAATGAGATTTTAGAAAATGTGCGGCTTGTTTATTTAATTAGAAAGTAGATAAATATAAGAAATAAAACAAAATGTATGTTAACGGATTTGATTAATCATGATCAACTCGGGGAATTATAATGATGCTCATAGTTCATTGATTAAACATATAGGTATATAACATCAAATTCGCGGTTTATAACACTTATAAACCAAATAGGATAGCTCTATAAGATTATTTAGAAACACAGAATGATTCACCAATTACCACCAATGATTGGGTGATTTGCGTTCAAATTTATAAATTAATCTCACCAAGGAAACACATAAATAAATTGATGCTTTTTAAATTTTTGTATATTATTTCGATGTGATACTATGAAATAAAATTAAATATACATGATATTGTTTATTAGTGTTTAGTTGACCAATATGAACCACAACAACATCACAATTGATAGGAGGAAGAAGAAGTGGTGAATGATGTGTGAAACATCACATGAATAGGTACCCCCAAACCTGATTATATGAGTCGATTACGATTTAAGAGTACATAAATTAACAAAATTAGAAGATAATATGAAGAAAAAACATAAAAACCTGTAATTAATAAGATCATTTATATTTTTCAAACAATAATCTCATGATTTAAAACAGGTTCCTCCCCTGGTGATCAGAAAGAGTTTAGAACACCATGAAAAAGGAGGAATCCAAAGATATTGAAGTAGCACCTACCATATCCTCTAGAAATTCTAGGCTGAGTATAGGACTCCAATGGGTATACATAATGGTAGATCTTTCATTCTTGTTTAAACTCCCAAATATGGTTTCCAAAGTTCCTTTTTATAGCTTTAGTGGGAGGTGGTTTTTGGCACACATATTTTGAAATACCACTTGCCCCTGGTTTTAGGCTAAAAACCTGCATTATCGTTACTTAGAAAAAAGAAACATATTCTTGAATGACCTTATATATATCTCCATGTCAAATCTGGCAGCCATATAATGTATTAAATGTGGGATATTTTCAAAATAAAAAACCAAAAGTTTGATATTGTGCAAATAATTTTTCCTGGAATGATTATTTTGCTCGGATCCTTAATGGAAAAATTAAGATTAGGTGTCTTCAAAAGAGTTGTATCCCACAAAATTATAGACTTTAACACCCAATAGAATCTCAAACAGATGCAAGGATTAGTTGTAGTGTGTGGTTGAGTCCACTAGATTACATGGAATCTGGAAATATTTGTCCTATTTTTCATAAACTTCATCCTAGATGCTCTATTTCACCTCTAAATACAATGAAAAAATAAAATAAAAAGCTAAATCTATTTTTTAATAGTATTAAAACTAAAATTATTGAATAAAAAATAAAGTTTTATTTTTTATAATAATTATAATTTATAATACAAAATCAGTTAAATACAGTGGTGTAAGGGTGAAATAAAACAGTGAATTGTATTGTGATCACACCCCCAAACCTAAACATTTTTACCCCTAGGAAAAGTCAAATTTACAGAAAAAATAATAATGCATGTAGATACTTTGAAATTCATGAATATTTAACAGTTAATAAAATTTAATTTCATTATAGAAATGCGATCAAAGAAAAAACCATAATACATAGTTAGTCTAAGTGATTATGGAAATTACTGTCTCCTAAATTGTATCTGAATGAAAGTCATGAAGATGTAAAATACCAGTCTCATAATGGAATTAAAATTTATACCATTTCATTAACTCTCCATCTGTGTAGGTGAAAATCATTTCATAATATTCTTTCCACTTTCTATCTAGTAAATATAGATTATTTTAAAAAAAAAAACTTATATGATTATTTCCATCAAATCACCCCTATATACTTTTCTATCATATTTCCAGACCCACTCACTAAATAATTTCTATAAGTCAAAACATAATATCCTAACCTAGATATCCATATATGTTGAAAATATTATCACTCCCCTCATTATTATTATTTATTTTTATGAGGGTGTACATTAGTCAAATAATAGGTACACACACAAAGGTGAATTCAGTAAAATAATGAAACAAATCAGATAAGGAAAAAAATTATGGAATAATCATTTTATAATAATGAAAAATGTTAACCTCACTTATATTTACCATCTTTTGAGTAATAAATATTCACACTTCATGGTTTGGTGCAAATATGTGTGAAGATATTAGTGACATAGTTTACTATAAAATACTTACACAAATGTTATCATTTATCTCAAATGTTTCACAGTGATACAACCATTCACATCATAAAAAACCAATTTACTAAAAATCACACCCTAATGTTAAATTCATGCAAAAATTCACATTCCATAATTGCGACAAATTTTATTAAATATTAAAAAAAACATGGAATCATGAATGTAGACATTTATTTTAAGAAATTTCCATGATTTTTTCAGCATGAGATGGGGGAATGAAGGATAAAGATACTATTCAGGAAGAAAGAAAGATATGAAAGAAGAAAGACGATGAAAATCTTGATGAAATCAACAAGGTGGGGAAAATTAAAAATACTATTCAGCAGGAGAAATAGAGAAGAAAAAATAAAGAAGATGAGAATTCTAAAACACCCAGGGATGTACCCAACACACACACATGTAGAGTTTGTAGTGTCCTCACTATAATAAAAGAGAATATTGGAAGGAAGGATAAAACTAGGTGGAGTTCAATAGTATGTTTCTTCCCAAAGGTGGATTTATTCGATCAGATGCTTCACAAAATCCTTGTAAAAGTGTTTATTTATTTTACCATTGCTGGTAATACTTCAGACACTCCACTCATGAAAAAAATTTATTTCAACAAAAGGGTAAGCATTTGTAATAGTGTAAGGACCGAGCTTTCAAGAACAAAGCTTACCTAAGTGGAGCATTATCTTGATATCGTACTTGTGGAACTTGTCACTGATATAAAAAATCTACTGATGAATCATATCTTCATTTATATCCTTTGTCTTCTCGTTGAATATTCGATATTTCTCATATACTTCATGTTGAATTTCTTCTAAATCCTGAATCTTCATCTTCCTATGTTCACCTACATCTGAGAGAATTTATATAAAATTCTTTAACAGCCTAATATGCATGGTACTCGACCTCCATTGGGAGGTGAAAAAACATTCAAAACTGTAACGCCCCGATCCCAGTTACCCAGAGTCAGTGCATTATTACATAACATTGGCATGATCACAAGAAATATCATGTCTCGAAAGACCGATTAGTTTAGTAGCCTTGGAATAACTAGATACATCTATAAAGTTTTACATTACATCATAAAAAAAGCATCTTGTCTTCATATCCCCTCATACTATCCCTGAAAATCATTCATAAATTACTTCTTCATAATCCTAGGAAAAATAAAAACTTGAAAGGGGTGAGCTTAGATGCTCATTAAGGATAACATTATAGCAGAAGCTTTCATAGATAATCATAAACACTTAAGGCAGTTTATAACTAAAACAAAAGCCTTTTAAACTTGAACTTCAGCATAAAATGGAAAAGATAAAATAAAATAATTCTATTTAATTACTCACATGGATATTCTACTAGTCGAACAATCCCATGAAATATCAATAACCACTTTCATAATGATGGAATGAAAAATGCCAGACTATCATAACCACATAGCCAAGGCCTCGTGCCAAGACTACAAATAAGATTTTTCCAAGGCCTTATGCCAAGACACTAGTTTGTCTCATGAGACCTACCGATGCATCGAGGAGCTATAGAGGGCTCCACCCATCACTTATTAAGTCCAATGCATTCCTCATATGAACATGTTTAAACATAACATAAACATTCGTATTAAAACTAGAATACGAAATGTCAATAATTTAACCACAAACCATGAATGGTATAAAAATAGCACATCCACAGTCAAACATAACTCATTCGATACAATATGGAAGATTGTATTTTATCACATTAACCTCAATCAAGAATAATTAAGGATGTTGACATAGATGAAAATAATCATCAAAACTATTTGAGAGAAATATCCCCCTTTTCTTGAAAACATTTAAAAGTCACACTATTTGTCAAAAAGCCATTTAAAATAGATTTTTGAATCAAAGTGTCCCATACCACTTTGAAACTTTTAAAAGGAGTTTTAATTTTAAAATTTTAATGTCAATATAAATAAATCCTTAAAAAAATCTTTAAAACATGGACATTAATGAGCAAGATTTAGAAGAATAAGTCCTTAAAACATTTAAAAATTGTATTTTAGTTAGAGATTCTAACCAAAAGAGAGACAAATAAATACAAATGATTGAGGTAATCAAAACTTTGTAATATCATGAGAATAAAGGGATTCATGATATACTATGTCAATGTACATTATATACACCATATAAAAGTGATTTGGTGTACAACAACAAAGAAGTCTCAATGGAATGTAAATTGAGATGAATTCTCTTATAAAGACCATATCCTTAGGTTAAGGATAAATCAACGACATAATTATGTGTGAAAAATATAAATACACTAAATATGATTGGACATTTAGTGTAAAACAATCAAAGGCATTCACACATAATCTTGTAAAAACAACACCAATGAATTGGATGTTTAACTCAACAAATGGAGAATGAGTTAAAATTAATCTTATCAAATTCATATCGATGACTTGAGAAATTATCAATTTAGTGATTATGTGTATCAAAAGTATATCCACAGGAAGGGGAGTGGAAATTTTGACATAATCAAATGAATAGTGATTCCACACATAATCTTGGAGTAATATAATAAATGAAATATGCGTAAAGCTGAATGAGTGGAAATTGAAATCTCAAATTCCCTTATCGATTTGGTAACTTATGAAACATGCACCCATGAAAGAAGGATCATAAAATGATGATGTAAATACCCATAAATTAAAGTATATTACACAATGAATAAAATCATGGGCAGTACACATACACCACATGTAATAAATAAGTGGTGAACAATGGAATTCTCACGGAATTAAAAGTGAGATAAGAAACCCCTTACTTTGTACTTTTTCCTTGGTCGACGGTAGGTTTACCTCCTTTATAATGGTGAAATAATTGTTATTTAATTATAAAATAATCATTTACTTTAATATTATATCATATATGATCTTTTAATATTGATTTGTTAATAATATCTTAGAATTATCATCATTTCGGGTGTTAACGGGTTCATTTTACTTTATATTATTTGTTATGTGAGCCATATTCGTTATTAATGGGATGTATATTATTCATATCCAGAATGATATCAAGTCCTTAGATACTATTTTTAAATCATCAAATTATAATTATACTTGAATGGATATGATGGAGAATGAATCTTATCGCGTTCGTGGAGACGGTAGTCTGTACGTACGCATGAGCGACAATATCATTCTTTTGATATTAAAATAATATATAATTGGATGGTATATCATATATACAGAATCCTTGTCATGTTATATTTATTATTTTCATGAGTTGCACATCATTATTATATCCATCCAAATAATAATATATTGAATAACAACTACACCACGACGTGGAGACGGTAAGCCGTACGTACACACGTATGGTGACATGTTATTCAAAGGATGGATAGAATACTGAATATGGTTTTACCATATTTATAATAAAATCAAAGTATATATATGATAATGGAGTTATTATTTTATAATGGTAATAACAAAGAAAGAAGAAGTGGAAGAAGAAAGGAACTTGAAAAGGGGTGGTGAAAACATTACCTCTTCTTCGGGTTCTTTCTTTTGATTTGATCAAAAGAGCTCCTTAGGTTGGCTTTCTGATCAAACTAAGCCCTCTAGGTTGTAGTGAGGGAAGTTGAGAGAGTATTTGGGCATGTGATGGCCGAACCAAAATGCTTTTAATTTGTGAATAAATGAGAAGGAAGAGTGCCCTTTTATAAGAGGGGTGAGGGGCACCTTTGGAAAAGCTAGAAATATTAATTTATAATAAATACATATTCGGTTTATAATGGCTCCAAAGTTTATCATTTAAATGTTAAGGTGAGGATGGGTCGAAAAAAACTCAACCAATAGAATTTAGACATGTTTGGGTCATTATATTAACCTTATATTTAAGTATTAACTCTTAGTTAATTAGTTTCACTTTTACAATGTCTCTTTGTATTTTTATATTATATGGTTAGTAAAAAAACTATATACATCCAAGATACCCCCAAGTGGTCCATTAATGATATACCTATCATGATATAAGTATCTTGGCCAATCCTTAGATTTTTATGAATTTAATATCAATTAATAATATAATATTTGTTTTAAAAACACTTTTATGTCAATTTTGACACTATTCAATAGTTGATTTTTGTGAAACACATAACATAATGATTACTTCGAAAAGAGTTAATTAAATCAATCCTAATATGTCATATTAACCTAGAAAAGTAGTGTAATTCAATAAAAGTCTCAAATTATATTTATTTGGGTATTTATAATATCAATTATACTAATTTTTCACTATTATGGTAATTACTGCATCACCATTGTGTCATAAATAAATTAACTTATTTAATGTCTAAAAATTATAAATAAAATAACATTATATATGAAATCTTTTTAGATTTCTAATTAATATTTATAGTCTAAAATCAAACATATATAACCTTATATAACAATTGTTTTTCTAAAAGATATATGCTTGTGTCATTTTTGTATTTATTTTAACTTAATTAAAAAAAGTGTCATTATCACTTACAAGTGGATCCATGGGGGCCCAAAATCGACCCAAAGATTCCCATGGTCGACCATGTATCAAACAATAGGGTTAAGACACGTTTTAGAGTAATTTAGTATTATTATAATATTATTTGTTTAACCCTTGTTTACCGGATTTACCCTTTAACCATGGTAAATAAAATATTTAACGAAGTAATTATCCAAAATGTCTAAAAATAAAATTTATCTATTTACACAATTTGAACATCCTGATTCCAAATATGGAATCCATTTTTCCAAATTCAAAACACAGAAGTGGAAGAAATTAATTTAAAATTAATTCCCGTTGTTAAAACAAAAAGCGTGTTTTTAAGAGATAATAACTATCAAAAGATTGGCACTTGTTTATGTCTGGTTTAAATGTGAAATTATATTCAATGACCCACATTGTATTACATGGTAAAAATATATTCTAAATATAATTTAAAACCACTCAAATTCATAATTTATCACTATTAATTATTTTGATTAAAAAAGTTGTTTTTAATTAAAATTTAGTAATTTTCACTATTCATCAAAATATGAAAGTTATCCGAAAAGTACCAAAATTTCACCCTAGGCTAATTTTGATATTCCGAATCCAAAAATGAAGTCCATTTTGATAGATAGAATTTATAAAATTTCAAAGAGTAGGTATTACTATTCATAATGGCTAGTTTGATTGGTTATGGTGTGTTAAAATCTCGAAGTTGCGTACAATGCACGCCATTGCATTATTCGAAAGGAAACGTACTGTGGAAGCATGGGGTGTTACAAAAACACAATACTATATGGTGAAATTGTGATAAGAGTTTTAAATATAGTACAATATGTCCAAAATTCATCATCCAAGTGGAAAATGAAATCTTTCATATTGGGTTATACAATTTTTTCCAAGATTCTCTTAACTTCTTGATTCTAGATTTCTGTTTTTTCCATTAGTTTGGGGGTGGTATTCAGGGGATACTTTATGAACAACCCCATACTTACAGGGAATGTTTTTCATGTTACTATTGAAAATATTTGAACCTTAGTCACTATTGTTAAATATTTGAAAACCAATCCTACTAAAAATTTGGTACCATCTAAAATAGAAAACTATTCAAGATTCAATGGTCATAATATCCTTTTATTCCAGCCATTTAGAGATATATTCAGCATATAATATGATGAAAACAGAGCCAAATTAAATTGGAAAAGGTACCATTAATTCAATGCCCCATGAATAGAAGATCTCACAAAATAAAATGGGCTGTTGGGGAATTTCATTCATCTTAGAGATATTCCCTATTAATTGACATCATGTTCATGAATTAAAAAATAAATGGGAATCCCAATAAAAATTTGTCCAATAATGTCATGATTGAAGGAATTTTTGAGTTATACAATGAGAGCCAAAGTGTCCACCCTAAGATAGAGTGTGGAAAAAGCTTAAACCATAGGTGAACTCGTGGTCAGAGACACACCAATGAACAACTTGGTCACTAAAAATTATCCAAAAGTCAGGATTATCGCAAATGTACCATCATGAATCATTATTAGGTATCTAGGATTTTAAAGTGCTAAAATATTTAGGGACCCTATATGTTTCTATAAAATTCATAATGATTGTGTATCATGGGGTGAAGTCCAGAACAGAAAAAAAAGGTTCTCATGAGGGAATAATAATCCAATGTGGGGGTGGTTTGACATGATGGTCCAGTGGTGTGAAAATTATTCTAATATGGTTAGATACCACATTTTAAACTACACTATTATATCAAATATCACAATTAATCTTTTTTAAGAGGATAATGCACCGAATGAGGCGGGGTTTAGCTTCAATTTTTTTAAAAGAAAACAAAGGGCATCATGATAGGAAAACACAATGATGTTTGACCCAAGAAGATATGAATGTAATTTTTTCAAGGAAAACACAATATAAAGTAGTTATTTTCATTTTTTTGTAGTTTACTTGGGTAGGGTCAAGGGTATGTGAGGCATATGCAATGACATTAGAAGCCTTCTCAACCCTTTATGATAAAACTTCCCAAACTGCAAATTTAGAGGCGTCACACATAAGTTCAAAGGGGAGATCCTACCATGGTGGTTGGATTATGGGAGGTGACGTGGGACTCATTTTTAGTGAATTGAATGAATCATCATATTTTTTATCAAATAAAAACAACGAATATTTTTATAATAACAGGGACATGGTAAGTGCAATCTTACTAAAGTCTATAATGAATCATTGGTAAAAACTAGCAAGACCCAAGAAACAACGCACCTCACAAATTTTTTTTGGATATAGAAGGGATGAAATTAATTCAATTTTTTATTCATGAACTTTAATTCCATCATTTTAAATGGCATTCCCAAAAACTATTCCCCAATCAACCATGAAATTCTATTTATCATAATTTAATATGAGATATTTTTCAGTGTAATGGTGGAGGACATAACCTAGGTGTTCCAATAAATTATCAAATAAATATTCATAATCTATAAAATCATCCATATAAACTTACATAAAACATTCAAGGTACTCAGAAAATTTATTCAACATATATTGCCGAAATTTACAAGGAGCATTACAGAGGAAAAAAAGTCATTAGACTATATGAAAATGTGTCGAATGGATAAGTAAATGTTGTTTTTTATAATTAGGGGATATTTGGATTAAAAAATAACACGAATATCCATTAGGGAAACAATAATGGGACATACCATCCAATATTCCCTTAATTTGGTCAATTAAAGGTAGAAGAAAGTGGTCGTTTCATGTCTCTTGATTTAGTCGATGGTAGTGAATACAAAGTCACAAACTATTTTGGAAACAAGATGGAACCACTTAATTCTATTCATTTTACACAACCATAATTTAATTTTTTTAGGGAAAATTTTCACTATGCTATCCCATTTACTATCAGATATAAGATAGATGATCCCAGTAGCAAGCATTTTATGAACATGCAATTTTAACACATCAAGGATAGTGGGATTCAACTATATTTGATCCTACCTTTTTGGTTTACCCACATAATCTAAAATTACATGGAACATAAAAATAGATGGGTTAATCCTGGTAATATTATCAAATTTCCATTATATTACCTTTTTGCACACTCTCAAAAGTCTAGGTTTCAGGCACAACGGTTGCACGTGGATGGCTGTACCAAACATTGATTTTCCAATTAACAATGATCAATATGAGATCCTTAACGATGATAACATTCCATATATTTGGAATATAATGAAGAAATAATGAAAATATGGGAGTCCAAGAACCATAGATAGGATCATCATATGTTGGTTAAAATTAATTTAATTAAAAGACAAGAAATACCTTGATATAATTCTCTCTCCGTTGATGTTTCTGGTCATGATCCAATGTGATCTGTTATTGGGTAGTAGAATACAAGTATAGGCTTCCTCTAGCGGTGATATACATGTGATCCACGTATCTCTAGACCTCACTAATGGGATCTATGAGTGCTAATGTGGAAGAGCCTTCGCTTCAGATGTCTGCCTTCGATCGCCTTGAGTGCTACTTCCAAAGTGCTCTCCTTGATCCAGTGGAGAAGGATCTCTGTTGAAACATGACAGAGTTCTTAGAGGAATGTAATCTACTCTTATATTGAGATATTTCTCTAGATCTATTGTTCACAACCACAAATAATGGCTAGATTTCATGAGAATAATGTAATGATGGTTTTATTACTTAAAATAATAAAATGAATTAATTACCCAAAATCATTCATTAATTTCATTTAATTATTAATAAGAACACATGTCTAATAAAAGAATTTACTATTATTATAACATGACATGCTCCCAAAAAATGAAAAATAATATTATTTAATAAAATAAATAATATTATTTCTCAAAAATTCCCTAAAAAACTTCTTGATGTGTGCATTAATACATGGTGTGTATGTTTGTTTTTTAATTTTGTTTATTTCCTCCACCACTATTATTAGACCTTGAATAATGGCTATTTATTTCTCAAATAAACATAAATGCAATACTTTCTAATAAATATATTATTTCTCCCATAATATATTCTCTCAAATAACCAGTGTCGAAATAAATGCAATCATGAATCCTTGAATAATTGTTTAACCACTATAAGGAACAATCTTTATTCAACTTATTAAATGAATATTTAATTGCGGTACATCGAAACACTTAGTGTGTGACCCTATAGGCTTCTTTTCAGTGAAAATAGGTAGATTCTATCGAAAGTCCCTGGTTAGAGTCTAACAACATGCTAAGGAAACCATAGAGAATGAATTTAACACCACAATGACTTTCCACCTCATATGAACGCTTACTGTGTAATGTAATCCCTTTGTCTAGATGTCTCGAATCAAGAAGGTTTTATACTAGTTCCATCAATCCATGTGCTTGATTATTCATTCTATGAAATTTAAAAATTTACCTTTCCCATTCCTCACTATGGCCATCGATTTATTTAGGCTATATAAATTCTATCAAAAGGCCTAAGATATATATTTCCGTTATGGAACATAAGGGAAAAATCCTTTCTCGAATTATCTATTAATGTAGTATTACTCGTGACACACCCAACATATCATACTACACTAGGAACAGTGCGTCGTCATAGTTTTCGTCAATACACTTAAGTGGGCGAGTTTTAATACCAATTAATAATAATCTTAATGTTTAAGGACCAATACACTTGTCCACAGACAGGATTATCCAATGACACTATGAAATGTGGATTTCCTATTGGCGTGTCTCATTCTCATAATATCCTCCTAGATATTACCATGGTCACACACCAAGTGATGTTACCTGAATGTTTTATGAGTCATCACCCCTAATGGTATGTTTAATTTGTGTCCCTCAAATAACATCATTCAGCCATATAACATATATTCAATAGTACTGTTATGGAACATCTGAGTTCTCATCATAATAGTGATCCAATATGACCTTTTAGTGCAACAGTTATCCTTAGGACATTATTACATGACTTGTCACATATAAGAACAATAAATATTTGATAAGATATTTATCAATATTAAAATCCATGAATATAAGATTATCAAAAAGAACAAAGTAGTTGGTTCTAGGCCACCAACTCCAACAGACTTCCACTTGGACTAGAGCCAACTACTAAAAACATTTAACCCACTAGATCTCACATGATATTCATGCTTATACTAATATAGGACTTTAGTTATGGGGTTTCCCACATTCTCTTATATGGACACTCTCCTCAATGAAACTTCACCCCATTGATATAAATCCCTCAAGATGTGATACTTCTAGAGAATGTACTTTATCTATTGATGTGACCTTGGTTCGTTTTAAAGATCCACCATTTTAGTATTATCAAAATACAATGTAATAAGTTCTTTACATTTAGGAACCACTTCATGATCCTTGACAAATTTATAATTCCAGAAGGCTTCCTTGGTTGCATCAAAAGCCACTATATATTCAGAATCTGTTGTAGAATCTGTGACAACAGGATGATTTGAACTCTTCTAGCTCATAGATCCTCTATTGAGACAGAAAACATATCCTGGTTGGGACATTAGATCATTATGTTTTTTTTCTGAAAACAAGAATTACCATACCCTATGATGACAAACTTCTCTTCTCCTCCATATACCAGGAACATATCCTTAGTTCTTCTCAGATACTTATGAATAGTCTTAACAATAGTCCAATGATGTTCTTCTAGAATTACTTGATATCATCCTACCATGATTAGTGTATAAGAATCATCAATCCAGGTACATAACATGGCATACATGATGGATCCTAGTGCCAAAGTTCATGGGATCTTACTCATCCGATCATTATCCATTGTGTTTGAGGAAACGTTCTTTTAGAAAGATATAGGTCATGTGACATGAGAGCCAATTCTATCTTTTATTGTTCCATACTAAATCTCTTTAGTATTTGGTCAATATATGTACCCTTACATAGTCTATGAGGAACATTGGATCTGTCATGAATGATCCTGATCCATAGAATGTAGTCTTATTCATGTATGTCCTTCATGGATCCAACAAGCCTGTACCCAAGTGGTAGCGACTCCTATTTGGAATCCAAAAGGCCTAGGATCAAATCCAGGTAGGGATGAATTTTACAAGGTACTATAGCAGTATTGTAGCAGGTCACTATTGCAGTACTATAGTAGGAGTGGAACTGTAGCAGCAACGATGCTGTTGTGGCGGAGGCACTGTAGCAGGAACTGTAGTGGTGGTGATATTGTAGCAGCGTGTGGACTGTAGCAGTATTGTTCACTAAGGGGTCCTTTGGTCCAAAAATGGGCATTCAAGCCTTGTATTCAGGCCACAAGGCCATGGGCCTTCTATCTATGTAATGGGTCTCCCTCTACCCTATCCTAAAAGAGGTCTTTTCTTTAAATAATAAATTGAGGCTTCAGCCCCAACCTTTAAAAAAACCTATGTCCTTCTTGGAGAAAATTTGTTCAATAAGTCCTTAACTTACTGTAAGACTAGTACATCATTTCCAATAAGTAATATGTCGTCAACATATATTACCAGGATAACAAATTAATTCCCATTAAACTTATCATAAACATATGACTCACATTCATTCTTAATGAAACCAAATTACATTATGGCTTCATCAAATTGAATATTCCATGTCCTAAATGATTTATTTAATACATAAATGGATTTATACAATTTTCAACCCCGTTTGTCTTCACTTGGTATCACAAACCCTTCTAATTGTGTCATATGGACATCTTCCATAAGGTTCCCATTAAAGAATGCAGTTTTAGCACCCATTTCTTCTTATACCCATGGTAAGATAATATAGAATGTATGATTCTTATGGATTAAAAAATGGAAACTAGTGATATGGTTTCATCCTAGTCAATTATTTGACACTATCTGAATCCTTTAGCCAATATAATTTCTTTATAGGTTCTAAATTGACCTTCCATGTCAAGATTTCTCTTAAATACTCATTTCCATCCAGCAATATTTACATCAAAAGGATAATCAACTAGAACCTAGACCTAGTTATGATACATGAAATCCATCTTAGAGTTCATAGCTTCTAGCTATCTTGCATCTTCTAGGCACTCTACTACTTCCTTGTAGGAGAGAGGTTCAGCATTTTCCAATAATAATGATTCACCATCCTTGGTGACTAGGAAACCAAATCTCTCTGGTTCCCTTACCTCTCTTGATCTCCTATGCAGTACTTGAGTTTCTGGAACCGCTTCCACAGGGACCTGTGGAACTTATTCCTATACCAACTCCTCTATATATTGAGCAACAATATCATCGAAGTCAATCTTTCTCCCACTATCCTTTTTGAGGATGTGCTCCCACCCATGAAAGAAATCTTGTCTAGCGACATTCAATTTCTCTTCTGAAGGGTTATATAGGTAATATCCTTTCTTTTCCTTGGGATATCCTATAAAGATACACCTCTTGCCCTAGGTGAATGTTTATTTCTTGAAAATGCCTTAACAAACACCATGCATCCCCATACACGTGTGTGCGACAAAATGGGTTTCTTTCTCCCTAACTCAGAAGTAATTCCATTTTCCATATTAGTGGGTACTCGGTTTAATGTATATGTTGAAATTTGTAATGCATATCCCCAGAAGTATAATGGAATATTTACATGAATCAGCATCGACATCATCACATCCAAAAAGGTGTGGTTCTTCATTTTACTAACACCATTCCACTATGGTGTATGTAACTCCCCCAAGATTTAATAGTATGTTATCTCATTAAATTAATTCAATAGTTTGTGATACATGCAACACCGAGTTCGAACGCACCACAACTTACTAAACTAGCCGTTCAAAAAGAAGTTATGAATAATATTAAATGTATTTTGAATCTTATATACTCTATATAATTTTAACAACCATATTATGTGTTCTGTAGATATAATATAAGAACAAATTCAATTTTTTCAATAAAGGAAGTATTTTTCAGAAATGCTATTTTACCCACCTTCTAGGAGTATTTACAAGTTTGCATAAAAATTAATTTTAACGCTTTTGTGAGTTTAATTTGAAAAATAAGAGAGACACAGTTAATATCATTCTGTAAAATGTGATTCAATCAGATGAAAATAATGTTTTTGAGTAGTAACTTTTGACTTATTTACAATAGTTAAATGTTAATAGGGTAATTAAGGGTAAAAATGATATCATAATTACCCCAAAACAGGTCCTAATTCTATTAGATAAGTATAATTTGATCAAACACAACATTAGGAAAAAATTATGATCATATTTTGTCAACTTGGATTACATTAGGACATTTATTATTATTTTATTTAAAGAAGAGTTAAAAGTGTAAAATTCCGAGTTTATTAACTAAACCATTTTTAATATAAGGTTATACATAAGATAAATTAGACATTAAATATTAATTGGAAAGATTAAAATATTACCTACATAATGGTATTTTATTTATAATTTTTAGAAATTAAATAATTTAATTTATTTATTACACAATGATGATGTAGTAATTAACTTATAAATGAAATATTAAAATAATTGATATTATAAATATCTAACTAAATGTAAATTGATACTTATGATGAATTCCACTATTTTTATAGTTTAATATGACATTTTAGGGTTGGTTAAATAAATTTTATTTAAATTGATAATGTCGTTATGTCTTTCACAAAAATTAAATAATAAATAGTGTAAAAATTGACATAATTTAGTTCTTTTAAAAAATTATATATTATTAATTGATATAATATTTCCAAAAATACAAGGTTCGGATAAAAGACATAGATATGGTTATAAATATTAATAATAAACCACTTGGGGTTCTCTTGGCTTGTTTTAGTAAGTTTATTAACCATATAATATAAAAATACAAAGAAACATGGTAAATGTCAAGCTATTTAACTAAGAGTTAAATATAAAAGATAAGGTTGATATGATGACATAAATATATCTAAAACCTATTGGTTGAGAGGTTTTTGACCCATCCCCACCGTATCCCTTAAATAATACATTTTGGAGACATTATAAACCAAAAATTATTTTATTATAGAATAATATTTCATGCTTTTCATAAAGTGATGCTCACCTCTCTTATAAAAGGGTACTTCCCCTTATCCCTATTTAACACCACCAGAGAAATTTGGATCAGCCAAAACCTACCCAAATATCCTACCAACATTCCTCCATTCATCCTAGAGTCATAAATTTGGTCATAAAGCCATCCTATGGAGCCATTTTGATCAAATCAAAAGGAAGAACCCGAAAAAGAGGTAAATATTTCATCACCTCTTTCAAGTTCTTTTCTTCTTAAACTTCCTCTTTCATAGTTATTCTAATACCAAAATAATAAATCCAGTACCTACTACATACTGTGCTATTTTATAAATATGTTACAACCATATTTGTTATTCTATAAATCCTATAAATGACAAAGTCACCATACCTGCGTACATCTGGATTACCATCTCCACATCATGGTGTAGTTTGTTATTCAAACACTTCATTATTTGGATGGGTATAATAATGAGTATAACTGATGTAAATAATAAATATAACATTTTAATTATTCTTTATATTTTATATTAAATCCAATTACAAACTATTTCACCATCAATATGATGATATTGTCGCTCGTGCATACGTACAGATTTCCGTCTCCACGACACGATGAGATCCATTCATATGTTCACCATTCAACGATGATTATAAAAATGTATATTATTAATATGTATGTAATATATGAAATTATAGTGCTACTGGATATATATATATATGTGTGTGTGTGTGTGTGTGTGTTTGTTTGTGTTTGTGTGTGTGTGTGTGTATGTACTTACATATATCTTATTCACTTACTTCCATTCAAAACGATATGAAAACGGAAACAGCGTTTTTGCGTACGTACGACCAACTATCTCCTTAAACAGTGCCTTCCATTTCATATATCTATATATTATAAATATTTATATTCTTAATATATATGATATATAAATAAAGGTTTATATTCTATAAGTATTTAAATCAGTATCTAAATGACACAAGGTAAAACACATATGATAATGAAAGCGATTATTACCAAAAATGTTAATTTAACTTGGAAATCATTATTAAATGTGAATTATAAAGTCATAAATTAATCATTCATGATACAATAAATATGTATATGGTTCTGGTATAACTTAATAACATACAATGGTCATTATACAGGAGGTTAAACGTACCATCGATCAATGGAATGTGCAATGTAAGGGTTAATTTCACAATCTCTTTATCATATGAGGTTATTTTTACATAAGCATCAACTGGGGAATATTTACTACCCATGTACATGTTTTATAAAAGTTTTTTCAAATGGATTATTTTTAAGGTAATTTTAACTAAAACATCTTTTTAAATGTTCTACAGATTTATTCTTCTAAACATTTCACATTAATGTCCATGTTTTCAAAATGGTTTTAAGGATTTATTTATATGGACATGAATGTTTTAAAATGATAATTCCTTTCAAAATATTCAAAGTGGTATGGGACACATTTATTTAAAAAAATATTTTAAATTACTTCCTTTATATGACTTTTAAATGATTTCATGAAAAATCGATATTTCTCTCAATGATTTTTTCCATTCATTTTCAACTATGTCAACATCCTATATGAGATATTATTCTTGATTGAGGTTGATTTATTATGATTCAAATATACCATAGAGTATTAAATGTTTTGGGATATGTTTGACTATGGATGTGTTATTTTTATACCATTCATGCTTTATGGATAATGTGTTGACATTTCATTTGCAAGTTTTAATACGAATGTTTATGTTATGTTTAATCCTTTTCATTTGAGGAATTAATTTTACTTAGTAAGTGACGGGTGGAGCCTACTATAGGTCCTCAATGCATCGATAGGTCTCATGAGACAAACTAGTTTCTTGGCACAAGGTCTTGAAAAAATATTAACTATAGTCTTGGCACATGGCTTTGACTATCTGGTTATGAAGTCTGGAATTATTAATTCCTTTATTATGAAATTAGTTATTGATATTACATGTGATTATTCGACTAGTAGAATATTCATGTGAATAAGTAAATAGAATTATTTGATTTATGTTTTCCATATTATGCTGATGTTTATGTTTAAAAGGATTTTGTATTAATTTTATATATGGACTTAAATGTTTATTCTTATTGATGAAGGTTTTTTCTATATTGCAATCCTTAATGAGCATCTGAGCTCACCCCTTTCTATATTTTATTTTTCCCAAGATGCGAAGAAGTATATTTTGATTGACCTGTAGGGTTAATATATGATATATGAATGTGGTCAATGGAGACAAAATGTTGTTTTTCATTTGATAATGTAATTTAACGTTCATGTATGTAATCTATTTACCTAGACTGATAAATTGATCGGTCCATCAGGACATGATTTCTTGTAGTCATGTAAATTTATTAAAATAATGCACCAACTTTGGGTAACTGGGGTCGCTGTGTTTCAGTTGGTATCAGAGGAAGTTTAACAACAACCTAGGAAACATATTTAGATAATAATTGTTTAAAGAACATTACCATACAATAGAATTTGAGGATTAGTGTAGAAGATCTTCTTATAATTTTGGTAATGTATAGATTTTGTGTATTTTCCAAGCAATACACACCAGTCTATATACAAGAAGGTAGAGGTGTCTCTAGCATAGATGAACCTAGGAGTTAAAACATCGACAAGGAATTTCGGGATTGACCTAGGGTATCCTGGTACATGAAAAAAATCCTAGATACACTCTTAGTTACTAAACACCCCGGGGATATGCTTAGGATAATTCACATTTTCATTACAAGACATTATGAAGGATTTAAGAGTAAATATTTCCTCAATGAAAATATTTTATGAGTATAGATTATACGCATAATATTTTCAATTTATGTTAGGTATTTTACAAGTTTGGAATTATGCATTGAGATTAATAAACTAACCCAGTGTATGCCATTTTTAGAAATGGTTCCCAATAGATGGAATGATAACTCCAACAATACACATGATCCAATGATTAAGAAGGATAAAATATTTTATGGTATTAAGGAAAACTTTTGAATGAAAATTGTATCGAATGTATTATCATCATATGAAGAAATAATATCATGTGTTAATAAGATAAGTAATGAATTCTCTGAGTCCTATGTATTTTAAGGGAATCTAGAGAAGAAAAGGATGCAAGATAGAGATAGATGGATAAAGGGAATAGGGGAAAGAAGGATTTTCCCATATGTAATAACTGTGGAAAGAATCCCCTTGGTAAATGCTTGAAGGGAATGGGAGTTTGTCACAAGTGTGGAGAAAAAGGACCCCAAGTACGTGTTTTCAAGGGTAAGAAAAAAGTTTCAAATGTACAATGCTTAATCTTCAAGGAGTTGGGACACTATGTGAATCAATGTCCCAATCATCAGAGTATACCTCAAATGATGTTGTTAGATAACAACCAAGTTATGATATTACAATAGATAAAGAGTAATGGCAAGTTTTCTTATGTTGATATTAAAGAATTATGTCATTTGAGTGTTGTATCAATGATGTACTAGTTATAATAATTATGGAGTGTATAAGGATTTTACTATAGTATTATTTCATTAAGGACTTGAGATTGTGTGGAACAGAGAAAAGTGACTCAATAGCGGGTTAATTTTTTTTTAAAATATATGGTTGAGAGAATGATAAACCATAATATGGTTCTGATACAGTGGTAGTGATTTTTTAATAATATATGATTGATTTGGATAAATTATATTTGATATTCTTGACTACCTTGAAACTGATTTATGATTTGTATATTCCATCATTATTGGAATTTAAAACATTTTTGGATAGAAGGAGTATATCCAGTATTATATAGGGAATAAGGGAGCGTGAATGTAATCAATAAGGTTTTATGGTAATTCAGTTTGTTACATAGTTTTAAAATAATACAAGATGAAGGTTTTCACATGTAATAACATGGAAAAAAGGAACTTCTTTTTGTTTACCTTCCTTATATATTTTAGAATGTGAGTTTGGAAAAAAGTATTTTGGATAATTCTAAAGGATGGAATCGAATATGTTTTTCATTGGATACTATTGTTAAGGTTAAATAATTTTTTGAGATTATTTTTGGATGGTTATAAAAAGGACAACCCGGAGGTTGGGCAACAACCCGTCGAGTCCAGCAAGGCCACGAGACTTGAACCCGCAACCGATTAGAGACAAGGGTGTATCACCTACCACTGGCCTACATGATGTCCTTGTTTGTATAATGTAGTTTTTTTAAATGATCAGATATATTAATTATAAATTAATTTTTTTATAACCCTATACAATTTGTATAAATATACTATTTTTGAATTCAATAATCCTTTGAAGTGAAAGATTTGTTTGTGGAAGATATTAGTTGAAGGATGAAACTCTACTTGTCATGTATATATATATATATTCCTCTTATTCTGTAAATAAATTAATTCTTAAACATTAGGGAAGGGATCTTAAAACAAAAAATGTGTTATCCTAATACCTTATGTTTTGTTGAACTGATGATATTTTACATCATCTTAGATTGATGGCTCTCGGGACCCTGATTTTACACTTCTTTTGTGATTGATGACCTCAATCACTCGGTATAAATATTTATGCTTTCCCTCTAATGATTTGTCTCTAATTTCCTCCACTGTTATCTTAATCAATATCATAATTTGGTAGTGACTTTTTTATTCCCTTTTCCTCGTATTAAGACTAAATTTTATTAACCCAATTTCCGATATAGGTTTTCCACAAAGGTATTTTTCGATTTTTAATCTTCTATTTTCGAAGAAAAATTTCAAATTGTGAGGGAACAATTTATTGATAGAGGGGAGAATGTGACACAACCAGCTTTTAAAATACGTTATCTCATTAAAGTAATTCAATAGCTTGTACTACAAGCAATACCGAGTTCGAACGCACCACAACTTACTAAAGTAGCCGTTCAAAAGGCATTTATGAATAATATTAACTTCATTTTGAATCTTATATCTTCTATATAATTTTAACACCCATATTATGTGTTTCTTATACATAATATAAGAACAAATTCAAATTTTCAGATAAAGGAAGTATTTTTCGAAAATGCAATTTTACTGCCTACTAATGGTGAATTTTTTTAAATGAAATATCTAGAAATTTTATATTAAATTTGAAAAAATAAACTTCTTATATAGAAGTGAGACATAAAAAATTTATTTTGGACAAATTTTTGGTACTTTTCTGATAACCTTCATATTTTGATGAATATTAAAAAATACTATGTTTTAATTGAAAACAACTTTTTTAATCCAAATAATTTATAGTGATAAATTATGAATTTGAAAGGGTTTTAAGCATAATTAGATTATATTTTTATTATTTATTACAATGTAGGTCATTATATGTAATTTCACATTTAAATTTGACAAAAACACATGTCAGTCTTTTGATAGTTTTTACTTTTTAAAAAAACCAATTTTTTGTTTTGACAATGGTAATTGATTTTAAATTAATAAATGAAACTTATATGTTTTTAAATTGGTAAAATGGAAATAAATTTTGAATTTGGAAGATCAAAATTATCATAGGGTAAATTGTTTTTAATTATCTGAAAATTTTCAATTTTTGATGAATAGTGAAAAACACTGCATTATTATTTTAAACTGACTTTTTAATTGAATGATTATTTATATTATTTAAATTTATTTTAAGAAAAAATTGATATATAATACATATTTAATTTTAATGTAATTCATTGGAGTAATTTTATAATATAATTAGATGTATAAAATTTTATTGAACTTTGTATCGTTTTTTAACCACCTTCTAGGAGCATTTGCAAATTTGTATAATACTTAATTTTACCTCTTCTGTGCGTTTAATTTCAAAAATACGAGAGACATGGTTAATATCAGTAAGTAAAATGTGCTTCAACAAGATGAAAATAATTTTTGGTGAATTGTAACTTTTAACTTTTATTAACAGGTTAAAAGTAAATAGGGTAATTAAGGGTAAAAATGATATTATAATTACCCTAACACATGTACTAATTCTATTGGATAAGTTTAATTAGACCAAAACCAACCTTAGGAATAAAATATGATCCTAATTGGTCCACTTGGATTAAATTAGTACATTTATGACTATTTTATTTAAAGAGAGTTAAAAGTGTAAAATTCAAAGTTTATTAACTAAACGAATTTTAATATAGGGTTATACATAAGATAAATTTGACTTTAAATATTCATTATAAATCTAAAAATATTTCCTAAATAATGGTATTTTATTTATAAATTTTAGACATTAAATAATTCAATTTATTTATGACATAATGATGATGTAGTAATTAACTTATTAATGAAATATTAAAATAATTAATATTATATATATATATATATCAAAATAAATGTAAATTTCTAATTTTGATGAATTCCACTAATTTTATAGATTAACATAACATTTTATGGTTGTTTAAAGAAATTTTATTCAATGTGATAAAATATTTATGGATTTCAAAAAAATAAAATACTAAATAGTGTCAAAATTGACATAATTGAGTTTTTAAAACAAATACGATATTATTAATTGATATAATAATTCTAAAAATCTAAGGATTGGCCAAAGGACTTAGATAAGGTTATATATTTTAATAATGAACCACATGGGGTTTTCTTGGCTTGTTATAGTAAGTTTATTGACCATATAATATAAAAATATAAAGAGGCAAGGTAAATGTCAAGCTATTTAACTAAGAGCTAAATCTAAAAGATAATGTTAATATGATGACATAAACTTGTCTAAAGCAAATTGTTTTAGAGTTTTTAGACCCATACCCAACATTTCATTTATATAATTTTTTTTGGAGCCATTAGAAACCAAAAATGATTTTATTATAAAATAATATTTCAAGCTTTTCCAAAAGTGACCCTCTCCTCTCTTATAAAATGGTACTTTACCTTCTCTAAATTTCACACCACCAAATCCATTTGGCTCAGCCATCCCCTACCCAAATATCCTCCCAAAATTCCTCACTTCATCCTAGTGTCCTTTCATTGTTAGAAAACCAACCTAAGGAGCCCTTTTGATCAAATCAAGAAAAAGAACCTAAAGAAGAGGTAAATATTTTATCACCCCTTTGAAGTTATTTTCCTCCTCCACTTCATCTTTCATAGTTGTTTCATTACCAAAATAATATATCCAGTACCTCCTACATACTATGATGTTATTATAAATATGGTACAACCATATTTTTTATTCTATCCATCCTATAAATGACAAAGTCACCATACGTGCGTACGTATGGCTTACCGTCTCCACGTCGTTGTGTAGTTTGTTATTGAAACACTTCATTATTTGGATAGGTATAATAATGAGTATAAATAATGTAAATAATAAACATAACATGTTAATGATTGTGTATATATGATATACCATGAAATTACAAATGATTTCACCATCAATATAATGATATTGTCGCTCGTTCGTAGGTACGGATTACCGTCTCCATGACACGATGAGAATCATTCCCACGTTCACCATTCAACGATGATTATATAAATATATATTATTTAGAAGTATTTAATATATTAAATAATAATCCTACTGGATATATATATATATATATTTAGGTACTTATATATAACTTATTCACTTACTTCTGTTCAATACGATATGAAAACGGAAACATCGTTAATGCGTATATACGACCAACAATCTCCATAAACGGTGCCTTCCATTTAATATATCTATCTATTATAAATATTTATAATCTAAATATATATGACATATAAATCAAGGTTTATATTTTTTAATTATTTAAATCATGATCTAAATGATTCAAGTGAAAACATATACGATAAAGAAAGCAATTATTACCCAAAAATGTTAATTTAATATGGAAATCATTATTAAATGGGAATTATAAACTCTTAAATGAATAATGTAAGATATAATAAATATGAATATTGTTCTGGTATAATTTAATAACATACTATGGTCATTATACATGAGGTTTAACGTACCCTTGACTAAAGGAAAGTGCAAGGTAATGGTTAATTTCACCATGTCTTTATTATCCGAGTCTGTTTTTACATGAGAATCTACAGGGACATATTTATTATCCATGTCTATATTTTATATAATAGTTTTCAATGGGATTATTTTTAATGTAATTTTTACTAAAAGATAATTTTAAATGTTTTAAAGATTTATTCTTCTAAACCTTTCTCATTAATTTCTATGTTTTCAAAATGGTTTTAAGGGTTTATTTATATGGACATGAATGTTTTAAAATATTAATTCTATTCAATAGTTTCAAAGTGGTATGGGTCACTTTGATTCAAAACTATATTTTAACTGACTTACATTATATGAATTTTAAATGATTTCATGAAAAATCTATATTTCTCTCAAATATTTTCACTGATCATTTTCAACTACATCAACATCCTTTATGAGATATTATTATTGATTGAGGTTGATTTATTATGATACAAATCATATATATAGTATTAATGTTTTTGTGATATATTTGACTGTGGATGTGTTATTTTTATACCATTCATGGTTTATGGATAAATTATTGACATTTCATATGCAAGTTTTAATATAAATGTTTATGTTATGTTTAAACCTTTTCATATGAGGAATGAATTCTACTTAGTAAGTGATGGGTGGTGCCCACTATAGCTCCTCAATGCATCGGTAGGTCTCATGAGACAAACTAGTGACTTGGAACAAGGGCTTGACAAAATCTTATTTGTAGTCTTGGCACAAGGCCATGACTATGTGGTTATGAAGTCAGGAATTGTGCATTCCATCATTAGGAAATTCGCTATTGATATTACATGTGATTATTCGACTAGTAGAATAATTATGTGAATAATTAAATAGAATTATTTGATTTATATTTAACATTTTATGATGAAGTTTAAGTTTAAAAGGCTTTTGTTTTAATATTATACACGGAATTAAAAGTTTATGCTTATTTATGAAGGTTTTGTTGTATATTTTTATCCTTACTGAGCATTTGAGCTCACCCCTTTCTATGTTTTATTTTTTCCAGGATGTGAAGAAGTATATTTTCATTGACCTATATGGATAATCTAAGGGATATGAATGTGGTCAATGCGGAAAAAATGTGGTTGTTTATTCATTTTATAATGTAATGTAAAGTTCATGTATGCAATCTATTTTCCAAGACTACTAAACTAACCGGTCCTTCGAGACATGATTCCTTATAATCATGCCAATGTATTAATGTAATGCACCGACTCTGTGTAATAGGGGTCGAGGCATTACAGTTGGCATCAGAGGAAGTTTAGAAATATCCTTGGAAATTGATTTAGATAAACTTCGATTAGAGCACATTACCCTCAGATAGAGCTTGAGGATATGTATAGAAGAACTTCCTTGAATTTTGGTAATGTAGAGATTTTGTATATTTTCCAAGAAATACATCCCTGTCTAGATTTGAGAAGGTAGAGGCATCTCTAGAAGAGATGTACCTTGGAGTGAAAACACCAACAAGGAGTTTTGTGCTTGACCTAGGGTATCTTTGGTACATAATGGGCCTTGTTGCACTCTTAGTTACGACACTATTGGAGGATATTTTTAGGATAATTTAAATTTTGATTAAAAGCCATTATGAAGGATCTAAGAGTAAATAATTCCTCAAAGAAAACATTTTATGATTATATATTATATGAATAATCTTTTCAAATTACGGTAATTATTTTACAGGTTTGGGATTATTCATTGCGATTAATAAACTAACCTAGTGTATGACATTGTTTAGAAATAGCGCCCAGTAGATGGAATGAGAACTCCAACAATACACATGATCCAAAGAGTAAGAAGGATCATATATTTCATGGTATTAAGCCAACAATTAGAAAGGAAATAATCTCCCATATATTATCATCATATGAAGAAATAGTATCATGTTTTAATAAGATATGTAAAGAATTCTCTACGTCCTATAACATTGAAGGGAAGCCAGAGAAGAAAAGGTTGGAAGAGAGAAATATAGATAAAGGGAAGAGGGGAAAGAAGGATTTTCCCATATGTAATAATAGCAGAAAGAATCATCTTGGTAAATGCGTGAGGGGACTTAGAGTTTGTCATAAGTGTGGAGAAAAAGGACACCAAGTACGTGATTTAAAGTGTAAGAAAATGGTTTCAAATGTACAATGCTTCATCTTCAAGGAGTTGGGAAACTACTTGAATCAATGTCCCAATCATTAGAGTATACATAAAATGATGATGTTGGATTATAATCAAGATATCATATAATAATAGATGAAGAGTAATGATTAGTTTTCTTATGTTGATATTAAAGAATTATTTCATTTGAGTTTTGTATCAATGATGTACTGGTTATAATAGTTATGGAGTATATAAGGATTGTACTGCAGTAATATTTAATTAAGAACATGAGATTGTGTGGAACCAAGAAAAGTTACTCAATAGTGGGTTAATATTTTTGGAAAATATATGGTTAAGAGAAAAATAAACCATAATACAGTTCTGATACCAAGGTAGTGATTTTGGAATAATATATGATTGATTTTGATAAATTATATTGGATATTATTGACTACCTTGAAACTAATTAATTTTTTGTATATTCCATAATTGTTGGAGTTTACAACATTTTTTGGATAGAAAGAGTATATCAAGAATTATATAAGGAATACGGGAGTATGAATGTAATCAATAGGGTTTTATGGTAATTTAGGGTGTTAATGTGTTTTAAAATAATATATTATAATGGTTTTCATATGTTATTAAGTGGTAAAATGGATCTTCATTATGTTTACCTTCCTTATAAATTTTGGACTGTGAGTTTGGACAGAAGTATTTTGGGTAATTTTTTAGGTTTTAATAGATTAAGTTAGACATTGGATACTATTGTTAAGGTTAAATCATTTCTTGATAAAATTTTTGGATAGTAATAAAAAGGACTACCAAGAGGTCGGGCAACAGCCCATCGCGTCCAGCAAGGCCGCGAGACTTGAACCCGCAACCGAAGGGCGAAAAGGGTGAATCACCTACCACTGGCATACGGGATGTTCTGGTTTGTATAATATAGTTTTTTTAGATGGACTTATAGGTTAATAATATATTCCTCTTTTTGGAACCCTATATAATTAGGATAAATATAATATTTTTGAATTCTATTATCCTTTGGTGTGAAAGATTAGTTTTTGGTAGGAATTAGTTGAAGGATGAAACTCTACTTGTCAAGTATATATATTTGTATGTATATATAAATATTCCTCTTATTCTATGAATAAATTAATTCTTAATCTTTAGAGAAGTGATCTTAAAACCAAAAATTTGTTATCCTAATTCCTATTGTTTTGTTGAACTGATTATATTTTACATTATCTTAGATTGATGGCTTTGAGGCCCTCGATTTTACAAATGTTTGTGATTTTGGACCTCAACCACTCCCAATAAATACTTACATTTTACCTCTAATTATTTGTCTCTAATTTCCTACCATTTTCTCATAATAGAGATCATAATTTGGTGGTGACATTTTTATTCCCTTTCCTCTTATTAAGACTAAATTTTATTATCCCAATTTTTGATGTGGGGTTTTCCAGAAAGGTATTTTTCTATTTTTAAACATTTATTTTCAAAGAAAAATTTCAAATTGCGAGGAAAAATTTTTTTGAAGGAGGGGAGAATGTAACACAACCAGATTTTAAAGTATGTTATCTCATTAAAGTAATTCAACAGCTTGTGCTACACACAACACTGAGTTTGAACGCACCACAGCTTACCAAACTAGCCGTTCAAAAAGCGGTTATGAATAGTAATAAGTTTATTTTGAATATTATATACTCTATATAATTTCAACACCGATATTATATGATTATTAGACATAATATAAGAACAAATTCAAGTTTTCAGATAAATGATGAATTTTTAAAAAATGCAATTATACCGCATTTTAATGGTGAATTTTTTTGAATGAAATATCTGAAAATTTTATATTATATATGACAAAATAAACTTATTATTTAGAATCAGAACATAAATTTTTTTTGGAAAAACTTTTGGTACATTTCTGATAACTTTCATATTTTGATGAATATTGAAAAATACTTTGTTTTAATTGAAAATAACTTTTTTAATCAAAATACTTTATAGTGATATATTATGAATTTGCATGGTTTTTAAGTATAATTAGAGTATATTTTTATCATTTAATACAATATAGGTACTTATAAGTAATTTCACACTTAAATTTGACAAAAACACATGTCAATCTTTTGATAGTTTTTACTATTTTTAAAACCCGCTTTTTGGTTTTGACAACGAGAATTAATTTTAAATTAACAAATCCAACTTCTATGTTTTGAATTTAGTAAAATGGACTTCATTTTATAATTCTTAATATCAAAATTATATTAGGGATTTTTTTTGTATTTTTCTGAAAACATACAATTTTTTATGAATAGTGAAAAGCACTCCGTTATTATTTAAAACAGACCTTTTTATAAATAATTATTTATTTTATTTAAATTTTCTTTAAATAAAAAATAGATATATAATGCCTATATAAGTTCAATTTAATTCATTGGAGTAATTTTATAACAGAATTAGATGTATTAAATTTTATTTAACTTTTTAATGTCTTTTACCCACCTTCTCGTAGCATTTGCAAATTTGCATAAAAAATAATTTTACTTCTTCTGTGAGTTTAATTTAAAATATAGGAGACATGGTTAATATCATTATGTAAAATGTTTCTAAATAAATTGAAAATAATTGTTGGTTAATAGTAACTTTTGACTTTTATTTACAACGATTAAAAGTAAATAGGGTAATAAAGGGTAAAAATGATTTCATAATTACCCTAATACATGTCCTAATTCTATTGGATAATTATAATTAGACTAGAAAAAACAATAGGAATAAAATATGATCCTCTTTGGTCCACTTGGATTAGATTAGGACGTTTATTATTATTTTATTTAAAGAAGAGATAAAAGTGTATAATTCAAAGTTTATTAACAAAACCATTTTTAATATAGGGTTATAGATAAGATAAATTTGATTTTAAATATTAATTAGAAAGTTAAAAATATTTCCTAGATAATGGTATTTTATTTATAATTTCTTTTGATTAAATAATTTAATTTATATATGACGCAATGATGATGCAGTAATTACCTTATTAATTAAATGTTGAAATAATTGATATTATAAATATCCAAATAAATGTAAATTTATACTTCTGATGAATTACACTAATTTTAGAGGTTAAAATTACATGTTAGGGTTTGTTAAATAATTTTAATTCTAAGTGATTAAGTTTTCATTTCTTTCAAAAAAATTAAATACTAAATAGTGTCAAAATAGACATCATTGAGTTCTTAAAACTAATACTATATTATTAATTTATATAATATTCTTAAAAATGTAAGGTTCTACCAAAGGACTTAGATAAGGTTATATATATTAATAATTAACCACATGGGGTTCTCTCGGCATGTTATCGTATGTTTATTAACCATATAATATAAAAATACAAAGAGACGTGGTATATGTCAAGTTATTTGACTAAGAGTTAAATATAAAAGATAATGTTAATATAATGAAATAAACCTTTATAGAACCTATTTGTTAAGAGGTTTTCGACCCATACCCACCTTAGCCTTTAAATAATTCATTTTTGAGCCATTAGAAACAGAAAATGATTTTATTATAAAATAATATTTCAAGATTTTCCTAATGTGACGCTCACCTCTCTTATAAAAGGTTGCTTCCCATTCTCTCAATTTCACACCAACAAAGCCATTTGGATAGGACAAACCCTACCCAAATATCCTCCCAACATTCATCCCTTAATCCTAGAGGCCTTTTGTTGGTCAAAATCCATCCTAAGGAGCCCTTTTGATCAAATCAAAAGGAAGAACCCGAAAAAGAGCTAAATATTTCATCACCCTTTTCAAGTTATTTTCTTCTTCCACTTCCTCTTTAATAGTTGTTTCCATACCAAAATAATAAATTCAATACCTCCTACATACTATGATTTTATTAAAAATATGGTACAACTATATTTGTTATTCTATCCATCTTATAAATGACAAAGTCCCTATACTTGCGTACGTATGGATTACCGTCTCCACATCGTGGTGTAGTTTGTTATTAAAACACTTCATTATTGGGATGGATATAATATTGAGTATAATTTATTTAAATAATAAATATAACAGGTTAATAATTCTTTATATATGATATATCATCCAATTACAAACGATTTCACCTTCAATATAATGATATTGTTGCTCGTGTGTACGTACGGATTACCGTTTCCAAGACGCTATGAGATTCGTTCCCACGTTCACCATTCAACAATGATTATAAAAATATATATTAATAATACGTATGTAATATATGAAATAATAATGCTACAAGAGATATATGTATGTATGTATGTATGTATGTACTTAAATATATCTTATTCACTTACTTCTGTTCTATACGATATGAAAACAGAAACATCATTTATGCGTACGTACGACCAACCGTCTCCATAAAAAGTGCCTTCCATTTCAAATATCTATTTATTATAAATATTTATATTAAAAATATATATGATATATAAATCAAGGATTATATTCTGGATGTATTTAAATAATTATCTAAATGATATAAGTTAAAACATATACGATAAAGAGAGTGATTATTACCCAAAATGATAATTTAACATGGAAATCATTTTTAAATGGGAATTATAAAGTCATAAATTAATCATGTATGATATAATAAATATGAATATGGTTCTGTTATAATTTAATAACATACTATGGTCATTATATAAGAGGTTAAACATACGCTCAACCATAGGAAAGTGAAAGGTATGGGTTAATTTCACAATCTCTTTATTATTCGAGTTTGTTATTACATAAGATTCTACTGGGACATATTTATTATCCATGTCCATGTTATATAAAAGAGTTTTATTAGGGATTCCATTAAGGGGACTTGTTAATAAAACATCATTTTATATGTTTTAAATATTTATTCTTCTAAACCTTTCTTATTAATCTCCATGTTTTTAAAATGTTTTTAAGGATTTATTTATATGGACATGAATGTTTTAAAAAGTTAATTCCATTAAAAAGTTTCAAAGTGGTATGGTACACTTTGATTCAAAACTATCTTTTAAATGACTTCTTTTATATGAATTTTAAATGATTTCATAAAAAATGGATATTTCTCTCAAATATTTTTACTGATCATTTTCAACTATGTCGACATACTTTATGAGATATGATTCTTGATTGAGGTTGATTTGTTATGATAAAAATCTTTCATATATTATTAAAGGTTTGGTGATATGTTTGACTATGGATGTTTTATTTTTATACCATTAATGGTTTATAGATAAAGTATTGAAATTTCGTATGCAAGTTTTAATACGAATGTTTATGTTATGTTTAAACCTTTTTATATGAGAAATGAATTGGACTTAGTAAGTGAAGGGTGGAGCCCGCTATAGCTCCTCAATGCATCGGTAGGTCTCATGAGAGAAACTAGTGTCTTGTAATAAGGCATTGACAAAATTTTATTTGTAGTCTTCACACAATGCCTTGACTATGTGGTCATGATGTCTGGAATTATGCATTCCATTATTTTGAAATTAGAAATTGATATTACATGTGATTATTCGACAAGTATAATATTTATGTGAATAGGTAAATGGAATTATTTGATTTATCATTTCCATATTATACTGATGTTTATGTTTAAAAGGATTTTGTATTAATTTTATAAATGTACATAAGTGTTTATGCTTATTTATGAAGGTTTACACTATATTTTTATCTTTACTGACCATCTGAGCTCACCCCTTTCTATGTTTTATTCTACTGAGGATGTGAAAAAGTTTATTTTGATTAACCTGTAGGGATAATCTAAGGAATATGAATGAGTTCAATGGGGAAAAATGTTATTTTTTTATTTTATAATATAATTTAACGTTCATGTATGTAATCTATTTTCTAAGACTACTAAACTGATCGGTCCTTTGGGGCATGATTCTTTGCAATCATGCCAATGTATTAAAATAATGCACTAACTATGGGTAATTGGGGTAGGGTCATTACAATTGGTATCAGAGGAAGTTTAGAAACAACCTTTGAAATAGATTTAGATAAAATTTAATTAGAGAACATTACCCTAAGATAGACTTCGAGGATTAGTATTGAAGAGTTTCCTAGAATTTTGGTAATGTAGATATTTTCTGTATTTTCCAAGCAATACATCCCTGTCTGGATACGATTAGGTAAAGGCAGCTCTGGAGGAGATGTACCTAGGAGTGAAAACTCTGACAAGGAGTTTTGCTCTTGACCCGGGGTATCCTGGTATATGAGAATGGGCCTTTCTGCACTGTTGGTTACTACACTCCCCGTGGATATGCTTAGGATAATTCAAATTTTCATTACAATCCATTATGAAGGATTTAGAAGTAAATACTTCCTCAAAGAAAGAATTTTATGATTATAGATTATATGCATAATCTTTTCAATTTACGTTAGTTATTTTACAAGTTTGGGATTATGCATTATGATTCATCAACTAACCTTGTGTATACCATTGTTAGGAAATGACATCCAGTAGATGGAATGAGAACTCCAGCAATACGCATGATCAAAAGAGTAAGAAGGATCATATATTTCATGGTATTAAGCCAACATTTAGAAAGGAAATAGTCTCCTACGTATTATCTTCATTTGAAGAAATATTATCATATGTTAATATGATATGTAATGAATTCTCTAAGTCCTATAGCTTTGAAGGGAAGATAGATAAGAAATGGACGGAAGAGACAAATATGTATAAAGGGAAGAGGGGAATGAAGGATTTTCACATATGTGATAACTGCAGAAATAATCACCTTGGTAAATTCTAGAAGGGAGTGGGAGTTTTTCATAAGTGTGGAGAAAAAGGAAACCAAGTATGTGATTGCAAGGGAAAGAAAAAGGTTTTAAATGTACAATGCTTTGTCTGCAAGAATTTGGGACACTATGCAAATCAATGTCGCAATCATCATAGTATACTGTAAATGATATTGTTGGATAATAATCAAGTTATGATATTACCATAGATGAAGAGTAATGACTAGTTTTCATATGTTTATATTAATGAATTGTGTCATTTGAGTGTTGTATCCATGATGTACTAGTAATAATAGTAATGGAGTATATAAGGATTGTACTGCAGTTCTATTTCATTAAAGACATGAGATTGTGTGGAACCAATAATAGTGACTGAATAGCGAGTTAAATTTTATGGAAAATATATGGTTGAGAGAAAGATAAACCATAATATGGTTTTGATACAAAGGTAGTGATTTTGGAATAATATATTCTTGATTTGAATAAATTATATTTGATATTCTTGACTACCTTGAAACTGATTAATGATTTTTATATTCCATCATTGTTGGAGCTTACAACATTTTTGGATAGAAGGTGTGTATCCAGTATTCTATAACGAATAAGGGATAATGAATGCAATCAATAATGTTTTATGGATATTTAGGGTGTTACAATGTTTTAAAAGAATAAAAGATGAAGGTTTTCACATGTTATTACATAGAAAAAAGGATCTTCATTATGTATACATTCCTTATAAATTTTGGACGATGAGTTTGTAAAGAAATATTTTGGATAATTCTAAAGGTTGGAATCCATTATTTTTGACATTGGATACAATTTTTAAGGCTAAATCATTTCTTAAGATTTTTTTTGGATTGTCATAAAAAGGACACCCCGGAGGTCGGGCAATAACCCCTCAGGTCCAGCAAGGTCGCGAGACTTGAACCCACAACCGAAGGGCGAAAAGGGTGCATCACCTACCACTGGCCTACGTCATGTTCTAGTATTTATAATGTAGTTTTTTTAAATGGTCTGACATATTAATTATAAATTAATTTTTTTTGGAACCCTATACAATTAGGATAAATAGAATATTTTTCAATTCTATTATCCTTTAGTCTGAAAGATGAATTTGTGGTAGGAATTAGTTGAAGGATGAAACTTTACTTATCAAGTGTATATATATATATTCTTCTTATTCTATGAATAAATTAATTCTTTAACTTTAGGGAAGGAATCTTAAAACTAAAAATGTGTTATCCTAATACCTTATGTTTTGTTGAACCAATGATATTTTACATCATCTTAGATTGATGGCTTTATGGCCCTCAATTTTACACTTGTTTGTGATTGATGACCTCACTCAATCCCTAAAAATATTTAGAGTTTCCCTCCAATTATATGACTCTAATTACCACCAATGTTCTCCTAATAGAGATTAAAATTTGGTGGTGACATTTTTATTCCATTTCCCTCTTTTTAAGATTAAATTTTGTTAACCCAATTTCCGATGTGGGTTTTCCAAAAAAGTATTTTTATATTTTTAAACACTTATTTTCAAAGAACAATTTCAAATTTTTAGGATGACATTTATTGAAGTAAGGGAGAATGTAAGACCCCATGATTTTATAGTACGTTATCTCATTAATGTAATTCAATAGCTTGTGCTACACGCAACACTGAGTTCGAACGCATCACAACATACCAAACTGGTCGTTCAAAAAGGGGTTATGAATAGTAGTAACTGCATTTTGTATCTTATATATACTCTATATAATTTTAACACTGATATTATGTGTTTCCTAGACAAAATATAAGAATAGATTCGATTTTTCAGATAAAGGATGTATTTTTCAAAATGAAATGTTACCGCCTACTAATGGTGAATTTTTTTAAATGAAATATCTGACACTTTTATATTAAATTTGAAAAAATATACTTCTTATTTAGAAGGGGTACTTAAAAATTTTATTTGGAAAATTTTTGGTAATTTTCTGATAACTTTCATATTTTGATTAATATTGAAAAATACTATGTTTAATTGATATCAAAATTTTTAATTGAAATAATTTATAGTGGTACATTATTAATTTGGATTCTTTTTAATTATAATTAGATTATATTTTTATAATTTAATACAAAGTAGGTCATTATAAGTATTTTCACATTTAAATTTGACAAAAACACATTTCAATCTTTTGATTGTTTTTACTTTTTTAAAAACCCACTTTTTGGTTATGACAACGGGAATTTATTTTAAATTAATAAATTAAACTTCTATATTTTGAATTTTGTAAAATGGGCTTCAATTTTTAATTTGGAATATCAAAATTATCTTGAGGTAAATTTTTTGTATTTTTCTAAAAACATTCAATTTTCAATGAGTAAAGAAAAACACAGCGTTATTATTTAAAACCAAATTTTTATTTAAACAATTATGTATTTTATTTAAATTTATTTTAAGTCAAAAAAGATATATAATACCTATATAAATTCGATGTAATTCATTTGAGTAATTATATAATAATATTAGATGTATAAAATTTTATTGGACTTTTTAATGTTTTTACCCACCTTCTAGGTGCATTTGCAAATTTGCATAAAACATAATTTTACCTCTTCTGTGAGTTTAATTTCCAAAATCTGAGAGACGCGGTTAATATCAGTAAGTAAAATGTAGTTCAATAAAATGAAAATAAATTTTTGTGAATAGTAACTTTTGACTTTTATTTAACGCGGTTGAAAGTAAATAAGGTAATTAAGGGTAAAAATGATATCATAATCACCAAAACATGTTCTAATTCTATTGGATAAATATAATTAGACCAAAAACAACCTTAGGAATTAAATATTATTCTTTTTTGTCCACTTTGATTAGATTTGGACATTTATTATTACTTTATTTAAAGAAGAGTTAAAAGTGTAAAATTCAAAGTTTATTAACTAAACCATTTTTAATATAGGGTTATACATAAGATAAATTCGACTTTAAATATTCATTAGAAAGATAATAGTTTTTCTTAAATAATTGTATTTTATTTATAATTTTTATTCATTAAATAATTTAATTTATTCATGACACAATTATGATGCAATAGTTACCTTATTAATGAAATATTAAAACACTTGATATTATAAATATCCAAATAAATGTAAATTGATAATTCTGATGAATTCAACTAATTTTATTGGTTAATATAACATTTTAGGGTTGGTTAAATAAATTTAATTATAAGTGATAAAGTTATTATGGCTTTCAAAAAAATCAAATAATAAATAGTGTCAAAATTGACATAATTGAGGTTTTAAAACAAATAATATATTATTAATTTATATAATGTTCCTAAAAATCTATGGTTCAGAAAAAAGATTTAGATAAGGTTATATATATTAATAATTAACTCTATGGGGTTCTCTTGACTTTTTATAGTAATTTTATTAACCATATAATATAATAATACAAAGAGAGATGGTAAATGTCAGGCTATTTAACAAAGAGTTAAATATAAAAGATAAGGTTAATATGATAACCTAATATTTTATAAAACCTATTGGTTGAGAGTTTTTTAACCCATCCCCACCTTAGAATATAAAGAATACATTTTTGAGACATTAGAAACCGAAATTTATTTTATTATAATATAATATTTCAAGATTTTCCAAAAGTTACTCAACTCTCCTATAAAAGGGTACTTCCCCTTCTCTCAATTTCACACAACCAAAGCCATTGAGCACGGACAAAACCTACCAAAATATCCTCCCAAAATTCCACCCTTCATCCTATAAGCCTTTATTTGGTATTAAATCTAACATATGGAGCCCTTTTGATCAAATCAAAAGGAAGAACCCGAAGAAGAGGTAAATATTTCATCACCCCTTTCAAGTTCATTTATTCTTCCACTTCATCTTTCATTGTTGTTTCCAAACCAAAATAATTCATACAATACCTATTACATATTGTGATTTTATTATAAATATGTTACAACCAAATTCGTTATTCTATCCGTCTTATAAATTCAAAGTCACTATACATGTGTACGTATTGCTTACCGTCTCCACTTCATGGTGTAGTTTGTTATTGAAACACTTCATTATTTAGATGAGAATAATAATGAGTATAACTGATATAAATAATAAATATAACATGTTAATTAATCTGTATATATGATATACCATCCATTTACAAACTATTTCACCATCAATATAATGATATTGTCGCTCGTGCGTACGTACAGATTTCCGTCTCCACGACGTGATTAGATTCATTCCCATGTTCCCCATTCAACGATGATTATAAAAATATATATTATTAATAAGTATGTAATATATGAAATAATAATGATACTGGAGATATATATATATATGAATGTACTTACATATGTCTTATTCACTTACTTCTGTTCAATATGATATGAAAACGGAAACAATGTTTATGCGTACCTAAGACCAACCGTCTCCATAAACGGTGCCTTCCATTTCATATATCAATCGATTATAACTATTTATATTCTAAACATATATTATATATAAATCATGTTTTATATTCTGGACGTATTAAAATCATGATCTAAATGATACAAGTTAAAACACATACGATAAAGGAAGCAGTTATTACAGAAAATGTTAATTCAACATGGAAATAATTATTAAATGGGAATTATAAAGTCATAAATGAATCATGTATGATATAATAAATATGAATATGGTTATGGTATAATTTAATAACACAATATGGTCATTATACATGAGGTTGAATGTACCCTCGACCAAAGGAAAGTGCAAGGTAAGGGTTAATTTCACAATCTCTTTATTATCCGAGTTTGTTTTTACATAAAAATTTACTAAGAAATATTTATTATCCATGTCCTTGTTTTATAAAAGTGTTTTTGAAGGGATTATTTTTAAGGGAATTTTTATTAAAACATAATTTTTAATGTTTTAAAAATTTATTCTTCTCAACTTTTCTCATTAATGTCCATGTATTCAAAATGGTTTTAAGGATTTATTTATATGGACATGAATGTTTTAAAAAGGTAATTAATTTCAAAAGATTAAAAGTGGTATGGGACTCTTTGATTCAAAACTATGTTTTATTTGACTTCCTTTATATTAATTTTATTTGATTTCATGAAAAATGTATATTTCCCTCAAAAATTATTACTGATCTTTTTCAACTATGTCAACATCCTTTAAGAGATATTATTCATGATTGAGGTTGATTTATTATGATAAAAATATTCTGTATAGTATTAAAGGTTTCATGATATGTTTGACTATAGATGTGTTATTTTTATACCATTCAGGATTTATGGATAAAGTATTGACATTTCGTATGCACGTTTTAATACAATTGTTTATGTTATGTTTAATCCTTTTCATATGAGTAATGCATTGGACATAGTAAGTTACGGGTGGAGCCTGCTATAGATCCTCAATGCATCGGTAGGTCTAATGAGACAAACTAGTTTCTTGGCACAAGCCCTTGACAAAATATTATTTTTATTCTTGGTAAACGGCCTTGACTATGTGGTTATGAAGTCTGGAATTATGCATTCCATCATTATGAAATAAGCTACTAATATTACATGTGATTATTTGACTAGTAGAATATTAATGTAAATAAGTAAATGGAATTATTTGATTTATCTTTTCCATATTATGCTGAAGTTTAAGATTAAAAGGCTTTTTATTTAATTTTATACATTGCCTTAAATGTTTTTTCTTATTTATAATGGTTTCCGTTATATTGTTATCCTTTCCAAGCATCTGAGCTCACCCCTTTATATGTTTTATTTTTTTTCTGGATGTGATGAAGTATATTTTGATTGACCAGTAGGGATAATTTAAGGGATATGAATGTGGTCAATGGGGACAAAATGTTGTTGTTTTTTATTTTATTATGTAATGTAACATTCATGTATGTAATCTATTTTCCAAGACTGCTAAACTGATCTGTCCTTCGGGACATGATTCCTTATAATCATGCCAATGTATTAAAATTTTTCACAGACTCTAGGTAACTGGGGTCAGGTCATTACAGTGTATAAGGAAGAGTGAGTCGATATAGAATCCTAGACTCCAATAAATGGTCAATGAACTCTTGGTTCAGATATTCTTCATCTCGATCTAATTGATACTTATTTAACTTTTTACAAAGATGATTCTCTACTTCATTCTTGAATTTCATAAATTTCTCCAAGGACTCTGAATTATTCATCATTAAGTTGATATAGCCATATCTACTAAATTAATTAGTAAAAGTAATGCATTAAGAATATCCACCTCTAGATTCTACTGTAAATGTTCCACACACATCCATGTGTACCAATCTTAGAATATCTATGAAAATTTTATCCTATCCACCAAAAGGTGGATTGGTAATTTTACCTTGTAAACAAGAGTGACTTCTATCAAGTGCTTTTAGCACTGTAGAGTCTAAATAACCATCATTATAGATCTTTTTCAAGCACTAATCATTTACATGACCAAGATGGTGATGCCACAACTTGGTGTTATAAGAGTCATGTTAGTTTTTTCATTATTGACTTTAAACACTTGGTTTTCATAATATAATAAATATAAACCATTATTTAATGTTCCATACCATAACACATGTTGTTCTCATAAATGAAACAACCCTTAATTCCATACATGAAAATAAATCCATATATATCCAAACATGATACATATATTATGTTCTTGGTAACACTAGGAACATAATAACAGTTATGGAAAACCAAAAGCCTCTTAGTTGGCAATGAAAGATGTTAATAACCAATGGAAAACGCAACCATCCTTACGCTAGTGGATGCTCAAAGATCCACCTATCCTCTAGAAATCATTCTAATTCAACGTGGTTCTAGAATTTGAATATAGATGTGAGCCCCAAAATTTCTATCCAATACCCAATGTGTTGGAATGGAAAGATTACACTCAATAAGGAATTAACCTTTATCATCCCCATGCTTCTAGGTGCAGTTACTCATCCATTGGTCTCACTTGTCACAAGAAAAACAAAATTCCTCTTGTTCCTTGCCCAGCCCCTATATCATCCCCTTAATGTGGGGACGATGCTCGGGGTCATCAGACTATTTATAAATCCATGGCCCCTTTTCTTTGTCCTTCTTTTTCTTATTCACCATAAGGACTTCAGGTTTGTCATGCCCCATGTCCTTATCTAACTGGAAAATTGAGGTCATATGTTTTGATAGAATCTTCACATTTTTCTCATTTTTTAGTTGACAATAAATATTGATAAGGTCTTGGGTAGTGATGGTAGGCTGAGATCTATACGCAACTCATCTGGGTACATAATCCCAAAGATGGCCAGGTGTTTAATGTAGCCAGTAAGCTTGACTACATGAGGTCTAGCTGGTACAAACTCTCCAATATTAGTTGTGAACAAAGCGTTGGAGGTCTTATATCTCTCATGTCTCTCCTTCTCTTGATAGATATACTTAGGGTGATACATCATGCTATACGCATCCATGTATTCATGTTTCTTCAAGAGCTCATTAGACATGGACGACATCATGAAACATTGGACATCTAGGCATCATCCAAATGTTTCATATAGAAAGATATTTCTTCATCACAAACTCAATTCCAAGAACAACTGGAACAATATCTTCCAGCACATACAATTTCTTCTCATGGCATGGGATGATGCATAAATGCCTCTACTACTCCTGGAAATTAGTGTCAGTGAAAATGATTTCCTTCTCGAGTATAGTTCAAAATGATATGTTTGAATCCATTTTTTCCTTCCGTTTATACAAATTATGAAAAAAATATATTTAGTACTTTTATCATGATAAAATTGAGACAAAATATAAATTAATACTTATTAGTCTCCCACTATTTTATCGAAATCCAATAGCCCTAACCATTGACATCAGAATATTCTATTTTTTTAATATTTTATTGGAACAGATCCATATTTCCTTTCACATTACCCCAACTAGGTTTGGTCAACTACTTGAATGGTTTTAGGTAGGTATTCCAAATTCCAACAGCATTAACTCGTAGCTCCGTGATCCACTGAGTGGACTCCCTAATCCTAATATAATTTTATTTTTGATTTCCTCAAACTTTGTCTCTTAGTCACACCAATTATAATTGTTGCAGTCAACCCTTGATGCGAACCAATAAAAATCAACCCAAAACCTTGAATTAGAATTCCCCGATAATTGAAAGTACCCCAACTAGGGCTGGTCAAGCACTTTGAACTATGGTTCGATTCTAACCAAGATTATGGGAGGCTATAACGAATTAATATTTCATTGAGGGATTTTATCCTTATATGTAATTACCATTTTATAATCTTTGATTACAAGCTTGTTAATATTAATTGGGATTTACATAATTGATTAACCATGTCTAAGATAATATTTACAGATACACGGGTCTTATTTTAGTTCTATCGAGCATGCTAGTTTCATTCATTTATTTTGTGATCACGACAACACAGCCACAATAAATAAACCATGCAACCGACACAAATAAAATAAATGGTATTATCATGAGCTTGTTTTATTTGTTAGTTTATCTAGATGTTTATAAACTAACCCAAGACCTAGGGGAGAAACACCTTGAACATTTTGGGTTCATGTTTACATCTTTCCACATTTCCACCTTTGTATCTCCTTGGATTGGTTTCACCTTGGCTCTTTACTTGAGCCACCTACACAGGCTTGGGAGATCCATCCATTACATATTCTTTTATCGCACTAGTAAGTGTGGGGTATAATGGGGTTTTCATTAAATAATCCTTGGGCATACAGGACCTACATATTAATGTGGAGAAGGCTCACATGCCAACAAATTTAATTTAAATAAATAAATTAAAAGAAACCATCCACATATAGAGGTCCTGGTCGAGATCATGTTCATACATACATGCAACGATAATTACGCATAAATAAAAATTGCATTAAATTATTTAATCGTTATTTTTTTAAGATAAATCATGATCTAATCAATTAATTATTTTTAATTAATCTATCATTTTATTTTAAACCCTTTTTTAATTTCCATGAGATTCTCATACATCACAATTTTATCCAAATAAATTAATTTAAAATTATCGTTGTTTTAATTTGTACCTTGGAGGAAACCTAGTGAATTCCCATCAATAACTTCCTAATGAGTAGGAATGAACATTAAAAATATGTTAAATTAAATACATATATATAAAACACCTATCATGTGTTTTGCATCAACTTTACTCCCACACCATAGCACACATCTCAAGGGTTTGTATAATATAATAATTAATTTTAATAAACTTGCATAATTTGGATGAGTACACGACATGTAGTTCATACCACATGATGTCTACTATCATTCACCACCCATCATAAGTACACGCCTAGGGATACAACATGTATATGTACTTCATAATTCTTTAGAGTACACGAAACATCCAGTGGGCCACACAATGTGTAGTGTTCACATTTCAAGGTCTCTAGAAGGGAAAACTGTGTATGGGGTACGTAGTCTAACCCTAACCCAAGGGGAATACACAATGTATCCATTTGGCCACATGGAATGTAATCTGGAAACCGTGGGCCACCTATTCTTGGTCAACATACGGAGTCCTTAAGACTCAGACAAACTCCAGAGACACATCTTGGTTTGTCTGACGAAACTCGATTCATTGAACCTTGACTGCATGATGTGTACTGTAGAATACACACTGTGTGATCTGGTTTTGTATTGCTAGGATCTTTGGCACCTCTGGATGAGATCCTCTATGTTATTATAATCAAAATTAAAATAAAATATTATTTCTGTTATGTGAATGAGAAGTGAAAGAGGAGGAACAAATCTTGAGATTTAGATTTGCAGAACGATTAACTTTAATTGAAAAAAATAAATTATTAAATGCATAAATCATCAATGAAAAAAATAAATAATTATAATAATTCATATAAACCCTCTGATACCACTTGTAGGTTCCGAGTGTAGTGTAATCACGTGGATGAGTTTTCCCAACTTTGTTTTTTCTTTTAACAATGATCAATCCGAGACCCCTCACGATGATAAAAAACTAGATCATCAGAATAGAATGAATAATGAATGAAAGGAAGGGATTCCCAGAACCATAGATAGAATCCTCATATGTTGGTTATGATTAATTAAATTAAAACACAAGAATTACATTGATGGAATTATCTCTCTATTGATGTTTCTAGTCACGATCTAATGTGATCTCTCATTGCATCATATAAGTAAAGTGTATGCTTCCTCTAGTGGTGATCCACATGTGCTACACATATCTCTAGATTTTTTCCAAGGGAGCTTTGGGTACTAGCATAAAATAGCATTCGATTGCGATATCCTCCTTCAATCGCCTTGAGAGCCGCTTCCAAAGCACTCCCCTTGATCCAGTAGTGGAGGATCTCTCTCTTAACATGCGATCATTCATGGAGGAAAGGGATTATCTCTTTTCTTGAGATATTTCTCCAGATCCATTGTGCACAACCAGAAAAAATGGCAAGATTTCATGATAATAATGTAATTGATATTTTATTACTTAGAATAACAAAATGAATAAATTACCCAAAATAATTTATTCATTTCATTTAATTCTTAGTAAGACCCCATGTATAATAATAATAGTTGACTATTATTATCAATTGACATATGTGCAACGAACTACATTTAATATTATTTAATTAATTAAATAATACTATTTATCTCAAATCCCCAGAAAAACTACATTGTGTGTACATTAATACACAATGTGTAGTTTTGTTTTTTCATTGCTTTATTTCCTCCACCACATTAATTAGACAATGAATAATGACTATTTATTTCTCAAATAAACATCACTGCATTACTCACAAATAAATATATTATTTCACCCATAATATATTATCTCAAATAACTAGTTCTAAAATAAATGTGATTAGGAATCCTTGTATAATTATTCAACCATAATTCGGAATAATTTTTATTCAACTTGTTACATGAATTTTTAACTGAGATACATGGCCACACTTAGTATGTGACCCTCTAGGCCTCTTTCTCAGTGGAATTAGGTGGAGCCTAGATAAATTCCATGTTTAGCGTCTAAAAACACACCAAAGCACCCATAGAGAGAGAAGTTAATGTCGCAATGACGTGTCACCTCATACAAACGATTACCGAGTAATGTAATCTCTTTGTCTCAATATTGTGAATCATGTGGGTTGAATTCTAGTTCCACCAACCCATATGCTTTATTATTATTTCTTTGACTTACCATAATTTAACTTTCCCATTCCTCACCATGGAAATGGATTTATTTTAGTTATATCAATTTCATAAAAGGGCCTAAGATATCTACTTCTGTTATGGAACAGAAGGGAAACAACCTTTCTCACATTTTCTATTAATGTAGTATTACTCATGACGCACCTTACCTATCCTACCTCACTGTGAAAATTGTTTCATCACAGGTTTCATCAATACATCTATGTGCATGATTTGTAATACCCGGTAATAATAATCATATAGTCTGAGGACCAATACACACGTCCGTATATAGGAATATCCAATGACACTATGAAATGTGGATTTCCTACTAGCGGGCCTCATTCTAATCATATCCTCCTGAATATTGCCAAGGACGAACACCATGATAAGGTTCCCCAATGTTTTATGTGTCCTCACCCCTTATGGTATGTATTATTTGTGTCCCTCAAATAACATCATCCGACCATAGAACATATATTCAAGAATAGTTTCATGGAACTTCTGGGTTCTCATCATAGTAGGGAGCTGCTATGACCCTTTAGTACAACAGATATATTTATGAAATTATGACAAGAATTTTCACGCAGAAGAAAAATCAAGATGTGATAATGTATTTATTAATATTCAAATCCATGAATACAAGTTTATCATAAATAAAAATTAGTTGGTTCTAGGCCACCAACGTCAAAAAAATTTTGAGAAGATTAATTCCTTATATGGAGAGAAGTTGTGTGCAATAATGATGGGAAATTATTCAATACTCTCAAGATGGGTATATTTTAAATTTTATGGAATTGGTTTTAATTCCAGCACGGGGTGTTATTTGATTGAGGGAGGTGATTTTGGGGGAGTGCGGTTGATTCAACTATATATCTTCTCATTTTTATTCTCCATGGAATGAAAATCAATAGAAATGAAATTTAATGAAATATCAATAGCCCAGAGTACCACCGAACGAACACACTCATCAATTAAAGAAGTAAATTTACACTTTTCTGAACCCACACAACACTCATAACATGAATCAAAACTCAAATCATCCAAGGGTGATGAAAAGGAAAATGAATCAGAGTATGGGTTGAGGAGAAAAGTTTGTGTGATTGTGTAATTATAGAGAACTTCCATCGAATCGAAAGGAAGAGTGGAGTGCTCTTCAATGGGGTGTTTCACGGCATCAAGGATATTATAACTTAAATTTTCTCCCCCGAAATCTGTGGAAAACATACCATTGTGGATATTGATGACCATATTTGTTGTTTTATGGAATATGAATTTCACGTATAAGAGGATCATGTCCTTGGGTTTAAGTATCTTTCATCTCAATAATTTGGACATCTACAGAAAATATTAGATTATACACTCTTACAAGGACATTCTTGATCGCTCCAAATGGTTGTTTTGTGCTTCGGTTGGAAAGTTTCATAATAATGGATGTTAGTTGAAGCTCTCCAACCTAAAGAGGATTATACAAAAAATAAATTCATCTAATTAATTAATGAACCAAAATCTATAATTGAATAAGAAAATAATGTCTCCCTTATGGTACAAGGTATCTTGAAAGTTCCCAAATCCTTTCATTTGGTTAGCATTGCTGGTTGTATTAAAGCTGAGAAATTTCTACTAAGGTTGACTCTCTCATTCCCCTTCAGTCTCCTTCTGTGGGTGTAAGTCTCCTTAATAAATTTGGCTTAGTAAGGGATTATTTTAATTTCATCAAATAAAGAAATATTAGCATTCACCTTTTTAAATGTATATATTATTTATTTAACAATATCATTATCAAAATTTTTTATATGTTTTGAGATCCATTAGGGGAAAGTAAGAGGGATATATTGTTTAGGGGAATCCTCAATAATATATTTTTTACCTTTTTTGTTCTATTTTTATTTATTATAATCTTTTTTGTGTAGAGAAATAGATTTTTCAAGTGGGGGACCTACCTATTGTGTAGAATAAGTGGAAGAAGAAACATATTTATCAATAAAAATTTCTATTTTGTAAATATTACCTTTATCTTTTGGATTAAAAATATGTTGTATTGATAGTTGTCTAGAACATTTCATATTTATCTCAACAATGGATTTTTCAAATTTCCCTGCATGAGTTTATAGGTTTTGAATATCTGATTGTGTGGTATATTGGAACTGGATTTTCTGGGTTTCCATTTTCTTCACTATATTTTCATGGATTGGTTCAGACATAGGAGGAGGATTATAGTTCTGAGAATTTTAAGGATATGAAGGATTCATACCTTGGCCTTGTTGATACCAATTATATTTAGGGTAACTTTAGTAACATCTTTGTTGGTGTTATGGTTGTTCTTTCTAACAAGGGTTTTGATTTGGCCTAATTTTCTTTTTCTTGAAAGGATATTATTACTAAAAAGGACACCTGGGGAATACTTTTTCACAAGAATCAGATGAATCTTGAACTTTTAGGCACTGATCATAAAAATGTGTGTTATCAAGAATAATAAAACAATGCAATAGAATTAGAGGAGATAGTGAATTACCTAGATCATAAGTTATTTGTATTATAATTCTATGCATATCATAATGTTTATTATTTACCTTTTTCCTCAATGTGAATGAATTAAATCATAAACTCATTGAGTGGGAGAAATGGATTTTTTACCAAATTGTTGTGTATTTTTTCCATTTTTGCTATTAGGTCATGATCGACATCAAGAGTTTTACCTACTAGAGAACCACTACCTATATCATCTATCATTCTATGATCAATGTTGATAAATATCTCATAGAATTATTGACTTAGAGAATTTTTTTACTTATTTTTTTGGTGGGGGAAACTTGGGAAAAGTCTTTGGAATCTCTCCCAATATTCGTGATGGGTCTCAACTTAGGATTTCATAATTCCACGCATTTATTTTCAAATTGATGTAGTTTGGGAGGGAGGGAAAAATATTTCTAGGAGTCATTTAAGGTCATTACATCCCCCAATTTTTGTTAGAAGATAATATAGCTAGTATTTGGCTACACCCTCAATGGAGAAAGAGAGGCCCCTAACCTATATGAGGTCATCAGTGAAATTTTGTGGTTTCATGGTAGAGCACACTATGTTAAACTGTTTAGGATGTTTATGGGGTTCCTCACCAAGAAGAATATGGAATTTTGGATGGACATTGATGGGTCTCGATCTTAACTTAAAGATGGATACTTCCTTCGAGAATTGAATGTACATAGGTTAGTACTCTACATCAGTAGTAGTCAGTTATTTTAATGTTTGATTATATAAAACCATGATTTTTAGGGTTTAATTTGGTTCATTTTTTGATTTATTTGTGACCACCTATGTTTATAGAAGGTTTTCTTCAATATTAATTTATTCTTTTACTCTTGATGATTAAATTTTTGAGTGAAGTGCCTTATCAATTTTGGGTTCAAATTCATGTAGTATTTCTTTACCAGATCTTGTCCGGAAATATAGTTGTGAAGTTTGTTTTTTCATATTTTTTTATGGAATATTAATAAAATACAATCACATAAGAATATTGAAAGGAGAAAATAAAAATAGAATTTTATACTATATAATTTAATAGATAGAGAGAGGAAGAGGGAGAGATGGAGGAATATTGAATAAGAAAAAAACAAACAAAAGAAAAAATAAAAAAAATAAATAGGGAAGTGGGATTTTAAAAGGATTAATAAATTAAAAGGAAAATAAATGAAATGAAATGAAACAAATAAAAAAAGGACCTTATCTCTTGGAAACAGTGCCTAAATTTGATCGCATTGTCAAGCACGTCAAATTAGATGTTTAGTTTTTACTAGAATGTCTACAGTAAATAGGAAACAAAGGTCATATCTCAATGGAGGATTAGATAATTAATTTAAAATGAAGGTTTTGATTATGAAATATTGTAGCGCTATTTTTGAAAACATGGTGATTTTTTTTAATAATCTAACAGATAGAGATAATAAATCAAAAAAAAATTATCATATTTGATTAAGCGTGATCAACTTGTGGGATTTTCATGATGCTCATCCTTCATCACTTCAAGAGAAATTGTATAGATATTTTAATCCCTATATTGTAACACCTAGAACCAAAATGTTACTGAGTTTATACTAGTATACATCCTAGGGTTCAGTCATAAAAAAAATTATTCACCAGTTACTGTTGATGATTTGATAATTTGTGTTCGACTTTTTAACCAAAACTCACCATGGAAACACATGAATAACTAAATTTTATATCCATGGTTACATAATATTTAAATGTGATAACATGAAATGAAATTACATGTCCATGATAATGTTTAAGAGACTGAAATTGACCAATATAAACCACACAAACACTACAACTAAAAGAGGTAAAAAGAAGTGGTGAACGGTGTGTGAAACATCGCATGAATGGGTACCCCAATCATGATAATATGAGTCGATTATGACATAACGATACATAAATAAATAAAATAATAATATAATATAAATAAAAACAACATAAAAACATAGAATTTAAAATATCATTAAATTATTACAAACAAGAAACGTGGTATTTAAATCTTGCTCTTCCCTAGGTGATCACAAATAATTTAAAACTCCATAGAAAGGGAGGAAGACATAGATGTTGAAGTATAATTTCCCATACCCTCTATAACATCAAGGATGAAGAGAAGACTCTTCTAGGACTCCAAAATATCTGATCTTTTCTTCTTGGTCAATCTCCCAAATGAGGTGCCAAAGGTGTCTTTTATAGCAAAAATGGGCAGTGATTTTGGGCACATAGATTTAAAGATACCCCATGGTTCATGGTTTTAAGCATGTAAAATGACTTATAACGACTTGGAAAAAGGAAAAATACTGTTGTAATGCCACCTATCTATCATCATGTAAACTATTACAGCCATATAATTTACAAAATGGGAGATATTTTCAAAATATTGAACCAAACATTAGACTTCATGCAAATTATTTTTCTTAGATAGATCAGTTTTGTTGGGCCCTTTAATAGATTCATTGGGATTGAGTGTCCTTATAAGTGTTTTATGATAATTAATTTAGGACAATAACAGAAATTTTTAGCCCAATTGGATGAATGGATTTTCTTCAGTGTGTGCTTTAGTCAACTCGTATGCTTTGAAACATGCACAGTTTATCCCATTTGTCTTCAACCTCTTCTTAGGCCCTCCAAATCACCTTCAAATATGAAGAAAACTTCAAAAAAGTGAAATATAAATTTTTAGTAGTGATAAAAATAAAATTAATGAATCAAATATGAAATTATATTTTTTATAATAATTGGAATATACAATAAAAATTCATTTAAATACACTGGTGCATGGGTGAAATAAAACAGTGTATTGCAGTTTGATCAATTCCACATCAGCTTCCTCATCAGCTCTTCCTATTAACCCACTCTAGAGGACACCAAATATTAGACATAGTTAAGGTTGATATAGAAGGAGATTCATACCATGATTACCGGGACACCACTACAAATATTTTGTGACCAAGAGGAGTGTCTTCGTTAACTATTTTAGGACATGGGGGATAGAGGATTTGATGGTTAATCATTGTATGAAATCATATCAAAAGTTATCCATATGTGGAAATAATTGGTGGCTATTGAGAGAGTCTTATGCGATCTGAATGAAATGGCTTCCTTGACCATGAAAACGAAGGATGCTTTAGAAGCGTTGGATTTGAGTCACTAGTTTATGTCTAAGATGAAATCCAAAATGGATGTATCGACCATGCATATATGGTGGAATGCGGAGATCCTAGCTCACTCAAGGTCCAACCGATTATCAACATCAACCTCATTAGAAAATAATCAAAATATAAGATATGAGATTTAAACATTGATTAATTCCCTTCATACTTGGGAATAATAATAAGAATAAAGGTGGGTAACCCTTTATAATTCAATTGATGATTCTTTCCATACTCTTGCAGACTTTTCCAGCTCAGCCGATTGAATCTTGTTGTTGTTTGATCGTTGATATGTATTTTTTTGATGAAATTATTTGAAATAATATAAAATGTGTATATTCCTCCTTCTGTATTCTATCCATGAATGGATATACCAAACATTAAATGTTTTATTTATAGTTTTATTTCATTCATGATGTGAATAAAATTCCACTAATCGATGTTTCATGAATCATCAATAATACACATACTTTGTATAATATAAAGTAAACCTGAATGCATGGATTTGAAAGTTAGAATTCAAATAGATTTTTTTAGGAAACACTCATGAATTACCACCAATAAGAGAGTCCTTATTGACATATCTACTCCACCTATCATTAGATTACCTTATTCATAGAAGGGATATTTTGGTTGAATATATGTTTCAGAGGGAGAGTGATCTATCTTTTGTAAATGTTTTTGGAATTGGAGAGTATAACTAAATTTTTTCTAAGACCATATAGTGGTCCTCAAAAGATTTTTATCTCTTTCATTATTTCAGTTCGAATCACTATTGTGTTGTATATTATGGTCGTTTAGCTTGGACCTGTTATCCCTTTAGTTTTGGGTCTTCTAACTTGGACCTTATACCACTTTAGTTTAAGGTCTTTTAGCTCAGACCTTATATTGATTTAGTTTAGGGTCTTTTAGCATTAAACTTATATCTCTATTGTTTGGGGTCATTTAGCTTGGACCTTCTATTGGTTTAGATTAGCATCATTTTAAATAGATGTTTTATCACTTTAGTATAGGGTATTTTAACCCGAAACTTCTATCACTTTATCTTCGGGTCTTTCATCTCGAATCTTCTATCATTTTAGTTTATGGAATTTTATTTCAGAACTTCTAATATTGTACTGTTTAATGTCTTACTACCATGAAATTATTGATGAATTTGAAATGTGGGGTAGCCATTCCAGGGATGACCCAAGATACCATAAGGTTCCTTGTTTCTTTGTGGCATTTCCAGGGCTCATGAGGATTTGATTTCATTTATTATAACGAAGATATGCCTCTTGTTTGTAGGTTAAAGAACTTATAAATCAATTTCATGGTCAAACACAAGTTTCTCCACTCTTTGAGAAGGTCCATTGAAGATTATGAAGGTGATATTGATTGAGGGTGAAATAATAGGGATGCTAGGTCCACTTGGATAGTTGTAATGTGAATGATTTAAGTTATAACCTGAAAGTTTGTGTTAAGAATATGGGATAGGGAAGAAATGTTGGGGATGAACCATAACACCCTGAGGTGTCGGGTTCTACTATGGTGTTACCAACACTCACAAGGATTGGGGTTCCTTTTCTACAAGGAGGTGAAACCTCTGGTTGGTAGGTCAAAGACATTATGTGTCAATAGCATGGAAAAATAAAGATTTATATTCACTTCTCTGAAGGCCATGATATATTTTTGATGACTAAAGTGTATAGAAGTTGATGTTGAGTATGGTGGAAAGGCTGTCCAAGAAGGGTTATGGAACTATAGAGTTGTTTAGCTCTTAATTATGAAGCTCGATCCCTACTCCCTATGGTTTCAAATCACAGGGTGTGGGCCACTAAATGTTTTAGAATGGTTTGTTGCATTACTAATTTTGAAAAGTGTACAAAAAATGACGATGTAACATTGAGGATGTTTAATTTTCATGAATAGCCTGGTTATATGAATTTTTAATAATGGTTAAAAGCATTTGGGTCATGAGTATGGTATGGGAAAATCATACTGAGAATAGACTGGACCACACTATGGTGACGGGTTCTTCCACTGTGACGTCACTTCTCACAAGGATTAGAAATCCCTTTCTGTAAAGTGAAATATTTGGTTTATGGCCATAGGCTCATATCTAGGAGCCGTAATGAAACACCCCAAGATTTCATAGTGTGTTATTTCTTCAAAATAATTCAATAACATGCACTAAACGCAACACCGAGTTCAAGCGCACCATGACTTACCAAAAAATCCGTTCAAAAGAGGTTATGAATAGTATTAACTAAATTTTAAACTTGATATAATCCTTATAATTTTAGAATCCGTATTATGAGTTTCTTAGACATAATTTAAGAACACATCCATTTTTAGTATTGCACTATTACCGACTTTTAATAGTGAACCCTTTTTAAATACAATATTTTAAACTTTTTGACTAAATGGGGACATAAAAAATTTAAAATGAAACGTCCCAAGCTTCCACGGTACACTTTCCTTTGAATAATACAGTAGCGTGTGTTGTACGGAACTTCGAGTTCTAACACACACCACAACCAATCAAACTAGCTGTTATGAATAGTAATACCTACTTTTTGAAATTATATATATTTTATATCTGAAAATGGACTTCATTTTTGGATTCAGAGTATCGAATTTAGCCTAAGTTGAAATTTTGGTACTTTTCGGATAACTTTCATATTTTGATGAATAGTGAAAATTACTAAATTTTAATTAAAAACAACTTTTTTAATCAAAATAATTAATAGTGATAAATTATGAATTTGAGTGGTTTCAAAGTATATTTAGAATATATTTTTACCATTTAATACAATGTTGGTCTTTGGACATAATTTCACAATTAAACCGAACATAAACAAGTATCAATCTTCTGATAGTTATTATATCTTAAAAACATGCTTTTTGTTTTAACAACGGGAAATAATTTTAAATTAATTTATGCCACTTATGTGTTTTGAATTTAGAAAAATGGATTCCATATTTGGAATCATAATGTTCAAATTGTGTAAATAGGCAACTTTTATTTTTAGACATTTTGAATAATTATTGCGGTAAATATTTTATTTACCATGGTTAAGGGTAAATCCGGTAAATGAGGGTTAAAAAATAATATTATAACAATACTAAATTACCCTAAAACGTGTCCTAGCCTTATTGGTTGATACATGTTCGAACATAGGCATCTTTGGGTCGATTTTGGGACCCCATGGAGCCACTTGTAGGTGATAGGGACACTTTATTTTTATTAAGTTAAAATGAATACAAAAATGACACAAGCATATATCTTTTAGAGAAACAATATTTAAATAGGGTTATATATGTTGGATTTTCGACTATAAATATTCATTAGAAAGATAAAATTATTTAATATATAATGATATTTTATTTATAATTTTTAGAGATTAAATAATTTAATTTATTTATAACACAATGATGATGCAGTAATTACCATAATAGTGAACATTTAAAATAATTGATCTTATAAATACCAAAATAAATATAATTTGAGACTTTTTATTAAATAAACTAATTTTATAAGTTAATATGAAATGTTATGAACCATTTAATTAAATTTTTTTGAAGTAATAATTCTGTTATGAGTTTCACAAAAATCAACTATTGAATAGTGTAAAAAATGACATAAAAGGGTTTTTAAAACAAATATTATATTATTAATTGATATTAAATTCATAAAAATATAATGTTCAGACAAGAGACTTATATCATGATAGTTTCATAATTAATGGACCACTTGGGGGTCTCTTGGATGTATATGGTATGTTTATTAACCATATAATATAAAAATACAATGTGACATGGTAATGTCAAACTAATTAACTTAGAGTTAATACTTAAAGATAAGGTTAATATAAGTACCCACACCTGTCTAAATTCTATTGGTTGAGTTGTTTTCTACTCATACCAACCTTAAAATTTAAATAATCAACTTTGGAGACATTAGAAACCGAATATGAATTTATTATAAATTAATATTTCTAGCTTTTCCAAAGGTGCCCCTCACCCCTCTTATAAAAGGGAACTCCTCCTTCCCATTTCTTCACACCTTCAAAGCCTTTTGGTTCGGCAAAACTCTTCCCAAATACTCTCCCAACTTCCCTCACTACAACCTAGAGGCCTTAGTTTGATCAGAAAGCCAACCTAAGGAGCCCTTTTGATCAAGTCAAAAGGAAGAACCCGAAGAAGAGGTAATGTTTTCACCACCCCTTTTCAAGTTCCTTTCTTCTTCTACTTCTTCTTTCATTGTTATTACCAATATAAAATAATAAATCCAGTATCTTATATATACTGTTATGTTATTATAAATATGGTACAACCATATTCAGTATTCTATCCACCCTTTGAATAACATGTCACCATACATGCGTACGTACGGCTTACCGTCTCCACGTCGTGGTGTAATTGTTATTCAATATATTATTATTTGGATGGGTATAATAATGATGTGTAACTCATGTAAATAATAAATATAACATGTTAATGATTCTGTATATATGATATACCATCCATTTATATATTATTTTAATATCAAAAAAATGATATGTCGCTCGTGCATACGTACGGACTACTGTCTCCACGAACGTGATGAGATTCATTCTACATCGTATCCATTAAAGTATAATTATCATTTTATGATTTAAAAATGATGTTTAAGGACATTATATCATTCTGGATATGAATAAGATACAACCTATCCATAACAAACACGGCTTATGTAACAAAACATATAAAAGAAAATGAGTAAGTTAACTCCCGAAACGACGATAATTAAAAGATATTATTAACAAATCAATGTTAAATGATCATATATGATATCATATTAATATATATGATTCTTTTATAATTTAATAACAATTATTTCACCATTATACAAGACGTTAACCTACCCTAACCAAGGAAAAGTACAAGGTAAGGGTTATTTCACAATCTCTTCATTATCCGAGGTTGTTTATACGTAATAATCTACTAGGATCTCTTTATCATCCACATCCATGGTTCTTAATATTGTATTTCAAAACATTTTTACTATTTACAAGAATATGGGTTAAATTCATTTATACCCTTATGTGTTTCGAAAGGAATATTTCCGTCGTTTTCCAAACAAGGCACTTTTAACCTTTTCGAGAAATTTAAGGTAAGAATGTTTTTTTAACTTATACGGTGGGTGCGGCTATTTACCGCCATTATAAAATCGTCAAAGCTTCCCTTACAAGATAATAAGAATATTTTCAAAAAAATGTTTTATTTCATAAATATAAGACTCTTAAATGATTTCAAAATAGAGAGAGATATTTTTCTAAAATAGTCTTGATTTCATCTATGTCAACATCCTTTGATAGATTTTAAGCTTATTTGAAGTTGATTTATTATAATACAAAACATCCTTATTTTATTTAAGGTTTTGTGATATTTTTGACTGTGGATAAGTTATTCTTATGTAACTCATGGTTTTTGTTTAAAGTATTGATATTTCATAAGTTATTTGTAATCTGAATGTTTATGTTATATTTCAACCTTTCATTCAGATGAATGTGTTAGACAAGTATGTTCCGGGTTGGGGACCGGTAAAAGTAAGCCCTCCGGTTTGGTCTCCGGTTATTAGAGGAACTTCGGTTTGGTCTCTGGTTATTAGAGGAACTTCGGGTTGGTGTCCGGTTATTAGAGGCACTCCAGGTTGGTGTCCGGTTATTAGAGGCACTCCGGGTTGGGTTCCGGTTACAGTTAGCCCCTAGGTCTTGGGACGAGGCTTTGACAAAGAAATTAAAGATTAGAATAATGCATTCCATAATTATGAAAGTGGTTATTGATATTGAATGTGAATATTCGATTAGTAGAATATCCATGTGAATAAGTAAATGGCATTATTTCATTTTATTTTTGCCATACTATGTTGAAGTTCAAGTTTAAAAGGCTTTTGTTTTAGTAATGCATTGCCTTAAATGTTTATGCTTATTTTTGAATGTTCCGCTCTATTGTTATCCTTACTGGGAATTTGAGCTCACCCCTTTTCTATGTTTTATTTTTCCCAGGATGTGAAGAAGTAAGTTATGAATGACCTGCATGGATATTATGAGGGGATAATAGTGTGGACTATGGAGACATTATGTTGTTGTAGTAGTTTTTCACTTTATGATGTAATGTAAAACTTATGAATATATCTAGTGTTTCCAAGGCTACTAAACAAATCGGTCTTTCGAGATTTGATCTTTCTTGTGATCATGCAAATGTTATGTAATAATGCACCGACTCTGGGTAACTAGGGTCGGGCGTTACAGTTGGTATCAGAGGAAGTTTAGTACTATCCTTGGAAACTAGATTTAGATAAACTCTGATTAAAGCACGTAGACCTAAGATGAACTTTTAGGATTAGTATAGAAGAACATCCTAGAATTTTGGTATTGTAGAGATTTTGTGAGTTTTCCGAGCAATACATCCCTGTCTGGATACGAGCTGGTAGAGGCGGCTCTGGCATAGATGTACCTAGGGGTAAAACCTGAAAACACCTCTTTGAGCTAGACTCGAACAGGAACTGGTGCACAACAACGGGCCTTGCTGCACTCTTGGTTATGACACTCTCGGGGGATATGCTTAGGATAATTCTCATTTTCTTTACAAACCATTATGAAGGGTTTATGAGTATATACTTCCTTAAAAGATACATTTTTATGATTATGGATTATATCCATAAACTATTAAATTTATGTTATGTGTTTTACAAGTTTGGGATTAGGTATTGTTATTCATAAACTAATCTAGTGTATGCCATTGTTTAGAAATGGTGCCCAGTAGAAGGAATGAGGACTCCAGCAGTGCACATGATCCAAAGAGAAGGAAGGATCATATATTTCATGCTCTTAAGCTAGAATTTATAAGAGAAATAGTCTCCCATGTATTATCATCATATGAAGAAATAATATCATGTGTTGATGAGATATGTAAAGAGTTTACTGAGTCCTATGGATTTGAAGGGAAGCAAGAGAAGAAAAGGATGGAAGAGGGAAAGATGGATAAAGGGAAGAGGGAAAAGAAGAATTTTCCCATATGTGATAACTGTGGGAAGAAACAACTTGGAACTTGCCTGAACGGAATGGGAGTTTGTTATAAGTGTGGAGGAAAAGGGCACAAAGTACGTGACTGCAAGGGTAAGAAAATGGTTTCAAATGTACAATGGTTCATTTACAAGGAGTATGGACACTACGCGAACCTGTGTCCCAGTCATCAGACTATGCCACAAATGATGCTATTGGATAATAATCAAGTTATGATACTACCACAGATGAAGAGGAATGATTAGAGTTCTTATGTTGATTATGACATTTGAGTTTTGTATCAACAATGTACTTGTAATAATAATTATGGAGTATATAAGGATTGTACTGCAGTACTATTTCATTAAGGACTTGATATTGTGTAGAACAAAGAAAAGTGACTCAATAGGAGGTTAATTTTTTGGAAAATATATGGTTGAGAGAAAGATGAACCATAATATGGTTCTGAGACTCAGGTAGTGATTTTAGAATAATACATGATTGATTTGGATAAATTATATTGGATATTCTTGACTACCTTTAAGCTGATTAATGATTTGTCTATTCCATCATCGTTGGGGTTTAAAACATTTTTGGATTGATGAAGTATATCCAGAATTCTATATGGAATAAGGGAGCATGAATGTAATCAATAAGGAATATGGTAATTCAGGATGTTTCAGTGTATTAATAGAATACATGATGAAGGTATTCATATGCTATTATGGGGTAAAAACGATCTACATTATGTTTACCTTCCTTATAAATTTTGGACTGTGAGTTTGGATAGAAGTATTTTGGATAGTTCTTGTTGAGATTATTTTGGATTGCCATAAAAGGACAACCCGGAGGTCGGGCGGCAACCTGTCGCGTCCGGCAAGGCCGCGAGACTTGAACCCGCAACCGAAGGGCGACAAGGGTGTATCACCTACCACTGGCCCACGAGATGTCCTGGATTAAATAATGTAGTTTTTTTAAAATATCTGGTAGATGAATTATAAATTCGTTTATATTGGAACCCTGTATGAATAGTATAAATAGAATTTTTTTATGTTCTATTATCTTTTAGAGTGAAAGATGAGTTTGTGGTAGAAATTTATTAATTGATAAAACTCTAATTATAAAGTAATTATATCTCCTTATGATCTTAGCCAATATCATAAATAAATTCCTCAACATTAATAAAAGTAACTTAGAACAAAAATGTTGTCCTAGATGGTACCTTAAATCATCACTAATTTATTGCATTGGGATTGTTGGCCTTTTCATAGCCATGTTCTCTACCACTCCCCATCAGATAATTGATGGTTAGATTTCTCTTCCATATCCATATTTTCCTACATGGAACCCTAGTATGTGTTATTTTCTGTAATCTTCATACTTTCCACTCATTATTTTAAATATAGGCCTCATTAATTAATTTTTTGATGTGGGATTTCAACTAAGATATTTTGAAACGTCAAAAATGTGTTATCCCAATAACCTATGTTTTGTTGAACTAATGGTATTTCAAATCATCATAGATTGATGAGTTTAAGGGCCTCAATTTTAAACATGTTTGTGATTGATGACCTGAATCACTACCTATAAATATTTACGTTTTTTCTCCAATTATATGCCTCTAATTGCCACCAATGTTCTCCTCATCGAGATCATAATTTGGTGGTGACCCTTTCATTTCTCTTTTCCTCATTTTAAGACTAAATTATAGTAACCCAATTTCCGATGTGGGTTTTCCCACAAATATATTTTTTTATTTTCAACCTTTTATTTTCGAAGAACAATTTCAAATTGCAAGGACGCAATTTATTGAAGGAGGGGAGAATGTAACACCCCAAGATTTCATAGTGTGTTATTTCTTCAAAATAATTCAATAACTTGCACTACACGCAACACTGAGTTCAAGCTCACCATGACTTACCAAAAAAGACGTTCAAAAGAGGTTATGAATAGTATTAACAAAATTTTAAACTTTATATAATCCTTATAATTTTAGAATCCATATTATGAGTTTCTTAGACATAATGTAAGAACAAATTCATTTTCAGTATTGCACTTTTACCAACTTTTAATAGTAAACCCTTTTTAAATACAATATTTTAAATTTTTTGACTAAATGGGGACATCAAAAATTTAAAATGAAACATCCAAATCTACCACGATATGCTTTCCTTTGAATAATACAGTAGCGTGTGTTGTACGCAACTTCGAGTTCTAACACACACCACAACCAATCAAACTAGCCGTTGAATAGTAATAACTACTTTTTGAAATTATATATATTTTATATTTCAAAATGGACTTCATTTTTGGATTCGGAGTATCGAATTTAGCCTAAGTTGAAATTTTGGTACTTTTTGGATAACTTTCATATTTTGATGAATATTGAAAATTACTAAATTTTAATTAAAAACAACTTTTTTAATCAAAATAATTAATAGTGATAAATTATGAATTTGAGTGGTTTTAAAGTATATTTAGAATATATTTTTACCATTTAATACAATGTTGTTCTTTTGACATAATTTCACAATTAAACCGAACATAAACAAGTATCAATTTTTTGATAGTTATTATATCTTAAAAACACGCTTTTTGTTTTAACAACTGGAATTAATTTTAAATTAATTTCTGCCACTTCTGTGTTTTGAATTTAGAAAAATGGATTCCTTATTTTGAATCAGAATGTTCAAATTGTTTAAATAGATAACTTTTATTTTTAGACATTTTGAATAATTACTGCAGTAAATATTTTATTTACCATGGTTAAGGGTAAATCCGGTAAATGAGGGTTAAACAAATAATATTATAATAATACTAAATTACCCTAAAACGTGTCCTATACTTATTGGTTGATACATGTTCGACCATAGTCATCTTTGGGTCGATTTGGGGACCCCATTGAGCCATTTTTAGGTGATAGGGACACTTTATTTTAATTAAATTAAAATGAATACAAAAATGACACAAGCATATATCGTTTACCAAAACAATTTTTAAATAGGGTTATATATGTTGGATTTTCGACTATAAATATTAATTAGAAAGATAAAAAGATTTAATACATAATGGTATTTTATTTATAATTTTTAGAGATTAAATAATTTAATTTATTTATGACACAATGATGATGCAGTAATTACAATAATAGTGAATATTTAAAATAATTGATATTATAAATACCGAAATAAATATAATTTGAGACTCTTTATTAATTACACTAATTTTCGAAGTTACTATGACATGTTAGGAACCAGTTAATTAAATTTTTTCGAAGTATTCATTCTGTTATGAGTTTCACAAAAATCAACTATTGAATAGTGTCAAAATTGACATAAAAGGGTTTTAAAACAAATATTATATTATTAATTGATATTAAATTCCTAAAAATCTAATGTTCGGACAAGAGACTTATATAATTATAGGTTCATAATTAATGGACCACTTTGGGGTCTCTTGGATGTATATGGTAAGTTTATTAACCATATAATATAAAAATACAAAGTGACATGGTAAATGTCAAACTAATTAACTTAGAGTTAATACTTAAAGATAAGGTTAATATAAGTACCCAAACCTGTCTAAATTCTATTGGTTGAGTTGTTTTCGACCCATCCCCACCTTAACATTTAAACAATCAACTTTGGAGCCATTAGAAACCGAATATGAATTTATAATAAATTAATATATCTAGCTTTTCCAAAGGTGCCCCTCACCCCTCTTATAAAAGAGAACTCCTCCTTCCCATTTCGTCACACCTTCAAAGCCTTTTGGTTCGGCCAAACACTACCCAAATACTCTTCCAACGTCCCTCAGTACAACCTAGATGCCTTAGTTTGATAAAAAAAAGCCAACCAAAGAGCTCTTTTGATCAAATCAAAAGGAAGAACCTGAAGAAGAGGTAATGTTTTCACCACCCCTTTTCAAGTTCCTTTCTTGTTCCACTTATTCTTTCTTTGTTATTACCATTCTAAAATAATAACTCCATTATCTTATATATAATTTGATGTTATTATAAATATGGTACAACCATATTCAGTATTCTATCCACCCTTTGAATAACATGTCACCATACGTGCGTACGTACGGCTTACCGTCTCCACGTCGTGGTGTAATTGTTATTCAATATATTATTATTTGGATGGGTATAATAATGATGTGTAACTCATGTAAAAAATAAATATAACATGTTAATGATTCTGTATATATGATATACCATCCATTTATATATTATTTTAATATCAAAAGAATGATATTGTCGCTCGTGCGTACGTACAGACTACCGTCTCCACGAACGCGATGAGATTCATTCTCCATCGTATCCATTAAAGTATAATTATCATTATATGATTTAAAAATGATGTTTAAGGACTTGATATCATTCTGGATATGAATAAGATACAACCTATCCATAACAAACACGGCTTATGTAACAAAACATATAAAATAAAATGAGTAAGTTAACACCCGAAATGATGATAATTAAAAGATATTATTAACAAATCAATGTTAAATGATCATATATGATATTATATTAATATATATGATTCTTGTATAATTTAATAACAATTATTTCACCATTATACAGGAGGTTAACCAACCCCAATCAAGGAAAAGTACAAGGTAAGGGTTATTTCACAATCTCTTCAATATCTGAGGTTGTTTATACGTAATAATCTACTGGGATCTCTTTATCATCCACATCCATGGTTCTTAATAATGTATTTCAAAACATTTTTACTATTTACAAGAATATGGGTTAAAGTCATTTATACCCTTATGTGTTTTGAAAGGAATCTTTCCGTCGTTTTCCAAACAAGGCACTTTTAACCTTTTCGACAAATTTAAGGTAAGAATGTTTTTTTAACTTATACGGCGGGTGCACCTATTTACCGCCGTTATAAAATCATCAAAGCTTCCCTTACAAGATAATAAGAATATTTAAAAAAACTTATTTCATAAATATAAGACTCTTAAATGATTTCAAAATAGAAAGAGATATTTTTCTAAAATAGTCTTGATTTCATCTATGTCAACATCCTTTGATGGATTTTAAGCTTATTTGAAGTTGATTTATTATAATACAAATAATCCATATTTTATTGAAGGTTTTGTGATATTTTTGACTGTGGATAAGTTATTCTTATGTCACTCATGGTTTTTGATTAAAGTATTGACATTTCATAAGTTATTTGTAATCTGAATGTTTATGTTATATTTCAACCTTCATTCAGATGACTGTGTTAGACATGTATGTTTTGGGTTGGGGACCGGTAAAAGTAAGCCCTCCAGTTTGGTCTCTGGTTATTAGAGGTACTCCGATTTGGTCTCCGGTTATTAGAGGAACTCTGGGTTGGTGTCCGTTTATTAGAGGCACTCCGGGTTGGTATCTGGTTATTAGAGGCACTCCGGGTTGGGTTCTGGTTACAGTTAGCCCCTAGGTCTTGGTACGAGGCCTTGACAATGAAATTAAAGATCAGCATTATGCATTCCATCATTATGAAAGTGGTTATTGATATTGCATGTGAATATTAGATTAGTAGAATTTCCATGTGAATAAGTAAATGGAATTATTTCATTTTATTTTTGCCATACTATGTTGAAGTTCAAGTTTAAAAGGCTTTTGTTTTAGTAATGCATTGCCTTAAATGTTTATGCTTATTTTTGAATGTTCCGCTATATTGTTATCCTTACTGGGAAATTGAGCTCACCCCTTTTCTATGTTTTATTTTTCCCAGGATGTGAAGAAGTAAGTTATGAATGACCTACAAGGATATTATGAGGGGATAATAGTGTGGACTATGGAGACATTATGTTGTTGTAGTAGTTTTTCACTTTATGATGTAATGTAAAACTTATGAATATATCTAGTGTTTCCAAGGCTACTAAACCAATCGGTATTTCGAGATTTGGTATTTCTTGTGATCATGCCAATGTTATGTAATAATGCACTGACTCTGGGTAACTAGGTTCGGGGCGTTACACGTAAGCATACACGAATAGTCAAATAAAGGGTACCTTGAAGTCGGGTATCCTTTTCCAAGGTCCATGTAAGAATTTCAGTGATTGGGGGAAATCCAAACACGAAGTGTGACTTTTGTAAGGTGTAATATACAAGAAGGGTTTGAGCACCCTAAAATTTGTGTTCTTTTCATAGAGAATATGTTCTTCTAATGAGGAGGTATGAAAAATCCTTACTCTCACTTTTCCTAGACCAAGGGGTTTATAAAGAATATCTTGGAGTTTACTAGGGATACAAAGATGGACCTATGAGCTTTTCTAAATATATATTTATGCCCTAATTATTTCTTAATATATAGATATGGATAGTTCAGCAAGCGAAGATATGAATTTTTCTCAGAACTCCCTTGTTAGATTTTTGAACTAACATATTTTTTTTCTCATTAGAAAGTATTTTAAGGTCTCGTGATTTGAACCATAAAAGGATAGAGTTTAAGGTCGTACAACTTTGACCAAAGTACATGCAATTTAAGGTTGTGACATTCATGTAAATAATATTTGGGGAGTGTTACACAAGATCCCAATTAGAAATCCCAGGGTAAGGATCATTATAACACAATTCTGAGTGAGAGATGAGAGTTTTATAAATCATGGTTTGAGGTTTTAATGTCCTGGGTAATGATATGGTAAAATCATTCTGGGAATGGTCTAGACCACTTTAAGGTGTTGAGTTCAACTACAGCAAGATTAGGGCTCACAGGGATTAGAAATCCCTTTTTATAGAGTGACCTGGTTGGTTGAGAACCCTAGACGCATATCATATAGCCAAATATATACATTCATAGTCAAAAAAGTGTCCCTTAAAGCTGAGTATTCATTCCCAAGGGCCATAAATTATTTATATTGACTAGATTTTCTCAAGAAATAATGTATAATTTATGAATTGAGGTGCTTAAAATATAGTGTAAGCACCCCACGCTCTCATTGACCAGGGTAAGCATAATGTGGTCCTTTTATAAGGGATTATAGTGGGTAGTGGATTCCATATTTTATCATCATGTATTGGGGATGTATTTTTTGTGCAGTTTTCATTTCATGAGACTATGATTTTTTCTATACATTTTAACATCATATGGTAAGGATATAACTGATTCCTTTTAGTTTAACGTCATGCGATAAAGAAGTGGGAACTAACATGAAAATTTTGTAAGATATATTACGTGAACATGAAGTCCATGGATATATATAACTCATACACATGTAAAATTAGATTGTATGAATCATCCCTGATGTTGTTGGATCTCATTTTTACATTAGTTTTTGTAGCTGGACCCATTATTGGAGATCCAGGAATCACTACATATCATGTGATGATTGGAATTAAACCACATGTAGTATTGAATGGGAAACTCCCAATTGAGGTCTAGAACTTATAAAAAGGGGGAATTTTTCCTATTAATTATTGTTTCTAGACCCAGGTTTGGATATTTGGGTGTCACAATGTATCATCTGATGATAGGAATCAAGCCACATGAAGTTCATGAGACATCGTGTGGATTAAAGTCATGTAGTAAGGATATAATATCACCGATGTGAAAAGGGGTTGTTGTGGTTGGGACCATGAAATAAATTCTGGGAATCACTTAATATCCTTTGATGATTGGAATCAAGCCACTCATTGTTCATAAACAATAGCTCCTTATGAAGGTCTGGCCGGTATGTAGGGAGGTGGAGTTTTTGAGTTTATTTTATTATAACTAGATCCAAGGCTGGAGATCTAAGAATAACTATGTTTCATGTGGTGATAGAAATCATGTCACACAATGTTCTTGAATTGGAGATATGGTGCAAGACCAACACTAACTATAGTGGTTCTCTCAGGAAAGGTCCAAAAAACGTGCAGTTTTATGTCATGAAAAGGAAATAAATCTTGTTTTTTATCATCATGTGATGATGAATCATGATAATGATAAATTTTTTAGATATTATATCCCTTATTTGTGTGGGTAAGCTCATACCAAATATCCCAAGCCCACGTGTTCTTTTTTCAGTTTGAGAGACAAGGAATGTAGAAGGTTTATAATGGTATGGAGGCAATTAAAGAAAGGTCATGGGAATTTTCATCATGTGGTACATGAGCCAGGATATAAGATCAAAGCAACCCTAATTATCTCATTAGTCTGAAAATAAATCCATATATATTTCTAAAAACCCTCATAGTTGAATATTGCATGAAAAATACATCATCCATGTAATTTTACATCTTGATGTAAAGAGATGGGTGCTTAACATGAAATAATAGGAATGAAGTGGTTGGAACCAAGAATAGGGGTGTGGGAATCACTGTGTATCCTGTGATAGCATGAATAAAGCCACACATAGTTCTTGGAAACCATTCAATTTTGTGTCATATAGAAATTAAATGGGTCACCCAATTTCAAATGAAATTAATATTGCAGTTGGGCCCAATAATATAGGTTTGGAAGTCACTAGGTATCATGTGATGGAAGGAATCAAGCCACTCATAGTTAATAAAAGGATAGATTCCCTATTCAAATCTAAATCTTACATATTGAAAAGGTAATTTCATACTTCTTTTTCATAGATATATCTCATGTGCAATGATTCATTGTTTAGATGATGATTTTCATGCAGTTTAGTGTCATGTGATGATGAAACATTCCGTGAAGTTTAATTTCATGTTGTAAGTACCAATTCTTTGTGGTTTAACATCATGCAATAAGGATGTGAGACACTATACAGTTTAATGTCTTTATTAAAGGAAATATTAATACAGTTTAATATCTTGCAACAAAGATGTATTTGTGCAGTTTAATATAATACAACCAGGGCACCTTTTTGTAGTTTAATGTTATTCAAACAAGTTTATTGGTTCTCTATGACAACTATTTAATGTATTTAGGAATTAATCTTTCATTTTTTGAGGGTGTGACATGTTCCCCATCCATGATATCTAATTATTAGGCTAAATTGAGATAGAGATTATATATGATATAAGGCCCTTCCCATTGAAGTTCCAACTTTATAGGCTTTTCGCTTCTATCATTAGGGATTTAGGAGCCATCACCAATTCTCCATGATGAAATTAATAGAGGGGATCTTTTTATTTAAGTTATGTGTGATCCTATTTTTTTGGAATTCTAGGTCGTGGAATGTGTAAGACCTGTTCACATCACACCGATCCAATTTATCCATCCAGTTCTGCAATTTACTATCATCCAATATTTTTCAGCCAATGGATATTCAAAGTAGGGTAACTATACTTCTATGGGTAGCACTATCTTGTTCCTATATACTAATGAGTATGGAGTTTTTTGTTTAGCAGTACATGTGGTGGTATGTAGGCCCATATAGTGTAGAGGTGTTTTATCGACCAGGACATCTTTTCTTTATTCGCCATCTTATGGAGTATATTTTATAGAGTATTATTAATGGCTTCAATCGTTCAATTTTCCTCAGCATGATATTGGATTAGTTATTGGACTCAATGTTGTAATACAAATATAGTTTCTTAACTTCTTATAACATAAGTTGCTGTCTTTGTTTTTCAATATTGTGTCAGGGACTCCAAAACTGACGATGATATGAGAATTTATGAATTTGATGATATTAATAATTATAAATTACTTGATTGGTATTTACTCAACCAATTTTGATAAGAACATTGAATCCGTAAGGGTGTTATTGAACTACTTAGCTATGGATGGGGAATATTTACCCACAACATCCATTCACTATATGTAAAATAGAAAGGAATATTTAGCTATATGTAGTAATTATAGGGGTTGATGGATGATGTTTTCATGGATATGAAATGTTTGAAATTTCTTGGTGAATTCCAAATAGTCTTGTATCATGGTTTTCCACTAGTGAACCATCTTGCTAATTTGGTGGGAGAGCCATGTCCCAGACTGAAGAGTGTCATAGGGGACCGTAAGGACTTCTTTCATGATGACATGAATCTCTCTTTATATTATGCATATGAGGAGGATTCCATTAAATCCCCTATTATAGAGGTATTTATACTCATTTGATCCACCCCACAATGTATATTTCACTAAACAATGCCGAATATATTCCCTTATAGCTCGATCTATTGGGAGGGTCCCATTCTAAATATAAATGACTATGGATTCTATCCATCATTGGGTGGATATTGATGCATCACACTCTAGGATAGTTTTGACCAGATTGATTTCTTCCATATCACAGACAATGATGAACGATACCATTATTGGTTGCATGATACATAATATTTCTTTCTTATGATCAGGGTCAGCTAGGATTATGGTTACATTGGCCAATGCATTAGCATGAGCATCTAGTGATCATGAACCATGATAAAACAAGGGATCAAAAGTGAATTTTTCTCAGTATTACCCTAACATAGCAAGTGAGATGGGGCTATTTTATCCTTTTTTGTGGAATATTAAGAATTGACCTATATTATCACTAGTTTCAAATAATCATCAATATTCCTATAGGATATTTGCAGCTCTAGTTAAATTTCCAAGCCATAAATGAGGGCTTGGTATTTTAACTTGTTATTTGTTAAACTTTTTGATAGCGAGGAATGGAAGGGAAAAAAGGTCTTTGTTTTCGGTGAAAAAAGTACAACTGAGAATCCAACCTGACCAAGATTCTAATTTTAAATCATTTTTACAATATGACTCAAGGAGGCCCCCTGAAAATACATTTCCCATTTCTGGGGAGTTTTATGTGTCTAGAAAACTGCCTCTCCTGGGAGTTCAGTGTCTACTAGTGTACTTTTTGAGGTAGGATGTGCCACGATAAAATCATTAAGGGAATTACCTTTCACCACCTTCAATGAGAAGAACTTGAGGTCATGTTATTTCATAATTACATCCTATTAGTTTAGATGCCTAGAAAGTATGGAGATACCAAGGATGTAATTTAAGTGGATTAATAAGAGAGACCAGATGGGATTTGTGGAGTTTCAAGTAAAAACATATCTTCTTGACTACAATGATGAGCGTGAGGTAGTTATTTTTGACATTAGAGTATCAATTCTCAATACGTATCATTGTTCAGTTGAGGTAGTAGAGACTGTTCCCACTACCCACATCACTCTTCTGTGCGAGGAGGGTGCCACATGAGCATTCCATGGTGACCACATATAAGATGAGTGGATCTCCTACCACTAATGGTATCAGGACTAGGGGTTCAGCAGGGTCTGCTTGTGAATTTTGATGATTTCTTGGTATTCATCATCTCACTAATATGTGATTACCTTCTTCATCATCTTGGTGAAAATGAACACTTTTCTAGCCATGTTGGATATGAAATGCTGAGTGTAGGAAAGGTTCCCTTGGATCCCCATCAGTTCATTGATATTTATGGGGGTGACATTGCTAAAATAGCACTAGTATTCTCAGGGATGACATTGATGTGATGGTTATTTAATAAAAATCAAATGAAATAACCTATTATAACCCCAAAAGTTTATTTTAGTGGATTCTTCTTCAGACCGTGCTATCGTAGCTTGTTGAGGACTGCTTGAAGATCCATGAAGTGATCACCTCACTATTGTGATTTGAACACTAGTTCATAGAAGTAAAATTTGTATATCCTCTCCAAGTAAGGCTTAAGGATATGATTGATGGTGTATTGATATGTATCACCAACATTAATCAAGACAAATAGCATGATGGTAGTGGATTATTCATCTTTATGGGATATCTTTATCTGATTGTATCTTCAGTACCCATCCATAAAATAAATGGACAGTAATCTAGTAGTTATTTTGGTCAAGTTTTATATGATCAACATTGGGAAATAACCATTTAGAAGTGTCTATTAAGGTATCTAAAATAAACATAGACTCTAATATTCCCCATTCTTTTCAGGAGATGGATGATATTTGCGATCTATCTTGGGTACTGCATTTCTTAGGAAAAGTTGGATTTGATCAATTTGTTATCTTCTAACTCGACATTGGTAGAATTATATGCGTGTATCATCTAGGATACCTGGTTCAAGCCTCAATGGTCACCAGGTAATCCAAGATAGTTCTTTACCACACCTGGATTTATTTCATGAATTTCCTTATAATTCTATGTGAACACATATTAGTGTCGCAGTAGAAATTCGATGTACATCTCTTTTTCGTCAAGGGGAATGGTAAAACTAATCGGTAGTGGAATTTTTCCTTCTTTTAATCCCAGATTAAAATTACTCTTCTCATTATTGGTGGTGGATATTCCTTCTTATAATATAGAAGGTCTATTTCTAAGTCCATCCTCTTATTCTTCCATCTCTAATTTTATGCAACAATTTTCAGATGAAATTGGAAATGTGGGGGAATCTATTTCACATTCAAGGTGAGAGAGTCAAAAAGAAAACACGTTGTCATCCCTTACTATCAGAGTTGTTGAAAATATATTCCTATGAAGATTGAATTGTTCAATATTGTTTGGTACATAAGGGGTTTGGACATTTGCGACCAGTTGTATTGCCTCAAATAGATTTATCAGGATCATATAGTCCCTATAGATCATTCTATATGGATTTATAGTGGTGGTACTCAAACCATTTAGGACTATAACCTATATATCCGCATCCCCCATAGGTATTTTTCCTTCCCTTTTGTAGAAACCTACTTCAACAGATTTGTCTTTTCATGTCTTAAAGAGGAAGACTATCACCATGCAATATACCAACCATTGCATCGATGAGGTATTTCAAACATAGATGGAATGTTGATGGTATCACCTCATGGATATAGAGATAGGGACTTATAAGAAGAACATTTTATGTGGTATCTTTCTAGATGACCATAAACATCAATTAGATGTGAGATACCCAAACTGATCTTTGAGCTTTATCTTCCTGAGAGGTATTTTCTCAGGCTCATCATACCATCAATTGGTCATCTTTGTGGGAGATAAATCACATTCGCTATACCCCAATGCTTATTGGGTTTTAATTAGGATGAGGATGATCCCAAAACAATTTTCAATCAGGGCCCTTTAGATATGGATATTATTGAGTCTACCAATAATATATTGGGGTCCAATGTGTCCTTGGATGACCTCTTCCGGATCATGATACATGAATAAGATGGAAACATGGAATTGTAATAGAATAGTCTCCACATGATATTCCTTAACTGCAAAAACCTTCATCTCAAACATCTGTGGGCTCTGGATGGATTGGACAAGTTCCACAATGAGTTATTTTGAAATATAGAGCACATCTAGTATTGATATCTTGGATGGGAAAACTGCTAGTTATTATAGAATTTATTTATTTTGTGAAATAGCGCAGTGATTCCTGATTTGGGGTTTCACCTTAATATGTGGATTATGAGACGAGGAATTTATGGTACATATGAAAAATTCTTGTATAGATTTTGAGGGAGAATTTTCTTCTAGTGTCTTGGGTCATTCCAGTCATCCCTCTTGCCTGGGATGGTCAAATTATCAAAGCACTTCAATGCCTCCATGTTAGATGACAAGGTACAGATTATTAATAGAGTGTGTGGGGAAAACTTTGTTTATTTTCAAGGTCTACTAGAATTATTTCCTTTGGATCTCAGCTTCATATATGTCTTATTTGGTGACTTTAACAAAATATTATGTCTGGACACATCAGTTCTATCCGCTATATCCTTGGTTTTGGCACATGTAGCCTCTTGCTCCCCATTTAAGTGTGGGTAAATCATACTCATTGGCATAATAATCTTCAAAGAAAGGGTTTTCCTAGTTTGTTATATTAAACAAACAAAATATGAGTACTTTTTTTGATGAGGGTTCTATTTAGTAGGGTGGATCCCATGCTTCAGATGTCATAGACATGAAGTTTTCAAGTGCTAGAGATTTTATTGGAGTAGAAAATGAAAATTCATATTCTATTCCTCCAATGTACAATAATCACATCCACTTATGGGGGTCATATCTTATGACACCTCCTTGGGTGGTGGAAATTTTATGGGTCTATGGATATGTGCTCTCAAGGTGGCATGAGCTCGGTAAACTACTTTCTGAGTCTTCTAGTTTTTGAACATCTATCTATTCTTGGCTTGAACATTCTACCAATCACCATCTTCTTCTAGCTAGGCAATTGTTGTTAACGTAACATTCTATAAGGATATATCTAACACCACCTATTCGTAATGAAATGTGATTTGAATGACCTATTTGAAGATGTGTAATCTTAGATATTATGGCCTCACATCTTATAAAAAGGGAAATGGCGAAGAAATTTTTGGAGTTTGACCTCATTAGGATTCCTGAACTATGTATTCTTTAGTAAGTTATTGCCCATTGCTAAAAGGAAATAAATTGGGGCGTTTTAATTTAAAAAGAGAAGACTTTATTTATTTGTTCTTTAAATCACAAGAAACCTTGATCTCTTCTCACTTTGGGATAAGGGTGATTTTGTGGTTTTTTTCACTCGAAAAGAGGAGCTATGTGGTTTGGTACCTACGTAGGTGCTCGAATAGGATCAACATATGGGTTCAGAGTGACTAATGTAGTCTCTTATATGTTTATCCTTTTACCCTATGATAAAGGCATGATCCAAGATTTTTCTCATGTTCCCAAAATGGAATCTTCCATATGTTGTGTCATTTCTGTGAACTCATGGAATGCACTTGGATACTTCATTAGGATTAGATGTTTCTGAAGATTATCCCAAATATTTTGAATTCATAGTACTAAAAATTATTCCTAAGAGATATGGATGATGAGTAAATAGGTCAAACCCTTCCATCAAACTATGAAGTCAGACACCCTATCATTTTTTCATTTCTTTTAGTATATCCGGTTGAAGATTGTTGTCTTCCTTAGCATAGAGATGAACTAGTAAATGAATTTATAATGGAGATCATCCCATCCTACAATGGATCCTATAAAGTGGTATAGATCTTCCTTACCATAAAGAGGCTAGCCATACTAGACCATTTATAAAACACCTATAAAGTGAGATGGATCTTCTGGTGGGAGTAATGGATGGTATGATGACCACCAATATTTAACTTCTAACATGGAGAAGACTAATTACATCTTTGGTGGTGATTATGATGATGAAAATTCCCCTATCCTTGTGGGATAGGGAATATTTGAGGGCTCAATTGGAATTGATTGATCTTGTTGTTGAGGATCTAATGCTTCTTGTCAAGGATTTTATGATTCTTGGGATGGAAATTGAGATACAAATTCTCCTAGCCTAGTAGGATAAGGTTGATGTGGAATCTTAGTTGATTTCCCTAGGACCCTCTTGGAGGATGATGACGATCATGATAGTGATTAAGAGATAAATTCTCCCAGCTTTGTGGGATGCCGTTTGTTTTTATCTTTTTCTTATATGTCCAAAATCCTCTTGGGAATTGATGATATGATGGGTGGACTTTGTGGTAGAAATTCCACCAATCTAACTAGCTGGATTAGCTCTTGGATGACTACTTTGAAAGATTCTACTTCAGCTCATTTGATGTGGCACAATTGCGCTCATGTAGGAGATGGGTGCAATGGAATCCCATGGTGGGAGTTAGTTTCTACAGGAAGTTGTCAAGTTGATATAAACATTGGAAACATTTTCTAAAATGCATTCTCATTGCCTTGAGAATCTCGGTTCAAAGATTTGTAGGATATCCTCTTCCTCCATTCATGATGTACTGGGACCATATTTAAATGGTAGGATTCTATAGTAGTGACTAACTAGCTCAGGCATTACCCTATCCACTAATTTCACTGGAGGATATGACATTATAGGATTCCGTATCTAAGGGATCCTTCTGTTGTAGGGGTCTAGTAAAGATTAATGCTACATACTTTCCTCATCCTCAAATACAAATACATGACATGTATTTTTCTATCAATTTCTAAAGAGTTGTAAAGAAATGGAGGGAATCATCTTATAGATTTGTGCAATGCTTTTCAGGTTTAGAATCTTGGGTCATGGAGAAAGTAGATGAGTCTATCTGACAATAATGTATTATGATGGTAAGAAGTCAGCCCTTGTACGTTGGATAATGGAGTTATCTAGACTTTAGTCACTGATGATTATCCCACATATTTTGGTGTATATTTGGTATATAATACTTTTCTATATCATATGGGATCTCATAGTTAGAAGTAGCATGGTTCCATAACATGGTGGGGCGGTTGTTTATGGCCAACTCCCTCAATATGTAAATGTTTGCTTCCTCCTCATCATACTTACATGTCTCTGTCTAATTAGAACACATAAGGTACTTGTTGGGGTCACGTACTGACTAAAGCGGAGTTTTTTGGATGTTTTATGGGGAACTATATACGATTGACCCCGATATTTTTCGAACCTCTCTATATGAGGGTATATGAGTTTTGAACACCTCTCTATATAGAGACAGCTGGGAAAGGGGAGGATTTATTTTTCTATGGGAGATATCACTATGGGTAAGTTGAACACAATGGATTTTATGAGTATATTCCCTATCATCCGTCTCCACAGTACCCCGAGGAATACTATTATAATAATGATCATCCTTTTCATTAGTTAAAGAGTTAAATGACCCTTACGGTGTTGATAATGCATCTCAAATGACCTTAAAGTCAATAAAATTGAGTATATTAGGGATATGATCCTAATTATACATCATAGATGGAGTATTCATACCTTCCTTCTAGATGTATACAACGATATGAGCCTACTATATGATAATTTTTAACCTTTCTAATAATCATCTTGTTTTATGGGGGTATGATCCCACTACTAAAAAGATGTGGGAATATGCCAATGATATTCTTCATTATTGATAAGAATGTAGGCCTATCTTGAATAATATTTGATTCTATCTTGGTGAGACTCAATCAGAATGAGGATATGGGCCTGATCCAAATCATTTGGAGTATGTTGCTAGTCTTTTGTGACATGAATATGAGCATTTCCTGGGGAATGTGCTTCTCTCACATGGTGAGCCCCGTTAGGAAACTGAATATAGACCCAATACGAATATGAATTCCCTTTTATAAAATGATGATTGAAATTCAAAATGGGAGAAGTGATATGTGCCTCCTCTTATATTTTATTGGAAGGATGTTGGTGCAGTTGTTCATTGGTGGAAGTATGAATATGTGCATGGCTTCTGTGATCTACTGCAAAATTCCAGGAAGATTCGCTGACAGGAATATGAGCTTGTCCCAAGGTATATTCTACTATCACTTGGTGATACCTCGATAGAATGGGGATATGAGGCAGATATTGGAACTTTGGAATATGTCGTTGGTCTTCATTGACTGGAATATTAGAATATCCTATGGCATGTGACACACTCCCTTGGTGAACCCCAGATAGAACGAGGATATGGGTACGATCTTAGGCCTTGGGAATATGCCACCATATTTTTTTGACAATAATGTTCCCCTGTCTATATTTATATTATTCCCTCACATGGTGAGCCTCGGTTTGAATGGGAATATGAGCCGATTCAGATGCCTCATCATTTACCAGTATATACAGGTAATCCTCTTGGACAAGAGATATAATGTTCACTTTCTCCAAAGAAACCAATTATTCATAATTATCAGATTGTTGAGTGTCCCTGGTTGTAGTGATTTGAGTATGCACATGGACTTTTATCTGTACTGGTTCCAAGATATGTCTGAAGAGTGGTTCATATATTGATAGGATGTAGTGGTATTTTATCAAAGTGTGCACAAGAATATAGGATTGTACATTTTATGTCCCCATAATATACTAAAATATATCATCAATTGAAGCGGGGATATAAACCCAATTGTTTCCTCCTTAGACCATCAAAATATTTTTATGGACTTCATGCACAGGGGTAGATATGTGCACCTCACAGATTCTTGTTGTAAGAAAATACCCACTTAATTATTCCGAGTGAGTAGAGGTAGGAGCCTGCTTAGTGGTTATTTTTGGAATATGTCAGTAGATATTGTCAGTGAGAGTGAGGATCTGAGCCCACTCATGATTATCCATAGCCTTCTATGCCTGATGTGTCTTACTTGTTTCCCATGCATGGGTGTTAGAGGTGAAAGTGTTTCTGGAATTACCCTTAGTAAGAGACTTAATGGAATGAGTGGGATGGAGCTGGAAATAATAGTTTACAATATCCCCCCTCAGTAGCCCCTAAAATGGTAGGAATACATAGTTGAGTCATCGATCCACCTTCGTTAGATAATGAAAGAGGTGATTATCATGTTCTGAGGATAATCTTCCAAAGTGGTTGGTTGTGGAAACAAGGAACACTGGCTTTGCTGAATCTTTCATTTGATGGTTTTGAAATATTGGATTTAGGTTTTAGAAACCATCATGATAATCCTCAAGGGCAAGGATTATTCCATGTTGATGGAAGTCCTGAAACATTTTATTTTCGCCCTAACATTGACGGTGTAAGGAAGGTGAGGTTACTCTATGTCCCGTAGGGGTTACAACTATAACTTTTTTTTGAGGATGGTCTCTCAATGGAGAAATTGTCTCAGGTTGGGGTATTTTTGGTGGAAGAAAAAAAAATTCACACATACAAAAGTAAAATTTCCCCCAATTACTTCATTATCGTTGGAATGATTCATGCTCAATCTGATATTCTTGGGTAACAAAATTTTCCTTTTATTCTCAATCCATACATTCTTCTCGCATAGAGTTGTTAAATTGAGGATGAACATATTATGAGAAACCCTGCTATAGAGTATCATCTGTAGGATGAATTTCACTATCATATGATCATTTTGTTATTTGAGAGTTTCTCATTAGGTACACCAATTTATTCATAATAAATGAAAACAAAATGGCTCAAAGGATAATAATAAAATCATTTGTTTGTTTGATATATTCCTTTTGGGATCAAATTTATTGTTTTGGTATGAAATGAAAACAAAATGGCCTTATGGATAATAAACCAACCATTTTTTTATTTGAGAGATTTAAATCGAATTCACCATTTTTATTTTCAAAAGTAATGAAAATAAATTGGCCCAATTAATTATAAAAAAATCAATTTTTTAATTGAGATATTCATGTTTGGTTCACCATTTTTGTTTCAGGAGGATTTGGGGACAAGCATTAGCCTTATGAAGAGAAAACAATTGATCAATGGGAAATATCCAATCTATCCTTTCATCATGTGGAGTAGATGTCATGGTCAAATGATTTATCATTTAGGAAACCACTTTTTCATCACATGAATGATGTGAATGGATTTGTCCTGACGATTTGATTATAGTGGGGGTATAATGTCTTTGTACAATAATTCATGTAGTACTTAAAACCATTTTATCCCTAATGGAAACTCTGAATGGATCCCACAACTATAGATGGTTAAAGAACTTCTTTCCATATGCAGGTGGTCCTTTGGGGGTTCAGACCTAATGAAATTTAGGATATCGCATTGCTCGAGTGGATGGGAGGTTGAGATCATCACACCCTTTTTGGGGGATTGTATCCCACTATGTGAATCTCTTATAGATTTACGATCTGTTTTAGAATCTGTTTCTAATCCTGATATACAACTGGTTACCCTGAAAAAGTTATTATAGGTAAAATCCCCTTATATACAAAAAAGAGGGATCTTAATAGTTAATCCATCTATATGTATCTGAGGTTATTCATCCATATCCCATTGGTGGATAGGTTCTTATTTATTGAATCTATTTAACCAGAAACTTTAGACAGTGTTGTTATATAGGGAGAAGATTAATATTCCAAGGATGATATTGTCCATCATGATGTGTCCTACATATCTTATTTTATAATTGGAATCAAAACCCACATAGTTTGTTAAATCCATGCAGTTTAACTTCATACAGAAAAGACATTTATGGGGGAACTGGGGCACCATATATTTGAGGAAAAAACTGGAGGAGGAGTCTTAAATATCCTATGTAAAACATAAATCAGAGTTAGCATAGTTAAAACATACCCTTGGGACATTACCTAAGGTAGATTCCCTTGTATAGTGGGTAGTTATATCATTCCACCAATCAGGGATTACACACTAAGGTTTCCCTGGATGGTGGAGATTCATGATGTTAATGATATGATCATTGAAACTCTATAAGACCACTTTTTCTATGCTTTGTGTGAGAAAAAAGGGGTATTATGTAATTAGCCACACTGCAATGGATGTGAGGATTATGTTCTGGTAAGGCCCGTTAGATTCTTAATATATATCTCAGACCATAGGAAGGTGTCCTCTGTATCCTAGTTATAGAATTAATTATATTTATCATAGTTCAGTTGACTTGTCAATGCATTGGTGAATGAGGAAGAATGATCATCCCATAATAGAGATTGGGTCCTTATAGTTGGAATGTTAGAGACATGGAAATGTATTATACTAAGATTTATTCCTATTTGATATCGGGCTTTAAGTATACATCCTACATATCTTTGTTATAGTAGGAATCAGAGTTCTCTTAGTTTTGTTGAATTAGGGATTACATACTAATGTTTCCCTTATAAAAGGGACATATCATATTACTCCATTTATTAGGGCTTAAAAACATAGGTTTCCCTTATATTCTAGAAATATAATATTATAATGCTGGTCCGGGCTTACCCACTGAGGTTTCTCTTGTATGTGGGACATATCATATTATGCCGCTGATTAGGGCTTACACAATGAGATTTCCGTATATTAATACAATGTTATTATGTGAATTATATGTTTATTGGAACTCCATATTCCTACGTAATCTATTATCAATGTGTTAAGAAAGGGATAAAAAGTAACCATTATCACTAGTTATGGATGTGGGACTTATATACAGTGATAATACCTTCAGATTTTTAATATGGAGCTCAGGGTTTAGGAAGGTGTTCTATGTATCCTAGTTATAGTAGGAACTAGATTCCTCATAGTTCACTCGAATCAAGGATTACAAAATGAGTATTCTTTTATATGTAGGTAATATAATGATGTACCATTGGTCATGGATTACACATTAAGGTTTCCCTTATATTCCCACTGGACAAGGCCATCATGTTCTGTGATGTACACATGGCATGTTTTGGTTGTATTCTTAATATCTATGGTTTTCTTCCTAAAATTTCAGGTTTTCTATGTGTCATTTCAAATAATAATTTAATGATCATGGTTTACATGTATGGAGGATGTTTTATGGCATGGTCGAGTATGTTTGGAGACAATTTCATGATTAGATATGACATATTTGTGGAGTTCCACATGTCCTGGATGACTTGTCCATGTATTGTCGCAAGACCTGGATGACTTGACCAGAGGAAATTGCATGGTCTAGGTTGGAATGTCCAGAGGGTGTCACTTGACTTAATTTGACATCCATGGGTTTCATCACGAGATCTTCCTGAGATGCTTAAAGGGCATCACATGATCTAATTGGAAACCATAAATGGATTTGTGAGATCAAAGTGACATAAACTGGTGTCACCTTATATTTGGGAAATAAGTCTATACGACATCACAAGATATGGATGGAAATCTCACAGGGCTTCACGAGACATGGGTGACATGGACCAAGGGTATCGCGTAACATGAAAATATTGTCCAGAAGATATCGTGTGATCTGAATGGTATGTCAAAAGAATGTCACATATCATGGGAGACATGTCCTAGTGCTATTACATGAGTTGGATGAGTCATAACATCACATGAGGATCATCATATCTATCTTCACATAAGTTCTGATCCATTAGTCTTTTATTCTATATTTTATTACTTATGTGGATTAGATTTTTTCAATGTTAATATTGTTTTAGTTTTTGAGTTATCCATAAAATATGCAGTTTATACCTCCCATAACTCATATCACATGTTGGAAGTCCCTTATGTGATCTCAAGTGACCATATACAGTGCCTATGAATACAACATAACCATTGGAGTCATTCCTAAAATTTTACTTGGGGGAATAATTTCATGATCGCATGATCCATCACATTGAGAAATCCAATCCTGATCTCTTGCATGTGATAGATAGTTGATTGATGTGTTTTTGATCTAGTGGGGGGTAGAGTATATAAGTCTCTCTAACTAGCAATAAACCCCCTTGTATGATGGATATCTTGTAGATTCTAGATGGAGTCAATGGAGGACTGATGTGTCTCTCGTTTTGTGAAATCTCGCTATAAGTGCCGTATGAATTTCAACAATCAAAATATCATTCTATCAACACATCATTTATTGGATTTGAGCCAAATAAAGTGGTTTTTACAGACTATGTGGACATTCCAAGGGGCCCCCACAAAGTTAGGTCGACATATCTAGGGACATTCACAAGATTAGGATTCTAGTTAGAAATCCTTCACGTGATCTGAGATGACTTATTCGGTACATTTAGAGAGACAAAGGTGGATTTCAAGGTGGCATTTGTGAGATTGAGATGGCTTTCTAAGGGGTTCCATGCAATCAAGGGAGACTTCGTGGGGGTGTTTTACCATGTTTCCATAAGATCAATGAATTTTCCCCTCTTAATAATCTCCATTCATTTCCATTTTTATATACATATTTATTTTACAAGGGTTGGGGATATTTCAAGTTGGTACAAGTGTTGCTAAAAACACCCTTATTTAGTGATGCGTTGTGGGCCCAAAAAGGGTTCCTGTGGTGATTTATTGGAATTTTTAATGGACAACCCTTATGTGTGTCTCTAGAGAGAGGGGAGTGAAAGGTTTCCTAGGCTTGCCCAACAAGGGGTTATGTGGTGATGCACTAGAATTTTTAATGGAAAGCCCTTATGTGTGTATCTAGAGATGGTGGGGGAGCACGATAATTATAGGACATGCCCAAGGGCTATTGAGTTATGTGGGTGACATGCCAACATGATCTAACATGATAAAGGATACATGTCACTAGGGCTTCTGTAGTGTCTTGAAAACCGTATTGATTTGTCAAAAGTTATTTATGACTGAAAAAGGATCCCATATTTTGGATATTTTCCTCCTTATTTTCCTAGAATTTTTGGATTCTTTTTAGGCATCCTTGTATTAAAAAATTGTGTGATCTGGAGACTCTCATTTTGCATCCATTTCACGAACAATGATATTCCAAGACGCCTTCACAAGTGAAAAGAGTCTTTGTTAATGCGTCTTTGAAAGATATTCTAGTAGGTTATCCTCTATACTTGGAGAATTTTCCTGATCTTTTTAATGTCATGTGATCCTATGTAATTTTTCATGTTATGTGATTAACATGAACTTGGGCACCCTCTTCTTTCTTTTCTTTGTGGGGAAAATAATACCCATATTCATGTATTTCTTTTTTTGTTGATTTTATGATGATAATTTAGAGATATTAAACACCAATTTTATAAATATTTATTGTCATGGTTGAACCAAACTTATACAATAAAATATATACAAGTGTTTGGGTTATTTTTATCCCACATCACATTATTTTTTCACCTTAATTACTAAATTTACCCTTAAAGGATGTGAAACATATTTACTACAGCTACCATTGATAATGAAAAAAATAAAATGAATATATTTAATATGTTTGGGCCCCTTGATTAAAATTATTTAATCCCTTTTTAATGTTATGTTTCTTGATGTGGAAGAAATGAAAGTAAGATAAAAATGAAAAATGAAATGAAAAAATATTTTTAGAAAAATGCATTTTATGATTAAGAATGAATGTCTTCCAAAATAAGTTATCAGGTTTATTAAAATGCAATTAATTTAATTATTTACAATTAATGATGAATTTTTTTAATTAATGATCAAATTAGTTTATTAAATTACTTTTTATAGTGAATAAAATTAAAAGTTTTAAAAAAGTCAATATCTTTCACTATTCACTAAAAAATCATGATTTTTAAAAAAATACCTAAATATCACCCTAACATAATTTTTATATGATGATTTCAAAATTTATTTTAATTTTATTAAATTAAAAATTAATTTTTTTAAATTATACGTTGTAGTAAAACTTTATGACGTAATAAATTTAGTTTAATAAGAATTAAACCATTTACTTTTTGATTGAAAAATTATTTAACACTCTTATAATGAATGTAACTCTATAAAATATTATTAATTAATATTAATAAGAGATGAAATTGAATTTTTATTTACATTACTTGGTTTTTATATTCTTCCCCACTTTTATAAATTTCATCTTCACAAATTTATTCATTTCCTAAAGAACTGGGGATAGTTTTCCATCATATAACTTTTTAATTCCCATGTTAGTTCTTAAACTGTATGGATTTTCTACAAATACATAACTTGATTAAGTATATGATTCAGAAAAAATTACTATCTGTGGTCAAGAATATATTATTTTTTCCACAAAAGAATGTTTTTCTTCAAACTAAACTAATTCAGGGCCCAAAACATGAGTTGCACCTTGTACATATTTCCATATCAATTAAACATGAAATAAATCATGTATCTAAGATAAACTCAAAGGAAATGAAACTTAGTAGAAACATTGTCCTATTTTCGATAGTATTTCATATATCCTAATGAACAATGGAGTCACGTCCCCTTTTTACAAATATTAATAACAGTTTTCTATGGAGATTATTTAAAAAAACATGATGACCTACCTCAAAAGAAAAATATTATCTCTGTTTATCCGCATAATTTTTCATTGCACTTAGAGTCATCCTCATATGTTGATAATTTATTATTATCTTGTCCACCATTTCATCTACCAAATATGAACCCAATATCATCATTTCACTTACTTCATCCCAATAAACTGGAGTTTGACACCATTTTCCATATAATGCCTCAAAATGTGTCATTTCTATATTAAAATGGATTATGTTTTTATAAGAAAACTAAACTAATGAAAGTTAAAGAACCCAAATTCCCTAGAAATCCATTTGACATGCATAAATCATGTCTTACATAGTTTGAATCATTTTCTTATTCAACCCAACAGATTGAGGAAGAGAAATTCTGTTAAAATATAATTCTAATACAAATTAATTTTGAACACTTTGAGAAAAAATTAGATGTAAACCTAGGATCATGGTGAGATAAAATGGATAGAGGAACTCCATGTAACCTGACTATATCATTGAGGTATATTGAAGAAAGAAGAGCTAAATAGATATTGTCTAGAATGAGTAGAAAATGTGCATATTTATTTATCCATTAAAAATTAAGAAAAAATCATAATTATATTGAGATGTATTTGGTAATCCCACCACAAAATACATTGAAATATTTTTCAATTTCCAATACGGTACTCAAAAAGGTTGAGTCATCTGTTTCAGTAGTTGAAAATTGGATATAACCAGTTAAAAAATAAAATATTTCATGGAAAACTATGTAATTTATTTATTCCCACTAGTAATACCATCGATAGTCCCTGTAATTTTTTATATTACTAGGATGAACATAAAATAAAAGCTAGTGATTATCCTAGGTGTTTCCAGGACATTCTTGATGATAATCAACTCACTTTTTTTAACAACATTGCTTCTAGTGATGATCCTGATAAACTCATCTTCACATGCTCGATGTTAGGTATTTTTTCCATCAAAGATTTCTTCCATGTGATGAGGGACATGTCAAATAAATATCTGTGGGGGTTACTTTGTGGTGAAAGATCTTCCCTCCAAATTATATTTCTTGTTTTGGAATGTGAGGAACAAAGACTTTCATATTGATGATAGGTGTGAATATGGATTCCAGGTGTTGGGGTTGCAGGTCCTCTAACCAATAAAAAGTGGGAAACTTATTATATGACAGTGAATGGGCGAAAGGGGTATGGAAGACCTTCAGGGATTTCTTTAGTTGACATGAGTCTGATGGGGTGAATGATATTTTTCTTAGCTCGTGGTTTAGAGGAGTGGGTACTCACGGGTCTGAGAGAAAGGCCAGGACAGTCATTCTTATCATAGGATGCTAGACCATATGGAAGGCCAAGAATGATGTTCAACACAAAAATGGTTTGGGATATCAGGTATGGATAATCTTCATAATGAAAAATATTCTTTTGGATCTATTTCGGTTGCACCCCAATTGTAAATTTTCACCGTCTATGAATTCAATTGTCCCGAATCCCCCACACGACAATCAAGCTGGCAATCCAGGGTACGGATTTTGGGTCTAATGGAATCCTCCCAGCCATGGGATCAAGCTTAAAAAAGATGGGTCCCTACTCAGTGGGGAAGATGTGTGTGGGAAGAGTTGTAAGAAACTAGAGGGGCTCTGTAATTACATCATTCACAGCCTTCTATAGAAGAGGCGATGTATTGTAGGGAGAGTCTTTGTCCATGGATATCGGGCTAGAGATATGCAATGAAAGGTTGATCAATCTTATGATGGCAGAGACAGACTCCATCATAATGTATAAAGCACTATTAGGCAAGGGAAATTTTCCTTGGAACATTTGATACACTATCATAAAATGCAACCTACACATGGGTAATCATATGGAGGTCTCTCACACATGGAATGAGGTGAACATGGTGAAAGCTTTTTGGAATCTATGGTTTCCTCAAATAAAATAATGTTTTCTTTGTTTTGTTTGGGTTATTCAAAAAAGGAGGGGATGTAATTTGTTTCTAATGATTCTTTCATTTTACATTACTTTAGACCACCATGATGTCTTCTTTTGGGATCTTCTATATGGTGGTTTTTCAAAATCAATAAAAATGTTAGTTTTAAGTCACTAATAAGTCATGACCTTTCTCCCAAGATTTCTTAATTCTACATGATAATGAAAAGTACAATGAAATATGAAATATAAATGTGGATGTTCCTATATGAACAATTTATATGACATTATTCATTAAATTATTTACTGAAAGATCATTTTACAGACATAGAATTAATAATTATGCATTATCTATTTGACTCAATTCATTAGATACAAAGTTTGATTTTCCTAGATGGTAATGCATCTTGAATTAAAAATACATAATCATATCCAACCATCTTTTATGCCACATTTTTAAATCTTTATGAATGAATATATACATCCCAATTTTATGATCAATATATAATCCAAATTTTAATTCATATAAATGAAGTCTCAAATTTTTTGAATCAAAACCCAAAATAGCTAATTCCATATCATGTGTAGGATAATTTAACTAATAAGTTTTCATTTTACCTGATTAATAAGTAATTACCTTATCATTTTTCATCATAACCCAACTAATTTCCTTCAATGAAACATCAATATATATGAAATATTCACCATTTCTAGTGAAAAGGATCAAAATTAGAGAATTAACCAATATTTTTTTAGTTACTAGAAACAATAATCAAACTCTTTTATCCATATGAATTTAAATCCCATTCATGTTAATTTATTTAGTGGCCAAGATGATTGGGAAATTATTTCAATAAATTGATGGTATTGACCAACTAAAACAAGAAAAATATGAATCTATTTGACATTTTAATGTCCCGACCATTCATTAATAAAATCATTTTTAGCATTGTCAGAAGTTATTCTATATTTAGAAATTGTATTACCATAGTATAAAATCTATTATATTCAAAATTCACAATTACAAAATTTTCCATAAAACATTTGTTCTCTCTAGGTTTTCATAACAATCATTCTGTGTCAATTCAGATCCTCACAACCATTAGAATTTACCAATATATAATCAATTTTCATAACCATGAACTTATCTAAAGAGTCATGTATAACTATATTCATAAGATTCTTTAATAAAATAAGTGTATCAGATAACTCATATGTTTTAAATACATACTCATAATGCTCATATCTATTTTGAAATGATTTCTTCAAAAATATATTTCTCCTTCCCATTCAATTTATTATACCCGATCCTGAGATCAATCATAAAAAATATTATGATCCCTATATCCGATCAATAAATTATCAATATGAGGCAAATGAAACTTATAATTAATAGTGATGTTATTCAAGGTTGTATAAAAATTGAAAACCCTCATTAAACCATATTTCTTTTTAAAAAATAAAACAATATCACCCCATAGTGATGTTAATAAATGTATGTGTTCTTAATCATTAAATTTAAACCAGTACATTTAAATTAAAAAATTTACAATTTTCCCATTTTATAAGGGGGTTTTGAAATTGTCTTAAAATCATAAACTAATACAATAGAAAAATTAGCCTCTCAATTATGAATAACACTAGTAAATTCCACATGAAATATATCCATATTTTCATTCACAAATTGAACATAACTAATCTAAACAATTTATTTCTTTTTAAAATCATGAGATATGTAACTTTCACTTATATCACTTTGATGTATCTCAACTTCTTGATATGTTAACAAAGGTATTAAACTATTTAATATTAGATTCTTATCTCTTCAATCTATCATAACATATTAAACTGAAAACCAATTCATACATGAAATAATATCAAACTATATTATGGGAAGTTTAATTAAATTTTTTGGACATACCATCCCACTGTAGATAGTAGTAATATTCCTATTAATATTTTTTTTAATATTTCCACTATGATATTTCACCAAAACATTAATCATTTTTCATGAGAATATAGTCATATTTTTATTTCAATTTTTCAAAAATGATGGAAGGTAAAGATTTAGAGTCAAATAGTGAAATTGAATAATTTGAATAAAAATTAACCCACCAATCACGAATTTATTTGATAAACCAACATTAACCATTGTAGCATAAAATGATTTTCCATGCCTTTATTACTTCCAATCTTAATGATTTCCACTCCAAGGAACTAATATTTAATTGTTTTAGCATAATTCCTCAAATCATTGAAATTAAAACATATCACTAATGGATGAATATCTGTTAACCCATTCTTATATTATTTAGGATTCTTTTATTTATAGTCATAAGCCCAATGACTAAACATAACTCATTGGAAATAATTTTTAGATCATTTCATACTTATCATGAAATTATTTTTCCTTCATATAGAATATGTTGTGGGCTTACTTCATAATTTATTATTTGACTACTTCTCCATTTCTTTCCACCTAGAATGCTTCTTACTATTTTTATCTCAAGGAACATAAGTTTTAGTAAAATATATCTCAACATTGTTCCCATAATGAAAAACTTTCTCATAACTTTTAAATTTTAATGATGAAAATTCTCTTTATAAACATTTGTTAAATCCACAGTAAAATCTATAAATTTCACTATGAATTTCCAAAATAAAATTTTCTTAATACTTATCTAATAATATAAAATTTTCATCATGTGCAACAACTTAATCATCCACTTTTTTCAAATTCTACATTTTTTTCTCTATTCTAAGTTTAATACTCTTAGGGAAATATTTCTCTCAGAAAATATTACTAAATAGATTCCATTATATAGTATCCATATCTTCTATATCTTTGGTTTTGTAAACCAATAAAAGCCATCTATCAAATTTCTCTTCAAAATAATAAATGGAAGGAGTTACCATTTTAAATTATAAACATCCCATGGATTTAAATATCTTTTCTAGAGTATTTTTCTATACTGCAGCTTGCATGGGATCTGATGTTCCACTAAAATCTAGAGGCTTCTATTTAATTAAATGATGAAATTTTGAAATTTTCTTCTATGGTAAATCTTATTTCCCTCTAGCATGGATGTAACCACCATTTGGATCCTACATCAATTGATATATCTCTATTTTTTTCTCATTTAGAATTCCAACCATTCAAAGATAATGATTTTGAAGGACATTGTCCTCTTGGTACCTTCATACACCATCTTCCCTATTTTCTCTACAATAAATCACTCTGAAGAGAAATATATTAGATAAATAAACATGGTAATATTAAAATTTTATATCATTTTAGCGTGAAAATAAACTATAATATCTCATTGGTATTCTATTAACATTATTCAAACATATAAATTTAACTAAACAAGTCCTCTAATAATATAGAAACCCATGACTTCCACACAAACATATTTCATATTTCCAGATGAACATTCATTCAATTAAATGGCTATCTATGTGAAAATTATATAGTTTTAGTGATTTTTGGAAGATTGGACACATAAATATCAGGTTCATTAGAGTCTCCTATTAAGTTCTTCATAATTGTCACCTTTCTTAGACATATCATCCCTAAAACCATTCTTCATAACCCATGGTGTGTATACCTTCATACAGATTGGATCCTCCTATATAATAAATATATATTTACTATAAGTATATTATATAACAATAATTATATATATAATACCATATATTATTTATTTATAACATTTTATCATATTTTTATTAACAATTATTTATTGAAATCACGGTTCCATGTGATATCTTCTTGTTTTATGTATGTTTTGGTTATATAGCTTTGGTACTTGTACATTGATAAGGGTTCCATAATATAAATAATTTTAATAATGATATAAATATCATATATATTCATTTCACACATGTTTATATTCATACATAAAACTAGAGTTAAAAAATTAACTGCAGAATTAATGGATATGGTAAGTCGTACATAGACATGAACACTATTATAATTTTTCAAAGAACTAAACAAAATAAAGGTAAATAATAACTATTAGATACACTAGGCTAGATACCCTATGGGGGGCTAAATCAGGGGATGATAGATAAAAACAACAGCCCCTTTTGATCGTGTTTTTTTGTTTGAAAATAATACTCTTCTCTCTCCTTCCAATTGTAGAGTATGAACAAACCTTAAAGCCTACACATGAAACAAAAAAATTTAATTGTTTCACTTTCACAGGTCTATGTCCAAGGATCATACACCTGTGATGTGCTGATATACCAAATCCATTATAAGTGCACTGTGGTTTCCATGTTTGAAGTGGACTTACTGTCTCTCCTGGTTTACAACCACACACAATTAGAAAGCTCGCTACTCTCTAAATTGAAGTCTGATCACTACTTCTTCAGATGATACACTCATAGTTTCAAGACATGTAGGTCCCTTCATTATCACTAATGAATGCATACTCCATTGTGCGTAGATTCCCTTTTGAAGTCTAACTTTCATCCATAGATGAATACCACTTTTCCACTAAACACTAGCCAACACCTTTTCACCTATTTTCACAAAGGTCACCGCCTTCGCAAAGCTCCTTTTCACGAATCACAAATTGGATTTTGTAAAAAACCTTTTGCAAAGAACAAACTAGCCTTCGTGAATCTATTTCTTTCCTTATTGTAATGCTCACTAACCTTCATGATGCTCACAAGTTTTGATTGGATTTTTAGGGCCTTTTTGAAATCCTTTCTTTCACGATGCTCAGAACATTCAGTTGGATTAAATCCTTTACGAATACCATTGTATACCACCTTCGTGAACTCTTTTGAAATATCAGAGAATTATAATTCTCATTGAGTATTTCGTTTCTTTATCATCTATTTTTATGGGGGTATCCTCATATTTATAGTCTCATCTCTTCACGAACCTCCACCACCTTTATCATGTTTTATGGATCCATCTTCATGGCACACATTCATTCTTGAAGATCCACTAAAATCTCATGTTCACAAATCCCATAAAAAATTCATAACACTCCTTCTTTTCATATCCCATCAAAAATCATGATTACTTCTATCAAAAACTGTGAAGAACTCGATCACCGATTTCAAATCTCCATTTTTTCATAATCATGAAGCTCGTCACTTTTATGAAGACTTCCACTAGGATTCTTTGCTCCTCTGCAAAACACAACTCGCAAATCCCATCTTCCATAAATTCATTCCTTTTCCATATTTTTATTAAATCTTTGACGAAATCCACCTTCCATGATGAAAACCAAACTCCAAATTTTGGACCCTAAAAAATTTGAAAATATTGGAAAATAAAACCACCTTGTATCTATTCTTTTGTACCACCTCAAGATCTTCTATTCATTTTTAATGGTTCTTTGTCAACATGAATTGTCAATGACATCTATGGAACTTGACAATTCACCATGAAAACCTGCTTTGTCAATAAACACAACCAACCCAAAAATACTGCAATGTTATCTTGAGGGATTTTCCCAATAATAAAATAGGTTTATAAAATTATTATTTTTTCATATATATCATAAATATTCATTAAATCTATCATTATTAACATTAAATTTAAAAAATGAAAATTGAATAATTTCTCTTAGTGGAGGTGGTAGTTCACAAGTACACACGAGCAACGCTCCCATTTTCAAACAATATCGAAGGTAAGAGGGAAGATATGATATTTTCATTAATGAATTATAATTATATCATTAGTATCATATATAAACAGTAAAACCATCAAAATACCCATCCTTAAAATATGGCGATGAGAAATTAATTGTATCACTATGTGGAGATGGTAAACCCTACATATGAAGAAGTGATGATTTAACTTCTCATTTGATGGAAAGATGGTTAATAAATGTGGTTTCATAATCATAATAATATTTGAGTATATTAGTTTTAATTAAATTAATAATTTATGAAAATATAATAGATTTATATGAGGAAAAATAAGAATAAAAAAGTGATCTGTAATGGTGGTTACCACTTCTTTGAGAAAACCAATTTAGATATTCTCTTAAGGACACTAGGGTTAGTCTTTTCCAGATGTCCAAAAAATCTATAATGTTGATAGTGATGTTTTGAATGGAATTTTCATGGTTTTTGTTGAGATATAAGGCTCAAAGAGGTGTGAATAAGAGAAATAAGTGGCTATCTTTTATAGTTGAGGTGATGGGCACTTTTAAAATTTCATAAAAGATTAAAATTTAATTTTTATGGGGTTTAAGTCCCATCATAAAATTAAATTTTGACAGGTTGTAGGGATGTTCTAATCCTTATCTTTTGGTTCAATCCTTGTGTTGACTTATTTTAATATTAACCACATAAAAAACGTTTTCACTATCAAAATGTTGTAATTTTACATATAAGGTAGAAAATGGCTTGTAAATTTACAAGGGTTAACTTTTTATACCATATCTTATTCAAATTTTCCTATTTAATGTTTTTTAGTTTTTTTAAATAATTTAATAAAATATTATTTTGATACCAAAAAACAAATGTCAATTGTGACATTATATATTTAATATCACTTAAAGGATATAAATTAGAAGTTGTAATTCCAATAAAATCCTTTTAAACATCACTATAATGTGTTATATATCTAAAAAATTCTTATAACACTATCATTTACTCAAATTATTTTTATTGTTGTATTTTTTACATCATTTATCGTATTATTATACTAATTAAATAAATACTGCATCAGAGATTTATACACATTTAATGTAATGATATTTTGTCTAAAAATTGGAAATATATTTCCATCAAGTAAATAATTTTATTTTGTTAAAAATAGATATTTATATTGATTTATAAGTTAATTTTGTGCCTATGTGGATATATAGAGATATTTCAAACTTTGAGAGTGACATTTTGTAATGTTCTTTGCTTTAAATATTAAATAGATAATTTTCAAGGACAAGTGTCCATTAAAAAATTAAATTTCAAGAAAAAGGTGTCACAGTTTGATTTAAATTCACACAATAAGATTTTGGAGGGAATTTTATATCCCTATGACATATTTTTAACATAGATTAACCAGATTTACCCTATACCATGGTGATAAAGTTTTCTATGGTTACAATTCATATTGACCAAAAGATAAAAAGGTCTTATTTACCAAATAAAAACCTTAAGATTCCAAATTTTTAATCAATTTTTTTAAAATTATTTTTCTATAAATGGCAGAACTCAATTTTAAAATAACCTTGAAAATGCAATGATGACCGCTTTTCTGAAAAATACATTTTTATGCATAAAACATGGTTTATTCTTATCCCAATAAAAGAAAAAAATGACATTAATTTTAGGACATTTTATTTAATATGTAATACATAATGTTTCTTTTAATTATTCACCAATAGTGATTACTATTATTTATTATGATAAAAAAACATTCAACACTTAAAAATATTTTTTAGAAAAATGTATTTTGTGTATAAAAAGGGTTTTTATACAATATTTAAAAAAACTGATTCAAATGAACTTAATTGAATTATATAAAATATTATAAAACTAATTTTACTTTTAAAACATCTTAAAAAAATTAAAACTTCTTAAATGATTTAGATAAATATAACATTTTCAATAAAAATCAGTATTTTTAATTATTCCATTAAAAATTAATCATTTTGGAAAAAATCCATAACATTCAGTCTAAGATATTCTTTATTTTCTAATTTCAAATATTTATTTTATTTCCTGAAATAAAATTTTTATAAGTTCCAAAAAAATTAATATAATATTTTACGACAAATATAAGTAAAAATAATTTTTAAAGGAAACCTATTTTTGATGAATAATATAACTTTTCAAAAATTAATATGCATATTTACTAAGAATTAATCAATAAATTCATATTTAGAAGGATATTTTTATATAACTCATGAATTAGTTAATATTATTCATACCCACCAATTTAATGACTATATTATAATGAACATATTTATATAATAATATATCATGGTTTGTTTAAGTTCATCACTGTGTGTTGTATACATTATCTAACATAATGTCATTCGATTAGAAAAATATTTAGGTGTTTTATTCTCCCCCATTTACTAAATTTTATCCTCACATTTTTAAGTTTTTTTCAATAATCACAAGTTTTACATTTGAAAATTCTTTTTTGTAAATCCCATGTCATAAAAAGGGATAATGATAAATTGTATGGAAAATAGGGGAATGAAAATATAAAAGTAATATAGGACACATAACTCAATTTCAAAATAAGAAAACATTAGTGGGAAGTGAAAATAGGGAAATGAAATAATATTAACTTCCATAGATCATTTACAATAAGAAAGTGAATGATAATTTAGTAATTACTGACCCAATCATTACAAAGAAAAGTAGCGAGAAAAACCCCATATATTAAATAAAAATGATTATAATAGGTCAAAATTTTTGTTTCAATAGCTATTTTCCTAGATTTTAGGAACTCATTTACCATATTAACTAAAAATGTATAATAATATACTTACTTAACAAGTAGAATCTCATCCTTTAATCAATTTCCACCATAAACACATGTTTCATCAAATTATGAGTAATGATGGTGAATATTTGATTCCTAAAGAACTAAAATCAAAATATTACATATCATATTTTCTAAAAAAGGATAAAATTTTCCTTTTATATTTAGAAATTATCAAAATGGAAAATGGTTAGCACAAGATAATTCTCAAAAAAATAATCTATTATAAAATGAAATACACCATTAGCCTCCAAATGTTCAATAACAACACCTAAATTTCAACACAATCCATTACATAAATTGTAATCTTTTAGACTCCTAAATGTGTCTAACCAAGATGAAAACCCAAATAAAATTTGATCTCATATCCTTACATGATCAGATTAACAATAATTTTAATCACTACTAATGTATCATAACAATATGTATATATTTTGATCATATATACTAATTATTTCTCAAAATAAAGTCATAACAAAAAAATATATTCTTTTAAATGGTAACTAATCCCTATGTTATTAAATATGGTGTTCTCTTAGAAAAAAATATTTCTAATGGAGGTTTGAGTTCATCCTGGCACCGATAGATGATGATATGTTGATTTAGAACATGAAATATGATTTCCTACTTCAAGAAATTTATATAAAATATATTTATAGAGATAAAATCAGTGCTCAGAATCATATAAAATATAACAAAAGGATAATATTTTCATTGGTAAATTTCATAAAAACATTAAGATGGATTCCCAAATTCTATAGTGGAGGAAAATTGTGCTCTAACTGTCCTGATTCCCTTCACCTATTTTAATTACAAAATATTTCCCTTTTTCCATTGAATTTAGTGGTTTTTGTGTCTATTATATTCATTTTATCTTATATTGGGGAATTTAATTTTGATAATTCTGAAAATAATTACATTTATATAACTGAGTTGTGAGTGATTTATTTTCTTGAGAACTCACTCAATTCATTTCCATAAATATCCTTATCACATCACCGAAAGATTATTCTTCTTAATGGACAAGAATTCCACTATTGAAATATCATCTTCTTTATTCTATGAATTCTTATGAGTTCTTCTTCACACATTTTTGGAATGTAGAAGTTTTAAAATTTTTCTTCCCTACATGTTACAAACCATAGGAGCCTACATGAAACTCTATCATACATTCCTTATCACCTAATCAATGAGGTTTTCCATATATAATATCTACATTAAGTATACATAAAAGGATTTAATATCATTCCATGGAATCAATTTCATCCTATTTCCATATATTCCAAATAAAATCCCACTATTTTTTTCATCAGCTTCCAAATTATAAAGAACAACAATTTTTTCCTTGGTTTATGAACTGAATAACAGAAAATACCTTTTCCATCAAAATAATCCATTTATCTAAAACTAGTGGATTAAAATAAGCATAAAATGAGGGTGGAATTTGTTTTATAAAAGGTTTAATAACATGTTCCTCCCTCCAAATAAGTTCAATATGATCCTTTCTATGACCAATATCTTGATATAGTTGAATGAGAATAATCATAATATATTGTATCACAACTATCAATTCATTTGGTTTATCATGAAGATGGTTGTTTTGTGGGATGTCAAAACCATTGTTCACATTATTCCTTTAGATTAAAACCATTGACTAAAACTAATAATCATAGTTTTATAAATGATAATCCTAGTTGAAAACCACATTATCATGAAAAAAGATTCATTGGGTGTCTAAATCAGAACAAATTATTTTCAATCTATGACATCATAGTTTTAACAAGGTTATCCCTAATAATTACCAAAACCTTATAATTTTATCCAATGAATAAACGTATCCTCATGGTTCTCACTAATTCTCTCTCATCCAAGTTTCCAAAGGATAACTAATTCTTTCTCTAATACCAACTATAGTTGCCCATACTTTTCATACATAGATATCTCATCTATTTATATGATATTTACTACAGAACATAACTATCCACACTGAAATCATATAGGTATAATTTCATTGGAAACCATGACACCAAAAAAAATTCATAAGAGTCTCCCATTATGTTCTTTAAGACTAGTATCCCTTCTAGACATGAAATCCCTAAAATCATTTTTCATAACCTCAAGTCTAACTTCCTTTGTACGCGTTAAAACCACATGTATAATAAATTTAGATTTATTATACTTATATTATAGAAAAATAATCATACATATATATATATATCATAGTATATATGATTTATTTATAACCTTTTATCACCCATTTATTACTATTCTTTATTAAAACCATTGTTCCAAGTGATGTCTTCTTTTATTTTTCATGTATGTTTTCTTTCAGTAGCTTTGGTCCTTGTAATTTGATCATGGTTCAATCATCAAAATAATTAAAATAATTTTATAAAAATCATATATAACTATTACATACATATTTAGAGTCACCTATAAAATTATATATATAATGAATTACACATTTTATGGAGATGGTAGGCCATACATACGCTTGACCATTGTTTTTATTTTTCAAAATTAGTAAAAAAAATTAAAAAAATTATGTAATCATTACCATATAGTTCATATCATATATTTTCATTAAATCTATAATTATTACCATCTATGTAAAATATAAATTAATAACGAATCAAATCACTTTCTAGAAGAGGTGGTCCACTTCTACAGAGAAGGGACGTTATCATTTTCAAACGATTTGGAATGGTAGAGGAAAGATATAATATTACAATTAAATAATTATAATTATATCATAATTATCATATATATACACTAATCCTGTATAAATAACTATCCATAAAATATGGTTCAGAGAAATCAATTTTATCGATACATGGAAACGGTGAGTTGTACGTGCGCACAAGCGATACTTTCATATAAAGAGGATTAATAAAGGAGGTTTCATAATCATAATAAAATTTCAATATATTCAATATACTAAACATATTATTTTATAAAAAATATAATTATGTAGAGGTTTTAAAAGAAGAATAACAAATTTGACCGGTTAGGGTGATTACCTCTTCATCGATACAACTCCTTTAGATATCCTCTTGAGGACACAAGGGTTGGTCTTTTTGAAATAAAAAGCCTCTATAATGTGCATAAGATAATTTATAAGGGATTTGTTTAGGGGTTTTTCAGCTAAAATACTCAATGTTTCTTGATGAAGAGAAAGTAAAAGTGTCATTTTATAGGTGAGGTTAGGGGAACTTTTAGAGTACTTAAAATATTAAATTATTCTAAGGACATTCTGTATCCTAAATTCCTCAAAATTTCCAGGTATTAAAATAAAATGATGTATGGGGTTGTAATCCAATTAAGGAATAATATTTTGATAGGTCTATGTAGATTTTGAAGACTTATCTTTTTTGTTTAACCCATATGTTATCCTCTTTTAACATTAACCATGAAAACAACATTTTCATTGTAGAAAGTTTATAATTTTACATATAAAGTTAAAATGGATCATAAATGGACGGGGGCTAATATTTTGGACCATATCATATCCACATTTTCCTCTCTATAGTTTTTTATAATTTATAAATATTTTAATAAAATATTATTTTGATAAAAAATCACAAATTTAAATTTTTGAACCTATTCATTTAGGACATAAAGAAAAAGTTTTCATTCAATTATAATAATTTTACAAATCCCTAAAATGTTTTATTTAAAAAAAAATTATATAACACTGCAACACACTCAGTTTTTACAGAACTAATTTTTCTAATAAATTCAACCATTAATTTATATCTTGAAATGCACTTAGTCAAAGATAACTTTCACATGAAACACTGATTTGGTGTATGTTACATGCAACACTGAGTTGGCGTATGATACATGCAACATTGAGTTTTTCACAAAAATCTATTTTTATTATTCTAACTATTTAAATAAGATAATTATAACATATGAATTCAACATAGATTTATTAATAGTAATAAATACTTGTAAAAATATAGTTTAAAATTTTATTATATATAAATAAAACATATTGATAATAAAAGCTAATATTTATAGTAAAGTCCTTTTTATGTTTAAAAACACAGTTTTTTGGAATGAACCACTTCTAATAATAAATGTAATTTTATAAAAAAATTTAAATTGAATTGAATAAAATAAAATTAATTTTTGAATTCAAAAATTTTAAATGAACTTGGGGTAAATTTTGGTATTTTTTTAAGAAACATCATTTTTGATGAATAGTGAAAATACTTCTTTTTAGTTTAAAAACATCATTTTTGTCTAATTAATTATTAATGTTAAATGATATTATAAAATAGTTTTAAAGTAAAATTATATTAATATTACATATTATATAACAATTAAATTTGTTAGAATCAATTTCCATTATAAACTGAATATAAAATCATAACAAACTTTTGAACGTTTTCTTACTTTAAAACCCCGTTATGTCATTCGGTCTGCAGGAATAGCACCAATCTTAATTTATCTGATTCTATGAAGTGAATTTCAAAAACCTGACATACATTATTTTATTTACTTTAATATTTAGTTTCTAATAATACCATGTTAATTTTTGACCAAAATGATTAGTAAAACTGATTAAAATTAATCACAACAGGTAAGGCCAAATTAGGCTTCATTATGGACTAAACTGTAAAATTAAGGGGACCAATGACATAGAAACTTTCAAGAACCCCATTTTATGTCCATATTTCTTCCATAAACATTAAATCATTTATTTTGTTGGTTTTCAAAGTCTTTTTTTAGGAAATAACATGTGAACACCTATCTTGATTCTAGAAATACAAAATGAGTTCTTTTTCTTCCCTATAAAATCCCACCACTTATACCCATTTCTCAAACCTATTAAACCTTTTAGGCTCATAAAATATATTCCTAATTAGCCTCCCAAAAATCCTCCCTTATACCTTGAATCCTCCATTTTGGGAATATTTCTTCTTAAGGATTCATTTTGGAATAAACCAAAAGAAGTTACCCGTTTAAAAGGTAACATATTCTCCCAAGATCATTTCCAGTATTTTCATTCTCCACCCCTACACTATATTTATTCCATTATTGTGTGAAAAAATATTATCCTCTTTATACTAGTATTCTTTAGTCAATGGGATCACCTACACTGAAACACACCTCCATATAATGGATGTTGAACATATTGTTTCTGTGTATAGTGAACTACTGCCTCAGAAAATGATGATTGTTCATTTCTCCTTTAACACCAATCATGGTGGACATTATGATGGAAAATATTTTTATATATTTCTTGTATTATATTTAATATTTATTTAAACATCTTTATTCCTTTTAAAACACACATCCTTTAACCTTCTATTTGGTTTTAATATGATAATCCCATTTGAGAAAGTGTGGACTACAGCCCCCTAAAAGCGATGTGATTCAATCACACACCACATAGAATGTATTAAGGATGGGTTTGAGGAAATTATATCATATATATGATATATTAATTCTACTATAAAAATGATATATAAATATATACATATATATACACATGTTATTTACATACTTTTTTCAATACGACAATAAAAATAGAAAATAGCATTCATTGTATGTACGACATACCGTCTCCATGAACGGTGTATTCTATTACATACTTAATTATGATATTGAGTATTATAATATAAATATATTAGATATTAATTATATTTATATCATTTTATAAATTCATTAATCATGATAGTAGTATAAGGATCAATGGTATACAAATTAAGACACATGTGAAGAATAAAGAAAATATTACCCGAAGTGAAACCTTAACATAGGATCATTAAAAAGCATGTAATATATTGTCATAATGAAATCATATAACATAATAAATATAATAATATGATTATTTAAAATATTTATAATAATCTTATATTTATTATAAAATAATCTTGTACAAGTACGGAGAGAGTCAAGAGATAAGGTAAGGGGATTTTCATCTCAATATTAATTTTTTTGAGATGCAAGCTATTTTAACCACTATTTTATTTTATATGTTTTATGTAATTTACATGATTTTATTCTATTTATATTTTAAATGAATTTATAGTTATTTATATATCCATTTTATGATCCTTCTTACATGGGTTTTAGCTTTCAAAAGTTACCAAACCGGTGAAACTGTTTTGTCTCAATTTGCATTTTTTTGAGATTCGTTTTTTATTATTCACCTAAACTCTATTTCAAGGTGTATATACTTTTATTTTACATGTTATATATTGAATATAATTATTTTAATTATATATTAAGCTTTATTTAATTTCATTTTCTTACATGGAGAGTATGATCCCAAGTTACCATGTCATAAGAGTTTATTGAGACAATCTCATCGCTTTCTGAGATTTTTTATGTTTGGATGGAATAATCTGACCCATAATTAGATAATATTCATGAGTTTACTTATTTTTTATTTATTCAAAATATACTCTTTTTTAGTACCATTTTACAGTCTTTGTTATTTAAGATATTATTTTTGTAAAATCTGACCACATCTCTCTTCGGTCAGAAATCTATTATATTAGAAAAACCATGTTTTCAATTCAAAAAAATGTTTTAAACAAATAGTTTTTTAAAAAAAATTTAAAATATCCATGAAGTTAATTCTCAAGAAAAAATTGATTTTAGAAATTTTTTATTGTTTTAAAATATTTATTCATAGTTTTTTAAATCTATTTTCAAAGGAAAAGGTTTTCAAAAGGTTTTATGTAATGAAAAATATTTTTTTCAAAGACGAAAGGATATTTTCATCACGATGTGTTTTTAAAATATATTTCAAAATTATTTCCCATCTAAGATAAAAACCATTGGTGTTAATCATGCCTTTATAGTGAATTAGTTAATGTCATGATTTGTATTCTTTCTCATAATGAATTATGTTTTGGTGGCATGATGTTATGAAACCCATTTCTATTTCATGGGTTATATGTTTTGAAACCCACTTCTTTTCACATGTTATTTTTATGATGAAATAGTTTTGAAACCTATCTATTTCAATAAGTTATGATATGTTTACATGTTTATGATATCCATTTCATTTAATGGGTTATTATTTGTTCATTTATAATCTTCTGGCACATGTATGTATGGTTTTATTATGTGACTGATGAGAACAATATCTCCCTCCAATGCACTGGGTAATGATTTATATATCATGAAGTAGAAAGGGCTGGAAAGTGGGTTCACTTAGTTCAGTAATAAAAGTCTTGAATAAGGATTTACATGGTTGAGTAATACTGGGCTAGGAGGAGGGTTTACTCAGTTTAGTAATACAAAGATGGAGTGGGGGTTTACCTGGTTCACTAAAGGACTTTGTCCACTATAAGGTCTTAGTAGTGATGCCTTGGATACTATGGAAATCATTATATTCTTATGGGTTTCCACAATTCTATGTGTTATTCCTATGTTTTGATTTCATGGCCTATAGTCTTTATATCATTATGATTCTTGTCTTATGAACTGCAAATCATTATACCATGATCACATTTATGATCTTTGAAATATAAGGTATGATCTTCTATATTCATGATCATGTTCTCATACCCTTACACTCATGATTATACTTACATGTATCCATTTTTTACCCTTAAATTGAATTAGAACACACCCATTTCTATGTCTCCTTCCCCAAGTTGTGAAGATATGTATTATGTTTGAGGTGCTTAAGAGTGGAGCTAGTCAAGAAGAACCTAGTGGGAGATAATGTAGCTTACTTATGTATCAGTGTTTATGTATTTGATGTTTCCAAAAAAAATAGACATGTATAATCTTCATGAATCTATTTTTATAATGTTTAAGTATTCCAAAAAAGATATGTTATATTAATTTTTGAAATCATATGACACTATAAACAGTATTAATAAGTCAAATTATATTAATTTTAGTATTTTAAATTTCATTTATCTTTTTTTCTATTAATTAAATAAATTCTACATTGACATTATATAAGCATTTTACACAATTATATATTTTAAAAAATTATAAATACTTTTTTCACAAAAATAATTTTATTAGTATCAACATATATATTTATACTCATTCATAACTTATTATTTTTACTTACGTGGACATATAAGAGATATTTGAAACTAAAAGAGTGTCATTTTGAAACTGTCTTTTATTTAAAAATTATATTCATAATTTTCATTGAAACATATCCATTAAACCAATTAATTTCAAGCCTATTTTGATAAGTGTTGAAATATATTCATAAAATAAGAATTAAGTTAAATCATTATGGCTATATCACATAATTTTAACCTTGATTAACCCGATTTAATTTTTAATGAGGTAATGAATTTTCTATCGTTAATATTCTAATTGAAAAAAATAAAATGGAACTGTTTCAAAATTTTAACATCCAAATTACTTATATGGAATTAATTTTATCAAATTAAATTACTATAATGGGAAGAATTAATTTTAACATAATCTTGAAAAACATGAAGATAATGACTTTTTAGAGAAATATATTTTTAAGAATAAAACACAGTTTATTATTATCCTACTCTTAGAAAAATGTTAAATGAATGTTAAAATTTTTTCTTGATTCTATAATATATAAATTTAATTAAAATAATTAACCAATAATTATATAATAAATTAATGAGATAAAAAACACATTGCATGCAAAAATTTGTTTTCTTAGAAAAATGACTTTTTTTAATATAAAAAATGTTTTTATACTAAATTCAGAGATAAAATTTATTATCATGAAAATTGTTTTATTATATAAAGTATAATAAAACAAATTTTACATTGAACCCACTTTACAAAAAATGTATAATTTTTACATACAAGAAACAAAAATAAAGTTTTTAATAAAAATCAGTATTTTTCACTACTGACAGAAAAATAAATATTTTTTAAACAATCCTAGAAATTTAATATAAGATATTTTTGATATGATTATATAAAAAGTGTGGTAAATTTTATTAATTAAAAATTTTAAAATTATAAAAATTTAATATAATAGTTTTTCACAAAATTAAAGGAAATTTATTTTTGAAGGAAATATAAATTTTAAGCATAATATATATTTTCTAAAATTGAACGATTATTTTCTACGAATTGATTAATATATTTATATTCAGTTCGATTTTTGATATATCTCACAAAGTATTTATTCATATTAATACCTAAATATTTAACAGCTTGTTTATGATGGTCGTATTTACATAATCATCCATCATGGTTTGTTTAAGTTTAGAGTTGTGTATCGAGTACAATATTAAATATAATGTTTTTATTTTTAAATAATATTTGTTTTTTAAAGATACCAACTATAAGGACCCATACTTAAATAAAATATATAATCTTGAAAATTTGGTCAATTATTCACTTTATAACATTTTAGTAATCATTACAGTTTAATTTCTTAGAGAATTATGTTATAACTCTTATATAAGAAACCCATATTTTAAAATTTGGATACATCTACTCAGTACCCATTTTTCCTAGAATATGAAAAATTTTAATTAAACATGTTTTATTTTCAGGAAAGATCTTCAGAACATTTAACTTGAATTATTTATTTTTATTATTAATCCTTAAACCCTATAAAAAAATAAGATGAGAAAAAAATCTCAGTAAGGGATAAAAAGTAATAAATCCATTAGTCAATTGAAAAACATGATAACCCATAAAAAGTTTACCTTTATCATTGTATTATTTGATCATATGAATTAAATCAAAGCAACATGAGAACACACTTTTTCTCAAGGAAATATATTAAAACCTATAATATGAAAATAAAAACAAATATAGGTAATTTAGAGTGTTATATTCATAAACCATGTTAGAAATGAATAGATAATAGTCAAATTCATAGAGTAAAAATCCGTTCTTAAACCACTGAATATCAACTTTAATTAAAAAGAAATGTTACCCAATGGACTAGAGATATATATCGGGCTCCCCTGTCATATAACATGTATCAGGATCACCTATCATATATGTTGTATCGAGCTCGCCCATAATTTAAGATCTATTTGGCCCCCCTTAATAAAATTTGTATCTGGTTATCTCATTGACATATATAACTATCATTTTCTTTATAATAAATAAAATTTTTAATCATTATATTTTTTATCTTAAGACCCTTGAAAAAATCTTTTTCACCCACATGAAAAACACTTTAAGATATCAAAATATCCTTTTATTTTAAAAAAATGTTTCTAAAACTACAATACCCAAAATAAAGGGAACAAGGGTTTTCATTGAAGAAAATATGGAATTTGGCAGTGGAATAAAAACATCAAAAAATGGTTTTGGTTGTAGGAAAATACTTTGAAACTCTATACATTAAAATTGAACATTCTAATTCCCTTTTATAAAGAATTAAAAAACATTCCATATAAAATATGTAAAAATATTCTATTTTAATTTTTTTATGATATTAAAAAGAGACATTAAAGGTATTTTTTATAATTCATTTATATCCACATAAAAACCCATAATATAATTTTAAGAACATGGACATGGAATAAAATGATTTAAAAAATAAATTATTTAAACATTTAAAAAGATATTTTATGTTAATGTTTACATTTCCTCAAGTCTGACTCATCACATATATTTGTTTTCTTCCTTCGCTGTTGATAAACTATTTGAATTACACATTACTAATTCTTAGTATTTTATTTTGGTGATACCAAGACCTCTAGGATGAGGGGATGGAAGTTGAGGAGACACTTTAGTAGGGTTTGGCTGAACTAGAGTGCTCAAAATGTGTGCGGAAGAGTGGATATGAAGTTCTATTTTTATATACGAGGGTAGGGGAACTATTAAAATGAATTAAAGTATTTAATTAATATAATTTCATTTTCTGGACGAAAGGGAACCAAATTGATATATTTAAATGATAATATTATGATAATTCTAAATCCTCCCATCTAAAAAATTGGATAAGTCTAGGTGATTAGCTCAACCTTATCTTCTAGTTTTAACCCCTTTTAACACTTTTGACTATTACCAAAATATTATTATTTTTACATTATAGGAGTCATTAAATTACTATAAAAGATAAGGAGATCCATAAAATGAACATGGTTGTTAAGCCCAACCATGTACCATTCAAATGGATGAAGATAATATTTTTATGAATTTTGAACTAATCAAATATTGTTTATTGTAGAATTTAAATAATGTCATTTTGGTAACTATTCATTTAATTTGACATTAATGACATCATGATAGTAATGGAATTTTAATATAAACCATTCACACATCCTTAATATGTTATATAGATCTATAATGTTCATGGGACAATATGAATCACTAAAACCATATTATTTTTGGTGTTTTTAGAATCATATACATTATTTTTCAACTTCTTGCACATGCATTGTATCAGCGTTAAGTAATAATTTAGGAAACTTATTTCATTAATAAAAATTTAAAATAAATTACCATGATAAAAAAATTATATTACAAATAACCATTTACAACTGACCATAACCTTTTTTGTCCCTATTACAATAAATTGGAGATATTAAAATAAAGATAGTTGAATTTTATTTTTATTCTCTATTTGAAATTATATTAAGGTCCTTACCAAGTAAAGTGGAAAGAAATTTCAAAATTTTAGAAACTTTTTTGGCCATGTTTGAAAAACATTCATCAAATAAATTAAATAAATGTGATAGGTATAGGTGTATGACTTATCATATTACTTTTTAACCTTAATTAACCGATTTACCCTTATCGAGGTGATAAATAATTACTATGGTTTCTATTAATAATGAATAAAAATGGAAAATATTTACCTAATTTGACCTCCTGATTCCCATTATGTATTTGTTTAATATTTAATTTTTTAAGTGGTAGAAATTAATTTATGATAAAGACATAAAATACAATGAAAAACAATTTTTAGACAAATGTGTTTTTTTGCCAAAAAATGAAGATATACCAAAATCAGGAATAATTATGATTATTATATAATTAATTATATTATATATTATTAAATTTTACTTAGTTTAATTTAATATCAAATTATATTTTTAAATTACTTTATATAGTGAATGGATATGAATGTTTTACAAAAATTTGTATTTACACTATTCACTGAAAATTCAGTCTTTTTAGAAATAAACTAAAATATCTCAATAAGAAAATTTAAAATTGATGATTGAAAATTATGTTCATTTTGTAAGATTAAAATTATAACATTTATAAATCAAAATTTTAAATAAACCCTTATGATAAAATATTACATGTTTAATAAGAATAAAACTATATTATTTTTTAATGAAAAATTATTTAATATTCTTATATTGAATATAAATAAATAAAATAAAATTCATAAATATTAATAAGTCATGAAATGTATTAAAAGTAAAATTACCTATGTTTTTATGATCGTTATAAAACTCCATCCATAAAAATAAAAAAAAATTCCCAATACGTTAAAAATAAACTATTTTTTAATTTGAATTAAAACATGAGTAAATTTTGTAAGAAACATCACCTTATACTTATTTTTCATCAATTTTAATATAAAAAAATGGTCTTTACAACTATATTTGATCTTATTTAAAATCATGTATCAATTCATACTCATTCGTTGTTTAGTCATTAAGGCATCATAATAATAAGTCACAGTGACACCAAAATTAAAGTGTTTTGTTTAAAATTAATTAGAAATCTTCTCAAAGCCCTGAAAACTAAAACAAAGAATTTTTTATAATATACCTATATTTCATGCCACAAAACTGTTATTCAATTAAAAAAGATCTATGTTTGAAAATATGAACATTAGAAAGTGTACCTATTTCCAATGAAATACCATCCAAGCCCTATAAAAATATTTTTGCCACTGTATTTGAGTGAAATATTGTTCTTTTAATGATTAATAGATTTTTGATACTTTTAACACATATATATGATCACTATTATTAATATTAGGTTTATTTGGTATTCAATTGTTTATCTATTGATAAACACATACTATATAAGGAGCGTGTGAGCATAAGAAAACTCACATATGCAGATTTCCAATTTTTTAAATGAAGTCATATTGCATCCTATGATACAATACTTAATATATTTCTTTTAATGATTTAAAATATTTAGAATTTTAATTGTGTAACGCCCACTATTTTTTACCTTATTAATAAACCTTGAAGGATAAAAGGACTAATTAGGGATATAAAAAACCATTCTAGTTATTTGCGAAACATTCATAGGGTGAGATAATGGGTGTCTCATAGTTATATAAGAGTTTGGGTAAATAGGAAATCTAACCATGTATTCTTATTAGTTAACCCAAAGCTCTATTTTTTATGACTCGACTTCATCATACAATTGTCAATCAAATCATAGATTATCATAATGATGTTATTAAACATGAAAAATTCTTGTTTGATTTATAATGGTTTTTATATATATGTTAGTTTCAATGTTATAAAAAATATATTTTAAATTACTCATGCATGTATATTTTTTTTATTATAATTATTATTATATAATTGAGTAACATCAAATTTTTAATTAAAATCCATTGAGGCTGATAAAATAATTATCTTTATTTAATAGTAATATATGACTTTATGGATAATTCTAGATAAAAATCATTTATTATTATTTGTTAATAACCGAAAAAATAGGGGAGGTAAATCACCCATTACCTATTTTTTATACACCTATGTAAGGGGATAGAGGAATCCCCCATATCATCATTTCCTCTTCAAGTTCAATCAAAGAAAAACTACATGGATGACTCTAGTTATTGATCTATATCTCTTCTCATTATATTCCCTTATTTATCATACTTCACATATTCCAATTAAACTTTTATCAATTGGGGTTTATAAAATATTATTGTATTTTTTCATGTTAAATAAACCCATAATTTTAATATGGAATTTGGTTCCAAAATAATGTGTGGGTCATTCTTAACCATGTACTCTCATCGTTTCTTTATGGAAGCTAGGTTGTTTCCATTTCCAACTAGTAATTTCTATATAAAATTATTTTATATGAAAAATAATGGTTCTAGAGTATTATAAGAAATTATTGTTTAAAATTATTACCTATAGCATGTGTTTGAAGAAATTTTAATAATTTATTAGAGTTCTCATGACTTTTATGATTTATAGAATATATATTTTAATTATATTAGGTGATATATTTCAAAACCAATTTTATATGAAACTGAATTATTTTTGAAAATTCCATAAAAAATTATTTGGATCTAATAAATTTCATAATGGGTGTTTTGGTAAAAAATTTATTTTAAAAAAATGCATTTCATCAGTTTCTAGATGATTTCTTTCCAAAGTGAATTCAAATTCTTACAACGTGTTTTATAAAATTAGATAGAGAATTATTATTGTTCAAATGGATTTCCAAAGGATGTTTTGAAAGGATATTTATTGGTATAAATAATATATTCTTAGGTTCATATAATTTTACATGTAATAATGGTTAGTTTTAATTAGTTATTACATGATGGAGATTGTAAATATTTATTGTAAGAACATGGGTTAGTGAGTTTGAGTTGATTATTAATATTATCATATTCATTGTTTTTTATGAGACATTGTTTTAGATATTGCACACATGGGAACCATGGGTTGTTGAATGATGAAATGGGATGAGTAATATGGTAGTTTATATTTTTTAATGGATAGTTACACTAGGAGCGATTTCATACTATTTAGGGGATGTCGCCCAGTTTGGCCAACGATAAGTTGAGTTCTAGTTTTTCAAGTTTACTATATGCTAGAAGGTGTTCCACTAGAAAGGTACTAGGTTATACCATTATTTGATCTAATTTTATAGCCCAATATTTCTCCATGTATGAGGAATATTTTTAAACCATGTTTATTTTTTTGGTTTTTTATTTCCTCATATTATAGTATATATATATATATATTATGTAACAGACCATATATTATTGATTACCCATATCATGTTTTATATTATGTTACGTTTTATTATAACATGAATCACATTAATTTCTCTTCATTTTATAATTTATTGAAACATTCTATTTAAAACCTTATTTTTTTTAAAATCACATATTTTTTCTCTTTGAATAAAGGTACTTTTGAGAAGATGATGTTACATGTTTTTTTTATGCTTCGTAATAAAGAAATAATGTATTTGAAAATAATATTTAAGATATTAATAATAAAATAATTTATATAGATTCTTTGTGTAATAATACTAGGAATATTATTATACCATAAATTCACACCCTGTTTTGTATGTTTTCTTTATTCTGTTGATTGTTTTTTGTAAGTGTTATTCTAACTCTTCCAGAGAGGTCCATTTTCATAGTTATGTTCTTTAGAGGAGGTGTCATGTGGTCCGATTCATTTAACACATAGGGATTGCCATTTATTCTATTTCATTAATTTTTGTATTAGTATTGTTATGTTTATTAATTTTTAATTGACATAATTCATTTGTAATTGGTTTTTTAATCAGTTTAGTTTAACTTAATTTATTCTTTATAGCATAGAAATTGTTATTTTTTCATGATATGGGTAATACCATTTGGAACTTATTTTATCCTAGGGTGATATACAATTCACCTTTGGTATATATAATAAATGTTTAGGATTATGGATTGGTATTCAAGTGTCTATTCTATAACTAGTGTACAAAACAATTACCAATATTGATATTTGTTTGGAATCCATTTTCAAAAATCCACTTAAAATTTCTTTTAGATATCTACACCTGACTCATCTGAAACTAATAAAATTTTTAAAATCAATTCCATTGAGTTTTTATCATCAAATATTATATTTATGTAATATTAATTTTGAAATACTATATTTTATAGTTTTAGTTCCCTCATTTATCATCTTCACTTTTATGTGAGTGATCACGTTGTATAAAAAAACAGATTATTTATAATCTCAAATTTTTTAACAAAAAAATCTCATTTTTATTCATGTTTTCATCCTTTTAATACATCTTGAAACACATCCATAAGATCTAAAAGTATTAAAAAATATAATTTCTGTGAAATGGAGAAACTCCCTCTTACTTGTAATTAACCCCTAGGTATATATTATTAAAAAATACATTAAAATATTACACAATATATTGTTTAAATGAAATCTACCTCTCAAATTTATAAATAAAACCCCATCTATTTTAGTGTTTAGAATTTATATTTAGGTTTCATATATCTAATATTTATTGCACAATCCATGTGGTTATAGGAAATATTATAATATTGTCTTATCTAATCCTAGATACAAAAGAAGGTGAATGACCATAATCAACATCATCTTCTAAAATAAATTTTTAATTAGTGGTTTAGTGAAAATATAAAAAAATTTGGAAATATACTAGTTGAAAAAATCCTTTTCAATATTTTATTTAGTACATTTTTATTTTATCTAATTATTATTTCATTCAAAATTATGAATCGATTTATTTTAAATATTTAGTTAACTTTGATTATGACATCTAACGAGTAAATGAAATTTAACATCTTATAGATGATCTACCAACCATTAAATTATTCTTATTATATGTTTAGTAGATTGCATTTTTTATAGTCTATTTTTCCTTCTAATTAATTAATTGAGCTAAATTATAGTTATTAATATTCCATGAAATATTTTTTCACCAAAGATATATAATTTTTTATTATCCATGATATGTGAACAATTTTTATCGAATATTCATAGTTATTCATTTATTTAAACCCTCAATACCAGTTCAAAAATAAATGATTCTTATTTTTTTCCTGAGACATAAAATAATTTAAATGTTCATTTTAATATTCAATTATTCTAAAGAAATCATGGTAAAAATTCTTCTTATATGTGCTAGATGGGTGTATTTTTCATAGAAGTATCCTAAAACATTAAACTTATTTCTAAATTCTATATTTAGTTTTACTGTCTGTTGTTGAAATTATTATATTTATGTGTTATAACTATAGAAATTATAAAATTAGATAATTTGGTGTTTTTCAAATTAATGAATTTATTTTTGTTATTTTTTACTTTGAATTGTAGAATGGTAAATTTTCTAATATCACAAATTTTTTTGGACATGCCATTGGATGAAGTATTTTATATTTTTTATAATAATAATCCTCAATTCGTAGCCACTCAAGGGTGCTTGAGATGAAGGGGTATCCATTGGGATCTTAAGAATGCCTGAACATACTCTAAAAGAAAACAAGATAATTTTAGGGATCCTAGATTTACCATGTGGAGAATATAACCCCATATCAGGGTGTGAAATCCCAAGGGAAATAAAAAAACATCAAAATAACCATAATCACTATTTGAATAAGTGATAAATTTTGACATGTTATATCAAAAGAAAAATGTTGTTGTGACATGGTCATATAGACTAACTGACCACTCATTGGGCCAATCATAAATATAAAAGTCTAGAATAAATGATAGGAGGCTATACAACATCAATGAGATGAACCTCATTCCAGTCTCTAGTATATCTGATCTATCCTTTATGATCATTAAACATCATAACTCTTCCAAACATGAACATGAAACTAGTTAATTTAGCTCGGGTCCAGAAGTACCATTGTCTCTTGAGTAGAGTGTAAGTACAACAGATTCATTGGTGGTTAAATAGGGGAAAACTGGAAATAAAATCTATCCCCACATATGAATTTTGAGGGGATGACCCTATAAAATCAAGTAACATATAGCTCAAGAGTTGATTTCTAGCAGAATATCCAAATAAAATCATAATTTCATTCTTAACAACTGATTCCTAGGGTTAAAACCATAGGTAATCATTTAATATTAGGCTCACTAATAGATTTCTAGGGGTGTGACCCTAGGAAATCATAGTTTCAATATAAATAGTTTATTCCTGGGGGAATAAACCTAACTAATATAGTAATATCATATAAGAGAGCCAATTCTTATGGGGAATGACCATATAAAATCACAGTTCCAGGTCCACCGGCCGATTCCCAGGGGCTAACCCTAGGATATCTAGAAATATTAATCTCAACAGACAATTCCAAAAGAAATGATCCTAGGAAATCATTATTTGATGATCAATAGACAATTCCAAGTGGTATAAGCTTAGAAAATACGGTATCATCAGGTCTCATAATAAATCCTTAGGAGGTAATCCTAGGTGGCATATAATAATCCAATCCTCTTTAGGCTTATGTCATTGATATGGGGTCTAATGTGACACTTGGGGTCACAAAAACTAGTTCTGGCATACACAATATGAGGGGTAGATATATCACTGGGGAATACACCACAAATTGTGTACATGACAACCCACATGGGTGCATCATTATTACTAAAAAATATCAGGTTAAAACCCGTCACTCAAAGGGTATGGAATCCATTAACACCATAATAATTAAAACATGCCATCAATCAACTCATAAGGTATATCTAACTAGTATTAGTATAAAGAGATTCCATAAATCCCATCTCGATTCTTAGGTTATCTCAATTCGTTTCACTAACCAAACATATCCATCATCTACCTAGGGAATATGTAACAGCATAATGTTTTATCAATGGAAATTATATTCTAATAATTATGTCTTATAATCACATGAAATCACACCAAAATGAATAAATAAGTACCATGTGACATTTAAACATAATATTTTTACTTCATTGTTTTGGATTTCAAAAATCTAACATACACAGTTGCGATCAGTAATATGTATAGAGACCGATAAGAGAAATATATTTTTTGGTAAATAGTAACCTACCCTTATTAATAGTTACCTACACTTATTAATTCTAATATGAATTTTATGAATAGTAAATCATCCATAAAAATAGTAAACTCATCCATGAATTTATAAATAAAATTTAGCCATGTTATAATTGATAATATGACAATAGTAAAAGTATTGGTATTTCTGTAAGTCATAAATAATTAATTACAATAAATTAAATAATTTAAAAGAAAAGACATTTTCCTAAAATTTGTTCATAAATTATTAATTTAATGTCTTCTATTTTTAAGATAATTTTATATCACCTTATGAAATTTTTCGAAAGCATTATAAAATCATTTATAGTTTTAAAATCCATATTTTTCAAGTAAATAATGATTTTAATTTAAATAAAAATTAATCATATTTTGAAAATTATTTTTAAAAATTTAGTTCGTTTTTGGACTCTACATGATGAATAATAGTAAGGTTGATGTTTTGGGATTTTTCTGAAATACATGAATATTTGGTGAATGGTAAAATACATTAATTTATTGTATAAATATATTATAATTTATATCCACTATTTAGAACATCATAAGTGATGTAAGCACCCAAATATTTAACTCACATTTACTTATTACTTATTTTAGTCAAGGGATCGTCATTATTTCTTGTCTTGAGAGAAATTAATAAACTATGGAATTAAATATTAAGAAAATTCGCTTCCCCTCCTCTATAAGAACCACCCATGCTCTTCTCTTCTCTTCACTCTGCTCAAGCCTTGTGCCTTGAATAATTTTTATTGAAAATCACTACCCAAGATCCTCTACCACGTTCCAAATCCCTTTTTCTCCTCAAAAGACGAAATACCTTCCTATTAAGAGTCTCTCAAATGAAATAAACTCAAGAGGTAAATTATTCTTTTCGATTCTTTAATTTTCTTTCAAGTTCTTTTCTTTTCTTGTTTGTTTCTTCTCATACCTTCACCAAAATGGTGTGATAACTCAAATAAAATACATGTACTGTAATTATATTATTCTAATGGTATAGTTTATCACAATAATTCTTTCACCCTTCTTTTATACTATAAATTAAAACACCGTCCGAGATGTGTTGATTTATCACATTCAAGGAAGACGAGATTTAATTTTCATTACAAACTTCTACACTAGTCATGAAACCATTTTAATGTTTTTACTAGATCATAATGTATTTATTTTATCTTATCTGATATTCTATAATCCTTTTTCACACATGATGTAAAATAATAATACAAAACATGTTAATTATGACAAAAATCACCAAACTAATCCATGTTTTTATAATTAATATTTTATATAATGATTAAACTTAAATCCAAGTAACGAAATTAAATTTAGAACCAGGTAACCTTTTTTATTTTAAATAATAAAATATAACTCTAGTCCTAGACAACTATCTCCATTTTACATGATTCTCTGTTAATGAAAATAATTAAACTGGTCGTAATGACCAAGAAAAAAAACAAGACCGAATAATGAAATTGATCAACTTAACCAATAAAAAGGTCATGAATGAACCTAAAAAGGTTATAATAAATATTATAAATAAATAATATGTTTTTTAATTATTAATTAGTGAACCTAATTTGATTATTATGTTCATTAATATCAAGGGGAGAACACCATCAAGCTTATGGTAAGGGATCCTCTCTATTTCACTTTTATTCAAGAATTTCCTCTATGTTATTCCATTTTATGTATAATCCCTAATGATGATGTATTATTTTTTACCTCACCCATACTTCCCTTATTATTTATAATTTATGATAAACCACTTTCTCTCCCATTAATCTCTCTTAAGTTTACCCAATAATAATTTGACAATCCATAAATGATTCCACCCGAACCTCCTTTGTTCTTTCGGGTTTCCCATATTTATTTTGACAAAATGAAGTCATATTATATTTTTATGTGAATATTTATAATGATTTAAACATGTAACAAATAAATTTATCAATATGATTTCATCATTTTCTTTTTGGGATATACATGTTTTTAAGTGATTCCCTCCTCAATACTTCCCGATAAGAAAAACTATTTTTAGTGATCTTTTAGAATTATTAACCAATTTCAAGTGCATTCTATATTCTGATTTAAACCATAATTACATTTATAAAATCAATATTTTTATAAAAAAAGTTATTGGTTCACTTATGATTGTATATAAAGGATTGTTCATTTTTCTTTTTTAAGGCTCCATAGTATTTTCTTTAAAACCGCACAAATATGTTTTAATACTAAAATCTATTTAATACTTTTATTACATGTTGTCACATATAATTGACATCACATACCATGATACATGTCTATTTTTTATTATGAACGTCCATGTATATTTTAGTTCCATCCTTTCATGGACACTTTTATGATAGGCCCATTTTTATGTTTTATGACATAATTATGGTACCCAATTCATTCAATGGGTAACCCTTATGTTTATGAAATATAGATTATGTATGATTATTTATGTGGAAAAAATATTCATGAAATGTTAATAAGGGTGTGACTAGAAACCACCCCAATGTGTTGGGTAAAGTTGAGTCTCATGAGTCATTATGTGCGACAGTCTAGGCGATTAGACTTTGCTTGTGCTACCATGTACAATGGTCTTGGCAGTTACCCTTGGATTGTGCGACCATGTGAAATGGTCTTGGAGTTCATCCTTGAATCATGATAAACTCATTTTTAATGTTTCAACCACATTACTATGACTCCATGTATATATGATTCCATATTTATATGATATGATTCTACATGTTAAATTACTTTTTATATCATTGTGTCATGCCTTCTATCCCATGTGATAATGTTTTGATCTTATGGTTATGACATTACTGGGATATTTGGATCACCCCTTTGTTCATGTGTTCCCCATGGTATCCTATGTATATTTATGATAACAATGGAATAAAGAAGATCATCATAGAGATTAAATAAAAAGTTATTTTTAAATGTTTTTTTATGTACCTATTCATCCAAGACACTAGAATTTATTGTCCTTGGCTTGTAATCTATTGAATAATTATTCTTAAAACCATGTAATGTTATATGTAAAAGGATAGGGTTGATATAGATGGTTTAAGAGGATTTTATAGTTATTTTTAGAGATTAGGAATAGATCACTTTAGTAAAAACCTTAAAGATGAGACTATGTATAAGAAAACAACCTTAAATTTTAGAAACTATTGAGTAAGTGGGTTATCAAGAAACTACATCCCTATCGTGATACAAAAAAGTTGAGGTGGCTCTAAAACATATTTATCTAGGGGTAAAACCCGAAAACACTGCTTTGAGCTAGACTCGAATGGCAACTAGTGCATGAAAATAGGCCTTGCTGCACTCTTAGTTTGACACTCATTAGGGATATGCTTTTGTAAATTCACAGTCTTCGTAAAAACCATTTTTAAGGGACTAAATAATCCCATATTAATAAAAGTTATGAAATAGATAAATGTTAAACTAGATTGAAACATATGGAAACACATGTTAGGATATAGGTTCCCTTTTCATGTTTATCCCCTATTGTTGAAAGATTCTGTTTTATGATCAATAGTTATGTATTCAATCCATCTAATTGTATTTTATTTTTCTTATATAATAGAGGGAAATAGAAGAACACATGCCAACAGTCAATGTGATAGAGAATGTGAAGATTTACTTAATGATATTCCTGATATGATGAAAACAGGTGCTCAAAAGTTCATTACAGTACTTGTCCTACAAGCTCAAGTTATGAAGAATAACTTGAATCATGTGGAACACCCACCACTTCCAAGGAAAGATAAAGTTTTTGTTGAATCCTTTATGCAAAAAAGGCCTCCCATGTATATTGGATCATCTAATCCCCTCCTCATGGATTAGTGGATTGAATCCATTGATAAGATATTCTCTATCCTCCAATGCTCAGAATAAGAGAAAATCATACTTGCAGCCTATCATTTTGATAGGGAAGTTGATCAGTGGTGGACACTAATCTAAAATACGAATCCCCATAAGGAAATTTATTCCATATAATGTGAAGAATTAGAGTGAATTTTTTCCAATAAGTATTTCCCTGAACCCTCCACCTAATGATGGAAAGAGAGTTCCTCAGACTCAAGCAGAACAAATATGAGTCAATCAGGGCATATGAATAATAGGATTGTAAGTTACGCCCCTGGATTTCTCATGAACATGGAATGCAAGTTGGATCGCCTCTTTAGAGATCTAAATCCAATTATATGTAAAGTGATGGTGATTTGAGTGTTGAAAATCTATTTAGAGATTGTCCATTGTGTCGTAAAGATTGAAATGGAGTTCATAAACATTTAGTGGTATCGTTGACCCAATGTCAATAAGAGGAAAATGGAATCTGATGTGGATGGTCCTGCAAATAAATTCCATGACAGGAAGAAGCTTGATCATCCCATGTGTAAAATGTTTAGGAAGAATAATCCTAGGAGTTTTATAAAGGGAACTAGGAATTACTTTAAATGTGGAATGTTGGGACATTTCACTAAAAACATCTAATGGGATATGTAGAATCCCGCTAACGTGGAAGAAGAAACTAAGGTTCACATAAACACTTTGCCTATAGTGTCATGTTATAACTACAAGGAGCATGATAATTCTGAGAACAATTTTCCTAAGCCAAGGCTTGTCAGAGGAAATCAACAAAATCCTCCCAGGAAACAAGGAAGTATTATGCTATCACTACTACTAAGGTGGAGTTGGGAAATGATGTGGTGATAGGTGTGCTAGTTATTCATTCAAGAATAGAAAAGGTACTATTTTATTCTAGTTCAATAAAATATTTTATATATTTCATGTTTTGTATAACTATTTAATCACCACCTCAAAATTTTTTGGATAAGTTATATGTGAGAACAACGAATGGGGAAATGTTTGTGTCCATGGATTATAACTCCTCCCAAGTTGACATTTGTGGACTGAACCTCCCCGAAAATATCATTATACTTCATTTAGTGTAGTTTGACGCTATATTGGACATGGATTGGCTATATTTATATGTAAACAACATCAAATTTCAAGAAATGGATATCACTCTTCACATCCCAAAGCATCCTCCAATTCATTAAAAGTGTAATGAAGAAGATGAATCTCTTTTTCAATCATTGTCTCAAGTGTGGATATTAATATCTTATGAGAAATCATGTCTAGCTCAAATTATTGATACAAATGAGATAATCATTCTTGAATACATGCCCATCGAGAGGGATTACACTGATGTATTCCCTAAAGAGTTTACTAGTCTTCAGCTTGATCAAGAGGTTGAGTTCTTAATTGAACTTATTCATAGAACCCTACCTATATCAAAGATACCTTATCGAATTCCCACCATAGATATAGAGAAACTAAAGAAGTACTTACAGGGGAATCTAGAGAAGGGTTTTATATGATTGAGTGCTTCACCATGGGGTGCACCAGTCCTATTCAGTAAGAAAAAGGATGGATCAATTCTCCAATGCATTTATTATTTTGATCTCAATAAAATCAAAATAAAGAAAATGTATCCCCTACCAATGATAGATGAATTATTCAATAAGCTTCATGGTTTCAATTATTGCTCTTTGGTGGACCTTCGGTTGGGATATCACTAATAAAAGGCGAGGAAGGAAGATATTTCCAAGACTACCATTCAAACGAGGTATAGAAACTATGATTTCATAGTTATTCCCTTCAAACTCACTAATGCTCTAGATATTTTCATGGATTTAATGAATAGAGTCCTTAATGATTACCTCAAAAAATATTTGGTAGTCTTTATTGAGGATATTCTGATATACTCGAAGTGAAAGGAGGACAAAGAGGATCATTTGAACACTATGCTAATGACTTTGTAAAGGGATAAGTTGTATGCAAAATACAATAAATGTAATTTTTGGATGGAGTATGTTTCATTTTGGGCCATGTTATCATGAAAAAAGGGATATCTGTAGACCCTTCAAGTCAAAGGCCATTGAATAGTGGCCCATGCTAGAATCTATAATTGAGATCCATAGACTTATGGGTATAGCTGGGTATTATCGACGATTTTTGAAGAACTTTTCAGGATAGTAAAACCCAAGGACCATGCTTACACGAAAGTGAATAAAGATAATTTGTACCTAGGAATGTGAAGACTATTTTTTAGAGTTTAAAAAGTGTCTAATCACTGCACCAGTACTCAAACTCCCAACAAGTGGGGAATTATTTATGGCATATAGTGATTCTTAAATTAAGGATTTAGGCTGTGTGCTAATGAAAAATGATAAAGTGACAGCCTATGCCTCATGGAAGCTGAAAATCCATGATCAAAACTATCCTACATATAATCTGGAGTTAGCGAGTGTGATATTTGCATTAAATATCTAGGGGCATTATATCATTGTGGAGATGTGTGAGATATACACAGACTACAAGAGTCTCAAATATATATTCACAAAAAAAGAGCATAATATGTGCCAATGACTATGGTTAGTGTTAATCAAGGATTAGGAATTCTCAATCCACTACCACCCTTGTAAGGAAAATAAGGTGGTAAATGCTCTATGTAGAATGTATCTTGTATCATTATCAATGATAATTGAAAAGGATCCAATATTCTTTGATTTTTAAGGTATGGACATGGGAATCATTAAGGGAGAACATAATCAACCCATTCTCAAATGATTTCTCAACTATCCCTCATGATGAAAATAAGGGATTTTTAAAGAAAAGATGTGGAAATTCAAAAAAGGGTGGAAGATATCAGAAATAGGAAATCCTTTGAGTTAAAGATTGATAAGGATGGATTCATATGGTTTGGGTCATGATTATGAGTACCATTCAATCCAAATATAAAGAAGGATCTTCTCAATAACACAAATACCTCAACCATCCCTATCCACCTAGGGAGAAAAAAGTTGTATCAAGATCTCTGAGAGAACCTTTGGTTGATCAATATGAAGAAAGATATTGTTTCGTATACATAAAAGTGCCTAGTATTTCATAATGTGATGGTTGAAAGACATAAGTCTAATTGGATGATTCAACCACTAACCATACTAACATGGATGTGGGGGAACATCACTATAGACATTTTCACTAGACTTCTAATGAAATCCACAGGAAACAATGCTAATGGGTCATTTTGGATCATCATACAAAGAGACCTCACTTTTTCACAATTCAATAGGGCATCACATTAGATAAAATTGAATGGATATATATCAAATAAGTGGTGAGGCTGCATGGAGTACCAATATTTATTATATCTGATAGAGATCTAAGATTCACCTCGATGTTCTGGAAAAGTATCCAACATTCTCTAAGAACTGAACGAAACATCAGTACGGTCTATCATCCTCAAGCTAATGTCCAATCTGATCGAACTATTCAAACCTTAGAAGATATATTGATTGCATGTTCTGTGGAATTCAAATGAGGATGGGACCAACATCTTCCATTGGTTCAATTCTCCTATAAGAATAGTTTAAACTCGAGCATCCAAATGGAACCATATGAATCCATTTATGTGAAAAGGTGTAGAAGACTGGCTTGTTGGGATGATGTTGGTGAGCATAAGCTGATAGGACCTAAAATGGTCAAAGAAATGTAGGAGAAGGTGAAAACCATTTAGAAACATATCCAGGCATCCCAAAGTTAATAAAAGAGTTATGCCAAAAATCATCAATGAGGCCTTGTGTTTAAAGTTGGAGATATGGTATATCTACGCATATCTCCATAGAAGAAGGTCATGATATTTTGGTAGAAAGGAAAGCTATGTACCATATACAGCAACCCCAGAAAAATTCTTGATCATGTCAGGCCTATGGCCTATCGACTGGAACTTTGACCTACCATGTTTAAAGTACACGATGTCTTCCATATATCCCTCTTAAGGAAGTATATACCAGATACCTCACATGTACTCTATTCAAAGGTGGTATAGTTGAGAGATGATCATTATTACGAGGAGAATCTAGTGAAGATATTGGATCATAGAGATAAAGTTATACCTTACAAGAATACTCACCTAGTCAAAGTGTTGTGGAAGAACCATAAGTATGAAGATGCAATATGGGAACAGGTGGATGTAATTCATGAAAAGTACCAACACCTTCTTATGTCTTAGAATAAAAAATGAAATTTTGAGGGTGAAATTTCATAAGGGGGAATAATGTATCGACCCAATGTTTTATCATTGGAAATTCCATTCTTATAATTATGTCATATAATCATATGAAATCAAAACACAATGAACTATTATGTACTATGTGTCTTTTAAACATAATAGTTTCACTTCTTTGTTTTGAATTTCGAAAACCTGACATACACGGTTGCAATCAGTAAGATGAATGGAGTCTGATAAGACAAACACAATTTTTGGTAAATAGTAACCTGACATTATGAATACTAATACGACCCTTATGAATCTTAAATTATCCATTAGAATAATAACCTCATCCATGAATGTATAAATAAAATTTAGGAATTTAAAAAGTGATAGTATGACCATAGTAAAAGTATTGGTATTTTTGTAAGTCATAAATAATTTATTACAATTAATTAATTAATTTAAAATAAAATTTATTTTTCCTAAAATGTGTTCATAAATTAAAATTTTTATGTATTATATTTTTAAGATAAATTTAAAAGTCCTTATTTAATTTTTTGAAATCATTATAAAATTTTTTATAGTTTTAAAATCTGTATTTTTCATGTAAATTATGATTTAAATTAAAAATTAAATTAACCATACATAGAAAATTATTTTTAAAAAACGTAGTTCATTTTTTTATTCAAAAAATTTAAAAATAGTGAGGTTGAATTATTCAGATTTTTCAAAAATACATGAATTTTTGGTGAATAGTAAAATTCAATAATTTACCATATAAATAGATTATAATTTAAATCCACTATTCCTGACATCATTACTGATTTTAGCACCCAAATATAAAACTCACATACACTTATTATTATTTTTTGTCATAGAATCACCACCATTGCTAGTCTTGAAGTAAATTAATAAACTAAGGAATTAAATATTAAGAAAAGCCTCCAGCTCTCCACTATAAAAACAACCCACACTGCCCTCTTCTCTGCACTCCTTTCAAGACTTCTGCCTTGCCTATGTTCTACCCAAATCCATCCCCAAACTCCTACACCATTTCCCAAATCCCTTTTTCTACACAAAATACCAAATCCGTTCCCCTTAAGAGGCTCTCAATGGCGTTAAACTCAAGAGGTAAATTCAACATTCTGATTATTTTATTTTCTTTCAAGTTATTTTATTTTCTTGTTTCTTTCCTCACCTAACTTTACCCAAATTGTGGGATAACTCTAGTAAAATTCATTTAAAATAATGTTGTTGTGATAATGGGATTGTTTATTATAATCTCTCTTTCTCCATTCTTTTATACTATAAATGGAAACACCGTATGAGATGTGTTGATTTATCACATTCAAGGATGACGAGTTTTTAATTTGCATTACCATAATCTAGGCAGGAAATGAAACCATTTTAATAGTTGAAACAGATCATAATATATTTATTTTATCTTTTTTGATTTCCTTGAATCCTTTTTCACACATGATGTAATACAATAATACAAAATAAGTTAATTATGAGAAAATTCCCCAAATTGATCCAGGTGTTTATCATTAATATTTTATATAATGATTCAACTTCAATATAAGTAAAAAAAATAAATTTAAAACCATATAACCTTATGGATGATCAATAATAAAATTTTACTCCAATTCTGTACAACCATCCCCATTTTACATGATTCTCCATTCATGAAAATATGTACACTGATCGTAAAGACCATGAAAATAAATGGGTCCAAACAATGAAATTGAACAACTTAACCAATATAAAAGGTCATGAATGAACTTAAAGAGGTTATAATAAATATCTTAAATATATTATGGGTTTTGGAATTATTAATTAATGAACCTAATTTGATTATGCGGGTCATTAATATTATTTGGGGAACACCACCGGGCTTAAGGTAATGGATCCTCTCTATTTCACTTTTATTCAAGAATGTCGTCTATTTTATACCCGTTTATGTGTATTCCCTAAAAATGTGGAATGATTTTTCTGATCTACCATACTTCCCACATGATATATAAGTGATTAGAAACACATTTCTCTCTTATTATTCCCTCTTATGTACACCCAATACCATGCGGATAATCTGTAAGGGATTCCACCCAAACCACCTTTATTCCTTCATGTTTCCTTATCTTTATTTTACCAAAATGAAATTTTCTTATAGTTATAGTTTCATATTATAAATTATATTTAAATGCACCAAATTTCTTTTTCAACACCCTTTCATCATTATTTTTTGGTGATATACATGTTTTTAAGTGATTCCCTCCTCAATACTTCCTGATAAGAAAACCTATTTTGAGGGAACATCCCAAATTCATACATGATTACATGTGAACTCTATATTCTATTTTAAGCCACCATTGTATTTATAAAATTAGTCTCCTTATTATTAAATCTTTCTTGGTTCACTTCTGGTTTTATATGAATTATTTTTTGCTTTTCTATTTTAAAGGCTCCATAATATTTTATTTAAAACTGCACAAAAAAATTTTAATGCTAAAAATTCTTAAATACTTTTCTTACATGTTTTCACTTATACTTGAAATCACATACCATGATTCATGAAAATATTATCTTGTGAATTTCCATGTATATTTTAGTTCCTTTATTTCATGGGCACTTTTATGATACACGCATTAGTTTTGGTTTATGACATGATTATGGCACCCAATTATTTCTATGGGTAACCCTTATGTTTATGTATGATTGATTATGTATGATTATTTATGTGGAAAATATATTCATGAAAAGTTAAGATGGGTGAACCCAGAATATTCTATAATGTATTTGGTAAATTTGAGTCTCATGAGTAGTTATGTGCGATGGTCTTGGCGGTTAGCTTTTTCTTATGCTACCATGTGCGACAGTCTTGATGGTTAGCCTCAGCTTGTGCTACCATGTTGAACAAGTATTGGTGGTTTTCCTTGAATCATTCTAAATTTATGTTTTATGTTGATTTCACATTACTATGACACCATGTTTAGCTGATTCCATATTTCTATGTTATGATTCCATATGTTACATATCATTTTATATCATCAAGTCATGCCTTCTATCCCATGTTCTAATGATTTTTTCTTATAGTTATTCTATTTCTGGGCTATTTAGATCAACCATTTTTTCATGTGTTCCCTAGGATATCCTATGCATATGTATGATCACAATTGAATATAGAAGCTCATAATAGAGATTAAATAAAAATTTTATTTATAATGATTTATTATATATGTAGTCTTCCAAGACACTAGACTTTGCGATCCTTGGATTGTACTCGAATGTATATTTTTTGCATAAAATCATGTAATGTTATATGTAAATAGATTGGGTCATTATAGAATACCCACACCGGTACCCAAATCTCATTAAGTGAGAAACACTCACCCCAATGTATCTCAACTATCATAAAGGTATCCATCCATCTCAAGGTTCTCACTTATAGAAACAATAGTAAAAAATTCTATTCATAACACACCTCTACATGGAGCACATTATGGTTCCTACACCAGGGTTATTATGTTCACATAATTAATTCATTCCCCTCTAAGGTCCATGATTTAAATGTTACATATTCATAATCAAGGCCTCATCATTCAGTGGATGAGGAAATAAATCTAGTACATAAGTTTTATTCATGTCCTTTGATACATTGTTCAACTCTATTCATGGGAATTAACTTTTAATTTCACAATTTATATAATTAAATCAGTCATCATCCCTCTATATATAGAGTACACATATAAAATGAAAAAACATTACAAGAAAAATATTAAAGGGGTATATACAAGAGTTCATACACCTCAAACATGAATCTAATCCCTTTAAATCACTACCCACAGCTCTAGCAAGCCATGTCCTAGTCCAACGACCCCTACTAATCCACATGAGGCCCTAAATCACATAGAAATAAAAAATTAATTATAATCAATATATAATTTATTGAAAAAATTATAATTATATTTATGATTTAATTTAGTTATACATAATTGACCAATTACTGACTAGGTGCTCCTATCATGCCAAAAGTTTAACCAACCACATGTCATAGGACCATGATGCACCAAAACACCATAATTATGATAATCCCTAAAAATTAACAATGATTCAATCATTATTTTAATTTAAATTATTTTTTCAAAAAAATTAAAAATAAAAATGGTGATGTAATTTATCAAAATGGATTGTGATGATGTGAAACCATCCTATTAGGATGCCCTGTAGGAAGGCCATATAAAATTACAATCAAAATCTACTCATTACACCTTGATCTTGTGGAATCAGAACCAAAACCATTAACCCTAGATCTAAAATTAAGAGGAAAGAAAAAAATATGAAGAACCAAAGAATAATATGAGGTATTTTCTTGAGCCACAATGAAAATATCCAAATAAATCGTTTTTAAAAAAGGGGATTTTAAACGGGAAGAGGGAAGTCCAACTTATAGTCTTGAAAAAGTGTAAAGGGAATAAATGGGAGGAGGGACTTAAAATCTTAGAGGGAAAAATAAAAAAAATAAAAATTTTGGCACATACATATTTCATAGCCTGAACCATATTTCTTGGCTAATGGTTCGCCTCGTAGAAAGTTATAAACAGTAAAATAAAAGATCTCGACTTTAAAGGTATCCACTAGAATGTTTTAAAGCATGAAACAAAATTCATATCCCAAATAACCCAATATATAACACCCAACACCCTTTCATGATGTGAATTAGAAGTTCACCTAGTGAAGTACTCAGTTACAGGGAACCCACCCTTGGATAAACTCTATTGATGGTGTGAAACCTATGGTTTATAGTTTGAATTGATAGATATGATAAAAAATAATCTCTAAGTCTATCCATACTTTCTTCATCACTCGCCTAAGAAATCGTTCTATCAAATGGGTCTCAAACCATGTCCATACCATCTATTTTTGATGTTCCAACTGTTGTAATTCCAATTAGAATCATGAATCTCAAATCAAACCCCTCACTAAATGAAAATTGCAAATTTAATTTGAATTTTCACAACCCATAAATATGTAATGTATACAAATCTCACCATAATATCACTTCTCATCCTCAAGAATCCTTATCAGTGATTCAACTAAAAAAATCGATCTTTATAGGTCATCAATTTTTTAACAATTCACTATGTTCTAATCCAGAACATCAAGTAATATTTTTCTATGAGAATTCAAACATGAGGTAATTATATTCACTAAACCACAAGCCATCTCTCATTATCATAATTGAAACACAAATACTAATCTTACCCCTGACCCTTTATCCCATGAGAATAGAAATTAATTAGTCAATTCATCATCTCCCTTATGGTGATCCCGGCCATAAGAATCAATACATGAGGCTTTGATTATGATCTATGGTGCTCCCCACCAATGGATTTCTCCACAAAACATAATTCTAGTATTCTAATACCCTTGTCATTGTGTTTCCCATCCCACCATACAGATTCATCAGAAAAATATCTAGTCATACCTCATGTGGATGACCATTATTAAAATCACTTTTCTACATATATTGATGCCCCATCTCATCACCTGGTCATGATTTCTATACTCCTAGAGGTATCACATGACCATCCAAGCACCCAACCCAAATATCAAACCCAATTCTTAGTGTTATTCCATGGTTCGATCCTTGACCAACCAAAAGCACCACCATTGTCTCACCCAAGCATCGATGCACTTCTGATATAACCCACACCCCAATCATGTAAAATTCATATTGAGTGTGATGCCAAATATCAGAATCAATCTAGTAGAAAATCCAATTTACAAATCTGTAATGACCTAGTTCGGGGCTCCACCTAGAGGTGCCCCGAACCCGGTTGGTCACATAACCTCAACCACATTCCCCCAAATTCTAGAGGCTACCAACTAGTAGTGAGGGATAAGTTCTGATAGTGGGGAAAATATTACCTCATTTTCAGAGTATACACAACGTAATAAACAATAATAATCTTTAGAGGAAGCAGTAATACCATACAACGAAAGTAAATAGTGGAAAATTGATAGTAATATAACCACTAGAGCCGTTATAATGATGTATATCACACATGTCTAGGAAAACAAAAAAAACAAGTCACAATGATAGAAATATATTACTAAACCAAATTACAGAAAAATACTAAACTCCAAAGCATCCCAAGCCATAGCATGGTCTCATTCTCTCCTACTCTAACAATAGTGAAGTTCCTAATGAAGAAGGGCACTTGCCCTTGTCTATACCTGCAACCATATAATCTATTTGGGTCCAAAAGCATTACCCAAATAGGGTATGAGACGAATCCCAGAAGGCAATGACTGAAAGATATATACCTAACTGTTAGTGAATATATATAGTAGGTAATATGAAGAAATGAAGCAATAAAATATAAAGTACTCAAAAGTAAACAATCCTACAGTTTTCAATTACATTCAATTACATTCTTTAATTAATCAATATATTGAATAATGAAAACTCAGGATCTATCCAAAGATCTATATACTCTATGTAACAGAAAAATATATGTCTCAATATACCATCTAAAAACAAGTAAGAACAATTCCACTATTTTGATTTGGCTTGGAAGGCTTGTCACATTCAAACAATTATTCAGAAAAAACCCTATGGGAAAATTCTCACACTCTAACCCCTATGGTTTAACATATCATCAATTCGATAAACAATGAACCTCTTGGAAAGCTCATATAGTCTAACCCCTTCTGCCCCACATAGAATTAATCCTTCACAAACGACAACTTGGGTAGCTCTCATGGTCAATACCCCATTCGTCTGTGTATCAACTATAGATTATAATGACCACCTAGCAGCTCTCATAGTCAATGCCCTAAGGTCCAATGTTTATTTAATAAGGTAGCTCTAACACTCTAAACCCTCTCGTCTGTGACCGCCTGGCAGCTCTTAGAGTTAATACCTTTGGGTTAACATAATAACAATTATACATATTTGACCATACCTCGTGAATCTCTAATAGTTAATTCCACTTGGTCATACTTTCACATTTTAAAACACATGCATCACAAATAAAATATATCTCTATCCAAACAACCCTAGGCATATAAAAATGCTAGCCTAACATGCTTTCTAGACCCACTGGCCATAATAAATCAAATATGGAATCACACCCATTGTCAAGGCATAAAACCTTATGCATAATAAATATCCTTTTCTTAAACAAACAAACCATACAAGATCTAAAACAAGGTTAACTTCCATAACATGCAACACCATAACCATGGGTATTTGGATCTTTTAGTAGATATAATCCCAAGACAACCCAAGAAAGGCATGAACCACCAGCCTTGATGTTGTAAGATGAACACCCAAGATCTTTGGCCCTTGAATAAGTCTAGAATTATGTAGATCTACAAAAAGGATAAAAGTTTTCTACCTTGGATAACATAATAGAGAGTAGAAATCAGGATGATAGGCTCTAGGGGAAGAGAATAATCACTAGTGGGAATCCAACATAATTGGAAGCATCGCAATTGGTGGTTGGAGGGTGGAATGAGAGGAGCTCAGAGATCTTCGGTCGTAATTTGCTCCCTTGTATGAAACATGGTGAGAATAAAGTGATTATGGACATGAGATGTGATCCCTCAACAATATAAAAAATAAAAATAAATTTACACGGTATGTTCATTTAATGTGCATTCCATGTACTAGCCTTAACTGGACCCCACTTTAGATGGTCTGCCAGGTCACCCACCTGGCCATGTACTCGGCTGTTACAAGACGAGTATAGGGTTACACGCAGAAACTAGGTACATGGAGTGTACTCAAAAGTACACCGCATGTACATAGATAATTTAACCTTTCTTCCTTTTCCTAAAAAATCCTAAATAAATATCCATACCTAAAATGAAGATCTGGGTTCTTACAAAGTTCCCCCTTAAATAAATTTGTCCCCAAATTTCCATTCTTAGGGTGGGGAAGAAGAAACGTCAAACAACTATGGCCACTGTGAACATATGTTTGCCTCAATCTCCCATGTCTTGTCATTTATTCACTCAAGCTACCATAGAACCCCTACAAGTGGAATAGAATAACCATAGGGAACCTTTGTGGAGTGATTTACAATTTGAATCGGGTGCTCCTTGAAGGACGCATCCACATCAAAATCAACCTCCTCAGGTTGACAAATGTGAGACAGATCTAAAAAGTAATGTCATAGCTAAGAAACATGAAAGACATCATGGATATCTCGGTACCTCTGAGGTAAGTACAACTGATAGATGTACTGCCCAACTCTCTCCATAACGTCAAACAGACCACTGTATCTTGGTGAAAGCATCCCCTCTCTCCTAGTCCTCTTATGTCCCAACCTCAATGATACATGTAGGAAAACCTGATCTCTGACCCCAAACAGCATAGGTTGTCTCTATTGATCAGCATAATATTTCATGTGAGACTATGTAGTATCCATCCTTTTATGAAACAACTACACCTGGTCAGGGGTTTCTTAGAGAAGATGAGGTCCCAACATAGCTTCCTCTCCTACCTCCAGTCAATATAGGGGTGATTGACATGGCCTACCATACAAAGCCTTATAAGGTGCCATCTGAATCGTCACCTGAAAAATTTTATTGTTGGAAAACTCTACTATGGGTATATGCCCCACCCAAGAGCCCCCCAAAATACAGGACACATGATATAAAAATGTCCTCGAACACCAAAATCATGCGCTCGTACTGACCAGCTTTCTCGGGATGGTAAGATGTTATCAGATGTACATGTGTACCCAAATCCTTCATTAGTCCTTACATATCATAAGAAGTAAAATGAGCATCCCTTTATTAAATGATAGAGTGCAGAACCCCATGAAAATGTACAATCTCTCAGATGTAAATCCTTCCATGTTCATCCAAACTGAGGGTTTTATTGATTAGTAAGAAATGTGAAACCTTCATGAGTCTATCAACAATAACCAAAACCACATCATTCCCAAAAGGATACCTCATTAAACCCGTCGCAAAAACCATCGTGACATCATTCGACTTCCAATCGTGAATGGGTTACTACTGCAAAAGTCCTGCCATCCTATAATGCTAAACCATAACTTGCTGACAGGTGGTCCATCTCATAAAAACAATTAGCAACATTCCTCTTCATACCTAGACACCAATAAAGATAGTGTAGATCTTGGTACATCTTTCTAACACCAGGATGAAATTCCCATGACAAGGCATGAAAATCGCACATCAAATACTCACGTATGTCTACTGAAACCCATCTTCATCCATGAAAACCCAAAACCTCATCCTCTTCTATGGTCCACCGAGGAGTTGGGGATTCTACTGACATGCCCTTTCATCATACTAGGCCTTAAGAATCAGATAGTTTCCACATTCACACTCGATCCAGTAGAGTAGAGGTAATAGAAATAGAAGAATGAAACATCTACCCCTATCTATCATGCACCTCAAAATGCATCTCAAAGAACAGAGCCAAAATCTTACGCTCAATCCTAGCCTCATGAACTACCTGTATCATAGTCCTCCTGCTCAACGCATCATCCACTACATTTCCCTTTCCAGGCATGTAGGAAATCTCAGAGTCAAAAGACTGAAGGTACTTAACCCACCTTTGTCATCTCAAATTCATATCTCATTGAGTAAAGGCATACATAAAAATTTTTTGGTCAGTGAATACCAAAAAATTCTCTCCTAAAAGATAATGTCTCTAAAAGAGTAAAGAATGCACAAATATAGCTAACTAGGGATCGTGCATCAGATAATTCTTTCATGTGGCCTCAACTGCTGAGACCCGTATGCAACAAATCCTTCCTCCTACATAAGAATTTCTCCCAACCCAATAACTGATGCCTCACAGTAGACATTGTAACTCTTTCCCAGCTCTGAAAAAATCAGTATTGCTGTTGAAGTCAATCTCCCTTTCAACTTTTGAAAGAATGAATCATCAGAATCTGTCCACAGGTACTACACACCATTTTTATTATGGCTCGTCAATGGCACTGGTAATCATGAAAAGTCTTGAATAATGTTTTTTTAGTAACCATCCAGCCCTAGAAAACTTCGTACCTAAAACATGTTCTTCACCTACTCCTAGGAAACTACTGCTCTAACATTCTTTGGGTCTACTGATAGTCCTGTCTCTGAGATAACATGACCAACAAAGTGAATTTGGTCCATCCCAAAGTGGAATTATGAGAACTTAACATATAAAAGATGCTCCCTCAGTGTACTCAAAATGATCTCATGGTGGGTAGCTATAACAAACCATACTTTACATACATTGTTAATACTTCAAAATTGAATCATACTTATTACAACATATAACAAAACCACAAAAGGACCGTATAGGTATAATGTCTTTAGAAACTGGGAAACATAAACAACTGTTTCATACAGCATCTACGCTGTCTCCCATTTATTTCATCATATCTATAGTCCCTTTTGGCATATCTTACTTCATAACCTTCTTCCTGACCTAGGGAAAGAAAACATACAAAAGGGTGATCTCAAATGCTCAGTAAAGGTAAAAAAAATAAATATCAATCACATCATATTCATAAGAACATAACTTTTGGAAATCTTAACCTGCAAAAGAGAGCATAATTTCATAACATGGGATAAATCATAGTAGTGAAATGGAATCCCAATAATCATAACATAAAACATGAAACTTTGTGGCATACACACATAATAATAGAGAATCATTTCTTATTAGTCAAGACTCATTTCCAAGACTATCTTAGTGGACAAAGTCCATTTTTGAACCGAGTTCACTCCTCGTTTCAGTCCTGTTTCACTGAACCAGTATAACCTACCGTTCCAGCCATGTCTATCTCATGAGATATAAAATCTTTACACAATGCATTGGATGGAATATAGGTCCCACCCATCTCATAATGATACCATTCTTATGTGAGCCATAAAGTCATAAATCATACATCATTGCATAACCCATGTAATAAAAATGGGAATCTTAAACATCGTGACATCATCAAACAATTCATATAAGATAAAGGAATTCATAAAAATAATTACATCACAACATAATCAAATCAATGTAATAATAGGGATATAAATAGAACCCTATATTATCTTAGATGGAAAATAATTTTGATAAAACACTTGAACTCCATTCTTGAGAAAAATATCCTTTCAAATTCAAAAACATTTTCCTTTCTTAACATGTCATACAATTTTAAACTAAAAGAGGTTGATTAAAAATAAACTGGAAAACTTGTAAAGGAAGCTTCGTGGAAATAATTTTTTAAAAATCCATTCATGCCGTATAAGTTAAAAAAACATTCTTCTCATACGTTTTTCGGAAAAGTCAAAAAGTACCTCGTACGAAAAACGACAAAACATTCCTCTCATATCTTTTACTAAATATTAACCGAAGGGTAAAATAGGTTTTAAAAAATTCTAGGTGTCTGGAAATAATATTACACATTGAGGGAGCATGGATGTGGATGATAAAATACACCCCAGTAAATACCAACGTCTAAGCAATCTTGGATAAAAATGAGATTGTGATATTTCTCTTACCTTAGGTCCGATTTGCTTTGTAAGTGTACGAACCTCCTGTATAATGATTTAAATAATGTAATTGACTTATTCCAGAATCATAATTATTGTTATGATATCATATATGTTCATATTCTTAGCTTCTTATTAGTAATATTTCATTACTACTTGTTATTCGGGTGTTTATTACTTTTTGTTCTTTTGCATGTTTTGTAGAATAAATTCTTATTATTCTCTTTAGGTTATAGAAACCTCATTTCCAGAATGGTATTAGTGTAATATATTTCATATTAATTCAGTCAATTCATTTATATAATCATTATGAAATGAATATCTTGTAGAACAAGTCGCATCACATCGTGGAGACGGTATTCCGTACGTACGCACGAGTGATGATATCGTTCCTATGATCGTGGAATTGTATTGGAGTGTATGTATACTATTTCAAAATCAATATCACTTTATTATAGTCATATATAGTCATTATTTACACCATTATACCTATCCATGTAAGGTGGTGGTGGATAATAGATTACACAACGGCGTGGAGACGGTAATCCGTATGTACGCACGCGCGGTGATTTCTTTTTCCGTAGGGTGGATAGATGGTGAAATAGGGTTGTTTAATACTTATAATAACATATCAGTATGTTATTGATACATATGTTATTACCTAATAATTAAACAACTAAAGAAGAAGAAGTGGAAGAAGAAATAAAGATTAAAGAATCGGTAACGGACATTACCTCTTCTTTGAAGTGCTTCTTTGAGACCTCTTTTTAGGGCACTAAAATAGGTCTTTGAAGAAGACCAGAACCTCTAGGATGTTTCTAGGGAAGTGGAGAGGAGACATTGGTAGGGTCTGGCCGATATTGAAGGCTCAAAGTGGTGTGAGGAAGAGGGGGAGGAGGTGCCCTTTTATAAGGGAGGAGAGGGGCACCTTTGGAATAACTAAAAATATTATTTTGTTATAAAGTCAAATTCGATTTATAATAGTTCCAAATTGATATATTTCGAAGATAAGGTGGGTAGGGGTCTAAATCCTCTAATCCAATAGAATTTATACAAGTTTAGGTATCAATTTTAACCTTATCATTTAGATTTAACTTTAAGTTAGATAATTTAACATTTACCGTGTCTTCTTGTTTTCTTACACTATAAGGTTAATAAACTTACCATATCAAGCCAAAAGAACCCCAAGTTGTTTATTATTAATATATATAACCTTATATAAGTCATTTGGCCGAAACTTAGATTTTTATAAATAAACTATCAATTAGTAATATAATATTTGTTTTAAAAACTATTTTATGTCAATTTTGACACTATTTAGTAATTGATTTTTGTGAAAATCATAACAGAATGATTAGTTCGAAAAAAGTTACATAAATCAATAATAACATGTCATATTAACCTATAAAATTAGTGTAATTCATAAAAAGTGTCAAATTATATTTATTTGGGTATTTATAACATCAATTATGTCAATATTTCATTAATAGGATAATTAATGCATCATCATTGTGTCATAAATAAATTAAATTATTTAATGTCTAAAAATTACAAATAAAATACCATTATGTAGGAAATCTTTTTATCTTTAAAATTAATATTTATTGTCGAATTTATCTTATGTATAACCCCATATTAAAAATTATTTACTTATCAAATGTTGATTTTAACTATTTTAACCCTTCTTTATATAGATTAATAATAAATGTCCTAATCTAATCCAAGTGGGCCTAAATGGTAATATGTTATTCCTAAGGTTGTTTTTGGTCGAATTACACTTTTCCAATAGAATTAGGACATGTGTTAGGATAATAATAATATCATTTTTACCCTTAATTACCATATTTACTTTTAACCGTGGTAAAAAAAAGTAAAAAGTTACTATTCACCAAAAAATTATTTTCATCTCATTGAACCACATTTTACTTACTGACATCAACCGTATCTCTTGGATTTTCGAAATCCCACTCACAGAAGCGGTAAAATTAATTTTTATGAAAAATTTAGTTTTTTAACTACCACTTAGTGGTTTCACTATTCATCAAAAATTGAAAGTTTTCAGAAAAATACCAAAATTTCACCCTAGGCTAATTTCAATATTCCGAATCCAAAAATTAATCTATTTTGAAAAATAAAATTTATAAAATTTCAAAAAGTGGTCATTACTATTCATAACGGCTAGTTTTAATAATATTTTAATAGCATATCATTGTTTAGTGAAACTTTGTATTTCGTATGACGCAAGCTATCGAGGAAGGCTGCGGTAGCGTGTAAAGCAAGCCAAGCTAGTGTTGTGTGTAGTGAAAGATTCCTTTGATGGTTTATATAACATAAAAACAAAATATTTCACATAAAATTCTCAAGTGTTACATTCTACCCCCCTTAAAATGAATTTTGCCCTAGAAATTCGTCACTTTGTAACAAACAGATGAGGATACATCTCCCTCATCATATCCTCAAGCTCCCATGTAGCTTCTTCTAATTGGTGGTTCCTCCATAAAACTTCCAACAATCGAGTGGTCTTGCTTCGTAGTACTTTTTCGCTACGATCCAGAATCTCTATCGGCTGTTCTTCATAAGAAATATCTTGCTCCAGAGGTACAACTTCTGAGCTAAGTACATGTGAAGGATCAGGTATGTACTTTCTCAGGAGAGATACGTGGAACACATCGTAAACTTGAGAGAGATTCGGTGGAAGCGCCAATCGGTAAGCTACCTTCCCAACACGATCCAGTATTTTGAAAGGACCAATATATCTAGGGCTCAACTTCCCCTTCTTTCCAAATCTCATGACTCTCTTCCAGGGAGATATTCGTAAGAACACTTTATCACCTACATCAAACTCTAAGTCTTTTCTTCGGTTGTTGGCACATCTTTTCTGTCGACTCTGAGCTTATCTTATGTGTTGTTGAATAGATCTGACCTTTTCTTCCATTTCATCAACGAGATCAGGTCCTAAGAGCTTTCTTTCCCCAACTTCATCCCAGCAAGTTGGAGTCCTGCATTTCTTTCCATAGAGAGCTTCATAAAGAGCCATCTGAATACTGGAGTGAAAGCTATTATTATAAGAAAATTCCACCAATGGTAGGTTTTGATCCCAACCACCTTTCAAATCCATAGAGCAAACTCTCAACATATATTGAAGAGTTTGAATTGTTCTCTCAGACTGACCGTCTGTCTGAGGATGATAAGCAGTGCTGAAACTCAACTCTGTATCCAGAGTATGCTGAAGACTTCGCCAGAACTTCGAGGTAAATCTCGGATCCCGATTAGAAATAACATAAAGTGGTACTACATGCAATCTTACCACTTCTTTTACATATATCCTGGCAAGCTGATCCAGAGAGAAATCCTCTCTAATAGCAATAAAGTGTGCAGACTTTGTAAGACGATCAACTATGACCCAAATAGCATTATTTACTTTGGATGTTTTAGGAGGTCCTGTGACAAATTCAATAGTGATGTTTTCCCATTTCTATTAGGGTATGGGTAATGGTTGTAACATCCCCTTAGACTTCTGTCTCTCATCTTTAACTTGGTGACAAACCATGCATCGAGAGACATATTCAGCAACATCTCTTTTCATGCCATCCCACCAGAAGTACTCTTTCAGGTCCCTATACATCTTCGTGGTTCCAGGATGAATAGAGAATGAAGAACTGTAAGCCTCATCCAGCAGCTCCTTCTTTAATTCCGAGATGAGAGGAACACAAACCCGATTCCTGAACATTATTATCCCATCACAATCAAGGTTGAATTCAGGAACATTTCTCACCTTCTTTTGTAACTTGACATCTTCTTTCTGTGCCTCTTTAATCTTCACATGTGTAGATGGTTGAACATTCATTTGAGAAAGATAAGATTTTTCCCCTTCCATTATAATTACAAGATCCATCCTTTGTAAATCCATAAATATTGGATCTTTTGTGATCCTCATCATGGATAAACTGGCATGGTCTAGTCGATATAATGCATCTGCCACCTTGTTTGCTTTCCCAGGGTGGTAATGGATTGAGCAGTCATAATCCTTAATCAGCTCCAACCATCTTCTTTGGCGCATATTCAGCTCCTTTTGTGTGAAAAATATACTTTAAACTTTTATGATCAGTATAAATATCACACCTTTCACCATAAAGATAATGCCTCCAAATCTTTAATGCAAATATTACCGCAACTAACTCCAAATCATGTGTTGGGTAATTTTTCTCATGGATTTTCAACTGTCGTGAGGCATAAGCTATCACCATATCATTTTTCATAAGAACACACCCCAATACCTTCTTGGATGAATCACTATAGATCACAAACCTTTCTCCAATACAAGGCAGTGTGAGCATAGGTGCACTGGATAACCTTATTTTCAACTCCATGAAATTATCTTCACATTCCTATGTCCAGACAAACTTAACTCCTTTACGAGTCAACTTGGTGAGTGGACTAGATAATCGTGAAAAATCATTCACAAAACGTCGATAATATCCAGCCAAACCAAGAAAAATTTGGATCTTGTTACTGTTGTGGGTCTCGACCATCTTTCGATAACCTCTGTTTTTTCTAGATCCATAGATATCCCCTCTTTTGAGATTATGTGACCCAAAAATGAAACTTTTTGAAGCCAAAATTCAAACTTGGTAAATTTGGTATAAAGCTTCTCCTTTATCAGGGTCTTTAATATAATTCTCAAGTGATCGTCATGTTCTTCCTTTCTCTTTGAATAGACAAGAATATCGTCTATAAAGACTACCACAAATTGATCAAGATAGTCTCTAAAGACTCTATTAATCAGATCCATGAAGATAGTAGGGGCATTAGTAAGACCAAATGGCATCACTATAAATTCATAGTGTCCATTCCTTGTATGGAAAGTCGTCTTTGGTATATCATCCTTTTTGACCCTTAATTGATGATACCCTGAACGAAGATCAATATTGGAAAAGTAATGATCTCCACGTAGTTGGTCAAATAAGTCATCAATGCGTGGGAGAGGATATTTGTTCTTGATAGTGATCTTGTTATGTTCTCGATAATCAATGTAGAGTCTCATTGATCCATCTTTCTTCTTAACAAACATAACAGGTGCTTTCAAAGGTGACGCACTAGCGCATATGAACCCCTTATGAAGATTCTCTTGGAGTTGCTTCTTCAATTCCTGCAACTCAATTGGGGCCATTCTATAAGGTGTCTTTGAAATAGGCAAAGCACCCGGTACGAGTTCTATTGAAAACTCAGCATCACGATTTGGTGGAAGACCTGATAATTCCTCCGGAAAGACATCATAAAACTCTTGTACAATGGGAATATTCTTAATCATGAGTTTCTCACCAACCATTTTAGATAAATAACCTTCATTTAGTGGAATCAAGACCCATAAGATGGAAGGAATTTCCACTTGAAGGTTATGTTCATCCTTGCATTGATAGACGATCATAGATTGATCTGGAATATGAAATGTGACTTCCCTTCTTTGGAAATTGATATGAGCTTCATATAAAGAAAGCCAATCCAGGACAAGAATTACATCAAATTCCACTATAGGAAGGATCACAAGATTTGCAGGAATCAATTTCCCACAAACTTCGATCGGAGAAGAATTATAAACTTTTGATGCGACTGTTGTGCCATTAGGTGTTGTCCCAGCTAACTCAACATCTAATTGTTCAGGCAATACAGTGATACCCTTAGAAAATTCTTCAGAAATAAAAGAGTGGGTGGATCCAAAATCAAATAAAACATTTTCTACTTTAGAGTGGATGGTAAGTGTACCTTTCACCACATCGTTATCATACTCCACATCGCTGATAGAAATTGCATGTGACATTCCTTTGTCTTTAGCCTTAAGAGTTTGTTGACGGTGACCATCATCATTAACCCTTGGATTAGGGAATTTATTGGCATAATGTCCCATCTCCTTGAACATGAAACATTGAAGTGTAGTAGGTTCATTCTATGTATCCCTTCCTTTGTTTGCATCATTAGACATCTTCTTCCCATCATCGCAGCATTCAAATGCTCGATGACCTTCCTTTCCACATTTGAAACATTTACTTGTCCCTTTAAGACAACTCCCTCCATGTTTCATTACACACTTTGAGCATAACGGAAATATCATCTTCTTTTCAGTGTGCTCTTTAGATATTCCTTTGAATTCCATTTTCCTCTTCTTATCAAACCCATATGACTAATGGGTTACTCCAATCTCCATCTCAACTTTGAGAGCACATCGAATGATTTCCTCATAGCTATTGAAGTCCCTTATGGATAATGCCCTTAGAAGACTTGGTTTTAAGCCACTAAAGAATCGATCGATCTTACTCTCAGGTTGGATAATAATACCAGAAGCGTACCTTACAAGTCTTGTAAAATTTTCTTCATAGGTACCAACAGATTCATCATCCTTTTGCTTCAGTTCAAGAAACTCTTTCTCCATCTTTGTTCAGAGAATACGAGGGAAGTACTTATTGAAAAATAAGTTCTTGAACTCATCTCATTCCATGTAATCAATTTCATCCCTTTGCCTCATATTCTTAATAAGATCCCACCATTGATCAACATCACCTTCCAAACGATACACTGCTAAGATGACTTTATCATGCTCAGAACATTGAAGAACTGAAAATATCATTTCAGTAGTACTAATCCATTGTTCAGCAACTAATGGATCAGTAGAACCGCTGAATGAAGGTGGACGCTGTCTCATGAAGGATTCAATAGAATGTTGCTCCTTCCTTTGCTCATTTGGAAGTCCTGCATGATTCATAGCTTGAAAAAGTTGTGTGAGCATGGCTACAAGATTTTTCATTCCAGCTCCCATAACGTTTGGTTTCTCAGGGGGGACAATCATTGCATTACCCTTCGCATTCCGCATTAACACAGTTCTTTCGGGTTCCATCCATTTACTAAAACCAAGAAGAATAGTGTGAGAAACACTAATTATAATAGGAAAATGACATAATCAAGAATAAAATTTCACACTTAAGGTCTTATCCTAGGTTATTCATGGCCATTTCTAGAACACTAAGATTGTGTTCTATTCTTAGAATTATACTTAGGGTTCTTACTATGGATTTCACATCCTAGTTTCCAAAGGATGACTTTACCTTTCCTCTGATACCAACTATAATGACACATACTTTACATACATTGTTAATACTTCAAAATTGAAGCATACTTATTACAACATATAACAAAACCAAGAAAGGACCATATAGGTATAGTGTCTTTAGAAACTGGGAAACATAAACAACTGGTTCATAAAGCGTCTACACTGTCTCCCATTTATTTCATCATATCTATAGTCCCTTTTGGCATATATTACTTAATAACCTTCTTCCTGACCTAGGGAAATAAAACATACAAAAGGGTGAGCTCAAATGCTCAGTAAAGGTAAACAAAACAAATATCAATCACATCATATTCATAAGAACATAACTTTTTGAAATCTTAACCTGCAAAAGATAGCATAATTTCATAACATGGGATAAATCATAGTAGTGAAATGGAATCCCAATAATCATAACATAAAACATGAAACATTGTGGCATACACACATAGTCATAGAGAATAATTTCTTATTGGTCAAGACTCATTTCCAAGACTATCTCAGTGGACAAAGTCCATTTCTGAACTGAGTTCACTCCTCGTTTCAGTCCTCTTTCACTGAACTGGTATAACCTACCGTTCTAGCCATGTCTATCTCATGAGATATAAAATCTTTACCCAATTCATTGGAGGGAGATATAGGTCCCACCCATCTCATAATGATACCATTCTTATTTGTGCCACAAAATCATAAATCATACATCATTACATAACCCATGTAATAAAAATGGGAATCTTAAACATCGTGAAATCATCAAAAAATTCATATAATATAAAGGAATTCATAAAAATAATTCTATCACAACATAATCAAATCAATGTAATAATAGGGATATAAAAATAACCCTATATTATCTTAGATAGAAGATAATTTTGATAAAACACTTGAACTCCATTCTTAAGGAAAATATCATTTCAAATTCAAAAACATTTTCCTTTCTTAACATGTCATAAAATTTTAAACTAAATTAAGTTGATTAAAAATAAACTTGAAAACTTGTAAAGGAAGCTTCTTGGAAATAATGTTTTAAAAATCCATTCATGCCGTATAAGTTAAAGAAACATTATTCTCGTACTTTTGTTGGAAAAGTCAAAAAGTACCTCGTACGAAAAAAGACAAAAAATTCCTTTTATATCTTTTACTAAAACCTCACCGAAGGGTAAAATAGGTTTTAAACAATTGTAGGTGGATTGAAATAACATTACATATTGAGGTAACATGGATGTGGATGATAAAATACACCCCAGTAAATACCAACGTATAAGCAATCTCGGATAAAAATGAGATTGTGATATTTCCCTTACCTTAGGTCCGATTTGCTTCGTAAGTGTCCTAACCTCCGGTATAATGATTTAAATAATGTTATTGACTTATTACAGAATCATAGTCATTGTTATGATATCATATATGGTCATATTCTTTGCTTCTTATTAGTAATATTTCATTATTACTTGTTATTCGGGTGTTTATTACTTTTTGTTCTTATGCTTGTTTTGTCAAATAAATTCTTATTCTTCTATTTAGGTTATAGATACATCATTTACAAAATGGTATTAGTGTAATATATATCATATTAATTCATTCAATTCATTTATATAATCATTATGAAATTAAGATCTTGTAGAATGAGTCGCATCACATCGAGGAGATGGTATTCCGTATGTACGCACGAGTGATGATATCGTTCCTATGATTGTGGAATTGTATTGGAGTGTATGTATACTATTTCAGAATCAATATCACTTTATAATAGTCATATATAGTCATTATTTACACCATTATACCCATCCAAGTAAGGTAGTGGTGGAAAATAGATTAAACCACGGCGTGGAGATGGTATTCCGTACGTACGCATGCGCGGTGATTTCTTTTTCCGTAGGATGGATAGATGGTGAAATAGGGTTGTTTCATACTTATAATAACATATCAGTATATGAGTGATACTGATGTTATTACTTAATAATTTAACAACTAAATAAGAATAAGTGGAAGAATAAATAAAGATGAAAGAATCGGTAACGGACATTACCTCTTCTTTGAAGTGGTTCTTTGAGACCTTCTTTTAGGGAACTAAACTAGGTCTTTGAAGAATACCAGAACCTCTATGATGTTACTAGAGAAGTGGAGAGGAGAAATGGACAGGGTTTGTCCGAGCTTGAAGGATCAAAGTGGTGTGAGGAAGAGGGGGAGGAGGTGCCCTTTTATAAGGGAGGAGAGGGGCACCTTTGGAATGACTAAAAATATTATTTTATTATAAAGTCAAATTCGGTTTTTAATAGCTCCAAATTGATATATTTAGAAGATAAGGTGGGTAGGGGTCTAAATCCTCTCATCCAATAGAATTTAGACAAGTTTAGGTATCAATTTTAACCTTATCATTTAGATTTAACTTTAAGTTAGATAATTTATCTTTTACCGTGTCTTCTTGTTTTCTTACACTATAAGTTTAATAAACTTACCATATCAGGACAAACGAACCCCAAGTTGTTTATTCTTAATATATATAACCTTATCTATGTCATTTGGCCCAACCTTATATTTTTAGGAATAGAATAACAATTAGTAATATAATATTTGTTTTAAAAACTATTTTATGTCAATTTTGACACTATTTAGTAATTGATTTTTGTGAAAATCATAACAGAATTATTAGTTCGAACCAAGTTACTTAAATCAATACTAACATGTCATATTAACATATAAAATTAGTATAATTCATTAAAAGTCTCAAATTACATTTATTTGGGTATTTATAACATCAATTATGTCAATATTTCATTAATAAGATAATTATTGCATCGTCATTGTGTCATAAATAAATTAAAATATATAATTTCTAAAAATTACAAATAAAATACCATTATGTATGAAATCTTTTTAGATTTATAATGGATATTTATAGTCAAATTTATATTATCTATAACCCCATATTAAAAATTATTTACTTATTAAACTTTGATTTTATCTATTTTAACCCTTCTTTAAATAGATTAATAATAAATGTCCTAATCTAATCCAAGTGGGCCTAAATGGTCATATTTTATTACTAAGGTTGTTTTTGGTAGAATTACACTTGTCCAATAGAATTAGGACATGTCTTAGTGTAATAATAATAACATTTTTACCCTTAATTACCCTATTTACTTTTAACCGTGGTAAAAAAAGTAAAAAGTCACTATTCACCAAAAAATTATTTTCATCTCATTGAACCACATTTTACTTACTGACATCAACCGTGTCTCTCATATTTTAGAAATTCCACTCACAGAAGCGGTAAAATTATGTTTTATGAAAAATTCAGTTTTTTAACTACCACTTAGTGGTTTCACTATTCATCAAAAATTGAAAGTTTTCAGAAAATACCAAAATTTCACCCGAGGCTAATTTCGATATTCCGAATCCAAAAATTAAGTCCATTTTGAAAAATAGAATTTATCAAATTTCAAAAAGTGGTTATTACTATTCATAATGGCTAGTTTTAATAATATTTTAATAGCATGTCATTGTTTAGTGAAACTCGATATTGCGTACGACGCAATCTATCGAGGAAGGCCGCGGTTGTGTGTAAAGCAAGCCAAGCTAGTGTTGTGTGTAGTGAAAGATTCCTTTGATGATTTATATAACATAAAAAAAAAATATTTCACATAAAAGTCTCGGGTGTTACAGTAGCATGGTCATGTCATGTGTGAGAATACACCCATATAACATCCACAAAGACCACCACAAAATAATATATGTATGTATGGAATACTCCGTTCATCAGTTCTAGGAAAACTGCTAGCAAATTTGTGAGACCGAACAACATAACCATGTACTCGTATAGACCATACCCACTCCAAAAGGAGGTAAGAGGTATATTTGAGGGTATAACACATAAATGATGATACTTGAATCTCAATTATATCTTAAAAAACACCTAGGCCCCTCAAATCTAATCAAAGATATCATCAATCCTTGGTAAGGGATATCAATTCTCGACTGTCAATTGGTTCAGTTTTTGATAATCCACAAAAATTATGAGGGTACCATATTCCTTCTTGGAAAAACGAATAGTAAAAACCCGAGGAGAAGTACTGGGTCAGTTGAAACATGTTTCCTAATACTCTTATAACTATTTTTTGAGCTCATGTAACTCAGGTGTATCAATCATATAAGGAGGAATGCACACCTGTGCCACTCTGAGAACATGCTCTATTGAGAAATCTACCTCTTAATCCTGAGGTAAACCTGAATAGTTGTCTGGAAATAAATTTCTAAAATGATCCACCACTAGAGAAAATTCTATTTGTGAACTCTACTAGTCATCTATATTTAAACAAGAAATATGGCATGTAATTCCTCCCAACCCATGATGCACAGGTCCATCTCTCCCCACTTGGACATCCCATTCATCATTGTGTAGAAAAGACCCACCCTCTATTGATACGAAACACACCCTACGATGATAGAAGTCAACAATGTCTTGGAAAGAGACTAACCAGTCCATTCCAAGAATGACATTGAAGATTGTCTTCTCTTAGACATAGAGGTCCCATAAGAAGTGAAATCCAGCAATATCAAGAGGGAACTACTTGCACTAACATACACTAGCTATCCTAATCCCCAATGGAGTGTCTAGCTTCATAACATACTCAGAATTAAAGATGCAAAGCCCATGGCTCTCCACAATAATAACAGATAAAAAACTACATGAATCACCTATATCAAAAAGAGAAGAAGCTAAAATAGAGGCAACTAGAATCATACCTCTAAATGTAGAGGGTCCAGGATCATGTTCCTACTGGGTCTCCTCCACTACAAATTTCTAAACTGTACCGTGGCCCTACAACTCTGCCTGACTACCATGAGATAGTCCAACTGATTATCACTGAAAACCTGTAGATTGAATACCACATCCAGGAACACAACTTCGGCATGAATGGCTTGATGAACTCCATTCCCTTGACTAATGTGAAACTGGTGGTCCTGCTCCTGAACAAGGAGTTATATTAGAACCTCTATCAGTCGTTGATGTTGCAAACACCTAGAAAAAATACTGAAGGTGACCCATCTTGCTACAATACCATAACTCAACTGGGTCCATCGGTAAATGTTCTCTCGTATGCCCACTCTTCCTACACTGGTATCACACCACCAGGATTCCTAAAGAACCATCTCGTGAGAACACCCTATGGTGATTCCTTCTCTCTGTCGAAGGAGTACCAGCTCTAGATGATGAACCGCCCTAGATCGAAGCTCTCAACTCCCTCAGATTGTGCTCAATAGTCAACGCATGGTTCACTATAGTCGTCACCATTGTCAGACTGAAGACAATCACCTATGGTCGAATGTCTTAACTGAGTCCATCCTCAAATCAACTAGACAATGATTACTTGTCACCTCTTAGAATAGGTGTGAAGCGCTGAACATCTGTAAAAAGAGATTAATAATCCATCACTGAAAGTGCACTCTGCTCCAAATTCATGAACTCTCAATCTCGATCATCCCTCAACATCTCGAGATAGTAGTATTCATAGAAGGTCCTCTAAAACTCTTCTCAAACCTTATTCTGAGGATGTCCTACTTGTGAGATAACATCCCACCATAGCTCGGTGGTATCACATATTATGTATGTCACGATATTCACCCTCCTCTCCATAGGTGTCTCTTGATGCTCAAAGATATCAAGAATGGCCTCCAACTATGAATCTGCAGCCTGTGGTCCTCTATCCCTAGAAAAAGTGGGAGGATGTTGTTTCTGGACCACCCATTTAAGCTCTTCCAAAGATGAGGTAGGATGTAGTGATCCATAAAAAGTCTGTAACATCCTCAGAAACCTTTCACAGAACTATTCATCAGCACCTACATCTAGTATAACAACTAGTACCAAGACAAGCATGATAGTAGGATCTACTAGTAGTCCATGATCTAATATTTTCAGTGTTTGGTCATCACCCTTCACCTACCATACAACCATAGGACATCTCGGTGGCCTGACCCTGCAAGGTCAAGCGAACACCTATGTTTAAGATTATCATGGACAATAACATAGAAGTAAAATAATGGAACCTGAGAAGAAACATTCATGTTTTAAAAAATAGGGTTACATGACATCAATAACCCTTACATGGAGTGTTCCCATAACTTTTAACATGGATTTTACCTCTTACAATCATGGTCTTGTAACACCCATACACGTGGAATGTTCCTCCTAAGTCATGGAATGTACTTGAATTTTCCCTCCTTCCCAGGTTCCTCTAAATGGATAAAACTACACCATTCTCTCCTAGGTAACACAACATGGCGTGTTCACCCTAGAAACTAAGTGTACCACATAAGTCCAATCCACCCGTTTTATTGGTCACACAGATTAATACATGGTTGACAAATACACGACATGTACAAAATATAAATAGCCTGTACAACCTAATTTTCATCCACCCATGTCGTTGGTCACACAGTCAGATACACAGTTCATTACAACATGGTGCATACAATCTAGACATGGTGTGTTCCACCGAAATTTTCCCAACACCGTGTCTCTTCTCATACAGTCAGTCAGATGGTTATAAACTACACTGCGTGTACATATGGTACATAATGTGTACTTATGAAAAGTTATTTATTCTAGAATAGAAGAACACATGGCATGTATTCATAACCTCACACACCGTGTTGTCTGGGTTTTTGGATAGTATGCCTCTGAAACATCTCTGGAAGCCCATGAAAATTTATTTTAGTCTAAGGCATGAAAAATTAAACCCCATTGGATCCCATAATCTTCACGAATCAATGTTTGGAATCCTTTTTTACATCATAAATTGACAAAATTCAATTAAATTTGAAACATGATTCACCAAATTCCGATCCAAGAGGTCCCATAAAACCTAATGGGCCAAAGTTTGGTGTCCATCAAAATAAAACATTACAATTTCCCATACCCTATAAAAATAGAAGGTATTCTATCATGACATATTTCACAACATCATCCATATCTAGCACAACATCTATCACAACAGCATGCAATCAATAATGCACTAGATTTTGCATGACATGAATGCATGGAATGTGTTCTCTAACAAGTGCCTATTTGATCCATGATATGACAAACCCTCATATCAATATGTTTCAATGGAAATAGAACCATAATAATATCAACCATAACAACAAAATACAAGTTGATCACCCAACAGTGAAATCAAATCAATTGTAACAATTGAAAAAACCAAAAACAAATTGAAATATTCGAGCAAACGTGGCTTTTTCCTTACACACGAGTTAGCCACTCTCGAGCATAGCATATTACCAACTACCTATTCCTTCCCATACCAGTATATAGGCTCTAAATAATAAGATAAATTAGAAAATAAATCCACTGATACCACTTTGTAACAACTTAGTTCTAGGTGTTTCCTAGAGGTGTCCCGAACCCAATTGATCATATAACCTCAATAGCATTTACCCTAATACCAGAGACTTTTGAATAGAATAATGGTCCATGGTATGATAGTGGGTAAATTGTGCCCTCATTTGAAAATTATACATAGCATAATAAACAATAATAATCTATAGAGGAAGCAGTAGTACCATACAACAAAACTAAACTATGGAATACTGATGGTAAGATAACAACTGGAGCATATATATTGATGCATGTCACATGTTCCTAGGAAAATAGCCAAACAATTCACAGTGTATGAAATATAATATTAAAACAAAACATTGAAAAATAGTAATCTCCAAAAGAATCACAAACCTCATCTTTTTCCCATGCTCTCCTGCTCCAATAGAAATCAAGTACTTGATGAAGAAGGGAACTTTTCCTTGTCTATACCTGCAACCATATAACCTGTTTGGGTCCAAAATCATAACCCAAATAGGGCGTGAGACAAATCGCAGTAGGCAACCACCAAAATATTTTAGCCAAACTATCAATGAATATATATATATAAGGTAATTTGTAGAAATGAAACAATAAACTAGGATGTTCCTAAAAGTAAACAATACTACAGTTTTCAATTACATTCATCTGTATTCCTTAATTATTCAATCCATTGAATAATGAAATATCAGGATCTTGCACAAGATCTGTATCCCCAGTTTAATAGAAAAACAGATGTCTCAAAAGACCATCTAAAAAATAAGTAAGACCGGGCCCAAGATTGTGCATTGGCTTGGAAGGCTCATCATAATCAAACAATTATTCATATGCAACCCTATATGAATGTTCTCATCGCCTAACCTATCTTTTTTTAACATATAATCAATTCGATAAACAATTATCCTCTGGGAAATATCACATAGTCTAACCCCTTTGGTCATACATTGCACTAATCATTCACAAATGACCACCTGGGTAGCTCTCATAGTCAATACCCCCTTGGTCTGTGTAACAGCAACAAATAATAATGAACACCTGATATCTCTCATAGTCAATTTCCTAAGGTCCAACATTCATTTAATAATGACACTTTGGGAAGCTCTCACAGCCTAACCCCTCTGATCTGTGACCACTCAATAACTCTCATAGTCAATACCTCTAGGTCAATATAACAAAATATATATATAAATAACCCTACCTTGGGAAGCTCTCACAGTCAATTGCCCTTGTCTGTACTTTCACAATGAAAAAGACATGCATCTCAAATAGATAATAACTCCATCCTAACAAAACTAGGCATTGAAAAAAAAAAGAAATATTATCATGATTTCTAGACCCAAAAACTATAATCAATCAAACATGGGAAACACATCTATAATCAAGGAAATAAACCTTATGCATAATCAATAACTATTTCTCAAACAAACACATAATAATAGCTCTTAAACAGGTTCAAATTCTATAACACGCAATATCCTAACCATTGGTATTTGGAACTTTTAGAATATATAATCCAAAGAAAACCCAATAAAGAACGAACCACATACCTATATGTTGTATGATGGACACCGTAAAATGTCGGCCCTTGAATCAGCCTAGAACGACATAGATCTACAAAATGATTAAAATTTTTCAACCTTGGATAACACAAGTGAGAGGCTACATCATGAAGAGAGGCTCCAGGGAAGAGAGAACTCATCAGTGGGAATCCAACGCACTTGGTGATGTCTTAATCGGATATGGAATGGAGGAACGAGAGGAGCACAAAGATCTTCGGTCGTGTGTCGCTCTCCTATATGAAACAAAAGGAAAATAAAGTGTTTATGGAGGTGAGACGTGATCTGGTACCAATATAACAGGTAAAACGAAAAGTACATGGCATGTTCTTTTAATGTACACGCCATCTACTAGACTCAACCTCCCCCCCCCCCCCCGCTTTAGGTGGTCTTCCAGGTTACCCACATGGCCTTGTACTTAGCCATTACATGACCAGTACATAGCTACATATGACCACTGGGTACACGAAGTGTACTCAAAATTACATAGTATTTACCTAGAAAATTTCCAATTTCATTCTTTTCCTAAAAAACACCACGAAATAAAGATCCATACCTAAAATGATGATCCAGGTTCTTACAAAATCTGATATTCATCAAAAAACCATGTAAAAATTAAATCAACATGCTAATAAACATCCTAGTTCCATATCGAATGTCTAGGGATCAGTCTCATCAAACCCGCAACACTACCCACATGACGTTGTACTGTGTGGTCTACAATGCATCTGTCTCAGCACAGGTTGATATGATGTGGTCTTCTTGGTCATACCCTATCACCAATGCGAATCATTTATAACTTCTTATTACAAGATCTTGAGAATGAAATTCTTGATATTCATAGAAATTCCACTCATAAACTATGTCACAAACTAAAATATCCAATTATACCTTCCACACTATAATAATTTTCATAATACTATTCTTTATAATAACATCATATGGTTTCTTACTCACACATGATTCACTCCTCCCAATCCATGATCATCTAGAGTGTCATATCTTGACACCATGACTTCTATAATGGCCTAACATATTATATTAGACAATCCCCATCCACATAAAAAATATAGGAAACTTTGCATGAAATAATTACATTAAAGTCATCAGTCCTTGACATGTACATGTCTTCCCATTGATCCACTAGCTCAATGACGTGGAAAATACACTATACCTGATCTTATGAAAACCCAAAGGGAATGTTTTCATGTACTACCTAGTCACATATCCTAACTCATGATCCAATACTTCACACATCAAAAAACTTATTCGTTCATACACAATCACTCGAAAATTCTACATTAACATGGAAATCTAATATAATTAAAACACCATAAACCATCCTCTCAAAATTATAAATTACACCTATGTCATTGTCTATCCCAAGATCTCTCAACATCTGACTTCATAACCAAAATATGAAGTGTATGTTTCATCTCTCACTATCTTAAAACTTTCCACCTACAATCTTGATCATACTTCTCATAAAAAACATTACTCCAATGTTATTAGGGATAGTAATCCTACCGATGCTTCCCTCTGAAACAAATCATACATACTCAATGTCCCAAATTATTTTATTGCACAAGAATCATGGAACCCTAGGCCCATACCTCATATACCCAGTAGAAACTCCCATGAACTGGTCTCATAACCCAAACCATCTACCCATGCTTCCCATTTCTAATGTATCCCCAAATTTTGGAAAATACCTCTCTCAGGTTACCCTCACTTACATCACTTTCTATCTCAACCATAATACCCAACCACAAATACAATGAATCTAGTTTTTATCTGTAAGAATTTATAGTATTTATAAGAATATTTTTAAATCCAAGAGATGAGTCTGAATGGGATTCCAGGGCCTGGACAACCGCAAGGTGGTGATATTAAAAATATTAAAAATATTTTTTCATACACTAGAAATTTCTATTGAAACATTGAATTACTCCCATTAAGAGGTTCAAATTAGAATTCTGATACCACCATTTAGTTCAGAACATTGTTTAACACTTAATGTGTCATAAAATATACCAGTTTTGGGTGTTTGGCCAGAGTAAATTTGGTTGTGGGGTGTTAGAAATGGATTTAATTGATTTAATGAAATCAAATAATCTATACCCATACCTCCCCATTCAGTGGGAACACCGTACAAGAGGATCAACCCTCCCCCTTATAGAGAAATGATGAACAGAGGCCGAATCGAGGTAATAAGGTGTTGTTGATCCCTCTTTTTGTTCCTGGTGATCATCAAATCTAGGAGTAGCACGACCCAATCATCATTTTGGACACAAAGCTTCAGTATTTCTCCCCAAGGTAGGAGGATTTTATTTTTAAGTCATTTTCCACTTTTTTCATTTTATTCCTTATTGTGATTATTGGAGATTTCTTGTAGGTCAATCTATAGGTTTTGGGGGAAACTAGGGTGATTCGTGTGGCTAACAGGGAAATTCCCATTGGAATTCCCATTTACATGGATTGTAAACTAGTGAGACCTGATGTGTTTTGTTCCCATTTAGGGAAGATGAATTTTGGGGACTGCACACTATATACTGGAGTAACCCACCATGTAGTGACCCCATGTCATGTGGCTAGAGGACAACGCCAGAGTAACCATGTGATAGAACATTGTCATTTAGAAGTACATGGACAAAGTATAAGGGAATGGGTTTTAAGAAACATAAATGATCATACAACATCATGAAGTGGCTATTTATCTTGGACACACCATTTACCTGGGGTACACATTATGTGTGAGACATGGATAGTCGATCCATATGAAGGAGATACATGATAGGGGGATAGGGTGAGGCCATACACACCATGTACCACGTGTATATGATGTGTATTCCCACATAGCTAGTGGATCCATATGGAAGAGTACACAACCTGGTGATCATATGGGTTCACATGCCTTTTAGACCGCAGTGCACATCATTTAATTTCATGAAGCCTTCTTGGGACCTCCCATATTTCATATATCCTTCTTGAGGGCTCAGATTTAGGCTTACAAGTAGAAAATCTTGAGAAGTTTTTTTTCATAAAATGTTATAAAGACCTTCATAGTGGCCTACCAGATTTGATGTGGAATGATTAGAGCACCAAACTATAGTACTGGTATGAAACCATGGGAAGTGATTAGGTTGGATCACTAGGTTGGCGTCAGTGTCGCTATCCTTCCATATAACCTTAGTATGTTGGTACCCAAGACTCTTTTGGTTGGTATAGTGGTTCCCCCCCCCCATTATAATAGGGTGTGAGTCCCCTACCCATGGAAGTGTTGCGATGAGAGGTATGAAGAGATTGATTCTCCTTTCATCATTTCTTGGACAATTCTGGTGATTGATATGGGTCATATAAGGAGAAACTCATACCGGTACCCCCCTTTGGAATCAGGTCATGGGTTTCCCTTACCTATCTAATTTGGTAGAGATGGGCCTCCCCACATCATAGGTGCAGGTTATCTACCCATGGGGTAGTTCTTCTCGGATCAGTAATCCCCCAGTGGACTAGGGTGTGGGTTCCCTATATGGTTCTTATTGTTGGAGATAGTGCTCCCTTACTGTGCAAGGGTGAGGGTCCTCCATAATCATTGGCCAGATGGAGTTTGTACTCCCCTTTTGGATCAGTGTGTGATTCCTCTAACCATGGAGTCGGTACTCCCCTACCATGCGAGTTAATGGGTAAGCCAAATGTGACATTTAGATAGAGTGGGTGCTCCGCTACCTTTTTATCCTATAGTTCCTCTATCCTTGGAGTCAGAACTACCATGTCATTCCTAGATGAGGTTCCTCTATAATGTTGTTCTAGAGTGTTCGGTACTACCATGCCATACTAAGGAGCTGGTCCTCTAGCATGGGGTTGGTACTCCCATGTCATGTCCGGGTGCAGGTCCCCTATAGTGATAGTGCTGGTAGAGTGGTACTCCCTAGTCGTACTAGGGTGTGGGTCCTCTAGCTACATAGTGGCACTCCCCTATAATTCCATGGTGTGGGTCCTCTATCAATGGAGTTGTAATCCCCTATCATATCAGGGTGTTGGTCATCTATTTATTGAGTGATACTCCCCATGTCATACCAGAGCACGCGTCCTCCTATACGGAAGATTACTCCCCCATATTTGAGTACCTATGGGGCGTAGGTCTTCTTATAGAGTTGATACTCCCTCGTCTATAGAGCATAGTCATGAGGAGTTGGCCACTCCACTCGTTATATTCTATATTGGGTTAAATGATAGTTTTCCCTCAATGGATTGAGGTACATTCCACTCTAAGAAGGATATACATAGGTTTCATGGGTTAGTTAGGAGATAATACTCATTTGGATGTAGGGTAGTGGTGAGGTTAGGGTCCCTATGTTCTCACCCATTAGAGAGTATATTCATGGTTCATAGTCTGGGGATGCACTGCCTCAACTTTGTATAGTGGAAAGGAGTGGTCCTCTCCACATTGGTTTCTTCTTGGTTGAGATGGGAGTAAGGTATCTATGATAGGGCCTTTGGTGCCAGGCACTAGAGTTTGACCTATTTAGTTGTTCTCGATGGATAATATTCTCACATACATTCCATACGAAATAGTAGAGATGTTCTCGATGGAGAGTATCTCTCGGAAGGATTCCTTCTAGGATGGATGATATCATGGAGTGTTTTCTTCTGGTTCTGTGTTAGCTTTTCACCACTGAGTATAATATCGTGTCTTTCTATGAGGTTGGAACCTAATTAGATTTTGAGTATGATACGAGTATATCTAGGTGTTTCTGGGAGTCCTTGTTATGTTTCTATGTCTGTAGGCTTAGACCCCTGGTGGAATAAGATTAATAGACATGTACAGATTATGATGGTTTGATATGGATAATCGATCTCATTTGGTTTCTATCCAGATCAGTATAGTGGATTGATTCCTTTTGGTTTCTCCCTTTTCTTTTGGGTTTTTGGAAAACCAATTGAGTATTGTTATGCTCACTCTTGCATGGGATTTCCTTTCATGTGTTGTGTCTTGTGAAGACCACATGCCTTTCGAATGAGTCTCCAGAGGACCTAAGGTAAGTAGATTTTAGTAAGTTAGATCGATTGGGCTATTAACTGAAGGTGGGATTATGATCTATTCGAATGTTTTATTTGATAGTTATCCCCTCTTCCATAGCAAATTGAATGATTTTACAGTTTTTGGAGGCCATGTGTTTTTATTTTTTATTCTTTCAATACTTTTGTTGTACTTTGGTTTGGGATAGATGTAAGCATGAATTTTATTTTACCGATTTTTATATCTATATAATAATTTGGGGATGTTTTTGTGGGCGTGTGCATACAAGTACCTTATGAAAATGCCTCACATTTGTGTGATATGCCAATATGGCAATAGTTTCAATCCCATGTCCTCCTGTAGGTGGGCTTGGAGAGTTGAAACTTGGACCTCATTGGGTCGGTCCATGATATAGTGGTATAATAGAGGGTTTCACTTTGGTCATTATTGTGGTGATCTTGTTTTGGGTTGCATAGAGAAAATATTAAAGTGTTTTGTGTATGGATTTTAGGGTATAGAATCCAATGTTGGTGTGAAGGAAAAATTATCCATTCTCCAGGACACTGATAACCTGCTTTTTGACTTGTTAGATTAGGGAAATGGTCATAGAGAAATTATTCTACATGAATTATATAAGATTGGGTATTGGTTCTTACTTGATATTCTTGAATCAGATCTCCAGATATACTATCAGACTATGACACATCTTGATTTTATTTCAAGTTTCCACTACAATGATTTCCATTTATGGATACATGATGAATGTTTGATGACAATATACATTGTGATGAGGCATTAGTTCATGGAATTGGTTCTGAGGCAGTACCTCTAGGTGGTCTTCCAGTTGATCCACCACCTGTTGAGAAGCATCTTGTGTTTGAATTTTAGGCTGATGATACGTGTAGGATAAGTGAGCTTCACCAGTTCTAGATGAAGTGAATTTTGAGGGGTCTGAGTGATCTAGACCCCTATGAAGCTGATGACTAGATTTTTATAGTCACACACATTTTCTACCTAGTAAGGACACCTCTTGATCTAATAATGGTCCAAGATGTGATCCTTTTATAGGGTTTTTCCAGGCATTGGTGGATTCTAGGGATGTAAGTCTTTGATGAGGGACATTCACTTGGCATGATTTTGAGAAACTATTCTTGGGGGATTTTTACCGATCCACATTGAGATTATTTCATATCCTGGATATTCTTCTACATTGGAACAGTAACATGATTATGGAAGAGTACTCGATGAGGTTCATAGACCATTCATGATACTCCCTTAATTTGGTTCGAGACCCATTTTTCAGATATCAGACCATTGAATAAGGCCTCTAAAAAGACAATTGAGTAGATGTGGTCTCCTTATTCCTTACCTATTTTGCAGGGTACTAAAGTAGGCTCCGGTCGTAATGATATTCATAGTGGAGTGATGGGTTGATATGACCTGCAGTGGTGGATATGAGGCTGAGATGTTTGTTCTAGATGGAAGATAGAAGAAAATAAAATTGTAGTGTAGGATGCATACTCATGCCCAGACTAAAGCATGCAGGATTATAGTGTATGTATAAAGCCAGTGATCTTGTTAGCAATAGGATAGGATGTATTATGCTTGTAATGGTCGGGGACAATTTTCTAGTGATTTTCAGACCCACTATATTTCTGAGATGGATCCATCTGATGGATCGACTTGGCAGAGCAAACATTTGGAACAGGAGGTTCTGTATTATGGAGAAAATGAAGATGGATAAGGAAGAGCATTAGGAGGCAGCATGCAGTTCGAGGTGTTTCAACCACCACCCTAGGTGGTCACTACTAATATTAGTTAGCTAGAGGACGAGGGTGAGTAGAGTTGAAATCTATAGAGGCCTTTGACCCAAAAGATCTCTGAATTAATAGTGGTATGCTCCATGTTCCTTTTACTTTTTGTAGTAGTAATTGTGAGAAACTATTTTGAGGTAAAATTTTCTTTCTACTTCATGCTTGAAGTTTAACTAGGGTGATGTGGGGTATTATTAGAACCCATAGGTTGTGTTGTTTGATGAATTTTCAGATTCATGAGGAATAGGGATGCTTTCTCCACTAAGATGCATTTTTTTGATGTGATTAAAACCTTGTGAGTGGGTCATTTACACACAAAGTGGATAGTGTTGAGGTGTGGTGGATGAGATCCTTGTAATTTTATTTCTTGGGTAATGGTTATGTGCGGGAGTGGTAGTGCAAGTCCTAGAATTTATAGTGGAATATTTCTACTCGACACGTATTCTTGGTGGTCTTAGTAGAGGGATAACCAAGCATAAAACCATTCCATTATAGCATAGTTATACCCTATGATGTTTCTGTATTGTGCATTCATTTTCTGTCATCCATTCTTAGCTAGGATTACACTAGTGGGTTTGACATTGTTTCTATTTTTTGAATTTATATTATATTTGGGTGTTCATAGATGAAGGGCCTGGTAAGACCCAATGTTTACACTTAGACATCCCTATGTTTTTCATTGGTATCCTCAAATTCTCAACATCAACATGGTACAGAAGTCACATGTGTATTTAATAGGAAAATTCATCCATGTATGGATATGAAATGAAAGGTTACTATGGTATTTATGCATGTTTAGAAATATGGTTTTCCTCTAGACCCTATAACTGCAGATGGACCATGTAGCTTGGTGTTTTTCCACCTGTCATAGCTGAGGAGACAAGGTCTTCGTGTTACATGATGTCGATCTAATTAGAGCTGGATGTGGGTTTAGTTTAGACATAGTGGTTCCAATGAGTATGTTATTGTAAGTAGTGTGGGAACCCATGGTGACCATATTATCATGAATGTTCTTGTGGATAGATTTTTTTTCTTTCCCTTAAGCCTAGTCTTTCACTTTTTGAGGATGAAAACCCTTATGGTGGGAAGAATGTCATGACTCATGTTTTGAACTGTAAGACTTTAGAATATTTCTAAGAATATTTTTGAAGCCAAACACTAAGTCATTATAATATTATTTTCCCCAGAGATCCTTGGAGAAGTTTTATTAAAAATATTATATATATATATATATATATATTCATGCAAGCGTAGTTTCTCTTGAAATGTTGAATAACTCTCGAGAAGTTTCTTAGACCAGATTGTTTACATAGTGGATGAGTTTTTAACATCATGTTTACATGAGGTGAGACATAAAAAATTTCATCTCCAGTTGTTTGAAAGGAAGTGAGTAGGATGTGGAGTGTTAAAAAGTGATTAAATTGATTTAATGAAATTAAAACAATTATACCCCTCCCTTCCCATTCAGTGTGCACACAATAGGAGAGGTGAAACCCTCCTCCCCCTTTTTTAGTAACGGTTAACTGAGGCCAAATCGAGGTAATGAGGTTCTATTGATAACAATTTTTAAACTGATCATCATAAGATTGAGGGGAAGCAAACTTCAAGTGTAATTTTGGACCCGAGGCTTTGTATTTTTTCCACAAAGTAAGAATATTTGAGTTTTAATTCCTTATATTGATTTTTATGAATTATTTTATGGTTTTAGACCCCTATTACAATTGTTAGAGATACCTTATTGGTCAATATATAGGATTTGAAGGAATTTGAGGTGATTTTGGCAACTCATAAAACAATTATGGTCGGAATTCCCTTACATGATGTTTAAACATGTGATACATGCCATGTGATCTTCCTATTCTAGGAAGATGACTTTTGGGGACTAAACTCCATGTACTAAAGTTATAAACTCTATAGTAACCTAATGTTGTGTGACTATAGGACATGGAATGGGTAGCTGTGTGATAATACATGCCCATGTAGAGCTACACGACCATTGTACATTGGCACAGGGTTTCAGACACAGGAACATGAAAATGACATGTCCATGTGTCCATTTATCAATTACATGTAGTGTATCTAAGGTACGTACATTGTGTGAGACATGAATTGAAGAAAACATGTGGCCAAACACCCCATTTACCACGTGTGAATTTTTTGTATTCCCAGACAGACAAAAATGTCATGTAGTAGAGGACATGAACTATTTCTCAGGTGGGTTCACACACCTTGCAGACCCTTGTTCACACTATGTAATTTCTTGAGATCTTATTGGGATATTCCATCTTTTGTATCTCCTTCTCTGAGGCTCAGATTTAGTCTTGTGAGTTTCCTTGAGAAATTTTTCATTTAGAATAAAATGGTGTCCTCTATAGAGGACTAAAAGATATAATGTGGAGTGATTCGAGCATGATGTTGTAGTAGCATTGTTAAAAATATTGGGTAGTGGTTAAGGTGGATCACTAGGTTCATGTCAGGTTCGGTACCCTTCCCTATCACCTTAGTAAGTGGGTCCCATACAAAATTTAGGTTAGTAGATGGGTTCTCTCCTATAGTAATAGGGAGGAGGTCTGCTACCCATGGTAGTAATTCAATGTAATTTATGAAGTGTGTGATTCTCCTTTTTGAAGTTCTTGGACAATGTTGGAAATCAGTGTAGTTCTTAGAGAGAAACATTAGTAGTGGTACTCCCTAGTTCCATTGGGGACCATGTTTCCCTTACCTATCTACTTTTGTAGAGATGGGGCTCCCCACATATTGGGTGTGGGTTCTCTAACCATGTGGTTATTTTTCTGAGGATAGTACTATCCTGATGGATGAGGTCATAGGTTTTGTATAATTTTCATGTAGCTAGAGACAATGCTCTTTTATCGTTCCTGGGTGTTGTCCCCCCATACTTATTAGACAGTTTGATTAGGTACACCCCAGTTGGAACAGGGTGTGGGTCCTCAATCTGTAGAGTTTGCAATCCCCTATCATGTCAGGTTTCAAGTTCTCCATATGTGATATTTAGATATATTGGGTACTCCCCTTCCATTTTAGGTAGAAGTTAATGTATCATTGTAGTTGGATATCCCATGCTTTTCTAGGGTCGGGGTCGCCCATATGTGTTTGACCGGTAGGGTTGGAACACCCCTATCCTACCGGGGGGAGGGTCCTCTAGCCTGGGGTCAGTAGTCTCTTACCATATTTGGGAATTGTTCCTCCATAGTGATTGTGTTTATAGAGTGGTACTCCATTATAATAATAGGGTGTGGTTCTTATAGGCCCATATTGATAATTACTTATCATGTCAGGTTGTCGATCCTCTTTCGTCATAGTTATACTCCCATGTCATATCAGGGTGTGGTTCCTCTATCTATTTAGTGGTACTCCCCATTTTATTCCATGTCACAGGACCTCATCTACGGAGTAGTACTCCCCCATCTTTGAGTAGTGGCAAAGAGCAGGTCCTCAACTAGAGTTAGTTCTCCCTCAGCTATGGGCACAACCATGAGGAGCTGGCCCCTCCAATAGTTATGTGAAATACCTAGTTTGGAGTGAGTACTTCATCGAGAGAGTGAGGTGTGGTACACTCCATACAATAGAGACACAAGTTTCATGGGTTAGTATGGAGCTAGTACTCCTATGACTGTAGGGAAATGGCGATGTGATGGTCCCTCCATTCTCTATCATTATAGATGATTCATGTGGTGCATCTCTGAGAGTAGTGATTCCTCAACTATGTGTAGTGGTGATGAGTGTACCTCTACACTTGGTTTTCTTTTTGACTACTCTAGTAATAAGGTATAAATTAAAGGACCTATGGTGTTAGGCACTAGAGTTTGACCAAGTGATTTATTACCTAGAGAGAATGTTCTATCAGACATACCACCTAGAATAGTGAATATGTTCTTTATAGATTGTATCTCTCGGATGGGTTATATCTAATTTGGCTGATCTCATGGACTGTTTTATCCTGTATGTGTGTTACATTTAGAGACTCGACCTTTATATTGTAGCTAGACTTGATGTTGAAACATCATGAGACTTGGAGTGTGAGATGAGTATATATAGTTGATTCTAGGATTCCTTTCAGTGTTTTCACTTGTCTGGGCTAACACCCCTTATGGACTAAAATGAATAGTCATGCATAACCAATAATTGATTGACATTGAATTTATCTCTCATTTTAGTTTCCTCTAATTGGGTTGAGGGGACTAATGCCTTTTATTTTCTTTATTTTCATTTGGGTTTTTGGAGAGCCTACTCGGTATTATTATACTCACCAAAACACAATCTTTGTTTGCATGTGTTGTGTCTTGTGCAGACCAAATGACTTTAGACAGAGTATCCAGAGGACCTGAGGTAGGCAAAACATAGTGATCTAGACTGACCGAGGTGTTTAACAGAGCTAGGATGAGTATCTTCCCAGTAGATTCATTAGGCATTGATCACCCCCTTATGCGGAGGTTGGACACATTTACAGTTTTTGGTGGGTGTGTGTTCATTCATTTTTACGCATTTAATACATGTTTAGTACTCTATTTTGTGATATATTTATGCATGGATTTTAGTTAACATATTTTTATATCTCAAAACTATCATATAGAGGTTTTCGTGCGTGTGTGTCTGTAGGTAAATGAGGAAAAGGCCTCCCATTCGTGTGAAATTCCTACACGATACTAGTCACCAACCCATGGAGTTCTAGAGTCAAGCATGGGGAGTTTCATCTCAGGCCTCATTGGTCCAGGAAATGATAACCAATATCCTAAGACACATCTAAAGGACCCTAATATCTCTTGTGAAACAGAAGGGTTATATATCACATTGTTCCCAAATCTAATGAAACAAATGCATATCCCCAGGTCAAGTGTTATTTGGCATGAAATATTCATGAATAACCACTATGTGGTATTATATATATGTATCAATATTGGGAATCATATTCCAATTCATCCACCTTCAAGGGAACTCATTCTCATTGGGATTTAGAATATGGGAATTCCCATAAAGAATCACAATCTCAGACTAATCCTCACATGGACTTTTCTTACAAGATCATCAACCTCAAGGGTCACATTATAATCTATACAAACATATGTAGTCTACTATCAAGTATTACACTATCATATTGTTTAGATAAATAGAATTCCACCAAGAAGATATAAAAAACACCCTATATATCATTTTGTACACTTTAAATAACTAATCATATTTTATGAATTCCCTCTGATAGGGTTCATAAAATTTAATCATATGAATTAAATGATATACTAGGTTGTTTTTATGTCGCATAAATCAAGATAATTCATATATTCCATCATCGAGCATGTCATTATATATCCATATAAACTTTAATCAGAGTAAAAAATAAATTATGTACCAACTGAGTAGAATTACGCCCTATAATTATATGTGAAAGTTATATATAAATTTTCACTAACACTTTAACCTACTAAAACCTATTTATTAGTGATATCAATCACAATAAAGAATATTAATTTCATGTTAATCCTATATTTCAGATAGAATTCATTAACATGTGACTCTTATCTATGGGCCATGATCCAAAATCGCATAAATCAAAAAATGTAAAAACTCAAGTGTTTCATTCTTGGTGAAGTCATATAACCATAAAATTGAATAATAATAATAATAATAATAATAATATATCTCTAATAACCATGACTTCCTAGTAGAATGGGTATTCATGATTCCTAATGTAATATCCATATCATGCTCTGACACATTCTTATGTCACCTTTCTACCATTTCAAATAATAGTAAGATAAAATAATATCTCTAATACACTCTATGATATCATCACCTAGATATTTAAATACTACTTTGTAACATCATCCCATGATATGAGGCAACTAAATGGTTCCCCAACTAAAGAGGCCCCCATTGGGGCCCGAATTTCTCCTCCCCATACCCCAGAGTTTGTTGACTACAAATGTCGTCTCAAGGTTTTATCATGGGGATACTATTCAACAACATTAGATTGTATGGTCAAACGTAAAAAAACATCAATATCAAAATAATTTGATTTCATAGAAGCAGTAAAATACGACATGTTACATCAAATATAATATACAGTAAGAACACATTCTTATAGAATCAATGGAAACCCACTAGTATGACTATATACACTAAATAAACAAAATAATAAATTTCATGAGGCTATACCATCTTCTTGAGAAATACTTCATACAAGTATCAAGTCTATCCAAGTGACATGGCTATACCATGAAACTCCAGGCCATTATACAACCTGAAACTCCCACTAGTGATATTTTCTTGTGATCCCATATGCCATGGATGACTAAGCAGGGAGTGAGTATAAATTAATAGGGAACAACCAATGCAATCCCATATATGAAAAATAAATTTATTATATATATGTTATATGATTATCTAAATAAATAAATACATATAATATAGAAACATAAAAAATAACCTCTATCAATACTCAAGTTATATCATGACACCCTAGATTGACACAAACTTGTGTCATAATATGTCATATGAATAATGATTACATTATGTAATCATTTAAACAAAATAATAGTAAAAAACAACAACACCCATGCGGTAAACCTAGGCGGTCCATAAAATTAGGAATAAATCAAATCCTTAATGGGATGATTCTGGATGATTCAATACTATTGTCCCAAATATAGAATCTTCCTTAGAGGATGACCATGAAAATATTGTATAAAATCAATATCTATAATATATTCCAGGGGTGATGAGGCTAGATAATCTAGTAAGGGAATCTGGATCCATAGCTGAATCCTAGGGGGATGATCCAAGGTAATCCTGTAACATTAGGCTTAATAGAATTTCTTAGGGGGGAGACCCTAAAAAAATTATTTTTTCTGGATCTTTATCCAATTTATTGGGATATAACCCACTAAAATTCATTAATATTAGACTCAATAGGCTATTATTTTGGGTATGAACCTTGGTAATCATAATTTCGTGCTCAATAATTCTTAGGAGGATGACCCTTGGTGATCCAGTAGTGTAAGGATCAATAACCCTTTCTTATGGGGTGATCCTTGGAAATCAATGTGTTAGGATAATAATGTTATTCTTAGGTGTATAAACCTATGTAAACCAATAATATCTGGCTCAATATCTGATTTATTGGGTGATGACCCTAGTAAATCATAATATAGGGATCAACAATTGATTCCTTGGGGGATAAATATAGGAAATCTAATAACATCTATCTTCATCATTGATCCTTGGAATAAAATACTATGAAATACATAATCATTGTATCCTCATCTAGATTACATTATTGATGTATGTTATAAGGTTACACTCATAATAATTACTACCCCTTCTAATATAATCCATTTCTATGATCAATATATCACCGGGGTATCCACCGGGCCCCCTATATTCATCAAGAATATACAACCCACAGGGGATCTTTAATATCAGTCCCATATATTGGGTCAAAACCCAAAACTAAGTTGGTATAATATCCCTATGAACAATCATAATCATAACACAACCTCAATGAAATCATAATGTAAATGTCATTGGAATTTATCTCAAGAGATTGCACAAATCCTATCTCGCTTCTTAGGCTGCCTCAAGTCAAGAACTTTCCCAAATTATCCATCATCTACCGAGGGAATACCCAACATAGTACCCACATCTCAATGGGAGAGGATCACTCACCCCAAATCATCTCAACTATCACAAAGTCTTCAATGAATTTCAAGTATCTCACCTAGACAAAGCCTAGGTCAACTGTCTCAACTCACCACTCACCTCTACTATGACTTGATCAAGTATACTACAATAAGGAAACTTCATTCATAATATTCATTCAAATCCATCTGGGGTCAACATGTTTTAAGTTAGACTTTAATAATTAAGGCCTCGAACATCAATGATTGAGGAAATAAAGCTAGTGCACAAGGCTCTATTATGGTACTTGGAAATTTGTTTAACTCAATGAATGCGTATTGAATTTTTATTAAACAATTTATATAACCCAAAAGCCCAATCACCGTTAGTGATGAAACCAAACATATGAATTGAATATATATATATATATATTGTATAATATGAAAGGGGTATATATAGGTGCCACCAACAAGAACCAAAAATATAATACCTTTGAATTACTACACGGTAGCTCTACTAAGGATCTTCAATGTCGAAGAACCATTATTTCTTCCATTTATGTCCTAAATAACCTACAAATATTCTATTTAATTAATTATAATCAATTTATAATTAATTAAATATTTTATAATTGAATTTATAATTAATTTTAATATGGAATGTTTTGAAAAATACTCATCAGGAACTCCTCTCTCATGAAAGCTTCAACTAATTGCACACATGAGATATATAATTCTACATCAACACCAACGTGGGAAACATTCCTTTCAAATGGAAACAATTCAATCATAAATTTAAACTAATTTTGGATAAAACCAACTAAAGAAAGAAAATAGAAATTTTAATCTAAATCAATTGTGTGCAATGATTTGAAATAATATTCTCGAGACTCCCTCTAGAAAATATATATTAAATCCCCATTTAAATTTCTCGAATCCACCATGATATATTGGAATAAAAAATCCTAAACAAGAGAAGTGAAGTCGATAGTAATAAAAGTAATTTAATTAATAAAGTAATAATATGAGATCTATCCTCATCTACAATGAAAATCACCGAAGAGATGATCCTAAGACAAGGGGAAATTTAGATGAAATAGGGTGGTTGGTTTGCTGGGAATGCACATGAGGGGGTGGATGAAATCGAATGAGGGTCTTAAGATTTAAAAGGGGAAAACTATTAAAAAAATTAAATTTTATAGTAGACACATTTCTTGTCCAGCACCATTTTTTGAGGCCTAAACAGTTTCTTCCTAGAATTTTTCATAGCCTAAAATACTAGTTCATGGCCTAAATTTAGTCCCATAGAATGATATACATACTGACTGAACCATCCCATTATAAACAAACCATGTACCACTCATAAAATTAATCATGATTTTAAACCATTAAATACTGAATAAAAGGGATCCCTCCCCCACCGATACTCCATTCATGATAGAAACGGTAGGTTTCATGGAATGTGTGGTTACAATAGAAAAAAAGTTCAACTTATGAGCCACCAAACCCTTCTGTGAATCTCACCCAAGTATCTATACCACAAACTGGGTTTTGAACCATATCAAAAAAGATTTATTTGATATGTTTCAACCTTGGGAATTATATTTAAAAACCCCAAATTACCCTCTAAATAAATAAAAAATACAAATTAATTCTATTTTTCCACAACCCATACAGACATAGGGTATTACCTTTTCTATATGGTGGAATTTTGATAAAATATTATAAATGTTGAAATTTATAGAAATTATTTATTTTTTAATTAGTTTTTTAGCTTTTCTGAATTTAAATAATTCATTTTAATATCTTATAATATGTAAATTAGGTGAGTTATATTTTAGATATTAATATGGGGTATTAGTGGAATCGATGGTTGAAAATTCTATTAAATAAATTACACAATAAGATTAACATTTAATGTATGTATGTTAGGTTTTGATAATTCAAAATTCTACCGAGTTTATAGAAAATTTAATGGTGGGTTAAGTCATTACTTTTCAAGGTAATTTATTTTCTAGTAATTTTGATGTATTATTCTATCAGATCCAAATATCCTTATTCTATCTAGAGAATTAATTTTTAGAATCTATGTTTTATAGGGGTCCAAGAGAGATGGATGATGAAAAACAGAATTAGTGAACAAATAGAGGTGATTGAGGATTGGTGACCATCATGTAAGTTTAGCATATAACTCATGATTCCCATATTTTAATAAATCTCTATTATTATATATAATTTTTTTATTATATGACAGATATACAATTTATGATAATCTTAGATAAATTACATAATATCAACTTGATAATAAACAATGATGAATACTAGATTGATGGAAAATATATTGAATATAAATATTTTTAATGATAAAACATTTTTTATGGTGAATTATTAGAGGAAATTATTACACATTGGAAATAAAATTATGGGAATTGATATAAATATTTGATTTTTATTATAGAAATTGATTGTTTGCAATTATTATTGATTGATGGTGGAATTTGAAATTATGAGAGTGGTTTATGAAAAGTTATAATATGAAAAATTTATGATTATATGTTGATATAATGAAATAAATTATGTAAATTTCTTATGAATTATATATTAATATTTTTTAAATTATACTGTTTATTTTATGTCTAATGGGCTGTAATGTTTTTTAAAATTATAAAAGTAGCTTTATTAAATGTTTTATGAAATTTTGTAGGATAAATTCCAAATTATTATGGGGTTATAAAAATTTATTAAAATTTATCCTTAGGTAGTGATATACCTTTAGAAAAATATTTACTGAGATACATGAGGGCCATGTAATAAAACACACAATTTGTTCCATGTACTCGTGATGATGTAATTTCATAGATTATATTCCAAGAGGGTGTTATAGTTCCTCATGCTTGTAATTTGTCTAATATTCTACCATCACTTGCTAACATTTCATAACTTTTATTTTTATCCTATATCCACTATCATCATCCATTATACCAATAAGCATCTTCCATCACCTAATTCTATCTGTTTGCCTTCATGTGGCTGCCTTTATGTTGTTTGAACTTGAAGGACGTCACAAACCTTAATCCATGCTCCTACCTCCATCCTCTTCCATTGATCCTTCCACGATCTCTCTAACTATGAATATGTTCCCAATAATTATTTTGTGTCCACCAATAAAACAAAAATTCACTTGGATCGTAAATTACTTATATGGATTAGGTTTAATAGAAAATTAATATATTGACATTACTTCAAAATCCATTAATAGTGGTTGAATCATACAAGGCTCAGTTTGAGGCTAGATTAGATATCCCATGTATCTAAAAAAATCCCAACTTGAAGATGGTTTATAATGATCGAACAAGGACAAGCCCAATCAAAACCAAAATAAGTTCAACCAAAACAAATAAAGATAATGGTATTTTGTATCCAAGGCTAAGGTCCAATTGTAGTTATTCACATGAAGTAAATACTTGGGAATCAAGTATGGTGTTTAATGAACCTGAGAGGAATACAAATTGAGTAAATGAAAATAATAATGAATAAATAACAATAAGTACATCACAATGTTGAAACCAGGACGACTTTAGTTAACTTGTAGGTCATGCATGATTTATACATCATAATGATCATATGATTATTTTTAATAAATCCATTAATGTAAGAAAATATAATATTTTATGATGAAATTTTCAAACATTGAAATACACAAATAAGGTATGATGTCCATGATTTTTATCAATCAAACCATAGAAAAGTCACGTAAACATAATAAAAATGATAATTAAAATTATCTAGAGATGATATCCCATGATTCCATTCCATGATGGATTAATATATTTAAATCCATATGTCATAAGGATTTTATGATCTTTTGGAGTCTTTAAAATGAAATTAAGTAAGATTGACCCTGAAAAATAATTTTAATATGAATATTTAAAGACTTGAAGGTGGATATTTTGTGTATATAAATATATGTAGACTTTATTCTGATGAAAAAAGATAAGAGGTTCACGGAAGACTCAACCGGAGAAGAACAACCTACTTCCCTAGATTTCTACTTCATTATTTTGGTTTTTAATATCTAATCTACTACTAGACTACTATTTTTGTCTTTAATGGATGGGTAGAAACTTTAGGGGCTTGGGTAATGGAAGGAAAACCACTTGTGAAGACTGAATTTATGAGTTTTTAGTTAAAAAATATCTCTCTTTTATTTATTGATTCCAATATTTAGTTTTATGTTTAATCTTGAATGTAATTATGTTTAAATTTATTCTATAATATTATTTATTTATTTGGTCAAGGATCCATCATATCTACATACTTGGTTTTATATCTTATCAATTTGATAGTCTAAGGACTAGTAGTAACAGTTTACGGATTCCTACCAATTTAGTAAGTTCCAATAGGAATAAAATATTTACTTGGGAATCAATATACCTGATTTTGTATTACCTATGTAAATTTATTGTGATTCACTATTCCTTTCACACATTTATTGGAGGGTATACAACAGAAAAGAAAATATTATGATACTATCACCTTAATAATTCAATCAATGGAGAAGATGAGAAGCAATTTTGGAATATCTAATTTATTAATTAATAATATACATAGTACTATTTTAGAAGGTTATGATAAAATTAATATTAGGAAGCTAACCCTAACCGTATCACTTATCTATTGATCTTATTTTAAATAATTTTTTTAATTTCCTTCTTAGTCCCACTAATTAGAACCCTCTCATTGATTTTCTCACTTAGTAAAACAAGATTTAAAGAAATCATATTTAAGGAAAACCTACGTTACCACTACTAATACATTCCCAAGGAAATTAATTCACTTTTTCCATAACCTATGATAGGTGTGCATCAACATGCTTACTCAGGTGCAGGATATAGAATGTATTGATTTAGGGAGGATCATTATCCAAGGTTACCCATTGTTAGAGTGGTATATAGTCAATGATATTCACGGTTAAGTAGATGATCTGTTGTATTTGGACTTTTTATTCATTGTTCTATTTTTTCTTGTTGGACATAGGTTTCTATGTCTGGTCCCTTCAAACCACTATTTTCATATTTTATTTTATTTAATAATTTTTTAGGATTTAGGTTTCATTACCAATCCATGCTTTCCCCTTTTTGATTATTTATTTATTTATTAATTTATGTAATTCATTTTTAATTTTTATTTATACAAATGAATTATGTGATATTTATGTTGGTGATTTGTATGGGTTATTAGATGAATTTATGTATTGATATTTTATTAAATTATTAATACGATAAGATGTTTGATTAGTTAATAAATGAGGGGTCTTAAAAAATGGAATGAAAATGGAGTTTGTAAAAAATTAATTAGATATTAATTTCATGTCATTTTAGTAGAACTAATCCTTTACAAAATTTTATCTATTACTCAAATAGATATATATCACTCTTTTCTAATTAATGAATTAATTTTTTAATATTTGGGTCAATTAAATTCAGGAGTTGAGTAGATGATGAATAATGAAATATAAAAACTAAGGTTTTTTATTGAGGATTGAAAATCCTTATGGGTTTAATGTAGGTGACTTGAGGTTATCAATTTTATTATTAATCTGTATGAATCAATCATTATTTTTTTTATTATATGAAAGATAGATTGAAAGGGTCTTGATTTCACCAAGCCCTTCCTTTGTCATTCTGGAGTTTATGGTATTTCAGGAGAGCATTTCTTGTTTTTATAAGAGAGTTTATAATAGGTTTAAAAATTAATGAAGTAATTTATATATTTAAAATTTTATTTGAGAAATTAATTATCATGTTTTTAAAGTGATTCTAGTAATTTTGAATAATTTTTTTGGATTATAGAAATAATAAAAAAAACCTTCTCAATTTTATTTATATATTTACATAAGTGGAACTGAAATATTTTAAAGTTATTTTTACCCTTCTAAATTGAGATACCTATGTGCAAGGATATCTCTTATTTCATAAAGGATTATTAAGAGTAATATATGGGTTTTAATGTCTTTGTTAAGGTAATCTAAATCCTCTATGAGCATAAAGGTATCATCATACCTTCGTAAGGGTATGTTCTAAATCATGTAAAGGTAATTTCCATTTTTCATATATTTGAGAAAAGGTAATATTGATCACATATTCATAGTGTAAATGTGGATACATTTTTCTTATTGTGAATTAAGGTAAGCCTATATTTTCATATGTTTTATTAGGAAAATTCTATGTTTTTAAGGACAACATAAAGGTTGATTTGGTATCACATAAGGGTAGTCACCTACTCCTATAAAGGTAAGACACAATCAATTAAACCTATGTAAGGGTACTTCTAGTTTTCTAATACACTTATAAGGGTAACCAATTTTAAATATTTAGAACCATTCCACCCTTAAGTAAAACATACTCCATATATAAGGGTAGTATTTTAAATCTAGAAAATTGTAGTTTTCATTGGTTATATATTTTTTATACCTTTTAATGATTTTAAAGGTTTTAAATACTTATATAAATAATTTAAATTTCCCTTAAACAGTTTAAATTATACCTAGTATTTCTAATGTTTTAAATTAGTTCACAATCAAATTTTGAGTTAATACTGAAGAAAATGATAAATAAATGTCATATTTGGAATGTTTTATAGAGTATCAGTAATACATAACTTTCCTTTATAATATCTCATAATTATATCCTATTCAAACCCACATTCCTTTTATCAAGTTTTGGTAATCATAGATCCTTATCTTAATGTATTGAAAATCCTTTAGTTCTAATTTTAGGATACGCATATAAATTTTATCTTATGCACATACTCTCTCTCCCCCTATGTTTTGGTGTTGTGAAACATGAATCTTTTTCTCTAGGAAGGGGTTCTCTTAATTATATTTTTTATATTATAAACATTTTATTTTAACATAAATTCGACTCATATGTTTTGATGGATGAAATTAACCATAATCAAGAAAATAACCTATCATATAATCACATGACAGAATAATATGTGATAATGAAAAATTGTAAAAGAGGGGATTGAAATGCATACAACATGTTAATATTAATAAAATATTTTTATTTCAAGAATTAAAATTGAGTTTATATTTATACATTATAATATTTTATTCTAAAAATACTATAAGTTAGATATTATAGGTCAATATTAGAACTAATATAATTTAATTATTAATTCTAGATTAATTAATTCACTATAGGAATTAATTAATTATGACTAAGAAATAATACAACACTCTAAAAACTGTAAAAAAAATATTTATTTTTTCATAAATTATTTGAAGATAAATAATTTATCATTAGATTAAAATTCATACTATTAGATAAAAAACCTAAATAATATTTAAAATTGGAAAAAAAATTATTGCATATTGAAATATTGTTTCTAGAGCCATGAAATTTAATGAAATGCGCTAATGAAATATCATTGAAGATTTTATTATATTCAAGAATAAAATGTTTCAGGAAGAATCATATTAACATTGTGTTATTACTCTATCATTATATGAAATATTTTTTAATTGCAATAAAAATATGGTTGAACTGATATTGTTATAATTTTCTAAATTTAATTAGGAATAATATTATATGTTGTGCATAATGATGAAAATATTAGAATAATGAAAATTCTTGTTGAAATATATATTTAAAATTATTGGAAATAATTTAAATAATGGAACTTAATGATTAATCACATAAAGTACATAATAGTATTTTATAATATATAATATTATCGAATGAAAGATAAAAAATAATTACACATTTTCAAAGAATTGTTATTATTTCAAAATTATCTATAATCGATAAATTTATATTCACATTTTGTTGGGAAATTATTATTTGATAAAATAAAAATGTTTGAAGTATGCAGTGTTAAGCTACATAAATAATATTGATGATACTGATTTTTAAATTCGAGATATCGTTTAGAGAATTAAAATATGAATTATCACATTTTTAGATAATTTAAGCAGGGGATTAAAATATTTTTTGAGAATTTACAATATAATGTGTTTATTTTTTCCTTTTTATATTTAATAGATAACATGTTATATATTGTCTAAGTTAATAATCATGGTTGATATGGATCGAAATTTAAAACAACTAAATGCTGGAAATGCTTTGTTATAATAAAAGTGGCATGGTGAAATAATTATCATCGAGATTTTTATTATATGAAAGAGTAACTTATAAAGAAATTCGAAATTAAATAAATTATATTTATCTTAGGATATTTTATTTCTAGTGCTAATGGGATTTATTTAATATTAATTAGTTCATTAAATAAGGTAATGAAAATTTAAGGATATCTTAAATCTTTACTTTTGTGTTATGTGATTCCATCATTTTTTATAAAGGATAGATTTCTTTGTTTTATTTAACCATAGTTTCCTCAAAATTATGTGTGGAAAAAAATTAATATATACTTAAAATATATGGATTTAGAGACTTTATATTATTGATTCATTACCTTGTGTGGTTGGAATATTTGAGGATTAATAGGCATAGATTCTATACATTGTGATGGGGGAGCTCAATTCCATTTATGATGGAGGTGGAGGCATGGTGCATTGGTTTTTGTGGAGATGTTAGCATGGGATATTAGATTTAATACTAGATTCAATGGTGTGGGGCCCTAGGGCAGGCAAGACAAGTTTAATTCAGGCCTTCATCATCGATTCTTGCTTCAATATTGATTCTTACTAAATAAATAATGTCTTATAATTATTTATATGATCAATTTCTAAATAGGGGATGAAAATTTATTTAATGAACATTTAGTACAATATTTATGTGATAGCTTGGGATAAGTCATAGAGTCCTCTAATGTTTATGAATTGATAATAAAATTAATGTAACAAAGGGATTAGTTCTTAATTATAATTTATAATGATGACATACTTGAGAATATATGAAATGAATAAATTGATCCATAAACACATAGATTATAAGATTTATATATTAATATTTGAATGAAAATGAAGTAATATTAGTTAAAGGATAATGAATTAATTAATATTGAACGTGATTCTATTTTATTTTTTCTGATATTTGGACCTTAGTTGTGGGAACCAGGTGTCGTGTGTGATGATAATAGAAGATGAGTCTAAGGCTAGGTAGTTTGCATTAGTGTAGTTGTGTTATATATCTATTATATATATATATATATACACACCACACCCATATCCGAAGGGTAACCAAAAACCATAGGTTCTGGGTTTATTTTTTCCAACATCCATATTGGTTGTGATACAGATAGCTAAAATCCCTTCTCCCTCACTCTCTATTCGGATGTATTATTACATTCAGGTATGCATGGTGTGATTTACCATAAAGTTTTGGATGTGGTCTATGATCGATAGTGGTTATGGAACATACTTGTATCTGGTTATGGGGGCTCTGGATTGCCTTGGGTGTACGTGTATGGGTTGTGATGGATTGAGGTTTTAAACATTAACATGGGTTACAATGTCTTACAAAAACATACAAGGTTGCATATTGGATGATGATAATGATGAGATGGATATGTGGAACTATGACAATATGAAATATTGGGATCTACATGGGATTGAGGTAGGTAGGGTTGAGGCTGAACTTACATCAGGGTGGACTTATTATATAGAAGAGATGGTGAAACACCCCAAGGATTTATAAATAAACTTATTATAGAATGCATTCAAAACTGAGTCTATTTGAATCAATCACTTTAATATTTTTAGGAGATCATTATAGTTTATCCATTAGACATAATGTTTCCCCTTCTCTTATTTGAATTTCGAAAAACTGACATACACAGTTGTGATCAGTATGATATTTAGAGTCATATAGGATCAACATACATTTTTTGTGAATAGTAACATATCCTTATAAGTAGTAATATACCCTTATGAATACTATCATCACCCATATAAGTATAAATAAAATTTATGCACCTTATTAATGAAATATAATACTTTAATAATTAAAAATTAAGTATTGGTATTTTTGTGGGTAAAAACTATTTAATTATAATATTAAAGGAACAAATTAAGAAAATTTATTTTCATAAAATGTATTCCCAAACAAATAATTTTTTCCTATGATTTTAGGATAATTTTATGAGACCTTAGATAATTTTTGAAAGTATTATAAAATCAGTATTAAATTTAAACCCTGTAATTTTTAGGTAAATAATGATTTTATTTAAAAATTAAATTTCTATTATGTAAAAAATTATTTTTATAAAATGGAGTTCAGTTTTGAATTCTACTTGTTGAATAATTGTAATGGTTAATTTTTGGTATTTTTTCCAAAATACATGAATTTTGTGAATTGTGAAATTTGATAATTTCTAAAATATGATAAATAAATGAGTTTAGGCATCATGATTGAATTATGAATGATGTAAATGGACATTATTTCAATCTCATATGCACTTATTAATTTGTTTTTACAATAATAAACATTATTTGCTGTCTTGAGAAATATAATAAAATAATGAAAAAGATATTATAAAATCACCCTTCTCCCCCACTTTAAAAACCACCCCTCACTCCCTCTTCTCTTTACTCCCCTAAGAATTTAAGCTCCTAAAATTTCTGCCCAAATACTTTTCCCTAGTATCTCCCCACATCAATGAGCTCTTGTCTTGAAAAAAGACCAAAACCCCTCCCATTAAGGAGGTTCTCAAGGAGGAGTACACAAGAGGTAAAATCCTCTTCATTTTTTCCTTTTAATTTCTTTTAAGTTCCTTAGTTTATTATTATTTACTCACCTCCTCTATCCAAATGATCTTTGTATCTATAATATATATTGTATATTATAATTATTCCATGTTAATGTAAGATTAATCATCAATAACCTTCGTCTCTCTCTTTTATTTTAAAACCAATATCATCGCCCGAGAGGTGCCGATATAAAACCGTTGTGGATGACGAAGTTTTATTATTAAATTTATTATTCAAGGATGGTCATGAAACCATTTTTATTGTTTAACTATATTCTTAAATATTTATTATATCTTATTTAATGATTTTGGAACCATCATTTATACATGTTATTAAATTATAGGACAAAACTTATTCACTGTGATTGAAAAAATTCCATAAAACTATAATTGATTATCACTAAATGTTTTATCTAATTATTAATAATCTTACTATATAACCGAATGATTTGTATAAAGATTTTAAAAAATATATGTTCATTAATATCATATAAATTCAACTCGGTAAAATTATAGTCATTCCATATGAACTTCCATTATCATATACAATTATACCAAACATGAAAACCAAGGAAACAAACGCTCTCGAGTTATAAATTTGTATCTTATAACTCATCAAAGGCCATAAATGAATCTAAAAAAATTATAAAAAAGAAAAAAAATGTAAATATGTTTCAGAATTAAATAATTAATGGACTTAAATATAGTATCCATGAGGATAAGGTCAAGTGCAGAACACATTCGAACATAAGGTAAGGGTTTTCTACTCGAACCTCCATTTTATTCTGGTTTACACATTATCTTTATTAATTCCAATTAAAATTTTAATTATTATTACATAATTATAATTAATTTTATGTGAATTTCCCTTTTATGTTTACCAATAATAATCCTTCTTTATTTTATGGTGAGTTAAATGTTTTATAAATTTGTTTCTCAAATTTTCACAATAAGAAATACAAACTCATGGGTACTTTTCAAATTATTACCTATTTTCTAGTGCACTATATAATATTTTTTATGCCACCATTATTTTAATGAAACTAATTATTAAATCATGTGACAAATTTCTTATTTAATTTATGGTTTTATGCAATGATTTTTTCAAAATAACTCTTCTTTTCAAAGTAAAAGTGTATTTATCTCAAAATAATTCTCTCGGTTTTTATTAGAGTATTTGTTTCTATTTCAACACATTCATGGAATTTTATGTATTATTAAGTTCAATATATTATGTATATAATCTACCATATTGTATTAAATTGTTTATGATCAGATTGACTGTGGATGTGCTATCTTGATACTATTCACTCTAGTATACAGAATGGTTAGTGTTTATGTGTATAGATTGGGGAAAGTCATTCCATATGTTCATGTTGTTTATGTTTTTCCCCTTTAATATGAATTATTAATTGAAATTATTATACTATTTTTGGGTTACTCTTTATCCACTCTATGCATTGATAGGTCTCATGATACAAATAGATATTGACTTCGTCGAGGCCTTGCCCATTTTCAGATATGGTTTTGGCCAAGGCCTTAATAAATTTAGTTGTCTTGGATGATGCCTTGATGATATGGTTCATATGTCCCGAATAATTCATTCCCCCATTATAAAGCTGTTAATTAATAGTTAATGTGATTATTTGACTAGAATAAGACCGTTGTTTATGTTTTATTATGGAATTATTTATTCATCTCTTATTCATGCCATATTTTGTACAAGATCATTCATTTAAAGGCAAGTTTTTTTAGTTATTCTCTATGACTAATTTTTATGTTTATGATATCTTCCAATATATTTCCTATATTTACTGAGAATCTGAGCTCACTCCTTTCTTATGGTTTATTTTGTATTGGATGTGAAGTGTATATTATGAAGGACCTACAGGGATAACCTTGGAGTTATGGATGTTTTCAAAGGAATTTCAATATTGTATTTACTTTCAAGTTTTAATGTTGAACTTATGTTTGTATATGTTTTTAAAAAATGACTAAACTACCCTATCCTTCTGGATTTGACATTATTTTAATCGTGCCAATGTAATGAAATATGGAACGGGCTCAAAGAAACTAGGATCCAGGTCTTTACAGATGGAAGATTGTGATGTGTACCATTGGGGAGTGGGAGTGGAATTCCAGTAGGGAAGGGTTTTTAGAGTACCTATATATATATATACATATATATGTATGTGTGTGTGTGTGTGTGTGTTTTATTAACAGTTTGGTTCTATTTTTTACATTTAATGGTTAGTGAGACATAATGGTAATCAATAAATAATACCATACTTGTATAGGTGATGAGTTAGATTCATTTTTTTACTCAGTAAGCTTTAGTATGCTTATTCCACATTTTACATGAGTGATTTTTGGTAGGATCATAATAAGTATACATGTTATACTCACCCTTCATATATATAAACTATTTTTTAGGCTAGTAGGACCTGGATGGTGATCGAGCTAGATATAAATAGTTTAAGGATTTATTTAGCAGATGTTGGAACTTCATGGTCACAGTTGAGGATTTTTTATAGTATTTTCAGTTATTTAGTTTTATTTCATCACATTCATATATAAGGATTGATTTTTTATTGCTATTATTAGAATTTTTGTGGTTATCACATTATCTCTTACTTCTCAAATCATAATGAGGGTAATACCTATCATGTATATGATTTTATATCTTCAGTTCTTGTATCCAACATGTGGCCTATTGGAAGTGGGATTCATGCATCATTATCTATCTTTATCCATTACCTGGATATGAGGGTTACCTTTTGAGGGAGGGTTCATTATATAGTGGTGTCAATGGTTACTGTTGATGGGAAAGATTCAGTTTGGTGTTAGGAATTAGTGAGGATTCAAGGGTTTGTAGAGAATTAGTATCAGATGTGCATAGTATGTACTCTAGAAAGGAAGAGTGGCTAAGGTTTAGTATTTTATGAACCCTTGTGATCTAATATAAGGATCCTCATGTTTAATAGACATGTTAAGGGAAGATATGTTTCTTGTGAGTTAGAGAACTAGGAAATTATCATGAATCATATTCGTATGTGCATGCATTTATTCTTATTATAAAACAGAGAAAATGTTAATAATGAATTAACTAATTAACCTTAACAGTAATCCATATCTTAAGTTAATAGTCACTAATTATTATTATTTTTAAAGTGTGGATATATGTCGACTTCCCTATTATTAAGATATTACAAAAACATCACCACAAAGTGGAGTTTGATGATGAAAATTCATGGATGAGTTACTTTCTAGAGTTATAGTTCCATAGTATGTAGAAGTCTAAGGGTTCTATTTAGAATCATGGTATAATCATTTGGTTGGAGGTGGTAGTTAATGACTTTTGATAAATATATTATCGGGGAGAGAAATGAGATTCTTTGGCTATGAAGAAACCATATATAACATCCCAATTTTGGTAGTCTTTATTCGTAAAGTATTTAGAGGAATTGGTAATTTTTTAATTGATTTGTTTAGATCAATTTTCTATTTCTATTTAATTCATCTACTAAAAGGGTGGGTTTTCATCCGGAAAATTTTTCCCTTCATTATGGGTTTTATGAGATATTATTTTGATATGTGGTGACATCATTTAATTTCAATTTTGATCATTAAATCCTTCTAAATATATCCCATTAAAGTAAATGGATAGGATTATAGTCATCCTTCAGATACTATCACTTTGGAATGAGTATAGAGAATCATTCTCATTATCTCAATTGATACCAATCGATTATATCCTTGAGACATATTTTTTAGACTACTTCAACCTTTATTTTCTAAAAAACACCTAATTTCATTCAGATAGAGTAAGTGTAACTAAATATTTGGGACTGTTATTCAGATAGAGGAATGTTCTAGGGAAAGGGTTTCACAAAAATTGTTCGTATTAATATATTACACTCTCCCTAGTATTGATAATTTGAACGTGTAGTCTGGGGGTGGGGTTGTCATCATCATATAAATCCTATAGTATTATATTGGTCCCATTATAGATGATATTTTTTCTATGGTAAGGGGTTCGTGAATTATTTCATTTGTTTTAATCAATATATGATTCAGTAAGACCATCTGACATGTGAATTTGTTCGCGGAAAGAGAACATTTTTTTCTTATATTTAACATGTTTTGTATCTAGTGATAATAGAATATCATTCTTTGTTTTTAATATGATTCTTTTGTTATGTGTGTTATGTGTGATAATTTGTTAATAAGGTGCCTATATAATTGTTTGATCACATCCTTAAAATGTATTTTTCTAATACTGGTAACATGTGTTGTGGCCTTGAGAATATAATGATAGGGTAAAGTTCACCTATCATGATGGGTTATTTTTCATGATTAATTTTAAAAAAATGGGGGTAAGTTAGTGTTACCCAAAGTGGAAAATATCATGGATTTGGAGATGGGTTCCATTGATTTTTTTTCTAGTAACAATACTATTTATGATGATTAGGGTGCTTGAATTATCTGTAAACTTTTATCTGGTGATAACTAAAGACATTGGAATGTAATGGAATGCACATATGGTAAATAGAAATTTTAATGTCAAATCCTTTATAGTTTCTGATTGAGTGTGATCCTGGAAAATAAAGTGTTTCTAACAAACATGGAAAATTTTATATCTCGATAAATTGGATGATTCAAGAATCATGTTTTTTTTATGATTCATGTTAATTTTAAACATTTGGTTCTCTAATTTTTATGTTATTTTTATTAACATTAACTTGGTAATGATATTGGTGGAACCATGTTGGCTGAATAAAAATAACTTGATGAAAGCATGTTAAATATGGAATGAAAAATATCATATTTAGATTATTTTGTATCTCTCAAAAACTACAAATGGGTTGACATGAAACATGTTTTAGTTATAATTATAGTGGTGGGTGGATAAATTAAATTCATTGATACATGATGAATTAAATTACTTAATTTAGGAACCAATTTTGTTTTTTAATTAGCAATAAAATGATTTTGGAACAAATAATTTTTTTGTAATGTGTTTTAATAAATAAAAAATTTGTATTTATTCTTGAAAACTTTCTATTGTTTTAAAAAATGTTTTCCAAAACTTATTTTAATTATTTTTATAAAAAATATTTGAAAAATACATTTTTATAAGGAATGATTAAAAATAATTCATTCATTTTTTAACCTATTGATCTTTGAATTTAATAGGCTTAGTGGAATGTTAATATTATCAGGGTTTGAAATTTAACATGTTTTAATATGATCTATTGTGATGTATATCTAGTACATAAAGAATAATTTTAAAATCATGTTCAATTTTAAAATCCTTGATTAGAATAACTTAATGAATTATTATCATTAGCATATATAAGATTATAAATTAATTATTATATAGGCATACTAATATACTTTTTTCATGAAATGTTTAGCATGATAGGTTTTTAATTTTAGGAATTATAATTTTATACAATGATAAATGGAAAAAAATATTGTATAGATTTCCATTTGATGGTTTGCCTAAGTAAAGTCATTGATGTGTATGATATAATGATGTTTTCTCCCAAATTTATTTTTTGTAATTTTTTTAAATCAATGTAAAGTTATTATTTATGAAATTATTTACTTATTTAGTGTTGTTTTTTATTTTGTTTTTGATTGATATAAATTACTTGGTGGATTTTTATGGTTATCTTTTTGGAAACGGTTATAATTATGTGACAATAATTGGGAGCTAGAGTCACTGATGTGTGATCCATATCTGAAAGCAACAGATTATTATTTTGAATAGATAAAGTATTTATTATCATGTCGATATATGATGTTGATCTAGTTCCTTGATGTAATATTTTAGTAATAGATTTATACCTATTTGCGAGGTATCTCACCCATGATATTCTTTTGATACTATTTTATAGATTGTGTGTGGTGATGATATTTGTTCCTTTAATGTGTTTGATTATGTTCTAAATATAGTGAGATACTTGAGTGGTATCTCATGTGGTCATAGATTTCTTCTCCATAATGTCCTCTCTCTCCTTCCAAGTTTTATTTTAATTATTTAGTACGAGAATTGTTTTAGATTTAATTTATTTAAGGGTATATAATTCCCCAAGCCCTTTATTTTTCATTTTAATGTGTATGGTACTTCAGAAGGGATTTTCATATTTTAATAAGTTGTTTTATAATTGTTTAACAGATTATGGAAGTAATCTCAAAATTTAATAAGTTTATTTGTGGAATTCATTATATAGATTTTAATGTGAATCCAATATTTGATAATTTTTTATGGGTTTTTTGACATAATTATAATCCAATACCATTTTTATTTTTAAGTATAAAGAAGTTAAAATGTATTTTTTTAAATTTATTATTACCCTTTCAAATGGAAATACCTTTATGTTAGGGTAAAAATTCTTTTCTAAAAGATTCATAAGGGTAAGATATGTTTTCAAACTCTGTGTAAAGGTAATCTAAATCCTTTACGTAATTTATAATGGTACCACTGTACTTGTGTAAGGGTAAGTTCTATATTGTGTAAGGTTAATTTATTTATTTTATCTATGTGGATAAAGGAATCCCAGATCTCTGATGTGTAGTGTAAAGGTGTCATTATTTTCCTTAATCTTTATAAAGTTATCCTTTATATTATATAAGTTGGGTAAGACTAAATCTATGTTATCAAAGTCTATATAATGGTATCTTTGGTCTCATGTAAGGGTAGTCCCATACTCTAATAAATTTATGACATGATCTCTTAAACCTGTATAAGGGTCCTTTAGTTCTTCAAATACTTGTGTATGGGTAACCATCAATGTAAAGGAAACCCATGTTACCCTTATCTAACACAGACTTAAAACATAATGGTAATGTTCCAAAAATAGAAATTTCATATTTTTCTAATGTTTCATATATGACATGGATTACCACATTTTAAATGTCCTAAACAATAAAAATAAAGAATATAAATTCATGTTGATAATTTGGAATTTTATATATTATTTTCAATGGCGATAATTAGATCGTAATCAAGGTTTGAGTTAAGAATGAATTAAATAAAGAATAGATGACAAGTTGGGTGAAATCTATATAGTATCTATAAATAAAATATTTTTCATCATAATATCATGGAATTATCTCCCATTTAAATATACAGAAATTGTTTTATGTCAAAGTGATCCTAGAAACCTTCCCTAATAGTATTGAATATTCTTCAGTGCTCATTTTAGGAAAATTATAGAATACGTTCGTACAATCTCCCTCTCCTATATTTTGGTGTTGAAGTGTTTACAACCTTCTGCTCTGAAATATTTATCTATCACTTCCCCTTATTTAATACAAATTATGTGTGATATTAACATTATTTTGAATCTTATTTTTATATAGGTGAAATTAATCATAATCTGATAATAGTCTGGAAAATAATTGCAAGATGGAAGAATATATGTTAATATGGAGTGATGGTGAAATTGATATAGTGTATTTATATTAATGAAATGTTATTTTTTCATGAATTAAAATAGAACATATATTTATATAATATATAATATAATTCTAATAATACTTGAAATTAATTATTATATGATGATGTTGTAAACAATATAATAATAAGTTTTTTTATTCATTAATTAATATATGAAAAAGAATTAATGAATTAATATTGAAGAATATTGTTACAATAAAAAACTATAAACTATTATTTACATGTTCTATAAATTATTGAAAGATATAGAATATAGTATAATGTAAAAAATTATAGTTTTTAGATAACAAACAATAGTTTTCCAAGAAATAGAATGAATTCTTGATTTTTGAAATTTTATTTCCATGAAATAGAAATTTAATGGAATTGGTTAATGAAATACAATATAAGATTTTTATTATATTTAATAATCTATAGTTTATTGTATCCAAAGATTGATAATGTGTCGTTACTGTTTCAGGAAATGAAATAGAAGATTATTTCATAAAGATTGTGGTAAAAATGTTATTGTTATTAGTTACAGTATAAAATTTGAAATAATATTAAATGATGTTGATAATTAAAAATATCTTAGAACTTGTAAGAATAATGTAGAAATATGAATTTAAGATTATTGAGAAAAATTTCAAAAATGGAATACAATGATGTATCACATGTAGTTGATAAAATTATTTTATAATCTATAAGATTTTTAGATTATGTGGAAACTAAATAATTTCATATTGTAGAATATCTGTGATTATTCTATAAATTATTCAGAATAGAAAAATTGATACTCACATGTAATTGAGGAATTATTATTTAATAAATTAAAAATGATATCATGTTATAGGGATAAGTTACATAAATAATATTTATTGAATTATTTTATAATTCAGGATATATTTTAGAGAATTGAAATGGAAATTATCACATTTTTAGATAATTTAATATAAATGTTAAATAATTGGTTAATGTTTTGTAATCGAGTGTGTTTCTTACTGCCATAAATATTTATTATATAGTAGGCTATCTATTTTTATATTTTTGATAGACTAATCCTCGATTGAGTGACACTACCCACTAGAATCCATATTAAAGAAACAAGGGTTCAAATACTCATATCCCCCTTAGGGGAATTTCTCATATAGTTGTTGACATAGGCCCTGATGTCAAAAGGTAGTGACAGAGGTGATTATAATGGGATGTGAGGTAGTTGTGATATAGGAATGGTTGTAAACCTATGTAATTTCCTTCAAAATACTAGGCCTTCAGGACAATCAATGTAATCACATTTATATAGAGTAAGGAAACCTTTGGTGTGATGTGGCCCGTCCTTGTGGAATAAAGGGTGTGCGTGTTTTTTTTTCTTATAACCTCCATGAATTTAAATAAATTATTTTTGGTGTTTTTAAGCATTATTTAAATTCATGTAAATTAAATTGGAACATAAATTAGGTAATTCTTTTTTATAATAAAATGGCCTTTTTGAGAAAATTATTATCATGATTATTGATATATATAAGAACACGTTAAGGTAGAATACGAGATCAAATAAATTATATTTAGACTAAAAAATATCAAGGGAAATACAAATTTGATTTAATAATTATTAACTGATTAATTAAATATATTAATTAATGTTTAATTATTTCTTAAATCATTGATTTTTGGTAGATTTAGGCCATCGGTTTTTTTATAATGGCTAGATATATTTTTTGTTTTAGCCATAGAATCCTTAAAATTATGAATGTAAAAAAACATGTAATTTTTATTTAAGATATATGGATATGAAACACTGATATAATTTATTGATAACCTTGTGTGGTTGTAGACTTTTATTAGTTATTGGTGGGAATTCCCAATGCGATGATGGTGGCATGGGGTGTTAGTTATGATAGTGGTGGAGGCATGAGGTGCTAGTTCCAGTTATGATGTTGGCATGTGAAATGAGATGTGATACTATGTACAATGGTGTGGGGGTTTGTGTTTTTCAAGATGAGTTTAGAGTAGGGATTTCTCACTAATTATTTATTCTTCTTTAATTTCAACTTGATGTTCAATGGAAAATTATTATTCTTATGAACAGTTTCTTAATATATGACATAAATTGATGATATGAACCTTGAATTCATCGATTAATTGGTAGCATTGGACGAATATTAGAGTATCTAAATATTTACAAATTTGAAATTAAATTTATGTAAGAAAGGGTTCGTATATTGAATCTCACATATAATGATGACATACTTGAGAATGAATTAAAAGAAAAATTAATTTCACCATCACATAGCTTAAAATATTATCATGGAATTAAAATGAAGTAATATAAATCAATAGTTACTGAATTAATTAATATTGAACTTCATTATTCTATTATTATTTAATTTATGGTCTTCTATAGTGGCAAACATGTATCCTATGTGATAATAATGGAAGATGAGTCTAATGCTAAGTATTTTCACTACATGGACGTTACCTTAATCATTATGTAATCTCGCGTTTTTATTTAATAATTCATTTTCTTACATTCCCAAGAATCATTAATGTTTATAATTTTGGAGAATTAGTTCAGAACTCATACTTAATAAACACACAATGTACTAGTGGACACTTTTAATAAGAATAGATTTTTATAAAACAATAAAACTTTTAAAATGGATAATGTGTTCTTTTCATGAAAAATTTTCATGACTTTTTGACTTAAATTATTCTTTGTTCTTATCCACCCCTAAACGATATGAAAAACATTTTCAAAATATGGTATGAGCACAAAAATTCTTCTATGGGATATAAAATACAAAATCCATTAGCTTAGTGAAGAAAATAAAAACAAATTAAATAATTAACAATATCACTTTATTCGTTTTGAATATGAAATAAATCATTTCCATATGAAAAAATACTCATTTTTCTCAAATAAAACGTTAAAACTCATATTATGAAAATAAAAATCTGTTTTATATGACTTTGATCATCATAGTCATAACCTATTTTAAGCCCATGTTAAGAGAAACCTCAGCCTAGATAAATCCATTTCATAAACCAAATTGGTTAACTCCCCCATTTTTTCATTTTAAGATAATTAATGTTACCCAATTCCTTAGGTAGTTATAATTGGGCTCACAATTTGTATAAGCAATATCTGCCTTACCTGTATTCCTGAGCTATAATGGTGTTAAACCCATCATATATGCTATACTAGGATCTATTATTTATAAAATATATTTCTAAAGTACATATCATGAATAAAAAAATTATTTTTGAAACTTTTTATCTAGAAATATATGAAAAACTATTTCAAATCCATATGAAAAACACTTTTGGATATTAAAATAACTTTTCTTTTCAAAACACATTTTCAAAACTAAAATAAAAAAATAAAGGGAAATGCGATTTTTATTTGATTAAGACATGTTATATTGTAAATGAATCCAAAAAATAAAATAAAGGTTATGGTGGTGGGAGAAGTATTTATTGTCGTGTATGTTAAAATAGAACATTCATTTTTTCTTCGGTAAAAAAGTCAAAACAGTTTGTAAAAGTAATACTTTTAAAAACCAAGAAAAGGAAGTTAAAAGAGACATAAAATTTATTTTATAACTGTTTTAATTACATTTAAATAAATCCATAAAATAATTATTTTTAGTATTTAAGTAGAAGTTTTTGATTTATAAAATAACTTTTCAAAACATTTAAAATGTGATTTTTAAAGTAAATTGTACCATATTAAAAAAAAGTTAAAACAATTCCTTTTTAATTTGTTTAATGAAATTAAAATATGATAAAAATTATATTTTTCATCCATTTAATCAATAATTATAATTATATCTAAACTTTAGAATAATATGGACATGGAAGAAAAAGAGTTGGAATGGATTCTTTAAAAGAGATTTTTTTATAAGAAAGTGCCTTACCTTGAGTTTGAATTATCACATACGTTCTTTATATTAATGAATAAAAAAATATATTAATTATTTAAAATCTTAGGAATATTTTTCTATACCATTAGTAGTTTTATTTTATACCATATTATATATAATTACTTACTCAATTAAATTCACATCATATGTTTTGATGATATTTGGATTATATATCCAAACTGGCATCGATTAGTTGACTATGGTCAAAGAGGTCATTATTCCATCATATTCGAAATAATAATAATGAAATAATTATCATTTTTATACATCATTTATATTTCTAAAACCAACAAATTAGGATGTTTAGGAAAAAATAGCTAGGTTACAAATATGAAAATAATATATTTTATGTACGCATGAGTAACATTTCAATTTTTTAACTATCATTATTGAAATAAGTTAAGTAATATTTTACCTTTATAAATTATAAATATATCATTTATACCATATTATATACTTAAATACACTTATATATACAATACATGTGATGTGGTGATGAAACAAGTATCACATCGCTTATTGGAGGTGGTAGTCCACACATATGCAAGAACGCCATTATCATTTTTCATTGAATAAAATTGATATAAATTATATGATATAACATATTTTAAGAATTATAGAAATGTCATAAATAAAATATATTTACATTAATTTTATAATTACAACATCTATAATGAAATCGGATGGAAAACCAATTACATTTATTCATGAGGCAGTAGTCCTCCTTAAACACGAACGATAATTTCATTCCCCATTTGTTACAAGAGGATATGGATATAATTTATTAAATAAACATAATAAAATATTATTTTATTTAATACAATGTTTTTTTTAATTTTATCATTATTGAATAAGATTTTAGGATTTTATAAAAAGAAACAAAACAAAAACGCTTGGTTAATAATTAAACCTCTTCTTTAGATAGTCTCTTAGTCATTAAAAAAAGGCTTTCCTAGGTTGTTTTTATGATCAAAACAAGGCCACAAGGATCTGGGGAGGGTTGTAAGAAGGTATTTGGAATGTTATTGGTCAATAAAAATTGTTTTTTAATTTTTAATAAAATAGTATAATAGGTTACATTTTATAAGAGAGGGGATGAGCACTCTTAGAATTTCATAAAATATTGAAATTATAAAAATTAAATATAAAATTTAAATGGATCAAAATTGAAAATATATCATTATAAGAAGGTTTATATTCTAAATTTCCCAATAAATTAAGAATTAGATATTTTTAGGTGACTTTTTCACAGTTATATTTTTGTTTTAACACGTTTAAACCTTTTGTGAAAATTACAACAGTATTAATGATTTTACGCATTATCAATAATGAAAGATTAAATAAATGGATAATTGGATCATAAATGCAACATGGATTATATTTTCAACAATAAATTAATTACCTGGATCAACATATAATTTTTCATATTTTTCAATCATTCAATATAAAATGATTTATTATAAAATAACATTATTGTTATTTTTGATACTATTCATTTAATTTGACATTGAAAACTACAATACGATAATGGAATTCATATATAATATATTAACTTTTTTATAATATTTAATTTTTTTTCTAAAAAATCATGGAACACAAATATTAATTCAAATCATATTACTTTTAACATTTTAATATAATTTATTCTATTTGTTTGTTAGTCGAATAAATTTTGTATTGGTTTCACATAGTTAATTATTTCATCAATAAAAATTAGAAAAGAAATTACCATGAAAAAGAAAAATTATTTAAATTTAAAATAAACATTTCTAACTAAATATACCTTATTTGTATACATATTTTAAAAATATTGAAGACAATAAAACAAAGAGAATTATATTTATAACTTTTCTTTAAAATAATATTATAAAACTAAAAATCATGGCCATATAAAAAATCCATATATTATAATTTTTTATGATCATGAACGAAATATAATCATCCAATAAAATTTGTGAAAGATTTATGGTTATATTCTAGTCCTTATCACATAACTTTTAACCTTAATTAACCCATTTTACCATTGCTAGGATAACAAAATGTACTTTGGTTACTATTCATAAGGACTAAAAATAAAAGGGTCATATTAATTTAAATTAGAAATCCGAATTATTAATATGTAATATATTTTTCATGATTCAAAATATAAAATTTGAATAAGTTAATTTAATATTAAACTCACAAATCATGATGAAATACAATTTTTCAGAAAAATTCATTATTAAGTACAAAACCATTTTTATACAAAATTAAAGAATACAATTCATTTCAAAGTCTATAATTGTATTATTTATAAAAAAATAAGCAAATTAAAATATAAAATAATCCATAATATAATTTTACAATATAAATACTTTAAAATAAAATACAGTTTTAAAAATAATATTTTTCATCATTTATTGAAAAATAAAACTTTTCAAAAAAATATAAATATTTCACTCTCAGATAATTATGAATTGATTATTTCATAAATTCCATCATTTTTATGAAATAAAATTAATAATTTTGTAATAATTAAGAATAATATTCACTCACAAAATACAATAAATATCGTTTTGGAAGAAAATATATTTTTAATGAGTAAAATATGTTTTCTGGAAAATGACTTCTTATTTACTAAGAATTAATTAATAAATTTTTATTGATTATGAACTCTATATATAGTTCATAATGAAGTTGATCCTATTCATATCTAGTAATTAAATAGTTAGGTTATAATGGAGATATTAAAATAATAATATTTCATGGGCTATTTAGGATCATTGTTTCTTTTCATTCATGTTATTGAACATAAATTCCTTCTTTGAAAATCATGGGGTGTCACAATCTCTCCAATTTAAAAAAATTAATCATTGAAATTTGACCATTATCTCGACAGTCAAAGTTTTACCATCTTGACATACCTTTTATAAAATATCACATCATAAAAAGGGGTAATAAAACTCTTTCTTGAAAAGAGGGAAAATTAAATACGAAAGTCATCTGGAATAAAACATAACTAGGTTTTGAAATAGGAAAACATTCGTGGGAATTCAAAATATGATCATGGAATAAAATCATAATTTCTAAATAATGTTGAAGAGTGACATGGTTCATTAAACATAAGAAATTTAAGGACCATGAGAAAGTTAATGACCACCAAACCACAAATAAAAGAGGTGTGAAAATAATATACATTCATCAGTAATAAAGTTAATATGATTTTTTTTCAAGATCCTATCCCATGTGTTGAGGAATTAAATTACCAACTATAATAAGAACATATGGAAATATACGTACTAAAAAATTATAATTTCATCCTTTAATCAATTTCCACCATAATCTCAATTTTTTCTCTAAATAGATAGTGTTAAAGATGTTATGTTTAGGCCTGATGCACTAAAATCAACCTCAATCAAATAATTTACTTCCACAAATGGATAACTAACAATTTATCCTATATTTATATAGTTACCAAAACCAAAATGTTTAGCAAAAGGAAAGATAATTCCAAAAATGAATAAACCTTTATATAAAGAAATTACACTTTAATCCAAAAAAATTTCCAAAATCATTAATGATTCAACATTTATCATTACATAAATAACTATCCTCAAATTTCATTAAAATGGTCTAAAATAATAATTAAACCCAAATATTATAATGATTTGGTGATATATTAAATTATGTTAAATTTTACATCAATCTCCAAATAACCTATATCAATCAAAAAGTCACAGAACAAAAATGTTTATGACATATTCATATAATCTTTAATATATGCTAATAATTTCTATAAATTACCTAAATTTACATCAATACATATGAATATATTATATGCTTCCAAAATATAATGCGTCCTTTACTTCTTAAATAAAATCTCATAGGATTCTATTTACCGTAATCATATATTATTCGAATAAAATATAGTGTTCCTTTTCTAAAATAATATTAATCACTTAATCGACAAATAAATTTACAATCCCATAGTTATGTATATGATAAAACATATGTCCCTAATATCAATATAATCATTATTTTTAATTTCATACTAATCAGGACATCACATAGGCTAGTGGTAGGCGTTGCAGCCTTGTCGCCCTTTTGAAATTAGTTTATACCCCATGAAATTGATAATTGTGATGGGTTGGTTCCAAATATAAAAGATAAAAGTTTACTAAAACAATATTAATATAATTAGTTTAACACTCCCATAAATATAATGAACATACTCAAAAATATCTATAATTATAAATTCACTTTTTATCATCTAATGTTTCAATATAGATCATTTTTTCAAAAAATAAAATAATCATAAATGTCTATAATTTATTTAATTCCAAGAAATGTTTATCTAAAAGGATTATTTTTACATTTATCAGATATCCTTATATGGTTGTCTCCCATAATTGTTACCATTTAACTACACAACATGTCAAAGGTATTGATTCTATCTAACATATATTTCCAAATTGTGAAAACAGAATCTAAAATAGAATAATCCTTAAATGTTTCATGATTCTAATAGTTTTTACAATATATTATAATATCATTGAAACACATACATAATTCAACTTCCATCCTAAAACTTTAATCATGTTTTGTTATCTTATTACTTAATACATTATTCTCACACATCAATGATTTGAAATATGTACTTATGATTTGTCTTTATCAACTCAATATTGTTTCATAATTATATTATAAGAATATAATTTGTACCTTAAATCTAGATATCTGGGTATTCCTTGATTTAGGTTATATACACTTTATCTTCCAACATGAAGTCCATATCTTAAAAAAATAAATATAAATGTCCTTAATGGTATTTCCCTTATCGAATAATAGGTAAGAGTTGAGATTTTGAAATCACCTAAAATAAAGATCATGATACATAAAACAATTTGAGAACTGAAAAGGTTTTGTATATATCAAATAGTTTATTGTAGGTGAATTTGATGTTCAAAAAACATTAAAAATCATTTTAATGATATTTTTCTACTATAGTGACGATTAAATCATCTAGAAAGGAAATTAAGGTCGTATGAGATCCTTTACCTTAAATCATGAGAATTGATCTTTAATCATTATATAATAAAATCATTAAAACATGAAATGAATTATTTCATTTTGAAATTAAAATTATCATTGCAAAGACAATACCCATAAAAAATCAATAATACTTTAACCTTAAAATCTATACAAATAACCTTACTAACATTAATATGAAAAAATGTGTTAAAATCAAAGGTTATCACATACATTTTTGCTTAAATCCCAAAAAATGAAACAAATTTATTCTAAAATATATCTTTATATTAATGTTTTAGGTTACATATACTTTAATCTAATAAAACATCCACTAAAATATCATTAATGAGCTTATAATCATGTCACTTAAAACCTCAAATAGGGTGTATATTCTTTTGAAATTATGATCATCCATAAACATAAAAAAATATGATGGTATCCAAAATTTTTTCAACATTCTAATCTTCAAATTTATCTAAACCTTTTCTATGATATCAATTATCAGGACCCACCCATAAAAATTAAATTATCATAAGTTTTTTTTCAAGAATTCTTTTTTTTTTAATTCCTAAGGTCTTTTAGAATTTTGAGTTTTAGAGAATTTTTTCATAAATCATATATAATAAACCCATACATTATAAGTCCACACTTATATTCAGTATCCATTTTTCCTAGAATGTATATTTTAAAAAATAAAACACATTTTCTTTTCATTAAAATTCTTCAAGGCTATAATATTTGTTTCAAAGTTATTACCCATTATCAAACACTATGAAAAAAATTATAAGAACATGGGATGAGAATAGAATTCTCTATAAGTGACATAAAAGAAGAAATTTTTTAGTTTAGTGGAAAAAATAAATAACTATAAAATATTTATTACTATCACCTACTTCATTGGGAATATGAAATAAATAATTTATATATGAAAAACATATCGTTTTTTCCCAATGAAAACAATTAAACACGATGTAATAGAATCGATATTTGTTTTATCTAATTTAGATGATCATATTCATAACCCAATTTAAATCCTTGTAAGAAATAAATGTAAACTAGTTAAATCAATATTAGAAACTACAGTGGATAACTCACTCATTATTATAGTTCATGATATGGATCATTACCCAATGCATTTGATAATTATAATGGGGTTCACCCTTCTTATAATGTATACTAGGAAAACCCATGTTCGTAAGATATAATGGGGTTAAAAAAATTTACAATATATATTAAGCTCTCCCAATTATCATATATAATTATAAAGTACCATATCATGAATAAAAAATTTATTATTTCACATTTTCATCAAAAAACCCTTGAAAATTCTTTTTAACCCATATACAAATCGATTATGGATATTTAAATACCCTTTATTTTAAAAACCATATTTAAAAATAAAATACCAAGAATTAAGAGAAACATAGTTTTTATTTTAATAAAAAATGAATTATTTTAAATGAATCAAAATTATCAAATAATGGTTAAGGTGGTGGTAAAATTCATTATCTTTATTTATGATAAAATAGAACATCCATTTTGTCTTTTGTAAAGAAAGTGAAAACATTCCATAAAATCATTCCATTTGAAATCCATTGAAATAAATAAAAAAGAAATATAAAATTCCATATAAAATTCCTTTATGTCCATATAAACACATCCATAAAATAATTTTAACAATATAGACATTGAAGAAAATGATTTAGAAAATAAATCTCTAAAAAATTTAAAATGAAGTATTTATAGTAAAGAGTTCATTACACAAAATAATTAAAAAGATTATTTTTTAAAAAAAATTAAAAAATTAAAATATTTTCAGAATAACAATAATAATCTATTAAATACTGTATAATAATTTTATTAAAACACTTACAAGAACATGGATATGGTAGAAAAAGGTTTTTAAAGGAAACTTTCAAAGGGGGTTTTAAAAAAATGAAAGTCCCCTTCCTTGAGTCTGACAAAACACATACGTTCTTCATCATCATAACTAAAAAAATTATGTTAATTATTTACTTAATAAACATTTTCTATTTAATAATTCCTCTTATTTTATTTTATATTACATACAATTACTTAATCCATTACTTTCACACCAGATGATTTGACTATATTCGGCTCATGTGTGAAAACTATCTTTGGTAGGATGAATATGGTCAAAGTGGTAATTATTACATAATACATAAAATAATAATCATAATTATACATAAATTAAAATTTTAAATGAAACCATGAAATTTGGTTGTGATAAATGAACTATGTTACAATTATGGAGATGGTTAGTTGTACGTACGCAAGAGTTATATTCTACTCATTTTTTCAACGATCATTATAGAAAGACGGTAACTCTTAATTTAACTTTATCAAACTATTAATATATTATTAATAACATATTATTTCTTTAAATACACATTCATATACTATCCATGTTGTGTGATGATGAAAAACAAATCACATCCCCTCGTGGATGTGGTATCCCAAACGTACGCACGAATGACATTACCATTCTTCAATGAATATAAAGAAATGAAATTGAATGAAATATTATTTTCCAGAATGATAAATTGATCATGTATATCATATATATATATATAATAAATAATAAAAACAATACTTAATTGGAGATGATGGAAAATGAATTGCATTGGTTCGTGAGGTGGTAGTCCGTAGTACAAACGAACGATGGTTTTGTTTCCCATTTAATGGATGATGATATGGATTTAAGTCATTCCCTTAAGGTAATATAATAATAGTATATGGTTGATACTTTTTTTATTGATCATTGTTGAATAATATTTAAGTAATTTATAACAATAAATAAAATAAAAACATGTGGTTAAGAACAATACCTCTTCTTTAGACACTCGAATAACTTTTACACCAAAAGCTTTACTAGGATTGTTTTATGAATTATCCAAGGACTCTATGCCTTGAAGCTAGATTTCAGGAATGAATTTTTTTAGGTATTTTATGAATTATATAATTACTATTTGTATTGGGATTTTTTATGGATTGAGGTAGGCTAGGTTGAGGCTTGACTCATATTAGGGATAGCTTGATTTTTAGAAGATATGGGCACTCATGATGGGTGATGTTAGGGTGTTAGAGAATAAAAATAGTTAGGATATAGTTATAGTGTTCCCATATTTATATATATATATATAAACATTATAGTTATTCTTATGTGTGTTATTTGGTGTGTGATATGTGGTAAGGATTGGAAAATAATAACATAACTATTTAAGTGATGAGTTAGTTATCTTTATTTACTCATTATTATTTAGTATGCCTCATTCAAATTTTTATGAATGGTTTCAGGGAGTATCCTTCTAATTATACATGTTTTCTCACTATACATATACATACACTACTTTTTAGTTCAACCTGAAGTGGTTTGTAATCGAGTTGGAAAATACTAGCATTAGGATCTATTCAGGAGCAATTAATTTTTTATGACCACTACTAATGATATTTTTAGTATTTTCAATTGTTTTTTTATCCCATTAATATTTTGGTATTACTTATTGATTTTTCTAGAAATATTTTTTTGATGGTTCTCAACCTATCATTTTCTTCTCTAATATTTCTGATGATAACGCCTTCCATGTGTGTTCTTATATACCCTCATTTCATGTCACCAACCTTGTGGACTATTAGTGGTGTGAATGTAGAATCATTACCTCTTTTGCTCAATTTCCTCCCTAATAGATATTCTTTTGGATAGAGGGGGTTTCTCTACAGTTAATTCACGACAATATAAGATAAATATTATTAGGTTATATTTCAAATAGTCTATAATGAATATTAGATTGATGAAAACATTATTAAATATGAATAGTTTATGTGAGTATATATTGTGACGTGGATTATTATTAGAGGAAATTAGTAAATTTTGGAAAACTAAATAGCAAATTTTTTAGGGTTATATAAATTGATTATTGTGAAATGTAGTATATTAACAACTGAATTTAATATTATGATATAGGTTTGAGAAAATATATAAAGTGATATATTTTTGATGATATGTTTATACGATTAAATTAGTAATTTCAATTGGTTGTGAATGATATATGAATTAATATAAATCTCTAGTAGATATTTTAAGCATAATAAGTTATTAAGTTTTTAAAAATTCTTTAGGTAGCATGATTATCAGCTTTATAACATTTTGAATGGGGGAAGGACACATTATAGTAATATTTCCATAGATAATGGTAAAACATGAGATAATGAGTCATTGGGATATATTAGTTCCATGAATCATAGCATGAGAGCCATGAAATACATTATTGAAGATGAAATTTCACAAAACAATAAGTCACATGGGGTGGTATATATTTTCGTCGGTTCATGCCACTTTGGTATGGGTTTATTCCATATCAGCATGTGTCCCTTAAAGATTTATGAATTCAATTTTTTAGTATGTTCTGGGATAATATGGAATGTGAAACAATATTATGGATAGAAAAACTTTGATGAATGGGATTTCCAAATATATAATGGCTAGTAAAGAGTGTCAAATATGTGGATTCCATGGATATGAGGAATAATTGTGCTGTAAATATTAACTCTATTGGATCCTAATTAAGATAATCGTTGTAAATTGTATTGTTTAAATGTTTAACATGATAATTTATTCCCTAGAAACAGTAATTGTGTACAGCTACTGTTGATTGAAGATATAATAGATATCATGGGTCTGAATCTATTTTTTAATGTTTAATGTATAGGATATTGAATGTATGGATATCTTATTATTATAGATTGTTATATATAGTGGTGGATTATGATTTATGTGTGTAGAGGTATACAACCGTTATGATTTAATTGAGATTCTTTATCATAGAGTGATTTTTTAATAGTGGACATAATGTGTTGATTATAGTCTACGTGGAATAATAGTTACGTAACTCTTAATGGATTGAGGTGATTTTAAAAGGGTGTTGTATTTATGTATGGTGTGTTCCTTTAGTTAAAAAATGGTAATAATGAGAGTCCCTATGGGTTGAAAGCTTCCCAACCATTATTGATGTATCTATCAATGATTAATTAAGAAGAATTGATTTAAAATTTTTAATGTAATTTTTTTAATTAATAGAGTTATAGAAATTTTTACTGGTATCATATATGGGATATGTTGCATGAGATTGATTAATATTAGGGATTAAATTTTTTTTGGGTCATTGCCTACTTGGCATCATTAATTCAAATTGGTAATAAAGTTTTTAAAATAAATGCACTCTCATTAATGATATACTACAAAGGCATATTAAATGGTTAGTTAGAGTTTGAACCCTTAGATGCGTGGATTGTTAAAGTGGAATATAATTATAAATTTAATATGAGTAATTAAATCAATTGAAAATAAATAAAACATGGAATAACTATGAAAAATGTGTTCACTATGTTTTTATAAATTTGGATTCATGAAATAATTAAAAAATAAAAAGATATAGTGGGAAGTCTTATTATTATCAATTTTCTGCAAATAAAAACCATAGTCTTGAAATTTATTCTCTACTGACTTGAAATGCATTTTATTTTATGTCAGTAATTTAGTTCATTCAAACTTTCTGGGAACCAAGATCATTATTAAACATATAAATTAAATATTCGTACGGTAAATAAATAATCCAATCATAAGATAATGTATTAAAAAAAATCAATTAAAAAAAGTATTCTGGAATATATAAAGAATATAAAATATTAAAGAATACATGAAATTAAAAAAAACACACACTATTAAAAAAATACGCAAATATTAAATCACCCTTCATTACAAAACATAACCCAAATGTGTTCACCACCTCATTATTTAACATGAACCAAAGTAATTATCCATGTTATCAATGGGAGAGTGAATGAAAATTCCTAAACTAAATGATAACCATAGCCTTCACCAAAATCCAAATAAAATATTTTATTTCTAAATCAATTTCATGGATAAATTTGGAAGCCAATAAGTCAAAAATCAAGAACATTCAATCCTCATATGAAATTATCAGACCAATCCATACTAATTTTAATATATTAGAATAATTTACCTTAAATAGTCACCATTCAATAGAGGCAAACACTATTTGAAGATATTATTTCATGAGGTCCTCGAAGTGAAAATCCATCTTGTACCAAGTCTACATATGATCCTTTAGGCTTGTTTTCCACTCATTGAATCCATGTATGAAAAAGCTATTCATTTTCTTAATCCATGAGAATCTTTATTTGATCAAATGAACTTGAAACAGTGTTTCAGAAATTCTATGAGCATCCTTCATTTCTACCATGACCATGAAAGACTAATCAAACATTCATTCATTTTAGGGCACGATATGCTCCCATGTACTGTCTAATTCAGCACCCTTATTTTCTATATTCTCCAGAACACTGGCTGTCAATTCCTATGCTTGTGTTTCAATCAGGCCATCAACTATTGGCTCTGTAATCATAACAGACCCCTTAAACATACTCCCTTATTGCCAATAGTACAATTAATTCTATTTTGTTGGAGTTTACCTTTAATTTAGGATCTTTTAAAATGAGTACTAGGAACATTTGAGTAGTATTTCCATGTCCTCTTTCTCCAAAAATGTTGAATGAAACTATTGAATCCATAATAGTGTCATTTCCTATCTTTGAGGAGGATCAAAGGTACTTGTAACATCCCAGGTAAATAATGAATAATAAATTTTCATATTTATTAAATTTTTTAAATTATATAATAATTTACTCTAAAGGGGTTTCTATGTTTGATAGCGTACCCGATACACAACAAAGAGTTTTTCGAAATCTTACGTTGCACACTAGTAATAAAATAATATTATTTCAAATGGTAGTTTACACGTAGCCATTGTATTTTTAGGAATGAATAAAAATAACTAAAATATGATTATATATTTTTTTCAATGTTTTTACATTTATCCAATAAAATATTAAGGCTTAAAATAAGAAAAGAATTCAATTTTAGGCATAGATACTCTAATATTCACTAAAGGTCGACTTATCACCTTTTGATGGAAAACCATCTTTAAATATAGTTTTTGTCACTCTTATACATTCTATTAGACCAAATAAAATTCTTCTTTAGAATTGGGACATAAAAATTTACTCTGTGTAAATGTTTGGTATTTATTCGAAAAAGTTCATTTTTAATGAATAGTGAAAAATGTTGTATTTTAATTCAAACCCAATTTTTAATCTAATTTATTTATATGATTAGATTATCTTTTCAGTTGGTTTAAAAATGAAATCAGAATATATTTTTACCACTTAATCCAATGGTGGTCATTCGAATTAATTTCACTTTGAAATTGGACTTAAACAAGTGTCAATCTTTTGATAGATATTGCTTCTTAAAAACACTCTATTTGTTTTGACAGCGGGAATTAATTAGTAAATTAATCAATGCAAATTATATGTTTTTAATTTTTTTAAAATTGACATAATTTTTGAATTTGGAATATCAAATATATCTTAGGGTGAATTTTTGGTATTTTTCTGAAAAACATCAATTTTTGATGAATAGTGAAACCACTAAGTGGTAGTTAAAAAACTGATTTTTCATTTAAATGAAACATTACCACTTATATTAATTGAATTTCAGAATATCCAACATAAATGGTTGTTATTAAGAAGTAATATCTGATTCAATGGGATTAAAATAATTTTTTGGTGAAAAGTAACCTTTATGTTTTATTAATCGTGATTAAAGATAATTAGTGTAATTTAAGGTAAAAATAATGTAATAATAATATGAAATTACCTTGACATGTGTCCAACCCTTATTGGATGTGTCATGTCTGACCATAACAATCCATGGGTCAACTTAGGGATCCCATGGAGCCCCTTAGGTTAGAAAATGACATTAATAACTTTTTATTTAATGTTAAAATAAAAATTTCACAAACATTTATTGTTTTACTAATGAAAATTTTCATGGGGTTATACAAGTATTATTTTTTACTATAAATATTCATTAGAAAGATAAAAATATTTCCTACATCATGATATTTTTTTATAATTTTTAGACATTAAATAAATTAAATTATTTATGACACCATGATGATGCAGTGATTACCTCATTATTTAATGATTTAAATAAAATGAAATGATAATGTAAAATATAAGACCTATAATTGTAAAAAAAACCTATTGGATTGGTGTATTTTTAATCCTTATCACCATATCCTATAAATATATCCTTTTTGGACCTTTAAAATCCGAAAAGCATTTTATAATAAGGTAACATTTTATAACTTTCCAAGAGTGCCCCTCCTCTCCTCTTATAAAAGGCCCCCACCTCTACCACCTTACCCACACCTCTCAAGCCATTGGCTCAGCCACGATCTTCTCATTTTATCTCTCCACATTCCTCTCCTCATCCTAGAAGCCTTACCTTTGGCAGAAATCTCTTCAAGAAACCCTTTTGGTTCAAATCAAAGGGAGTTACCCGATTTAAATGACATGTCTTCACTTGTGTTATATTGTCTTATTTTTCTTCTCTAACCTCCTAAACTATTTATATTCCTTTATTTTGTAACAAAACCAGTATCTTAAATATAATAGAATTTGTTTATGAGAATTATTCGATCTACACTTACACACACCTCCGTCTAATGGTTAAATAACATATTGTTTCTGTGGTTGGTGAATTTCTGCCTCACGAAACGATGATTGTTCAATCTTCTTTTAACACCTTTCATGGTGGCCATTAAGATGTCACTATATTAATATATGATATATATTATGTTTATGTTTTCCCTATTCTTCATTATTTTTCATTTATGGAATACCATTATGGTTTCCATTATGGGTAAACACAATAATTTCATTTTAGGAAGTGCGGACTACCGCCCCTTCAAAGTGATTTGATTCGTTAATGCCATATATGGGATGTATAAAGGATTGAGTTAATGATATTATATATGATATTATACTGGAATTATAATATACCTTTATATCATTATGATTTCAATCCATTAAATATGAAATAGAAATGAAAGTAGTGTTCATGCGTACGTACGGCTTACTGTCTCCATGAACGGTCCATTTCATTTCTTACCTATAAATGTTATGTAATATTATAAATACATGTATATTCTGGATATATATGATATATATGATATCCAAATCATGAATATAATTTTGGATATAATGAAACTTTGACCACATGAGCAACATGTAATTGTAAGAAGTCCATTTTTGACTTAAGAACCAAATATCGACAAAACGAACAATATTAACTTAAATAATTAAATAATTTTTAAAACATGAAAATAAGTGATATAAAAGGAATAATAAGATTGAAAAAGGTTCTTAAGAAAGTATAAGTTAACACTAGTTTATTATTCAGGAGATTAAAGAGCGATCAAGTCAAGTCAGACACGAGGTAAGGGACTTCGTCTCCATCTCCAATCATTGAGGCATATTTTGTTCTAATGCAAGACTTTATTTTATTAGGTGTATAAACCCATATGAATTTTAATTTTATAAAAAAGGAATATTTTTCTATGAAGCATTTTACTAAACGACAAAAAGAAATGTTTCTTTTAATGTACGCGGTGACAACGACCTTTTCCGCCGCCGCGAGTATTATTTGGTCTTTGGATTCCTCAACAAGCCGTAATGTTTTTTAAAATGAAATAAATACCATATACTCTTGTATGTATTTTGGTATTGAAAATTGGTTTTATAATGGATTTTTATGTCAATATATTTAATTGATATAATGTGATCGAAATGTGGAAATGTTTTCTTTCCATTATATTTGTTTTATGTCTTATGATTTAATAATGGTACTTAGACATTTGACGGGTGGTTACGTGATAAACCATATGATGGGTGGTTCTGTGAATACCAGGACGGTTGGTTATGTTATAATCTCCAATGCATTGGGTATGGAATTCGGACGTATGGCTATTCCATTTAGTGATATATGTGGAAGTCAACCATATGGTTATTACATTTAAAGTATGTTTATGTCCCAAGTTAACTTTATATGTTATGTGCTCTTTATATGGGTTTATGGTAATCTTTTAGTTACAAGAGGGTAAGTAATGATATTTTATTCAGTGAAGAGTTTTTATTACTTCAAAAGGGTGAAAAGTATTACTTTGATAAAGAATTCCTGGTTTACTTGTTGTTTTAAAAAACTAAGAGTTTTTTTTATTTGTGTATCCCTTACTGAGCTTTTTATGATCATCCCAAGTTTTTTTTGAAATGAATTTCAAAGGAAATAATGTGTAATAGGTTTAAGGATGGGATGAAGGAAAATTCATGCTATCTTAAAAATGGTACTAGACATGACTCATTTTTTAAGAGTTCATGTTTTTTTAATAAAATGGAAACTCTGTAGAAGTGTCTACTGTGTAATCTTTTGAGATGTAATAGTTATGATCTAATTCTCTAAAATTCCAAACCTGAAAAGATCCTCAATGGGAATTATTCATTTAATTAAATATTAAGTAATGTTTAAGGTCAGGGCCTTATAGTTGGTATCAAAAGCCGGTTTAGACAACTTTAAGAGTTAGAAAATTGTTAAATCATAAATTAATTTATGGTATGATTGAAAAGATATAACATTTAAAGATTATCATGATGCTCCTCCTAATATTTTCTTGTGTTCAGAATGATTTTCCACAGAGGAAACATGGAATCTATTTTGGGACGACATTATGAGGAAGACAATCTTCTAAATCAGTAACTTGAGTTGGTCGGAATCGGAACTAAATAGTTTTTTGTAGTGATGGCACAATTGACATATGCTATAAATGGTGGTGCTATACATGCGTGAGATCAGCCAGATCAACCGTAGAGGAACATTTCAGTGGTGGAAAATTTCATGAGGCAACATCCCCCATCATTCAGAGGATCATCTGACCCTGTGCTAGCTGAAGGGTGGAGTAAAGCCCTGGAGAAGATTTTTCATGTCATGGGTTGTTCATAACATCAAAAGGTTAGTCTTCCTGTTTACCGTTTTGAAGGTGAAGCTGATCAGGGGTGGTCGATGATGAATAATATCAGGGATAATGATGAGATTGGTGATCTTCACTGGGATAAATTCCAAGGTATGTTTCTTGAGAAATATTTTCCTAAGGTGGTTCGTCTTAGGATGGAAAAACAATTCGTAGAATTGAGGATGGAGGATGACTCAGTGGCAGCTTATGAAGAAAATTTCACTCGACTGGCAAGGTAAGCTCCAAATTTCATATGAGATCTTGATAGTAAAATCAACCATTTTTACTCAGGGTTAAAACCAATGTATCGAAGGGATTTAACTTCATGTGATTTCAAAAGTTATGAAAAACGTGTTCGATGTAAGGAGAAGGTGGAAATGGAGTTTGTTGATGATCTGGTGTTCTTTGAAAAACAACAAAATAAGAGGTCCAGTTGGCAGGAAAAGAGTAAGAATTCATCAAAGAATCAAGGAGGTAAGAAAACCAAATATCCATCCTATGAGAAGTGTGGTAAAAAGAATCCTAGAGAATGATTATCCAAGTCTGGAAAGTGATTTCGGTGTGGTAAGTCAGGTCATATTGCTCGTAACTGTAAGGAATATGATCAAGAAGACAATGAAAAGCCAGCGGTAAGATGTTTTAAGTTTAATGAAATGGGTCATTATTCAAATGAGTGTCTAATGAAGAACTCAACTGGGGGAAATCAGCCAGACTACAAGCAAAAAAGGGGTGGTGAAATCCTTTGCAACTACCTCAGCAGATGTTGGTCCATCGAGTGAAGTAGTATCAGGTACACTGTTTATTTGTTCAGATTATGCCAATGTGTTGTTTGATTCAGGGTCTACATATTCTTTCATTTCTGAGAGTTTTTCTAGTAAATTGGTAATTCCATCTCCAGATATGAATCCTGAACTTATGGTAAAAACACATGGAGGGAACGTGGAGACAAAAAGAATTTATAAGAACCTTAATATCCTTGTGTGTGGAAATAATTTACCTGAAAACCTTATTGTTTTTCCTTTAGTAGAGTTTGATGTTATTTTCAGCATGGATTGGATTTCTGTTTATCATGCTAAGATTGACTGCAGAGCTAAAGAGGTTCTTTTCAGAAAGATTTTCAGTTTGTGTATAAGAATCAACCCTTGCGTTTGATAACATATCAGTAAGTTGAGAAACTAGTAGAAGATAAAAATGAATGTTACCTTGAACATATTTTTGAAAACAAGGGAAATGTTCATATTAATGATGTGCCAGTGGTAAATTAGTATCTTGATGTTTTTCCTGATGAGTTTCCTTGTATTATATATGATAGGGATGTTGAATTTACTATTGAATTAGTTCCTGATTCTAATCCAATTTCAAAACCCCCTTATAGAATGGCTCATGTTTAACTTTTAGAGTTAAAGAAGCAATTGCAGGAGTTATTAGATAAAGGATTCATTCGACCTAGCACATCACCATGGGGTGCTCCTGCCTTGTTTGTTAAAAAGAAAAATGGTTTAATGAGACTTTTCATTTATTATAGAGCCTTGAATAACATCACTGTTAAGAACATGTAACTTTTTCCTCATATCAATGATTTGTTTGATGAGCGCTAGGGAGCTCAGTATTTATCGAAGATTGACTTGAGGTCGGGGTACCATCAGTTGAAAGTAAAATAAGTATACATTCCAAAGACTATGTTTCGTACTAGATATGGTCATTATGAATTTTTAGTTATTCCTTTTGGGTTAACCAATGTAGCTACTGTATTCATGGACCTTATGAATAGAATTTTCCAGGAGTTCTTGGATATGTTTGTGGTTGTTTTCATTGATGATATTTTGGTGTTTTCTAAATGTAAAGAGAAGCATGAAATTCATTTAAGGGTTATCTTGAAAACCTTAAAAGAAAATAAACTCTATGGAAAATTCAGAAAATGGGAGTTTTGGTTATAAGAAATTTCTTTCCTTGGCCACATTTTATTAAAAAAATGACATAACTGTTGATCCTGCTAAAAAAAAATTTGTTGAGTAATGGCCAAGACCCAAAAATGTAACTAAGATCTATAGTTTTTTTGGGATTGGAAGGTTACTACTGAAGGTTTGTTTAATCCTTTTCACGGTTATCTAGTCCACTGACTAAGATAACTCAGAAGGGTGTGAAGTTTATCTTGACAAAAGAATGTGATGATTGTTTTTAGGAGTTGAAAAAAAGATTGGTGAATGATCCAGTTTTGTCACTTCCTTCCTGGAATGGTGAGTTTGTTGTCTATAGTGATGCTTAGTTGAACGGACTTGGTTGTTTCCTTATGTAGAATGATCAGGTAATTTGTTATGCTTCACGTCAGTTGAAAACTCATGAGGTAAATTACCATACACATGATTTGGAATTAGCTGCTATTATTTTTTCTCTAAAAATTTAGAGGCATCATTTGTATGGAGTAAAGTTTGAAATATATACTGATCACCAAAGTTTAATGTATATATTAGCCCAGATATAATTGAACATGAGATAGAGTAGATGGCTGGAATTAATCAAGGATTATGATTTTACAATTCATTACCATCCAGGAAAATAAAATAAAGTGGTTGATGCTTTCAGTTGAAAAAGTAATGCTTTATTAACCATGCTATGTTTGGAACGAGATCCTTTGGTTTTTGATTTGATGAACATGGTCATAAAAGTTGTTGGTGTAGGAAGTTATTTTTTTGTTTCAGGTGTCAGTTAGATCATCTCTATCATACTGAATTAAGCAAGCGCCGAAGAAAGATAGAGGGTTGCATAAAAAGGTAGAGCTGGTTCAAAAGGGTAAGTTTCCTAAATTTGACATTGATAATGATTGTGTTTTGAGGTTTGGTAAGAGATTATGTGTGCCTTGTAATTCACAGTTGAAGAATGAGTTGTTATGTGAGGCTCATAGGTCCCGGTTTTCCGTTCATCCTGGCAATACTAAGATGTATAGAGATCTGCAGGAGTATTATTGTTGGGATGGAATGAAAAGTGATATTACCAATTTTACTATGAAGTGTTTGAATTGTCAGCAGGTTAAAGCAGAGCGGTAGTTACAGAAAGGGATGTTTATCATTTACCAGTACCATAGTGTAAATGGGAGAATATATCCATGGACTTTGTTGTGGGATTACCGAATACATCTTAAGGTAATAATGCAATCTTGGTTAGTATTAATCGATTGACTAAATATGCTCATTTTCTTCTTATTCGAGATACTTTGTATCTAGATCGACTTCCACGGTTGTATGTTATAGAGATGCTCAGGTTTCATGGAGTTCCCCTCTCCATTGTATCGGATCGTGATCCTAGGATTACTTCTAACTTTTGGAAAGGCCTTCAAAAGTAATTTAGTACTGAATTAAATTTTAGTACAATATTTCATCCGCAATCAGATGGTCATTCAGAACGAACAATTCACACCTTCGAGGATATGTTTCGTGCTTGCTCGATGGATTATCAGGGAAGTTGGGACCATCATCTTTCTTTGGTTGAGTTTTCAAATAATAATAGTTTTCATTACAGTATACAGATGGCTCCGTTTGAAGCATTATATGGGAAAAGGTGTCGAACTCCAGCTCTTTGGGATAAATTAGGTGAAAGGAAGTTGATGGGACCAAAATTGGTAGAAGAGTTGGAATAAAAAGTTCAGCTGATACAGAAACGCATGAGAACAGCTCAGAGCAGGCAGAAAAGTTATGCAGACAACAGGAGGAAGGATCTCTCTTTTGAGGTAGGTGATCATGTCTTCCTCAAAGTTTCACCATGGAAATGTGTGATGTGATTTGGTAAGAAAGAAAAGCTGAGTCCAATGTTCATCGCACAATATGAAATTCTGGAGAGAGTTGGATCAGTTTCTTACTGATTGGCTTTACCCTTGAGTATATCTCAGGTACAAAATGTTTCTCATGTTTCGATGTTGAGAAAGTATATGCCAGATCCATCTCATGTTTTGAGCCCATAGGTAGTTCAGTTGGAGGAGAATCTCTCTTATGAAGAACAACTAGTCCAGATTCTTGACTGAAGGGAGAAAGTGTTGTGAAATAAGGTAATTTATCAGGTGAAGGTTTAATGGAAAAACTATATGGTTGAAGAGGAAACGTGGGAATATGAAAATGTTATGAGGGATAAATAACCCCACTTATTTTGATAAGTGAATAAAATTGCGAGGATTCAATTCCCAAAAGGGGGTAGGATGTAGCATCCCAGGTAAAGAAAGAACACTACATTTTCATATTTATTAATATTTTCAAATTAAATATTAATTTTACTTTAAAGGGGTTGCAATGTTCGATAGCATACCCGATACGCAACAAAGAGTTTCTTTGAAATCTTATGTTGCACACTAGTAATATAATAATATTATTTTAAATGGTAGTTAACTTGTAGTCATTGTATTGGCGGGAATGAATAGAAATAACTAAAATATGATTATATATGTTTTTTAAATGTTTTTAAATTTATCCAATAAAGATTAAGGCTTAAAATAAGAAAAGAATTCAATTTTGGGCATAGATACTCTAATATTCACTAATGGTCGACTTATCGCCTTTTGATGGAAAACCGTCTTTAAATATAGTTTTGGTCACTCTTATACATTCTATTGGACAAAATAAAATTTTTCTTTAGAATCGGGACACCAAAATTTACTTTGTGTAAATTTTTGGTATTTTTCCAATAAAGTTCATTTTTTAATGAACAGTGAAAAATGTTGTCTTTTAATTCAAAACCTCTTTTTAATCTAATTAATTTATATGAATAGATTATCTTATGAATTGGTTTTAATGTGAAATTATAATATATTTGTACCATTTAATCCGATGTTTTTCATTGGAATTAATTTCACTTTGAAATTGGACTTAAACAAGTGTCAATCTTTTGATAGGTATTGCTTCTTAAAAACATGCTATTTGTTTTGAAAGTGGAAATTAATTATTAAATTAATTAATTCAACTTATATGTTTTGAATTTTTTAAAATATACATCATTTTTGAATTCGAAATATCAAATATAGCTTAGGGTGAATTTTTGGTATTTTTCTGAAAAACTTCAATTTTTGATGAATAGTGAAACCACTAAGTGGTAGTTAAAAAAACTGATTTTTTGTTTAAATGAAACATTACCACTTCTGTGAATTTAATTTCAAAAATTCAACATACATGGTTTTCATTATAAAGGAAAATTGGGTTCAATAGGATTAATATAATATTTTGGTGAATAGTAACTTTTAAGTTTTATTAATCGCGATTAAAGGTAATTAGTGTAATTTAAGGTAAAAATAATGTTATAATAATATGAAATTACCTTGACACATGTCCAAACCTTATTATATGTGTCATGGACGACTGAAAAAATCCATGGGTCAACATGGGGACCCCATGGAGCCCCTTGGGTAAGAAAATGACATTAATAACTTTTTATTTAAAGTTAAAATAAAAATGTCACAAACATATATTGTTTTTCTAAAACAAATTTTACACGGGGTTATACAATTCTTATTTTTGACTATAAATATTCATTAGAAATATAATAAGATTTCCTACATCATGATATTTTTTTTATAATTTTTAGACATTAAATAAATTAAATTATTTATGACACCATGATGATGCAGTGATTACCTCATTATTTAACGATTTAAATAAAATGAAAATATAATGTGAAATATAAGACCTACACTTGTTAAAAACCTATTGGATGTGTGTATTTCGAATACTTATCACCTTATACTCTAAATATATCCTTTTGGGACCTTTAAAATCCGAAAAGAACTTTATAATAAAGTAACATTTTACAACATTCCAAGAGTTCCCCTCCTCTCCTCTTATAAAAGGTCCCCACCTCTACCACCTTACCCACACCTGTCAAACCATTGGATCGGCCAATATCTGCCCATTTTATCTATCAACATCCCTCTCCTAATCCTAGAATCCTTACCATTGTCAGAAAGCTCTTCAAGAAAACGTTTTGGTTCAATCCAAAGGGAGTTACCCGATTTAAAGGTAATGTCTTCACTTGTGTTCTTTTTTTTATTTTGCTTCTCCAACAACGTAAACTATTTCTATTCCTTTGTTTTGTAAAAAAAGTATCTTAAATATATTATGATGTTTTTATGAGAAGGATTCTCTCTACACATACACACACCTCCATCTAATGGTTAAAGAACATACTGTTTCTGTGGTTGGCGAATTTCTGCCTCACGAAACGATGATTGTTCAATCTTCTTTTAACACCTTTCATGGTGGTCATTAAGATGTAACTATATTTATATATGATAAATATTATGTTTATGTTTTCCCTATTCTTCTGTATTTCTCATTTATGGAATACCTTTATGGTTTCCAATATTGTTAAACACGATAATTTCATTTTAGGAAGTGCGGACTACAGCCCCCTCAAAGTGATTTGATTCATTAATGCAATATGTGGGACGTATAAAGGATGGAGTTAATAATATTATATATGATATTATACTGGAATTATAATATAAATTTATATAATTATGATTTCACTCCATCAAATATGAAATAGAAATGAAAGTAGCATTCGTGCGTACGTACGGCTTACCGTCTCCATGAACGGTGCATTTCATTTCTTAACTCTAAATGTTATGTACTATTATAAATACATATATATTCGGGATATATAAGATATATATGATATCAAAATCAGGAATATCATTCTGTATATAATGAAACTATGACCACATGATCAACATGTAATTGTAAGAAGTCTATTATTGACTTAAGAACCAAATATCGACAAAACAAACATTATTAACTTTAATGATTACATGATGTTTATAACATGGGAATAAGTGATATAAAACGAATAATAAACATGAAAATGGTTCTTAGGAAAGAATAAATTAACACTAGTTTATTATTCAGGAGATTAAAGAGTGATCGAGTCAAGTCGGAGACGAGGTAAGGGACTTCGTCTCAATCTCCTTTCATTGTGGCATATTTTTTTCTAATACCAGACTTTATTTCATACGGTGTATAAAACCCTTTTAATTTTAATTTTATACAAAAGGAATCTATTTCTACGATGTGTTTTACTAAACTAAAAAAAGGAATGTTTCTTTTAACATACATGGCGACAACGACCTTTTCCGACGCCATGTGTATTATTTGGTCTTTGTCTTCCTCAACAAGCCGTAATGTTTTTTAAAATAAAATAAATACCATACACTCTTTTTATGTATTTTGGTATTGAAAATGGTTTTTATAATGGATTTTTTATGTCAATATATTTAAGTGATATATTTTGATCGAAATGTGTAAATGTTATCTTTCCATTATATTTGTTTTATGTCTTATGGTTTTATAATGGTACTTGGACATTTGACCGGTGGTTACGTGATAAACCATTTGACGGGTGGTGCCTTGAATACCAGGATGAGTGGTTACGTTATAACCCCTAGTGCATTGGTTATGGAAGTCGGCCGTATGGCTATTCCATTTAGTGATATGTGTGGAAGTCGACTGTATGGTTATTCCATTAAATGTATGTTTATGTCCCAAGTTACCTTTATAAGTTATGTGTTCTTTATATGGGTTTTATGGTAATATTTTGGTTACAAAAGGGTAATTAATGATCTTTTATTCAGTCAAGAGTTTTTACTACTTTATAAAGGTGAAAATTATTACATTGATAAAGTATTCATGGTTTACTTGTTGTTTTGAAAAACTAAAAGTTTTCATTCTTTGTATATCCCTTAGTGAGCTTTTTATGCCCATCCCAAGTTTTTTTTTGAAATTTATTTCACAGGACATAATGTGGAATAGGGTCCTGGATGGGATCAAGGAAAAGTCATGTTGTCTTAAACATGGAACTAGACAGGACTCTTTTTTTAAGAGTTCCTGTTTTGTAAAAAAAAGGAAACTCTGTAGAAGTGTCTACTGTGTGATCTTTTGAGATGTAATAGTTATGATATAATTTTCTAAACCTCTAAACCTGAAAAGATCCTCAATGGGAATTATTCATTTAATTCAATATAAAGTAATGTTTATGGCTGGGGCCTTATAGTACTCTTCCTAGATTCTCACTTCCTTGGGCTCTGAGGACCTAGAATTGGAGGAAAATTAATTATCCATTCCACTATAATCCAACCAAACTCATATAGTATGATTTTATTTATATCCCACATCCCCACCCTTTCCTTCTTCGAAATTGTGGTAAACTTTCATCACCCAACACTAAAAAGGTGTTCTGAGAAAAAAAAACAGCAAGCCATATCATTATGAGTTCTAGAAGGATAGGGCTTTATACTAACTGATCTCACACTATCTTCGTGTCCCACTACAAACCCCTATCATGAATAAGAATTTCTTTTTAAATCGAATGAACCATCCTCACATATTTCTTAGATCATATCCTTTTAGGGGAATTTTCGGATCTCGATACATCTTCATATGAGGGATATTTTCTAAAATAGATTCTTAGAACCACACATAAACCCATTTCCTCCCATAAGTCTCCTTGAACCTTCTTTGATGATGAACTGACCCCCAAATCAAGCCTTATATGAGAAAACAAATCCTCTACCTCTTGCTCAGAAATTCTAAAACATTCCTCTTTTTAAGAGACTATATAGTTTTCCAACTCCCTAGTGTCCAGTGGATCCACCATTGAGGTTATGCAGGCTATTATAACCTTCAAGATGTTGATACAATCCTACAATTCCTTTTCTGTCATATCATCTCCCAAATATGGAGGTTTCTCCCAATAATTACAAGAAAATCCACATTGTCAACTCTTGAAATCATGAAAAAGATGCCAGCATGATGAACACGATAAAACCCATAATTAATAAAATACCTTTTTATGTAGACATAATTCTACTTCAACATCTATTTATATGAAATACAATAGTTTCTTTGAGATTTTGACATCAGTACAAATCCTCATAGAAACTGGATAAAAATGGCATGGGTAAAGTGATCTGAGTAGAGAAAATGACCCATAATATTATCGATCAAATGATGAATCTATGAGTTTTTAAAGGTTAATGTAAGAACAAGAAGTGATATCCAAATTGCTGATATGGGGGAATCATGCTTTAGGTGAAATTAAAATAACCACTAAAAGAGAGGAAAATGGAATCCTAAACTAACCATAGCATTCACATCTATAGAATCTAAAAATGATTTATTACCTCTTATTGATAGTTTAATAATGCATGAATACATTTAAGTGTACTAATTTTATAGATAAAAATATATCCAAAATATATCATTATGTCTGCCATTTATCCCTTGTTTTATTATCATAATCTACCTTGAAATTGACATCAAAGTTGTTATTCCTATGCCACAACTGAAATTATTATCAATAGGTCAATATGTATTTGGATAATTAATTTAATGGTGATTATTATAGTATTTTTATATATTAATGTGTAGATTTCATTTTTTTCCATGTTTGATTGAAAAACCAAGAATAAATAACTATTAGGCCCTCTGCTTTAAGACCATGGCTTTAAAGAATCAATGTAAAATCTTAACATTTTATGATTGTATGTATTGATATTGATAGATATATGATGAGAAATTTATACACGTGATAAATATATTCAATATTAATAGAGATATCTACTATGTATAGATACTTATAAGCAACTAGGTGAGGAAGTTTCAATATTTCTAAATGGAAAAGGGAAGATCATAAGCAATAGAGAGTCCAACTTTGGTTTTCTGAACTCGATGTATATTGATGCTTGTCTGAAGATATTTTTAATGATGTTATTTAAATATTGAGAAGTATTTGAGTTGGTTAGTGAATGTTTTTACACCATTTAAAAGAGGTATGTAATTTGAAGTTAAAGTAAAAAATGATAATGACCCAAAAGAAAATATTTTTTCCATATAGTATGTCTTTAAACCAAAAGTATTTTCATCATAAGTCTTTCTAAAAGAACAAAAGTATTTGATTTCTATTTATATCCTTTTATATATTAATCTTTTTATGATTATAATATGTTCAGGTGTAGTAAGTCTTTGAAATTATCATCTTAAGCATTTATAAAGTTGATCTAAGTCCTTCCCGTTGTAAGACCATCCACTGAGAATAATCCTTCATAAGAATATGTGTTAAAAAAATGAAAAATTATGAGGTTTTAATTACATATGAAAATGATGATATGAGTTCCACACCACATGTTAGGAGTTTTCATGGAATAAATATATAAATACATGAAGATTGAATTTTTAATGAGTTTAAAAAAATTGTATTTTCTAGATAATTTGGAAGAAGTAAAAACTATATTATTTAGGTTATTTAATCATGGTTGATATTCATGTATGTTTGAATGAGAAATAAATAATGAATCTATTTTACTAATTTTAAAGAGAATATCAATCCTTTATCCAAATATCATATAGTTTCTATATTTTGAATATTTTCAATAGTATGTATATGATATTATTTTTTGAGTATTAATTATCAAAGTATAAAAGATTAACATGGTGGTGAAAATATTGACAGAGCATAGAAACATCAAGTTTACATATTTAAAATATATATAAAGATCAATACTATATTTTATCAAATAGATGAAAATATTTTAATTTGGGAGAAATTGATGAATAATTAGATGTGTTGTATACCAAATAATTCATGAAAGATGAGTAAAACATAGATCACTCAATTGTAGGAGGAAGTCCGGAGGCCCTAAATTATGTTGGAGATCTTGAGGGAGTACCTATGGAAACCTATTAACCCATCATCTCATGTATTAAAACCATCATCATTTAATATTTTAAACACTAAGGGGAATCTGAAGGTATTTAATCTTTAGATTTTTTATTAATGGTTTGTTGTATCTTCCAGTGGACTTTGGAACTCATGGAGAGATGAGTGGACTCTTTTTTAAATTATTATTAAACATAGTGAATAATACATGTTGTTTTGTATAAAAATTAAGGAAAGAGTGGAAATTTTAGCTAAATATTAAAATATTGTGCGTTTCTCACATCCTTATTATTATTGCACATGAAGGTGAAGATGTCAGAAATACATAATGGCATTGAGAACCATAATAATTTATAGAGGTTGGATAAAAATATAATAACTCATAAAACATAGATATATCACTGATTCAATACCCCTTATTAGTGATATTGTCAGATTAGAAAATAACAAGTGGTAACCAAGCCGAATTCCCTCTTAAATATACAAATAAAAAATGAGAATAAAGAATATGCATTCTTTGAGTACTCATTGAGTATATACATTATATTGAAAGAAAAACCATAGTTTGATAAATAGGATGCTTTTATTCCTCATTTTACTCAGCCTAGATGTTAAGGATATAACTATAGTAGTTTTTTCACCCATCATTGATGATGCTTATATAACCCAAACATATAAGAGAAATATACAATGAGATGGAAAATCTCGAAATTCCATCTTGATATACCTATCATAAATGGTTTAAACAATGTTTATGGGCCTTCAAATTATAAATTAGATATTGGAAAAATCCAGAAGCAGTTATAAAGGAAATATCATTATAAAGGAAGCGGAGCTACAAGTATAGAGGAGTAAATTTAAGAATATTAAAAAGGATGATGATGATTATATAGAAGACTATTTCACCTAGGTAAATGAGATTTTAAGTATCATTTGAGGATTTTTTGGGAAAATATATGATTTTATAAAATTTAATAAGGTGAAGAGAAACTTCAGGGACTGATTGAATTCCTTGGATTCAAATTTTTTAGAAAGGGAAGATCCTTTAATAGATGATGTTCATAATATTTTCATTGAAAATGAAATGATAAGGGATCAAATATTTAGAAAAGCTAAAATATGGGTTATCATTTTCATTCCTGAGAAAGTTAAAATTCAAGGAAGAAGATACTATTGTATCCAATGACTCAAATGCTAAGAATAATGAAAAAATAAACTAACTTTTTTTGATTTTATCAATATAATTTAGGAAGGGAAAAGGAAAAACCAAATGGAATAAATTATTGAGATGTTATAATTTCAATGATATTGGTCATAATATAAAAAATTTCTCAAATTAGTTTATTGTAGAATAATAATCAGATGAGTAGCATAGGAAAACAAAAAAATATATAATATTTAGAAGAAATATTTCACCAAAAAAATTAGAGGATTTCTGAGAAAAAAAAGATATAAATAACTCATGAAGTCGTTCAGATAAATGTAAAAAACGTGAGTGGGTTCATGAGAAAATTAAACTGTTCAGTAAATGAAAAAAGAAGTTGTTAAAGGAGAATTATAAGAGAATTAAGAAAGGAGGAGATGATCAAAACAACTAACCTATGTTGATAACATCAAGAAGAATAATTATAGATAGCTGAATAAGAAAATATAATCAGTGACTTTGAAGAGAAGTTAGTTTCAAGATAAAAAGATATTGAGGGGATACTACCAATCTATCCTTGTGTTTCAAAATTAATTGAATAATGTCATAAAAGACTTTAGAATTTATGATAAGGTTAATGTTTAATTTTCCCAAGTTAGTGATATGGGTTTCAATTGAAATGTGATATATGTACCTAATTTATCTCAATATATGTATAGAATTTATTATAGTGCAGTTAAAGATTCTTCATAAGTGTTTTACCTAGAATTAGGATGAGTGTAATTATTAAACATAATAGGAATGGATATATAATCCAAGAGGATCACTTCCCCTTGGACACAATGAGGCATTTTTACAACAGAGAAACAAAATAAGAATTATAAATAGATTTATTGTCAGGATTTAATGTATAAGTTTGGATGGTCTTACTAGTTCTATAGATGTTATAGGGAAAAAAACTATAATTTTTTTCCTTAATATGTAATTTCTATGTAAGGGGAAATAATTATGAAGGGTTTTTTGAGATTGTTCAAGTATTAATTTAAAGACAAAATATGATGTGACAAAAATATAACCAAATTTATTCACCCAGGAAATTTTTTTATATTTAGAAGGCATGTCTTATAGGTGTTGACTGGAAGGTCACAATGCCATGGAATCCACGAATAAAATTTTAAGAGATATTCCTTTACTATGAAAGGGAAAAAAATTAGAAAGAAACATTGTAGGTCAATAAAAAAAGTTAGATATATGACCAAGAAAGGGGTATATGGATAATATAATAGATAAATAAGAATTGAACAATAATGTTAATGGATGATAAGTGTCTGTTCATTAATAAAAAATCATGAATTAGTATTTGTATGTAAACATATATTTTAAAATTCAAAGAAAAATGTGTAAATGGTATGGGAAAATTGGGTATGGAATAATATAGTGCATGAAAATTATACTATCTCAATAAGAGATAATGGAAGGGATGATTCAAGAAAAAATATATGTGGTTTCATTTGCAATTGAGGTGGATAAAACTACTCCCTGCAAAGAATAATTTTAAATGAAGAAAGATGAAAAGTAAAATATTGATTCTGAATATAGGAAAATTAGTGAAAATAATTATTCCTATTGAGAGTTTTGAAGAAAAGAGATTTATAATGTGAGAGGAATCTCTTAAACGGATTGTTCCATTTATGTAACAAAAGAATCCTCCTTATACTTTATAAATATTGTTTATTTTTGCTAACATAAATGAAATTCAAGGAATTTCTTGAGTGTTGAAAAAATAGATATAAAAGAAGGAATTAATCATGTATTATTTCATCTACCATAAAGAGGATAAATTTATTGCATCCCTTCATAGGAGGGGTGAATGAGACAAAACCATCATGTAGTGAATTTAGATAATAAGGAAAATATGTAGTTCATAATGAATTTGAATAAGAAACCTCTGGAATGAGATTCTAGGTATGGTGTAACTTGTATGGAATTTTTATCGATATAATATATAATACTGGTTTTATATCTCTTATAATCTTTATTAGTTTAGCCTTTATAGTCTTATAATAGGTAACTAAAGGTTCTTTGCTAATAAAACCTATGGTATCATCCTTCTCCAAAGAAGGTAAACAGTGATTTTCATATTCAATAAGGTATACGAGTACATTTGTTCTAGAAATATAGGAATAAATTGAGATAAGATGACTCGCATATTATGATTTAAATTTATTTTTGAATAGTGGGAAGAAATAAGAATATATAGAGATACCCATATTGAAATTGGTGTGTACTGTTATTGGAAAAATATTCCAAGGGGGAGATTGTGGTGACTAATTTAGAATTGTATTTTTTTCAAGTGAGTCAATTTTTGTTTTGTGAGTGGATATAATTTTTCTTCATGAAGGATTTTTATAGATCATAATTAATAAATGGATGTAATTCTTAAAAGGAAAACCAATAGTAGGTGGTTACTAGGGATAATGCGTGAAAAAACTATCAAGAAATATTAAAAATTAAGACTTAAATGTGAAGATTAAATAAAATAATGTTCAAATTGATATAACAAGTGTTGTGGAGTTGAGTGAACTATCCTCAATATTATGGTGATGGATATTTTTTAAAATATATTATAAGATTAATGTGGGAATGTTTAATGATTATTGAATGTAATATGGAATAGTTGGAGTAATAGAGAGTCCAAATATGGAATGTTGAGCAAGAAGTGTATTGAAGTTATGTGAAGATATCATGAATTAAGTTATGAGAATCTTGATAAGGCTTGGAGTTGGTTTGAGAATGTTTTTTCATCTCCGAATATTCTTGTTCTTGATCACCTTAGGAATCGAGTACAAATTACAAGCTTTTGGAAACACCCAGAGTGGGAATCGCCTAGTAGAGAAGAAAAATACTTCTTGGGATATGGGGATTACAATCGATACTATGATATGTAACTTCTTTTTTGCCTTTTTATTTTTTCTGACTTTCTTGTCTATGTTTGACGTTGTATGTGGGACACCGGGCACCCTTAAACCATCTTTTTAAAATGAAAAAAAAATTATTTTCAAGTATGTATTCATAAAATAAAAACATTTTGAGTGTTTCAAGACATAACAATATGATGATTTAATTATCACACCTCATGAGTAAATTATATAGGTTATAAATTAAAGACATTATCCACATAATTATATTTAAAGAATATAAAACAAGTATCTTTTATGATTTCAATTAAGGAAATAACTGATTCTTGGGCTGTTTTTAATAAGGTGTCTTAATCAAGATTCAAGTAAGTTTTAATGAGAAATTAATTAGTAATTTATTTGACTAATTTAAAATAGAATATCACAATTGATTGGGAATATAATGTATTTTCTATATTTCAAATATGTGGAATAATATTCATATTTTATTTTTATTGAGTATTAATTGTGTTTGTAACAAAGAATAAAAAGATGGTGAAAATATTTAGAGTGCATGAAAAGAAAAAGTAAAAGAATTATAAAGAACTAATAACCTTGATATTAAATTATTTTCAATATAGTGAAGTAGATGTGGAAATGTTTTATTAAATAAAAAGTGGATCTACTATACACTTGAGAACTAATAAACATCTAGGTAGATCTTTACCATGAAAGATCTAGAAAAATCCTCGATAATATCACTATTTTTGAAGTTATTGATAGATTATATATGCCTAAATACTAATCTAGTTACCCATAGAGGAAGAAAAACATGCAGTAGTGTAGAATAAACCAGGAGGAAGTTTCTGATATTTATTTGTTGGAACTATTGTTGATGGTTTTTTGTATCTTTTAGTTAACTATGGAAGTCCTAGAGTGCACAATGGAATGTGTGTTATACATAACATTTCAAGATAATAGAGAATCCATATTAGGGGTATAAACGACATGGAAATTATTATACCATTTAGTTTAGCCTTTTAAATATTAGGTGCTTCTATTTTCATTATTATTATTACTCATGAAGGTGTGGTGAGGAGAAATCATTTATTTGATTGATAAGAATAGTAATTTCAAAAGAAAAGGGTTAAATGAGATTAACACATAAAAAGAAAAGAGGAAATTTATTAACAACCTCTGCAAATAATTTACCAATCACATATGGGAATAAAAAATGTCATTTGTGATATACCCAATTTCTCTCCAAAAATATATCTAAATTTCTATAATGGCTGGAGATATGGAAACTATTGAATTTTGATGATATTTTTTAGATAATGGTATAATATTATTTTCCATGACCTAATTCCCCATGAAATGTTTATTTATTTAACGTGTTTTATAAAATCATTATATGACTACCTCGTACAATTATAAACACTCATATATATAAAAAACCATTATATATCTATGAAATTTTCAATCGTGATATAAAATATTATATCCATTTCCAAAAATTATTTTCTTGTAATATTTTTTAGTTTTAGTATAAAATAAAGGGTATAAAATTCTTCCTCTTGTTATCCTTTATTAAAAAACTAATAAAAATTTCCCATTGAAAATAATTATCTCATGATTCATGTTTGTGCCAAATAAAGAATAATAACTCCTCTCTTCAACTGCATTTCAACTAATCACACAACAAGACCTCTATTATTTTGTTCAGATTTCTATATCAACCCTTCATAATATTACAAACCCCTCCAAAATGAAATAAAATGTAGTTACTTTCATATATCATTATAAAAACAAAAATTATGGGGATCAACACATTTGTAAATTACATTTCTAAATAAAAAATCATTCATTAATTTAAGGTATCAAATTTGTCCACACATAAACTCATGATTTTGGATGTGACTTCAAGGCTATCATGGAACTCAGAATAATAATTTAAATTTCATAAAAAAGAACTAATATGAAGGTTCAAACTAATGTAAATATGAGTGAGTGATCTAAGGGCATATTTAACAGTAATATATTACAAAGATGGAATGTATATAGATACTGAGAAGGAAAAAGGTGTGTATAATTAATGTGAAATGATAGAAGTAAGTGAGTCAGGTTAATACTTTCGGTAACTAGAAAAAATTTCTAGAATAGAAAAAATGATATATTAAGGGGAAGAAAAATTGATATATCTTCATGATAATATGGTTATTTTAAGATAAGATATCATTAGAATTTGAAAACTCTGGGTCATTTGCAAATAAAGTTTTATTCATTTAAGAATATTCATTAAAATAGTCCCATTAAATACATTGATTTATTATAGTGGGTAAAATAAATTAACACTATCTTGAAATTTATTTTCATATGATGATACATCAATAAAAATAAATAATTTAATTGAATGGAATAATGGACAATAATAATTAATTGTGGACTTTAAGGAAGAAATAATAAACATGAATATATTCATAAACTAAAATAATCATTTACTTTCAATGAATTTGACCATATAACATGATTTTACATGTAAATATATTACATGATAACAACATAATTGAGATATAGAGTATAGAAAATAAATGAATTGTAGAGGATCTTATATATTTAGTGAAAGTCATCCAATCATTCATTTACCTTTAACTTCCTCTCTCCTTAAAACTCTAGCTTTCACATGCTCAAATTCTCTTACCATTAATTTTCTCCACTTTTTATGAGTCTTTGGATTAGTATATTGATTAGTATTTATTGAATTATCCCTCCAAAATATATCTACCATTCTAGTATAAGAGTAATCCCAACACTTTTCTCAAGTTCACAGATACTCATCTGCACCCCTAAATGGGACATGTAGTGGTCATCACTATTCATCATCTTCTCTACCATGACTCAACCATAACTTCCTAAAAAATCCCTAACAGATGTGTATCTTGATTTTGATCTATGAATTATGTATATAGATAAATTTCCTAAAATAATTCAATATTTAATTCTTCACATGACAATATCTAAATATTTCTTCATTGTAGTTTTCTTTTTTTCGGATCACCATGCTTTAATTCATAGCTCTAAGAATTTTAGTGCATCATGGTATTTTAATTTTTATTAAACACTTTATAAGTTTCAAACAATCCTTTAATTTCTAAAATTTAATGATACACCATAATAAACTTTTCCCCCACAAATTATCATATGTATTTCACTTGACTGTAATAGTGGATTCTCTAAATTTTGATGACGTTTAATTATATCACATATCAAATTCTGGGGAAAATACAAAACCTCTAAAAAAGTATGGCTTAAAACGAATAAATTATAAAAAACTTATTAATATGGAGTAATTTTATTTTCATGATACAATCTGATTAGAACTTTACAATTAATAATGTATGTCCTAGAGTAGTGTTTCGATGTTTGACCTCTTAAGAAGTTTCCCATGGATCGTGTGAGTAAGGAAAAAGAACAATGAATGACCATGATTTGACCTATAGGTAAATTGATTGTTTTGATAAGTGACTATTATTGGTAATATATTGTACTGTGTTTGGAAGTAAACTAAGGTAATATAGAATGCCTATGGGGTTAGATGGTCAGGTTCATGGCTCTAGTTGTTCAGATCATGAAAAAAGGTGTCAAAGAAAATACCCATCGTGGAGTGTAGAGGCACTAACTAGGTTTGAGGGGTTGGGTAAACAATGAGGTTGTTTTGTATATATTCGATTCTTGGGGGTATAATTACATTAATCATACCCACCAAAAACATAAATTGGAATGTCCGGCCATAACCCCCTAAGGGATAGCCCACCCATCAAACCTTAATTATTCAATAGATTGCTTGTTGTCCCAGTGGGAATAAAAGCCCATAACATGGCCCTAAAATACCATATTTGTTACCTGAAGGACCAGCAGTTAATAGTTTGGCTATAGTACCCTGGATGATACTGTACTTTCTACAATATTGTCACCACTACAACTCCTACTACAGTACCCACCACTGCTACAAAATCATTGGTTCTACAGTTCCACCAGCACTACAGTACTTCTATTATTCCAATACAGTTCCACTACAGTACCATATGCCCAATGGGGTTTGAGCCCCCAACATCATGTAGTATTACATGGTTTTGTTACCACTAAGACAAATCCCAACTATATGAGGCTATTGTTCTTTAATGTGGGGAGAGTGTAACACCCCAATAAAAGTAATGATTTAAATACTAAATGTTAATTTCCACGTAAACAAGGTGCACCCTTCTTTTTTAGATCCTTATTTATTAATACTTAATGTTTAAGTGTCATTGGCATTGAGTAGTGTTAATATGGGTTACCCCCTCGGATGTTTCCCATGGTGTGTGTGGATGATGATAAATCACACTGAAAGAGAATTAGTTGGCTTGTAGTAATCATTAGTATTATAAGTCATTATGGAATATAATACCATGTTTTATGTTAGTAATTAAATCCATGTATTATAATATACCCATGGGGAATATGTTAACTTTTTTTTCCTAAGGAGGTCAGTTCATGAAAAAAAGAATTTATATTTATATTGACCTTCCCTATGTTTTGAAAACTCTCATGTTCTTATGTACCATATAGGTTGGGGAAGAACAATACTATGTATCACAAATATTTCTCTAAATAACCTTATATATCATTTTTCATGGTAGAATTATCATCTACATTACTTATTCCCTAAAATATTACCATATGTATTAGAACTAAGTGGGGTAAATCTTCCAAAATTTCAACCTATTAGAAAAATTTTAAACTTCTCCATGAATTATATTATTTATAACAGTTATTCCTCAAAACCCATTAAATAATACATATGAAATCATACAAGAAAAATTTCAATCCTTGTGAAAAATATGAATTTAATATTTCAAATTAAAAAATAATAATAGGGAAAAAATAAATTCCAAACCGAGAAATATGATTTGAAAATGTATTCCAAGATATCATATTTAATATAAAAACATAGAAAATTTGAAAATTTGAAACCCAAAAAAAAATCATTCAAAATTACTTAACGATATCATTTCAATGAAATTTCCACCAAATTCAAGATAAATATTAGTTATTAATGAATATAAAAGACAATGCAAACAACATTTAACCAATTTAGAATAAAAAATAATCATTTTTACAATAATAATGAAAAAATAACTCTTTCAATTAAAAATGATCATTATTCAAAATATTTTTAATTGAGACATATTTAATGTCAAAAAATAAAATAACATGATAAGAAATTTACAAAAACACTGTATTAAAATAAATCAATATAAATTTTCCCTATATTTATGAATAAATAATTATTATTCCAACAAAGAGGAATTTTCTTGAATTTTTCCTCAAGGGATTCTATCAGGTAAAATCATATGATTTCACTCTAAAAAGAAATGGTTTTGGAAAAATATTTTTTGCTATTATGAAAAAACATGATAACATTTTGAAAAATAAAAAAAAAGAAATTATCTAACCTCATTTTGAATTTAATTATTCATAAAACATCTATTTTTCTCATAAGTAAACATATATGAATTATTTAGAATCTCAACATAATTAAATAAAACTAGATATATGAGTTATAAAAATAATTTAAAACACAAAATAATTAAACTCATTCAATAGATTATGTATACAAAGCTCCACCAATATTTGGAGTACATTTTCATACCATTTAAAATAAAAGTATATTTTTTAAATCAAGAAGTTCAAATTCATTTATTATATTAAAATATACACTATAATTTCACTAAAAAACGTTTCTAAATATATAAATTAAAATATGTCCCCAAATTGATTTCAATGAGGAATGAAATTTATTAATTACCTTAAGGTTAAAAAAATATCAATCAAAAGATACATTTTATACAACTTATTATGCTAAATTATGCATAAAAATTTGTAAATTTTAAAAAAATGATTATATTTTTATGTGAACTTCCAGAAATATAGTTTTTCATAAATTAATACCTATACCCCACACCTAAAACCCAACAACGTACCTAATATTGGATTAAAATTTAGGATATCTATTAATAAATTTTATGTTTAAAATGATCTTATATTTTTTCAGTACAAATTCATTAAAAAATGATATAATAAATTCATAATAGCTTGTTAACTACTAGTTCTAATAATCATAAAACAAATATAACATTATGTGTACATTATATTTTTGGATGGAATATTTGAATTTATCAAAAAATATAGAAAATATTATGTAATTATTTATTTTTTGAAAGTAATGGTACTTTATAAAAACATATAAAATTTCCATACAATATAAATAATGTTTTTGTTGATAAAACTGAAATTAAATTCAGTTTCATAAAAATATTCATCAACATGGACAAGGGCAAGAAAACAAAAATCAATTAAATCAAATATTTATAATGAATTCAATATATCAAATTTTTTTATATCCCATGGAAATATTCTATAAGATATAAATAAAACACAAAAAAAATCCATCACTGTAGTGGATTTGAGAAAAATCAAACACAGGAGATAAAAATAGACACTGTTATGTTCTAAATATAGTCCTTTAAGCTTGAAAATAAAAACTATGGCTTAATAACTAATGTTTATAGTAAAAAGAGGCATCACATTCACATCAACAATTCTTTTAGAATTGACACATTTCAATCCTTATTTGATGATATAGTAAGGAACTAGGTGTTTCTAGGGGTGTTATATGATCCTCCCAAAACACTTCCTCATTTTAAACCTCTATGTTACCAATAAAAATTGTTTTCATTATTGAGTTTTGAAGAAGATATTCGTAGAGAAGTTTTATGCTTTAACTAGTTTTTGAGCATTTGAAAATAAATAAAAAATCCTCTTATAAATTAATCTCAACTCTTAACTGATATTCTAGACCCAAAATGGTCAAAAAATACATTTAATAATATTTATTAGTTGACTTATGTTCATCATGATAATTTTAATATTTTTGTTTTCCTATGTTATGATTCTCTTAAAAAACTTCCTCAATTGTAACAAGACAACTTGCAATCATTTCTTATGAATAAATATTCTTCATAGGCCAAATACTATGTCATAAATTTATTCTTCAAAATTAAATTACAAAAAATAATTCTCTAAATAATGATTATTATAGTTTTTTAAATACATTTTAGGGGATAATAGGTCCATTTATATTCTAGGAAAATTAAATTTAAGATATCCTCTATCAGAACTATTTCCCCTAATTTAATTAACACTCATTTCTATTTAATTGAATAATTATATTGATAAATCCTCTTTTAGAGGAAAAATAATTGAGTTCTCAAAAATTAAAATTTCATAAAATTTTTATTCTACATCAAATTCATCAATAATTAGTTAAATTTAATTTTTAGTTAAAAATTGTAAAATCGTGAAGTTCATATTGAAGATAAGTTAAAATAAATTTAGTATTAAAATTTTCTATATTTTTTGTTTCTTATTTGAAATCACAAACTTATTACTCTATATTATTACTAATAATTTCAAAAGGATTATTTAAATAAGAGTTAAATTTTAAATTCTCATTTTCATGTTCATCCTCAACCTAAGATATCATACTCTCAAAACACTAATTTTTTAGGATTATTCATTATGTTAGAAATATGATATTTCTAATCTTCCACCTCAAAACCCAATTAAATGTATTTATAATCTATTTAATAAAAAATTAAACCATTTATATATTCAATATCATTTGATTTATATTATTTATTACATATAACTACATTATCATTATCAATGATGATTAATTCATTTTGATCATTTATTGAATCTACCATCACGCCGAGTTTTTCTTCCTTATTTTTGGATTATTTTAATTATTTTGGTTCTTTTTATTTCATTATTTTTAACCAATATCCCATGTTTCATTTTGATTTTTTTATTCCATACTTGTAAGACTCAATATTAATTTAAATTTAACTATTAATCTTTATAAATTAATTTTTCATAATTGTTTAATTTTTTAGTTTATAAAATATAACATTTTGGTTTTCCAAAACATTATTATGTTTCCATAACTAGTAATGGAAACTTTACCAAGAATTATCCCAATAACGACCATAAAATGAACTTATAGGTGTCAATCACATCAATAATAATAATCTCGTTAATCTTAAATACACTCTAAAAGTAAATGATTAAAACATCCCAGCTAATATTAAGATGTATAGATTACGAAAAAAAATGTATGTTTGTTCTATTTTTTTTATTATTTTATATTTAAGAAACACACTGATAATACTTCCCGAACAGTGATTCCAAATTCCGATGTGCACTTAATTTCATCACAATCATTAGAAAAAATTGAATATTTTTAGACAAGTATAGGAGTGGAGGGTTGAAACCAAGGGGAGGAGGGAGAATTATAAAAAGGATTATTTATCAACATGTTTCTAAAAATATGTAAATATATGGGAATATTAAGAATGAAAAGTGCATTTAGAATTATAGTGAAAAAAAATAAATGAGTGAGTGGTGTCAGTTTTGTTAGAAACTAGAACTATATGGAATGATAGATGCTAAAATGATTAGTTGGGGAAGTAAAATTTAAGTATCTTCATGATAATATGATGATATTGTGAAAAATAGACAAAAAAGGCATGAAAACTATGTAGTTATTCAAAAATAAACTAGCATTCATCTATGAATATTCATTCAACCAGTCCCATGTAGTCAATCCATTGATTAATTATAGTGGGTAATATATTTTAAAATTTCCCCAGAGATGAGTTTATATTTTCAACACATAAAGAAGAATAATGAGATGTATTTAAATGAATAATCCCCATTATGAATGAATAATAGTCTCTCAGGAAGAAATACATAATTTGAATTTAATAAACGACTAAAACAATCATTCCACCTTGATTAATTTTACCAAATTGCATGACTTAATGTGTAAGAACCTATAAATAGTACAACATAATAAAGACATGGATTAAGTAAAATAATTGAATGTTATGTGATTTTTTTTTATTTGAGTAAAATACACTTCTATAAACTTTTTTTCAAATTTATCTCTCTTAGATGATATTTACCATTAGTTCCAATAATCTTATTCCATTGATTTTCTTTACTCTATTATAATATATGTCTTTATATTTCAATTTGTATTGATTTATCAATACCTAACAAATTAATCCACCCATTGAATATTATATGGATCCCATATCTATCCTCATGATCACAAATATTCATCTTCTCCTTCAAATTGTGAATGTGGTGATCGTCACTAATTATTTTCTTCCCCACTATGAATTGAGTAAAACATCCCCAAAAATTTTATTATCGCATATAGATAACAATTCAAAACCACACATTAGTTACTAATAATAATTTTCTTTATTAATTCATTTTAAAAATATTTATTTGAAAATACCTAACATTTTCTTCATTATTTTCAACTTCATCATCCTCCCCTTGATTTTCATCATAACTATTATTATTTTATAGAAGTATGATCTTTTAATTTTTATTGAACATTTCAACAATTTATCTAATACTTGAAATTGGAAATAAAATTGATAGTATGTAAGATCAACTACCTTCAAAAATTACCTTACGTATTTCACAAGATCTTAGTAGTAGATTGTTAGAATTTTGACAATGTCCAATTGTTTCATGTATCAGCTCCAGTAAAAGAAATGACCTTACGTATTAACCTTCCTTATATTCAGAAAAATCCCTTGTTCTTATTTGTTATATCCACTAGGGAAAATCTATGTTATGTATCATTATTTCTGCTCCAAATTATCATATATTTTTTCATACATTGAATAATTATTAGGTAAATTACTTCATTTCCCAAAAATTATCTTACATATGAGACTTCAGTGTGAATAATTTTCTTTCTCTGTCAGCCCATTTACCTATATTAAAACCTTAAAAATTATTATATAATGTATCAAACTTCTCCATAAAACATAGGAAAACCATTTGAATGAAAATACACAAGTAATATTTTAATCCTTGTCAAAAATAAAAATTCTATATATAAATTAAAAACTTATAATTATTATAAGTAATGAAATCTAAACAATAAAAAATGATGTTGATATTTGGTCCATAAAAACCATTTTAATGATATAAACATGGAATCATGGAAATATTGAACCCAAAAAACCAAAAACCTTTTAAATCCACCTCAAGAAATTATTTCAACGATTGTTCTACCAAAATAATCAAAAATAATATCTCATAAAGAATTTATAAATTTAAAAAAATAATATTCTTTCAATTTTTCACCAAAATTTCCTATTTTCAAACAAATAATGAAATTATTGAATTTTACATCCAAAATGATCATTATTCAGAATATTTCCAATTACGAAACATTTAAAAACAAAAACTAAATTAATTTAAAAATAAATTTGTGGAAAAATTTATTAAAATAATATGAAATCACTTTTCCTTAAGAATAGACCTACACATCAAGAAAAAAATCCATAATATCCAGGATTCATAAATAATAGTTACTAAAATAAAATAATTAACAATAATTAAAAAAATTAAAATAATCCCCTACGATTATCTTTTTAACTCACCAGTATTCTTGAAAACCAATTGAATATGTATTATACTTTTCCTCTTGAATGGGTGAAATATATCTTCAGATTCATTAACACTATTGAAATTACTATTATTATTCATGGATACTTGTATTCTAGTTTATCAAAAAAAAATCACATAACAATCAAGGTCATTCTCTTGTATATTCATTGTGTCAATAGGCTTGTAAGATATAGAAATCTACACTTATAAATATAAAAAACAATTTAAGGACTTTTATGGTTCTAATATCTTTAAGGGTAATAATTGTAATTTATAGATATAACATTTCAATATAAAGGATAAAAAGGTGCCTTAAATCTAAATTTAAACTTATGAAAAATAATAATCAAATTCAACGAAAATATACCCCCAAAAAACATGACATAAAAATAATTGCACCCAATATCAAAATATCCTTATTATTTAATTTTTTCCATAAATAATGAAAATAGTCATAATGAGATATTCACCCACTTTATATAGCATATTTTTTCTATTTATTATTCTAAATTAGTTTTCAATTTTTATTACATTTTTCACTATTAAAAGGTATCCATGAATGTTTAATTAAAGGAAATTTTTAAATTTCCCACTTCAATAGGTGATAACATCTCACATTCTCACTGATTAATATATAACATCCCCATCTAAATCCTAAAAACACTATTTTGAAAAACAAATTCCCAAATATATCATGACAAAATACTAATAGTAGGGTAATAAGGATAAATGGTATTGTATTATTTCTCTATATAATGAAAATATATGGTATATAAAGGATTAACAAGAGATTAGAGATAAGTTTGGTAACAATGTTAAAAGGGGAATATATAATCAGTCAATGGACTTAATAATCATAATATAGTTCTAAATCTTCTTGTTTTTATGAGTTCAAAATGTGGAGTCTATTAGTGATTAATATCTTGAGAATCTCACAAGAAATGGAGTATTAAAAATAATTCATGAATATGGTTTGGAATACCTCATAAGAACATAAAACATAATATTGAAAAATGAATCATATATTGAATAAAAATAATAATTTAATTGATAAAAAATCTAGAAAATAAAATCATAAATGTGCTCGTGAAATTTCATTTACAAAGATCAACCAATATTCTAAATTCATGATTAATCAAATAAATATTATCATTCTTATCATTACTCATCCAATTATTCATCTTAATCTATCTACACAATCAATATTGGTATTTAAAACATAGTATAAATGTATTCTTAGGAATATCTTGGATTTATAGATCAAATATACACTATGAAATATTATTGTGGGATGAAATTCCTAAAATTTAAAAATCGTGAGAGCAATATAGGGAAATAAAAAGATATTTTTTAGAAGTACTCCTCTATCCACTGAAGATTTTTATCTTTTTATCTTTTCCTCCATATATCTTGGATATTTGTCTTTCCTCCTTTAACATTTTGATGGAACTATAAATTTAAAATAAACTAGTGAATGAATAAGATAAAGTCCATTAAAATAAATCCCTAAAAGCTATCTTATAAAAATATTTCTTAAGAAATAAAATTATAATCCAATAAAATTCTAAAATAAATCCCTAAAATCTATCTTATAAAAATATTTCTTAAGAAATAAATATAAACAATTATGTTCCTCATGTAATTTTGTTTCTTTAGTATTTATTATAGACATAATCTCGCAATATCATGTAACAAAATATTGGAATGAAATTACCTGATTTGGATCAAGAAATAGTCTATGTTAGGATTCTTCCATATTGATGAGTGTTCTTAATTTATCTAAAAAAACTTTTATCTTCCTTAGGGTATCTATTTATACTCATTTAGTGGACCAATACATCAATATTTAGTCACTATTATAATCTCAAACCAAAATTATTGGCACTTTTTATCACCTTCTTCGTAATATATTAGCTAACATATTCAATCCCTTTAACAAACCCTCTTTTATTTTTTATTCTCCTAAACTTATCCACTCTATATTTTATATCCAATAGATCCTTATTTTATTTCATGAATGGAATTAATATCACCACTTAAATACTAACCTTCTTTATTATAATTTTTAATCACGTAATTTTGGAACCAAATTATGGAATTTTGGATTTGTTGTCAATTATTTTTCAAAATGAGTGAATTAGTTGTTGATATATGAGTTTTGAAATTATAGATATTTTTTGTGAAGAACTAAATCATTAAAATACTAGAATATGGATCAGGACAGAAACTTTTGTTTATGTTGGAATAAACATGAATTTCCAAGGATTTACTAGATTAACATAAATATCATGTAGACATTTTATGGGAATTTTCATAATGTCGAATGAGTAACCCACACTACGATACATGGATCATGTCACAATATAAATGAATGAGACATTATCTTTTAGCTTTTGTAATTGTAATCAAAATAGGTATAGAATATTATTTACAGATAATAGTTTTATGAAAATACAAGATTGATCTAAAAATTAAGAAGAATTCATCATGATGCAACACATGGATTCCCTCATGATTGGAAAGACTGTGATATGATGATAGTACAATGAAGATATCACGAAATTGTTTTCATAGAAAAATGGAAATTTATACTAAGAGATCACTTTTCATTAAAAATAGTTTTGGTCTAAATAAAAATCACACCGCAATTTTATGTCCATTATAATTAATCCCAATGTTATTTTTATAACAAAATGATATTGTGTCATGGAGCATCTCATCACATCATAATATAAATATATATTTTAATTAAATACTGTATCATCCAAACTATTACCTAATATTGATGTTTTCCATTTTGTGGTTTAATAATAAGTGTAAAATTCAAGTAGAATTGATAAACAAACACCGATAAAAAGAATTAATATTTTTTTTGGAAAATCTACTATATATTTAAAGGACAATCAATTGTGAAAATGTAATAAGAAGTTTCTAGGGATTGAATTTATGTAAGAGTAGGCTAAAGGTGGTAGATATTTTTGAATTATAATTTTAATATAAAATTACATGATATGATATAGTAGAAGTGTTATTTTTTTTAATAAATTGATATTATCAAAATCTATGTAGAACATTGTAAAGAAAATTATTAGAGAGTTTATAAATGGATGTCCTTGAAAAATATTGAATTTGATAAGTGATTTTTTACTAGTTTGTTTATAATTAAAATTAGTTATATAAGATGAGTTTTTTTGAATCATTTTGATGATCGAGTAATAAATATTATAGAATCTGAGAGAAAATTCTTTCTAGCGGGTGTTTTTTTATTTACTAGTATTCTATTATTTTGAGCTATAATTCAATAAAAACAATTATTATTTCTCTCGTAGAATCTAGTGGGTGGAAGAGTGTAAGAGTTCATTAACCTTGACAAGTACAGCGTTTTACATATATTTTTTAATAAAACATTATTGGGGAAGTGATTATTCGGCATATAAACATATCATTGATATGTTATCATTTGGTATTTCTCTGTAGAGGTTAACTAAGTAAAATTATAGTTCCTAGGATCTTAATATTTCAATATTTTGATTGTGTAATTATGTGATTATTGTGATATGTAATAAGTTTCTAAAAACATTAAAATATAGGATCCATTTTATTTTATGATAAGATTTAATTTTTGGAGACACCAATTCACAAACCATATCATGTTGTGTATTTTGAACTCATGTTACAAAAGGTGGTATTAGAGCCACATGTTAAGGATTAATAATTTTGGTAATGAAATATACTTTCATGGTAAATATTTTTAATACAAATGTATTAACTTTGATTTATGGTTCTAGTTATTAGGTGAGGAATAATAGATAGAAATATCATTTTTTACCACATGGGATTCATATTATATTGGGAGATGTTCTTGAAATACAATTCAATAATACTATGAAGTTATCTATGTTAGAATAAAATGGTAAATTGAGGAATGTTAAAGAAAAGCCTTGAATTTATTTTCAAGAAGAAATTTTAATTTGATTTATATGAAGGAGATAAGTTTCGATTCAATAAAACTAATGTATAAAATTAGTTCTTACATTTTGGAATGTGAAAAAAACAAAAAAGGAAAAACTGAAAGATCATTATAACAGTTTTAATTATAAAAATAAGAGAACATGTGAAAATATTGATCGTTTGGATAACCACCATATTTATTTTTTTATGCTATTTAGGTACATAAATATTTAATGAAAGAAGTAGATATTATGATTAAATTCATTCATTTATTTGCATCATATTATAATATAAAAGTGTCATCATTCTAAGAAGTAAATCATGGGAAATTATATCATTATAATATACATACAAATATGTCCTCTTATGAAATTAGAGTGATGATAGAAATTTTATCATAACAACAATAAAAAAAGTTGAATTTAAATACTTGTATAATAATGAGATTCATGAGTTTGTTAATGGTGAAAATATGTTAGTGATGAGTTCCTATAAGTTATAGAAATAATTTTTAAGATAGGTAAAGGTAGGTTTGTTTAATGTTTCTCTTAGCCTATTTTCATTATGTAATGGTTGGTAAAATTACTACTAGGTGTATAAAATCATGTTATAGATTTGATTCTAAGGCTCAAATCACTAAAAACAAAAAAAAAAGTTCTCCCCATGATGGAACATCAATTCTTGAAATACAATTGAAAATAAATGTTAAATAAAAGTTTTCAAAGCATGGAAGAAGTTAATGTTGATTAATATTTAGTGGATGTTATGGAATCTAATTTTTATTAGGCACACAATGTTTTATGATGTATACAGTAGAGAAAAAAACTGAAGTAAAATATACTTATCAATTAGTGGGATTTGTTTATATTTAAGTTAATTTTGAAGGAGCTCTTCATGATATTGAATTAAAAAGAGAGAAGAATATAAATTTTAGAGGATTTATAGAATAATCCTCAAGTTTTTATTGTGATCATGAAGAAAAATTTTATTTTATATGGAATGTTTTAGTAAAACATCAAAAATTATCAAGTGAAACTTGAATAATTAGTTAACTATAGGAAATGAAATAAAGAGTATGATAAGGAAATTAACAATATTAATGTATCTATCAGGTATAGAAATGTAAATATTAAAGGACACAGAGAAAAAAAGTCTATAAAAATAATTCACATGTATAAAAGAAATTAATTTAAATTATAGAAGATGTTAAAATATAGAAATTTTTTAGGTAAATAACTAAAATAAAGGGTTGGACAAGCACAACAGGTGATCATGAGGTTTTGAACACTTAGTGACCCAATAATATGGGTAAAACCTATCTTGGATAGGATATTGAAATATAAAAAAATGGTAGAATATGTGATGATCAATGATATTTATAAAATATTATAAATATCATAATCATTGATAAATGATAAAAAATCAAGGAGTTAATCCAAACCAATATATAAATAGAGAGACTGAAAAAACAAGATTTTACCTATTGTGAAGTTATAATTTTTTGTATAATTTTTCCACATGATGTAAAATTGTGATTAAGTGGTAATATATTTGAAATGTGATGTAATTGTAAATTAGAAAATAAGATTTAAAACATATCCTTAATCTGAAAATATAAATTAAATTTATATATATTTCATCAATAATTCTAGATTTTGTCAAGAAGCTATTAAGTTTTTGAAATTAAGAGGAAGGATTTATTCTTACCAAAAAGATGGAAGGATGTGGAACTATCCAACATAATTCTATTGGATTGAAAACATTATCCATTAAGGAAAAGATTCTAACTTGATTGTATCTACTAAAAAATGAGAAGATACAATCTAGTATTGTACCTCCTCATGGAATTTCATGGAATGAAAATATATAGAATTAAATTAGAAAGATATAATATTTTATATATAATTAAATGATATGAAAATAGTATTTAGTGAATTTTAATTATTGTTATTCTTGCCATATGACATGAAGCATGAATCTTTTCAACAATATTAATTTTGAGTCAATAAAAAGAATTGGTTTGGAAATAATGGATCTCTATAGAACAAGGGATGTTATAAAATATTATCTGATTAATATGTATAAAAAATATTGAATTTATCTTATAATGTGGTATTTAATGAAATTTATTGAATTTAACTCAGTTATGTGACTCACGAATTAAATTTATATTCATCCAGAAATGTAATTTTATCAAGGTAAATACTAAAAATTTCTTAGTGTAGGGATATAAATTGAATGATTATTTGTATTTGGTAGACAACAATGAGAACACTTATAACATCCCTTTTTCCATAATGGTTTATAAATTCATGGGAATTTAATTTTTTTGTTGGAAGATGGGAAAAAATAATTTTTATGCTTCAAAACATAATTCCCTGAGATTTATTAGGTTTTTATATTGTGTTTTTTATGGAAGTTAATGCTCAGTAAGTGTCTTGGGATTTTAGGGCGGTTTTAGGTTGGTACAACCTATAAAACCACATTTTTTGGAAAGAAAAGGGAAGGAAAAAAGTTCGTGCATGGTTAGTGCTAACCGTGTACCTCTACCATGCATCCATATAAGGTGTGGGACAATGTTTGAGAAACCATTAACCTAGGGGTGCAAGGTTGTGTTAGCCACCTGTAGTAAATTGTACAGGTTATTCACACTAGGTACACATGGTTTGTCAAATAGTGTATCTATATACCACTCATTTAGTTTCATTTAGATTGTTACTGTGAAATTTCGGATCATGGTTATAATAACTATGTGACCTATCCATGCCCTCATTGATGTCTCTTAACTTAATTATAGTTTTTTTTCAAATTTTTCATTTTCATCCAATATGGCTAAAATTATGTATTGGTCTTTGGCAAGTGAGGTCCTATGAGTATGAGGTAGGTGGTTCCTATATTTCATTGATAATATTTTGTTATAAACATTTATTTAATTTATTTAGTTTATTTTATTATTGGAAGATATAGATTGGATATTCCATACTTTTTTAGATACGTTGAACCTCGAACGGTAAGAAATGTGTGAAACTGGGTTTTTGAGTGGGTTCGGCCGGATGCTATAATTAATTTAATTAATTAAATTATAACAAGATTATATTATTTCTATGGTATATGTTCGGTCATGAACTAATATATTGGAGGGTGATGTTAATCACCAGGAATTAGGCAATGTGGTTTGTTGGGTTGAGGCCGACGTTATTGATCATTATAGGATTAGGAGACAAGGTTCACATGTGGCTATAGAGTTCTACCGGATGGTGTGTCTTAGGATGGTTGGCGATTTCCATGAACTGAGGTTGTATGATAGAACAATTTGATTCATTTTCACATAGGATAAAGACTATGTGAGATGGTGGTGACTACATGATGTAGGTGGAGGCCTCCATAGTATTAACATCTTAGGGGATGGTGATAACCATTAGTTATAATGGAGGTTCTCTCCATATAAATCCATGATCGATGGTATGTGACACAATCTATTGGGGGATAAGGATCATTATGATATTAAGGATGATGTTTGAAGATTATGTAAGGATGGATATCGTTATTCCTTAAGACATCAGGTTGTTGAACCGATGAGAAATGTTCAAGAGTAATTCTGAGAGACTCATGATGTAATTGTTGGGAATACCGAAGGGATTTCGGTTTTACTTGGCTAGTGGTATATGGGGTATCAGTTAGAATGAGGTACAAATTGACATGTATATGGATAGGAGACCAATAGTTATTTATTTATGAATAAACATGGATTTATTGTTCCATTTTGGTGTTATATGATGCAGTTAAATACTCCTTTGTGTATATTGAGTACAAGTAAAGAATATTAATTTATGTGTGTGATTTCATGTTATTTTTTGTACCATTTCACCAAATTATATCAATATGGTGTAAGATAAGGACACATTTTGGGAGGCCTATTGAGTTCATAGTCGCACCCTTGATGGGACCTTGGGGATTTGTGCAAACATTATAACATTGATTATATGTAAGGGATTAGACTCAGGCGTTGGACCTTAGTGGGTAGGGATGCCTCAAGAGGCATAGAGTGGATAGAAATGGACCAATTGGTTATTTTTCCCTGAGATGGAGTTTCTTTTGGGTATTTGTTTATGAAATTTTTTGATCATCCATGGTCAATCTTGAATGTGTTTTTATATATCTATCATGACATGTATACATTATCTACTATATATTATCTATTGTATTTGTCTTTTTATTACCACCGTTTGTATTAATTTTTTTTTTCTAATGAGTATTTTTGAGAACTTCTATATTGTGTTTTTATGGATTATTTTGGGTGGCCTACTGATTATATCTATCATGAAATGTATACATTACCAGTGTTCAATATTTAATGCCTTTTTGTTCTTATTACTATCAATTGATGGAACTATCTATCCACTATCACCTAATAAACCCTCACTATTAGTCATCAAATTTTTTCATATGAGGAGGAATCCATAGGTCAATGTGGCCCCCCATCTTGGATCAATGGTTAAGTGGGTCCTTGGTCGGTGTGCTATAAGTTGTATTCGGGATTACAGGTTAAATTAAATTTGTAACATCATTCAGATGGTTAATAAGTTGTATTAAATGCTGGTTTTTTAAAAATGGTGTGATATTTGTGCCATGGTTGACTAGAGGCTAGGATATAGTCATAAATGTGTAAATATGTCATTCATGGGTGACTAAATCCCCAAGCAAGGGGTATTAACTATGTTTCTAGTGTTTGGGAATGAATGTTCTAGATATTCATTTTTATTGCTGATTGATTTTCCACCTTGAGTAACGCACTTGGAAGTGATGTTTTTGGTTTATGAGGTTTTGACACATGAATCATTAAAAAAGGGATTATTATTCATTAATTGTGATAGGAACATAGGTTCACATGACATATTTATGTGTTTGTGATTATCGCTCGGAACATGGAATAAGAGAAATTTGGTTGGGTTATTTAAAGTGTTTTAAAAATGCTAAACAACGTTTTCCTTCTTAGATTATTTGTGGTATTATACTCTTCTAAACCAATTATGTGGTTCTTGTTAAGATTAATATGTGAACCTATGTGAAAATGGTATATATGGGTCTGAATATAAAATGTTTTGGTGGAAAAAAGGAATTGTGAATCTTTTAAAGTGTCAGTAACAATCTAAACTGTGTTTTCCTATATAGATTATTGGTTTCATTTTACACAACTGTTTATAGATGTCGTTTATGTAATGCATTATATGTGGTACCTGACATTGATATGGGTATTAAAGTTCTATGTGGCTAGTAGATATATGATATCGGTGTGGTAGGGATGTGTAAGGGTGGTTAGTTGCACTGCCTACTATATTTTTCCCTATAATATATATATATATATATATATATATATTGTTGTTGTTGTTATTGACCATGGATTTTGATCTTTAGCATGATTCCACATGGAGGATTTCTTGTTGAGTGTCATGTGGCTGGAGATGTGGTACCTCCAGGGCATGGATCAGATGATCTCATTAAGGGTTTGGATGAGCATGAGCCATAGGTGGACACTCTGAGGAAGGCCGGGAAACAAGAACTGACGGTATAGTTTGGTCCAATATTTATTAGAAGATCAAGGTATGCTTTGTATGGGTGGTTCATAATATTGGAGATAGAGAATAGGGATCTAGTCCATCCATGGTGTATAATAATTGATAGTTTATGTGACATAACCTACATTTATTTCATTGTGATGGTGGATGGAAAGACACATAAATCTAGATTGAGTCAGTTGAAACCACATTTGATTTGATCAAGACACCCCCAAGGTGAAGGATGAAGTTAGATACTTATATTCTCAAGGGACCTGAGAATCACTCGTGGGACATATTGGTACATGGAAGTAGGAACGAGTGGATAACATTGAAGGACTTCAAGACTAGGTTTTTCAAGCACTTCATCCAAGATACTTTGAGGGTAGATCAAGCCAGTTATTTATTAAACTTATAATATAGGGACAAGTCAGTCATAGATTATTCTAGGAGGGTCACAGACCTGTTTCTTTTTCAGCCTTTTATGGTAGGAGATGACTAAGGTGAGAAAATGTGAGAATGGATTGTGGCATGCCATTAAAGTATAAGTGAATATCTTCAGGTGGACCATGTTCTCAAAGGCGGCGAAACAAGTGTTGTGTTCTAAGGGGTATGTGAAAAATAAAAACTATATGAGTAGGACAATAGATCTAGGTGAGATAAGTAGTGGTTCTTTGGATATCAATAAGTGAGGTTGTGAAGATCCTCTATAGGGCAGTAAAGTTAGGGACTCTTGATGACCACTATGGAGTGGGTCGTCGATGGTGTGATTCCAGTGATAGTAGTCAGGTCATGTTCGAAATTTGTGTGAGTGGCATCACATGGAGTGTCAGGCATGCATGCATTTGGGGCACATAGAGAGGTTCTTCTAAAATACATCTCAGATGGTTGGTTGTGAGGGACTGAGTCAGACTCAGGAATATGTGGTAAGTTCATGAGAAGTACTAAGATCCATTAGAAGAGATACAATGGTTTTCATTGGTCTTGGCCGGGAAAAAAGAGACCTAGTAGTGGGGTTAGTGGGTGGTAGTGGATAAAACACTATAGGTTGCATTGTATTTTGGAAATAGGGTTTCAATCCAGGTGTAAATAGTTTATCTTGCAGGGTCAGAACATGTTAGGGAGTTGATGATTGTTGTGGGTATGTCATGACAATGGGCATATTCCTTTTTATATTTGAAATGAGAGACATTTATGCACTAGTTTCACCTATTGTAGTTGAATTAACTAGTTTCTTGTTAATATATTGTAATTTTAATTGGTACTTGGTTCTTGTGTGATGTGTAGGAATCTGGATATTTCATAGGAATGACACAGACACACAAACATACACACACACACATGTATTGATAAATATAGTGTGTGAAATATATATTGGAATTAGTGGTGGTGCCATACCATGTACGATTCATTTGTGATATATGTATGAATTCAGCATCTACTGAGGTGGATGAATGATGGTATATCAAGTGGGGACAAGAATTTCTAGAGGAAGTTTGATATAACTGTCAATCTATTTGAGGTTTGGGTAAAAAATCAAGTATGTAGGTAATTACTATCGTGGGGAGTGTCATAATCAAAATTATCCTATGAGTGTTAACCAGGATATTATATGGTAATTTTCTGGAAATGAGTATATTCAGTATAATCTCAGTGAGAGACAAAATATCTTGGGGATAATGTATCATAAGGTGGGGAGGGTGTAATATCCCAATTTATTTTGAATGAGTTGGAAAATCCAAGGGAATGTTAATTTTTGGGATGGGGGAAGGTCCAAAATTTATTTTCAAGATTCATAAAATATATCCAAGATTTGTATTGGGTTTTTTTGGTAGGTTAATGCTCATTAAGTGTCTTAAGATTTAGATTTTATTTGAGTGCATCGATCATTATGAACCCAATTGTTTGAAATAAAAGGGGAGGCACACAGTTAACACATAGTTAATGTAAACGATGCACATCAACCATGAATCTCTATAAGGTGTGACATGTGGTTTGAGAAACTACTCACCTAGGGGAACATAGCGGTGGGATCCACCAATAGTAAATTCCAAAGGATATCCCCATGGGTTGCACGTAGTTTTTTAAATTTGGCACCTAACCCACACACTAAGTCCCATCAATATAGTTAGTGAAGATGGTTGGTTCATGGTTTGAAAAACAATTTAACACAACCATATACCCCTTTAAATATTGGTAAAATTACCAAATTACCCTTCCTTAGTTAAACACTTTTCCCTTTCCACTTCTCTCAATCACTATTTGCCTCTAGCTGTCGAGATATTCTATCCTTCTTATAGGATTCTTTGAAACATATCTATTCAGTATCCAGTTCAAGATTCTTCATTTTTCTAGGAAATATTTCAGTAAGGTAACTATCCCCTTGTTTCATTCTCTTTTATCTCACTATTTTGAATTTAATTTCCACCTTGTCTCGTTTACCTATTTTTATGTTTTCTTTCAAATGTTTTTAATGATATGGATCAAATTAGAGGCCGATCTTCGGTGAGTGGGGTACTATACATATAATGTAGTTGGTGTCTAGATTTTTCATATTTTATATGTTTATTTTATTGATAGAATAAATTTTTGTGAGTGGGGTGGCTGCGTATGACCTTTTATGCATTGTATTTATCTTACTATATTATTGTAAAATGTTTGTTAGAAATTCCCTACTAGTTTATCTACTTTGAACCTCAAATGGATTAATATGTGTGAAATAGTGTCTCTGAGAGTGTTTGGATTTATGTTTCATTTAATTAAACTAATTAATCTCTAATGTGAATACATTTGTTCCATGGTAATGGTTTATGAATGTCCTATGATATTCAAGAGTGATGTTGATCACCAAGAATGAAGCAATGTGGTTCATAATGTTGGAGTAGATGGTGTTAACCAAGCCACATTTGGGTGATGAGGTTCAGACATCATGAAAGAGTTCTACCAAATGGTTTGGATTTTGATGGTTAGTGATTACCACTCACTAAGGTTGTCCGATTGTGTTTTTTGGAGTTGTGTGCATATAGGATTAGGACTGAGTAAGGTGGTGTTGACAACTCATTGTGTGTGGAGGGCTCTGTAGTATTAAGAACATATGGGATAGTGATGATTATAAGTTATCGAGGATGTTGTCTCTATAGAAATCCTTGATTGATGATATGTGAGACCATCAGTTGGGGGTTAAGCCTAACCATGATATAGAGGTCTACAGGTCAAGATTTTGAAAGGGTAGATATCATTGTTCCTATTAAGATCAAAATTTTAATACAATAGAAATTGTTCAAGGGGAAGTCTGAGAGACTCATGATGTGATTGTTGGGTATGCTATTGGGATACTATTTTAACATAAAAATGGTATATTTGGTATTAGTTGGAATGAGTTTTTAGGTGAAATATATATGGATGGGAGACCAATTGTTCTCTAGGTATGACTAACCATGGATATATTGTTCCATTCTAGCATTGTCCAAATTAGGTAAACACTCCATTTTTTCTATTGATAAAAAGTGAAGTAGGATAATTTGTGTGTGTGTGTTGATACTATTTTTTTCACTCACTAATGTAAATATGGATATAAGATAGGCATATGTTTGTGTTTTTATATTAGGTTTATACACATAACCTTTATGGGACCCTCGGCATGTGTGCAAAATTTATATCTTTGATATCAGGTAAGTTATAAGTCTCATGGGCTAGACCTTAGTGTCTAGGGTTGTACCATGAGTGTGTTGGATGGATGGTGGTGAACCATTTGGTTACTTTAAATCGATTTGGTGTATATTTTGGGTTTCTTATATGATTATATGATCGAACATGGGTGATCATACATGTATTTTTTTGTATGCTTTTCATAACATGTATAATTTATCTTTTATGTATTAGTTGATTATTTTTTCTTGTTATTTCCACTGTTTATGTTATAAATTATTTCCCTGAGTTTTTTCTGGAATTTCTACAATGGGTTTTGTAATTTTCTATTTTTTTTATTGTTATTATTATTATTTTATTATTATTATTATCACCAGATTGTATTGTCTCCACACTATCACCTAAAAGACCCTTGCTTACAGTCAGCATACTTTATCGTATGGGGAGGAAAACCTAAGGCCCATTGGCCCTATGACCTAAATAATCTGATATGTAGAACCTGATTTCGGGTTTTATAACACTTTTCAACCATCATTAAATGAGGGAAGAAATATGTGGCATTGAGTATTGTTCATATTCATCAAAATAGTATTGAACATTTTTCTAAATTGAATGTTACAATTGATATTTTGAATTTTTATAAAAATATAGAAAAAATAGGTGAGAATTATTGAGGGTAAACATCGTGAGAAACCACTACCATTCAAAGAAAAAGTGATCATCAAATCTATTATATTAATTCCAAACCTATATATTTGGTCCAATAAATCAATCCTAGAATTTTTGTGGAATTTTGTTACCTTGTTTATTGATGATGGAAACAAAATTTAACATGTCACCTTTAAATGATCTAAGAGAGAGTTATTGGACTACATCAAAAGATTTTAGTGATGGCTATAGAATAAGATTAGAATAATAATGAAGATAATGTGATTTGATAATGGAACTTAATATAACTTAATTGTAGTGTAAAAATACTTAGTGAACCATGGAATAAATAATGTGGTGTATTTTCAAAGGACTCATCAATAGAATAAACGTTTGTAATTGGAAAATCATATTTTTAATAATATAACTATTACTCTTCTAATTGAGAGGGTATCTATTAATGTTAATAAATGGAGGAGGTGAAAGTGTTCATTTTTACTCAAAATTGATACTTTGTTAGCCATAGATAAGATAAGACACCGTATGAAATGTGGTGTGGTAGAAAATCCACATTACAACATTTCATATATTTTTTATGTAGGTATTTCATCTAAAATAAAGATAATAATTATGGTAATCATGAATATTCCATGGATAAATATTTATTTTAGGGTAATAAATCTATGAGTAGATCCTATACATGTTTCAATAAAAGGCTTAAAATATATTTTAAAGAAGTGATATAATTTTATTTGAAAATGAATCTAATGAAAATTATAAAGACTTTTTCCTTCATGATGTGTGAGAATAAGATGTATATTTTGAGTTAGATTTTAGAGAATTAATAAATATTATAAATGATGATGATTAATCAATTGATGTAATTGGTACTAAAGGAATTCATTTTATTACTAAAAACAAGGATAAAGTTTAAATTTGACTAAAAAAACTTTTATTGGAGAAAATTGCGATCTAATTAGTACATGGTAATTGAAAAAGTGGATCATATTTCTCTATTAATAGAGGTGGAACTAATGAAATTTAATTAAGTGAAAAAGGAATAACCGTAGGTAAAATCAATGATTGAATAATTGGATAAGATTTAATAGAAAACAAATATGAGAGATTATGACCAAACTGGGACATTAAAATGTGATTAACACAAATTCTGTTTTAAAAAACTATAATGAAACTATAAGAGTTATGGGGAATGATACATGGCGGATATGTGTATGGTATGATCAAATTGACGGAGTCGACATCAATAAAAATTTATCACTAATGGATGAATTTTATCAATAATGCTATTCTCCTGGGAGGTTATTTAACAAGAATTTAAACTTAAAATGCTTGAAAATATTTTTTTTCAATTAGTTGTTTAATTAGAATTTAATATCCAAAAATTTATAGGAGTTATTATCAGAAATGATTGTTTTTATCAAAAAAAAATTGTAGATGCATTTTTTGGTTTTTTTAAGAAATATTGGTGTAGTAAGTCATACATGGTGGTTTAAAAAGTCAGGAAGAAGGATGCAGTATTGTTTTAGGAAGTTGGAAGGTCATTTATTAGTTATAATTACAGGAAAAGAGATATTATATGAAAATACATGGGAAACATGATTAGGTTGTGTCAATGGATTGGTTATATAGTTTGGTATCACATGGAGAAAGTCATTCTATAATGGTGACCTCATCAGAGTTGGTATTAGAGAGGTTTTGGAGTTGAATTTTGGATCACATCATGAAATATAGTTTCACAGATAATAGGGATTTTTCCAGAATAAAAAATCAATAAATTCTAATTTTCCTAATAAATCAGCATAGTGTATAACATGGGGTTGATCTCTCGAAGTGGACACTCACACATAATGATTTTTAATTTTCACTAATTACTATCTAAAAATATAATAATACATGAAAATAATAATATTAATGGTTTTGTAAAAATAAATATACAATGAAAATATCTTTGATATAAAAATATAGATAAAAAAGTAGATAAGAAACAAAGTTGTCATTGAGAAGAAATTTACATTATTAGGAGTTCACGGTGATGTAATAATTAAATATTCTCATAATTTTATAAAATATTTCGATAAACCCTATCATTGAACACACTACAATCATACTTTTTCCCCACACACTGATGCTCCACATATGAGATAATCTTCCTCAAATGATCAACACAATTATACTCTATTATAGACAAAATTATGATGACAAAGGGGAGGCATATTAGAGATTGAAAAGATGGCCACAATAGTATTAAAAGAGAAAAGTATATGAAATTTATTTAACCACTAATGTAATTCATTTAATAGAATAAAGAGAAAAATTAATGAAAAAACACTCAAAACATTGTATATCCCCCGTCAAACAAGCAAAGAGGTTAGTTCACCATTTTAATGGGGTTGAGGATGAGTAGAGTGGGGGAAACACAGAAGAAAAAATGAATGAGACGAGGAAGAGTGGAAGGTAAAGATAGAATAATAAATATTGATACTATATAATACCTTCATAGAAACAAACCCCCTACTTAGGTACTCAAAATTAGTATCTCTTTTGAATGGTTGTGAATTGATAAATTTAAATGAAATAGGGGTGAAATATTATACCTCCAAATCTGTTTGCATGATGTTAGAAAAATTTTGTCCCTTTATATGGATTAATATTGGAAATTTTTTATAATGACCCATAGTTTACATACATTGTTAATACTTCAAAATTGAAGCATACTTATTACAACATATAACAAAACCACTAAAGGACCGTATAAGTATAGTTTCTTTAAAAACTGGGAAACATAAACAACCAGTTCATAAAGCGTCTACACTGTCTCCCATTTATTTCATCATATCTATAGTCCCTTTTGGAATATCTTACTTAATAACCTTCTTCCTGACTTGTGGAAAGAAAACATACAAAAGGGTGAGCACAAATGCTTAGTAAATGTAAACAAAAGAAATATCAATCACATCATATTCATAAGAACATAACTTTTGGAAATCATAACCTGCAAAAGAGAGCATAATTTCATAACATGGGATAAATCATAGTAGTGAAATGGAATCCCAATATTCATAACATAAAACATGAAACTTTGTGGCACACACACATAATCATAGAGAATCATTTCTTATTAGTCAATACACATTGAAAAGACTGTCTTAGTGGACAAAGTCCATTTCTAAACCGAGTTCACTCCTCATTTCAGTCATGTTTCACTGAACCGGTATAACCTACCGTTCCAGCCATGTCTATCTCATGAGATATAAAATCTTTACCCAATGAATTGGAGGGAGATATAGGTCCCACCCTTCTCATAATGATACCATTCTTATGTGTGCCACAAAATCATAAATCATACATCATTTCATAACCCATGTAATAAAAATGGGGATCTTAAACATCGTGACATCATCAAACAATTCATATAAGATAAAGGAATTCATAAAAATAATTCCATCACAACATAATCAAATCAATGTAATAATAGGGATATAAACAGAACCCTATATTATCTTAGATGGAAAATAATTTTGATAAAACACTTGAACTCCATTATTGAGGAAAATATCATTTAAAATTCAAAAAAAATTTCCTTTCTTAACATGTCATAAAATTTTAAACTAAAAGAAGTTGATTAAAAATAAACTTGAAAACTTGTAAAGTAAGCTTCTTGGAAATAATGTTTTAAAAATCCATTCATGTCGTATAAGTTAAAAAACATTCTTCTCGTACTTTTTTCGGAAAAGTCAAAAAGTACCTCGTACGAAAAACGAAAAAAGATCCCTTTCATATCTTTTACTAAAAACTCACCGAAGGGTAAAATAGGTTTTAAACAATTGTAGGTGTATGGAAATAATATTACATATTGAGGGAACATGGATTCGGATGACAAAATACACCCCAGTAAATACCAACGTATAAGCAATCTCATATAAAAATTAGATTGTGATATTTCCCTTACCTTAGGTCTGATTTGCTTCGTAAGTGTCTGAACCTCCTGTATAATGATTTAAATAATGTTATTGTCTTATTCCAGAATCATACTTATTTTCATGATATCATATATGGTCATATTCTTAGCTTCTTATTAGTAATATTTCATTACTACTTGTTATTCGGGTGTTTATTACTTTTTGTTCTTATGCCTGTTTTGTCGAATAAATTCTTATTATTCTCTTTAGGTTATAGATACCTCATTTCTAGAATGGTATTAGTGTAATATATATCATATTCATTCATTCAATTCATTTATATAATCATTATGAAATGAAGATCATTTAGAACGAGTCGCATCACATCGTGGAGACGGTAAAATTAACCGTATCTCTCGGATTTTCGAGTCGCATCACATCAACCGTGTCTCTCGGATTTTCGAAATTCCACTCACAGAAGCAGTAAAATTATGTTTTATGAAAAATTCAGTTTTTTAACTACCACTTAGTGGTTTCACTATTCATCAAAAATTGAAAGTTTGCAGAAAAATAACAAAATTTTACCCTAGGCTAATTTCGATATTCCGAATCCAAAAATTAAGTCCATTTTGAAAAATAAAATTTATAAAATTTCAAAAAGTGGTTATTACTATTTATAACGGCTAGTTTTAATAATATGTTAATAGCATATCATTGTTTAGTGAAACTCGGTATTGCGTACAATTCAAGCTATCGAGGAAGGTCGCGGTTGCGTGTAAAGCAAGCCAAGCTAGTGTTGTGTGTAGTGAAGGATTTCTTTGATGATTTATATAATATAAAAACAAAATATTTCACATAAAATTCTTGGGTGTTACATTTTTCATATCACAATTTTCATTTAACTATCATATCTATTAAACCAAATTTTCTTATCTGCATTGTCCATGTTTATTAACAATTATGAATGTTTTAATCATGAAATATTTTCTATTGTAGATAGTATTTGAATTAAAATTTTTGATCTTACCATGTCATTTTTACCATAAATAATAAACAATATTAAGTATCCATAGTAATAAAATATTCTCATAAACATGCTCTATATCTATATTAAATATGTAAACTCATTTAAACCTTCCATGTGTGATATAGGTGTCCATTTTTAAAATTTTACAATTTTGGGCATAGATTATAAGGACCAAATTGTGAGCTTTTTTTGGGTAATTTATTGATAGATTCAGATGAGGACAAATTGAATAAAATTTAAACCATAATATTATAAATCCTATGAAAAAATAATTTTATAGTTGGGATTTGTTTAGAAAATGTAATTAATGAAATACCATGTTGAAGAAAATATAATTAAAATTTCAAGGTAACCCATTCTTATAATTGAATCCAAAATATTCCTAAACCCTAATAAAGTTTCAGTAACCCTTAAAATATAAAATTAATGGGATTAAATCATTTTATTTCATAATAAAATGTGTAATACATTAAGCTCCAAAGATCACACTATGAAGTGTAAGCACAGAATAATATTGTATAAATGAATGTAATATATAAGATATGATCATGTTATATCAAGGGTAACCATGTTTTGATGAGGATCTAGAAGATTTGGATGGTTTACATTATAAAGGATTCCATTCCATTAATTATGGTCATGTTGAATAGACTCAGTTCTTTAGAGTTAATATTCTTAGAGTGAATGTGAACATTACATGATGGTGAGAGTTTTCTTTTAGTGATCTTGTCAAAATAGAGTTATAACACTGCCACCACAATGTGTTTTGTAGGTGAAATACATGAAATTTAAATATTAATAAATATATGATTTGGAAAATAGTTTCATAACATTGAAATTGTTGAGAATAAGATCATTTTATCAGAACAAATGGTTATCATGATGTGATTATAATGATCATGCCATAGTGGAGTTTTGATTAAAGGATTTCCATATTGAAATATCATTTATTTTAGTGCATGATCCAAGAGATTAGTATTAGATCTTAAATAGGTTTTGAAGAGGGATTTTAGGTGAATTTTATCATATTAAAAAAGTTTATATGAGGATTAATTTATAGGTAACCCTAGAGATAATTTGAAAATAATTTAGATATATTTTTCAAGAAGAACTGGGAATAATTATAGAATATAAATATGATGAAGAGTAAAAAATAAAAACTTGTAATAATATATTATAAAGGATGGATCTATAGATCAAACGCACTATAGTTTTTTTGATTTCATTAAATTGAAACAAAGTGAAAGAGATATATATACAAGTGTTAGTGTAAAATCACTTTTGAATCATGAAGATCAAAATTACAATAGTTGGAGAGAAAATGAGTTATTTTACTGGTTGATACAAGTGATATTTTTTGAGTATTTTAAACCATTATTGTTTATGTAAAGAATTATAACTATAAAAATAGAAAATTTTGTTAGTGTTTTAGGTACATTGCACAATCACTTCTGTTTGTTACATGGATTATCAGAGTTCGGTTGAACCAAGTACAATATCTTGTGAACTACTTATGATTTATCAATCTTTTCATATTTATAATGATGTATAGAGTGGTCCTACTGATGGTGGAACATGATTATTGGTGAGTGTTAATTGAAGAATATTTTATACATAGATTCACAACATCACCCACATCAGATATTTACCTTCCTTGCCCCAACAACTAGTATCAAGTTAAAGAATAATTTTGGAATATTCTCTTGTTGGTGTAATTTATGAAATCATCAATCAAAAGGGAATCTTATTCTTTGATGGAAACATATTCAGTTATGGAAGAATTAGGGGAAACAGTATTTCACATCTTTATGAATGGATTTATATATGGTTTTCATGAATTAGATCTCATCTGTCCTGGAGGGTAGGCCATTATAATATAATGAACCAAAGGGAATTGATGACTATGAAACAAAATTCAATAACTTGAGAGGAGAATTATCTAAAGAAATATAAATAAATTTGATATACTATAATAAATCACATTCCTATAAGAGGAAATAATAAATATATATAAAGTTTATTAAATGTTATATGAAGTAAAATTAAAGGTTATATGGAATTATTGTGAGGACTTTAGGATTCACTTGAATGCTTATTATAATTAATTATACGATCGACTAAATATTATTGAGAGAAACTTTTGGGGCATAGATAAAACCTTGAAATATTAAAATCAGTAAGAGGATCCTAATAATATTTTCACCTTGTTTTAATATCAACATATTAGTGATTACATACAAATATTAAAAAGAGGTGATAGTAGATATTGTTTTTATTACTCATAATTGTTATGAAATGAGGAACAATGAAAATCAGTCCTTAAAAATGATTATTCTAAAGATTTTTCATTCAAATGATGCATAAACCCAAATTTAGGATCATCCCATGAATAAAAAATGTAAGGAGTTGATTTTGTTCCTTTCCTAAAATATCAATAGGAGAAATTGAAAATTCAAAGGCTAGCTTCCACTTTCTTTCATTAAGTGTGGAAAAAATGGGTCTCATGTTATAAAGTGTCAAAATAAATTCTAGGATAATGATGAAGAGAAATAACCCATGAATAATTCAACTAATAACATTGAAGGTAATCAGAATTATCATTGAAATTTATTCAAAAATGAGAAATTTATTTTATAACAAGTTTTCAAGTGGGAAGAAATTAAATTAGTTAAAATTATGGACTATATGGACCTCAATGATGAATTTATAGCGGCTATACCTAATTGGTGGAAACTTATGATGAAAGTGTTTAAGTGGATGGTGGGGTAGACAACAAGGGTTAATGAGAAGTTGTTATTTTATAAATCAGTTTTTGGAGGGAAAATGATGAAATCTATTGGAGTGGTTCGTGATTCTATGTTTAATATAAATGATAAAACACTATTTTAATAAATATTTTATTGATAATAAATGATATAATTTCCTCACATTGTGTTAAATATGTTTAATAAGAAATTATTTGGGGTTAGATCATTCATTTGAATATTTGATGAAACTTCATGTTTTACCCATTCAAAATCACTATAGTATTTCAATCATTAATATTTGTATTTGAATTATTGTAACATAATATTTTGTAAATGTGATCCTTACTTCATTGGATACAAATTTAATTCAGGACACTTGATAAAAGGAATTCATCTGGAGGGAGTAATTGGGCCATAAAGTCAAAGGTGGGCGGGACATGCCAGAATGGAGAAGATTCTGTATTTCGGACATAACTCCTTCATCTAGGCTTGGATTGAGGCCAAATATTTAAAAGAGATATAGGAACCATATCCGCACATATGATCCGTCTAGAAGGCTGGCCAATTCACGCATTTTGGTGGTCAAATGGGCGGTTCAATTTGGCATAAAATATTTGGCCGAGATTCCCCATTCACACATGAAACCACTTTGAACCTAGCCTCCCAACCACTCTATAAATTGGTGTTTTTATCATTTGGTGGGGATGGAAGCTGAATAACGAGATTGGAGGCAGAAGAGAATTCGTTTCACCCAAATTATCTAACCATTGTAAGAGGGGTAGCTCTTAAAGCAAGGATCTGCTCATCGAAGCCTCCTTCTTTTCTTCATGTTGTAATATTTTCATTTCTGTTTTAAGATTCATTTTTCTTCTTTTATCTCTTCTCATTTATTATATTTTGTTTAAATTTATTCTTCACTTAATCTTCCTCATTGGTCTGGAATTCTTTAGTAGAAGCGTTTTTGGGTTATACCCATTATAAACCTTTGCAAATGCAATTCGCTTCTACGATGATTACGCCACCCATGGAAGAGTAGTTCTTTTTAGTAATCGATGCACCTCTATCTTTATTCATTAATTTATTTTGAATCAATAAGCTACTGTAATTAATATATTATGATCTATTAATTGAGTTTTTAATTTAAATGAAACTAATAATTAAATTTAATAGTTAACACAAAACACACGAGGTCGGGAATTGTGTGAATTGTGAGAGCGCAACCTTAACCGGTAATTCAAAACCACGTGGGATTAATTTTTAGAGTTCAAACATAATCCCTAAACTCAATTAGTCCTCATTTATAGAGTGGATATGTGCCTTAATTTACCACTTACCATAATCTAATCTAAGAAAATCAATCAAAGCAGGGTGTTGCGATTTCATGTTCTGAAGTTAGCCTAGGGTTAAATTCACTTCATCTTCATGGTAAAGTTAATTCTCGTAGGGTTTGGGATTTATAAAATTAAGGGATAATAATTAATTTAATGTTAATTTAAATGGTAATGATTAATAATAGAGTGAATATATAGAGTTATATCGATTACTCCTTTTAAAATATTTTCAAAAAACCCATCTTCTTGTTGTGTCTTTTTAATCAAACTTCATTTCAAAATTAAACACAAAAAAATGAAATATTCTTCTAGAAAACTTATTCAAGTTTTATAAACTATAAACAACCACCACATCATTTCAAGTAGTGTTTTTATTCTCTTTTTTTCTATTTCTATATTACTTCTAAAAAGTTGTTTTAATTCACTTCCTCCTTTGAGAGACAACCTTGGTCAGCCACTCTAGTGCACCTAAGCACACCAAAATCACACTAATCATTTGAGGGCACCCACGATAGTGCTCTATCAAATGGGCACTGTTTCCGAGGAGGCAAGTAATTATTTCAACCAATTAGAGGTATTTATTTTATTTTAAATTTTATTTTCTTCCTCCCTTTTTTCTTCCATCTTTACCCAATCAGATTTTTTTTCTTCTTCTTTTATTTTCTTCTACTTCTTTTTGGACCATCAACTCAAACTTCTAATTTTTATTTTACTATGGTCCACTTTCCTTCTTTTCATCTTTCATTGATTTATGACACAAAATAATCCCCAAGATCTCTTATATCTTGACCCTGAGATTGAACGCAGCCTTAGGGAACTAATCAGACATTCTCAATCTACAGGAAGTTTCAATATTCAATCAGTTGGTGAAGTCCTCTCTTATGGAAACATTGACATTGGAAGCAATTCAAATTCAAACATAAAAAAAACCAGTGGCTGGAAATAATAACAATGAGCTAAATAGAAACGTTAGATAATTGTCTTCACCTGATATTAACTATCAACCAAATTGTATTGCATACCCAAATCTCGAATCGGACATTGAACTAAAATCTGGGTTCATTCACTTACTTCCAAATTTTTATGGCCTCTCTGGTGAGGATCCCAATAAACATTTGAAATAATTTAATGTGTTTTACTCAACCCTAAAATCTAGAAATGTCAGTGAAGATCAAATCAAACTAAGACCATTCCCATTCTCACTTGATGGAGCTGCGAAAGACTGGATGTATTATTTACAACTCAGAGATGTAACTTGTTGGAACGTTTTGAAACGTCTTTTCTTTCATAGATTTCATCCAGCATCGAGGACCACTTCTATTCGTAAGTAGATCTCGGTTATCAAGCAAGCACAAGGGGAGTCAATGTATGAGTATTGGGAGCGATTCAAGAAGTTGGGTGCAAGCAACCCACATCACCAAATCAGTGAGCAATTACTCATCCAGTACTTCTATGAAGGACTCAAACCTATAGAGAGAAGCATGGTGGATGATGCTACTGGACGAGCATTTATGGACCAGACACCAGTAGCTGCACGTGTGTTGATCGAAAAGATGGCCCAAAACTCCCAATAATTTGGTGATAGAGGTACACCACATGTTAGGGGAGTACATCGGGTAAGTCCTTCCCTTGAAAGTCATTTGATTGATACCAAGTTGGAAGAATTGACCACTATGGGGAGGCAAATTGCTTTGGCTCAAAAGACAACCCAACCCACTCCATCAAGGCCTTGTGGTATTTGCACTAAGACAAGTCACCAAAAAAACGGTTTCCCACAACTCTAAGAAACAGAAGATTGTGAAGTATTGTTCCCTGGGAGACCATATCAGCAGAAACAATATACATATCCCCAAAAGAAGTATGACTCCTTTTCACCAAACATTCAACTAAAGGTGGAAGGATCAATCAGACATGAGGTATGGCTCTGGGCAACAACAAAGGCCCCCTTTTCAACCAAACTTCCAACAGCCTCCGCCTTACCATCAGGGTTTCCAACAACCCCAAAGGAGATTCGAAGCTCAAACATAAACAAGTCAACATCAAGAGAATGTACAACACAAGGTAGACAATAACACTGATGATCTTTTGAAACAAATTGTTCTTAATCAATAGAATGAGCTGAAGAGTTAAGGTTCATAGTTGAGGGAGTTGAAGACTCAAATGATCCAGATTTCCACCTCTCTCCATGAACTAGTAAGTAAGAATTCCGAAATTATTCCTTCCCAACCTACTCCCAATCCAAAGGGGAATGTCAGTGCCATTACATTGAGAAGCGGGAAGCAAACAACTGATGCTTCTCCACCTACAATCCACCTGGATTCACCTCAACTCCAAAAAATCCTAATTCCACATCAACTAACAAGCAACCCAAGGAGAAAGATAAAGGTAAGAAAAATATTTCCTAAACCCCTTTCTTTCCCAAACAGGGTTGTTCAAACCAAGAATATGGCTGAAGAAGCAATCCAAAAGGAGGTTTTGGACACATTCAAGCATGTGAAGATCAACATTCCTCTACATGAACCCATTAAACAAATTCTAAGGTATACGAAATTATTAAAAGAACTTTGTACGAATCAAAGAGGGCTCATGGGAAATGAGAGTATCATCCTTGGAAGGAATGTCTTAGAACTCGCTACACCAACTCTAGCAATGCCAACAAAGTGCAAGGATCCTTGGACATTCACCGTCCCATGTACCATAGGGGAGTTGCACTTCTCTGATTCTCTTTTTGATTTAGGAGCTTCAATAAATGTGATGCCTCACTCTGTATTCTCTTATTTACAGGTTGGTGAGTTGAATCCGACAAGAGTAGTGGTGCAATTAGCGAATAGAGCTATGGCATATCCAGTGGGAGTCCCTAAGGATGTACTTGTCCGGGTAAGAGACATGATCTTCCTAGAAGATTTCTACATGATTAACATGGTGGATGATCAGGTAAGTTCTCATTCCCCCATTATCTTAGGTATACCCTTCCTCAAAACTGCAAAAACTATCATAAATTTCAATGAGGGTACACTTTCCATGGAATTTGGGGATGAATTTGTGATATTTAATGTTATGGACTCCATGAAGTACCCCTATGAGGACCATTCTACTTTTGTTATCTCCCATTTTGACCACCAAGTAAAAACTCCATGGATTTTGATTGTCCTATGTTTAGAGAGATTATGAATATTGGTTCTATTTTGATGTCTAAGAGTACTTCCATGCCTGTTTTTTATGGACAAACCTCTCTTGGATTTTATTTTTATGTGGATTCAAATTCTGATCATATAAACTTTGATTATTACATGGCTGTTGAGTATGCTGGTGGATTTTATTCGTTATTTTATAATTTTGATGATTTTTACTCTGATACTGATGTTCATTTTGCAGATATCTCTATTGCATCAATTTATCCATCCATACATCACCCCCTACATTGGAACTCAAGCCATTGCCCCCAAATCTTAAATATGCGTACTTGATGAGTGGTGATAGATTCCTTATTATCGTTGCAAACAATCTCCATTTTGAACATGAAGAAAAACTTTTGAATATATTGAGAGATAACATTAGGGTAATTGGTTGGACATTGGCAGACATTTCATGTTTTAGCCCCTCTATTTTCATGCATAGTATTTTCTTGGAGGATGGGGATAAACCGATTAGGTAGCCACAAAGGAGACTTAATCCAACACTTTTGGAAGTTTTTAAGAATGAAATTGAAAAATTACTTGAGGCAGGTATCATTTACCCTATTTTTGACTCACAATGGGTTAGCCCTATCCAGGTTGTACCAAAGAAAACTAGTTTCACTGTTATAAAAAATGAAAATGATGAGTTAGTTAATGTGAGAGTACAAAATAGTTGGCGGGTGCGTATTGATTATAGGAAACTAAATCAATCCACTCGTAAGGACCATTTACCACTTCCATTCATTGGCCAGATGCTTGAGAGACATGCAGGTAGGACACATTATTGCTTCTTGGATGGTTTCTCTGGCTATTTTCAGGTTCCCATAGCAGCAGAGGACCAGGAGAAGACGACATTCACCTGCCCATTTGGTACCTTTGCTTACCGAAAGATGCCATTTGGACTTTGTAATGCCCCAAGTACCTTCTAGAGATACATGGTGAGTATTTTCTCAGATTTCATTGAGACATGCATGGAGGTATTTATGGATGATTTTATACTTTATGGATCCTCATTTGATGAATGTCTCTCTAGTTTGGGTGATGTGTTGAATCGTTGTATTGAGAAGAATCTGGTCTTAAATTTTGAAAAATGTCATTTCATGGTCGAAAAGGGAATTGTCTTAGGTAATATAGTCTCAAAACATGGAATTGAAGTTGATAAATCTATGGTAGACATTATTTCATCCCTTCCATATACTATATGTGTGCGTGATGTTCGATCAATCCTTGGACATGCTGGATTTAATAGACGCTTTACCAGAGATTTTAGTAAGATCTCTCTACCCTTATCATGATTGCTTTAAAAATATATTTACTTCAATTTTGATGATTCATGCAGGGTGTCATTAGATGATCTAAAGAAGTGTCTGACCACTCCACCGATCATACAGCCCCCGCAGTGGGACCTTCCATTTGAGATTTTGTCTGATGCATCCAACTTCATGGTTGGAGTTGTCTTATCTCATAAGGTAGAGGAACATTCACATGTGATTTCATATGCATCGAGGACGTTGGATTCTACCCAATCAAACTACACCACAACAGAAAAGGAGTTTCTTGTTGTTATATTTTCTGTAGATAAAATTTTTTCATATTTATTGGGATCTAAAGTAGTTGTTTTTTCTGACCATGCAGCTTTGAGGTACCTCCTAAAGAATCTAGATGCAAAGCCATGTCTTTTCCGTTAGATGCTCCTTCTTCAAGAGTTTGACATCAAGATAAAGGACAAGAAGGGGTCAGAGAATTTGGTGGCAGACCACATGAGTAGGCTTACTCACACACAAGAGGGTGACACCTTGGACCTGGTACCACTTCTGGAAACTTTCCCCGATGAGCATCTCTATACCATCTCAGGTACACATCCTTGGTATGCTGATTTAGTTAATTACATTTCTTCCTCTAAAATCCCAAAAAATTTGAAGAAGAATAAAGTACAAAAATTAAATAGTGAGTCTAGGTTTTATGTGTGGGATGATCCTTACCTCTGGCACATGTGTAGTGACAAATTCATTAGGAGGTGTGATCTCGATCATGAGTTTGACTCTATTTTTCATTTCTGTCATACACTTGATTGTGGTGGACACTTTGGACCCCAACGGAAAGCTAGGAAGGTTTTGGACTCTGGATTATATTGGCCTAGATTATTCCATAATGCCCATGTGTTTTTTAAGTCATGCTCTCGTTGCCAACACAATGGGAACATTTCTAGGAGACATGAGATGCCCCAACAACCCATACTATCCGGTGATATTTTTGATGTATGGGGAATTGATTTTATGGGTCCTTTTCCTATTTCTTTTATATTTTTGTATATTTTGGTTGCTATTGATTATTTGAGTAAATGGGTGGAGGCCAAGGACAATAAGACAGATGATTCTTGTGTTATAGTGGATTTTGTCAAGGCTCAAATTTTATGCAAGTTTAGAGTACCAAAGGCCATCATCAGTGACCAAGGGACACACCTTTTCAATAGGAATTGTTCTTCCCTCCTTTGAAAGTATGGGGTGACACACAAAACATCAACACCATACCACCCCCAAACCAATGGTCAGGCTGAGGTTTCAAATCGTGAGTTGAAACAAATATTGGAGAAAACTGTGCAGCCAAATATGAAGGATTGAAGCAAGTGCTTGGATGATGCATTTTGGGCATATTTGATAGCATACAAGACACCCATTGGCATTTCCCCATTTCGAATTGTTTTTTGGGAAAGTGTGTCATCTCCCCATGGAAGTTGAACATCGAGTTTATTGGGATATAAAGAAATGCAACATGGATTTGGCCCAAGCTGGAATCCAAAGAAAGATAAAAATTCAAGAGATTAAGGAGATTAGATTGTCCTCATATAAGAACCAAGGCTCTACAAGGAAAGATCAAAAGAAGCTCATGATAGAATGATCCAACAAAGGGAGTTTTATGTTGGAGATAAAGTCCTTCTCTATAGTTCATGACTGAAGATGATGCCCGGTAAGTTGCGTTCTAGATGGTTAGGTCCTTATATTGTATCTAATGTTTTTCTTTATGGTGCAGTGGAGATCACATAAGAGGACACTTGAAGGAGCTTTACAGTCAATGGGAAAAGTTTTAAGAGATACATTGAGGGACTTCCTACTAATGTAGTGGATTTTATCACACTACATGACCCCATCATCACTTGATCACATCAGGTTGTTCCTAACCCTTTCACTTTTATATTATTTGTCCTATTTAAAAATTTTACATTTCATGTGAATATATAATCTAATGGGTTCACATTGAGGACAATGCAATATTTTAAGTGTGGGTGAGGGAACCTTTTAGTTTAGTAATTTCAGTTGTTTTCATTTAAAAAAACAAAAACAAATTCTGTGTTTTTCAAATTTTGTGTGTTTATTTTTCAATTTTCATTGTGTTATTGAAATTTTTGAGCTGAAATTATTCTCATCACAATTTTGAAATGCATATAAATGAGTGAAACAATTTATCCCTTGAAACTAAGCTTAAATGAATGCTGAAATGACTTTGTTTCAAGTTCAAATATTTAGTAATTTCATGAAAAGTACCCTGAATTTTGAATCACATGCCACATCTCACTGTCTTTATATTTGAGATCACTTTCTGGTGAGGCTTTTGAACCATTATTTTCATATTCTTTACATTCACCTCACTTATTGAGAGAACCCAACCATGCTTTATTTAACCATAATTTGATCTATTCCTATCAAAACATGAGGGTTTGAGGTACTTATATTTAAATGATGGAGGCATTTGTTTGGTATTAAAGCCCATATTTCAAAGAATCCATTTTCATAATGGACTACCTCAAAAATTTAATCCTTGTAGCCCTTAGAATACATGCACATCCTGTTAGGTTAGCCTCATTACAAGGCAATTTTCCTTATCCAACCAACTCTTGAAGTGAAATTTCATAAACTAGTTGAGCTTAAGTGTGGGGGAATCTATCTTGTGTTGTGCTACCAAATTCTATGATACTTTTGGTGGAAAATTAAATTCTGAAGAGTTGTTTTTTCTACAGAATAAATTCATTATATTTAAAGTTGTTCCTTTTCTGGAGCTTCCATGATAAGTGAAGTTGTGCCTTTTCAGGAGCTTCTAATTGAGGTGGAAAGTTGTGCCTATCTGGAGCTTTCAAGAAAATCATGTTTGAGAAGATTGAAATTTTTTATGATCAAATGATGATTGGTGTAAACCATTCAGGACCTTTCATGATGATGGAGCTGAATTGATGCTATGTTGATTGAGGATAAGACCATATTTAAGTGAAAATTAGATTAATGCAATTTTGCTTCAAAAAGAGTCAAGCCCTCCTCATTCAGCTTCATAATTCTTCACATATAAATCCTACCAACCGAAAGACACAGAACAACCCTCAAAAGTCCTCATGATAAATATATATCCTTGACTCACATTGGGTAACTATGTAGGAATTTATCAATCCTATGGTGACCATTTTATGAGTTTGGATGAGAAAGACTTTGCAAAAAAAATGACATTTGTGTGATAAGAGAAAATTCAAGTGAGGTAAGTGTTTTCTACATGGGAGGATAAATAAAGTGGAAATATATTGAATGATATAAATTAAGAACTTGAAATAATGTTTTTTTATGATTCATGATATATTTTGTTTCTTGGTGTGCAATTGTTTGATCTCAAGGATATGTGTTTTAAATTTGGTTTTGATTTGATATTGATGTTTACTTGATATGAGATTTTTCTCAAGAGTGCAAATGGGTAAGAGTAGGGGAGTTGATAAAACACTATTTTATTGAATATTTTATTAATAATAAATGATATAATTTCATTACATTATTTTAAATATTTTTAATTAGAATGTATTTGGGATTAGATCATTCATTTGTATATTTGATGAAAATTCCAGTTTTACCCTTTCAAAATAACTTTAGTATTTAAATCATAAATATTTATATTTGAAATACATGAACTTAATATTTTTTAACCTTGTTCCTTATTTCATTGGCTACAACATTTATTCAGGACACTTGATTAAAAGAATTCATCTGGATGGAGTAATTGGGGAATAAAGTCAAAGGTGGGCTGGACCCTCTAGAATGGAGAAGCTTATGTATTTCAGACATAACGCCTTCATCTAGGATTGTATTGAACCCAAATATTTATAGGAGATAGACGACCCATATCCACACATATGATCCTGCAGGAAGTCTGGCCAATGCACATGTTTTGGAGGTCAAATGGGTGGTGCAAGTTGGCATAAAATATTTGGCCGAGATTCCCCATTCACACTTGAAACCACTTTGAACAAAGCCTCCCCACCACTCTATAAATTGGTATTTTTCACATTTTGTGGGGTTGGTACGTTAATTAAGATATTGGAGGCAGATTATAATTGGTTTCACCCAAATTATCCAACCATTGTACGAGGGGTATCTCTTGAACCAAGGATCCCCTCATCGAAGCCTCCCCTTCTTCATGTTGTAATATTTTCATTTGTGTTTTAAACTTATTTGTTATTCTTTTATTTCTTCTCTTTTCTTCTGTTTTTTTTAAATTTATTCTTCTCTTAATCTTCCTCTTTGGGCTGGAATTCTTGATTAGAATCGTTATTGTTTTATACCCATTATAAACTTTTGCACATGCAATTCGCTTCTACGATGATTACGCCACCCATGGAAGAGTAGTTCTTTATAATAACCGATCGACCTCTATCCAACTTCATTCATTTATTTTGAATCAATGAGATACTGTAATTCACATATTATGATATAATAATTGATTTTTTAATTTAAATTAAACTAATCAAGCAATTTAATAGTTAACACAAAACACGCATGGTCGGGAATTGTGTGAACTGTGAGAGCGCAACCTTAACCTGTAATTCAAAACCACATGGGATTAATTTGTAGAGTTCAAACATAATCCCTAAACTCAATTAGTCCTCATTTCCAGAATGGATATTTGCCTTAATTTACCACTAACCATAAGCTAATCTTATAACATCAATCAATGTAGGGTGTTGCAATTGCATGTTCCGAAGTTAGCCTACGGTTAAATTAACATCATCTTCGTGGTAAAGTTAATTCTCGTAGGGTTCGGGATTTAACTAATTAAGGGATCATAATTAAGTGAATGTTAATTTAAATGATAATGATTAATAATATAGTGAATAGTTAGAGTTAGATCGATTACTCCTTTTAAAATATGTTCAAAAAAACATCATCTTGTTGTGTCTTTCTAATCAAACTTCATTTCAAAATTAAAAACAAAAAAAATGAAATCTTCTTCCTACAAACTTCTTCAAGTTTTATAAACTATAAGCAGCCACCCCCATCCTTTCATGTAGTGTTTTTATTCTCTTTTATTTTATTTCTATAATACCTCTAAAAAGTCGTTTTAATTCACTTCTTCCATTGAGAGAGGACCTTGGTCAGCCACTCTGCTGCACCTAAGCACCCCCAAAACCAAACTAATCATTTGTAGGCACCCAAGACAGTGTTCTTTTAATAAACCATTAAGAAGAATAAAATTATATGTTAAAGGATCAGTTTTAAGGAGTATGGTCTATAAATTGTAAAATATTGGAGAAGGAATTTTCATTAAACATCAAAACATATGATTTGGGGTAGTTTATCAATGAATTGATTTATTTTAGGAATGATTATTTCCAAAAATATCAAGGTGTTTGATGACAAATTCTTGAATATTATATAAAAAATAGAAGATCAAGAGACACCTATAAATTATTTAATTACATTAGGATGTTATAGTGTGTGTATTATGAAAATATTTATGGAGTTATATGAAGAGTTAATATAAAATTAAGATAGTTTCCCAAAAGTGTTTTAGTTCAAAGATAACGTAAAATCTGTTAAGGGTCTTGATAAAAAGAAAAAAATAAATAGAGGTTTATATGAACCCACATGAACCCATACATATAATGAAGGTTTATTTAATTGATATGGAATAAACTCCAATAGTTCGAAATATAGAATAGAATATATGAAATGAACCTTAAAAAATATAGTGTTATTTTTGTGGGAAGATGGGGAACACATAATATATCAGTTCTATAAAAAAATAAATTTCAAGGATCTATAGAAATCAAAATAAATGAGCATAGTTTCTTATATTATTTATATTTTTAATAATTTTTATTTTTCTATGATGGTTTGAGAAACATCATCTTGAATAACACATCATGGGTATAAAAAAATCTTCCAATAGAGACAAAAAAATTTAAATATTAGTAGCTAAATACATTATCAATTTTGATGAAAATCATAATAAATATTCATTCCTAAAATATGAATATTTTTTAATTTTTCTAGAGATATAATGATAACATGTATCACCATAATATGAAAAAAAACATGAACCAAAAAATGAAAGGCATAAAATGTGAATGAAAAAGATGATGCTTTGAAACTGTTAGATCAAGAAATAGTGTGGATCATTGTTGTGTATAAAAATAGAATATGATAGAAAACAAATAAATCATTATGTGAATAAAATATGATAAATATGGTGTCATTGTTTGGGAAATAATGGAGTTTTAAACCACATTTCCTCAATAAAATACAAATTATGAGGAAATAACTTGAGGAAGAGAGACATCATGGTGATTGAAATACATGGTCGAAGTTTACTGAAAATAAGTCAACTATATAACTCTTATAAATAGTGACATAAAAATAATAAGTTTTTCATCATCAAAAATGATTTGGTATAATTATGATCCTAGAAAAATTAAAAAAGGAAAATTTATAACTCATTGGTTGAGAAAAAAATTATTTTTTATCCAAAGAAGAATGTAATTGGTTTTAGCGAAAATATCATTGATACTTATTCAAAAATTCCTTGGCATAATCATTTAATAATGAAGAATCTTGTGATATCACTAAAATTTTGCATTATCTCACACACATGTATGATGTTTTTCAAAAATGGAAACTAATTTGTAATAGTTATAAGACTAAGTAAAAGAAGGAAACTTGATTTCTTGAGTTGGTATATGTTGGTGTGTGTCGACCAATTTCACCTAATGATATTGATAGAAAAATATATTATACACCATTCATCAATGATTAATGTAGGTTATATCGTCTTACGATATTATCTAACAAGTACAATGTGTTCATGTTTATGAAATGTGATCATATATTGGTGTAGAAGATACTTGAGTTGAAAATTTAGAAATTACCGACTAATAATGGTATGAAATTCACTAACAATCTGGTGAATGTGTTTTTTGAAATTTACATGATGAGGAACCATGTTTCATTAGTTTTTCCTCCTCAAACAAATGACGTCCTTGAGAGGATGAACCATATCATTAATAACAAGTCTTAGAAAATCCACATTGAAAGAGACCTTCTATAGGTACACAAGATGGAAATAGTGGCCACATAAATTAATATTACCAATAGGGTTTATTATTACAAGTTTAATATAAGAAATCATATAAATACTGTAATATTTTAAAAATTAATTTATGTATTTTCAAAAAGGATAAGAACTACATGTTTGAAGCTCAGGGGCATAATCATATTTTTTTCTACCAATCATAATGAATGGTATGTAAATGTTATTATTGATGTCAAAAATTATAATTTCTTAAAAAACATTGAAAATGGATTAAAGAAGTAAAATTCAGTTGAAAATCAAAAATTTATGAACTACATGGTTTTTCATAGACTGCATTAACCATAAACATAGAATGATCTATCTTCTATAATATTCATCATTTTCATCCCTAATGAGTTTCTTTAGATCCTAACATAAATTTCATTTGTAGTGCCATCATCATCTGTGGATAATAGGTGGTGATTGTAGGCCATCCTATACATCAATTCCCCAAACCCAAATAAAAAATTAAGTATAGTTATCCATAAATAATTTATTTTTGTCTCATACTCCCTATGTTGATTCCCATTTAAGGAAATATTTTATCCAAAGATAAATATAAATACCTTATTACTACCTTAGAATATGAAGAAAAACAAAGAGAAATATAAATACAGAGACGGTTAATAAAAAGGTCCCTCAAGGATTGACATTTTGTATTCAACAAACATTTAATGTCCCTAATCTACCTTCATGAAGAAAACTTACTTGAAAATTATGGAGTTAGAAGAATAAAATTAGGAAAAACCTATGAGGCCCCCTTTATAGAGGAGTGGACCATAAGGTCCCTTCATATAAGAGTGGCCCTAGTTCCCTTTCATGAACATGATACTCGAAAAGTCCCCATCACAAACAAGGGGCTATGTTTATAATTTAGCATAATTCATGAATGAACCTTGAAAGAGAACCTATTTAAATCCCTACTATTCACAAAGAAATTCTCCTACATAAGATAGAGCCCTTTGAATACCGACATCTTAATGGCACTAAATAACATGGAATCTGGTCACCTCATGGCCTTTTTTATGCACTAAAGTAGCAATTAAATGAAATCCCATAGGTATTATCATTCTACTAGGTTACCAAAATGGTTTGTGCAAAAAAATGAAATCGTGACTCCTCTCTCTATGTTTGATTCCTTAAAAATGTCAAATAATAGTCTTCTATATAACCAAAAGGTGCTCATGATTATGTTATTTACATTAGAATGTACCATTCAATCATGTATTCCCTTGATAAAATGATGATCCATAATTCTCCTTCAAGATAGGTAAAACCCCAATAATGATCACAATAATGTATTCCCATGATAATAATCAATATTTTCAGTGGAAACTGGAGTGGTCTCACATGGTTCAACAAGATCATTTTATCCTTTGATTCCACTCAGTGAGAGATGAGTTTTTTTATTCCTCTCTAGGAGTAATCTCAATCCATGTTCCCAATGAATATTTCATCACATTATGTCATCAATGAGTTGGTAGAATCCATTCATGGGTAGAATATTTTATGAATAAGCCACATTATTTCTCCCATAGTTCTAGGGTATACCATATGGTTAATCCCTTATTAATTCATTGTTGTCACCCCATCTATGACCTGAATGTTCTAGTTGTATAATGAATAACTATATTACAATGTATTTAATATATAATGCTAAGATGCATAGTGAGGTTCTATTATATGACCTTAAACTATGAACCTATAACAATGTGGGATTTAATTCCAACATTATTTGTATATTTAAGATCTGTCATTGAGGTTCAAACATGACATCATAACCTACCACATGATTCTTCATCATGGAATATATTTCCTCTAAGACCCTTTTTCACCTTAATAGGGTAAATATTCTTGATGAAACAATGGATCTATATTCTCTATGAAGAATCTTGCATACACTCTCATTGGGTTATATTCCCCTTCAATGTGAATTTACTTCAATTGAGGAAATATTTCATGGGATCCATTCTCATTATGGCATATTTTTAATGATTTTGTATCCTTATAATGGATTTTTATACACCAATAAAACGAAAACCTATATCATAATTCTATATTCTTTATAAACCAATCCTTAAGTATCTCTATCCCCTTAAAGGTTATCTCGAAAGTGCCGATCTTGCATATGTCCCACACAAACCAATGTTAAAAATATTTTTTCTAGAATTCACTAAGTCATTGTTGAATGATATTAAAAGGAACTTCACTTGGTAATGGTATCAGGACCTAAAAAGGCCCCATGATTCTTCTTTTCACATAACTGTAAAAGGTGTGATGTGTCATGTTAAAAAAAACTGAACTACATGATTTTGGGTCCCATTTCTAGGGATACATAAAATCCCTTCATCAAGGACTAATTCCAACAATACTAACATTTACTGCCCTCTAGGTGAGAAATCATTTTTTGTGATCCCAGATATGTTTATTTAAAACAAAACACCACTAATAAAAAAATATGGAGAACCTCTTAAATATATAAATGGCCATATAAATAGAGAACATATTATATATATATGTCACATTGATGAAAAAACTCTAATAAATATAGGTGTTCCCACCAATTTTGGATAATTTCCAATTAATAGCACATGGAAACCAATCTTACACTAGGATTTAATAAATATTCATGCATATGAATTAAATCAATAACAGATTCTAGGATTTGTTTATTACTCTCCATATGGGGTGTAATGATAATAAATAGACATAATCTCAACTAACCTACACTCTAAGGTGTCACGATAAAAATAACAGTTATTATCTTCCCTTAGAATGAATATCCACCCTGAGGAAAAAATCATAGTGCATGATCCCAAATCAGATATTCAAACAGGAAAAAATATATTGTACATAATATGAATCTTTTAGTTGTGAAAACTATTAGTCGAATCATCTCTTATGATGTTGCATTAACATATTTTATTTTTTGTGTTTTTTGACTCTACAATACTTCAAAAATATAACCACCTTAGATATAAAAAAAAGGTATACTTGAAGAATAAAATGTATTACATGCCTGAAAAAAACATGGGGTCTCCACAGCCAAAAAGATAATGTCAAATAATAACCACATTCAACACCAGGTGATATACATGTTAGTTATATATTCTCAACTGAAAAACACTATACTAAATTTGGATGATAAATATGAGAGTCTCTAGGACTTAAAACCCCACATGTCATCCACTCAAGGATGAACTATGGAGATGAGGTTATTTTATGTTAGAACCTCTTATAATTTTTAGATCCTCTCACTAGAGGAAAAAATGTAACACCTGAGACTTTTATATTATCAAATGAATCTTTTTCTACACAACACTTGCTTGGCTTTTTTTACATGCAATCGCGACCTTCCTCGATAGCTTGCGTCGTACGCAATAACGAGTTTCACTAAACACCAATATGCTATTAAAACTAGCCGTTATTAATAGTAATAACCACTTTTTGAAATTTTATAAATTTTTTTTTTCAAAATGGACTTCATTTTTGGACTCAGAATATCTAAATTAGCCTAGGGTGAAATTTTGGTATTTTTCTGAAAATTTCAATTTTTTGATGAATAGTGAAACCACTAAGTGGTAGGATAAAAACTGAATTTTGCATAAAACTTAATTTTACCGCTTCTGTGAATGGAATTTCGAAAATCCGACAGACACGGTTGATATCAGTAAGTAAAATGTGGTTCAATGAGATAAAAATAATTTTTGGGTGAATAGTAACTTTTTACTTTTTTTACCGCGGTTAATAGTAAATAGGGTAACTAAGGGTAAATATGATATTACTATTACCCTAACACATGTCCTAATTCTATTGGACAAGTGTAATTCGACCAAAAACAACCTTATTAATAAAATATGACCATTTAGGCCCACTTGGATTAGATTAGGACATTTATTATTAATTTATTTAAAGAAGGGTTAAAATAGTTAAAATCAAAGTTTAATAAGTAAATCATTTTTACTATGGGGTTATACATAAGATAAATTAGACTATAAATATTCATTAGAAAGATAAAAATATTTCCTACATAATGGTATTTTATTTGTAATTTTTAGACATTAACTAATTTAATTTATTTGTGACACAATGATGATGCAGTAATTATCTTATTAATGAAATATTGACATAATTGATGTTATAAACACCAAAATAAATGTAATTTGAGACTTTTTATGAATTACACTAATTTTCTAGGTTACTATGATATATTAATGTTGATGTAATCAACTTGGTTCGAACATATAATTCTGTTATGACTTTCACAATAATCATATATCAAATAGTGTCAAAATTGATACAAAATAGTTTTTAAATCAAATATTATATTATTAATTGTTATTTTATTCCAAAAAATCTAAGGTTCAGCCAAATGACTTAGATAATGATATATATATTAATAATAAACAATTTGGGGTTCGTTTGGCATGTTATAGTAAGTGTATTAACCATATAGTGAAAGAAAACAAAAAGACACGGTAAAAGTTAAATTATTTAACTTAGAGTTAAATCTTATTGATAAGGTTAAAATAATTCCCTAAACTTTTCTAAATACTATTGGTTGATAGGATTTTGACCCATCCCCACTTTAGCTTCGAAATAAGACCCTTTGGAACCATTATAAACCGATTTTGACTTTAATATAAAATAATATTTTGAGATATTCCTAAGGTGCCCCTCTCCTCCCTTATAAAAGGGCACCTCCTCCCCCTCCTCCTCACACCAAATTGAGCACTCAAGCTCGGCCAACCCCTGCCATTTTCTCCTCTCCACTTCCCTAGAATAATCCTAGAGGTCCTGGTATTCTTCAAAGACCAATCTTAGTTCCCTAAGTGGAGGATTCAAAGAAGCGTTCCAAAGAAGAGGTAATATCCATTACCGATCTTTTCAATTTCTTTCTTCTTCAAATTCTTCTTTTTTAGTTGTTTCATGATAAAGTAATGACATCAGTATTACTTACATACTGATATGTTATTATAAATATAAAACAACCCTAATTCACCTTCTATCCATCCAACGGAAAAATGAAATCACCGCGCGTGCGTACGTACGGAATACCATCTCCACGCCGTGGTGTAATCTATTTTCCACCATCACCTTACAAGGATGGGTATAATGGTGTAATGAGTAACTATTTATGACTATTATAAATTAATATTGATACTGAAATAATATATATATACTCCAATACAATTCCACGATCATAGGAACGATATCATCACTCGTGCGTACGTACGGAATACCGTCTCCACGATGTGATGCGACTCGTTCTACATGATCATCATTACATAGTAATTATATAAATGAATTGAATGAATAAATATGATATATGTTACACTAATACCATTATGGATATAAGGTATCTATAACCTTAAAAGAAGAATAAGAATGTATTCGGCAAAACACGCATAAGAACAAAAGGCAATAAAGACCCGAGTAACAAGTGACAATGAAATATTACTATCAAGAAGCTAAGAATATGACCATATATGATATCATATCAATATTTATGATTCTGGAATAAGTCAATAACATTATTTAAACCATTATACAGGAGCTTCGGACACGTACAAAGCAAATTGGACCTAAGGTAAGGGAAATATCACAATCTCATTTTTATCCGAGATTGTTTATTCGTAAGTATTTACTGGGGTGTATTTTATCATCCAAATCCATGTTTCATAAATATGTAATAATATTTCCATCCAAATACAATTGTTTAAATCCAATTTTACCCTTCGGTGAGTTTTTAGTAAAAGAAATGAAAGGAATCTTTTGTCGTTTTCCGTACGAGGTATTTTTTGACATTTCCGACAAATGTACGAAGAATGTTTTTTTAACTTATAAGGCACGAACGGATTTTTACGGTTTTATAAAGCCTTATTTTCATGAACCTTCCTCCAAAATATTTCATGACTATTTTCAATAAAATCTCTTTCTTTCATGATGTTTTGTGAAAAGGAGTTGATTTTGAAGAAGAAAGGATATTTTCCTCAAGAATGGAGTTCAAGTGTTTTATCAAAATTATTTTCCATCTAATATAATAAAGGGTTCTGTTTTTATCCCTATTATTACATTGATTTGATTATGTTTTTATGAATTCATTTACCTTATATGATTTGTTTTTTGATGTCAAGATGTTTCAAGAATTCCATTTTTGTTACATGTGTTATGCGATGATATATGATTTATGATTATGTGGCACACATAAGAAAGGATTCATTATAAGATGGGTGGGACCTATATCTCCCTCCAATGCATTGGGTAATGATTTTATATCTCATGAGATAGACAGTGCTGGAACGGTATGTTATACCGGTTCAGTGAAACAGGACTGGAACGAGGGTGACTCGGTTCAGAGATGGACTCTGTCCACTAAGATAGTCTTGGCAATGAGTCATGACTAACAAGAAATGATTTTCCATTATTATGTGTGCATGCCACAAAGTTTCAAGTTTCATTTTTATGATTATGGGGATCTCATTTTCACTTCTATGATTTATTCCATGTTATGATATTATGATCTCTTTTGCAGGCTATGATTTTCAAAAAGATATAATATGATTTTTATTTCCTTTATTTTCCCTTGCTGAGCATTTGAGCTCACCCTTTTATGTTTTCTTTTCCCCAGGTCAGGAAGATGGATATTAAGTAGAATATACTAAAAGGGACCCTAGATATGATGAAATAAATGGGAGACACTGTAGAATATTTATGAACCAGTTGTTTATGTTTCCCAGTTTCTAAAGACACTATACCTATACAGTCCTTTGTGGTTTTGTCATATGTTGTAATAAGTGTGCTTCAATTTTGAACTATTAACAATGTATGTAAAGTATGGGTCGTTATAGTTGGTATCAGAGGAAAGGTATAGTCAACCATTGGAAACTAGAATGTGAAAGCCTTAGTAAGAACCCTAAGGATAAGTCTAAGCATAGAACACAATATTAGTGTTTTAGAAATGGCCATGAATACCCTAGGATAAAACCTTAAGTGTGAAATTTTATCCTTGATTATGTGGTTTTCCTATTATAATTAGTGTTGCTCACACTATTCTTCTTGGTTTTAGTCAATGGCTGGAACCCGAAGGAACCGTGTTAATGCGAAATGCGATGGGCAATGCAATGATTGTCCCCCTGAGCAACCAAACGATATGGGAGCTGGAATGCAAAATCTTGTAGCCATGCTCACACAACTTTCTCAAGCTATGAATCATGCAGGACTTCCAAACGAGAAAAGGAAGGAGCAACATTTTGTTGAATCCTTCATGAGGCAGCGTCCACCTTCTTTCAGCGGGTCTACTGATCCATTAGTTGCTGAACAATGGATTAGTACTACTGAAAAGATATTTTCAGTTTTTCAATGTTCTGAGCATGATAAAGTCATCCTAGCAGTGTATCGTTTGGAAGGAGATGTTGATCAATGGTGGAATCTTATTAAGAATACGAGGAAAAGGGATGAAATTGAGTCTATGGAATGGGACGAGTTGAAGAACTTATTTATCAATAAGTACTTCCCTCGTATTCTCCGAACAAAGATGGAGAAAGAGTTTCTTGAACTGAAGCAAAGGGATGATGAATCTGTTGGTACCTATGAAGCAAATTTTACAAGACTTGCAAGGTACGCTTCTGGTATTATTATCCAACCTGAGAGTAAGATCGATCGATTCTTTAGTGGCTTAAAACCAAGTCTTCGAAGGGTGTTATCCATAAGGGACTTCAATAGCTACGAGGAAATCGTTCGATGTGCTCTCAAAGTTGAGATGGAGATTGGAGTAACCCATCAGTCACATGGGTTTGATAAGAAGAGGAAGATGGAATTCAAAGGAAAATCTAAAGAGCACACTGAAAAGAAGATGAACTTTCCCTTATGCTCAAAGTGTGGAAAGAAACATGGAGGGAGTTGTCTTAAAGGGACAAGTAAATGTTTTAAATGTGGAAAGGAAGGTCATCAGGCATTTGAATGCCGCGATAATGGGAAGAAGATGTCTAATGATGCAAACAAAGGAAGGGATACACAGAATGAACCTACTACACTTCAATGTTTCAAGTGCAAGGAGATGGGGCATTATGCCAATCAATGCCCAAATCCAAGGGTTGATGATGATGGTCGACGTCAACAAAATCATAAGGCTAAAGACAAAGGAAAGTCACATGCAATTTCTATCAGCGATGTGGAGTACGATAACGAAGTGGTGAAAGGTACACTTACCATCCACTCTAAAGTAGCAAATGTTTTATTTGATTCTGGATCCACCCACTCTTTTATTTCTAAAGAATTTTATAAGGGTATCACCGTATTATCTCAAAAATTAGATGTTGAGTTAGCTGTGACAACACCTAATGGCACAACAGTCGCATCAAAAGTTTATAATTCTTCTCCGATCGAAGTTTGTGGGAAAGTGCTTCCTGAAAATCTTGTGATAGTTCCTTTAGTGGAATTTGATGTGATTCTTGGCATGGATTGGCTTTCTCTACATGGAGCTCATATCAATTGCCAAAGAAGGGAAGTCACATTTCATATTCCAGATCAATCTACGATCGTCTATCAATGCAAGAATGAACATAACCTTCCAGTGGAAATTCCTCCCATCTTATGGGTCTTGATTCCACTAAATAAAGGTTATTTATCTCAAATGGTTGGTGAGAAACTCACGATTAAGAATACTCCCATTGTACGAGAGTTTGATGATGTCTTTCCAGAGGAATTACCGGGTCTTCCACCAAATCGTGAAGTTGAGTTTTCAATAGAACTCGTACCGGGCGCTTTGCCAATTTCAAAGACACCTTATAGAATGGCCCCAATTGAGTTGCAGGAATTGAAGAAGCAACTCCAAGAGAATCTTGATAAGGGATTCATACGCCCTAGTGCATCACCTTGGGGATCACCTGTTCTATTTGTTAAGAAGAAAGATGGATCAATGAGACTCTGCATTGATTATCGAGAACTTAACAAGATCACTATCAAGAACAAATATCCTCTCCCACGCATTGATGACTTATTTGACCAACTACGCGGAGCTCAATACTTTTCCAAGATTGATCTTCGTTCAGGGTATCATCAATTACGGGTCAAAAGGGAGGATATACCAAAGACGGCTTTCCGTACAAGGTATGGACACTATGAATTTATAGTGATTCCATTTGGTATATCCTCTAGAAATATTTTCATTCTAAAAAATAAATATTTGGAAAATGACCAACAAAATTATATTATGTCCTGGATATTCAACCAGAAGAGGAAGCATAATGAGGGAAGGTCACAAATAATGGTTTAAAAATGTTTAATAACTAGATGAAAATAAAATTGGTTAACTAGACACTTGTTATCTTCAAATAACAACTAAATGAAAAAGTAATGACTAGAAATCCATCTATTATGGTTCATTATTATTCTTCAGCATCACAAACTTCCCAAATTTGGTCTTTCACGAAGTAGTGTGACCAGAAAAAAAAATAATGGGAGAAGCATCCCTATATAATTCCCTTTCTAGTATACACTCTTTAAAAAAATCATCACTCCATAATTATAATTATAATCATAATCCCCTAAAACTATCTTATACATACATCCCCATCAAAAAATAACCCTTGTTAGATGAATAATATTTTTACAGTACTGTCAATGTTATCTAATTTGAAAATAATTTCTCTGGTGAAGAAAAATAATATAAACCTTATTTCACCACCCATAATTGGATATAAGTGATATAAAATAGAGAGGAAAATGTGGAATGGAATATTAGATCATAATTGACCATGAAATATAGGAAATATTTCAACCGATACTATATATATTATAGATACTCCGAGACAAGGACTTCAACTAACACAACAGAAGCATTGAACAACTCCTAAATTATCCAAATCAAATCTAGGTCCAATTATATTGATGTATCAATAATATAATTATCCCTTTACTAGTAAATATATAAATATAAGAAATCTAACTTAGTTTAATCCAAAAAATGACAATTATTCCACAAAATTTTGTTTAGGGATGGGAATCGCTAGCAAAGGTGGACTAAATGTTGATGCCTTTGGCCAGTGAACCTAATTATGAAAGGAAGAATTGACCCCTGGTAAAAAGTATCATATCTTAAAATTTTTGTTTTTTCCTATCTAATATGTGAATTATAAATTTTCTATACCTTTTAATGGTGAACTAAAAATAACTATTTGAGGATCTCTTAAGCTCTAAAATTTTAATGTTGAAGTCATTTCTTATATTGTATATCATGTAATGATCGGCCATTCGGAGAGACCTATGGTCACCTCATTCATAGAAAAAGATAGAGATACTACCAAATAAATAAATATTTGTTCCTCATACATATTTAACAAGTAGAAAAATATTACCATCCATCATAATATCGATGACAATAGATCCAGGGTCAACAACTACAAGACTGGAAACACTGATAATTGGACCAAAAATGAATCTAACATGTCTCCCTACATTCTAAAAATAAAATGATAAAATATGATTGAACATAAGACACTTTCCCAAATCAGATTTAGGAATCCATTTTGAGACTATTCCTCTTAATAAATGTCCATGTTCATCCATTATGAAAACAATTATATTCTCTGTTATGAAGACTATGGAAATAGTTCCATGCTACATTTATCTCATCATACCATAAGTACCTCAATCACTCTATAAATAGACAAGATGAGAATTATATGGTGATTATTTATTTTTTGAGTCTTGTGAATCTATGTATATTGACCTTGGATTCTACTAATGGGACCTAATGTGGATAGAATATTCTATTCATATCAATAATATGAATGGTTTATAAATGGATTACATCATCACATTTAATAAACTAAGATAAAATTGTGTGAAAACAATTAATTAAATTGAGGCAATCACACTAAATTTGGGAGGTCATTAGGTCATTTAGATCCTATCTATGAGGATGTAACACATGATAACCTTCTTTACATATAAGGTTTAGGAAAATGTTACCCCAAAACAGAAACTAAAAATATAAAACAAAAGGATGAAACTGCAATGGTAGATTAATCTGAAACTCAGTAATCTCTACATGAGAAATGTTCTGACTAATATTTACATCACACAACTAAGGTTCATTGATAATGTAGACATCACCCCTTAGATAATGAGGCATGCATTTGTACTAGAAACATTTAACTCTATCCTTATTATATTAATGGAATCTACTTAATATAGTCAAGAGGAAGATAGATGTTCTCTTAATAGAAGTAATAATACTCCCAATGATAATATTCCATCATTTTTATGAGAATTCTAATATTCATCCCTAAAATTTATAGAATCTAAAATTACATCCTTTACATTTCCTATATATTAGGATATCAAAACATCATTCCCCCTTAGATGATAAATTAGGAGTAAGTAGAAATAATTTGAGATGGTCTCAACAATGTTAACCCTATAATAGAATCCCTAGGATATGAATACACCACCCAGTCATTAAAAAGACAAAATAATTCCCCTCTATTTACTTCAAAATACCCAAAAGAATTTTTTTCCCTACTACTGAGGATATTGAGGAAGAAAGAGATTAGTAAAATGATATTAAATGAAACCCTCTATAATTTGAGTAGGGTATCTTAACTATTATTTATGAACTTCTATAGGTTAATATTTGCATAGAAGAGTATACACAACCCACATTGATTAGTTAATTTATGGAACCAAAGGATCTCAAAAAATATATCTCCTTGAACCAACACTTGGTCATAATTTTTAGAATTACACAAATATTATAGGATTGGATCCTAATGTTTCCACCAAATTTTTTGCTTTATCAAATTATCATTGTGGATATAAACAAGAATACAAGATAATATATCCAAACCATTTTGCCAAATTGGAATCTATAGTTGATAATATCATTAAATCCAAACAAATTTAGGAAATAAAACAACTAGAAATGATTACAAATATTTTTCTAATAGAAAAGAAAATAAATAAAATTTTCTTCTAAATTTATTTTAGGGATGTTGAAAAGCACCACCCAAAAGCTGATTTCCCGTTCGCAATAACAGAATTATAGATTGATGCAACCAATAGCTTTTATAACCTCTCATTTTTGGATGGATACTTTGGTTAAAAAAATGAATTCACCCTGAATATAAGAAACACAACAATTTCATGAATTCTTACTTGGTATACAACTATAAAGTAATATACATTATCTTTAATAATGTTGGAACTATATATCAATATTTCACAAATCATATCATAATAAACATTCTAGGGAAAACCATGGAATTATATTTTGATGATTTTATGATCAAATATCAACATCATCATGATCGTATTACTGATCAATATAAAATTTTCAACAAACCATTGAAAAAACATGCCAATGAATCCCATAAAATATGATTTTAGGGTGAAATTAGTACAATTTACAAGCGTCATTGTACCTTAAAAAATATTTAAATCAACACAGAGAGTGTCAAGGTAATCCTTGAAATTCCACCTACTACAAATATTAAATATTTTATAAGGATTTATAGAATATTTTCCTATATAAAACACTATATATCAAACCTTGAATGAAAGTTTATACCCTTTACATAGTTGATGAATAAGTGAGTCACCTATCATTGGGGTGAATATTTTTTGAGTGACTTGAAAAATATAAATACGTATCTCATGATCCCAACTGTAATGATGTTGAATGTTTATGGAAATCCACTTATAATGTGCATGAAAACATTAAATTGATCACTTGGATCCATTCTCATAAAGAAGATTGATGTATGTTATATGAATAGTCTCTACTATCTTTGAAGAACAGTGCTGGATATTAAGAATTCATATTTTGATACTGAGAATAATTTCACTGAAATAATATTTTCTTTTCAAAATTTTAGGGACTACTTGTAACATTAATAGGATAGTGTTAACTCTTGTGTTGAACCATTAATGAACATTATAAGATATACAATATTGAATGTATATTTGGCATTGTGTGAGATCATCCTATAAGAATTTATCATTCATTTTTTATCTCATAAGGAATTCAATGGGTTAGTGTTAGTGTATTTATAGTTAGCATATCCTACCTCAGAAATCCCACTAATGAATATAGTACTCACCCACCATGGGTTTCTCTCTCTCTATGAAACTCCCTAAAAATGGGATATATATTTTTATAGTGACTCTTGGATATTGATAGCATGAAGAATAAAAAACCAAAAGTGAAAAAAAATTATCTTTGGAATTGTCCTTATATCTCATGAAAAATAATTCAAGTCATATTTCTTCCTGCTTTCAGAGGATAACACCAATAATGAGGTAGAATATTGAACTCTCATTATAGAACTAGATCTGGATTTATAGATACTAGTAACGCTTCAGAATAAAAAAATTTGATCCAAATTTAGTGATTAAGAATTTTAATGATTAATATTCAAATAATAAAGAAGAATTAATTCCCCCACATGGTTATATATAAGGGTTTATGGTTGAATTACCCTATGAGAAAACATTTTCCCACTATTCATATTCACATAATTATTGTGTAATCGTATTGAATAATGTATCCCTGACCCAAAAAATCCAAACTATAATGACACAATACTTTTCATCACTCCAAAAATGGTGGTCTCTTTATTCATCAATAGGGAGATGGAAAAAATCTTGAAATCAACTCCACCCCAGATCAAGGTGGCCCAATTTCATCTCTAAAAAATGCCATTTTTTGGTGGATATCCCCCATAATATACTATATATTTAATGTAATTATTCCTTTTATATAGATCCATAGAATAATAAATATGATGAAGGATAGAGAAATTTATCCCTTAAAATGGTCTAAATTCTATGAAAAATCATCCTTTATAAAGGTCCATATTCTACCATTGAGTTATTTTGTAAGTGGTTTAAGGTTATATCCCTCAATGAAGTAGAACCAAGGCTATCATAAATTTCACAAATTTCATGAAGTCGAATATCATTTTTACATTTATTTCCGCTGATAAAATCTTGATGTATAATAGAACTATTTTTTTCTTATAAATTGAAAAGGATATATCGAAATATATAATATTTAGTTCAACAATTATTCTTATAACTGTGAATTTGTTGTAACACCCAATGATTTTATTGAATATTTTTCCTTTAAATAAATATAATATGTTTGATAGTTTTCTCCACATGGAAATACGAACTAAAATGAGTCATGACATATTAAAAAAATAAAATTAATAATATTATAAGAATAATAAAACCTAATGTAAATAAAAGGCTATTAAATAACTAAAATTTACATAAATTTACATGATAAATAATTTATATTATGTAATATTAAAAAGTTTTATTCTTTCTGAAACTAATTTTTTATTTGTTTTATATATTCTCATAATAAATGAAACAGAAATCTTTTTAAATATTTTTATAAATTAACTGATATAGTAAAATTTATTACAATTTAAATTGATGTGAAATTATATTAAGGACACAGAAAAACATCATTTTCATTAAAAAAACTTATTTTATATATTTTCTATTTTCATTATCAGTTTTAGAATTTAAATTTTTTACAATGGCCTTTATTTTTTAATTTACCACATTAATTTTAAGGTAAAATTAATTTTTCATATTTTTATGAGAGGATAAATATTATGTTGGATTATTAAAATACCATTTTCACACATTCCAAGACATTTATAACATCATTAGGATATAATCACCACCTTAAATTTTATTAATTTATTTTGTATCAGTGAGGTATTTAATAAGTAATATTATACATTTTAAATATTAATTTTAATTTATAAAACCTATTTTTAACTATATGGAAGACAAGTAATATTTTATTCTGATAAAAACAAATTTTAGAATTTTATTTCAATAAAATATTCACTATTGGAACTAGGTTTTGGATTTACATAAAATATTAAAAACTCTAATTTTTTATAATAAATCAATTAATTTCATATAGATCAATAACATTGATAATATTATCTTGTTGATAAGTTTTATGTATAAAAATAAACTTTTTCTATATATGGGTTTATAGCGTTATGTGTTCTAATATTAGAATTAATTTTTATCACCGAGTGAAATTTTGATTGAAAAAACTGATTTTATAGTTCCAGTCTTTAGGTCCAAATTATATAATAAATACAATTTTTAGTCATTATAAGTAAATTCTTAAGTTAATACTAGTTACTATGAGAGAATAAAAAATAGGTAAAAGTGAAAGATCGTAGAGTAAAAGGATTAAAAACATGTTAACAAGATGTGTGAAAATTTATGGTTAAGGATTTATTGAACATAAATTTTCCTGAACTTCATTTTTATCCATTATTTGATCCACTTTACGTTTGAATAGTAACTTTACATTTTATGTTGTTAAAAAACCACTCCTATCCCATCTAAAAGGATCCATCACCACCCAAATTTTATTCAACCCCCATTCTACTTGGAATTGATCAAACACTACCCAGATAAATCCATGATAATACTATCAAATTAATAGAGATTTTGGTCTTCTCAAAATACCACCACTCAAATCCATAATTGAGTTTATAAAGGAGATCATCCATGGAGGAAGGAAAAAAATTTAATAACTCAATCTTTTTAAATTTCCTTTATTTATTATAATATCTCATACTGATATAATCTAACCATTTTAAAAAAAATTACATTAGTATGAGCAATGTACTTAAATATTATTATGTTTATGTGAGAACCATTTTCAACCCTCCTTCAAACAATCTGATAAAAAAAATGTCAGTTGTGTTTTGTGCGGACCACCTCCTCTATAAGTGACATGAACCATTTTCTATAAATTACTTACAAGTATAGTTAAATGGATGTTTTTAATGAATAAATATGTAATTTAAAATGTTAATAAAATTATGAAAAATGTAATCTAATTCCCATATACTGTACATTATATGTGAATGGCCACATCAAGTGTGCATATGTTCATACTACCACCACCACAAAAGTGTCATATTTCTTTTTTATCTAATATTTTATACAATTTCAAAGTCTCTTAAAAATTATTCACCACCTTCAAAACAACTAAATATTATCATTATAATTTTAGATATCTTTAAATTTTTAATTACTTGTTTTTAGAATAAATAGTTATCACTCTCTTTATGATGTGGTTTTAACAAAATTATTTTCAAATTATTAAAAAATATTTCCCATTATGGTTTATATTTGTATCTTCTACTCCCCATTTCCTATAAGAATTTTTTAATTTATTTTCAATTATCAATTAATTAGAATTATATAGAAGTTTGGTTTTAAATGGTTGTTCATGTTATCTTCTTGAATTATAATTTTAATGTTACTCATAATTTTTCCTCCTTATCAAAATGATAATAAATGTTTTCAAAAATACCATTCCATTTTTTTCATTTTTATATTCAAATAATCTCACTAATATATAGATATATATTATGAATCGCCATATGGATTTTTCTATGATATACTCCTTCTGGGTGGTTAAAAGTTGGTATCTTTCAATGCAATACCTGATTTTAGTTTATGATATACTATTTGGAAATTTTCTGAAACCCATTTTATTTCCAGTGGTTCTTTATGATATGATTAATAATTGATTTAAAATATCACAAATATATAAATATATTTGCGGTTTGATTCCAATATCACCCTATAATACATTTGTTATGGTTTTATATCTTATGAGATAATGTAGGGTATGGATTTTTGGATATGCCACATGATTAAAGAGTGATACTTGCTAAATATTCTTACAAACTAAAGGGTGGGACATCTTAGATATGCTCACTATATGATGATAAGATGTGCTTATGTTTTAAAAAGTTATTTTTTATTCTAGGATTCATGGATTTGTTATATCTCAATGAAATATGATGATAATTATTCACCATGGTTCACATTTTTTATCTCATGATTCTACATGATTTTTCTATGTAATATGTTTATTTATTTGATATTAAATGACCATATATTTTGAATTATATAAAAATCATAGTATATACTGTTATTTATAATAATATATTTATCACCTACTCATGTTTATCACATTCTTTTGATCTAACCCTCGATGAATTTTTGATAATATTTCTGTTATCAAGAATTCCATATCACCACTTTATAAATCTTTATTTCCCTCGGTTTTGAAGATGAGTATGAAATTTGGGAATTAGATAAGGGAATATAGTGTGGCTACATTATGGAGAAATGTTCAATAGTTTTGTAAACTAATTTGTTTATGTACCTAGTTCTCAGAGATAGTAGAACTTAATTTCTTGAGATTAAGTGTTTTTTTGGGAGCTATATAATTTAATTCATTGAAAATATGTAAACTAGTTATATGTTTATCTGGGTTCATATCTCTTTTTATTAAATTATAATTGAAAAGTTTTTGTTTTTAGCACCCGATAAAGGAGTGTGAGTATAGGGTACCTCATTTGTTGTCACGGAAAGGTTTAATTGTTTTTTAGGATTATTTTAATCTTTTTTGAATTAAGATGAAGAGTATTTATTAAAATCTTTTAATATGAGTAATATTTCCCGATGAACATAATGGTATTCCCCAAATGTGTGGGGAACAATTTTCTATTAAACCCTTACATAGATCCGTTACTTTCTCAAAAATTTATTATACAATATCACATATTGAGTTGGAATAAATAAATGTATATATATAAGGGAATATAGACTTGGGTTTTATATTATAATGTTCTTATCTATGGGGTTTACTATTCCTTATTTGTAAAAAAGGAAGATGGATGAATGTGTCTATGAATTAATTATCACAAACATAAAAAATAACTATCAAGAAAAATAATCATCTAATTCATATTTATGACCTATTTGATAAAATCATAGGATCTCAATACTTCTCAAAGATTGATATTTGGTCGAGATATCATCAATTATGGGTAAAAATAATGGATATTTCCAAGATATTTTTCCAAATGAGGGATGGACAATATATGTTTAAACTAATTTTATTTGGGATTACAATTCTCCTTTTATTTTCATGGATATAATCAACAAACTAGTTTGAGAGTACTTGTATATTTTTATCATTATTTTCATATCTTATATTCCTCTATATTCTAAGAGAATAAAATAGAATAAATATCATTTTGGCATTGTGATGATGACCACAAGAATGGATAAATTGTATTCCCAGTTTAACAAGAGTGAGTTATGGTTAAAAAAAGAATCATTCTTGGGTTATGTGATCACAATCAAGGTTATATCTATTGAACCTCAGAATATGAATGTTAATTAATAATGGTGAAGACTACCATAGTAACTGAGATATGTATTTTTATCTCATTAGCTAAATATTATTGATTCATTAAGGGAAATTTCTAATGTCTTTCAAATACAAAAAAAATTAACACATAAGGGATTGAAGACTCTTTAGATAAAGTAGTATGAATAAATTTTCACATAACTAAAGAAGAGGTTAGTTAAAGAAAACGTACTCACATTACCCTATAGTGGGAAATGATTTTAAATATATAGTGATACATTATTAAAGGGAATGGGATATGATTTCATGTATAAGGATAAGGTAATTTATTATTCCTCACTTTTATTAAAAAATCCTAATTAAAATTATCAGAAAATGATTTAATGTTGACAATAGTAATCATTACAGTAAAGATTTTGTGGAATTATCTTTATGGTGAAACAAATTATATATATAATTACTAAAAGATCTTGAAATATATATTCTCATAGAATAAGTTTAAAATGTGACAAAAAAGATGGTTTTAATTTATCAATTACTATGACTACTCAATACATTTCCACTATGGAAAGAAAAACATAGTATATGATTCTATGGACAAGAAATAACATGCTCTTTATCCAAGATAATGCTTTAAAAATCTAATAGTTCGTGATTTTAAAAGGATGAATCATAAAATCATAATAGAATATAAAAAATAATATATTTTCCAAATGAATGCTCAACCATATATCCATGTTAAGATCAAAGAATCCCAAAATAATGATGTGGAGCTATAGAAAATGGTAGAAAATATCCTTGAATTCAAATTTGTGAAAGATAGAGTTATAATGTTTGGAACATGATTTTGTGTTCCATAAAAACCTAAAATTAAAAGGAAAATATTGAATTATAAATAGATATCATCCATCACTACTTATTTTATAATCATGAAGATATATATAGATCAAAATAATATCTTCTACTAGGGTTATATGAAGTGGGATATTTTAGAATACATATATAGTTTTCTAGAAATTTGAGGATGAATGAAAGAATTTTATGGAGATAATGAAACCATTACCCATTCCTATATGTAAATGAGACAAAATCACCATGGATTTCATCATAGAACTGACGATGACATCTAATGGCTACAATCCCACCTAGGTTATATTAGATCACCTTATAAGGTCAGTTCATTTCAATTCTAATAAATAATATTTCTCGCTTTACCAACATTACTAGATATGCATTAGGGAGGTGGTAATTCTATATAGAGTTACACTCTATATTGTATCTAATAAAGATCTAGGTTATACCCCAAGTTTCTAGTGATTTTATAGTAAGATATAGATATAGATATAACCATCATAATTTAATATCTCACTCAAAAAAAATATTCTAAGAGAACCATTCAAAATCCTGAGAATATGTTAATATCATATTAAATGGATTTCCAAGGATATTGGGTTTAACACATTCACTTGAAATAGTTATCACATAACCAAAGTTTCTATTCTAGTATTCATATGAACACATATGAGGCACTATATTGGATGTTTACAGAACTCCAACATAAAGAGACGATATTATAGAGCTGAATTTAATATTACCTATACTTTTCTATGAAATGATGGATAAGGTTCAAACCATTTAGTGGAATATCAAAATGAAAAAGTCAACATAACTATTATGAGAATAATTATCAATGAGATCTAGAGTTTATTGATTATGTTAAGGCGTTCCTCTGTATATATCCTTGGAAGTGGGTCTGAATATTTATGTCTAAAGTGATGTTTTTACCTAGCTATATAGGTCTCGTTGTGATCCTTTATCATGCCAGGGCTATAGCTTCTCTCTTTGGACTCCCTGCTGAACTCTCCCAATTACAAGATGTGTTTCATGTATCAATTTCAATGAGGTAAATACTATAGGATTCACATACACTCGACTCAAAATATGTGCAATATGACCATGATCTATCCTAAAAGGAACACCTAGTAGAGATTCTGGATCGAAGAGATAAAATGTTGTGGAATAAGGAAACTCACTCGGTTAAGGTTTTGTAGTCGATCAGATGTTTGAGGAAGATATGTGGGAACTTAAGGATCTAAAAATACAACAATATACACTTTTATTTTCATCTAATTAATAATAAATTTGAAGGATGAAATTCTTTTTATGGTGGATAGAATGTAATGCCTTAATATTTTACTACATATTATTCCCTAAAGTAAATAAAATGTTTGTGAAAAATTTCTCCATATCAGAAAAAGTCTAAAATGAAATTATGCATATTAGATGATATTATTAAAAAATATATAAGAATAATAAATACTTCAGTAAATAAAAATATGTTACTCAAATAAAAGTTTCAGGTATTTAAAGGGTAAATAAATAATATGATTACATATTAAAAAGGATTACTTTTTAACAAAAAACTATTTCATAAAGTGTTATATATTTCATCGTAATAAATTAGTTTTCTATTTTTTAAAAATATTATTTTATATTAAGTAATACATTAACCATATTGGATTTATAAATTCATATGTAATAAATATAAGAATATCTAAAAACATCATTTTTTTTAAAAAACAATTTTTTATTTATATTGAGTATTTTTATTTCAAAAAAAATTAATAAATTTTAGGATTATAATTTCATAAAATGAACTTCATTTTTAAATTTATTATATCTATTTTCTCTTAAAATTAATTTATTAGAATTTTAGTAAATGATTTATTTTTAAGGGAATAGTGAAAAATACTATTTTCACATTACTTGGAATTTCATGACATAAATAGGTTATAATTAACACATAAAAATATATGAAAAAATTTTCCTAATCAATTATCTAATTAATAAAAAAATTATAAATTTAAAATATTATATTTAATTTAGTAAACCAATGCTTGGAAATCATGTAATATGTTTTTCCAATAAAAACTTCTTTCAGTGTTTTATAATAATTAGATATTAATATCAAGAAATTAGTTTTCGGATTTATTTTTAAGGCACATAACACTTTATTATTAAATAATAAACCAATTATTTTCATATAATTAAATAAAATTAAAAATTCTATCTTAATCAAAGTTTCTATGAAAAATATTTTACTGTTATAAAAAAGGTTCTTACACGTTATGTGTGACAATATTAAAAATAATTTATCAGTCCTATATGTTTTCATTAAAACATGACTTTATATTTTTAATCAATACGTTAAAATTATTTTAAAAGGCCCATTTTATTTTCTATGAATTAAATGAAAATGATTAGGTAAAAATTAATTACTATAGTAAAAACCAAACATGGTTAAAGTAAAGAATCAATGAGTAAAGAACATAAAAAATTTTATAAAATAAAATTTTTAGGCTTTATTGATCACTCATATTCCAAAAATTTATTATTTTACATTATTGGTTTCACTTGACCAATAAATAGTGACTTTAATTTTTTTATTATTACAAAAATCCACTTATCTCCATTATAAAAGGATTCATCAACACCCCTGTTATCATTGCACCTCTAGACTATTACATTCAACCTAACTATGCTTAAAAAATACAAAAAACTCTTATATTCATCACATATATTCTATAATTTTTAAAATACCACCTCACAAATCTTTAATAAAATTTTCGAATGATCTCATCCAATGAGCAAGGTAAATTTTTCAATTAATTTATTTCATTTTTTTTCTTTATTTCTCATTATACATCTTAGAAATGAAACATATGAAATTTTACATAATTAAATAATTATAACATGAATAATTAAATTATGTTATGTCTATGGGATAACCTTTTTCTACCCCCCCCCCCCCTCCCAAAAATATGAGAAATGAGAATGTCTTGTGTGTTAAGTGTGCACTATATATTTCGTAAGTGTTAAGATCTGTTTTCATAATTATGCCACAAGCGTTGTTAAAATGGATTTTTAAAAAATAAATATTATATTTTCAACAATATTATGATTATAAAAATAATCAAATCCCACATCCTTTACATTCTATATAAAAAATTGTGTTAACCATATGTATTTGTGGACTACAGCCTCCACAAAAGTAACATATTTTGTTCTTCATCAAGTAATTTATTCTATATTAAACTCCCTTAAAAACATTCACCACATAAAAAAAATAAAAAATATCATTAATCACTTTTTAATTATATTATTCCCAAAAATAACATTCTTAACCATACATTCCTTTTGATTATAGATTCTTCTTTTTTGGGTTAGTTTAACCACTTAATTGAACCATGATATAAATTGATATAATTTATGAATATGGAAAAATAACTAAAGGTGTATTTATACATAAATGATAAAATTAGGTTTGTTTTATGATTATTTATAGGTAATAATAATTCACTTTTTTATTATTGTATAACATTTTGGTTCATTACAAATAATATAAACAAGATTTTTTCCACTCCATCATTAGAAATCATGACAAAAATACATCAAAAATTAAATAAAAACATCACAAATGGTTAAACTTTTTATATTAAATTACCTATAATGATCTTTTAATGGTGACTTTTTAATTTATAAATTCCAATTGACACCAACATTAATAAACTAGTAAATATAAAATAATAAAAACTAATAACATCTGATGATGAACATAAAATATAACAAAATAATATGTATGTAATAAATGGTTATCAATGATGTTTATAAATGTTTATAGGATTGGATAAGGTTATAATATATGTGATTAAAATAATTATTTTCATTGTAAAATAGTTTATAAAACAATTCCGGATTAAAGGTAATTAGTTTTCTTGACTGAACTTCTTTTATTAAGTCAAATGATTCTTCTTTGACCATGGTTTTACAAGATTATGTTTCTTATACTGAATGAGGATATTATATTTCCTTTCCTTATTCATTTACAAATAATTCCATTTATGGACTTCTTTATTAATAAAATTTAATGATTCTTAGAATAATTCCCTTATTCTCTAAATGAGCACTTTCTCTTACTTGTCCACATTATCTATTCCTGCCAATGTTCTCATATTTGTATATTTAAATCCACATTTTCAGTAAATTTTTAATCATAAAATTTCTCTTTACCTATTTTCAAATAAATTATTTATCACCCTCAATATATATCTATCAAAATATTCATATATAAAATGTACATATTATTAGTGGAATAGTCATTAAATAACAATATGATCTCTGCCAGAACCATAAAGGTCCAGTGTCTTCATAACATTGGATGCATTAAAAACGGGTACATAAAATATCTATATCATATTCCACTAATTTATTCAGAATGATCACTCATATTATACATATCATACATAAAACCATTTTTTATATCATAGGGAAAAGGAATCTCAATAACAGGTGAGCTCAGATGCTCAGTAATAAAAAATGTGGGAGGTATCAATGATCATTTAAGCATAATAAGAGAATAGGTGTATGGAAAATTGAGGTTACAATTTTAAAACCATTATGAGAAAATCATAGATCGTAAACTTTAGTCATTTCATAAATATTGGTAAATAATAATATATAAATTATTATGAAATCAAGGAACATGAACTATGGGAGAAAAACATTAGCATAAGATCATGGAATAAAAATAGGAATAAAGTGTGTATTAATCAAAATCACTAAAATATTATTTCAAGTCTACCCACCAAGACATTCATAACATGTTATGCCTTAGATAACCCCATGTTGTCTTGATTTGAGATTCAGATAACCTCATATTTTCCCCCTTTTTTCTAGGTATAACCCCTCATGTTCCCTTTTTAGACTTAGTATGACCTCTCATGTACCCTGTGAGCTCATAAAACATTAATCATTATCGAATTAATTTAAGGTATGTATAATGTTTTTCAAAAATATAACATATTCTTAATCCATTGATATTTATTCCATAAGATCATGAAAAAATCCATCATAACATAATTTGTAGAAAAGAAACAAAAATCATCAATATCTTATATTCAGAACCACAAACCATTCAAAAATAGAGTATGGGTGGTATTATAGAATACTACACCAAGTGAAGAGTAATTAATATCCAAGTATTTTATCATAGGTGAAAAATTCCTATAAAGTATCACTTGAATATTTCTTGACCAGAATACCCTTTTCATTTTAAAATCACTTATATAAAATCTAAAAATTATAAAAATGTGAAGGAAAAAATTTCATTGAAATGAACCATGGAAACATATAAGGTAAGATTAAAAACAATTACTGGTAATAATTGTGGGAAATAATATTTATGTTGTGTATGTGAAAAGAAATATTCCATCCACTTTTTAGTAAAAAGTCAAAAAAGAGTCTTCGAGTAAACAAATATTGGATTGATTTTAGAAATTTTTATAGAAATTTAAAAGTTGGTAGAATTTAATTTAAATAGTAATGGTAAAATAATAAAAACATTAATGGAAACATTTTAATGGAAATATTTTCATGGAATAAAAATATTTCCAACTGGATAGTAAAACAATGTTTATTTCCCATAAAAACATTATTTTGGTCTCTTGTGTAATTAAATAGAGTGAACTGAAGTGAAAATATGTAATGAATAAAAATAAAAAATTTACAATAAAATAATAAATATTTTTTATATAATTATCATATAATTTCATCATTATAAATTTAACCATAAATAACCCCAGTAAAAATGATATTTTAACAAAATATCATTATCGTTGTTATAACATTTGAATATTAACCCACAGTAAATAAATAACATCAAATGAAACATAAAATTACACGAATATAAATATATCAATGATATAAAATATTCTTGGGTTATTAGATACACCTCCTAAAATATTATTTGTGTATAAAAATAATGTATTTCCCAAAGAAGACGGTTTGGGATGATAAATCATTACGTCAATTTTGTTTCCTTTCTAATTTGGATAACTTACATAATAATTAATATGAAATTATTATAATTATATTAAATTAATATTTTCAAACATATAATATCATAAATTATCTATTTCAAACATTTCATCCCCCATTTATTAATAATTATTTATTAAAATCATCATTTTTTGGTGTTAAATGTTTCATTTTTTATGAATGTTTTTGTTCTTAAATTCTAGTCATTATAATTTGATCATGTTTCAATTATCTAGAAAACATTAATAATTATAGAAATATAATATATATGATTTACATATATGTTTATAATCATCCATTAAAGGTATTTATAAAAAATAAACTACATTGTTTATCAAGATGAAAATTCAAATGTATGCATAAATGTTGTTATCATTTTCAAAAAAAAAGAGAAAGAAATAAAAATAATATTCTAGAAATAAAAATTAATTATTAAGAAATAATTATAATATTTATTTAGTAAAAAAATAATTATAATATTTATTTAGTAAAAAAATAATTATAAATTTTCATTTGAGTATTTTATGGAAATGATTCATATCACTATGTGGAGGTGGTAGTCCACACATACCCAGAGGTGATACTTTCATTTCCCATTCGATGAAATAGAGGTGTAAAAGGTTATGTGATAATCACAAAAAAATCTCAATAAATTTATTATACTTAATTCATGATGTTATAATTGATAAACTATGTTTAGATAATGTGGAATAATATTTAATTTTTAAAGAGCTCTATTAAGATCTATACCTCTACATTGTGAACCCTCCTTTGGCGTAGACCTTAATCCTTGAAAGGATGGTATTAGGATCAAACTGGGACCTCCAAGACATGTGGAGGGTTGTCGGAAAATTATTTTTTAGGTATGATTAGAGATAATAAGATCTTTAAGTATGGGTAATAGAGGAGAAGTGTATTCCTTTTATAAGTTGGGGAGAGAACACACTTGGGATTTCTTAAAATATTGAAATATAATAATGTATTATTCAATAAAAATAATTCCAAATGTGAGATTTTTTATATTAGGATAATATATGGTCAATATATGTCTATAAAATATTATTTATTCAAGTTTATTTTGGAATATAACCATAATATCTTGGTTTGACCCCCCCTCGTAAACCCATTTTAACCTTAATCATGATAAATGGTTTCACTATTCATTATGAAGAAAATTGTAACAGGACTCATTATGAAATTTGAGCATTCTAATTAAAAATTTTGAGTACATTTTATCTTATTTAATTTCTATAAAGACTACTGTTAAAATTATTCCACAGAACGAGTTGAAAAAGGTTTTCCCAAAAAATGTGTTTTTAAGTACAAAAAAGATTTTAGATGAAAATTAAAAATAATTTGGATTCCAATGAAATATAAAATATTATTTATATGAAATGGTAACTAATAAAATATTAATATATATTAAAAAAATTACTTTATAAATACTAGAATAGAAAATTAGTTTCTTATAAAATGAGTAATTTTTAATACTTTTTGATTAATTAAAATTTTCAGAAAAAGACCAAACATTTCCATAAGATAATTTTGATATTATGATTTCAAAAATGGTACTATTTTTATAAAATACATTTTATAGAACTATGTAAAATTAATTACAATATATGCACCCAAAATTCAATAAATAAAATTTTTAAATAAATTATTTTTGAATCATACAATGATTTTCCTAAAAATTGAGTACTTTTTCATTATAAATTAATCTACAAATTTGAATAATATAAATCCTTTATACATATTTTTCATAATGTGGTTATTATTATTAATACTACTAATTTAATGCATTGTTTATAACGGTATACTTTATCATGGTTTATTTAGAATCAGGGTTATTTATAAAACACGATATCAAATAAATAATGTTTATTATAAATGAATATATATATATATATATATATAATATTACGGTGATACATTTTACCCCTGTAAAGAATTTATGCCTTTAAATACCATCACTCTAATTTAAACAAATGATGATATCTCTTTTTTATCTCATTCTCAGGTTACCATAAAACTTCTTCACATTTTTTATTTATCGATATAACATTTACTAGCTGTGTAGTCTTTTTCCATTTAACATTAACACTTTGGTCAAAGATTTCATTTGGTAGTTCTTTATTTGATACGTCATTATCTATTGGTACAACCCTTGAGTTTTTTACATGTGAGGAATCTTGTGTGTAATTTATCAGGAGAGATACATGGAACACATCTTTAACTTAAGAGAGGTTCAATGGTTGTCTCAAGTGTTTAGCTACAATCCCTACTTGATCAAGAAAATATAAGGGAATAATACACCAAGGGATTATATTTATTCTCTTAATTAGTATCATAACCTTATTCCATAGAGAAATACATATTAATAACTTATGACTAACTATGGATTCCAGATCTCTCTTTCACTTATCAATATAATTATTTTTTCAAATTGGAGTTACATAGACGAGTTATCGAATAACTATGACCTTATATACTATTTATTCATCTATATTGGGTATAAAAAACTTTAATTCCTCATATTCATCACAACATATCATAGTTTTGTGTTTCATTCCATAGAGGCCTTCATAAAGAGCCAACTAAAGTTTTAATTTTGTGCTATTTTGTTAGAAAACTCAACTAGAGGAAGGTGTTAAATCCATAACGCTTTCAAAATCTAGATAAAATAACCTTATAATATACTCTAGGGTTTTACTAGTCCTATCAGAATAACCATCTTTCTTATGATGATATGTATTATAGAAACACAACCATATATTTAGGACTTAATGAACACTTCACCCAAACTTCATGGTAAACATAATATCTCAGTTAGATGCAATGGAATGGGTATTCCAATAACCCTTTCCACTTATAGAATATATATAATCATAATTTGATGAAGAGGAAAATATTATATGATATTAATAATGTTTTTTGTATTCATAAGTTGATCAACTAAAAACCAATTTTCATTTTGGCCTATAGAAATTTTGGTTAGTCTGATAATCAAATCCATGATTATGTTCTTCCATTTCCATTCTAGTATTGGTAATGGTTATAACTTCCCTATATACTTTTTTCTATCAACCTTAACTTGGTGACATACCAAGAACTGAGATATAAACACTCTAATATCCTTGTTTATTCTTTACCACCCAGAATACTCTTTCATATCTCTATACATATTCGTACGTCTATGATGAATAAAGAATGATAAATTATGAGATTCATCCAACTAATCCATATTTAAATATTATATATTTGGGGCACATATTTGGTTCCTAATATTTATCATTCAACCACAATAAAGGTTGAACTCTGGAACATTTCTCACCATCTTTTATAGAACTATATCTTACTTACATTCCTCTTAAATGGTCACAAGGATTGATGGTTGAACACTTATTTGAGTAGGTTAATATTGAACCCCTTCCTTAATGATTTTATGGTCCATGATTTTAAGACTATATTTTCGTGATCTTTTTTTATCCCCATTATAGAAAATATATCATTAGCATTACAAATGAGATCATCTGCTATGTTTTTTTCTTTCCAAATATGGTAATGTATTGAGAAATCATGGTCTTTAATCAATTATAACCATTTTCTATAGAATAAATTCAACTCTTTTGGGTGAATTTATCCATTAAACTTTTATTATTATTATAAATGTCACACATATATCTATAAAGATAATGTGTTTGCATATTTAATGAAAATATTACCTTTGTTAACTCTTGGTCATTAGTTGGTTATTTTTCTCCATGAACCACAAATTGTTATGAGGAGAAAGTTATCAAAGTATCATTCCCAATAATTTATTCTTTGTGTCACCATATATCAAAACCCTTTTTCACTATAGGGTAGTGTGAGCACAGATGCACTAAACAACCATCAGTTATGTTATTAGAAATTTTATTCACATTCATTTTCCCAAAAGAACAAATCAACCTTTCATGCTATCAGTGCAAGTAGATTAGAGAGTCATGATAAATTTTACATAATACATTAATAATATACACCCAATAAAATAAAACTATGGATAACAATCAATTTGGTTGGTCTGGTCTAATATTGAATAACATTCATCTTCGATGGTTCCATCAATATACCCTTGATTTAGATTATATGACCAAAAAATGAAACATTCAATACAAAAAATTAACACTATGTAAAATTCCCATATAAATTCTCCTTACATAGGGTCTTCAGTATAATCCAAAAGTTATCTTAATGTTTATCCAAGATCTTGAAATGTGTTAGAATATAACCTATAAAGACTACCAAAAACAGATCAAGGTAATATCTAAACACTCAATTCATTAAATCAATGAGGATATTGAAATAATTAGTATGACCAAATGGAATCACTATAAATTCAAAGTGTTTATACTTTATATAGAAGGCTATCTTGGGTATGTCTTCACTTTTGAAACCAAATTTTTAGAATACAGTTTCAAGATAATTCGTGTATCCAAATTTTGGTCCCAATAATTGATCGAAAAACATTTCAATATGTGGTAAATGATACTTATTATTGATTGTGATAATTTTTAGTTTCTGATAATATGGTAGAGTCATATTAATCTATATTTATTCATAACAAAAAGAATAGGTGCATCCCATAGTGATGCACATGGTTGATTGAATACTTTATCAAGATTTTTTAATATTTTCTTCTTTAATTACTACAAATCAATCAAGTCCATTATATGTGTATTATTTAAAATTGGTGTAGTACCAGGTATGAGTTATATTGAAAACTCAACATTGTGATTTAGAGGTAGAATATGTTAATATTCTAGAAATAAATCAACAAACTATCAAAAAATATGAATAATGTTAGTGTTGATTTTCAACTATCTTATATAAATATCCATTTTGAATATGTAGACTGACTAATACAATATAACCAATTCCCATTAGAAGTCCATGTTCATCCTTTCTCTAATAGAAAATTGTGGAATGGTTCAGAATATAAAATGTGATTACCTTATCCCATATATGTATATGTAACATATGTAACGAAGGCTAATCAATTCTCCAAATGACCTTAAATTCCACTAAATGATGAACAAAATAATTCTTAAAGGGAATATTATAAAAAACATCAATATAACATCCCATACTTTGGAGTGGAATATAATTTCAACTTAGCAATCATGATCCACAACAATTATTAACAATTAATTTTCCCTTCCATGTTATAGGATCAATACTTTTGATTATGAGATTAACTTATAAAATTCCAATATCCCCTATAAACAAGGAATTGAACAATAAATTGTACAATATGATTCAATTAATTTCACTCCATAAAACTCTTCATTTTACCATGTAAATCACTTTCCATATGCCCTTATTTTCCCTACAAAAAAACATCTCTATGTTCATTTTATACATTTACCTGGTAACTTCAACCCTCATATTTACATGTTGGAAGGTGGATATAATTTCTTCAATGGACTTCATTAACTAAACTCCAATGAAACTCAATTTTCTCTTAATAGTTGTTTTAAGAAACTCAATGGAGTTTCGATTGTTGATTATATATAGATATAGTTGGTATGGCATAATAATAATGTTACATTTTACAAATCATACACTATTTGGTAACTCCAGATGAAAATAATTGATATTTCTATAACATTTTGCATTAACAAGATTAATTTATAGCTTCCAAACATTTGTAAAAACTAGATAGTATATTGTGAAAAATAATAATAATAAGGATTTATCGTGGAATAATTAAAAATAATTCATATAATTTCTAAATCATGACAAATTATTTTCAATTTATGACACTATAGTTTTAAATTTTGTTTTCCATAATCATCATACACTAAAATACATCATAATGTTTTAAAATAAAATGTGCACTAACCCATGAATATCCCCCTTGAGTTTATAGCCTGGTGAGGAATCTTAGGCCCGCTCACCATGCATTGATGTTGACTTAGTTAATACCAAATCTTCTCTATTTATAGTCTTTCCCCTTGATGAATTTGTGCCATAAATATATCCAAGTTCTATTATATAGATAGAGATTTATTTTTTAGGAAAACCATGGTCCTTTATTTACTATACCATAGTATTTTCTCTAATATGAGAGCTTGTCTTAATGTTTCTTACTAAATTTTTCTCCTCTTGGTTTCTAAAAATAACTAAAGTATACATTTATACCAAAATATAGTGACCCATACATTTAATTCACAAATATTTGATATTATCAGAATAATATCCATTGAATAACATTGTTATCCATGATTTAACTCTAATTTTTTAGTGTTATAAAAAACTTGGAAACTTAATAAAACTGGTACAAAAAATATATAAGTCATCTCCCACAAAATTATCTATAACTAGTGCTCTTCTTAGACATAATATACATTAAAATGAAACCCATATATAATGGAAAAGGAAACATAATAAATGATGATCATAGATTATCCCTTTGGGTAAAGAGGGGATATATCAATGATAATTAAGTAATTACCTTAGAATAGGGGTATAAAAACAATATCTCAACAATTTAAAATTATTCCCAACAAATCATTAATTATAAACATGATTCATGTAATAAATATTGGCAAAACACAATACAATAATCATAAATAAATAAAATAACATGAGCCATGACGTTATATCATTGGAATATGATAATTTCATAAAATGGTGGGATAATGTGTGCATTAATCATAATCATAAAAATAATATCTTAAGGCCCCACACCAAGAAAAGTATTAAATGTTCATATTGTTCTATCCAACTAGGTACCTTATTCAGGACTAGGATTAGTTTTGTTTTACCCTCTTTTGGGCTTGGGATAACCTCACATATACCCTATTTTGGGCTTGGTATAACCTACTGTGTACCTTATGATCTCATAAAACATTATAATTTACACAATTAATTATAATGATATATAATTCCAATCCCACCAATGAAACATACTTAATACATTCATATGTATGCCACACGATCTGGAAAACCATCATCATAACATAACAATGTGGAAAAGAAAGTGGGTTTCATAAATATTTCATCTACATACCCATAAACCATTTAGAAAAATAATATGTATGGTATTAATGTATCATATACACAATTAATCATAAGTAAAATAACAATATGTTATCATAGAATAAAAAATCCTTTAAAACACCTAAGAAATATTTCTTGGGTGAAACTCACTTTTCATTTGGAAATCACTTATTTAAAATCTAAAAATTGAAAAACTTTTATAGAAAATAGTTTACCTGAAAAAAATGTAAGGGATGATTCAAATCATTAATCATTCATAATATAAGTAATTGTTTTTCATGTCATGTTCGTTAAAACAAATATTTCTTTAAAAGTTTCTATAAAACGTAAAAATCATTTGGTTCTATAAATGGAAGGAATATTCATTTTAATTTTTTTATATAAATTAAAATATGTGTAAAATTTACTTTAAAAAATCATAGGAGAATAATAAAAAATCATTAAAATATTTTAAATACGATATTAATATAGAAGGAGAATATAATCAACCAGATAGTAAAACAAAGTCCATTTTCCATCAAAAATATATTTATCTCTTTAGTAAATAAAGAGGTGTAAATGAAAGGAAAACATATATTCTATATAAATAAATTTATTATAAGAAAATAAATATTATTTTTGAGATAAATATCATATAATTTTGTCAAAAGAAATTTGAGCATAATCAATCCTTATAAAATTGAGATTATTACATAAAACCCTTACCATTTTTTTGTCTTTTGAACCATAATACCAATGAAAGAACTTTTGTATCCAAGGAATTTATCTGATGGAAATGAAGTTTGGTTTATTTTTTCAATCAGCAGTTGGATGACTAGGGAGTTTTCATTGAATTTGACTCTATAGTAAAAGATGAATATAGCATTGAAGGTGGAATCTTCTCCCTATGTTTGCGAAATTTTTAGGCTCCAAATATACAGGAAGAGGATAGTATAATAAAATATTGTTTTTAGAATAAAATATTCATAAATAAGTAAATAAATTGGTGATTCAAAGACTAGCTTTCATAAAGGTTGAGTTTCCTGAGTGTGTGATGGGTTGACGGTGTTCCCTGTGATTATGAGAAGTGAATCATTGTGAATGCATGATGCATTGATGGTGATCACCGAGGCTAAAAAAATAATAATGGAGCTTCATGAAAGGAGGAGGTTAAAGTATTTGTTTTTGAAGGATATAAGAAATGAACTACAGTTGTTGGAGAATCCTGATCTGTTGAGCCTATAAATATGACTCTACCCACACTTTATTTGACATGAAAAAAATCAGATAAAATTTAGAATCGCTCTAATTTTCCAAAGGTGGGGAGCTTCTAAAATTTGTTCCTTTATTTGATCTTTTTCGTTGTGAAAATAATAGTTACGTATTGACTGATGCTAATACCTTTGTGTAATTGGTGCTTCTTGATGATGGGGTATTCCCTGATGGCTCAGCAAGCTTCATAAATGAAGTTTGTTTTGCAAAGTTATTTTTCTTCACAAAGGTTCTGAGCTTCATGAATGATACCCTCAAATAATATTTATGAACATTAAGTTTAATTGAACAGTGCTTTCAAAGTGCACCAGGTCAGGTTTATGGTGCAACTAGAGTCTGGTTCTTGTCAGGGAAAAAGACTTATATGCGAATCTAATAAATAAACCTTCAAGATATTAGAATAAGTAATAATTCACCCAAGGAAGTGAGATAGGGGAATATGAAGTAAGTTTTCATAGGGATGTAGCATACTATTTCTAAAATATTTTAAAGGTAGTGTTCCTAATACATAGTGATTATATCTGAAATTTGGTAATCTATAACCAACGTAGATTATTTGATTTATGTATTATTGAAACATTGTCAGAGTATGCTCTTTAGACAATCCCTTAGTGGTGAACCAATGAAAATTCTTATTTTATATCTCTAAAAGTGAATTTTTAAATTATATCACATTACCATGATATATATTTAATAGTTTCCTAACATCATGGGAACAATATCTATCACTTTAGAAGAAAAAGTTGACACCCTGAATCACCCATCCCCTCTTAGGGTGTTCCGGGTTCCTATAAGAAATAATATAAAGATAAACTTTAAATAAATGAATATAAATATATATATATATATACTATAAAATATTAATGTATAAATATATTCAACTCATAAAATAGTATAGTTTTATAATAAAACATATGTTCAAAACAAACCGATTTGATATGATTAACCCATACCTCAAGTTCAACATGCTTTCATACACACTCTAACATCCTATGTAATTAATTTAAATTAACTATAATAAAATAATATAACCATATGTGTACTTATAATATCATATATTATTTACTTATAAAATTTCAACACCCACTTATTAATACTTTTTTATCAGAATCGTGGTTTCCATTTGTTAATTGTTTTGCTTTTCAAGAATGTTTTTGTTTAGATGTTTTGGTCCTTCTATATAATTTTAAATATGATATAACTATAATGTGTATTTCATTATACAAATATTTATAAACATACATAAAAGGTGGAAATATAAAAATTAACTACACCATTCATGGAAAGGGTAATTCGTACATACGAATGGGCACTGTTATCATTTCTTAATAAAATGGAAGAAAGAAAGTAAAAAATATATTTTATAGTAATTTAATAATCATTAAATTATAAATATAATATATATTTTTTAAATCCATCATTATAAATATTAAAGTGATTTAGTGATGGAAAATGATTCATATCACTACATGGAGGGGGTAGTCCAAACGTACGCATGAGCAATAAATTCATTTCTAAATTGATGAAAAAGAGGCCAAAAATGTTATTAAATCATCATAAAAAATCAAATTATATTTATCAAAAAGTATTCATAATTTTTTTATGAATAAAAAATATTTATATAAGGTGGAAAATTAAATAAAATTAAAATAGCTCGGTTAAGAGTTAAACCTCTTCGTTGAGAAACATCCTTTAGCCAACAAAATAAAATTTGAGAGGATGGTATTTTGATCAAGTGTGGATGTATAAGAAATGAATATGGTTATTAGGAAATTAATTTGGATGGTATTGGCCAAAAAAATAGTCTCTTAATGTCTGGGGAAGATACGATAAGGGGTTCCCTTTTATACATGAGGGAGAGGACAATCTAAGAATTTCTAAAAAACAAAATATAATAATGTCATATTCAAACAAAATAATTTCAAATGGAAAATTAGTGGATTTTCTATAATATAGGGTCTAAATTTAACTATAAAATGTGATATATAATATTTTAATTAGAAAACATACAATCATCTCTTGGTAAAACCCCACCCCTAATAAAATGAATTTAACTTTAACTATGTTAATAAATTTTTACTATTTTTACCATTCATGAAAACTAAAAATGAATGTCACATAAATAAAAAAATTAGTAAATAAATAATCGAAAAATGAATTCAATTTTAAAAAATTCAATTTCTATAACTGGGGGATAATAATTTTAAATTTAACCCACAAAATTCATTGAGAATCGTGTTTCTACAGAATGAATTTTTGTGTGTAAATTTTTTTTCATACCAACATTAAGAATACTATAGATGCAAATGACATTTATGCTATTATTTTTATTCAAAATATACGGATGAAATTTTAATATAAATTATTAAAATCATACTTTTTAAATACCTTAACTAAAACAGATATTTTTTTTATAAAACTGATAATTTATTTACACTTTACATAAAGATTATTCATTTCAGAAAAATCCAAAAAAATAAAATTAATATAATATTGATATAATAATATAAACAATGATTTCCTTTTCATAATATAAAATTTCTAATTGTGGTATACATTAATTATAATATATGAGTACAAAATAAAATAAAAACTATTATTTAAGAAAACATATTTTGGAAACCTAAAATGACAGTATTAGAAATTGGGTACTTATTTGTTTTTAAATTAATATATACATTTTAATAATATAAAATCCTTATCATATTTTTCCTAATTTGGTAATTCTTATTCATATGACCAATTTAACGACTTAGTTGTAACAATATACTATATGGTGATTCATTTATACTCAGGATTGAGTGTAAAATAGGTTATTGAATACTTCTTGTTAATTTTAAAGGAATATATATATATATATATATATATATATATATATAATAGTGGTATTAAACAATTATAATTGGTTATAGATAAAATTATTTTCAAAATATTAAAATTGATTTCCCTTTTTAGTTTATATTTTTATCTTTTACTACTCATTTCTTATGGAAAGCCTTTAGGTTAATTTCATTGATATATTATTTAGATTTATTTCAAAGATATGTATTAAAAAGGTTTTATTATTTCCTTATTGAATATTATTTTTAAATTCCATTCATAATTTTTTCTCTTTAATAAAGTGTTAAAAAGTGTTTAATAAAATCTATTTTTAATTATTATGCTTCCATTTTACTATTTAAAAGCGTTACTCATATGATGTTATATTATAGGAATCTCCCTACAAATGCCTAAACGAAATAATGATTTTGGGTGATTAAATATTCATATCAATCAATACAATACCTTATTTTATTCTATGAGATATCATTTAGAAATTATTTGAAACCCATTTTCACTCCATTTATTCTTTATTATATGATGAATAATTAACTTCATGTAACCCACAATTGTATGGATATGGACTATTAGGGTTATATATTGCCCCTAAAGCATATATTAATGTTTTATATATCAGGAGATAATATAGAATGTTCTTTCTTGGATACACTCTCAAAGTAAAGTGTGATCCCTCTATGATATGCACCAAAACTAAAGGATGGGCCTTCTTATATATTTTCACAATATTATGATACCATGTTCTTATGTTTGTCCCAAATTTCATTGTTTTTATTTTTTTAAGGAAATGTTTCACTTCTATTACACATGCCTATATTTATGCTCCATAGTTAATGTTTACTATCTCAATATTATAAACTATTTTTCCATGTTATATATATTTTGTATTTGAGATTATATATCCTTCTAACATGATTTGTAGAAAACTCAAATTGTTCTATGATTTTTAATAATATATTTCTCCCTTTTTCAGGTTTTATAATTTTCTAGTGACCTAACACTTGATGATATGATAATAAATTCTCCTTTATTGAACGTTTGAGCTCACCCATTGTTTATTTTTTTCATTCCTCAATTTATGAAGATGATTATAAATTATGAGAATTCTAGAATGGAGTGAGTGAGGCTCAATTACAGATTAATTAAAATTAGTGTTTTAAAATAAGTTTCTTATGTATCATGTTCACAAAGAAACTAATCCTTTAGTTCTTGGGATCATATTTTTGGGGGATTTAATGTTTAACTTATATAAATTATATAAAATAAAGATTTGTTTTACTTGGGACATCTATCCTACTATCGAAGAATATGTGTAAAGTATATTTTTTTAACATTAGAATCTAGAGTGTGGGTATCAGGTGGCTGAATAAAGAATGGATAGGTAGAGCCATTTAAGAAGACTTTTTATAGTATACCTCATAAGATGGTGGACAAAGATAAAAATCCATGAACCAAAAAATGCATTCATGGTTTTTGGTCTGATCACATGAAAACCCATACTATTATTCAAGTGGCCCATTATTATCTTGAATATATGAAAAGGTTTTCTTATCCATTGAAGCCTAACGTTATTCACTTTACATCAATATTTGAAATGATATTTTCATGGATAAATTGTACCAGAAGTGAATATATGAGTTTGAAATGCTCGATTGGAAAAGTTTTTACACATTTCTAAACTAATAACTCTGTCATAAATAGATTTCATGATTATTCCATATGAAAGTGTTTATCTAATCATTCCTCTAAGGAAAATTGGGACTGGATCATAGAATTATAATGATATCTAGGATGAAACCTCTCAAATTCAAATCAAAGTGGACGGGACCTTATGTTGTATATAAGGCCCACTCTAATAGTTCCTACTCATTAATCATAGTGAATAAAGAGTGCATCATGACTTCCACTAATTCATGTTTTCTTAAAAAAAATATTGCATAATGTTTTGTCAAACTCATAACATTCTGGACCCAATATGTTAAACTATAAAAAAACACACTCTTTCTATATGAAATTAAAATAAATTATCATTTTACTAGTTTCATGAATTTAAAATACATACACCCTCATCATCTTATCTATATTACTTTAAACAAAACAACCCATCATAAACCTAGTTGCAAGACATTAAATTGTATACCCCCTTCTCATCCCCATCATATGATTCTAAAATATATAGTCTAATTTCACCACAATTATTTAATCTTTTGTGATACAGGTAATTAACTAATCACTTCCTTTTTCTCATGCATATCATGACTCACATGGTATTTGAGGTTCAGATTGTTACCCTAGTTAATGTGATCAAGCGATGTCTTGTTCGAGAATATGGAGGCCAGTCTTAGAATCATGACTATAAATTATATATAATTGAGTCCAATAAATTTGAAATTAAATAGATCATAGTGGCCCATACTCTATGTCTTTATTCTCCTATATGAGATATTTTTTAGTGGATTGATTCTTGGTTCCTACTTTATTCTTTTCAAAATCCTACACAAAACCAATGTCCCCCGCCATGAAAAATATTATTTTGAAAATAGTTCAATCATAAAAACTATGTTTCGTTTGATTCATGATGGTTAAGGATTTATAGTGATGCATGTATCCTTCATCATATGCCTATCTAACTAATATACCCAAATTTATTTCCTTGGTAGTGATAAGTTACACTAATTGATGTTGATTTTTGAATTTTATTATTAAATTAGGGTTCACTTGGGTTTTTCTCCTCTTATTATGTAAAAGCTCCAAATCAATAAAAAATTAATTATAATAATTAAGTGTGGAGTGATTCCAATAAATATAGTATATATAGTGCTGTAAGGATCTCCTTTTCTAAGACCATATGAGAATCTTGATCACTTTGGATTCCCTTCCTCCATATATAATAGTATGATCCATGTAAAATTTCTCAATGCATTTTTTATAAACTAATTTTCGTTTTATCAAAGATAAAATGACTCTATTTAATATATATACACATGGTGAGATGTAAAATTATATAATCAAGGTCCTCATCAAATGACCTTAAACTGTGGAACATGTTTTTCCACATCGCATGATGTTAAAATTCCTAACATAAATTCCACTATGCATTAATTCTCAAACTATTTGAGTTGACCTATTTATAAGACTCATTTCCCTTACATGAGATCTATATCCATGTAATAAGACGTATTGTTCCCATTAATAAACACTATGATAAAATACCCATCTTATAATAACTACATGTGGCTTGATTCCTATTAACACATGCTATATAGTGACACACAGATCTCATATCTTTCGCCCAACTAAAATCTCAATTTCAATTATTCCCTTCAATTTTTATTGGTACCAAAACCACATTTTATTTATTTTAGGATCCATATCCTTGCATGGAGCTAATATGTATATGAATATATATCATATTTACCCCAAACATCAAGAACTATGTGTAGAATGATTCACATGCCTTGGGGTATGTAGTAGTGCAATGATGTTCTATCCTAGTTCCAATCACAAATTCTACTTCAATTGATTATTACCCTATGAATAGATCATCATCTATTCATGATGGTATATATCTTTTCTTCCCTCATAATGGTGCTACATTTAGACATATTATACTATTTTGAGCCTGATTAGTGAAAGATTATTTAATATAGAGTTTTTTTCTTTAAGAATTATTTGAAAAAAAAATTCATACAAGAAATCATATATACCATAATGATTTTATAGATATAGTTTCATTTACCCATACATATGTCATATTTCATCTAAGATACATCCAGAAAATGTCCCTGAAAAATTGTTCTTCTCAACTCATGGGGAATTCCCAAATGTCCTTACTGTATATTATTAAACTGAATTGTATAGATCATCATTATAGATATTAAAATACAAAAAACATTTTTCAGTGTTGTATGATAATAGACTAAATGAAATATGATCCATCACGTATGACCTTAAACTACTTAGGCTAGTTCATGTTATATGAACCATCTTTCCCTACATGGGAGTTAGATCTATATAAGGGTTCCTGGTATATGGAACCCAACACAAGTTTAAAATTTCACTTTATCACTAAATTTATTAGTTTTGGGGTCCCATGCACTCAGAATTAGTTATCCATTACGGAATTACCCAAAATATAGCTATGACGTTCCTTCCACATTCAATCCCACACCAGGATATTAAGGTGACCCTACCGTATATTTTAGTTATATCAATGTAGGGTAAATTTATTACATAATAACTCTATATGTATTGATTCATATTTCCCATGATATGTGGTGATGTAAGAACTATATATTTCAGAACTAGAGACATTCCATCATTCATTCCCACTCTATCATCATCCCCAAGAAGCCTTATCTCTTTAACATCCCAGACACAGATGCCACACAATAGTGCACTGAGCCTGGTTGGTCACATGACTGCAAGTGCATCTCCCAAACACCAGAGGATAATGACTACTAGCGAGGGTCTAGGGTGTGTCTGTGGGGGGACTATACCCGCATTACCATACTGTAACACAACAGAATAACAATAATATTAAATAGTAGCGTAAGAAGTAAATAAATCAGTCATATAATAAGTTAACAATATAGGGATTCATAAATAATTTCAAAAGTAATGTCATATACAGATGATGATCATACATGTCATGCATATACAAAACATCCAAAACATGTATACATGGATGGTGTAGAATAAATGTAAAAAACCAGTAAGACTAAAATCTATATTTTCTAGAATCATTAGCCCCAACTTATTTATTTTCTCCCTTGCACCTATGCAGTAATCAAGAACTTGTATCATAAAACCTTCCCTTATTAATACCTTCAATAGTGTAGTCTTATCCGGTACCGATCGATGTCCCAAATAATGTGTGAGATATAATCCCAAAAGGCAACCACTCAAGGTCTAGTTCCATCAATTCGGTGAATAACTAATAATAATTCTATGAAATAAGTAATAAAACATGTAAAGGAATTAGTGAAATTAAAATAATTGTAATGGTTTGGGTTCTCATGTACACATGTCCTCTCCTACCAACTTCAGACTTAGCCAGATTGTATCTAAATTAACAATCAACCCTATATCATTTTATAACCAAATTCATTTACATAAACATTATAATTTAATTAATAAGTGTTGGGACCTACCGTGTATACCATCATCTCTCGTAAGAATATGTGATGAAGGATGCCTAACTAGGCCATCTCTATGGTGTAATTCACTACCCGAATCCAAGCTTGTTCTTTGGTTTGGCAGACACATGTTTTAAAACATTTTATTTATTATTCAGCTTGGAACATGATCCAATACTTATCATTGCATAATTGGATTCTAGGTATCAATCCAGGCATGACCTAAACCCATAAACCTAGAAGACTATCTTAGTTATTCCTCATTTGAACCTATGGTATCGCTCTAGGTGTGGTTTAACACCACCACTCATTAATTCCATCTGTAGTGGTCCACTAAGGATTTCCAAGTGTCACCCAAGGTGTACATAATCTAATTCCCTCTAAGTCTGTACTTGGTAATCCATATGGAGTCCAAGTATAACCTAAGTGTATATACAATCATCCCTATAAGTCCATCTTTGTAAATCTATAAGGTTTCCAAGTGTCACTCGGGCATATGCAAGGTAGAATCCAAATGAGTCTTTCCATTGATTTCATATATGAACCGATGTGTCCACCAAGGCATATAAAAATTCATTCAAACAATATAATTTAATCAATATCACATAATGGATACAATTTAATCATTTAAAAGACAATACTAGGAAGAAATAATTTAAACCTCACCTCATAAGGTGGATCAAGGAAAGGTTAAGCATAGAAGGATATAACTCTTAATTAACACCCATGGGAATTTAAATATTAAGTGAAATTCGTGATTAAACAAGAAATTGGATGGAAAGAGGCTAGGGACATGGTCATTCCATTCCCTTTATTTAATCATTTCAATTCCTAATCACAATTAATCATTTAAAATTATTATATAACATCCCAAGGATAGGGGAAACAACGCACTGAAGAGTGACAAAAAAATAATAAACCCATGGTTCTCCCATTTCATTAAACAACAAACCAATGGGGTGGTTCCAATTCAAGGTTCTAAAACATTATAAATTTATCAATAGGCCTCATTAATTAGATAGGTCATACCTATCCATTCAAATCAAGGATTAAATCCAATTTCAAGGACATCATTATGATAATTCGGTGTAAGACACAATGAAATTTAAATGAACACTGTGAATTTTAAACAAAATAATGGGACCACATACCCTTGGTTCACAGTGTATTTCTAATATAGTATCATCTCCTAATTCGATTTAGATCGGGAGAAAATTGAATAACATATGCAGAACCTATAATTAGGGCATATTATCTTTCTCCTAAATAGAACATCTGATAATAGAAATAATGAGGAGTGGAACAAATTAAAAAATGATATTACCATGATGGATCTAATGATTTTGGCATATCTAGTTTCTAAGCTTGGATGAAGGAGATCTACCACATCGTAGTATAGGCTTCAAAGGGGATCTCATTATATTTAGGTCCCTCCAATGGAGAAGAATAATAGATTTAGGTTTATGTTATAAACATTTTAAGGGAGAAAACGTAAATTTAGAAAAAAAACATGGGTTGCATGGTTTAGTTGCACGGTTGGGAAAACCATGTGCCAACTATGTTCCCTGTGTTTTATGAATGGGCACACCATATGGTTTATAGGCACAGTTTGACTAATCGTGCACAAACCATGCCTAATTCAACTATAAAACAAATGTAGACATACCTTCATGGCAATGTGGCTCAAATTAAACAATCTTTCTAACTGTGAAACATTAAATACTCCACCTTCTAGCCTCATTGTATTAGAAGTATCCATACGGTCTTCCACACACTATTTCTACTAATCATGCAACATGTTTTATTAAACCCAAAAGCTATGTTTTGGGCTCAAAAAATCCCCAAACACCACTGATACATCCCTGAACTCAAAGATAATTCACATTAAGTGATTAATAAACATTTAAATTTATGATTGAAAAAAATCAAAATATAACATAACTCAAAAATGAACTGGGTTCTTACAATCTTGGTTAATTCAATGTTTCGATGTCCTGACCATCTTTTGGATATTTCTTTCCATATTTCACAAGTCATACCATATTTGTTTTAAATAATGTTTAACCTATCATAGATATTAATAACAAATGTGATGAACATTAAGGTATACCTTTGTGTTGTAACAATCATTAGTGAAACTATATTCAACCCTATCAACCAGATGTATCTTTATCCTATAGAAAAGGTCCTCTAACCTTTGTACATATTTTACAACATCATAGTGGAACCCATAATTCAAATATTGGTTGGATTCCATATTTATTACAATTTACCATATTTAAATCTAGATTCAAATACATCAGATAATAATCTATATCTTTTAAATTCTATATTAAATAGTGTTGGGGTGCCCTATTTTATTAAAACATTCCTAGGATGTTACTTCACACCCTAAGACATAGTGGTGTATGCATTATGACCTCAAATTATTTGAACTCACCCATGAGAAAATTTATTCTGGTGTTAGGATACTAAATTTACCTTTTGTTTTTCTTTTACATTTATGAATAAACTATATCACCCTTTTGGTGAAAACATCATGACCCTAAACTATTCATAACCCTTTTGATATGATAATTATTAGCATTGGGATCCTCATTCATGTCATGTTATTATGAAATTTCTATATATATTTTCACACTCTTCTGTAGTCAATTTTTGGAAACCTTAAACCCTATAAATATTCTGTCAAAACTATATAATATTAAATTACATTCCCCCATGGTCCGAATTTCATGACCTTTAAAATGAGAGATTAAAGAATCAAAAAACAAGTTCATGATAAAACCACATAAATGGTGGCCTAAGAAAAATATATTTCTTTACTATCTAAGTCATTATACCTTTAAATTTGGGGAAATGTTCTAGTAAAGAAAGGAAAATTTTTAAATATTATGGGGCATATCATATGGTCCCAGAAAAAATAATGTTATGCTCATTATTCTAACTAGATGAGGATAGTGATTGAGAAATTTCATGATTATATATCCTTGCCTAAAATATATATTCAGTACATTTTTGATTAACCATTATGGTTCCTAATACCTTATTAGATATCCTTTCCATCTATAGGCCAACATTATTATTTAAGAGTTTGAATCCTGGTAAACCATTTATGACATTTGGTAATGATTTTATACATTTCTAAGGGACACATCTAATTTTTAATGATCTTTGTTATCTGTATATTCATCAATGAAAACCAGATAAATATTTATCCCAAGTATCATATCCTCTAGTATTATGACCAAAATAATGAATCATATCGAAACCCACAATTAAAATTATTTCCATAATCATCCCATACATACCTTTATTATTCCATTACTCCCTAATTAAAATACTCAAAATTATTATTTAATCATTCCAAATTGTATGAATTCAAGTGGACATGATACCCTTGATAGTATTCATTCATTAATTATGACTATTTTCAATGTTAAGAGTGTAACATATTTTTCTCTCAAACCTACAATGGTCCTCATCACAAGACTCTAAACCACATGGAATAATGGTAAAAGAATCAAGACCCTAAACTACATGTACCCATCAATAAGGATTCTTGTATTAGTAACATTGGTATTTATATTCATTTCATGATTTTTTTCTTAATGTTTCTATATTTACTACTTTAATTTTTGGAAAATCTATCGGACTATAAACACCATCCACATTGGTCTTGATTTTAGTACTTTAAGGATCCCAAGGAACGATTCACAAAACCCATTAGGTTGAAAACCTAAAAAAGGAATACTGGTTAAAAGTAGAGTCCCAAATCAATGGCCATTAATTATGTTTGTCTGGGGAAAAATTGAGTAGCTTAATAAGAAAAATTTATAAAAATTCTCAGGTTGAAAACTCATAAAGGTAGGACTGAGAGAAATCCATGTTCATACCCAATATTTCATCCCCATATGTGTCTCAGTAAAACATTTTGGATAATATGAAAAAGAATGATACAAAATCATATGTGTTTGATAATATGATTGAAACAGAATTCATGCTATTCTCTATAGGTCCCTTGGACTTGGAAAATGCAGAGAACCCATATTTCCCCTCTAAAACATGGATTTGGATAACCTCTATGAAACATGATTGGTTTATTTATCCCTATAAAACATTGGAATATTCATAAAAACATTCCTCCTTCATTATCCTTATGACATTAACCCATATCACTCCATTTTATAGTTGACAAATAATTTTTTTTATAGTGTTGTTACATCTACCTAATCCCGTCTATTATCCACTCTGATGAGGAAATCAACAAATATCCAAATTGATTACCTCTAGTGATATTATAAATACCTATAACCATGTATGAGATATTCTCTATAGGAAATTATCAAACATCTGGATAGAAAATGTCTATTGTTACAATGATTTGGTTTATACATATACCCATCTATGAGCCACACATATGATAAATCCATATTTTATATCCAAATGTAATAGCTCTAGTGTTATAGTGATGGAATTTATGCTTATATACCCTTCTATGAGACATTCCAATGGGGATACCTCTGGGGATCTGGTGTTTGGGAACCATGATAGACTTTATCCCTTTTCAATTAAAGATTCATTTATATTCTAGTAATCCTAATATTTATTTTTTTGGGTCTCATAGGTTATTATGATGGGATAATTAAAGTAAATTAATTTTCATAATAATTTTGAATGACTAAGATTTTTTTCAGTGATTAATTAGAAGGATTTGTATCATCCAAAATTCAATGACTATCCACATAATAAGATATAAAATAGAAAACAAATGAAAATATATTTATGATAGGCACTAGTTTATTGAGATTAGAGGGTCAGCTAACTCCTGATGGAAAGTTTGGATAGATGGTAGGAAGTTTACTCATTTGACTTGTTCTACCTCATCCATTAGATTCATTTTTTTAATACTAGCATCCAATTCCCAATTTATTCATTCAATTTCCTCATTCTTAGCCAAAAAAAAATTTTGTGCCTTCAAATTTTCTACATGGGCCTCATATTCTTATATTTCCACATTCTAAGTAGAATATTAGTCAAGTAATCTCAAAAATTGGCTAAGTATGTGATGCATCTCTATTGTAGCCTCCAAAATTGATTCCACTAGATGGTTGAAACTATTAAATAAGTATATATTTATTTTATTATATTGTGACCCCCACTAAAATGATCATGATTTGAAGGAAATAACATGTAATTGTTGGTAGTTAAATTTGTATGTTCATTAGTTAAATATTATTTTTTGAAGTCTTGAAACCTTTTTTAATCTCCTCAAATTGAGTCTCTAAGATAATAGTACATAATTGGACCAAATACTACTTTCTTACCACCAAATTCTTAGAAGAAATATCATGAAATATAAATTTATCACCTGCTAATATAGGTTTTTATTATGAAATCAAGTCTATTATGGAGAAACTTGATCTAGTTATGGAGATTGGTATGAAGGTGTCTTTATTTGTTTCTTCGTGGTTAAATTTGGGGATTGATTTAGTAATGGTGGACCCTACTGGTGGGATAATTTAAAATAGTGTTTCAATATCAACTTTAGTGATATAACCCATAATCATGACCGGTAACACTAGATTTTCACCACTTTGGATATAGAGAATATGTGAAAATCTTGACTCCCCATTATTCTTTAGGAATTTGATTGTAGGAATCCTGGTTTTGAAGATCTAATAACAGAGGGTGTTTGGTAAAGGAATTCAAAAATACAATGTTATATTTTCCCTTAAAAAACATTTCCATAGAATGACATCAAGTTAATTTACTACCAATTCTTTAGGATAATCCCATGATAGGATTTTGAGAACACTAGTGTGTTCCTGTGTGACATTGAAATTTGAATCCTGTAGCACTAACATCGGCCAGATTTGTGGTGATAACAAAATACCATTCACTCATGGCCCCAGTAAAGGGTGTGCTGATACCGTCTATGATCTTCTAATTTGGAATTCTAATATATATGGAGTATAAAAATCATAGATGATCAGATCATCCATCCAAGACAATAAGACCTCACTATGGAAATAAATGATAAAAGAATGATCTTCTAAGGTTACAGTATCAAAATAAAAAAAAATCACTATGGATTAATTATGTGGAAAACATGTGAAACATGAATGATCTCTTAGCATATTATAAACCTTGAGAGCATTTAGATTCATCAGTTGAATAATAGTAAAGCTATTTAAAATGATACAAGGTGAAAATAAGGTATTATTATGGTAGAATAATAATTTTGACACATAAAATGATCTTCCATTCAATGATATAAGAAATAGAGTCAAATACTATTCTAATATAGATTCCTCAACTCTTATATGTGTCTTAACTTGTGGTATAACAAAAAAATGAAATGACACCTCTTGGACAATTGGTTGTCCTTGCACTAGTAATGCTACCATCACTAGGGTACCAACCCTAGTACTTGAATAAGAATCCCAACCATTAAAGGGTCACCCACTCTATAAAATATCTAGGAACCCTTTCAAACAAAAGATAGGTGTTATTATTAATTTTATTGAATACACCCATAAAATGTAATATAGGTCACCTAGGGTAACCCAATACGATCCCTTAGTATTCTTAGGCATTTTGGTGGGATGGATCCTCGAGCTATTGAACCATAGCCTCAGTTCTCTAGGTCAAAGAAAGGTATTCAACCATTCCTCCAAAAGGATGATCGAAGAAAGATGGATACTCGATCCCAATATTCTTTATTATTTAGTTAGTAAATCCCGTATCATTAGAAAAATCATCTCTACATCATCCTAAATATTATCTGTAGAAAGGTACTCATCATATATTCTCCCAATGATCTGGAAACTACATAATTATTGGATATCTAATAAGTTAATTCACACCACACCATTTTATAAATGTAATGTTTTTTTTATGATCAATAGTTATTAATTGAATTTGGTAGAATATATTCTTCTCAATACAAAAAAAATTTAGATATCCATACTACCCCATATTTGTCAACAACACTCTACTAAATAGTGAAATCTAAAAAACCCTAATATTCTCAGAAGGCTTAATAAAATTCAAAAAAAATACCACTAGGGGAAATTTTCAAATTCAGAATCCATCCTTCAATGGAATTTATTTTTGATATGGTGTATATTGATGAATAGATTTAAACAATGGTCTATTAATACTAATCGTGATCGTCTTAAGTTAATGGAAATCTATTCTATGTATAAGCACATAACTGATGTGTCACCAAAATTGGTTGAACATATTTATATATTTTTTCTTGAATAAAATCTAGGTAAAATGAGAAACATATTGATGGTCTATTATAATCCGGCATAGTGATCAAGATGTTGTCTTCATGACTAAAATTGTATATAGATAGCCTATCTATCAATGGTTAATCCCAAATCTATTGTGTAAAAAAATTAGTGCTGCGTTCAAAGGGATGAAAAGATATCAAGGGTCATCCCTAATATTTATTGAAATGGAATCCCTACTTTATACTACTGTTATCTAGGCTAAGAGATGCAAATATTTTCAAGGAATTTTCTCAAAAAATAATAATGGAAATTTAAAATTGTAAAAACAAATGAATGAAAACTATGAAAAATGAAAAATTATAAATTATCATGTAGCCCTTAAGAAAAATATCATATCCTCAATGGGGTGTTAATAGTTTCTATAAGAGAACAACATTTCCTTATGAGGAAACTATTTTTAAAATACCAATAATGTGACTAATCCTTTATAGATTTTGAAGATTATATCCATGAAGGATATCCCCTATAAAAAATTGGGTGAGTGCTAGAGTCAATTTCAAAGAATTATTCAGGTCACTTGTGAAAAATAACGGTTCAATGCCACTTAAATAGAGGACTATACCTCCACATGAACCATAGAAGAACCTTGAAGATAGCTACAATTCTTTGAAATGATTGTATCTTTATGTGAATCAGACCCAATTATAAGGGTGGATTTTTTTGAGGCCCTGAAAAATGGATATGGATTTAGAAACACTGATAAAAAGTATACAATATTTAATGTATGATAGAAATTAGAAACATAAAATCTTCTAAAAAGAAACTCATGTGCATCATGAGAAACTAATTTCCTTTCTAAGCGATGTTTCTTAAGATTTTAGGTTCATTCATATACCACATCGACTATCCACATATCACCATATGTCTACCCAGCCGTCAACATTTGTGGCCCCTGGGTCCAATTTTTGAGCCGGTAATGAATCTACCATTTGAACATTCATCATTTTCGGACCACATATAGTGATTTAATGACTTCAAATGTGCTTCTTCACAAAATACAGATCACATATGATGTCCATCCAGACATAAATAATAGTATGTAGACCCAATCACCCTATGTAGAAGATCATTTTTGTAATGTAGTTATCTAGCACCACCAATAAATAACCCATTCCTACCATAGAATTTAAATACATACATAGAGATAAAGATACATAAAATATCAATAATAAAGTCCATCAAGGATAAACATACCACGTTTAGAAGCATTATGGATATCATGATCTCCCTACATGGATGGAACATGAATGTAAATTAAGCATTCATAAGAAATAAATAGGGAAATTCCTATAAGGAATGCTTTATAAAGAATCAACCTGAGATTTCCCTTAATGAAGGTATAGACCATAGGTCCCCTTCACAAATGAGCTACCCATGAAGGACCCATTGTAAGAATAGTTTTTCTTTTCCATTTTCATATTTATTCAAGAAGGACCCTTGACCAGGACACTATGATGACCTCTTCTATTTGCGTAGCAATTACCCTATGAGATTTCGAGGCCATAATATATTCATTAGATACTTCTTAATGGATACAAATCACATAACATCAGGTCCCATGTCTATTTCAGGAAGTACTCAAGTAGGAAGTAAACATTCCACCTTATTTCATGATTTTTACCTTGGTATCCAACTTATGCTATGATAACCCAAATAACAATCATGTATTCCTTTCTCCCTCATTGATACACCAAAAGTCAAAATAAATAATATCAATAAAACCATTGGATTCAAATTATCTGTTCATTCCCCTTATAATGAACCCCTTCAATCACGTATTCTCTTGATTTATGGATGCTAAAAAATCATCCTCCCAAAAAAGAAAACCCATTATAGTTATCAAAATCATGTATTCCCTTTATAATATGGGTTCATATAATGTGGAAATGTGAGTAGTATCTCATATATCATCATGTTTATCTCGTATCTTGATTCTAACCAATGATTTATGGGGTATTAGGAGTCCTTTCAAGGTTTAAGCACCATCCATATTCCCATTGATGATTTCATCCCCTTGAGTCATCAATGATCTAGGATAATTTATCCCCAAGTGGTACTCATTCAGGCATATGCCCCACTAATTCTCTCCAATTTACAAGGAATATCCTTTGAGTAATCCCTACTCAATTATTTACTTTATCCCTATCTATGACATTGATTCCCAAGTAACATGATGAAGAAATGAACAACTAAATCCTTACTGCCTGATAGTAAATTTCATTGTGAATTACAATCAAATGTCCTTAAATTGTGATCCTAAAACATTGTGGGCTTTATTTTGCTTTAGAGAGATATGTAGGAAGATTTATTGAGGTTAAATCCCTATTCATAAATATCCAAATGATTCTTTTCCAATCCATATTCCCCATGAGATTATATATCCCTTCATATTGGGGAATATTCCCTCTATGACCATTTTCCCCCTTCACTATGGGCATATTACTTATGAATTCATTGGTCTATAATACTTATGAAATAACTTATATCATCCCATCCCATTTTATAATCCTTGTGAGCTCAAATACCCTTTCACAAGAAACATATTCCCTTGGAACCTTTCTTAGTACTCCATATACCTAAAAAGGATATACATTCCTCTATGGGATAATTCCCCTCTAGGCATCAAAACAAATATCTCATACAACCAAATTCCATGTGAACCTATCTTCATAGTTCCATATTTATAGAGACCCAGTTTTCTTTATAACACTTTGAAATATTTCTATATAAATTTCTAGAGTTATATGTTGAGACGGCATGTGATTCTGAGGCTCAGTGTGCCCAAAATTAATTGTACAAAAATACCAAAAATATTTTTTATTGCCTATGAACAACACCCTAACGAAAATGAGATATGCCTTAAATAATTGATCATATAAGAAATAATATACTATGGTTGGGTCAAGAATGTAGTGTTCACCCTTAGTGGGACATAAAATGAGTCGGCATAGGACATTCGGACCCCTTTCTCATTGGTGGTGTGTTTAAGTGGATTAATTATTTTAATTTCATTAATTAATTTAACCCATTTATATGTTTATAAATATATCATCATGAATTGTTTCTAGGTTTGGCTCATTATTTTAGTTTTTCAAGCAAGTTCTCACCTCCCTCTTTCGTTGAAAAATACCATGGCGAACGATGACAGACCTCCAAATCAGATCTGCTGAGGACTTAATGAAGACAACAACTTCTTCCAATCATTGTGTGAGTGTGTTATTCATCAATGATCAATCAAAAATAGTGTTAGGACTCAATATATGGGGTTTTCCTCCCTTATAATTAAATTAATGAGTATATGTCTTTTGATTCTTCGATCTACGCCCTGTTTTGGATTTTTCATGAGCCCATATAAAAGATTTTAAATTAGTTTCAATTTATCATATTAACCAATGAAATGTTTTTTAACTTCCAACTAATAATGCTTGGTAGGTGATGTATATAATTTTTCTTGTTCCTTTATCCCAATAATTTTCACATTTTTCATAGGTTGGATCCCTGCGGTCCCATTTGGACTTTTCCATGTGGCACCTAGCTCGATTGGGTCCCTGGATCCATTGATGATCTATGAAATTACAATAGGAAATTGATATAGGAATAGATATGGAATCACCATGGTTCAAGTATTCTTGACCTATTTTTTTCAATCAATAAATTGATAGACGGAAAAAGGGTGGTGTGCGGGACAAATGTCCAAACCCTCATTGTGAATGGAGGTGATTTTCTGGTGATTAGCAGTTCAAAATTGTGTTTTAGCTAGATATATATTTTTCTGCATTAGAAAAGGCCAAATCTAAAGTGGATTTAATGTAATTTAAGCACATGATACGGATCAATAAATCTGAGATTTTATTGAAAATTATTACTCCACACCATGTTCAATAAAGAACACATGGCATGTTGCCTCCCTCAGTGGTGGCGCTAGGTATTTGGAAATATTAAGGATGACACAACATGTATTCCCCCTTACACTCTGTGTGCACCTTCCTCGGTTAGAAAAACCACATGAAAGACCATAGGGTCTAGGATCTGTGTATTGGTACATGTAAAAGTCTTGAGTACCTGGGAAACATCCTTGGTAAAGCCACACATCATGTACTGAAGTACACAGACACGAGAAATATCACAAAACTTAGTACTCAGGTATCTTGGACATGTCATGTAGTCCTCCTATATAGCTTGTTATCCTACATGGTCAGGAGATGTGTGATGCCCAGGGAAATGACCAGGATATGAAGCGGGACCACACACTATGTGGGCCCCCTTCAACATCTTTTACCACTTTATCTAATTCATTTGAACATTTATTTTGTTCTATGACTAGATTATCCTCTGTTTTTTCAGTATACAATGGGTTGGTTCCCTCGATAGATTATTTTGAGATACGATTTAGAATATTTATGGAGTTTCCCTCCAACAGGGCTTGGTAGTGGAGTTCCCTGACGACCTCTTCCAGGCATTACACTTGAGTAGGGATGGATAGTAAAGTACCCTGAATACTCTTCCGGATGTTACAATCCAACCAGGATGGGAAGTTTAGTTCCCATATGACTCTTTTATGCATTACCATCCAATAGGTTTGGGCAATAGAGTTCCCTGAAATCCTCTTTCGAGCATTACCCTCAAGCAATCCTCGGTAGTGGAGTTCCCCAAAAACTCTTTCAGGCATTAATCTCCAGTTTGGATGGGTAGTGGAGTTCCCTAATGACTCTTCTAGATGCTACCCTCAAGCACATCTAGGCATTGGAGTTCCTTGATCATTTCCTCCAGGCATTTCCCTCCATTAGGGATAAGTAGTGGAGTTCCCTTATGGCTTCTTCTAGGCATTACCCCTTATAAAGACTGTGAAATGGAGTTCCTTGATGGCCATTCCTTAGTGTTTCCCTCCAGAAGGTCTAGGTAGTGGAGTCCATCAGTGACTAGCAGAGTAAGAACCTTCTATCGTACTAGGTCATGATATCCTTAAATAGATATTTTATATGCTCGAATGTGTGACACAGTAAAGAGGAATGTTTCAACATAGACTTGGATTCATGAGAAAAAGTAACAATTTCCCCACTAATACATGTTATTGTAATGTGGAATAAAACTGTGTGGATGAGTATGTACCCCTAATGAAAATAGTATCATGGGGAGGTGATTGAGTTCTTTATATTTGTGTGATAAGGGAAGACATGGGGGATGTGGGGTTCTATGGGTGGAATTTTAGAACAGATGGATATTATAATTTTTGGGCTGATCTATGAGATGGAGAAACCCTTAATCTGTCCTTTTGGTTTCTGTGAATAAGAATATATATATCCTTCTTCAGTACCCACTCATTGGGTTTGATTACTCTCTTTCTAGGTTAGGAGATGATGGGTGGGGTATTCCCCATGATTTCTGTGTCTAGATTCACATGGTAAGATGAGTCTACCCTCCTTCTATAGGTGGAGAAAAATCAATGGGTAGTTTATCTACTCACCTTTTTTGTCCCATGTTCTTGGATGATCTTACATCCAATCTTGTTGTCTTGAGTTATACTCTTTCAATGTACGTTTTTCAATCTACTACTTTCCTTTTCTATTGTATCTCCTATTGCTTCCCCTTTAGCTTTTGGGGTGTTCTACTTGGTATCCTTATACTAGCCCATACATGGGATTTTCCCACACATGTTGTGTATTTTGCAGGAGATGGACTGATTGACTGTGACTATAGAGAAGATTAGGGATACTGGGTTCTTGGACTATTTGTGGTGGTCATGGATTGGGATTAAAGAGCTTGGCTTTCTCAGTTGTTTACTCATTCTATATTTTTGTCAGGTCGGGACACATTTCTTGTTGGGCATGTATATTTTCCCCTTTAAATTCCATTATACACTACCATACTTTTCTACAATCTAGAGGTTCATTCATTCTTGGTTTAAATTATAGAAGTTTTTTATCTTTTTTAATTCATCTATTCACTTTTTCATTTATTTTGGATATGTGCATTTGAATAGATTTTTAGAAAAAGGACTACTCGAGTTAGTTATACCTTGGATTCTAGTTACCACCCCCTGTCCTATAATGTTGTTCTTAGAGTAATTGTGCCTCGATCCATGGACTGGGTCGATTCATGAATGATTAGAATGAGATCAATTTAAAACTTGTGATGTTGTTCAGAAGATACCCTTTAAGAGTATTTTTTTTGGTTTAGGTGAATATTGTAAAAGTGACTCGAGTTTGGCTCTCTGTATATGGAGTCTAATGATTGTATGTCTGTTCTACATATCCATTCACCATGACCTTGACTACCTACTTCTCAACTCGGCATATTGAGACATGTTTTGTAGGGATCAAGTGTACATGCATCATATAATATTGAGTCTTTGAATTTCATTCTTATGTTAGCTACCCATTTTCATTGACACACATACCCTCACCCACACACACACACCCATATATATATATATATATATATATATATATATATTTGTGTGTGTGTGTGTTTTTTGTGTTTGTGTTCATATGACCATGGTACTCCTTGATAACTTAGAAGATTCCTATGCAATGACAACCATCCAAGATATCATATCTGTATTGTGACAAAGACCCTATCAGTGATGAGACCTCGATTCGTGGTCCATCTTATGACCCCCCCTTCCTCTAGGTGGGATGGTAATAGAATCTACCCCTATCGAGAATCAGATCACCCCAGCAGAATAGGATGAGGACACATGAAGGCTTAGCGTGATCTTTGAGTTCCCGTGTCAGAGCCTGATGCGGTTCTGCAGCAAGCCAGATCCTCAGAAACAAGAGGATTGGCTAGAGTTGGTGGTCAGTATCTTCAATATTTTTTGGACCCTGATAGATTAAGAGTAGGAACTGGTAGCCAACTTTTTCAATGGAGTATTTGGGAGTTAGTGGATCCTCATTACGTAGTTTCATGAGGAGTCGACACTCTCATTGGACGACTTCCAACAACTATACCGTGAGGAGTACTACCACTTCTTATTACGTTAATTCCAAATCCATGAGCTTTTAGAGCTTCAGTAGGGAGGGATGAAAATGGTTGGGTACATGGTAAAGTTTAAATACTTTACGTGGTACTCCCATGACATGATCCAGGATGTCTACTTCTGAGCATATAAGTTTCAGTAGGGACTCTACAAATAGATCTGAGCCAGTGTTATGCCCTTGTCTATCCCCACCTATTCTGGGTTATTGGAGCGGGAACTAGTGATAGATATATTTATTTTGGAGGGATTTTAGGCAGCTGGAGTAGACATTTAGAACCATAGAGATGAGTTGTGAACAGTAGAGAGTTGGTGCCACTCAAGGGGATCTCAGAGTAGGAGACCATTTCATGAGCAGGATCAGGCACCTAATCATATGGAGAAGATGCAGCACAAAGTATAATGGAATTCCATATATGGAATTATTTTACTTATGATGGGTGAGGTAACTTGGCAAGATATGGCCTAACTTTACATGTTAGTCAACCCAAATAGATAGTTGATGGACCGTCATGGTAGAGGCAGCACCATGATCATGGATATCCCAAGTAGGGAAAGGGTGGTCCCCATGGAGGCGGAGTTAGAAGAATAGAATGAGGAGATACAGATGGATGATGTGAAAATGATTTCCATCCACCAGCACCATTAGTTTTCCCACATTAGGCTTAAGGATCTGGAGGTTGGGGCCGCAGAGAGATACATGCTTGGGATGTCTACGATCTTAGATCACACAAGATTAATTGAGGTATGATATGTGTTTATTCAACTATTTCCTCATTATTAGTATAAACAAGTTCCAATCATTATTTTATCTCATGAATCTTGGTTTGAGAGCTAGAACACCCAATTCAGATGCTAACACTATGGATTCATCTTGAGTTTCCTACATGGAACACTTCTTCTGTATCATTCATATGTAGAATGTGAGAGATATCACCTGGTGGAGAGAGGTTCACATGGGATGTTTTGGTCAACACAACAGAACCCTATGATGTCATCCTGGGTGTGTATTAGATTTCTATGGTCTCAGACTGGATTGACTATCACTGTAGAGGAGTGAGATACCTATGTACTGATGGAATAAAATTCTCCTTTTCTGGAGAGAGAGAGAGAGAGATCACAAGGAAGGGAAAGTGGATTTTGTGAGAAAGATGATACATCATATCACCCATCAATTGGTGAGTGTATAACTTTTTGAGTTAGATATTTAGAAATCTAGGTTCCTTTAGTTGTGGAGGATTATATGGCCATGTTTCCCAAAGATTAAATGGTACTAACATCAAGGTGAGATACAAAGTTTATCATCAATTTGCATCCTGGTACAACCATGGTATCCTCTGTGTTGTATCTGATGGAACCTACTAAGCTCCAGGAGCTATAATTGAAGTTGGAGGACCTTTATAAAAATGGTTTCATCAAAACCAATGTGCCCCCTTGGCCACTCTAGTCCTCTTCATGAAAAAATTTTATGGGTACTTACAAATTTAGATGGATTATCATCTCTTTAACCAAGCCACGATAAGGAACAAGTACCCCTTTACAAATATTGACCACCACTTTGACTATTTTCAAGTCATGAAATCGTTCTTGAAGATTGATCTTCAGTTTGGATACCTCCATTTGAGGTTCTGCAATGCTGATATTCCAAAGTTTCCATTCTGATATCGCTATACACATTATGGGTTTATTGTGATTCCCCTTGGTGTGATAAGTTCCCCTGCCATGTTTATGGTTTTGATGAATCAGGTTTCCAAAGCATACAAGGACAAGTTTATTATTTTCTTCATCATGTATATACTTGCCTACAATGCATCATTAGATACCATCAAGAGCATTTGAGGAAGTTAATTGATTTTATATAAGAGAACTAGATTTAAAGAAATATCTTGATGTTCCAGTTATGGATACATGAAGTTCATTTTCGGGGGCATCTCATTTTTGAGAAATAATTAGCCATAGATCTAGCAAAGATCGAAGATGTTCTTTCTTGGGATACAACCAAAAATATTTTATAGGTGTGGAGATTTATTGGCTTGGAAGGGTACTATAGGAGGTTTTTTCAAGACATCTTGAAGATTGCGGTCACTTTGACATCCTGGAAGCAGAAAGGGTAGTTGTTTAATTGGTCTGAGAAGTTCAAGAGGGCCTTTGAGGAGTCGAGGTAGAGGATAATGAGAAATATATTGTTAATACTACTAGAGGAAGGTATTGAGTTCATAGTATATTGTGATTCCTAAGGATATGGGTTTGGTTTCATGTTGATGCAACGTCAGTCCGTCATGACATATGGGTAGAGGTAGTTGAGACCCCTTGAGTGGACTATAAAACTAACAAACTACAGTTGGCAATGGTAGTCTTCATCCTTTGGATTTGGAGACATTATCTTCTCGTATAGAACTTTTTTGTTTACTCAAACCACCAGATTATTATGTACCTCTTCAATAAAGATGCTTGAACTAGAGACAATGGTGTTTGTTGGAGTTCCTACAAGACTATTACATAGACATAATATATACTCTATATAAGGGAAATGTCATAGAAAATGACCTGAGCAGGAAGTACCAGGATCTCTTAGTTCATGAATCTTTGAAGAAATTATCTTCCCTATAGATGACCCTAGTGGAGGAGGTTGGTACAACCTTTCTTTAGTTAATAATGTTTGCTCCACTTTTGGAGCATGTGAGAGAGTCTCGTCTATGAGAAATCTACTATAATGCCTGTCATGGTTAGATATCCATAGATGATGCACCATATGGATATTCTAAATAATGTAATTAGGAAATCATGTTACATGGGTGAACATTAGTTATAGTCATGATGCAGGAGGAGGTGATGCGGGAGTTCCGTACTTCTCCACTAGCTACAAATATGGGCGTAGGGAAGATATAAATACACCTTTAGTAGCAATTTTTCTTGTACAACATGAGAGGAAGTCTCGCTGAGTATGTTTCTTGGTGCCTCACTTGTCAGTATGAGATGGTTGAGCACCATGTTCCAGTAGTTTTATTGCATCCCCTTGAGATCCCATGGTGGAAATGTGATGGAATATTTAGGGACTTCATCACAAGGCTTCCAATAAAAGTGAAGGTCTATGAACCCATCTGGGTGATAGTAGACTAACTCATAAAGTTGGAACACCTCCATTCCATCAGGGAGAAGAGTTCAACGAAGACTCTTGGGCAGTTTTATATATGGTATATTGTTCTTCTTTGTGGGGTTCACTCGATGATTGTATCTGATTGTGATGGGTGGTTTACGTCATGATTATGGAATGGCCTTAATGAAAAATTTAGCATATATAGGTGGATGAGTACATCCTTTCACCACTAGATCTATGGGAACACTGATCACATTCTCCCTGTGATAGATGACTGTTGACACCAAACATTGGGAAGAAGAAGACCAATAGGGAAGTCTCTGAGACTGCATCGCGAAGACATTTCTTGGAGCCCCATTTCCCTGCGCCCACCGTGGAGCAAGGAGGTGGGAGGCTCCACCAACGAATTCGATGTTCGTGAGCCCAATGTGGAGCAAGGAGGTAGGAGCCTCCATGAATGACTTTGACATTTGCGAGCCTACCATAGAGCAATGAGGCGGGACACCCCGCGAACCCCTTTGATGTTCAAAAACCCACCGCAGAGCGACCTCGATCTTTGTTCTGAGGGACCTATACTTCGTGGCACCTCTTGCCTATAAATATAGGGCTCCTATTGAGAGAAAAAGATAGATCATCCGACCTTTCACCTTCTGGGCTCTCAAATTGCGATGCACTTCTTGCTCTACAAACCATGATCTCCTCAAGGTACTTTTTCTTTGCGAAGTACCTCCACCTTTGATTTAATCAAAACCCTTTTTTGAGAGTGATTAATTTCGCAAATCCCACAGGACTTTACAAATGAAGGAGATCCCCATGGAGAATTGGGTTGCCCTGAAGCATTTATGCTTCGTGAAACACCCTCCACACAAAAATGATCCACATGCTATGGCAGGGTCACTGTGCTTTGCGAAGCATATTTCTTCACAACACCTTACCTCGTGAGGAATTTCTTCATGAATGCCTTTCCACTTCAAGATGCTCCTCCCATATTCCCCTAGGCTATATGCCTAGGCTAGGAGACTTCACTACATGAAGAAAATCCCTTTAAGAATCCCTTCCACATCATGGAGCACCAGAGATTCATAATACTTCTACATATGAACCCCTCTGCTCTGAAACTCCTTTTCCCATGCCACCCTTCCGGATTTCATGATGCAATTTCAAAGTCCCTTGGATGATGTTGCATGTTGTGTCACCTCGCCTCATGCTTCTTCGCATAGGCACACAAATGGAACTTTCCTATTCACATAGTCATGATATTGTGGACCGAAAATGAGATCACCTCTCAATACCCCCCAGCCATGGCATTACTGATGTTATCCTTCCGTCAAGGGTGGGTAGCTTCTGGTTATGTATGTCCTCGGGGTGAAAAGTAAACCCACCTCGTCCGAGCTGTAGGATGTTAAACTACCATGCTCCTTTATCCTCATCACATGACGTTAAACTGTGACCTCACCTTGGGCCTCACATTCAAGGTTCCCCATTTCAGACATTCTCTACAGCCACTAGTCTCCATGAGAGTGAGATCATTCCTCACATGGAATGACATCCTCTTTATCGGAGTGGCACCTATTCATGGGGGAAGGGAAACCACCCTGGTTTAAGCCCCTATCTTTTCATGTAGGAGGTAGCATCCCTACTTCTCCTCCCTTCCTGGGTGACAAATACCTCTTCCGCTGGGCTTTTTCACCAGCCAGGCCTCCATCCTGGAGTAATTCCCAATCTCCATCTCCCTGGGCCGCTAGCCATATGTAATCACCTATTTCTTCTTTAGGCCGCTAACCACTTGTTATCCCCACTCTACTTCCCACAGACGCACCCTTCGCAATTTGATAGTCAGGCCTTTGTTGTCTCTTGTTTCTCACACCGAGCATGACTCATGTGGGCTTAGAGCAAGAATCAACCATGACATCCTCTCCGGGAAGCCTAGAGTGTAATCCCAAAACCAAACTTGAACTACGTGGTATCTGATCCTTTCCATGGAAAGGTACGTAAGAAGACTCCCTATGGTTCAAGCCCAACACCCGGTCATTCTGACCCCCCTTCATGTCGGTTCACCAAACCCATCATGAACTACATTGTCTTTAATCCTTGCCAAGGAAAGGTACGTAGGAAGCCTCCTTGAAGATCAAGACCAACACCTCATTGGTTCGGACCACCTTCATGTCAGTTCCCACCTCATCTTGAACTACAGGCTCTTTGATCCTTTCCATGTTAAGGTACGTAGGAATCCTCCCTGAGGTTCCAGCCCAACACTCGGTCACTCCGAACTCCTTCATGTCAGTTTCCACACCACCTAAACTACGAGGACTTTGATCCTTGCCAAGTCAAGGTATGTATGAAGCCTCTGTGAGGTTCAATCCCACCATCTATCTGGGATCCATTTCCTCTTTCACATCAGTTAACCCCCATCTTGCATGACATAAAACTATGAACCACAATCAGCAGCAAGTCGTTATATCCACCGAACAGCAGTAAGCTGTTGTTTCCCCCAGTCAACGATAAGCCATTTCACCCATAGAAACTACATGGGTTTGGTACTTGTATCCTAGATAATATATATAGAAATCCACCATGAGGTTCTATTTCATCTAGTGGTAAGCCGTTGCGACCCCATTCAATGGTAAGCCATTGAAAACGCCATCCAGCAGTAAGCCATTGTGACCCCATTCAGCGGTAAGCCATTGTGACCCCATGTAGCGGTGAGCCATTATGGCCCTATCCTATGGTAAGCCGTCAACATATCCATCCAGTAGTAAGATATTAAAATCCCCAATTAGGTGTATGTCGTCATCAGATGAACTACGATGAATTTGATTCCATGCCATATGGATATGTTGGAAGCCTCATTGAGGCTCAACCCCAACATTATCGTCATCCTCATGACGGTTCCATCCCATTCAACATCCAATTTATTAAAACACCCCATCATCCATCTTGATTCTTACCCAGGACACCACATCCCTATGAGGTCATGATAACTAACCCCCCAACATTAGTGTTCCCTCCAGAGGTTGCACCATCTAACCCACTTTAATCAATGTTATGATTAGTCTAATCCATCTCTGTCAGATGTTAAACCTGCAGCATACCATGTGTTAAACATGGGAAGATTAGTAAAACTTTAGATACATGCCTATGGCATATGATTCCATGTGTTTTACACGGGATGCCTCGGGCTTCCACGCCCTCAAGAAGCCCTATAATAAGGGGAAGAAAACCAGACGCGCCAATGTCCCAGTGTCCAGACATTCCAGTGATGTCCCACACGACTACTACCCTGACTGATGGTTTCTACCCTTACCAGACACATTCAAATTTCCCGATAGAAGCAGTGTAATTAATTGGTTTCCCTAAAGACATGGCACTAGGAAGAGTTTCATGAACAAAGTCTTAAATCTATAATGGAGACACAAACTATGTGATTAGTTCTGAGGAGGAATCCCTGGAATGAAGAACTGATATCCCATCATCCCGTTTTGATCAAGGATCCAACGTCCCTGAACACAGAATGGATGCTACCTACCTTGGGAAAGTGGGAATGAGGGGCAACAAAACCGCGCCTTTTGTACTCAAGCTGTGGGGCGTGTGCGCCGCAGCGAAATCACCAGAAAAATAAATGGTGAACCTGATGTGATGGTATTCTCCTCAATATGGAGATTAGTAGCGTTTGAGACATCAGTGGATTAGCGTGTCACCGGATCTAGATATCTAGCACCGGGTCCCGCCATGAAAATAGTTGTCTTGGCGTGAAACTCGCAAGATGTTGAGCTAGTAGAATGTTGGATGTCCCAGTCTATGTTGTTGTCAGCGTGGACACCTCTTATTGGTCATTGAAGACGGGATGGTGTTGGGGCACCGGTCGTTGATTTCCTTTTTCTCTCATCACTGATGAGTTAATCTCCATGCTTTCAGAAACCATGTTGTTGCACCGGGAGTTCAATCACCATCTACCCACCAACGCAAGGGCAGGGGTAGTACCATCATGACAGTCTCGTGCAGTTCCTCTTGTTCTATGATGGTCTCAACGGCCATGACTACTAGGCACCCTCACGCTATCTCCCCCTTAGAGTTCATCTCATTATGGGTGATCAATGACCTCATACGCCAGTATGAGGAAAAGGGAACTATCCCGACTGGGGATATTGCATGCCTGGATTTAGAGTCATCTACGCCTTGTCGTCAAAGCCACCCCCGAGGGTCACGTAGGGAGCCTCTTCTCCCCCACTAAAACATATAACCATTTTGAAAGCCTCTCCCCAGAACGTCTTGATGATTCCCTACCTTACGCCAATAAGGTCGGGGATATCCAGGTCTTCCCAGTCAGGATCCCATTCCAAGGGCTCCCAGCAAGGGCTCCCACCTGTCCATGTCAGCGCCGCCTCCAAGTCTTACTGGTCGAGGATCAGTTAATACATGTACCTATACCACCCTCTTTAGTCCGTCTAACCCGATGCCATCGTCGGGTGCAAGGCGAAGAGGGCGTCCTCTAAGGAGTGTTAATGTCAACAACTACTGTGGCCCGAGCCACCACTGACGCATATCACCAGCTTCTTGTATATGTTGAGTAGGGACATTCATACGCCCGACCTGGATTGAGTCCCCAACTGCCCCACGGGTAGGCTGGGTGGACTCTCTTGGTTGTTGGCATAGGCAGTGGCCGCCGCGGACTAACCCACAGCGATGCTGCCCCAGTACGGAGGTCCTCCCCATACCGCTACCATAGAGAATGCAGGACTTCCCTGCTTCCAAGATCGACATGGAGGTCTGCCCCATACCACCTTTAGTCTAAATGAGTGTCCTCCCCGTGACATTGATGCTCAATATGGGAGTCTCTCTCATGCCCACTACACCGGATATGGAGTCATTCCTCCCGCCACAGACCATTGGTATGGGGAGGTTGCACATTCGGTCACTCTTCATCATGGGGACCCTCCCCGTGTCCTCATAGCAGCTGGAAAAGGTCCTACTTTCCTCAATAATCAGGTGAGTGAGGGCTGACTCCACTTCACCAGTGCCCAGCACGGAGGTCCTACCCGTGTTTGGGTCAACCAGTACAAGGACCATACTCACGTTGAGGTCATATGAGGGAACATGTATGGGGGTCCAACCCATGCTCCTATGTGCTCGAGCAGAGGTCCTAAACACTCTACCAATTCCCACAGTGGTTGTCCCTATATCCCTTTTGATATCTGCCCTGGTGATCCTCACACCCTGGCTTTCTCGGGTGGAAGTCCTCCCCGCCCCAACACCAGTATTACTGAAGGACCTCCTTGTGTCAGGAATCTACCATGTCCAGAAGATCCATCCATGGGCAGAATGGTGGGTCGTCACCACCATAAGAAGCATTCAGGGAAGGTCCAGACAAGGATCAATCCATTCCGCTTCTCAAACTCTAAAGCGGAATACAAATCAGCACGGGAACCCTCCCCTCGCTCATCTGATTCAAGGTTTGAGGAAGGAATGAGGTGCATCGGCCTAGTACTCCCTGAATGCAAGGTCCATTGGAATCCCACCTCCCTCTGTAGGTATATCCAAAAGGATGAAAATTTGGCAACCCCATATGTTAAAGTGGGGAAATAACCACCGTCATCACTAAAATCACTCTCTACCTTGACTAGGGATCATGGAGAGATATTCTGGGGACCAATGGTGGGCGAGCAGTAGTGCGGCCTATCACTAGTAGCCCCAGCTCTTGCACTAGTAACTATGGCCATCATCCAATCCTACTGTGTTGTGGTGGAATAGTCACTACACTATTCGGAGGACAACCTGAGATTCAGTGGCCAATCAGTTCATTCGTCGTATTCCCCACTAGCCAACTTGTCGTTCCAGCGATCTGCCTTTGTACCGTTGTCAGTTCCTCATCCACCCCAGTTGACAAATGGCGAAATCCAGGGCCAGACCCTAAATTCGAGCCGAGGAGACTATGGTATATCCTCATAGTGGACCACTTCCCCGAGATGTTATGGATCGTGGCAGTGCCAAATTTATGCGCACCAGAATCCCTCACCCCAGTGGATGTTGAGTGTTTCTTCCAAACCCTCTGGGAGATGCACTTCTACCTTCATCATTAGTGATTGTCTTATCCTAGGATCCAAGCACATTTTCAAAAAATTGGTGATAAATTTCGTCTAGTTTATTTAATAGCACTCTTTGTGGCCGAGTGCCCTGATTCACCGGGCGACTATAAGGCCCTCCATCAACAATGCATTTAGATTTTCAAGGCTCTCTACATGATTATCAAGGAGGCTTCCCCCATGTGCAAATCTGTGGCTGGGGGCAGTATTCTTCCCTCCTCTTTTGTCCTATTTGACGATTTCTTGACTTGCTAGGTGATACCGAGGACATGCCCCCAGGTAGAGTCGTGGTATACATGGCCACCCTATAGAAGAGGAAAATTAGTTGGAGCTCTTGGATGGATACCTTCCCCCTGAAGGCATGCCACAGCTACTGGACCACTCGGGGAGGGTTACTCATCAATAAATGAGCCTACTAGGTCTCCATGTTCTCACTGAGGCATTATTCCATAGCTGAAATCAAGGTAAGGGAAAAGAGCACCTCAGAGCGGCCAAACACACTGATCCGTCGGCCTTAGTGCAAAATACAGAGGAGGACCTTGAGAAGGCCATGTGGTGCCAACAACTAGATGAACAGAAGAAGTGGGTCGATGACCTCCATACTGATTGTGCTGTAGAATGATGGCCAAACTATGGTAATCCTAGGCCAGGGAAGTCGGGGCAGGAATAACTTCCCATTGGTGAGCTGCCTCCAGCTGACCATGACCATCCTGCCCATGCAGACATGGTTGAGGCTAGAAATTACGGCAAGAGGGTGTGGTACATCTCGCCACACCCTTCTATATGGTACAGAAATCCAATGAACCCAGCTCGGGTACCCCCAGCTACCCCACAGGTCACCCCACCAGCCGCGCTATGAGCCGCTGAGCCACCATACCCTGTTGAAGAACCATCCAACACACTCGTGGTTAGGGATCCACATCAAGACAGGGACCCCCGCCAGGATGATCCAATGGAGGAACTCATTTCCGTCTTTGAGGCATTGGAAACACTACATGTGGCACTCCAACCTGACGGCAAACCATATCCAGCATGGGTGGATGATATGCAGGAATATTTGGGGTTCAGGAATCCCACCATTTCCCCCTTCAATGGGACATAGCAGACCCCAGTCGACAATATTTATTTGAGACCCAGTTCAGTGGCCTATTTTCCCGTACCGAGTTTATGTTTGTCTCCCAATACACCGTGTACAATGCATTGATGGGAAGTCCATGGCTCTCCCTGAACACGGTGGTTCCCTCATTGTGTCACCAGTGCCTCAAGTACACCCTCAATGGCCGAGTGAGCATGCTCCAAGGTGAAGTGTCTCCTTTTGCCTCTTGTATAGCATACTGCTAAAATTCCAACTATTATAAGAGAAAGGACAAGTAGATTTAGGCCAGTGAGGTAGAACCCATTGCAGTTGCAACTGACCAATGGGTAGGACTGGATGACTCCTGCATCATTCTGATTCATCAATTAGAGGCCACATCCCCCGATATGGGGTAATGTTTTGTTGTCTCAGGTACAAGGGGCAACATATTTTCAGGTCCAAGGGACGTAGGGAGACAACTTCATATTCTTATATGAATCAAGCCTCGGTGATCCCTAAGCCCCTTACACCCATAAGGTATCGGGATGTCCGCCTCAAGGCAATAATAATAAGACATACTTTATTGTTGTCCCAGGATGGAATTAACCAGATCAACCTGACGCACCACTATTTATTTGATATCATCAAGCATTGCCCCTTGGGCGGAAGAACAGATGGGATCGGGTCGACAGCCCTCATGGCTATCATTTCAGCATCACTGGAATCTCTTGATGCCGTGACCACTACTGATCAGGCTAGTACCAACATCCCGTCGAAATCTTCCAACTCATAAAAAGCTCCTCCCACTAGGGATCCCTCCTCTGCAATCGAAGAAGAGGATTTAAAGGAATATCCCCCCGCCTTTGAAGAGGGAATATCTACCACAGTCATAAAAGTTGGTATAGGTGAACCTCGGTAGTGTGGCAGATCCAAGACCCACATGGATTAGTGCCTCCATGCCTCCTAAGGAGCCCCAGTGGTACGCAGACATCATAAAACAACATTGTGATGTATTCTTCTGGAGATATAATGAGATTTCAGAACTAGATCCTTAGGTAGTCGTCCACTACCTCGATCTCCCTGCAAATCATCACGGGTTCAAACAGCCTCCCAAGAAGATGCACCCCTCTCATGGTGCCATGGTGGAGGTGGAAGTTGATAGTCTCATTAGATCCAATTTTTTTAAGGAGGTCCAATACCCCAAATGGCTATCCAACAATGTGCCAGTCCGAAAGAAGAAAAGACAGATCAGAGTCGGCATCGACTTTTGGGATCTCAACTGTCACTACCTGAAGGATGATTTTCCCCTTCCTGTGACAGAATTGTTGATTGATGTTATAGTTGGGATCCAAGCCCTACCCTTCATGTATGGTTACTATAGATACAACAAAATCAGAATGTCCCCTGAGGACGAGGATTCTGCAGCCTTCCGGGCACCACAAGGTATGTTTTGTTACCAGGTCATGCCCTTCATCTAAAAGAATGTAGGAGCCACCTATCAGTGGGCCATGCATCACATATTCAAGCTGACCCTTGGGACATTGGTGGAATTATATGTGGATGATCAGGTGGTAAAATGTTTCCTGATCTAGGACCATCTCATGGACCTTTAAAATGTGTTCATCTTCCTCTGTTCCCACCACCTGAAGATAAATCCATTGAAATGTGCCTTTGGGGTAACCTATGGGAAGTTTCTCAGCTTTTTTGTCAGGTACTAAGGCATCGAGATCGACCTAGATAAGATTAAGGACATCATCCAGATGCCTAAATCGAGCAATATTAGGGATATTCAAGATTTGCAAGGCCACATAGCCTACATACGCCGATTCATTCAGAATCTGGCCGGAAAGTGTAAGCCCTTTTCTCAGCTCCTGATGAATGGCAGCACTTATGAATGGGATGAAGAGTGCCAGACCGCATTTGAAGAAATCAAGCTGTATCTGCTCCAACCTCTAGTCTTGATGCCACCCATATCTAGAAAACCAATGATCCTTTACGTGACTGCCCTAGAATGATCTCTTGGTGCCCTTCTCACCCATAAGAACAATGAGGGGATGAAGAACAACATTTACTACCTCATCCTTATTCTCCTCGATATGGATACTAGATACTCCCCTATCGATAAGAGCTGCCTCGCGATGGTATTTGCAGTATAGAAATTGTGACATTATTTGTAGCACCACAAGGTATATTTGGTGTCTTAGGTATACCCATTGAAGTACAATCTGAACCACCCCATATTGATAGGTCGTCTAGCTCGATGGGCAGTGATTCATCGGCAGTTCAATATTAGGTTTGTCCCTCAGAAATCTATTAAAGGGCAAGCATTGGCAGACTTCCTTGATGCACATCCGGCAGCTGCTAACATGTCCTTGGATCTCTATTTCCCCAATGAGGTGATCTAACCGATAGACCAAGCCATGATGTGTTGGAACATGCACTTCGATGGTGGTGCTTGAAATCCCAATAGTTGGAGGCTCCATGATCCCAGGCTCAACAAGGTAGGCTTGGGTATCATCTTTATTACCCCAGCACAAGCCACTCTTCCATACTCATTCCTGTTGTCAGAAGGCTGCACCAAAAATGAGGCAGAGTATCAGTTTCTTACCACTTTCCTCGAGCTGGCCCTTGAGACTGATGTGCCACATTTTTTTCTTATAAGGGATTCTGAACTAGTCATCAAGAAGATCAACGGTGACTACATCGTCAGAAATCCAGAGCTTGTACCATTGTTGGAGCACACGCTCCAGCTAATGGCCCATTTCCCATCTCAGCTGGAAGTTACTCATGTCCCTAGATCATAGAATGGTCGAGCTGTTTCCCTGGTCGGCCTGGCTGCATCACTTGCAGGGCCTGAGCAGGATGACCTGATTATCCACATGGCACATCGGAGTGTCATTTCTCTCGTCTCCCTTGGAGACGATGATGGCCTTCAGGTGATCCATCATACCACCAGAGCCTCCACGTCAGGACCCCCAAGATGTAGTGGTTGAAGTGACTCCCAACTAGAGGGCCCCCTTTTGTCGAGTATCTCAAAAATGGTTATCTCCCAGAAGATCGGTCCGAGCATGAGAAAATCAGACGTTTCCTGCTGTAGTTTACTCTCCAAAGTGGTCCCAGTCTTTAGTATATCCTAAAAAGTATGGGTTCAAGGGTGTAATCATCAATTACATCCAAAGAGTCGACATTTCTCAAGTCATGTAAGAGGTTCATGCCAGTTCCTGCAGCGCCCACCATATTGGGCTGAAGCTATCTCACCAGATCCAGAGACTGGGGTACTTTTGACCCTCCCTTATCCATGATTGAATCATGTTCTCCAAGAGATGTCTTGCATGTCAAGTTCATTCCAACTTCATGCATCGGCCACTGGAGCCTCTCCACACTACCAAGTACACTTTTCCCTTTGTAGTCTGGGGACGCGATGTCATGGGACCATATCCCCCTGTGACAGCTCTCCAATGTTGGTTCATCCTGACCACTACGGATTTCTATTCTATGTGGGCAAAGGTAGTTCCGCTCAAGGAGGTAAAGGCCCATTCTATAGTTGACTTCGTGAGCTCTAATATAATCTATCGGTTTGGAGTCCCTCCTGCCATCCTCACTTATCATGACACCAATTTCCGAGTAGCTGAGTTGAAGAAGTTGTACTCCAAGTACAACATCCGCTCTAACAGTACCTCCTGCTATCATGCACAAGCAAATTTACAGATCGAGGCATTCAACAAAACCCTCTCTAGCATTTTGAATCAAATGGTTGGTTAGAATAAGAAGAGTTCACCAGATAATCTCCTCAATTCCCTCTAGTCTTATCGTAAAAAGACTCGTAATTCCACCCAGGTGACCCCATATTCCCTAGTGTACGAAACTGAGGCCATCTTGCCCATTGAGATTCAGTTTCCTTCGTTACACACAGCGGTCTATGAACAGCATGTGCCAGATAAGGTAGCTAAAATTTGTCTGGATGAATTGGAAGCACATGATGAGAATAGGCTTCGTGCCCTGCACAATCTGGAAAGGCATCAAAAAAAGATATCTAGATCCCTTAATAAAAAGGCTCACCTCCCCTCTTTCATAAAATGTGATTTGGTTTTGGCCCTTGTGACACTAATGATACCTGGTAGAATATCACCCAAGTTGGAGCCCAAATGGGATTGAACATTTTTTGTTCACAAGATTTACCCTAATAGTGGGTACTCACTAGTAACCATGGATGGTTATCATATAACTCCTCCCACCAATGCCATGTTTCTCAAGAAAAACTTTTCCTGAGCCATTTGGTCCTAGAGGACCCTAAACTACCGGGTCCTGCATTACCCAAAACTGCTTCATCCCGCATGACATTAAATTTTTCATCATCATGCAAGACATTAAACTGTATGGATCATCTAGAACTACGTATGGTTTGATTCCCATCCACATGGGATACATAAGAACGCTCAAACATTTTTTCTTGAGTCTATCCCCCAAACTCTCATCTTTTACTATCCCCCTCGGGGTGGACCTCTTGGAGGATCCTTACATGGCATAGTGAAGGCTTTTTTAGCCCCACTCATGTTAGGATTACGATGGTTGCACCATATTCTCCCTCCCCATTATTCTATCCTCCCATGTCCTCACCGCACGACATTAAACTTCATGGACATTAATCACTACGTACGACTTGATTCCCATCCTAATGGTATACGAAGTAATGCTCGAACATTTTGTCTGTTGGCCTAGTCCAAACATCAGAATTCCCCCTTGGGTCGGGACATATGGTGGTATGGGATTTTTCCCCAATTCATATCGAGCTAATATCAATCCTACCAAACCTCCCACTCCTCGTAGATGTCCACCACTCTCACCGCCTTTTATGACATTAAAATGCATGGTCACAACTACGCTTCACCCATGCCTTTGATTGGGACTCCATTATATTTCACATCCAAAAGGACCGCCGCCTGGTATGGATGCTCGGCCCAAGGGCTCTCCAACCACTTCGGGCCAACACCCTCATGGATGTTGAGCAACAAATTTATACAAGTCATGCAATGCGAATATAGTCAGTGGTTGATTCTCATTTGTTATTCCCATTTCAGGTCACATTATAAGGAAGCTATGTTTCAAACATGGTCAATGGCTATCATTTGTCATTGTCACCACCCCTGTAGATCACAGACATTGAGTGTGGTGGTTCATCATGCCAACTGTATCTTTGAGTTGCGACTCCCTTCGGGAGATGCTAGCTATCAGACCATTATATGATAGGGAAAGCTGAATCTGACTCCTTGCTTCCCACACCGAGCACTGCTCACATGGGCTTAGGAGTGTGATGAGGTGGTAACTTCACAAGAGGTCATATGGCTACTGTTGTCTGGGATACCCAGCCTCAGGTCCTTCGACACCTTTGGGCCCCTGGCTTAAGTTCTCATTTAGGATTGTGTGGAACAGTATAGACTCATGTCCTCATTCACATTGGGCTATTTTTCCCTACTACACGTATCCCCTTGAGATATCCCTTCCTTCATTTGTCATCTTTTCCATGTGCACAGGCCCTTCCATGCTCGAAATGAACAATCATTTGGGTTTATGTCACCCTATATATTGAGAATGGCCCCCGAATGGCATGGATTCTTGGCCTTAGGGCTCTCCTACCATTAGGGACTAACACCCTTGAGGATGGTGACTGACAATTTGAGGAAAGTCATGTGTTGTGAATATAGTCAATGGTCGATGCTCAATTGTGCGCCCCCCTTTAGGTCACATAAGGGTGGATACTATGTTGCGAACCTGGTCAATAGTTCTCTTCAATCATCGTTGCTGCTTTGTGGTCTTCCATAAGCACGATGAATCTCCTTTTCTGTCCCACGCATATGACATTAAACTAGGAATATACAGTCTGAGCTCTATGACCCTAAACTAATACCACCTTCATCCTCACTGTAAGACGTTAAACTGTAGACTAGTCGGGACATTCCATCTAAGGCCCAGCCTCAGGACCCTTGGCCTTCTCATTCCCTTTTCCCAAGTTCTCAAATAGGTTTGTATGGCGTGGTGTGGGATTATGTCCTCATTCACATTGGGTTACTCGCCACTCCATACACCTCCCTTTTTTGGGGTATCATAACCATTTGCATTCTTGCAGCATGATGGTATGCTACACATTACCCTCTTCTATTACTACGTGTGGCTTTATTCCCATCCTCATGGGATACGTAGGACCGCTCGAATGTCTAGACTTGGGGTCCAGCTTTATATCTTATAAATCTCCCTTTCACCTTGGCCCCTTGGCCTGCGCTTTCCTAGGGAGTGGGGTATGGGGTGTGGTGTGGGATTATGTCCTCATTCACGTCATCTCTGTAACAACCACAATATGTGCCTAATTCTCCTGAGAAGTTCTCTGTCCCATTGTTCTGTACTCATATTTTCAAATCATCCACTCTCATGTTGAGCACCTAGACACTATTCGTTGATTCACCAATGTTCCCAAGAGTACTCTGATTCATCGTCTGGAATATCGACTTTTACCTGGACATGTTCCCACCCACCTTCTAGGCTTCATGTTCCCCTTCATTTGGGCTTCCATTATCTTTCTCACCTGAAGGGACCCCCAAATTTCATGGATGCTAGGCCTAAGGGATCTACCACCATTACATGCCAATGTCCTCAAGGGTTTCAAGAAAAAAATCAATACAAGTCCCACATTGAAAATATGGTTAGCGGTCGACAATCATTTGATTGTCCGTATTTTAGGCTTACGTGATATGGATGATATGTTTTGAACACGGTCAACAGTAATCATCCATCATCATGCAATCCCCATCAATCCTTGAATTTTGGTTACATGATTCACAATATTTTCCACCCCATCATTTCCAAATAAATTTTTGACACTCATGGCACTATCCCTCAGTGAGAATTTGCGCGTTGTGAGGAAAAAAGTTGTAGTAAAGGCATCATTTGGGGCTCCACATCGAATTCCCTTTAGCGTGCATTGTGGGTATTGCAAAAACCTCTTCCGTCCATGTTTCTCACACTGCATTTGACACACATGAGCTTAGGGATAGGGTTGAGTTCCACACTTACATGGAAGTATTTCACTCTTCTATGGTCTATGCTCTGAGACCATAAACAAAGATCTCTTTTAGAACTACATACAGCTTGATTCCCACTCCCATGTGATACGTAGGAATGCCTAGACATCTTGTCTTTGGGTCCATCTCGAGTTCCACTAGCTTATCTCTTATGTTCTGCCTTCGAGGCTTTAACTCTAATTGGATTGTGTGGTATGGTGTAGACTGTGTCCTCATTCACATCGAGTTTTCATTATCCGCACCACGTACTCCCCTTTCTAGGAGTTATCCCCCCTACATCTTATCCCATATGACATTAAACTGTATGTTGTCTCGTATGATGTTAAAAGTCACCTTCAGGATCTACGTGTGGCTTGAGTCCCATCCACATGGGATATGTAGGAATTCCCATTAACTTTTCCTTGGGCCTAGACTAACTTATGTTTTTAGTCCCTCGACCGAAAACCTTCCCATGAAACACATGGTGATCTAGACGTTAGGTCCTCATTCACGTCAGGTTTTATGATTACCTCACCATGTGTCTCCCGCATTGCCTAGCATCTATGGTCCAAGCTCTCTGACCATAAACTAAGACCACTCCATGTCCTTGCCACATGATTTTAAACTATACGACATCTTCTAAAACAATGTTTGGCTTGATTCCCATCCTCATGGGATATGTAGGAACGCCCAGGCATTTTTGTCTCCTGGTCCAGCCCCCAGAATCTATAAATCATGTCCTTTCTTATTCCTCCCCTTGACCCGAACTTATTTGGGATCATGTGGTGTGGCGAGTACCTCTTAGGTTCTCGTTCATGTTTGGTTTTTCAATAGTCGCACCATGTGCTTCCCATATCTTTTCCTAGTGTGGTCCGAGTTCTATGACCCAAAACTAATATCTCACTATGGGAACTGCGCATCATGTTTTGTTATTTCTCCACCCTACACACAATACATTAAATCACTCCCCCCTTAGTGGTCCACCCTAGGACCTTAAGTTGAAAGTGTGCGACCCTAGGACCCTTGTCCTTGGGAAAGGACTCGACTCCCTCTATCTGATGCATCTCATTGTCGTACTCAGATGCATTCTGACAAAGAACCTGATGTGTGGAATTTTCACGGGGACATTCTCGTCGTTCCATGTCCAAGATTCGTAAACCCGTTATTTGGGTTCTCATCCTCTTCCAAATCCGAAGGTACCCCCTTCACAACCTGGTAACATGACGCCTCGACTCACCTTCTATTTCAGGCCAATGTCCCTAAAGATCTCAGACGAAATTTGTGGCAGGTCTCATGTTTCGATCATGGTCAATGGTAGACCCTCATTTATCTGTCCCTATTCCAAGATAATGTGATTATGATATTCTGTTTAACATGTTCAACAACTATCCTCTATCATCACGCCACCATCATTGTGGTCAAGATCTCGAGCATTATGATTCAAACATTTCCACTTCCTTATGTCCAAGTTGAATTCCAACATACTCGGCTTTACTCTTCAGCGCATATAGGTGCATTATATTGGTGGGTCAGCATTAGTGGGACGTCATACATCTAGTGTCCCGTCATCCCTAATTTCTGCCCCCCTATTCTAGGAAAGACCCATCACTACTTCTTGTTTCCCACATCGAGCACGACTCACGTGGGATTAGTTGTTCTGGAGGACGTGTACTAGCATATTTATGCCACACATACCTTTCCTCGTCCCACATGATGTTAAATTGTGCTCTAATAACAACGTATGGCTTGATTCCCATCCTTTTGGGGTGCATAGGAATGTCTGACCACTTTGTTGTGGGCCCAACCTACTTTTTAGTTTTTGATCCCTTAACCTGAGGAGTTTCCTCTGGGGATACGTGGTGTGGTCCAGACTCCAAGTCCTCATTCAAGTTGGGTTTATAGCTATCGCACCACACACCCCCTTCCTGGGATCTTACCTTTCACTCCACGTCCTATCGTATGATGTTAAACTGCACGAGTCTATATGTCCTCAACGCATGACACTAAACTGTGGTTATACCCTGAACAAGTGCAGGATGCCCTATGTTAATCAAGAGATGCAAAAGTTTCCTCTCCAGAGAGGATTCTCCCTACCAGTGTTGATCTATGACCACATTGAGCCCCAAGAACTACGTTTGGGCTTGGTTCTCATTCTCATGGGATAAGTAGGAACCCCCAAACATCCTGTCTCCGGGTCCAGCCCCAGGAATCATAATTCTATTTCCCACCTCTTTTTCGGTCCCTTGACCTAAGATCTTTTGGGGAACCATGAAATTGCAGCTTTACCCTGAACAAGTTTGGGATGCCTCACGATAATGTTGGGAGGCAACAGTTTCCTTGTCAGAGAGGTTCTGTTTAGAATAAGGAATGATACATGATCAGGCAGGTGTTCCCACATAATGTATTCTCACTAATGTGGCTTTATTCCAAGATTTTTGGATTCCATTCTAGAAAACCACCAATCCACCTTTCCATGCTTTCTGTTCCCTTTATTCAGACCCTCATCCTCTTTAACGTCTAATGTAACCCCCCAATAGTATGGATGATCAACCTAAGGATCGCCTACAATCCTGGGCTAACGTTCCATAAAACTAATGGATAACATTTTGAGTCAGGCCCCATGTTTCAAACATGGTAAGTGGTAGGATTTCATTTGTTTTTCCCATTTCAAGATAGCGTAATTAGGATACTGTGTTTCGATCTCAGTCAATAGTTATCCTTCATTGTCACACCACCCCTATAGTGTTCCGAGTTTTGGGTATTGTGATTCACACGTTCCACTCCCCTATGTTCTGAAAAATTCCAACGCCCCTGGGATCACCCCACTCATGCATTAGAGCACATTTGGAAAGATGGCATGTTGATTGTCTTGAGTTCCTCATCCTCCAATCGGGACTCTCCCATTTCTTCCCAAAAATACAGATTGGTTGTTCAAACCCCGAACACCCGAAGCTTGGTAGGTACCCTTATCTTTAGATGGAATAGTGTTGTGATCATCCCTTCTTTCTCACATTAGTCTCGACCTGTGTGAACTTGGGGATTGATCACCGGGTGTTTCACAAATATAACGGATGCGTGTAAAACCAACACTAATAATGAGACTCATGCATGCTATGGAATCAAATAATCAAAGCATGAAAGTAAGTTAGAGGGTTTTTTATCTCTACAACACCTAAAGGTATATCCCTCCAAGGGACGGGTTAATCCTTTCAAAAGAAATTTATAGATGTTCCACCCTCTGGCTTGTGGCGTCCAGGATTTGCTGCCACCTGTTCAGTTCCCGCTCCTCCTCGGCAGCGATAGGGCGCAATTCATTCGCTACAATCTGGGCCCGCTCTACATCAGTCCGGATAACGGTCATCTTCTCAGAGTCTCGTTTTAGGCCCTCTTATGACTCTTCAAGTTGGGCCTTCAATCACAATATCAACCCCGATTGCACGGTAAGTGTTGTTAAGTGCTCATCCGCCCAGACCTGCATCTGCTGAACTTCATTATCAGCCTCCCTGGGTTTCTTGATGTTCATCGCTTTCCATTGCTGCCAGCCCAAACTAAGGCCATGGTCATACTCCCAAATCTTCTCTGTCATAAGATCTCAGACAATCATGTGAGGACGCTAGGCATGCACTCCCCGAGCACATATTTCACGTAGTCGCGAACGAAGTCTATCCATATCATTTATCCCTCAAGCTTTGGTAGTGTCATCAATTAAGCACCTAATCCGCTTCCATGATCGGCAATAAACTATTTCACTATCCTCTTCATCTAAGGTCGTCTTATCCTTGACATCGTGGTTGGTACGGTCATATATGGGGAACGCCCTCAATAACTCATCATAAGGGTCCGCATATGGCATTTTATCAGGCATGGTTGGATCGGGGCTATTTGATTGATCCTTGTCATTAGATCCCAACTCAATAATCTTAGACACAACCCCACTGGAAGTCCCACAAATGATCGAGAGCATCGTAGTTCCGTCTGTCTAGATATCCACATCCACAATCACCAGCATTCTTCTGGTAAAGACACCGCCAGAATCCCCAATCAACCTCGCCAAGGTGGTCAAAGCAATTTAAAGAACAGTGCACACCAAAAAGGGTTTGGAAATTATTTGACATAGTCAGTGGGTGATAGTCATGAATTTGGTAGAGGATACTTACAGATATCGATTTCATGGTCTCGTTATTGGGTTGACATAGTGGGAATCCCGAGGTGTGGCCCCCCATATATTGTAGGAAGGTATGAAATCTCTAGAGGGGTCACCTTATGTGTCATGGCCCCACTGGACATAGAAATTGATGCAGCCACACGTGTGGATCCCGAAGGCCCAACATCTACTTCCACTGAGGGACAAGAACAGGTTCTGTGTATGAGAATCTCATGCACAGTTCAATTATTAGCACGAAGTCTAGAACGACATGGGATCAGACCCTGAGAAAGGGGCTTGGGATATTACCTCAAGGTCCTTTGAAAATTATTCAAGGTCCATGTCCTAATTGCTGACTTCTCCCTCCTCCAACAGGCTCCCTCTATCAGCCTCATCCTCCCAGGAGGACTCATCCGATTCTTCTGGGAGAGAGAAGTGCTCTCTCAGTTCAGCGGCTAAAAATTATGGTGGGATCGTACAATCCAGCAACACCTTAACATGATCTGTCATTGGATGAGGATCACTCTGGGAATGCACAAAGTATTCCAGCTCGACCAGGTATTGCTTCATCTCTGTTTGGGACACCACAAAGTCGGCCTGGATAGGGCCTATCCCTGACAAATCCATCTCGATACGGTTCAAGTGTTGCAAAATCTCAGATGGGCCAAGGAATTTCCAGTTGACATCCCAGATGTCTTAGGCCTTCAGAAAGACATCATTCACTAGAATGTCTATATGGCGAAGCCACTTCCCTAGAGCCTGGGTGGGTATCCTACGAAATCCTCTTGGTGGCCTCCCCTCTCGATGACTCTATTCTTCTGGAACTATAACACCTGATACTTTTATAAGAAATATTTTATTTTCATGTTATATAAATCATCAAATGAATCCTTCACTGCACACTACACCATCTTGGCTTTCTTTACATGCAATCGCGGCCTTCCTCGATAGCTTGCGTCGTACGCAATACCGAGTTTCACTAAACAACGATATGATATTAAAATATTATTAAAACCATCTGTTATGAATAGTAATAACCACTTTTTGAAATTATATAAATTTTATTTTTCAAAATGGACTTCATTTTTGGATTCGGAATATCGAAATTAGACTAGGGTGAAATTTTGGTATTTTTCTGAAAACTTTCAATTTTTGATGAATAGTGAAAACACTAGGTTACTATTTAAAAACCAACTTTTTATTTAAATAATTATTTATTTTATTTAAATTCATTTTAGATAAAAATTGATACATAATACCTATATATGTTCAATGTAATTCATTAGAGTCATTTTATAATAATTATAGATATATAAATATTTTATTGAACTTTTGACCGTCTTTTACCCACCTCCTAGGAGAATTTGCAAATTTACATAAAACATAATTTTACCAATTTTGTGAATGTAATTTCAAAAATCTGAGAGACACGGTTGATGTCAGTAAGTAAAATTTGGTTCAATGAGATGAAAATAATTTTTGGTGAATTGTAACTTTTTACTTTTTTTTACCACGGTTAAAAGTAAATAGGGTAATTATGGGTAAAAATGATATTATTATTACCCTAACACATGTCCAAATTCTATTGGATAAGTTTAATTCGACAAAAAACAACCTTAGGAATAAAATATGACCATTTAGGCCCACTTGGATTAGATTAGGACATTTAATATTAATTTATTTAAAGAAGGGTTAAAATAGTTAAAATCAAAGTTTATTAAGTAAATAATATTTAATGTAGGGTCATACATAAGATAATTTCTACTATAAATATTAATTAGATAAAATAAGTTCCTACATAATGGTATTTTATTTGTAATTTTTAGACTTTAAATAATTTAATTTCTTTATGACACAATGATGATGCAGTAATTATAGTATTAATTTAATATAGACATAATTGATGTTATAAATACCCAAATAAATGTAATTTGAGACTTTTTATGAATTAAAATAATTTTCTAGGTTAATATTACATGTTATAATTGATTTAAGTAACTTTTTTCGCACTAATATTTCTGTTATGATTTTCACAAAAAACAATTACCAAATATTGTCAAAATTGACATGAAATAGTTTTTAAAACAAATATTATATTATTAATTGTTATTTTATTCCTAAAAATCTAAGGTTCAGCCAAATGACATAGATAAGTTTATATATATTAATAATAAACAACTTTGGGTTCGTTTGGCTTATTATAGTAAGTTTATTAACCTTATAGTGTAAGAAAACAAAAAGACACGGTAAAAGTAAAATTATCTAACTTAAAGTTAAATATTAATGATAAGGTTAAAATAGTAAACTAAGCTTATCAAATTCTATTGGATGAGAGGATTTCGACCCATCCCCACCTTATCTTTGAAATAAATCATTTTTGAGCTATTTAAAACCGAATATGGCTTTATAATAAAATAATATTTTTTTTGTTTTTTCAAAGGTGCTCCTCTCCTACCTTATAAAAGGGCACCTCCTCCCTCTCTTCCTCACACCACTTTGAGCCATCTATCTCGGCCAAACCCTACCAATTTCTTGTCTCCACTTCCCTAGAAACATCCTAGAGGTCTTGGTCTTCTTCATAGACTAATTTTCGTGCCCTAAAAGGAGGTCTCAAAGAAGCACTTCAAAGAAGAGGTAATGTCCGTTACCGATTCTTTCAACTTTATTTCTTCTTCCAATTCTTCTTCTCTAGTTGTTTCATTATGAATTAATAACATCAGTATCACTCATATACTGATATGTTATTATAATTATGAAACAACCCTATTTCACCATCTATTCATCCTATGGAAAACGAAATCACAGCGCGTGCGTACGTACGGAATACCGTCTCCACGCCGTGGTGTAATCTATTTTCAACCACCACCAAACATGGATGGGTATAATGGTGTAAAGAATGAATATATATGATTATTGTAAAGTTATATTGATTCTGAAATAGTATACATACACTCCAATACAATTCCATGATCATGGGAACGATATCATCGCTCGTGCGTACGTATGGAATACCGTCTCCACGATGTGATGCGACTCGTTCTACATGATTTTCATTGAATAATGATTACATAAATGAATTGAGTGAATAAATATGATATATATTACACTAATACCATTCTGTAAATGAGGTATCTATAACCGAAAAATAAGAATAAGAATTTATTCGACAAAACACGCATAAGAACAAAAAGTAATAAACACCCGGATAACAAGTAGCAATGAAATATTAATAATAATAAGCTAAGAATATGACCATATATGATATCATAACAATGAGTATGATTTTGGAATAAGTCAATGACATTATTTAAATCATTATACAGAAGGTTCGGACACTTACGAAGCAAATCTGACCTATAGTAAGGGAAAATATCACAATCTCATTTTTATCCGAGATTGTTTATACTTTGGTATTTACTGGGGTGTATTTCATCATCCACATATATGTTTCCCCAATATGTAATATTATTTCCATCCACATACAATTGTTTAAATCCAATTCTACCCTTTGGTGTGTTTTTATTAAAAGATATGAATGGAATCTTTTTTCATTTTTCGTACGAGGTACTTTTTGACTTTTCCGACAAAAGTACAAGAAGAATGTTTTTTTAACTTATATGGAATGAATGGATTTTTAAAACATTATTTCCAAGAAGCTTCCTTTACAAGGTTTCAAGTTTATTTTTAATCAACTTCTTTTAGTTTAGAATTTTATGACATGTTAATAAAGGAAAAGTGTTTTTGAAGTAGAAAGGATATTTTCCTCAAGAATGGAGTTCAAGTGTTTTATCAAAATTATTTTCCATATAAGATAATAAAGGGTGTTGTTTCTATCCCTATTATTACATTGATTAGATTATGTTGTGATGGAATTATTTTTATGAATTCTTTTATCTTATATGAATTGTTTTATGATGTCACGACATTTAAGAATCCCATTTTTATTACATGGGTTATGCTATGATGTATGGTTTATGATTTTGTGGCACACATAAGAATGGTATCATTATGAGATGGGTGGTACCTAAATATCCCTCCAATGCATTGGTTATAGATTTTATATCTCATGAGATAGACATGGCTGGAACGGCAGGTTAAACCGATTCAGTGAAACAGGACTGAAATGAGGAATGAACTCGGTTCAGAAATTGACTTTGTCCACTAAGATAGTCTTGGAAATGAGTCTTGACTAATAAGAAATGATTCTCTATGATTATGTGTGTATTCTACAAATATTCATGTTTTAAGTTATGATTATTGTGATTACATTTCACTACCATGATTTATCCCATGTTATGAAATTATGATCTCTTTTGCAGGGTAAGATTTCCAAAATGTCATGTTCTTATGAATATGATGTGATTGATATTTCTTTTGTTTACCCTTACAGAGAATTTGAGCTCACCCTTTTGTATGTTTTCTTTCCCCAGGTCAGGAAGAAGGTTATTAAGTAAGATATTCCACAAGGGACTATAGATATGATGAAATAAATGGAGACAATATAGACGCTTTATGAACCTCTGGTTTATGTTTCCTAGTTTCTAAAGACACTATACCTATACGAACCATTCATGGTTTTGTTATATTTTGTAATAAGTGTACTTAAATTTTTAAGTACTAACAATGTATGTAAAGTATGGGTCATTATAGTTGGTATCAGAGGAAAGGTATAGTCAACCTTTGGAAACTAGGATGTGAAAGAGTTAGTAAGAATCCTAAGGATAAGTCTAAGCATAGAACACAATCTTAGTGTTTTAGAAATGGCCATGAACAACCTATGATAAGACCTTAAGTGTGAAATTTTATTCTTTATTATGTGGTTTTCCTATTATAATTAGTGTTTCTCACACTATTCTTCTTGGTTTTAGTCAATGGCTGGAACCCGAAGGAACCGTGTTAATGCGGAATGTGATGGGCAATGTAATGATTGTCCCCCTGAGCAACCAAACGTTATGGGAGCTGGAATGAAAAATCTTGTAGCCATTCTCACACAACTTTCTCAAGCTATGAATCATGAATGACTTCCAAACGAGCAAAGGAAGGATCAACATTCTGTTGAATCCTTCATGAGGCAGCATCCACCTTCATTCAGCGGGTCTACTGATCCATTAGTTGCTGAACAATGGATTAGTACTACTGAAAAGATATTTTTAGTTCTTCAATGTTATGAACATGATAAATTCATCTTAGCAGTTTATCATTTGGAAGGAGATGCTTATCAGTGGTGGAATCTTATCAATAATACGAGGCAAAGAGATGAAATTGAGTCCATGGAATGGGACAAGTTCAAGAACTTATTTTTCAATAAGTACTTCCCTCGTATTCTACGAAAAAAGATGGAGAAGGAGTTTATTGAACTGAAGCAAAAGGATGAGGAATCTGTTGGTACCTATGAAGAAAATTTTACAAGACTTGCAAGGTACGCTTCTGGTATTATTATCCAACCTGAGAGTAAGATCGATCGATTCTTTAGTGGCTTAAAACCAAGTCTTCGAAGGGATTTATCCATAAGGGACTTCAATAGCTACGAGGAAATCGTTCGTTGTGCTCTCAAGGTTGAGATGGAGATTGGAGTAACCCATCATTCATATTGGTTTGATAAGAAGAGGAAAATGGAATTCAAAGGAAAATCTAAAGAGCACACTAAAAAGAAGATGAGTTTTCCCTTATGCTCAAAGTGTGGAAAGAAACACGGAGGGAGTTGTCTTAAAGGGACAAGTAAATGTTTCAAATGTGGAAAGGATGGTCATAGGGAATTTGAATGCCGCAATGATGGGAAGAATATTTCTAGTGATGCGAACAAAGAAAAGGCTACACAGAGTGCACCTCCTACACATAAATGTTACAAGTGCAAGGAAATGGGGAATTATTCCAATCAATGCCCTAATCCAAGAGTTGTTGATGATGATCGACGTCAACAAAATCTTAATGCTAAAGACAAAGGAAAGTCACATGCAATTTATATCAGCAATGTGGAGTACAATAACGAAGTGGTGAAAGGTACACTTACCATCCACTATAAAGTAGAAAATATTTTATTTGATTCTGGATCCACCAACTCCTTTATTTCAGAAGAATTTTCTAAGGGTATCACCATATTACCTCAACAATTAGATGTTGACTTAGCTCTGACAACCCCTAATGGAACAACAGTCGCATCAAAAGTTTATAATTCTTCTTTGATTGAAGTTTGTGGGAAATTGCTTCCTGTAAATCTTGTGATCCTTCCTATAGTGGAATTTGATGTGATTCTTGGCATGGATTGGATTTCTTTATATGGAGCTTATATCAATTTCCAAAGAAGGGAAGTCACATTTCATATTCCAGATCAATCTATGATCGTCTATCGATGAAAGGATGAACATAACCTTCCAATGGAAATTTCTTCCATCTTATTGGTCTTGATTCCACTAAATGAAGGTTATTTATCTCAAATGGTTGGTGAGAAACTCAGGATTTAGAATATGCCCATTTTACGAGAGTTTGACGATGTCTTTATAGAGGAATTGCTGGGTCTTACACAAAATCGTGAAGTTGAGTTTTCAATAGAACTCGTACCGGGTGCTTTACCTATTTCAATGACACCTTATATAATGGCCCCAATTTAGTTACAGGAATTGAAGAAGAAACTACAAGAGAATATTGATAAAGGATTCATACGCCCTAGTGAGTCACCTTGGGGAGCACCTGTTCTGTTTGTTAAGAAGAAAGATGGATCAATGAGACTCTGCATTGGTTATCAAGAACTTAACAAGATCACTATCAAGAACAAATATCCTCTCCCACGCATTGATGACTTATTTGACCAACTACGTGGAGCTCAATACTTTTAAAAGATTGATCTTAGTTCAGGGTATCATCAATTAAGGGTCAAAAGGGAGGATGTACCAAAGATGGCTTTTCGTACAAGGTATGGACACTATGAATTTATAGTGATGCCATTTGGTCTTACTAATGCCACTGCTATCTTCATGGATCTAATGAATAGAGTCTTTAGAGACTATCTTGATCAGTTTGTGGTAGTCTTTATAGACAATATTCTTGTCTATTCAAAGAGAAAGGAAGAACATGATGATCACTTGAGAATTATATTGAAGACCCTGAGAAAGGAGAAGCATTATTCCAAATTTTCCAACTGTGAATTTTGGCTTCAAAAAGTTGCATTTTTGGGTCACACAATCTCAAAAGAGGGGATATATGTGGATCCAGCAAAAACAGAGGTTATCGAAAGATGGTCGAGACCAACAACAGTAACTGAGATTCAAATTTTTCTTGGTTTGGCTGGATATTATCGACATTTCATGAAAGATTTCTCACGATTATCTAATCCAATCACCAAGTTGACTCAGAAGGGAGTTAAGTTTGTTTGGATGGAGGAATGTGAAGAGAATTTCAAGGAGTTGAAAAGAAGGTTATCCAGTGCACCTGTGCTCACACTGCCTTGTAGTGGAGAAAGGTTTGTGATCTACAGTGATGCATCCAAGAAGGGATTGGGGTGTGTTCTTATGCAAAATGATATGGTGATAGCTTATGCCTCACGACAGTTGAAAATCCATGAGAAAAATTATCCAACTCATTATTTGGAGTTAGCTGCGGTAATATTTGCATTAAAGATTTGGCGGCATTATCTTTATAGAGAAAGGTGTGACATTTATACTGATCATAAAAGTTTAAAGTATATTTTCACACAAAAGGAGCTGAATATGTGCCAAAGAAGATGGTTGGAGCTGATTATGGATTACAACTGCTCAATTGATTACCACCCTGGGAAAGCAAACAAGGTGGCAGATGCATTAAGTCGACAAGACCATGCTAGGTTATCCATGACGGGGATCACAAAAGATCCAATATTTATGGATTTACAAAGGATGGATCCTGGAATTATAAAAGGGGGAAAATCATATCTTTCTCAAATGAATGTTTAACCATCTATAGATGTGAAGATTAAAGAGGCACAGAAAGAAGATGTCGAGTTACAAATGAAGGTGAGAAATGTTCATGAATTCAACCTTGATTGTGATGGGATAATAAAGCTCAGAAATCGGGTTTGTGTTCCTCCCATCCCCGAATTAATGAAGGAGTTGCTGGATGAGGCTCATAGTTCTTCATTCTCTATTCATCCTGGAAGAACGAAGATGTATAGGGACCTAAAAGAGTACTTCTGGTGGGATGGCATGAAAATAGATGTTGCTAAATATGTCTCTCGATGCTTGGTTTGTCAGCAAGTTAAAGCTGAGAGACAGAAGTCTAAGGGGATGTTACAACCATTACCCATACCAGAATGGAAATGTGAAAACATCACTATAGACTTTGTCACAGGACTTCCTAAAACATCCAAAGGCAATAATGCTATCTGGGTCATAGTTGATCGTCTTACAAAGTCTGCACACTTCATTGCTATTAGAGAGGATTTCTCTCTGGATCAGCTTGCCAGGATATATGTAAAGGAAGTGGTAAGATTGCATGGAGTACCACTTTCTATTATATCTGATCGGGATCCGAGGTTTACCTCAAAGTTCTGGAGAAGTCTTCAGTATACTCTGGATACAGAGTTGAGTTTCAGCACTGCTTATCATCCTCAGACAGACGGTCAGTCTGAGAGGACAATTCATACTCTAGAAGATATGTTGAGAGCTTGCTCTATGGATTTAAAAGGTGGTTGGGATCAACACCTACCTTTGGTGGAATTTTCTTATAATAATAGCTTTCACTATAGTATTCATATTTCTCCTCATTAAGCTCTCTATGGAAATAAATGCAAGACTCCAACTTGCTGGGATGAAGTTGGGGAAAGAAAGCTATTAGGACCTGATCTTGTTGATGAGATGGCAGAGAAGGTCCGATCTATTCAACAACACATAAGAGTAGCTCAGAGTCGAAAAAAAAGTTATGCCAACAACCGAAGAAAAGAATTAGAGTTTGAAGTGGGTGATAAAGTATTCTTACGAATATCTCCTTGGAAGAGAGTAATGAGATTTGGAAAGAAGGGAAAGTTGAGCCCTAGGTATATCGGTCCTTTCGAAATACTGGATCGTGTTGGGAAGGTAGCTTACTGATTGGTTCTTCCACTGAATCTCTCTCAAGTTCACAATGTGTTCCATGTATCTCTCCTGAGAAACTATATACCTGATCCATCACATGTACTCAGCTCAGAAGTTATACCGCTGGAACAAGATCTTTCTTATGAAGAACAGCCGATAGAGATTCGCGATCGTAGTGAAAAAGTCCTACGGAACAAGACCACACGCTTGGTGAAAGTTTTATGGAGGAACCACCAATTAGAAGAAGCTACATGGGAGCTTGAGGATATGATGAGGGAGAGGTATCCTCATCTGTTTGTTACAAAGTGACGAATTTCGAGGGAGAAATTCATTTTAAGGGGGGTAGAATGTAACACACGAGACTTTTATAAGAAATATTTTGTTTTTATGTTATATAAATCATCAAAGGAATTCCTCACTACACACAACACCAGCTTGGATTTCTTTACATGTAATCGCGGCCTTCCTCGATAGCTTGCGTCGTACGCAATACCGAGTTTCACTAAACAACGATATGCTATTAAAATATTATTAAAACTAGCCGTTATGAATAGTAATAACCACTTTTTGAAATTTTTTAAATTTTATTTTTCAAAATGGACTTCATTTTTGGATTCGGAATATCGAAATTATCCTAGGTTGAAATTTTGGTATTTTTCTGAAAACTTTCAATTTTTTATGAATAGTGAAAACACTCGGTTACTATTTAAAAACCGAATTTTTATTTAAATAATTATTTATTTTATTTAAATTTATTTTAGATCAAAATTGATACATAATACCTATATAAGTTCAATGTAACTCATTGAATTCATTTTATAATAATTTTAGATATATAAAAAGTTTATTGAACTTTTGACCGTTTTTTACCCACCTCCTAGGAGAATTTGCAAATTTACATAAAACCTAATTTTACCAACTTTCTGAATGGAATTTAAAAATTCCAAGAGACACGGTTGATGTTAGTAAGTGAAATTTGGGTCAAGGAGATGAAAATAATTTTTGGTGAATAGTAACTTTTTACTTTTTTTACCACGGTTAAAAGTAAATAGGGTAATTAAGGGTAAAAATGATATTATTATTACCCGAACACATGTCCTAATACTATTGGATAAGACTACTTCGACCAAAAACAACCTTAGGAATAAAATATGACCATTTAGGCCCACTTGGATTAGATTAGGACATTTAATATTAATTTATTTAAAGAAGGGTTAAAATTGTTAAAATCAATGTTTAATAAGTAAATAATTTTTAATCTAGGGTTATACATTAGATAAATTCGACTATAAATATTAATTAGAAATCTAAAACAATTTCCTACATAATGGTATTTTATTTGTAACTTTTAGACTTTAAATAATTTAATTTATTTATGACACAATGATGATGCAGTAATTATAGTATTAATAAAGTATTGACATAATTGATGTTATAAATACCCAAATAAATGTAATGTGAGACTTTTAATGAATTAAAATAATTTTCTAGGTTAATATAACATGTTATTATTGATTTAAGAAACCTTTTTCGAACTAATATTTCTGTTATGATTTTCACAAAAATCAATTACCAAATAGTGTCAAAAGTTTTATAAAATAGTTTTAAAAAAACATATTATATTATCAATTGTTATTTTATTCCTAAAAATCTAAAGTTCATCCAAATGACTTAGATAAGTTTATATATATTAATAATAAACAACTTGGGGTTCGTTTGGCTTCTTATAGTAAGTTTATTAACCTTATAGTGTAAGAAAACAAAAAAACACGGTAAAAGAAAAATTATCTAGCTTAAAGTTAAATCTAAATGATAAGGTTAAAATAGTAACCTAAACTTGTCCAAATTATATTGGATGAAAGTATTTAGACCCATCCCCACCTTAGCTTTGAAATAAATAAATATGTAACTATTTAAACCCGAATTTGGCTTTATAATAAAATAATATATTTTGTTTTTCCAAAGGTTCCCCTCTCCTCCCTTATAAAAGGGCACCTCTTCCCTCTCTTCCTCACACCACTTTGAGCCTTCAAGCTCGACCAAACCCTGCCAATTTTCCCTCTCCACTTCCCTAGAAATATCCTAGAGGTCCTGGTCTTCTTCAAAGACCAATTTTAGTGCTGTAAAAGGAGGACTCAAAGAATCACTTCAAAGAAGAGGTAATGTCCGTTACCGATTCTTACAACTTTATTTCTTCTTCCACTTCTTCTTATTTAGTTGTTTAATTATGAATAAATAACATCAGTATCACTAATATACTGATATGTTATTATATGTACGAAACAACTCTATTTCACCATCTATCCATCCTACGGAAAATGAAATCACCGAGCGTGTGTACATAAGGAATATCGTCTCCACGCCGTGGTGCAATCTATTTTCCACCACCACCTTACTTGGATGGGTATAATGGTGTAATGAATGAATATATATGATTATTGTAAATTGATATTGATTCTTAAATAGTATACATACACTCCAATACAATTCTACGATCATTGGAATGATATCATCGCTCGTGCGTACGTATGGAATATCGTCTCCACGATGTGATGCGACTCGTTCTACCTGATTTCCATTGCATAATGATTACATAAATGAATTAAGTGAATAAATATTATATATATTACACTAATACCATTCTGTAAATGAGGTATCTATAACCTAAAAATGAGAATAAGAATTTATTTTACAAAACACGCATAAGAACAAAAAGTAATAAACACTGGAATAACAATTAGCAATGAAATATTACTAATAATAAGATAATAATATGACCATATAAGATATCATAACAATGCATATGATTCTGGAATAAGTCAATGACATTATTTAAATCATTATACAGGAGGTTTGGACACTTACGAAGAAAATCGGACCTATGGTAAGGGAAAATATCACAATCTCATTTTTATCTGAGATTATTTATACTTTGGTATTTACTGGGGTGTATTTTATCATCCATATCCATGTTTCCTCAATATGTAATATTATTTACATCTACCTACAATTGTTTAAATCCAATTTTACCCTTCGGTGATTTTCTAGTAAAAGATATGAAAGGAATCTTTTGTCGTTTTTCGTACGAGGTACTTTTTTACATTTCCGACAAAAGTACGAGAAGAATGTTTTTTTTAAATTATATGACATGAAGGGATTTTTAAAACATTATTTCCAAGAAACATCCTTTACAAGTTTTCAAGTTTATTTTTAATCAACTTATTTTAGTTTATAATTTTATGACATGTTAAGAAAGGAAAGGTGTTTTTAAAGTAGAAAGGATATTTTTCTCAAGAATGGAGTTCAAGTGTTTTATCAAAATTATTTTCCATATAAGATAATAAAGGGTTCTGTTTTTATCCCTATTATTACATTTATTTGATTATGTTGTGATGGAATTATTTTTATTAATTCCTTTATATTACATGAATTGTTTTATGATGTCACGATGTTTAAGAATCCCATTTTTATTACATGGGTTATGCTATGATGTATGGTTTATGATTTTGTGGCACACATAAGAATGGTATCATTATGAGATGGGTGGGACCTATATTTCCCTCTAATGCATTGGGTAAAGATTTCATATCTCACGAGATAGACATGGCTGGAACGGCAGGTTAAACCAATTCTGTAAAATAGGACTGAAACGAGGAATGAACTTGGTTCAGAAATGAACTTTGTCCACTAAGATAGTCTTGGCAGTGAGTCTTGACTAATAAGAAATGATTCTCTATGATTATGTGTGTATGCCACAAAGATTCATGTTTTATGTTATGATTATTGTGATTACATTTCACTACCAATATTTATCCCATGTTATGAAATTTTGATCTCTTTTGCAGGGTAAGATTTCCAAAATTTTATGTTATTATGAATATGATGTGATTGATATTTCTTTTGTTTACCCATGCTGAGAATTTGAGCTCACCCTTTTGTATGTTTTCTTTCCCCAGGTCAGGAAGAAGGTTATTAAGTAAGATATTCCAAAAGGGACTATAGGTATGATGAAATAAATGGGAGATAGTGTAGACGCTTTATGAACCAATTTTTTATGTTTCCCAGTTTCTAAAGACACTATACCTATACGGTCCTTTCATGGTTTTGTTATATGTTGTAATAAGTGTACTTCAATTTTGAATTACTAACAATGTATGCAACGTATGAGTCATTATAGGAACTACCAGGCCTTCTACCTCTGTTGGATCTATCGCTACTGCCTCATCCTCAACTGGTGCCGGTCTCACTACCAGGGAAGCCCCGCCACTACGAGATGCCCTTGTTGCCTTCCACCCCTGGCCTAAAGATTGGGTAGTCTCACAATAACCGACCCAAACGGTTTTATTCTTCAGTATCTCCCCCAGGTATGAAGCCTCCCAACTTTGGGCATACTCTTTTTCCAACTCAAAGATAGTAGTAGGTGGAGGCAGCTCTTTCCTCGTCTTTATGTATTCCCGTGTGATCATGAGCCACATATGCCTCATCACACATGGGTGTCCCTCATGGAGCACCACTAGATAGACCCACGGGGTCAATAACTGCTTACACCAAAATTTTCGGGCAAATCGGTGTGGGGTGTACGTCTCGTAGAGGGGCTCACGGTCCACCCTTGCCACCGGGACTCCACCTCGAAAGTCCAGGAGATAGGATTGGTGCTCTTACATTCCATGTTCATCGTCAGTAAAAGCACCTGTTGGAAACGGAAACAGGTGAAAGTTGAGTTCCTCCACCTTCCACACTCAGTTCAGTAACAACAGTGTGGTCAGCTTGGCCGGAAAGCTTCTCGCGATGTTCTAAATAGAGGGACGAAAGTTCTACCCTAGAGGCAAGATGGGGTTCAGGTACTCATAAACCCCCCTAACATGCACCTCTATCCACCCATACATGAGGTGGAATGGACTGAATATCCTCTGTGGCCTATTCCCTTCACATATGTGCCACCACATCTTGTATATCATGGCAAGAATCGAGATCCTAAGGTTGACTCACCTTCCTATCGCCAACATGGATGCCATGATAAATGTTCTAGGTCACATGCCTATGTTTGTATCCCACACCGGCAGGATCCAACCGTAGATGAGAGCTGTGCTGAATGCCTCCAACCTGACTATCGGCTACTGCTCAGTGCTGACACTAAATCCCCAGGTTTTCCACTAGTTTTCCTATAATATATTCCAGTACGAGTGCTCCTTGCCTCATTGAGCCCCCTTTTGGAATGTCCGAGGCCTCACTGGAAACTACCTGTCTTCCTAAAAGTTCAAAAACTACTTGAACCAACACCTAAAAAGGACATCCCTTACTGCTTCTTTGTCCTCTCCCAGCACCAGCTCCATCAACACCATCACCAACTGCAGCATTTTCTCTAGATCCTCCCATGCTCCCATCGCAGGGTGGAATTCATCATACATCACCCCCAATATTAGGACCCCTGAGATCTGATGCACATCCCACATGCTAAAACCAACCTTCCCATGGTGTAGGTGGAAGATATTGGTCCTCGATTACCACCTACTCAGCAACTCTGATATCAGTTGCTTCGGCTGATAGATGTGAAACTGGGAGGCCCAAACCGCCTCATATAGACCCACTCTCCTCAGCTCATCCCCAAACTCTTCACATGAGGCACCTTCCCAATAGGCATAGGCCCAATCATCTATGATGTTTCCACCCTGTCGTAGGCCCCACTCCTCAAACCATCCCTTCCCCGGGTTCCTCAAGGATGCCTTCAAGATTGTCTGGTATAGAGGGGGGGGGCGTCTCCAACTGCAATGCCTTCCCATCAACGTTGATCCGGTGGTTATGAAGGCAGTCCGCATTGATGAGTGTGGAATCTTCTCAGGCATGGCATTCAACCGCCCTAAACCATTGGCACGGACACTACGTACTCCTGATCTTGTAAGTTAGGTCATCCTTGCTAGCTTCAGTAATAAAGACGTCATTCCTTAGCTTGAAGACATAAAAAGGAAGCCTCTTGCACAGTGGATAGTTCCTATGTATTTCGAATAGCAGCTCCACCAATGAACTATGGTCCGAATGGCTCCCTATTATCTACCCTAGGCCCAAATTCTTCACCATCTCCTCCCTTCGGGCAGTGTCCGCAAGGACCCCCTGGAAGCCTCTTGATGAGCCATTCAGTTTTAATTTTTTGGTGTTTTCTTTATTCTGTTCGAGAATCCCTTTCACGGAGCAATGTCACGGGGCCTGTTCAAAAAGAATTTTCATGAACCCTACCCCGACCTTCAAAAAAATGTCTCTAAGCACTGTCACAGAGTCGAAGAGTCGTTGTGCACCACGAAGCAAAGGCCCCTATTCATAGAGATCAAGCGCGGAGTATGCAGAGCATCACGAATCAAAAGCACTAAATGCCAAAGTCATTGAAGAAATAAATGAGAAAAGAGAGGTCATATCCCCAATTTATAGATAGAGACCTTCTAAGCTTTGTGGCGCATCCATACCACATCAATCTTCGCAGCGTGGTCATCCTACACGTCGCTTATCCGCCTCGCGAGCCCTCTTCATGAAATAGCTTCACGGAAGGTTGACGGATTTTGGTGATTGACCCTCACGATTTGACCCTTGATTTCCCCTCTACTCCAATTCTGAGGGGGGGTATTTTTTGACGCTAAAAGTTGGGAAGATGATGAACAATACTGAAGCCTCTAAGGCTGCCTCGCGAAGAGGTTTTTCAAAGCCCCATGTCCCCACACCCGTCGCGGAGCAAGGAGGTGGGAGGATCCATGAACGAATTTGACGTTCACGAGCCCGTCATGGAGCAAGAAGGTAGGACACCCCGCGAACCCATTTGATGTTCATGAACCCACCACGGAATGACCTTTGTCTTCATGCTGAGTGACCTCTACATCGCGGTGCCTATTGCCTATAAATACAAGGCTCCCCTCGATCCCAACGGATGGATCATCCGACCATTCACCTTCTGATCTCTCAAATCAAGAAGCACTTCTTGCTATGATAACCATGAGCTAATCAAGGTACATTTTCTTTGTGAAGTGCCTCCCCCTTTTTTTTTAATTGAACCCCTTTTCCAAGAGGGATGCCTTTTGCGAATCCCACGGTCCTTAGGGAAGGAAAGAGATCCCCATGGGGACTTGGGTCATCATAAAGAATTTATGCTTTGCGGAACACCATCCACACACACATGATCCACATGCTAAGGCAGGGTTACTATGCTTCGCGAAGCATATTGCTTCACAACACCTTACCTCATGAGGCACCCTTACTTCGCGAGGCATTTCTTCGCGAATGCCTTTCCACATCGCGTAGCTCCTACCGTATACACCTATGCCATATGCCTAGGATAAGAGACTTCATGTCATGAAGCACACCCCTTTACAAATCCCTTCCACTTCATGGAGCACCAGAGCTTTAGAAGTCTTCTAAATATGAACCCCTCTGCTCTGAAACTCCTTTTCCCATGCATCCCTTCAGGTTTTCACGAAGCAATTTCAAAGTCCCCTGGACGATACTGCCTTTTGTGTTGCTTCGCCTCATGCTTCTTCGCATAGGCACGCTAACGACTATTGCTTCTTCGCATAGCCATGCTAACTTAGACCCCCAATGAGATCACCACTCGACACCCCCGACCACGACATTGCCGATGCATTCCTTCCCTCAAGGATGGGTAGGTGTTGGTTATGTATGTATTAAGGGAGAAAAGTAAACCCACCCCGTCTGAGATGCAGGACGTTAAACTACCATGAACCTTCATCCTCATAACATGATGTTAAAATGTGACCTTGCCATGTGCCTCGCACCCAAGGAGCCCTATCTCAGACATTCTCTACTCCCACTAGTCTCTGCGGGAGTGAGATCATTACTCACATAGAATTACATCCTCTTTATCAGAGCGGCATCTGTCCGTGGGGAAAGGGAAACCGACCTAGTGTAAGCCCATAACTTTTGTTGCAGGAGGTGGCATCCCTACTCCTCCTCTCTTCTTGGTTGCCAAATCCCTCTCCTACTAGGCTTTGTCACCATCTACTCCTCTATCCTAGAGTATGTCCCAATCTCCATCTCTATGGGCCTCTATCCACGTGTAAGCCACTGTTTCTTCATTGGGCTACTAACCACGTGTAAGCACCACTATACTCCCCACAAATGCACCTTTCGAAACGTGATCATCAGGTCTTTACGGTCTCTTTTTTCTCACACCAAGAATGACTCGCATGGGCTTAGAAAAACAATCAACTATGAAATCCTCTCCGGGTATCCTAGAGTGTAAGCCCCAAACCAGACCTGAACTACATGGTGTTTTATCATTGCCATGGCAAGCTACCTAGGAAACCTCTCTGAGGTTCAACCCCAACACCCGGTCATTCTGACCTCCCTTCACGTCGGTTCACCAAACCCATCTGGAACTACATGGTCTTTGAGCCTTGGCAAGGAAAGGTAAGTATGAAGCCTCATGGAGGTTCAAGCCCATCACCTCATTGGTTCTTACCACATTCACATCGGTTCCAACCCCATCCTAAACTATGCGGTCTTTGATCCTTTCCAAGGAAAGGTACGTTGGAAGCCTCCTTGAGGTTCAATCCCAACACCTAGTTTCTTCAACCTCCTTCACTTCGGTTCCCACACCACCTAAACTACAAGTAATTTGATCATTGTCAAGGAAAGGTACGTAGGAAGCCTCCACGAGGTTCAATACCACCATCTATTAAGGCCCCAGGTCCTCTTTCACATCGGTTCAACCCCGTCCTGCATGATGTTAAATTGTGAACCTCAATCAGTTGTAAGTTGTTATCTCCCTCGATCTGTGGTATGCTGTTGTTTCCCATAGTCAGCGGTAAGTTGTTTCACCCATAGGAACATTGTGGGTTTGATCCATGTATCCTAGATAAGTTACATAGGAAGCCTCCCTAAGGATCGACCCCATCTAGAGGTAAATCGTTTTGATGCCATTCAGCGTTAAGTCGTTGTCAACTCCATCCAGCAGTAAGTTGTTGTGACCCCATTCAGCGGTAATCCGTTGTGACCCCATTCAACGGTAAGCCATCGCAACCCTATCTAGTGGTAATCCATCAACATCCCCATCCATTGGTAAGCTGTTGAAAACCTCAATTGGTGGTAAGCCGTCATCATATGAACTACGAGGACTTTGATTCCCTGCCACAGGGATACGTAGGAAGCCTCTTTGAAGCTCAAGCCCAACATTATTGTTGTCCACATGATGGTTCCATCCCATCCAACATCCACTTCATTCAAACACCCCAATATCCATCTTGATTCTTACCTGGGATACCACATCCCAGTGAGTTCATGAAAACTCACCCCCAACATCATTATTCCCTCCAGAGGTTGCACCCATCGGATCCACTTTAATCAGTGTTCTGATCAGTCTGATCTGTTTCCACTGGATGTTAAACGTGTAGTATACCCTGTGTTAAACATGGGAATCTGAGGAAAACCTCAGATACAAGCCTATGGAATATTATTCCCCACATTCTATGTCGGATTCCTCGGGCTTCCACGCCCTCAAGAAGCCCTATAATAACGGGAAGAAACCCAAACGCGACAGTGTCCCAACATCCAGACACATCAGCGATGTCCATCGTGACTACTCCCATGACCAAAGGTTGATGCCCTGACCGAACCCTTTGTAATATCCCGACAGAACTAGGGTAATTAACTGTTGTCCATGAATACATGGCACTCGGAAGAGTTTCATGAACAACATCTTAAATCTATAAGGCAGACGCGGACTAGGTGAAGAGATCTGAGGAGGAATAAATGGAAGGAAGAACTGACATCTCATCATCTTATTTCGATCAAGGAGAAAATGTACCTGAACAAGAAACGAATGGAGCCCGCCTTTGGAAAGCGGGAATGTGGGGCAATGAAACCGCACCTTTCGTACTCAAGAAGACGGACACGCGCTCCTGAGGGAAAGTTTCAGAAACAATGACATTCTTAGGGATTATGTGTTAGAATTCATATTGCTTTTGGAGGATCACTTACTTTTGTTAGAGATTGCGTACAAGAATATATATCACTCCACCGTCGGTATGGACACTTTTTATTCCTTATACAAGAGACCATTCATGTCACCCTTGTTTTGGACAAATATTGGTGAGTAATCTCTTATGGGCCCAGAGTAGGTGCATACAACAACAGAGAAAGTTCAGGTCATCCATGAGAAGATGGGGATGGCCAATAGTATACCAAAATCTTGCAAATATCCCCATTGAATCCCTTAGAGTTTGATCAGAGATGCCAAGTATTTCTGAGACTCTCCCCATGATGAGAATTATGGAGGTTTGGTTGGTGATTCAAGCTGTCTCCAAGGTTCATCAGGCCATTCGAGATTGTGAAGAGGGTTGGCGATGTTGGCTACCACCTCACCCAACTCCCACAGTAGGATTATGATCAATATTTCTTCCACATGTCACAGCTAAGGAGATACATGCATGGCCATACACACAACATTGACAAGGGAGATCGTGATATGGAGGATGGATCCACCTTTGCGGAGAACCTGATGGTGATCGAGGATCGAAAGTAGAGGACCCTCTATGGGTAGAAAATCCCTTTGGTTCACATGTTGCGGTGGCATGAAAATGTGAAGGAGAGTTCCTGGGAGTGGTAGAGCCATGTGTGGTCATAATATCCCATGTTTTTTTTCCAAGTTTTACTTTTTGGGGATGAAAATATTCAAGTTTGGAATAATGTTGTGTATGGGTTCTTTCCTTAAAATAATTTTAAATATTTATATATATATATATTCAGAGCTAGGCATTGGGATGACGTACCATTATGAGGCCAAGTGTACCTTGCATTAATTTTATAAAAATTATAAATATATTTTATATTGTGCAAGCGCGTATCCTTAAATAAATTGTGAAAACTATTAAATGGTTGATCACATAGAAAATCTAGTACCATTTTTGGTATTATAATGTAGTGTTTACCCTATGTTATATATAAAATGAGTTAGCATGGAATGTTCAGACCCCTCTCTCATTGGTTGTGCGTTTAAGTGGATAAATTAATTTAATTTAATTCATTTATTTAACCTATCAATATGTTTATATATATATCACTATGTAGGACTTTCTAAGGCTGGATCATTATTATGGTTTTCACTTGAGAGCTCTCTCCTCCCTCTCCCATTGAAAACTTCCTTGGTGAATGATGATGGAATGTCGAATTGGATGAGATCAGGATGCAACGAACACAGAACATCCTTCCAATCATTATGCAAGTGTGTTCATCATAAGTGATCAATAAAAAATATTGGTAGGACACCTTATATGTGGTTTTATACCCTTATAATTAAATTATTAAGTATATCACTTTTTATTCTTTTATTTGTACCATGTTTTGTCCTATTCATGAGCCCATGTACCCAATTTCAATTTGTTATCAATTATTCATCTATCCTCAGCCCCTATTCCTGATTTTCATCCAAGAGCACTTGGAAGAAAACATTTAAAATTTATTTTTAGTGCCTTTATCCCAAATATTATTCATATTTTTATTGATTGGATCCCCACAGTCCCAACTCAACTTTTTTGGGAATCACTAAGCTTGATTGGGACCCCAGATCCACGGTAATTCAATGAAATGAAAATAGTTCAGGGAGAATGGAATAGATCTAGAATCATCAGTGTTTGAGTATTCTTTATCTTTTAGTTTGATATTAAGAAATTGATGGAGGTATGAATTATGGTGTGCTGGACGAATTCCCAAACCTTCAATATGGATTGATGTGATTTTATGGTGATCGGTGGTTCAGAATCATGTTTTCTTGAAAGATCCACCTTTTTTTGTCTTAGGTAATGCATGATATGATGTGGTTTGAATAGATTTAAATCACTAGATATTGATATATAAATCTAGGATTTTTGTGAAAGTCCTGACTACACACCAAGTTCAATGAACAACACACCTCATGTATACTCCCTCAAATGTGGCTCTTGGGTTTTGGAAATCCTGAGGAAGACATGGCATGTATTCCACCATACAAACCGTGTTCCCCTTCTTCGTTTGGAAAAATAATGGGATACACCACACAGTTGGGAGTCCATTTAGAAGTACACGAACACTAATTGAGTACACAGGGAACATTCCATGTGAAGCCACATGCCATGTATAAAAGTACATGGACACGAAAATCATCACACGACCTTGTCCCCAGGTATATTAGACACGTAGTGTAGTCCACCAACACTGTATGTTCTCATAAATTGTTGGGAGCCATGTTCAAGCCAGGGATATGACTAGGCTATGAAGTGGGACCACACACCATGTGGGTCCCCTCACATGTTTTGTACCCCTATATCTCCTTTTAGGAGACTTAAAAATTCTATATCTGCTTTTATTGAACTCATATTTCATTCTTTGAGTATCCTATCCAGAATCTTTTTCCACATAGAATGTGATGGTTCCCTTAGTATAGGATATTTAGGTATGATGATTAATCTTTTCGGCATTATCCTATAGCATGGCTAGGTATTAGAGTTCCTTGATGACCTCTTTCGGGCATTACCCTCCAAAATGGATGGGAATTAGAATTACCTAATGACACTTTTGGGAATTAACCTCTCTTATGGCTGGGAAGTCGAGTTCCTCGGAGGCTTCCTCTAGGCATTACCCTCTAGGAAGGCTATGTAGTGGAGAATTGTAATGTCTTCTTATAGGAATTATCCTCTTAAAGGGTTGGGTAGTGGAGTTCCCCAATGATCTTTTCTAAGCTTTACCCTCTAGTGGGGTTGGGTAATGGATTTCTTAATATGGAATTTGGTCCTTTTCTAGAGATTATAGCCCATCGATTGTGTGGAATAGTGAATAGACACAGTTCAACATAGTCTTGGAAACACAAGGAAGAGGAATACTTTCTCCATTGAGTCTTGTTCTTGCATCGTGACCTAAAACCATGTAGGAAAGTTAGTTATACCAAAAGAAGATAATATCTAGGGGTTGTGATTTCTTCCTTCTACTTTTTTGTTTCGGAAAGATATGTTTGATGTTGGGCTTTGTTGTTGGACTTTTATACCTGTTGGAAATTCTTATTTTTGGGTTCAGCTATGAGGTGGAAGTCCCCTTACTACCTAATTTTGGTTTTTGTGACTATGAATATATATATATATATATATATTTCTTCAGTACCCAGTCATTGGGTTTGGTTAATCTCCTTCAAAGAGTGGTGAAGAAACGTGGGGTATTCCATGTGCTTTCCTTGAATAGATTCTCTTTTTTGATGAGTATATTATCATTCCATATGTGTTTAAGTATCAACAGGTAGTTCATATACTCACCGTGCTTATCCCCACATTCTTATATGATCATCATTTCATTCTAATTGGGTTGATCTAAAATATTTCAATGTACCTTGTTCTATCTACTACTTTACACTTCTACTGTATCTCTTATTACTCCTCCTTCATCATTCAGGGGTCCTACTGGGTATGCATTTTCTCAACCGTGAATGGGATTTTTCCACACACATTGAGTATTATATAGATAACAGATAAGTCAACCATGACTACAAGGTAGATTAGGGATACTGGGTGCTTGGACAACATATAGAGGTTATGGCTTGGGATTCGGTAGTTTGGCTCTCTCACTTATTTAATATTTCCTATTTTATATCAGTTTGGGACACATTTCTGGTTAGGTGCGTATTTTTACACTTTTACCTTCCATTATAAACTCTCTAACTTTTATATTGTCAAGAGGTTCAGAATTTATTTTTTTACATTATAGAAGCGTTTCATATTTTATTATTTCCCTCTTCACTTTTTCATTGAGATGGTTGTGTGCTTATGCATAGGTTTTTAGGCAAAGGCCTCCCAAAGATAGTTATTCCTTTTGAAATAGTCACCACCCCAGGCATATGGATCTAGGATTGGGGTAGTTATAGTGCATTCCCTAGCTTAAGTCATGTCATGAAAATATTCCCATCAAGGTGTACATGAAAGGGCCTCTCATGTATATGTCCCATACAAACCATTTCTAGGAATATTTCACATAGTATCTACTAGGTCTCAGACACCTAACATTAAATCAAACTTCACTTGGTCATGGTTGTCTGAATATAAAAGAAACCACGTAGGTCCTTCTCACATGGCCTTAAATGAAAAAATGTGTCATGTTAAGTTGAACAAACCTATATGGTTTCTGGTTTCCTTCAAATGGATTTTTGAGAATCCATTATCAGGGTTATAATCCCAACATCACATAAATATAACAACTTCCTTGATAGAAATAAATTCTAATGTGCACAACTTATGGAATTTAAACCCAATTATCACTATGTAATAAGATAGTAATGGATAAACTATAAACTATAAAGATATTATTATAAATGGGAATCTATGAATACATAAAAATGTTCACATTGTTGGAGGAACAATAATATATACTGATGCTCACATCTATATATCCTAATGATAAATCTCTAATAGATGGGTAACTAAACCCATAATAGGATTTCAGATGGATTCAAGAATATTTCATAAATTTATAAAAGGATCTCATAGTAGGAAATAAATCCCTCATAAAGGGTGTGATGAGCCCACTCTCTCAAACACTTGACAAACTTGCATTCAAAGGTATTGCTAGAAAAATTATTTTTCAAATAACTTTGGAAATAAGTTCCACCATAACTTAATTTTTTTTATGAAATCCCATTTAGAAATAATTGAAAACAAATTGGCAGTGTTTGTGAAAATAAATTTCATAGTGTACCTAATTGATTTCAAATAATAATTCCTCAATTGATTAATTGGTGTGAATGTGTAAATTATGAAAATGGATATATTTATAATTAACGAAGATGATAGAATAGATTTCATTTTAATGAAGGTGTTATATGGTCTAATGATGAAACTGATAGAACAATGTTCTTTTCATGATAAATACATGAGAAAGATTGGATTATAGTGAGGTGGAGTTGATCACAATTTTTACATCATGAAATTTAATGGTTAATAGAGATCGGTTATCATTTATACGGATTATATATTCTTTTACGTATCAGATAAAGATCATTGAAAGATATTTTTCTAATACACGAGGTATAAATTTGAAAATTCTTTGATTGGGAAGAAAATATTGTTCATCTTCTTATAGCTATTTCAAGGAAGAAGTTTAATGTTTATTTTTTAATAACAACATTTCAAAAAGTTGATCTTGAGGATTATAATGTAATATTCAAGGATAGTAAACCTTGATTAAATTAACAGTAGATGATGATGTCTTGAAGTTATATGGGAATGAATATAAGAAAATAAATGGAATCCTATTGTACTTAATAATGATATAAACATATATTTTTTTACTCCTTTTCAAGACGCAAGATACCAATATTTTATCAAGTATATCCCTATATTATAAAAAATAAGATTTTTTATTATATTAATTTCATAGTGTATTTTGTTCAATTTTATTAGGAAAATTTTATACTAGAGTTATTAGGATTAATGAATGTGTATTGTGCTAGTTTAGAGGATGATCATGAGTCAAAATTAATTCTTGAAATATAAAATAATGGTTTTTTAATTTCTTTAATGATAAATAAGAAAGAATAAATTTCACATGGAACTACAGAGGACGAATATATTTTGGTTACTCAATTTTAAAGTTAGTTAATATGGATAAAATACGTATTACGTATGTTGGAGTCATTTGTAAATCTCTTATATCAATTAGGTGTGATATGTCAAGTGCCATTAATATTTGAAAAAAACCATTTTCATCATTCATGAACAAGGAATATCAATATGAAGTATCATTTATTCATGGATTAATAGAGTGATAATATGTATTAATAAATAATCAAGCTACCAATATTACAATAAAACGATTACCTAGGGATGATTTTGAAAAACTTTTATTGGATCTGGGAGTATAACCATATTCAATCAGACTATATGTTTTGGAAAAACGACACTCAGCACCCTATGGAATTTTATATACATATAAAAGTATGGTGACATTCTTAATATAAATTTTTGAATTCTAACTATCTATTGAACAATTTTAAGGATGTTCCCTTTGGGTTCATTGAAAATGTTGGATAAGTTTCCATTAGTTTATTGGGAGAGGTTTCCATGATTAGTTATAAAGATTTATAATAGTTTACTCTTCTATTTAAAAATGATGATCTGTCCAATTATTTTGTTTTTGAACGTGTGAGTGTTATTTCTTGTCTATTAAAGGGGATATGTCTTAAATCAGAGGCATTGAAAAGAATAGAGATGAAGGAAGTGTTTTCTTAAGGAAATGTTTTAATTAATTGTTGTTTTTTATAATTATATTCTATAATGTGTGGATATAGTGTATTATTAACTAATTTTAGTTTCACTATCTGAAGGAAATAGGTTTCAAAAATGATTTTATAATTAGTGATGAATATTTATAAGGAAGATGGGTTGAAACTATTATAAAGGAGTTATAAATAAAACCAAAGGTACATATTATTAGAAATAATAACTTGGTGTACTTTTTTGTTGTGTGTTTTGAAAATATTAGAATGGTGGGACTTCATTGGTGGTTCAAAAATTTATGAATAAGGAAAAAGTATTTTGGGTGGAAGCTAGAATGAAACATCTTAACCTAACCCATTGGTTTGTAAAGGGTCAAAATTCTACTAAACTAAGGTGACATTCCCAAGGAACCAAAGGCTGAAAATAAATATCAAATTATTTACAAAATCATGGGGATGATTTCCCCTTAAAAACTACAAGAAAAAATAATAAAGTTATGAAATATGATGCATTCTACATAAAAATAAACCCCAAGGGTATAATAAAAACTCATTTGAGTAATAGTGAATGAGAAAACATAACTAAATTCCATAATCATAGGAAAAATAAAACTCAATGTAGATATGACAAAAAGAAAAAATATCAATGGAACCATAGTGCCATAACTCTAACCTCCAAGACTCGAATATTGACCTAAGATCCAACTCCAAACATACATGATCATAGAATCATGAATCGCAACCATAAAAATTTGAAACAGTTCCATAACCTCTATCATGATATACATTGTCTACAAAGACACTAAAATTCATATTCAGGGGTCAGTATACAATCTAGTATGAAAATACCATAATATCATCAGAATTATACTAAAATAAGAAACAAGTTATCTCACATATTATTTAAAACCATGTACTCAAAAAACATGAACACCTATGATATGTGTATATATATATATATATATATATTCAATAAGTTAGTGAAATTAATCACACTAAAAAACCTCTATGGAATAAACCCACACACATGTGTATAACAACAATAAAATGAAACCACTATGAGAAATCACCTTCTGAACAGTCCAAATCACTAGAGGCATCTGTTCCACTGGGATAAAGTCATCACACAATAGTATAATCCAATGTGACACAAAATTGGTTATCCTCCCATGTCTAACCCACACGTTTCTTTCTATATGCATATGATCAATCACACACACCAAGTTCATTCCAAGTTCTCTCTTTCATTACCTTTATTTGTAAAACCAAATCCATTTGGTGATATAATCATACACTTTATGGGTGTCACCCACAATTCATGATTTTATGACCAACCAAGAAAGTGGAAGTTCCATAGGTGACTTCACAATAAATTCACAAAAAATAATATAAATTTATTTATAAAATAATAATCCTTCACCTTCTAAGAGAATTTGTAAAAATAGGGGAAAATGCCTACCTCTGATGTGATTGAAAAAAAGGATTTATCTCATAATCTAAAATAACTAGGGATTCAAATTCATTATTTAAATGAGGAAAAAATATCATTTATCAAATTTTGATATAATAAATATTTCTAGGAAATGAAGGTTTGGTCTAAGGTTCCTCTTAAAAAAATGATAGGATTAAGGAGATAGAAGAAAAATGAGTATCTTACGATCAATTTCACAGACCTAATACACTTAAATCCATTCCAAATGACCACAATAAGGAATAATATAAGATAAATTTCCTAGAAGAGTTTGGGAGTTCAAGATCCTTGGTTAGAGAAGAAATAATGAGGGTCTTTAGGAGAGTTTTGTGTCATAAATAAAAAAATCATTTAATTAGTATTTTCAGTATTTGATCACATAGTTTGGAACCCAAGTTCCAAATTTATAGATTACATTTTTCTAAAAATTACTTATTCTTATCATTTCCTAGTAGTTATGAAAATCTATGAACTACTAAATTACCTTCCCAGCAGATCCCGCCAACTCTCACATAGTTACTAGGATAATATTACATAGTTTCACCTAACCTAGAAGAAACTTTGTGCCTCATAAAACCTTCCCAAAGAAAATCCCAAAACCACATTGATGCTTCAAAAACTCAACCCATGATTTATGTAACTTGAAAATAAATAACATAATAGTAAAATTCCTCAATATGGGTGTGATACAAGGAAGTATATAATATATTTTTATCTATATGATAGGTGTCACAACATGACTATCTTTGTCACACTATGAGTGGGATATATAAAAGGATTGGTTACATAGATTTTTATTAAGGGGAAAAACACACACTATGGTAGTTAACTCTTGAGAGTTAGGATTAAATATGTATTTTAATTTATTACTTGATCATTAAATTAAATACATTGATATTTCATTAATCATGCATTTGAAATATATCCATATAAGTGAAATGAATATATAATAGAAGATCACTCAATGGGAAGGATAAGCATGTTGTGATAAGGCTCACGTAAATGTTTGAAGGTTATCCCAAGGAGGATTATATGTCATGATAAAGGATAATTTTGTGGAATATTTTTGTGTAGAATTTAATATTATTAGATTCAAGGTGAACAAAACATAACGGGGAGAGTTGATCCATATTGTGCCTATCAAAAGATAATTCTGAGTTTTTCCCATGAAGTGTCTTGAGGGTGAAACCCATGAGATTTAAATATTAATAATTGAACTCCATGATATGTATTTTTACACTATATAGATTTTAGAGTTTGATCTCATTATTTCAAAAGAAAATAGGTATCACAATGTGATGTTAATTATCACATTAATGGAATCTACTCATCTGATGTTTAGATTCAATTAACCTATCCATTATGAGAAATATATGAGAGTTGAGTGGGTTATATCGACATGGTTTTGGAAATAATTATTGTAAAAAATTTTAAATCCCAATAAAGGTGAATTGAGGAACATTTTGTATGGAAACAAAAATATTTTATCAAAAAAAAAGAGAGATATTTCACAAGAATGATGAGAAATTCCATGAGGTGATATGAATAGAGAATAGTAATTTCAAACATGTATTATAAAAAATCAAAGGCGTGATATAGGGTGAGAAATCACTAGAGGTTCATAGAGTTCATAAAAGTGGATGAATGTGAATAATATTGAAACACTACTATTTGGGTAAACTTAATTTTTAATCATGAAGATTATGACAACAAAACTTGCATAGGTAGTGAGATATCTGAGTGGTTCATAGTATTGAGTTTCTTAGTCTATTAGGTTTCTAAACATAAAATTTAGTGAGACCAATCTAAATAATAAAAATACTAAATTATCTTGGTTTTTTGGTGTATCATAACAATTTCATTATATTATCCTTCGATTTTCCAACCATCGGTGAACCAAGTAAAATTGATTATGTTCCACTTTTGGTTGATTTATTTATTCATATATACTTTGATGGGGATAGTTTTTTTACAATATTTGTAAAAATATTATTATAATTATTTGATTAACGAAATTTATATACCATGTTTTAGTCTCCCCCATATATTTTTTACCTTTTTTGAAACAAATAATGATACTGTAGTATATAGGTTTAAAAAGGCCTTTTGTTGGTTAAAGAAATCACCTCATTCTTATCATTTAATGATGGAGACATATATAATAAATATGTAGTTTAAAATATGATTTTTTATAACAATATATATATATATATATATATATTATAGATTAATACAATTTTATTTTATTGGTGAAGGTGGATGATATTATCTTTTGTAGTAGAAAGTGGAATTGTTTTTAAATGTTAGAAAATATGAAGAAATTAGAAATTTTGATGTTATTGATTAAAGAGTTAACATATATTATAGAGTTTAAATATCATAAAATGAAATTTAAAACATTTATTTCATTGTTTTAGTATGAAAAATATTTATTAAATATTTTTAAAATGCATGATAGAAACCCAGTTTTATCTATGATAGTGGATGGAACTCAACATGGAAAGCGATAAAAAATTTGAAGTTGACTCATACATATACATAATAATTATTTAGAATAAATTTTATCAAACAATAATGAATTTTTATATCTTTTAGACTAACCATTTTTGAGAATGCGTATTGATTTTTTAAAAGAATATCATATCTTCGTATTGAACATAATAATGAGATATATTGATTGAACACTGAAAAAAGGATTGGTTTTGAAATCAGGGGAAGATAAAAATTTGGTGTCCCGCTTGGATAAAAAAATTTAAGGAGATAATTTAGACTAAAATTATATAATAGGTGGATAATTATTATTTGGAATAAATTTTTTTAGGGATTAGTAAAAATGTATGAATGTATAATCTTAAGAAGAAGAGAGGCTGAGTATATTTTTGTCACCAAGGTATGTACACAATCGATTGGATGAATAAGTATTTATAAGATCTTAGAGATGTGGTGTAACAAAAAATTATAATTAAATGTGATAATAAGATAAAAATAGAAAAGAACATAGTACAACATTCACACAAAAAACATCAAAATATATTACCATTTTTTAAAGAAGCAGGTGGACTAATGCAGTGTAAAATTTGAGTTTTTTGTACATAACATCAAGTGGAAGGTACTTTTACGAACACACTAGATGCACCAATGTTTTTAAGGTATCATTCAAATCTTGGAGTTCACCCGACTTCCAAGAATTATAGAGGTTTTAATGACCCCTCTCCTTAGTATATATCTTGTTTTATTTGGGTAGAGTGTGTTTTTCAGGTGATATATTGATAAGAATCTATGATGAAAAGGGAGAAATGATTAATGGGAAACTATAAGAATAAGATGGATCTATTATAATAGATTCATAACATTATAGACATTGATATTTTTTCTATGTTAATTTTAAAAATCGTTGAGTCATGTAGTCTTGGAGAATTTATTAGTTCATCTTTGTTATGAGAAAATAAAAGTAGTATTGAGATTAGGTGATATTGTAGTAATACCATAAAGGATATATTTTTTATTATCGAAGGTATAAAAGTTAGATAATCTAATATTTCAATAAATATTTAAAATAGTTATATTTGATAGAAAAAATTTCAAGTAATTTTAGGATTTATTACAGTAGTTATGGTAGATTTATTTACAAAGTATGAAAGAAATGACAACAAAATTCAAAGGGATGAAAATTGAATGGTTGAATTTTTCCCATTTTTTTAAGAGGGGTGAATTTCTGTATGATGATCTGTAGGTAAAATACATGAGAAGTTTGATGATGAATGAAATTCATCATGGATTATGAATTTGGATCTTGTTATGAAGGAATACTTATATAACAATAAAAAATATAGTATTTGTATTGGATTAACATGGATTTCTCATAGGAATAATCTATAAATTCTAAAAAATAATTAAAATTATGACTCACATAAAAATACAAGGTTTTCAACATATGAGACTTTTGAGAGATTATATATGTTCAACTATATATGTGTAACAGAAATAGTTAAAGAATATTTTTTCTTGAAGATATTTAAAATTCCTCAACATTAGTTTGATTGGGAACTGAGGAAGTTCTCATCATGTCACAAAACATGCATTATGATGCAATATGAAAGTATGTCCACAATGATTAAACTTGGAAAGAGTGGGGATATTTGTGGAACAATGGAACCTTGTTATGTGAAATAGTATGTTGAAAAACATTGTTTGTTCTATGAAAATTTAGGTCCATAATGTTTTGTAACAAATAAAATTATCTTGTAAAGTGTCTGATCACATCATAAAATAACTACCCATTTAATGTAACAGGTTTAGAAACCATCCTGTGATGGTGTACTAAATGTGTTCCCACTATGTTTGATAATCAAATGTATAATTGAAACTGAATTGATAAATTAAAAATGGAAAAAAATTGGTGGTTTCTACGATGACAACTAAAGATCTAAATGAAGATAAATTCTAGAGAATTATCGAGAGATTATTTAAAGGATTAATTTTATGAAGGGGAAATTAATGTTAGATGATAGTTTTGAATTTAAATTTATATTTTAAATTAATTGATGTGATATATAATAATATTTCTTATAAAATAGAAGAGTGATCGAAAAGAACACAGAGAACATAAATTAGAATAAAAGTGAGAAGATGACTGGATGAAATTTACAAATATATAACAAAAGATTCATTTGTTTTGTTTTTATATTATTAATAATATGTTATAAAAGATTATTTCAATTCACATATGTGAGAAGATCATGTGGTGATGATAAAGTCATAATATATGACACTCTTATTGTTTGTTGTTATTTCTGTTACTAGTATTATGTGATTTCGATGTATCTATTGATATAAATATTTATTATACCTTATTGGAAAATAATAAGTGGAATTTTGGAAGGGGAAATGAACTATGGATGATTTGTAAGATTTTACAAAATATTATAATAAAAAACTTGTTTATTAATGATTATTTGTCATATCAACATATCATTAATAATTTCTCCTTAGATTAAACCCTATGTAAGTGAACAAAGTAAACTATGAGTGTTTTTTCTATTTATATTAGTTAATTTTTAATAAATTTTCTGATTTTTTTGATAGAAACCAAATTTAGTTATCAATGGAAATTCAAGACCCATTAGATTTATATTAGAAGAAATTTTTGGACACCATAACCCCCCCCCCAACTTAGGGTCTATGTAGGGACATTAGCTAATAACACAGAAATATTATTTAACTAAAATTTATCACCATTAAATCTCAATGATAACTATCCACTATGAAAATTAATTAACACCCCCCTGATTTCTAAAAATATAATTACATGTACAAGGGTTGTTTTCTCTTCATCAATATCAAGCACAACAAAATCCACAATAAACTAATATTTTTCTACATTAACCAATATAAACTCAATAAAACCACATAGATATATTATTTTTATGTCAAATATTTAAAGATGAACCTTTTAAGGCTTTATCTCTAACAATCCCCAGTTCTTGAATCTTTAGTATGACATGATAAAAACACTTAAATCTAAATAACTCAAATCTTTTCCAAAATCATAACAACTAAAATTAATTATAATCGAATAACTACCTAGATCTTGTTTCTTTTTTTGGTATACTCACTGACACCACAGTTTAGCATTCTCATATTAGTGAAATTATACCGATCTCTTCATGAATACTCTTAATTGAAACTAAATATTTTATAGACATTTAATATATTCACATCTTCTCTAAATATTATATAAATGAAATGTTAAAATCATGTTTCTGGAATATTTTACACAGCATACTAATTTTTTCTCAATATTATTTGTTTCATCCTTTTTTAGAATGGAAGTGATGGCTTTTAAGGTGATGGGGCTTCTTCCTATACTCATTTTTAGGATGATTTGACATTACATTTCTATTTTATTTTTCTTTCCTTTCTTTCTAGTATTTTTTCTATAAATATTACATTATTTTTTGTACCTATATATATGTTTTTAAATCCTTTTGGTGGTATAATTTTGATAATCACATGGGATGGAAATTATATCTCCCAAAAAAAACAACTTTTCTCATCACCTTGTGTTTATTTAAATTTTTTCCGAATATAAAACTCATTGTTTCTCATGGTAGAAAGTTTTTATTTTGAATCAACTTTCAACACAATGGTGGAATCCCCAATAGTTGTCATGAATTCCAAGAATATTTCCTTCAATGAATGAAATTTAATCTAAAGTAATGGTCTTTGTTTTTATTATTAGAACCGTAGTTCTCTATATTTAAATTCATTGTGTTTTCATGGTCTCCATATATAAAAAAAAAATTTATTGAAATATATATAATCACTTCAATGGTTTTCATATATAGTTTTGGTTTCATGAATTATATAACTATAATAATTATTGTTAAAATATCATTTCTTTCTCTATTAATGATCACCAAATAAGATTATTATGGTTACCATTAATCCATATATTTTAGTTTAAAAATATTTCATGGAATTTCATTTAACAAGTTGAAACCTCTCTTCTAGTGGCTTTATCGTCAACAATCCTCTAGAGACTACATCTAAAAAAAACCGATCACCTTGAGAGAAATAATTATAAATTGTTTTCATAATCAACCACGTTTATTTTATATGATTAGGAATCCTTCTTAACATTATCTACATTATATCCCATGTTGCGTAATGTTTATCTAATTCATGATTTTTGAAATTTAGAATATTTAACCAAAAATTCATTTTTATTGTGATAAAATCATGTTAAGAATAATATTCTAATTTTGTCCCATATTATAATCAAAATTTGTTCCAATATTGAGATCCATTCATTGGATTTATCTATTACTGAAATTCTAAAAATCATAGGCCTTTCTACATCACTAGAAATATCATTAAACTAAGTTCAATAATGCCTATCATGTGAGAATTTAAATTATTATATATAACCTCAATAAATTAAAGTTAACTCATGGTAATTTCTTTATCAATGAATTTATATTGAATTTATTTACAATACTTATAGACATAATAATATGTTTTATACACACACACATGAAGGAAAGTCAAACTTTCTAAATGTATTTTCCTTCAATTGTATCCCTATCACAACTTGATCCAACAATATTTATTTTTCAACTCCAGTACTTTATGTTTTCATATTTTTATTCCCTAAATACTAGACTATCTTTTTATTTAAATCAAAAATATTTTCTCCTTATTTTCTATCCTTCCCCTGAGTTATTCACTCATTTACCGAAAACAATTATCCTAAAAATCATAACATGAGAACACTAAGAATGTATAAATAATAAAAAGTAAAAATGTGTCAAGAAAATAATATAAGTTTCTTAATATATCAAAACTATGTCTAAACTAATTTTCAAATAACAAAAAATGATTCAAAAAAATTTAATTTCATAGTGGGTGTCATTAATTCCAATAGGAAATCAAGTTTAGAAAATAAATGTATTATCCATATTTACTAACTACTAAGGTGTTAAACATTTTTAATTCTTGGTAAAAACCATAGGAAATTGGTTATTTAGTTAAAAATATCTATTCAAATGTTATGAACATTTATTAAATTAATTAAAAATAAATCAAATATAAAATAACAATAAATTATGAGTATACTATGTTTTGTGATATCTAGGTTGAAGAAATAATTAAATCATAAAAATATATAATGGGTATAAATATTATTATTCAATTGGTTATAATTTATCTATTGATATTTAAATTTAATCTTTATTGATTAAAATCATATTTTTTATGATTATGTGATTTGCTTCATTCAATAATTAGGTGATCCCAAACCATTTTTAAACAAATCACTTAATGTCTCCTCTGGTCAGTGAAGAATAAACTCTAGTTAATTCATTATAATAAAATTCATCATTTAATAAAAAATTATTTTTGTATAAATAAATAATATAATATACTTAAGATATTTAAGTGATGAAACCTAATTAAACTACTATTAAAATTTAACATTCTGCAATATATCATCAACATTATATATAAAATAAGTCACGATGATGTTCACTAAGTCATGATTTCAAATGAAGATACCTATTGATCTATTTTAGGCATGATATGGTAAAATAAAAATTTTAATATAAATTTCAACCATATCCTTTAATACTAGGGAATGTATATCCAAATTCCTCCATCTTGTTTGATTGGTGATAATATCAAGCTCCATGCCAATATACTCCTCTTATAGAAAAAAATCAATTCAAAATATATCCTTATAACTCATAAATATCATTACTTATTTATGTATCCCAATCCACCTCATAATAGAATTTGAATGTCATGTGAGATGTGTCAGGTGTCTCCACAAAAGGATATATTTAATTTTTAAAATTTTTAAAGATAAGGAAACTATATAAATTTGTCTTAATTTCAAAAATCATTGTGCAATGCTCCTCATGACCCCACAATGGTCCATAGAGTTTTCAATTTTCAAATATATTTTATAAAATTATAGTCTAAAAACCTTTATCAATCTTCAAAACTCATATCTACCAAAAATGATGATGTAAATTTTAAATTCTCAATCATGATATGAAATTTTATACCTATTTCAAAAATAAATCACACCGTAAAGCTCCCTCAATTACATGATGAAATTAGGTCTATCTCCATATTCCTCAGATTATCTTTTAAAAAAATATAAAGAAAAAATTCATTCTATAAATATCATAACATCGCTCAAGGTGGCATCCTACAAAAATCATAACACCATTTCTCAACTCCACTTGGTCACACCACAACACATCTATCATTGGACTATGATTTCCACATCCACTTTTAAAAATATTCTAAACTCTTATGATCAAAAACATTATCCTATTACAATAATATATCATTTAAAACATTGAAAAATTAGGCAAAATAAACACATTTATAAAAATAATAATTTAAAATTCATACAATAAATTAAACTTTCTTATGGTTTTTATTATATTTTTTATTTTCTTCCTTCTTTTATTAATTGGAATGGTTAATTATTGTGAGAACATGAGATTATAGGAAAGTAAATTGTTTAGTATCTTTATATTATCACCACTATTATATGTATAATTTCAAAAAGTAACTATATTTAGTTTTTAATGGTTTTGGGTATCCCTAGTTCTAGAAATTAAATATTTTTTTTGGTTTTTTATAGTATAATTAGTATGTCGTATTGAGGTACCTCTTGTATCTGAAGATATAATTTCTCTTGGACTTTTATTTTTCTTCCATTACATTAATTTGAAATATATTATTCATCTATTTTTAATTAATAAACTTCAATTATTGTGTTTATAATTATTATTTTTAGGTTTCATTTAAATTATAATTATTTCTAATTATTTTTATGGATAAAACCATTTTGTTATTCAAGAACTAATGGCCTACTAAAGGTGGGTTTTTTTTGTCATGACCAAGCACATTTTTTATCAGGTGGAGTCCAAGAGGGATCAAGTTGTAAAAATATTCATCTAAAACATTACTTCTTTTCAGATACAATTTTAATATATGATCTATTGAATAAAAAAATCATAAAATGTTCCCATAAACTCTACATCACTGAAAATATCTATTAGAAGTGGGATTCTCCTAGATTTCACATTTTATATTATTTTTACACCCATATTTTTTAAAAACATTTAAGAACACAATTGACTTCCATTTTGTAATGTAAAATATTTGGACACTCTAATTCTCTCTATATTTTATGGTAGGGAAATTTATAGTTTTTTAATATAATATAATATTTATTAAATTGTCAACATTTTCAAACAAATAATATTTATAGAAATTACTTGTTAATTAAATAAAAATCACTTCTTTATTAATATATTAATCAAAACTTTTATGTTACAAAAGTAAAATACTATTTCTATAAATCTTTTCTTGTTTTTCAAAATTAAAACCATCACCAGGACTCTTTGAATCATCCCCAATATTTACATTCTTCTTGAAACATTCATCAATAAACTATATCTTTTTTTTAATATCAAGTAAAGATTTCTCACATGGTGATTAATATCCATAAAATTCACTTTTATTATTCTGAACATCCAGTCTTTAAAAATATATTTTTTATCAGTACATTTATTCAGCCTCAAAAATTTATCTATAAATAGGTTTAATTACTCAATCATTTTTAACATAGTAACTTCTTTTTTAATAACGACAAAATCATCAAAATTTAATTTATTTGATGATTGCATAATAATAATATACTATTTTTCCTAAATTTAAATTTTAAAAGTTCATTCCTTCAAATATATTTTTCTCTAACAAAGTATCTGAGTTTCTTCTTTTTCCAACAACCTTTACCATCTTCAAAAATTGAAAATTTGGCTTATTATCTATCTTTAAGAAATGTATTTTTTATTATATAAATAATCCCAAAAACTATCATTTTCATCATATCAATATTATTTTATATTTGATAAGAAATTTATTATTTGAAATTTGTAATGTATTATATGTTTTTTTGAGAATTACTTTTCATTACTTAATTTAGTAGCTTTTCTCCACAAAAAATTCATCAATAAATTATCTTCAACTCTATCCTCCCATTTTAACATCAAATAACTAACAAAGAAACTAATATAACCATAATTGAATATTTTAATTGAAAATTTATCCTTATACATACCATTTCCTTTATGAACACTTCTGTAAATGAGAGATCAAATAAATCAATATCCCTTTCAACATACTCCTTTTTCAAATATGAATATCATTTTTCATTATTAACATTTTTTATCTTCATATTATTTGTTAAATTAAAATTATTTTTATTTCTCCAATTTACCATTAGTATGTTACATAAATACATTCCTTATTTCAAATTTTATCAACACGCTATAAAAATTATGAAGAGAGAAATTATATAATCACGTTATTAAAGTAAAAATATTGTCATGTCCAAATTATCAGGAAGAGTTTTATGTTTCTTATAAACAACCAGAGAGTATTTAATCATTTATCTAAATGTCCATATTTTTTAAAAAATATTTTTCACTAGTATAGTAAAATCATGAACAATTTCAATTCTATGCATGTGAATACATACAAACCTAACTCAATATATTAAAAAAATTATTTTAAATTTTTTTTAAACATAAAAATATTTGTGATCTTGTCTATTATTAACTAGGATGGATTTTATCCAACAAATTAAGGTAAATATTTCTTTTGGAATTGAATTCAATATATAATTATTATCTCCCTCATATATAGTAATATTTTTCTATTCAAAAATCATTTTTCTAGTGTAACCTCCCAACCCATGTGCCTCTCAAAGGTGCCCCAAACCCGATTGGCCATATGACCTCATGTGAGCCTCCTTGCATAACAGAGGTTTCTGACTAGAACATAGTTCCTAGGTTTTATCTATGTTGATACTATGCTCTCATTACCACAGTGTATCATAGTGGGTATAATAACATGTAAATAGTAGTATCAAAATAATAAATAAACTAACTAGCAATGGAAGGTAAGTAAAAACTTCCAAGAACTAAATAATAAAAAAATATGTAAACTACATCGAATAACCAATGAAGATAATTTATTTATTGTTTCTATAAAACTAAAAAAAATTTCTTGGATCCAGGTAACGCATTCTATAAGAAAAAAGAAAAAACTATCCAAAAACTTCTAAGCATCCCAAGAACTATTCTAGTCAGCTTTTACCAAACTCTATCCTAAAGCAAGAAATCAAGACAAGGTGTCCAAGTTGGAACTCTTCCCCTTATAAATACCTACATATATGTAATATTACAAGATACCATCAGTGACCTGGATAAGGTGTGAGATAAATCTTAGTATTCCACCACCAATGGTGTCTATACCACCAAGTCTATGAAATATGAACTAGTATAGTTTGTTAGTATATATGAAAGTAAAGATAGTACAATAATTAAAATATCATGATACCTTCTTCAACCTCAACTAGTGTTTAACCAAGTAATCATTTAATTTATTTAGTTCTAGTTTATAATAATTAAATTAAATAGATACAATGTATGACCATGTAATCCAATTATGATAATAATAACAACAGAGGATCTAAATAAACAAATAAGGAATCCTGGATGATGATAATAATGAATAGGATCCAAGGAAATAACCAAGGCATCCATTCCCTCATGGGTCGATCCAACTTAGTAATAACGTGAAGCATCAATATAAGTGGATTTGAGTGTAATTCAAGGGGATTTACCCAAGGCATTCCACTGTAAATGTTTCAAAATGAGTCCAAGTATCACGTCCAATGTAAAATAGGCTAAGAGTGGATGGGCCCAGTGGGGTGAATCTAAGGAACCATGTGTCTAAATACATCAAGTTGGATCCAAGGAGTGTATCTATGACATCATAATCATTGTAAGATAGTGAAGGGGTCCTATAATTTCATGTCGAGCATCCTTTATTAAACACGTACCATGTTCCAAGGTGGGTATATCAATTTGAAATTAACTCCTTAAATGAGAATGGAATCTTCTAAGTTATTGTGGAATTCCCCTAGGAATCCAAGACTCTCTCAATTTTTAAAACTTCTATAAAGATTAAAAGTTCTATATGTATTATGTACTTTATCCATAATTCATTATTTAATTATGTCCATGTAATACTCATTCCTTTTAATAAACAATTAGGTTCATTCCATCACCTTTGATACTAATTGAAAAGGATACATAATATATGAATCTATTTCGTAGATTGAAATGTATATTAATTTGTTAGTTTCATTCTTTTACCTTCCATAATCATGAAACAACGATCTAAGGACATGCATCCAATTACACTTCAGTTACATTTAATTAGTCCAAGTGATATATATATAACATAATTTCCATGAATGGTTTAGTTTATTTTATTATATTATAAAACTTACCTTGTAAGGATAAAGTGATAATATGATGTAAATACTATTAACAAATCATTAATTTGGCTAAAACACTTACCTTTAATTATGCCAAATCTTGTTCACTCGAATGAAGGTAAAAAATAGTTATAACAAGCCACCAAAGGCGTAAAAGTGGAAACACCATACATAGGGTGGTTGGAATTTAGGTTATAACATAAAAAGATTTTATGATCATATATAAAGGGGAAACTAGAGTACAAGTATAATTATTAAAATCATGGAATATGATTGTAATAAGAAACAATGGATGAAATCGGTTTTCACACAATGATAGTAGTTTATAAAATTGTGAGACTTGAGGGATGAGTCATAGAATACCTACCACGAGCCTATAATAGCCTCCCCATCTAGTATCATCCCTTAGATTTTCTTGGATCAGAAGAAAATTGAAGAATGGATCGAAACCCTGAAAATAAGTCATATGAACCTGCATCAAAATAACTCCATCAAGAAGAAGAGAAATGGTGAAACAAGACTAGGTATTGGGGAGATTACATGGAGAAATAAAATGAGACCAATGTTTCTTGAATCTAGTCTCGGAAAATGTTGATATTTAATAACATAGGATAAGATAGCATGGCATCTCTCAATATAGTATTAAAATGATTCACTATCGAAAAGATAAGGGAGGAAATAAATTATATTTTTTATGAATTTTTATTGGAAAAAGTTTCATTTCACCTAGAAATTTAGGGTTGTATGATTTAGCTGCATAGTTTGCCAAAATGTGTTCCAATCGTGCTCCTCCCACTACATAAGGGGGGACCCCACACATTTTTTACTTTCATGGTTTGTCTAACTATTCACAAACCATGTGTACAGGTCAACTAAAAACAATAGGTACTCTCACGTAGGTGTGTACCCCTATCTATAAGGTTTCTTCAAACTGTGTGGTCTCCAAATGCCCTTTGTTCATCCTTATCAAGTTTAAGGAAACCATGCATATTGGATCACACATTTTCTAATAACTGTATGCCCAATCATTTTCTCCACCGACCAGGGTTCCAAGATCCAAAAAATTCACAAACACCCTCAAAAAAAATCCCAAACTCATTAGGAATCCATATTATGTCCAAAGTAATAAATTAAAATTAATTTAAAAAGATATGTATCCGATTGAATATAATAGTTCTTACAGTCTCTCCCCTTAATTGAACTCATCCTCAAGTTCACCTTCTATGGAAAACATAACACTCTCTGAGAACAACTCGGGATAGTTGGTACGTAGGTCGACCTCCCACTCCCATGTCTTATCCTATACTCTGATGGGATTCTATGAAAACCATAATAAAGGGACAAACTAAACATGGAGGGCCTTTATAATCCTATAAATGATTCATATAGTACACTCCTAAAATGAAGAGTCAACATTTAACTCAAGCTCCTTGGGATCAAAAGTATAATATGGGTCGGTATAACAATGAATAAGTCGTGAAACAAAGAAGATGACATGCATGGAATGGTACCTCTGATGTAACATAAACTGATAATCTACTGGGCTAACTCTCTCCACAATCTCAAATAGACCAATATAACAAGGTGATAGCTTCCCATGCCTCTATATAATTCTGTTCCCAAGTATGTGTTATACTCACAAGAAAACATGTTACCCAACCTCAAACTCTAGAGGTCATCAGTATCGATCTACAAATGATTTATATCTAGACTGAGTAGTGGAAATATTCTTTATAATCATCTGAAACTACTCTAAAGTGTACTTCATTATAGGAGGACCTAGTTTCACTACATATCCTACCTCTAACTAGAAAATGGGTGAATGACACGAACAACCATAAAAGGCTTCAAAATGATCCATTTGAATCATCACCTAAAATATATTATTATCGAATAACTCCATGATAGGGATATGATTATCCTAAAAACCAATGAAATCAAGGATATATTCTTCTAGAATATCCTCTAAAACTTATATCATCCATTCTGACTATCCATCAGTATGTAGGTGAAAAGTTATGATAAGAAGCACTTTTGTACATGTATCTATCTATAAAATCTACCAGAACCTCAATGTGAAACAAGAATCAATATCTGAGATGATAGTATGAGGGTACACATGTAATTTTATGATCCCATGGACATATAATCTCTCCATCTAATCAGTTTATAAATTCTCCAGGATAGGGAAGAAGTGGGTTACTTTCATCAGTTTATCCACGAGGACTCAAACCGCATCCCTACCTCGAGCCGACCTCATTAAACGAACAAAAATATCTATGTAAACATCTTCCCATTTTCAGTTTATGATTGTAAGAAGATTTAACATGTCAATATATTGCTGGTGCTCCACCTTCACATATATAAAACTAGAAGACCTAGTGATAAAACCTAATATCTAACATTTTATCCCAGTCCACTAATATTGGCATTTCATATCTCGATACAACTTGGAGATTCCTCGATGAAATTCCTACTTTGAATTGTATAAATAGTTTATTACTTTTTGTCTCATATCAATAGGAACCCAAATATTCCCATGTATATAGAGAATATCATCTTCATCTACAAACCAATCTAGAGGTGGGGCCTCTCCCGCAATACTCTCCCTAAGAACTAAGCCTTTAGGATCTGAAAACTACCTAATATTTACCCTATCAAGGAATGAATATGTAAATATTAAAGTTATAATATAATAATACTCATGACTCATGAAACTAAAGAGGCATCTTGTAGAAGTGGGCCATAAATTTCCATTTATCACTGGCTTCCTATACAGCTTATGCTTGAGTTTTCCGACTGAGTGTATCTGTAATCGCATTTCCCTTTCTAGAGATATAGAAAAGCTAAAAATCAAAAGACTATAGATATTAAACCTATATTATCTATTTGATATTAAATTCATGAATTATAACTATATATTTTAGTCTCTTGGGGTTTTTATACACCACAAATAGCTCACATATTAGATGTTGTCTCCGGAATCGTAAGGCATGGATAATTGGTACTAACTTGAGATCATGCTTCAATTTAGTCCTCTCATGAGGACATATATTTGAAGATATTTACACAATGAATATATCCTCATTAATTAGTACTATACAAATCCTAAATCCTAATACATCATTGAACATTGTATACCATCATATAGGCTCTAGAAGAATCAAAATAGGTATCATGTTAATCTTTCATTTCAGATCTTGAGCCACTTTATCTCATGCTTCTAACCACAAGAACATGAAAACCTTATTTGTAAGACTATTAATGCGTGAATAAATATTTTATAAGTCCATCATGAAACTCATATAATATATATTTAACTCCAAGAAACTATTTATAACAAACACATTCATGGGATTCTCCAAGGACACAATTGAACTCACCATATATGGGTCAACTAATACTCTTGATTATGATATAATATGATCCAATAAGTGAACTTTTTTATCCATAATTGGAACTTAGAAAATTTGATATAAATCAGATTCTCTTTTAGTGTATTCAAAATGATCTCAAGATGTTGATTGTGGTCGCTCTGTGTATGAGAATACACCAAGATGTCATCCACAAAGACAATGACAAAAGAATCTAGATTGGGTTGGAAAATCCTATTAAAAAGATGAAAATGGTGGGCATTTATGTAATACCAAGCCTCATAACTATTTACATATAAAACCCACTCCTAATATGATAAGTTGTTATATGTACACATGTAGGCCTGACTCACAGCTGATGATATCCCAATATCTGGTCAATCTTTGAGAATACCCTAGATCCTCAGAGTTGGTCAAATATATCATCTATATGAGATAGTGGATACCAATTTTTAAGCATATTCTAGTTTAACTATCAGTAATACATTTATAAATGAAGGGTATCCTCTACCTTCTTAGTGAAAGTCGTGGGTATACCCCAATAATAAGTATTGGGTCTGATAAAGACATTATAATCCTGATCCTCCAACAACATATTGAGATCTTGTAGCTCAGTATGTTCCATAGTATATAGAGGAATGGACACTTGTGTTGATCCTGGAACAAGATCAATCATAAACTGTACCTCTCCCTAATGAGGTAATCTGGAAATATCTTGGAGGAAGATATCCCTGAAATGATCTATTATGGGAGGATAATCCTCCAGGTGTACACCCTACATCTCAATGAAGGGACTAGAAATATGGGAAGTTAGTCCACCTAGCCCATGATGCTTTGGTCTAGTTCTAATGGCCTATATATCCCACTCAACCGGTGGAGATAATTTTTTCCCTTTGGTGATTCAGGTAACACCCTACAACGATAGAAATCCACACATGTGTGATATGGAACCAACCTACACGTCCCAAGAATGAAATATAAACCCATAACCATCAGATGAAAGATGTACAATAAGAAGGGGTGACTTCCTATCACAAGGGTTCAGTCCCTACATTGGTGTATTCCCTTAGATTTTACACTAATCGATGTTTCCAAGGTCATAACCCCATAGATTTATAGAATTTCTAGCTTGAGGAATTCCTTGGTTGATATGAAGATAAAAGAGTGAGAAATTCGTATATTGAATAAAGAAGATACAATATTAGAGTATACTATAATATAAAATCCTACTATAGACAGTATTTCACTCTCATCCCCATGTATCTACTATAATGAATGAAACTAACTTGTTCCACAACCATGTGCTATAGATGGAGTACCCTGAGTAGGTCCACTCTACTAACACTAATAATTATAAGTCTTTCTACTATAGCCATAACCTCCTCCTCATCATGTCCTACTCGTGCTTCTCCAAATCCCATCTGGAAACAGTATAAAATATCGGACCCCTTAAGTTTTATCTAGTTTAGAGCCTCTTCTAATGGAAGTAGATGGAAAGGTTAGATAGAATCTATGAATATTTCCCATACAGATGCAAGCATGGAAATCAGGTGTGCCTCTTTCACTCTAATGTTTCTTATTCCCCTTTCATCCACAATTATGTATTACCATAGAGATACTAGTATGGGTACTCTAACTGTCACTTCCAAAATGAGAATCATCAAGGTAACTCTTCTCACTACATCTGGAACTACTAGCTACTATAGAAATGAACATCTATGCCCATAACTATCACCTCCCCCCTATCTTTTCCCAGTGATAAAATCTTGGTTCATGATTTTAAAAAATGTAGGTAGGTTAAAGACATTCACCATTTTATGGATGGAACACTAGATCCATAATCAAGACATAGAACTCGCGAAAGCTAATCAAAGACTAGAATTTGTGTAAAAAAATTATAGGCCAGTGAATTGCATTGAATAGTTAATAACAGATATATAAACATGCTCTGGATGAATAAACTCTCTAGCTTAGTCATATCTCAGAATTTGAGGAAAGAATTGATCATAGAATGCAGTCCTGACATCATCCTAGACCATCACTCAGGATGACCACCATGGGTAATCATATCCCACCAGCACTTGTATGAATCAACCAACATGTAGGTGGAAAACATTACCCTCCTCTCTAGAGGAATCTCCAAATGCTCCAATATAGATAGAGTGGACTCCAACCAGGACTGAGCTGTCTGTGGACTACCATCCCCTAAAAATATGGGTGGAAACTGCTACTGGAACTCATGGTTTAGATCAACCATAGTAGGTGAAATTCATGGATCAAACTACATAGACAAAATCAAATGTTGTAATCTTTCACAAAGATGAGAATTAGTTCCCAATTCTATTATAGTAGGTGGTTCCATAAGTGGCACTCGGGGTGGTAAGACTGGTGTCCCATGGCCCACCATCTCTAGGGCATTTTCATCGCCACCCTCCTGAATACAACTCAAGGAATTCATTGTTGAATAGCTCTAAAAATACCAAACACATTCATCTGAACAAGATTAAATAAGATAGAAGGACTAGTATAAGAATTTCATATGAAAAATATCTCACTACCCAATGTTCATTCCTAACTACCTACTTAAAATCCAGGGTATTGGTATGTTATTATGTTTTTTTACTAGGGTTCTAGTATGTGAAAGGTTCATCCACACAGAGCCTCTTCATTTACTAGAAATTATTTGACTTTATAATAATAGTTTTACAATTAAATGTTTTCATTTTATTATATACTTATATTATTGTTCAAGTAAAATGGGTCTCTATTCCTAATGAATAAGGTCCCATACACCATATTCCTAAAATTGATACCCATGTAATTTCTATTTAACCCTATCTTGATTCAGTCTCAAAATATAATGAGTAATATAAGATGGACCAACTTGATAATCAACCCATTCCAACCCAAGAGGGACCGTACACCACATGAATTGAAAATTTCATCAACTCAATTGCATCTAAATAGAATCTCATGTAACTATAGGTACATAACTGACATGCCTAGAAACTAGTTATTTACGATTCCACCATCAACATATATAAGAAAAAACTATTTTGATTTATGTTTTCACTTTGAATAACCAACTCTATACCCCATAGAAGTTTTTATTAGCACAATAATATAAAATAATAATGTCTCACTCAACAATCCTAGGAAACATAATCAATACATGTAGTGAAATGCAACAATATGGCATGGCATGTGTATGGTATGTGTATTCACGGTGCCAATTATGATGCATGTAAATATATTTCCTTTTAATAATATCAATGGGACAAGAATAAATATCAATAAGGCTTATAAAATACTATAACTCATGTGAATCACCTAATGGTGAATGTATATCAATTGTAATAGGAGAAATATAGAACAATAATTTTTTATTCCCAAAAAACATGGTATTTACCCCAAACATTGGTTAGCTACTTCGAGGAACGAATTATAAACCAGTTTCATCATGTTCCTAATCTATTATCTATATTCCCAAAATATTGAGTCAACATAAAATAAATATTCTCTGATACCACATTATGACGTCCTGACCTGGGTGCCCTAAACTCGATTGGCCACATGGCCCCACGCGTGCCTCCTTGTATTCTAGAGGCTGCTAACTAGTAGCGAGGTCCTAGTGTGTGTCTATGGGGATACTATTTCCCCTTTAGAAAAGTTTATCACAATGGATATAATAATATTTAAATAGATAAATCATAATAATAAATAAAAAATAAGAAGAATAATTTAATAAAAATCATCCAAGAACTAAAAAATAATCAAAATCTATAAACTCTATAATATAAACAATGATTATAATGTATGTAATTTCTATATAAAAATAAAAAATGGGTATTCATGGATTAAATAAATACATTATATAAAAAATAGTAAACAATAAGAAAAAACTATCTTAGAATCCTGAACATCGGCTCGGTTATCTCCTACCTAGAACCAACCTAATGCAAGAAATCAAGATCAGGTGTCCAAGGCGGGATGTTTCTCCTTATCAACACTAGAGTACAAATAATCTTCCTGAGTATCATTAGCATCCCAAATAGGACGTGATATAAATCTCAGTATTCCACCACTAATGGATTATATATCATCTAGTCTTTGAAAATAACCTGAAATAGTTTATAGGTTTATTTGATTTTAAATATAGTACAACAATGTAAATACCCAGATTCCTACATCAGCCTCCAGAGGTGTCTAAACATATAATCATTAAATTAATTATTTTTCATTTTATAATAAGTTATGTAAGTGGATATTATGTATGAAAAAGTAATATTTTAATGATAATAATAAATGAGGATCCATTGTAATGACCAAAAAATCCTTGATGATGATAATAATGAAGAGGATTTGAGGAAATAACCAAGGATTCATTAACCTCATGGGTTGATCCAAGTCATTAATAGAATGAAACCATGATATAAGGGTTTCTTAGTGTAATAAAAGGTGTTTTAACCAAAGAATTCAATGTTAAATGTTTTTGATTGATTCCAAGGATCTAGTCTAATGTAAAATGGGCTAATCAAGACTTGGCCCAATGGGGTGAATCCATAATGCCACTTTAAAAAAACATCAATATGGATCCAAAAAAATTATTGAAGGAATCATAAAATCAATAAGAGATAGAAGGGGTAGTGTAGAGTCACATCAGGAATCCGCTATTAGATGGGGACCATTTTATAATGTGGGTAACCCCCTTGGAAACTCTCTCCTTGAATCATAATGGATTCTTTTGAGTGCTCAAGAAATTACTTAAAGAATCTGAGTATGGCTCAAGTCTAAACACTCTTATATAGATGAAATGGTCAGTATATAAGAGGAACATTATACATAATTCATTATTTAATTTACACCATGTAATACATATTTCATATAATCAATCATTATATTTATTCCATCACCTTTCGTACTAAGTGACATTAAAAAGTAAGACATGAAATTATTTATTACATTAATTACATATTCAATTCTTAGTTTCATTCCCTTACCATTCATAATCATGAAAATTTTGGCTAAGGAAATTCAACCAACTAGCATTTAATTATATTTAAGTAGGACAAGTGATAAATATAATATAATTTCCATTGAGAAATTATTTTCATTTATTATATAAAAACAGTTACCTTAGAAATTCAAGAGATAATATGACGTAATATCCATTAACAATTCATTCATTTGGTTAAAACACATTCCTTTAATGAGTCTGAGTATAAATCACCTGAATGCTGGTTCAAAATAGTCATAGAAGGCCTCCAAAGTTATAAAAGAGGAGACACCCTACTTGGAATGGTCAAAATTTTCTTTCTAACCTTCAGTGATGTGGTGATCGTATATAGAAGGGGCTCCTAAAAACCACCATATTGATTACAATCATGGAGTATGAATATAGTATGAAATTCCCAATGAAATAAGTGTCCACAAAATGATGAATGTTTATAAAATAGTTAATCTTTAGGGACGATACATGGACCACCTAATCTGAGCCTATATCACTCTACTCATCCAATATCAACCCTTAGTTTGGTTTGGATTATATGAAAAAGGAAGAACATATCAACAACCTGGAAATAGGTCATATAATCATGCATCAAAATAAATATATTGAGAAGAAGAAAAATGTAAAATGGAGCCTAATTATTAGAGATCTTTACCGGAGGAATTCATGGAGACCAATGGTTCTCAAATACAATCTTGGAAGAATGAGTTATCGAAGAACCTTATTGGATAGATCTTGTGATCCTTCAATGGGGGAGAAAACATCTAGACACCATAAATGAGAATATAAAAAAATAGATATAAGATTTTATAAATTTTAAAGAGAAAATGGTCATTTATCCAAGAATATTTGGGTCAGATGGTTTGATCACATAGTTACTGAAACTATATTCCAATCATGCAGTTCTTACTAATTAAGGGAGGACACATCATTGTTTCTTGTACATGGTATGACTAACAATTCATAAACTATGTGCACAGGCTTATTAAAAACTGGTGGTACTCCTACGCGGGCTTTCTCCCCTATCCCCACGGTTTCCATGAACCATGTGGCCTATTAAGACCACTTTCTGTCCCACATATGTTTTGGGAAAACATGTATATTGGATCACACATTTTCAACTAACCATGAAGTAGATTTTGTTTCTCCACTAGACATGGTTCTGAGCTCTGAACAGGCTCTGGATACCCAAAAAACAACCATGAACTCATTAGGAATCCATATTAGGTCCAAAGTGAAAAATTATTATGAATTTGAAATAATCCATACCTGATTTAATAACTAGGTTATTACACCTAGTTTCATTCTTAATTATCATATATACATTTAAGAATATATAAAAACATCTATGATAATCAATAAAAAATATGGAAACAATCATTCTTTTTAAATAGTATAGTACTCAACATGACCTTCAGTTGGGTTTGAGATGCGCCCATAAGGGGATCTGCGTTAGCCCCCCCCCCCCCCCCACCCAGATTCTTCTTACCCACGGCGAATCATCTGGATTCCATTGCTTCAGCCCGGCGATATCGTGGCGTGCGGTGTCTCTCCTGTGGCGGCGTGTCATCCTAGAATCGTTCTTATTCTCTCATTTTTCTGACCTCTTCCACGCTCCTTCCTACAATCTGGATAGAGATTCCTTGGCGACATGGTGGGGGTTCAACATTCAAGCTTCCTGCTACTGCAGTGAAGTTTGATGCTTCGCATCAGAGTCAGCTGGGGGTGCATTGGGCAGATCTGGATGTTGTTCGCGGTCTCGAAGGTGGCGATGGGATTTTTGGTTCTGTCTTGTGGTGTTCTTCTTCTTTTTCCCTCGTAGATTCTACTCTGGAGGTCTTTGTTATAAGGGGTTTCATTATTTTTGCTTTGATGTTCGATGTTCATCTGGTAGTGTGCGGCGTCGCCATTTTTGGTGGCTTCTTGCTTCTCCTCTTTCTTCCCATGCACGATTCGGACTCCGTTTAGGCCTCGTTCCTTTGGCATCTGCGGCTGGTTGGGGGTGGGATGGAGGTGGGATTCCAGCCTCGGTTCTAGAAACTAGTGAAGGCTACATGGTGGATGGGTTCTTTCTTTGGGCTGAGTTGCGGCTCCTGGGATTAGTGGAGCATTTTTGACGGGGTGATTGTGTGGTTGAAGGGATCCTTTGTTTTGAATGCTACAGTCATCAGCTCCGGTGGCGATGGACGACACTGACGGTGGTCCTTGTTCCAATGATGATGGTAAAAGATGGTAGGCGACGTGACGTGTGTGACTCTTGGATCGATACCCCTCTAGGTCGGTGTTTCTATTTTGAAGTTCAAATTTTATTTCAGGATGTTGTATTTTGGATTCTCGCTTGATGTCTGTATATGGTTTCCTCTCAGCCTTAAAGCAGCTTCCTAAAATCAAAAAATAATATTTTTAGTTCATCATGTATGTGAATATAATTTCTAATATTTGAGATGATTTGACCCATTACATAGAGTAATTCTAGTATATGAAGAATTAATACAATACTAGTGGATAGAAAATTAATAAACTAAATTTGAAGATCCCTTAGAGATAGAATAATTCTCAAGAAGTGAATTGAAAAATCTGTAGTTATGAATACCTTACTTTATACTTGTTCAATATATTATTAATCATTATGATAGGGTTAGGGAATACTAGAAATAGTATTTTAACTAATTATGTGGTGATAAGATAAATCCCACATTTTGGTGAATGTTTTGGATTACATCATGATATTATCAATAATGAATTTGAAATAATTTTTTCAAGTATTATTTATTTTCAACATGATCAGGGATTGATGGTATATCAACTAGGTATGAATGAAAATCAATGCATTGAAGAAATTCTAATATGACACAAATCACACTATAGTGATCATATAAACCATCCTGGATTGTTTCATATTTAAAAGTCTTATCTAGAGATGAATAAAGAAAATCTTTTGAGTGTTCAATATTTTATATAGGTCTATTGTATGGAAATAAGAAGTAAAAGTTATGTTTTGGTTTCACTCAATACCTTATGGTCTTTTTTGAAACTCTTGTGTTGTCTTTGGTCATCGTTCTAGAAAACAAGAAGGTTGAATATTTGGTCACCGTAAGTAGAAGAAATAGTTATGGTCTTATCAACACTTTATATGTAATAATTAACCATACATGAGGGGTATTTTTGTTCAAAGTGTATTTTTTACAGAATTCTGGGATACCACACTTGGATAGAAAATCCCAATGGATGGTTGATTGTGAATTAGAATATGAGGAAATAAAATAATGGCCACATACTCTATTCCATGATATATTTCCAAGATATTATAGAGGAAGGAAAAATTACCTTTGATATTTTGAGAGATATAGGGGTATCTAGCCATTGTTTTTGGATTTTTCATCATCCAAGTCCACCATGTCATGGTCCACCCTCACAAAATCAAGGTCTCAGAATAGTATTTAAATAATTTATTTTGATTAATAATGTGTGAAAACCCATTTATATAACTATAAAAACCTTATTATGAGAGTTTTGAGAGTATCTTAAATATTTTTAGGATAATTATAATGGTTCATAGTTGATCCAACTATGGTGGCACTTGATGAGGATTTAAAAATATTGATCATTCTTATTGAAAATAAATTTTTATCTCTATTTTACATGATTTTAAAACGATATTCTTTATTAGTTCATATATTCCATATTGATAATAAAATAATTATGTGTTGGGATTTTAACCAACAAGAACCAAAGATGTAGACACCCAATTAAACAAGTTGGGGAACCTTGTAAAAATATCTTATGGTGTGCATCATTTTTTTCCATGTTCTCTATCTATCATAATCAAGTTATCTTGGTTACTATATCCTAATATAAAATTAAAATGAGACCACTAGTTTTTTAGAAGATATATTTTAGTTCCATTTATTCACACCCCATTGTTTTTGTGCCTCTCATAGAGCATTATTATGGAAAATCATAAATTGTCCTTATTGTCCTTTTATAAAGAACAAAAATTAAAATTTAATTCAATTTGATATAACTCCATGTTAGATATCGATGTACTAAGTTTCTTGGATTGATTTAACCTAAAAATTTTCCCATCGATATGTTTTATAAATTAATCTCTTGTCTATATTTTTTATTGAATAGCTGAAATAATAAAGTATGTTATTTTTTAATTTTTTTTATTAAAGAATAAAGAAACAAAATAAGTTGAAATATAAATATTTTATAAGTCTCACTTTTAAATCATAATTATTATATACTTTTTATGAAATACCCCACCCAAGTTCATATGATTCTCACTGATCACAATAATGAATATAAATGAAAAACCTATATCCTTGAGATTTGAGATAAATTAATTGTCTTCCAAACTCTAAATATCAGTGATTATAAAAACATAAAATATTAATTATATCAGAACAACAGTGAGGATATTTCTAAATAAATTTTTTAATCAATAATAATAAACAATTATTCTTCTAATAATGATGAAACTTTATAAAATCTAAATAAATAATATGTTCTTAAAAATGAATTCCATCAAAATTGTTTGTTAAACATCTAATTTCAATGATTCTATAAAATAAGGGACAACCACATAATCATTTTCTCACACAATCCAATATTAATAGATGTATAATATATTTATAAAATATGAACCATGGAATTTGAATATAGAAAAACATAATGTACATAAACTATAGTGTTCTTCTTTCACATGAAATCCTTAGGTTTTTAAAATGAGTGTCAAAACATTAAAATTGAATAAGAAATAGAATTTATATTATTTACACTTCTTCACTTGTGTATATTAGTCACTTATCACTACACACACTTTCAAAATTATTCTATCAAAATTAAAACAATATATGCAACTTCAATATTTATATATTTTTAATTTCATTTAGATAATGATTGAATTCAAAAAAAAACACTCTTGAATATAATTCAATCTCATCCATTGGTTGATTAAAAATATAGAAACCACTTAATTATAGTGAATTACTCATCATATACTAATCTACACTTGTCTTATTTATAAGTATTGGTACTATATAAGAATAAATAATGAAAATATAAAAATTAATGTGTTTATGATATTTCCAATTGTATGATAATTTAATTTGGTGTTTTAGGTCATACATTTCTAGATCGATGGGATGGGATGTTTAATCAACCCATGGAGGATATCATTATTTATTCTTGCAATGTATTAACTATTTATTTCGTATTCTTTAAATCCTTCCCAATAATAATACATGTTAGTTTTTTTACGAAATCAGTTGATTGATATTGATGAATTTAAAATAATACTACAAAAATGAATTATATTGGCTAATATTTGACACCACTAATTAATAACATTCTATATTAAAGTTATAAATGAATGTATTCTATAATTTAACACTATAGAAGAAAGGATTTTTAATTATTGGAGGTATAAGGTGGTAGAATGGGGGATTGATCCTATCATTGGTGTCTTACGTATCCTCAAATGATGAATCAAAAACCTTAATGTTTGATTCTATAGTTTTAAATAATATAACATTTCCTGACACCAATAAAAATAAGGATTGAAGTTTTTTCAGAGTAATGAGGAAAAAAGTTGAAAATTAATACTATAAGAGAAGGGAAAATATCATTCCTTTTATGTTCATATGATAAGGACAAAGATTTTTCATTTTAAGGTCACGTATTTTGGAATAGTGATTTGGAATTTATTGACATGAAATCTGGATGAAATATATTCAATAATTGAATACAGGGTCCATGAATTTACTTTTGGTTATAAGGTATGATGTTATAAGGACTATTTCATCCTTCTTGGGATTATGATTTCCCAGTTAGAAACCAACGTAGGTGAGACTATGGAGAATGTTCAAAAAACTCATCAAAAACACAAAATGTTGGTTGATGAATCCAAATTATTGGGTGAAATTTCTCAAATCCTTATTGTTTTTGGGGACTTAGAACATATAACTGACTAGGTTTCAGATATCTCCCTATGAGACTAGTTTTTTGGGGACTCTCTTCCATCATTCTTCAATAAACAATTAAATAAATTTATGATCACTTATGAAATTATTTATCAAATTATATATATAAGGAAAAAACATTGTACATTGACATTACTCTTGACATGAGAAGGAATCTATTTAATTGACCCAATCCTTATGGTTTATAGGAAGACATGTTTGACTAGCTAAACTGTCAACTGGATGTCTACATCATGAACTTGTATTATCTTATCCTTCCATTTAATGATTTTCCTAGGTTAATGGAATTCATAGATATTAATATTAAATGATATAATTTCCTTTACTATAATCATGGAATAAAAAACTAACTATAAAATATCATTTCAAATATTTATATTCATATATTTATCAATTTATTATGGTTTGTTTATTATTTTTTTCATTGGTCCATTGATTATGGTGGTAATATTGTGAGGGTTCCAACTCAATCTAAAAAAATTATTTACATAGATTAAAATAATGAATATATATTATCGGAAACATGTATTATTTTTTATTAAAATTTAAAGTCATATTACTTGGAAAACTATGTGAGATATTCCTAGATGGGGTTTCATCTGTGGGAATTATGAATGAGCAAGCCTTGGTTGTTTTTATTTACATATGAGTTAGCTAAAGGTATAGGGTTTAAAACAAAATGGTAGAACTTGATTATAAATTCCCATAAAATGGGTGTTGTTACAGATCATGTGTGAGGGTTAGGTGAATATACCTTCTTAGTTACAATATTGAGGGGTTAATTCATCCAATGTGGTAATAAGAGACATTCTGGAAAAATTGGTGGGATTCTCCCAAGTATGTGGCCTTAGTGAAGGTTGAGGTTAAGGTAATCCATGTGTGATATAAGAAATGTGTATAGACTAAGGGGGATAAAAATAGATACCCATAACATAAAATCTATTATAATATTAACCATTGGGTTTACATTAACTGAGATTAAATTTATCAACTGGGTGAAGTGTTTTTTATGATGGTACTTGGAATGAGACACTAATATGAATTAAATTCACACATATTCTCTTCGGATTTGATGTAAAGATTTTCGGTGGTAATTTACAGATCATGGGTGCATTAAACCATGGGTTTTATTTACCATATAGGTTCCCTTACTTCAATCATTATAATTATTATGTTGAGTTTTTTATATAAAAAAACATCCTCAGGAACCCAGTGTTTTTTAATGTAATATTATTAACCCAACCTTGTGAATGTATGTCAAGACCCATCCCCCAGGGCTTGTGCCGTGACTACCGAAATTCGGCCTTCCATATTCCAGGGGCAGGCGACTAGCACCGGAAGGCGTATTCCCTAAAACTAGGAAGGCATTACCTTTATAACCTTTATACACACACACAACCAATCACACAACAAGATACGATCACAAGTAAATTGTATAGTAAAATGTGTATAAACAGAAAGGAAAAAGGGTCAAGAATACAAGCCAAACTTGAAAGTACAAGAAAACTGAAAAGTACAAGTAAACTAAAATAGCTCCTGTAAACTCCCCCAATGATCCCACCTGAAGGGTAGGTACAGCTCTCTAATGGTCATCTCTACGGTATGCCTCGGATAAGGTCCACCTTGGAGCTACCTCCATTCCTAGTACCCTCATCCTTAGTCGTGTTTTTTCATCATCTACACCAATCACAATAAGGTGTGGGCATAGCCCGTGCAGGGGTGAGTATAAGGATTATAATTCGGGACCCCGAGAACCTCAAAGGTCTCAAAAAATCCAAAATGGATAAACCACAAAGCATGAAAACAACTGTCAACCCTACATAGGTATATTCCCATACATATACCCAAGTTATCAAGTATACCCATCTCATTCATGAGGAAACACAAGGCCCAACTCATTAGTTCAAAGCTCAAATATTCCACGAAGGATAGAATACCACGAAGGTAACACCACAAAGGTAAGTACCAAATAGGTAACACCACACAGAAGAATACCATAGAGGTATGACCACGAAGGAAAGTACCACACCGGCTCTCCACATAGAAGAATACCACAAGGCATCACTATGAAGGAAAGTACAACACAGGTACATCACACAGAGGAATACCACAAAGATAATATCATGATGGTAAGTACTACACAGGTATGCCCCACAGAAGAATACAACTAAGGTATCACCACGAAGGAAATTACCACACAAGTACGCCACATAGAAGAATACCACCAAGGTTTCACCGTGAAGGAATGAACCACAGAGGGACGCCACACAGAAGAATACCACAAAGGTATCACCACGAAGGTAAATACCACACAGAAGAAAACCACAAAGGTATCCCCAAGAAGGAAAGTACCACACAAGTACGCCACATAGAAGAATACCACCAAGGTATCACCATGAAGGTAAGGACTCCGCTCACACTAGGTATAACTTAGGTACGGTAGTGGAGATGATTACATGAAACTATTGAATCAGATTACTCTATTAAGAGGCATACCTACATAGGATCCTAAATCATCAGACCCACACAGGATCCTAAATCATCATACCCACATAGGGTCCTAGTACATCAGACTTACACAGGATCCTAGAGTAGTCCCACATGGATTCCTAGAGAGGATCCTTGTGGGATCCTCAAGCACATTCCTATGAAGGATCCTAAATTACAGACCCACATAGGATCCCTTTTTCATGTTACAGCTAGCCGCAGGGTTCCCACACTAAGCTTGTTTGATTTTGGGAGGGTCCTCTACTCAAACCACAGGTCGATACTCTAACTACCATGAAGTTCCATGAAGAAGTATCTAAAAAGAACCCCCATGTAAAAGGGGACTCAATGCAACAGACGGTGCCATCAATCAGATGCCCGGTCTGTAAGTTATTGGCCTTTTATTCCTGAGGGCCCAGTGGGATTCATGTTCGATCAAACCTGGATATACCAAAACTTCATTCAAAACCCATTTGGGGTATACCAAAATGGACATCTCGATTCATGATTTCTAGCACCACAGACGGTCCGTCAAACGGATATCTGTAGCTCCTGATATGGCTGAAGGAATGAAAAGGGTCGAAGTTAGTCTGGGTCTAGTCCGACCCGACTTGGGCTGACCCGACCCAATTCGGGTTGACCCAGTCTGACCTGGGTCTTCCCCTAGGTTCGTCTCGGCCCTTTTTGTCGGGCGCAGCCCGATGGGCGGCCCATGGTGGGGCAGCCCGCCGCGGCTGATCGGACGGCCAACACCCTCCTCTGTGTGGCGCTGTCACGCGCCGCTCATTCGCCGGCGGCCGGTACAGATTCAGCTGCCTTACTCTTTCCATTGTAGCACAAGACATGGATCTTTAACAATATGTGGTTTGGACGCATGCTGGGCTGTGCAGACACGCGCTGCCATCCCCTTTGTGTGGCCGGATGGAGTATCGGTTGTCGCCCTTTCTCCGCCGCGGCTGACGTGTAACAGCACTTCTACGACGGTGCGGTTGTGCCGCTACCATCTTCACGGTTGGCCGTGGTGCCGGACACCGCTCCCAAGTCCCACCAGTTCCAATTGACATCATCGGTCTTTGTCCCCCTCCATTGCTAATAAAACATCAATAACATCAAAGGATTGCAGAAAGGTCAGTCCATGTTCGTTTGGCCCGGAACCCTCCACCGTAGGGCGGTAGCAAATTGGTCAATAATTCCTGACTCACGAAGAATGTATAGAACGGTTAAGGGGGTATTCAAAACAAAAAACCCTACATTGAAAGTTCCATATGAGAAGGCGCGAGGAAGAAGATGAAGTGGTTGAGGAGAATCGACATTCGTGTCTCCCGCAAGGCTCTACTGATCCGAGCTCGAGGTCAGTTCCTCATTCTTTGTTGGATCAAGTACTACATCAGAAAAGCATTCTTCATTGGAGAAGAATAGTTCCTCTAAATTCGCCAAGGCTTTTCCAACCCTCTCCATCTATTTTCCACAACCCAATAAAAAGAATAACCAACTTACTAAATTAAATATTCCCATTAAAAATGGTGAGGATGGCATACTTAATTTAGAGGAAACCAAAACTCACCTTCTTCATTAAAGAGGGATTTCAAGGGGGTCGGGTGGTCCCCCCCCCCAATAAAAATTGAATTTGGGGGGTTTTCTAGCTTGGGTGGTCCCCACCACTGGACATACAAATTGGGAGGTTTTAAAAATAAAATAAAAGTTGTTCTTTATTTTATTTTTAATCTTTTAACTCTCCCATGAAATTCACGAAAATTAACTTTCACCCTCAACCTACTATAGTCAAGGTGAAGGTCGTTTTATGAGAATATCAGTGTTATGAGTTCAACAGTTCCCTCAGATTTCAATTCCGAGCACCATTTCAAAATTTATATAATGACTCTCATGCATTTACTGAACGTACCCAAAAAATGATTGGAAATATTATAACAGTCACCCTTGAGCCACGCCGATTGAGGTTAGGCTTTGCTTAGGTGAAACATTCCCCAATGAACCCAAATTTACTCTCAGGATCTCAATTTGAGTTACCATTTATAAGTAATGAATTTTACAATAAAATAATTCTCACTTAAATATTTTATTTATGGCCAAAAACTAACTTTCACTTGTGGCCCGCGCCGACCAATGTTAGTATCTGCCTAAAGAGATTATACCCTCACGTGATCAACAGGGGTCTCAGATTTTCAATTTGAGTTACCGTTTGTGAGTTATAATAATTTGAAAAATAAAATAATTTATTTAATTATTTTATTCACGATTATTCCATTTTTGGGTTTTCTCATAGGAGGCTCGCACCGAATATATATAAGTCGCACCTAGGGTAAACCCACCATCCTAAATGCAATGGTGCCATCAGATTTCTAATTTGAGTAACCATTTATATTTTTTCCAATTTTTCTAGAACACTACTTAGGTGCACTAATTATAATGTAACCAAACTACGACGGATCATTATGGGAACTCCGGGCCTCAGAATCGTGTGCCGTCAGATTTTCTGGTCTCTAAATAAATGAATATAATTAAAAAAAAATTATACAAAATTTCTGGGACATTAAATTCTCCCCACCATAGGGATTTACGTCCCCGAAAGCCACAATAATGGAAAAACAACCAAAAGAGGGTACTGAGCATGAATCTGAGCCTCCCACTCTCATTTACTCTCCTAGAGGTTCTCGTGCTACCATTGTACGAGCACCAGTGGTATAGGCCACCCACGAAGTACCCGATCCTGTCGATCCTCAATCTCAACTGGAACCTCCGAAAATGACGCCCCATCGTCTAAGTCCAACTCGACATGGTTGATGATGTGATATGGGTCGTGCACATACCCCCTCAGCTGGGATATGTTGAAGACGTCGTGCACCCTCTCCAAATGCGGTGGAAGAGCCAAGAGGTATGATACCTCACCTACTCTGATGAGGACCTTTAAGGGTCTGATGAACCATGGAGATAACTTTCCACCCCATCCAATTCTCCTCAAACCTCGTCGAGGTGAGACCCGTAAAAAGACATGGACACCATCCTCGAACTCCAGAGGTCTCTGTCTCCTATTGGCATTAGACCTCTACATGATATGTGCAGTCTTCACCTACTCCTGGATGATCTCCACCTTCTCTGTGGTAGACCATACCATCTCTTGTCCCATGAGTGCTAACTCCCTCGGGTCAGTCCAACACAAAGGCGACCTCCAAGGTCGGTCGTACAAAGCCTCGAATGGTGTCATCTCAATGGTGCAGTAATAGCTTTTGTTGTATAAAAACTCCACCAAAGGCAAGTGATCCTCCCAGCTACGACTAAATTCAAGGACGCAAGCACGCATCATGTACACGAGGGTCTTAATGGTCCGCTCCGTATGGTCATTCGTCTTGGGATGGAAGGTTGTTCCCAAACAAATCTGCATCCTGAAATCCTCCTACAACCCCTTCCATAGCCGGAAATTGAAATGTGCATCACGACCGGACACAAATGTCGAAGGTACTCCTTATATCCTCATAGTATCCTTCACATAGAGACGTGTTAATCTCTCTAATAAACCTTTCTCTCTGATCGGTAGAAAGTGGGCCGACTTGGTGAGTCGGTCGATGATCCCCCAGATAGAATCATGACCGTTGGATATACGTGGAATCCCTATCATTAAGTACATGGATATCCCATCAAACGTCCACTCTGGGACCTCTAAAGGCTGAATAAATCCTGATGGATCCTGGTGATCTGCCTTCACTTGCTGACAAGTGAGGCACCATGAGATAAACTCTGTTAATTCCGTCTCCATTCCTGACCATCAGTGATGATACCGGTGGTCTTGGTACATCTTTTCCACCCTTGGATATGCCACTAGAGGGGACGTATGGAAATCCCTCAACAACTCCTCCTGAAGCACCACTGGTACCACGGTACGTCCCATGAAGAGGATGACGTGCTCCCCACCTTAAGAAAATCCATCAGGTGCCTGTCCTAAGAAAATTTGAGCACGTCGAGCCTCGCAGTCAATTCCCCCAAGTTGCACCTCTCTGACTTTCTAAAAGAGTGGGGGGTGACAGTCATAGAATGGAGGTAAGAAGCTTCATCTCAATCCACCAAGTATAGCTGCAACACAACTAGTTAATCTGACTCCTCACTCAGTATTTGTAGACCAGACCTCCTTTTGATTGCGTCTAATACTACATTCCCCATCTCAGGAGTATAGACTATCTCAAATTCATAGTCCTAGAAGAACTCTATCCACTCTTTTTGGGAACTGAAAACTCAAAACTTTTGCTTCCACAAGGGTGAGGTTGGCCGACTCACGAGTGATCAGTCGCTCCCTCCTATGAAAGAGTTTATCCTGTGCTTCCTGGGTTTCCTTTTTTTTCGACCAAGGAAACCCTCATTCCAACATTGTAGATAAACCACAATATTTTTTCCTAATATAGTAAATATGAGTATGAACTGTGTATGTCCATTCCATACCGAAACTAATTTCGTAAGGCCTCGACACTGCCACCAAGAGGTTCCAACCAAAAATCTCTCCTCAAGGGTCAGATCACACTGTCGGCGTAAATGTGATTCTCGAGTCTCCTTCCAAAGTTATCTCTAGACGTGAGGGTCAAGTCAATAGTTTAACCGGAAACTCTAGGACTTGGAAAAGATTCATGGAGGGATGGAATGATTGGTGCCTATGTATATTGTTATGACATCTAGTAGTAGACACAGACCGTACCTCGGATCATTCCTAGATCCCTTGGGTCACATTATATGACCTCATGCAGCTACTCTCTTCCCATGTCCTCCCGCTCCCTAAGCTTGGTGGGGACCACAATGGGGGTGGTTGTAACATGTTGAAATGCACACCACGTCATGTTGCTCCCCTAGTTGTGCTTCCACATCTGTAGCCCTGCAATTCATCTGTCCCTAACACTTATTCTTCTCGAAACAATTTTACATGCCCAAGTCTCGGAGAATGGTGACAGTTTTCGGTTTTCCCACTACTAACATTCACTGGATTTATCCCCTCAGCCAAAGAACATTCAACCACAAAGGTACTCTCTAGCACCCCAATATAAGTAGGAATTCATAGACAAATAGTACTCGCTCAAACGTCCTTAAACACACTACCCTAGAAATTCTGGTCCCCGAAGCAATGATCGCATTGTATTCATCGAGTACCAAGAATGATCGGTACACCTCGATGAATACTCATCTACTAACATGTTGTCCTACCGAAGCTATAGAAACTCTAAAGAACTCTCAGCCACCTCCTCAAGCTAGTCCTCTGCCACCTGTGAGTCGGGCTTACCTTGGAACTTGAGGGGTATCAGATGCTGAATCACACGTAAGGCATGAAGCCTATATGTGTCATCTACTGGTACTGCCAATAGTAACTACCAACCAACGGGTAGTGATATAACTGACACACTACCCATCGGTATTATCTCGGGTAATGGTCCATGTATCAAAACCTCATCACTATGCGGACTATCCTCATGGAAAATATCTGAAAAATACTAGTTGCTAAGATCAACATCGTCTCTACTGGTGTCTCAACTAGGAGGAAAACTCTTGCAACGGCCTCCAGCCAGCCCTCAACTACGTGGGAAACTATCTCGCCTCAAAACCTCAGAGGCCTCTACTGCTGGAACTCGTGCAATGCACTCAATTGAAGTGCACTATCCGTAAGTGTTTCTGGTGGTAACTTCTTACCAATAGGTAGTGGTGATGTAGGTACACCACTCGAAGGTGCCAACAGAGCAGGAGGGCCTAGCACTAGAGCCTTGTCGCTAGGTCATCTATCATCGTGTACTCTCTCAGGAATCCTAGATAGTTGTCTACATAGAGGCATCCTAATAAGGAATAGGTGAACCACGGCCATTAACTTATACCTCATGAGATCACTCATGAAAACACAAGAAAACATTTCAAGACACACACACAATTAGTGTTTTCATGCACCGGGTTAGAAATCAGAAGTCAGGGTCCTGGTCTATGGATACATCGGCCCCCACACCAACACTGGATTCCCTAAACTAATAACCACACTCACTAAACTTAACAATATTGATGTTAAAGAGATAAGAGTCCAATGTTCTATAGTATAACCGACTCCTATGATACAAATTTATCATGACCCGTCCCCCGGGGCTCGTGTCGTGACTACCCCAAGCCTGCCCTCCATAGGTCAGGGGTTGGCGACCAGCACCGGAAGGCGTGTTCCCTAAAACTGGGAAGGAATTGCATTTATAACCCATATACACACACACAAACTACCTAGCACATAGGAAGATACAATCACAGGTAAATTATATATTAAAAAGAGTGTGTACAGAAAGCAATAAGGGGCCAGAATACATGCCCAACTGGAAAATACAAGAAAACTGAAAAGTACAAGTAAACTGAAATAGCTCCTGTGAACTCCTGCCAAGGATCCTACATGAAGGGTAGGTACAGCTAACGAATAGTCATCTCTGCGGTACGCCTTGTCTAAGGTCCCCCTCCAAGATACCTCCAGTCCTGGTACCCTCGTCCTTAGTTAGCGTTGTCCGTCGTCTACACCAAACACAACAAGGTGAGGGTGTAGTCTGTCTAGGGGTGAGTATAACGATACTCAGTAGAGACCCCGAGACCCTGAAAGGTCTCATAAAATCCATGAAGGATAAAACAAAAAGCATGAAAACAACTGTCAAACCTAATTAGGTATATGCCCATACATATACCGAATTTATCAAGTATACCCATATCATTTAATGAGAAAACACAAGTTGAAACTCATTTGTTCAAAGCTCAAGTGTTCCAAAAAGGAAAGAATACCAAGAAGGTAACACCAAAAAGGCATTTACCAAAAAGGTAATGCCGCACAGAATAATACCATAGATTTATCACCACAAAAGAATGTACTATAGAGGATTTCCACACAGAAGAATACCTCCAAGGTATCACCACGAAGGAAAGTACCACATAGGTACGCCACATAGAAGAATACCACAAGGTATTATCACAAAGGTAAGTACCACACAGGTACACCACAGAGAAGAATACCAAAAAGGTATCACCACGAAGAAATGTACCACACATGTACACCACACAGAAGAATACCACCAAGGTTTAACCAAAAAGGAAAGTACCACATAGGTACGCCACATAGAAGAATATCACAATGTTATCACCACGAAGGTAAGTACCACACGGGTATGCCACATAGAAGAATACCACAAAGGTATCACAAAGAAGGAAAGTACCACACAGGTAAGCCACACAGAAGAATACCACCAAGGAATCACCACGAAGGTATGAACTCAGCTCACACAAGGTATGACTTAGGTACGACAGTAAAGATAATTAGTTGTAACTACTAAATCATCTTAATCTGTTAAGAGGCACACCCACATAGGATCCTAAATAATTATACCCACATAATATCCTAAATCATCAGACCCACATTGGATCCTAGTAAATCATTAGACCCACATAGGATCCTAGTACAACAGACCCACACAGGATCCTAGAGTAGTCCCACCTGGATTCCTAGAGCGGATCCATGTAGGATCCTTAAGCACAAACCCATGAAGGATCTCAAAGTATAGACCCACATTGGATCCCACTCTCATGTTACAGTTATCCAGAGAGTTCCCGCACTAAGCTAGCTTGATGTTGGGAGGGTCGTCTCCTCAAGCCACAGGTCAATACTCCAACTATCACGAAGTCCCATGAAGAAGTATCCCAAAGGACCGCCATGTAAAAGGTGTCTCATCCCAATAGACGATGCGTCAATTAGATGCTCGGTCTATAAGTTATTGGCCTTTTAGTCCTAAGGGCCCGGTTAGATTCGTGTTTGATCCAACCCAGATGTACACCAACATTATCCAAAACCCAAGTAGGGTATAACAAAAGGTCTGTATCGATCCAATGTTTTTGGCGCTGTAGACGGTTCGTCAAACAAACACACGTAGCACATGATATGGTTGAAAGAACGAAAAAGGTCAAAGTTGGTACGGGTCTGGTCCGATCCGTCCTAGGCCAACCCGACCCGGTCCGACCCGGTTTGGGTTGAATCGGGTCTGGCCCTAGATCTGACCCGGGCCGCTGGGTCCGGCCCGGCCCATCGGCGAGGGCCAACCCGCCGGGCGGCCATCCTCCTCCTCTGTGCTGCGCCTTCGCCGGCGTCTAGCTGCGAGCCAGCTGCCCTCCTCTTACTGTCGCAGTACAAGGTTGCGTCTTTTGCATGCTGGGCGGCATGGACGTGTGACGCCGTCCCCTTCGTGCGGCCGGCCAGAGTCGCAGCCGCTGCGGCCGACGGGCCGCGGCTCTTTTCCAACGGTACGGTTGCACCACCGTGGTCTATGTGCCTGGCCGTGGTGTCGGCCGCCGCTCCCAAGTCCCATTAGTTCCAATCACCCACATCTTTCTCCATCATCCTTTATCGTGAAGAACACATCAAAAACCTAAAAGGATTGTAGTTATTTTGGGCCAAATTCGTTTGTCCTGCACCTTCTGCGTTAGGGCGGTAGCAGGCGGCTCAATAATTTTAGAATCATGAAGAACGTCAATAACGGGTAAGGGGTATTAAAAACAACAAACCCTACATTGATGGTTCCATAAGAGGAGGCTTGAGGAAGAAGACGAAGTCTTTGAAGAGCGTCGGCGTTCGTCGCTCCCACCAGGCGCTTCTGATCCGAGATCAGGGTCAGTTCCTCATTCTTCGTTGGAGCAAGTTCTTCGTCAGAGAAGCATTCATCATTGGAGTTAAAGAGTTCCTCTAATTTCTCCAAGACTTTTCCAACCCTCTCTAATGATTTTCCCTAATCCAATAAAAATAATAGCCAACTTATTAAATTAAATTTTTCCACTAATTATGATGAGGTTGGAATAATTAATTTAAAGGAAACCGAAAGTCAACTTTTTCATTAAAGAGGGAGTTCAAGGGGTTCAGGAGGTCCCTCCCATTAAGATTTCAATTAGGGTTGTTTCCTAGCTCGGGTGGTCCCCATTACTGAACATACAGATTGGGAGGTATTAAAAATAAAATAAAATTTGTTCTTTATCTTATTTTTATTCTTTTAACTCTCCCACGAAATTCAAAAAAAAACTCTTACCCTCAACCTACTGTGGTCAAGGAGAAGGTCTTGTTAAGCGAATATCGGCACTGTGAGTTCAACAGTGCCCTCAGATTTCAATTCTGAGAACCGGTTCAAAAGTTATATAATTCTAGTCGTGTATTTACTGAACATACCCAAAATAATGTTTGGAAAATTTATAACAGTCACCCTTGACATGCACCGATCGGGGTTAGTCTCTATATAAGTGAAACACTCCCCAAAAAACCCAACGGTACTCTCGGATGTTTAATCCAAGTTACTGTTTAAAAGTTATGAATTTTAGAATAAAATAATTGTCACATAATTATTTTATTTATAGACAAAAAATAACTTTCACTGGTGGACCACTTCGACCAATGTTAGTTTCTTCCAAAAGAGAGAATACCCTCATGAGTTCACTGGTGGCCTCATATTTTCAATTCGAGTTACCGTTTGTGAGTTATAAGCATTTGAAAAAAGAAATAATTTATTTAATTATTTTATTCACGGTTATGCCATTTTTGAGTTTTCTCACAGGAGGCTCACACCGACTAAACATAAGTCGTGCCTAGTGTAAACCCACCATCATGAATGAAACGGTGCCCTCAAATTTCGGATTCAAGTTAACATTTAAGTTTCATTACACTTTATTATGAAAAATACTTACGCGCGCAAATTAAAACTTAACCAAACTCTGACAGATCATTCCGGGAACTCTAGGCCTCAGAATCGTGCGCCGTCAGATTTCGTGGTCTCAAAATAATTCCATATAATTAAAAAAAATACGGAATTTCTGGGATATTACAATGTATCATGGGTTGTTCCCTACATCAGACTAAGGTATTTTTATAGTTTTTTGGACTTGAACATGTGTGTGAAAATATGGTTTCATCTATAGATTTAGGGCACAAAATGGGGTATAAGTGCATAGACTTAGGTAGGGGAAGAAATCATCCATGTTTTAATCCATCAACTTATCACATAGTAACCTTATAGTGTCTTTTGAACTCCTTTATAAAAAAATAATTTAAACAATAATAACTTTTGATTTATGATTTCATTTTAGCTCAATTAGATATCAAATTAAATATTATGGAGTGATTTACCCTTAGATATCAGGTATACCAATATCTTATGTTTTTTAGGGCTTATTGATGTTCATAATACTAATAAAAATGTATATAGATATATTTCTCATCCCCACTTCCAACTATTAGTGGAGTCCATGGCTTACACTTGATAATAATTTCTCATCTCAATGTCACCAAATTGGGAATATTTTTAAGGAATATACATTCCATTATGAATTATAAATCATAAATATATTGGAGATCCCATTTGGGTTTTCTTTAAGGAGTCAGTTATTTAGATTTATGTTATCTTGTTAAGGATCATGTCATTGTGTTCATAAACAAATTCAGTCCAAATTTTCTTATTCTTATAACATTTTATATTCTAATATTATTTTATATAAATTGTAAACCATTATTACTCTAATTGAGAAAACTCTTGTATCAAACATTTATTATCCATTTAAAATTCTGATAACTTATACTTAAGGTGTTTTTATGATATTTAATATGGAGTATGTTGGAGTAGATATAGATACATGAGGATTTAATACATACTATTACATGACTTTTAACATAAACATCCATTAATTACAACTCAGAGATTTTGATTCCTGGTATATTTAAAAGATTAGGTTCATTCTTCATCAATGTAAGACTAAAATAAAAATTTTATTTAATTCTGAATAATTACCTATTAAATACTTTAAATCTCCAAAAATTTCATTGGATACCCTAAGAAATACATAGAAAAAAAGGTTAATCCAAAAGGGTCAGTAAGGTAATAAGAATGATAATGAAGCATAACTTTTGAGTCAAAGATATAACAAGATATCACAAAAGGGAAGGCTCATGAATGATCACATGGAATCATAAAATGTTGAATAAGGTACAATCAGATCATGGAATAATAAAAAAATTGATATTAATATATAATATTACATAGACCTAAGTTAATGCTAACTGCATAGATAGAACCACAAGGTGGAAAAAGTCCTATGATGGAATAAGTTCACTCTTTAAATTCCATACATGATTCTTCTTCAGAATAAATCATTAACCGAGGGATTAGAGCTCTATCTAGGCACACCCATCATAAAACATTCTTGATTAATGTGTTCTATATAATTAAAATAAATCATAAGGTAGATCATAAAAATTCCCTATGGAAATAAAATGGGTTGCCTACTCTTTCCACATATAATAATAAAAGTTCATTTCAAAATGAAGAAATTTTAGAAATGAACCAAATACATGTATTACCATAAAATATTTAGAGAGAATAATCTAGGTATATTTGTGAGAAAAAATATACATAATTGAAAACCAATAAAAAAATAAAAGTTTATCATCATTGATGAAAGTTTCCTTAAAATATTATATGAAAAATTTCATGAGAAAAATACCGTTTTAACTTTGATATCACTTCTTAAAAATCTAAAAATTTCAAAAATATTATAGTGAAAATTTTCATTAAAAATGAACCCTAGAAAGTTATAAAGTATGCTTCAAGTAAATGGATGTTCATGATTTTGAGTAATTCTTTAAATTCTATATATGATAAAAACATTTCTTTCACAATTTTTGGAAAAACATAAAAGGTCCCTAATTATGAAAATAGAAATAATATTCCATTAAAAATTTATAAAAATTCAAACATGTGTAAATAAAACTTTAATAAATCATTTGTATAATGTTTAAATTATTCATAAAAATATTTTTTGAAAACATGGATATGAAATAAAAATGATTTCTGACCAAAGAGAAAATTAAATTTAGATTTTCTTAAAAAAATCACATTAATTTGATGTATAAAAGAGCATAAAAATGTAATATTACATTAAAATTTCATTAATAAAAAAGGATAATAAAATTAAATTTTTATGTAAGAAAATGATCAAACTACTTCCTAGAATGGATATTCAATCATAAAAAATCCTTATTAAAATGACATTGAATCGTAAACTCTTACCACTTTTGGTAACTTTAAAATCATAACCCCCGTGAATAAATTAAATGAATAGTATCTTAAAATATGTTAAATTATAAATTATTCACGAAATAATATGTGAAGGTTCTATATAAACACATTTTAAAATAAATTATGTTCATAAAATAACATGTATCTCAATAAAGAAATATTTGATATTGAACACTTACCACGATTCCAGAATTTGTCTTGTTTGTATTTTATCTTCTATATAATAAAATAATATCATATATATTTTTATTAAGAAAATTTTCCAATTTTAATCACATATACATAAACCATTTACATAATTTATTTTAATTATGTATTTAATTACTTAATCAGTTTTTTCCACATTAAGTGTTTTGGAGATGCTCGGTTCATAATTTCTTAATAACATTATTTTGTTGACCATAGTCAAAGGGATCATTTTTTACCCTCTAGGGAATAATAATTATGAAATAATTATCATTTTATACCTAAATTATTATTATAAAAATATCTATGATTTATGGTTATGAAAAATTAATTATGTTACAATCATATAGATGGTGAACCATACATACGCATGAGTAACGTCTCCATTTTTCAATGATCGTGATGGAAAGAAGTTAAGTGTTGTTATATATTTAAATAATTATAATTATATAATAAATAAAATATTATTTCTTTAAATAAACTTATTTATACTATCCATGTGACGTGGTAATAAAAAAATGAACCACATTGCTTTGTAAGGAGTAGTCCACCATACACATGAATGATGTGGTAATTTTTTCAATGATTGGTAATATAAGAAGGGATAGGATATTTTAATTTTTCATAGTGATTAATATGCCATGAATATCTTGTATAGACAACCGAAACATGATCATAAACATTCATTAGAGGCAATAAAGGAAAATAAATTACATCGGTTCTTGAGGTGGTAGTGCGACATATACACGGACGATGGTTTCATTTCCCATTTGGTGGAATTGGAGATGGATTGAAGTTATTAAATTAAAATAATAACATATTTGTATATGGGATATATTTATTTTATTATATCATCATGATTGAGTAATATTTTAAGGATATGGAAGAAGAAATAAAACAAAGATGCTCGATTATGAATGATACATCTTTTTCATACCATCTCTATAGAATTATACTTATAGACTCTAAGGATTGGATTTATAATAAATCAATGAATCCAATATGTGGATATGGAATTAAGGAAGGAATTTTAGGATTTTCATGTTCAAATTACGGAGGATAGTAGATGCTCATTTATAAGTGGGGACAGGACACAATTAGATTTTTTTCAAAAGAAAAAGTTATACCAACGTTTTACACATGACACAACACTCCAAAATGGATATTTCTAAAACATGTGATCATATATAGTTGAAATATGTCCATCCAATTGGATCTAGACAAGTTTTTAGATTATTTTTGCTCTTATAGTTTTAGCTTAACCCCCGGTAAACATGTTTTAACTTCAACCGTTGTAATAAATTATTACTTTGTTTACTGTTCATTATGACCAAAAAATAAGTTGAACTTATTATATAATATTAATTATTATGATTATAAATTGGGAATCAATTTTTCCAAAATCAGTTCATAATGTGGCATAATTTAAATAAAATTTTAGACATTACTCATGATGAAAAAAAACTCTCCAATAAAAAAGCATTCATATATATAAAAAGTTTCCATAAGCATAAAAACATTTTATCAAAATTAAACATAAAATTGTTTTTAAATACCTAAAATGTATTAATCTTAAAATTAAATATTTTTAAATTTAATCCATTTAAAAAAATATACCTTTTAAAATGATTAAAATGAAAATGATGTTTTCAATATAAACCAGTATTTTTCACTATTCATTACAAAATTTACCTTTTAAAAAAAATAATAAAATATCATAATAGTAAAATTATATTTTATTTTCATAACAATAACCTATTTTTCATAAAAATTTTCTAAAAGTGGAAAATTTTATTTTATTATCTTTTTATAAAAACATTAATTATAATATTTTAAGAAAAATCATCTTCCAAGCCTCTAAAGACATTACTAAAAATTAAATACTCATTAATAAATGAATTTTTCTAAGCGTTCATATTTAATTTTAAAAATGTTTTTTACTATTTTTACTACTAAATTTAATGTCTATGTTTTAATGATTATTTTTAAATAATATTTTTTTAATATTATAACGTGATTCATTTAGACTCAATCTTCCATGCTTTATAAGCGATCAAGAATGTTGTTATTTTTAAATATTGTGGTGTCATTTTCTTACCCCTCTTAAAAAAATTATGTCCTCGCAGTTTTAACTTGTGATCAGAAATCAGGGCTTTCTCATTCAAAATAATTGTTTTGGAAAAACAACATCGTAGAAAAGGTTAAATAAAATTTATATTAAAAAATGATTCAAAAATAAGAAGGTCATCACATAACTAGTTTTACACATAGGATAATATTGTTGGGAGGGTAAAAAATGTATTTTAAGGTAAGATTCATATATAGGATAATGTTATAATTTCATAAAAAGAAAAGAGTCCATTGATTTATCTAAAATTAATAAAATTTTAATTTCAAGATCCTTTTCCTAAAGTTGAGGGATACTTATAACATATTGATAAACAAACATTAAAAAGTATAATTAAATGAAAAGTATAATTTCAAAATTTAATCATTTTTCACCACAATCTCATATGTTTCACCATACGATGTGTATTGAAGATGAATTTTTTACACCTGAATCACTAAAACTAAATTCTAATGGATCACATTATTCCATAAAATTATATCAATATATTACATTAATCAATAGACATAAACAAAAATAGAAAATGTATAGTATAAGCTAAGACAATTTCCAAAATAAATACACCGTCATATTATTCTCCAAATCCAAATCTGAAATAAAATTATTCCATAACTAAATAATCCTACATCCAAAATATCCAAAAAATCATGGTTTTAATTATTTTCTTCCATAATAATATATCATTTTAAATCACATGTTTCACCTAAGTGTTATATATACCACAATATAATAAAACATTTCCCAAAATATCATTAATCACATCAAAATCCTAAAATTTCAAAAAGACATATTCCTAAAATGTGTTTCCCTAAATCAAGTTAATATTTATATTTTGAATCATTTGAGTAGAAATTATTCCATACTAACTAGTACATCACATATGATAATGGTAGGCATTGCATCTATAATTCCCTTCAGTTATGGGTTCAATCCCCAGGACCTTGCCAGATGTGATGAGTTTTATCCCATCTTTATGTTTTCCTTTTTATAAACCTATAGAAAAAAAATTAATAATAATATTCACAATTTACCATGATCCTATAAAAGTATCAAAAATTTGATGAACATATTGAATAATAACATTAGTATTCAGATCTATATTTCTTAACCTCTTATTTTTTCTATTCAACTCATCCTTCTCCAAAATATCAAATCATTGTAATTGACTATAATTATCTCAAAATAAAGAACATACCAAATATTATCATTTCAAAAATCATGTTTTCTTACATAAAATATAACCATAACCTTAAATCGCATTTATATTTCATTAGTACCATTCAATATATTTTTTTAAATAATTAAACAATAATTAATACATAACAATTCTTATAAGTTTCAAGATTATTATAATCATAATACCATTAACAAAAATACTTTAACAAAAATATTAAATCATTAAAACACATAATAACATCAATAATTCAGCTTTAATTATCGTCATAACATTTTCCCTTTCGAATTAATCCTTGTATTAGATCATTGAATTAGATAATGACAAACTTCCCCATATCTATGACATTGAACTATTAATCGTTCCATAGGTTGAACGTTATTTCTCTACATATTGTTAATAAGATTCCTCATTTTCTTTAAAATATTTGTTTTTTTTGCCATCCTTTTGCACACATAATGTATATAACAATTACTTTATGAAATTTTCAATTGTTCCTCTTCCCATATTTTTTAAATGTAGGAAAACGAATCTTCTTTTATATATCACCATTAACACTTAAAATTCCATGAGATGAAAATTTTATCTTCTTTAATGTTTTTGTAAATTAAATTATGTTCATGTTGTAAATATTAATTCAATACTGATCATATGGAATTATCACTACATATCAAACTTCAATCCCCATTTGGTTAGGAATATCATTAGGGGAATCATTATATTTACCATGACATTAGTTTATTGGCCTGCATTATATTATTTCCTACCATTAACAAAAAAGAATAAATAAAACAATATGATAATGAATTAATATAAATAATGGGATACTAATAACCCTATAAGGAATAACTTTTAAATTTTATGTATATATTTCCTTATAAGTCACTTGGTTTCAATTTAGTTTTTATATGGTATCCTTTCCAATTAGGATTTACAAGTCCTACAAAATGGTTCGTAAAGAGTTTATAAATTTTCAAAACATATCTGTGGGTTTTGTAATACTTGGTGTACAAAAGGATTGTTTTTATGAAATGGGCGATGATTAAACCCAACTCAATACACCCTTTTGGGGGTTATTACTCCTAGGTATAACTATTCCAGATCCACATCTACTTTTAGAATGAAGACAAAGATGTATTTTCTTAGAACCCACTCACTCTACAATTCCCCAAAATTCTAGGATATTTTCCTATGCCTAGAATTTTCCCTTGGATTCTCACTAAAGTATTATAGTCAAAATGTCCAAAACTAAATAGACCTTTATCCGATACTAACTATATAAACATAATACTTTACACATATTATAGCATGATTTTTAACATAAACATCTATAAATTACATTCTAAATATCATGATTCCTTGTGTATTTGGAATACTAGGTTCATAATACATAAAAGTGAGACTAAAATATAAATATTTACATTATTCTCCATAATTATATCCAAAATATTTTTGATATTTTAAAATAACATGATATAACCTTTTTAATAAATAGACAAATGAGGTGAGCTAAAAATTCTAATAAGGGAATAAACATCATAAAGAAGAATAACTTTTGATTTAAAATAATTATATGATATCATTAAAAATTATGATCATGAGTAATCACATAGAATAATAAAAAATAGATAATATTATCATACGATCATGGGATCAAAGGAAATGTCCCAAAAAAATATATAACATGAATAAGATATGATCCAAGGATAACTACTAGGGAGATATCACATAGTGGAAAAAAATCCTATAATGGATTAGGTTTACTCCCTAATCCCTTACATGACACCTAATGACACTAATGTTTTACCTAATACATTAGAGGGATATTTGAAAACACCCATAATAACATGTTCATGATTTATGTGTTCCCTATAAAATAAATCAATCATAATAAATAACAGAATATTTACCCATGGGATGAAAATGGGTTGAATAATCTTACCTCCTATAATAATCAAAGGAATTTTCATAATGAAGTCATTTGGGAGATGGAAAAAATGTATGTATTACCCCCATCAAATTAAAGGGGAATAAGATATGTATATATGTGATAGAAATATAAACATAATTTCAAAGAAATCCAAAACATCAATGGGTTTTTTCAATGATAAAAGTTTAATTAAAATATTAAATGAAATATTTTTTGATGAAAATTTCATTTTCACTTTTAAATAAATTCTTCAAAATTAAAAATAATTACAAAATGTTATTGAAAAAATATTCTATTAAAAAAACTAGGGAAACAAATAATTTAATATTCAAATAATTTAGTTGTCATGATGGCATGAAATTTAATATATATTTTATATGATTAAAAAAATTCTTTTGAATTTGTGGTAGAGTGGTTAAATTTTACATCATTTAGAAAAAAATACAAAGATATATTTTCAACAATTTATAAAAAGTAAAAAATGGGAAAAAAATATATTTAACGAATTTTTTGGATAATGTTTTAAATAACCTTTAAAATGGTTTTAGAAAACATTGATATAGAAGAAAAATGATCTTTGATGAAATAGAGAAATGAAGTTAACTTTTATTAAAAATATTTTATAAATCATTTTAAGTAACAAAGAGAGAAAAATAGCATTGTTTCTTATAAGTTTCTTGAATATATAAAAAATAATAAAATTAATGGTTTTTATTATAAAATGATCAAATAATTTAATTTAATTTAAATTTATGCATAAATAAACATGATTAAAATTAAATTGAAACATAAACCCTTACCACTTGGGTAACTTTTCAATCATAATTCTCTTGAATTATGTAAATTAAATATAACATTAAATATCATGAATTATGAAGGATTCATGATAAAATAATTAAATGGGTACTATATAAACCATTTATATGAAATTATGTTTACAAAATAACATGTGTCTCGATGAAGGATGTTTTGAGATGAAACCCTTACCTCGAGTCCAGACTTTGTCGGGTATTTCTTTTATCTCTTCTCTAACAAACATATATTAATTATTTTTTCTTTAATAAACATTTCCATGTTTACGCACTTATACTAAAACTATTTATTTCATTTACAATAATGAAATGTTTAATTACTTAATCAGTTATGTCCATGTAATGTGTTTTGGGGATTCTCAATTCATAATTTGAAAATGACATTGGTTTGTTGATTGTGGTAAAAGGGGTCATTATTCCATCATATCCATAACAATAATAATTCAATAATTATAATTTTAATTCATATATTTTAATTTTAAAAATAACCATAAATTTTAGTTATGAAAAATGAATTACGTTATAATAAAGGATATGATGGGTCATACGTACACATAAGTAACATCTCCAATTTTCAACGATCATGTTGAAAAGAAAAAAAATATCTTATATTTAAAAAATAATATTCTATAATAAATATAATATTTATTATTTAAATACACTTACAAATAACAACCATGGGATGTGTTAGTAAAAAATGAAACACATCATTTCGCAGGGTTGTAGTCTGCTGTAGATACGAACGATTTTATAATTTTTCAATGGATGGTAAATTAAGAAGTTATATGATATATTAAATTTTAATAGTTATTAATATTTCATTAATATCATATATAAAAATAAAATTCTTCATCATTAATATCTTTTAGAGGTGATGATGGAAAAAAATTCGTTAGTTTGTGAGGCAATAGTTCGCCATACACACAAGCGGTGGTTTCTTTTCCCATTTGATGGAAGAAGGAATTGATTTAATTTATTCAATTAAAATAATAAAATATAGGAATATTTTATATAATGTTGTTATTATATCGTCATTATTGAGTAATATTCGAAGGAAGTGGAATAATAAATAAAACAAAGATTTTCGGTTAATTACTATACCACTTCTTCTTGCAACCTCTTTAGGATTACACGTAAAGCCTCACTAGATTGGATTTACAATAAAAATAAAGACTATAGTAAATTTTTAAGGAATTAAGCAATTTATTTTGGCTTTTATTTTTTAAATAAAAAGTATATTTAAATTTAAATAAGAGTGGGTTGGGTTCTCCCTTATATGTGGGGGAGAGGAAACACTTGTAATGTAACACCCAAGAATTTTATGTGAAATATTTTGTTTTTATGTTATATAAATCATCAAAAAAACTTTCACTACACACAACACTATCTTGGCTTGCTTTACACGCAACCGTGGCCTTCCTCGATAGCTTGCGTCGTACGCAATACCGAGTTTCAGTAAACAATGATATGTTATTAAAATATTATTAAAACTAGCCATTATGAATAGTAATAACCAATTTTTTAAATTTTATAAATTTTATTTTTCAAAATGGACTTAATTTTTGGATTCGGAATATCGAAATTATCCTAGGGTGAAATTTTGGTATTTTTCTGAAAACATTCAATTTTTGATGAATAGTGAAACCACTAAGTGGTAGTTAAAAAACTGAATTTTTCATAAAACATAATTTTACCGCTTCTGTGAGTGGAATTTTGAAAATCTGAGAGACACGATTGATGTCTGTAAGTAAAATGTGGTTCATTGAGATGAAAATAATTTTTTTGTGAATAGTAACTTTTTACTTTTTTTTACCCCGGTTAAAAGTAAATAGGGTAATTAAGGGTAAAAATGATATTATTATTACCCTAACACATGTCCTAATTCTATTGGACAAGTGTAATTCGTCCAGAAACAACCTTAGGAATAAAATATGACCATTTAGCCCCACTTGGATTAGATTAGGACATTTATTATTAATCTATTTAAAGAAGGGTTAAAATAGTTAAAATCAAAGTTTAATAAGTAAATAATTTTTAATATGGGGTTACACATAAGATAAATTCGACTATAAATATTCATTATAAAGATAAAAAGATTTACTACATAATTGAATCTTATTTGTAATTTTTAGACGTTAAATAATTTAATTTATTTATGACACAATGATGATGCAGTAATTATCTTATTAATGAAATATTGACATAATTGATGTTATAAAAACCAAAATAAATATAATTTGAGACTTTTTATGAATTGCACTAATTTTATAAGTTAATATGACATGTTATTATTGATTTGAGTAACTTGGTTCGAAATAATCATTCTGTTATGATTTTCACAAAAATCAATTACTAAATAGTGTCAAAATTGACATAAAATAGTTTTTAAAAAACAAATTATATTACTAATTGTTATTTTATTCCTAAAAATCTATGGATCAGAACAATGACTTAGATAAGGTTATATATATTAATAATAAACAAATTGGGGTTCTTTTGGCATGATATGGTAAGTTTATTAACCTTATAGTGCAAGAAAACAAGAAGACACGGTAAAAGTTAAATTATCTAACTTAAAGTTAAATCTAAATGATAAGGTTACAATTGATACCTAAACTTTTCTAAATTATATTGGATGAGAGGATTTCGACCCCTACCCACATTATCTTCGAAATATATCAATTTGGAGCTATTAAAAACCGAATTTGACTTTATAATAAAATAATCTTTTTAGTTATTCCAAAGGTGCCCCTCTCCTCCCTTATAAAAGGGCACCTCCTCCCCCTCTTCCTCACACCACTTTGAGCCTTGAAGCTCGGCCAACCCCTGCCAATTTCTCCTCTCCACTTCCCTAGAAACATCCTATAGGTTCTGGTCTTCTTCAAAGACATATTTTAGTGCCCTAAAAGGAGGTCTCAAAGAAGCACTTCAAAGAAGAGGTAATGTCCGTTACCGATTCTTTCATCTTTATTTATTATTCCACTTATTCTTATTTAGTTGTTTCAATATGAAGTAATAAAATCAGTATCACTCACACACTATTATGTTATTATAAGTATGAAACAACCCTATTTCACCATCTATCCATCCTACGGAAAAATAAATCACCGCGCGTGCGTACGTACGGAATACCGTCTCCACGCCGTGGTGTAATCTATTTTCCACCACCACCTTACTTGGATGGGTATAATTGTGTAAATAATGACTATATATGACTATTATAAAGTGATATTGATTCTGAAATAGTATACATACACTCCAATACAATTCCACGATCATAGGAACAATATCATCACTCATGCGTACGTACGGAATACCGTCTCCACGATGTGATGCGACTCGTTCTACATGATCTTCATTTCATAATGATTATATAAATGAATTGATTGAATAAATATGATATATATTACACTAATCCCATTCTGTAAATGAGGTATCTATAACCTAAAGAGAAGAATAAGAATTTATTCGACAAAACACGCATAAGAACAAAAAGTAATAAACACCCGAATAACAAGTAGTAATGAAATATTACTAATAAGAAGCTAAGAATATGACCATATATGATATCATGACAATAATTATGATTCTGGAATAAGTCAATAACATTATTTAAATCATTATACAGGAGGTTCGGACACTTACGAAGCAAATCGAACCTAAGGTACGGGACATATCACAATCTCATTTTTATCCGAGATTGCTTATACATTGGTATTTACTGGGGTGTATTTTATCATCCGCATCCATTTTCCCTCAATATGTAATATTATTTCCATCCACCTACAATTTTTTAAAACCTATTTTACCCTTCAGTGAGTTTTTAGTAAAAGGTATGAAAGGAATCTTTTGTCGTTTTTCGTACGAGGTACTTTTTGACTTTTCCGACAAAAGTACGAGAGGAATGATTTTTTTACTTATATGGAATGAATGGATTTTTAAAACATTATTTCCAAGAAGCTTCCTTTACAATTTTTCAAGTTTATTTTTAATCAACTTCTTTTAGTTTAAAATTGTATGACATGTTAAGAAAGGAAAATGTTTTTGAATTTGAAAGGATATTTTCCTCAAGAATGGAGTTCAAGTGTTTTATCAAAATTATTTTCCATCTAAGATAATATAGGGTTCTGTTTATATCCCTATTATTACATTGATTTGATTATGTTGTGATGGAATTATTTTTTATGAATTCCCTTATCTTATATGAATTGTTTGATGATGTCACGATGTTTAACATTCTCATTTTTATTACATGGGTTATGCAATGATGTATGATTTATGATTTTGTAGCACACATAAGAATGGTATCATTATGAGATGGGTGAGACCTATATCTCCCTCCAATTCATTGGGTAAATATTTTATATCTCATGAGATAGACATGGCTAGAACGGTAGGTTATACCAGTTCAGTGAAACAGGACTGAAACGAGGAGTGAACTCGGTTCAGAAATGGACTTTGTCCACTAAGATAGTCTTGGCAATGAGTCTTGACTAATAAGAAATGATTCTCTATGGTTATGTGTGTATGCCACAATGTTTCATGTTTTATGTTATGATTATTTGGATTCCATTTCACTACTATGATTTGTCCCATGTTATGAAATTATGCTCTCTTTTGCAGGTTAAGATTTCCAAAAGTTATGTTCTTATGAATATGATGTAATTGATATTTCTTTTGTTTACCTTTACTGAGCATTTGAGCTCACCCTTTTTTATGTTTTCTTTCCTCAGGTCAGGAAGAAGTTTATTAAGTAAGTTATGCCAAAAGGGACTATATATATGATGAAATAAATCGGAGATAGTGTAGACGCTTTATGAACAAGTTGTTTATGTTTCGCAGTTTCTAAAGACATCGTACCTATATGGTCCTTTCGTGGTTTTGTTATATGTTGTAATAACTATGCTTCAATTTTGATGTATTAACAATGTATGTAAAGTATGGGTCTTTATAGTTGGTATCAGAGGAAATGTATAGTCAACCTTTGGAAACTAGGATGTGAAAGCCTTAGTAAGAACCCTAAGGATAATTCTAAGCATAGAACACAATCTTAGTGTTTTAGAAATGACCATGAATAACCTAGGATAAGTCCTTAAGTGTGAAATTTTATTCTTGATTATGTGGTTTTCCTATTATAATTAGTGTTTATCATACTATTATTTTTGGTTTTAGTCAATGGTTGGAACCCGAAGGATCCGTGTTAATGCGGAATGCGACAAGCAATGAAATGATTGTCCCCCTGAGCAACCAAACGTAATGGGAGCTGGAATAAAAAATATTGTAGCCATGCTCACACAACTTTCTCAAGCTATGAATCATGCAGGACTTCCAAACGAGCAAAGGAAGGAGCAACGTTCTGTTGAATCCTTCATGAGACAGCGTCCACCTTCATTCAGCGGGTCTATTAATCCATTAGTTGCTGAATAATGGATTAGTACTACTGAAAAGATATTTTCAGTTCTTCAATGTTCTGAGCATGATAAAGTCATCTTAGCAGTGTATCGTTTGGAAGGTGATGCTGATCAATGGTGGAATCTTATTAACAATATGAGAAAAAGGGAGGAAATTGAGTCCATGGAATGGGATGAGTTCAAGAACTTATTTTTCAATAAGTACTTCTATGATATTCTCCGAAAAAAGATGTAGAAAGAGTTTCTTGAACTAAAGAAAAAGGATGTTGAATCTACTGGTACCTATGAAGAAAATTTTACAAGACTTGTAAGGTACGCTTCTGGTATTATTATCCAACCTGATAGTAAGATCGATCAATTCTTTAGTGTCTTAAAACCAATTCTTTGAAGGGCATTAGCCATAAGGGACTTCAATAGCTAAGAGGAAATCATTTGATGTGCTCTCAAAGTCGAGATGGAGATTGGAGTAACCCATCAGTCATATGGGTTTGATAAGAAGAGGAAAATGGAATTCAAAGGAAAATCTAAAGAGCACACTGAAAAGAATATGAGCTTTCCCTTATGCTCAAAGTGTGGAAAGAAACATAGAGGGAATTGTCTTAAAGAGACAATTAAATGTTTCAAATGTGGAAAGGAGGGTCATCGGGCATTTGAATGTCACGATGATGGGAAGAAGATATCTAATGATGCAAACAAAGGAAGGGATACACAGAACGAACCTACTACACTTCAATGTTTCAAGTGCAAGGAGATGGGACATTATGCCAATAAATTCCCTAATCCAAGGGTTAATGATGATGGTCGACGACAACAAACTCTTAAGGCTAAAGACAAAGGAAAGCCACATGCAATTTCTATCAGCGATGTGGAGTACGATAACGATGTGGTGAAAGGTACACTTACTATCCACTCTAAAGTAGCAAATGTTTTATTTGATTCTCGATCCACCCACTCTTTTATTTCTGAAGAATTTTCTAAGGGTATCACCATATTACCTCAACAATTAGATGTTGAGTTAGCTGTGACAACACCTAATGGCAATACAGTCACATCAAAAGTTTATAATTCTTCTCCGATCTAAGTTTATGGGAAAGTGATTCCTGCAAATCTTGTGATCCTTCCTATAGGGGAATTTGATGTAATTCTTGGCATGGATTGGATTTCTTTATATGGAGCTCATATCAATTTCCAAAGAAGGGAAGTCACATTTCATATTCCAGATCAATCAATGATCGTCTATCAATGCAAGGATGAACATAACCTTCCAGTGGAAATTCCTTCCATCCTATGGGTCTTGATTCCACTAAATGAAGGTTATTTATCTCAAATGGTTGGTGAGAAACTCACGATTAAGAAGATTCCCATTGTACAAGAGTTTGATGATGTCTTTCCGGAGGATTTACCGGGTCTTCCACCAAATCGTGAATTTGAGTTTTCAATAGAACTCGTACTGGGTGCTTTGCCTATTTCAAAGACACCTTATAGAATGTCCCTAATTGAGTTGTAGGAATTGAAGAAGCAACTCCAAGAGAATCTTGATAATGGGTTCATACGCCCTAGTGTGTCACCTTGGGGAGCACCTGTTCGGTTTTTTAAGAAGAAAGATGGATCAATGAGACTCTGCATTGATTATCGAGAGCTTAACAAGATAACTATCAAGAACAAATATCCTCTTCCGCGCATTGATGACTTATTTGACCAACTACGCGGAGCTCAATAATTTTCCAAGATTGATCTTCGTTCAGGGTATCATCAATTAAGGGTCAAAAGGGAGGATATACCGAAGACGGTATTCCGTACAAGGTATGGACACTATGAATTTATAGTGATGCCATTTGGTCTTACTAATACCCCTGCTATCTTCATAGATCTGATGAATAGAGTCTTTAGAGACTATCTTGATCAGTTTGTGGTAGTCTTTATAGATGATATTCTTGTATATTCAAAGCGTAAGGAAGAAAATGAAGATCACTTGAGAATTATATTGAAGAACCTGAGAAAGGAGAAGCTTTATGCCAAATTTACCAAGTGTGAATTTTGGCTTCAAAAAGTTTCATTTCCGGGTCACATAATCTCAAAAGAGGGGATATCTGTGGATCCAGCAAAAACAGAGGTTATCGAAAGATGGTCGAGACCAACAACAGTAACTGAGATCCAAAGTATTCTTGGTTTGGCTGGATATTATCGACGTTTTGTGAAATATTTTTCACAATTATCTAATCCACACACGAAGTTGACTCGTAAAGGAGTTAAGTTTGTCTGGATGGAGGAATGTGAAGAGAATTTCAAGGAGTTGAAAAGAAGGTTATCCAGTGCACCTGTGATCACACTGCCTTGTAGTGGAGAAAGGTTTTTGATCTATAGTGATTCATCCAAGAAGGGATTCGGGTGTGTTCTTATGGAAAATGATATGGTGATAGCTTATGCCTCACGACAGTTGAAAATACATGAGCAAAATTACCCAACACATGATTGGGAGTTAGCTGCGGTAATCTTTGCATTAACTATTTGGAGGCATTATCTTTATGGTGAATGGTGTGATATTTATACTGATCATAAAAGTTTAAAGTATATTTTCACACAAAAGGAGTTGAATATGCGCCAAAGAAGATGGTTGGAGCTGATTAAGGATTATGACTGCTCAATCCATTACCACCCTGGGAAAGCAAAAAAGGTGGTAGATGTATTAAGTCGACAAGACCATGCTAGTTTATCCATGATTAGGATCACAAAAGATCCAATATTTATGGATTTACAAAGGATGGATCTTGGAATTATAATGGAAGGGGAAAAATCTTATCTTTCTCAAATGAATTTTCAACCATCTATTCATGTGAAGATTAAAGAGGCATAGAAAGAATATGTCAAGTTACAAAAGAAGGTGAGAAATGTTCCTGAATTCAACCTTGATTGTGATGGGATAATAAAGTTCATGAATCGGGTTTGTGTTCCTCCCATCCCGGAATTAAAGAAGGAGTTGCTGGATGAAGCTCATAGTTCTTCATTCTCTATTCATCCTTGAAGCACGAAGATGTATAGGGACCTGAAAGATTACTTCTGGTGGGATGGCATGAAAAGAGATATTTCTGAATATGTCTCTTGATGCTTGGTTTGTCAGCTAGTTAAAGCTGAGAGACAGAAGTCTAAGGGGATGTTACAACCATTACCCATACCCTAATGGAAATGGGAAAACATCACTATGGAATTTGTCACATGACTTCCTAAAACATCCAAAGGCAATAATGCTATCTGGGTCATAGTTGATCGTCTTACCAAGTCTACACACTTTATTTCTATTAGAGAAGATTTATCTCTGGATCAGCTTGCCAGGATATATGCAAAGGAAGTGGTAAGATTGCATGGAGTACCACTTTCTATTATATCTGATCGGGATCCGAGATTTACCTCGAAGTTCTGGCGAAGTCTTCAGCATACTCTGGATACAGAGTTGAGTTTCAGCACTACTTATCATCCTCAGACAGACGGTCAGTTTGAGAGAACAATTCAAACTCTAGAAGATATGTTGAGACCGTGCTCTATGTATTTGAAAGGTGGTTTGGATCAACACCTACCTTTGGTGGAATTTTCTTATAATAATAGCTTTCACTCCAGTATTCAGATGGATTCTTATGAAGCTCTCTATGGAAAGAAATGCAGGACTCCAACTTGTTGGGATGAAGTTGGGGAAAGAAATCTATTAGGACCTGATCTCGTTGATGAAATGGCAGAAAAGGTCAGATCTATTCAACAACACATAAGAGTAGCTCAGAGTCGACAGAAAGTTTATGTCGACAACCGAAGAAAAGACCTAGAGTTTGAAGTGGGTGATAAAGTGTTCTTACGAATATCTCCCTGGAAGAGAGTCGTGAGATTTGGAAAGAAGGGAAAGTTGAGCCCTAGATATATCGGTCCTTTCGAAATACTGGATCGAGTTGGGAAGGTAGCTTACTGATTGGCGCTTCCACCGAATCTCTCTCAAGTTCACGATGTGTTCCATGTTTCTCTCATGAGAAAGTACATACCTGATCCTTCACATGTACTTAGCTTAAAAGTTGTACCGTTGGAGCAAGATCTTTCTTATGAAGAACAACCGATAGAGATTCTGGATCGTAGCGAAAATGTCCTATGAAGCAAGACCACTCGATTGGTGAAAGTTTTATAGAGGAACCACCAATTAGAAGAAGCTATATGGGAGCTTGAGGATATGATGAGGGAGGGGTATCCTCGTCTGTTTGTTACAAAGTGACGAATTTCTAGGGCGAAATTCATTTTAAGGGGGGTAGAATGTAACACCCGAGACATTGATGTGAAATATTTTGTTTTTATGTTATATAAATCATAAAAGGAATATTTCACTACACACAAAACTAGCTTGGAATGCTTTACACGCACCCGCGGCCTTCCTTGATAGCTTGCGGCGTACGCAATACCGAGTTTCAATAAACAATAATATGCTATTAAAATATTATTAAAACTAGCCGTTATGAATAGTAATGACCACTTTTTTAAATTTTATAAATTTTATTTTTTAAAATGGACTTAATTTTTGGATTCAGAATATCGAAATTATCCTAGGGTGAAATTTTGGTATTTTTCTGAAAACTTTCAATTTTTGATGAATAGTGAAACCACTAAGTGGTAGTTAAAAAACTGAATTTTTTATAAAACATAATTTTACCGCTTCTGTGAGTGGAATTTCGAAAATCCGAGAGACACGGTTGATGTCAGTAAGTAAAATGTGGTTCAATGAGGTGAAAATAATTTTTTGGTGAATAGTAACTTTTTACTTTTTTTTACCACGGTTAAAAGTAAATAGGGTAATTAAGGGTAAAAATGATATTATTATTACCCTAACACATGTCCTAATTATATTGTACAAGTGTAATTCAACCCAAAACAACCTTAGGAATAAAATATGACCATTTAGGCCCACTTGGATTAGATTAGGACATTTATTATTAATCTATCTAAAGAAGGGTTAAAATAGTTAAAATCAAAGTTTAATAAGTAAATAATTTTTAATATGGGGTTATACATAAGATAAATACGACTATAAATATTAATTATAAAGCTAAAATGATTTCATACATAATGGTATTTTATTTGTAATTTTTAGACATTAAATACTTTAATGTATTTATGACACAATGATGATGCAGTAATTATCTTATTAATGATATATTGACATAATTGATGTTATAAATACCCAAATAAATGTAATTTGAGACTTTTTATGAATTACACTAATTTTATAGGTTAATATGACATGTTAGTATTCATTTAAGTAACTTGGTTTGAACTAATCATTCTGTTATAATTTTTACAAAAATCAATTACTAAATTGTGTCAAAATTGACATAAAATAGTTTTTAAAACACATATTATATTACTAATTGTTATTTTATTTCTAAAAATCTAAGGTTCGGAAAAATTACTTAGAGAAGGTTATATATATTAATAATAAACAACTTGGGGTTCTTTTGGCTTGATATGGTAAGTTTATTTACTTTATAGTGTAAGAAAACAAGAAGACACGGTAAAAGTTAAATTATCTAACTTAAAGTTAAATCTAAATGATAAGGTTAAAATTGATACCTAAACTTGTCTAAATTCTATTAGGTGAGAGGATTTAGACCCCTACCCACCTTATCTTAGAAATATATCAATTTGGAGCTATTAAAAACCGAATATGACTTTATAATAAAATAATATTTTTAGTTATTCCAAAGGTGCCCCTCTCCTCCCTTATAAAAGGGCACCTCCTCCCCCTCTTCCTCACACCACTTTGAGCATTAAAGATCGGCCATCCCCTGCCAATTTCTCCTCTCCACTTCCCTAGAAACATCCTAGAGGTTCTGGTCTTCTTCAAAGACCTATTTTAGTGCCCTAAAAAGGAGGTCTCAAAGAAGCACTTCAAAGAAGAGGTAATGTCTGTTACCGATTCTTTCATCTTTATCTATTCTTCCACTTATTCTTATTTAGTTGTTTCATTATGAAGTAATAACATCAGTATCACTAACATACTGATATGTTATTATAAGTATGAAAAAACCCTATTTCACAATCTATCAATCCTACGGAAAAACAAATCACCGCGCGTGCGTACGTACGGAATACCATCTTCACGCCGTGGTGTAATCTATTTTCCACCACCACCTTACTTGGATGGGTATAATGGTGTAAATAATGACTATATGTGACTATTATAAAGTGATATTGATTCTGATATAGTATACATACACTCCAATAAAATTCCACGATCATAGGAACGATATCATCACTCGTGCGTACGTACGGAATACCGTCTCCACGATGTGATGTGACTCATTCTACATGATCTTCATTTTATAATGATTATATAAATTAATTGAATGAATGAATATGATATATATTACACTAATACCATTCTGTAAATGAGTAATCGATAACCTAAAGAGTAGAATAAGAATTTATTCGACAAAACACGCATAAGCACAAAAAGTAATAAACACCCGAATAACAAGTAGTAATGAAATATTACTAATAAGAAGCTAGGAATATGACCATATATGATATAATAACAATAAGTATGATTCTGGAATAAGTCAAAAACATTATTTAAATCATTATACAGGAGGTTCGGACACTTACGAATCAAATCGGACCTAAGGTAAGGGAAATATCACAATCTCATTTTTATCCGAGATTGCTTATACGTTGGTATTTACTGGGGTGTATTTTATCATCCATATCCATGTTCCCTCAATATGTAATATTATTTCCATCCAACTACAATTGTTTAAAACCTATTTTACCCTTCGGTGAGTTTTTAGTAAAAGATATGAAAGGAATCTTTTGTCGTTTTTCGTATGAGGTACTTTTTGACTTTTCCAACAAAAGTACGAGAAGAATGTTCTTTTTAACTTATACGGCATGAATGGATTTTTAAAACATTATTTCCAAGAAGCTTCCTTTACAATTTTTCAAGTTTATTTTTAATCAAATTCTTTTAGTTTAAAATTGTATGACATGTTAAGAAAGGAAAATGTTTTTTAATTTGAAAGGATATTTTCCTCAAGAATGGAGTTCAAGTGTTTTATCAAAATTATTTTCCATATAAGATAATATAGGGTTCTGTTTATATCCTTATTATTACATTGATTTGATTATGTTGTGATGGAATTATTTTTATGAATTCCTTTATCTTATATGAATTGTTTGATGATTTCATGATGTTTAAGATTCCCATTTTTATTATATGGGTTATGCAATGATGTATGATTTATGATTTTGTGGCACACATAAGAATGGTATCATTATGAGATGGGTGGGACCTATATCTCCCTCCAATGCATTGGGTAAATATTTTATATCTCATGAGATAGACCTAGATGGAATGGTAGGTTATACCTGTTCAGTGAAACAGGACTGAAACAAGGAGTGAACTCGGTTCAGAAATAGACTTTGTCCACTAAGATATTCTTTTCAATGTGTCTTGACTAATAAGAAATGATTCTCTATGATTATGTGTGTGTTCCAAAATGGATCATGTTTTATGTTTTGATTATTGGGATTTCATTTCACTACTATGATTTATCCCATGTTATGAAATTATGCTCTCTTTTGCAGGTTAAGATTTCCAAAAGTTATGTTCTTATGAATATGATGTGATTGATATTTCTTTTGTTTACCTTTACTGAGCATTTGAGCTCACCCTTTTGTATTTTTTCTTTCCCCAGGTCAGGAAGAAGGTTATTAAGTAAGATATGCCAAAAGGGACTATAGATATGATGAAATAAATGGGAGACAGTGTAGACGCTTTATGAACTAGTTTTTTATGTTTCCCAGTTTCTAAATACACTATACCTATACGGTCCTTTCGTGGTTTTGTTATATGTTGTAATAAGTATGCTTCAATTTTTAAGTATTAACAATGTATGTAAAGTATGGGTCGTTATATGTAAATTTTGAAAATGAAAATTATACCCATGTTTTACACAGTCCAAAAAGATCATAAATAGATCATTTTAAAACATTATATGGTATAGGGTTTAAATATATTAATATAATGTAATGTGGAAAAACATTCCTTTATTTTAACCCGTATTATTTTTGTTTTACTCATCGTTAAAACAGTTTTACATTAACTGTAGTATTTAATTTTTTCCATTTTTATTAATAATTTAAAGAAACATTATGTTAAATTATTTATATAATATAAATAATCAGGATTAAAAATACTTGATCTATTTTTTCAAAATTCAATTCACAAAATTGTAATAATTTAATTTAAAATTAAACACGAGAATGAGATGAAAAAACGATTTCCCAAAGAAAATTGTTTCATAAACATAAGAAATTTTTATATACAAAATTAAACGAAAAATTGATTAAAATGACCTAAATAAAATTAATAAAATAATAAAATAATAATTTTACTTTTAATTAATTTTAAATAAAATATAACTTTTCAAATTATTTACTCGAAAATTTAGTTTTCAAAAAAACTAGTATTTTTAATTATTTATTAAAAAAATAATCCTCTTTGGAAAATCCCAAAAATTAAACCTAATAAATTTTTTAAATGTTTATTCCAAAAATTTGATTTATTATTTTCAAATAAATTATCTAAAAGTGGAAATTTTAATTTTTATTATTTTCTCACAAAAAATAGTACAAATAACTTTTTGAGGAAAAAGTATTCTTTAAGCCTATAAAGACATTACCAGGAATTGTGTACATATTTATCAATATATTTTATGTATCCATCATTCATAATTTTCAAAAAAAATTTATTCAAATTCATACTAAAAAATCTAATGGCTTGGTTAAAATGGTCAGGTTTAAATAATAATATTTTAATAGTATACCATGGTTCATTTAAACTCATTGTTGCATTTTTTATACACTATAAAGTATGGTGTTCTTTTAAAATATTTGGGTGATAAAATATATATATATATATATATATTATTATTTTTTTATCCCATTCTTTTACATTTAAATCATGGATTCCCTTTTAGTTAGTTCTAGATTCTTCCATCTCATTGAATCCAATCAATTATTCTCAAGATTCATGTGCATCATGTAATTTTTGATTTAATTATCGTGTTTCACATGTGCCTTCTCCCCAATAGTAAATTTTACCTGACCCCTTCCATTCTAGTAGGGTGATTCATTTTATTTAATTCTTATAATTTATATATATATATTGAGAGTAAAAGGGTCTTGAATCCTTGTTGGTTCATGTTATTGAACTTAGAAAAAATATTTTCATCATTTTTTTTATCGGATCGAGATTTTGGTATATAGTTGATGCTACTATGATTGATCATAGTAATATTTAGATTATTGGTAGAAATAATTATTCATGGTTTTTGAATTGGTATAAAATAATAATTAAATAGATTAAAATTAATAAATCAATGATATTATTACAACTGATCAATTTATAATTTTTATCTTCAAATACTTAATAACTAATCCTTGGAAAAGAGTTATTAAATAATTTAAATAATTATTTATTAACTACAATTACTTTTATTTTTTATTATGATACTTCTGATTCATTTTTATCCTGTGATTTCAACATTATTAAATAATATGATACATCCTCATTCTCAGGTTGACTATAAGTTCCCATTGTAATTATAACTCTTTTATGAAATAGTTTGTCTGGATCTTATTTTCTCAAGTCTCTCTTATTCTTTGAAACATTTTTTCCAATTTTATACTAAAAAATCATGATAGTTCATCTATATGCACTTATATCCATCTGTGAATGAAGTACTCAAATCTAGTTTTTTTATTTTTTTTCTTTACTACTTTAGTTGTTTTGATATTTTGAAAAACATGTATGCATTTATATTAAAATCTAATGCTTTTGTGATTCTTAATTAATAAATAATGACTCATTATATAATGTTTTCAATTATTAATATTTTTTCATAATGGTAATGTGTCTATGAAATATTTTATCTTTTGTATTTATATATGGAACCTTTATTTATAAATGTAACGATCATACCATATTAAAATGATTATCATTTTTATTATCATTCAAGAATTAAATTATATTTTTTATGAAACAAATTTAGTGATTTTTTTTTCAATATTATAAATATGATTTCAATATACATATATTTTTTCCATTGAAATATTTTCATTTCCATTATATACACGATACTTAGAATCAATATTCAATATTAATTCATTTTCTTGAAATGATTTTCCCTTAATTTTTTATGGAATTTATTTTTAGTTCATTTACTTTCTACAAAATAAATGGTTTGATATTTTGGAATTCATTAAAACACCACAATAATTTATTATTATATATCTCATGAATGGATGTCCAGTTATGACCTATAGAATCACTAACAACAATTGGTATTAAAACACTATTACAAAATTTGACAGTGTTAATAAAATTTAAAATCAAATTCAGTGATTTGTAAAATGAATTTAATATAAGTAGTGTTAAGATGCATGAAATTTAATTTTATTAGAATTTTATCTATTCCCTAAGTGATCTTAATAATAAGGTAATCATATTATCCATCAATTGGAAATAGCGTATGTCTTGTTTATATATACCCTATAATTACATGGAAGGGATCAAAGAATTTTCTTATTACCTTTATGTAAAGATGTGCACCATAAAAAATGATAGTGAACTAAAAAAGTATCCATTTTGATTAAATTAGGATACCTCTACATGAAAAAGTTATTATTTATAAAAATTTACAGAAAATCAGAACTCTACACATTAAAAGTTTTACCTTGTATAGTAGAATGGGCATATATGAATGAGTTTGTATACTGATAGTCATGTGAATGTTAAGGATGATTGTATTTTTATAAGTGATAAAACATACTATATATTAATAATAAATAGAGCTAATCAAGATTTAGAAATGTAATTTTATATTAATTTTGGGATTTTACTAATTTTATGAGGGAATAACCAAAGAATAAAACATAAATAGAGTATAGTGTCCATCCTAATTTAGTATGTTCTTGTTTTAATAATGTTTATTGCATTTAAAATCATTCTAGTATTCCCATAAGATTATAGTTTGATAAACTCTAGGGGTTCCAAAAATTTCCTAGGAGGGCTTATTTATCAGGAAACAAATGCAATTGATATGAGAGTTATTTTTAAATAGTTTTATTATGGAATATCATGGGAAGAGGTTTGGTGATGATTAAACCAGATGAAAACATTATTTGGAAATCTTTTAGTGATATTAGAGAGGTGACTTAGACATAGAACATGATAATTTTAGGAATTTAGATCAAGGTGGATTTAATTTATTTAGTATCTACTGTAATGGAATCTATGGTGTATTATAACGTTCATGATAAGTCTCCTTAGGAGTAGTTATGTATAAGAATTATAGTGATACCAGATTGAGTGCAGAAACTTTTTTGGAATGGGATAGTATATTGTTGTCTCATATGGAGGATATTATTTTCTTTTTTATACTCACTATGAATTTATGCTAATTTTAGTATAACATAGTGAGGTTTCAATTTTTTTATAGTTGGGGTTATCATTTGAGTCAATTTTGAATCAACTGAGTGTTACGTTTCCTAAAGTTATACTAAAATGGTTTATTTTTTTATTTATTATGTTATTTTATATTTTCATGACTTGTTCTATGATAACATTTATATTTGAGTGATATTAACGAAACTAATATGTTTAAGATTCTATTCCATACATTTTAGTGATTTGATACTACATTAGTTGTTGATGTTTTACATGGGTTTAGGAGGTTTGTTAGAAAATCTAGCTGGTATCATCTCCTAGTGATGTTAAAAATTGGTTTTAAATTCTTATTAGGGTTTATAGTTGGAATTTTATGTAATTAATTTGGGAATATTTGAATCACCTTCATATATTCTAATGATGTTTTTTTATAAAATATAATAAATTCTATTTATTATTGGACTTATTTATTATTTATGTTATTAATAATTAAAACTATAATCAATTTCATAGTACTATTAGTGCATCATGAGAGTTGGATATGTGTATTTATTTTTAAATTTAGGGATTTGTGAAAAAAATTCAAGTTAAGTTTCATTATCTATTGAATTTTTAAAATAAAAATTATTTCAATGCACAATGATTTTTAAATATGAATTTATAATAAGTGGAAAATTAATTCTATAAAAAAAATAATTGTGATAGGGTTTTTATTTTGGTTGGGCTTCTATTTACATTGACCATCAGTTTTCTAGTACTTATTCTTAACTACATCATGTTGTCATGTTATGTGTTAAATAATTTTTTAATTCTAACATGTTTTCATGATCCACCCTTTTAAGAACCCCCCGTAAGAGAATAGTAGATATGAGTGTGACCCATAAATGACACCTCTAATAGGCAAAGAGTAGATGACTATCATAGAGGGAATATAACACATAAATGTGGGAATTGGAATCATAAATCTAAAGGAGAAAATATAAACTAGAAATAAACTACATGTATTTAAAATAAAACAAAATCAAAATTCAATGAGAACTTCATACATAAATGAGGTCAAAAAATCAACAAGAAAAGTTCTATGTTAGTGCCTCTGATGACATCTCCAAACCCCAAGCTATAAATTTCCATCATGATCAAAATTAAACACCTTGGAAACTGAATATATATATATAGATATATATTTATGTGTGGGTGATAATAAATTTATATTTAGTAGGATCCACCCTAAAACCTATCATGAAAATTTTTGGACTTCATTATTATTACGTTGTGAATAATAGCCTAAATAATTCTCACCTATATAAAGTTAATTATCACCCAACTTCACTAATAATTACTCACCCAATATATCATACAAGTATTGGTACATAGTATAAAAAGAATATATGTCCTAAACATATCCCATATTGAAACAACCATATATTTCATGATATATTTCTCATTAAATAAATTTAAATTTTAAATATATTTCTTTACTTGGGACATAGTTTTTAAACGAACAACGATATAGTATTAATATATTATTATTTAATATGAGAGTTTTCCCCTAGATGTTGGATATGATTGTATGAATAATACTAACTAAATTATGAAAATTAATTATTTATATATGATTTCATTAGTTTTAAAGTGGTTAGACATTCAAATAAAATCCTTTAAAGGAAAAAATAGTTGTTTTTTAAAAAAAATGGTATTTATGCACACAATGTGTTTTTATATTAATAAATTAAATTTATCTCTACTAATGAATAATTTTAATTAAATAAATAGATAATATATTAAATAAAATATTTTAACATTTATCTAATTGTTTTACATTTCAAATAATTATGCTAAACTCAGTTTTATGCATAAATATTTCTTTTGCTAAAAACAGTTTTATTGTATTTTAAGTAATTATTTTAAACTGAATTTATGACACTTATTGAAATTTAAAATGTTAAAATGTATTCCATATTTTTAATCATTATAATTTATATAATTTATTAATGTAAGCTTAAATTTTTTCTATAATGAAAAGTTACTATAGTAAAAATCATGTCACTGTAGTAAGGGTTAAATGGGTTAAAAGGTGAGTTAACATAACAAATATAGTTTAAAATATCAGGAAAAAAATGTTTTAATTTTATTTTATGGTTATGAATATAACTTATCCTTTTTAACACAATATGTTTCAATTTTTATACACTTTACTTCACTATGAAATTAATAAATTTTTATCTTTTTTATTATTTCAAAGTGTGTCATCTCCCTCCCTTATAAAAGAAAAATACATATCCAGTATTAATCACTCTTAATAAGCTTTATATATCATCCAATACCTAGAAAAACATTCCTAAAATCCCTCCACATAATCTATTGGTCCTTTTTATCATAATATCATCCTTTCATGGCATAAGGTGCAAGCCCAAGGATGTTTCCCCACGAATAAGTATTACTCTTAACCAAGTACTCTCAATTTCATTTTTTCTTCCAAAATATATAAAACTATTATATCTAAAATATAATATTTAATAAAATATTATAAATATACTAAGATATTATTATTCAAAAAATTTACACCACCTTTCCATCAAATAGGAAATGAAAGTATTGATCGTGTGTAGATCTGGACTACCACCTCTATATAGTGACATGATTAATTTTCCTTCACCATCATTCATGAATGCTTAGTATGATGGATTTAATTTTCATGTATAATATTTATGAAATAATTATAAGTATATAATTATAATATTTTACCTTCCTTCTTACCATTCATTCTATTATAAAAGTGAAATGCCACTTGTGCATACGTGTGGACTTCCACCTCCACAAAGCAATGTGGTTTTTTCATCACTAATTTATGTGAATAATCATAAAACTGTTTATGAAGAATAAATATAACAATTATATCATGATTAAAATTATTTACATGATTAACCATGACCAATTTTCATGTTCCAGAACAATCATACCAAAACATGCATGGAAAACGAATAGTTTTTCACCGGAATGCTCATTTTAATAAATATATTATTAATAAAATGGTACTTGGAAATTATAAATTAATGATAAATCATTATGTTTGTATGAATATGGTTTTATAATATATTTATTGTATATATATATTTATCATTTATGATATTATATCACGAATGATGAAATATGGGACTTGAGGTAAGGGTTTATGTTATAATCTCATTTCATTTTAGGATCATCTATGCTAAATTTCCATTGCGGGAAATTATATGAAAATTATATATTAAACCCTATCTATTTTATAATACTCTTAATATTTCTATAATATTTATGTATTAGGACCATTTTCCATTATTTGGTACTTAAAATAATTGATAGAATGTTTTTAATAAAATATCGACCTAATTTCCTCTTTGGTCATCAATATTTTTCATCCAAATATATTTTCTTAAATATTATTTAACATTGGTTTTTACCAATACATGAATTTACTTAAAAATTTCACTTTCTTTACATTATAATGTATTTTAAAAAATTAAGTGAATTTTTTTTAATGAACCATTTTGAACATTTTTTATATATTTTTTGAAGGAATGAAAAGATTGTTCTCTTTTAATATATACGATATAAAAATATTTCACCATGGTCAAGACGATTTTCTGCTTGAATCTTACATTAAATGAGTCCATTTTTAAATTAAATAAAAACTAGTTTCCTAATATTAATGTAATTTTCAGCTAAAATATATTCAAAATAAAAGGATATTTTTATCATATTTCCAAAGAATGGTTTTAATATTGTTTATAATGTATTTTTTATCTATATAAACATCATTTAAGAATTTCTATGATTTACTGGGGATAAAATCTTATAATATCATCCATTGTATTTCTAAGAATGCCTTATGGTGATGATGTTTTAAGGTTGATTACATGGAACTTATTTCTTTTGTAGAGGTTAATTAAGTTATGATGAAATCGTCTTCTTTTCCATGGGGTATGCTATGAAGAACTGTTTCTAAAACTATTTTATTTTCCATGATATATTATATAATAATATGATTATATAATGATATGATGATATGATGGCTATTTATGATTCTATGACACCCACACACACACACACACATATATATATATATATATTGGTTTCATTATATGATGTGTGTGATCAGAATTATATATCCCAACAATACATTAGGTAAAATGAATATCTCATGAGATAATATGTGTTAGAATTTGGAGTGAACCTAATTTATTAAGGGTCTCAGTCCAATAAGATAATCTTAGGAGTGAACCTTTACTTGGGAAATGATGGAATAATGTGTAAACACAATACACTATGATAGTCTTGGTAGTGATTCTTATCTAAGGAAATGATTTTATATGCTTATTTAAATGAAAAAATATTATGTCATATGCTTATGATATATTCTCATTGATTATGAATCATTATTTATGATCCTAAAATTTTAAAACTTATGAATTCTATTACGAAAAATACTTTTTCCGAGATTTATGATTACTGATCTTTGACTTATTGGGTATGGTATTTGTATGTCATGATCATTTTATTATAACCTTATACTTATATTATGCTCACTTACGATCCTTGATTTATATCACCTATATTTAACCTTAATTATCATCTAATCTCATCCTTTCTTATGTATCATTTCCTATACATTTCAAGAAAGGGTTTAAGGAGATTACATATAATAAGTATTATATGTGAGAAGATATTTTTGGGATATGTTGATTATCTGTCATAAAATAAGATAGTTATGTATCTAGTCTCCAAACACACTAAACCTTTATAGTTATAGGGTATGAGTTATTTTTAGATGTCTTAAATATTCATCTAAATTTTTTATTATCTATTTGTGTTATACATGGGTCACGTCTATTTGTGTTCGAGCAAGGTTTAATTATTTTTATAGATTATGATTACATTTTTTTAAAACCCTAGGGATGAGTCTAAGCATAGGATAATAACATAATTATTTGGTAAATTAGTGATTGTTTTTATTAGAAAATAAATCCCTTTTATGATATTATAATGTGGATGCATTTTTGGAAAAGATTTTTTGACACCCTCAAGATTTTAAATTATGTTTCTTCTTTAAAAAAAATTTAATCACTTTGATATAATATAGTGCACAGAACACCGAGATTAAATGAACTCCAAAATATTATTATTTTAATATGACCATTATAACATATCCATTAAACTAGACAGAATGCATACTATATACTGAATTATTAAATATATAAAATTTTAACTCATTATTACTGTATTAATAAATTATTTTTTAATATTCATATAGTTTTTATTAAAGAAAAAATTTTATTCAAATATATGTTTTCTTCAAAAATAAATTTTAATTTTTTCTATGAGAGAAAATATATATTTACTTTTTTAACACATTTATAAAGTATATTTGAAAAACATAACATAATTTTTTGATTTATAATGTCAAAATTATATTATTACTAATTTTTTCTATTTTTTTGAAAATTTTATTTTTCTAATGAATAATAAAAAAATACTTAAAATTTTAAAAGCATCATTTTCTTTATATTTAAAAGTCATTTTATTTTTATAAATTAATCTACAATTAAAATAATTAAATTTTAGTTATATATAATCAAATTAATTAAATTTTAAAAAACTTTATACATATTTTGGTAAAGGTACATTTTATTCCTTAAAACACATTCATTCAAAAAAAAACTATTTTTCGTTGTGTTTTGATAGTTTCATTTTAAAATTAATTTTTAATACATCTATATTTAGAATTTAAAATAATTTGTTTTCTATTTTGAATCATGAATTCAATAATTAGGTTATAATATAATTTTTATTTTTATGCATTAAAAATATATCTTGGAATAAAAATGATTTATCACAGTATAGGTAAAATAATATAACATGTTAAAGTTGAAAGTTAGAAACTTAGAATACCTAAGCACAACAACATTAAATGTGAATTTTATGTGTTTATTTCCCTTAAAAAACCTTTGAAATATTAATTATTATCCAAATTAATTGAAATTAACTCATACCAAATGTGGTTAGCTTTAAATATAAAATAATCATTATTTAATCACTTAATACCACCCCTCCTCAAGTGTAAATACCACCCCTCACCAAAACATTTCTCCTCACAGCCCTTGAAACTTTTCAAATATCTTCAAAACCCTCTCTTCCCCACTCTACCTACATCCAAGTGATTATGGTCTCACCCAAAGACTAATTCCAAGTTTCATAAGGGGTCTTTCAAGGAGATGATATTCATGAGGTAACTTTCTCAATAGCCTCTCTTAATTTATTTTATTCTTATACCATCTCTTCACCTTCTTCATCCATAAATTCCAAATAAATCCAATATCATTTATATAATTGAATTTTATATGTATGATGGAATATATTATATCAATCCCTTTTCTTATCTCCTCTTATTCAATGAAATGAAAGCACTGTCCAAATTATGGTGTTTAACCACCTCTGTGGAAAATAATTTTTCAATTTCCATTATCACCATCAAGTCTATTCATATAAGTGTTATAATAGTTAATAATATTTTAATAGGTATATTATAACATATTTCATGTTTTTTTAACTATTATAAAGACATAATATTAAATAAAATGAAACTTGTTCGCGATGGTGAGAAAAATTAGAAAAATAAACTAAACATTTATCATTAATGTTTTGTCAAATTAATCATCCTCAAAATAGAAATAAAAATGAGGTTATGTACCATTTAAACGTTTTTATGTTCATGAATATAATTTCATCTCACCTCCAATGTTTTATTTCCATTTGATAAGCAAATCCATAATTATACATAATTTAACCGACCATGAAACCATGAAATGAACACACCTAAAACAATGAAAATAATGAAATTTTATTAATCGATGGGTGGTAAGATGTTATAAAAGTATCAAATAAGGTATTATAAATATGATATGATTATATAATTAATTAAAAAAACCCTTAAACCTTTATATATGAATTTAAAGTATGAAAAACTAAAGGGAAGCATTATTTAAGGGTTCCTCGTCTCATGGTTACTTATGTTAGATATATTCCTTATTCACCACTTATTTTTTTATTTGGGGTATATACTGACCATTGATATATAATATAAAAAATATAATTATATTCATGGAATTAAATGATTTATTTGATAATTATTAATTTTATTAGGCATAGGATTCGGATGATTAGAATGTGGTAAGGGGTTTCTTAACTCGATTTCCATTCTGTGGGGTAAACTTCTTCTTTATTGATTATGTGAAGATAAGATTGTGTTTGAAATAAATTTTTATTATCTTATTTTTTATTTAAATTTTTTTATTTAAAATTACAGATGATTCACATAATCGATTCAAATGATTAATTGGAACTTCAATGATATTATATTTATAAGGGGATTTCTTTTAAAAAATTTCTTTTTTAAATTTCCCTTTAAAAAATATTTCTTCCATGTCTACGTGTTATAAACAAAATGAAATATTTATTACTTTTATCTTGTAATTTTTTAAATTCATTTTTACCCATGGTTGAATTTTTACAGAATAGTTTTGAGTGATTTTTTTCATTTTCTAAATGAGGTTTGTTGTGACTTTTCAGAAAAAAAATACTGAAGGAATTTTTTTTACTTTTATCGAATGAGTTTCTTTTCGTGTCATCATGATGCATTAATGATTTTATGTCTCCTTTAAAATATTAAAATGTTATTTTCAAGTAAATTTTTTTCCTTTATAGTTGTCTAGATCTTTAAAAAGAAATGATTTTTAAATGAAAATATTATTTTTTTAATAATTATTTCATGTGATATTTCAAAATTATTTTTCATCTAAGATAACAGTATTTGGTGGTACTTATGATTTTTTGGGGATATTATTCAAAGATACTATCCTTATTCTCTTTGTGGTTGGTTTATGTTTATGATGTAATGGTATTTATAAAACCCATTTTTTCATTACTTCTTGTATGATGAATGATTTATGTTCTTTTGGAACACATATGTAGGGTTTATATTATGTTATGGGTTGGACCTATATCTCCCTCCAATTCATTGGGTCAAGCATTATGTCTCCTGAGATAATAATTGTAAAAAAAGTAGATGGGCTTGACCCACTAGGGGAAATTTCTCTATACTAATCCAATATGAGAAAAATGTGAATCATTATCCACTATATGAAAAACAAATTTCTTGATCCACTATATTGACGGTATTATTAGTAATGCTTTACATATGATATGGTTTTATATATTAATAACAGTGAAAAACTTTTATGACATTATCTTAAGGATCTATATTGAATTATAATGATTTATCACTCATGTGGTCCACGTTTTCTAAAATAATAGTTTTAATTCCATGAATCATGTTTATGGTCTATGATAGATTGGGTATAAGATTCATAAGATATGATCATGATCATATAACCCTATTATTACATTATAATTTAATATGATCATGGATTGATATCTACTATTTTTATCCTTATTGAGCATATTATCTCACTATTTATTTTGTTTCATTCCCCTAGGATATGAAGAAAGGCATTGTGTATGATATGTCAAAATGGGTCATAGTTATAAAGGAATAAGTGGTAGATAATGTAGAATTTTTATAAATGAGTTGTTTTTGTTTCCAAGATTCCATATACACTAAAACCATACAATTATTGTGTATATTCTTTATGTTATGTAATGAAAATTCATCTATTTAGATGTAATATATATGTATGAAAGGAATGGGGTGTTATAGTTGGTATCGAAAAAAGGTTTAGTTAACTTTAGAAACTAGGATAAAAAATCTTTATTAAGAACCTTAAGGGTAAGCCTAGGTTACAATCCATATTTTTTATAACTATCATAAATAACCATGGATTAAACCCAAGGTATCATATATTTAAATTTTATATGAAATGGTTGTTGATTACGTGTTTTCCCAATATGATTATTGTTGCTCCCACAATACTTTTATGGGTTTTTAAAAATGTCTTGAAGTAGTAGGATTCATGTCAATGGTGAATGTGATAGGAAATGGAATGATCTTCTTCATGAGAAACCAAATTAAACATGAGTGTGAAGGAGAAACCTAATTTTTATTCCTAAAAATTTAAAATCATACTATGATCGATAATTTCAACTTTTCTGAGTTTCTTATTCTATATAATAAGAGAATGATAGAGTTTCATTGTAACCATAGAGGAAATAATGTTCAATTTTCCTTCTGTAAAGCATGTGGGCAATGGAATCATGGGGAATGTGTCAAAGGAACATGAATATGCTTTAGGTTTGGAAAATAAGGACACAAATCATGTAATTGTAAAGGAAAAATAAAAGTTTTAGTTAATGTAATGGTTAATAATAATGTTACTCATACGCTATCATAGAATGTAAAACTTTTTAAATGTGGAATGTAACGTAATTATAAAAATCTATCCCCTAGGGGGAAAGATCAAGAATATAATCAGAATGATTTTATGATTAAATATTGACGATAAAATGAATGACATATGATATTGAATAAGTGTTAAGGAATAAAACAATAATGCGTTGTTAATAGTTTAAGAAGGAACTGGAATGAAAGAGTGTTTATTTATTTGAATTATAGAATATTGTTATAGGAGTACTTTTATGGTACTATGGAATAATGAAACATCTAAGGATTGTTCTGCTGTAGTTTTTACGTAATTATTAGAAAGTATATTTTGAATGATACAGGTAACCATGATAAGTGATTGAGGTGGTAAGGTGGTTTTTTCAGATAACACATCATTAATGGAATTATAACACTTAATATGTTCATGATTTTGGGATAATAATGAGAAAAAAGGATGTTTGTTTATGATAATTTAAATAGAATAGTGTTGAAGAACTTGGAACTAATTATTAATATGATTAAAAGTTAGTTTATAGTCAAAGATTATATAATTTTTGGATTTATGGTATGAGGTAAGAGTTAATTTTTCAATGCATGCATGTCTTAACTATGGTTTTATGGAAATTCAGGTTTCTACCATGTTTTAATGGAATACATGATAATGATTTTAACATGTTTGGTGTGTTAATTAAGAGATACATGTAGTTCTTTTGGGGGATTACTGATAATTTTATTTTTTAAATTTAGTGAACTTCATTCTAAAGTTTATGATTTTAATTTTTTGGAAGGTTCATAAGGGTAACAATTTATGACTTTGTTTACATTGAACTTTGGATGAGTTTTTAGGTATTAATGTATTAAACTACAAGTTAAATATGTATGAATATTGGATAACCTAGGATCACTATTTTGTTATGATAAATAGAGACATATGGACTGACTTGACATCCCATTATGGATCTAGTGATCCACTAGTTCTTCAGGAATTACAATTTCAACTTCATTTGTTGGAGTAATAAATGAATCCAAAATTGATCAAGGATCAAAAAAAGAGTGATATTTTACTTATTAGATGAAATCATGTAAGTATATCTTCTCAAATTATTTTGAAATAAAATTTTATACAATTATCATCATTTATGTTGATATCCATGAACATTTTTAAATCTATTTGATATATGGTTTTGTAGATATTAACCTTATAATGACCATGTTATCTATCATTATTCATCCGAAATTTATAGTTATAATTATATTCTATGTCTATATTTTCACTTTCCACTAATATTCTCTTAATAAAAATTCTATATTTGTGGTAATCATCACCTTTTAACATTCCCTATTTTTAAGAAGAAGTTTTATTGACCCTATATATGATGTGGGTTTCCCATAAAGAAATTTTCAAACATCTGTGTTTTATTTTTAATGTTTAATTTTAAATTTTAAGGATGCAATATTTTTTACCATATCAGGATGGTATCTTGTCTAATTTTTTTTCCACGGAATCTCTCTCAAGTTCATTATGTGTTCTATGTATCTCTCTTAAGGAAGTATATAACTGATCCTTCACATATAATAAACTTATAGTTTCTACCACATAAGTAATATATTTCTTATGAATAAAACATTATAGATATTATGGATCATATAGATAAATATCTAAAAAACAATAACACTCACTTGGTTAATGTTATGTAGAGAAACCGTCAATTTTAAAAAGCTACGTGGGAACATGAGGATGTGATGAGGTAGAGGGATCCTCATATATTTGTGTCCAAGTAATAAATTTTGAGAGATAAATTCATTTTTAGGTGGTTAGAATGTAACACCCCAATATTTTATGGTATTTAAATTTTTAAAAATAATTTATCCTCTTCTATAGCTTTTGTTTCATAGAACACCGAGATTAAATGAACTCCAAAATCTGATTATGTTAACATGACTATTACAAACTAACCGATAAATTAGTTGGGATGAATAATTTTAACCAAATTATGAAATATATAATTGTTTTAATCATTTTTAATATATTAATTAATTATTTTTCAATATTCACATAATTTTGAAAAATGTTGTTTTTTCTAAAATATGTTTTCTTCAAAAAGTGATTTTTATTTCTTTCTTTGAGAAAATAAATATAATTAATTATATGAAACATTTAGAAAATTTATAGATAAAATTTTCATAATATTTGTATTTATAATTTCAAATTTTTATTATAATAAATTTTTGATAATTTTTCGAAAATTTTTTTTTTTCAATTAATAGTAAAAAGAATATTGATTTTATTAAAACCCTCATTTTTATGATATTTAAAATTAATTTCTTGATTTTAAATTTATATAAATGAAAATTAATTAATTTTCTATTTTATATAATCTAATTAATTTCATTTAAATAATATTTATACCATATCTTGGTATAAGTATGTTTTAAGGCTTAAAAAAAGATTACTTTCAAAAAAACAATTGTTATTTATTGTGTTTTGATTGTTTAATTTTAAATGTAATTTTTTAAAATTCTATGTTTTGAATTTTTAAAAATTTATTAAATATTATTAATCAAGAGGCCCTAATTAAGTTATAATTTTATTTTAATTTTTAGGCTTAAAAAGGTACCTTCGCAAAAAAAATCTCGCAGTATAGGTAAAATAAAATAGTGGGTTAATGTTAAAAGGTAAAAGCTTAAAATAAATAAATATTTAATATTAAATTAGTAATTTATGTGTTTATTAACTTTATCACTCCTTTAAAACATTAATTATCATCCAAATTATTTTAAATTAATGCCATAGAAAGGTGGTTACATTTAAATATAAAGTAATCACTATTTAATCACTAAATACCACCCCTCCTCAAGTATAAATACCACCCCTCACCAACCCATTTATCCTACCAATCACTAAATATTATAAAATATCTTAAAATTACACTTCTCCAAACTATCCACACCTCCATGTTCTTCTGGTCTCATCTATAGACCCATTTCATGTTCCTTAAGGGTTCTTCAAGTATGTGATATTCTAGATGTAACTTTCTCAAACAACCTCTTTTAATTTACATTTTTTTCTGACTTCTATTCACCTCTTTCATCCATCAAATAATAATAACTCTATTATCATTTATATACTATAATATTATATTTCAAATAGAATATATTATATGCATAGTTTTTATTATCTCCTCTTATTCACTGAAACGAAACCATTATCCAAATTATGACTGTTAAGCATTTATGTGGATAATGTTTTTTCATTTTCCATTACCACGTTCAAGGATAGTCATAAAAGTATTATTTGGTTAATTATTATTTTAAAATGTACATTATGACTTTTTTTATGTGTTGTAACTAATATATATATATAATAAATAAAATGAAACTAGTTCATGATGGTCAAAAAACCATGAAAATAAACTAAACGTTTATCATTAATGTTTTATCAAATGAATCATCCTCGTACCAGAAAGAAAAAAGATATATGGGAACATTTAAAATTAAATACATTCATGAATACCATTTCAATTTCACTTGTGTATTTTTATATCCATTAAATAGGAAAATCCATAATTATACACAAATGAACAAACCATGAAACCATGAAATGAACACACCAAACCAATGAAAATTGTGAAATATTGTTAATGAATGGCTAGTAAGATGTTATAAAACTATCATAAAAATGTTATATAAATTTCAATATGGTTTTTAATTGATTAATAACTTCCTTTAAAATTTTATAAATAGGTTTAATGTATAAAAAACTAAAGGGAAGTGTTAGGTAAGGGTTTCTCATCTCACTTTTATTTCTGTGAGATATATACATTATTAACAACATATTTCTTTTGTGTTGTGTATATACTTCCCTTTTATAAATAATTTAATGAATATAATTATCTTAAAGGTATTAAATTATTCATTTGATAATTATTACTTTTATAGAGCATATGATTTTTCTGATTACAAAGTAGTAAGGGATTTATTAACACAATTTTCATTCAGTTTGTTAAACTTATACTTAATTAATTATATCATTATAATATTATAAGTTTAATAAATTTTTATAGTATTATGATATATTTATAGTTTTTATGTGGATTTATATCTGTTACACAAAATATATTCATTTGATTAATTCTCACTTTAATGATATGAAATTTATAAGGTACTTTCTTTTTAAAAATATCTTTTTAAAATTTCCCTTAAAACATTGTTTTTATTATATTTAAATTTGATGTAAAATTATTACAGAAATTATTTTACTATTATATTATGATTTTTTAAATTCACTTTTACTCATGTTTGACCTTAGATAAATCAGTTTGAAAGCATTATTTTTTTCATTTTCCAAATGAGGTTCTTTGTGACTTTTCTAACAAAAATATGGAAGACATATTTTTTTACTTATATGGTATGAGAAGATTTTCCCATTGTAATGAAAGATTAATTATTTTATGTCTCCTTTACAATATTACAAGTTTATTTTCAAATAATTCTTTCCTTTCTAATTGCACAACTCTTTCCAAATAAATGATTAGAAAATGGAAATGTCAGGTTTTCCAAGAATTATTTCATGTGATCTTTCAAAATTATTTTCCATATATGGTAACATTATTTTATATTAATTATTCTTTACTGGGGATATTATTCAAGGATACTATCCCTATTCTCTTTATAATTTGTTTATTTTTTTATGGAATGTTATTTATGAAACCCATTTCTTTCCATGTGTTCTGATATGATGAATGATTTTTGTTCTTATGGAACACATATGTATGGTTTATATTATGAGATGGGTGGGATCTATATATCCCTAAAATTAATTGGGTAAAGATTTTTATTTCATTATTTAACAATGGTAAACAAGTCTATGGGATTTATCCAATATTGGAAGAAAGTGTGTATCCACTATGGGAAGCAGGTGTGTCCTGGTCCACTATAGGAATAGGTATGACTTTATCCACTATATTGATGTTCTTGGTGGTTAACCTTTAAATATGATATGGTTTTCTATATTTATGATGGTTTCACACTTTTAAGACATGATCTTATAGAACATTATTTACATATGATGATTTTCACTCTTACGTTCCATGTTTTATTAAATGACAATGTTAATGACATGAATCATGTTTATGATCTATGATAGGTTGGGTGTGAACAATGTAAGTTTTGATCATGATCACATAACCCTATTCTTATACTATATTTTAATATCACCAAGTATTGATATCACCTATTTTTATCCATAATGAGCTTCTAAGATCACCCTTTCTTACTTTTATTTTCCATTGGATATGAATAAATCTATAAAGTATGATATGTTAAAAAGGTTTCTAGTTATGAAGTAATAAACATGATATGATGTATATATTTTGTGAAATAGTCATTTATGTTTCCAATTTCCTGATGAAAATTAACCCATTTGGTTCTAGTGTGGTTTTATTATTTAATGTAATGAATATTCATCTATTTAAATATAATATCTATTTATAAAAAGATTGGTTCATTGTAGATGAATTTAGGGGTAACAACTTCAAAAGGGGTGGATTGGGTATTAACATGATCATCACTAGTGGAAGATTATTGGAGCTAAGAATTAACACATAGATACACCCTCACTATTGAAATTGTTGGGTCATTTCATATTTTATTTATCACAATTATAATGGTTTTTAATAGATGATGATAATTAATGGAATATATAAAACCTATGGGGAAATATATTGAAATAAAGAATTCATGTTATGGAAATCTTATGAATTATTTTTATTGATTACCTGATTTTTCACTATGATTTTTGACAACCCCATTTGAATCATTAATTGCCACTAGTTTATCCTATTTATAAATTTAATAACACGAAACAATCAATCCACTAAAATATAGGGTGGTATAAGAATTTAATATATTAGGATGACCCCAAAGTGACAAGATTGGAGAAATATTAATGAAATAAAATAAACTTAAAGTAAATTAAATTGGAGTAAAATAAAATCAAACTATCGTGGATGTGATTTTGTGAAGAAGGTGGGAGAATAAAATATAAAACAGATGTTGGGAAGCAATGAATCTAGGTTTATGGAATTAAAATGTATAAAATAATTAAATAAAAATTATACAATCATGGGAATTGGGTCCTAGTGAGACCAATGTTCATGAAAAACGCTCTCCATCTAAATCCCTCTTTCCCTCATGATCTCTTACTTCAGGGTGAAATTAATGGGTAACCCAAAACCTTATTTAAATGATGGGAAGAAAAAAACACATTGGTCATAGTCTAAGTCTAAACCCTAGATCACATATTAAACAAATGCATTCAATCAATCTATAAAATGGTAATGTTCAAATACAGAGCAAAATTATACCCAATCCCTAACCCAACTCATAATGTTCATGCAACATAAAATAATGGAAGATATATAAATGAATAATCAATATGAAATCCCCACATGAATTTCAATCAAATATAATATACCACACACATTCAATCCCCATTCATCACACACATCCATCGCAAGAAAAGCACATGTTCATGCTAACTATGACTATGTGTAGAAAAATAATGAAGCAAAATCATACGAAAAGTGGTTAAGTAGGTCTCCGTAGCAGGCGTGCCTTTGTTCGGAAGGCATCGGTCGATGGTCCTCCATCTATATCCTCACAAAGGTGTGAATGAGGGTATTATTTATAATGGTTCTGTTCAAATCCCTGACCGCGCAGTAGATCACAGGAATCCCATATTTTTATGTTTCTCAACATTTTCATGAAGTGTAATGACTTTTCACGTTGTGTATTACCTATCAGTTGTGGATTCTGCAGATCTTCCCATCTTTAAACTATCATGATGTCTATTTGGTTTACACAATGTGTAATTTCTTTTCACAACATATATTGTCTTTATGACAAGTCTTATGTGGAACTGCTTATCTAGATGAAGTCAAGACATTTAATTGAATTATATGATGTTAAATTGTTCTCCTCCAAAATTTTAGCTTCAAACTTCCTCAAAAATCTGTTATCACACCATGAGAAAGCTGTCTTTTAGCTCTAATTTTCTCATCTTTTCATTCCTTTTACAAATACTCATAGTTCCCTACCAAACATAATGAAACAACTCAATACATTACAAAATTGGAAAGATTAATCCATTGAATACCAAATTCATACACTAAAATACCATCAAATAAATTCATGAAATACACTTATCAATTATCATTGATCACAATAACATTTGTTATTTTACTCAATGGATAGAACAAGTGGGACTCATGTATAAACAAGGAATGTGACATCTAATGCAATAAATGCCCTCATGAGTAACCAAAGGAAATATGAGATATGATGAAAAATATTATGAATATTATCACCTATATATCTCAAGTTATAGATGGTAATATGAATCTTGATAAAATTTTCGATGGACAAAGGAATGAATAACTCACTATTGAGTCTTTTGTGAGGGAATTTTTTATTTTCTGCATTGGTTCCTCTTATCAAATGATTTATGAGAAATGGATCAGTACCACAAAAAAGGTATTTTCCATTCTCCAGTGTTCAAACCATGAATAATTTATCATAAAAATACTTATTATGTAAGCTGAAGTAGATTAATTGTGAACTCTTATCAAGAATACAGAGCAAGCTGGGGAAATTTACTGGATGACATGGGAAGTGTTTATAAAGGTTTTTTTTCAATATGTATTTTACTCTAATGATTTTTGATCAAATGGGGAGGTAATTCCTAAAACAAAATAAGAATGATAATGAATCAATTAGTACCTATGAGGAAACTTTCACTATACTTTCAAGGTATTAGTTCTGTTTTTTCATCGATCTTAGAAGAAAGGTTGTCTATTTATTTAGTGTCTTAAGACTAAGTCTATAAATTAAATTGGATGAAAGATATATTGGTAGCTATAAAGAAATAATTATATGTGAACTCAAGTTAAAAATTGATATGGGAGACCCTCATTGTACTCATTTTTTTGGGGATAATAATTGAAAAATCTTATTTTGTGAAATTATAATATTAAAATCAATGGAGGAAAGAAAATATTTCTCCTTCATGTTATAATTGTAGAAATAAGAACACAAAAAATTTCTTTATTGGTTTTAGAAAATGAATTATGATTGTAAAAGAAGGAAATCCAGAAAAGGAATGCATTAGTGAGGTGAAGAGGCTAGTCAATGAAAGGAATGATGAAAAATATAAACCAAATGTCTCATTCACACTCCAATGCTATAGTTGCATAGAGTATGGATTTTATTCAAATTAGGGAATGTATTTGAGGATTAAAGATTATAATTATCTTTAAAAACATATTAATACCAAAAAAATGTAAATATCATGAGATTGAAATTAATGAAGTGGGTCAAAAGAATGATGTGGTGAAAAGTACGCCTATCATCAACTCTAGAACCAATGATGTTTTATTAGATTATGGATCTACCCAATATTTTATATATGAGAACTTATCTATGGTTATCACATCACCTCCTCAATGATTATATATTAAGTTAAAAAAACACTTTATCGGATGATAATCTCAGCACTTGTCTATAAATTAACTCCAATATAGGTTTGTGGGAAAGTAATTTCTATAAAAGTTTTGATTCATCCACTAGTTGAATTTGATGTTATTTTGGGCATGGGTTGGCTCAATATATATAGACACCATATCAATTTCCATGTAATGGAAATCATATTTTATATTATAAACCAACCTATGATGATATATAAATATGAAGATGAATATGAAATTCCAATGGAATTCAATTTCATTTTATACTTTTTATTGGATATTCATTAACGATATATATCCCAAACGGTTGGGGAAAAACTCATCATCAAAGATATGCTTATTTTTTCAGATTATTATGATATATTTTAAGAATAGTATAATTTTTTTCATTTGAATTTTGAAGTTATGTCTTCAATTAATTTCAAACCCGACACTACAGGTATTTTAATGATCCCATATTGAAGGACATGGATTGAGTTGCGGGAATTGGAAAATAAACTCAAAGTGAATGTTGTTAAGGAAGTCATATACCCTAGTGTTTCACCATGAGGTGTATAGGTTATTTTTGTTAATAATAATGATGTTTCCATGTGATTATGAATTGATTATAAATAACTTTACAAGATCATTATCAAGAAAAAATATCATCTCCATCATATTGATCACTTTTTTGATCAACAGGGTAAATCAAAATACTTTACCAAGTTTGGACTTCATTCTAGATGTCATAAATTGAGGGTCAATAAAGAATATATACCCAATAAAACCATCCATTTTAAGTGTATTCGTTATTAATTTAAATTTATTCCACTTGGACTTAAGAATTCCCCCACTATCATTATGGATAATAGGAATAGAGTCTTTATATATTACCTTGATTAGTTTTTTATGCTATTTATAGATAATATTCATATATATTCTAAGAGGAAGGAAGCGTATGGAGAGAATTTGAATATTATATTTAATACCCTAAGGAAATATAAGTTTTATTCCAAATTTATCATGTGGTAATTATAGTTACAAAATGTTCATATGTTGGGTCATATAATCTCTAGAGAGAGCATATCAGTGAAACCTTCAAATATTGATGTTGTTGAGAAATAATAAATACCAACTACGATAACTTCAATCCAAATTTTTCTTGGGTTGGATTGATACTCACAATTGTGTGTTATGATTTTATCATGGATATATAATCCAATAAATATGTTGACTCAAAAGGAAAAAAATTTCCTTTAGATAGACAAATGTGTGGAAGTTTTCAAAGAGTTAAATTGATGGTTTGTCAGTGCATATGTTCATACACTACCCTATAGTGGATAAGGGTTTTTGATAATCAGTTATGCATAAAATAGGGTAATGGGGTGCATCCTCATGTAGAATGACATTTTGATAACTTATGTCTCATTCTAATTGAAAATCCTTGAGAAAAATTACATGACTCGTGATTTTGAATTAGAAGAAGTAACTTTTACATTGAAAGTGTAGTGGAATTAAAATTATGGAAAAATATGTGATATATATGTGTGTTAATAAAAAATATTAAAGTACATATTTACACAAAAAACTGAATATGTTCCAAATTAAATCATTTTAATTGACTAAATATTATTATTATTCAATAAACTACCACCTTGGAAAGGCCAACAAGGCGGATAATGATCTAAGTCAGAAATACCATGCTATATTATCCATGATAATGGTTAAAAGAGATCCAATATTTATGAATTTATAGAGGATATATCATTAAATCATGGAGAATGGGGACATATCATATCTTTTTTAGTTTAATATTAAATCATCCATCCATGTTAGGATTAAAGATATGCATGAGAAGGATGTGCAATAATAGTAGAAGGTGATAAATATTTTTGAGTTCAATTATGATTTTGATGAAATGAAAATGTTCAGGAATCGAGTATATGTCTATTCAATACCATATATTAATAAATAGATTCTGGATGAAGATCATAGTTCATTATTATCTATTTATATTGAAATTATGAGTATTCATAGTGATATGAGAGATTATTAATATTTGGAAAACATGAAAAGTGATATTTTATAGTATATATCTAGATGCTTTATAGGTTAAAATGTTAAGGAATATAGATAAAATATTAATGGGATTTTATAAACATTACCCATACTATAATGGAAATGGGAAAAATTATCATCTATTTCATCATCAAACTCCCTGAAAACATATAATGGGAATAATTCAATTTGGTTTGTAGTTGATCTCCTTATGAAATAGACACATTTTATTTCCATTAGATAATACTTCTCATTTATTTTGATTTACATGATATATATCTAGGAAGTGGTAAGATTTCTTATATTACAACATTATATTGTATCTTATTGAGATTTTATGTTTACCTTAATGTTATAGAGAAGTTTTCAATAAGTTTTGAATAGGATATTCAGGTTATTCACTACACATCATCCTTATACACATGTTCAATTTAATAGCATCATTCAAATCCTAAAGGATTTAAAGAGATCATATTATCTATAATTCATGGTTTGTTGGTAACAATAAAATTCTCTTTCTATACTCTCTTATCTTACTAGATTTCACTTGAGAATTCAGATTAATCATTATGAATCCCTCTATAAAAGGAAGTGTATAACTGTAATGTGTTGGGATGAAGCTTAGAAATAAATCTATTAGGACCTAGTTTACTTCATTAAATTTTAATGAATGTTAGATTCATTCAAAAACCCATCAAGGAAGCTTAAGATAAGTAGAAGAGTTATGATAACAATTTCATGGGAGATTTAGTGTTTTAATTTAGGGAAAATTCATTCTTTTGAATTTATATATGTAAGAAGGTTATGCGATTTGAAAAGAAGGGATAGTTGAGCACTATAAATATTATCCCCATCATGATTCTTGATTAGATTGGGAAAGTTTTTTATCAATTGGAACATCCACCGAACCTCTCTCAAGTTCATGACATTTTTAATATATCACTACTATGTAAGTACATACTGAATCCTTTACGTGTACTAAACTCAAATGTTGTAACACCATAGTATGATATTTCTTATTAAGAAATACTTGTAGATGTCTTAGATCATAGAGATAAAGTGATACTGAACAAGTCTAGTATTCTAGGTAAATTTATCTAGATGAATCATAAATTTTAAGAATCTACATGGTAACCTAAAGATGTGAGGAGGTAGAATTCTCCTTGGCTTTTTATCATATTAACATAATTTTTTGGGTTAAATTATTATAATGGGTAGAATGTAAAGCCTTGAGATTTTAGGATGTATTTATCTTTAAATATATTTAATTTCATTGATATATTTCCTTACATGTAAACCCAATTTTAAATTAACCATGACATAATATTAATATATTATTTTTTAATATGAATGTTATCCCATGGATGTTGTATTAGAGGGTATGAATAGTAAAAAAGAAATGTTTTTCTAAAAAACTATTTCTATAGGAGAAATGTATTATTGTATGAATAAAATAAATTAATAAAAATTATGGAATTGTTTTAATTAAATTTTTATATAATAGATTCAATAAAATATTTTAAAATTCATATACTATTTGTTACATGGTATGGATTTAACGTAAACTTAGTTTTATGCTTAAAATGAAATTTAGAAAAAATAGTTCTGTTACATTTTGAATAATTATTTTAAAATGAATTTTTGTTACATATATAAGTTTATTCATATAAAATAGATTTCATATTTTTAATTAGAAAAGTTAATTTAATTTAATATATTAAAAATAATGTTTTTCAAATGAAAAGCTATTATGGTAAAAATCATGTTACCATGATAAATATTAAAATAGTTAAAAGGGGGTTAACCTATGATATAAGTTATAAAATGTTAGAAAGAATTAGATTTAATTTGACTAGTTAATGGGACATCGACCTTATGCTTCATATATTCTATGATTTAGAAATTTTAATCCACTTTACATGAGTAATAAATTAATGTATTTTAATCTTTTGAAAAATTCCTTGTGTGTCCCCACCCACCATTATAAAAGGATATCGTATCTCCTCTCTTTCACACACTTCATAAGCATTATATCCTAGAAACTACCTACCCATATCCCTTCCTATCAAACCTAACCATGATTTATAGGTCTTGGTTTGATCAAAATATCATCCTTTCAAGGCTTATGGTGTAAGCCAAAGGATACCTCTCAACGAATAGGTATAAATCTTAGGCTAGTAGTTTCAATTTACTTTATCCTTCCACCTTCTTTAAAACTATTGTACATATCATAACACGTGAATCTAGTGTCATAAATATACAAATATGTTAAAATGATGATGGAACAACCATTTTACACTACTTCTCCACCAAATGGGAAATGATGGCATAACTCATGCATATGTTTGGACTACTACCTTCACATTAAAATGTGATTCATTTTCCATCACCATATTTAATTAATGGTTTTTATTATGTATTTAATTTTTATTTTTGATATTTATGAAATAGTTGTGACACATTATTAATAATATCGTATCTACCTTCTTACCTTTCCATCTATTATAAAATGATAATGTTGCTCATGTGTACATGTGGAATACCGCCTTTACGAAGTGGTGTGATTCATTTTTCAACAACACTTTATATGAATAATTATAAAAGATTATATTATAAAAAAATATTAAACTTATTTCATTTTTTATATTTTTTATATTTTTTTATAATGAAACCATGACCAAGGTGAAAGTACTAAAACCATAAAACCGATACATGTATCTAAAATGGACCAGTTTTCACTCAAATGCACATTTTAATAAAGACATTATTAATAAAAGGATAATTAGAATTTCTAAAGGAAGTAAAATATTAATTTTTGTATGAAATTGATTCTATAATATTGTTATAATAATTATCTATTTATTATAAAAGATATTTGAACATGTATAAAGGAAGACGGTACATGAGATAAGGGTTTATGTTACAAACTTATTTCTTTTTGGGATTATCTATGCTAAATTTCCATTGAGTAAAATTTCATGGATATTATCATTTAAAAGAAATATATTTTCAACTCAAATTTTTATTCTTGAAATTTTTATATATTAGTAACATTTCCTTACTTTGGTACTTAAAATTATTGAGAATAAGTATTCAAATAAAAGTTAACTTCATAAACTCGTTGGTCATCAAACTTGTTCTTCCATGTTCATGATCTTAAAAAAATGTTTTATGGATGTTTTTACCTTACATGATGTTTTTCATAAGTATAATTTTATTTTTATTTTAGTTTATTTAAAAAGGTTTAAAATAAATATTTTTAAAGAAACTTTTTCAAAAAAAAATTAGACTTTTTACAAATGTGTGAAAATAATTTTATCTTTTAACATATATAGTATGAACAAATTTTCCTACAATTATGAACATTTTTATTTGAAAATTATTTAATATTTTCAATTTTTATTTTCAAAATAAATAATTTTCTAAATATTATATGAATTATTAGAAAAAATCAATCAAAATAAACTGATATTTTTATCATGTTTTTAATTAAATGTTAGAATATTATTTTAAAGGTATATTTTCGTTTTTGTCATCAAATTTTAATGATTTTCATTAATTATTGGGGATATAATTTTATGATAAAATATTCATTTTCTATATAGATATATTTTAATGATGATGATTTAATGTTGATTTTATGAAACCCATTTCTTTCCTCGAGGTTAATTATGTTAGGATGAAACCTTTGAAAAAACCATTTATTTCCCATAGGTTAGGGTAAGATGAAATTATGAAATTATTATACAACCCATTTTCTTTTAATAGAATATAATATAAGGATTTGATGATATATTGATTGTGTTTTTATCTTGTGGAACACATATGAATGGTTCTGATAATGTTATAAGTGAACCCAAAATTATATATCCCTCCAATTCATTCGGAAAATATGGATAACTAATGAGATAATAAGGAATGGGGAGTGAACCTAGTTTAATAAGGGACTATATCCAATAATATGGTCTTGGGAGTGAACCTAGACTAATGAAATACTCAAATGTGTAGTGAACACAATCTAATATGATAGTCTTATCCATGATCCTTGACTATAGAAATGATTTTTTTATGTGTTTGAAAAAAACTTATGTCTTATGATTATGATATATTCTCCTAGATGAATATTGATTATTTATGATTCCACACATTTTAAACTTATTTATTTTTTTTGAAAAATTTGTATTCTATGAATTATGATTAATGATCATTGACTAATTTGATATGATTTTCTAAAGTGATTTCCATGTTCTCATACCCTGATAAAAATATTATGCACAATTAAGATCATTTGTTAATATCTCCTATGTCTTCCCATACTAGTAATCTAATCTCCCCCTTTTTAGTATTTCTTATTCCTAGGTTATGAAGAGTTTATTTTTAGTTAGATTATGTCAAAGAATTTTACTATTCAATGAGATCATTGTGGTAGATATTGAACTTATTTCATGAAATATAATGATTATGTATCTAGTATCTAAATATTCTAAAGGTTAAAATTTTTTGGGGAATATATTATTATGATATTTATTTAATATTCATATAAAATGATTTAATAACTAGGTATATTATGGTTGGGTATCCTCACACATCCACTTCCTCACAAATTAGTCACTCTCACACCCTAACAACAAACATCTTATACTTCAACCCCTTCTAGGTAGAAACTTAACCACATCCACATATCTAAATATCATAGCCACATACTTCAAACCATATCCGCATAATTACTTCACTTCACATCTTTATCACATTTGAGTATCATGAATATTAAGGACATTAACCTTATTCTTGTAGGTTCCGGGCGTAGCGGAAGCGCATTGGTGGGTTAGCCGAACTTTAATTTTAACGTTAAACAACGTTCAATCCAAGATCCATCACGATATAAAATGCTGAATCTTCATAATAGAATGAAGAATGAAAAGAAGGGAATAGTCCCGGAACCCTTGAGGAGGATCATCATATGTTGATTATAATTAATTTAATTAATGCATAATGATTTCCTCGTTGGAATTCTTTCTTCGTTGATGTGTCCGATCATGATTCAGTGATCCATCATTACGTCGTAGAATCCAAGTGGAGGATTCCTCTAGCGGTGATCCACACATGTGTCACGTATCTCTGGACGTCGCCGAAGGGATCTCCGGGTGCTAGCGCGGAAGAACCTTCGCTTTCAATGTCTGCCTTTAACCGCCTTGATCCGGTGGAGGATCTTGCTCTTGTAACTTGACGGCGTTCTTGGTGGAAAGGGAATTCACTGTTGGCTTGAGAGTATTTCCAAATCTGTTGTGCACAACAATGGCTCTTTAAAATTATGGGGTTGTGAGGATATTTATAATCAGGTTTGAGGTTAATAGAGTTATGACAATAAATAAACACGTTATGCATTTTATTTATTTCATTAACTCTTATTGAAAACCCCCATGTCAAATTTTTAAATCCATGACATGTTCCCACTCTGATTATAATAAATATCATTTAATAAAACAATATTAAATCCTCAAAATCCCAACTGGAAAAACTACACGGCGTGTAATAATTAATACACGGTGTGTACTAGTTTTCTATAAAACTACACGGCGTGTATATTTAATATACACGGAGTGTACTTTTATTTTCCATTTTGCTCCACCACATTTATTACACCTTGAGTAATGACTATTTATTTCTTAAATAAATGTAACTGCATTACTTGCTAATAAATATATAATTTCATCCACAATATATTCTCTCGAATAACTAGTGTCAAAATAAATGCGATCAGACATCCTTAAATAATTATTAAACCACAGTCGGGAATAATATTTATTTAACTTGTTAAATTAATATTTAACTGAGTTACATGGACACACTTAATGTGTGACCCTCTAGGCCTCTTTCTCAATGGCATTAGGCTGAGCATGCAGAAAGTCCAAGGATAGCATCTAGAAACACACCAAGGCACCCATAGAGAAAGAAGTTAACGCCGCAATGATGTGTCACCTCCTACGAATGCTTACTGTTTAATATAATCCCTTTGTCTCGGTATCTCTAATAAAGCAGGTTGCATGCCAGTGCCATCAACCCATGTGCTTGATTATTCTTTCTTTGACTTCCTGGAATTGAACTTGCCCATACCTTACCATGGTCATGGATTTATTTAGGCTATAGAAATTCCATCAAAGGGCCTGAGATATCTACTTCTGTTATGGAACGGAAGGGACAAATCCTTTCTCGCGCTATCTATTAATGCGGTATTACTCGTGATGCACCCAACGTATCCTACCTCACTGCAAACAGTGTTTCATCACAATTTTCATCAATAAATATAAGTGTGTGAGTTGTAATTCCCATTAATAATAATCTTAAAGTCTAAGGACTAATACACACGTCCACATATAGGAACATCCAATGACATTATAAAATGTGGATTTCCTACTGGCGGGTCTCATTCTCATAATATCCTCCTTGATATTACCATGGGTGCACACCATGAGAAGGTTCCTCAAAGTTTTATGAGTCCTCACCCTTAATGACCTGTATTATTTGTTTTCCTCAAATAATATCATCCGGCCATAGAACATACATTCAAGAACAGTGTTATGGAACTTTCGGGTTCTCATCATAGCAGGGATCCGCTACAACCCTTTAATGCAACAACTGTCCTTAGGAAATTATCACATGACATGTCACACAGAAGAACAATCAAGATATGATAAGGCTTTTATTTAAATAAATAATGTACAAAGTAGTTTTTTCTAGACCACCAACTCCAACAGACTCCCACTTGGACTAGAGCCAACTGCTAACCGCATTTAACCCGCTAGCTCTCACATGATATTCATGCTTCTACTGATATAGGCCTTTAGTCATGGGGTCAGCCACGTTCTCTTCCATGGACACTCTTCTCACTGCAACTTCACCCCATTGATATAAACCCCTCAAGAGGTGATACTTCCGGAGTATGTGCTTTGTCCGTTGATGTGACCTTGGTTCTTTTGCAAGAGCCACCGCTGTAGTATTATCACAATACAATGTAATGAGATATTTACTGCTAGGAACCACATCAAGCTCTTGGACAAAGCTCCAAATCCAGATAGCTTCCTTGGCTGCATCAGAAGCTGCAATATACTCAGACTCCACTGTAGAATCTGCGACAACTGGGTTCTTTGAACTCTTCCAGCTCACAGCTCCTCCATTGAGACAAAAAAACATATCTAGATTGTGACTTCAGATCATTCTGATCTGTTTGAAAACCAGCATCAGTATACCCTCTAATGACAAGCTCCTCGTCTCCTCCATACACCAGGAACATATCCATAGTTCTTCTCAGATACTTAAGGATAGTCTTAACAGCAGTCCAATGTTGTTCTCCTGGATCTGCTTGATATTTGCCTACCATGCTCAGTGCATAGGCAATATCAAGCCTGGTACATAACATGGCATACATGATGGATCATATAGCCTAAGTGTATGGGATCTTGCTCATCCTATCTTTCTCTTATTGTGTCTGGGGACACATTTTCTTAGAAAGATGTAAGCCAAGTGACACTGGAACCAATCCCCTCTTGGATTTTTCCATACTAAATCTCTTTAGTATCTGGTCAATGTATGTACCCTGACATAGTCCATGTAGCCACTTGGATCTGTCACGAATGATCTTGATCCCTAGAATGTAGGCTGCTTCTCCTAAGTCCTTCATGGAGAAACACTTGTTCAACCAGTCCTTAACTGACTGTAAGGCTGGTACGTCATTTCCAATAAGCAATATGTCATCAACATATAACACTTGGATAACAACTGCATTCCCATTAAACTGATTATAAACACATGGCTCACATTCGTTCTTAATGAAACCAAATTTATTTATGGCTTCATCAAATCGAATGTTCCCTGACCTGGATGCTTGCTTCAATCCATAAATGGATTCCTGCAACTTTCAAACCCATTTGGCTTCACCTGGTGTCACAAACCCTTATGGTTGTGTCATATAGACATCTTCATAAAGGTTCACGTTAAGGAATGCTGTTTTGACATCCATCTTCCAAATATCGTAGTCATGGTAAGTTTCTATGGCAAGTATGATTCTTATAGATTTAAACATGGAAACTGGCGAGAAGGTTTCATCAAAGTCAATTCCATGACATTGTCTGAATCCTTTAGCCACTAGCCTTTCTTTATTGGTGATAACATGACCTTCCATGTCCAGATTTCTTTTGAACACCCATTTGCATCCAACAGGCTTTACATCAACTGGCTCATTGACCAGAACCCAAATTTGGTTCTGATACATGGAATCCATCTCAAAATTCAGAGCTTCTAGCCATCTTGCATCTTCTGATCTTACTACTACTTCCTTGTAGGAGAGAGGTTCATCATTGTCCAACAATAATGATTCACCATCCTCGGTGACTAGGAAACCAAATCTCTCTGGTTCCCTTACCTCACTTGAGCTTCTACGCAGTACTTGTGTTTCTGGAACCACTTCCACGAGGACCTGTGGAACTTGTTCCCATACCAACTACTGTGTATCTTGAGCATCAACTTCGTCGAAGTCAATATTGCTCCCACTATCCTTATTGTGGATGTTCTCCCTCTCAAGAAAGACAACTTGTCTGGCGACAGTCACTTTCTTGTCTTGAGGGTTATATAGGTAATATCATTTCATTTCCTTGGGATATCCTATAAAGATACACTTCGTGCCCCATGGTGCTAGTTTGTTGCCTGAGAAGGCCTTAACAAATGGCTCACATCCCCATACACGTGTGTGCGACAAAGTGGGTTTCCTTCCATTCCATAACTCAGATGGAATTCCATTTTCCGCCATAGTTGGTACTCGGTTTAATGTGTATGTTGTTGTTTGTAATTCATATCCCCAAAAGGATAATGGAAGATCTGCATGAATCATCATCGACCTCACCATGTCCAACAAGGTACGGTTTCTCCTTTCACTAACACCATTCCACTATGGTGTATAAGGAGGAGTGAGCTGAGATAGAATCCCAGACTCCCGTAGAAGATCGATGAACTCTTGGTTCAGATATTCTCCACCTCGATCCGATCGAAGCTTCTTTTTCTTCTTACCAAGCTGATTCTCTACTTCATTCTTGAATTCCTTAAATTTATCTAAGGACTCTGACTTATACCTCATTATGTATACATAGCCATATCTACTCAAATCATCAATAAAAGTAATGATGTAAGAATATCAACCTCTAGATTCTACTGGAAATGGTCCACACACATCCGTGTGTACCAGTCCTATAAGCTATGTGTCCCTTTCACCTTGTCCACCAAATTGTGGCTTGGTCATTTTTCCTTGTAAACAAGGGTGACATCTATCAAATGGTTTTAGCTTAGTAGAGTCTAAATAGCCATCTTGGTAGAGCATTGTCAAATGCTTCTCGTTCACATGACCAAGGTGGTGATTCCATGATTGGGTGATGTATGAGTCATGTGAGTTTGTTTCGTTATCGATTACTAACACTTGGTTTTCATAATTCAATAAATACAAACCATTATTTAAATGTTCCATACCATAACATACATTGTTCTTATAAAAGAGACAACCCATATTTCCAAATTTGAAAACAAATCCATCCATATCCAAAGAAGATACAAAAATTATGTTCTTGGTAACACTAGGCACATAATAACAGTTATGTAAAACCAAAATCATCCCAGTCATCAATGAGAGGTGGTAGTCGCCAATAGCCAATGCAGCTAGCCTTGCGCCATTGGAAACTTGAAGATCCACCTCTCCTCTAGAGATCTTTCTAAATCTACTTGGTTCCTGCATTTGAATACATATGTGAGCCCCACAAGCTGTATCTAATACCCAATGTGTAGAAATAGAAAGATTTCACTCGATAACAAATGCTCCTTTAGCATCCCCATGCTTCTGGGTGCAGTTCCTCTTTCAGTGGCCCTACTTTCCACATGAAAAACACACTACCTCCCATTCCTTGCCATGCCTCTGGATCTTCCCCTTCTTGGAGGGACGGTGCTCGGGGGCTTCAGACCGTTTATAAGTCATTGGCCCCTTTTCCTTGTCCTTGTTTTTCTTGTTCACCATAAGGACCGCGGGTTTGTCACGCCCCATGTCCTTATATTCTTGGAGAATCAAGGTCAGAAGCACTGATAGACTCTTCTCACTGCCGCTCATGTTATAGTTGACAATGAAGCTAGAGAAGTTCGTGGGTAGTGATGGTAGGATGAGATCTGTATACAAATCATCCGAGAATTTAATCCCTAAGATGTCTAAGCATTCAATGTTGCCAATAAGCTTGACTACATGAGGGCCAGCTAGCGCAGAATCTCCAAGCTTCATGGTAAAAAAAAGCATTGGAGATCTCATACCTCTCCTACCTCACCTTCTCTTGGCAGAGATATTTAAGGTGAGACATCATGCTATACGTGTCCATGTTTTCATGTTGCTTCAAGAGCTCATTAGACATGGACGATAGCATTAAACACTGGAAATCTTTGGCATCATCCATTTGTTTCATGTAGAGATATAATTCCTAATCACTAGCCTCTTTCCCAGGAACAACTAGAATAGGATCTTCTAGCACATATAATTTCCTTTCGTGGCGAAGGATGACACGTAAACGCCTCTGCCACTCTTGGAAATTGGTGTCAGTGAGAAGGTTTTCTTTTTCGATTATGGTGCGCAATGATATGTTTGATGTCATTTTCTTACCGTTTCTACAAATTATGATGAGCAAAGGCTTAGTACTTTATTACAAAAATTGAGACAAATAAATAAATTAATACTTATTAGTCTCCCACTATTTTATCGAAATCCAATAGCCCTCACCATTGTCTTCATAATATTCTGTTGCGTGAATATTCTAGTGGAAAGGATCCATATTGCCCTTCGCATTACCACAAATAGGGTTGGTCAAGAAACATGAAGGGTTTTAGGTAGGCATTCCAAATTCCAAATGCATTAACTCGCAACTCCTTGATCCGCTGAGTGGACTCCCCAATCCTGAAATCCTTTTTGGATTTCCTCAACCTTTGCCTCGTGGTCACACCAAGTCCTATTGTGGTAGTCAACCCTTGATGCAAACCAAGTCAAGTCAACCCAATAACCTTGAATTAGAATTCTACGATAATTGAAAGCACCCCAACTAGGGTTGGACAAGCACTTTGAACTATGGTTCGATTCTACCTAAGATTATGGAAGGCTATGCCGACTTAATATTTATTTTGAGGGATTTTATCCTTATACGTAAATTTCAATTCTATTATCTTTGATTACATGCTTGTTAATATTAAGTGGGATATACTTAAGAGATTAACCATGTCTAAGACAATATTTACTTATAAGCCAGTTTTATTTTAGTTCCATCTTGCATGCTCGTTTAATTCATTAATTGTGTGATCGTGACAACACACCCAGAATAAATAAACCATGCAACTGACAGAAATAAAATAAATGGTATGATCATGAGATTCTCTATTGGTTAGTTTATCTAGCTGTTGATAAAATGACCCAAGACCCAGGGGAAGAACACATTTAACCTTTCAGGTTCGTGTTTACAGCTTTCCACATGTTCACCTTTGTATCTCCTTGGATTGGTTTCACCTTGGCTCCTGACTTGAGCCACCTCCACTAGCTTGGGAGCTCCATCCATTACATTTGCATTTATCTCACACATAGGTGAGGGGTAAAAGGAGTTTTTATATAAAATAATCCTTGGATGCGCAGGCCCTACATATTAATGAGGAGATGGCTCGCAGGCAATCAAATTTAATTTAAATAAATATATTCAAAGAAACCATTCACATACAAAGGTCTCAGTCTAGCTCATGATCATCCATACAGGCAACGATATTTACGCATAAATAAAACTAGCATTCAATTCTTTAATCACTCTTGTTTAAGATAAATCACGGTTGAATCAATTAATTTTCTTTAATTAATCAATCCTTTTATCTTAAATCCCTTTTCTGAGTTTCCATGACATTCTCATCCATCATAATTTTAAAAAAATAAATTCATTTAAAATTATCCTTTTATGTAACTTGTACCTTGGAGGCAACCTGGTGAATTCCCATTTATTACGCAGATGTTAAATTAAACACATATATATAAAACACCTATCACGTGTTGTGCCTCATCTTTACGCCTGCACCATGGTACACGTCTCAAGGGTTTGTATAATATAATAATAAATTTTAATAAATCTGCGTAATTTGGGTGAGTACATGATGTGTAGTTCCGACTACACGGTGTGTACTTTTCTTCACTGTCCATCTGATGTACACGCCCGGGGACAGGGCGTGTTAATGTACTTTGGAAATTTTCAGTGTACATGGCGTGTACAGTGGGACACATGCCGTGTAGTTTTCGTGTTACACGGTTTCTAGCCGTGCAGGCCGTGTATGGAGTACACGACCCAACCCTAACCTGAAGGGACTACGCGTCGTGTTCACTGGACCACACAGCATGTATTCCGGAAACCGTGTGCCACCTGTTTCTGGTCAACACACAGTGTCTAAAATTCTTAGAAAGAATCCAATACACGGCTTGATTTGGTGAATCATTCAGTGCATTGAACCTAGACTACATGGCATGTACTTCCGAATACACGCCTTGTTTTCTGGTGTTATACAGCCAGAAACGTTTGGCTCCTTCAGATGAGTTCATCTATTTTATTTTCATCAAAATTAAAAGAAAAAATAATTTCTGTGAGGTGAACGAGAAACGAGGGAGGAGGAATAGATCTCAATATTCAGATTTCCAGAACGATTAAACTTGAATTGAAATAATTAAATTTTTAAATGCGTAAATTACCAACGAAAAAATAAATAATTATAATCAACGATATGACCCCTCTGATACCACTTGTATGTTCCGGGTGCAGCGGAAGCGCGTTGGTGGGTTAGCCCAACTTTAATTTTAACGTTAAAAAACGTTCAATCCGAGATCCGTCGTGATATAAAACGCTGAATCTTCGGAATAGAACGAAGAATGAAAATAAAAGAAGAGTCCCAGAACCCTTGAGGAGGATCATCATATGTTGTTTATAATTAATTTAATTAATGCATAAGAATTACCTCGTTGGAATTTTTTCTTCGTTGATGTGTCCGGTCACGATTCAGTGATCTGTTGTTGTGTCGTAGAATCCAAGTGTAGGATTCCTCTAGTGGTGATCCACACGTGTGTCACGTATCCTTGGACGTTGCTGAAGGGATCTCTGGGTGCTAGCGCGAAAGAACCTTCACTTGTGATGTTCGCCTTCGACTGCCTTGATCTGGTGGAGGATCTTGCTCTCGTAACGTGAGGGCATTCTTGGTGGAAAGGGAATTCTCTCTTGGCTTGAGAGTATTTCCAAATCCATTGTTCACAATAATGGCTCTTTAAAATGTTGGGGTTTAGAGGATATTTATAATCAGTTTTGAGGTTAATAGAGTTATGAAAATAAATAAACGCGTTACACATTTTATTTATTTCATTAACTCTTATTGAAAACCCCCATGTCGAATTAATAATCCCTTGACATGCGCCCACACTGATTATAATAAATATCATCTAATAAAACAATATTAAATCCTCAAAATCCCAACTGGAAAAACTACACGGCGTGTAATAATTAATACACGGTGTGTACTTGTTTTCCATAAAACTACACAGCGTGTATATTTAATATACATGGCGTGTACTTTTATTTTCTATTTTTTCTCCACCACATTTATTAGACCTTGAGTAATGACTATTTATTTCTTAAATAAATGTAATTGCATTACTCGCTAATAAATATATTATTTCATCCATAATATATTCTCTCGAATAACTAGTGTAAAAATAAATGCGATCACATATCCTTAAATAATTATTAACCCACAATAGGGAATAATATTTATTTAACTTGTTAAATTAATATTTAACTGAGATACATGGACACACTTAGTGTGTGACCCTCTAGGCCTCTTTCTCAATGGCATTAGGTTGAGCCTGCCTAAAGTCCAAAGATATCCTCTAGAAACACACCAAGGCACCCATAGAGAAAGTAGTTAGCACTGCAATGACGTGTCACCTCCTACGAACGCTTACCGTGTAATATAATCCCTTTGTCTCGATATCTCTAATTAAGAGGGTTGCATTCTAGTTCCATCAACCCATGTGCCTGATTATTCTTTCTTTGACTTCCAGGAATTGAACTTGCCCATACCTTACCATGGCCATGGATTTATTTAGACTATATCAATTCCATCAATGGGCCTGAGATATCTACTTCCATTATGGAGCGGAAGGGACAAATCCTTTCTCGCATTATCTATTAATGCGGTATTACTTGTGACACACCCAACGTATCCTACCTCACTGCGAACAGTGTGTCGTCACAATTTTCGTCAATACATATAACTACACGAGTTGTAATACCCATTAATAATAATCTTAAAGTCTAAGGACCAATACACACATCCGCAGATAGGAACATCCAATGACACTATGAAATGTGGATTTCCTACTAGCGGGTCTCGTTCTCATAATATCCTCCTAGATATTACCAAGGGCACACACCATGAGAAGGTGCCTCAAAGTTTTATGTGTCCTCACCCTTAATGACCTGTATTATTTTTGTCCCTCAAATATTATCATCTGTCCATAGAACATACATTTAAGAACAGTGTAATTGAACTTCGGTTCTCATCATATCAGCGATCCGCTATGAGCCTTTAATGCAACAGCTGTCCTTAGGACATTATCACATGACATGTTACGTAGAAGAACAATCAAGATGTGATAAGGATTTTATTTAAATGAATAAATTAAAAAGTAGTTGGTTCAAGACCACCAACTCCAACAATTCCCTCCTCCTACCATGCACAACCTCTACAATATTACCACAACACAACCATATAACCAGTTATTTCAGTATATACCTACTATAACTAATATCCATTACTACTTGTATATATATTCCTACCTTGACCTAGAATATCCCACAATACATAATAAGGGGTTGTATAGAAGATGGAGTAGCAATATATTCTCTCCCTCTTCAACCTAGTTTTTAGGGGTGGGGGGAATAAAACATGAAACCATATGGTTTTTAGTAAAATTTCCAGACTTAGGTGGTGGTGCCTAAGAAATATCAAGAAAATAAAAGTGATATAATATTCACACACAATCCCAACATATGGGTTCACATAGAATTAGTACTACAATCACCCAATATAGCAATGACACCAACTATACCTCTCTCTAACAACCACTACCTCTATTTTCCCACAATCCATCCATGTTCATTCACACTAGATATCGAAAAAAACATTATCACCTTACCCTTCCAATCATCATAGTTTATCTCAATATTTAATGTTACCATCCATTTTATATTCAATTATACATATTTAATTTCAAATCATTAATTAAACCACTACTCACTAAAATCCATTCTTTATCATTAACTAAAATTATTCTCAAAGTTACCATTTATAAATTTCCATCCCATCACTCATTATTATATCAGTATTTTGGATGACATTCCATCCTATAAAGAGATTATAACATAACACCAAAATAAAAAAACCCATCATTATGTAAACCACCCTATAATATAATCCAATAACCACCATTGTATCCATAAAGCCGCCACTTTAGACACTACCAAACATGCTTACACTACCATAATAACATAAACATCCGCCCACAAAATTACAAACAAGAAACAAAACATATTTCTAACTAAACAACAAAACTAACAAAATACCCTCTAATTATAATAAGAATGACCCCAAAAATAGTGTTAAATATGTTAATCTAGAAAACCAATTTCAAAAATCCCCCTAATCATTATTTTATACAAGAAAATATTTTCAAGTTCAAACATTAACACTTTAAATTCCAAGTTATGGCACAAACAATTCATTACAAAACTTAAGTAGTTAACCCATTATTGATTGTTATTATAAAATATAATTAGAAAGAATAAATTAATTTCATATGAAAAATAATAAATAACATTAATTTATTATAAAAAATCATCAATATAATATAAATATCAAAAAATTTAATAAATCACATTATAACCACCATCTTTCCTTTAATTTATTTCATTACATCTTATTATTTTATTATGTTATTATTTATCAATCAACCTTCAAGAGAAAAATCTTGATTAATAATAAATTTAAACATTTATAAGTATGTATAAATATAAAATCCACAAACACAACTAGAACATTCAAACTTTTATGTGAAAATTGAAAGAAAATGGTGTCCCCACCTAGAACTTCCATGGAAAATCTGTGGTGAGCCGACCCAAAATAGCTCGAAACCAATGTCTATTATCAATTAAATTGGTATGATTAGAATGAATCAAATCCTAAAGGTTAGATATTTTAGTATTCTTAGTAAACCAGCGACATGAAAGAGTCTTTATTACAAATTAATACACTAATTACAATATAGTTTTTCCTTCTTTTTAAATAAATAACATTGAGGATAGCTTTATTCCATCAATTATATCATTGCATATCTTTTGTAGTATGCTTATTGGATTCCTTGGGAAGGAAATATAATAAGGGTAATCATATATTATAAATAAGTTTAAAATATATTAGAATAATTATTGAATCAATGATAGTAATAATAATGTCATGGTAAATAACTAAGAAAGAATACCGTATAATCAAAAAGCTAAGAGAAAAGTGCATAAAAATATGGCAATGTAAAAACAAGAAACACCTGCCGATCATATAACTTTATAATGAAAAAAACATGGAAAGTTATGAAATTGAAAAAAATATATATTTTTTCAATGAACTATAAATGAAATTTATTGATAGATATGTCGACAAGAAAATCATGGATGAATAATAACTGAAACAAAATGTGGGAAATGCTTAATTATTGGATGTCATGTCTATGTCACATGAAAACCTATATCATCAGGACCTTTCATAAGATGGATAAAATTATGGATAGAATCCCATTTAATTTCTACAATGTATCTATCTCATGAGAAACTATTTATGCATCGAGGAGCTATATAAATCATGGGTGCCTCTAATCATTACCTATCCAAATCATTACTCATATATAGTAGTTGAATTAAATAATATTCTTTATCAAATATTTGTATTGAGTAAAGAATATGGGATTATCAATATTTCCCCAAATAATCAAATAACTATCAAAGTAGTCACTTTGTGTAAAATCGTATCCGACTTAGGCAATAGTAATATCAATGATAAATTAAATGGATAATTTAGGATAAAATTCAATGTTCAATTATCACATGAGATTGAATATTTCAAGGGGACTAATAGAAGAATCAAGGAAGTTAATTATATCCTTTGAAAAATCAATCATAAACCATCCAGATGAATTATAATTATGGTATCAAAAAATAATACCCCAAGTTGAGGAAAACAAAAGGTTTTTTCATGGATTAAGATTCATACTATAGAAAAATATTTTTAAAACATTCTTATGGAAAATATAATTTTATTTTGAAAACCCTTTTAAAAATCCTTTTCTTTGAAAATATCTCTTGAAAACATTTTATTTAAAAACTATCCTTTTAAACATGAAAAGGAAGATTCAAATAAATGAAAATGGGTAAATCTGTACAAGCAATAAGAGGTAAAAAGAACATTCCTTTTTCATGGTAAAAGATTAAAAAAGGTGCCATGTTTGTAAATTGATAAGAATATTCCATTGAAAATATTTGTAAAAAATAGTAAACATTTCGTTAGAAAATAAATTTAGAAATATATTTGAAAACATTTTAATAAAATAGGGTTTTTCTAATAAAATATTTTCTCTAACTAAAGAGAGAAATAAATTTGTGTTTTCTAGAAAAATATTTCTAAAACATTTTGATAACCAAATAGTTGTAATATGTTAATAATACTTGAAAAAGGTAATTAATAACCATATTAGTGGAAAATTGAATGTTTTATTGAATAATGTTCATAAAATTTCCTCAAATGAAAATACAATTGAAAGATTATTAAATCTATGGTTGAGGAAAATAATCTTTAAACATTCCAAAGTTCCTGATACCACTTTGAAACAGTTTAAATCAAATACCTCATGAAGGAAAAAATATTAAATTAATGTTTCAGATAACATGAAGATAATTTAATTTATGATATAACATATAAAAATCGTCATTATATACCCCACAAAAAATAAGTATGTGGTGAACATGAAATTTATCTTGAAGAAGTAAAAAGTGAGATGAAAAATATTATACCTTGCATTTTTATTCGAGTGAATATCCTTTGAATTCATATATAATAAAATAATCTTAACTGTATAATTTATTCATAACCATTTTCATTTTTATCATTAATTTTATTTCACTTATTACCATGGTGTATACAATTACTTAAACAATTATGTCTACTTCAGGTGTTTTGACCAAATCTGATTTATGTGTCAAAAAAACATTGGTAGGTCAACTACGGTCAAAGGGTGAATTATATAGCATCTAAAAAATAATAATCATGACTTAATTATCATATTAATACAATAATTATACTTTTAAAATTAGTCATTAAATATGGTTATGAAAAAAACCAATGTTACAATCATTGAGACGGTAGGTCGTACGTACGCATGACTAACATTCCCATTTTTCAATGATTGTTATGGAAAGTAGGTAAGTCCCAATAATATTTCCATAATTATAATTATGTCATAAATACCATATTATTTAATCATATAAACATATAAATATAAATATTATGATGTAAATTGAAACACATCGTATCGAAAAGGTGGTAGTCCACAAATCCATGAACGACTTTATCACTTTCTAAGTGTTAGAAATGGTACTAAAGAAAATTAAATGTATTATATTTCATGAAAGTTAATTATGTAATTAAAACTATATATATTTTTTTTATATAACATATGTTTAATTAAACAAATCATTTATACATTCCATGTATAGAGTGAAAAAATCGCATCGCTTTGATGGGGCAGAAGTCCACACTTCCATAAACAATGGTATCATTTTAAAAAAAACATTAAAGTATAAATATATGTCATATAAAATAATTAAGTAATATTAAATACATAATAAATAAAATTTATGAAACACATTTAAACATGTTTTCCATCATAATGTCCCCCATGAGAGGCGTTAATGGAAAATGAACAATCATCATTTCGAGAGGTGGTAGTTCTTCGTACACGTAAACAATATGTTCCTTAGCCATTTGATGGATTTTGGTGTGAGATTTGATTGAAACCATTACATAAAAAATAAAATTATATGTAGGATAATATTTTTTTGGATAAAAATTGAATAAATATAATTGGAGGAGTGGATAAAGAAAATAAAACTATATTTTCTAAGGAAAGATGGTACCTCTTAATCTGGTAACTCCTTTTGGTTTAAAGAAAAGGGATTACTTGGATTTAATTATTACCAATGGGAGAATTATAGGATGATTGGAGGTATTTTTAGGATCTATTTTTTTAGATATTGGTGAGGTAAATGTTCTTGATATGCGTGAGGGGGTGGGAGGAGAGGAGGCTTTTTATGTTGGATGAAAAGGGGCACTCTTGTAATATGTTGACAAAGAAATTTTGTACACATTTTTCACATTGAAAGTGGATCATATAATTGAAAATATTAAATCAATGGGATTATAGGGTCTGAATATGTCCATAAAATGGATTTCATACAATTGTATAGGTCATTTGAGCCCTTATGTTAAAGGTTTTGTCCTTTGTTAAGCATAATTTTGCCTTATTAATTGTAATTAATTTTAATTACTTTCAATAATAATTTAGGTAACAAACTAAATTGAACCTATTAGAAATTATAAAGTATTATGATTAAAAAAATTAATAATTTTATTTAAATTCCAATAACATAAGTGGTGGGAATTAATTTAAATCTAATTCCGCAGACAGGATGACAATGAAGGCGTTTAAAGTGAAAACGTCCAAAGGTTTTTTATGTTTTTATAGTCAATTCCATATTGAAATTGGTTCTAATGAACTCAATTGGATTAATGGATAAAAATATTATCTAACTAAACTTTAAATCCAATTTATAATACCATTTATTATTAGAAATAAATTATATGAAAAATAATTTTTGAATTAAAATTCAGTATTTTTCACTTTTCATTGAAAAATGGAACTTCACAGAAAGATACCAAAAATCCACCCTAACATAGTTTTTATGTTTATATATGAACTATGAAATTTATTTTGATATATTTAATATTTAAACATTCAAAAAAATGTATTTAAAATAGGTTCAACGGTAAAAGCTTCTAAAAGTCTCCCAATAAAAATATTGGGTTTGTTCTTATATTATGCTTATCAAATATATTGGATAAATTTCCAAAAATTTTTATTTAATATAATATATATATATATATTAAAATAATATTACTCATTAATTTTAATTGATTTGATTTATTAGGATAAAACATCTATGTGAGCATAAAATTAGTTTTCTATAAAAATATTCACTTTTTATTCAATTGGTTCTTATATTCTATTCAAATTAATTTGTAGAAAATTAATTGATTTTATATTTTTATAAAATATATATTTATAAGTTAGTTAATAATATACATAACTTTTAATTTAACTACTAGGTTAAGTCTTATTATATTAAATAATAATATTTTAATAATATATTTTGGTTCAGTTAAAACTTGTTTTTCATGTAACAGGTGTTATCGAAGAAATTCATTGTTCTGTTTCATACACAATATAAAATACAATGTTCCTACATTGAATTTTCGGTGCTTTATAAAATCTATAGTGTTCTATAACATAGAATCCACCATCAAAACCCTAACATAGACCAAAACAATCCAAACCCAAACTGTTTACATAGCCTCCTCAAAAAGGAATGGGTTGAAGTGAAAGAAGAATGAGAGGGAGAGGAATAAACGTGGATTACATAGATTTGTTTTCCAAAATAGGAGGGCCAAAAACAATCAATGGATGGATAAATATCTCTAAAGATGAACTATTGGTCACCTAAGGTTTTAGATAATTCTTAATGTTATAAATAATTTAAGACAAGGCCTGAATTTATAACCATTCTTGAATAATTAATGGATCATGGTGTGACAAAGGTCATTTAATCCCAAAGAAACATTGATCCATAAAAAATAGTTCATCACCTCCCAAATCATGGACATAAATGAATTTAATATTGGTATTAATAACATGGTCACAATTTAACAGAGACCACCATGAAACGATACTTGATCTCTAAAGGATCACGACACAGTCTTAAATTTTTTCTCCTCAAACCCAACACACACAAAACTAAAACATGGTTAAAAAGGAATCATTGAAGAATAGAAATTAGATAAATTGAGAAAAGGATTCAAACACTTAGGACTTCATGATATATTGAGACATGTCATGTAGCAAAAATATTTTTGGAATATTAAATGAAGGCTCGTTTAAGCACAACCAAATAAAACTAAAGAATTGAAACTATAAATATCATACCTCATGGTGTAAAAAATCTAATGTAGGAAAAACACAAAAATGTACACATCATATTAACCCTAGGAATTTCATATGTAATAATAACCAAACAATAACAATTAAATAGAGCCTCAATATACAACAACCAATGTTCCATATAAAAATAGATTGAAACTGAATTATTACAGTTCACATATTTCCCTAAAACAAAATAACCACACAAAAACCCAATTCTCTATATAATGGTATAGGATATAAGAGAAGGAACATCTCCTCTAGAAAACTCTTCCCAGTGAGACATATATATCTACAATATAATGAACACCTATATCTAAAATTTATACTCTGTATCTTCATCCCCTTCACCCCAATATTCTCTTGATGACTATAATACTTAGAATATGTATTATAAACGTCTAATAAATTTCCATTCATTGCATTAAATAAAAATCAAAGTATTATAACCTTTAGGAATCAAAAAAACATAGAAGGGTGAAACTGGAACACCCATGATTGATATCTCTTAAATATGAAAAATTTCATTTCAAAAACATAATGAAGTATTAAGATAAATAGTATCAATCAATGTATCATAGAATCAAACAATTCATAATCAAGTAAAAATTAAAAAAATTAGGACACAGAGTAAGAATATATGACTCACACTCCAATGTATATTCCATAAAGAAACCTTGCATCTACAGGACATGAAACAAGGTAACGACATGTTGAGATGGTATATGAGTATGATATACTCTATAATACGAAATGTAGGATCAAAAAAATATAGCTATTGTATGAAGTATCTAATGATGATCAAAATACAAGAGGGGGTGAATTGTATTATTTAAAAATTCTTTAGGAACTTTTAAAGTTGGTTAGATACCTTTATATTGTTTAAAAATTTTAAACAAGATAATTCACAAAACCTCTAAGTCTACACACTTGCTAGATTCTGGAAATATGATTATGAGAAAGTGAATCTAGAAAGATGGTTTTGGAAAATGAAACTTAATGAATGTTTACAATGAAAAAGATTCAACCTTAAAGCATATAGAAATATTACCAAATCAGAGTACAAGTATAAGTAAGTTTAAGATAGTTATACTTTCTTCATCAAATAAAATATAGCAGAAAACTTGTAACAAAGAAAGTAACAAGTAGTAAATATTTTAACTCAAAGAAAAGGGTATCCAAAAACCATGGATAAAGGTCCCATGATTTATACTTTCATGAAAGTCTGTCTTGCCCACACTAGGGTAAGCCCTCAATACGAAGATCAGAGTCTGTCTTTCTATCCCCTAGAGCCCTTAACTTCAAGGTTTTCGGAACCTCTATCTTCCACATCAAGGAAGCCCTCAACTTCAAGGTAGTCGACACCTCTATCTTCATATCCCTGGAAACCCTCGATTGTACATAGAAACAATCAAAGTCGAAAAAAGAAAATATGAACAAGAAATTCAATACGCACAAAGCAATAAAGCCTCTCTCTCTCTTGAAATCACTTCAGTATCATGGAATCTCTAGATTGATCAACTTGTTCATCAATATTATGAGCTCTTTGAAATGAGATCCTATTTATAGGCATAACTTCAACGGTCGGCTCCCTCCTCCAACGATCATATTTTTCCTTGAATTTCAGAGGGACCTGTACATGTATCAGGCAAACAACAGTTAGTTAGTAACTGAATGAACAACATAATTTTATAACCGAAACAATTGTAAGAAAAAATATGGTTACATAACCAAATTCCAATATTCTGAGTGTAAGAAAATAACAGTTTGAAGTCTAACCAAAAAATATATTCATTTTTTATAATACAAGGATATTTGTATTTTGTTTTCTAAAGAATTTGGAACCTGAATTCTATAGAATTCCCAAGTATGAATTTCAAGGAAATTCAAAATCTGGATTCACAAGAATTTGGAACCTAAACTTACAATGTTTGGAGTCAGAGTTCGTGATAATTTGGTGTTAGAACTTACAATGTTCGGAGTATGAATTCATTTTAATTCAGAGTAAGAACTCACAATGTTTGGAGTCTGAATTCATTATAATTCAGAGTTAGAACTCACAAAGTTCAGAGTCTGAATTCATTAGATTTCATAGCCTGAATTCATAAGAGTTCACAGTCTAAATTCAAATATATCAAAGTTAGAACTCAAAAGAGTTCGGAGTCTGAATTAAGATAACTCGGAGTCTGAACTCAGAATATTTTGGAGTCTTAAATCTTTATAATTCGGAGTCAGAACTCAGAAGAGTTCAGAGTCTAAATTCAGAGAACTCGGAGTCAGAATTCAGAGTCTAAAAACATAATGCTATTTATCTAAGTTTTATGTGATTCTGAGGTTTTAGATATGAAACCGAATTTTACACATAGATAGGATAATGAAAAATGATAAAAATGGTAAGGATAAATTTCCTTGGGGAAGGAAAATTTTCCTTAGAGAAGTAAAACACAATGTAAAAAATTTCCTTAAGATAAGGTGTTTGAGATTTTCAAAACAAGAAGGAATGGTCAAGTCATAAGGATACCTTATTGATACAACTATCTCCCCCAAACATGAAGGAATGGAAAAGTCATAAGGAGAACCTTATTGACTCAACAATCTCCCCCATTTTGGAAAGCACAAACTTCCTTACTAAAAAGATTAAAAGGACTTGGACAATATTTTTCTAGACTTTAAAAATAAAACTTATCTCCCTTTACACACAAAAAATAATGAATACGACTAACTCCCCCTTAGGCTTTGGAACACTATGGATTGTATTCTAGATTTCCGGAATGAGATTTTTCATTATTTTGAGTATGGAAATATCTGTAATGAAAACACCCCCATAGATAAACTCCCCCTTACTTTGGGATATTTCATATTTACTTATTATCCTTTTTCCTTATCCCCCATTGTGATTTTCAAAAATAATTTTAGGGAATGAAAAAAATATGGTACCTGAAATATTAGTTAAACATCCAAACAAAAAAGAGTAACCAAAATTTCATTAAGATAGGAATAATTTGTACAAGGAATAAAATACTACAAAGACCGGATTGGATCAATTTTCCTTCCTTCTCCTTGGATATAAATTTCTTCACAATCGTTTTCATATTTTTGAGTTCCTTGTGGTCTTCATCTGCTTGCTTAATGAGTTGATCCTGATCCTCAGCTTTCTTCTCTAAATCTTTAATTCTATCATCCTGAGACGTGAGAGCTTCTTCTTGATCCTTCACCAGTTCATCTTGCTTCACTAGCTTTTGTTTGATCTTGATCCAAAGATCCCTTTCACTCTTATAAATTTGGGCAACATAATACAACTTCCCATTCAGATCCTTGACCTCCTGAATCCGAGTATTCTGATCAAGATTTAGATTTTCCTCAATGTTATTTGTGAGATCCTTGATTTTTCCATCTTTAGTATCAAAATCTTCCTTAACATCATCTTGAAACTAATAAAGTTATCTCAAATCTTCAACTTTATTTTTTGACTAGCTGACCACTTTCTTACAAGTATTGTTGTGGGCATCATAGATGATAAGGATGTTCTTGTAATCAGCCTCAATCTTTACACACTTCTCCATTACCATGGATACAGAATCTGATTTTTTTTATTCAAGCTATGTTGGAGCAACTGAAATCTGGAGTCAATTCTTTGAATGATTGGAATGGTGTCAACGATCTTATTTAGTGATTGAATGATGAAATCATGTCCTAGAGCTGATGATTCCGAATCTGAGACTTTTCTCGGTGATGGTTCTTTCTCTAGCTCAACAATCTTCCTCTTAGAAGATCTAACAGCTTCCTTCTTCCTTAAAACAACTTTATTTTGTGTATCAACAACCACCTATTTTCCCTTATTGGTTCTTGGAACAGCTTCTTCATCCAGATATTCATGTTCACTATTAGAGAGCTGAACAATTATATCTTCATCTATCTTCTCCTTCTCAGCTCTAGCCTCAGCATCTTTATGATGTATGAAATCATGGTTTGAACATTATTCATCAGACAGTTTATTAACATCTTCTTCACCCTTCTCATCTTCACCTTCCTCATCCTTCCTAGGAGTTGGGATCTTTGAAGACTATGATTCAGAAGTTCAGATTGATAGTTTCTTAGAAGGGGTTTCCTTTTCATGATAATCTTCCACTTGATTTATAAGATCTTTAGTGCCACCACTAATTTCTTATTTTTCTAATTCTTCGACAGCTTCCTTTTCTTCCACAATCATTTCTTAGACTTTTTTCAGAGTGAGATATTTCTTACCCGGAGTCTCAGGTAAATCCTCAACCAAAAAGGATTTTAGTACATGGATATTCTCGGATGCTATTTCAGTGGCCTTCAAAAGGGATTGGACAATTTCGACATTGGACATTTTCTTCTTCTGCTCTTTTCTTTCGCTTGCTTCTCAAGCTCATCAGCTACCTTCTCTTTCAAAGCATTGGCCTCTACAGGATCCAAGCCAAACTATGTCTTTCCTTCCTTCCAATTAATTTTTTCTTCCCTCGATTTAGCTAAAACCTCGTCTGGATAATCTTCCTGATTCTTGGGCTTTGGTTGTTCTGATTGACTTTCCTTAGCTTTAGGGTTTTTCTCTACTTCTTCTACCTCTTTCAATTTCCTCTTCTTTCCATCCTTTCTCGATGTTTCAGCCACTTCTTTTTCTTTTGGAACAGCTTCAGCTTCCTCCTCTAGTAGATCATATAATTCTTCTAATTCCTTATAACAACTAACTTTCATCCTCTTGAGAGTATCATCACTAATCATCATAAATTTGCAATTCCTCGACTTTGAACTACAAGGGATTTTGAAGGACTCCAAGAACCGAACAATAAGCTTGGAAAGAATGGTCGGGTATATAAGAATCTGAGATTTCAAGTTCACATTATTAATATTCTCAATCATAATGAGAATATGATTATCAAGTTGATCTTCCTTTGGTTTACTAAGAAGTCCAAGATATAAATATCACTCTTCTATAAGGTGTCCTTGTCACGCTTTCATGAAATGATAAACCCTCGAACCTATAATTCAAGGATAAAAGTATTTGTAGAGAGGTGAGAAATATCTGCAGTCTTGACATCTATATGTCGAAGAAACTCTATAGCTTTTACCTTGAAAAAACATCCTGGATCATCCGGAAACTTAGGGGGACAAAATTCAGCTTCCCCTATGAATGGAACTCCAAGAAAACTAGCTGCCTTAGTATAAGATAAAGCATAGTTCAATCCATAGCTTTTGAATGAAAAATTCTCTTTGCCTTCTTCCTTAATGAAACTAACTGACTCATAAAACTCGATAAGAGGGTCTGGATACACCAAGTCTTGAGCCCCTGGATTTGATAATAAAACACTTTCCCATCCATTAAGCTTGATTTTCTTAGAGATTATAGAATCATATTTATTGAAGAAATTTGGATGCACCAACCTTTCTCTATATACTTTTCACTCCAAAATCAGCTTGACATTAGACATTTCTTTCTGAGAGGATTCTTCTGCATACATTCGGACTTAAGAAAACTCTAATAAGTTTAGAATGGGATTTTGTATGCGGGTAGAGTTTCTACACGCAAACGATTGAAATCGATGTGGCATAACCCTTAGGGGGTCCTTTATATAGGTGTTTGATGTGACGTTTCATCTTCCCATCTCAATGAAATGGCTGAGAATTCTTCTGATCAGATCAGATGGTTGAAATTATAGCCGCAATAAAAATTTGATAGGATCCGATCATTGAGGTTTTAAAAGAAAAAAAAATAGGATTTAAGGGAACTAGAATCTGAGAAATATTAAAAGTAACAAAAGAAACTACCAGTAAGTAAAAGGTGATTATAAAAAATCAAGAAAGAATCATACCTTTCGAATTGCAAGGAAGATTATTCGTAATATGTAATATTCTCCTTGAAGAACATTAGATTAAAAAAATGACTATGAAATCCTCCGTTACAAAAAACATTTTGAGTATACAAATCTTCATTACAAAAAATTCCAATATGAAAATTCTCATTACAAAAATTTTGAGTACAAAAAACATCATTACGAAAAGTTCAAGTACGAAAAACTTCATTTCAAAATTTTTGAAAACTTCATACCAGAAAATATACTCCCCCTATGAAAAAGAGTTTATTACTGTAAGGAGATTGGTTTAAGAGGAAATTAATGAGTAATATTACCTTATTGTTATCATTCCTAACTTCTGTTTAATTTATTCAAATCTATCGGAGGGTAAATATTTTGTGAAAATATCAGCATGTTGGTATTGCATTCCGATAAATTGAAGAATAATATATCCTTTTTATGTGATATCCCTAAGGAAGTGATGCCTAATATCTATTTGTTTTGCACGAGAGTGATGTGCAGAGTTTTTACATAAAGTAATGACACTAGTATTATCACAAAAAAAAAAATTTTGGTAAAACTCATACCATAGTCTGTGAGTGTGTGTTGCATCCACAACACTTGAGCACAACAACTTCCTGCTACTACATATTCAGCTTTTGGAGTGGAAAGTGCGACTGAGTGTTGATTCTTGTATGACCAAGAAACTAATGAATCTCTTAATAAATGAAACGTTCCAAATGTACTTTTTTTATCTATTCGACAACCACCAAAGTCAGCATCCGAAAAACCTTTTAAAACAAAATAATTTCCAAAAGTATATAAGAGTCCCAAATCCATGGTTCCTTTTAAGTAGAAAAAATTCCTTTCACTACCTTTAAATGAGATTCCTTACGATTGGATTGATATCATTCACATAAGCATACTGAAAACATTAAGTCTGGATGACTAGTTGTCAAGTAAAGTAAACTTCCTATCATACCTCTAAAAGATGTTTGATCTACTGGTTTCACAGCTTCATCAAGATCCAGTGTGTTTGAGGTACCAATTGGAGTACTTATACTCTTAGTGTTTTCATATCCATACTTTTTAAGAAGATATTTAATATAATTATGTTAAGAAATATAGTTTCCTTCTAGTTTTTGAAAAATTGAAAACCAAGGGAAAATGTTAACTCACCCATCATACTAATTTCAAACTCATGTTTCATTAGATCCGCAAAGGAATCAGTTAAATATTGCTAAGTTCAACCAAATATAATGTCATCAACATAAATTAAACAATCAAAACCTTTTTCTTATCTTTATTTATAATAAGGGTTGGAACTTAATTTCCCTTAAAATAGTTATTTTGAATCAAAAATCATGTAAGTCTATCATACCAGGCTCGAGGAGATTTCTTAAGTCCATACAAAGCTTTGGTAAGTCTAAAAACATGATTAGGATGTTTTGTATCTTCCAAACTAGGATGTTGTTCAACAAAAACATTCTCTTGAATGTAACTATTAAGGAAAGCACATTTCACATCCATTTGAAAAAGTTTGAAATTGAATAATTCTTCAAAAGCAGGTAGTATATGAATAGATTCAAGTATGGCCACTGGAGCATAGGTTTCTTCATAGTTTATTCCCTCTTGTTGATTATATCCTTTAGCAACTAATCTAGCTTTATCTTTTACAATGATTCCATTTTGAGCACACTTATTTATGAAGACCCATTTTTCCCCAATAACAGAAGTTTCCTTGGGTCTTTTAACCAAGGTCCAAACTTTATTCCTTTTGAATCCATTCAGTTTATCTTGCATGGATTTAATCTAATCATCATCACCTAGAGCTTCATCAGTGCTTTTTGGTTATAATTGGGAAAGAATTGCTAGATGTTCTACTTCATTTCTTAAGGAACTTCTAGTCCTAACAGGTTGATTCACATCACCAATGATACTATCACTAGGATGATTCTTTAGAAACAACTAATTTTGATTTTTTAAAACCTATTCATTAACATAGGGTAGAAAATATTTTGGGGTAAATGTTTCAGAGACATTTTCTTGGTCATTTTCCTTATCAGAAGGATCATCTAACAAAGGTTGATAATCAGTTTTTGAAAACATATCTGAAGATGTAGGTTGGGGTTGTCAAAAAATAAAGGGATCGGTTTCATCAAACTTCACATGTATTGTCTCTTCAAAAGTACATGTGTTTTTATTGAAAACTCTATAAGCCTTAGAAGTTGTGTAGTATCCTAAAAATTTTCCTTCATCAGATTTTGGTGCAAATTTCTGTAGATTATCTTTAGTATTCAGAATGAATACCTTGCAACCAATAACCTTGAAGTAGGAATGTCTAATTTTTCTACCATTCCATAACTCATATGGAGTTTTATTAAGAAAAGGTCTAATCAAGACATGATTTATAGTATAACAAGCAGTACTTACAGCATCATCCCAAAAATGTCTGGCTGCCGAATACTCCCTCAACATGGTTCTTGTTATCTTGTGAAGAATTCTATTTATTCTTTCGACAACACCATTTTGTTGAGGTGTTATAGGTTTTAAGAAGTTATGAGTAATGCCTTTTCTACTACAAAATGTTTCAAAATCAGAATTTTGAAATTCTCCACCATGATCACTATGAATAGTTTTCAATGAAAGGTTTTTCTCATTTTTAACATGGGCTCTAGAACTTTTAAAATATAAGAAGGGTTCAGACTTCTTTGTTATAAAATAGACCCACCTAAATATACAGTAATCATCAACTAATACAAATATATAATACATGCCTACAATGCTACCAGTTTGTGTAGGACCAAAGAGATCCACATACACTAACTGTAATGTATCATTAGTTGAGACTTCACCGATTACTTTAAAACTTGATTTATGTTGCTTTCCAAATTGAAAAAAATCACAAACTTTTGAAGAATCAAATCTAAGCTCTGGTATATCCTTAAACAATATTTTTTTAGAAATTTTTCATAGGTTCTTAAGGTTATAGGGATTTAACCTTTTATGACATAACCAAGAATGATCTTCTATTGCACTAAGGCAAGGTAGATCTTGGCTCTTAAGGTCTTCTATGTTTAGTGTTTAAACATTCTCTTGCCTATGGGCAGAAAGAATAAACTCTTCCTTGGAATTCTGTACTAAGCACTTGTCATTCCTAAAATTCACAAGGTAAACTTCATCGCATAATAGGCTTATGCTAATAAGGTTTTTCTTAATACCCTTAACAAATAAAACATTTGAAATAAATGTTTTTCCAAGAAGAATGATGTTACCTATACCAATAATTTCTCCCTGCGAATTATCTCCAAAACATACTTTTCCACCTTTCGTCTTGATAATATTTTTGAAATAGTTTTTTTTACCAGTCATATGCTGGGAACATCCACTATCCATGTACCAAGTATTTCTATTGGTACTCTCTCTATTTTCATGAAAACAAAAGAGTTATACTTTCAGAACCCAAATTTTCTTGGATCCAAAAATTTTAGAAAGAAAAATTTTAGGTACCCACATTTTCTTATAAAAATAGGCTTTATGAAATTCTAAGGACTAAGTTTTGTTTAAGGAACAATTTTTTACCCAGTTTACACAACACTAACACTTAGTACAGAATGGAGCACTTTTATGGACAAAATAATTATTGCTAAAAATCGGTTTATAACTAATATAACCAAAACCAGAACTATTCCTTAGAGGTCGGATTTGAGAATACATCTTATCAAAATTTTCCTTTCCTAAGGTAATGTTTCAAAAACAATTCCTCAAGGAAAAAATTTCTGATTTCAGATAGATAACAAAGTTCTTGTCTTCTAAAACATTTGATTTTGAACTAGAGTTAGGTTCAAAAACATTTTTCTTATAAATTACATTTTTTAGATCCTTATAAAGTTTATTCTTATCATAATTTACTTCCTCAAGTTTTTTTGAAATTCTTTCAAAATAAATAATTTTCTTATCAAGACCTTTAAAAAGATCTAATATTTCCGTAGTAAGAATAGTATTCCTAGATTTTTCCTTATCAATATTTTTCATGTGTTTTGAATTCTCAATTTCAAGAAGTTTGGCAAACCTAGAAACTTTTTCATATGAAGGTAAAGTGTTATCATCAACAGAAGAAGATTATTCATATGAATATTCATAATATTAATCATTACTATAATTTGAATTTAAAGAAACATTGGTGATTGATTCATCATTGTGTACCTTATCCATAAAACAATGATTGTCAATAGGTAGTCTGGATATAGGACCAAGATTCTTCTATCCGGAAGATTCAAAATCTGAAGATTCATCTGAAGAGTCTCCACCATTGGAACTCCAGGTGTCATTATCTTTCAAAACATTCTTATCTCTAGCTTTATAGTAAATTATTCTATTTCACTCCGAATGATTTTCCTTTATTTCTTTTCTTTTAAGCATAGGAAAATCAGGCCTTATATGTCCAGCTCTCTTGTATTCATAACATGTGACTTCTGAATATTTCTTATCTTTCCTTTCCTTCTTCTTATATATGGATTGAAATTTCTTTTGTCGAAAAATCTTGTTCATCCTTCGAGAAATATTTTCTAACACATTTTCTGAAGATTCACTTCCACTAGATTCATATTGGATAAAAACCTTCTTAGATTTGGATCTAGTAACTCTCCCAAGAGTTTTAGCTTTCATATGATTTAAAGTAGTTGTAAAAGAAACTCCTCCAATCCCATTATTCTTTTTAACATTATCATCATCTCTCTTAATTCTAGTCTCATGCTAAAGAAGAGTTCCAAATAGCTCATCTATGTAAATCTGGGTGAATTTCCAGTTCTCATCTATAGAAGTTCTATGGGATTCCCATTCATTGGGCATGATGTCTATGATCTTACCAATGAGAGTTTCATCATCTAATCCTTTCTCACCCATAGATTGTAAACTATTCACAATAGTCATGAATCTTTGTTGCACCATAGATATGGGTTCTCCATAAGGAAAGAAGAAACCATGATATTCAGCTCTGAGCATGGCTCTTCTTGTTTCAATGACATTGGAAGTTCCAAAGTGAGTAACTTCATGTTTCTTCCAAATACAATTTATGGCTTCACAAGACAAAATTTGGCTATATATATTTCTAGTCATAGAACAAAGCAAGGTATTGCATACCTTATAATTAAGATGATACTCATTATTTTCTTGATTGGTGAAAGTACTAACTTCCTTGTCATGGATTTTATATCCTCCAGTAAGGATAACAAAAATATCAACTCCAGTATTGATAATAAAATTCTTCATGTGATCTCTCCAATATTCGTAATTGTTACCATATACAAATAGGAGGTTTTGTTGGATTGAGACTGTATATGGAACCCACATTGATTCCTTCCATCTTAAAGAAAATCATTCCACAAAAACTTGTTAACAGAAAAAGTTTGTAAACAAGAGAAAAATATCCTAAGCAAGGAAAATATAGAACAAGAATATCTATGAGAAAAAATGAATCCAAACTTTATGAGTCCAAAAAAATGATTCTGGAAAAGAATGAGATGAATTCTCTTCTGAATGTAATCGTATGATTTGTCACGACCCCCTCCCCACAATGTGTACCCCTCCTGGGACGGAAATGTGAGAAGGGTGATAATGACCCCTGAGTCCCGCCTCCAGTAAGCCCCGGGTTGGCGACTAGCACCGAGGGTATCATAAACATACAAATGGGAGGCATTACCCTCTAAGAGAACACATGCAGAAAAGAGAGAGATAGAATAGACTCCAATCAACTCCAACTCAGAACTGAGATATAAAATAAATCGAAGTACATGTATGAAATGTCATGCAAAAGTACTACAACTGAAAGGGGAAACTAAAAGTACCCAAAAGAAAGTAAAACGGCAACGACCACAAGCCCGAACAGCTTCTCCTCCAACCGCAAGCTAGTAGTAACCAGCTTGATCTCCAACCTGCTCCAAGTGACCTGAAAAACAGTTTATATGTACATAGGGTGAGTATAAAAGTATACTCAGTAGGATCCTCCCAAAGCCTCTCGTGAAAAAGTAAAGAAAGCATGCTAAAGCCCAGTGAACCATAAGTGAAACTAGCTCGTCACCTAAACAGGTATACTAAGTTTCCAACTTCACCATGGCTACTCTCACCAAGTAACGCATACAAGAATATAGCATATAGTAAAGAATATCAAGGGTACCCCGCTACTACTTCCCCACTGGTTTGCCGCTTTGCCCCAACGACATACGTCATGTGCATCTCTCTCTAAAGGCTTGCCCGCAGACACCTAGGCTAAGCTCCACAATCTGCACCTCATGCACCACATAGGCTTGCCCGCAGACACCTGGGTGAAGCACCACACCATCCTCACAACCAAAAGTAACCAGGTAGTTTCCGGGAGCCACCACAGCCCGCATAACGTGTATCATATGTCGGGTATAATACCTCAAGCCATTACAGCCCATACTCCGAGTAAGGATCCTCAAGCCATCATAGCCTATACACATTACACCTATAGTAGTCCATAGGATACTATATCCAGAATATATGTGTGTGAATAACCACAAGCCATTACATCCCTCTACACACATATATGGGGTAACTAACTGTTGTGCCTTATGGCACAAGTATTTACCAAGAGAAGAGAGCGGGGCCAAAGGGGGTAGTCAGCCATTCAACCTCCCATCATAATGTTGGGGAAAGCACCCCCCAGGGCTTAGAATCCCCGGGGTGTCAGTTTCCCTTACCGACAGGGTGGAGTAGTGTATAGAAACACAAAAAGTACAGAATATATATGTAACTCAAATCCACACTATGGGAATTACCTAGTCTTAGATACAACTGCAGCTAACGTCTCTCAGACTCCAGGCTGCTACTTCAAATACTAGGTATCCTATAATCACACAAACATTTGAAGAGATTAATTAGATTACTCCATTCTCATTTTATCAGTTCCAATGTACGTTAATTTAATTCTTTAAACATTAATTAAGAATGAACAATTCCACATTAAACTGAATTGGCATCACATTCAAAAACAACTTCTCCTTTTAAGATTCACATCACCTTTAAATTCCAGTATCTCCATCCCCATGGATTTTCACCATTTAATCAAACATTCATTATAGAGTTACTTTCCCACATTCCCAGGCATTCTAAAAAAGCATCCTAAGCTACTAAACACAAAGGAGGCTCAACACGGTGAGTAGATATACTACCGGTCGAGTCTTTACCGCCTATAGAAAGTGCACAGACCCATTTTCCCTCGAGAGGCTAAACATGGAAAGCACGTGGCATACCCCGCGTGTCTTCGCCTCCTTCGGAAGAAGGGTAGCGAGACCAGCTACCTTGACCAGTGGGGAAAAGCAAAGCAGATTAACATTCAATGAAAACCACAAGCATCCAGCAACCGCATCCATCCCATTCCATCACCCCTAGTGTCCTCCCCGACACCCACATGCATAACTGATGCATATCGCCACTCTAGGAGTCATCCACTTCCATAACCACAAGGCCTCCACGCCTCCACATATCACAACAGCCATCCAGGCTCACATCACAGCACAAGCAGCAGAAAAACAACAATCACAACCATGGGCTCTTGACCCTTTATCAAACAAGAGGGTAAATCAGAACCCCTTTATAAATTCCCACATAATATGTTCTTTAATCCATATTGAATTGGCAGATTTGTTATTCATAGGTTCCAATCATGGATACCTAATCAGCAAGCTATCACAATTTAATAACCATGCTTCCTTTCCTAATTTGATTATCCTCAAATTAGAACAACTACAACAACGGCAATAACCAGATTAATTTACATGCCTCTTTATCTTTAGCCAATTAATTAACAATTAATTATGTCTTTATGTTCATTATCAATTTCTATCATGAACGAACAACAAATCAATGAAAACATAGATATCACTATATCTAGGAAAACATGAGGCAAACCGTTATCACGGTATAAAGCAACAACATGCGATCAACCAATTATTTTAATCCGGTTCAAGTATTTAATTAGGTCAATTTCATTATGATCCAAAGGGATAAATCATGATAATTCTATGATTGCAAATATAAAATTAGAGAAGCCATGAATTCCCTACCTCAAACAGTTCCTCACATTCTTTATCCACACAACAGGTCACGATCCTCCCCTCGCGACAACTGCATCCACAGGAGGATGCTGCGGTACGACAGTACCAACCAACCCCAAGAAAACCCATTAGAATCTTGGAAATTACATGGTATAATTATGGAAAGGAGGATAGGAGAAGATAAACCCCAAAAGAATGACGATACAACATACCTTATATCGAATATTGATCGACACGGCTCGGTTGCATCCAAAATAGAGCAGAACCAATCCTAGGAGTAAAGATTGATTGTGCAACTCCTACGGAAAGGATTGAAAGGTTATAGTGCCTCTTAGTTGATAACAAAGGGAAAGAATAAGGGAGAATGATATCTCGTCCCTTTTTGAAGATTTAATGGGGCGATAGTTTAAGATCCGGTTAATTCTCCATTAAAAACGGATCACATTAACCCACGTGGTTTGACCAAGTAAATACATCCTGGCCTTAGGAATAATTAATATAGGATTTAGGGACTTTGAATCGGCCTTAAAGTTCTTTAAAATAAGGTTTTAAAATGTATTTTACGTCAAAGAAAATGTCAATGGGGCGAAACTGTTGGAAGCTGGAAACACTATTCACATACTCAAAATTTGGCAAAGGAAAGAATCGGTAGCTCTTAGAATTCTGGAAACACTGTTCAAACGTGAAATTTGGCAAAGGAAGGAATCGGTAGCTTTTAGGATTCTGGAAACACTGTTCAAACGTGAAATTTGGAAAAGGAAGGAATCGGTAGCTCTTAGGATTCTGGAAACACTGTTCAAACGTGAAATTTGGCAAAGGAAGGAATCGGTAGCTCTTAGGATTCTGGAAACACTGTTCAAACCTGAAATTTGGCAAAGGAAGGAATCGGTAGCTCTTAGGATTCTGGAAACACTGTTCACAGAACTAGAAATTTTGCAGTGTTAGCCGAGCTACTGCTAGACTACGGCTACCGGTAGACCGAGCTACCGGTAGGCAGCAGCTACCGGTAGACCGGGCGACCGGTAGGCAGCGGCTACCGGTGGACTGAGCTACCGGTAGGCAGCGGCTACCGGTAGACCGCGCTACCGGTAGGCAGCAGCTACCGGTTGACCGAGCTACCGGTAGGCAGCGGCTACCGGTAGACCGAGCTACCGGTAGGCAGCGGCTAGGGGATAAGTCACCTTGACCTCCCAGAACACCTCCAACACCACATTTTCACAAAGTAGTGGACCAGAGAGGTCCGGGCCATTACATTAGATACCTCTCAAAACATTCTCGTCCTCGAGAAGTAAACCCAACTCAGAGGAAAACAGGGGTCCGAACAACCACCCCATAAGATACCTCTCAGGGGGAAACCACCATGAGTTGTTCGAAAGCTGGAACAAAACTAAGACATCCGAGAATATGGAAACAAACAATCCATATCCAAACAATTCAATGATAACATCACACAAAAGGTACATAAATAAAACATGAAAGGTCTAACCATCAAGGAAACATCATTACATGAAAAGAGTTAAATATTAAACAACTCTGGGTACTGAGCACGTATCTGTGACTCACGCTCTCATGTACTCTCCTCCATGCCACCGTGTCGCCACAAGACACGAACTAAGGGGATAGAACGACCACGTAACACCTTCTCCTTGCGGTCTTGGATCTCCACAGGTCACTCCTCGAAGGTTGCATCATCATCAATATTGATCTCTCCCCAATCAATAACATGAGATTCATCATGAAGGTAACGACGGAGCTGTGATACATGGAAAACATCATGTATCTGACTCATCTGAGGGGGAAGTGCTACTCGATATGCCACAGCTCCAACACGAGCCAACACCTTGAAGGGCCCAACAAACCAGGGAGAAAGCTTACTTCCACGACCAAACCTTCACTGCCCACGGTGGGGAGTCACCTTCAGAAACACATGATCCCCAACATTAAACTCTAAGGGTCTCCTTCTTTGATCAGCATATGATTTCTGACGATCTTGTGCTATCTTTATCCTCTCACAAATCACCTGAACCATCTCTGTTGTATTCTTCACTAGTTCTGGCCTGAGAATTGATGACTCTCCGACCCCAGTCCAGCACAACGGAGAACGGCATGGCTGACCATACAAGGCTTCAAACGGCGTTGTACCGATGGTAGAGTGAAAACTATTATTGTAAGCGAACTCTACCAAGGGTAAGTTCTTTGTCCATGAACCTCCAAAATAAAGAACACAAGAGTGCAACATGTCTTCAAGAGTCTGGATGGTTCGCTCTGTCTGACCATCCGTTTGAGGATGAAAAGCAGTGCTAAGGCACAGTTGAGAGCCAAAAGCATGCTGGAGACCTCCCCACACCCTGGAGGTAAAACAAGGATCATGATCAGAAATGATCGTCCTAGGTACTCCATGGAGTCTCACCACCTCCTCTAGATACTGCCTCGACAAAACCTCCACTGAGCTCGACTCCTTGATCGCTATGAAGTGGGCCGGCTTTGTTAAACGATCCACTACCACCCATATATCATCATGTCCTCCCGGAGCTTGAGGTAAACCTGTAACAAAGTCCATCGAGATGTCCTCCCACTTCCACTGAGGAATCTCTAAGTGCTGGAGAAGACCACCAGGAACACGGTGTTCGGCCTTCACCTTCTGGCAGACTAAACATCGAGACACACACTCAGCAACCGTACGTTTCAGCCCAGGCCACCAAAACTGACTCCTTAAGGATCGGTACATCTTTTTCACACCAGTATGTACTGCCAACGGTGAACTATGGAACTCTCGGAGAACCGTCTCGCACATCGCCAAGGGGACAAAAAGTCTTCCATGATACAACACTCGGTGTTGTTCATCCTCCGACCAACCATCAGGGGCCTCACCACAAACAACTCTGTCTCTTCAGACTTCCACCTCTAGATCACCCAACTAAGACTCTTCCACCTTCTGCATCAGGGATGTCTGCACCGTCATCTGGAAAAGACAACCTCTACCCCCAACTTCTCCCATATCAAGATGCAAAGCTGATATCTCTCCCATCACTCTCCAGGAATCACAAGATTCACACACAACATCATTACGTGTCTTTCGGCTTAGTGCATCAGCTATAACATTCCATTTTCCAGGTGTATATGATATTTCAAAGTCATATTCCTGCAAGAACTCCATCCACCAACGCTGCCTCAAGTTCATGTCACGTTGGGAGAAAACATACCTCAAACTCTTATGATCGGTGAAAACCACAAAGTGCTCACCAATGAGGTAATGTCTTTACAACTTTAGAGAAAACACCAAAGGTGCCAACTCAAGATCATGGGTGGCATAGTTGCATTCATGGGGACGAAATTTCCGAGACCCATAAGAAACAACTGACCTCTGCTGCATGAGAACACAACCTAGCCCTAGATGTGAAGCATCACAGAAAACATCAAACTGGACTCCCTCTACTGGAAGACAAAGGACTAGAGCACTTACCAACTTCTCCTTTAGATAATCAAAAGCTTTATGACACTGATCAGTCCATATAAACGCTTGATCCTTCCTGGTCAAAGCTGTCAAAGGAGTTGCAACTCGGGAGAAATTGGCTACAAACCTCCTATAATAGCCTGTGAGACCAAGGAAACTTCGCACCTCTGACACGGTCTTGGGGGCTGCCCAAGACACTGCTGATTCTATCTTAGATGGATCCACATCTACTCCCTGTTGGGACACAAAATGCCCTAAGAAACGAACTTCTAAAGCCCAGAACTCACACTTGGACAACTTCCCAAGCAACTGATGTTAGTGAAGAACTCCCAAAATGGCTCGTAGATGCTCTGCATGCTCTTCTTCAGATGTGGAGTACACAAGGATGTCATCGATGAAAACCACAAAAAACTTGTCCAGGAATTCACGGAACACAGCATTCATCAACCCCATGAAAACCACTGGAGCATTTGTCACGCCGAATGGCATTACAACAAACTCATAATGCCCATGACGACAATGGAAATCAATCATTGGGATATCCTTATCCTTTACATGCATTTGGTGATATCCTGACCGCAATTCGATCTTTGAGAACCAACTTTCACCCTTCAGTTGATCGAATAAGTCATCAATCCACGGGAGAGGATAGCGGTTCTTTATTGTCACTTTGTTTAATCGACGATAATCGACGCACAACCACAAACTGCCATCAGCCTTTTTCACAAACAAAACTGGTGCACCCCAAGGTGACACACTTGGCTGAACAAAACCACACAACAACAGACCATCAATATGAATACGTAGCTCTCGTAAATCAGAAGGGGCCATCCTATATGGATACATAGAGATAGGGGACGCTCCTGGTTGTAGCTTGATCCCAAACTCGATCTCTCGTCGATGGGGTAAGGATACAACCTCTCCTGGAAAGACGTCAGGGTAATCCTCTATGACCTTAGGAAACGCCAACTGTTGAACCTCTGAAGAACTCAACATCATCCCAGCCATCATGGATGATAAGGATGAAACTCGTCTATGACTCATCCGGGGATCTCTCTCACCAACAAACACCACTTTTTCTCCATCTGCATCAAGGAAAACGACCTTCTTCCTGTAGCAATCTACAACAGCCTACACCGAATACAACCAATCCATGCCGAGTATGACATCATATGGTTGTATTCGTAAACATAGGAAATCTCCCCAAGAGCGGTGTTGCCCCAACACTAGCTCACAGTCTCTACATACTTCAAACAAGTCATCTCGACCTCCAACTGGCGTAGTCAACGCCAAGGGCACTGGAAGCCTCTCTACCTCAAGTCCCTAAGCACGGACAAGGGTAGGTGATATGAAGGAGTGTGTTGCTCCTGAATCAAACAAGGCATACACCAAGGTAGAAAACAAGCAAAGGGTACCTCGAACGACATCTGGTTCGCCTGGGGCTGGCAACGCTAGAGCATGAAGCTGACCACGACCTCCTCCACAGCCTCTCTGACCCTAATGACGACCACCACCATGGCCGCGCTATGCTCTCTGAGGACGGGGAGCGTCATGGGGTTGTCCTCTACCTGTTCCATCTACCCTCTGGTGATCTAAAGCTGGTGCAACCTGCTGCTGCTGCCTCGGCTGGAACTTCCTTAGCGGAGGAACCTGAAGCGGAGCGCCTGGTGCACGATGAATGCTCTGAAAAGTCGGGCACTCCCGCTGCTGATGACCACGACCACCACAAGAAAAACAAGCGCCTGATCCCTTGGCATAGGCCTGAGAGTTGCTTCCTCTGGAGAAACGAGATGGGAAGGGCTGGGACCTACCCCCAGGTGAACGGAAACTCTTCTGTCCTGAAAACCGAGAACCCCGGACCACAGCTCTGCTTCGTGAGGAATCATGACGATTCCCCTCTCGTGACGATCCAGTCCTGGCCAAAGTCCTCTCAACAACCTCTGCCCTTGCCAGCACCTCAAGATATGTCTTCAGCATAAATGGGGTGACCTGGCGCTGGATCTCTAGACACAAAGCCTCCTCGAAATGCCTCGCCCTGGCCTCATCATCTGGTAACAGGTCTGAAGCATATCCTAGAAGGTTCCTGAAACGGATTCCAAACACTCGAACACTGGAGCTCCCCTATCGAAGGGTGAGAAGCTCCTAGCGACTGGACACCTTCGCAGTCGACGAAAGAAACTCGACTCTAAAACTGTCTCGAAACTCCCCCCATGAGATTGCTGACTCCTCAAGATCACCGAGGAACAAGAACCACCACTGCCTCGCTGCTCCACGCAGCATCGTCACAACCAAGGACACCCAGTGTTCCTTCCAAGCACGAATCGAACTGAATCCTATCTCTATCTCCTCCAACCAGTCTTCTGTGACTGCATCTGAAACGGAGCCCTTGTACATCTGTAGACTCTGGCGCTCGAACTCTCAAAGTGTCTTCCTCTAACTGTCATCTTCGTCAACCTCTACTCGACGGTGATCTGCTGGAACAGCCTCCTGGGCATCTTCTGGGCAAACCTGACGAGGACATCGACCTGGAGCCATACCTGTAAAATAACAATTGTTAGAACTCCTAAGCCTGGAATATGGAAGACTCACATTAATTAATTAATTGTTTTGTTTTATTAATTTCAGGTTACCTATCCCAAGGTCTAGCCATTCAAACACAAGCGCAAAGAATAATGATGCATGATCCATTCCTAGGTCTCTACCCTGCAACCAGTATCACTTTGTTTAGTATCCATCGTAAATATAAAGGTTCGTGCAACACATCATAGGGGGGCTTGAACGCCTATGTCTCTGCCGGTCTCCAGTGTTTACCCCACTTGATAAACATGAATGACACTGTTGCCCTACCACCCCATGCATCCTCACCTGTGCCTAACTCCAAACGTTATCTTATCCCTCAACCAGAGCTCTGATACCACTCTATCACGACCCCCTCCCCACAAAGTGTACCCCTCCTGGGCTGGCAATGTGAGAAGGGAGATAATGACCCCCGAGTCCCACCTCTAGTAGGCCCCGGGTTGGCGACTAGCACCGAGGGTATAATAAACATACAAATGGGAGGCATTACCCTCTAAGAGAACACATGCAGAAAAGAGAGAGATAGAATAGACTCCAATCAACTCCAACTCAGAACTGAGATATAAAAGAAATCCAAGTACATGTATGAAATGTCATGCAAAAGTACTACAACTGAAAAAGGAAACTAAAAGTACCCAAAAGAAAGTAAAATGGTAGCGACCACATGCCCGAATAGCTCCTCCTCCAACCGCAAGCTAGTAGTAACCAGCTTGATCTCCAACCTGCTCCAAGTGACCTGAAAAACAGTTTATATGTACATAGGGTGAGTATAACAGTATACTTAGTAGGATCCTCCCCAAGCCTCTCGTGCAAAAGTAAAGAAAGCATGCTAATGCCCAGTGAACCATAAGTGAAAATAACTCGTCTCCTAAACAGGTATACTAAGTTCCCAACCTCACCATGGCTACTCTCACCAAGTAACGCAATCAAGAATATAGCATATAGTAAAGAATATCAAGGGTACCCCTCTACTACTTTCCCACTGGTTTTCCGCTTTTCCCCAACAACATACGTCTTGTGCATCTCTCTCCAAAGGCTTGCCCGCAGACACCTGGGCTAAGCTCCACAATTTTCACCTCGTGCACCACATAGTCTTGCCCACAGACACCTGGGCGAAGCACCACACCGTCCTCACAACCAAAAGTAACCATGTAGTTTTCGAGAGCCACCATAGCCCGCATAACCTGTATCATATGTTGGGTATAATACCTCAAGCCATTACAGCCCATACTCCGAGTAAGGATCCTCAAGACATCATAGCCTATACACATTACACCTATAGTAGTCCATAGGATACTATATCCAGAATATATGTGTGTGAATAACCACATGCCATTACAGCCCTCTACACACATATATGGGGTAACTAACCGCTGTGCCTTATGGCATAAGTATCTACCAAGAGAAGAGAGTGGGGCCAAAGGGGGTAGTCATCCATTCAACCTCCCATCAGAATGTTGGGGAAAACACCCCCTAGGGCTCAGAATCCCTGGGGTGTCAGTTGCCCTTACCGACAGGGTGGAGTAGCGTATAGAAACACAAAAAGTACAGAATATATATGTAACTCACATCCACACTATGGGAATTACCTAGTCTTAGATACAACTGCAGCTAACGTCTCTCAGACTCCAGGTTGCTACTCCAAAGACTAGGTATCCTATATGCACACAAACATTTGAAGAGCTTTATTAGATTACTCCATTCTCATTTTATCAGTTCCACTGTACGTTAATTTAATTCTTTAAACATTAATTAAGAATGAACATTTCCACATTAAACTGAATTGGCATCACATTCAAAAACAACTGCTCCTTTTAAGATTCACATCATCTTTAAATTCCAGTATCTCCATCCCCGTGGATTTTCACCATTTAATCAAACATTCATTATAGAGTTACTTTCCCACATTCCCAGGCATTCTAGAAAAGCATCCTATGCTAATAAACACAAAGGAGGCTCAACACGGTGAGTAGATATACTACCCGTCGAGTCTTTTCCGCCTATAGAAAGAGAACAGAACCATTTTCCCTCGAGAGGCTAAACACGGAAAGCACGTGGCATACCCCACGCGTCTTCACCTCCTTCGGAAGAAGGGTAGAGAGACCAGCTTCCTTGAGCAGTGGGGAAAATCAAAGCAGATTAACATTCAAAGAAAACCACAAGCATCCAGCAACCGCATCCATCCCATTCCATCACCCCTGGTGTCCTCCCCGACACCCACATGCATAACTGATGCATATCGCCACTCTAGGCGTTATCCACTGCCATAACCACAAGGCCTCCATGCCTCCACATATCACAACAGCCATCCAGGCTCACATCACAGCACAAGCAGCAGAAAAACAACAATCACAACCATGGGCTCTTGACCCTTTAGCAAACAAGAGGGTAACTCAGAACCCCTTTATAAATTCCCACATAATCTGTTCTTTAATCCATATTGAATTGGCAGATTTGTTATTCGTAGGTTCTAATCACGGATACCTATTCAAAAAGCTATCACAATTAAATAACCATGCTTCCTTCCCTAATTTGATTATCCTCAAATTAGAACAACTACAACAACGGTAATAACCATATTAATTTACATGCCTCTTTATCTTTAGCCAATTAATTAACAATTAATTCCAGCTTTACGTTCATTACCAATTTGTATCATGAACGAACAACAAATCAAAGAAAAAATAGTTATTACTATATCTAGGAAAACATGAGGCAAACCGTTATCACAGTATAAATCAACAACATGCGATCAACCAATTCTTTTAATCCGGTTCAAATATTTAATTAGTCAATTTCATTGTGATCCAAAGGGATAAATCATGCTAATTCTACGATTGCACATATACAATTAGAGAAGCCATGAATTCCCAACCTCAAACAGTTCCTCACGTTCATTATCCACACAACAGGTCACGATCCTCCCCTCGCGACAACCGCATCCACAGGAGGATGCTGCGGTACGACAGTACCAACCAACCCCAAGAAAACCCATTAAAATCTTGGAAATTACATGGTATAATTATGGAAAGGAGGATAGGAGAAGATAAACCCCAAAAGAACGATGATACAACATACCTTATATCGAATATTGATCGACACGGCTCGGTTGCATCCAAAACAGAGCAGAACCAATCCTAGGAGTAAAGATTGATTGTGAAACTCCTAAGGAAAGGATTGAAAGGTTCTAGTGCCTATTAGTTGAGAACAAAGGGAAAGAACAAGGGGTAATGATATCTCGTCCCTTTTTGAAGATTTAATGGGGTGACAGTTTAAGATCTGGTTAATTCTCCATTAAAAACGGACCGCATTAACCCACGCGGTTTGACCAAGTAAATACATCCAGGCCTTAGGAATAATTAATATAGGATTTATGGCCTTTGAATCGGCCTTAAAGTCCTTAAAATAAGATTTTAAAATGTATTTTACGTCAAAGAAAATGTCAAAGGGGTGAAACTGTTGGAAGCTGGAAACACTATTCACATACTAAAAATTTGGCAAAGGAAAGAATCGGTAGCTCTTAGAATTCTGGAAACACTGTTCAAACGTGAAATTTGGCAAAGGAAGGAATTGGTAGCTCTTAGGATTCTGGAAACACTGTTCAAACGTGAAATTTGGCAAAGGAATGAATCGGTAGCTCTTAGGATTCTGGAAACACTGTTCAAACGTGGAATTTGGCCAAGGAAGGAATCGGTAGCTCTTAGTGTAACGCCCCGACCCCAGCTACCCAGAGTCCGTGCATTACTTCGTAACATTGAAATGATCACAAAAGATCAAGTCTCGAAAGACCGATTAGTTTAGTAGCCATGGAAACACTAGATACATTCATAAGTCTTACATTACATCATAAAGTGAAAAACTAATAACAAAGTCTTCATAGTCCACACTCATATCCTCTTCTGACTATCCCTGCAGGTCATTCATAAAATACTTCTTCACATCCTGGAAAATATTAAAACATTGAAAGGGGTGAGCTCGGATGCTCAGTAAGGTTAACAATATAGCGGAAGCTTTCATAAATAAACATTAACATTTAAGGAAATGTATAAATAAAACAAAATCCTTTTAAACATGAACTTCAACATAATATGGAAAAAATAAAATGAGATAATTCCATTTACTTACTCACATGGATATTCTACTAGTCGAATAATCACATGCAATATCAATAACCACTTTCATAATGAGGGAATGTATAATGCCAGACATTCTGAAACATTTTGTCAAGGCCTCGGCCAAGACGTCTAAAATGATTAAGGCCTCGGCTAAAACCATAAATCAAATTGGGAAAGGGCCTCGGCCAATTCCATGTCTAGTTGTCTCATGATACCTACCGATGCATCGAGGAGCTATAGCAGGCTCCACCCGTCACTTATTAAGTCCAATACATTCCTCATATAAATAGGTTTAAACATATCATAAACCATAACATAATCGTATCACATAAAACATGCATAAAGGAAACATAACATTTCCACATTTCAATAACAAGATATCAATACAACACATTGATATAATAAAAACGCTTTCAAAACCATTTTCAATACCAAAATAAAAGAAAGTTATAACTTTGTATTTATTTTTCATTAAAAAAAATGATGGCTTGTAAAGGAAGCTGAAACTCAAATAATGGTCACGGCGGCGGAGAAGTCGTTGTCGCCGCATAAGTACGGAAAGAAAAACATTCCCTTTTTTTCGTTTAGTAAAACGCTTCGTATAAAAAAGATTCCTTTTGAATAAACGTAAAAGTCAAAGGGGTTTATACACCGTATAAAAGATAGTTGTGTATAAAACCAAATATGCCTCAATGAAAGGGGATTGAGACGAAGTCCTTAAAAAGATCATTTTTTTTAAATAAAGTACATCTATAATGTGTATTCACTATAAGTACACATAAATAATGTAAAAATACAAGATATGACATAATAATATCATGACATAATTTGAAAGTAAGATATTAACCCAAAAAATAGAAATTGGGTTAAGAAGTTCCCTTACCTCGTGTCTGACTTGACTCAACCGTTCTTTAACCTCCTGAATAATAAACTAGAGTTAATATATACCTTATTAAGAACCATTTTTATTTTCATTATCCTTATTATATCACTTATTACAATGATATGAACATTATGTAATTATTTAAGTTAATAATGGTCGTTTTGTCGATCTTTGGTACTTGAGTCAACAATAAACTTCTTATAATTACAAGTTGTTTATGTGGTAGAATATCCATTATCTCAAGAATTATATTCATGATTTAGATGTCATATATATCATATATATCCAGTATATACATTCATTTATAATATTACATAACATTTAGAGGTAAGAAATGAAATGCACCGTTCATGGAGACGGTAAGTCGTACGTACGCATGAACGCTACTTTCATTTCTATTTCGTATTTAATGGAATGAAATCATAATGATATAAATGTATAATATAATTCCAGTATAATATATTGTATAATACCATTTACTACATCCTTTATACATCCCACATATGGCATTAACGATTCAAATCACTTTGAGGGGGCGGTAGTCCGCACTTCCTAAAATGAAATTATCACGTTTTACCCATAATGGAAATCATGAAGTATGCCATAAATGAGAAATACAGAAGCATAAGTAAAAAATAAACATATTATATATCATATATAAATATAGTGACATCTTAATGTCCACCTTTGAAGGTGTTATATGAGTGTTGAACAATCATCGTTTCGTGAGGCAGAAATTCTCCATCCACAGAAACCGTATGTTCTTTAACCATTAGATGTAGGTGTGTGTAAGTGTAGCTAGAATCCTTCTTATAACAACATCCTAGTATATTTAGGATACTGTTTTTGTTACAAAAGAAATTAATAAAAAGATTTTAGGGGGTTGGAGAAGAAAAATAAAACAAAACAACATTAGAGAAGACATTACCTCAAAATCGGGTAACTCTTTTTGATTTGAGCCAAAGGCTTCCTTGGGAAGAGTTCTGCCCAAAGTGAGGCTTCTAGGAGTAATAGGGGGAAGTTGGGAGAGTATTTGGGCAGAGTTTGGCCGAGCCAAATGGCTTGAAGGTGTGAATTAGGTGGGAGAGGTGGGGGCCTTTTATAAGTGGAGAGGAGGGGCTCTTTTGGAAAGATTGAAATGTTACATTATTACACAATGCTTTTCGGATTCTAAAGGTCCCACACTTATATAATTCGTGGTTAAGGTGATCAGGGTTCGAAATCTACCCATCCAATAGTCTTTGGACAAGTTTAAGCCTTGGATTTTACATTATCTTTTCATTTTATTAAAATCGTTAAATAATGAGGTCATCGCTGCATCATAATGATGTCATAAATAATTTAAATTATTTAATGTCTAAAAATTATAAAAAAAACTACTATGATGTAGGAAATCTTTTTGTCTTTCTAATGAATATTTATAGTCAAAATTTGGACTTGTGTAACCCCATTTAAAGTCTGTTTTAGTAAAACAACTCATGTTTGTGTCAATTTAATTTTAACATTAAATAAATATATATTAATGTCATTTTCCAACTAAAGTGGCTCCATGGGGTCCCCAAGTTGACCCATGGGTTGTCTTGGTCGGCCATGAATCATCCAATAGGAGTAGGACAAGTGTAAAGCTCATCTCATATTATTAAAACATCATTTTTACCTTAAACTACACTAATTACCTCTTATCGCGATTAAGAACTTAAAAGTTACTATTCACCAAAAAATTATTTTGATCTCATTGAACCACATTTTACTTCTTAATGACAACCATGTATGTCGGATTTTTGAAAATCAAATCACAGAAGTGGTAATATTTCATTTAAACGAAAAATCAGTTATTTAACTACCACTTAGTGGTTTCACTATTCATCAAAAATTGAAGTTTTTCAGAACAATGCCAAAATTTCACCCTAAGATATAATTGATATTCCAAATTCAAAAATGATGTATATTTTAAAAAATTCCAAACATATAAGTTGCATTAGTTAATTTTATAATTAATTCCCGTTGTCACAACAAATAGCGTGTTTTTAAGAAACAATTTATATCAAAAGATTGGCAATTGTTTATGTCCAATTTCAATGTTAAATTAATTCTAATGACCACCATTGGATAAAATGGTAAAAATATATTCTAATTATACTTTAAAACCACTAAATTGTATAATTTATCACAATAAATTATTTTTATTAAAAAAGTTGTTTTAAGTATTTTTCACTATTCATAAAAAAATTGGAAGTTCTCAGAAAGTTACAAAAAATTCAACTTAGGATAATTTCGATATTACGAATACAAAAATGAAGTCCATTTTGAAATATAAAATTTCTATAATTTTAAAAAGTGGTTATTATTATTCATAACGGCTACTTTGATTAGTCGCAGTGTTTTAGAACTCGAAGTTGCGTACAATGCAAGCTATTGCATTATTGAATGAGAAGCGTATCGTGGAAGCTCGGGGTGTTACATTCTCCCCTCCTTCAATAAATTGCGTCCTCGCAATTTGAAATTTTTCTTTGAAAATAAAAGGTTGAAAAGAGAAAATACCTTTGAGGAAAACCCACATCGGAAATAAGATTAATAAAATTTAGCCTTAATAAGAGGGAAAGGGAAATGAAAAAGTCACCACCGAATGATGATCTCGATTAGGAGAACATTGGTGGAAATTAGAGACATATAATTGGAGGAAAAAAGTAAATATTTGTAGGGAGTGATTGGGGTCATCAATCACAATCAACTATCAAATTGAGGGCCTCAAAGCCTTCAATCTATATTGATTTAAAATATCATCAGTTCAACAAGACATAAGGTATTAGGATAACACATTTTTTTTGTTTTAATATCCCTTTACTAATGTTTAAGAATTAATTTATTCTTTGAATAACATATAGGTATATATATATTTATGCTTGACAATTAGAGTTTCAACCTTGAACTCATCTTTCACTCAAAAAGATAATAGAACTCAAAAATATTATACTTATCCTAATTGTATAAGGTTCCAAATGTTAACACATACCATTTAGATTAGTAAAATTATTTTGTAATAACTGGGGACTTCCTGTAGGCTAGTGGTAGGAAATAAAGGCCTGTCGCACTATGATTGTGGGTTCGATTCCTGCAGCTTTGTCTGACGTGACGGGTTATGCCCCACCCTGCAGGTTGTCCTTTTCCTAAAACTATAGTATCATAATATTCCAAAAATAATCTTCATAAATGCTTTAACCTTAAACAATACTATCCATGGTTCAACTTAATCCATTCCAACCTTAATAGTTATCCAAAATACCTCCATCCAGACTTTCTCTAAAAGGTATCTAAATTCCAAAATCAATTGTAACATCAGATTCCCCAAACAAAGAAAAGTTTCTCTTATTGTCACATACTAAAAATATGATTACCTTAATCATATTACCTTAATCAAAAAGTACTGCAGTACAATCTTTATATATATCACATTATTCTTATAACCAGAATATAATCCTTGAGTCCAAAAGCACCAATACATTAATTATTCCGCTTCAACTCTAGTCACAGCATAAGATTGGCCTTGATCCCTTGGCCTTTTCTGAGGTAAGTTTCCTTGACGCTTAGGACATTCATTTGCATAATGCCCCATTTCCCTACAATTGTATCATTCAACTTTGATATCCTCTTTCTTTCCCTTGCAATCACGAGCCTGGTGACCCTTTTCTCCACATTTATAACAAACTCCCATTCCTTTTAGGCAAGTACCAGGGTGATTCTTCCCACAATTATCACATAATGGAAAATCCTTCTTTCGCTTTTTCCCTTTATTTGTCTCTTGTTCCACCGTTCTCTTCTTCTCTTGCTTTACTTTGTTGTCATAAGACTTAGAGAATTCCTTTTCTGTCTTGATAGCACACGAGACAATATCTTCGTATGATGAGAAGGATTGTGATACTAAAGATCGACGGAGAAATGGTTTTAACCCATAAAAGAAACAATCAATCTTACTCCTTGGGTTACGTATATAATCGGCAGCATGCCTCGCTAACCTTGTAAAGTTAGCCTCATACTTTGCGACATTCTCATCCTCCTTTTGTCTCAGACTCAGAAATTACCTTTCCATATCTGCTCGATGGTCGCGAGGAAAGTATTTTTCTAAAAACAGATCTTTGAACTCCCTCCATTCCATATTTGATACTTCATCATCTTCCTTCATGTTTTGAATCAATGACCACCATTGATCGGCATCTCCAGTGAGGCGGTAAACTGCCATGACAACCTTCTCCCTTTCACTACTCCCCAAACCCTGAAATATTTTCTCTAGGGAATTTATCCATTGCTCGGCTACTAATGGATTTGTACTCCCATTGAATGTTGGTGGTTGTTGCCTCATGAATCAATCTAACATTGATCCTCCACGCTGTGGATCAGGGTGCTCCATACGGGTAAGGTTATCATTCATAACCTGAGTAAGTTGTCCCAGTATGGTGATTAGCTGATCGGCACTAGTTGCATCACCATCCCCACTATAATTATCTTGAGTAGTAGGGCAATCCCTACATGGAGTGCGTGCATTGATACAGTTTCCATTTCTTCCACTAGGCGTCATTTCTAAACAATGGCATAAACTAGATTAGTTTATGAATCACAATACATAATTCCATACTTGTAAAATACTTAACATAAATTGAGCTATTTATGGATATAATCCATAATCATAAAAAGGTTTTATTTGAGGATGTATATACTCATAAACCCTTCATAATGATTTGTAAAGAAAATGAGAGTTATCCTAAACATATCCCCCGGGAGTGTCGTAACCAAGAGTGCAGCAAGGCCCGTTGTCGTGCACCAGTTCCCGTTCGAGTCTAGCTCAAAGCGGTGTTTTCGGGTTTTACCCCTAAGAACATCTGTGCCAGAGCCGCCTCTACCTGCTCGTATCCAGACAGGGATGTATTCCTCGGAAAACTCACAAAATCTCTACAATACCAAAATTTTAGGAAGTTTATCTATACAAATCCTCAAAGTTCATCTTAGGTCTACGTGCTCTAATCATAGTTTATCTAAATCTAGCTTCTAAGGTTTGTACTAAACTTCCTCTGATACCAACTGTAACGCCCCGACCCCAGCTACCTAGAGTCGGTGCATTACTTCGTAACATTGGCATGATCACAAAAGTTCAAGTCTCGAAAGACCGATTAGTTTTGTAGCCTTGGAAACACTAGATACATTCATAAGTCTTACATTACATCATAAAGTGAAAAACTAATAACAAAGTCTTCATAGTCCACACTCATATCCTCTTCTGACTATCCCTGCTGGTCATTCATAAAATACTTCTTCACATCCTGGAAAATATTAAAACATTGAAAGGGGTGAGCTCGGATGCTCAGTAAGGTTAACAATATAGCGGAATCTTTCATAAATAAACATTAACATTTAAGTAAATGTATAAATAAAACAAAAGCCTTTTAAACATGAACTTCAACATAATATGGAAAAAATAAAATGAGATAAGTCCATTTACTTTCTCACATGGATATTCTACTAGTCGAATAATCACATGCAATATCAATAACCACTTTCATAATGAGGGAGTGTATAATGCCAGACATTCTGAAACATTTTGTCAAGGCCTCGGCCAAGACGTCTAAAATGATTAAGGCCTCGGCCAAAACCATAAATCAAATTGTTAAAGGGCCTCATCCAATTCCACGTCTAGTTGTCTCATGAGACCTACCGATGCATCGAGGAGCTATAGCGGGCTCCACCCGTCACTTATTAAGTCCAATACATTCCTCATATGAATAGGTTTAAACATATCATAAACCATAACATAATCGTATCACATAAAACATGCATAAAGGAAACATAACATTTCCACATTTCAATCACAAGATATCAATACAACACATTGATATAATAAAAACGCTTTCAAAACCATTTTCAATACCAAAATAGAAGAAAGTTAAAACATTGTATTTATTTTTCATTAAAAAAAATGATGGCTTGTAGAGGAAGCTGAAACTCAAATAATGGTCACGGCGGCGGAGAAGTCGTTGTCGCCGCATAAGTACGGAAAGAAAAACATTTCCTTTTTGTCGTTTAGTAAAACGCTTCGTATAAAAAAGATTCCTTTTGAATAAACGTAAAAGTCAAAGGGGTTTATACACCGTATAAAAGATAGTTGTGTATAAAACCAAATATGCCTCAATGAAAGGGGATTGAGAAGAAGTCCTTAAAAAGATCATTTTTTTTAAATAAAGTACATCTATAATGTTTATTCACTATAAGTACACATAAATAATGTAAAAATACAAGATATGACATAATACTATCATGGCATAATTTGAAAGTAGGAGATTAACCCAAAGAATAGAAATTGGGTTAAGAAGTTCCCTTACCTCGTGTCTGACTTGACTCAACCGTTCTTTAACCTCCTGAATAATAAACTAGAGTTAATATATACCTTATTAAGAACCATTTTCAATTTAATTATCCTTATTATATCACTTATTACAATGATATGAACATTATGTAATTATTTAAGTTAATAACGGTCGTTTTGTCGATCTTTGGTACTTGAGTCAACAATAAACTTCTTATAATTACAAGTTGTTTATGTGGTAGAATATCCATTATCTCCAGAATTATATTCATGATTTATATGTCATATATATCATATATATCTAGTATATACATTCATTTATAATATTACGTAACATTTAGAGGTAAGAAATGAAATGCACCGTTCATGGAGACGGTAAGCCGTACGTACGCATGAACGCTACTTTCATTTCTATTTCGTATTTAATGGAATGAAATCATAATGATATAAATGTATAATATAATTCCATTATAATATAGTTTATAATACCATTTACTCCATCCTTTATACATCCCACATATGGCATTAACGATTCAAATCACTTTGAGGGGGCGGTAGTCCGCACTTCCTAAAATGAAATTATCGCGTTTTACCCATAATGGAAATCATAAAGTATGCCATAAATGAGAAATACAGAAGCATAAGTAAAACATAAACATATTATATATCATATATAAATATAGTTACCTCTTAATGTCCACCTTTGAAGGTGTTATATGAGTGTTGAACAATCATCGTTTCGTGAGGCAGAAATTCGCCATCCACAGAAACCGTATGTTCTTTAACCATTATATGTAGGTGTGTGTAAGTGTAGCTCGAATCCTTCTTATAACAACATCCTAGTATATTTAGGATACTGTTGTTGTTACAAAAGAAATTAATAAAAAGAGTTTAGGGGGTTGGAGAAGAAAAATAAAACAAAACAACATTAGAGAAGACATTACCTCAAATCGGGTAACTCTTTTTGATTTGAGCCAAAGGCTTCCTTGGGAAGAGTTCTGCCCAAAGTGAGGCTTCTAGGAGTAAGAGGGGGAAGTTGGGAGAGTATTTGGGCAGAGTTTGTTCGAGCCAAATGGCTTGAAGGTGTGAATAAGGTGGGAGAGGTGGGGGCCTTTTATTAGTGGAGAGGAGGGGCTCTTTTGGAAAGATTGAAATGTTACATTATTAGACAATGCTTTTCGGATTCTAAAGGTCCAAAACTTATATAATTCGTGGATATGGTGATAAGGGTTCGACATATACCCATAAAATAGTCTTTGGACAAGTTTATGCTTTGTATTTTACATTATCCTTTCATTTTATTAAAATCGATAAATAATGAGGTCATCGCTGCATCATAATGATGTCATAAATAATTTACTTTATTTAATGTCTAAAAATTCTAAAAAAATTACTATGATGTAGGAAATCTTTTTACCTTTCTAATGAATATTTATAGTCAAAATTTGGACTTTTGTATCCCCATTTAAAGTCTGTTTTAGTAAAACAACTCATGTTTGTGTCAATTTAATTTTAACATTAAATAAATATATATTAATGTCATTTTCCAACTAAAGTGGCTCCATGGGGTCCCCAAGTTGACCCATGGGTTATCTTGGTCGGCCATGACTCATCCAATAGGAGTAGGACAAGTGTCAAGCTCATCTCATATTATTAAAACATCATTTTTTCCTTAAACTACACTAATTACCTCTTATCGCGATTAAGAACTTAAAAGTTACTATTCACCAAAAAATTATTTTGATCTCATTGAACCACATTTTACTTCTTAATGAAAACCATGTATGTCAGATTTTTGAAAATCAAATCACAGAAGTGGTAATATTTCATTTAAACGAAAAATCAGTTATTTAACTACCACTTAGTGGTTTCACTATTCATCAAAAATTGAAGTTTTTCAGAACAATGCCAAAATTTCACCCTAAGCTATAATTGATATTCAAAATTCAAAAATGATGTCTATATTAAAAGATTCCAAAAATATAAGTTGCATTATTTAATTTTATAATTAATTCCCGCTGTCACAACAAATAGCGTGTTTTTAAGAAACAATTTATATCAAAAGATTGGCAATTGTTTATGTCCAATTTCAATGTTAAATTAATTCTAATGACCACCATTGGATAAAATGGTAAAAATATATTCTAATTATACTTTAAAACCCCTAAATAGTATAATTTATCATAATAAATTATTTTGATTAAAAAAGTTGTTTTAAGTATTTTTCCCTATTCATAAAAAAATTGGAAGTTCTCAGAAAGTTACAAAAAATTCAACTTAGGATAATTTCGATATTACGAATACAAAAATGAAGTCCATTTTGAAATATAAAATTTCTATAATTTTAAAAAGTGGTTATTACTATTCATAACGGCTACTTTGATTAGTCGCGGTGTTTTAGAACTCGAAGTTGCGTACAATGCAAGCTATTGCATTATTGAATGAGAAGCGTATCGTGGAAGATCGGGGTGTTACACTTAGGATTCTGGAAACACTGTTCACAGAACTAGAAATTTGGCAGTGTTAGCCGAGCTACTGCTAGACTGTGGCTACCGGTAGACTGAGCTACCGGTAGGCAGTGGCTACTGGTAGACCGAGCTACCAGTAGGCAGTGGCTACCGGTGGACCGAGCTACCGGTAGGCAGCGGCTACCGGTGGACCGAGCCACCGGTAGGCAGCGGCTACCGGTAGACCGAGCTACCGGTAGGTAGCGGCTAGGGGATAAGTCACCTTGACCTCCCGGAACACCTCCAACACCACATTTTCACAAAGTAGTGGACCGGAGAGGTCCGGGCCATTACAAGATTAATTCAGATTTAACCAATCCTTTGATACCAATTGTTGAGACGGTATGTTAGTACAATATAATCTATAATGCCAAATGTAGGATCGAAATAATATAGATAATGTATTTAGTATCTAATGATGCTCAAAATACAATAGGGGTGAATTATATTCTTCAAAATTCTTTAGAACTTTTAAATTTTGTTAGAAACCTTTATATTGTTTACCAGGTTTAAACAAGATAATTCATAAAACCTATTAGTCTACACACTTCCTAGATTCCGGAAATAGGATTCCAAGAAAGTGAATCTGGAAATATGGTTTCAGAAAATGAAACTTAATGAATGTTTACAATGAAAAATATTCTATCTTAAAGAATATAGAATCTTACTAAATGAGAGTACATGGATAAGGAAGTATAAGATAGTTATAATTTCCTCAAAAAATAAAATTCAACAAAAAACATGTAACAAATAAAGTTACAAGAAGTAAATATTTTAACCCAAAGAGAAGGGAATCCAATAGCATTGGATAAAGGTCCCTTGATTTATACTTTCAAGAACGTCTATCTTACCCACACCAGGGTAAGACCTTGATATGAAGATCAGAGTCTATATTTCTATCCCTGCACGCCATCAACATCATGGTAGTTGGAACCTCTGTCTTCCTCAGAAAGGAAGCCCTCGACTTCAAGGTAGTTGGCACCTCTATCTTCCTATCCCCGGAAGCCCACGATTGTACACAGAAACAATCAGAGTCGCACAAAGAAAATCGGAACAATAGGTTCAATACGCACAAAGCAATAAATCCTCTCTCTAGAAATCACTTCAGAAGTATGTAATCTCTATATTGATCATCTTGTTCATCAAAATTATGAGCTCTTTGAAATGAGATCCTATTTATAGGCATGACTTCAACGGTCGGCTCCCTCCTCCAAAGGTTATATTTTTTCAAGAATTTCGAAGGCATCTATACATGTTTCACTAAAACAATGCTTAGTTTGTAACTGAATGCATGACATCATTATATATCAAAAATAAGTGTAAGCAAAAATATGGTTACATAACCAAAATACAATATTTGGAGTGTAAGAAAATAACAGTTTGAAGTCTAACCAAAAATATATTCGGTGTTTATAATACAACGATATTTGGATTTTTTTTTTCTAAGGAATTCGGATCATTAATTCTATAGAATTCCAGAGTCTTAATTTAAAGGAAATTCAGAATATGGATTCACATGAATTCAGAACCTGAAATTACAAAGTTTGGAGTTAGAGTTCATGAGAATTCAGAGTCAGAACTTACAAAGTTTGGAGTCTAAATTCATTAGAATTCAGAGTCAGAACTCACAAAGTTCGGGTTATGGATTCATTAGAATTCGGAGTTAGAACTCACAAATTTCAGAGTTTGAATTCATTATAATTCAGAGTCTGAACTCATAAGAGTTCGGAGTTTGAATTTAGAGAACTCGGAGTCAGAACTCAGAAGAGTTCAGAGTTTGAATTCAGAGAACTCAGAGTCTTAACTCAAAAGAGTTTAGAGTCTGAAAGCTTTAGAATTCAGAGTCAGAAGTCCGAAGTGTTTGGTGTCTAAATTAAGAGAACTCGGAGTCAGAATTCAGAGTCATAAAACAAAATTCTCTTTATCTATGTTTTATATGATCATGAGGTTTTAGATATGAAACCAAATTTTACACTTAGATATGATTATAAACAATGAAAAACATGGTAAGGATAAATTTCCTTAGGGAAGGAAAATTTTCCTTAGAGAAGTAAAACATAGGGTAAAAAGAAATTTTCATTGAGATAAGGTGTTTTTGATTTTCAAAACAAAAAGGAATGGTCAAGTCAGAAGGAGACCTTATCGACTCAAAAATCTCCCCCAAACATGATGGAATGGAAAATTCATAAGGGAGCCCTTATTGACTCAACACGAAATGCCCATGTAATACCATTTTTTGATATTATTTAATCTTAAACAGCTAATCCATGAACATCACATCATCCTTAATATCCATATCACCCCAAAAAATGACATGGGAGTCATGATGAAGATATCAATGAACATGTGAAACATAGAATACATCATAGATTTGACGAAACTATAGAGTATGGGATTATTAACATTCACCCTCTCCAAAATTCCCAATACCTAAAAATCACTGATTAACCAAGGGGTTCATGCCCCATTATGAGCAGAAAATTCAAGGACACATGATCTCCATCATAAAACTATAGAGGTAGCCACTAATCTATTTAAGACTCTGGATGATCTTGTGCCATATTCATCCATTCTCAAATCACATACAACTTCTCATTCATTCCCAACACAAAATATAGTCCAAGGACCGCTAACTCTCCAACCTTGGTCTAACATAGTGGGGGTCTATAGGGTCAGACCTAAATTACATTGAACTGAGTGATAAAAATATTAGAGTGATAAAAATTATAGAAAAAATCAACATAGTTAGATGATTCCTATAAGAACCTCTAAAATCAAGAACACATACCCACAAAATTTCCTCCGGTATCTAAATAATTATTTTCATTCAACTATCAGTCAATGTTTGGAAAGTAGTGGTATGAAAAGTTTGAAGAAAAAAATAAATTTTAATCCCCTATAGAATCATGTAGTAAAATAATTATTTTCATCAAAGATGATCATCCTCAGAACCTTGAAGAGATTAAATATTTCATCCACATATCACCACGCCAAATAATCTAAAGTACTTGACTCCTTAATTTCCATGAAATGAGTCATATTACTTATATAATCCATGAACACATTAATATATTTGGGTTCTTGTTGAAATTGAGGAAAAATTATAATTATTGTCAAAACATTATCCCACTACCTCTTTGGGACATCCAATGGTAAAACAAAATCTCCAGGAACATGATTCTCAATATTCACCAATGAAAAACCAAAGTATTATGTCACAAACTCTACGAATGAATGATTCATCATAGGCACAAAAACTAAGCCCTAAATACTTGGTAGATATTTAATATAACTAGATGCATATCCAAGGGCGATTTATAGTACTCATGAAGAACCTACCCTTGTATCATTGATGAGATGAATTTTCATAACCCAACCCAAGGTGGCTTAATCCAAAAATAACTCAAGCCTACCTCTATAGATATGAAATGGAAATAAGAAATGAAATTCATAACTAGTATGGGAGTTTATTTCCTAATGTACATGTATTCAGACACCTGACCCTCTCCGTGAAGAAATATAGGGGAATAATAATAAACTAAAAAGATGAAGCAACTATAGTATAGCTAGTACATTAAAATCCTCTTGGGTGTACAAGAGTACGAAAGTGTTAATTGAATAGTAAAGGGGGAAATGCATTCCCAACCAGAAATTTGTCCCAAATTGAAAAAAATGTAAAATTTATTACTGAGAGAGCCCATCTACCAATCTCTATGCTCCGACCACCATATCAAGCCAAATGCACCAGTTATTCTAATGATCCTATGTAATCATCATTGACCTATCCATCGTCTGCATAATTCATGACATGTGTAGGCAAAGCCCATGAAGGAGTGAATATATAAATACCCAGTAGGACACCCCAAAAGATAAAGGGGGATTAGTAAGAAACATTATAGGAATATATTGACAACTCAACTAGAAGTAAGAGAGTAAAAAATCCAAAAACATGGAAATATATATATATATATACTCAAAAAATTAAGCTCTAAGGAGAGATAAAGGAGATCTTCATCTCACATCCTAGACTAAGATAAAATTTCCACCAATTCTGAAGGTTCATCATCAATTCCCAGCGTCACAGAAATTTGTATGAAGAGTCATCCAAGTCAAGACACACCTCGCCACTATGCCACACAATTGAGGGTCACTATCTCTAGGTAGAGGACCCATACCCTAGTACCAGAGGAGGTTTTCACTCTATACATAGCTTGAGGACCCATGCCCTATCCCGGTAGGAAGGTACCATTTAGATGGTCGAGAAAACTTATCATGGATCTATAGGAGGGTCCCAATCATTAGTCAATAGAGGACCCATTCCCACCTTGCTAGAGGGTGCCACACTAAAAATCAATAGAAGACCCATGACTAGACCATAGAGGAGGTTTCACTCTAATAATTAGTTGAGGACCAATTCCCAACCTAGTTAGAGGGTTCCACTCTAGTAGTCAGTCAAGCACTCATACCCTACCCTACATAATGGTGAAACTCAAATAGAAGATAAATGACTCATGCTCTATCCCATAGTATGGTTCTACTAAAAGATTAGAAGATTTCCCATGCCTTATCCTAGTAGGAGGGTTTCACTCTAGTGTCTCTGGTGATCCTACATGATCACTGTTTTCTTCAGGAATCACCGAAAGAAGCGTCATGCTCAAAACATCTTACATAATATATCAAAATCCACGATGAAGGACAACATCAGGTTATACATGTAAAATCACTTAGTATAGGATACTCATGGGCCAAACATAGAGTCTATATGAAATAGATATAAGATGTGTAAGTTTCCATACAAAGGAAAGGGTACACGGCGTATAAGGGGGCCCACAAAGCATGTGGTCCCACTCCGCTACCTAGTCGTGACCCTATTGGTACATGGATCACTACACTTGTATCCCTACATGGAATTTAAGGGGACTACAGGGAATTTATGAGACACTCAGGTTCCTTCCCTTGCACATGGATATGTCCATGTAACATTTCATGTGTCTGAGTAATTTGGTACATGGTGTATCCTCCCACAGGGGGTCTTACACGTGTTCTCTTCCACAAATCCTATCTACATAGTGAGGTTTATAAGGCATGTAGCCTGGCCACACAACATGTGATTTTTTACATTACCAAAATCCTACCACCTCAAATAGTGGGGCACTACATGGAATGTGTCCATCTTAGTAAACATTGTGTAATCAATATTTTTCCAGAAAGATAGATCAATGTCAACACATTGCAAATTCAAAATTTCCACCTGTAATATTGCCTATAATATACCCTAATTGGGGGGGGGGGACTTCATCCATTGTTTCAGACTATCAATTGGCTGGAAAACAAACTGCATTACATCCAAAGGGTTTGTTGTACACATCACGCATGTCTTCAACCGCTTACAACTCTTATATGGATCCTGGATCAAAAAATCAATCACCCAAAACCAAAAAATAGTACTGAATCCAAATTTTATCACCAATATACTCATCTCATAAAAACCCAACATGGATCTGGGGTTTTTTCAGTCACAATCCCACCCTAAAATTTCAAACTAATACCCTGTTGTCAAATCATTGAGGAACATGAAAAACAGAAGGCTGAAAAGAACCAAAAAAAGTGTAAAAAACATTTTAAAAACGATCCTCAAAAATTAAAAAAAATTGGGATATTCTGAGGGAAAAAACATGGTGAAACATATATAGAATTAATAAATAATTTAAAATCAGTACACTTGCAGATCAAAAGGTTTAAAATTGTTTCAAATCAAAGGTAAAAAATTATCATGCAAAATTTATTTAATCAATTGTAGAAGAATCCACAAATTATAAGCTATTAACTAGATAATGGATCGTTATTCACTGAATAACATGCACTCCAATGAATAAAATGATTCATTACATTTGATGTGCTTCGATCTTCCTGGATCTAGAGTTTCATCGTTGTTAGATCTTGATTCTCTAATGATAGGTGAAAGGAGAATCATGTAAATGATCCTACGATTATATTGCTTAACCTAGAGATCATACATCATAGAAATTTTATATTTGAAATATAATTATTTTATTTAAATTAAAAAATAAATCTAATAATTTATTTTAATTTAACACACTATCCAATGGTCGCGATGTCAAAACACCACACACTAGAAAATTTTAGGTCGTGCCTATGGTAAATATCACATTCCAAACCCAATCGTGGTCTCGTCTTTCTTATCTGAGATTCCATTTAATAAATATCTCATTTTCTTTAAGATATCATGCATGCGAAATATATAATAAATTTAATATTATTATAAAATTAATTTTGGGCACCTTGGGCATTAGAATAGCATGTCATCTTAGTACCTGGCTCTGAAAATATTTCTAGATGTATTTTAAAGTCTTAAAAGGAAAACATAGAGACTCTACATTATTCCATCCATCAATATTTTCATCCCTAAAAATAAAAATTAAACAAAAATATTGTGATACTGATCTCAAATCTAGATCTCCCATTCCAAGGATCCCTCCTACATTCTCTAATGTTGTTACAACACACAAACCAAGAGAATGGTCTATCAATACTGGTCCTCTCCTACCAATAATCGATCACCATTGGGTGATCTAATAAATTGGACCCATCCTAGATGTACATATCTCCCTAGTTAATAATGTGTGAAGGGTCATGCATGTATCTCTTCAGTTATGACACATGGCAGACGTCGTGAACCATCTATAACTATGAGGGTATAGAGAGGTGGTAAGAGACCTCGCTAAACCTTTTCGAGGTCTCGAATGACCCGGTAAACCTCAGTGATAATTTTACCCCCAACTGAATATATTTAATCCTCAATACATGGATTCTCTTAAGAAAATATGGCCTCACTAATCGAACTCCAATATGATGTCAATATTCAAAAGATTTATTCTTGCTATGGATTGTCCTCATCTTCTTGCAAATGACCCAGACCTTATCCACAATCACATGCACTAACTCTAGACCCACAAGAGATGTATCCTTGATCATTGTCCAGTATAAGGGTGACTCGCAAGGTATACCATACATGGATTTAAAAGGTTCCATGCCGATATTAGAGTGGTAGATATTATTGTATGAAAACTCTACCAAGGGAAAGAGATCCTCCCAACTCTGGAATATGTCTAACATGAAATACCTTAACATATCCTTCAAAACATGGATGGTATGCTCATTCTTCCCATATTTTTGGTGGAGGATGGTTTTACTCATCCTTATTTGGGTCTATGAATTCCTCCTATAGAATTATCCCCAAATGTGATGTAAGATACACATAACAATTGGGGCCAACAGTCAATGGATCCCATTAAAAGAGAACAATCTCCCTTATATACAGCTACCCCCAAACTCTCTGTTGAACTATTATACCTGATGGAAAAGAAGTGTTATGGCTTCATGAGATGGTCAAATATCACTCAGATAGTTTCATGTACTCTTTCTATCTGCATAATCCCTTTCATGATGTCTAGGGATATGAAATCCCATTCCACTCAAAGGTCTCATGGGGATGCAAAAAAAAAACCAAAAACCCGGTGTTTAGCCTTCACCTGATGATAGGAGAGTCACCAAGAGATATATTCATCAACAATCTGTATCATAACATCTCCACAAAAACTACAACTAAATTTATTAATACCTCACAGTTTATATCTCATATCTAGGACTCCCTCACACATTGATGGAGAATAGAATTCAACAAGATCAACTAAAAAAATTCACCCCCTTCTCAATGAGGGTCAACCATAAGGAAACCATCTTCTCATATGCCTTCTGCACCAAACAATCCTAGGATGTCTTGATAAGGTATCTTCAACCATGCTTCTCTTTCATGGATTTAGACTATCTCAAATTCATAGTCCTATAGGAACTCTAACCAATGCCTCCATATCAATTTTATTTATTTCTGTGTGAAGATATACCTCCAAATCTGATGGTCTAAGTAAACAATAAAGAACTCTCCCAAAATATAGTGCCACCATATCCTCATCGAGAAGGCTACAGCTTCTAACTCTAGGTCATGAGTCGTGTAGTTATGATCATGGTGTCTCAACAATCTTGACCCATATTCAATAAATGCATTTCTTTATGTCAACATGATGTTGAGCCCAACTCTTGTGGTATCACAATACACTACCTTCTCTACACCCTCCTCTTATACTCTAAAAAAATGAGCAATCATAAACCTTAGCCTCAACTCCTTAAAGGATATATATAACCACTCAGTATAGGTAAATAGATACCCTTTCCACATTAGGGTGATCAAAGGGGATTCAATCTTGGTTAAGTCTATAAAAAACCTCTTGTATCACCCTAGAAAGCCTAGAACACTCTGCACCTCTTCCACACTCTTGGGTGTATCCCAAGAAAAAACTATATAGATCTTTGATGGGTCCACACCTAATCCATGTTTAGAAATGACATGACCAAAAAAGTGAACTTCATGGATCCATAACATTCACTTAGAGATATTTCCATAAATCTAGTGCTCCCGAAGAAAATATACAACCATCATCAAGTGATTTGCATGATCCCCCTCCATCTTAGAGTAAATGAGAATGTAATTTATGAGGAAAACAAAAAACTTATCCATGTACATCTATAAAATCCAATTCATCAAATCCATAAAAATGGTGGGGGAATTAGTCTAATTGAAAGGAATCACCAGGAACTCATAGTGTCCATAGTGGCTTCTGAATGCGAACAATAGAATATCAGCCTCATGAACTCTCAAATTTTTGTAGTCGAACCTGAAATCAATCTTTGAAAACCATATGGCACCTCACAACTGGTCATATTGATCATCAATCCTCATTAAGGGTTACATTTTCTCTATTTTATCCATGTTTAGGAGATGATAATTCACAAAAAGTTGTAAGATCTCATCCACATTCTCCATGAACAACACTATAGATGTCTAAGAGGACATGTTGGGTCTGATAAAACCCTTATCTTGAAGGTCATTCAAATTCATCTATAGATCCCAAAACATAGTATGGGGAATCTGATAAGTCGTAGAAGATATCAGAGTAGTAATGGGGTGAATGACGATGCAAAACTCCATCTCTTAAATCAGAGGTACTCTAGAAATTTCCTCAGGGATGACATCCATATAACCATGACTAAAGGAATACAAATTTTCAAAAAGCCTACTTCACCAAGGGATAAACTTTCCAACTAATGGGTAATAGGTTATACCCTCCTAATCACAAAACCCACTCATCCCACCATAATATCTCTCATAACCATAATGGAAAATGTTTTTCCCATTAGTGTGAATAAATCTAAATCCTTTTTGGTGACAATCAACCTGGTCTAGGACTATAGAAAACCAATCCATACCAACGATGATGTCATAGGGTTCCATCATGAAGACCAAAAGATCTCATGATAACCCCTCTCCACCAATATATAGTTCGCACTATGGGAAAAAATAATAGAAGAATCATTCCACCTAAGAATCTCAAGAACAAGATTCCAAGCTGAATCCTCTACTCCAAACTCAATATCTCACACCAGGAGTAAAGAGATTAAGGAATGACTCATAACTATATCTACTAAGACTAAACTAAGTGTATAATAAACACATATCGTACCTCTAACCATCTCATGTGCCACTAGGTCATATGATTCCATAATATATAGTTGTCCATGACCCAGACTTCCATCTCCTTGAGACTGTCGTGGTCTGCCTGGTGATGGTGGTGGGAAGATCGCACAGATTCATCTACCACCCACATCTCATCCTCCTAAAACATGATCTTCTCTTCTACCTACACTTCCTCCCTGAGGGACACCCTTCTCTCACCAAGTAGATTCCTTATTAGGGATATGCCTCATCCTTGGTGTTCCAACTATTATCTTCATGTGCTCCTCAGTACATAAGGTCAGGAAATAATGTGCCATGTGACCTTATATGTCACATTCATAGCACCATCCCTCTATCGGATTCCCTAGTCCTCTATATTTAACCTAAACATGTTTCTGATCCTGGTCCTAGGAAGATCTCATATATTGAAATCTTGTGGACTAGAATCTTCATGCTGATGTAGACAACTTGGCCTTATAACACCCACTTGCATCTCCAACTACCTAGAATCTCTCTTACAGGAATATATCCATCTTTAATACCCCATTAAAAACCCTGTAATATGTTGGAATTTCCAAGGGCACAACACTTTTATAGTTATCTTTTTGGATACCATTATCAAACATACATTCCTATATGTATAAATATTAGATCCTGTTAAGGGAGTTCCACATAAGGTATATAAACCATGGAGTGTACTCATCCAATTTCATCACTCCCTGCTAGAACTCAAGAATCTATTGAATCCAAACTGAGCACAATCATGAGGGGAAATACTCCTCAAAAATAGCCATTAGAAGTCAATCAACGAGAGTGTTGACACATCATGCATCTATGTCACCAGACTCCACCAGTACCCAGATGCTATATGTAAAAGGATAACATCCATCACAACAACCTGATCAGTCATTTTCTATACAAGGAAAAAATCATGGATCACTAAATATGGGCAAACCCTTGTTACCTATGGTTCTAGATCACTACAGAACCTCTACAGCCTCTGGATCTTGTACCCATGTAGTGCTCTAAAACTTTCCACATTCTTATTCTTTTCTACTAGAATGATCTATTACATAATAGGTGCTGGTACTGATATCTATCCTCTTAGAGGAATAATGTCATAGAATGGACCCTAAACTGAGGCCTCATCACTCATAATATCATCATCATCATCTAACATAAGTAACCTAGTTGGTTGTATTCTTGGAGGCATCCTAAAATTTTAATCAAGATGTACCAGGGTTAGGTGAGAATATATATATAATTGAGATATGACTCAATGAGGATAGTCAAAATACTCAATCCTATATGATTTATGTGCCATTTTATCCTTGTAATAAATGTATTGTTATGCTGAGTTGACAAGGAGGTAGTTGATGTCTTGGTGAATAGATGCATCGGTATCCCGCACCATCATTGGGTTCCCTGCTTGAAAGATACACTCACCATTATAAGAAATGGACTACTCTGATACCAATATATCATGACCTGGACTAACAAGCCTTGATTCCTAACTACCCCAAACCCGACTCCATAGGCTAGGGGCTAGAAACAAGTTATAAAAGTTATAAATAGTATGGGGGGAATTTTCCCAATGTGCATGTATGCACACACCCGATTCTCTCCATGAAAAAGTGAAGAGGAATTATAATTAAATAAAAAAGATACAAAAACTATAATATAACCCATATATGAAAAGTCTCTATGATGTAGAATATTATGACTATGTAAAAGGAAAACTAAAGGGTCAAAATTCAATCCCAACCAGAATGATATCCCAAAATAACAAAATTGGAAAATTAAATACTGAGAGATATTATCTCTAAACCTCGAAGCTCTGACCACCATATATGGTCAAATGCACCATTTATCCCTTTGATTCTCTATAATTTTTGTTGACATATATTTCATCTGCATAAGACATGAAACATTTGGAAAAATCCTATGTAGGGGTTAGTATATACATAACTAGTTGGATTCCTTGAAATATGAAGGGGAAAAATAATATACATGATAGGAATATATAGAATACTTATCCCAAAACAAGGGAGTAATGAAATCTAATGACAAGAATAAATATTCAAAAATTCTGAAACAAAAAAAATCTGGAATGAGAGATAATGTGGATATCCATCTCACAAATCAGTCGTAGAAATGAGTTCCAACAGTTAAAAAGGTTCATTATCAATTCCCAACATACCGCACGTCTGTCCGAAGATACATCCAAGATATGCCACACCTCGCCACTATTCTTCCTTTTCCAAGGTCAAAATCTCAAGTAGTACAGTTGGAGTGTTCCACTTAGTAGATGACTAGAGGACCAATGCCTTATTCTAAAAGGAGGGTTCCATTCAATAGTTGATATAGGAACCCATGCATATCTCATCTACAGGGTTTTACTATAGCAATCAATAGATGACTCATTAATAGATCGGGTAAAGGGTGTCACTTTAGTAATCGAAAGAGGACCCATACCAAGCCCAGATGGAGGGTTCCACTCTAGTACTCAATCGAGGACCCATACCCTAACCAATAAGAGCTTTCCAATCAGATTACAGATAAAGGATCCATTCCCTATACCATTAGAGGGTTTTACACTGCATATAGGTAGAGGAACCATGCAGAATACTTGTAGGAGGGTGCCACTCTAGTGTATATGTTGATCCTGGCTGATCATTATTGTCTTCCAGCATCGCCTAAAGAAGCATCACACATAAAACACCATGCATAGTATCTAAAAAACCAATGTGAATTCCACCATCTTTTATATGTGGTAAAAATCATGATAGGATACTCATTGTCCAAAATCTGAATCCAAACGAAAGAGATATGAGAGGTAGAAGATTCTTCAAAAAGGAAAGGGTAAATGGTGTGTATAGAGACCCAAATAGAGTGTGATCCCTCTCCACTTCCAATACATGTCCCTAGTGGTACACAAATCACTACCCATGTATCCCTACACAGTGTCCAATGGGACTTGATAGTGTTTTTAGGACACTGAATGTCCATCTCGTGCTCATGGTCATGTCGGTGTACTTTGTCACACGATGTGTCCTCCCGCATAGTTTCACACACGTGTGCTTTGCGACAAAGCCTATCTACCCAGGGAGGTTCACATGATGTGTGGCCTTAACTCATGGAAAGTTACCTTTAACATTTCAAAAAACCTAATGCTGCAGCCAAAGGGGGCCAGCATGGTGTGTCTTTATCCTAGTATAGGTCATGTATTCATGATTTTTTTAGAAAGTAAGATTTATGCATGTATGTTATAGATATGGCTTTTAATATTTGAATCATACCTCTAGGATGCCCTAAATTGGTGGGTAAGGCCTTCGGTCATCATTTCTGACCATCTGTTTCCTAGAAAAGAGATTCTAATTCATCAATGGGGTTTATTGTACACACTGCACACATCTCCTATCGCCTCTATCTTTGATATGGATATCAGATCAACAATTCAATCACCTAAAACCTAAAATTCATCTCAAATCCTTCTATTATCACAGATCTATTCATCACATGAAAAATATACATGAATTCTCGGGATTGATCGAGCTCAATCTCGTCTGGGAATGTTGAACAGCAGCCCTTTAGACTAATCTGTGAAGAACGCAAAGAACGAGTGGGTGAAATGAACCAAAGAAATGGTATAATAATCATTTGACTAGAATATTTTTCCAATGAATAAAATTGAGGTGATTTTTGTTAAGAAAACATGGTGAAATATATATAGATTTAATAAACAATTGAAATTTAGTGCACACGCACATGAAAAGGTTTTTAATTGACATGAATTAAAGGAAAAAAGAATATCATGATTAATATATTTAATACATTATGGAAGAATCCACAAGTGGACGAGCCATACCTATATATCAGATTATTATTTAATTAAGGGTGTACCTGAAAAAAAAAAATTCATTGCAACCTCTACACTTTGATCTACCTAGATCTGGAGTTTCATCATCATCACGTATTGATTTTCCAATGAGTGGTGGAAGGAGAATCATCTCAATAGTCTGAGAGTTATGATGCAAACTCTGGTGAACCTACATAATAGGTATTTTATATAAGAAACAAAATTTTGTAATTTAATTTAAAATAAATAAATATAACTATTTATTTTAATTAAACACACTCGCTAACGGTCATGATATCTAAACACCCTACACAAACCAATGTTAGGTTGGGTCTAGAATAAATCTTGCATTCCAAACTCAAACTTGGTCTCATATTTTTTATCTAAGATTCTATTTAAGAGATATTCAATTTTCATTAAGTAATTTTCCAATCATAATATAAAATATATTATATATTTTTATAAAACTAATTTAAGACAAACCGGACATCAGAATTCACATTGTCTTAGCATCTGTCTCCATAAATATTTATATATGTATTTCCAAGTCTTAAAATAAATAAATAGGGTCTCTACATGATACTATTCTCATGAAAATAATGTATTTTCTACCATCATCTGAAAATACCATAAGAGAATCCTTACAAATGATCTAGAAAAACCACCACCTTGGGTTCTTTAAACTATAATTACTCAAAATTCTATATCTTGGATGAGTGAAATTTTATTGGATACAAGAAACCTCTACCAACAACCTTATCCATGTCAAGATATGTTATATTAATCTCTTCTAACACTCTCTATCAATCCCCATATTACCAAATAGTATCTCATTATTAATTCCTTCTAAATTCAATAGAAACCTAATTACAATTCCTTAGGGTGTAAGAGATATCGAATTCATGGTCCTGTAAGAAATTCATTCACCATTTGTGATGCATATTAAAATACAACTAATAGAATATATACCTCAATATTTTTTGATCTGTAAAGTCCATTAAGTATTCAATTATGGTGTAATTCCTCCACAACTTCGAATCAACCATGATAACTACTGACTTGAGATCAGGGGTACTATAGTTATGATCAAGTGGATGTGACTACCTTGACCCATATGATATCAATTCCCTTTGTTTCATTAAAACACCACCCAATAAAATGTGAAAAGCACCATAGAAGACCTAAAACATGACTCCTTCATCTACATACAAGTGAACATGAGCACAAACTAACTAATCCTTTATATAGTCAAAATACACATGACATAGATAAGTAAACAATAATGCCTAGACCGTCATGTTCAAGGCTTTTAAAAGAGATAAAATATGAGATAAATCGGATAAGAACCATTGCTAATATCCCACTAGAAAAAAGTAATTGTAGACCTCCATATCATTTCTATTTGGTACCTAGGAAAAAATATCATTCATCTTTAAAATGACTGACTAGAAATCCTTCTTTAGAAACTATATTTATGAGAAAATATTCCTTAAACACCCAATACATTACCTTGGAGTGATTCCCATTAAGATCATTATGTTGAAGGACATTAAAAATATTCTTTAGATGCTTGGAATGATCCTCATCAGATATTGAGTACAAGAAAAGTTCTTTGTTGAACACATCCATGAACAAATCCTATATCTCCTAAAATACCAAGTACATGAGTCCTATAAAAACAAAGGTAATGTTATAAGAAATGAATAACATAAATAATAACTCAATGTTCATATTTTTATACCTAAAATAAGCCATTGGGATATCTCCCTCTTTCACAAATGATGATAACCAGATCATGGATCGATCATTGAAACCCTACTACCTCACTTTAACTAATCTATAAAATCATTTATCCTTGGATAAAGGTAATAGTTCTTCATCATTTCCTAGTTTAACAACTTGTAGTCTATATATAACCCCAGTCTACTTTCTTCCTTCTTGTTAAAAAACATAAAAGTACAGCATGGTGAAAAACTAATCTATACAAAACCATAACTCAAATTAATAATCTAAACCCTAAACATCCATAACAAATAATGTTTCATCTTATATGGGGCTATCAAAAACATATATATTTCAAGATAAAAATCTATCCCAAAATCAATAAATTTTCAAGGGGGTATTGTGAAAACCTATTTAGAAAAACATTCCAGGAACACCCTAAAAACCATAGGGCGCACATCCTTTTGAAAATATATTGATAAAAACACCAAACCTACTAGTTGAGAATATAAGTAATTTAAACACCCATGACCTATCTATTCCACCGACTAAAGAACACTGAACACTGGCCTTATATATCAATGAACATATCTCCCATACAAAAAATATTAGTGACCACATACAAAAAATACATCATGTACATGTCAATTATGTCATTATATGTTTATATATATATAACAAAATCTATCAATGAATGATGTTTTCCCATCATAAGATCATAACCCTGGAACACATCAAGAAAAATAGAATAACCTCCAACTAGAATAGTCAACACTAGAATAATAGAAAGACACTAACCATGAATCTCAAAGAACATGAAATTGTATGTGAAATTAAGTAATGAAAATATCCATAATAAAACAAATTAAATGTAAAGGTAAATTATATGTATACAGGACCTCAAACCATATCTATCCCACTAGAAATATATATATATATGGAATTAAACTAACCCTTTTATGATCCTTTGAATCGCTAGACCTGGTAATGATCATCTCTATGGCCATTCTCATCCTTATGTCACTGTGAGAAAGGGAGATCACATTGATTTCCTCTACCTACCCTATATCTTATCTATTTTTCGAAGGCATAGTAACCTTATTATTGTTATGAATATAGAGGGAACCACTATTATGGTTGAACCAGAAGCTAATTGATGATACCTTGTTGACCACCAAGAACAATAAATCACTTATATTGATAACGGATATGAACTCTATAAAAATCACATAACAATAGAGATATTGTTAGACTCCTGAAGAAATAATTATTTAAAGAGACACAAACAGGATGGACGAAACAGATTTCTAGTCAGTCAAAACCTTGACTTCCTCAATGTATCAGATCATCAATTTGTAGATATTTTCTTCATTAGGTTATGATTAATCCCCAATTATGATGATATAGACCGTGTATGAATCCTCTCATTCAACTATTTCTTAGTGAGAACCTCCTGATAGAAAGGAAAAGTAAATGGGGTAATTAAATGATAAAAAAATAGATGTCGTGTATCTTTAAAATTTCATTCCATATCCTCCTTTCTAGGAAATAATAAAGGTAAAACATAAAATACCTTTAAGTCAAATAAAAAAACCTAATGGTCAACACCCTTTCTGAGGGTAAGGAAAATCCCTTCACATTGTAGTATTCATCATTTATAAAATAAACATTTCACCGAACAAAATATAGAAAACACCTCATGTAATTGATGATTCAAGACATAAAAACCCCCATTGATTCCTAGATCCCCTTTGGTAAATAATTTTTAATGGATTATAGTACTCATTAATAGTGTTTATGAGACTAAATTGAATATTTAACTCCTACAACTACGACTAAATCTCCAAATTGGGGATACTTCCCCTATAAGATTCCAAGCTCTAACACTGAATCTCATGCAATGTCATCCACTATGAATTATCCTCCTCTAACAATACATCCCTCACATTATTAACTAGATCTTTCTACCCATCTTGGCTAATCTAAACCACACATGGATGAAAACTAAAATCCATCTATTTAATTTAAAAGGAAAAATTCATAAGAATAAGACATGAAACTCATTAAAAATCATTCTTTTCAACTCATTTTTACCTTCCCATAAGCACCCCAATTCCAAAACAAGTGAAACTTAGAATGGTGTCTATACCTCTACAAGGTCTTTACTCTAAAATAAGAATAATATTAAAAGGTAATTTCAATATCATTAAGGCCCTTTCATCGAATCATATGGGTTTTAAAACACATATTTCATAGTTAGTCTCCCTCTCAACATCACACTCTAGGATTTATCAATATTATTTCCTTCTCATCCCAATAAAATCCTCACTAGTTATTAACTCACGTATTCATACTAACATCAATCCAATTCTATAATACCACTTAATTATTACCTATAACCACTATAAAACCCTCTTAGACTAACAGTGGAGATGAGTGTAACCCTTGATGTATACCTCAAATAGGACATGGGTTATCGACTATCAATTTGGTTATAGAACACAAAAAATGAGAGGCATTACCCACAAAAGTCACAAGAAAAAATATTTAACTATAATCAAATCCATATAATGTAAAATATAACCTAATATATAGTTCATTAAAATATTACATAAAAACAAGATATCAAAAATAATATACCAAAAGATAATTTGTGAAATAGCACATCCAATAATAACTCCAGGACTCTAGTGAGCAATGTTAAACTCTGTCACCAAATTCATCCTCAAAACTGAAAAAAAAATATATTTATATATAGGGGTATACATACAAGAATTGTAACACCCTGAGATTTTTTGAATTATTTTTTTTCAAACTAAATTAATCTTTTTGATATTTTTCATTTCAAGCAACAATGAAAATAGTTTAAATGTTTGTATTACGATATATGAAACACCATGTTAATCATGCACTAAAAAAATATAAATTTTATCTTTATCTACATATAACACCATGGTTATATTGCATTACATGAAACAATTACATTCATTGATGGCTTTCATAACATGCAAGACCAAGTGTTACCAAACCATAATATATTATTAAATGTTATATTTTAATATAAGAAGATATAACCAAACTATTAGATTAGAGGTTATGAATATTATTTACTAATCTATGAAAATATATGTTTTACACAGACATAATATGAATTCATATGTTGCCAATTAATTATAAATGAATATGAAACCCGATTGAATATAAAAAGAAATATTTTATGGTCTCAAAGCTGTTTTACCCTAATAAATTAAATAAAATAAAATTAATGAGTTATATTAATATAATATATATGTTATATATTCAATAAAATATTTTTTATATACATTAAATATATTTTATATGCCTAAGGTAAGAACAAACCCAATTTTAAGTTAAAACCTATATTTTTATAAATATAGTTTCACAACATTTTAATGGAAACACCGTTTTAAATATAATTTTTTGAACTTTTATAGATTAAATATGTGAAAATAAATCTTATATTTTGAATTTAAAAATAAAAATTTATTTAGGATAAATTGTTGGAATTTTTCTATAAGGTTTAATTTTTTAATGAAATGTTAAAAATTCTGGATTTTAATTCAAAAATGATTTTTTATTTCATTTATTTCTATGGTTAAATTATATTTTATATTGGTTTAAAAGATTAATTAGATAATTATTTTCTTATTTAATACAATTTAGTTCGTTATAACCAATTTCATATTGAAATTGGATATAAAACCAAAGTAATCTTTTGATCAATTTTTCTTTAAAAACTCACAGTGTTGTCTTGTTAGTGGGATTAATTTTAAATTATTTTCTAACACTTATGTGATTGTAATTTAGGAAAATGGATTAAATATTTGGAATAATAATAATTTATACTGTATAATAATTTTAACATACTTTTTTTCCAAAAATATTAGTGAAATTAATTAAAATTAATTTCATCAATTAAGGTAAAATTAAGCTTAACTAAAGAATAAACCATAAATTTACGACTCAAAAGGAGCTAGAAACTTTTTCAAGATACATTATATGACCATATTCTGAAACTATAATCCCTTTTATCTACTTTTTTATATTATTTTATCCACTTTAAACATGAAAAACATGGGTGGAATTATCGCTTCAAATATTAACAAGAGTGTCACTCTTCCTCCACTATAAAAAGGCATCCCCTCCTACCACTTCCTCACACCTATGAAGCCCCTTTTATGGACCAAAATTGGATAAATTAAAATCTCAGCATCCATAACTTCCTATTATAATCCTTCCCTTGGAAATAAATAAACTCTAGGAAGCCTTTTAGCAAAAACCAAAAGGAGTTACTCGATTAAGAGGTAACATCTTCTCTCAGGCACCTTTATTTTATTTTATTTCTCCATCCCCCTCCAATATCTTTATTCCATGATTATAAAACAAGTTTTTTTACTAAATATTGTATTATTTTTGTATTCTATTTTTTACATATACACATACACATACCTTTATATAACGGGTAACAAACATATAGTTTACGTGTACAGGAAACTACAGCCTCAATAAATGATGGTTTTTCATTTTTCCTTTACCGCCTCTCGTGGTATACATTATATTGAATACTAGGTTTATGTTTTTCATATATTATATTTATTATTTATTTTAACTTATTTATTCATTTTACAGTATATATATTTTTTACTTTCCATTTTGAGTAAATACGACAATTTCATTGGAGAAAGTGTGGACTACCGCCCCCTCAAAGTGATGTGATTCGTTCACACTCAACATGGAATGTATTAAGGATTGATTTAGTGAAATTATATGATATATATAAAATTATAATAATAATTTAATTATATTATATACTTATATACATATATTTCATTTTACATTGTTCATTCAATATGGCAATAAAAACGGAAACAATGTTCATGCGTACGTACAGCTTACCGTACCCATGAACAGTGTATTCCATTTCATACCTCTATATTATATAAATTATTAAAATAAAAAAATACAGTATATAAATGATATTTAGATAATTTTATACATTACAAAATCATGATAAAACTATAAGGAAAAAATATATAACAAATTAAGAAACATGCGACGAACAAATAGGATATTGCCCAAAGTGAAACCTTAACAAAGGATTGTTAACAAAAGGGTAATATGAGGTCATAATAAAACCATATATGGAATTATATATAATAATATGGTTCGGTAAAATCATTATAATAAATTTATATTGATTATAAATTTGGTTTGAATGAGTATTATGAGAGTCCATACATAAGGTAAGGGGATTTAATCTCACTCTTAGTTTTTGTGAGACACATGCTTTATTCCCCACTCATTCCAATTGTGTGATGTATATAATACCCATGAATGTTTTATATGGTTATTATTATTATATTAATAGGTAATTATATATCCATTCTCTTATCTTCCTTTCATTGGGTTTATGTTTAAATGTTACCAAATCAGTATGATAATTTTGTCTCAATTTTCCTTCATTGAGACACATGCCATGTTATACACATATATTTTACATGAGGTGTATATACTTCCTTTTAAATTATATATAATGAATATATTTATAATCAATATTATTTTTAGATTCATTTAATTTTATTTTATTAAATGTGGCTTAAGGTTAAAATTTACCAAGTGGTATGAGTATATTGAAACAATCTTATCACTTTTTGATATTGTTTATGTTTATGCTTCCTTTGATGAAATATTGTGATCCACCTCTCAAGAACATACGTGAAGTTTCTTCTAATCTATATATTCATGATTTTTTCATGTATTGGTTCAATTATTCTACTATTTTTTACATAATATACTTAAGAAACTTTTTTTTAGAAAGACTAACTTTACCATCTCTTCGATCAGAAATTTGTGTTCCTTAAAAACCTTGTTTTATAAAAGGTTATTACAAGAATATACTAATAATATCCTATAATATTTAAAAGATATTTTTCCCTTTTTTATTTTACTAACGTTTTCAAAGAAATGTTCTTGTTGCTTTCTAAACAAGTCATTTTTATATAATTTTTACCATGAAAATGAATGTTCTTTTTACCTCATAAGAAATGTACATATTTACCCACCATAATTTCTATGATGCTTACTTCTCATTCTCAAAATGAAAATTTTTAGGATTTTTTTAAAATTAATTTTCAAGGAAAATTGATTTCAAAATGTTTCCAAGCTCCTATGATATGCTATAAATTAAAAATAATTCAAAACATTTTCATGATTTTTATATATGTTTTAAATGTACTTTAAATGAAATGTCTTTCAAAATGTTATCAATAATTCTGTTAAAATTTTCATTGTGTTTTAAATAAAAAACATTTTTAAAGTATTTTGAAGCTTATTTTATAAATTATTAAGGAAAAAAATTCAAAATGAGACTAAGTATTCTTTATAAGTTTTCAAGGTATTTTTTAGGAAAATGATTTTCAAATGGTTTAAGCATTAAAGATCTTTTTTCAAAGAAGAAACAATATTTTTATCAAGAAATTTTTTCAAAATATATTTCCAAGTTATTTTTAATCTAATATGAAATCAATTTATGTTTCTTATACCTTTTTATGAAAATGATTCAATGTTTCCATTCATATTCTTTCAATGAATGGTTTATATTTTTTATGGTATAATTTTTATAAACCTCGTTTCTCTTTCATGGGTTATAAACTTTTTAAGATCTCTTCTTTTAATGGTATATTCTTCCAATGAAATTTTTATAAAGACAGTATATTTTCCCATATGTTTTTATATTATTTCATTTATAAGATACCAATTTATTTCCATGGGTTATGATATGATTTTTAATAATCTTGTGGCACATATATGTATGATTTCATTATGAGATGAGTGGTACCTATATATCCCCCCCCAATGCATTGGGTAATGATAAATGTTTTATAAGATCAAAGGGTAAATATGAGGGAATTAAAAGATAGAAACAATAGAGTATATGGGAGGACATCTTAATCATGAAATAAGTGGGTACATGGAAGGACATACCAAGCCTGAAACAATAGGGTTAACGAGAGTAAATCCCAAGAATGAAACCAGAGGGTACACGAGAGGACATCGAAAGCCTGAAAATAGAGGGTACATGGGAGGGAATACCAAGCCCAAATTAGGTACACTGGTGATTAGCCAAAGCCGAACATGTTTTAAAGGCCTTGGTATTCTGCCTTGACATATGGTTTTTATATGCTTATGTGTTTTCCATAATTCCATGTTTTATTCTTATGAGATGATTTCATGGCTTATGTTTTTAGTTAATTATGATTCATGTATAATGGACTTCCAATAATTATTATTATCTCTAATATTTAGGGTCTGATTTTCAAAAGTTTTTCTCAAGTTCCATACCCTTTTTTCATGTTATGCTTTAGATTTTCCCCTATTTACCCTTACTGGGCATCTAAGGTCACCCCTTTCTTATGTTCTTTTACCCATGTTATCAATAAACGTTTTAGGTAAAAGTAATAATGGTGGATATTTTTTGTGATATTTTGAAGATTTTTCATAAATATAAAATAATTTATTTCCATGTTTAAAAAAACACTAAACTATTACAGTCCTTGGGAATTTATTTTTATAATGTACTAAATATTCATCTAAAAGTATGTAATATCCATGTATATTGATCTTGGGTCTCCATAGTTGGTATCAAAGGAATGTTTTAGTTAACCTTAAAAAACTAGGATGACCAAAAATTAGTGATATATCTATGTATATTCCTAAGGTTATGTCTAGGAATGTCTCTAAGGATAAGTATATAAATGAGTTAATATTTATAAACATTCCATATAATTTTGGTAAAGGATAGAGTGAGTCATTTCCTAGAAATAAATCCTTATATAGATACTATATATTTATATGGATCAGGAACAGAAGTGCCTAGGGGTAAAAACTCTCACGAGATGTTTTGGGCCTGACTCGGGGTACTCTGGTGCACGACAACATGCCTTGATATACACCTAGTTTGACACTCCTAGGAATATGATTTAGGAATTGACAAAATCTTCATGAACCATTAGGATGGATTTAAATTGAGTATGACTTTGAATAACCTAGGATAAACCTAAGGTTTCATATATTAATAAAGTATGAGCCATGATTTAGGCAGAATATAAGTAATTTTTCATAATTACATGGTATCTAAATGTGATAAATGTTTCCCACACTATGCTTTCTGGTTTTATTAAATGGAGACAACTAGAAAGAACATGTTTAAAAAAATTTGTTTTCTGAAGTAGAAAGTAGGGGAATTATGAAAATCGATTCCCAAGTAAAAAATCATAAAAATATAAATAGGAAGGTGGTATGAGTATTGGTTATACTTATGAAAATAATGCGGCCATAAACGACAAGTGAAAGGTATGTGTTGTTCGTCCAGTATTTATTACATTAAAAATATGACTCATGATTATGTTGAGGTTGAGGAATTTAATAATGATTCATATTTCATATTCTAGGAAAGAGGTATTAAGTAATACATTGATGAATCCATGGCAATGTTTTAATAAAAAAGTTGTATGGATTAAGTATTTATGTTTTGGAATTAAAATATTATATTATTTGAATAATGAATTATATAATTATTTTCTGAATAAATTTTAATTAAGGACTGAAAAGGAAATTTTTAATGGTTTTGAAGATATAGAAAAGTGATTTAATTTAAAGGTGATATTTTGATTAAGGGGAGATAACCCTTAATTAATACCTAAAACTGATAACGATATTTAGATAAAGATATTTTGCATATGAACAAGTGATTGGACTATATGGATTACCCTAGAACTGATTATTAACAAAATGTTCTATGTTATCAAGAATGAAGTTTAAAACTTCTTGTATTAAAAGAATATATATATTAAAATTTACAATAAGGAAGAATTCAATTTTTTTCAAAAGGATTTATGTTAATTAAGGTTGTTACTATTTTTTAAGACAATACTTTATAAATGTATTCACATGTTCAGAATGTGACAACCAAGTGGTACTTTTTGATATATAAGGAATAACATGTTAGGATAATTTCATAAACTTCTTCTAAATCTTTGGATTTATATCTTTCATATGGGCTATAAGGTTAACCATTCCTGAAAAGTTTAAGTTAAACTTATGAGGAAGTATTTATGTATTGAGATTGTATTAAAAAACATTGTTAAAAGGTTATTTAGTGATTAACCTTATTTTAAGGATGCCCATCATATTTATTTTCGAAATTATATTAGTGTGTTTTCAAAAAATGACATCATATATATCAAGTGACAACCAATCATGTCCGGAAAAGTCACAAGTCTTGAACCCATGACCGAAGGACGATAAGGGTTTCATGCCTACCACTGACCTATGTGATGTGCTGGTTAATGTAAAATAATTTTTTATGAATAAATATTAAATATGAATCAGAAGTGTTACTTTTTATATTTACAGATTAAGGAATATTGATTTTTAAGAGACAAATAGTTAGAATTTTCATTCATTTTTTCCCATAAGATCCATTAAAAGTTTAGTTTAGTTCATTATGTGTAAAAGTTAATTTATGTACATTCATTCCTTGAGATAATTTATGTTTTATAAATTTATCAATGAACAACCAAAGTATGAAATTATTTTATATAAATATATAATGAATTACTCAACATTCTGAAACTAATAAAAAAATGTTATCATAATAACTTAAATTTTTTTCAATCAATGTCTTTTAAAATCATTATAGATTTATGACTTTGGGGCATTCAAATTTTCTTTGATCAGTCAATCGTTTATGAATGATGATTTCAATCACTCCATATAAATATTTACACTTTTCCTCTTTGTCCAATATTCTTTTCCCAAACTATGTTCTTCTATGAGGAAACCTAGTTATATGTTACTTTTGGTAGCTTTTATGGTTCCAACATTCCCTTTTTAAAAGAACTTTCAGTATTCATTTTAAGGATGTGGGTTTCTATGAATGAAACTTTCAAGTATTAAAAATTTGATATCCCAGATGAAATTTGAGGGATAGGTTCATTTTAAGGGGGGGTATAATGTAACACCCAAGGATTTGGTGAATTGTTTTTTTCAAATTAAATTAATCTTTTTTATATTTTTCATTTCACGCAACACTGAAAATAGTTTATATGTCTAAATTATGATATACTAAACACCCAGTTAATCATGCACTACACACAACATAAATTTTATATTTATCTACAAGTAAAACTTAGGTTATCTTTGATTACATGAAGCAATGACTTTCATCAATGTCTTGCATAAAACACAAAACCAAGTGTTACCAAACTACAATATATTTTAAAAATGTTCTTATTTAATATAATAATTCATATCCTTAACATTAAATTAGTTTTTATGAATTGTATTGACTAAACTATAAAAATATATGGTTTACACAAACATAATACGAATCATATGTTACTAATTAATCCAAAATTAATATGAAAACCAATTGAATATAAAAGGAAATAACATTCTTTTTATGGTCCCAAAGCAGTTTTACAATACTGAATTAAATTAGATACAATTAGTGAGTGATATTAATGTATTATATATACTATATGTTTAATAAAATGTTTTTTGTATTCATTAAATATATTTTATAGACATAATATAATAACAACCCTAGTTTTATACTTAAAAACCTATACTTTTATAAATGTAATTTTTCCACCTTTTAATGGAGAACCCATTTTAAATCCAATTTCTGGAGCTTTTATAGACTAAATATGTAAAAATAAATATTTTGTTATAATAAAAACATAAAAAATATGTTATAATAACTTTTGGGAGTTTTTCATTAAGGATTCATTTTATAATGAATAATTAAAAACACGAGATTTTAATTCAAAACTATTTTTTTCACTTAATTTATTTATAAGGTAAAATTAAATTTTAAATTGGTTAAAAAGTATAAATATATTATAATTTTATCAATTAATACAAATTAGGTCATTTGAAACAATTTCATAGTGAAATTGGATATAAAAACATATTAAACATTTGATCATTTTTACTTTAAAAACACGTAGTGTCGTCCTGCTGGTGGGATTAATTTTAAAATAATTTCTCACACTTTTGTGATTGTAATTGGTAAAAATAAATTCCATATTTTTAATCATAATTATTTATAATCTAGAATTAGTTCATCTTAGTTTTTAACCAAAAATTTTAGTGAAAGTAATTAAAATTAATTACATCGATTAAGGTAAAATTAATCATAACTCTAGACTAAACGTTATATTTATGACTTAAAACAACCTAAAAACTTGTTCAAGAGACATTATTTTTCCATATTTAGATCCTATACTTCATTTTCTATAATTTTAACCATTATTGAATCCACATGCAACATGAAAAACATGTGTTGAATTCTCTCTTCAAATATTTACAAGAGTGCCACTCCTCCTCCACTATAAAAAGGCCTCCTCTCCTCCCACTTCCTCAAACCTCTCAATCCCATAGTATTGCCAAAACTATGCTGAAATAATCTCTCAAAACATATCCTCTAATTCTTGAATAACCCATTTCGACAAAAATCAACCTTAGGAAGCCTTTTGGCACAAACCAAAAGGAGTTAACCAATTAAGAGGTAATGTCTTCTCTCAAGATGCTTTGTTTTATTTTCTTTCTCTATCCCATATATTCTTATTATACCATAATTATATAACAAAAACTGTATCCTAAATGAAATATAATGTTTTTTATATTAAGTTTTCTACCTAAAATTACACACACCTCCATCTAATGGGTAACGAATATACAGTTTATGTGTATAGTGAACTAGCACCTCACTAAATGATGATTGTGTACTTTTTCTTTTCCACCTATCATGGTGTACATTATGATGGAAACTATATTTATATATGGCATATATTATATTTATTTTTTACTTAATCATATTAATTATTTTTTAAAAATATATCTTTTTTACTTTCTATTAGGTGTAAATATTATAATTCAGTTTGAGGAAGTGTGGACTACTTCCCCCTCAAAGTGATGTGATTCGTTCACACACAACATGGAATGTATTGAGGATGGGTTTAGTGAAATTATATGATATATATAAAATTATAAAGATATTTTAATTATATTATATATATATGTATGTATGTATGTATTTTCTTTCTTATCCTTCTTTCAATATGACAATAAAAATAGAAACAACGTTCATGCGTACGTACAACTTACTGTCTTCATAAACTGTGTATTCCCTTTTATAACTCTATATTCTATAGATTATTATAATACAAATATACTGGATATAAATTATATCTATATCATGTTATAAATTATGTAAACATTATATACGTATAATCGCCAAAGATATAGCAAATTAAGACACATGCGATGAACAAAGCGGACATTACCTAAAGTGAAAACTTAACAAAATATTATTAACTAGCGGGTAATATAATGTTTTAATAAAACCATGTTTGGTATTAGATATAATAATATGGTTCTATAAAATATTTATAATAAATTTATATTTATTATACAGTTGTTTTGATCAAATACGACAAGAGTCAAGACACAAGGTAAGGGGGTTTTATCTCACTGTTTAGTTCTATTAGATACATGATTTCTTCACCAAACATTCCTTTTGTGTGGTGTATATAATTACCATGAATGTATTATATTTTTCATATTATTAAATTTATGTGTAATTACATATCCATTATATGATCATCCTTTTATGGGGGTTATGTATCGAAAGTTAGTAAATCAGTATGATAGTTTTCTCTCAATTTTCCTTCTTTGAGACACATGTCATGTTATGCACCTATATTTTTTCATGAGGTGTATATTATGAATTAGACGTTTTATATCATGAATATATTTATATTCATGATATTTTGAGCTTAATTTCATTTCATTTTCTTAAATAACTAGTATGGTTAAAAGATACAAACTGTTAAGAGTGTATTGGAACAATCCCATCATTTTTCATGATTTGATATGTATATGCTTACTTTGATGAAATATTGTGATCCATATATCAAGAATATTCATAAAATTTTATATCCTCAGGTTATTTATGATTTATTAATGTATTGGTACCATTTTTATAATCTTTGGTACATAAGATACATAAGAAATTGTTTTTAACAAAGCCCAACTTTACCTTCTATTCAGTCAGAAATTTTTGTTCCTTCAAAACCATGTTTTATTAATAGGGTTTCCAAGAATAATCTACTATTATCCTATAATATTTAAAATTAATTTTTACCCTTTTTTCCTTTTACTAATGTTTTCAAAGAAATATTCTTTTCACCTTCTGATTAGGGAGTTTTTCTACCCTTTTACCATGTTGAAGAAATTTTTTTTATCTTGTACGGCATGTATAGATTTACCAGCCATAACTTCTGTGAATATTCCTTTGCATGTTTAAAAGGATAATTTTTAAGAATTTTTTTAAAGAAGTAATTTTCAAGGAAAATTATTTTAAATATATTTTCAAGCTACTTTAATAATATTTCATGTAAATAGTTTTTCAAATAATTTTCAAGATTTATTTATAATTTTTCCAATGTATTTTCAATTAAATGGTTTTCAAAACATTTTTAAGAATTCATTTAATGTTTTCAATTTCTTTTAAATGAAAAATATTTTTAAAATGTTTTGAATCTTATTCTAAAAGTTTTTAGGGAAAATGTTTTTTAAAATGATTTCAAGTCTTCTTTATAATTTTTTCAAGGAATTTTCTGATAAAATGATTTTCAAATGTTTTACACATTAAAAATACCATTTCAAAGAAGAAAGGGTATTTTTTGTCCAGCAATGTTTTAAAAATATCTTTCCATGTTATTTTCTATCTAAGATGAATTCTGTTGTTATTACTCATGCCTTTCTAGGAAAATTATTCAATGTTTCCATTCTTATTCATTCAATGATTGGTTTATGTTATGATGGTATAATGTTTATGAACCCAATTTATCTTTCATAGGTTATGTGGTTTTCATATCTACTTCTTATCATAGGTTATTCTTCTGATAAAATTATTATGAAAACTGTATCTTTTTTCACAGGTTATAGTATGATTTCATTTATATGATACCCATTTATTTACATGGGTTATTATATGATGTTTAATGATCTTGGGGCACATGTATGTTTTATTTCATTATAAGATGGGTGGGACCTATATCTCCCTCCAATTAATTGGGTAATGATAAATGTTTTATGATATCAAAGAGTACATGTGAGGGAATCCCAATCATGAAACAATAGTGTATATGGAAGGAAATCCCCAGACCAAAACAAGAGAGTATATAGGAAAACATCCCAAGCATGAAATAAGAGGGTAAACAGGAGGATATCCCAATCCTGAAAAAAAAATAGGATACATGGGAGGAAATACCAAGCCTAAAAAAATAGGGTATACAAGAGTTCATCCCAATCCCAAAGCACGTAAACGAGTGATTAACCAAATAATAACATGATATAAAGTCATTGGTAGTCCACCTTGATATAGGTTTTGTATATTCTTATGTGGATTCACACTTTTATGTTTTATTAATATGTTAGTATTTAATGGATTATGTTTTTATTTCCTTAATATTCATGTCTAATGATCTTCCAATCTTTATTATGATCTCTAGTATGAAGGGTATGATCTTTAAATTTTATTCTAAAGTTCCATACCCTTTTTTTCATGTTATGAATACGCTTTTCCTTTATTTAGATTACTAAGAATTTGAGCTCACCGCTTTCTCATGTTCCTTCCCCCATGTTATGAGTAAATTTTTTAGGTAGAAGTACTAAACGTAGAGATACTTATGGTAGATGTTGAATATCTTTCACTAGGATAGATGATTTTGTTTCCTAGTTTCCAAAGACACTAAACTATTATGGTCCTTGGTCCTTTATTTTTTAAATGTATTGAATATTAATCTAAAATTATGTAATATACATGTATGATAATCTTGGTTCGCTATAAGAATGCTCTGTTTTATTCTCCCCAAAACCTCTCATTTAAATGTTTTAAAATCATACTAATTACTCTATGAAAAAACAATAGAAATAACTCACACATATATCATGTTCACTATTAGAAAACTTTACTAAGGATTACTCATGAAATATCATATCTAATTATAGTAATCTATTATCAATGTAATATATATACAGTAGGTAAATGTCATCCACTTCCATGTTAAACTTGTTTCTCTCATTCCCTAAGAATGTTCAACATATGATTTGACCCCTTTCGTATAACCTCATAACCACATCCATGTCTCCACAAATCATATACATATATCATAAACCACATTAATATAAAAACACACATCAAATACTCATCGTAATAGGGTTTCGTGAACATGAAGGACATCAACCATATGACCCACACCATGTAACCACACTAAAACCACATAACTAGTTTAACCAAGATATACACTCTTTAATCACTATCCATTATATCCCATATGTATATACCAACATTGAACCATCATTGTATATACTATGTTTAAAGGTAGATAATAGAAGAGGGAGAAATCATCCATTTGTTCCTACTATGACCTGGATATTATAGGAAACACTCGAAACCCAAAACCACACGGGCATTAGTGATGTTACCCAACTCTAGTGGTTATGAATATGAAATATAAATATAATATAAGAGAAATAATATTCACACAAAGGTCTAAACTAATATCATACACAAAATAAACACTATAATCTTCATCTATAGAAAAAACACTATCTCTACTAATCCCCAATAACTACTAGCTCTATTGTAATGGTCAGGACCTCTCCAGCCCATTCCTTTGTCAAAAGGAAGGTCACGAAGTGTTCTGGAGGGTAAAATGGACTTTTTCCACGCTTTCCAGAATTTTGTAAATACACGCCGTGTAGTGTGAGTACAAGCCATGTACCACCTTGCCGGGTATACCCCATGTTGAAGATCGTGTCCTTACCGTGTGAAATAAATGAGTACACTCCATGTAGTGTGAGTACACGCCATGTACCACCTTGCTGGGTATACCCCGTGTTGAAGGCCATGTCCTTACCGTGTGAAATAAATGAGTACACACTGTGTGGTGTGAGTACACATCATGTACCACTTTGCCAGGTATACCCCTTATTGAAGGTTGTGTCCTTGCCGTGTGAAATAAATGAGTACACATCGTGTATCCAATACTACACACCGTGTAGTCCCTCCCCGCATATGCGTTACCCTCAAGCTATGTGTTGACCAGTTAACGGCCGCGGAGCCATGTTGGAAGCCACGTGGTGACTGTGTGAAATGGTCGAGTACACTCCATGTCCAATAAAGTACATGTCGTGTACTTTTTATTTTCTCACCTATAAAATGAGGGGTCCCCTCCTCCTTTTAAACTCACCCCTCTCCTCTCCATTCCTCTTAGCAGAGCTCTCCTAAGAGACTCGAAGGCTCCTTTTCTTCCATAACTTCTTCATCTGAGTTCCGATTTACGATCCGTCAGCGGCCATGAGATCGTAACAATAAGGTGGGACTTTTGATCTTGGATCCATTGTCTTTCCTTCGGGCTTTCCTTTCCAACATCCACCCAAGTATGTCTTGTTGGGACTCGACATAAGTGACAGATGCCGACGGACGTCTTCTAATGTTGATCTCGGGGAGCGTTGTGATCAGAACCTGTTGAGGTAGGGATCTTACCTTCATCTCTCTAAATTGTGCATCATGAGGGGTGGGTATCCTCTTGTTTTCATGAGAAACAGTTGAACCATTAAATAATGATAATAAATCGTTAACGAATAGGGATGGGGAAGTTGTTCTGTTTATCTTATATCCTGTGATTTTATCTTGTGAATTGAATAGGCTTATGCCTACTAAAAATCACGTTCGTTGGGGGCCTTTGTTTGCGCAATTAAATGTTTCCCTATCTTCTAGGCCGTTTTTGTGAATGGAACCCTGTGGAATGTGTAATTTGGTTAATCACATAAAGTTGGCTAATTAAAATATGGAACCCTTGTGTGATCACCTCTGTTAAACAAAAGGTAATAATAAACATGTGGGTGGTGGTTAAGGTTTGGTTTTGTGAAAGTGGGGGTTTTGTGGGTTGTTGTGGATCGGGTGAGAAACGGGGTTGTAGTTGGATTGGTTATGGGTTGGTGGGAATGTTATGTTGGTGACGGGCAGCGGTGCTGTGATAAATGGTATTAAAGGGATAATGATGTACGGGTTTCGGTATGATTGTGGTTATGGTGGATGGCAGCAGTGCTGGAGGGATGGGCTTGAATGTGAACGAACTATGGGTTGTGAATAATAAATAAAAAGTGGAATATTTAATGAATGGTGGGTCATGGTAATGGAATGGGATTAATAATCAATGAGGTTGAATGGTTAATAAGAAGAAATTGGTTGTGTTTCTTATGTTTTCCTAACTTGATTTTCGGATGTCAGGGATATGTTTTACGAACAATTGATGTGGTTGGTTGTGTATAGTTGCCCGGTAGTTAAGGAGCTAATAAACTAATTCTGCTGAAACGTGAAAACCTAAATGGGGTTGGGGTTGTTTATTTTATGCATGCTTCATAGCAGCAGTGTCGAGGCACGTGTTCAGTTCTCTGTTTAGAAGCCATAGGTTGGGCTGAGTATTTGGTATATATATATATATATGTATGTATCTTTTATGTTTTATCGCACCCCACCCATGTTGAGCACTTAGTGCCGAACACTCCCATTTCATGGGAGAGGGTGTTTTCCCCTTAGTTACTAGCTCCTTCCTGCTCCTTCTTCCCTAGGATTTGATGGCTTGAGGTGACCTTACACCAAATACCCTTCAGGTAGGTTTCGTTTGGGGTGGTTTTATCCCAAGACTCTTCTGACAGGTTTTACAGTTTCCCAAGAATTTTCGGGATGAGGCCCAGGTGTGTGCGGGCGGGATACATGGTGGTGAGACCCAAGTGTGTGCGGGCGGGATACGTGGTGGTGAGGCCCAGGTGTGTGCAGGCGGGATACATGGTGGTGATGCCCAGGTGTGTGCGGGTGGGATATGTGGTGGTGAGGCCCAGGTGTGTGTGGGTGGGATACGTGGTTGTAAGGCCCGTGTTTGTATGGGTGGGAAGAGTGTGGCAGCGTCAGGACGTTCACCGTTAGGAAGAGCAGCTAACTAATGGGAAATGGTGCGGGGTACCCAATACTCTTGTTCCTATATACTACTACCTGTTGTGATTTTGTTTTTGATGAGTGTGGCTGGTGAGGTTGGGTGGATAGATTTCCTTGATAGGTTTCCTCTATTGTTATCACAGGACATTAGGATGTCTCCCCACTTGTGCATTAGAGATTTAGGTTTCCCTACTGAGTATACTTGTATGATCACCCTACGTTTACATTCAGGTTTCAAGGAGGACTACAAGGGCCATGCGGGACCCTACTAGTCGGACAGTTGGAGATGTTGCAGTTTCTGAACTCTTGTTTTCTTTTGGTGTTGTACTTTTGAGCTTTCTTTTACTTGTACCTTGTTTCAAAACTATTTTAACATGCATGTGGGATTGGTTTGGGTTTATTTCTATACAATTGTTCTTTTCTTTTTTGGTGGTTGAATTGTCCTATTTCCTGATCTTAAATAATAAAAAGGGTAATGCCTCCCATTATTGTAAAAACTCATACCCTTAGTGATAGTCGCCACCCTGGGGCCTACTGAAGGCGGGAATCGGGGGTCATTATCTCCCATTCACCATTGCCAGCTCAGGAGGGGCATCTTTGGTGGGAGGGGGTCATGATAGAATGGTATCAAAGGTGATGGTTGAGAGATAGGATGGAGTCAGGAGTTAGGCACAGTGAGGATTGCATGGGATGGTAGGGCAACAGTGTTGGTTAATCTTGGTGCGTGACATAGGCTCGGGAAGACCGGCTAGGACACGAGATTTTAGGGCCCCCCGTAATCCGATGCAAGGACTCTAAGCCTACCGAACAACCAAGTGATACTACATTAATTGCAGGGTATAGACCATAGGGAAGGTACATGCATCATCATGATTGTGTTTTACTTGATTTGGGTGTTCTGGGAAAGAAATTGAAATAAAATGATTAAATAAAACCCTGATAAATTTCCTTACTACTTGGGCTTAGGCGATCTTTGTTTACTATACAGCTATGGCACCTGGACATTGTCCCTGGGTGGCTCAGATGGCCGAGGCCCAGCAGATTCAGGTGGTCGATCAGTTGAGGATTGACCGAGCGGAGGAAGATGACCAGTGTCAGAGGACTCTCCATTCTTTCCAGCGACAGACCCTCAAGAAGTATAAGGTTAGTACTTCGGATACGGAGACAGAGGGGTGGCTTGAGGAGCTAAGGATCTCTTTTACCTTGATTCATGCTCCGAGGGAGTACTGGGTTCCCCTAGCAGTTAGTTAGCTGAGAGGTGCGGCGCGACAGTGTTGGATGCTCTACCTCGGAGAGAGGATAGAGACAGAGGTTCCATGGGCTGACTTTGAGGAGGAATTCCGAGAGTAATTCCTTTCATCCATGATCAAGGTAGAGAAGCGGTAGGAGTTACTCTCCCTTCAGCAGGGGAGTATGTCAGTACAAGAGTTGGGGATTAAGTTCAAGGATCTCCTGCTCTTTTCTCCAGATCTCTTTCCAGATGAGGAGTCTTGGGTGAGATGTTTGGAGATGGCGCTTCGTCCTTCTCTCCAGTATTTTGTCACCCCCTTCACCCTTCCGACGTACTTGGAAGTACAGAAGAAGGCAGATGTTGTAGAGGGGATGCACTCGCAGGGACATGCACCATGTGAGGGGATCCAGCCAGGTTCATCGAAGGGGAAGGCAGTCAGCAGCAGGTCTCCTACGACGGGACCTTCTAGGTTCAGGCCAGTGGGGAGCAGGCCCCAGCAGTTCTAGTTCAGATCTTCAGTTCCTCATCCCTTTTTCATGAGCCCAGTACCGAAGTGTTTTTCTTATGGTGGTTTCAGGCACATTCAGAGTCGGTACCCGACCCGAGCTCAGTACGGTGTGTTGAGCAATGTATTGTTTTCAAACAATTCAAAATAATGTTTTTTAAAGGGGGAGATTATTTTAAATAATACTCTGTCTCTTTATGATGATTTTGATGCTCACAAATACCCTTAATTATTTACTAATTATTTCGTTGAGTATTTTGCAGGAATTTATTTTATTTATTTATTTTATTCCGAGATCAATTTTAGCGCATTCTGGAATCACTGTAGCGCGAGATCAATTTTAGCGCGTTCTGGAATCACTGTAGTGCGAGATCAGTTTTAGCGCATACTGGAATCACTGTTCATACCCTACATTGATGAACGTAACGTATGGATGAAAAGTTTACTTTTTATGTTAAAAGAAATGTATGGTTAAGGAACCTTACTTTATTTTGAAACGTATGGTTAATGAACCTTACGTTGTTGAAAAGTATGGAAGAAGAACATTACGTTTGGAAGGAACCTTACGTTTTTGTTGTTAGACAAGTAAGGAAGAGAAACCGTACGTTAGTTTTCAGTGTTGAGTTTGTTTCTCAAAAGTATGGATCATCAACCTTACTTTTATAATCAACCGTACGTTCTTTGGAGAGTTGAATCAAGACAAAGTATGGATGATCAACCCTACGTTTCAATGCTGAAGAGAAAATAAGTTTGTGAACCTTACGTTTGTGAACCCTACGTTTGGAGCCACGTCATCAACCCTACGTTTGGCGTCGGGATATTTTTGACAGACGATATTTCCTTTTACATTGGTCAAACAGGCGGTTTATTAAGCGGATTTCGAGCCGATTCTTAAGTACAACTTTGACGGAATCAAAGACGATTTTCAACGGATTAATGATTGATTTAAACGAAGCTTTTTATGCCGATTCTTCAGGGAAGTTACAACGGCTCTGTTATTTCTTTTTAATATCGCGAATCTAAAGGAGATTTTCATGGATCTATTTATGCGAAAGATTTTCTCAGATTTGAATATATATGTTCTATCTTGGAAACTTCGGATATATATATACACAGGAAAGTGTATGAAATATAAAGATTGATCTTTTAACGAGCAAGAAACAGAGACTGTGTAAAGGCGTTCTTTTCTGGTGATCGAGAAGAAGTGTAAAACCTTTATTACCGAAGGAAGATCTTGATAGCAGATTCACGTGTTCTACATCGACTATCTGTTGTGAATCTACTGCTGCTGAAGTTGTGAAGTTTCTTGTAATATCTATTACAACTGGATCGACTCAGAACTGTTTTGATTACAGATCTTTATTTTCTGAAGAGGACGATCTATCTACTGTCAATTGCATTCTGTTGCAATTGTGAAGAACAACTGGAGAAGTGTTTTCTTTATCGAAACCCTTTTTATTTTTGAGTGATCAGCTTCTCGTTCTAAGCTGTGTGGGTTCGTGTTTGAACCAGGAAGGCTGTGTTTGCCTGAAACTTGTAAAGGTGTCAACTGCCTGTACTCAGTTTTGATCAGGTCTGTGGAAACGAGGACCAGATAGTGAAAATCGCCAAGCTCGTGGATTTGAGCGTTGGTGGAGTGGACTAGGGGCCTTCTGTTCCCCGAACCACTATACATCAGTGTGTTCATGCTTTTACTTTTTCCGCTACATATTTAATCGTGCTAAATCATAGTGGACAGAATTTGTCTAAATTGAAGAGATTGTAATAATTTTGAAAAGACACAATTCACCCCCCCTCTTGTGTGTAATCCGTAGATTCAGATCCAACAATTGGTATCAGAGGAGGAGCTTCTTATTTTTTAAAGTCTTGTCAAGCTAGAAGTATTTAAAGATTATACATAGTGTATCATGGCTGATACGAGAGAGGGAATGTCAATGGTCAGAGCACCTTACTTTAATGGAGATAATTATGGCTGCTGGAAATCACGTATGATTATTTATCTGAAAAATCTTGGTTACAGAGTCTATTCAAAGATTCTGACTCCCAATGAAATTCCTGAAAATCCCGATACATGGAGTGCTGCTATAGAGGCTGAGTATGACATGAATTCAAAAGCTATGAATGCAATCATCTGTGGTTTAGGACCGAATGAATTTAACAGAGTATCTCAATGCCCGACTGCATATGAAATGTGGCAAACAATAGCTGTTGCTTATGAAGGAACAGATAATGTAAGACAGATGAGATATGAAACTGCTAAATTAAAATTCGATACTTTCAGAATGATTGAAGGAGAGAGCATCACTCAGATGAATGGAAGATTGACAGAAATTGTCAATAATATAACAGCTCTAGGAGAACCAATCAAGCAGGCTGATCAAGCGTTAAAGGTACTGAGAGTACTTCCTACTCGATGGAATGGAATCTCTGCAGCAATCAGACAATCAACTTCTGTTAAAGATCTAACTATGAGAGACCTGATTGGTACATTGATGATGTACGAGGCTGAAATGCAAGATGAGGTAAATGAGCATAAAGTCTACATAAAAAGGGAAAATACTGCTTTGAAAGTGACTTCTCAACAAAAGGATAGAAAGATGAAGAACAGAGAAGTAAGTGCTGAATCAGAAAGCTCTGATTCTTCAAATTCAGATGAAGAACTGGCTCAGCTAGCCAGAAAATTCAGAAAGTTCTACAGTAAGAAGAAAGACTTCAAGAAATCCTTCAAGAATGATAGCAAGGAAGTGAGATGTTATGAATGCAAAAAGATGGGACATATCAGACCGGATTGCCCAAAATTTAAAGATGCAAAGAAGAAGAAATTCTTCAAAAGAGATGATTATGAGCAGAAAGACAAGAAAGCTATGAAAGCTACTTGGAGTGTTTCTGAAGACTCAAGTAATTCTTCTGAATCAAGATCAGAGAAGGAGGAAGCCAATTTAAAAGAAAATATGTGTTTCATGGCTGAAACTGATGAGGTACACTCATATTACTCCTCTGACTCAAATAATGAATCAAACTCTAAAACAAGCTTCTCAATTAAAAAACTTGCAGCTTACTGCAATATGCTTGAAGAAAGGTATGACTCATTATTTAAAAAATATAAATCTATAAAGAACTTGCATAAAGGTATTTCAGATGAGAGAAATACTTTTCTAAAACAACATAAGGAATTAATTGACAAATACAACTATGCTGACTCAAATAAAATTAATTTTGAATCAAAAATAAAAACTCTACAGGATGAAGTAGAATCTTATAAAAAGGCTGCATTAGTTTTTACAAAAGGAGAAAACACCTTAAATGAGATACTTGGAAAAACTGTAATTAAAAAGGAAAGGTTTGGAATTGGAAGTAAAGGAGAAAAACCTAAGTTATACAAAAATTATTTTGTTCCTAGCATTAAACAGGTTATTTGTAACTTCTGTGGAACAAAAGGTCATATAGCTAAAAACTGTTTTCTAAGATAACCTCAAATATGTGGAATTAAGAAAGCTTATATTTCCAATGATCTATATGATTCAATCAATTTTAAGAAAACAAAGCAAATCTGGATACCCAGATCACTGCTTGCTAACACTTCTGGACCCAACAAAATATGGGTACCAAAGCAATTTGTTTGAATGTCTTTGTAGGTAGCAGGTCACCAAAGAAAGAAAGAAATATGGTATATGGACAGTGGCTGCTCAAGACACATGAGTGGAACTTCAGCTAATTTCTCTTCTCTTACTCGAAAGGAAGGAGGACTTGTCACCTTTGGTGACAATGCCAAAGGAAAGATTATTGGTATTGGAACAGTTGGAGATCCAGAGACAGTCTCAATCAACAAAGTACTTTATGTACAAGGGTTAAAACACAATCTGATAAGTATCTCTCAACTCTGTGATGATGGATACACTGTTGATTTTACTAACAATAGTTGTACTGTTTCTAAAGATAAACTGTTTAAGTTTAGAGCACCCAGAACTGATAATGTTTATACTTTGGATTTGTATTCCTTGTGTAAACAACAAGTAAACTGCTTAACTGCTAATATAAGTGAATCATGGATCTGGCATAGAAGACTTGGTCATTGAAATATATATGCTTTACATAAATTATCTAAGAAACATCTAGTTTCTGATTTGCCTAGTCTCAAATTTGAAAATGACAGATTCTATGATGCATGTCAGCTTGGCAAGCAACACAAATCATCATTCAAATCTGTTAATAAAGTTGCTACAACTAAACCTCTAGAACTTATCCATATGGATTTGTTTGGACCTTCAAGAGTAGCAAGTTTAGCTGGTAAATTATATGTTTATGTATTAGTTGATGATTATTCTAGATTTACTTGGATTTTCTTTTTGAAATTTAAAAGTGAAGCTTTTAGTTTATTTGAAGGTTTTTGTAAATCTATTCAAAATGAAAAAGGTTTTAATATAATCTCATTGAGAAGTGATCATGGTGGAGAATTTGAGAACCAGGAATTTAATTCCTTTTGCTCAAAAATGGGTATTAAACACACCTTCTCTGCTCCAAGAACACCTCAACAGAATGGGATTGTAGAAAGAAGAAATAGAACTATTCAAGAAATGGCTAGAACTATGTTAAATGAATATAGCCTACCTATATATTTCTGGGCAGAAGCTGTTAATACAGCTTGTTATATAATGAATAGAATTTTAATAAGACCTATTTTGAAAAAGACACCCTATGAACTATGGAATAACAGAAAACCTAAAGTAAATTACTTTAAAGTTTTTGGATGCAAGGTTTACATCTTGAATAACAAAGATAATCTTGGTAAATTTGATCCAAAATCTGATAAAGGTATTTTCTTAGGATATTCTGCAACCTCCAAAGCTTATAGAGTCTATAATAAAAAGTCAAGGATTGTTGAAGAATCAGTTCATGTGAAATTTGATGAATCTGATCCTTTTGAGAAAAGGATAGAACAAATAGATGAACCTGATTCTAATGAAAACATGAGACTTGAGAATTTAAAGAATGATTTTGAAAATGATATAAAAGAAATTCAGTCCAGTTCAGAAGAACATGACACTGAAGAACCCTTGAATGTAATGCCTAGATAGTCTAGAACCTTAAAGAATCACCCTTTAGAATCTGTGATAGGTGACTTAGAGACTGGTATTCAAACTAGAAGAAACCTTGGAAACATAGTTGAATTCTCTGCTTTCCTATCCCAACAAGAACCTAAGACCATAGAAGAAGCCTTAGATGATGAGAGCTGGGTAATAGCAATGCAGGATGAATTGAACCAGTTCAAGAGAAATAAGGTTTGGGAATTAGTTGAAAGACCAAATGATTATCCATTAATAGGAACTAAATGGGTCTTTAGGAATAAACAGGATGATCAAGGTATAATAACTAGAAATAAAGCAAGATTAGTAGCTAAAGGATATAATCAAGAAGAAGGAATAGATTATGATGAGACCATTGCACCTGTAGCCAGGTTAGAATCCATTAGAATCCTTTTAGCCTATGCATCTTATATGAATTTTAAATTATTTCAGATGGATGTTAAATATGCCTTTTTAAATAGTTATTTAATGGAGGAAGTTTATGTTGAGCAACCTCCTGGTTTTGAAAATTCTCAAAAACCAGATTCTGTTTTCAAACTTACTAAATCTCTTTATGGCCTTAAACAAGCACCTAGAGCTTGGTATGAAAGACTAAGTTCTTTTCTTTTGAAAAATGATTTTACTGTTGGACTGGCAGATCCAACACTCTTTAAGAAAACTGTGAAAAATAATGTTTTGTTGGTTCAAATTTATGTTGATGATGTAATTTTTGGATCAACCAATAAAATTCTTTGTCATGAATTTTTAGAATTAATGCAAAAAGAATTTGAAATGAGTATTATGGGAGAATTAAATTTCGTTTTGGGTCTTCAAATATTTCAAAAAGATTTTGGAAATGTTTTAAATCAATGCAAATACATTACTGATTTACTTAAGAAATTTGGACTTGAAAACAGCAAGCCATTTACAACTCCTATGTGTACTAATATAAAACTTGATTTGGATGAAACTGGAAAACCAGTGGACAACAAGTTATATAGAGGTATGATTGGTAGTTTGTTATATCTTACTGCTAGTAGACCAGATATAATGTATTCAGTATGTCTTTGTGCTCGATTTCAATCAAATCCCAAAGAATCCCATTTAACTGCTGTTAAAAGAATTTTTAGATATTTAAATGGTACTATTTATCAATCTCTGCTTTATCCAAAAACCTCTTATTTTAATTTAATTTCATATTCAGATGCTGACTTTGGAAGCTGTAGATTAGATAGGAAGAGTACTTCAGGAACATGTCACTTTTTAGGGAAATATTTAGTATCATGGTCTAGTAAGAAACAACACTCAGTTGCCCTGTCAACAGCCGAGGCAGAATATGTGTCTGCAGGTAGTTTTTGTGCACAGGTGTTGTGGATGAAAAACACTCTTATGGACTTTGGATTAAATTTCAATAATACACCTATTTTATGTGATAATACTAGTGCAATTAATATTTCAAAAAATCCTATTAGTCATTCTAGAACTAAGCACATTTATATAAGACATCACTTTTTAAGAGATCATGTATTTAAAAAGAATATATTTTTAGAATTTGTAAATACAGAAAATCAATTAGCAGATATTTTTACTAAACCACTTCCCACGGCAAGGTTTGAATTTATTAAGGGGGAGTTAGGTTTATTTAATTTTAAATAGTTTTTTTAATCTTATTCTGTTTTCGAATTCTGCTTAATTTCTGTTTCCCGCTATAAGTAATTTTATTTTGTTTTAAATAAAAGTAATGATTAGTGATTACACGGGAATCAAGGCTGTCAGAACCGTTTCACCTTCTAAACTGCTTCACCTTTTTCGGAAACCCTTTCGACAACCTAAAACCGCACATCTGCTCCAAAACCCTTTTCTGAATCTTCAAACCCTAAACTTACGAACCTTCAGAAATCGTTGTTGGAATGGCAAAGACTAAGTGTCCAGATGAATCCGAGAGCAGTGCTGCAATGAAACCTAAGGTAGTAGGTCGGAAAATACTGCAAGGTAAAGTCATAGATTTAGAGTGGCTGTTTGAAACTAATTTACTGTTGAATCAAGCGTTGTCGTTTCAAAGCCTTGAGCAAGCTTTTAATAGTGCAAATTCTGAGTTTCTATATGAGGCAGAAATGAGACATTTCTTTAGAACTGTTCAGTTTAGCCTTGGAGATACGGAGGATAGTTTATTGGCTCAAATAGAGGATAAGGACTTTTCAATATCATCTGTAGAGATAAGTCAAATTCTTAACTGCCCTCATGAAGAAGTTTTTCATTTCGATTTACGGAATATTGGAGATTCTGTACATAAGTCTGAAGACATTATGTCTTTTCTGTTTGGAACCAGAGTGATAAAGAAGATGTTTATTAAGGATTTGGAGCCCGATCAGAAAATTTTGGTAAAATTTGTTCAGACTGGTTTAGCACCAAGAATGGCTGAGATGGAGAAAATCCTATACCCGGACATGTACATAATGTATCTTCTGATGTGTTATATTAAGTTTAATTTTCCTCGGTTTATGATAAGATATCTGAGTTACTGCTGTCAGAGTGAAGCAAGAATGACCTTTTTCCCTTATGGAAGGTTCATTTCTTTGTTTTTGCTTAAAAGAGGAATGATCAGATTGGTAGATACTGGGGTGAAATGTCACCACAGTAATGTTTTTAATGCTGGAACTTTGAGGAAAGTAGGATACTTCTGGAGCACAATTAAAGGAAAACTCTTACCTGTTGGAGCTGAGGAAAACTCGGAGAGTGCTCAGGCTCAACCAGCTAAGTCCAAGGAGGGACAAGCAGAATCAAGAGTTAGTATAGTGGCAAGGAGAATTCGTTTTGAGATGGAGGAAGTTGAGGAAGAGAGAAGTCAAGAAGGACTTCAATCTAGAAGGAAGAGGTCAATTGATGAAGAAATTATCTCTCCTGCCTTGAAATACTCTGAACCGTTATCTTATTCATTTGTGAGAGAAGCTGTTGTGGAGCAGACTGCACCGATAGAGGAACCAGTAGCTCAAACAGAAACTCAAAAAGAACCTCAATCTGCTGCTGTGGCTGTTGAAAAAGTAATTCAACAAGAACAACTTATGGAGGTAGTGCCTGGTGAAGAAGTGGCCAAACCTCAAGATTTGCATGAAAATATTGTTCTTGACCAATCAGTAGAAGTCAGAGAGACTACTGTTCGTGATGAACATACTTCTGAAGCTAATACAGAGGTACTTCGAGAAGATTTTTCAGTGGAAGAGTTTCAGGCTTCAAAAGATAGTTCAGTGGATCAACCTTGTCAGGACAAGGACAAAGAACAGTCAGATGCAGATTCTTTACCACTTGCCCTGCTTCATCAACCTAATTCTGGACATGAGAATCGAGCACAGGGTGCCCCTGATTCGAGAAAAGAAGAAGTTGTTGAGTTGTACAAGCGTATCTCTCAGTTAGAATCTGAGAATGTTAGTCTCAGAAATTCTCTGAACTTAGAGCAGTTGAAGTTTCAGAAGCTGAAAGAATGTACTGTTTCAAGACAGGAAGTAGATTTGTTTAAGACTGATATGTTGCATGTTGTTGATCAGTTAAAATCAGAGATGGTAAAGAAAGATGATTTATCTGAGTTGAAGATTTACATGGAGAATAAATTTGAGTTTGTTGCAAATAGTACTGTGAGTGGATCAGGCTCTTCACCTGATTTGATTCGGAGATTTCAAGAAATTACTGGAGCACTGAGCAATATGAGTGACAGATTACATGATCTTCAGTGTAATAGTGCCCCTTTGTCAGTTTTTCTAGATAATCAGAAATTTTTAGTGGATCAGTTGACATCTGGAGAGCAACCGATTAGGATTCTTTTGAATCAGTTATCAGAAAAACTGGCTCTTTCTGTTGAAAAAGAAGAAAGAATGCATGATTTTTTCAGAGTTAATTTGATTGAAGATATTCATATGACTCAAGAGAATAGAGATCTTATCATCAATTTAGGAGATGGGATGATGAAGAGGCTCAGGGAACAGTTTACAGAGATAAAGACCGCGATTCAAAGGAAATAGACACCTTTTTCCCTGTCTTATCTATGAACCTTGATTCCTCTGTATATCACAATCGTTTATATATAACATCTTGTGAATGAAAATTCTTTTCTTTTTTTTGTTTTTTTGTTTATTGATTTATGATTGAGTTAGCCAGTATAACAAATTCACTTATTCATACATAGTTAATTATAGCATTTATTTATAATTCAGTGCAATATTGAATGTGTTCAAATCCGTAATTTTTCATTCTTTTTGATATCACAAAAAGGGGGAGAGTTTGGATAAACACAACATTTAAATTCATTTGTTTCCTATGAAGAAATTTGGATATATGGGAGAATTTGGATATATACGATATTTATCTTTTATCTATTTTTAGCTGAAAATTTATTTTTATGGGGGAGAAATTTTATTATAGTTAAATATTGTTTTAATCCTTTCAAAATTCAAAAATTTTATAAAACTAATTTTTCAATAAAGATTGAAATTAAATTAGTTCTATTATTTTTATGGGTTTTGTGATCATCAAAAAGGGGGAGATTGTTGAGCAATGTATTGTTTTCAAACAATTCAAAATAATGTTTTTTAAAGGGGGAGATTATTTTAAATAATACTCTGTCTCTTTATGATGATTTTGATGCTCACAAATACCCTTAATTATTTACTAATTATTTCGTTGAGTATTTTGCAGGAATTTATTTTATTTATTTATTTTATTCCGAGATCAATTTTAGCGCGTTCTGGAATCACTGTAGCGTGAGATCAATTTTAGCGCATTCTGGAATCACTGTAGTGCGAGATCAGTTTTAGCACGTACTGGAATCACTGTTCATACCCTACGTTGATGAACGTAACGTATGGATGAAAAGTTTACTTTTTATGTTAAAAGAAACGTATGGTTAAGTAACCTTACGTTATTTTGAAACGTATGGTTAATGAACCTTACGTTGTTGAAAAGTATGGAAGAAGAACATTACGTTTGGAAGGAACCTTACGTTTTTGTTGTTAGACAAGTATGGAAGAGAAATCGTACGTTAGTTTTCAGTGTTGAGTTTGTTTCTCAAAAGTATGGATCATCAACCTTACTTTTATAATCAACCGTACGTTCTTTGGAGAGTTGAAGCAAGACAAAGTATGGATGATCAACCCTACGTTTGAATGCTGAAGAGAAAATATGTTTGTGAACCTTACGTTGTGAACCTTACGTTTGTGAACCCTACGTTTGGAGCCACGTCATCAACCCTACGTTTGGCGTCGGGATATTTTTGACAGACGATATTTCCTTTTACATTGGTCAAACAGGCGGTTTATTAAGCGGATTTCGAGCCGATTCTTAAGTACGACTTTGACGGAATCAAAGACGATTTTCAACGGATTAATGATTGATTTAAACGGAGCTTTTTATGCCGATTCTTCAGGGAAGTTACAACGGCTCTGTTATTTCTTTTTAATATCGCGAATCTAAATGAGATTTTCATGGATCTATTTATGCGAAAGATTTTCTCAGATTTGAATATATATGTTCTATCTTGGAAACTTTGGATATATATATACACTGGAAAGTGTATGAAATATACAGATTGATCTTTTAACGAGCAAGAAACAGAGACTGTGTAAAGGCGTTCTTTTCTGGTGATCGAGAAGAAGTGTAAAACCTTTATTACCGAAGGAAGATCTTGATAGCAGATTCACGTGTTCTACATCGACTATCTGTTGTGAATCTATTGCTGCTGAAGTTGTGAAGTTTCTTGTAATATCTATTACAACTGGATCGACTCAGAACTGTTTTGATTACAGATCTTTATTTTCTGAAGACGACGATATATCTACTGTCAATTTCATTCTGTTGCAATTGTGAAGAACAACTGGAGAAGTGTTTTCTTTATCGAAACCCTTTTTATTTTTGAGTGATCCGCTTCTCGTTCTAAGATGTGTGGGTTCGTGTTTGAACCAGGAAGGCTGTGTTTTCCTGAAACTTGTAAAGGTGTCAACTTCCTGTACTCAGTTTTGATCAGGTCTGTGGAAACGAGGACCAGATAGTGAAAATCGCCAAGCTCGTGGATTTGAGCGTTGGTGGAGTGGACTAGGGGCCTTCTGTTCCCCGAACCACTATACATCCGTGTGTTCATCCTTTTACTTTTTCCACTGCATATTTAATCGTGCTAAAGCATAGTGGACAGAATTTGTCTAAATTGAAGAGATTGTAATAATTTTGAAAAGACACAATTCACCCCCCCTCTTGTGTGTAATCCGTAGATTCAGATCCAACACGGTGGAGGTGGGCAGGTTCAGCGCCCACCTCAGTAGCACGAGTTGCCGGCGAGGGCCTTCCAATAGCAGCAGGACCATGCTCCTCCGAGGGCAGAATTTGCGGGAGGAGGCCGGACTCTGGGTGCACATCAGGGACCTCGACTAGGGCGTGGTCAGGGAGGTGGATGACATCAGAGAGGCAGAGGATCTAGGCGTGGACAGTTGCACGCAGCAGAGCTGACAGCTCTGGCAGGACCAGAGGTGGTGCGAGGTACGATTTGTTTGTTCATCACTCTCATTTCTGCTTTGTTCAATTTGGGAGATTGGCACTCCTTTGTTGCACCTGGTCTAGCCCATGCTTTGGGACTAGACGTATAGAGACTTTCCGTACCACTGGTGCGGAGTACACCAGTTGGAGGCCAGACTAGCATATCTTGTGTTTTCCGGGGATGTGGGCTGATGTTGGGACCACATCGATCTACTGGGGACTTTATTCTGTTACAGATGCATCTATACGATGTCATCCTATGCATCGACTGGTTGTTTTTTGTTAGTGCCCTTATTTATTTCTTCCGAAGAAGAGTCGTGTTCTCCGATGTAGACTGGCAACGTGTAGATTTTGTTGGTGAGAGGAGCTATCAATTGGGAATTCGGCATGTGGAGCCTCTCCTTTACTTGTTAGGTGGGCTATTATTGGTTCCAGCTGATACTGAGATGATGGATGTCCCGGAGGTTATTGGGGAGTTCATCGATGTTTTTCCTGAGGAGGTTGTGACTCTACCCCCCCCCCCCCCGACGTGATGTTGAGTTTGGGATATACTTACAACCTGGTGCCCGTCCGATTTTGATGGGCCCTTATCGGATGGCACCTTCGAAGTTGCGGGAGTTGCAGATACAGATTGATGATCTGATGGAGAAGGGTTCTGTTCGACCCAGCGTATCGCTATGGGGTGCTCCAATTCTGTTCGTGAAGAACAGAGATGGTGGTCTCAGACTATGCATAGACTACTAAAGGTTGAACCAGGTAACGGTCAAGAACCGTTACCACCTTCCAAGGATAGATGATCTCTTCGACCAACAGAGGGGAGCCGGTTGGTTTTCCAAGATTGATCTATGATCTGGATATCATTAGTTGAGTGTAAAGGACGGTGACATCTCAAAGGTGGCTTTCAGGTGCAGGTATGGGCACTTCGAGTTTGTAGTGATGTCGTTTGGAGTTACAAATGCTCCGGCCATGTTCATGGGACTTATGAACTTTGTCTTCCGAGAGTTTCTGGACCGGTTCGTCATTGTGTTTATCGATGACATACTGATCTACTCAAGATTAGAGGAGGAGAACGTTGAGCATCTCAGGGCAGTCTTGGAAGTCCTTCGACACCACTATATTTATGGGAAATTGTCGAAGTGTAAGTTCTTGACACAAGAAGTACACTTCCTTGGGGACGTAGTGTCTCAGCATGGAGTGTCAGTGGACCCGTCGAAGGTGAAGGAAGTTGTTTCTTAGGAAGCACCCAAGAGTGTGGCAGAAGTTCGTAGTTTCCTGGGGTTGGCAGGTTACTATCAGAGGTTCGTTTTGAACTTCTCTCGAGTTTCTGCTCCATTGAAATCTTTGACTAGGAAGAACCTGGTCTTCCTATGGAGGGAGCAGTGCCAGAAATCTTTCGACTACCTGAAGGAGATGTTGGTCAGTGCTCCCGTGCTGAGGTTTCCAGAGAAAGGGTTGTTGTATGAGGTGTTTTGTGATGCTTATGGCCTTGGTCTGGGGTGCGTGTTGATGCAGAAGAATGGTGTGATCTGTTATGGGTCTAGGCATTTGTGCCCTCATGAGTGTAACTATGCCACTCATGACCTAGAGCATGAAGCAGCAGTGTTTGCACTGAAGTTGTGGCGACATTACCTCTTCGGGGAGCGCTTTGTGGTCTTCCCAGATCACAAGAGCCTGCATTATATCTTCTCTCAGCGTGACCTGAACTTACGGCAGCAGAGATAGGTCAAGTTTCTCCAATACTAAGACTTTGAGATCTCTTACACTGAAGGTAAGGGAAACGTTGTGGCTGATGCCCTGAGCAAGAAGTTGCATAAGTAAGTGGTTCGGGAATCCACTTATGCTTGGAAAGCGATGGGAGAGTTGGTTGCATTGCACTTGGATGCAAGGGTAGAAGGTGTTAGAGGCTGTTTGTCTCAGATGACGGTGCAGTCCTCCTTGTTGCAGCAAGTGGAAGAGTCTCGGTGGGGGGACTCTGAGGCAGAAGTGATGTGGGATCGTGTCGATCAGGGAAACGCTCCAGAAGGTCAGAGGACAACCGACATCGGATGCTTTTCCATGGAAGGTTGTTTGTTTTGGAGGTGATGCATGAGGGAGTTCTCCGTGAGTTCCATAGCTCAGCCTTGGTGGTACATCCAGGAATTTCGAAAAAATACCAAGGCCTGAGGGAACAGTTTCGGTGGCCCGGGGTGAAATGGGAAGTGGCGGAGTCTGTGGCTAAATGCTTAGTGTGTTAGAAAGTGAAGGTTGTACACCGTGTTCCCAGTGGTTTGTTGCATCCTTTAGATGTCCCTGAGTGGAAGTGGGATGAAATCTCAATGGACTTCGTCACAGGACTACCCAGAGCTCAGGGTGGTTATGATTCTATCTGAGTAGTGGTGGATCGACTGACAAAATCAGCTAACTTCTTAGCAATTAAGGAGTCGGTCCTGGTGAGTACCTTAGTACAGAGGTACGTAGATGAGGTGGTGCGTTTTCATGGAGTTTCGAAGACTATCATCTCAGATCTGGATACTCGGTTTACCTCACGATTCTGGAGGGGGTTACAGCATGCTTTTGGCACCCAGCTACGCCTTAGAACTGCTTTCCACCCCAAGACCGATGGGCAGATAGAGTGGACTATCCAGACGTTGGAGGACATGCTGCGAGCATGCGTTCTAGATTCTGGAGGATCATGGGTATGAAACATGCCTTTAGTAGAGTTTTCCTACAACAACAGATTCCAATCTACTATTGGTATGGCACCGTTTGAGTCTTTATATGGAAGACCACATCGTTTACCCATTTGCTGGGAAGAGATTGGTGAGACAGGTGCTCTTGGGCCAGAGGTAGTGTAGAGCACCACAGAGAAAGTCCAGCTTGTACGTGAGAGGATGAAAGTGGCTCAGGACCGACAGAAGTCTTATGTTGATCATCGGAGGAGGCCCTTGGAGTTCGAGGTGGGAGATCATGTGTTCTTGAAGGTTTCCCCATGATGGGGGAAGCGGGGTTTTGGGAAGGGGAGTAAGCTCTCCCCTAGGATCATCGGACCTTTTGAGGTGCTGAGGCGAGTCGGTGAGATGGAATATCAGCTGGCCCTGCCACCTCAGTTGGAGAAGGTTCATGACGTCTTCCACGTCTCCCAGCTACGTCGATACTTACATGACGACTCCCACATTATCGACTGGGGAGATTTAGATATGGGAGACGATGTGACCTTCGAGGAATGACCAGTTAGAATCAAGGATCATAAAGAGAATGTGCTCCGTGGATGAACCATTCCATTGGTTCGTGTGTTGTGGAGGCATGGCGGTCTCGATGAGAGCACTTGGGAGCGGGAGGCCCAGATGCACGCTCAGTACCCGGAGTTATTTTGACTTGTGTTTTTCCATGTTCTTCTGAGCTTTGTGTTGATGTTATACTCTGTACCTTTGATATATGGAATGCTTGGCTTGTCAGTTGTGATAAGTTTTTTTTCCTTGTTCTCTGGAAGTTCTTAACGTGCCCGGATATGTGGAGAAAAGGGTAAACCCAATCTTTAATCGAGATGCATTAATGCAGATCCGATTGAACCCATGTGGGAAAGTCAGTGTCGTCTAAAGAGGATAATATCTCGACATGGGAGAAGGAATTTCCCAAGCCATGTGTTCGGGCAGTGTGTGGGTTGTACGGTGTTGGGGGCAGTGTAAGTTGGAAAATCCTAATATATGGAAGTGGGAAGGCCTAATCCTTAATCGAGACGCATTAATGAGGATTCGATTAAACCCGTGCAGGCGAGTCAGTGCCGCCTAAAGCAGATAATATCTTGACATAGGAGAGGAAATTCCTAACACATATGATTAGGGTTGTTGGTTGGGTTCCTATTATAACGAGAACCCTAAGAGGTATCTTATTGGGTTCCTCTAGGTTGGTTTTTGAATTCTCGGGTTTGAGAATGTTTTAAGAGGAATCTGATGTAATGGCACGGACCTCTCCGGCCCATTCCTTTGTCAAAACGAAGGTCTGGAAGTGTTCTGGAGGGTAAAATGGACTTTTTCCACACTTTCCAGAATTTTGTAAGCACACGCCATGTAGTGTGAGTACACGCCGTGTACCACCTTTCCGGGTATACCCCGTGTTGAAGGATGGGTCCTTACAGTGTGAAATAAATGATTACATGCCATGTAGTGTGAGTACACATCCTGTACCACCTTGCCAGGTATACCCTGTGTTGAAGGTTGTGTCCTTACCGTGTGAAATAAATGAGTACACGCCGTGTGGTGTGAGTACACGTCGTGTGCCACTTTTCTGGGTATACCCCATGTTGAAGTTCGTGTCCTTGCCATGTGAAATAAATGAGTACACACTGTGTATCCAATACTACATGTCGTGTAGTCCCTCCCCGCATACGTGTTACCCTCAAGCCGTGTGATGACCAGTCAACGGTCGCGGAGCCGTGTTGGAAGCCGCGTGGTGACCGTGTGAAATGGCCGAGTACACGTTGTGTACCATAAAGTACACGCCATGTACTTTTTCTTTTATCACCTATAAAAGGAGGGTTCCCCTCCTCCTTTTCAACTCACCCCTCTCCTCCCCATTCCTCTGAGTATAGCTCTCCCGAGAGACTCCAAGGCTCCTTTTCTTCTATAACTTCTTCGTCTGAGCTCCGATTTATGATCCGTCAGCGGCCACGGGATCGTAACAACGAGGCAGAACTTCTGAGCTTGGATCTGTTGTCTTTCCTTTGGCCTTTCCTTTACAACTTCCACCTGAGGAGGTTTTTCCGGGACTCGACAGAAGTGACGGACGCCGACGAACATCTTCTAAAGTTGATCAGGGGGAGCATTGTGATCCGAACCTATTGATGTAGGGATCTTACCTTCGCCTCTCTAAATTTTGCATCATGTGGGGTGGGTATCCTATTGTTTTCATTAGAAATAGTTGAACCATTAAATAATGATAATAACTGGTTAAATAACAGGGATGGGGAATTTGTTATGTTTATCCTATATCATGTGATTTTATCTTGTGAATTGAATAGGATTATGCCTACTGAAAATCACTGTCGTTGGGGGCCTTTTCTTGTGCAATTAAATGTTTCCCCATCTTCTAGACCACTTTTTTGAATGTAACCTTGTGGAATGTGGAATTTGGTTAATCACAAAAAGTTAGATGATTAAAATCTGGAACCCTTGTGTAATCACCCCGGTTAAACAAAATGGAATAATAAACATGTGGGTGTTGGTTAAGGTTTGGTTATGCGAAAGGGGGGTTTTGTGGGGGGTTGGGGATCGGGTGAGAAGCGGGGCTGCGGTTGGCTAGGTTATGGGTTGGTGTGAATGTTATGTTGGTGACGGGAAGCGTGGCTGCAATAAATGGTTTTAAAGGGATAATGATGTATGGGTTTCAGTATGTTTGTGGTTATGGTGGATGGCAGTAGGGCTGCAGGGATGGGATTGAATGTGAATGAACTATGGGTTGTGAATAATAAATAAAAAGTAGAAGATTTAATGAATGGTGGGTCATGGTAACGGAACAGGATTAATAATCAATGGGGTTGGATGGTTAATAAGAAGGACTTGGTTGTGTTTCTTGTGTTTTCCTAACATTATTTCTGGATGGTAGGGATATGTTTTACGAACAATCGATGTGGTTGGTTGTGGATAGTTACCCAGTAGTTAAGGAATTAATAAACTAATTATGCTGAAACATGAAAACCTAAATGGGGTTGGGGTTGTTTATTGTATGCATGCTTCATAGTATCAGGGCCGAGGCACCTGCTCAGTCTCTGTTTAGAAGCCATAGGTTGGGCTGCGTATTTGGAATATATATATATATATCTGTGTCTTTTATGTTTTATCGCACCCCACCCATGTTGTGCACTTAGTGTCAAACACTCCCATTTCATGGGAGAGGGTGTTTTCCCCTTATTTACTAGATCCTTCCTGCTCCTTCTTCCCTAGGCTGTGATGGCTTAAGGTGACCTTACACCTAAGACCCTTCTGGTAGGTTTCGATTGGGGTGGTTTTAGACAATGACTCTTCGGGAAAGTTTTACTGTTTCCCAAGAATCTTCGGGATGAGGCCCAGGTGTGTGCGGGAGGGATACATGGTGGTGAGGCCCAGGTGTGTGCGGGCGGGATACGTGGTGGTGAGGCCCAGGTGTGTGCGGGCGGGATACCTGGTGGTGAGGCCTAGGTGTGTGTGGGCGGGATACCTGGTGGTGAGGCTCAGGTGTGTGCGGGTGGAATACGTGGTGGTGAGGCCCAGGTGTGTACGGGCAGGAAGAGTGTGGCAGCGTTAGGACATTCGCCATTAGGAAGAGTAGCTAACTAATGGGAAATAGTGCGGGGTACCCAATACTCTTGTTCTTATATATTAATACCTATTGTGATTGTGTTTTTGCTGAGTGTGGCTAGTGAGGTTGGGTGGATATATTTTCTTTCTAGGTTTCCTCCGTTGTTCTCACGGGACATTAGGATGTATCCCCACTTGTGCATGAGAGCTTTTGGTTTCCCTACTGAGTATACTTGTATGCTCACCCTACGTTTACTTTCAGGTTTCCAGGAGGACTACCAGGGTCGTGCGGGACCCTACTAGTCAGACAGTTGGAGTTTTTGCAGTTTTTGTACTCTTGTTTTCTTTTGTTATTGTACTTTTGAGCTTTATTTTACTTATACCTTGTTTCATAACTATTTAAACATTCATGTGGGATTGGTTTGGGTTTATTTCTATACACTTGTTATTTTCCTTTTTGGTGTTGACTTTTCCTATTTCCCGATATTAAATAATAAAAAGGGTAATGCCTCCTATATTTGTGAGAACCCATACCCTTGGTGCTAGTCGCCACCCTGGGGCCTACTAGAGGCGGGACTCGGGGGTCATTATCTCTCCTTCATCATTGCCAGCTCAGGAGGGGCATATTTGGTGGGAGGGGGTCGTGACATCTACCATGAAAGAAACTATCACTACTCATTTATATAGGATGGCCATTAAAACATCACAAAATCCACATTACTGTCATCATATTCAATTTCAATATTAACATTACCAGTCTCATTGCATTCATTGATCCATATTTAATGTTCAAAAATTCTTTAAAAAACTACCTTGTATAGCTCATTCAGTAATCATTAATCACATATATTTCATCCTTTACCAATTATGAATTTCCATCTCATCTCCATTAGAATTTTAGAAATTCAATCTACATTCCATGACACAGGGTGACTACAAAATATACCAACAATTATTGAACAATAAATACATAAAATAACCCACAACATAAGATATGAACCTCTATAAATTCCATAAAACCATCATTTTTGGCACAAATTTCCATGCTACCGCCACTAAAATCACATAATAACCCATCCACCAATTTTGAAATAAAGCCACACCTCATCATTCTTGGAAACCATAGTAAAAAATACAATACACTCTAGTTATAAAAAAAGATCATATATATATATATAATAAATAAGGACCACAAAAATATTAATACACATTATTGAACATCCCTTTTATAATTCTTTATTAAAAAAGTGAAATTTCTAAGGAAAACATTAAAATTCTAAATTACAGCTTTCAATAAAACCATTTTATTACCAACATTAAGAATTTAACCCATTTTTAAGGGTTACTATAACATATCAATAGTAGTATTTCATTCATGGAAGCAAGAATAAACAACTTACAAAAATTAAAAACTCATCAATTTATATAAACTATCATAGAATGTCATAATGCATGTGTAAACCCCCCTCTTCTCTTTAATTTTATTTAGAAAAATACATTATCATATTAGGTTGATCCATAACATCCACCTAATGAATGAAAAACATGATTAATATATAAGTTTCATATAAATAAAGAATAAGATATCTCAAATCCCCTACCCCAACTGAATCATTAAAAATTTAATAGGAAAATATGAAATAGATCAACTACCCACCAATGAAAACTAAGTAAAATCAATAAAAACAACATTAAATTCACCATAAAAACCAAAAAAAATATAATTTAACCCAAAGATTCAGCACCACCACAACTTCCCCAATAAGGAAAGAATATAAGGGAATGTGGAAGAAGATGAAGAGGAATCACTTTAGATCCCAAACAGTTGATCTTCTAAAACAGGTGTCCAAGAACAATCAAAGGGTGGATAATGATCTATAAAGTTTCAATAATTTTCACCTAGGTTACGAGGAAAGTTGGGGAAATATATATTAATTAGATAAAATACATTAATTTATAACTATTCTAGAAATATTAAAAATATCATAGTGTGACGCGGGTCATGAACCCGCTAGAAAACGTTTATTCAAAAACCATAGAAATCCACTCACCAAAATCTCTAAGCTAACCGACATTGAAACCAATATTTATAATAGGGTCACAGTATGACTAATTCAACCATGTTCACACCAAACCAAACTAAAGTGAAAATTAAGGCACCATGGTTTAAAATAACATATATAAATAGGGAAATGAAATCACCACCTAAGAAATCATTCAGTAATAAGAAGGGTTATTTTATAATAGCCTTCCTGAAAGATTAAATGAAGTACATCATAACTAAAACAAAAATACCTAATGAACATCATGAATAAATAATATCTATCTCAGTGCAAATAAGCTCATATATGAAAAACTCAAAAGGCCTCACTTCAAATTAACACATGGACATCCCCATATAAGAATAATCAACAAACCTTTATGCCACAAAAAACCTCCAAACTCTGTAAATATAATTTTACTTTGAAAAATTGTGACATTGAATTTTTAAATCATTCATCCTATGATGTATCACAATAAACACATCATGGTCTTACTCTGCATGGCATGACACAACAAATTTTAAAATAAACATATCCTCTAGAAAAATCATCATAGAGTAACACATATTCATATACCATATTTCATAACTCCATATAAAATTTCAACTTTAACCCAATCTTCTTCCCTCTAAACATTTCATGATTCCACCAATACTAAAAATATGAAAAGTAATTTTTTGACAGTTTTTTATCATTACACATCTTATTATTTGATGGGGATCATTCTGAGCCACTAATTATATTGATTACATAACTTTTTCTGACCCTCAATATGTTCAAGTATGTTCTTTATCATTTATTTGAAATGAATAGATCTATTTATGAATTTAATTCCTTATCTTTAAATAGTATATATACTAAAACAATTATTTTTGGGTTTTTATCCATTCAATATTACCCCATCCATTAAATAATTTCATAGATCTATGCTTATCATTATCCAGTTGAACATATTTATAGGTTTACCACATGCCTTTACCCTTCATTTATTATGCACTAAACCCTAGAGTTATAGTTAGATGATTATTTTTTATTTCATTATAGTTTAAATTATAGAGATAGATGTGGGTTGGAGGGGAGAGGGTGATTAAGGTGAGAATGTTCTGAGTTGATCCTTCCTATTTTTTTATGTTTTAATAATGAAAAAATAAGTTTTTTATTCCTTATAACCTGAGTAAAGAAAATTATTTCCTTTTATTGAATATGTGACTATTTTTTAAGGAAAAATAATTATGTTAAACAATTTTATTCATATTTTTTTATATGAATTTATTCTTAATCTTCTTTTAATTTTTTAAAACATTTTTATATTCTGAGTTTTTAATAATTTCTAATATATAAAATAATACATATGTAGAAGTAAATTACTCATACAAAGGTCAAATGAATCATATTCTAAATCTTACAGAGATTAAATAACTCATTCATAGTCTAGAAGACTCATATTCTATTAGAAAAAATCATAAACTAATCAAATGACTCATGAGTATAACTAAAATTACTCTTATATAAGAAATTTTGACATATAATTTGAGAAATGATTCACACATTGTCACTTATGTTAGAATAACTCATATTATATGGATATAATGATTCATGTGTTGACAGATATGAAAATGAATCACATACTATGAGAAATAACTCATATGGTCATATGACATAGAAAATTTTACACTTAGGTATTTTTTAATGTTTTTAATTAATTAATTAATTCGATATATTTATTTTTTAAAATGAATTTCAATATTTGTGATTTTTTTCATTTAGTGTAATCTTTATAATTATTTAGGAATGTGTTTCAATGTGATTAATGGAGGATTACAAGTTTATTAAATAACGATTAAATCATGGACTACCTTATGCAAATATAGTAATGCATGGGCGTGAGGATTTAAATGAGATAATTTAAAAAACGATGATTTTTTTTACTTTTAAAGAAACATAAATGTATACAAGATTATTTAAATAAATCTTACAACAACTACATGGTTTAAACTGATTATTATTTAGTGACTACTATCAGTGATATCTATCTATAAATACGGAATGACCAAACTTGTGCATGGGTCAAGAAAACACAAACTATTCAATATGCGAGACATAGGCATGTTGCATAATGTGAATATATTTAAGGACTCACTATGGATTATTTTTGATCATTTTCATATGATTTTTTATTGGACTTAAACTTACAACACACTAATACTCCTATAGTGATCAATGTTTCCTAGACATTTAGATATTTATTTTTTTAATCATCAGTATTTTTTTATTGTATTTATTTCATATTTCTAGGTGAATTAATTTTAGATTGTGTTTTTCTATTCAAAATCATGAATATTTGGTTATACTACCCATAAAATGTAAAATTTGGGTGGATCCTCCTCGTAAACAAAAGTAAATACCAATTGTATTGTGACTCAAGGTAAAAAAGGAATGTCTTATGTCGTGACTCCAAATTGAAAACATCAATTGTAAAAGGTTTTGACTCCCCATTCTATATTAGGTTTTGTCAATTTTTCCTCCACTAGAAAATAATGTTATAATAGGGTTTCCAATCCCCTTGAAAAGTATTTATTTTAGTGGGTTTCATTTATCTCATGGATAGAGATAAGTAAAGATTATATATTCGATAAAATAGATCAGAACTATTCTTAAAATCTATTATACTCATATTTTTAAATTTCAACAATATATATATTATAATTATTTTAGAATATTATGAAATGCCGAATCTACCCACCTCCCCCTATTTACTATACATTCATCTATCTATATAAGAAAATAATTGATATTATAGCATGTCTATGAAAGGATTATTAGGTCTATTATATAATTATATTTTGTTTATAACCATATTATGTAATTAAACATTAAAAGAAATTATATTTTGATTTTTCATGCTCAATTTATAAAAATGGTTTCATTCCTTAGAGACCACTATTATTTTGTAATAGTGATTATAAATATTAGAAAGTTAGAATTCAGGTCGGCTTTAAGTATTCTTCCTTTGATCATCAAACCATTATGGTAACACCTTACACATTATATTAGACTAATAAAGAAACCTTGACATAAAATGTTATTGTTTAATAAGTCTTAAATTATTTGGTGAAGAATATTTATATTTTTAAATTGGTAAAAAAATTATCCATGTCTCATCATGAAAAAAACTCATGATATATAGAGAATTATTCATGTTACACATCATTGAACTCTTAAGTTAAAGATAAAAAAACCAGTAATATTAAGAGCTAAATATCAATATTTAGAAATGGTTGAAGAAGAAGTTGTAAATAAATTTTTTTACAAATTCAATAGTATTGTAAATAGTATGAGTACCTTTGGAGAAACTCTAAATAAAATACTCACTACGGAAAAAGTAATTTTATCTTACAAATATAAATGGAATCCTACAAATTTACTATTATGAAATTAATATTTTTAAATAAAAAACAATCGATGAACTCGTTATACCATTCTTACATTATAAAGTGGAACTTCAATATATTGATGATGATAATGTTAAGAAATAGAAAGATTTTCCTTTAAACAAAAATGAATGGCACTTCTTACTCTTATAATTATGTGATACAGTTGAGTGAATGATATTAGGATTCTCAGGTAATAATAGTAATGTACAAATGAATGAAAAAATATTCCATACTAACTGAAAGGTATTTTCTTAAATATGACCCAAAAGTAAGCATGAAAGGTAAAAACAATCAATTGATTCACTATAAGTGATGTTTCAAGAATTAGAATAAAATGACCATTCAATCATAAATTCCCAATGTTAAATAAAGAAATAATAAAGAAAAGGATAAATAAGGAGGAGACCATAGATTTAGTAGATAGATGGATTTGTATAGAGAATTAAAAGTCTTGTAAGGAATCTACTTCCGAAAAATATTTAGTAAAATCACACCTCATTGACTAATTAAATATTGTTTTTTATTCTAATTATTACACCAATTAATTCTATTCTAAAAACAATACTATTTTTTAATTATATAATGATATTGAGATATTAAAAAATTATACTTTTAAAATTCCATATTTTTACGAGGTGAAAAAATATTTGAAAAATAATAATATTAGGGAAAATGATTCTTTCTCAAGATAATAATAATATTAAGGAATAAAATGATAAGTACAGATATTATTTTCTAAGAGTAGTGAAGAAGAATAAATAAGTTTTAAATTATTATATGTTGACTTAGACACTTATCAAAAGGAAAATGAAAGGATCAAAAAATAATTTTAATGTATAAAATAAATTCAATCTATTTTTCTCAAGGAAGTGACAGTTATGATAAACTAATATATATGAACAAAATGAATAAATATAATATTGTAATTGGACATGATCAATAATTACCCAAAATATAAGAAACTTTATTTATTAAAACTTATAAAGGTAATATATCTATAGAAATTTATTTTAAATGTAGGATAAAAGTTCATTATGTAATAGATTGTTATTAAATATTATCCTAATTTATTGGAAAGAATATATATTTCATTTTTAAATAATTAAATTTTATATTCTCTATGAATTAAATGATGAAATGTATTTGGGTTCCCCAAAATTATTTTTTTAGCCCGATTGGACCCAATGCATCATTGGTACTAAATCTAATTTATAACTTATTTTATAGGAAATATTCCTTGGAAATATCCAGGAAAAAAACTTGGTATATAGATAATGGATACTCTAATAAAATTTTAAGTGATAAATCAAATTTTTATCATTCAATACATGTTAAAGAGGTAATGTGAGTTTTGGTGAAAACATAAAATGTAAGGTAAAAAGATTTATTAAAAACTTATTTATAAATCTGTTATCATATATAGTGTTTTATATTTTTTATTTTTAAATTATAATTTAATTTAATTTCATATTTATTTAATTATGTTAAGCTTATTAAATTTTGAAATGTTAGATTCTTGTTTTCTAAGGATCAATCTGTTTTATTTTATTCATTCTGAAAAAATCATATGTATTCAATTAATTTTACTAAATTAAATGATAAAAATATAAATTGTTTGAATGTTTTATAGTTAGATATAATTTTATAGAATAAGTGTATATTTCATGATAATTTTAAGTTTTTCTATAAGCTATCGAAATAGAAACAATTATACATCTACCTAAGTTATTACTGGAAAAAATCATGCGCGTGATTCTTGTATGAAGGGTAAGAAACATAGATGATGTTTTAAAGATTTTAAAGAAATTAAAAATGTAAGGACACTTAAAATTATTCAACATGACTTATTAAAACCTATACAAATATAAATTCATGGTGTTAGGAGATATTTTTTGATATTGTTGATGAATTTTGTAGATTTACATGGATTCATTTTCTTGTACAGATATTAGAATCATTATTAACATTTGGTTTTTATTGTAATCTTATTAAAAATGACAAATTGTATATAATTTCATAAGCTAGAAGTGATATATTAGGTTAATTTTCAATCTATAATTTGAAACATTTTTTTCATGAAAATGGTTAATTTTATAAATTTTATCCCCTTGAACACACCCGAAAAATGGTGTAGTTGGAGTAAAAATTGAAATTTATAATAAATGTATAGAAATATGTTAATAAAATTTAAAACTCATAAATATTTTGGGGAAGATGATATAAATATATCATGCTATTTTTTTAGATGGATTATTTTATGAAATATTTTAAAAAATACTTATTAATATCTTTTAAAGTGTAAAAACCTAAGGTTTTTTTTCATGTGTTTTGTGGTTATGGTTTAATTATCTATGATAAATATTCATTAGATATGTTTGAATTTCAATATGATGACAAAGTATTTTTAGGATATTCTAATATTGGTAGAATATATAGATTTTATTGCAAATAGAACATATTTATTAATAATATATAAATATTATATTTAAGGATAATAATTTAAAGGATAAAAATAATAAATTTGAATATATTGCAGATTATTTTAAATAATTTGGCTTTGGAGAAGAATAAAATTTATAATTAAATATACCAATTTAAAATGATTGGAAAAATCATGAAACATCTAAGAAAATTCATAATGACCATCATATAGAAAAATTTATTGGTAATGTAGAGTTAAGAGTATAAACCATAAATTCCTTACGAAATATTTATACATTCATGCATTTATATCTTATTTTATTCCAATATATATTTTTAATCATTAACTATTTGAATTTAGATTGTATCCATTGAAGAAGAAATAAATAATTTTTTAATAAATAATGTTTATAAATTAGTTATGCAACTGAAATATTCGAAAGATATTGGAACTAAATTTATATTTTTAAATAAACTTCATGAATCTAGTCATATTATTTTAAATTAATCTATATTAGTTTTTCATGGATATTTTTAAGAAAAAGGTATTTATTAGGATGAAATTTTTTTAATGGTTTCTATGATAGAATTTATTAGATTTTTTTTATCTTATGCTACTCAACATAAATTTAAACGTTTTCAATTAGATGTGAAAATTTATTTTCATAATGATTTAATTTATCACATTTTTTATATAAAACATTCCTTTGATTTTGAGACCAAAAATACCCCAAATCATTCTTTAAGATGGTATACTATAGTTTGTGGACTTAAACAATCTTCTATAGAATGGAATGAAGGATAGTCTCAATTTTTTTTTATAAATTGTATAGTTAAAGGCAGTGTAGATCCAACATTATATATTAAGAATAAATCTAAATATATTTTTATTTTTAAAATTGATATTTATGATATTATATTTTGATCATCAAGTTAAATAATTCGCAATGAATTTTTAGATTTTTTGAATTATAAATTTATTATATGTATAATGGGAGATATGAAATTTATTATAGTACATCAAATATTGAAAAAAGGTGAAATTTTTCTAAGATGGTCTATGTATGGTAACGAGTTAGTAAAAACAATTCATTTTAATTCATATAAATTTAAAATTACCCCCAATGAGTTCATATAAACAAAATAATTTTAAAGTTATTAAATTAATATATAATAAACTTTTTAATGGAATAATTGGTAGTATAATGTACTTAACAACTTATATAATTGATATGATGTTTATTTAATTATTAAATGAATGATTTCTAGCTAGATCTATGGAAATTTACCTGATAAATGTTAAAAAGGTTATTAAAAAGGTTAAGGATTATATAAATATTATTTTATTTTATACTGTAAGAAACTCTTTTGATTTTATAGTTTATTATGATTCTATTTTTTGTGGTTAAAATTTTGATAGAAAAATAACAAGGGGAATGTGTCAATTTTAGTAGAGTTTAGTAATTTAGAGTTCAAGGAAACAATAATCAGTTCCTTTATCAACTGTAGAAGAATAATATGTCATTCCTGCATGTTATTTTTCTAAAACATTATGGATTTTTTAATGTTTTTCATATTTTGATGTTTGTTTTGAAAAGATACCTTTTTATCTAATATTTCATTACCTAATTTTTCAGTGAATCCTTTACAATATTCTAGAACTGAACATATATATGTTAGATGTCATTTTATTTGATATCATGTTTAACAGGAAGATATTTCATTTGAATATGTTTCTACTAATGATAAATTAATATATATTTTTACTAAACATTTGCATTCAACTATGTTTTAGAAATTTTATAATGAACTATTTAAGATAGAGTTTTGAAAATAATATATATTTTTAGAACTAGAAAATATATTCCAAGCACTGTTCTACCAAATCTGGAATACTATTTTCACTCAAATCATACAAGTTAGGTCTAAGTATAAAATTCCCCCCATACCAAAGGATAATTTAATTGGGGATCCATGTGATGCATTACTACTCACAAATTGAGGGATGAATATTTCTCAAAAAAAATCACCCAATCCAGTGATATAGTGGTGAGAACCTCCCCATGGGAGTAGGATTTGGATTTCATAAAATCTGGAGCAATTGGCCGTTTAATCCAAAAGAAAAATGTTTATAATGGTCTTATATAACATTTTTTCCCTCTTGAAATATATTTTTGGTGTTTATATAGAATTTCCAGGGGTGAATATTGCTACACAAGATTCTATTTAGTTGTTCACACTTCCAAAAAAAACTTACAAATCAAATTTTATTGTCCAAAAAAGTTGGGAATGTTTTATACAATCTCACACTGAATTCATGTTCTCATCACTTCAATTCCCCCATGTCCTTAATCATGTATGCATAATTCTACCACGCCTGAATCTATATGCACACAAACCCTAGAATTTAATAGTATCATGTCGCACTAGCACACGCCACCTAAGCACCCAACTTTCATGTACAAGTCACATTTTCATGCACCACCAGTTTGGAAAACAATCTCTATTCAGATTCCCATATTTTCTGATAAATAAGACCCTTGGGCTCCTCATTTACACTTTTTAATGATAGGGAGTAATCTCTAAGATCTAGTCACCCTATGTTCTTTACCAAGTCCTAAAATCCACCATGTAGATTATTTATTCTCCAAATTGATGGGAATTGACCAAAAAGAGGGTATTTTAGTTTCACAAAGGCCAAAAACACAAGGAACGTTTTAAGGGAACAACTTCCCCTATAGTCCAATAGCACTATAGAGAATTACCCATAACCACCCAAACATTTGAGTACCCCTCTTTCAAAATAATTTGTTGAGACCCCTTGGAACAAGGGAAGAGCTTCACCCAAGTCCTTTCACTCAGATAATCTCTTTGACATAACATAAATTGGGTTAATCCTTTATCACATCAACATGGAATAACATTGGTGAATTCATCATCCCTTCACCCTAGGGCCCCTTTGGAAAATCACTCATTTGTTCTCCATATTATCATATGTTAAAATCTATACCATTCACCCTAGTATTACATGGTTACGGTCTTATTCCACCCTATACAATTACCAAACATCTGTTTTTACTCATGTATCAAATCAGCATAAAAATCATAGATTTTATGGTAGATAATTATTTCATCCAAATTTTTTATTTGGACCTCCAACTATCAAATCCTCCTCTAAATCCACCAATTTTGTAGAATCCATGGATAAATATGTGCATACTCTTTTTTTGATCATCCATTCCCCTGATAAAAGGTGTCACATATGTGTCTCCATCAATAGATAGGGTCCCCATGGGTTTTTTAATCCTCCATTACCTTGATAATGGGGTCCTAATCTTAAGTAAATTGATGAAAATTTCCTCGGGACTTGATGTAACACTTGGTTAATCTAGATAGAAGCTCAATTGGTTTGGGAAGCTAGTGAAAACCTAATTTCACCAAAGGAAAGAGGAAAACAAATTTTTATAATCCCTAAATCAAACCTTCTAGTATTCTATTTTAGATAATTACTCTTATATTTTTCCTAAAATGTGTAGGATCTACAATTTTCACTCTCCAATATCACTTGTACAATACTTATGTAAGCCTTGATGGCATCATTATTAATAGTGACTTCCCAATAACCTTCTCTTTTCCACCCTAAAGTGGAAATCCAAAAATTCATATATTTAATCCCCACTTGATATTTTTTTCTCGTATTTCAAGACACATAGATCCTATAAAAATTACATTAAGATTCAGAACAACATCATAGTCACATGATGTTAAACTATACGATAATATCCACACTACATGATGTAAAACTGCATTGTACAGTCTTATTACAAGACCTTAGACTATGATTCTATAACTACATGATCTTTGATTCATATTTAAATTACATATATAGTATGAATATATATGTTTAAAACCCGACATCATTAATCATACATTCCCATCATCATGAATCTATATTTTTTATAAAATCATAACCCCACTCGAAGGGCCATATTATGTCTCGGTGACAACCTAATTTGCCCCATTCGTTCTATTTTCCCAATGAGATCAAACATACCCTGGTCGGGATCTATTAATCTCCAAGAAAACTCATCCCCATATAGGGTATGTCATGTATAAGTACTATAATTAACATTACTAGGAATTGATGATCAATTCATTCTTATTGCATGACATTCAAAATCATAGATCGGTCTTTATCACACGTCCTTAAAATGTAAGGCATTCCCCATTAATTAAAACCGAACTACATGGGTTTTAATTCCTTTTACAAGGATATGTAAGAATACCCTTTCATTCTACTAATATCAATAGAATAAACATCTACCACCTTTCTAAATGGAGATAAACTCTAGAGTACCCGATTGTGAGTTTTTAAACCATATTGACCTATGAACCAGCATCACTAAGTAATAATAAGATAAAGATGGAGAATCAATTATACAATTAAATAGTTTTATTGATAAATAACATATAATAAAAATAGTTATATTCATTAATAGGATACCTCTAATATGTACAAATATTCACATCAATATAAAATAATAATTGATTATTGATATGAGGGTAACCAGTCCTGTACTAGGATTTGGGAAAAATTCTGGAACATGACTTAAATATATAGGAGTGTGAAAGAGTGGGAGATAATTCACCCATAATAGGGTCCGATGAGCCTACCCTCACATCCTCTCAACTAATGTGAGTTCATATGAATCATTGGTGGGAAAACCCAATAACTGCCCATTATTAGAAAATAGGTCTGTAGTGAAACCTCTATCACTGATGTTGGAGTTGTTGAGTGTTTTTGATTCCATGAATAAACCATATTAGAAAAAACATAAATAAAGAATAGTAACCCGAGATGAATTATTTTTATGCGCATGCATCCCTACACAATTAGCATTGGGACACTCATGTCCCACATTTAATATCACAACAATAATATAATATTTTTTATTTCTTTTTGGCTCGTAAACATGAAAAATATGTTTTATCTTTTATTTTACTGGAATTTTATTTAATTAATAGTTCAATAAAATTTCTTGGGTATTTTATTATTTGTTTTGTGGTCCTTTAAGAATTTAAAATCTTATTTCAAGAGGATATATCACAATTTTCTACAAACTTTTTTGAAATACTAATATAAAAACATTGAAATAAGTATTTAAATAATTAATGAGGCTATTTTTTAAAAAATAACAGGAGCTTAAATTATGGGGGAAACTTACTACTTTTGTAATCAATTTCCCTTTCACAATTTTTTTGTGGGAATTAATTTCTTTAGGAATAAATTTAGGGTGTGTTAAAAGTTCATAAGAAATAAATTATTTAAATATTGTGAACAAGTTTTGGGAAAAAAATTTTGAAAAGGGAAATGATTTGAATTAACTATTATGATTTATAAAAAGTATAACTAATTTAAAAAATTATTTTTTTTAGAATTTTTATTATTCAAAAAATAAGGAGAATTTGTTTCAATTACATGGTATTATAATCTTAATAAAGTTGTAGATTATTGAGTGGATCTTTCACACTTTTTTATGATTTGATAAGTAAAAAAATTATCATTTTTTATTCCATATAACATGTGTTAAAAAGGATTTAATATTATTTAACCTTTAACAACTTATATAATAAATTAATCATGATTAATTGATACATATATAGTCTAAAAGACTCATTTATAGTATGAATGACTCCTGTGAATATGTTATGACTCATGTATAGAACTAAAATGACTTGTATCAAAGAAAGTTTGGCACATTCATAGAGAAATGATTCATATATTGACACTTATATTAGAATTACTCATAGGTTAAGGATAAAATGACTCATATATTGAATCCTATGGAAATGAATCATAATTTAGGTAAAATGAATTATACAGTCAAGTGACTTAGAAAAATTTACTCCTACTAAATTAAAATTTTATTTAATTATTTTATTATTTTGATATATTTAGATATAAAAATTAATTATAATATTTATGTTATATGTTTTCACATTTAATGTAATCATTATTTTTATATATGAATTATTTTGAAATTGATTAAAATATGATTTGACTTGAATTAAAGGGGGAATATGTCCGGAAAACCCTTATGGGAAATCATACACTCGGGGAAAAAATATTTAAATGATTTAATTTCAATAACTCTAAATTAGTTTGTTATTTTTCAAGAAACTTCTATAGATGTTTGTTTCAAGATAGAAATATTGTAATGGCTATAATATTTTAACCATTTATGGTTATATCCACTAGTGTACTTGATAAAACAATGTAAATAGAGATTGAAAGGATATATACATTGGTAAAGAATACAAAAATTATGCAAAGTGAAAAATAGAGTCCAATTATATGAAATTAAAAGTTCAAAATACTAACTTTAAAAAATGTGTGATTACGAATGCTATTATTTTTATGTCACGACCAAAACTTTTTGAATGATAATTCCTTCCTAAAAATGTGTGTTATATTATTACACAATAGAACTATATCTCATTAATGATGAAGTGATTTTATTTTAATGTGACCATCAGGTTTTGACCATTATATGATCATTGGTCAATCTTGATTTTCAGTCTATATGACTATTGAAAACTATAATCATAACATTATTATTATTGTTTGCAAATATAAATGAAAATGGTTAGTTAATGTAGAAAGGAGATTCGATGGCCTCATCCCATAGAATTGAGACATATGAAGCCCATTTTTTAGATCTTGGTAATGAGGTAGAATAACTGGTCTTTTTTCTTGACCTATAACAATCCATGCTTCAACATGTTAAGCTTGAACGTTATCGCATATGGTAGAAGTTCAAGTTAGTGGAAATTACCAGTTGGGTGATGTTATCTGAGTTTCCCCAAGAGTCCATCCTTTCATACACCTTACCCTTAGGTTGTATATGAGTGTTTTAAGGGTTTGTTTATCAAATATCTATTAACTTAAAATGTAATCCCTTTATATATAAAAAAATTTGGTTTCATCATTTCCATTCTAAGAATAATTTTGCTTAAATATTAAGATGGATTTTGATAAATTGATTTTTTTGGGTAAAGATTTTACTTTTCAGAGAGATGTAAATTATTATATTAAAATATTTTTTTATTAATAATGTTTATTATAATGAAATAGTGTTATTAAACACTCCTTTTTAATTACAAATGATAAAATAATTTTTTTAGTGTCATAAATTTTACTATGCAGTTTACTATGAATTTTTTATCAGCTATTATTTTTAATAATTAAGTATTTTTTTAAAAATTACAGTTATCATATATATAGAATTATTATAGTAAAATAAATTTCATTTGTTAATTCAGAAGTTTGGTATTAAATTATGGTGAATTTATGATATTTTTATAAAATCTTTTGTTTATCGGTGAATAATAAAAATACAGTTTGGAGTTTTTAGTGTGTTTAATGACACCATAATGATATAATATGTAATTTCAATTTATGGTTAACTAATTGGATTTAAAATATTATATTAGGTTTCCCAAGTGAATAATACCATGGGAAAATACCATGCGCAATCCCATGGTTTTGTAAATACCACCAATGAGGTGTCCTCATAAATTAATAAAACAATCCCTCACTGTTTCTATAAAGACATACCAATTATTCCATTATATTGCATTCCCAACTCAATATCCTTGAAAATATTATATTATTACCTCCAAATAGTTCATCATAATATGTCCTCATTCCCCCAAGTTTCTGATCTTCTAATTTTAGAAGTCACTCTTCAAGGTAAGGGAATCTACCACCGTTATCTTTTCAAGAACATCTTTTATGTTATGACTTTTTAATTTCTATTTTATTATTTTGGGATGTAAAAAATATTATATACCCCTTTTTTCTCTCGTCACCACATTTAATGAATTTCTAAGTGACGTGGTTAGGCTACCGAATTTTCATAAGGGAAATCTCAACTTTTCTTTTTCGTTCAAGTTCTCTTTTTATGTGGTTTGAATTTCAAATTATCATTCTATGTTATTATTTATAATTTTTTCTATCCCTTTTACTATATAAATTTTTTGTATTAATGGGATACTTTTTCCCTTCTCTTTTTATTGTTTTATAAAACCATGTTTCATACTCGTTATGCTGGAGAATTTTCTTCTCAGAATTTCTCTTTTTTTCCCAATAAATTATTTTATTTTATTTTTTGAATACCCAAACCTCTTTCTTATCCAGGGTTATTTTAATAGATTTCAAAATTATCTATTTGATTCTAGGATTAACATACATTAAACTTTTATTCCTTTTTCATGGTTCTAAAATGACATAAAGATCTTTTTTTAAGCACTTTTCAAAAACCGCATGATTTTGATATAAAACTGGTTTCATTTATTCTCCATGGGTTATTTATGAAATGTTTGATGATGATATATTTGTATCACACAAAAATAAATACATAATAAGTTTTCACCCTCATATCACTTCAATGCATTGGGTAATGAATTTAATCTCTAGAGATGACAAGTTTTATGATACCTTGGTGAATAACCATGGTAATATTTATGACACCTTGGGAATAAACCTAAGTGATATGCTTATGAATATATAAATTAAATTTTTTAGCCTCATATAAAATTTATTATTCATGTTCTTTTATTTATGATATGCCTCTTTATCATTCCCTTGTCATATTATTCAAGTTCTTATTGATATTCCTCAAGATCAAAAGTAATTTGTTTCCCTTATTATCACTTGTTGGGCCTTAATCTCACCCATTGATGTATGTCCCCATGTTACGAGATGAAATAAATGCATTAAAGATGAACCATGAAGAATATTTTTACATGTAATAGAATATTGTTTTAAGTTTTCATGCATTATGTACCTTTTCTCCATGAAACTAATCCATAAAAGATACTATGTTTGTAAAATTATATGTAAAGTTATATAATAAAAAGGAGAGTTTCCATATTTTACATCCTAGACATAAAAATTATTAGTCTGTTACATATAAAGCGATAAAAACTATATAAACATTCATATAAAAAATCTTTTAATCATTAATTTTATTTCGTCAGATATTCTTATCTATTTCTATGTGCATTAATTTTGGTTTATTCATTTTCATGGAAAAGTATGACTATTAGGTTATGCTATACATCAAAATATATGTTTGGGTAGTGCCTCTAGTGAAAATAATATAGAAAAATTTGTGTTTTTTCTCAAGGTGAAAAATTCATGTATTAGTTTCTGAATCCCTCTTTAAATAGTCTTTTGTAATGGGTTGTGAAACCACATTAAAATTCAGGTTTTGATGGTCGTGCTTTCACTGAAAAAGGTAATTGTGATTAGGTTATGAATCCCATTAAAATGCCTTTATTTTAGTGGGTATCATATCTATTTGAAATATTTTTAATTAAAGGGTAGAAATATAATAACATTTATTTGAACTAAAATAAAAAAAAACTATTATTCTACTATTTTTAATTTTCTTCTATAAAAATATTTTATCTCTAATATGTCTTTTACAATATTAAAAACTAGTCAATTTACCCCCTTACTGACCATTATACAATCAAAACCTACTATTTAGTATCTGGTATAGTTATCTTTTTTTTGATTTTTTATTTTTGGTAATACATAAGTTTAGAGATGATTTTTAGGAAGTTTGTTGATGTATGAGGCCTCCAACTGGGCAGGGTTAGTTGGTAGAACACCTAAAGGTAATCAGGTTCAATTAGTCAATTAGTGGGATTCTATCAGCCAACCAGTAGTGGGCCTTGAGTTATAGGCTCTCTAACTATACCCACCATCCATCTTGTGGAGTTTATATAGTTGTACGCATTCTTCCTTCACCCATAGGCATGGATAGTGAGGCCTGAAGGCTCACCGCTTATTCCTCTAGACATGAAGATTTTTAAGCTGTCGAGCCTCACTAAGCATGATAATGGGTGAAAAAAGAAGTCATATAACTATGTAACTCCCTCATGATGGGTGGTGGGTTCAGTCCGAGAGCCTATACCTCAAAGATGGTAAGGTCCTAACACACTTGATTTAGTGGGGGAGATTTATACGTCATTTGATTGAGTATTGGAGATTTATACCTCACTTGATATAGTGGGGGAGATTTATACCTCCAGAGTACACTCCTTCCACGACCTCAAGGATAGTGACGCCATGGGTGTAGCTTTACAACCTAGTTTGAGGTGTCCCTTTTTCGTATACTGGTAATAGACTAAAAGACCCTTCCCTGATGTTCTTTGAACCCTCTTTCCACCCCCACAGCAATGGCCATCCCACTTCCTTTTCTGATTAGAAATCAAAATCTGGGTACCTCTTACTATTACATATGATCTAAAGAGTCATATATCCCCTGCTATAGTCACCTCATCCATTCATTCCTTGTCTACAAGATATTATTTGACTCTAGACACATAAGAATCAGCATATAATAAATATTAAAACTTAAACCCATCTTCAACCTCTCTACCTTGAGATAGTTATTAGACGAAATATTTGAAGATCGAAATACCAATTTAGTAAGAAGATTACCATACTCTATGAAAAATGGTATCTTTTCTCCAATGTAATACACTCTTATGACTTCATTTCTATCAATGTATCAAAATAGAATTATTGATTTAAATATTTTTTAAGATTAAATTTATATATCCATCCAAATTTTCTTACATGATGTACTCCCAACACTTTATTCTAGACCTTTTAAGTATATAAGTGGAAAAATAATCCTTGTATTATTATTTAGTTTTCAGTAATTAATTAATACTTCTAATACTCTTGATTCATTCTTCTTCTTCACATGGACCCTATTAAATAATAAAGATCAGTGGATGATTCTTAGTAAATTTTGAAGAATCATCCACCTTCTTTTCTAATTAAATATTGATGAATTTTTCCAAGGATTAGATTATTTGGAGCATTGTTTCCACCAATACCTAGTAAAGAAAATGATTCATATATGGGGATTTCTTTGTAACTTCATCTCTAGAATTCAAGTATGTTCTTCCTCTCCATGAGTTTGATGCCTTATAAGACAATAACATTGGATCTAGAATATAAATGGGGAATTTACTCTATCTCTCTCGTATTTAGGATCTCAAGAATCTAATCTCTTACTCTCCTATCACCGGTCAAAAAAATGTGGTTTCCATTATTCTTGATGTAGGTGTCTCTATCCTATAGTCTAACCCTTGGAATTCTATATGTTATTTTGATTTTCTTTTTCAAATATGAAATTTGGGATTTGAACCCCATGTGAGGTGAAATCAATCATTGTTCAATATGAAATTATTTTCAAAAGATATTTTCATTGAAAATTTATTTTTAATGTTAACTAATTGAATACATCAATGAATGTTTTTAAATGATTTTTCAATCAATGGAAGTGGGGTGGCATTGTTAAAGAATTTTTTTATAAAAATATGTCCTTGTAAATGAAATTTACTTTCTCTAAGAAAATGATTTATGAAATCGAAATTGGGATACTTGAGAGGAACTATAATGTATAATCACATCAATAATACCATAGTATATGGGAACAAACTACAGATTTGAGTATACCTAGTGGAGTTAAATATCACTTGGGTAGGTTCTAATGAATCCTTTCCTATAACACCCGAACACTTTTAATTTTTTAATAATAATATTTTCTTCATTATTATATTGTTTTGTTTAAAAATTCTGCATCTAAAATATGAATACTTTTAGAATGAAAGAAATTCATGTTTTATTCAATTCGGAATGTGGAAACATTACATTTACATAAGTAAAAAAAGAACTTCACTAACCTAGAATGCCTACTAAGAGATCAATCAGAATCACCTGGAGACCCCCAAACACCACAAATAGACTGAGAAAATAGTGAGAGTCCTTCCAGTCTATCACAATGACTAACATAATAGAAATTGTTATAGCGATCGAACTAATCATAAATGGGATGTAAAACACCATATTCACTATTTTTTAAAGTTTTGAAAACCCTTAAGAATGTATTTATAAGGCCCTTATTACTATTGGTGACCGTTGAAGACTTTAGATGACCGTTAGTATTTATATAGGTCATAAAACAAATATTACTATTAGGTATTTTCAGGTATGGTGATTATTTTAAGTACACTAAGTATTATTATTTTGGTTATTTGAGTATTATATGTATATAAGTATTTTGAGTATTCTAAATATTATAAGTATCTTAATTACATTAAGAACATAAAGGTTTCAAATGTTTGAAAGTAATATTTTAGTTGTATGTTTTCAAGTAAATGTAATGTTTTGAAAGAGTATATCTCTATGTATAATAAGTGTATGATTATTCAGTTATTTAATAAAATGAAATGTAACCAATTATTTTATGAAGAAATATATATGTTTCACAGGTTTTAAAATATTTTAAATATTTTAAAGTTATTTCCAATGTTAATGTTTTAATTAAGGGTATACTTCATTTTAAACTATTATAACCATACTATTTATATTAAAATGAATAAAATCAATACGGAATTTGAAATCATGTTTTAAAATACTCGTATTAATTTATGGATATACTTTTGGTGAAATGGTGTAATTTATATGTTGATTTGTGTATTTTAAGTTTAAAACAAAGTCTAAATCATGTTTTAAACTAATAAAATTAAAGAAATTTCATGTTTTAATGAAATTAAGTTTTTCAAACATCATTACTACTTTCTATTGTTTTATATGTGGTTTATTTATTTTTGTATGTTTTTAATCAATGGTTTAAAAAATATGCTATCCTTAGGCCAGCCCTCTAGCCAGCCAAGGGAGGCAGCTCGCAAAACTCCTAAGGAGTAGGCGGCCGAGACTTTTCCTCTTGGATAGCACAAGCTAGGCGTAAGGGAGCGCACGCCCATAGGGATGAATGGGAGAAGCAAGGAGGTGCCACCATATAGGGTGGCACAACGACAGAAGGTGGGCACAAAGCACGCCCATAGGAACAACTGATACGGGGCAGTACAGGGGAGGGGAAGGGAGTTCATTACTCTTGCCCCGGATCATCGAGGCTTATAAGGTAGGCTCAACACCAATCTCGTTTCAATGTGGGGCAAGATTTTTCCACAGAGAAAAAATATCAACCGTCTGATCTCACCATAAAAGATCGGGACCGCTTGATCCGGTCTCGGGATCGAATCCCCACAGTGGCAGCTTTTCCTCCACGTTTTCTTCAATCATCTGATCGTGGAATCAACTGATCCTAGCCTATCAACCCATTTAAAACTCACAAATTTTCCCATAGATCTCCGATCAATTCCCGGATAGATCGCAGCCTCCCATCTATTTTTAAAAACCTAGAACCCGCTTAGTCGTTTTATCACCTTTGGATGATCTCGACCATCTGATCTATTCCACAACTTCTCCTCGCTTCTTCTTCATCCTCATACCAAACCAGTGGCATGACCCACAATTTTTCTTCTTTTCTTCTTCCTCTCCCGAGATCCTCCACAACTCTCTTCAAATCAACCTTCAATTTCAACCCATAATCCTCTTTTGGTATTCTTTTTAATATTTTCTTTACTCGCCTTTTAAGTTTCCATAACATTACATATGAATATATATATATAATTATATAATCACCAATTAGATTAGGATTTATTTTAATTAGAGTATTAAACATGTTTTGTATTATTCTATTTTTGTGGGTATGTGTTTATATTTTATGTATGAATTGTGATTTATAAAATATATATATAAAGACTATATAAACCCTAGTTTCACTTGTATCTCAACCCAAATTTTCCCCTTCAAGACACTGCTCGACCCTATCCCTCACTTAAATCCAAGTAAGTGATTATTATGATTCAATTTCAACATGCAAGACCCTTTTTTCTATTTTTTTGTTTTAACATATTATATATATATATATATATGTATGTAATTTTATATAGCTTCCAATCCTAACACGTTTTGGTTTTTCTAAATATAAATATCAGTGTTAAACTGATGTTTTATGGTTTATATCCCTTATAAGGGTTAATATATTTTTTTAAACTATATATAAATATATACTTATATTTGTATATACAAAACAAAACCATTTCGGGTTTTTTATGATTTTAAATGATGAACAATTTTTTTAAATGATGTTCTTAGTAATAATTGAAAAGAATTATGTTGGTTTGTTTTTTCATATGTAAAACCTTGTGTACAGTTTATGTATATACATTTATATATGTATGTTCATTTATTTAATAAAAATATTTGGTTTTTTTATGGTTTTCTAATTCTGAATATATATTTTTAATGATTTCCTTGATTTCATATAAATTGTGTAAGGATTCACCCTTGTTTTGTTTAATTGGACCATATAAACATATATGTGTATATATACAGTTATATATGTGTGTGTGGGTTTGTATTTGTGTTTTAATTATAATACTAATTATGATATCATAAAACCTATTTTATTGATCAAATTATGTTTTTGGAAGTGTAAAACATTCATAAGGATTTATTAAACCTTTTTTGGGGTAGTGAAAATCCCAAGAATACATTTTCTTTATATATATGGTTTTATATAATTTTCAAACCCACAAATATAAAAATATTTATTTTAATCTCTACCATTTATTTTTTAAAATGGTACTAGCTATATTAGTAAGTGTATAGTTATTTTCATGTTTAAGCTTCAATATATGTGCATGCATAAGCACATGTGTTTAATTACTTTTTTCTTTTTATGCATGAATACTTAACATGAAATAATGGTTTTACATCAATGCATTGATTTCAATTTTCAACAAGGAATTCCTTAAACTATTTAAGTTTATGTTTTAATCTTTTTTGAGATTTAAATTAACAGTGCATGGTTTAAACAAAAATAATAGGTATATCAAATTCAAAACATGTAAATCGTGGTATGAATAGGTTCACATTAATGTGAAAGGGTTTTAATAAAAGAGATATTATTTTATGTGACAACCCATTATTTTATGAGCACTAGTTCTTCTCACATGTGAAAATGCATGTCGTTTTAGTCCATGTATATCACTACTAAATCAGATGCACCCCTAACCTAAAACTAACAATTCTAGTAATTTTCACTCTCATTGCATAATCATCTTTATTTATAAATATGTATGCAAGAATTAAATTTATCTCACATGGATTAACACTATAAGTATTCAATTTTGTATGGTACACTATGAATATAATACCATACTATACATATGAAAAATGTATTGGGCTTAAATGATAAACTGGGTGTGCCTAGATAGTTCTCCAGTGCATTGGGTAAAGTTGATCTCATGAGACATTATGTGCAATGGTCTTGGCAGTTAGTCTGCACTTGTGCCACTATGTGTAATGATCATGGCGGTTATTCTTGACTTGTACTAAGTCGTGTTTTATATACTGTCTTGGCGCAAGGCCTTGACAAAGTCTGACATTATACATTCCCTCATTATGTATTAGTATATGACCAATCAAGGGATTATTCTACTAGTATAATATCCCTTTGTTTAGAATCTTTTTGGATAATGGTAATGAATTTGTATGGCATAAATGATGTATGAACATGGAATGTTATATAAGGAAAATATATCAAAATGATTAGACTGAAGTTTATGTTACACCTATCATTCCATTAATTTCATATTAACTACTAGGTGAATCTTTACATTATTACTTATGCAATTCTATGCAAGTGTTAATTTATGTGATATTGTGTACTTACAACTTCGAAAATCCCCCCTATAAAATTGGTCTGGACATGTTATGAATTATGCATCATTCCATGCATTTTGGTACATGTATGCACACTCTAATATATTATTTACCTATAATTTTAAAGTAAATACATATGATTCTTGTATAAGAAATTTTCCTGAAAATTTTTTCAAGTTACCTTTGAAAATGTTACACCTATCAATCCATTAATTTCATATTATGTGCTAGGTGAATCATGACATTGTTACTTACTCAATTATATATATGTTTTAATTAATGTGCTAATATGTACTTACAACCTTTCATGTCCCCCATTAAAATTTGTTTGATCAAATTATTAATTATGCATCATTCCATGAATTTTTGTACATGTTTGTGCACTTTGATATATGATTTAACTATTGTTTTTATGTAAATACATATGATTATTGTGTATGAGATTTTCTTGAAAATTTCTTCAATGTAACCATTGAAACTTTTTTAGGATGTGCCTCAAGAAGTAATGTTTTTCTTATAAGAAAATGTTTTTTATTTATTTCAAAGGTTGTTCCTTATAAAAAATGAATTTTGTTAAAATTGTTTTAAAAACCCCTTACTGAGTTTTTTAAGTGCTCACGATATGTTTTAAATTTATTTTTATAGGGTTAGAATATTTATCAATCTTTGAGTTCCCTTATGTGATGGAAACAATATAATTCCTATATGTGTCACATTTCTGGAATAAATTCCTCAGTTGTATCTATTTTTCTAGAACCTAAACCGAAACGATCTTCTATAATGAAATGAGATGTGTAATTTTTATCTATATGTTTTATATTAAAAATTACACACCATGTCTCAGGCACTGACTCCATATTTCTGGGGTGGGGTTATTACAGTTGAAATTAGATAATTAGTTTAGAAAAATCTGGAAAATTTAAACACGACTAAAAAATTATTTATGTTCTGAAAAGTGTAATTATTTCTAAAAAATTTCATGTGGCAGAAAAAGGTTCACCCACAAACATTTTGTCCCTTCCTACTAAAGTTATAGAGACCATAATTACCATGTCATGTCAAGAAGACTATGAACCCTTTTAAAATCTTTGTTTGACATGCAAACACCTCTAACACATATCTAACTCTCCTCATGTAATTTATCTCCATCGAGGATCATGCTTTGACTATTTACTCATGGGGCATGCCCAATTTCTATTCTATGAACATCGAGGGAAGTTCTATGAGGGTCTTTTTAAATGTTTCACTCTAACTGAAGTCTTTGTATCCCTATGGGATTTCTTAGAAGCTGTAAGTGTGGGTGACCTTCATGCATCATATATGTGTTATATTCTATCCTACGGTCATTTTGTATGAGACATTGAAATTCATGAGGTTTAGTCCTTTCGTTCGTTTTACAAATGCCAAGTCCATGCTGACATCTCATAGCTTCACACGCCTCATGCCTCAGTCCCATGAAACTTTAAATGTTTTCATGAGTATGACCCAAGATGCTCACATTGCATTTGGGCCAAATAAGTTGAGAGTTTCAAAACTCTTCTAACCAAAACCCAGGGAAATCACCTACACCAGTGGTACTTGTATGGACATCATGGTAGATTGTATAAGTTCTATGCTGGTGAGTACAAAATAATTTCTAAGACACAATTATTTTAAGGGGTGGATAATGTAACACTCCGAACACTTTTAATTTTGTAATAATAATAATTTCTTTATTATCATATTTTTTATGCTTCAACATGGTGCATCTAAAATAATAATTCTTGTTGAATGAAAATAAGACATGTTTTATTCAATTTGGAATGTGGAAACCTTATATTTCCATAATCCTAAAATAACTTCACTAACCTAGAATGCCTACTAAGAGAACAATCAGAATCACCGGGATACTCCCAAGAAACACAAACAGACAGAGAAAATAGTTAGCATCCTTTAGGTCTATCATAATGAAGAACATTATGGAAAGTGTTAAGGATATTGAACTAAGAATCAAGGCGATTTAAATAATCATCTTCACCGTTTTGGTTTTTGAAGTTTTTAACACCCTTAAGCAAGTATTTATAAGGCCCTTATGGCATTTTTTGACTTTTGAAGTCTTTAGATAACCATTAGTTTTTATAACGGTCATAAAACATTATAATTGCTAGGTATTTTCAAGTATGTGATTATTTTATGTATACGAAGTATTATTCTTATGGTTATTTTATTATTCTAAGTATATAAGTATTTTGAGTATTCTAAATATATTAAGTATCTTAATTAATTTAAGAACTAAAGGGTTTCAAAAGTTTGAAAGTGATATTTTAGTTATATGTTTTCAAGTAAATATAATGTTTTGAAACAGTATATCTCTATGTATAAAAAGTTTTTTCTTAATTCTCTATTTAATAAAATGAAATGTACCCAATTATTTTATGAAGAAACATTTATGTTTCACGTGTTTGAAAATGTTGTACATATTTTGTAGTTATATCCTATGTTAATGTTTTAATTAAGGGTACACTTTATTTAAAACTATTTTAACCATACTATTTATCTTAAAATGAATAAAATAAATAAGGAATTTAAAAATCATGTTATAAAATACTATTATTAATTAATGTTTATACTTTTTGTTAAATTGTGTAATTTATATGTTTATTTTTGTATTTTAAGTTTAAAATAATGTCTAAATCATGTTTTAGAAAAATAAAAATAAATACATTGCTTTTTTAATGGAATTAAATATTTCAAACTTCATTACTACTTTCTATGGTTTTTGATATGGTTTATTTTATTTTTATAAGTTTTTAATCAAGTGCTTATAAAGCAATTATGCTACCCTTAAGCCAGCCCTCTAGCCAGCCAAGGGAGGTCGCTCATACCACTCCTGTGGAGTAGGTGGATGAACCTTGGCCCCTCGGCCAGCAGAAACAAACCTTTAGGGAGTCCATGCCCATAGGGATGCTTGGGAGAAAAATGTGGCGCCACCATGTGGGGTGGCATGGCTGCAGAAGGTAGGCCCAAAGCGCTCCCACAGTGAATAACTGGTATAGGGATGTACTAGGGAGGGGGAAGCGAGTTCATTTATATTCCCCAAATCATTGAGGCTTATAAGGCAGGTTCAAAACAAATCTCATTTCGATGTGGGGTGATATTTTTCAGTGGAGGTCAAATCTCAACAATCAAATCTCGTCACACGAGATCTTGACTGCACAATACAGTCTCATGTTTGCACCCCCACCACCGAGGTTTTTCCTCCACATTTTCTTCAACCATCTGAACATGGACTCAACTAATCCTATCCACTACACCAATTTAAAAATTGTGGATTTTCCCATATCCGTCTGATGAATCCCCAGATATATCGTAGTGGCCCATATGTTTCTAAAAACCTAAATACCTCCATAGTTGTTTGATCATCTTCAGAAGGTCTGGAGTGTCTGATTGCTTCCACAACTTCCACTCACTTCTTCTTCTTCCTCATGCCAAACCAGTGACATGGCCCATGTTTTCTCTTCTTTTCTTTTTCTTCTCCTGAGATCCTCCACCACTCTCGTCATACTAGCCATCAATTTATACCTGTAAGCCACTTTTGATCTTCTTTTTATTATTTTATTTGCTCCTATTTTAAGTTTGCACAACATTACATATGCATATATATATATAATAATATAATCACCTATTAAGTTAGGATTTATTTCAATTAGTGTGTTATACCTATTTTTATTAGTTTATTTTCGTGGGTCTTTGTTTATATTTTATGTATGAATCATGATGTATAAAATATATATACATAGCCTATATAAACCCTAATTTCACTTGTAACTCTACCTGATTTTTATCCTTCAAAACACTGCTCGGCCCTATCCCTCACTTAAAACCATGTAAGGGATTATTATAATTCAATTTCAATATGAAAATCCCTTTTGTCTATTTTTGTGTTTTCACAGATTATGTATATATGTATTCCATTTTATATAGCTTCCAATCCTAACTCGTTTTGGGTTTTCTATATATGAATATCATTGTTAAACTGATGTTTTAAGGTGTATATCCCTTGTAAGGGTAATCTTGTTTTGTGTTTGTGTAATATATATATATATATATATACTTATATTAATAAACAAAACAAAACCATTTCAAGTTTTTTATGGTTTTAATTGATGGGCATTTTTTTAAATAATGTTCTTAGTAATACTTTAAAGGGATTATGTTGGTTTGTTTTTTTAATATGAAAAAAATTGTTTACAATTTATTTATACTCATTTAGATATGTATGTTAATTTATTTAATAAAGCTATTTGATTTTTTTGTGGTTTTTAAATGTTGAAGATATGTTCTTAAATGATGTCCTTGATTTCATCTAAATCATGTAAGGATTCACCCTTGTTTTATTTAATTAGATCATATAAACATATATGTGTATATATAAGTTTATATATATGTATATAGGTTTTAACTATAATCTGAATTGGTTTTTCATAAAACCTAATTTATTGATCAAATTAATCTTTTGTAAGTGTACAACATTTATAAGGATTTATTAAACATTGTTTTGGGTTGTGCAAATACCAAGAATACACTTTGTGTATATTTATGGTTTTATATAATTATCAAACCCACATATATACATATATGTATTTCAATATTAACTCCTTATGTTTTTAAATGGTATTATCTATATTAGTAAGTGTATAATGGTTTTCATGTTTGAGAATAAATATATGTACATACATGAGAACGTGTGTTTAATTACATTTTTCTTTTTATTCATTAATACTTCACATTAAATAATGGTTTTACATCCATACTTTGTATTTCAATTTACAACAAGGAATGTCTTTAACTATTTAAGTTTATGTTTTAATATATTTTTAGATTTCAATTAACAGTGCATGGTTTAAATAAAAATAACATGTATCTCAAAGTCAAAAATTTAAAATAATTGTATGAAAAGGTTTACATTCATGTGAAAGGGTTTTAATGCAAGATATATTATTTTTTGTGACAACCCATTATTTTATGAGCACTAGTTATTATCACATATAAAAAATCATTTTGTTTTAGCCCATGCATGTCGCTATTAAATATGATGCATCCATAACCTATAACTAACAAATCTAGTCATTTTTACATTTATTGCATAATCCACTTTATTTATTAATATGTATGCAGGAATGAAAATCCTCTCACATGGATTAAGAATGTAAGTATTCAAATTAGTATGGGACACTATTAATATAATACCATACTAGACATTTGAGGAATGTATTGGACTTAAATGATAAAATGGGTGCACCCAGATAGAGCTCTAATGTATTGGGTAATGTTGAGTCTCATGGGACATTATATGGGATGGTCTTGACGATTAGTCTTGTATTGTTTAACTATGTGAAATGATCTTGGTGGTTAACCTTGACTCATACTAAGTCATGTTTTATGTACGGTCTTGGCGCAAGGCCTAGACAATGTTTGGAATTATAAATTATCTCATTATGTATTATTATATGACCAATCAAGGGATTAATCAACTAGTATAATATCCCTTGGTAAATAATATTTTATGATAATGGTAATGAATTCATATGGAATAAATGAAATATGCACATAGAAAATTATATAAGGAAAATGTATCAAAATTATGAAACTGAAGTTAATGTTACACCTTTCAATCCATGAATTTCATATTAAGTTCTAGGTTAATCATGAAATTTTTACTTACAAAATTGTATGCAAGTGTTAATTTTTGTGCTAATGTGTACATACAACTTTGGATATCCCCCTTTAAAATTGGTTTGATCAAATTATGAATTATGGATCATTCCATGAATTTTTGTACTTGTATGCGCACTATGATATATGATTTAAATATAGTTTTTAAGTAAATATATATGATTATTATGTAAAAAAGTTTCCTAAAAATTCCTTCAAGTAACCTTTCAAAATGTCAAACCTATCAACTCATAAATTGCATATTAAGTGGTAGGTGAATCTTGACATTATTACTTACGTAATTCTATGCGATTATTAATTTATGTGCTAATGTGTACTTACAACCTTGCATATCAACCTTTAAAATTGGTTTGATCAAATTATGAATTATACATCATTCCATGAATTTTTGTACATGTATGCACACTCTAATATATGATTTGACTACAGTTTTTAAGTAAATATATATGATTCTTGTGTGTGAAATTTTCCAGAAAATTTCCTCAAGTAACCTTCAAAGAATACTGATAATGTGCCTCAAGAAGTGATGTTTTCTTTTTAATAAATTGTTTTTTGGTTATTTCAAAGATTGTTTCTTATAAAAAATAATTTTTAAAAAAATGTTTTTAAAACCCCTTATGGAGAATTTTAAGTTCTCACCCTACATTTTCAATTTATTTATATAGGGTTAGTAGATTTATCAAGCTTTGAGAACCGATATGTGATGGCAATAATATGAAGCTTATCTGTGTCAATTTGTTTGAAGAAATGCATCATTTGTATATGATTTTCCAGAACATAAACTGAAATGATCCTATATAATGGAATTAGATGTGTATCTTATGATTGTATGTTTTATAGTAAATATTACACACCATATTTTAGGCACCTAATCCAGACTTTTGGGGTTGGGTAGATACAATTTTTATTAGTAGGTATCCTTTTCACGGAACTAAGTTTCTCGTACATTAGATTTCACTTATGTTGGCTAGTGTATCTTGTTAGAATTAGTTGTGTGAACATGTTCTTATTAATATCCCCTTGGTGATGTATAAAAAAATTACATGAATTTTCATCTGTTATAATTATTTCCAATATGATTAGGATATTTATGATTGAACCTATTTTATACACTTTCTTATGCCTTGTGGATAACTGTTATGTCATATTTATTTTCTTATTTAGATATGAATTTTTTTAAGAGAAAACCAAATAATGATTTCAAATAGAAAATGATATCTTTTAGAAATTTTTTAGAAATTTGTTTTATATATGATCTAACATATGTATGTGGGTAGACATTGTATATATTCATTGGTTGTATCCTCTTAAGATTTAGTGCTCACACCCTAATGTTCCCTTTGGATTTTTGTAAAAATAGTTTTATAAGATGAATATAAATGGAAAAGCATCATGTAGTGTATGGCTCTCTAAGAAAGTGTTTCCTTCTAGATGGTTTGGGAATCTGGAGACATGTGGTGACATAGATATAAACCCATGGATTTCATCAAGGTTCAAATTGATTGTATTGAATTTTTTCTTCGATCCCTTATTATCAACTTATTTGATGTTCCCTTTTGTGTTTTGTTGTTTTAAATTATAATGTACTATGGTTATCTAATATGATACTTTGTTTTTATCTTATCATATGCCTACTATAATATTAAATCATTCCAAAGTATTATTATATGATACTTTAGTGCTTATAACCATCCCATGGATATCTTAAACATGCATTAGGACTTATGGTGGGCCAATTCATGTTATAATATGGGTTTACTTGGGTTGGTATGTTACGTAACCATCTTACTATCTAGAAAAAGAGAATGGGTTGGAAGAATTATTGGTTTTTATTATTAATCCTATAGAGAAGTTTTTTACTAGATATGGAGCTTGGACCTTGTCCACTACTACCTTTATTTATCATCACAAACTTCTAGTTCATGGTGGAGATAATTATTAAAGATTAGAGAATTGGAGGAGGAAAATGAATTTATCATGTAATTGAATGTATCTAATCATGGATGGATTATCATCTTCGAATAAAAAATAATTGAGATTCAATAAGTAGGTATCATTGAATTTTATTATTTATTTATATTATGTAACTCGTTATACTTCTTCATGTAATGCCATTGTGTTATATGTATCATTTGAGAAAATACATACTTTAAGTATATTTTGTGTCCTTGAGATCACATTGACCACCTGATACTAAAGTAACAAGAGCTTCATTATTGAATGGTTTTTTGTGTATTTTACTCACTTGAGTATCTAAGATCTATTATTATCTAGATTTTCTTTTCATAGTGAGAACCCCATGATTCTCATCTTCAATGCACATATACCTATCTTGCATTAATACACATAAATCTTGGTGTTAATTTATTGTTTTTTCTACTTTATTCAATTTAAAAGTTTTAAAAAATTATTATAAATAAATACTCAAACATATTATTCATATTTATTTTTTAAAGGAATACTTAATCATTATATATTATTTTGAATTGTTTATTTTTTGTTTTTATATTCAAAAAAAGTGTATAAAATTTTAGAATTTTTATTTTTATATCTTGGACATATAATTATATCTGAAATGATTATATCATATTAAAACAAATTTTTAAATTTTATATTATTAAAATTTTCAATTCTAGTTTATAGGAATAATTATTAAAAAAAATTGTTATATATTTTGAATAAAATTTAATTAAACTACTATTATTGTCACTGTTATAATGGCAATACCATATTATTTATGATACTAAGAATTATTATTCACAGTTAAAATATTTTCTTCATATCATATTCTCTGAATTCATTATTGAACTTATATTTTATGTTGAAATTGGTTTAATAATAGATATATAATTTTTGTATACATTATAATTTATTTAACCTCTGTAGTAATAAATTTTCAATTTTCCAATGAATGTGGATGACGTATTTTAACCAGAAGTATAAACCATAAAAAAACTATTAAATATTTCACAACATGACTAAGGTATCAATGGTTATCATTATATTGAATGAATATTATATATTTTATCATATATTCTGATCAAAGTAAAAAATTAGTGCTTTTATAACCTTGTTCATAATGTTTAATCCTTTAGCCTCTTCACCAAATTTACAACACCAAAATTGATAGACACAAAATTGTTATGGAACCGTAGAGATGTTCTTCCTTCACACATAAAACTAAATTTCATTCTATCACAAAGAAAAAAACTCAAAAATTAAAATGAATTAATTGAAATGAAACTCTCAAATTGAAGCATAGATACAGTAAATATAATGTTGGGAAGACTCATTATATACGAAATCAAATATAAAAAATTCTATAGACAGATCCAGGAAAAAAAGATGAGTTTTTCTGATATCACATGTGAAAAAATATAAACGGTTAAGAAGAATAACACAAGGATTATTCTCATTATATGGGAGAATAAACACACTATAAAATTATAACCAACACATGTAATAGGTATTTTATGAAATTTATGAATGGAATAAATTCTTATTTGTGGAAGATGATGTGAAAAAAAATAACACTTCAGGTATCCCCATAATGTATCTTTTAAAGAACACATTGAAACATGGTGAATCCCAAATTTAAGCCCCTAATCTAATCTCAATGATATATCTTAGGCTGTGGGAATTTTAATTTGTGATAAAAAATCATAATGCACAAAAGTAATTGTAATAATAAATATTATAAATAGGCATCAAATCTAGAATAAAAAATGGAATCCCATTTCAAACACACACACACAAACACTTCTTTCTAGTTTCATATAAAGAAAACACTAAAATGAGCATATAAATTATTATATTACTATAAGGAGATAAAACTGATCATTTATGATGAGAACTCCATTCCAGGATTTAATAATTATTGAAGTGGAAGATTAACTTGTATAGAAACATTATCATGATATATTTCGAAAATAATAATTTTATGTGGTTTATTTTTATATAGGATAATGTATTGCGTAATCAATGCATTATTGAAACTAAAATTTGAGGTATTATGTGAATATTTAAAAAACTATACTTTATAAAATTTAAATTATTGATTAAGAATAGGAGATTACCTAAAAGTGAAGTGATTTTGTTTTTTAGTTTGATTTAATAGACTATATTCATATTAATAAGTATTATTCCATACAAATTGGTGTATAATGTACCCAAAATAAATTTTTATATATCTAGATAATCATGTGAGACCCTATAAATAGTAATATCAATGTGTTATTCCATTGTAATCAAATCAACCAAAACACCTTCCTTTATTTCCTCGGTATCACATAGAATCCATTTTTATAGATAGTATATTAATGTCCTAATAAATATTTTTTCTTTATATTTATCAAAGAGGTTATTTTATAGCCAATGGTATTTTTTAAATAACCCACTATTTTTTGGTTTGGTAATTTTAGTGGAAATTTTAATTTTCGAATTTGGAGTGGGAATATTTTTAAATATTTGGATTCAGATTGATTTTATTGGGGATGGAGCATTATAAGGTAATGTTTTTGGATATGGAATCATGGATCAATAGGTTCCTCAGGTGACTGATTTATTCACAAGATAATTAAGTTAAATATCAAATAAAATAAAATATATTTTCCCTATGAATGGTTAGTACACGATTAGGAGGAACTGCTGGACCAAGGCATTTGAATTGTTTTTATTAAGGAGTGTGGTGAAAAATTTGTACATGGTCCCAAAAAACAATATGAAATATGATATTAAATTGTAGAGGATATTTTATATGGTTGGAACATGATTTAAAAAAATGTGCCACCAAACTTTGTTGGGTGTCCAGCCTTGGATAGTAAAGAATTCATGGTTGGAATAGGTTGGTGTATAGTTTGGTAACAATAGGATCATATCATGAAAGGTTAATTACATAATGTGGCTACTAACACATGTTTAAGGCATGGTTTGAAAAACCATGTGGATAGATACTTTTTGTTAAATATATTGGACAATAATTCCTTTTCCATTGTCATATTTTAAACTCAAACCCCATATTCCTTCTCCCTTGTGTAAGGGACAGAAAAGGGTTACTTCTCATCTCTTGTCTTGTAATTTCCCTTTGATTTTCATGGTATTTACTATAATATTTTTACATTTTAAGGTGAGATCTTTCCATTTATCTATATTTTTTTATTTGGGTTTTTCTATACATTTTAGGATTTTATATATTAGTTTTTATTATGATTACGAAAATATCATAGTGGAAATCATCCATATTCTTGGTGTCTTTGTTTTCAACTCATAGAAGAAGTCCCAAGAGGATATAATCAATACATAAGTTACTATTCACATTTAGGTAAAATGTACTGCATATTAATTTATGTTTTTTTAAATAAAAAAATATTTATAATTGAATTCATGTTATATGATAGTTATATTTTAAAAATAGGTGTTGGGAGTGTGTTTTGAAACTTATATATGGGTTTGGTCACCATTTCAATGAGATGATGTTATTTAGTGATTTTTTCAGTAGTTATGAATTTTTAAATTAATTTATTATATTATATGTATTAATTTGGTGGATGGTATAGCCTTGGATGATGATCATGTCAAGGGTGGGTTTTACGCCGCTTCTCGTGGATTTATAAGGCATAAAACATTGATGGATATTTTAGGATTTGTGAATATTTTATAAAAAATGGAATTAATTATAATTGAAGTAATTATGTGATTCAAATTTGTTAAAAAATTATAAAATTTTACAATTAATTAATTATGATATTTTGGATAGATATAGTTACACTAAGGTTTGAGGTGATGCTTGGATGAGCCTTGAATGTGATGGTTAGGCAGTAAATAAAATGAGGTAACTCGGTTATTGAGGTAGGTGGCATTAACTTTATTTTAGACACTTGTTATTTTGGTAATTTTATGCTTTTGTTCCTTCATTAGTAAATTGTCTTTGTCTTCCATGATTGGGTGATCATTCTGCAGAAATAGGGAGGAACTATTATCTTCTTGATAGTCAGCATGGACGACATTGATTGTTAAATGGTTTTATGGGTAATCCTATGTAACATATTGTTACTGATCTATTAGGTACGTCTTTAACCTAGTTAGGGTTTTCCTTTTCTTGTTGTCTGTATAGGGCTAATAATTAATTAGTAGGATACCTAAAATGGTGAAGTTAGATATTTGTTGGAGTCTTCTCTTTAACTGACTTTTTATGTTGGTTGTAAGAGGATTGAACATTGTGTAACTAGGTTACACATCATGTAGGTGTTGTTGGGAGAAAGATGTGATAGGATCAATTTTGTGATATGTTACACAACATGAAGAGATGTTTCACAATATGAATGTTTTAAATAACGGATTTTAATCCGAGGCGATGGGTTTTCAGATGTATATGGTAATTTGACGGTTACACATCATGTAACTAGGTTACATGATTTTTAATGGCTCACATACCATTTTTAAAATAGGCATGTTGTTGTTTTGTTTCAGTTCTTTCTCTAGAGTCTCTTGCTCTCAAACCAAGGTAATTCCAAGGAGATTTCCAGAGATGCCTATCATTATTTAATGATCTAATTCGTGTTTGATCTTCATTGCAGTGGTGTTGTATCCCTCTAAGTAAGTGATCATTCTGTTTCATTGTTGTGCTTGATCATGGCATCACTCTTGGGTTGTGTTATAAAATTGGTTGGTTTAATTTGGTTTTTTTCTCAACATCTTCCATGATCTATTGTATGATCTCGTTCTAGAGGTCATTCCTTTGTTGGTTGTGGTGCGGTGGGCATTCATTCTTGAGGTATGTGGGTTTACTCCCTTCTATTGACCCTTTTTTCTAAATTGGATCAATCTTGTGATGTGAATTTGATTCTAAAGCCTTGATAGTGGTTTTTTGGGTTTTGTTGTTGGTGGTTCCCATTACAGAAATGTGAAATAGGAGTTTCAAGGTATGTGGTTTTATCTCTATAATATTTTAATGATCCTTATTGTTCCTACTTTATAAAATTATTTATACAAGTAATTGAAATGATAGATTTGTGTGTGTTGAAAAGAGTTTTTAAAGAAAATGATTTTTCCCTGATTTTTGAAAAATGGAATGAAAAAGTATATTTTCAAATCATTGGAATATATTTCTGAAATGGTTTTGAAATGACTTTTGAAACATTGATATGATTCTGAAAATGAGAAGATGGGATACCTTGGGTACTGGGTGGAAGGTTTAGCATGAGGTTATCGTCTATTGTGGGTGTTCACCTTTTGGGGTGTTCCACTTGTCCTAAAGTGTATATTATTATGTCTAAGTACGTATATGATGTTGGGGTTCTACTTTTCGAGGTGTTTCCCCAGTCTTGGAGTGTAGATCATTGACTTCACGTGTCACAATACACTATTCATGGATTTATGGGTGTGAGTAGTCTATTGTCTAACATGTTTCATTCCATAGTATTTTGATTCTTTTTCTTCTACTGTTTTTTTTTGTATTTCTTGGCTTGTAATGTTTTAGCCTTGATATGAATTTTATTCTTATGAAATATGATTTGGAAAAATGTGCTTTGAAATTGATATATGATCTTTTGTTTTAAAACTATGATAAAAGGAAAATTTTTACCATGTTTTCTATAAAATTGATTCACTACTTATCAAGCCATATTTTATTTAAATGGAGAATACAAGAATTTTCATATAGAGACATCCTATGGAACAACTGGTGGGATCCTATTAAGCATGTTAGGTCATACTCTGCACACCACTTAGGTGGTGTGTAGACCTTTATATGTTTTCCAATTTAGGGAAAGGCAAGGTTCCACAGTGAGTAAGTGAGGTGTCTTGTCAGGTGAGTTAGGTAGATGGTGGTGAGATGGTGGGAGTTCGTCTGTTCCATCACATGGAGTAGCTATTTGGTTTTGGTCCTTTGTAGTTTGGATTGTCTCTGGGAGTTTTGGCTTCCTTTACAGTTATTTGTTTCTTCTATCTTTATTACAGTTATGGAATATATTTTTTGTCTCTCTAATATTTCATATTGATTGATATATATATATTTAATGTGTTTTTTTAAATTGGGATAAATCATTTCCTCTAGTTAGTTGTTCAATGATCGGGTTCTTATCGTCATCCCGTGTGGATCACGAATGCCCTTTGGGTATGTCATTGATCAGGTTGGGTGACAGGTTTGAGGGACACCAGGTTCAATGCATTATTTGGTATTAAAATAGGTAATTTTTCAAGATTCATTATCTTGGGAAATCTGTTAGACTAAAGATACGATTTTCAGGACATGAATAGTATGTTGCGATAATTTCCTAGACAGATCTTATCGTGATGAGACTCAAGTTACAATGGAATGTTGGAATATGTCTCTATTATTGTGTTTTGTTTTAAATATTAGTTTTTTCTTATGGGTTTTCTGGTTTAAGATATGATTTTCTCTACTGTCTAATCATTCCTTCTGTTTCAATGTGAAATAGTATACCTCTCAGACATCTTCCATGAGTTCCTGAGGAAGGTGTAGCAGATGCATCACAAGGAAATCCTCTAGTGGATCAGAATCTCATCCAGACTATCACATGGGAAGTACATTTTGTTGATCAAGATTATCCATGAGTTTAGAACATGGCTTATCAGGTACATCCAAGAGACCAGGGAGAGAGAGATTGGTCATAATAATTCTTTCACAAGAATACACCATACATTAAAGGAATTAATAATCCTCAAGAGTCATTGGACTAGCAGGATAAGATCAATAAAATTCTCGACTTTCTAGAGACACTTGAGAATATCAGGGTAAATTGTTCATCATTCAAGATTTAGGGTTCTGGAAAGAAAAGGTGAGATTCTATTGTCCAAGAAGACAGACACGTGCACCTGTATTGGAAGGGTTTCAAAACCCCATTCTTCTAGTAGTTTTTTCTAGAGTCTTTGATGTTATAAAATAATCTAGTGCTCTTGTATTTATATTTGGGATAATTTTCGGTGTTAGTGTTCACCAATCGGTGTGATGATCTTGTCTGTTTTTTTCAAAGGGTGGTGAAGAATAACCAATTGAAGGCATAGAAGTACCTACAGGGTTTGCTGCTAGATATCAGATAATAGGTATTGATGTTGAAACTTTCTACCTATACAGAGATGGTAGACAATGTTATGATGGTAGATATAGATATGGTGGCCAAAGTTGATTTTATTAACTCTTCTCTTCCACCTAGTGGGATATTCAGTGGTGTGCATGGGAAGAAGAGGAAGCTGTAGGATCATCAAAGAAGTGGTGGTGGTTTGTCTCAGTAGAGATCCTCCTCCACACCATCGGCTACAACAAGTAGTTTGCCTCTAACTTGTGTGGTAGGGTCAGACACACCAGATGTTTTTATCTTATCCCCATGAAGATGTGAAATAGTTGTGGACATGTTGGTTATATACAACTCTGATATCATGCTATGAATACACCTCCTTACGGTTAGGGTTCATCTGCTCCAAAGGCTACTATAGTGCAATTAGAAGATTTAAAAACTATAGCACTCCAGCCACATGCCTTAAGAGTGAAGAATATTCACGCAGTAGATAAGTGTCTAACATAAATTGATGCAGGTCCAATAATAGTAAGATGTACTATCTTTATTTAATATTTAATAGAAATTTATTTATTTGATACTAGTGCCTCCCAATCATTTATATTTGGACATTTTGTTGATATTCTTAATCTTCCAATTGAACTTATTTCCTTTATAATGGAGTTAGCAAAAACTCTTGGAAAGAGGAGAGAGTATGGGTTTTGGTTTCCTACTTGTTCGTTAACGGTTGCTGATACGAAGTTGGTCTGGGATTTTCTCGTTCTTGATCTAGATCTGTTTAACATCATCATCGATGTAGATTATATTGTCTCTCATTGAACTTAGGTTGATTGTTATATTTGGTGTGTCTCATTTCTTGCTGATGATGAGATCCCTCATGTGCTTCAAGGGGAGTGGGACCTGAGATCAGGACATATAGGGCCTTTCTACCCAGATCTATAGAGTTTTTTGTCTGCTATTGCATTTGAGACTAAAGGAGTTTTTCCGGTTTTTGGAATTCCTGTTGTTTTTTGAGCCTTTCTCAATGTCTTCCCAGATGAATTATATATAATATTCCTCCCAAGGGTGAGGTAGAATTTATGATTTATCTAATTCCAAGTATGTAGTTGATATACATAGCTTCTTATCATATGGAACTATAAGATCTGAAGGAGCTCAATATTCTATTGGGTGACCTATTGGAAAAAGGGTTTGTTTTTAATAGTGTTTCACCTTGGGAAGACCCACTTCTCTATTCCATGAAATCAGAGGGTTCAATAAGGTTATGAGTGGACTATTGTAAGTTGAATCGGGTAATAGTTAAGAACAAATATCATTTTCCTTATGTGGATGATTTGTTTGAGTAGTTAAAGGGGGAAAGTGGTTCTTGAAGATTTATGTTCGATCAAGTTATCATCATCTCAAAGTTTGGGAGTCTAATGTACTAAAGGCAGCTTTCAGGATTAGGTATAGCCATTATGAATATATTATGATAACTTTTGGTCTGACTAACTCTCCTTCAATTTTCATGGCTTTAATGAATCAGATATTCCATCATTATCTTGAAATTTTTTTGGTAGTGTAAATGGATGATATTCTGGTTTATTTGAAATCTGAGTGTGACAATGAGCACCATCTATGTTTGGTAATGTAAATTCTGATAAGTCACCATTTGTACCAAAAACATTCGAAATATAGTTTTTGGATTCAAGAAGTGAATTTCATAGGGCACAAAATTTCTGAACATTACTTATCGGTTGATCAGGATATGTTGAAGGTTGTTTCATCATGAAAGGAACCAAAAAATGTCTTTGAAATTCAGATATCCCTAGGTCTTTTCAGATACTACCAAAGGTTTGTTAATGATTTCTCTTAGATAGTTTCACCTTATACTACTCTCACTTGGAAGATGGTAAAATACACCTTTGATGTGAAGTGTTAGTATTCTTTCGATTAACTAAAATGAATCCAGACAAAAAAAATCCTATACTGGTCTTACCTGAGCATAGTAAGGGGTATGTGGTATTTTTTATGCTTCTTGTGCTATTTTTAGGATGAGTGATTATATCGGATAACCATGTTGTATCTTACACCACTTGTCATCTCTGACTGCATGAGAAGAATTACCCCACTTACGATTTAGTGCCTGTTGTATTTATGCATGCACTAAAATGGTGGTGGAACTATATTTTTGGGGAGACGTTCATAATATTCTATGATCATAAGATTTTTAGTTATATCTTTTATCATAATTACTTGAATCTTAGGAAGATATGGTGGGTAGAATACCTTCATATGTTTGAATTTGATATTTCCTACACCCCGGGTAAAGGGAATGTCATTGCATATGCTCTTAGTAGGAATGTACTATCGCAGACAGTTCTAGAATAAAAGGAGGGGTGGAACCTTACTAAGTTTCACCTAGATGCTCATGAGGATGTTTTAGGTACGGTTTTGACCAGTGTTCAATTAGCATCATCTATCTTGTAGTTTTTCTTTTAGATTCTACAGCAATATGATGAGTTTAGTAATGTTCCTGAAATACATTATGGTGCGGCGACCATTTTTGGTTGGTCTCTCTCTTCAGATGGTATACTCCACTTTGGGAAGTGCATTATCATCATAGTATTCATGAGGAGTTCGATCTTGTTTAATTTTCATGGATCTTTTTTGTACGCTCATCTTGGCTCTATAAAGATATACAATGACATGAGATGATGATTCTAGTGGTCGGAAATGAAGTGTGACATTGTAGACTATGTCTCCCAATGTTACACCTAACAACAAATAATGGCATAAGTATTATTGTGCCATTTTGGAAATAGGAAGTAGTATCAATTTATTTGGTTATTGGATTACAATGGACTCCTTAAGAGAGGAAATCTATTTTGATGGTTTTTGATTGGTTGATGATGTCTGATCATTTCATTTAGATCATGGGTACCACTATGGTTTAAGATCTGGGTATGTTGTATGTGCATGAGATTATGAGGTTACATGGGATTCCATCTTCCATTTTTTCATATAGGGATCATAGTTTTACATCTAGGTTCTGGAGCAGTCTCTATGAGGAAATGGGAACTCATGTCAACTTGAGCACATCTTACCATCCACAGAAAGATGGTCAAACAGATCATTATATTAAGATCCTAGATGATATGATTCATGCCTGTGTCTAGGATTTTGATGGATCATGGGATGGACATCTTGGACTGTTTGAATTTTTTTACAAAAATAGTTATCGTTCATAGATAAGAATGGATCCCTTGGAAGTTTTTTATGGTCCCCCATGCTGATCACCTCTTTGTTGGTCAGATGTGGGCGAGAATATTTTGTTGGACCAAGTTTGGTCCAGGAGACATCAGCAAAGACTCAAGATGTATAATGACACATGGTTAAATCCCATATTCGATAGAAATAATATGCGGATTGGAGGCATCATCCCCAAGAGTTTTCTATTGGTTAATGGGTTTTATTGAATGTTTCTCCTAGGTTGGGTCACTATTATCTTGGAAAATAGGGAAAATTGTCTATGAGATATGTTGGACCATTTGATGTCACTGAACGGCTCAGGAAGGTTTCTTATCGGTTAGCATTGATTGTTTAGTAGATAGGAAGTAATTATTTTTTCCACATATATGAGCTTAGTAGGTTCCATCATGATCCCACTCACGTTCTGTGTTGGAAATAAATTGAGTTAGAGCTAGGTGTTGTTATTTTAAAGAAACCAGTTGAGATCGTTGACACTTAGATGAATGTCTTGTGTGGAAAGTTGATTCTGTTGGTCATAGTACTATGGAATCACATATCATGTTTTCATGAGATTTCAGAACATGTTTTGATGAGGAGTAGTGACCTCATCTTTTTCTAGGTATAACATCTTTCGCATGACATCTCAGGGATAGAGAGTCTTTATGGTGGGGATTTTTCATCTTCCTATTATCAATCTATCAGGTACATATCTAACCTTGTGGGGGTTTTCCTTTTATTTTTATCTGTATAGGGATGAGAAGGAGTTGGGAAGATACCTATAATGGTGAAGGTTAATATTTTTTGGACTCTTAGCTTTAACAGGCATTTTCTACAGGCTATAGAAGGATTTCATAGTATATAAATAGGTTACACGTCATGTAAGTGTTATTTGGTGGAAGTCGGGAAAGGCTTCACATTGTAAATGGTTACACAATGTGAAGAGATATTTCACATCATTAAAGTTTTAAATAATTTATTTTAATTTGAGGATATTTTTTTCCATCATATGTGGAACTTTGATGGTTACACATTTTTTTAATCGGGTCACACATCATGTAACGCATCACACATCATGTAATCAGATCACACACCGTGTAACGGCCTGCATATAGTTTTAAAAATAGGTGTGTAGCTACTTTTTTTGTTCATTCTACATACTCTCTTCATCATAACCCAGGGAAATTCCTTTGTGATTTTTGGAGACTCCTCTTGTTCTAGACTCTTTTCATTGTGGTTTCAGTGCGTCTCTCTGGGTATGTGAACATTCCACTTCTTTGTTGTCATTGATCAATATAGTTCCCTTAGGTTTCATTATTAGATCTATTGGTATAATATTGTATTTCATCTCATCTTATTTCAATATATATTGTGTGAACTCATTCTAGAGGAGATTACTTTTTTGTTCATGGTGCGACGGACGTCCGTTCTTGAGGTATCTGGGTTTTCTCCTTTCTATTGACCCCTTGTTTTCTAAATTGGATCAATTTTGTGATTTGGATTTGTTTCTTGGGCCTTTATTGATTTTTTTTATTTTTTGGTGTATGCCATTGCGGGTGTGTTTGAACCAAGTTTCTAGGTAGTTGGTTCTTCCTCTAGCTGATATTGATGAACCTTATTGCACCTTCTTTATAAACTAATTTATAAAAGGAATTGGCATGGTTGATTTTTGTGTTATGAACAGAGTTTTTAATAAAAAATGGTTTTTCCATGATTGTTGATAAATGGAAAGAAAAAGGGTATTTTCAAAGAATTTAAATGTATTTTTGAAATGGGTTGGAAATGATTTTTGAAACATTGAGATGACTTTGAAAACAAGCACATGGGTTACCTTGGGTAATAGGTGGAAATATTAGCTTCAGGTCATCATCCATTATGGGGGATCACTTTATAGGGTGTTAATCTTGTCTGGGATTGTAGATTATTGTCTCTACATATGTATATGATTTTGGGGTTTGACTTTCAAGGGTTTCTCCTAGGTCCTAGAGTGTATATCATTGGCTTCAGGTACCGTAGTACATTGTTCATAGATTTTTGGGTATGATTAGTCTGCTACCTGACCTGTTGTATTCCTTTGTATTTTGATGCTTGTGTCACTACTATTTTTATGTATTTATTATCTTTTACTTTTTTATCCTTGATATGCATACTTATTCTTGTGAAATATGATATGGAAAATTTTTCTTTGAAACTAATATACTTACTTTTGTTTTATAACTGTGGTTAAAGGGAAATGTTTACCATGTTTTCTATAAAAACTCCTTACTGCTTATGTTTACATGTTTTATTTAAAAAAGAATAAAGGAATTGTTATATAGAGACTTTCTATGGAACACTTGGGTTGGATCCTATTGAGCCAGTCAGATAACACCCAGTGCACCTCTTTGGTGGTGTGTAGACCTTTGAAAGTATTCCAATATAGGGAAAGAAAAGGGTCCACAGAAAGGTGGGGATGTTTCATGTCAGTTTAGTGGGGTAGTTGGTGGTGATATGGTGGGATTTATTCCACAATATCACATTGAGTAGGTATTTGGTTTTTTCCTATGTATTTGGGATTGTCTCTTAGAATTTTGGCTACATATAGAGTCATTTGTTTCTATTGTCTTGATTATAGTTATGGAATATATCTTCTGGATTTATGTTGTTTCTTATTTCTTAGTTTATATATATGATATGTTTTTTGTTCAGTTTGGGAGAAATCATTCCCTCTGTTTTGTGGTTCGATGTCTGGGTGCTTGTTGCCAGCCCATCAGGATTGGGAACACCATTTGGGTATGTGATGTATCAGGTCAAGTGCCATGATTGGAGGAAACCTAGGTCAGTGCATTGCACCTTGGTCATATGAGTACCAATGGACCCCTATATGCTATTTTTAAAAGTATTTAATTTTATTTCATAATAAAAATGATATCATTTTAAAATTTACTTTAAAATGGGTTTGTATTAAATGAGAACATCAAGAGATATTGGTGGATTAAGAAAGGGGTTTTAAAATAGAATTTCAAAATGTAAATGGAATTTTGAAAAAAAACATTTCAAACAAGGGCTTGGTGTGAGTAAAACATGGCATGTGATTCCCATTATAAATGGGTTTAAATAGTATATTGAATGATTGTTTAATGGGAGAAGTTGTAAGGTCTTGACTTACTTCATTTTACTATATGTTAGACCTCATGATGTAAATTACCTATATTATAAATCAAGGTAGATTTTTTATATTCCATTTCCTATGAATTTATGGCATGATGCTCATTCATGTTGATGAATGGATATGTGTTTTGGATTTTGACATTTGTAAGTATCAAAATTGTGAGTTGATCTTAATGGATGTGACCCTTTAGAGGGTGGATATAGGCCTAAAAAACCTTTGTGACCAAGGAGAGACATTATTAATTGAATAATGGGTAAGGTCCCAGAGTTGAAAATATGAGCATGGAACCCATGTAGGGTGACTATGTTGTGGCTTAACCTAGGGGGACCTTGGTGGGTTCCCCGATAGTAAGTTGACCCAAGTTAGGTCTATGTGGGTTACTGGTATAAATGATTATAGGTGTTTCTTTAGACACAAGTCATTAGTGAAATCCTAATATGGTTATTATACTAATGATAGGTTATGTTCTTGAAAGGAAGACCTCATGTGTGTGAAAGAGGTTTGGGCAGATAAACAAACCTTGTGAGCCACACTACTATGAGATGATTTGGATGGGATTCACTTCCTGTTAAAATGTATTCACATACATGGGATGTCTTGGACACAATCCTTAGATATTTCCTTCATGCCTGATATTGGTTTGAATTCATTAGATAAGTTCCTTAGATTCATTGGGTTATTGATTTTTATTTCCTTGTAATTAGTTCTTTTAATCATATATAAGGGGTGAAACTCTCCCATTTGGACTCTGTGATTGGTTTAGACATCCATGGTCATGCTCCTTGGATTCATATATGTAATGGTTTGTAATGTGTTATATGTACTTTTTATAATCAAGGATAGAATATATAACCCTCTCATTTGGCATCCAAACCAGGTTTGGAGTCCCTTAGACACAATCCTTGTATTCATAAGTGATATGGTTTTGATTTCCTTAAAATTAATCCTTCGGATTTGGTATAGTGAATGTGACCCTCCAAGGTGGCCTCTGGGCATAGTTTGGATTACCTAGGACATGCTATTAGGAATAGTGTATTGAGAATTATGTTACTAGATTACATAGGAATCATTCATTGTAATAATACATGTGAATGATATAGGTTGACATGGTTGTATAATGTTCTCAGAGACACTTTGGCACTGGACAGAGTAGGTATAGTTGGAGCTTGAAGTGGTTTTTCAATCACCCAATAGCCTAACATGTATGTTTGTTTTTATTGGGTGTGAAATTTAGGGCTGTATTTTTTATGAGATCGTATGAACCTCTAATATATATATATATATATATATATATATATTATAAAAAACTAGTTGATCGCAGTATTAATTTGTAGTCTTGAGGCATTGGGGATTTGTTTAGGTTATTGGGCTCTCCCTCGGCCCACATATACGGTATGGGTTTTGATGTACATGGTAAGATCATCCTATTTTCACTCAGGACATAGGTATACCTTGTTTTTTTATGCATAATACAAATTTAGAAGTTTTTTGAGGCTAGAGACTCAACTGGGTGGACAATGTGAGTTGGGCCAGTGGGTAGTTTATTTATTTTTAGTCACTTTTTAGCATGTACTAGCCAGTGTGTAATTTCTTTACATATGATTCCATTGTATATGTTTCCTCAATGTTATGTTTTTTATCATGTTGATATATTTATTACTTTTTTTATGAACCATGGGGGCCTATTGACTCTCTATTTTATGTCTACTCATTTTTGGGATGTCTTTTATATGGATGGATCATGCAAATTTTTTGGTAGGTTTGGCCATAACCCATGGCCTTTTTAGAGGATATAATCTCTCCATAACTATCTTATTCCATGTCCACTAATTGGTAGTATTTTTTGCATGTAAAGGCACAGCTGACATCGTAAAGAGTCCTCATGTTGGCATCATTTGATAATCCCAAGTTGTTCCATTAAAATGGGGTATCAAAGAAGGTCATGGGATCAGATATTATAGTTAGAGGTGGAATTATTATTTCTGGAACTTGGTGGAAGATAGAGAACTGTCTTTTATGGAATGATATTATTTAAAACCTAATTTTCCTAAGGAAATTTAGTATTATGAAAAGGAACTCTAAGATGAGTGAGGTTATGGTTTGACCAAGAATCCCAATGTGAAATTTATGAGACTCGGGATGAGTCATAGGGCTTGGTTGGGATCCAGTGACTATTTCATGCATCATGATAGTGGTTTGGAAAAGGAATGATACATGCACCTATTGGTGATGTTTTTTGATAAGTTTCATCACTAGAAACCTATATTAAAGTAACTTATAAAGTAATCTAAAATATGTTATGGTGGCTGATTAGACTATTTGGGATATGAGGGTCTTGTTTGATTGATTATGATTTTTATTTCCATGCCACTATATGCCAATGGTATGAGGATGGTTGGTTTCTGAGGAAAACCTATTTTTCAAAAGAAAACTCATATAGTGGAATGAGGTGTGTGTAAAATAGTTTTATATAGTATTTTTGTTTGAAACATGTCACATATCCTCAAATTTAAAATGTTTTAATATTTTCTGGTTTTTTGAGAATATAATAATATTTTTGTTTAAATGTTTGTATTTCAAAATATATATGATAATAGGATCTATTTTTTTAAATAATTTGAATAGATATAGGTTTTGGTGATTTCATATTTTGTTGCAAATATCCCTAGAGACCAATGTTTGGTTTGAAAAACTACGGTGATTTTTTGAATATGTTAAGGATTGTATAGGTTTTAAAATAAAAAACTTGTTATTTGTAAAGAATTTTTTCGAGATTTTATGTATTAGCTATAGGTGACTTGTATGCTTGAATTTTCTAATTGGTTTTTGTGTTTTGTTTCGTTGTAAACCTCTATGTGATGTTGGAAGGTGTATGTGGATTGGTTAATGTGGTTCGTAGAGAGAAATTGATGTCTATGTAGAGTAGTTTTCTATATTTTTTGTAGTTGGATAGGGGATAACTAAGTGTGGCCCTATGTATTCTGTTGTTATATCATGATTTTTTAGATTGATCTACATATTGTGGTCTCGTGAAATTGATGTATGATGTTTATGGGAATAAGTATCTAGATATGAGTTTGTGGATTTAGTGATTGGACCCCTTGAAGTGCATTTTTTTCCTTTTGTGGGTTAGACTACTTAATGGGTGTTTTAAGTAGGTGATTAATATATTGGGGTGAACCATTAAATGGGAATAGTCATTGGTAGTGAATTGTAATAGTGAAGAGTACAATAAGTCTCAATATATGTTGAAATTAATGTTTTGGTGTTTTGGGATCGACGAGTGAGTTTGGGTACTATCTTGGAACTTGGTGAATGGTATTTCATGTTAGTTATCGAGCATAAGTGTGTTGATCACACCCATTACTTATTCTAGGTAATGGATATCATGTGGGTTATGTACATCAATTGATCTATTTTACAGAACTATCATTAATTATATTCCATTATATGAAGCATATTATCAATAGAGGATGTACAACCCCTGTGTTAAAATGGTTTTGGGTGTATTAAATTGGTTCAATAAATTGTTGGAATGATATTATGATACCAGTGAGAGGGTAGTATCAATCAAGATTCGAGTGGGAGTTGGATAGATTAAAGAAATTGGTAACAGACTCGAGATGTATTGGGTAAAATGTGAGAAGTAGTTGGATCAATGATTCTTTAGTTCTCATGTATAGTCTATCATAATAGGAGGTTTGGTTAAAGATCCAACCATTTAATTTCAGTGAGAGTCGTATTTTGAATTTAGTATTGGTGTTTGAATTTCTAATAAATACCTTCAAGTATAAAATTATCATGTTCATGTGGTTCAGTGATGTAATGATTCAGCAATGGGTGAAGCTGAGTGTTTTTGGGAGAAGTTAGCCAGATAAAGATCGAATGGATATCTATATGGAATAAAAAACTTTTAGATAAAAACTACATCAGAAGAATATGTCATCATTAGATTGACATGGTTTCAATAATGAACATTTTTTTGTAGAAAATCCATTGTGTTTAGTAATGGTTCTAAAAGTTCAACAGTTGAGGTGTTTTGGGAATTCAGTGATGAAATAAAACATATTTGTAGTAAATTGATGATCGAGATAGACTATGATTCATAGTCAGGGGCCTACCAACACTTCTCAAATATTATAAGTGCTATGGTGGGGAGTTTTTAATGACCCACTCTTTTCCATGTTGAAAATTATAGTTGAATATTAATTTTTGAATCTGGAGCAGGATTCTTTTTGAAAATTGGGGTTTGAATCAATTTTTGTGGGATAGGGAGTCTCAAGGTGATGCTTTTGGATATGTATTGAGGCTTGATAATGTGCCTTGGGTTCTCAAACAAGTCTTGGGAGGTTCATGATTCATTTTGAGAAATTTTAAAGTATTTTTTCCAATACATGTTTGGTGTACGATTAGGAGAAACAATATTTACAAATCATATAGGTTGGTTTTTTTCATTAGTATACAGCATAGTTTTCTAAAGGTTGTAGAACAACTATGTGAAATTTCAAAATCAATTTTAGATTAATTTTTCATGGTTTTAATAAGGTTTTTAATACCTTGTGGCCAAATAATGTTCGGTGTGTGGCCTTGAAAAATGATGTTTTCATGGTTGGGGAATAGTTTGGTAAATAGTGAAAGAAACTATGTAAGGCGAATTGATCATAAAAGTGCCTACCACATGGTTGGAACACAGTTTGATGAATCATGTAGACTAAAAAAATTAAATAAATGGGAAATGATGATTTTTATCATGTAGTATTTTAATCCCAACCCTCATTTGCTTTCTCCCTTGTGTGTGTGAAATCTAGGGTTGACTCCTCCTCTCTTCTATTCAAATACTCCTTGAATTTGGGTAGCTTTTGAAGACATATTTTATTATTTTATGGTGATAATTTTACCATTATTCATATTTTTTATTCATTTGGGTTATTATTTTATTTTTATCTTCTCCAAATTTGGGTTATTGACAATTTATGCTAAATCATGGTGGAAATCATCTCACTTCTTTGGGTTTTCTTTATAGATAGTAGAGGATGTACCTAGAGCATGTAATTAGTCCTTTAATTTTCTAACACCATGAGCTATGTGGTGCCATAGATTAATTTTTGTTTTTGGATTAAATTTAAAAAGATTTATTAAACCAGCATTGTAAGATTGGGATTCTATATTGATTGGTGTCAGGAATGTGTTGTGGACCTTCTACATGGGTTGATCATTGCTTCAGTGGGATATAGTTTTATGGTGAGTGGTTAGGTAGTTATGCCTTAATAAATTAATTATAATTAATATAATAATTTTTTGGATGGTTTTTCCAGGGATTGGGTTTATATCAGGGGTGGTCCACACCCTATTGGTTAAGGTTTATCCAAGTATATGTAACTAGGTGGGATTATATTTTTATGAATATTTGTATGAAATTGTGAAATTAATTATAATCAATTTCATTAATTGACTAGAATTTCTAAAATAATTCTAAAATGTTATAATTAATTGATTTTTACATTATGTATTTTGAAAAATTCCTTAGTGGTTCACATGATGCTTGGACGATCCTAGGTAGTGATGGTCGTATTGTTAATGAAATAAATTAACTCTATGTTTGAGGTAAGAATCTTTGACTTTATTTGGGCCTCTTGTTTATTTGAACATTGTATGCTTGTGTTATATCAATAGCATATTTTCTTCACATTGAATTCTTCTATGATCATTCCCTATAAGTTGCGATGGATATGCATGAGCTTGATAATCACCATGAATGACATATCTTCTTAAATAGTTTTATGGTAGTTCCTTGCTTTAAAAAGTCTCAATGGACTCCTTTATGGAATGTTTGGTTGCATTTCATTGTATTTTAAACTAAAAGAAACTTAATTTTTAAAATTTTATTTAATGGGGTTTTTTATATATAATAATTTCAAAAAAATTGTTGAATTAGTAAAGGGGTTTTAAAATGTAATTTCATAATGAAAATGAATTTTTCTTAAAGAATGTTTTGATATGATATTGGATAAAGGACTAAAAATATTAAAATACAGAATGTGATATCTATTCTAAATGGTTGTAAAAATAATTTTGATAGATTTTGAAAAGTAGGAAGTTGGAAGGGATTAAATTTTCTTATTTTTTGTGTGGCTAACATTATGAGGTAAATTCCTTATTTTATAAAACATGAGTGCTTTTGTATTTTTTCTTCTATGTGATTGCCTTGTTTTCTACCCATTTCATGTTGATTCGTAACTATGTATGTTTTCATAGGTTTTTTTGTTGTATCAAAGTGTATAGGTGGTCTAAATGGAAGTGATATACCCCTTTGAGGTTAGATAGAATTATAGAGGACCCTAGAGACTTATAAGTGGTGTAATAGATTAAATAACATGTTAGCACTGAGAGATAAAAATATGATCATGGAACCTGTGTTGGGTGACATTATTGCTGATTGTCCTAGGGGAACCCTGGTGGGTTCCTTGACAGTATGTTGACACTAGACAAGGTGTGTGAGAGTTTTAGGTATAAATTGTTACACGTGTTTGCTAATAATTGAATTTTTGGTGTGTTATTGATATGGTTGTCATAGTAATGATAAATCATGCACTTAACAGACCATACATAGATATGTGAGAAAGGTACAAACAAATGGCCAATCCTTGTAAGATATTCTACAATGAGATGATTTGGGTCGAACACATAGCCTATTGGGGAGTATATAGATATATGGGATGCCTTGGACACACTCCTTAGATCTGGAATTCATGCTTGATATTTGTCTGGAATTCCTTTGATGAGTTATTTAGATTCATTATGCTGTTGTTCTGGATTTTATTAATCTTACTCCTTAGAATCGGGAATATGGGATGTGACCTACCCAATTTTCCTCTAGGATTAATTTATAATTCTTTATAAAAACACATTATATTTTGAGGTGTAATGGTTTATATTTCCTTGGCCATTATAATTGGACTCATTGATAGGGGAAATGGCCCCATTAGATGGCCTTAGAGGTTCGTTCGAAAAGCCTTGGGCATGCTTCTTGGATTTGGATATGACATTGTTTTTATTTCCTTGGACCGGTTCCATGGAATCAGGGATAAGAATTGGGACCCTCCCATATAGAGACCCATACATTACATACATTTTTAGTACTTCAAACTTGAAGTACACTTATTACAACATATAACAAAACCATGAAAGGACCGTATAGGTATAGTGTCTTTAGAAACTAGGAAACATAAACAAGTGGTTCATAAAGCGTCTACACTGTCACCCATTTATTTCATAATATCTATAGTCCCTTTTGGAATTTCTTACTTAATAACCTTCTTCCTGACCTGGGGAAAGAAACATACAAAAGGGTGAGCTCAAATGATCAGTAAGGGTAAACAAAAGAAATATCAATCACATCATATTCATAAGAACGTAACATTTTGGAAATCTTACCCTGCAAAAGAGATCATAATTTCATAACAAGGGATAAATCATGGTAGTGAAATGTAATCACAATAATCATAACATAAAACATGATGATTTGTGGCATACACACATAATCATATAGAATCATTTCTTATTAGTCAAGACTCATTTCCAAGACTATCTTAGTGGACAAAGTCCATTTTTGAACCGATTTCATTCCTCGTTTCAGTCCTCTTTCACTGAACCGGTTTAACCTGCCGTTCCAGCCATGTCTATCTAATGAGATATAAAATCTTTACCCAATTCATTGGAGGGAGATATAGGTCCCACCCATCTCATAATGATACCATTCTTATGTGTGCCACAAAATCATAAACCATACATCATAGCATAACCCATGTAATAAAAATAGGATTCTTAAACATCGTGACAACATAAAACAATTCATATAAGATAAAGGAATTCATAAAAATAATTCCCTCAGAATATAATCAAATCAATGTAATAATAGGGATAGAAATAGAACCCTTTATTATCTTAGATGGAAAATAATTTTGATAAAACACTTGAATTCCATTCTTGAGGAAAATATCATTTCTACTTCAAAAACACTTTTCCATTCTTAACATGTCATACAATTATAAAATAAAAGAATTTGATTAAAAATAAACATGAAAACTTGTAAAGGAAGCTTCTTGTAAATAATGTTTTAAAAATCCATTCATTCCGTATAAGTTAAAAAAACATTCTTCTCGTACTTTTGTCGGAAAAGTCAAAAAGTACCTCGTATGAAAAAAGACAAACGATTCCTTTCATATCTTTACTAAAAACTCACCAAAGGGTAAAATTGGATATAAACTATTTTATAAGGATATAAATATTACATATTGAGGAAACATGGATGAGGATGATAAAATACACCCCAGTAAATACCAAAGTATAAACAATCTCGGATAAAAATGAGATTGTGATATTTCACTTACCTTAGGTCCGATTTGCTTCGTAAGTTTATGAACCTCATTTATAATGATTTAAATAATGTCATTGACTTATTCCAGAATCATACTAATTGTTATGATATCATATATGGTCATATTCTTAGATTATTATTAGTAATATTTCTTTGCTACTTGTTATTCGGGTGTTTATTACTTTTTGTTCTTATGCGTGTTTTGTCGACTAAATTCTTATTCTTATTTTTAGGTTATAGATACCTCATTTCCAAAATGGTATTAGTGTAATATATATCATATTTATTCACTCAATTCATTTATTTAATCATTATGTAATGAAAATCATGTAGAACGAGTCACATCACATCGTGGAGACGGTATTCCGTACGTACGCACGAGCGATGATATCGTTCCCATGATCGTGGAATTGTATTGGAGTGTATGTATACTATTTCAGAATCAATATCACCTTACAATAATCATATATATTCATTATTTACACCATTATACCCATCCAAGTAAGGTGGTGGTGGAAAATAGATTACACCATGGCGTGGAGACGGTATTCCGTACGTACGCACGCGCGATGATTTCATTTACTGTAGGATGGATAGATGGTGAAATAGTGTTGTTTCATACTTATAATAAAATATCAGTATATTAGTGATACTGATGTTATTAATTAATAATGAAACAACTAAAGAATAAGAAGTGGAAGAAGAAATAAAGTTGAAAGAATCGGTAACAGACATTACCTCTTCTTTAAAGTGCTTCTTTGAGACATCTTTTTAGGTCTCTAAAATTGGTCTTTGAAGAAGACCAGGACCTCTATGATATTTCTAGGGAAGTGGAGAGGAGAAATTGGCAGGGGTTTTCCGAGCTTGAAGGCTCAAAGTGGTGTGATAAAGATAGGGAGGAGGTTCCCTTTTATAAGGGAGGAGAGGGGCACCTTTGGAAAAACTAAAAATATTATTTTATTATAAAGCCATATTCGGTTTTATATAGTTCCAAATTGATTTATTTCAAAGATAAGGTGGGGATGGGTCGAAATACTCTCATAAAATAGAATTTGGACAAGTTTAGTTTACTATTTTAACCTTATCATTTAGATTTAACTTTAAGTTAGATAATTTTACTTTTACCGTGTCTTTTTGTGTTCTTACACTATAAGGTTAATAAACTTACTATAACAAACCAAAAGAACACAAAGTTGTTTAGTATTAATATATATAACCTTATATAAGTCATTTGTCCGAAACTTAGATTTTTAGGAATAAAATAACAATCAATAATATAATATTTGTTTAAAAACTATTTTATGTCAATTTTGACACTATTTAGTAATTGATTTTTCTGAAAATCATAACAGAATGATTAATTAGAAAAACGTTAATTAAATCAATAATAACATGTCATATTAACCTATAAAACTATTGGAATTCATAAAAAGTCCCAAATTACATTTATTTTGGTATTTATAACATCAATTAGGTGAATATTTCATTAATAAGATAATTACTGCATCATCTTTATGTCATAAATAAATTAAATTATTTAATGTCTAGAAATTACAAATAAAATACCATTATGTAGGAAATCGTTTTTTCTTTCTAATGAATATTTATAGTTTAATTTATAATAGGAATAACCCTATATTAAAAATTATTTACTTATTAAACTATTATTTTAACTATTTTAACCCTTCTTTAAATAAATTAATAATAAATGTCCTAATCTAATCCAAGTGGGCCTAAATGGTTATATTTTATTTCTAAGGTTTTTTTTGGTCTAATTAAACTTATCCAATAGAATTAGGACATGTGTTAGGGTAATAATAATATCATTTTTACCCTTAATTACACTATTTACTTTTAACAGTTGTAAATAAAAGAAAAAAGTTACTATTCACCAAAAAATTATTTTCATCTCATTGAACCACATTTTACTTACCTATATCAACCGTGTCTCTCGGATTTTTGAAATTCCCCTCAAAGAAGCGGTAAAATTAAGTTTTATGTAAATTTGCAAATTCTTCTAGGAGGTGGGTAAAAGATGGTGAAAAGTTCAATAAAATTTTTATATATCTAAAATTATTATAAAATTACTCCAATGAATTACATTGAACTTATATAGGTATTATGTATCAATTTTAACCTAAAATAAACTTAAATAAAAAAATAATTATTTAAATAAAATGTCGGTTTTTAAATAGTAACCCAGTGTTTTCACTATTCATCAAAAATTGAAAGTTTCCCGAAAAATACCAAAATTTCACCCTAGGCTAATTTCGATATTCCGAATCCAAAAATGAAGTCCATTTTGAAAAATAAAATTTACAAAAAATTCAAAAAGTGGTTATTACTATTCATAACTGCTAGTTTTAATAATATTTTAATAGCATATCGTTGTTTAATGAAACTCGGTATTGCGTACGACGCAAGCTATCAAGGAAGGTCGTGATTGCATGTAAATTAAGCCAAGATAGTGTTGTGTGTAGTGAAAGATTCCTTTGATGATTTATATAAAATAAAAACAAAATACTTCTTATAAAAGTCTCGGGTGTTACATTCGACCCCCCTTAAAATGAATTTCACCCTCGAAATTCGTCACTTGTAACAAACAGATGAGGATACCTCTCCCTCATCATATCCTCAAGATCCCATGTAGCTTCTTCTAATTGGTGGTTCCTCCATAAAACTTTCACCAAGCGATTGGTCTTGTTCTGTAGGACTTTTTCACTACGATCGAGAATCTCTATCGGTTGTTCTTCATAAGAAAGATCTTGTTCCAGCGGTACAACTTTTGAGCTGAGTACATGTGAAGGGTCAGGTATGTACTTTCTCTGGAGAGATACATGGAACACATCGTGAACTTGAGAGAGATTCGGTGGAATCGCCAATCGGTAAGCTACCTTCCCAACACGATCCAGTATTTCGAAAGGACCGATATACCTAGGTCTCAGCTTTCCCTTATTTCCAAATCTCATTACTATCTTCCAAGGAGATATTCGTATGAACACATTTTCACCCACTTCAAACTCTAAGTATTTTCTTTGGTTGTCGGCATAACTTTGTTGTCGACTCTGGGCTGCTCTTATGTGTTGTTGAATAGATCGGACCGTTTCTGTCATCTCATCAACAAGATCAGGTCCTAATAGCTTTCTTTCCCCAACTTCATCCCAGCAAGTTGGAGTCCTGCATTTCTTTCCATAGAGAGCTTCATAAAGAACCATCTGAATACTGGAGTGAAAGCTATTATTATAAGAAAATTCCACCAAAGGTAGGTGTTGATCCCATCCACCTTTGAAATCCATAGAGCAAGCTCTCAACATATGTTCTAGAGTTTGAATTGTCCTCTCAGACTGACCATCTGTCTGAGGATGATAAGAAGTGCTGAAACTCAACTCTATATCCAGAGTGTGCTGAATACTTCGCCAGAACTTTTAGGTAATCCTTGGATCTCGATCAGATATAATTGAAAGTGGTACTCCATGCAATCTTACCACTTCCTTTACATATATCCTGCAAAGCGGATCCAGAGAGAAATCCTCTCTAATAGCAATGAAGTGTGTAGACTTTGTAAGATGATCAACTATGACCCAGATAGCATTATTTCCTTTGGATGTTTTAGGATGTCCTGTGACAAATTCCATAGTGATGTTTTCCCATTTCCATTCGGGTATGTGTAATGGTTGTAACATCCCCTTAGACTTCTGTCTCTCTGCTTTTACTTCCTGATAAACCAAGCATTGAGAGACATATTCAGCAACATCTCTTTTCATGCCATCCCACCAGAAGTACTCTTTCATGTCCCTATACATCTTCGTGCTTCCAGGATGAATAGAGAATGAAGAACTATGAGCCTCATCCAGCAGATCCTTCTTTAATTAGGGGATGGGAGGAACACAAACCCGATTCTTGAACTTTATTATCTCATCACAATAAAGGTTGAATTCAAGAACATTTCTCACCTTGTTTTGTAACTCTAAATCTTCTTTCTGTGCCTCTTTAATCTTAAAATGTATATATGGTTGAACATTAATTTGAGAAAGATATGATTTTTCCCTTTTCATTATAATTCCAAGATCCATCCTTTGTAAATCCATAAATATTGGATCTTTTGTGATCCTCATCATGGATAAACTGGCATGGTATTGTCGACTTAATGCATCTGCCACCTTGTTTGCTTTCTTAGGGTGGTAATGAATTAAGCAGTCGTAATCCTTAATCACCTCCAACCATCTTCTTTGGCGCATATTCAGCTCCTTTTGCATGAAAATATACTTTAAACTTTTATGATCAGTATAAATGTCACACCTTTCTCCATAAAGATAATGCCTCCAAATTTTTAGTGCAAAGATTACCGCAGCTAACTCCAAATCATGAGTTGGGTAATTTTTCTCATGGATTTTTAACTGTCATGAGGCCTAAGTTATCACCATATCATTTTTCATACTAAAACACCCCAATCCCTTCTTGGATGCATCACTTTAGATCACAAACCTTTCTCCACTACAAGGCAGTGTGAGCACAGGTGCACTGGATAACCATCTCTTCAACTCCTTGAAATTCTCTTAACATTCCTCCGTCCAAACAAACTTAACTCCTTTCCGAGTCAACCAGGTCAGTGGATTAGATAATCATGAAAAATATTTCACAAAACGTCGATAATATCCAGCCAAACCAAGAAAACATTGGATCTCAGTTACTGTTGTTGTTCTCTACCATCTTTCGATAACCTCTGTTTTTGCTGGATCCATATATATCCCCTCTTTTGAGATTATGTGACCCAAAAATGCAACTTTTTGAAGCCAAAATTCACACTTGGTAAATTGGGCATAAAGCTTCTCCTTTCTCAGGGTCTTCAATATAATTCTCAAGTGATCTTCATGTTCTTCCTTACGCTTTGAATATACAAGAATATCATCTATAAAGACTACCACAAACTGATCAAGATAGTCTCTAAAGACTCTATTCATCAGATCCTTGAAGATAGAAGGGGCATTAGTAAGACCAAATGGCATCACTATAAATTCATAGTGTCCATACCTTGTACGGAAATCCGTCTTTGGTATATCCTCCCTTTTGACTCTTGATTGATGATACCCTGAACTAAGATCAATCTTGGAAAAGTATTGAGCTCCGCATAGTTGTTCAAATAAGTCATCAATGCGCGGGAGAGGATATTTGTTCTTGATAGTGATCTTGTTAAGTTCTCGATAATCAATGCAGAGTCTCATTGATCCATCATTCTTCTTAAAAAATAGAACAGATGATCCCCAAGGTGACGGACTAGGGCGTATGAACCCCTTATCAAGATTCTCTTAGAGTTGCTTCTCCAATTCATGCAACTCAATTGGGGCCATTCTATAAGGTTTCTTTGAATTAGGTAAAGCACCCGGTATGAGTTCTATTGAAAACTCAACTTCACGATTTGGTGGAAGACCCGGAAATTCCTCTGAAAAGACATCATCAAACTCTCATAAAATGGAAATATTCTTAATCATGAGTTTCTCACCAACCATTTGAGATAAATAACCTTCATTTAGTGGAATCAAGACCCATAAGATGGAAGAAATTTCCACTAGATGGTTATGTTCATCCTTGCATCGATAGATGATCAAAGATTGATCTGGAATATGAAATGTGACTTCCCATCTTTGGAAATTGATATGAGCTCCATATAGAGAAAGAAAATCCATGCCAAGAATCACTTAAAATTCCACTATAGGGAGGATCAAAATATTTACAGGAAGCACTTTCCCACAAACTTCAATCGGAGAAGAATTATAAACTTTTGATGCGATTGTTGTGCCATTAGGGGTTGTCACAGCTAACTCAACATCTAATTGTTAAGGTAATACGGTGATACCCTTAGAAAATTATTCAGAAGTAAAAGAGTGGGTGGATCCATAATCAAATAAAACGTTTGCTACTTTAGAGTGGATGGTAAGTGTACCTTTTACCACATCGTTATCGTACTCCACATCACTGATAGAAATTTCATGTGACTTTACTTTGTCATTAGCCTTATGAGTTTGTTGACGTTGACCATCATCATCAACCCTTGGATTTTGTCATTGATTGGCATAATGCCCCATTTCCTTGCACTTGTAACATTGAAGTGTATGAGGTGCACTCTGTATAGCCTTTTCATTGTTCGCATCACTAGACATCTTCTTCCCATCATTGCGGCATTCAAATGCTTGATGACCATCCTTTCAACATTTGAAACATTTACTTGTCCCTTTAAGACAACTCCCTCCATGTTTCTTTCCACACTTTGAGCATAAGGGAAAACTCATCTTCTTTTCAGTGTGCTCTTTAGATTTTCCTTTGAATTCCATTTTCCTCTTCATATCAAACCCATATGACTGATGGGTTACTCCAATCTCCATCTCAACTTTGAGAGCACATCAAACGATTTCCTCGTAGCTATTGAAGTCCCTTATGGCCAACGCCCTTCGAAGACTTGGTTTTAAGCCACTAAAGAATCGATCGATCTTACTCTCAGGTTGGATAATATTACCAGAAGCGTACCTTGAAAGTCTTGTAAAAGTTTCTTCATAGGTACCAACAGATTCATCATCGTTTTTCTTTAGTTCAAGAAACTCCTTCTCCATCTTTGTTCGGAGAATACGAGGAAAGTACTTATTAAAAAATAAGTTCTTGAACTCATCCCATTCCATGGACTCAATTTCATCTCTTGGCCACGTATTCTTGATAAGATTCCACCATTGATCAGCATCACCTTCCAAACGATACACTGCTAAGATGACTTTATCATGTTCAGAACATTGAGGAACTGAAAACATCTTTTCAGTAGTACTGATCCATTGTTTAGCAACTAATTTATCAGTAGAACTGCTGAATGAGGGTGGATGATGCCTCGTGAAGGATTCAAAAGAATATTGTTCCTTCCTTTACTCATTTGGAAGTCCTTCATGATTCATAGCTTGAGAAAGTTGTGTGATCATGGCTACAAGATTTTTCATTCCAGCTCCCATAACGTTTGGTTGCTCAGGGGGACAATCATTGCATTTCCTGTCGCATTCTACATTAACCTGGTTCCTTCGGGTTCCAGCCACTGACTAAAACCAAGAAGAATAGTGTGAGCAACACTAATTATAATAGGAAAACCACATAATAAAGAATAAAATTTCACACTTAAGGTCTTATCCTAGGTTATTCATGGCCATTTATAAAACACTAATATTGTGTCCTATGCTTAGACTTATCCTTAGGATTCTTACTAAGGCTTTCACATCCTAGTTTCCAAAGGTTCACTATAACTTCCTCTGATACCAACTATAGTGACCCATACTTTACAGACATTGTTAGTACTTCAAAATTGAATTACACTTATTACAACATATAAAAAAACCATGAAAGGACCGTATAGGTATAGTGTCTTTAGAAACTGGGAATCATAAACAACTGGTTCATAAAGAATCTACACTGTCTCCCATTTATTTCATCATATCTATAGTCCCTTTTGGCATATCTTACTTAATAACCTTCTTCCTGAACTGGGGAAAGAAACATACAAAAGGGTGAGCTCAAATGCTCAGTAAGGGTAAACAAAAGAAATATCAATCACATCATATTCATAAGAACATAACATTTTGGAAATATTACCCTGCAAAAGAGATCATAATTTCATAACATGGGATAAATCATGGTAGTGAAATGTAATCACAATAATCATAACTTAAAACCTGAATCTTTGTGTAATACACACATAATCATAGAGAATCATTTCTTATTATTCAAGACTCATTTCCAAGACTATCTTAGTGGACAAAGTCCATTTCTGAACTGAGTTCATTCCTCGTTTCAGTCCTGTTTCACTGAACCGGTTTAACCTGTCGTTCCAACCATGTCTATCTCATGAGATATAAAATCTTTACCCAATGCATTGGAGGGAGATATAGGTCCCACCCATCTCATAATGATACCAATATTATGTGTGCCACAAAATCATTAACCATACATCATAGCATAACCCATGTAATAAAAATGGGATTCTTAAACATCGTGACATCATAAAAAAATTCATATAAGATAAAGGAATTCATAAAAATAACTCCATCAAAACATAATCAAATCAATGTAATAATAGTGATAGAAACATAACCCTTTATTATCTTAGATGGAAAATAATTTTGATAAAACACTTGAACTCCATTCTTGAGGAAAATATCATTTCTACTTCAAAAACACTTTTTCTTTCTTAACATGTCATACATTTCTAAACCAAAAGAAGTTGATTAAAAATAAACTTTAAAACTTGTAAAGGAAGATTCTTTTAAATAATGTTTTAAAAATCTATTCATGTCGTATAAGTTTAAAAAACATTCTTATCGTACGTTTTTCGGAAAAGTCAAAAAGAACCTCGTACGAAAAAAGACAAAAGATTCCTTTCATATCTTTTACTAAAAACTCACCGAAGGGTAAAATTGGATATAAACTATTGTAGAAGGATATAAATTTTACATATTGAGGAAACATGGATGTGGATGATAAAATACACCCTAGTAAATTCCAAAGTATAAATAATCTCGGATAAAAATGAGATTGTGATATTTCCCTTACCTTAGGTCTGATTTGATTCGTAAGTGTCTGAACCTCCTGTATAATGATTTAAATAATGTCATTGACTTATTCCGGAATCATAATCATTATTATGACATCATATATGGTCATATTCTGAGCTTATTTTTAGTAATATTTCATTGTTACTTGTTATTCGGGTGTTTATTACTTTTTGTTCTTATGTGTGTTTTGTCGAATAAATTCTTATTCTTATTTTTAGGTTATAGATACCTCATTTAAGGAATGGTATTAGTGTAATATATATCATATTTATTAACTCAATTCATTTATGTAATCATTATGTAATTAAAATCATGTAGAACGAGTCGCATCACATCGTGGAGACGACATTCCGTACGTACGTACGAGCGATGATATCGTTCCCATGATTGTGGAATTGTATTGGAGTGTATGTATACTATTTCAGAATCAATATCACTTTACAATAATCATATATATTCATTCTTTACACCATTATACCCATCCAAGTAAGGTGGTGGTGGAAAATAGATTACACCACGGCGTGGAGACGGTATTCCGTACGTATGCACGCGCGGTGATTTCATTTTCCGTAGGATGGATAGATGGTGAAATAGGGTTGTTTCATACTTATAATAACATATTAGTGTATGAGTGATACTGATGTTATTAATTCATAATGAAACAACTAAAGAAGAAGAAGTGGAGAAGAAATAAAGTTGAAAGAATCGGTAACGGACATTACCTCTTCTTTAAAGCACTTCTTTGAGACCTCCTTTTAAGGCACTAAAATTGGTCTTTGAAGAAGACCAGGACCTCTAGGATGTTTCTAGGGAAGTGGAGAGCAGAAATAATCAGGGTTTGGCCGATCTTGAAGGCTCAAAGTTGTGTGATGAAGAGAGGGAGGAGGTTCCCTTTTATAAGGGAGGAGAGGGGCACCTTTGGAAAAACAAAAACTATTATTTTATTATAAATTCATATTTGGTTTTAAAAAGCTCCAAATTTCTTTATTTCGAAGATAAGGTGTGGATGGGTCTAAATCCTCTCATCCAATAGAATTTTTACATGTTTAGTTTACTATTTTAACCTTATCATTTAAATTTAACTTTAAGTTAGATAATTTTACTTTTACCGTGTCTTTTTGTGTTCCTACACTATAAGGTTAATAAACATACTATAACAAGCCAAACGAACCCCAAGTTGTTTATTATTAATATATATAACTGTATGTAAGTCATTTGGCCAAAAATTAGATTTTTAGGAATAGAATAACAATCAATAATATAATATTTGTTTTAAAAACTATTTTATGTCAATTTTGACACTATTTAGTAATTGATTTTTGTGAAAATCATAATAGAATTATTAATTCTAAAAAAGTTAATTAAATAAATACTAACATGTCATATTAACCTAGAAAATAAATTTAATTCCTAAAAAGTCTCAAATTACATTTATTTGGGTATTTATTTCATCAATTATGTCAATATTTCATTAATAAGATAATTACTGCATCATCTTTGTGTTATAAATAAATTAAATTATTTAATGTCTAGAAATCACAAATAAAATACCATTATGTAGGAAATAGTTTTAGCTTTCTAATAAATATTTATATTCGAATTTATCATATTTATAACCCTATATTATAAATTATTTACTTATTAAACTTTGATTTTAACTATTTTAACCCTTCTTAAAATAAATTAATAATAAATGTCCTAATCTAATCCAAGTGGGCCTAAGTGGTCATATTTTATTTCTAATGTTGTTTTTGGTCGAATTAAACTTATCCTATAGAATTAGGACATGTGTTAGGGTAATAATAATATCATTTTTACCCTTAATTACCCTATTTAATTTTAACCGTGGTAAATAAAAGTAAAAAGTTACTATTCACCAAAAAATTATTTTCATCTCATTGAACCACATTTTACTTACTGACATCAGCCATGTCTCTCGAATTTCTGAAATTCCACTCATAAGAGCAGTAAAATTATGTTTTATGTAAATTTTCAAATTCTCCTAGGAGGTGGGTAAAAGACGGTGAAAAGTTCAATAAAATTTTTATATATCTAAAATTATTATAAAATTACTGCAATGAATTACATTGAACTTATATAGGTATTATGTATCAATTTTAACCTAAAATAAATTTAAATAAAATAAATAATTATTTAAATAAAAAGTCGATTTTTAAATAGTAACCTAGTGTTTTCACTATTCATCAAAAATTGAAAGTTTCCCGAAAAATACCAAAATTTTACCCTACGCTAATTTCGATATTCCGAATCCAAAAATGAAGTCCATTTTGAAAAATAAAATTTACAAAATTTCAAATGGTTGTTATTACTATTCATAATGGCTAGTTTTAATAATATTTTAATAGCATATCGTTGTTTAATGAAACTCGGTATTGCGTACGACGCAAGCTATCAAGGAAGGTCGTGATTGTGTGTAAAGAAAGCCAAGATAGTGTTGTGTGTAGTGAAAGATTCCTTTGATGATTTATATAAAATAAAAACAAAATATTTCTTATAAAATTCTCGGGTGTTACATCCCAAGTGTCCCTCAGGTATGGTTTGGATTTGATAATACATGAACCTATTAATTCATTTTTAAGATTGATATTACTATATTTCTTATGAATAACTCCATGGAATTACCCATGGACCTAATATTTGTTGGCATTGTTACATCATGTTCTCAGAGACACTTTCGTTCTAGATAAAGTAGGTATGGTCAGGGCTTAAGGTTTCCATCAGGCACCTAATGACCTGACAATTATTTTTGATGTTCTTGCATGCTATGCTTCTAGGTGGGTGGCTTATATGATCAGGGATACATATATTATATATTTATTTAATTCCCTTAAACTTTATCATAATAGAACTAAGTAGGGTTATGGTATTTGGGATTTCTATTAGGTCATTAGACTCACCCCTACCTATGTACACAACATGGGTTTTGGCGTACATGGGTAGCTATTATTATTTATATTAAGACACATGTAATTGTTTATGTTGGAAACATGGTACAGTTATATTAGGATGTGGAGGATATAGATTTCATAGATCGGATCATGTGGATTAAGCTAGAGGCTAGTTTATTTATTTTTAGTTATTATTCAGTATGTATATGCTAGTGTGTTATTTATTTATATATGATTCCATGTTCTATACTTCCATTATGTTATGTATTGTTTCATCTTTTAGATTGATTTTATACTTTCTATTCTGATCCATCAGGGACCTATTGGATCCTTGTTTTGTGTCTATAGGTTTTCTTGATGTCTGTTATATGGATGGGTTATGATGAATTTTTGGTAGATTCAAGCATGACCCTCAGGATTTGTTTTAGAGGTAATAGTATTCCCACGACAATATTAGTCCCTCATATCTTGTTAAAAGACTCTCGAATGTGAGGAGGTGGGCTTGAGGTCAAGTAGCATCCCTATTTGAGTTCCATTCAGAAGGCTCGGTCTAGTGAATTGCTATTTAAATTCAAATGGGGATAATGTTGGAAAAATCATAGTTCTTGTATACAGGCTTCCAGATCTGTTGAGTTTATTATAAATGGGATCTATTGGTAGTTTTATGTGATAAATATAACCTTGTAGAATTTTGTGAGAGTTTTGAGAATTATTAGAGATAGTTCCTTCAGGGGGACTCAATTAGGATAAACCACTATGGGCATGTCATAGTGACTGCCTATATAAGAATAATATAACTTAGGGTGTTTTTAGTATACCTGAAGTAGGTTCTGTCAAAATAGACACTCTCATGGAAACATTGTCACGGTCACACCATAAGGATGGTTTTATAAGTTAATGTTAGATAAAGTAATGATATGTCATAGATTTGTGACTTTGGTCAAAACACAGAAATATTTTTTACACCACAAGTAGAACCCATTAAAAAATTGTTTGCAACATTAGTTAAGTTATGTTTGAAGTGTTACATTTTGACAGGTTATATCAAACCATAAATATTTATATATATGAATAAAAAATTAAGTATGGATTTTTGAAAGGAGCCATGACACAACCATATTCCATGAATTGTTTATGTGGCATTGGTTAGTGATGGTGGGATCAAATCATGTGGCAAACTAGTTGACCACACTGGAGAGGAATTATTATTCAAAGATATTTCAGAGGATCATTCCATGATATTCAAGGAAATTAAGAATGGAATATTTCCTATTGATGGCGAGATACACATGAAACACAGATCCCCACACAACAATGACATACTTAGGGCTTGATTTTAATAATATTCATCAAAAAATAGATAAGAAAAAGTGGAAAAAATATATAAAACTTAAGAATTAATGTTCTTCAAACCATATTGGTCCAAATTTCATGAAAATAAAACCACCTTTTAATATTTTATTATGTAAGAAACAAACAATAGTAGGCTTGAAATAGAGATGAGTAAGAGAGATATAAAAATGAGTAGAACCATAGAAGCTACTGAGCACAGGGTCCTTGTTACCCCTAAATTGTATGGAATCAAACATGTACACAAGGTATGGGTGTAGAAAAAATAAATCTAGCATATAATTGAAAGAGAAAACAATAATGTCATTATAATATGAGGCTAAAACAAGAAACATAGATGAAAATAGTGATGGTAGATCAGCACTGCCAGTGTTAGGTTCTTCTAAAATAATATCCTCCACATAGTTCACTAGGGTAAATATACACACCATAAGATCAAGTAAACATGAATTAAGGACACCATTTTATAACTATATATCAACTCCTCCAAATAATGAACTCTCACTAAAAAGTAACTTTTTATTTTCAAAACACTTTTAAGAAAAAAGTGAGAAACCACCCAGATTAAACACCATAATAAATTACAGGTCCATTGAAAAAGAACTTTATCCTATTAGAAACATTATCCCCAAAATTTCTACAAGATATAGAGGATACCCGAGTGTCAGGATAATCCTCTAAGAGGTCTTCAAAATGAAATGTTAGCTTGTCCCAGGTCTACATGTACTCCTCTTGAATAATCTTCTCTTCATTGAATCCCCTAATTAATATAATGTCCCGCTTTTCAATATAAGCACTCTAACCTTCATTGGTAACCACATTTAATGGCATTCACATCTTTATGTTAGCTTCCTCATATGTGGAATTAATCACCCAAAAACTCTCCACCATCTCTTCATCTTAATGTAAATGAATCTCTAAGGATTTCCCATGGGTCGTACCTACCTCCTATAGTTTAAATGAAGCATCCTAAAGGGATGAATCCCCATGTTATGTAGGCTCATCCTGGGAAACATAGGCTTTGATATCACCATCAAGTGTCCTATCCTTTTACTTTTTGGCAGACCATGTTTCCATTGGAAGAGGTAAATATGTACAATCCTTTCTCTCTTTCCTACTACCCTTCAAACTTTTCCTCCTCCTTGGGTTTGGTGGCCCTATGTTGTGTAAATAATCATTAGAATCACTAGATGAAATATTTTCATACTCATTATTGGACACCCACTACTCATTACCCTATGGTGAAATAATTTTTTGATCTAGATCTTTATTCTACAACCCTTCAAAGAGGATTCCAAACTTAATAGCTGGAAACTCCCTCCTTAGATTGGATCTGAACAGATTCCCACCTTCAATGACATGCTCTAGTCCCTTTACAACAGATGAATCTCCATAATTTCCATGAGATCCATCTCTTCCACTACAGACACTTTTTGTGTGCACTCCATCTACATAATAAGAGGCCATGGAAGGTATAGAGCCTACATCCAAACCCTTAACTATCTCGACTGCCAGTAAGTTATCACTATCAAAATGAACAACTTCTATTAGTGTATCTTCCAAAGATTTTACAGTTAAATAGGGAAAATAACCCCATACCTGCATCACATCAGAACCCTCATGCACTGAAATATCATACATTGGATCTTCATATCACTCGGGCCCTTATGCAAGCATGTGAAAACATTTTCCATCAAAGGGTTCCCCCCAGGGACCCACATTGCACCTCCTTAACACACTTTGGAATAGCTAATTGACTCTGATTAGATAAACATTCATCAATACCCAACCCCTTGCTTCTACCTCTTAAACTAGTAGTCTTCTTATGGGAAATATTCTTATTTCCACATCTTCATGCTACCACTAGATGGCCAAATTTTTTACCATATCAACAAAAGTCAAACCATTAGTCATAGACTCCAATTTGTTTGTATAGGAACTCATCACCCTTAATAATACACACAACATTAGAAGGTATTATGGAGAAATAAATCTCCACACATATGTAGGGATAGACTGGGGGCAGAGATCTCTAGTTCTAGAGTCAGCACAAAAACAATTACCAACAAGATTCCCTAACATCCTCAAAATCAAATGATTCTGAAATAGTAATGGGATTTCCGGGGAACTAAACCAAATCATAACATTAGGGGATTATTGTATCTTGTAGAAGTCATACATCCACTAGAAGAGGTAGAACCAGAGACCATTGTAGCTCTTTGGTGCACTTGACCAAGACTTGACCATATCATCTTCCGATGCAAAGTGAATAAAAATGTGTCTGGAATCAAGAAAACCTAATATTTCTCTATACTATAATCCCTAAGACATGAAGATTCATATATCAAATGATTCCACCATAGGAAGTCTCTTCTTGAACCGAGCAAGTAGGAAAATATTTAGAAGTCTCAAAGCCTCATCGAACTCCAAGGTTAGAATCGAGAGGTTCAGAAAGACATTAATCAAATCCGAAACTTTACGGATAAGTAAAATCAGGGGGAAAGTAGGAATAAAGATGGGTTTAGAGAAAGGGTAAAATAATTATGTCACTTCCATGAAGGATGTCAGAGGTCCCTCCACTTATAGGGGAGGAGGGACCGACTCAGAATCCACCATCGTCACCATAGAGGAGAAAGTATCGTAGAGATCCCTCACATCGTATAATGACCTTCCACTGATTGGTATTATATATATAAATCACACTCTATCTCTATATATATTCTCTGAAAACTATGGAAGTAGAACTATAAAAATATGGGGGTAAAGTAGTTCCCTCATAGTAATAATGGAATAGAAGGATCCTAGAAATCGTTTACTAAAAAGCGTGGAATGTGTATAGTTGAGAGGGAGTGTAAGATTAATGATGCATGTTTTTGAAAAATATTTAAATAACATGAGTCCAATGTAACCCAAATATATGATACGTAAGAGTCTCCCCTTGCAAAATAAACTAACGCGTAAAAGAAATTCCATTTAAAAGGGTTGGTGTATAAGGTTCACCCAATGGAAAAGGTCTGATGCATAAGTTTTATCCTATAAAAAGGGATTATATATAGGGTTAACCCATGGTAATGGCCTGATGCATAAGGGTTATTGGGTATACAACATGAGTATGTAAATGTTAGTCTCATTTCTACTTCATTCTACTGAGTTATGTGAAATAAATAATCCATGTTATAAGATTCATGGAGACCTCGTGTAATAGTAATAGTAAGAAGTACCATTAAAGCAAAATCAAACTGCATATATGGTTTCATTCTACATGACTTTTTACTTTTGGTCTATCTAAATTAAATTTTGTTTTACTCTATAATGATCATAGAAAAGGTAGAGAATCAATATTTAGGGATCCTTGAGTATTTATTGAAATTAACCTTTAGTAAATTATTTAAAAAGTCTATTACTTGATTAAAATACATGTAAGTCTTTAAATAAATTCTACTCTAAATCCTTAAAGATATTAATGTCATCATAAATCAAAAATGGTAAAAATTGTATTCTAGGTATTTTAAGGATTAAATTGAATCATGGTTATGATATTATATAAAACTCATGAAGATTATGTTTTTAGGTGTGTTCATGTATTTATCACATGTTCTACCAGTGGGATTAAAATATTTAATAACATCCTTTGTCTAGTAAATTATGAATATGTTATTTCAAATTCTTTATTGATTCAATAAATAATTTTTTAAAATATTTTAAAACCATCCCTAAATTTATGAAGAATTTTTTCAATTGTCATGAATTAATTCTCCATAATAACACAATAGATCCCAAAATACCTCATTCTTAGTCTAATATGTTGTTTGGAATGAATATATGAACTCTGAAATGATGAAATTGTAAAAAACTTATATAATTCACATAAAATACATAATAGTAGTCTACATCATCTAGAAGATTCTCCATAGACACTAAAAACCCTAACATATGAGGGGATTTAGATACTCATGTTAGAGATAACATCAAATAAACAAAACTTTCAAATGATGTTCACAATGGAAATAAATAATATGAAAATAAGAATAGAATATTATAGGAATTTGTTACTCCCAAAGGTTTCTAGCTTCCTTCACAGCCCAGATTTCTCTCACAAATGATTCCTCCTCAACCAATGGATATTTATAGCATCAATTATCTATACATATTTTTTACATTATTTAGAGTTAATAATCTCTAGTCATAGGTTTTTTGTGGATGTAGATGAGATGTGGTCTTATTATTCTTTCTAAGGATCATGGTTATGTAATGAAATTGAGAAAAATGTCCAGTCCAATCTATACACCTCTCTGTGAGGTGCATTGTTCCTAGGTGATTCGATATGGTAAGATAAACCATGTGTTAACCATGTAATTATCATTTTACCTTAAATATTTTCCCATGATTCCTAGGTGATATCAAATGATTAGATAAATCAAGATGGAACCACATGATAAGAATTATCACTTTATTTTCATCCTCACATAGTTTCCTAGGTTGGGGTCAATGGTTTCTATGTTTTAGTAGAAATTGTATACAGTAGAAAATGTTCTTGAAAACCACTATTTTTTCACCAAATTTCCCAGTTCATGATAAATATAGTGAATTCTTAACTAAACACCCATTTTCAACTATTAAAACACACTATATCCATAAACAAATGATATATAAATGTATTACCCATTTTCAATTTAGAATTTATTATCAAATTGGCATTTTCATAATACTACATCAAACTCCCCAACAATTAATCAATTATTTTTTCCCAAACACATATCTAAAAAATCACTCCAAAGAGGCCATAAAATATGGTGGTATAAATATCATAGATTATATTAACCAAATGATCACATGTTTTGAATGATTAAATATTGAGAATCCAAGATGACCCATTCATGACTTACCAATTCCCAATGAAATAAATCCATGTAGGCTCAAGTTAATTTTTTATGTTACCTTTCTTAAATCACTAAAAAGTTTAGATCCAAAATATCTATTAGTTAATTAAAATATACCCACTTCATCTATTTTTTTCTTTTCATACACATTGGCTGGATTAACATGGTTTTCATCAATGCTAAACAGTGGGTGATAACTTTTATAGTTCATAAAACCTAATTGAATCGAAACATTGAATAATAAAGGTGATTCATTATAATTTTGGGTAATTATTTTTATATATCATGTTTTTGTTGATATGAGATACTAGAAATGAATTTTGGAACCCAGTTTTTTTAAATAACTCACCTTGATGAATTTCAAAATTATTCAGGATATCATGAAATTAATACAACATAATAAACACTAGTGTGGTATCAATAATCTCATATAACCATGTCCCCATAATACATAAATAAAATTCCATTCGATGAATTGTCTTAATTTAAATTAATCCATCTTTAATTAGAATGTTTTAAGATAAAAAATTAAATAACTATACCTTAGTTTTTTATTGTAACTCAGTAAACAAAAATATTTATCCATCCAAAATATGTAAAATCTCAAAATAATTCACCCAATGATATAATCATTAAACTAATAGGAATGTTTGATATTTATACTAAACCTTAAATTATCTCTAAGTAAAAAAATTCATCCTTGGTAGTGGAAAGATAATAATCGAATGGGGTTCCCAAAAATGAAGTTCCCTCCCCTACACATAAGACTGAGCATGTTCCTCAATGATAATATAAGGTGGGAAATGGTGAGAAAGGAAAATGCATGAAAGGGGAGTGGGTAAATAATTTAAATTTGTAATTACATAATCTATTGAAATATAAAATCATTGGATTGTAAGTTAATGGAAGGAAGAAAGTTTGTGTGGGACTTACCATTCAAAAAAAGGTGGTGTGCAATTACCTTTTGGGAGGATGAGTATGCATTAAAAAAGATCATTGGAACCACATGCTACCTTGATGATAAAATAAAAAAAAAGTGAATCAATGATATCGTCATAGTTAATATGGGAGGATTAGAAACAACATATGATCTTAGGATTGAGAAGACTGAAAAATTTAGTAGTAGAGAAATATGGGTAGAAAGAAACAGTACTGTTAATATGATTGAAACATAGTATAAGGGTAAAGAAATTGGCATTGAAAAATGGAAACAAGAATTGAAATGATCAATCACATCCTTTGGGAGGACCTAAAATATTATTCTTAGAAAGTATCCTAGCAAGCCTAATCTCATGTTGGTTAACTATCAAAATCAATAAACATACTTGATATCTCATTAGAATCACATGTTGCAACACCCATCGAGGAATCGTCGGCCCTGCAGTCACCTGAGACACCCCATGATATGAGTTAATCATTGGATTCCAATGAGGTATATGTAGAGACACAACTAAAGTATTCACCTCCCAATATATATAATTAAGGGTATGGTTCAATAAGGGAAAATTATGGTCTAGTGTTGGGAGGTCCTACTGGTGGTTTCCTTCTCACTATCACCTGATGAACTAAAAAAGTAAATCGAACAAGACATACTGATATTATATTTTTTGGATATTAAGATTTTACAATGGATAGAAGATGGGGGAGAATTAAATTTTTAAAATATAAACTAATACAAAATATGAAATCGTATTAGTCAAAAATATTCCACACATAAGTCGTCTGATGATCAGATTGTTTGTATCAGATTAAAAAATCATCTAATAAATCCATTTATTAGAAATATTAAGAAACAAAATTCTAATCTGAATGCATAATAGAATTTAAACATGTATAAATCAGTATAAAAAAAGAATATATCAAATTAAGAATGACTTATAATATTTATAAAAGTAATTCAACTCTTTAACCTTAAGTGTTAAAAAAGTAAGAAATCATAACATAAGATATCTATAGTATTAAACTTAACTATAAAGGTCTATATTTCCACACCAGGATTGAAATTTATATAATGATCAGAATGTATTTATCTTCTAAAACACTAGAATCCCTTTATACGAAGTCTGACATTAGCTTTGTCTTCCAAACCTCATAATCCCTTAATCCGATGGATTAGATTCACCTATCCTCCAATCCACAAAATCCATTGATATAAACCATGATCATAAAAAGAGAATAAAAAAGAAAATTATTATAATAAATTTATAATCCTCACATGGATTTCTTAGAACTACAACTCTCTAAGAAATTAAAAATCATGAGTATGATATGTTTAGGAATTTAAAAATATTAGAAATATTGAGTTGAAAAATGAATCATCCCTGAGATCCTATAAGTAGATCAAATTTAAAGGAAAATATTCACAAATAATATTGCTACATTGGTTTAAACAACCTTGGAAAACATTCAATTGACATATCATAATGATATTGATCTTTGTCTTAATATAAAAACATGGACTATACTTCATTGTCTAATGTCTTTTTTTGGTAGCACCATTATAATGTTGTGTTATATCTGATAGAAAAAATTCAAATTACTATATTTATAAACTATTAATAGTTTGATGGACTATTATATTATTTCTCAATAACATGAAATGAACAACGGTTAATCTGATGGATTAGAATTGTTGTTATTTTAATGTTTATAACTTCGTCCACCCTGATAAAAAGAACACTATTCAAACTACTGGTCAGAACACTAGTTAATCTATTATACCATATGCACGTTTAGCCTAATAGATCATGTTGAATAATAGTAAAATGGTTATATTAATTTTATATTATAACCATTCCTTTATTTAGTAAAAAATTATTTTTTATATAAAAGTATTCAACAACGCTTGGGATGTATAATATAAGTAAAATAGAATTTTATGAAAGTGTTAAAATATTTGTGTTTTCAAAACAAATTAAAGGAAAAGTAGAAAGTATATCTTTCTACTCAATAATCTCCCCCTTTTTGGAATGTAAAAAACAAACAAAAAGAAAAAAATTGAAAAACATACAACCCATTATTCTTCTATGGTCATTGAAAATAATCTATATATAAAATATATCATCTCTTATCATATATTAAATCCCATAAGTTTATGAATTCTTTGTGATCTGATAAAAATTAATAACTCGGATTACCCCCCTCAAAAAATTATCCCCCTTAGATATATTTCTTCACTTGGATAAAATCACACCTTAAAAAAATTATCTTAAATTTCTCCCACATTGTTATTTAAAAAAGGAAAGGAAAAGTAGTATAATATCCTTGAATATTATGAAATAAATATGAAATAATTGTATTGGAATTAATATTCATAAAAATTCAGAAAAATAAAAATTCATCTAAGCTAAATTTGAAAACATTCAGATAGAAATAGTTTTATAATAAAGTTATTCAAACTAAACTTAATTAAAAAGTAATAATTACTTCAAGAGTTCAGTAAAGAAATGTTAATTATTTCTTATATAACTTCTTGAAAATGGAATTGATCTCCTTAAAATATTTTTTATCCTTCTTGGTATCATCTACTAAAGACTAAATAATTATCATTTATCCCTTTATCACTGAAATCCTCTAATTCTATGCTTTCAGAGTTAGAATCTATTCACAATTATTTTTATTTTTTCCCTCAAACTAAGAGACTATTATTAAAAATAAAAGAAGATAAAATTATACTCTTTAAAATTATGAATCTATTATTTAAACTATTTTACTTATTTATTTTAATTTTCTATCATATGCCTAAATTTTTTTCAACAAAAATCATTCTATCTGATACGTCATTTGACATCTTTTCAAATAAATCATCAATTTCAAGAGAATCTTTCTTCCCTTTTACAATATTATCATCTTTATCATTAAAATCATCGTAAACATACCTATACCATTTGATAATCTGATTAAATATTTTCTCATTTGCCTTTTATGTACCTTTAAATTTTTATATTTCAACCTCATTTTGGATCACAGATTTTATCAACAACTTTAGTGATTCCAATTTTTCATTATTAATTTTTCTTAATTTGTTTATATCTTTCATCTATATTAAGAAAATATGGTATTGAATAAAAAAAATCTTCAAGTATAATAGGTTTAATTAATACCTTGAAGTTCTATTATGGCAGATGAGTCGGAATACTCCAATAGAGAATTTGAAATACAAGGTCAGGAAGGTCTAACATCTAGATTCTTTTATTATTTAACTTTTGCATACTCTGATACTTATACAATATAAACATATTTATTTGTCACAACCTTGTATAATACTCTATCTTGTGATTGTTGGGCCTCAACTTATTCTTTTAATAATGATTTAAATTCAACTAAAACATCAAACCTAGGATTCTTATCTAAATTGAAATCAATCGGTGTAGATGTTGAAGATGAATCTGAGGAGCTATCATATTCCTTTATTTCTTACTCTATTTCTATTTTATATTCTTATTCTACTTCTTCCTTTTCTTCTTCGAGTTCTCTTTATAATTTACTTTTAGTTCTATTAACATTTCACCATCATTATGAACTGATTTTTTTCCTTCTTCCCCATTGAATTCTTAATTGATTTTTTTGCTGATAATTGAACAAATTTTTTATAATGAAATTCTTTAATATTTTCTTTTCCTTTTACCTTATATTAAACTATTGTAACAACTAATTTAACTACTAATGTTTATAAAAAATCTAAATTGGAATCATTAAGTGTATGTTTAGTATGCATAATAGTTCTGGACTATTGAACTTGTTATAAAATTGAAATAGATGTTAATGATATATGTGGATCTTATGATTCTCGTTAAACTCCTTTCAGCAACCATTCCATCATCCTTGGCTCAAAAAATATTTTCTTTTGTTTCTTTTTTTCTTGGCCTATTTTAACTCATATGTGGTTTTGGTCTTTAATGCTAAGGATTCTTATTTATCTAGTCCAAAAGTACAATCCCCGAGTTTCTTTTAGGAATTATGATCCATGAGCTTCTTGAAATCATAATATAATTTTTTATTTATTTAATAATTTAAGTGGTGAAGTGCATACTATTATCTATTCATTAAATAATTATTTTTGTTTTACTAGTTTGGGATCAGACACTCCATTTTCTATTTTATCAAAAAAAATTAACATATAATTAATGACCAATTTCATCTCAGTCATTGTTTCCTCACCAATGAGGGAAACCTTTTAATATAAGGAATATGATTAGTTCTTGATTTGAAATTTTTTAATAAATTTACCTTAAATATTGTTTATAAAACAAGGAAACATAATAAATTTTTACATCATTAATTCCTTCCTAATAGATTCTATAGAGAGAAACAAAAACATTATATAATAATAAGCCTCCAGTTAATGAGAAAGTCCAATATAACGATTTTGAGTACATTGATAGTATCTCTATGTTTCATTCTTTATATATGGTACCCTTTAATCAAAATGGTAACCACTCTAACTTCTAAAGTCTTTTGAAAAATATTATAAATCTTTTTGAGGAAGAAAACAATGAATCTTATTCTCTCAAATTATCAAAACTACCAAGCTTCTCCAAAATCTTGTGAGATGGTATATATGCTTCATCCGCCAAGGGTACTTCCACTAAGTCAATAACTTATTGATCTGTGAGTTTATAACTTTCACTCAAAATATTGAAAACAATTACTTAAATGTGTTATTCTATATTAAATTTCACTAAGTCATAGAATACCCAAACAATCTCTAGATAGTATAATTGCAAATTCTCTTTCTCAATGCATGTATTTTACTAACACTAAAACTTAATATGTATTTTCAATCGATATTAATATTTTCAAAATCATTTTTCTCAATTATTCTTTTCCTAACACTTCTCTCTTCACAAATTCTTCAGCAGAGGCCATGATACTAAAGTAGATACCAAAACATAGACTTAGAAAACTGATTAGATGAGTGGAAAAGTATGGGACTGAGTAATAAAATTGGTGGAAATAGTTTACAATAATTTCTGAAAAAAAAAAGTTATGGGACACGTATACCCCACCCTTATATATAGGCATGGAGTAGATTTTTCATATTATACAAAATCCAATACCTTATATTAAAATATATTATCTGATCTACTGACTAAGATATAATCCATGAATGATGTAAAATTAATTCTGATATATTTGCGTTTTTAGAGAAAATTACTCATGGGATAATTGTTATGTCCAATTATATAACCTTTTAAAAAAAATTAAAAGTATATAAAATAATAAAATGTAAAAAAACAATGACAAACTAAAGTAACGGGTAATTATAAAAACTAAAAGATACAAAGAATTCCATTTAGAGTAGAATTTTACTTTTTGCATGAGTAACCTTTTATTATTGGTTTTTAAAAATAGAAGTTTAATCTGATTGATTTTTTTATTAAATATAGTGTTTGAATTAATTTTTAAAAAATTTGAGTCTAGAAAACTAAAAAATTGACTCTAAAATTTTTTATAATTTCATTACAGTCAAAACAATTGGTGTAAAAAAAGAAAAAATAAAAAATAAAAAAATTTGGAAACAAAAGTTTTTTAGAGAAAAAATATTTTAGAAAGCTAAAGGTTTTTAGAAAATCAAAACATGCGTGCTTTCCCATTGACAAGGATTTCATTAATGTGAAGAGATTGATAAACATGAAGTAGATATTAATGATAATTAGTTATAAATCATTCAAAGATTCTTTTTGATATATTTAAATGTATCCAAACTAAGGGGTTTAGTAAAAAAATCAGAAAGTTGTTCTTGCATTCTGATTAATTGTAAAATGATATCTCCTTTTAGTATGTGATCTCAAAAGAAATGGTATCTTATATATACATTATTTTTATGTGAGTGATGTGTTGGGTTTCTACTTAATCCAATAACACTTTTTTTATCACATAATATTTTAGTTTTAGTTTAAATCATGTTGTAGTATGTGACAGTGTGTTGCATCCACTGTACTTGAGCACACCGACATACAGCTACCAAATATTCAGCTTCTTCAATGGAAAGTTATACTGAGTATTGTTTATTATAATAACATGAACTTAAAATTTATCATAATAAATTAAACGTTCCATGAGTTCTTTTTTCTATCCATTCTATACCCACCAAAGTCAGTATGTGAAAAACATTTTAACTCAAAATCATTTCTAGAAGAGTAAAATAATCATAAATATATAATTAACTTATACTGATGAAAAATTACTTTTATAACTTTATGGTGGGACTATTATGTATTTACATGATATTTATAACATAATAATATGGAAAAAATAGATCAAAATGACTAACTATTAAGTAAAGTAAAATTATAATCATTCCTATAAAGTTATTTTTGATCAACTTGTTTTATAGCTTCATCAATATCTAAAGTTTTTGAGGTTCTAATAATAGTAGTAATAATTTTAGTATTTTCATATCCATATTTTTTAAGAATATTTTTTATATACTTATGTTGAGATAAAAAAGTTCCATCAGTTTTTTTTGAAATATGAAAACTTAGAAAATATGTTAACTCGCCCATTATACTCGTTTAAAAATAAGATTTCATATGTTCTGTAACAGAATCTATTAAAGACTTTTGATTTTATATAAATAAAATTTGAACAACATATATTTTTCCAATAATGTTTTTTATTAACTTCTTTTATAAAAATAGTGGGATATATAGCTCCCGTAATAAATTTTGTTTGTAACAAAAATGTAGATAACCTGTCATACCAGGATCTTTGGGCTTCTTTGACCCCGTAAAGTTCATTGGTAATTTAAACAAGCTTTGGATGTATTTGATTTTCAAAATCATGGTGTATTTATACACTAACTTTTTACTAAACATATTCATTAATTAAATCACATTTCCCATCCATTTAAAATAGTTTAAAATTTAAGAATGTTGCATATGATAGAATTATTCATACAGATTCAAGTCTCTCTACCTATACATATGTTTCTTTATAATATATTACCGCTTGTTGATTGTAACCCATATAAATAAGTATATATCTATTTCAAAATAGTATTCCATTTTCATTACATTTTTTTTGAAAGAATCAGTTTACTCTACTTACAGAAGTATATTTAGTTCATTCAACCATGGTCTAAAATTGATTCCGTTAAAATTCACTGAGTTCATATTACATGGATTTTATCCAATCCTCATCACCTAAAGTCTTGTTATTATTCTTAGGATCGAATTGAGATAGAAATGAAAACAAATCAAATTCCTTTCTCAAAGAACTTCTAGTCATTACTGGTTGATCTACATCACCAATGATATTATCACTCAGATGATTCCTAAAAAACAAATGATTTATTGGATTTAATAAACTCTTTTATTCAAAAATATATTGAAACTATTATTTAGGTATAACTTCAAAAATATATTCTTCATTTTCTGTCTTATAAGAATAAATTTATTAACTAGGTTAAAAATTAGTTCTTGAAATAACATAGAGAGTTTTATTATAAAAAGTATTATTAATACTCTATTTTTTATATAATGGGTAGTACTAACTATTTCATCCCAAAAATGATTAACAACTTAGTATTCACTTGGAATGGTTCTAGTAATTTCTTGAATAATTCTATTTCTTCTTTCAACTACACCATTTTTTCAGTTGATTTCTAGGTGCCGAAAAATTATGCACAATATATTTTTACAAAAAAAATGTTTCAAAATCAGAATTTAAACTTGATCTACCATGATCACTATGAATATTTATCAATGATAGGTTTTCTAATTTTTTAAACTGGCTAAAAAAGTTTTAAAACAACTAAAGGATTATGATTTATTTTCTAGAAAATAAACCCAAGTATATATAGTGTAATCATCAACTAAAATACATACAAAGTATTTTCCATAGATACATCAATTTTTTCAAACTAAATAAGTTCTTATACACTAACAGTAAAGAATAAAAAGTTTATACATCATAACCAATATTGTTCTTCCATTTTACAAAGACAAGGTAATTCTTGGATTCTAATTTCTTTGAATTTTGAGTATATACATTCTCATTCCAATTGGAATATTGAATAAACTCATCCTTTTAACTTTGAATGGTAATTTTATAATTCTTGAATTTCATAAGATAAACCTTGTCATGTAATTTTATTATGTTAACAAGGTTGTTCTTAAGTACTATAACAAATATAACTTTGAAATTAAAGCTTTTTCAAGAAGTATAATGTTACATATACCAATAATTTCCCCTTGAGTATTATCTATGAAAGGGACTTTACCACCTTTCATCGTTATAATATTCTTAAAGAAATATTTTTTCCCAGTAATATGTCTGGAACAAAGATTATCCATGTGCCAATTTTTTTTTGATACATTATTTTTTTTCCTAAATTCCCAAACATAAGTGTTTTAAAACCCAAACCTTCTTGGGATCTCTATTATCCGAAATTATAATAGTAGGTGTCCACAATGTTTCAAAATTACTACATTCAAAAAAATTCATTTATTTTAAAAATTATTCTTTATGAAATCCTAATAACTTAAAATTATTTAAAAAATATATATTCCAGTTCCCACCATTCTTAAATTTAGGGCAAAACGAATAACTTTTGGATGAAAAATAGTTATTACTAAAAATAGGTTTTGTTAATAAAAACAATTTTTGAAATATCTCAATGTGGTCTAATTTTTTATACATTTTATCAAAGTTTTCCTATACATTAGTAAACTTATAAAAAAGTTTCTTCAAATTATGAATTTTTTATTTTAGTTTTATAACTATGTTTTTTTCTTTGTAGAATTAGTATTTGAACTACGTTTTACAAGGTCACTTTGTAGACTATTTTCCTAAAAAATAGATTTCTCAAGATCATTTAAAATAATATCTTTTTGAGAATTAGATTTACCGAGATATTAATAAATATATGATATTTAGATAGTTAAATTATAAAATATTGAATTTTCTATCACTGCTTTGTCTTGAGCATTATCATGTTTTTCAGAAATCATGCATTTTTCATTTTAAAGATGTTTTGAAAATAATGAAACTTATTCAAAACATCGTAAAGTATTGTAATCATCATCATATAAAGAAAGTTATTCTTAAAAATATGTATAACTATTTTTTAAATATAATCATGATAGTTTCCATTCATGGTAATATTACTAAGAGATTTAAAAGTTATATTAGCCTTAATGAATTTGTTAAAATTCAGTATTTCTCTATGGAATCTCATTTTTTTTGATCCTCGACTTCCATTGTCTGATGAATCATAAAAATAATTATCTCCTCCATTGGTACTCCATGTATTTAAAGCTTTCATAATTTTTTAATATTGTTCTTATTATAATTTTTATAATTCTTATATGAATTCCCTTCCTTCTTATCTTTCCTTTTTAAATTAGGAAAATCTGGTCTAATATGTCCATATTTTTGGGAATATCACTTCAAAAGACTCATTTTGGTCAATTTTGTCCTTATATATTTTCTTATATATTTACCGAAAAATATTTTTTGAATAATCGTTTTTATCCTCATAGAAATATTACACTATTCATTTATAGTTTTTTTATGAAATAATATCAGATTCAACTATCACAATCTTATTTTTAGATGATTTATAAAAAAATGGAATGTTGAGCTTTAATAGGAACAGTTGATATAGTTACGAAGGAAACTCCTCCATTTTTCTTTTTCTGCATTTCGATATACCTTTTTAGAATACCCTCATACAATATAAGGGTTTCAATAAGGCCATCAAGAGTAAGATTATCAATCCATCGTGTTTCTTCCAAAGTAGTCCTTTTAGATTATCATTCATAAGGCATGATCTCTATAATATTATCAACTAAAATATAATCATTGATTTATTTCTATCAAAGAGATTTAAAACTATTTAAATTTTTCATAAACCTTTGATGAATCTTATATACTTATTTTATAAGTATAAAACAAAAATATTGATAATCAACTTTGATTATAGCTATTATTGTTTTAATGACTTTAGAAGTTCCAAAATGAGTTAATTATAAATTCTTGAAAACAATATTAGCATATTCATGTGAAGAAATATAACTATATATATTTATTGTCATAGTTAATAATAGAGTGTTCCTTACTATATAATTCAGTTGATATTCTAGATTTTACTGAATAGTAAAATATGTTACCTCTCTCTCTGTAATTTTTTAGTTTCCAGCCAACAATTCAAAATTTTCAAATCCATTTTTTATCAAAATAGTATTCATCTAGTCTCTCTTATATTCATTATAATTTTCATTAATATTAGGTGGTATACTCATAATCAAATTTTCATGGGTACCAAAATTTAACCATACTATCTATTAGAAAATAGAAACTCCTTCCTACAAAACATGTTAGTGTGACAACAATTTTTAAACAGAATGTTTATAAAAACATAATAAATATAAAGTAGATTAAAAAATTAAGTAATCCACAATTATAGTAGTATATTTTACTTTGATACCAATTTTTGGATCGTATGTGTTTATAATGGCTACTAGAGGGGTGAACTGTAGTTTAAAACATAAAATAATAAAAAACAAAATATATATTTAGTCAAAAATATCAAAAATAGAATTCATCTGTTGATTATCGAGTTTGTATCGGATTTGGAATTCATTTGAAAAAATAGATTATTATGAAGATTATTAAAAAAACTTTCTATGTAAATTCATTGTAGAATGTAAACTTGTAGGAACAAATAAAACATAATATCTTAACAAATTAAGAATGACTTACAAGATTTATAAAATAAATTCAAATCTTTAACCTTAAGAGTTAAGGATGTCAGAAATCCTAACATAAGATATCCACAGTTTTAGAAATTTCTGTAAAGGTCTGCCTTTCCACACTATGAAAGGACTTGAAATGATGATCGTAATGGATCTATCTCAATATGAAGATCAACATTAGCTCTATCTTCCTAACCCTAAAATCCCTCTATCTGATGGATTGCATTCACCTCTCTTCCTATACCCAAAATCCCTCAATATAAACAATAATTGAGAATAGAGAATATAAAAGTAAAATTGTCACATGAATTTACAATCATCACACAGATTCCACAAAACTATAACTCTCTATGAAATCACAAACCGTTAAAATAATATGTTCAGGAAAATAAAAATCTCAGACATGTTGGTTTGAAAAATGCATCAACTCCTAGATCTTGGAATGACCTCCAATTTTTAGGTAAATATTAAATTGTCCTATTTTTTAGTTTGTTGAAAAACACTTAGATAGATTTCTCTGGAAAACTCATAGTGATCAAGGTCTTTGTCTTTAAATCTAACCATGAACTGTACTTTATTGTACAATTTCATTTTTTTGGTAGCACCACAATAGTGATATTAAGAGTTTAATCTAATAGAAACAATTCCAATTTATCTAATTATAAACTTTGAACAATATGATGGACTATTCTGTTGTTTTTCAACCCGATGATCAAAAAAAGTTTAATCCAAGGGATTGAAACTATGGCCAGTTCAATGGTTGTGACTTTGGTTAGTTTGATTAATAGAAAACTAGTCTAAATATTGGTTAGAACACTAGTAAGTCTGATTTATTGGATGCACCTTTAGTCTGATAGGTTATATTGAATAATAAAATAAAGATTATGTTCATTTAATATTAGAATCATTCCTTTGTTTGGCAGAAAATTATGTTTTCTAAAAACAATATTCAAAAAATGGGATGAATAATGTTATCAAAATATAATTTGAATAAATTTCAATGTTTTTGTGATTTTCATAAATAAGGAAAGGAAAAGTAGAAAGTATAACTTTTGAATCAAAAATCATTAGTTTCACTAGAGGTAATGGTTTTTATAAGGGGTTCCTTATAGGGAGGGGTGGTAGGGGTAAGGGTAGTTTGGGTAGTATGGTTGTTATATGGGAGGAGGCCTAAGAAGTTTCTAGATAAATTGAGTAGGTGACCTATCTATGTGGGGTATGGTGAAAATCCTCATACATCTTAGGGCCATCCTCATGTTAGGGAAAAACCTCATCACCCTCTTTATACACCTAAAATTAGGAACCCAAAGATTTATATTGATATCCATCAAATTTTTGCATTCACATGAATAAAAATATACTAAGATAAAAAGGGAGAGGAAGTATAATCTTCATGAATTCCTCTTTATCAAAAATGCTTTGTAGACACTCGGCCCAGAGTATGATATATGGGCCACCAAAAATTCCCCCTTTTAGAATAGTGGGCATGTGTATGATGGGTTATGTTCATAATAATTCCAAGTTATCCCATGACCTAAAAACATATAATCAATCATAATAAGGTCCTATAGAGAATTATTAAACTCATAATACAAGTACATGGTTGGGTGGGTAGTGAGGAATTGATGTAGGATTTGGTGCTTTGATGTCTATAAAATCGAGTCTTTAGTAGTATGACAATTAAAAATACATCATGGTTGGGATATTTATGCCCAAAATTTTGAGGTTGCATCTATTTATGTGGATAGTGATGATTTATAAAACAAATATGTGTCCAAAAATTATTTTATATATAACCCAGTGAGTGATGTAAATTGGATGAGCAGTAGGTCATATTGCCTCTTGAGGAGTCAAAATGTGACATTACTATATTTTCCAAAATAAAATTCTCATCAATCAGATGCCTCTAATTATAATGAATGGTGGATTCAAATCAAGTATTGAATCATTATAGGTTGGTCTAAAAACCTAATAGACCTCATTAAGTTAAACCATATTCATATAAGTTTGGAGTATGTCATATATTCTAGGCATCATAAGATATTGGGGTTAAATAATCAGTTGGAAAAAACCATCCATGTAGAAAAGATTCAAAAACACTAGTTCTCATGTTTTTGGTAGAACTGGAGGTGAGGAAAAAATAAATTTCTAGAACAAGATTGGAGGTATCTTTTAGAATATATAGTGTCCATGATGGATTTTTTGGCTTATAGAATGTCACAACATGCATCTATCAAAACAAAATTTTACATAATTTACAAAGTAAAAAAAATTATAATTGAATCAAATCATAGAAACCATAATATAATATCATGGGAAACCTAAACCCGTTTAGTTTTTTGAATAAATTTTGGGGTTCAAAAATAATTGTTACTAATTGTGTGTACAATGGGTAATTGTAGAATTTTTTCATGAAAACCCATGAAAATCATGGGAAGAAATAAAATGAAATAACGAATAGAAATAGGAGAGGGGAAGAATAGGGTTGGTTTAAACCTAAAGGAAGAATAAAATAAAAAATTGAAAAAGAAGTGGAAGAGGAATAATTAGAAGAAGAGAAAGACCATTCCAAGGTTTTATCACACCAGAGCAAGGGGATATATAATTGAGGTAAAACTGGGAAGAGAGAAATAGATTAAGGGGGTCCATCACACGGGTGAGGCATGGTTATGGGCTAAAAATAGTTTACTTTTGGGTTAGTGGAAATAAATTCTTGTGGGTGGGGTTAAACATTTTTCTCAGTTACATAGCATGGTTTCGTAACCCATGTATAAACTATATGATTTCTATGGGAATGTAGAAAATTATTCTCATAAGTCCACCATGAAAGGTTTTGTTACTAATTCTCTAATCATTAATCATTATTAGTACATGTTCCCAAAATCGCACGGTAATGGTACATAGTTTTTTAAACCATGCACCAACCATTCGGTCTGCTCTGGTTTTAGAATTTACTTCCCATCCCATTTTAAAAATATTGTAATTTCCCTTGAAAAAAAATTTAATTCCTCAATGGGTTTAAAATATATTAATACTTATATACTAATTATCATGAGATATACATGATGAAATTGAATCACAAATCACTTACATCATATTCATCCAAAAACTAAAGCACACAAAAATTAAAAACAAACAATCCTTAAGTCCTAAATCAGTCAAACACCCCAAAAAATAAATATTTATTATTTTTTATAAAATAATGGATTATCTCCTCATGAGTGATACATTTTAAATTTCAAGTTACACATACATAGTCCTCTAAGTAACTAAAGTAAATTGTGTAAATTATTCACACCATGTTGATTATCTATAAATTTGGTTTGAAGAAATTACCATTCACTTTGAATGTTTTCTAATAATATTATTCGATCATTACATTATCATGGTATAAGTTCTTGATCACAATAAATGGTTTTGGATATTAATACCATATATTTCATTGAAAAGTTCTCAAACATGTATTAAAAAGTTGTTTTTTATCCCCATGTTGGATGGTCTTCTAGGAAAGAATGTGATCATGGACCACCATAGTATTTTCCATATAAATTGAGGCATTTTCATATACATCCCTCCAAATTATTTCATACTTGGATACTTGTAAATTTTATTTGTCTTTGACAATCTTGGGATAAAAATTTATTTCTTTTACCACATAATATTTCTTATAATATAATTCAAAAAGAAAAATCCATTCCTTTCTGTAAACCAACCAGAAATGAGACATTCTCTTTGAGTCTTAAATACTATCATATATTCTTTTAATGTGTCATAAATATTCTTTTCACTATCCTTACATTAAGATCAAACTATTTTTTATAAAAATAATTTTAGTTCCCTATTAAAAACATCTAATTATGAACTTATTTGGGGGGAATAAGGTGTGCTTGTCTTGTAATTTACTCTACATTTCGGAAGCACATTTCTCAACATTAAGTTATCAAAATGGGTAATCTTATCAATGAAAAGTACTTGGGGAACTCCAAAATGGTTGAAAATATTCTTATTGAGGAATGAAATGATGATCTTGGTTGTGTTGTGTGCTCTAGTGGCGGATTCCACCCATATGTATATGTAGTCCACACATACAATAATGTTTTTGTTTCCATAATATAGTGGGAATGACCCCATAAAATTGATATAATAAAAATCAAAGATTGATTCCTCTAGAATAGGGTGTTGTGAAATTTCTACTTAGCATCAAATGTTGTTCATTCATTGGGATCTATCACATCATAAGGTGAAGTTCAAAAAAATAATGAGACATGTTCTAAAAGAACCTAGATTATAACATAATGGATATGGTATAGTCTGGGCCATGATTTCCCTCATATGTGGATGAGTTAAAAAACTAAAAAATCCCATATACCTCTGAATCTGCCATGAAAAGGTGGAAAATACCATCTCGACATGATCTTTCTAAAATAATGCTTCACTAAGACAAGGATCTTTTTTTATTTCTGGGATGATATATTGGTGTGTTACATTATCATAGAGAAATAATTGACAATATCAATGAACTATGGTCGATGTGTCTCTATCAACATCAATATACATTAATCTAGGAAATAATCTTGGATTTCTCTATCATATTCCTCTTGAAGGTGAGGTAATTCTATGTGAGATAATTGATCAGCACCAAGGTTCTTTCTCCCCTTAATTTCACTAATTTATAAATCAATTTCCTAGAGTAGTATCACTCATCAAATTAATCTTATATTGGTTCCTTTTCTATTTGAGATTTATTTAATGGTGACATTGTCTATATAGAAAATTACCTTTCAAAGCATCAGATATAATAGAAATCTATCAAATTCTAAAATCATCACTATCTTATCTTTATATATGGTGGATTAATTTACTTGGGACTAATTTAATTCATGAATTTCATAGTATATTGACTTAAATATACACTAAAATCCTTATATAAGGACTACGCCCATGGAAAAATCTCTTACATATCACATAAACTCAAATGGATCATTCCAATATATTGAAATCATGATAAAGGCTTAAAAAAGCTCTTGTTCAGTAGATGAAATTATTTGACACATTCCTAATCAAACTCATTGAGATCATATTTATTTCAATGATTTATCAATGGTTAAAGGATATTTGATAAATCTATGACAAACCATAGGTTGGGGCCCTCATTCCTAAGGAATAATTGAGTTTCCTAGACTAAAGTTAGAATTGATAAATTAGTGATCACTTAAATCTTTACCAAATAAACTTCAATTCCTCTCCTAGAAATATTATAACAAAAAACTATTATATGTTACACCAAAAATGACACTTCTATTAATTTATTACAAGATTGGTTTATTCAGATCTCTTCAAAACTGTCTCCAAGTTATTCAATAATATATGAAATGAATTTCCATAAATAGAAAAAGTAAATGCTAAGAATACCAAAATATGTACACTATATCATGTATTGTAAAAATTTTACAATGTTTGAATGTATTTGGAGTGTTTCACATGTCTAACAGAATTCGGTGATGAAACAATTTCATACAGAAATGTGAAGGTGATTTTATCTCGATATTCAGAAGCTTTATAAATTTAATTTTATCATGAATAACCATCCAACCATCCAAGAAATAATAGGAATTTTTCCCACTAAATTTTATAAAATTTGATCCATGATGGTAAGTGTAAAATGATCTATTAAAGTTTCAATATTCAATATGAAATTGTACACACATACTTCTTATACTATGAGAATATTCTATGGGAATTAGCTCTTTCTTCTCATTTTTGACCACTGTAATTCAGCACTTATTAGGTATGAATTGTAAGGGACTCACCCACAACCTATCTTATACTAGATATATTATTCTTATATAAAAAATCTTAATCACCTCATTCTTTAAAACCTCTTTCATGGGGGGTTTTATCCTTCACTGTGGTTTTCTATGTGTCTTATCTTTTTATTCTAAAAGAACTGTATGGGTTTTAATTATATGTTTGATCCATTTAATATATGAAATGATCTATCCAATATCTTTTTTCCTTATTTTAAGAAGTTTTAATAACTCAACATATTAATCAATAGTGCGGTAAGTGATTAAAATGGGAAAAAATATATATTCCTCCCCAAAATAGCCATATTACAGTGATGATAGTAATTGAGGTTCCCTTAAAAATGAAGGAACCAAGGGTATACCTCTTACCCTCCCAAAGCTATCCAAAAAAATTTCACACTGCTAGTAACAACCACCCTAAGAAGATACAAACTACCCTTGTTCTTATTTTATAACTAGCTAGAATTTAATATCACCATTCTATTAGAATAATTTTAGATATACCATATCAAATTCATTGAATCACTAGGAGTTTTATAATTCTTAAATAATTAATCAATCATTTTAGTCTACAAGATAGGATTGTTTTATAGCCTTGAGAATGTTCTATGATACCATTTCATCTCTCACAAAAAATATAAACTCCACTTTATTGATGACAATTAACACATTTTCTATTGAAATGGATAGTATCCCCAATATCAACAACACATCGCCATCTTCTTTCATATCATTAATTATGATGTTAGTAAAGAAACAAATTATCAACTATTAACAATATATCTTCCAAAAGTCCATTGGGATACTTGATTGATCATTTTAATAATTGGAGTTCCAAGGGAGTTAGCTTCAAAACATTTACTCCCAATTCAATAAAGACTCTAAAAGGAATAATATTAATACTATCTATTAAGTCAAATAGATTTTTCCCAAAATTTTGTGGGTTGACTATTCATATAATAGTAAAACTTATAGGATTGTGAAATTTAAAGGCAATAAAAAATTGAATTTCTACTGAGAATTCTTTATTGATGGTCATGGTGCCCATATTCTCCGTATTCATTTTTTTAATCATACATCCTTAATAAACCTTTCATAATTGTTCATTTGAGTAAATACCTTAGCAAATGGGATGTTGATTTGACACTTTTGGAACACCTCTATAAATATCCCCAATAGTTGGTACATTTTCCATTATTTCTGCCATTCTAAAAAACTAAAAGGAGGTATTTAAGGTAATTCTACCTCATTATATATTTCATACATGTATTCCTTTCCTTTTTTTGGTATTTTTTGGTTGGTAATACCTTTGGATCAACTTATTCTTCCATGATTGTTGAAGGTATATCATACTACTCGCCATTAATTGAATTTTTCCTTTTCATCACCTATTGTAATATCTCTTTTCAATCCTTAAATACATAACCCTAGCTTCCTATTATGGTTTTTTCATTGTGACTAGCCATTGTTCTCATTTTTCCACTAAAAGTTGATTTACAAGCATCTCAATTTGTTGATTGAGGCACTCGATTTTCACCTCCTGATTTTGAAATCTAGTTTTAGTTGTGGTAATAAACATTACCATCAACTTCTATAAGTAATATTTTGTATATTAATATGATTTTTTATATACATACTATTTTTTGATAGGGGGTTGTGTTGGATAAGGGTTTTGATACCTTTACTTTTTATATGGACCTTGATGGTATTACAGGATTTGTTTTTGTTGTTGAGTTACCTGTTGTTTCATTGGGTAAGGATTATAAAATTTATGTTGGATATACCTAGGTGGTCTTTGGGTACTTTTTTGTGGAATTAATTATTGTTGTTCACCACATCCATAATTTTAGTTGTCTTTCTATATCCTATTTTGATAGGCTGGGAACATAAACAGCCCACAATTTTGTGTTACATAACTTATCTCAGAATTAGATGATTCAGTTCTTTTGTGGGGTGTTTGATGGATTTATCCTTAAATATTATGATATGTTGGAGAACATCAATTCTCACTGATATGGAATCAAATTGTCCATCTATCATGGTGGTTATTTGGAAATTATTCTCCCTATATTTTTTATCTTTCATTTAAAGAATCATTGAAAACTTTTGGCTGGTATATAATCCAAATAGTAAAACAATTCTTTGGGATCCTTCCCTATGAATATTCCCACGTCTGCATCATCTACCATGATTTTTTCCAAGTTATAATTCCACTATAAACGGATTTTAATTTTATCAGAAATGGTATCCCATGGTGTGTGAACATCCTAAATATCTCCTTGAATTTATCCCATGATTTATATAGGGATTCACTTTTAAACTATTTATGTTAAGGATATTCTTCCTTAATATTAAACTTTTATATAGGGGAACTTATTTTTCCTAGAAAACTTATGAAGGAGACTCCCATATAAGAATCGAATATTATGGAAACTCCTTGGGAACTCGATTATCACTTAGGTGGGTACCAGAGCTATTCAAGGTAGGTGGTTCAAATTAATTCCTCCTAGATCTGGGATGAAGTTAGATGTGGATGGGTCCTATAAATAGATATTTATAAGAGGTTTTTTCCAGGTTTGTGATTGAAGGAATTCAGTTATGCCTGGTTTCATAGATTTTTATGGTTTTTTAAACCCTATTGGGGAGGTGAAAAGAACTTTGGGTAGTGGTCTATACTTTTATGGGCTCTTGAAAATCAATATTTCCTTGATGGAGTTTGAATAAAAAATTATATTCAGTTTCTTTCATGGTAATTCAAGCATTACATGGTATTAAGTCTATTACATCAGGAAGTGTAGGCTACTCATTGTCCACATCATGGCAGTCAGTCATACTTATAGAGAGGGAACATTCTAGATAACATTATGGCTATTAAATGGAATTTTATTTAATGTCCCATTCTTCATCACTATATGAGATATATAACTCAATATTGTAACCAAATTTTAAGTGGTGATGCGTTAGTAATTCACCACTTTAAACCCCACTCCCCCTAAATTTTAAGGATTTTGGAATAAAAATTTATTTTTGAGTGAGTGGATATTATGGAAAGCCTTTGATCCAATCCTTTCAATTATTCCTTGGTCAAAAGGGAAAGTGGTGATCTATTATGGAATCAAATGACATATCTTTTTTAATGGAATGTGTCACAAATTTTATGAAATTGGTGAGGTTAGCATTGGGGTCCTCTCTGGGTAAACCCCCAAATTGTACCATGTTTTGAATAAGTTTCATGATGGTAAGCTTTCTTAAAAAAATGTTTTATTGAATGGGTGCTCACAAAATGTTACAATTCATTACATGGATAGAATTAAAGTTATACTTGTTATGATTTCATATGTTTGGATGTTATAATTGATGGACTTATGGCATGTATTGATGTTTCTCATAGGTAAAAAAATGGAAAAAATTAAACTAGTGTTTGGTTGTAATGAATGTATTATAACACAAATAGAGGTGGTTACACCTAACACACACAAAAAGGTATGAATTAATTTCTAACCCATGGAAAATGTTCAGGTATTCCATTCATAAATTTTTTATGGGAGCATTTTGAGCATGTTTTACCAATAGTGTTTATCACTACCATATCAATATTCATTCAATCTATGGATCAAAGATAAGTATCAATGATAATTCAAAACTCTTAAAATAAGTGATTTAGTGGCTTATACACTCATGATCATAAAAAATAAATAAAACCCACCAAGCATAAAAGGAAAATCTTCTAAAATAAAAAAATATATAAATACATTTAAGAGTATAATTTTTCAAAAAAATTTATTTTTTTCAAAATTATTGACCTAAACCCAATCAATAATACACTGTTTGGAGTCCCTAAGAATAGTTTTATAATTTGGTGTTGTTCCAACATATAGGTTACTTTCAGGTGGCCCTAATTAAAATTTTCCCAACTCTATAATGAGCATAATAGAAGTATGGGTTCAATACTCGATGAACCTCAAATATTTCCCAATGTAAAACTTCAGACAATTATTTGAATAGTTGATTTTTTGAGTGAAAAAATAAAATTATTTTAATTGAACCTTTTCAGAAACAATAAATATAAAGATTTTATTATAAAGTTGAGAAGCTAAAACTGGATTTTATGGATTTTATGATAAAAGTACATCATGATTATGAGGTTCTATTGATATAGTGGATAATTTTTTCAAATGTGTTTATGTATTTCATATAAGTTTACCACTAATAATCAAAAGTATCATAACCTTGTTTTTATGGTAAATTATAAATATTATATTTCAAACTTTTTCTTGTTCTGATAAATAAAATTTCAAAAATGTATAAAACCATACATAAGGTGATGATAAATTCCTATGATTTTCATGAATTAATTTATCATAATTCCATTAGAGATCCTAAAATACATCATGCGTGGTCTAATAATATTTTTTAATTGAATGAGTGATATATAACATGAATTAAAAAAATATTTTAAATTAGGTAAAATATATCAAAATATTTTTACTTCATACAAATGATTCTCTATAGTCACCTATGACCCTAACACAGGAGGGTATTTAGAAATTCATGGTAGAGATAACCAGAAATAAAAAAACCTGTAGCAGATTTTCATGAAATTAAGCAAGATAAAATAATTAATAAAAATATAAAAGAATTCCTTAATCCCATGGGTTTTCATCTTCCTTACTGGGAAATAGTTCTCTACCATATGAATCATCCCCTCCAAATGGTATGTTACACACTCAATTAGTCAGACTTCTTTGTCTTAGAGTACTAATGAGTCATAATCTGGGGTGAAAGGGTGTATGGTGAGTTTTATTTTAGGTGTTAAGATTAATATGTCCAAGGGTAATGGTTAAAGTGCTTGGATTGGTAAAATGTGAGACAACATTCTAGTTAAATCTATAAACCCCTCATTTAGGAGCACAGTTCCTAGATGATACTGCGCGGTTAGATAAACAATGAAATAACTATGTGATAGAAATTGTCTTTAAAATTTTTGTGTCTCACAATTGATGGATGGTACCACATGATTAGATAAATAATTTTAGAACCAATAAATAGTAATTATCTCTTTATTTTTAACCTCACATGGTTTTTTGGGTTGAGGTGCATAATTTCTAAGTTTAAATGGAAACCTTGCATAGTAGAAAAAGTTCTTGAACCCCATTATTTTTCCTACTAAACTACAGGTCAATTCCATCCTCAACCTATTATTTATTAAAATCCAATTTTCACCTTTTATAACATATTAAAGTCATAATATCCTCATATACACATGTATTAACCATTTTCAAGGTATAATTTATTATGAAATTGGACTATGCACACTAGTGGTCCAATAAAAAATAAATTAATGAATCAAAATAAATGTGAATGAAACATGGATATATAAAATGAAAATGAAAAAAATAAGAAATAGGAATTTAATTTTTAACAAATAAGTATTCCAAAAAAACAATAAATCACCATCTACTATAAAATATTACATAATCAGTCCATTCTGATTATCACCTTAGAATATGCCACAATAGCAAATGTCTTCTAATAACAATTTATATATCAATATCAATACATAAGAATGCATAGGAAAAAACATATAATATGTAATAACTTTAAGTATAAATTATCAAACCCATGTATGTGATTCTCAACCAAAACTGATGTCAATGAAAACTCTAAATGAATCAAGAACACCTGTAACTCAACAAAAATGAAGAGTAGAAGCATCATTGGTATCTAAAGTGGAAATAATGATACATGAAAAGTAAATCTCAAAAAATAAAACCAGTTAAGAAAAGTAAAAAAATAGTAAAAAATTCACAACTATCCAAGAATATTTAAGTCTCCAACTTGACCTAAACCAATCCAGATACCTAGTCTAACCAAAACCCTTCCTTCAAACTGGAGGCCCCTAAAAGTCACATGAATATCCAATCCTATGATTAAAGAAGAAAGAAAACATTGACCAAAAACCAAAATCTACTCCAATGGATATTAAATAGAAACTATATGACATAAATAATATTAGAACTAATGTATATCATATTACTCTAGTTCATAATATCCATGGGATTCTTCTCATGGAAGTTTCTCTTAATATGGATAGTTTTTCCAAACTGATAGTATTAAAAATTATTAATGTGAATACCATTATCCCATTATTTTATATTGTTCTTAGGTGAACTCTTAACATTCATCAATTGTGGTAAAATATTAACCCCACTAGCCTCCTACTTCATACCATGGGTCTGAGGATCCTTATGCAACACAATTTCCTTGACTTCCTCTAAGTTAATAAACTCCCAATATATTTATGTATATAGTTATATATTTAATTTTAATTGTATATTTACATATATATTTTATATATTTGCATATTTTAATATTTACAAATATATTTATATATTCACGTATATATTTATATATAATTTTAAATTTATATATAATTTTTAATGTATTTATAAAATTCATATTTATCATAAATACATTTATGTGTGTGTGTATTTGTGTGTGTGTCTGTGTGAGAAATCACTATATATATATATAAATGTGTCTGTTAGTGTGTGTGTGTCTATATATTTTTTTTTAGGTGTGTGTGTGTATACATTTGAATGTATATATATTTTAATATTTATTTTTAGTGATGTATAAAAATACATACATATCAATTACACTTACCCCTATCCTAGAGGATTTTACTTGTTATATATTGAGATATTTATATATATGTACATATATCTTATAGTATATTTTTATTTTAATATATGTATATATTAATATTTATATACACGTGTTATTTGAATATACAGATAAATCAATATTTTTTATTAATAAACACAAAGACATATGTTGTTTTTTATCTATATGTAAACATTATTTATATTTGTATAGGCATATATATATTCAGACATTTTTAGAAGGTAAGTAAAATGCTCAAAAAAATAAATAAAATAGATAAAAAATATATATTTCTAATTGGTTTATATATTTCGAAGAAAATGTTATATGTAAATATACTTAAATATATATTTATTTTATTAAATATTTATTTTTAAATACATAAAAATATGTTTCTATATATACATATATGCATATACTAAATTATAAATAACACTATAATATGAAATGGGGTAAAATTTCAACATCATCATATTCATATAAGTGTAATACCAAGGAATAAATTCATTCTCTTCAAAAAAACCATAATATCCTCAAAACTAAATCTGAAAACATATTGAATATGAAACAATTAATATATTTGTACTAAACACACAATTTTGGAGGACTTTTGTACATTTTTTGAACTGAAAAAATAGTAACCATGGATTCCCCAATTAATATGGTGTGTATATCTTAACAATATTTGGATTGATATCTCATTGATCTTAAATATACACCTTGATAAAAATTTATAGTTCTTTAAAGTTCAAGTATTATTTTCAACTTATTTTAATAAATTAATAAATTTTTAAATTTTCATTTCACCAAATTATTATTAAATGTATTTTACTCAGTACTAATTAGAAAATTATTATTTAATATTAATTATTAATTATTTTTTAAAAAAAATCATTAAATTAATATTTAGAATTATATAAATCATATTTATGCACGTATGTTTTATATATATCTACAAAAATATATTTATATAGTTATGTATAATTTTTAGTAACATATATTTTTTTCTAAAGAACACCTTTTATCTGCGCTATGAAAAAAACTAATAAATTCTCCCTTTATCAAAATTTAAAAAAATATTGACAAAGTTATCATTTATAATCTATATGAAAAAATGCTGATAAGAAGGGTTCTCTTATTAGCACTTTTTTATCAATGAAAAAGGGGACATTTAGCAACACTTTTAACTCGAATTAATAAAAACCCCCCCTTCATCGGTTCTTTTTTACTCATTGGAAAATTATAGGGATAAATAAGCATGATTATATATTAAAGTATAAATTAACACATAATCGGCATATCCTTATTGTAGTAATGCTTACTAGTGAGCCATGTAAAATACAATGTGTCAGTGTACTTATATTTTATTCGTGGATGCTTTGGTTGTATGGTTTTCTTGTGACATATTGGTTTCTTTCTAACCAAAGTGGGAACAAGATCTATTGAGATTTTAAAAAAACAATACACTCCAATTCACACCCCCCCCCCCACCCCTCCCTCGGGGTATGCTTGAGGCATTATGATTTCAAGCATTTTCCAACAAGAATAACAAACGATTTTGATTTTATCACAAGTGAATATCATCAAAAATAAAAATATATCATTAGGGAGAGTGAAAAATTAACATCAGTGGAGAATTGTTATATGTTATCATCCCATTTTTTCTATAAATCCCATTTCTTGTTACATATACACAAGTCTAGAATGGGAGTCCTGTATTTCAATTTTTCTCATTAATGTATATCAATTACGCTTGAAAATGTGAATTTATTTAAGTTTTAATTGTAACACCCTAGTTAAATAAAAAATATGAAGTTTTTATATTTATCCCTATTTCTGAATAAAGTTTCAATATTAATTTAAAGGGAATGCTATGGTTAATGGCTTACCCAATACGCAACAATGAGTTCCTTTGAAATCTTACGTTGCACTCTAATAATAAAATAATTTTATTTTAAATGGTAGTTAACACCTAGACATTGTAATGACACGAATGAACATAACTAACTAAAAAATGATTATATATGTTTTTCAAATATTTTTACTTTTTACAATAAATGTTAGAGGATTAAAAATGCGAATGAATCAAATTTTAAGCGTAAACAATCTAATATTCTTTAAAAGGTCGATTAACCGCCTTTTGATGGCGAACCTATTTTAAATCCACTTTTTAAAAATATTATGTGTTACATTTGAAAAAATAAAATTCTTCTTTAGAATCGGGACATCAAAATTTTCCTTGTGTAAAGTTTTGGTAGTTTTCTGATAAAGTTCATTTTTTAATGAATAGTGAAAAATGTTGTATTTTAATACAAAACCTCTTTTTAATCTAATTTATTTATATGATTAGATTATATTGTGAATTGGTTTTAAAGTGAAATTAGAATATATTTTTACCATTTAATCCAATAGTGGTCATTAGAATTGATTTTACTTTGAAATTGGACTTAAACTAGTGTCAATCTTTTAATAGATATTGTTTCTTAAAAACACGCTATTTGTTTTGACAGCGGGAGTTAATTATTAAATTAATTAATGCAACTTATATGTTTTGAATTTTTTAAAATAGACATCATTTTTGAATTCAGAATATCAAATACATCTTAGGGTGAATTTTTGGTATTTTTCTAAAAAACTTCAATTTTTGATGAATAGTGAAACCACTAAGTGGTAGTTTAAAAACTGATTTTTCGTTTAAATGAAACTTTACCACTTCTGTGATTTGAATTTCAAAAATCTGACACACATGGTTATAATTAGGATGTATAATGTGGTTTAATGGGATTAAAATAATTTTTGATTAATAGTAACTTTTAAGTTTTATTAATCGCGATTAAAGGTAATTAATGTAATTTAAGGTTAAAATAATGTTTTAATAATATGAAATGGCCTTGAAACATGTCATACCCTTATTGTATTAGTCATTTCCGACCAAGACATTCCATGGGTAAACTTGGGGACCCCATGCATCCACTTTGGTAGGAAAATGACATTAATACCTTTTTATTTAAAGTTAAAATTAAAATGTCACAAACATGTGTTGTTTTACTAAAACAATTTTTACATGGGGTTATAAAAGTCACATTTTTTACTATAAATATTCACTAAAAATATAAAACGATTTCCTACATCATCATTTTTTTATCATTTTTAGACATTAAATAAATTCAATTATTTATGACACCATGATGATGCAACGATTATCTCATTATGCAATGATTTAAATAAAATGAAAATATAATGTATAATCTAAAACCTACACCTGTCAAAAACATATTTTATGGATGGATTTCTAACTCTTATCACCTTATCCTCGAAATATATAATTTTGGGACCTTTAAAATCCGAAAAGCATTTTATAATAAAGTAAACGTTTATAACTTTCCAAGAGTGCCCCTCCTCTCCTCTTATAAAAGGCCCCCACCTCTACCACCTTACCCACACCTCTCAAGCCTTTGGATCAGAAAAACCCTGCCCATTTTGTCTCTCCACATCCCTATATTACTCTTAGAAGCCTCACTTTGGGTAGAATTCTTTCCAAGGAAGCCGTTGAGCTCAAATCAAAAAGAGTTACCCGATTAAAAGGTAAAGTCTTCCTTAGTGTTCTTTTGTTTTATTTTTCTTCTCCAACCCCCTAAACTCTATTTATTTATTTATTTTGTAACAAAACCAGTATCTTAAATATACTAGGATTTTTTTATGAGGAGTATTCTAGCTACACTAACACACACATCTGTCTAATGGTTAAAGAACATACTATTTCCGTGGATGGCGAATTATTGCCTCACGAGATGATGATTATTCTATCTTCTCATACCACCTCTCATGGTGGCCATTATGATGGAACTATATTTATTTATTATATTTATTATATTTATTTCCTCTCTATGATTATTTATTTTATAATTAACACATACCTTTATGCTTTGCATGTTGTGCAAATACGATAATTTCATTTGAGGAAGTGTGGACTACCGCCCCCTCAAGTGATGTGACTCGTTCAAGAAATACATGGAATGTATAAAGAATAAAATTGATGAAATTATGTGATCTATATAACATATATATTATACTATAATTATAATATATATATATATATCTCATCTAGTTTTAATTCCATTAATGTGCCAAATAAATGAAAGTAGCCTTCATGCGTACGTACGACTTACTGTCTCCATGAACAATACATTTCATTTCTTATCTCCAAATGTTATATAATATTATAAGTACATATATATAATTGATATATATTTCATATATTACATCTAAATTATGGATATAATTCTGATATTATAATATATATCTCTCTCATTTAGTTTTAATTCCATTAATATGACAAAAAAATGAAAGTAGCGTTCATGCGTACGTACGGCATAACGTCTCCATGAACGGTGCTTATCATTTTTTATCTCAAAATGTTATGGAATAGTATAAAATGAATATTTACTGGATATATATGATATTTTTTACATTAATACTATTCTGTAAATGATTTACTACAAGGGAAATCATTTTCAAACAAGTTCATTTTTGACTCATGTACCAAACATCGACAAAAACATCTGATATGAACTAACATTATTAAACAATTATTATAACATTATAATATGTGATATGAACTTAATATTAATCCTTAAAGGATGTCCTTAATCAATTATAAATTGAAAAAAGTTTATTATTCGTGAATATAAAGAAACGAACAAGACAAGTCAGACTTGAGGTAAGGGATCTAACCTCTCTCTTTCTTTTTATGTACTCTCTTTTATGTCACTTATTATAAGCTCATCTTTATTATGTTGGGGGATGTTATTTTATATTAATATTACTTTAATTTCTATGTTAATATTATGAGAGACCCTATTTTATCTCATCAATCCATTTTTGGAAGTTTTATGTGGCGTCGTTAGGCTGCCGAATTTTCAGAAGGGGATTTTCATATCACTTTTTATTCCTGTGAGATTAATGCTACATTGGCCACTATTTCCTTTTGTGTGGTTTATGTACTACCCATTATTTTACTATTTTTATAATATACTCTCATTTATGGGTAGTTACATCTTCATTGTATTACCCTTCTTTCATGGGGTGTACGTTTCGAAAGTTGCCCAAATCTGTAAGTGAACCTTTCACCCTCTTCTTTTTAAAAGACTTCTTTTGTCATGTCTTTTAATTTATATCTTTTTATGTTGGGATATGTTCTTATATATCCTTATTGATGTAAATTTGATGTCCAAGTGATGATATACCATTTTCTCTCTCATCAACTAATTTTATGAATTTCAAAGTGACGTCGTTACGCTGTCGAATTTTACCAAGGGAACATCTTAACCCAATATCGATTTCTTTGGGTTCAACATGTAGTTATTGAATATGTCATCCTTTGAATATGTGTGAATGACCTTTGATTGTTTTACACTTAATATCCACTTATATTGGGTGTATTTATATTTTTCACACATAATTATGAGATTGATTTATCCTTAATTTAAGGATACCTTCTTTATAAGGGATTTCATCTCATTTTACATTTCTATTGAGACTTCATTGTTGTTATGCACCAATTCACTCTTATATGGTGTATATACTGTCCCTTGGAATATTATATCATGAATCCATTTATTCTCATGATATTACAAAGTTTTGATTAAATGTTATTCCTCAATAATGGTATTCAAGGGTCTCTCATTTTGTTAAAAACCTTGTAAATAAAATATCGTTTTAAATATTTTAATGATTTATTCATATAAATATTTATCATTAATATCCATGTTTTAAAAATGGCTTTAAGGATTTAATTTATATGTATATTAATAGTTTAAAATGTTAAAAACTTCAAATTGGTATGGGACACTTTGATTCAAAAATATCTTTATTAAATGTTTTAAATGGTATTGAAAATGGTTTTTAGAATGGATTCATTATCTTAAAATGTTATATTGTTATTGAAATGTGGGAATGTTATCTTTCCTTTATGATTAAGTTATGTGCTATGATTATGTTATGTTTCTTGGGCATTTTTTATGAAGATTGGTGGTTCCGTGATAAACTAAGGGCGGGTGAGCCCGATATAGCTCTCCAATGCATTGGGTAACACAAGGGGGTTAAACGTTAAGGTTTCTCTGAAGAGATTTAGGGAATATACTTTGATGGGTATTCCAAACATAACCATGAAGGTTACTCCCTATGTAATAATGTTATGAATTCCTCAAGTTACCTTTATGTCTTATGATTTCTATGAGTTATTCGTAAATCCTATGATTTCATGAGGTATGTTAAATTGTTTATGTTTTCTGAGTAAAGAATGATTTAATTTGATTCTTATGTATACATGGACTAATGTTTTCTTTCTGTATTGTTATAACCCTTACTGAGCTTTTTATGCTCATCCCAAGTTTTTTTTTGAAATTTTTTTTACAGGACATAAATTTGAATAGGGTCAAGGATGGGAACAAGGAAATGTCAGGCTGTCTAAAACAAGGAACTATAAAAGACTCTTTTGTTCAAGAGTTTTTATTTTATGAAAAAAATGGAAGCTGAGTAGATTTGTCTACTTTGTAATCTTTGAGATGTAATAGTTATGTCCTAATTCTATAAAACTCTAAACCTGAAAATATCCTAAATGTGAATTATTCATTTAATTCAATATTAAGTAAGGTTTAAGGCTGGGGCCTTATAGTTGGTATCAAAATTCGGTTTAGATAACTTTAGAAGTTAGGGTATTCTTTAAGCATAAGTGACATTACCATAATGGATAGGATTCCATAAATAGTCATAGTTTTTATATAAAGTGAATGCGTAAGTATATCTTAGTGTTTATCTTCCTCATTAGTACATGATGATTTTGTTGATATACTCACCCTGACATTTTTGGTTTTAGTAAATGGATGGATCTATCAGGCACCAATGTGACAATGGGTTTGAAGGAAACTGTGGTGGTTCTCTGATTAAGAGACTGTATGGGGGATTCAATGAGAAATCTTGTGGTTATTCTAAACCAACTATCAGGATTCATGATATACCCTTGGTGAGTTCTCTAATGCATCATTTACGAGAGAACCAACTCAGTGTGGAAGTTCAGGTAATAATTATAAAGGTAACCATTAGGGTTTATATGATCCTTACTCTTGAGGTAATTATGGGTTACTATATGTTATGATGGAATATGAATGACATGAGATAAACTTGAGGTTAAATTATTTTATGGTTATTTTTGAAGATTTTATCACTTTTTGGGGAATGTTATAAGAATTATATAGTTTTTGGGAAAAGGACAATATGCAGACCGTGTGACAGCCCGTCGCGTCGGACGAAGCTGTGGGAATCGAAACCACAACCAAAGTGCGACTGGTATTTATCGCCTACCACTAGACTATGTGAAGTCGTTGGTTAGTTTGACTAATTCTTTTTAGTTAGATGATCTTATGAATCTATAATAAGTTGATTTTGGGTTATCTATGGAAATTATTAACCTATCATAGAGGATATGTGATTAGGTTAATAACTTTTCAATATGAGACTTTTAGAGCAACTGATGTTATTTGGAGATAAGTGTTAATTTGTACCTTGGAAGACTATGTGACTAAATCCTTCAAATATTTGGGTTTCAATATTAGTTTGGTTTACTTTGAAGAAATTTATGGACAAATTGTTTATCGAATGGTCCTCGTTGAACTTTGGGTTTTGTTGGACAAATTTTGGATATTAAGAATAGATTTTATTTTTATAAATGGTTATCCTTTTCTGGATTATCTGATCTTGTTCTAACAATTTTGGTTTTGGTAAGGGTCTAAAGACATGGGAAATATATAGTTCTATTTTGTGGATTAGGTGATTCTCTAGAATTTGATTATAGCTCTCTTAATATGAACAAGTCATCCTAAATACTCGTCTTGTGGAGAAAATATGAGTTCGTGTAAGAAATCTAGTAAAATTTGAAAGTCAACATGACAAGTATGTTTCCTTATGTTTTAGTTAAGCTCATAAATAAATTCCTCAATGAAAAGTAACTTAAAACAAAAAATTTGTCTGTTAATATTTTATTTCTGTGGAATCAAATACCGTTTAACCAATCACAAGTTTGTGATTTTCTTGTGGTTAACTTTCTCCTAAAAATGTTTTCGATCACTCTCCATCAGAACATGACCGTTTGTTTTCTACTCCATGTACGTGTTTTCCTACATGGAATCCTAGTATGGGTTAACTCTGGTGACCTCTGTACTTATCTTTCTTTCTTTTAAAGTGATTTCTTTACCGACTCTTATTCTGATGTGGGACTTTCAATTAAGTTTTTGGGCCCAATTTTAATATTGCGAGGACGCAATTCTCAAAAGGGGGGAAGGATGTAACACCCCAGGTAAATAAAGAATATGACATTTTTATATTTATCACTATTTTTTAATAAAGTGTACATATTAATTTAAAGGGAACGCTATGCTTGATGGCTTACCCAATACGCAACAACGAGTTCCTTTGAAATCTTACATTGCACTCTAATAATAAAATAATTTTATTTTAAATGGTAGTTAACACCTAGACGTTGTAATGACGGGAATGAACAGAACTAAAAAAAATGATTATATATGTTTGTAAAATATTTTTACTTTTTACAATAAATGTCAGAGGATTAAAAATGCGAATGAATCCAATTTTAAGCGTAAACAATCTAATATTCTTTAAAAGGTCGATTAACCGCCTTTTGATGGTGAACCTATTTTAAATCCACTTTTTGAAAATTTTATGTGTTATATTTGAAAAAATAAAATTCTTCTTTAGAATCGGGACATCAAAATTTACCTTTTGTAAATTTTTTGTATTTTTCTGATAAAGTTCATTTTTTAATGAATAGTGAAAATGTAGTATTTTAATTCAAAACCTCTTTTTAATATAATTTATTTATATGATTAGATTATCTTTTGAATTGGTTTTAAAGTGGAATTAGAATATTTTTTTACCATTTAATCCAATAGTGGTCATTGGAATTGATTTTACTTTGAAATTGGACTTAAACTAGTGTCAATCTTTTAATAGATATTGTTTCTTAAAAACACGCTATTTGTTTTGACGGCGGGAATTAATTATTAAATTAATTAATTCAACTTATATGTTTTGAATTTTTTAAAATATATATCATTTTTGAATTTGGAATATCAAATATAGCTTTGGGTGAATTTTTGGTATTTTTGTGAAAAACTTCAATTTTTGATGAATAGTGAAACCACTAAGTGGTAGTTTAAAAACTGATTTTTCTTTTAAATGAAACTTTACTACTTCTGTGATTTTAATTTCAAAAATCCAACACACATGGTTTTAATTAGGATGTATAATGTGGTTCAATGGGATTAAAATAATTTTTGGTGAATAGTAACTTTTAAGTTTTATTAATCGCGATTAAAGGTAATTATTGTACTTTAAGGTTAATAATGTTTTAATAATATGAAATGGACTTGAAACGTGTAATAACCTTATTGGATGAGTCATGTAATACCAAGAAAATACATGGGTCAACTTGGGGACCCCATGGAGCCACTTTGGAAGGAGAAGGACATTAATACCTTTTTATTTAACGTTAAAATTAAAATGTCACAAACATGTGTTGTTTTACTAAAACAATTTTTACATGGGGTTATACAAGTCATATTTTTGACTATAAATATTAATTAGAAAGATAAAGCTATTTCCTACATCATGATAGTTTTTTTATAATTTTTAGACATTAAATAAATTAAATTATTTATGACACCATGATGATGCAGCGATTATCTCATTATTTAACGATTTAAATAAAATGAAAATATAATGTAAAATCTAATACCTACACTTGTAAAAAACCTATTGGATGGGTGGATTTAGAACTTTTATCACTTTATCCTAGAAATATATAAATTTGGGACCTTTAAAATCTGAAAAGCATTTTATAATAATGTAAAAGTTTATAACTTTCCAAGAGTTTCCCTCCTCTCCTCTTATAAAAGGCCCCCACCTCTACCACCTTACCCACACCTCTCAAGCCTTTGTATCGTCCAAACCCTGCACATTTTGTCTCTAAAAATCCCTATATTACTCCTAGAAGCCTCAATTTGGGCATAATTCTTTCCAAGGAAGCCTTTGAGCTAAAATCAGAAAGAGTTACCCGATTTAAAGGTAAAGTCTTCCTTAGTGTTCTTTTGTTTTATTTTTCTTCTCCAACCCCCTAAACTCTTTTTATTTATTTATTTTATAACAACACCAGTATCTTAAATATACTAGGATGTTTTTATGAGAATTATTAGAGCTACACTAACACACACATCCGTCTAATGGTTAAAGAACATATTATTCCCGTGGATGGAAAATTACTGCCTCACGAGACGATGATTGTTCTATCTTCTCATACCACCTCTCATGGTGGCCATTATGATGGAACTATATTTATTTATGATATATATTATATTTATTTACTTTCTATGATTATTTATTTTATAATTAACACATACCTTTATGCTTTTCATGTTGTGAAAATGCGATAATTTCATTTAAGGAAGTGTGGACTACCGCCCCTCAAGTGATGTGACTCGTTCATGCAATACATGGAATGTATAAAGAATGAAATTGATGAAATTATGTGATCTATATAACATAAATATTATACTGGAATTATAATATATATATATATATATCATCTAGTGTTAATTCCATTAATGTGCCAAAGAAATTAAAGTAGTGTTCATGCGTACGTACGACTTACCGTCTCCATGAACGGTACATTTCATTTTTTATCTCCAAATGTTATGTACTATTATAATTACATATATATAATGGATATATATGTCATATATTAAATCTAAATGATGGATATAATTCTGAAATTATTATATATATATATATATATCTCATTTAGTTTTAATTCCATTAATATGACAAAAAAAATGAAAGTAGCGTTCATGCGTACGTACGGCCTACCATCTCCAAGAACGGTGCTTTTCATTTTTTATCTCCAAATGTTATGGAATATTATAAAATGAATATGTACTGGATATATATGATATTTTAAACATTAATACTATTCTGGAAATTATTTACTACATGGGCAATCATTTTCAAACAAGTTCATTTTTGACTCATGTCCCAAACATCGACAAAAACGTCTGATATGAACTAACATTATTAAACAATTATTATAACATTATAATATGTGATATGAACTGAATAATAATCCTTAAATGAGGTCCTTGAGAAATTATAAATTAAATAAATTTTATTATTCAGGAATATAAAGAAATGAACAAGACAAGTCAGACTTGAGGTAAGGGATTCAACCTCTCTCTTTCTTTTTATATACTCTCTTTTATGTCACTTATTCTAAGCTCATATTTCATATGTTGGGGGTGTTATTTTATATTTATATTATTGTAAGTTCTATATTAATATGATTAGAGACCCTATTTTATCTAATCAATCCATTTTTGGAAGTTTTATGTGGCGCCGTTAGGCTGCCGAATTTTCATAAGGGGATTTTCATGTCACTTTTTATTCCTGTGAGAGTCACGCTACATTAGACACTATTTCATTTTTTGTGGTGTATATAATGCCCATTATTTTACTATTTGTATAATATAATCTCATTTATGGGTAGTTACATCTTCATTTTATGACCCTTCTTTCATGGGGTGTACATTTCAAAAGTTGCCCAAATTGGTAAGGGAACCTTTCACCCTACACTTTTTAAAAGACTTCTTTTGTTATGTCTTTTAATTTACATATTTTTATATTGGGATATGTTATTATATATCCTTATTGATGTAAATTTTATTTCCAAGTGATGAGATACCATTTTCTCTCTCATAAACTAATTTTATGAATTTTAAAGTGACGTCGTTAGGCTGTCGAACATTACCAAGGGAACTTCTTAACCCAATTTCGTTTTCTTTGGGTTCAACATGTAGTTATTGAATATGTTATTCTTTGAATATGTGTGAATGACCTTTTATTGTTTTACACTTAATATCCACCTATATTGGGTGTATTTATATTTGTCACACATAATTATGAGATTTATTTATCCTTAATTTAAGGATACCTTCTTTATAAGGGATTTCACCTCATTTTACATTTCTATTGAGACTTCATTGTTGTTATGCACCAATTCACTCTTATATGGTGTATATACTGTCCCTTGGAATATTATATCATGAATCCATTTATTTTCATGATATTATAAAGTTTTGATTAAATGTTATTTTTAAATTATGGTATTCAAGTGTCTCTCATTTTGTTAAAAACCCTTTAACTAAAATATCATTTTAAATGTTTTCATGATTTATTCTTATAAATATTTCTCATTAATATCCATGTTTTAAAAATGGTTTTAAGGATTTAATTTATATGGATATTAATGCTTTAAAATTTTAAACACTTCAATGTGGTATGGGACACTTTGATTCAAAAATCTCTTTATTAAATTTTTTAAATGGTTTTAAAAATGGTTTTTAGAATGGATTCATTATCTTAAAATGTTATATTGTTGTTGAAATGTGGGAATGTTATCTTTTCTTTATGCTTAAGTTATGTGATATGATTATGTTATGGTTCTTGGGCATTGTTTATGAAGACGGGTGGTTCCGTGATAAACTAAGGGCGGGTGATCCCGATATAGCTCTCCAATGCATTGGGTAACGCAAAGTGGTTAAACGTTATGGTTTCTCCGAAGATATTTAGGGAATATACCATGACGGGTATTCCAAACATAACCATGAAGGTTACTCCCTACGTAAGAATGTTATGAATGCCTCAAGTTACCTTTATGTCTTATGATTTCTATGAGTTATTCGTAAATCATATGATTTCATGAGGTATGTTAAATTGCTTATGTTTTATGAGTAAAGTATGATTTCATTTGATTCTTATGTATACATGGACTAATGTTTTCTTTTCGTATTGTTATAACCCTTACTGAGCTTTTTATGCTCATTCTAAGTTTTTTTTTTGAAATTTTTTTCACATGACATAAGGTTGAATAGGGTCAATGATGGGATCAAGGAAATGTCAGGCTGTCTAAAACAAGGAACTAGACATGACTCTTTTGTTCAAGAGTTTTTATTTTGTGAAAAAATGGAAGCTTAGTAGATGTGTCTACTTTGTAATCTTTGAGATGTAATAGTTATGTCATAATTCTCTAAAACTCTAAACCTGAAAATATCCTCAATGTGAATTATTCATTTAATTCAATATTAAGTAAGGTTTAAGGCTTGGGACTTATATAAATGATTCTCAATATAATAATTTTGAATTGAATAAACTATGAATGGTGGATTTTTTTTAAAAAAAAATATAAAATATAAAATGTTGATAAGGATTTATATATTTTTCAAAATGAGTCTGGAGATGCATGAACAATGTTCATGCTTCCCAATTTGGATTGGAAGTTTAAACAATGTTCACTCTTCATATGGGCTCCAAATGAGGCATGTACTGAGTTTATGCATCTGAAATAAAATATATAGAGGAAGTGTAAACATAGTTCACACCTCCTAATGTTTTTTATTTTTTTATTTATTTTATATGATATATTATTATCAGAAGATAAATATCAGTTGATAGTTTAATAATTTTTAATAAGTAAGAAATAATATATATTTAATATATTTAATATATAAAAATATTAATAATATTATTACAAAATTAAAATGTCACAATTTATATGAAATATAATATATTTCCACTTATTTATTAATTAAAGTAATTAAAGTTTTTAAGAATTTTTGTGAAATTTTTATTTTTATAATTATTTTTAATTATTTGATTGGTAATATATTTATTCATAATCAATTGAATTATTTATTATTAATTAATTATATATTATTTTTTATTAAATTAATTAATAGTAAAATAACTAATATTTAATTATTAATAACATAAATAAAATAAATTGTATTTAATAAAATATTTACAAATTAACAATTATATTATTTATAATATATTATAATATGTATTATTAATTGTATAATTACTTATATAATTAATAATATAATATTAATTATTATTATTACTATTACTATAATATTTATTATTAATAATATTAATTATTAATATTATTAGTGATTATAGAATTAATAATTAATAATAATATTATTATTTAACAATATATTTAATATGATTATTAGTTCTACATAATATGGATACTTATACTTATAATTATTAATATAATATAAAAAATATTAATTATTATTATTATTATCATTAATAAAAATGTAGTTATTAATATAATGTTTCTTGATAGATTATAAACATTCATATTAATTTATAAATATATCAATTTCTGTGTTTTGTGTAACAATATTATTATGTTTTTAAATAAAGTAAAAGTAATGATTTAAAAAAACATATAACATGTATCAATCCAATACCTTTTATTGTCTTGGGTACACCTCCATACCATAGCATGGTGTATAGATAATGCATGCTCGTCATGTCTATTGATGTGTATGCTATGTTGTATGCACATATTGTGTAGTATCTTTGGTAACTACCTCCACATCATCCAATGTGATAGGTAGTGGAACTATAGGCTCCTCGATCATACCCCATCCAAGCTACATGGAAAGTGGATACTAATTATAACTCTATCCAACAAGTGGAGAAAATGGTTTTCATGTATTTTTTATCTCTAGATCAAAGAATAATGAAGACTATATCATTGAATAGTCACCCTCTATAATTGAAATATTATTTGAAACAATAAGATATGGTGTAGAAGAATCACAAGAAAATGAATCAGGGCCCTCTAGATAATTATATTGTGGTTTTGGTTGTGGATTTGGTTGTGCATGTGTATGTGCCTCAGATTATAGTTGTGGTTGTGGATCTTCTGAAAAAGGAAGTGTAAGGGAATCTAGATGATCATGATGAACATATTCTTCATATTCTGCATCCCCGTGTGACGTATCCATAATAGTCTCCATAGCATTTTACTCATCCACATTAGGATTATCACCTACAGTAGGATATGTCCCATCGAAGAAGACCCCATGATAAATATCATACATGGTGTGAAACAACTCTATGACTACTCTTTGAAAATATTTCTAGTCAAATGTGGCAACAAATGTGTGATTACAGTTGTGCATCAGGTTTGTGATTTGAACATCCAGTAATAAGAAATATGTAGTTATGTAAAGTTATTAAAAGAGAAATTCAAAAGGGGAAGTGGGTTTTAATACATGATTATATCCCCATTGGTGGTGTGTAAGATATTAAAATGAGTTCATGTGGTACCAGGGTGCATAATCTATCTAATTTGATAGACGCATTGGTAATATAATTTCCTCTTACTACTGGGACTCACAAAGCCTATCCCATGTATCAATATAGTGTGTATGATATCACCTACAGTCTAAGTCTCACTTCCCTAACATCTTGAGGGATTGAAGTGAAGAAAACTGATTGGGTGGTATAGGAATGAGGTGATAGAATCTGAACAGCCTCATAACTCTATGAACATGGTTCCACTCAACAATATGAAAATGAATCATTGGTACAATGCATGATTTAGAAGAAAGAATCATCATACAATATTGTGAGAGACTCTATAAGATAGGCTCAATGTATGAAATCTGTGAAACTTTAAATAAAAAAAATAATGAATAAGAATTTAATAAATGATTTCATGTACCGTATACAAAAATAATTTAACTATAAAATTTATAATCAGGTTCTTCATCCAATCGAAGATTGTCCAGCATAATCTTGTAATTATGGACATCATGTATAATGGTATCTAAATATTGATGGTCTTGGATCCACATATAGACAACATTTTTATACTTATATTTTCACAATGTAAATTTCAACAATTTATTTTCACATAAAATGGATGAAATTATATACCATCATCCACACAGGGGATCCCATAAAATATTGGCAACCAAGGAACCCCAGAATGTGGAGCCAAGCGAGTAATGCACTCACATATTTATATTTTTTTTAAGAATTGCACATCTTATAGTTTTCTCATTTTGAATGTGACATGATCTATATAGTGCTATGTATGTATAAGAAAGAGATGAAGACCCCTAGATATACCTCTCTACCTAGCCTAGGTCCTCAAGTAATGGTAAGTACATCAAGGGAAAAAGTAATGGAATTATCAATAAATATTATGCTACCAATAAGTATCAGAATGAATACACATAAAAATATCAGCATGGTGATCTCATCATCATCATCATCTGGTAGATGGGTGAAGTGGTCACATATCCATGGCATGTGTAATTGATTCCCAATGATACACCTTTCATATGAGAGGACCGCAATTCTTCATAGTCTATAAACCAAATCAAACAAATTATCACCAACTCGACATGTCATAGCCACACCCTTGTTGGGGAGGTCAAATATAATGGACACATCCTCAAGAGTAATAGTCATCTCTCACTCTGGAAAATCTAATGTATATGTTTATGGCCTCCATCTCTCTACTACGACAACAATTATTTGATGATTGATGAAAGTGAATTCACACATCGTGAAACCATATAACCCTACAAAATAAAGATGAGGATGATGAAAAGAGGTTGTGAAACATAATGGAAATTATGTGGCATATATATTCTCGAGGTGGGAACATGACGTCCCTTTATAACTAGACATGAAACATGTGTGTCCTGGAATCTAATTAATGGCAGGCCCACCATCTCTGCATTTGATATCATGGTTAAATTTTACAGTTAATTTTATATAATATGTAAAATATTTGTTTAAAAACTACAAGAATTAAAATGTGGTAGATAATTAGCATTCATAATTAAACATTATGATGAAAATAAGGTAAAAATAGTTTTGATTGACGTTTCAAACATAGGAATGTAAATTTATTTTTCAATTTTCTCCAATCATGTTTGATTTATTTATAAATAATTCTATTTATATATATAATTATGTTATTTTTTGGGAAATTATGAAAACAAATTATATATATTAATGAGACCGTATGATTTATATATCAATTTTGATGAAAATCTTGTATAGTAAAAGTGACTAAAAGATATATTCAATAGACCATTCTAGAAGGGAAGTGAATATTATTTATAATAATACATTTATTTGAATAATCCATGACTCTAAATTTTTTCCCACAAACCGCAACTTATAAAATGATTCATAAGGCTACTTCATGTGATTTAAATGATAGATTTAAAGACAATTCATTCAGAGGATGAACCTATTGTTATTCATTTCCACTATGGGTTTAATTTCATAATAGTTGAAATATCACAAAAATTATTTTTTATTCAAACCATTAATGAAAGAATCAAGAATTGAAACAATCCATAAATGAAAAAAATACATAAATGAGATAACCCATAAAAGAAAATGTATAAATATGAAAAACATATTTCATAATAATGATAAAATACATAAACTCAATCAATGATGTTGTGAAGTGGATCCCCTTCCTACCACTTTGGGAAATTTTTTGTGAGTATTCCTTATACATGAAAAATGATGCATCATAGTCCCACTCTCTATTCTTGAGGCCATTTAATCTCATTGATTATATGAAAATACTTTGGTATTCTTCGAGGTCATAGCCTAGAAATATTATGGACTACAAACGGCTAATCAGCAGGCAACTTAAAATTATAACAATCACCAATAGGCATCCCTGGTGTACTATAACTGTCAACTCGAACGCTCAAGTGATATATTGAGTAAACATATAGTCCAATGAGAAGTATTAAAATTCACATGCCAAAACAACATGTGAAAAATGATATCTCAGGGTCTAGAAATAACCACAATCATAGTACATTATTTACAGTAAGACCACTAGAAATCGACTGTTGTTTCCTTTGAGTGGGTTATGTCACTTTGTTACCTAAAATCAGTTACCTACCCAATAAAATATTTAAACATGAAATGATAATATGTATTTCAATATCTTTTCAATGTATCATTGGATGTTCAAAACAAAACACATTCCATATTTTATCCCCAGATAGGTTTTTGGCAACCATTCAATAAATTACATCACACATCTATAAAATTTATCCTATAATGACCTTATGATTAATAGTTTACAAACATCCTTTAATAAACCATTTATTCACACCATAATATTAGTGGTCACGTGGAATTATCTGTTGTCCCCATTATAATATAATGACCATTTATCCTTTCATATTTTCATCATATAATAATATAACTCTGGAATATCCCTCTGAATTACTTCAATTAACTGATCGAACATTCCTTTTTTGGGACAATATGGGGAAACTAGAATACAAAAATTTATTTAATAGACTATTAAAAATTATTCCAAAATACATAATTTTATGTAAATATAACCAACTTGATGGTTTCCTTATTTATTGCCACATATTTGAAATGATTATGCACATTACTAGAAATATGTATGATGAAATATTGATCATAATCATTTAGTTTACACTATAATCCCCATAACTATTAAAAAACCACTCTAATCAAATGATTTCAATCATATGTCAAACATAATCCATGTCCTTGTGTAATATAATTGTGTATATAGGTAAAAACCAACTACATGATTCAAAATTATCCTTTTAAAAAAGGAAAATAAATGTGGTATAGAAATGTGATTATCATCCTGTGTGGAAGAAAAAAAAGAACACCAGTATACATTCCATAAATAAAAGATCCATAAACATTTTTAATAAAGATAAGTATTGATGTAGGAACTGAATGTCAAAAATAACCTAGAAACTTCACATGTGTTCGATCAACCCGATTATCTAGTGAGACATACTCAACGGTGTCCAGATAATAAAAAACTTAATTTTTTAGAGACAAATATCCCATTATCTATGGAAAAACTACATATGATTCATCTCAATCACCATATACATTCACAATTTTATTTTATTTTCCATTCCATGCTTTTTTATAGTATATCTTTTATTTTAACTACTCTTATATTCATTCTTGGACAAGTTACATAAGAACTTCTAGAGATTTTCATATCATTTCAGCAGTAATAGTCAATATAAAATCTACATCATGTGAAGAGTGATCCTGTGATAAACCTATATGTAAACAAGTATGTGGGTTTAAAAATTATTTATCTTCCAACTTGAAAAAATATTATCATAATTTTGTTGAATTATAAATTTACATTATATTTTATATTTTTCACTCTGAATGAGATATTCTTCCTTCTTGGACTCGTCAACCCAAAATAAAAAAATTATTCTTTATATGGTACTAATTTAGAACTTTTTTCAATGAAATTTTTCTTTAAAACTCATGTCCAACATATATAGTGTTTTTAGTTTATGTAGATCTGTCACCTATAATGCCATAGAATTCAGTAGTTCAAATAATGACAACAGAATCAAAAAAAAAATTTGCATGAAACATTCCCTCAACTAAAGAAGTCAATAATATAGAATGATTAGCACTCATTAGTTCTTGAATATCTATAAAAGGAACCTTAGAAGGTTCATTCAACACATTATCCTCACCCACATCATCTCTTATTGCATCATCATATACCTGTTCATGATATAAAGGTTCTTTAATTAAATCAAGAGTATCAATGGGGATATCCCTTATAGTTCTTTACATATCCTAATCGATTTCTTTTTAATTAGTTTCTATTATCAAATTCATAATAGATTAAAATGAATGATATTTTTATGAAGGTCCGACATTAATATATCTACAATAACATTAATATATATTATTTTGTTAGACCTCATCAATAATATAAATAACCGCATATAATTCCATTAAAATGGAAGTGTACTATTTTATGAATAATGATGATTCCTTCACCCAATCCAAATTGTTGAATAGAGGATACTCAATGTTCCATAGATGAATAGTATATTTAATATTTAGATATTTCATTGAGGTAATTATTTTATTATCCATATTTTTCAAGATACTGTGAATCTTACTATGAACATTATCCAATCTCAAAAATTCACGATGATCTTTCACTATTGTAGGAAGAAAACTATAGCTAAAACCATAATAAATATAAATTACCTCACCATTAAAGTAAATTAACACAAACATGATTTCCTGTAATGAAAAATTAATAAAACCTTATATATATTTATTCTACATCATCCATTGTTTGACATTTTCTAATTAGTTATGATTAAATAACTATAACATGATATAGAGACCTTTTCTATAGATTGGTTTATTATCATTTGAGAAACTAACCAAGACCTAGGGGAAACATCTAGATCCTCTATTATTTCATATTTTAGAAACCAGCATTCTCTTTTCAAACATGGTGTAAAAATCCAGCATCAAACATCAACACCTCTTATTAAATGCCCATTTATTACATGTTACTCACATGAAAGTGAGGGGGTCTAGGGATTTGGGATACATAAATTTTCAGATGAACAAAGTGGTCTTTAAATTATCAGGGAGAGGGGTGACATGCAGGTTAGTAATGAGGAAAGAAAATGACATTATTTAAAATTATATAACCACATAAAAAATACAATATACAATTTCAATCAAGAATTGGTCGGTCATCTCAAGATTAGTCATCAGATAATGCTCTTGAAAAGTTTTTTTTTTTTATACTTATTATGTTCTAAAAATTGTAACATTACCTATAACTATATATAAGAAATAATAAATATCTATATATTAAGTATCTATTTATATTCCAACATTCAAGATGATTTTTCACTCTTGCGGGTAGAAAGAAATTGTTAAAACCCTGATCAGTGTAAATTACTTCACCATTGAAATATATTAATTCAGACAAGATTACATAGTAATAAAATTTAAACAAACAATATATATGAATATTTATACTACATCATCAAATGTTTCACATTTTTTAATTAGTTATGATTAAATAATTATGACTTAGTTATGAGGCATTTTATATAGATTGTATTTTTTTTATTTCATAAACCAACCAAAATCTAAGAGGGAATTATGAAGCCTCTACTATATCATATTTTAGCAACAACCATACTCCATTCAATCGTGATGTAAATATGTATCATCAAATAGTAACACCACCTATCGAACACCCTTTTATTATAATGTTACACACATATAAGTGAGGGGGTATAAGTGTTTAGGATACATAACATTTTTATAAAAAAAACATAATGTTATTAAATTATTTGAGAGAGGGAGAACACGTAGGTCATCAATAACAAAAATAAAATGAAATTATTTTAAACCCTATTACCACATAGAGAAAATATTACATATAATTTCAATCATTCATTGGTCAACCATCTCAGGATCAGTCAACACACAATACTCTTAACAAGTTTTTTTGGGATACATATTATATTCCACATATTGTAACTTTACCTATAACATTATATAATAAATAATAAATATATATTTATATACATATATTTATATTATCTATTTTTAAATATTAATATTTGTGTGTGTGTGCATTTTTCGTAATGATGTCATTTAAATATCCTAATATTTTTTTCAAATGTTATATTCAAAAAATATAACATGTATTCTCTCTATAATGATATTTGTTTTTTCATTTAACCACTAATATTGAAACCACCTATATCAATGCTAGATATATGATTTATCATCGCTAAAAATCGCTAACATTCTATGTTCCCTTAAGAGAGATCATCATTTATCTGATCTTACAAAAAAAATGATAAAGACCACCTTTATTAGCATTAAAATAAAGAACTGATAAAGTCGTCTTTTATCATCGCTATATTTTATCACTCATAAAGAAATCCTCTATTAGTGAATTATAATAGTGCTAATAAATAAGGCCTTTATCAGTTCTTTTGTTAGCACTAATAAAGGTGGCCTTTATTAGTACATTTTCTTGCACTGATAAATTCCAAAGAAGATTATACAAATCTATAGCCTAGAAGAAACCATATAACAGAAATCCAGATTAGAAACTAGATTGGAATACAAATAAATATATTGGAATAGAAATATTATAGAAAACCATATTGGGATACAAATATTAAATTAAAAAATTATTTAAATTCAAAACTTTCATACAAAATTTTTATATTAATGTGATATTTACGATTTTTCAAAAAGATTACAACCAAATAAAAAATCAAAACTCTTACAGCTTTCCTTTTCTAACGATCAACCTCTGTAAAAACTTTTGTCCCTATAATAAAACCAATGTTTATTTTAGTAACAACACATAAAAATATAACAAAATTTTAATTTTAATGATTTGTAATTTACATATGCTAAATTATATTATTAGTTGATGAATAAATTGGTGATATTATCAATTATAATATAAATTATGTTATTAATTATTATATTGTTAATTATATATTAATTAATAATTATTTATTACATGATTAAATAATAATTGTGTTATGAATTATTTATTATGTTGTTAATTAATATTTGAATTAAATAAATTTATTAATTACTATATATAATAATGATATTATTGGTTATTAAGTACCTTAATCACTTAAATATTTGTTACTAATTATTTTATTAAACTAAAAAGATATTTTAATATGAAAATATTCACATTGAGTCATATTGACCACTTCGTGAGTTGGAATTATGTTTGGACAATATATACACATCACAAATGAATTATGGATCATTTTTATAAAATATCAAGACAACTCAATCTCATGTACTCAATTTTGTCTTTGTGACACTTGTTTTAAAATAAAATGACACTTTTAATGTAAAAACACATACTTGGAAACATATCGACCACATCATGCATTAGATTGACATGTGGTTGATTCCTACACAACACACATGAAATATGGATTTTTTTCTATATTATTAAAACAATATGTACTCATTTCTTGGTTTTTTATATGTTACATGTCTTTTAGTCTAAAATGAAACTTTTATATTGAAAAAACACACTTTGAATCATATAAAGAACATTGTGTGTTGAATTTATATACAGTCAATTCATTCATATTAGAAACAAATTATAGATTATTTTCCTATTGCTTATATATGATATGAGTTTGTTTGATCACCTTTTGCTATGTGATGAGTATTTTATAGTAAAATGAAACTTTTAATGTTAAAACATGCACTTTTAGTCATACCGGATACATCATGCATTGGATTAATGTGTGGTTGATTCCTATGCGTTGAAAATGAATTATGGATCAGTTTACTAGAGTATCAACATAATATGCTCGTTTTTTCTAAGTTTTGGATATGAGACCTGTGTTTTAAAATAAAAAGACACTATTATATTGAAAACATATGATTTTTGTCATATCAGAAACATCATGTGTCAGATTCACATTCAGTAGATTCATACATAGAAGACCTGAATTATTGATAGTTTTTATAATGTTTCAAGACAATACAATCTCATTTTTTAGTTTTGACTATGTGACATGCATTTTAGACTAAAATGTCTTTTTTAATGCGAAAACACGCACTTAGTCATATCAGACACATCATGTGTAGATTTGAAGTGTGTCTAATTCCTAAATGTAACAAATGAATTATGGATCAAATTATAAAATAATAAAGATAATATGAGCTCATTTTCATGGTTTTTCCTATATGATATCTATTTTAAACTAAAATGACACTTTTATATTTAAAATAAACACTTTGGGTCATACCAGCCACATCATGTGTCTGATTGATGTATGATTTATTACAACACATCAAAAATGAATTAGGAATAATTGTTCTAATGTTTCAATACAATAGGAGCATGTTTTATTTATTTGGATATGGGAGGCTCATTTTAGACTAAAATGACACTTTTACTATGAAAATAAACACTTTGGGTCATACCAGCCACATCATCAGTCTGATTAACATGCTGAAAATTCCAAAACATAAAAATAAATTATGGATCATTATTAATGAATCAATACAATATCTTCTCATTTTCTTTGTTTTGTTAATGTGGATTGTGTTTTAAAGAAAAAATGACTCTTTTCTATTAAAAACATTCACTTTGAGTAATATTAGCTACATCATGTGTCAAATTTATGTTCAGTCAATTCATACACATCACATATGATTTATTGGTCATTTTTATAAAGTTTTAAAATAATCCAATCTTGTTTTTTTTTTGAATTTGGAAATGGGATGCATGTTTAATACTAAAATTACACTTTCAATGTGAAAACATGCACTTTGAGTCATATCGACCACATCATGTGTCAGATTAATGTGCGACAAATTTCTACATGTCACAAAAGAATTATGGATCCTTTTATGAAATTATCTAGACAATTAGAGCTCATTTTATTAGATATTTAGTTATGATGAGTGTTTCAATATAAAATGACATTGTTATATTGAAAACATTCACTTTGACTCATACCATTCACATCATGTATCGTATTGTTATGAGTTCAATTCCTAAACATCACGCATGAATTTTGAAAAATTATTCTAATGTTTCAAGACAGTAAGATGTCATTTCCTTAGTTTTGTCTATGTGATGCTCATTTTAGACTAAAATTACACTTTAAAGGTGAAACATGCACTTCGAATCTTATCTGCCACATTGTGTGCCAAATTATTGTGTGGTCAATTAATACACATCTTAAATGAATTATAGAACATTTTTCCAAAAGTATCAACACAATCCAATATCATTTTCTTGGTTTTTGTTTTGTGATGTGTGTTTTAAACTAAAATGGCACTTTTTTATTTAAAACGGATACTTTGAGTCATACCATCCAAATCATGTGTTGAATTGATGTGTGGTCAATTCCTAAAAATCAAAAATGAATTATAGGTCATTTTAATAAAGTTTCAAAATAGTTTTAACCTATTTTATAAATTTTTTATGTGACACATGTTTTAAATAAAAATGAAATTACTAATGTAAAAAAACGCACTTCGAGTCATACTGGACACATCGTCTATTGGATTTATATGTGGCTAATTCCTATCTTTCAAGAATGAATTATGGTTAATTTTATTAAATTATCAATAAAATATGAGATCTTTTGATTTTTTTTTTCTAGGTTACATGTGCTTTAAACTAAATTGAGACTTTTATAATGAAAACAAGTACATTGAGTCATACTAGCCACATCATGTGTCAGATTGATATGTGGTCAATTATTACACATAAAACATTAATTATTTATTTTTTATAATGATAAAATATAATTTTTGATCATTTTCCTAGTTTTGTTTTATGATGTGCATTTTATATTTATATGAAACTTTTAATGTGAAAACAAAAAAAACAATTGAGCCATACCTGTCACATCATATTTCATATTAATTTTCGGCCAACTACTACAGATAAAAGATAAATTATGGATAATTTTTCTAATGTATCTATCCAATATGAGAAAGGTTTCATGGTTATGTCTATTTTATGTGTGTTTTAAGTTAAAATCCCACTTTTATATTGAAAACAAACACTATGATTCATAACGTCCACATCGTATATCAAATTGATGTTTTGTCAATTCTTATCACAAATGAATTATGGATAATTTTTATAATGTTTTAAGATAATATGATCTTTTATTATTTATTTCAGGAATGTGATATGTGTTTTGGACTAAAATGAGACATTTATATTAAAAGCATGGAATTTTAGCCATACCGGAAACATTGTGTGTCACATTCACATATAGTCAATTCTTACACACCAAAAATGAATTATAGATCATTATATTAATGTTTGAAAACAATTTGACTTTTTTTCTATGTTTTTAAAATGTTTCATACATTTTAAACTAAAATGATACTTTTATATTGAGAATATACACTTGGACTCATATCATCCACATCATATGTCGAATTGACATGCAGTAAATTCATATAAATCACAAATGATTTATGGATATTATTCCTAATGTTTGTAAGTAATATGAGATTATTTTATCAATTTCGAAAATGTGTTGAATTTTTAAACTAAACTGACACTTTTATTTTTAAAACACAAAATTTGAGTCATACAAGCTGCATAATGTGATAGATTGACATGATGTCAATTCCTACACATCCCTCATAAATTAAGGATCATTTTTTTAAATTTAATAAAATCCAATCTAGTTGGTCAGTTTTGGTTATGTGACTCATGTTTTATATAAATATGACATGTATAGATCAAGATACCTCTCAAAATTTTCAAATTCCAACCCCAATTGAACTTCCTTCAATATTAATTAATTATTTCTACTTTTAACATTAGGTTACAATATTTTTTAGGTAATTTTATTAGTGTTTACAGTATATTTTTTCATTTATACTATATTGACATGAAAATAATTAATTATTCCCAACTCGATGTAATTTCCAAAAAAATTGACCCAATAAAAATTAATAAACCCTTGCTGATAAATTAAATTTGTATAAGAAACATGAAATAAATGTGAATAAAAACATTCTATGTATGAATTTCAAGGAAAAAATTCAAATTTATGAATCTAATTTGACAAGATATAGTTATACTTATTGAAAATTTGAATATTCATATAATAAAAATTATCAAACTATTCATAAATATTCTAGGATAGGTTAAAAATCAAGAAAAGAACCTTAAAGACATCAATGATCACCAAGAAACTTTATATCTCAAAATAATAAAGTGAATACCAATTACAATAGAAAGGTGTATTTTGATTATAAAAAAGTGGATATTAATAAAAATAACCACAACCATTCTATCAGGTGTACCATTGAAATGTTCTATCATGTGTGGGACTAGAGGAAAAAATCAGGTGTCTGATATAAAAATCCAATTAAAAATTTTGTAGTTATGTAATGTTATTGAATGAGATATTCAAAAGGGGAAGTAAGTGTTATTTCCAACTGATGACAGAAACTTCTATGGTGCATAAGATATAAAAATGGGGTCATACAGTACTAGTGTGTATAATTCCTCGCATATAATAGATGAATATGTAACATGTCATCCCCTCATAATCAAAACTCAGGAAATCCTTCCCTTATCTGAATATATCATATATGATATCATCTTTTGGTTATGTCTCTCTTTCTGAGCATATTGAGGGAATGAAGTGAAGGAAACTACCAATGTGGTGAAATAATGAGCTAATATAATCCAAATTGACCTGTAACTCTATCAATATGATTACACTTAATAAAATAAAAATGAATTAGATGTTTGATGCATTAGGAGACTGTAATCATTGTTGCATAGTAAGGTGGGAGACTTTAGATGATAGGATCAACATATAGAATCCATGAAACCTGTGGTGTCAAAAAAATGTATAAGAAATTAGTAAATGATGTCATATACCATACACAATAATATTTTAACTATATAATTAATAATCACATACTTCATATGGTCAAATACTATCTAGCATTTTTTTTTGAACATCATGTTTGGAAGTATCTAAATATTGATATTCCAAACTCCGCCTTTAGAAAAAAAATATTGTTTTTTAATATAAATTTTTACATTTTATTTCCACATAATAATGAATGAAATATATACCATCATCCATGTGGGGACTCACCTGAAATATCGATAGGTAATGACGTGCGAGTATGTGGAGCTAAGTGCGGGATTTACTCCCATATCGATGTCTGGATTTGAATAACACATCCTATAATCTATATATTATCGATGTGACATGTGTGGTATATCACACTATATATATAATAAAGATATGAATGCCCCTATTTATACCTCCCTATTCCTAGGTCCTCGCGTAATGGTAAATACATCAATTGAAAAATGAAGTGAAACGATCAACAAAGATCATTCCACCAACAAATATCAAAATTTATGCGTGTGAAAATATAGACAATATGATCTAATTGGTGTCATCAGGAAGATCGGTGAAGTGATCATATATCCATGAAATATGTAATCAACTCTTGATAATGGACCTTCCATATTCCCATACCTCCATTCCTAGTGGTATGGGAACTAAATTAAACTAATTATCACAAACATGGCCTTTTGCGATAGTGCCATTGATGGGGAGGCCCAACATAATGGATACATCCTAAAGAGTAATGGTCTTATCTCCCTATAGAAAATGAAATTTATGTGTCTTTTTCCTCCATAACTCTACTAGGGAATCAATTATTTGATGATTGATGAAGTTGAACTCACACATTTTTACAATATAAAAGACTATAAGGTGAAGATGAGGGATGATGGTAAGAGGTGTTGCAACAAGATAGAAATTATGCGACCTTTTTACTCTCATGGTAGGAACATAATGTCCCTCTATAACTATGAATGAGACATTTCTATCCTGGAATGTGAGAATGGAAGGCCCATCACCTCTATATTTAATAGCATCATTAATTTTTGTAGTTAATTTAATAAAATTCATAATATAATTTTAATATATATATATATAATAAGATAAATGTGGTTGAAAAATAACATTCATAATTAAGAATTATGATGAAAAATAAGGTAAATTGTTTTTTAATTGATGTTTAAAACTTACTCCCAAAATTTATTATCTTAAGGATCTCCACTCATGTTAAATTTATTTCTAAATAATTATATGTATATATGGAAGTAACATATATTTTTGAAAGTTATGAAAATTGTTCTATGTCTTGAATTACTCATATGATTGATATATTGACCATGATAAAAATCTCACATAGTACTACCAACTGCATGATATATTCAACCGACCAAGTTAGAATAGAAGTGGATATTATTTGTTCTAACACTCTATGTTGAAGAATCCATGATACTTTTTTTTCTCACACAAACTATAACCTTCTACAAAAACTTTGTGAGTTTGATTCATGTGATTTCATGAGAATATTTAAAGACAAGATTTTTAGAGGTGGAATATATTGATATTGATTATAATTGTGTGTTTAATTTCTTGATAGTTGAAATATTAAAAAAATCAAACCAAAAATGAAAAAAAACATGAGTTTAAATATTATATAATTGAAATATTATAGAAATGAGATAATATATAAATAAAAAATACAAAATAAGAAGAAGTAAAATTAAATAGTAATGATGGAATACATAAACTCAATCAATGATGTTGTAAAGTGGAACCCCTTCATTCCACTTTGGGAAAAATTATGAGTATCACCTTCTATGTGAAAAAATTTTGTCTCTTGGTTCCAATCCCCATTATCTAAGATAGACTATCTCATTTATAATATGAGTATACTTAGGTCATCCCTGAGGGTGTAACCCGATAATATCAGGTACAATAGTTGGCTGATCATTAGGAAAAGTAAAAGTATGAAAATCACTAATGGGCATCCAAGGTACACTATAATAGTCAACCAGAGTGTTCACATGATATACCTAATCAACATTGGGTTTCACTGATAATTTCTATAAATCATGAGTTGCAATGATATATGCACATGGATATCTAAATACCTCTAAAGAACTTCAATCACAGTACCATCATTCTAGTAAGACCACTAGCAATCGACCAGTATTTCCTAAAAGTGGGCCATGGCACTCTACCTCAAAACAACACCCTACATAGTAAAGGCTTCAAACATGAAATTATGATTTATTATTCATTAAAATATGCAAAAAATAATTTTTTATATTTGAATATTCATTCATTTCAATGTCCCTAAAAACTATTTTTAGTTCATTTTATTATTTTAACATTATTTTACATCATTGTGTAATTAATGTTCAAAGTGTATCATTTTCGGTCCAATGAATAATCATCTTATGGAATAAATTATGTTAATTATTTTAATTTGATTATAATGGATATTATTGATCACTTTTTATGGAAAATTTTTTATTTTCAGATTAATTGAAGATTCAAGAGTGTATATAGACATTTTTGGTCATAGACTCAAAAATTTATTGACAAAGCACAATGGGCCTTAGCCTCATCAAATAAAATTAGATCCCAAAATTAAAATAAAATGAGGCTAAATTTTTAACTATATCTTGATAAAATTATGGGGAACATTTCATCAAACTATGATATCATCTAATTTGGAGGTTTTCATGGTGATCTAGATGGTCCAAGTTGAAGTTTAAATTATGGTCCCAATTTAATGCCCATAAATTTAACCCACCAATGTAATCATAATTTCCAGATGGAATATTAAATTGGGTTAAAATTTCAATAGGAATTATAGTACACATGTAATGATATTTGTTTCTACTATTAAATCCCCAAATTCATCCAAATTAAACGTCTAATTTTCAGGACAATAAGGGGGAAGAATCTTTATATGATTTTTCTGGTCAACATTAAGAAGTCCAATTTCAATTTTTTCTCACCAAAATATTGAATATAAAAAATAAACAGGAAGATATTGAATGATGGGGGTTGAAAAAAGGCTCAAATATTTTCTACTTACTGTGGTGGTGGTGATGTAATTGGTGTGTAAGTTTTATTCTTCAAATTGTAGTGTTAAGCTTTCATTTTGTAATCACATGTTCATTTTTTCTCTTGAAAGTTTTTTGAATCACCTTTATTTCTTAATAAAGGTTATTATTAGTAATTATTTTTCTAATTTTATATAATTTTTTAAACATTTTGATACCATTGAATTAAGGTGTGAATTTATTTACACTTTGAATTTTGAAATTCATTACACAATAGTGGAGTGTTCCTTTTGTTTCTTTGTTTTCACTTCATTAATCCCACTTCCTTAAGACAACTCTCATATGACATTGAGAGATTTTCATCAATTTAAGACCATTAATGGGTTGATCCTAGGGTGTTTCATGGGGATTGATGGAATTCAATTTAATGTGATTTAATATTTTAATCAAGCAATTATTTTAAGAGTTTCGTTCGATGTGTCATCTTCTTCTTCATAATCTCCAACTTTCACTATCACACATTCTGGTGCTAGTTCGATCTACTTCCTTAGAGTGAAAATTTAATTGATCCAATTATTTAACTAATTATTATACTTAGAATTTTTTATGGATTAAATTGTTTAATTATGTTGTGGAACTATCTGATTGTTTGGATTCATCTTGAATTAGTCATCTGAAATGTTCTAATAAAACAAATACATATAATATAACCTTATTAAAAACCTAAGATTTACTCATATTCATTAATTATTTACATCCATATAAATATTTTTTTAATTATTAAATTAAAACTGCTATCTTAGGAACATTAGTATTATATTATCTTAGTTAGAATCAACCCCAAATTGGGCAACTCCTTTTCCAGAATCTCTTACATATTCAAGTGTCTAAAGGTTACTTCTTGGATCCCAATGGATTCGACCTCAACATGTAACACAAAAACCTTTTCTCCCTGTTGATTAAATTTGGTTATAACCAATTTTTTCAACTTTTCTATGGATCCAAGTAAGTAAACATAGACACTCACCCTCTATTATCATCCCCAATTCCCTTATCTTTTCCCATTTCTCTTGGTTTTGTCCTGAGAATCTTGGATCATTATTCCAATCTAATACAATGGAGTATCTTCCACATTACCCTTCAATAAACCCATGCTAAAACAAATTGTGAAATAAATATTATAAATCCCATAACTTATATAATGTATTTGAGTAAACTTTTAATGATTAATCTACACCTTGTGAGGTATACAATCATTGTAATGATGAATATTTAAAGGATAAATTTCCCACCCTCGCAAGGATAGTTGAAGAGATAAAACTTGGAGAATTATATAATGTTAAAACTCATACCCATTATGTTCCTCAATCATTGATTGAGAAATTTTTCTATCAAATGGAGAGATTGAATTTTGAGGTTTCATCTTTGAGATTATAACTACAAATCATTAAAACTTTTGACGAACTCATCCCAATAGTAACTATCCATTCCATAACAATATATAGAGTTTCTAGTTTCCCACAAACCTATCATGATTTTACGGAAGAATTGTCAGTTTTATTTTGGATAACTAAAAAGAATAATGGATGTTTTGAAGGGTATTTAAACAAAGGGGAAATATATTTTATGTATTCATAGTAGGGTAATTTCACATCACAAATTGAGTGTCTTAAATATTGATCCATTGTTTATTTTTCATAACCAAACAACACTGATCCATTTGAAATAATCTTAAACTCTAAGCATGTACCAACCACTAGAACTAAAACGGAAAATTAGAGTGTTAAAACATATTTTTATATTGAACCAATTATTTATAAAATATTTGGAGAAGAAACTGATTTTGATTCAAATTTATGATATTCATTAGGAAATTTCAATCAACATAAAATAAAAATTATAGGCCTTCCGTACTCTCTCAGGGTATCCCTTAATTGTGTATAAACATGACCTTGCAACTTGAATTCATTCTTATTATCAAACCCATAATGGGGGACTGGACCTTGATGTCTTTGTCAAGACTACAGTAGCAACTAGATCAACTATTTATGATATTCCTTGGATTTTCCCACTCATCAAATCACATATATTTGTATGTGAAGTAGATTCAAAAAATATACCACTCTAAATATTTTATAATTGGTTAAAAATTAAATCATTAAAATGTTAAAAGTTTTTATTGGGTTGGTTTGGGGTTTCATGTTGAGATAATGACATTAAACTAAGCACTTTCTGGGAGCCAACCTGGCTTCGGTATTTATTTTATTTTATTTTTACTTTTTTATATTTATTTTTAATATAACCATCTATAGTTTCCAATGTGATCTTATGTTTATTGTGTGTGAGATTTAACATTTTATGTAGTTTAATATTTTCAAATGAAACAGATGCCTTCCTAAATTCAAAACTAAGCTCCAATAATATACAAGGATTCTACTTGTGAGATGAATCTAAAGTGATCAATTTCTTATTGGTGGGTCCAAAACTTCAAACCATGTGATTTTGTTCCATGATTCCATTTAAAATATTATTCTCTCCCTCTTTATTCCCAATTCTAAACAATACCTTCTCTAATCTTTCAACATTGAGATAAATTTTATTCTATATTGATGGGTGAAAATATGAGATTTTAAAAAATAGTATTAATGGTAAATTTCAATTAATTATCCTTTATTGTTTTAATTTATATTTTGAAACATGAAAACTAGACATAAAATTTTTTTTAATACCTTGATTCTTTTCTTTATAATTTTTTAGTTTTATGGGCATAATTTTGGTCAGCATGGTTGTTTGATGTCATTTTCTACTTCTACATATTCATCCATTTAATTAAAATTTCCTAATGAAAATTTATTGGATTTTGGGTGTTATTTTGATTTATTGAGTCCCTTGCATCATATCATAGGTTTTAGGGACACTTTTTGTTTAATTTGAGTATCCATGAAAAAATGGAAAAAAAGACCATATAGTGAAATTGTTTTACCAATTGTGTGACATTTGGAATTTGGGGATCATGAATACATTGTTTTATTTCCTAAATTTAGGCTTTAAATATCTATCTTACAGAATAAAATAGAAAAAATGTGTTATTTTCAGCACGTGGGGATCATAACTTCGTAGTATTCTTACCCAAAGTTGGTCTTTTCATCACTGTAATGGATCAAAAAAACAAAAAAAACAAAAAATTAGAATAAAATAAAAAAAGGAAAAAAAAAAAAATTGATGCATATCTTAAGGCTTAATGTGATTCCCACCAATTCATTCCATTAATTTCCCCCTAGAATAAGAAAATGGTCCCCATATCTATTATGATTCACAACACATCATTATGACTAATTGAAATTGGTTGAAATGTGTCGATTAATTTGAATAAAGTAATGGACTTGGCCTTGGGATATTTTTTTGAACCAATTTTGTGTAAAATGGTTTTGATAGTTTTCATAATTTTTTATAATGTTGTCTTTTGATAGACATTTAACATTAAAATGTTTTTGAAAAAGGGAATTCAATATTTATATTGTTGAGAAATATTTTTGATTTGGATTTAAAAAACACAAGTTGGGGTGTGAATAGACATTGATAGAGGATAATATTAATTATTTATATTTTAATATTAATCCATTTAATTATCTATAAACATTATTTGTAGTGAAATTTTTTATTCGAACCTTATTTCACATCATTTTGCAATTCATCTTTAAAGTGTGTCAATTTGGGCCCAATTAATCATCATCTTGTGGAATACATTATTTTAATTATTTTAATTTGATATTTTAGGATACTATTAATCACTTTATTTTGAAAATTTTCTATTTTATGATAAATTGAATATTTATAAGGGAAGATGGGAATCTTTTCTATGGATGAAAAAATTTCTGGACAAAGCATAATGGGCCTTAGGCGCATCAAATAAATGTTGAGAAGATAATTAATCCATGTGAAGTAAATTTTTAACTATATATAAAGAAAATTATGTGGAACATATCATTTAATCGTTAGAATAGATAATTCATATGATTTCATGGTGATCCAAGTGGTCCAAGATGATGTTTAAATTATGGTCCATATTTCAAGTCCCATAATGTCATCCCACCAATTTAATCATAATTCCCAAATAAAATATCCAATTGGAATGAAATTTATACGTGAATAATAGTAAACATAGAATAATATTTTTCTATTCTATAACCTTCCCATATTTTCTGAAATTTAATGTCAAATTGTTAGGTCAACAAGGGGGGATAATCTTGATTTGATTTTTTTGGTCAATATTGATGAGTACACTTTCCCTTTTTTCTCACCCACATTTTTTCTATCCTAATTAAAGGGGATGATATTTTTAATTATGGAATATATACCTAGGTCTCAAATATTTAATATTTAAGGTGGTGGTGGTGAATTAATTGGAGTGAAATTGTATTCTTTCAACTGTAGGGATAAGTTGTCACTTTGTAATCTCATTGTAGTTTGTTCCCATGAACTTTTTTAAAATCACATTTTTTCTTAATAAAAGTTGCTATTATTATTATTATTTTATTTTTGTATAACATTTATTAATATGTAGATATCTTTGAATCAATGTTTTAATTTATTTACGTCCAAAATTTTGATATTCCTCACACAATGGTGGAGTGTTTGTTATTTGTTTTCTTTCAATTCTTCAATCATACTTATTTAAGATGATTGTCATATTATTTTGAGATATTTTCATCAAAGGAAGGATTAACCATTAATGGTTTCATAATTGGGATTATTATGGGGATGAATTTAATTTTATTTCATTTTATTTAATATTTTAATCAGATCATTATTTTAGGATTTTTATTTGATGTCTTATTTTCATCTTCGTCTTCACCAACTTTTAAAATGACTCATTTTGAGTGCTAGTAAGATAAAATTCCTTAGAGTTCTCATTAAATTTATCCACTAATTGATTTAGTTATTAACCATGGAATTTATTATGGATTAAATTGTTCAATGATTTTTGTGAATTATCTCAATGTTTGGATGCATGTTAAATTAGTGATCTAATGTTTTCTAAGAAAACAAATACATCCAATATAGACCTATAAGAAACCTAAGATCAACTCATATTCATTATTTTTTTAAATCCAAATAATTATGTGTTTAATTATTAAATTAAAATAATTCTATTAGGAACATTAGTATTCTAGTATCTTAACTGAAATCATCCCAAAAGTTGGACACTCCATATCCAAAACCTCCAACATCATTGATTGTCTAAAGGTTACTTCTTCAGTATGTGTGTATTAGACCCCTACATGTACTGTAATGACTACTTCTACATTTAGGGTATATTTTGGAATAACCAAATTATGGATCTACTTTTTGGGTCCCAAAAAAGTTATATTGGACACCCAATCTCAATTCCCACCCCCATTTCTCTTATCCTTTCCCCTATATGTTTGTGTTCATCCTAAGAATACAAAATCTTAATTTTAGTCAACTCTAATGAATTATAATCCATATTACCCCATCATAAGTCCATGATAGAATCAAATGTTAAATAAACAATGTAAATCCCATAAAATAGGTAATTTCTTTGAGAAAACCTTGAATGATTACCCCACACTGAATAAGATGTACAATCATTGTGATGATGAATGCTTAAAGTATAAATTTTCCACCCTCTCAAGGATGGTTTAAGAGATAAATATTAGGGAATTACATGATGATTAGCCTCCTATCCACTTTATTCCTCAAAATTTTATTGAAAATTTTTGTAATCAAATGAATAGAATTAATATTATTGTTTTAACATTTAGATTAGAACTACAAAGTAATAAAACTTATGAAGAACCCATACCTACACCAAAAATCACTTCCACAACCTTATGCGGAGTGCCTAGTTTCCCACAAACCACGCATGAATTTACTGAGGAACCATCCTTTGGATTTATGATAGTTTAAGAGAATAGAGTAATTTTTTAAGGGTATTTAAATCAAGAGGAAATTGATTTTTTGTATTCACAAGAGAGTAATTAAACATCATGAATTAAGTGTCCTGAATATTTCGCAATTGGTTATTTCTTAGAAACAAACAACAATGAAGAATTTAAAAAAAATATTGAACTTTGATTCAATACTAAAACCTAACATTGAAATGGGAAATTTTATGGTTGAAATATATTCTCATAAGGAACTAATTCTTTCAAAAATATTTGGAGAAGAAATTTATTTTGATTCAAATTTCTAATCTTCATTTGGAAATTTCAATCCACAAAAAATGAAAATTATAGTATTTCATTCCATGATCAAGTATCCATTCATAGGGTATGACCATGACCTTTTAGTTGCAATTTATTCTTCTCATGAAACCCACAATGGGGGACTAATCCTTAATATCTTAGGAAAGACTACAATTGAAACTAGATAAACCATTTATGATATTCCTTAGATTTTCCACTCATTAGAGCACATATATTTGTACTTGAAACATATTATAAACAAAATCTAAATATCAATCTTCTAGATGTGGTAAAAAATGAATTCCTTTAAATTTTAAAAGTTGGTATTGGGTATGTTGGGGGTTAATATCAAGCTAACAACATTAAAATAAGACCTTTTTAGGAGGTATCTTGGCTTCTTCATTGATTTTATTTTATTTTATTTTGTTCTTTTTTAAGGTAATCCCCTTTGGGGTTTATAGTGTGATTTATTGTTTCTTGTGTATGATATATAATAATTTAAGTGGTTTAGTATTTTCAATTAAAACACATTCATTCTAGAACTCAATCCTAAGATGAAATCATCTCTAGGGTGTCTAATTATAACATGAATCCAAAGTGATTAATTGCTTATTGGTGAGTTAGAAACTTAAAACCATGTGATTTTGTTCCTTGGTTTAATTTCAAATAACATCCCCCCCCCCACTTTCTTCCTAATTATGAACATTCTCTTCTCTACTCTTTCAACATTTATGGAAGTTTCATTCAATGTTGGGGGTGTGAAAATATGGGATTTTTCAAAAAAAAATTGGGCTTTTATGGATAATTTCAATTCATTATCCTTACATATGTTAATGTAAATTGTGAAACATGGAAACTGAATGTCAAATGATTTTGACTTCCTTAATTCCGATTATTATACATTTTTAGGTTCATGGAAATAATTTTTGTCGGTATTGTTATCCAATTTCATTTTTCAATATCTAAATATTCATTAATTTAATCAAAATTTCAAAATTTAAATCCATTTTACATTGGGTTAGAGTTTGATTTCATAGGTCCCTTTCATCATATCAAATGGTTCGGAGCCACTTTTAGTTTAATCTGACTATTTGATAAAGAAATAAAAAAATACCACATCGTGCAATTTTTTAACCAAATTTGTGGCGTCCAAAATGTGGGGATCATTACTACATAGCTTTCTTGCCCATATTTAGGCTTTACATCTCTATTGTATAGAATCAAATTGAAAGTTTTTGTGGTGTTAAGAACTTTTGGATTGTGACACCATAGTTGTCTTCCTAGATATAGTCTTTTCAACACTATTATCATTAAAAAAATAAAAAATATAAAAAAAACATAGACTAAAATCCAAAAAAATGAAAAGTAAAAAAATTTTAATCATTTTAAGGTTTAATGTGATTCCCACCTATCTCTTCTATTTATTTTCCCTTTGAATAAGAAAATGTGTACCATATCTATTGTAATGCACAACACATCATCATGTTTAATTTAAATTAGATGAAATGTGTCAATGAATATGAAATAAGGAATGGTATTAGGTTTGGGATGTGTTTTTGAACCTATCTTGTGTTAAATTATTTTGATACGTTCATGATTGTTTGTAATGATGTCTTTTTATGAGAATTGTATGTTAAAATTCTTTTGAAAAAAGAAATTTAGTTTTCATATTTTTGAGATACATTTATCTTAGGACTAAAGAAACTCAAGTTGAGGGTGTGATTAGACCCTAAATGAGACCAATATTAATTGTTTATATATTAATATTCATGTAATTAAATGTCTAGAAATAATAGTTTTAGTGGATTTAATCATTTGAATCTCATTTCACATCATTATTCAATTCATATTTAATGTGTGTCAATTTGGGCCAAATTAATCCTCATATTGCGGAAAAAATATTTTAATTATTTTAATTTCATAATATATGATATTATTTATCACTTTGTGAGGAATATTTTTTATTTTAGGACCAATTATATATTTGTAATTCTATATGGAAATTGCATTCCATAGATGTGTAAATTTATCGATAAATCAGAATGGGCCTGAGGTACATCAAATAAAATTGGATCCCACAATTCAAGAAAAATGATGCTAAAGTTTTTACTATAGATAGAGAAAATTATTATTAAAATTTAATTAAACTTTTTCCATAGATAATTTGGAGGTTTTCATTCTAATAGAGTCATTCTAAGATTATGTTTAAATTATGGGCCAGATTTTGAGGACCTAATGTCAATCCACCAATTTAATCATAATTTATGAATGGGATATCCAATTTCAATTAAAATAGTAAATTTATTATAGTGCATAGGTAAGAACATTATTATATTCTATGATCTTCCCAAATTCATCCCAATTCATTGTCAGATTTTTGGGTCAACATGGGGGAAGAATCTTGATCTGAGTTTTTTGGTCAACATTGAAAAGTCCAATTTCACTTTGTTCACCCACCATTTAGATATACTAATTAAAGGGTATAATATTTAATGATGTTGTTTCAACCTAAGGTTCAAATATTTCCTATTTAAGGAAGTGGTGGTTAAGGAATTGGGATGAAAGTTTTATTCTTTCAAATGTAGTGTTAAGGTGTCATTTTGTAATCCCATGTTCGTTTTTTCTCATGAATGTTTTTCAGATCACTTTGGTTTCTTAATAAAAGTTATTTTTATTTTTATTTTTAAATTTATATATCGGTTTTTAACATTTTGAAAAGTTTTAATTTGGGTTTAAATTTATTTACACGAAAAATTGTGAAATTCCTCACACAATGATGGAGAGTTTTTTTATTTCATTGTATCCAATTCTTTAATCCCATTTATTTAAGTCAACTATCATCTTCCATTTATATATTTACATCAATTTAAGTGTAACCCTTTAATTTTTTAATACCAGGGAGTTTAATAGTGATATATTTAATTTTATTTCTTGTTATTTAATATTTTAATAAGAAAATTATTTTTAGAGTTTCATTCTAGGTTCTATTTTCTATTTCATTTTCACCAAGTATTATGATAAAACATTTTTAGTGCTAGTATGATCCAATTACTTGAATATATCATCAAATTAATCCACTAATTTAAATTTTTATTAGCCTTGGATGTGTTTATAGATTAAATTTTTTAATGGTTTTAGGGAATTATCTAATTTTTTGGATGCATCTAGAATTAGAGATCTGAAATTTTCTATAAAAACAAATATGTTCAAACTAGCCCTAGAGACAACCTAGGATCAAATAATATTCATTAATTGTTTTCATCCAAATCATTATGTGTTTCATTTTGAAATTCAAACCATTATATTAAGAACTTTATTATTCTAGTATCCTAATTACAATCAACCCTAAAGTTGTCCACTCCAAATCCAAAACCTCCTTCAACTTTGAGTTTCTAAAGGTTACTTATTTGTTCCATGTGGATTCAAACTCTACATGTACCACAATAACTACATATATTAGTAGGGTAAATATGGTCATAACCAAATTTTTTAGTCATTTTCGGGTACCCATTTTTGTCATCATAGACACTCGGTCTCTATTCTCACCCCCATTTCTCTTATATTTTTTCCTTCCCAATCATGCATGTCCAAAGAATATAGAACTCTAATTTCATTCTAATTAAATTTAGTGTCTTAAACATTACTCTATTGTAAAACCATGCTAGATTAAAATGGGAAATAAATATTGGGAAGACCCTAACTTGGGTAATTTATTTGATAAAACCTTAAATGATCACCCCAAACCAAGTGATATCTAAAATCATTTTGATAATGAGTGTTTAAAGGATAAATTTCACACCCTATCAAGGATAGTTAAAGAGATAAATCTAGGTGAATTCCATGATTCTTATACTCCTACTAATTAATTTCCTAAATAATTGATTAATAAATTGATTAATAGTTGTTAGAATTAATTATGAATTTTCATCTTTCATATTGAAACTGCAAAGCACTAAAACATTTGAGAAACCCATCCCTACACTAACTATGAATTCCATTACCTTATTTGGGGTTTTTAGTTTCCCAAAAAACTATAATGAATTTACTGAATAACTATCCTTGGGATTTAGGATATTTAAATAGAATCAATTAATATTTGAAAGGTCTTTAAATTCAGAGAAAATTGATTTTATGTATTCACAATAGGGTAATTTGATATCATGAATTGAGTGTCCTAGATATTTCTCCATTGTTGATTTTTTAGAACCAAACAATACTAAACCAATTAAAATAATCTTTAACTATGATTATATACCAACCCCTAACACTGAAATATAAAATTTTAGGGTTGAAAAGTATTTTCATAAGTAAAAAATTCTTTCAAAATAATGGAGAAAAAACTTATTTTGATTCAAATTTTTAATCTTATTTAGGAAATTTCTTTCAACCCAAAATCAAAATTATAGTCATTACTTCCCAAATCAAGTATTAATTCATGGGGTGTAACCATGACCTTATCATTGCAATTCATTCTTCTATTGAAACCCACAAAGTTTGGATTATCCTTGATGTTTTTGGTATGACTATAGTTGAAACTGGATCAACCATTTATGATATTCCTTCGATTTTACCACTCATTGGAGAATATATATTTGTACATGAAACAAATTATAAAATATGTGTCAATATAAATATTGTATTAGTGTTGAAAATTTAAATATTTAAAATGTTTAATGTATGTATTGGGTATGTTGGAGGGTTTATTTCAAGATAACGACATTAAACCAAGAACTTTCTTGAAGTAATTTTGGCATATGCATTGATTTTATTTTGTTTTTTTTATTGTTTTAATTAAGGGACCCCCCTTGGGGTTTCAAATATGATATAATGTTTTTTGTGTGTGTGAGATTTTTTATTTGAAGTATTTTAGTTTTAAAGACATAAAAATTCCATGTAATGTTTTTTTAAATTTAATGGGTATTTTACGAGTCCACAGAAATTGGTGGTGCGTGATTCTGAGGCCTGATGTGCCTGTAATTAATTATTGAACATTTTTTCAGATATGTTAAGTAAACATGCAAGCGGGATTTTGTAACTTTTGAACCAGTTCTCAGAATTGAAATATGAGGGCACTGATGAATTTGCAGCACTGGTATTCGCTTAAGGAGACCTTCACCTCGACCGTAGTAGGTCGTGGGTAAAAGTTAGATTTTGGGTTTTTCGTGGAAGAATAAAATAAAATAAAATTTTTTAACATTTTTATTTTTTATGAAACCTCCCATGTGGATGTTATAAATGTGGGGACCACATGAACTAAATCCTTCCACGTGGGTTATGGTGGTGGGGACCACCCGAGCCTCAACCCTCCAAATTTGAATTCAAAGGCAGGGACCACCTAACCCTTGAACCTCCCACTTTAATGTGGGGAAGTCTCTCAAACTTCCCCCACTTTAATTGTGCCACAACCTCTGATTAATTATTCCAATTAAATGATTCCAACTTAATGTTGCCAAAAATTAAAATGTTAAATCATATTTTATGTTGGCAACTCGTCCTTTGAGAGAGTATTTTTGGGTTGGCAAAGGAGAGGGGGGAACTTGTGGAAGGTCTTCTCCAACGAAGAACGCCAATGAAAAAAATCTTATCCATTTACGAATCTTTCTCCAAAATGCATCAAAGGATCTCCAACGATGAATGAACTGACAATTGAGGAAACATCATCGTCATTGTCTTCATCTTTTTCCTCTCCTCACCGAAGTCTTTGGAGGAGAATTGTTTCGGGATCAACAAACGCCAATCTGTCTCAACTGCGGACAATCTTTAACTAAACCATCGAGGTAGGGGTGTGTTTTAAATTGATTAATGTTAATTTTCCTCACACATTTAATCATTTCCCTTGAGCAACTTGCTACCGCCCTAAAGCTGAGGGTACATGCCAAACAAACATGGCCCGACCCATCTGCAAACCTTATGGTTCTTTTGTGTGTTCTTCGCGATGGTGACGGCGACTGGTGTCGGCATTTGGCACTAGTGGAACTAGAAAAGTGTGGATGAAACCACATCCAGCCACAATGAGGGCGACAGATAAAGGGCGGTTGGTCAAGACGGCCGCTAGAGAAGGAACAGCGCACGACTGCGCAGCACGGCCAACCCCGATGGTCTGTCGCACTATGGCATCTCTGCCCCGTGGCCCTTGCGGCCTCGCCACCTAACGACCCTCCCCAGCCCCCGTGGATTTGCCACCCTGCAGCCCTCCGTGTCCCCCATGGCCTCAATGTCCCGTAGCCAAGAACCCCCATGGCTACGCTGCCCTGTGGCCCTCCGCGGACCCCATGACCTCGTCGTCCTGTAGCCTCACGGCCCCTGCGGCCTCGCCGCCATCGCACCCTTGCGGCCTCCGTGTCGCCCTCACAGCCTCTGTGTTGTCCTTGCGGCCTCGCACCGCTCTGTGGCCCCCTCAGCACCCAATGCGGGCCAGGCTAGAACCATCGGGCCGAGTCGACCCAAACCGGGTCGGGTAGGCCCAAGTCGGGGCGGGGTGGGTCGGATAAGACCCGGACTAGCTACGGCCATTTCACTCTACCAGCCATAACTTTGTCACCAGGAGTCCGTTTGACAAACCGTCAATGGCGTTGTAAACCTTGGAGAGAGACGGTCCCTTTGGTATATCCCACTTGAGATTTGGATAAATTTGGGATATTTTCGGGTTGGATCGACCACGAATCCAACCGAGCCCTTGGGACTAAAAGGCTAATAACATACAAACCCGGCATCCGATTGACACGCCTTCTGTTGCGTTGAGACCCCTGTGACATTGCAGTCCTTTGGGTTACTACATTGTGGGACTTCATGTTAGTTGGAGTATCAACCAGTGGCTCGAGGAGAAGACCCTATTGGAGATGAGTTGGCTTAGTGTGGGAACCCAGTAGCTGGCAGTGACATGAAGAATGAATAACGATCAGGTGCGGGTCAACACCGAGCGATCCTTTGTGGGTCTGCACCTAGATATCATGTGTGGGTTAGCATCGAGTGATCCTATTTGGTTCAGCACCGAGCGATCATGTGTGGGTCAGCACCTAGTGATCCTGTGTGGGTCAGCACCGAGCGATCCAATGTGGGTCAGGACCGATGGATCAAGTGTGGGTCTGCACTGAGCGATCATGTCTGGGTCAGCACTGGGAAATCCTATGTGGGTGAGCACCTAGAGATCTTATGTGGGTCTAATGATGTACTGGATATATACTAGGATCCTTCGTGGGTCTACCTCTTAACAGAGTAAGATGATTCAGTAGTTACATCTATTAATCTTTGCTACTATACCTAAGAAATACCTGGTGTGAGGTGAGTTAGTACCTTTGTGGTATTCTTCTGTGTGGAATTCATGTGTGGTACTTACCTTTGTGATGTTCCTCCCTTTATGGAACAGTTGAGATTCGGGCTTTTGAGTTGGACTCTGTGTTTTCTCATGATTGAGATGGGTATACTTGATAACTTAGGTATATGTATGGGCATATACCTAAGTAGGGTTGTCACTGGTTTACATGTTTTTTGGTTTATCCTGGGTAGATTTTGTGAGACCTTGAGGGTCTTGGGGTCCATAATGAGTATCGTTATACTCACCCCTACATGGGATATACCCTCACCTCGTTGTGTTTGGGGCAGACAACGGACGGCGGTGACTGAGGACATGAGTAACAGGCCTAGAGGTAGCTTGGAGGTGGACCTTAGACATGGCATACCGCAGAGACGACCATTTGAGAGTTGTACCTACCATTCAGGTAGGATCCTTGGTGGTGATCACAGGATCTATTCTAGTTTATTTGTACTTGTTGTTTCTTGTACTTTCCAGTTGGGCTTGTATGTGGCCCCTTTAGATTTATCTACTCACTATGATTACTATTCAGTTTACTCTATTTCATATCTTGTTGTGTCCTTGGTTGCGTGTGTTTATAGGTTATGAATGAATGGCCTTCCCAGTTTTAGGGAATATTCCTTCGGTGCTAGTCATCATCCCCTAGCCTATGGAATTTGGGCTTGGGGTAGTCACTGCATGGGCCCCAGGGGATGGGTCATGAAAAATTGGTATCAGAGGAGTCAGTTCTACCGTAGAACATAGGACTCTAATCTTTTTTTAACAGACATAGTGTTAAGTGTAGTGAGTGTGGTTATCAGTTTAGGGAATCTAGTGTTGGTATGGCAGCCGACGTATCCGTACACCAGGACCCTGACTTCTGATTTCTAACTCAGTGCACGAAAACACTGATTGTGCGTGTGTTTTCAATAGTTTTCTTTGTGATCTATTTCAGTCATCTCACTAGGTATAACTTATTTACTATGGCACACCTGCTTTTTTTTTCAGGATGCCTCCACGCAGACAGACAGTTAGGGTTTCGGATATAGTACGCACTAATAGCCCACCGGGCGATGAGGCCTCGGTGCAGGGCCCTCTTCCAGTAGAGGAACCAGTGGTAAAATTACCCGTTGGGCCACTGATGCCACCGTCCCCAGCAGCAGACGATGCATGCCTCTTGAGCACATTTCATGAGTTCCATCGCCATATGCCACCTAGGTTAAGGGGAGAGATGGACCCATAGACGGCTGAGGATGGGCTGGTGGAGGTAGTGAGAGTCTTCTGACTGGTAGGGACACCAGCTAATTTTATGGTAATCCTTGTCACCAGCCTTCTACAGGCAGCAGTAGGAAGATTTTGGATCTTGATGCTCCAAGTTCACGATGAGGTGACGCTTCTCTAGGTAGACTCTGAGAGCCTGTTTCGGGCAGAGTTTTTTCCAGTGACTCTTCACGCAGTGCGCATACAGGAGCTTCGTTATCTGCAGCAGGGTAGCATGACTATGGATCAGTACTCATAATGGTTCACTGACCTCTCATGCTACTCCATTGATATGTTGTGAGGCCTATTCTTCAGGGCCCGGACCATCGAGCGGGGACTCAGGCGAGAGATCAGGGATTCAACGATCTCACTCAGCATCCCGACACAGGCGAGGGTGTTAGAGAGATCCCTCTTAGTGGAGAGTTTCCTTGCTGAGCAATCACCAGATATGGGACCCACTACTAGTCATCATGTAGCGGAGTCTTCTACAACTGGCAGCAGACATATGGCATCCCACCTTTTTAATACATAACCTTTCATTACATTATACATACAGAGGATCTTTAAAGTCTAGTGTCTTGGAAATTAGGAACAATAAATCTTCAATACAACATAAAAAATTATTCTAAGACACTTTTAGGGATTTATAATAGGTTCACCCTACGTAAAACTACTTCATATCATATCCTGGAGACATACATCAAAGGAAAGGGTTAGCAGAAGGCCTAGTAAGGTTAAACAAGGTAATCATTGTACTTGTGATATCAATAAGAAATTGAATTAAAACATAAAGACATGATAAATGGAAGAATAGGCATATCATAATGAAAATAACTTTAATCATAACTTGAATATGTGTCTAAAACATTTAATTTAGACATTCATGAACATATCACCAAGGTCCATCCCCAAGGTGTCATAAATATTACCAAGGTTATTCACCAAGCTATCGTAAAACTTGTCATCCCTAGAGATTAATTCTTTACCCAATGCATTGGAGTGATATCAGGGTGCACCATTAATATTTGTTTACTTTCATGTGATCCACATAGATCATAATCAAACATTTTATAAATAACCTAAATGAAATCAAATAAATGGGTTTCATGTTAAAATCGGGACGTTTAAAAAGTGCTTAAAAATTAGATCATTACGTCATTTATAACCCATGGAAAGGGAGTGAGGGATATATGTCTGTCATTTCTAGAATAAAATATATAATATTTATATATTTATAAACACCCATGGAAACGAAATAATTCTGGGTATTCACATAAATAAACAATAGAATTTCTTGAGAGAAAGAGATATAAATTTTGAGACGAAATTTCTGCAGCATAACGGCTATATAACATAGTTTTAGAAAACATTGAAAAGAGAGGGGAAAAGTGTCACCAACTCATAAATAACTCATGACACACTATGGGTACTGAATAATATCATGTTATGGATATTTTAATGACATACCACATGAAAAATAAACATGAAATAAAAGAGAAAATGTGATTTCTCTTATGAAAAATTCGGTAGCCTAACGGCGTCACTTAAAAATTCAGAAAATAAATTGATGAGAGCGGAAAGGGTATCTGAACAATTTGAAATGAAATGGACAGAAATTATAACATATAAGAACATACCCTCAACATAAATATATGGAAATTAGAAGACACAACATAAAGGAAGTTGTGACTTAAAAGAGGAGGGTGAAAGGATCCCTTACCTTGAAGAGTAACTTTGAAAGATTGATGGTCGGGACCTTGGGAGGCTTGAGGGAACCTTGCGAGGACTCCATGGGAGGTAAAGATACCAAAACGTCATTGGGGAGGATTTTGAAATGAAAATAATGAGGGAAAGGTTTGGTATTTATAGGAGAAGTGAGAGTATAAGTCATTAATAGCCAAGGGATACCTCATTGGTGGTATTGGAAAAACCATGGGCTTTCCCATGGTATTTTCCCATGGTATTGGACACTTGGGACACCTCATGAGTTATCATACTATTCATAAGTCGACCAGAAATATTACATAATTATTACTTCCTTAATGATGTCGTTAAACACCTGAAACTAAAAACTGTATTTTCACTATTCACCAAAAATTCATTTTTTTCAGAAAAATCCCCAAAAATCACCTTAACCTAATATCGATGCTCTAAATTCAAAATTGAACTCCATTTTATAAAAATAATTTTCTAAATAATTTTAATTTTAATTTTAATTAAAAATCACTATTCACCCAAAAAAACTAATACTTCACTAATAATTTCTAAGACAGTTATTTACCTATTTTATTGAATCACATCACTTAATAAAGGTGCCTAAATTATATTAATACTTTCTTTAAGTGAGATTACTAATCCATTTGATCACATTGCTAATCCTAAGGGTAAAATCACTATTCATAATTTGTTATTCACAAAAATTTAAGTTGATCTAATTAGATTCTAAATTTCTTACTGAACACATTTCCATAAGACCTTTTTAAAAAATTCATTACACATAATTAATTATTTAAGGTTTACATAAATATTTTAAAATATCCCCTTTTTCCAAAATTTATCAATATACATCCTATATTTATTCGAACATCTGATAAAATCGCAAACTTAACCATAGGAAGAAATCGCAATTTTATTTATCTCTAAGGATTAAACAAAGTAGCTACGGTCTCGTTACATAGCCCATTATAACCCCAACATAGGACCTGAGTGTATAGTGTGCTAAGGTGAGGGAATCTGAGGGTGGCTCGGCCAAAATTGCCCGAGTAGTGATTTCTATAAGCTTGAACTTCTCCCGAAGGTGATTCCGCTCCAGATTCACAAGATGAAGTTCAGCTTGGGTTTGGTCCAGAGCAAAGCCTAGTGGTGCTACCTCCTTCCCATGTCTTGTCATATGGGCTTTGATCGGCCTGAGACTACTGGATGAGGCCATCAAATATTCTTTCTATATTAACCAGGATCATTTGTATTTATAGAAAATAATTGTAACATTTAGTTTCTAATGGAAATATAGACCAACGGTCAAATAACAGTCAAAACCCAACAATCTCATTTTAATTATATTCTTTTCATTAAATGAAATAGTTTGGTTGAGTATAAAATAAAATAACATGCAAAATTAGGAAACAAAATTTATTCAAAATTTCGGGTCGTTACAAGACAAATGACACTGAGATCCAAAAGGACCAGACCTACGGGTGGAAAACCACAGGATTCAGGGACGTTTGTGCGAGGCACCCGAGGTAGAGCCAGTCATGCCAAGAGCGGGCAATGTTATGCATGCGGCGGGTAGGGTCACATGGGTCGTGATTGTCCAACCAACCATACAGATGATCAACAGAAGGTCAAAGGACCACCTGGCAGAGACAGAGGTTTGACCAAGGAGGTACGTATGGAGCAGGTGGATGTGGTAGAGGAGCTGGTCGTGCGGCTGGCAGTGGCTGACGATTCGAGATGTTACTGCCACCACCACTAAGTGGTCCACCCCGACCATAGGGAGTAGGAGGATAGGGGTGAGCTCATCACCAGGCAACTGAGTCCTATGACTATGGCGCTCTAGAGATGATATGAGGTACGATATATGACTACTCCACCTTAGATACAGTACTTATAGACACAGGTTATAGTCATTCTTTTATTTCCACTGCCCTCGTTCGGAGCTCAGAAATTTTGACGGAGTCGTTGGCTTGATCCTTATGGTTAGAGACTCCTATGGGAGAAGATTCGACGATTACACATAGGTGTCGGTAGTGTGATCTTACTCTAGGAGGTGAGAGCTTCGGCTGGGATCTCCTAGTAGCGGCTTCGAGGCCTTACGATGTCATCTTGGGTATGGATTGGTTATCTATAGTCCATGCTTAGATTGACTGTATTAGGTACAAAGTGTGGTTTTTTCACACGGATGGGACCTATTTTACCTTCACTGGTGAGAATGGATCCTTTTCAGTATAGGATGGACTTAACCGGAGGAGATTTCAGCCGATCACTTGTCAGTTGGGAAGCCTTACCCTTAGAGTGGTAGATTTGGAGAGTCCGAGCAATAATGTAGTGGTGTACCAGTACGCGGATGTCTTCCCTAATGATGTTCTGGGTATACCTCCTCATAGAGAGGTGGACTTTTACATCGACTTTTACGCCAAGATGGAACTGATATCTACACCTGTGTATCAGATGGCTCCCACAAAGCTTCATGATCTGCAGGTATAGCTGGAAGACATATAGGGGAAAGGGTTCATTCAGCCCAATGTTTCTCCTTGGGTAGACCTGATTTTGTTCACCAAGAAGGATGATGGGAGCTTGAGGCTTTGTGTTGACTACCAACGCCTGAACCAGGTGACTGTGAAAAACAAGTACTCACTTATGAGGATTGATGACCTCTTTCATCAGCTGAAGGGAGCATAGTGGTTCTCAAAGATAGATTTCAGATCAGGCTATCACCAGCTCAGAGTATGGGACGAGGATGTGTAGAAGATAGATTTCAGATGTCGGGACGGCCATTACGTGTTCTTGGTTATTCCATTCGGTGTAACCAATGCTCCAACAGTGTTCATGGGACTCATGAACAGGATCTTTTAGCCACACCTTGATCGCTTTGTAGTAGTCTTCATTAACAACATTCTGATCTACTTGACTATTGAGCAGGAGCATGCCTATCATTTGCATGTATTACTGGAAACACTCTGAGAGCACCGGCTTTATGGTAAGCTCTCGAAGTTCCAGTTCTGGATCCGAGAGGTTCACTTTTTGGTACATGTCATACCGGAGGCTGGAGTTGCAGTAGATCCATCAAAGATTGAGGTGGTACTTGCTTGGGAACCACCCAGAAGTGTGACAGAGGAACGGAGTTTCCTGGGTTTGGCCAAATACGACTGGATATTTGGTCCAGATTTCTCCAGAGTTGCGGTACCACTATCAGCATTGAAAAAGAAGGGGAAACCCTTCGTGTGGTCAGAGAGATTCACACTGAGTTTTTAGGATCTGATGCAGAGGCTGACTAGTTCCCCCATCTTGAGGCTACCAAAGGAGGGTGTAGGGTACATAGTTTACTGTGACGCATTAGGGATCGGGCTTGGATGTGTCCTGATACATGATCAATCAGTGATCACATATAGTTCTCGACAGTTGAGACAACATGAGTTGAACTATGCAACCCATAACCTAGAGTTAGCAGAAGTGGTCTTCACCTTGATGATTTGGTGACATTACTTGATGGGTGAGCATTTTACAGTCTACTCAGATCACAAGATTCTCATGTATATCTTCTCTTAGAATAACCTGAACCTAAGACAGCGACATTGGATTGAGTTCCTCTAGGACTATGACTTCGAGATAGTCTATACTCCTAGGAAGGGGAACATTGTATCAGATGCACTCAGTAGGAATTATGGTATACAACTGCTAGGTGAGGCGACGGAGTAGCTGTCCTCTTTGCATATATCATTTGTGGATCGGGATGGAGAATCTTTCCTTCAGTCTCTTAGAGTCACTCCTCCACTTCTTCAGCGAGTTAGGGAGGTGCAGCGCAGGGACACTAACTGCGAGACTTGATGTGCTCAGATATCCATGGGACAGGCACCTAATGGATTTTCTAAAGGTGGGGAGCACGTCATCCTCTTCATAGGATGTACCATAGTACCAGTGTCACTTCAGGAGTAAGTGTTGAGGGAGTTCCACACATCCCCTCTAGTGGTACATCCAAGAGTGGAGAAGATATACCAGGATCTCTGACGACAGCACTGGTGGTCGGGAATGAAGAAATCAGTAGCAGAGTTTGTCTCTTGGTGCCTCACTTGTCAGCAAATTAAGGAAGAGCATCAAGTACCAATAGGCTTGGTTTCTCCTTTAGAGGTCCCAGAGTGGAAGTGAGATGGGATATCCATGGACTTCATGACAGGACTTCCATGTACATCAAGAGGTCATGATTCTGTCTGGGTGATCATCGGCCGACTCACCAAGTCAGCCCACTTCCTACCGATTAGGGATCAGGGTTCAGTAGAGAGCTTGGGATGCCTCTATGTGCAGGAGATTGTGTGACTACATAGAGTACCCTTGACTATTGTATCTGATTGTGATGCACATTTTACTTCCTGTCTATGGAATGGGTTGTAAGATTCTTTAAGGACACAGCTTCATTTGAGCGCCGCCATCTATAACGACCCATACTTTACATACATTGTTAATACTTCAAAATTGAAGCACACTTATTACAACATATGACAAAACCACAAAGGATCGTATAGGTATAGTGTCTTTAGAAACTGGGAAACATAAACAACTGGTTCATAAATCTTCTACAGTGTCTCCCATTTATTTCATCATATCTAGGGTCCCTTTTAGTATATTCTACTTAATATCCATCTTCCTGACCTGGGGAAAAGAAAACATAAAAGGGTGATCTCAAATGCTCAGCAAGGGCAAATAAAGGAAATAAAAATCATATTATATCTTTTTGAAAATCATAGCCTGCAAAAGAGATCATAATATCATAACATGGAATAAATCATAGAAGTGAAAATGAGATCCCCATAATCATAAAAATGAAACTTGAAACTTTTTGGCATGCACACATAATCATGGAAAATCATTTCTTGTTAGTCATGACTCATTGCCAAGACTATCTTAGTGGACAGAGTCCCTTTCTGAACCGAGTCACCCTCGTTCCAGTCCTGTTTCACTGAACCGGTATAACCTACCGTTCCAGCCCTGTCTATCTCATGAGATATAAAATCATTACCCAATGCATTGGAGGGAGATATAGGTCCCACCCATCTTATAATGAATCCTTTCTTATGTGTGCCACATAATCATAAATCATACATCATCGCATAACACATGTAACAAAAATGGAATTCTTGAAACATCATGACATCAAAAAACAAATCATATAAGGTAAATGACTTCATAAAAACATAATCAAATCAATGTAATAATAGGGATAAAAACAGAACCCTTTATTATCTTATATGGAAAATAATTTTGATAAAACACTTGAACTCCATTCTTGAGGAAAATATCCTTTCTTCTTCAAAATCAACTCCTTTTCACAAAACATCATGAAAGAAAGAGATTTTATTGAAAATAGTCATGAAATATTTTGGAGTAAGGTTCATGAAAATAAGGCTTTATAAAACCGTAAAAATCCGTTTGTGCCGTATAAGTTAAAAAAAACATTCTTCGTACTTTTGTCGGAAAAGTCAAAAAATACCTCGTACGGAAAACGAAAAAAGATTCCTTTCATTTCTTTTACTAAAAACTCAACGAAGGGTAAAATTGGATTTAAACAATTGTAGTTGGATGGAAATATTATTACATATTTATGAAACATGGATGTGGATGATAAAATACACCCCAGTAAATACTTACGAATAAACAATCTCGGATAAAAATGAGATTGTGATATTTCCCTTACCTTAGGTCCAATTTGCTTTGTACGTGTCCGAAGCTCCTGTATAATGGTTTAAATAATGTTATTGACTTATTCCTGAATCATACATATTGATATGATATCATATATGGTCATATTCTTAGCTTCTTGATAGTAATATTTCATTGTTACTTGTTACTCGGGTCTTTATTGCCTTTTGTTCTTATGCGTGTTTTGCCGAATACATTCTTATTCTTCTTTTAAGGTTATAGATACCTTATATCCAGAATGGTATTAGTGTAACATATATCATATTTATTCATTCAATTCATTTATATAATTACTATGTAATGATTATCATGTAGAACGAGTCGCATCACATCGTGGAGACGGTATTCCGTACGTACGCACGAGTGATGATATCGTTCCTATGATCGTGGAATTGTATTGGAGTATATATATATTATTTCAGTATCAATATTAATTTATAATAGTCATAAATAGTTACTCATTACACCATTATACCCATCCTTGTAAGGTGATGGTGGAAAATAGATTACACCACGGCGTGGAGACGGTATTCCGTACGTACGCACGCGCGGTGATTTCATTTTTCCATAGGATGGATAGAAGGTGAATTAGGGTTGTTTCATATTTATAATAACATATCAGTATGTAAGTAATACTGATGTTATTACTTTATCATGAAACAACTAAAAAATAAGGAGTTGAAGAAGAAAGAAATTGAAAAGATCGGTAATGGATATTACCTCTTCTTTGGAACGCTTCTTTGAATCCTCCACTTAGGAAACTAAGATTGGTCTTTGAAGAAGACCAGGACCTCTAGGATTATTCTAGGGAAGTGGAGAGGAGAAAATGGCAGGGGTTGGCCGAGCTTGAGTGCTCAATTTGGTGTGAGGAGGAGGGGGAGGAGGTGCCCTTTTATAAGGGAGGAGAGGGGCACCTTAGGAATATCTCAAAATATTATTTTATATTAAAGTCAAAATCGGTTTATAATGGTTCCAAAGGGTCTTATTTCGAATCTAAAGTGGGGATGGGTCGCAATCCTATCAACCAATAGGATTTAGACAAGTTTAGGGAATTATTTTAACCTTATCAATTAGATTTAACTCTAAGTTAAATAATTTAACTTTTACCGTGTCTTTTTGTTTTCTTTCACTATATGGTTAATACACTTACTATAACATGCCAAACGATCCCCAAATTGTTTATTATTAATATATATATCCTTATCTAAGTCATTTGGCCGAACCTTAGATTTTTAGGAATAAAATAACAATTAATAATATAATATTTGATTTAAAAACTATTTTGTTTCAATTTTGACACTATTTGATATATGATTTTTGTGAAAGTCGTAACAGAATTATATGTTCGAACCAAGTTGATTACATCAACATTAATATATCATAGTAACCTATAAAATTAGTGTAATTCATAAAAAGTCTCAAATTACATTTATTTTGGTGTTTATAACATCAATTATGTCAATATTTCATTAATAAGATAATTACTACATCATCATTGTGTCATAAATAAATTAAATTATTTAATGTATAAAAATTACAAATAAAATACCATTATTTAGGAAATATTTTTATCTTTCTAATGAATATTTATAGTCGAATTTATCTTATGTATAACCCCATATTAAAAATGATTTACTTATTAAACTTTGATTTTAACTATTTTAACCCTTCTTTAAATAAATTAATAATAAATGTCCTAATCTAATCCAAGTGGGCCTAAATGGTCATATTTTATTCATAAGGTTGTTTTTGGTCGAATTACACTTGTCCAATAGAATTAGGACATGTGTTAGGGTAATAGTAATATCATATTTACCCTTAGTTACCCTATTTACTATTAACCGCGGTAAAAAAAGTAAAAAGTTACTATTCACCAAAAAATTATTTTTATCTCATTGAACCACATTTTACTTACTGATATCAACCGTGTCTGTCGGATTTTCGAAATTCCATTCACAGAAGTGGTAAAATTAAGTTTTATGCAAAATTCAGTTTTTAACCTACCACTTAGTGGTTTCACTATTCATCAAAAAAATTGAAAGTTTTCAGAAAAATACCAAAATTTCACCCTAGGCTAATTTCGATATTCTGAGTCCAAAAATGAAGTCCATTTTGAAAAATAAAATTTATAAAATTTCAAAAAGTGGTTATTACTATTCATAACGGCTAGTTTTAATAGCATATTGTTGTTTAGTGAAACTCGGTATTGCGTACGACGCATGCTATCGAGGAAGGTCGCGATTGCGTGTAAAGCAATCCAAGCAAGTGTTGTGTAGAAAAAGATTCCTTTGATAACATAAAAGTCTCGGGTGTTACATTCTACCCCCCTTAAAAAGAATTTTTCCCTCGAAATTCGTCACTTTGTAACAAACAGATGAGGATACTTCTCCCTCATCATATCCTCAAGCTCCCATTTAGCTTCTTCAAGTTGGTGGTTCCTCCATAAAACTTTCACCAATCGAGTGGTCTTGTTTCGTAGGACTTTTTCGCTATGATCCAGAATCCCTATCGGCTGTTCTTCATAAGAAAGATCTTGCTCCAGCGGTACAACTTTTGAGCTGAGTACATGTGAAGGATCTGGTATGTACTTTCTCAGGAGAGATACATGGAACACATCGTGAACTTGAGAGAGATTCGGTGGAAGCGCCAATCGGTAAGCTACCTTCCCAACACGATCCAGTATTTCGAAAGGACCGATATATCTAGGGCTCAACTTCCCCTTCTTTCCAAATCTCATAACCCTCTTCCAGGGAGATATTTGTAAGAACACTTTATCACCCACTTCAAACTCTAGGTCTTTTCTTCGGTTGTCGGCATAACTTTTCTGTTGACTCTGAGCTGCTCTTATGTGTTGTTGAATAGATCTAACCTTTTCTGCCATTTCATCAACGAGATCAGGTCCTAATAGCTTTCTTTCCCCAACATCATCCCAGCAAGTTGGAGTCCTGCATTTCTTTCCATAGAGAGCTTCATAAGGAGCCATCTGAATACTGGAGTGAAAGCTATTATTATAAGAAAATTCCACCAAAGGTAGGTGTTGATCCCAACCTCCTTTGAAATCCATAGAGCAAGCTCTCAACATATCTTCTAGGGTTTGAATTGTTCTCTCAGACTGACCGTCTGTCTGGGGATGATAAGCAGTGCTGAAACTCAACTCTGTATCCAGAGTATGCTGAAGACTTCGCCAGAACATCGAGGTAAATCTTGGATCCCGATCAGATATAATAGAAAGTGGTACTCCATGTAATCTTACCACTTCCTTTACATATATCCTGGCAAGCTGATCTAGAGAGAAATCCTCTCTAATAGCAATGAAGTGTGCAGACTTTGTAAGACGATCAACTATGACCCAAATAGCATTATTGCCTTTGGATGTTTTAGGAAGTCCTGTGACAAAGTCCATAGTGATGTTTTCCCATTTCCATTCGGGTATGGGTAATGGTTGTAACATCCCCTTAGACTTCTGTCTCTCAGCTTTAACTTGTTGAAAAACCAAGCATCGAGAGACATATTCAGCAACATCTCTTTTCATGCCATCCCACCAGAAGTACTCTTTCAGGTCCCTATACATCTTCGTGCTTCCAGGATAAATAGAGAATGAAGAACTATGAGCCTCATTCAGTAGCTCCTTCTTTAATTCGGGGATGGGAGGAACACAAACCCGATTCCTGAACTTTATTATCCCATCACAATCAAGGTTGAATTCAGGAACATTTCTCACCTTCTTTTGTAACTCGACATCTTCTTTCTGTGCCTCCTTAATCTTCGCATGTATAGATGGTTGAACATTCATTTGAGAAAGATATGATTTTTCCCCTTCCATTATAATTCCAAGATCCATCCTTTGTAAATCCATAAATATTGGATCTTTTTTGATCCTCATCATGGATAAACTAGCATGGTCTTATAGACTTAATGCATCTTCCACCTTGTTTGCTTTCCCAGGGTGGTAATGGATTGAGCAGTCATAATCCTTAATCAGCTCCAACCATCTTCTTTGACGCATATTCAGCTCCTTTTGTGTGAAAATATACTTTAAACTTTTATGATCAGTATAAATATCACACCTTTCACCATAAAGGTAATGCCTCCAAATCTTTAATGCAAAGATTACCGCGGCCAACTCCAAATCATGTGTTGGGTAATTTTGCTCATGGATTTTCAACTGTCGTGAGGCATAAGCTATCACCATATCATTTTGCATAAGAACACACCCCAATCCCTTCTTGGATGCATCACTGTAGATCACAAACCTTTCTCCACTACAAGGTAGTGTGAGCACAGGTGCACTGGATAACCTTCTTTTCAACTCCTTGAAATTATCTTCACATTCCTCTGTCCAGACAAACTTAACTCCTTTCTGAGTCAACTTGGTGAGTGGATTAGATAATCATGAAAAATATTTTACAAAACGTCGGTAATATCCAGCCAAACCAAGAAAACTTCGGATCTCAGTTACTGTTGTTGGTCTTGACCATCTTTCGATAACCTCTGTTTTTGCTGGATCCACAGATATCCCCTCTTTTGAGATTATGTGACCCAAAAATGCAACTTTTTGAAGCCAAAATTCACACTTGGTAAATTTGGCATAAAGCTTCTCCTTTCTCAGGGTCTTCAATATAATTCTCAAGTGATCTTCATGCTCTTCCTTGCTCTTTTAATAGACAAGAATATCGTCTATAAAAACTACCACAAATTGATCAAGATAGTCTCTAAAGACTCTATTCATTAGATCCATGAAGATAGCAGGGGCATTAGTAAGACCAAATGGCATCACTATAAATTCATAGTGTCCATACCTTGTACGGAAAGCCGTCTTTGGTATATCCTCCCTTTTGACCCTTAATTGATGATACCCTGAACGAAGATCAATCTTGGAAAAGTATTGAGCTCCGCGTAGTTGGTCAAATAAGTCATCAATGCGTGGGAGAGGATATTTGTTCTTGATAGTGATCTTGTTAAGTTCTCGATAATCAATGCAGAGTCTCATTGATCCATCTTTCTTCTTAACAAATAGAACAGGTGCTCCCCAAGGTGACGCACTAGGGCGTATGAATCCCTTATCAAGATTATCTTGGAGTTTCTTCTTCAATTCCTGCAACTCAATTGGGGCCATTATATAAGGTGTCTTTGAAATTGGCAAAGCGCCCGGTACGAGTTCTATTGAAAACTCAACTTCACGATTTGGTGGAAGACCCGATAATTCCTCCGGAAAGACATCATCAAACTCCCGTACAATGGGAATATTCTTAATCGTGAGTTTCTCACCAACCATTTGAGATAAATAACCTTCATTTAGTGGAATAAAGACCCATAAGATGGAAGGAATTTCCAATGGAAGGTTATGTTCATCCTTGCATTGATAGACGATCGTAGATTGATCTGGAATATGAAATGTGACTTCCCTTCTTTGGCAATTGATATGAGATCCATGTAGAGAAAGCCAATCCATGCCAAGAATCACATCAAATTACACTAAAGGAAGTATCACAAGATTTGCAGGAAGCACTTTCCCACAAACTTCGATCGGAGAAGAATTATAAACTTTTGATGCGACTGTTGTGCCATTAGGTGTTGTCACAGCTAACTCAACATCTAATTGTTGAGGTAATACGGTGATACCCTTAGAAAATTCTTTAGAAATAAAAGAGTGGGTGGATCCAGAATCAAATAAAACATTTGCTACTTTAGAGTGGATGGTAAGTGTACCTTTCACCACTTCGTTATCGTACTCCACATCGCTGATAGAAATTGCATGTGACTTTCCTTTGTCTTTAGCCTTAAGATTTTGTTGACGTCGACCATCATCATCAACCCTTGGATTTGGGCATTGATTGGCATAATGCCCCATCTCCTTGCACTTGAAACATTGAAGTGTAGTAGGTTCATTCTGTGTATCCCTTCCTTTGTTTGCATCATTAGACATCTTCTTCCCATTATCGCGGCATTCAAATGCCCGATGACCTTCCTTTCCACATTTAAAACATTTACTTGTCCCTTTAAGACAACTCCCTCCATGTTTCTTTCCACACTTTGAGCATAAGGGAAAGTTCATCTTCTTTTCAGTGTGCTCTTTAGATTTTCCTTTGAATTCCATCTTCCTCTTCTTATCAAACCCATGTGACTGATGGGTTACTCCAATCTCCATCTCAACTTTGAGAGCACATCGAACGATTTCCTCGTAGCTATTGAAGTCCCTTATGGCTAACGCCCTTCGAAGACTTGGTTTTAAGCCACTAAAGAATCGATCGATCTTACTCTCAGGTTGGATAATAATACCAGAAGCGTACCTTGCAAGTCTTGTAAAATTTGCTTCATACTTACCAACAGATTCATCATCCCTTTGCTTCAGTTCAAGAAACTCTTTCTCCATCTTTGTTCGGAGAATAAGAGGGAAGTACTTATTGAAAAATAAGTTCTTGAACTCGTCCCATTCCATAGACTCAATTTCATCCCTTTTCCTCGTATTCTTAATAATATTCCACCATTGATCAGCATCTCCTTCCAAACGATACACTGCTAGGATGACTTTATCATGCTCAGAACATTGAAGAACTGAAAATATCTTTTCAGTAGTACTAATCCATTGTTCAGCAACTAATGGATCAGTAGACCCGCTGAAAGAAGGTGGACGCTGCCTCATGAAGGATTCAACAGAATGTTGCTCCTTCCTTTGCTCGTTTGGAAGTCCTGCATGATTCATAGTTTGAGAAAGTTGTGTGAGCATGGCTACAAGATTTTTCATTCCATCTCCCATATCGTTTGGTTGCTCAGGGGGAAAATCATTGCATTGCCCATCGCATTCCGCATTAACACGGTTCCTTCGGGTTCCAGTCATTGACTAAAACCAAGAAGAATAGTGTGAGCAACACTAATTATAATAGGAAAACCACATAATCAAGGATAAAATTTCACACATAAGGTTTTATCCTAGGGTATTCATGGCCATTTCTAAAACACTAAGATTGTGTTCTATGCTTAGACTTATCCTTAGGGTTCTTACTAAGGCTTTCACATCCTAGTTTCCAAAGGTTGACTATACCTTTCCTCTGATACCAACTATAACGACCCATACTTTACATACATTGTTAATACTTCAAAATTGAATCACACTTATTACAACATATGACAAAACCACAAAGGACCGTATAGGTATAGTGTCTTTAGAAACTGGGAAACATAAACAACTGGTTCATAAATCATCTACAGTGTCTCACATTTATTTCATCATATCTAGGGTCCCTTTTAGTATATTCTACTTAATATCCATCTTCCTGACCTGGGGAAAAGAAAACATAAAAGGGTGAGCTCAAATGCTTAGCAAGGGAAAATAAAGGAAATAAAAATCATATTATATCTTTTTGAAAATCATAGCCTGCAAAAGAGATCATAATATCATAACATGGAATAAATCATAGAAGTGAAAATGAGATCCCCATAATCATAAAAATGAAACTTGAAACTTTGTGGCATGCACACATAATCATGGAAAATCATTTCTTGTTAGTCATGACTCATTTCCAAGACTATCTTAGTGGACAGAGTCCCTTTCTGAACCGAGTCACCCTCGTTCCAGTCCTGTTTCACTGAACCGGTATAACATCCCGTTCCAGCCCTGTCTATCTCATGAGATATAAAATCATTACCCAATGCATTGGAGGGAGATATAGGTCCCACCCATCTTATAATGAATCCTTTCTTATGTGTGCCACATAATCATAAATCATACATCATCGCATAACACATGTAACAAAAATGGAATTCTTGAAACATCATGACATCAAAAAACAAATCATATAAGGTAAATGACTTCATAAAAACATAATCAAATCAATGTAATAATAGGGATAAAAACAGAACCCTTTATTATCTTAGATGGAAAATAATTTTGATAAAACACTTGAACTCCATTCTTGAGGAAAATATCCTTTCTTCTTCAAAATCAACTCCTTTTCACAAAACATCATGAAAGAAAGATATTTTATTGAAAATAGTCATGAAATATTTTGGAGGAAGGTTCATGAAAATAAGGCTTTATAAAACTGTAAAAATCTGTTCGTGCCGTATAAGTTAAAAAAAACATTCTTCGTACTTTTGTCGAAAAAGTCAAAAAATAACTCGTACGGAAAACGACAAAAGATTCCTTTAATTTCTTTTACTAAAAACTCACCGAAGGGTAAAATTGGATTTAAACAATTGTAGTTGGATGGAAATATTATTACATATTTATGAAACATGGATGTGGATGATAAAATACACCCCAGTAAATACTTACGAATAAACAATCTCGGATAAAAATGAGATTGTGATATTTCCCTTACCTTAGGTCCAATTTGCTTTGTACGTGTCCGAAGCTCCTGTATAATGGTTTAAATAATGTTATTGACTTATTCCAGAATCATAAATATTGATATGATATCATATATGGTCATATTCTTAGCTTCTTGATAGTAATATTTCATTGTTACTTGTTACTCGGGTCTTTATTGCCTTTTGTTCTTATGCGTGTTTTGCCGAATACATTCTTATTCTTCTTTTAAGGTTATAGATACCTTATATCCAGAATGGTATTAGTGTAACATATATCATATTTATTCATTCAATTCATTTATATAATTACTATGTAATGATGATCATGTAGAACGAGTCGCATCACATCGTGGAGACGGTATTCCGTACGTACGCACGAGTGATGATATCGTTCCTATGATCGTGGAATTGTATTGGAGTATATATATATTATTTCAGTATAAATATTACTTTATAATATTCATAAATAGTTACTCATTACACCATTATACCCATCCTTTTAAGGTGATGGTGGAAAATAGATTACACCACGGCGTGGAGACGGTATTCCGTACGTACGCACGCGCGGTGATTTCATTTTTCCGTAGGATGGATAGAAGGTGAATTAGGGTTGTTTCATATTTATAATAACATATCAGTATGTAAGTAATATTTATGTTATTACTTTATCATGAAACAACTAAAAAAGAAGAAGTTGAAGAAGAAAGAAATTGAAAAGATCGGTAATGGATATTACCTCTTCTTTGGAACGCTTCTTTGAATCCTCCACTTAGGGAACTAAGATTGGTCTTTGAAGAATACCAGGACCTCTAGGATTATTCTAGGGAAGTGGAGAGGAGAAAATGGCAGGGGTTTCCCGAGCTTGAGTGATCAATTTGGTGTGAGGAGGAGGGGGAGGAGGTGCCCTTTTATAAGGGAGGAGAGGGGCACCTTAGGAATATCTCAAAATATTATTTTATATTAAAGTCAAAATCGGTTTATAATGGTTCAAAAGGGTATTATTTCGAAGCTAAAGTGGGGATGGGTCGAAATCCTATCAACCAATAGGATTTAGACATGTTTAGGGAATTATTTTAACCTTATCAATTAGATTTAACTCTAAGTTAAATAATTTAACTTTTACCGTGTCTTTTTGTTTTCTTTCACTATATTGTTAATACACTTACTATAACATGCCAAAAAAACCCCAAATTGTTTATTATTAATATATATATCCTTATCTAAGTCATTTGGCCGAACCTTAGATTTTTAGGAATAAAATAACAATTAATAATATAATATTTGATTTAAAAACTATTTTGTGTCAATTTTGACACTATTTGATATATGATTTTTGTGAAAGTCATAACAGAATTATATGTTCGAACAAAGTTGATTAAATCAACATTAATATATCATAGTAACCTAGAATATTAGTGGAATTCATAAAAAGTCTCAAATTACATTTATTTTGGTGTTTATAACATCAATTATGTCAATATTTCATTAATAAGATAATTACTGCATCATCATTGTGTCATAAATAAATTAAATTATTTAATGTCTAAAAATTACAAATAAAATACCATTATGTAGGAAATCTTTTTATATTTCTAATTAATATTTATAGTTGAATTTATCGTATGTATAACCCCATATTAAAAATGATTTACTTATTAAACTTTGATTTTAACTATTTTAACCCTTCTTTAAATAAATTAATAATAAATGTCCTAATCTAATCCAAGTGGGCCTAAATGGTCATATTTTATTCATAAGGTTGTTTTTGGTCGAATTACACTTGTCCAATAGAATTAGGACATGTTTTATGGTAATAGTAATATCATATTTACCCTTAGTTACCCTATTTACTATTAACCGCGGTAAAAAAAGTAAAAAGTTACTATTCACCAAAAAATTATTTTTATCTCATTGAACCACATTTTACTTACTGATATCAACCGTGTCTGTCGGATTTTCGAAATTCCATTCACAGAAGCGGTAAAATTAAGTTTTATGCAAAATTCAGTTTTTAACCTACCACTTAGTGCTTTCACTATTCATCAAAAAATTGAAAGTGTTCAGAAAAATACCAAAATTTCACCCTAGGCTAATTTCGATATTCTGAGTCCAAAAATGAAGTCCATTTTGAAAAATAAAATTTATAAAATTTCAAAAAGTGGTTATTACTATTCATAACGGCTATTTTTAATAGCATATTGTTGTTTAGTGAAACTCGGTATTGCGTACGACGCAAGCTATCGAGGAAGGTCGCGATTGTGTGTAAAGCAAGCCAAGAAAGTGTTGTGTAGAAAAAGATTCCTTTGATAACATAAAAGTCTCGGGTGTTACACCATCCATCCTCAGACGGATGGTCAGACTGAGCAGACCATTCAGACCCACGAGGCCATGTTACGTGCTTGTGTCCTCGACTTCGGTTATAGTTGGGAGGATCACTTGTCTTTGGTGGAGTTTTCATACAACAACAGATATCAGTCCACCATTAGGATAGCACCTCTTGAGGCATTGTATGGGCGACCTTGCAGATCACCTTTGTGCTAGACTGACCCAGGGTAGTCAGCACTAGTGGGACCAGATATAGTACGGGCTGCCATAGAGAAAGTGAAGATCATCCAAGAGTTGATGAAGATTGCACATATCAGGAAAAACTATTAAGCCGACAGGAGATGGAGACCTCTAGAATTCGAGGATGGTGACCACATCTTTCTACGAGTCTCAGTCTGATGAGGTTTGCGAAGATTTTTATGAGGTGGCAAGTTATCTCCAAGGTTCATCGGACCCTTCCAGGTCCTCAGCAAAGTTAGCAAAGTGGATTACCGCTTATCTCTTCCACATCAGTTTCATTAGGTACACGACGTCTTCCACATATCCCAGCTGGGGAGATACGTGAACGACCATTCTCACTTCATCGACCACGGCGAGTTGGACATCGACGATGGGGCGACATTTTTAGAGGTTCCAGTAGAGATTGAGGATTGATAGGAGAGGGTCCTTTGTGGGTAGTCGATACCTCTGGTGTGTATTTTCAGGCAGCATGGGATCCTCTAGGAGAGAACATGGGAGCGGGAGGCTCAGATTTCATGCTCAGTACCCCCACTTGTTTTCCTTGTTCTTATGATGTAGATTTTGGGGACGGAAAGCCCTGAGGTGGGGACAATGTAAATACCAAGAAATTCCATGTAATTTTTTTTAATTATATGGGAATTTTACGAGTCTATGAAAATTGATGTCGCGTGATTCCAAGGCCCGGTGTGCCTGGAATGAATTTCTGAACTTTGTTTCAGATATATTCAGTAAACGTGCGAGTAAGTTTTTGTAACTTGTGAACCGCTGATCGAAATTGAAATATTAGGGCATCGATGAACTCATAGCACTTGTATTCGCTTAAAGAGACATTCACCTCGACCGTAGTAGGTCGGGGGTGAAAGTTATATTTTGGGTTTTCGTGAAAGAATAAAATAAAATAAAAATGTTTAACATTTTTATTTTTTTGAAACCTCCCATGTGGATGTTATAAAGGTGGTGACCACCAGAACTAAATCCTCCCACATGGGTTATGGTGGTGGGGACCACCCAAGCCTAAACTACCCAAACATGAATTCAAAGGCGGGGACCACCCGACCCTTGAACCTCCCACTTAAATGTTGGGAAGTCTCTTGAACTTCCCCCACTTTAATTATGCCACACCCTCAAATTAATTATGCCAATTAAATGATGCCAACTTAATGGTACCAAAAATTAAAATGTTAAATTATATTTTATGTTCGCACCGCATCTATTGAGAGAGGATTTTTGGGTTGGCAAAGGAGAGGGGAGAACTTGTGGAAGAGATTCTCCAATGAAGAACGCCAATGAAGAACTCTTATCCTTCAACGAATATTTCTCCAAACTCCATAGAAGGATCTCCAATGACGAATGAACTGATGATCGAGGAAATTCCATCATCACTGTCTTCATTGTTTTCCTCTCCTCACCGACGTCATTGGAGGATACTTGTTTTGGGATCGACAAATGCCAATCCGTCTCAACCGTGGACAATATTCAACTGAACCATTGAGGTAGGGGTGTGTTTTAAATTGTTCAATGTTAATTTTCCTCTCACATTGAATCATTTCCCATGATCTCCTTGCTACCTCCCTAAGACAGAGGGTACAAGCCAAACAAACGTGGTCGGACCCCTCCGCAAACCTTATGGTAATTTTGTGTGTTCTTCACGATGGTGATGGCGACCGGTGTCAACGTTTGGCATTGGTGGAACTTGAGAACCATGTTCAGCACCATGGTCAGCCATGACGAAGGTGACAAACAAAGGGCGGCCGGTCAAGCTAGCCGCTGGTGAAGGCACGATGCACAACTACGTCGCACGACTAGCCATGGTGGATTGTTGCACCGCCACCTCACCGCCACGTGTCCCTCTGTGGACCCTGCGGCCTCGCCGCCTCGAAGCCCTCTACATCCCCTGTAACTTTTCCTCTTTGTGGCCCTCTGCGGCCTCGCCATCCCGCAGCCTCGCAGACCCTGAGGCATCACCGCCCTGCGGCCCCCGCGGCCTCACCGGCACGCGACCCTCGCGGCCCTCATGGCCTTGCCTCCCTCGCCGCCTCTGTGCCGCCCTCGCGGCCTCGTACCACTCCGTGTCCCCTGCGGAACCCATCGTAGGCCAGGCTGAACCTAGCGTGGGCCAGGTTGACCCAAACCGGGTCGGGTCGGCCTAGGCCGTGTCGGGCCAGGTCGGATCGGACGCAGACCAGGTACGAGCTTTTCGCTCTATCGACCATAACATTGGAACCATGCATCCATTTGAAAACCCATCAATAGAGCTATAAACTGGGGAGTGAGATGTTCCTTTTGGTATACCCCACTTGATATTTAGATAAATATGGGATACAGTTGGGTTGGATCGAGGACGAATCCAACCGGGCCCTCGGGGCTAAAAGGCTAATAACTTACAAATCGTGCATCTTATTGATGCATTGTATGTTGCATTGGGACCCCTATGATGTGGTGGTCCTTTGGGTTATTATGTTATGGGACTTCGTGGCAGTTGGAGTATCGACCAGTGGATTGAGGATTGGACCCCCCGGAGATGAGCAAGGTTAGTGCAGGAACCCAGTATCTGGTTGTCATGTGAAGAATGAATAGTGATCTTATCTTGGTCAACACTGAGTGATCCTATGTCTGTCAGCTCATAGTGATCTTTTGTGGGTCAGCATCAAATAATCTTGTGTGGGTCAGCACCGATCGATCTTGTGTGGGTCAGCACCTAGCGATCATGTGTGGGTCCGCACCGAGCGATCCTGTGTGGGTCAGCACTGAGCGATCCTGTGTGGGTCAGCACCAAGCAATCCTGTGTGGGTCATCACTGAGCGATCATGTGTGGGTCAGCACCTAAAGATCATATGTGGGTCTGATGACGTATTAGAGATGTATTAGGATCCTTCGAGGGTCTTCCTCTTAATAGATTAATATGATTCAGTAGTTGCATATAATCATCTCTACTACTGTATTTAAGAAATACCTGGTGTGAGCCGAGTCAGTAACTTTGTGCTATTCTTCTGCATGATGTACCTGTGTGGTACTTACCTTCGTGGTGTTCCTTCCTTTGTGTAATAGTAGAGATTTGGGATTTTGAGTTAGACTCTGTTTTTCCTCATGATTGAGATGGGTATAGTTGATAACATAGGTATATGTATGGGAATATACCTAAGTAGGGTTGTCACTGGTATACATGCTTTTTGGTTTATCCTTGGTGGATTTTGTGAGACCTTGAGGGTCTCAGGGTCCCTACTAAGTATCGTTATACTCACCCCTGCACGGGCTATGCCCACACCTCGTTGTGCTTGGTGCAGACGACAGATAGCGCTGACTGAGGACGAGAGTACCAGGACTGGAGGTAGCTTAAAGGTTGACCTTAGACAAGGCATATCGCAGAGATGACCATTCGAGAGTTGTACCTACCCTTCAGGTAAGATCCTTGGTGGGTGATCACCGGAGCTGTTACAGATTATTTGTACTTTCATTTTCTTGTACTTTCCAGTTGGGCTTGTATTCTGGCCCCTTTTTGTTTCTGTACTCACTCTGTTTACTATTTCATTTACTTGAGTTCACATCTTTTTGTGTGCTTGGTTGCGTGTGTTTCTAGGTTATAAAGGCAATGCCTTCTGAGTGTTAGGTAATACGTCTTCGGTGCTAGTCGTCAGCCCCTAGCCTACGGAAGGCAGGCTTGGGATAGTCACGGCACGGACCCCGGGGACGGGTCATGAAATTAGTATTTTAAAATGAAACACATGCCTTCTAGAATTCAAATATAAGATCCAATCATCCCTTAGGAGTATATTTTTTATATGAATCCAAAGTGATCAATTGCTTATTGTTGGGTTAGTAACATCAAACCAAGCTATTTTGATCCAAGGATTCATTTGAAATCTTATTCTCCCCCTCTATCTTCTCAATTATGAACACTCTCTTTTTCACTCCTTAAACACTAAAGAAAGTATCATTCTAAGTTTATTAAGAGTGAAAATATGATTTTCTTAAATAAAATTGATATTTTATAGAAAATTTCAATTAATTATCCTTTTATATGATAATGTACACTATCAAACATTAAAAATTAATTTAAAATTATTTTAAATTCATTGATTCTTGTCTTTATATATGTTTAGGTTTATGGGAATAATTTCAGATAGCATCATTTTCTGATGTCATTTTCCAAAATCTACATGTTCATCCATTTAATAAAAAATTCACAATGCATCCCCATTTTATATTTCATGTAATTTTTATTTCTTGGGTCCTTTTCGTCATAGCATAGGGTTCAGGGTCCCTTTTAGTTTAATTTGAGTATCCAATAAAAAAATCACGTAGATAAATTTTTTGACCAAATGTGTGGTGTCTGACACTTTGGGATCATGAATCTATACTTTTCATTCTAAGAGTTAGGATTTTATCTCTATTATACAGAATTTAATTAACAAAATGTGTGGTGTTCAGCACTTGGGGATCCTGTATCAATAGTTTTTATTCCAATTTTTGATCATTTAGTAACAATTTTGGTTAAAACAAATATTGAAAAAATAAAAAAATACAATAAAATAATAAAATGAATACTAATATTAATGTTTAAAGTAATTCCCCCCTATAACTTCCATTTATGTTTTCCTAGAACTAGAAAATGAGCCCCGTATTTATTGTGATTCACAATACATTATCATTCTTGATTGAAATTGGATAAAATGTGTTGATGAATTTGAATAAAGGAATGATCTTGGGATTGGGATATTATTTTAATCCTATCTTCTGTTAAATTATTTTAATAGGTTTCGCGATTTTTTGGAATGATGTCCTTCGATGAGCATTGTATGTTAAAAAAAATTTCAAAAAATAAATTCAATTTTTATATTTTTGAGATGAATTTTCACTCAGGACTAGAAAAACTCAAATTGGGGGTGTGATTAGACAATTAAAGAGGATGATATTAATTTTTTATATTTTAATATTTATGCATTTCAATTTCAATAAACACTGTTTTTCATGAATTTTATTATTTGAACCTCATTTCACATCATTAGTAAATTCATGTTTAAATTGTGTCAATTTCGGAAGAATTAATTATCATCATATGGAATAAATTATTTTAATTATTTTAATTTAATATTAGAGGATATGATTTATCACTTTTTGTGGAATATTTTTTCTCTTAAAATCAGTTTTTTTCACAGGGTAAGATGGAATTTTTTCCATGGATAATGAGATTTATGGACAAAGTAGAATGAGATTTAGGCCCATTATATAAAATTAAAGACCATAATTAAATCCTAATTAAACTAAAATTTTAACTTTATATTAATAAAATTTTGGGTACAATTTCATTACGATGTGATCAGAGCTAATTCAGAGGTTTTAATAGTGATCCAGGAAGTACAAAATGAAGTTTAAATTATGGGCCAGATTTCAAGTAACATAAAGTCATCCCAATAATTTAATCATAATTTTTAAATGGAATATCTAATTGGACATACATTGTAGAGGAATTATAACACATAATGGTTAAAAAATTTATATTCTACAACCTTCCCAATTTCTACAAAATTCAAACTCAAATTTTCCTGTTTACAAGGGGGGAATCTTGATCTAATGTTTCTGGTCAACATTGAAAAGTCTACAATTCGTTTTTTTTATCACCAACCTTTTGACTATCATATTTAAAGGGGATTATATGTAATTATGAGGCCTCAAAATAACACTCAAATATTTCTTATTTAATTTTTTTCTGAAGTAATAAGGGTGAAAGTTTTATTCCTCAATTATAGCATTAAGCTATCATTTTGTAATCGCATGTTCCTTTTTCCTCGTGAAAGTTTTTTAGATCACCTTATCTTATTAATAAAATTTATTCTTCTTATTATTCATCAATTTTTCAATAATGTTTCTTAACATGTTGTTACCTTTGAATCAAGGTGTAAATTTATTTATACCAAAAATTGTAAAATTCCTCAAACAATAGTCGAGTGTTCGTAATTTGTTTGTTTTCACTTCTTCAACCCCACTTCTTTAAGTTGACTCTCATATTACATTGAGATATTTACATAAATGGAAGGATAAAACATTAATTTTTTGATCCAATGGAGTTTCGTGGGTATGAATTTAATGTTATTACTTGTGATTTATTATTTTAATCATATCATTATTTTAAGAGTTTCTTTCGATGGGTTATTTTCATCTTTGTCTTAGAAAACTTTTACAATGACGAATTTTGACTACTAGTATGATCCAATTACTTGGATTGATCATTAAATTGATCTAATAAGTGAATTTTTTATTAGAATTATAATTTTTTATGGATTAAATTGGTGAATTATATTGAGGAATTATCTCATTTTTTGGATGAATATTGAATTGGTGATCTGAAATTTTTAAAGAAAACAGATACATAAAGTCTATCCATTGAAAAAACCTAGGATAAACTCATATTAATTGATTATTTGTATAAAAATAATTAGGTGTTTCATTTCTAAATTCAAAAAATTATATTTTGAAATTTAGTATTCTAGTATCCCAATTGTAGTCAACCCCAATGTTTTTTACTCCATATCCAAACACTCCAATATCTTCGAGTGTCTAATGGTTACATCATTAGTCCTTGTGGATCCAACTACTACATATACCAAATTGAATGCTTCTATTGGTAGGGTAGATTTTGGTATAAAAAAATTTTCTACAATTTTTGGGGACCCAATTAAGTCATCTTAGACACTTAACCCTCTATTCAGTCCCCGGTTTCTCTTATCTTTTACATATTTTAATTGTGTGTGTATTGAGAATCTAGAATCTTAATTTCATTCTAATATAATATAGTATCTTACACATTAATCAATCATAAACAAATGTTGGAATCAAATGGTAACTCATTGTTGGGAATCTCCTAAGTTTGGGAATTTCTTTCAGCAAACCTTGAATGATTACCCCACACTCATTGAGATGTACAATAATTGTAATGATAAATGTTTAAAGGACAAATTTACCACCCTCTCAAGGATATTTAAAGAGATCAATATTATGTAAGTCCATGATATTCAACCTCATACCCATTTTATTCCTAAATCATTGGCTGAATAATCGAGTAACAAAATGGAGACAATGAATTATAAGGTTTCATCTTTGAGATTAAAACTACAAAGCATTAAAAATTATGAGGAATATATCCCTATACTAACTTTCCCTTCCAAAACATTAAATTGAGTATCTAGTTTCCCTAAACCCTCTCATAAATTTGATGAAGAAACTTCCTTTGGATTTAGGATAGCTCAAGATTATAATGGAATTGTTGAAGGGTATTTAAATCAATAGGGAAATTAATTTATGTATTCACGAGATGGTAATTTGACATCACGAATTGGGTGTCATTAATATTTCTCAATTGTTGATTTTTTAGAACCAAACAACACTTAAAGAATTTAAAACAATATTTAACAGTGAGTTTTTACCAACCCCTAACATTGAAATGGAAAATTTAAGGTTTGAAACATATTTTTATAAGGAACCAATTCTTTATAATATTTTTTGAGAAGAAACATATATTGATTCAAATTTACATAATTATTTAGGAAACTTAAGTCAACCCAAAATCAAAATTATAGTTCATCCATCCCCTCTCAAGTATCCCTTTATAGGGTATAACCATTACCTTGAAATTGGAATTCATTGTTATTTTGAAACACATATACGGGAGTTAATCCTTGATTTCTTAGGAAAGACTACAGTAGGAGCTAGATCAACCATTTATGATATTCCTTGGATTTTCCCACTCATTAGAGTGCATATATTTTTACTTAATATAGATTCTAAACAAACTATCAATAAAAATGTTATAAAATTGGTGAAGAATGCAATTTTTATAATGTTAAAATATCATATTAGTTGAGTTTTTGGGTTCATATTGAGCTAACAACATTAAACTAAGTTCTTTATAGGAGGCAACCCATCTTATGAATTTTTTTTATTTTAATTATTTTTTGTGTTTTATTATTTTTTATTAATGGAAACCTATTGGGGTTTCTAATGTGATTTAATGTTTTTTATGTGTGATATTTAAAAGTTAAAATAGTTTAGTATTTTGAATTAAAACACATGACTTTTAGTATTCAAACCTAATCTTCAATCATCCCCGAGGAGTGTACTTGTTACATGAATCCAAAGTGATCAATTGATTGTTGGTTGGTTATAAACATAGAACCTGGTGATTGTGTTTGATGATTTCATTTCAAATAGAACTCCCCCCCCCCACTTTATTCCCAATTCTAAACTATCCCTTCTCTACTAATTCAACATTGAGAGGAGTGACATTCTATGTTGGGGGGAGTGAAAATATGAGATTTAATAAAATTAGGAATTTATAGAAATTTTTAATTCATTTTCCTGGCATGGATAAATGTACATTTTAAAATATGAAAACTAAATGTAAAATGATTTTAATGCCTTGATTCTAGTATTTTTCCATGTTTAGGTTCATTGGCATTATTTTTGTTGGCATGGTTGTCTAATGTCATTTTCAATGTCTAAAAATTAATCCATTTGATCAAAATTTCGCAATGAATATCCATTGAATTTTGGGTTTGATTTTTAGTTCTTGGGTACCTTTCATTATATCATAGGTTTTGGGGCCACTTTTAGATTAATTTGAGTATACAATAAAAAAATGAAAAAAAATGCCATGTAGAACAGTGTTTTCACCAAATGGGTAAAGTTTGACACTTGGGGATCATGAATCAATATTGTCTTGACTAGAGTTATGATTTAAATATCTATTGTATGGAATATAATTTGAAACAATTTGTGGTTTATGGAACATTTGGATCATGAATCCATATTTTTATTTCTAAGAGTTTATATTTTCTCACTATTTTGGGTCAAAATAACAAAACTAAACGAAAAAATGAAATAAATAAAAAAAGAAAAAGAAAAAATGGATACTCATATTAATTTTTAATGTTATTATCATAGAGAGCTTCAATTTATTTTATCCTAAAACACGAAAATGGTCCTCATATCTATTTTAAGTCACAACACATAATCATTATCAATTGATATTTGATGAAATTTGATGATGAATTTGAACAAAAGAATGGTCTTGATTTTGGAAAATGATTTTGAAGTGTCTTGTGTTAAATACTTTTTAAAGGATTTATCATTTTTTGGAATGATGTCTTTTGATGAGCATTGTATGTCAAAAAAATGGAAAAGGGAAATCAATTTTCACGTTTTTGAGATACATTTTTTCCCGGGACTATAAGAACTCAAGTTTTGGGTGTCATTATCCAATAAATTAGGCTAATATTCATTGATTATATTTTAATATCCAGGCATTTTAATGTTCATAAACACTATTTTTAGTGAATTTTATTATTTAAACCTCATTTCACATTATTGTGCAATTCATTTTTAAAGTCTTTCATATGGGCCCAATTAATCATCAAATTGTGGAAAAAAATATTTAATTATTTGAATTTGATATTAAAGGATATGATTGATCACATTGTGTGGAAAATTTATTCTTGTATGATCAATAGAATATACATAAGGTAATATGGTCATTTTTCTATAGATCTAGAAATTTTTAAATAAATCTGAATGGTCCTTAGGCCCATAAAATAAAATTGGATCCCACAATTCAAGCCTAATGAAGATAAAATTTTGACTATAGATAGTGAAAATTGTGGGAAATTTTTCATTAAATAGAGATCGGAACTATATTAGAGGTTTTTATGGTGATCAAGGTGGTCCAAGATGATGTTTAAATTATTGGCCAGATTTCAGGGCCCATAAATTCATCCCACCAATTTAATCATAATTTTTTCATGGAGTATCAAATTAGGATCAAATTTCTATAAGAATTAGAGGAAACATGGAAAAAATGTATTCTACAACCTTACCAAATTAGGCCAAATTCAATGTCAAATTTCCAGGTCAACAGGGGGGATGATCTTAATCTGATTTTTCTTGTCAATATTGAAAAGTATAATTTCCCTTTTTTATCACCCACCTTTGGACTATCCTAATTAAAGGGGGTGATATCGAATGATGGTGTATTGACTAAGGCTTGAATATTATTTATTTAAGGTAGTGGTGGTGTAGGTATTGGGGTTCAAGTTTTATTATATCAATTATAGTGTTAAGTTGTTATTTTGTAATCTCAAGTTGGTTTTTTCGCATGAATATTTTTCGAATCAACTTCATTTCATACTAAGCATTTTTCTTAATATTATTATTCAGTTTTTTTATCAATTTTTTAAACATGGTCATACAATTTAATCAAGTTGGGGATTTATTTACACTAAAAAGTTTTAAATTCCTCACACAATGGTGGAGGGTTTGTTATTTCATTGTTTTCACTTCTTTAATACCATTTCTTTACGTCGGATTTCCTATTCCATTTAGATAATTAATTCAAAGGAAGGATAGAACTTTAATGTATTGATACTAGAGAGTTTGGATGGGATGGATTGAATTTTATTTCACATGCTTTAATATTTTAATCAAATTATTATTTTAATAGTTTCATTCGATGATTTATTTGCATCTTCGTCTTTGCTAACTTTTATGATGACTCATTTTGAGTTATAGTATGATCCAATTCCTTAGAGTGCTCATTAAAGTTATCCCCTATATGAATTTGTGATTATCCTTTCAAGTGTGTATGTATGAAATTGGTGAATGATTTTGGAGAATTATCTCATTTTTTTATGCATCCTGAATTAGTGATCTGAAATTTTCTAACAAATAAATGAATCCAATCTAGTCCTAGTACTAGTCTAGTATCAACTCATATTCATTAATTGTTTCCATCCAAGTAATTATGTGTTTCATTATTAAATTAAAACCACTCTCTTAAGAACTTTATTATTCTTGTATCCCAATTGCAATTACCTCCAATGTTGGCCACTCTATGGACAAAAACTCCAACATCTTTGAGTGTCTAAAGGTTACATCTTTGGCCACAATGGATTTGACCCCTACATGTACTATAATAAACACTCATACCATTGGGAAAATTTTGGTCTTAACCAATGATGCATCATGTAGTTTCTTATCAATGTATTTTATGAAGTTTTGGAAAAAATGAATTCCAATTTGTATCCTTTGCTAGGCATATTGGGGATTTCAAATATAGTAATTAACACATCTATAAAATTTATCTTGAAACTAACCCTGTGATCTATAGTTTACGAACACCCTAGAATACCACATTTTTTCTGTAACACCCCGAGATTTTATGAGATATATTATTTTTAATTTCTTTGATGTCTTCTATTATACACTACACCAATATTACATTGTATTATACGCAACACCATATTATCTTAAAATATACGCAACACTATTCTTGGCTCATGTTACACACAATTTCAAGTTCGTTTTGTGAAAATTATTCTACACAACATTAAGTATAGATTTTGTTTAATGTATAAATGAAATAAGTTTTGATTATGTTATAAAAAAAACCAAACGCATCTTTCACTACATGCATCCCTGACTTGGCTTTCATTACACGCAATCAAGACCTTCCTCGATAGCGTGTGTAGTACGCAATACCGAGTTTCACTAAATGAGATATTATTATAATATTATTATGAACTAGCCGTTATGAATAGTAATATCCACTTTTTGATATTTTATAAATTTTATCTTTAAAAATGGACTTCATTTTTGGATTTGGAATATCGAAATTATCCTAGGGTGAATTTTTGGTATTTTTATGAAAACTTTCATTTTTTGATGAATAGTGAAAACACTGGGTTACTATTTAAAAACCAAATTTTATTTAAATAATTATTTATTTTATTTAAATTTATTTTAGTTCAAAATTGATAAATAATACCTATATAAGGTCAATGTAGTTAATTGGAGTAATTTTATTGTAATTTTAGATATAAAAAACATTATTGAACTTTTCATCGTCTTTTACCCACCTCCTAGGAGAATTTGAAAATTTACATAAAACTTAATTTTACCGCTTCTATGAGGGGAATTTTGAAAATCCGAGAGACACGGTTAATATAAAAGAGTAAAATGTGGTTCAATAAGATAAAAATATTTTTTGTTGAATAGTAACTTTATACTTTTATTCACCACGGTTAAAAGTAAATATGGTAATTAAGGGTAAAAATGATATTATTATTATCCTAATACATGTCCTAATTCTATTGGATAAGTATAATTCGACCAAAAAAACCTTACTAATATAATATTATCATTTAGGTCCACTTGTATTTGATTAGGACATTTATTATTATTTAATTCAAAGAAGGGTTAAAAGAGGTAAAATCGAAGTTTAATAAATAAAACATTTTTAATATAGGGTTATACATAAGATAAATTAGACTATAAATATTAATTAGAAAAATAAATATATTTCCAACATAATGGTATTTTATTTATAATTTTTAGGAATTAAATAAGTTAATTTATTTATGAAACAATGATGATGCAGTAATTACCTTATTAATGAAATATTAACATAATTGAAGTTATAAATACCCAAATAAATTAATTTGAGACTTTTTATGAATTATAATAATTTATATGTTAATATTACATGTTATTATTGATTTAATTAACTTTGTTCGAACTAATCATGCTGTTATGATTTTAAAAAAAATCAATTACCAAATTGTGTCAAAATTGACATAAAATAGTTTTTAAAATTAATATTATATTATTAATTGTTATTCTATTCATAAAAATCTATTTTTCGGCCAAATGACTTAGATAAGGTTAAATATATTAATAATAAACCACGTTGGGTTATTTTGGCTTGTTATAGAAAGTTTATTAACCATATAGTGTAAGAAAACAAGAAGACATGGTAAAAGTTAAATTATTTAACTTAGAGTTAAATCTAAATGATAAGGATAAAATAGTAACCTAAACTTTTCTAAAACCTATTGGTTGAGAGGAGTTATACCTATACCCACTTTATATTCTAAATAAATAAATTTGGAGCTATTATAAACCGAATATGACTTTATTATAAATTAATATTTTAAGTTTTTCTTAAGGTGCCCCTCTCCTCCCTTATAAAAGGGAACCTCCTCCCTCTTCTCTTTACACAATTTTGAGCCTTCAAGCTCTTAAAACCCTGAACATTTCCCTTCTCAAATTTCCTATAAACATTATAGAGGTTCTTCTCTCCTCAAAAGACCAACTCTAGTGCCTTAAGGGAAATCCTAAAAGAGGTGTGTCGAAGAAGAGGTAATCTCTTCTACCGATTATTTCAAGTTTCTTTCTTCTTCAACTTATTTTTCTTTAGTTGTTTCATTATAAAGTAATAACATAAGTATAAATAATATACTTATATTTTATTATAAATATGAAACAACCCCATTTCAACTTCTATCTATCCTACGGAAAATGAAATCACCGTGTGTGCGTACGTACGGAATACTGTCTCCACTCCGTGGTGTAATCTGTTTTTCCACCACCACCTTATTTGGATTGGTATAATGGTGTAAATAATAACTATATATAGTTATTATAAGATCATACTTATTATGTGATATTATATCATCCACTCCAATTTAATTCAATAATTATGGGAATGATATCATCACTTGTGCGTACGTACGGATTACCGTCTCCACGACGCGATGAGATTCATTCTCCATGTTAACCACTCAATAATGATTATAAAGTATATATAATGAATAATAATGAAGTATATGACATGATAAAGCTACTGTATTTATTTGTGTGTGTGTGTATATATATATATGTCATCTACTTACTTCCATTCAAGTCAATAAGGAAAGGAAAATAGCGTTCATGCGTACGTACGGTCTACCGTCTCTATGAACGGTGTATTTCATTTCATTTATCTATATTATATATATATATATACTGAATATATATGATATATAAATCATTATTTACATTATGGAAGTAATTAAATCATGATATAAGTTATAATAATATCAAGAACAACAAGTCCAAACATGTACGATATATAAAACGAGTTTACCCAAAACGCTGCTTTAACACAGAATTTACAAAAGAATGGGTAATATAAAGTCATAAGTGAACCATATATGATATCATAATAATGAATATGATTCTGTAATAAGTAAATTACATTATTTAAATCATTATACAGGAGGTTCGGATACGTACAAAGCATATCAGACCTAAGGTAAGGGATAATTTTTCAATCTCATTTTTATTCGAGATTTCTTATACGTAAATATTTACTAGGGTTATATTTTTCATCCATGACCATAAAAATGTTTTCCATAAAGTGTTTAATATTATTCAATGTATGTTTAAAGTCATGTTTACCCATCTTTGACTTTTAATTTGTGTTATGGAAGGAATCTTTCTTTTGATTACCATACGAGGTACTTTTTGACTTTTCCGGCAAAAGTACGAGGAGAATGTTTTTTTTAACTTATATGGTATGAACGGAATTTTACGATTTCATAATGACTTATTTACATAAATATTCCTATACAATATTTCATGATTATTTTCAACAAAATACTTCTCTTTTAAAATTTCATTTCATTTTTTGAAAATAAAATGATTTTGAAGAAGAAAGGATATTTTCCTCAAGAATTTATTTCAAGTGTTTTGTCAAAACTATTTTCCATATATGATGAAATTATTGAGTATGATTATGTTTCAAGTATAATGGATCTATTATTTACTTGTTTTGATTCTTCTTATGATGAAATGATATCCATTTGTTTTATATGGATTACATTATGATGGGATAATGTTTATGAAACCCATTTTATTCTTTGGGTTATGATGAATGATTTATGTTTATTTTGTGAAACAAGTAAGAATTATTTCATTATGAGATGGGTGGGACCTATATACCCCTCCAATGAATTGGGTAAAGATTTATATCTCATGAGATAGACATGGATGGAATGGTAATTTAATCTGGTTCAGTGATACAGGACTGGAACGAGGAGTGAACTCGATTCAGAAAGGGACTTTGTCCACTAAGATGGTCTTGGCAGCAATGCCTTGGTTACTATGGAAATCATATCATGTGCTTAATGTTTTTTCACAATTTAATGTTTTATTCCCATGCTATTTTATCATGATTGATGTTCCATTATGATATATGCCTTACATACTTCCATGATTTATGTCTATGCTCAAGATTTTGATGTTTAGATTTTATGTTCAAGTTTTTTTTTGCATTCAAATGTTTATGGATTGTTTTATGTTCTCTATGTTTACCCTTACTGAGCATTTGAGCTCACACTTTTTATGATTTATTTTCCCTAGGATATGAATAATGGTTTTAGGTAAGAAAAAAAAAGGGTAAGAACTTTATGGGAGATGTTGAAGATCTTTCACCATGATTAGAGGATTATTTTTCCAAGTTTCCAAAGACACTAAATTATTACGGTCCTTGTGTGTTTGTTTTTGTTATGTATTAATTATTCCGCAAAAGTAATGTAATGTCTATGTACATCAATATTAGGGTCTCTACATTTTCACTCCACGATATTAGTGGTCATATAGTTGTATCTCTTACCACCGTTATATTCTAATGACTGCTTCTCCTTTGGAGTTTACATCATATAATCATATACATCTTGATTATCCCTTCGAATTAATTAAATTCATCAATATAACTTTCCTAATATGGGTGCATATAATGAAACCAGTGGAAATATATGTATTTATTATAATATTAAAAATTGTTACAAAAAAATAAGTTTAAGAAAATACACCCAACTTAGAAATTTCCTTCTTTATTTCCACATATTTTAAATGATTATACATATTAGTGAAAATATTTATGATAATCAATCAGTTATGGACTTGAAACTCCATCATTGTTAATTCCCACTATAATCTCTTAATGATGATCCGATATAATAAATACTCCTTATATTTTTTGCAACATGAATGCATATACTTGCTGAAATTGACTCCATGATTCAAAATTATCCTTTTTAAAAGGGGAAAGTTAATGTGGGATGGTAGAACTATGACTATCGTATATATAATAAATAATTAGAACACCTTTATACTTTCAATAAATAAAAGTTCCATTGACATGAAATAATGAAAATTAATAATGCATGTATTGATTACCCAAAATATATTATGTAACATATCCTTTGATTGATAAACCTGGTTATCTAGGGAGACATACATAATGGTGTTCAGATATTCACAAATATTAGTCACTTCCATAGGTGGAAAACTATAGCTAAAACCTTGATCGGTATAAATTACCTCATCATTTCAGTATATTGACACAAAAATGTTTATGTAGAAAGAAAATTTAATAAAAATGTAATACATATTTATACTATATCATCAAATGTTTAACATGTTTTATTTTGTAATGATTAAATAATTGTGACTTAATCTTGATAATTTTTCTAAGGATCGATTTATCAATATTTGATTAACTATCTAAAAACTAGGGGTGAAATTATTTAGCCTCTACTATCTCAAATTTCAACAACCACCAATATTTGTTCAGTCACGGTGTAAAACTCAAATAACAACACCTCTTGTAAAATTCCCATTTCATAAAATGCTACTGAGATGAAAGTTAGGGGGTATAGGGGTTTGGGAAACATAATATTTTTACATAGACACATAGGCCTTACATCCTTATAGAGAAAGAGATTACATGTAAGTCTTTAATGAGGACAGTAAATGTAATTATTACAAATTATATAACCACATTCAAAAAAAAATATGACATACAATTTCAATCATACATTGATCAATCATCTCAGGATCAGTCTTCACACAATACTCTTAACATGTTTTTTGGGATATATATTATATTCTACAAATTTGAAAATTATATATATATATATATATATACTTCCATTTATATTCAGACATTCGTAATGATTTTTCACTCTTATAGTTGGAAAACTACATCTAAACCCTGATCGGTATAAATTAACTAACTATTATAGTATATTGATGCAAACATGATTACATAGAAAAAAATTAATAAAACATTATATATATTTATATTAAATCATCAAATATTTAACATTTTTTAATTAGTTGTGATTAAATAACTGTTACTTGATCATGAGATTTTTTCTATAGATTGAATTATCATTATTTGATAAACCAACAAATACAAAGTGGGACTTATGGAGCAATTTATATCTCATATTACAATATCCACCAATCTCCTTTCATTCATGGTGTAAAAACCCAGCATCGAATGGTAACTACTCTGGTAGAATTCCCTTTCATTACAATGTTACTCACATGAAAGTGAGGGGATCTAGGGGTTTGGGATACATAACAGTTTTACACAAAAATGTAGGTCCTTACATTATTAAAGAGAGGGATGACATGCATTTCATCAATAAGGAAAATAAAATGAAATTATTAAAAATTATATAACCATATACAAAACAATTGGCATACAATTTCAATCATACATTGGTCAGTCATCTCAAGATTAGTCATCACACAATACTTTTAACAGGTTTTTTGGGATACTTATTATGCTCTACATTTACCTATAATTATTTAAATTAAATAATAAATATATATATACATACATCTATTTAAATTACCTATTTTTAAATATCAATGCTTATATATATATATTTCTATTTCTATTTAATGATTTCATTTAAATATAGTAAAATATTATTTTTCAAATATTATATTCACGTAATATAATATATATTATCTCAGTAATGATATTATTTTTTAATTTAATATCAACTACATAAATTACCTATGTTTTAGAAAGAAATTGGATTTTTAGTGATAAAATGTGATAACATACAGATCTCCCTTAAAAGTGATCGGCCTTTATTTGTGCTAACAAAAGTGCAGATAAAGGTATATTTTATTAATGCTAAAATAAAGTTCTAATAAAGGCTTCCTTTATCAACACATTATTTTAGAACTGATAAATGTGACCTTTATCATTGATTTTTTTATTGCTAATGAAGGTGTTCTTTGTTATTTCTTTTTCTATAACTGATTAAGGCCACAATTGCTTCTACAAAGCTACAGATTTGCAAAAACCCTATAATAAAAAACTAGATTAGAAAATCATATTGGAATAAAAATAAGAGAATTAGAATACAAGTATTATAGACAACCATATTGGAATAAAAATATTAAATTACACGATCATCTCAATTCAAAATTTACATAGAAAATATTTACATTAATGAGATATTTATAATTAATTAAAAAAATTACAACCCAATATACAAAATCAAAACTCTTGTAGCATGATGTTTCCAACAATAAACCTCTATAACGAAGCTTCTCCCAACAATAAAACTAATCTTTTTTAGTAATAGTACATAAAAAATAAATAAATTATAATTTCATTGTTATATAATCTACATATGATAAATTATATTATTGACTACTAAATATATTAATGATATTATCAGTTATAGTATTAATTATAATATTAATGGTTATATTTTTTATATATATTAATTATTATTTATTAATCATACTATTAATTAATATTTATTTTATAAATTTTTAATTATATTGTTAATTTATAATATATATAAATTATATTGTTAATTAATATGTATTTCAATGATATTATTTGTTATTAATTAACTTAATCACTTAAAAATTTATTAATAATTATATCATTAAACTAAAATGATATTTTCATGTGAACACATACACATTGAGTCATACAAGAAACATCGTAATTGTGATTTACATGTAGTCAATACATACACTTCACAAATGAATTATGGATCATTTTCCTAAATTATCAATACAATCTAAGATTGTTCACTCAATTTTCTCTATGTGACACATGTTTTAAACTAAAATGACACTTTTAATTTGAAAACACACACATTGAGTCATACAACCAAAATCATGTGTCTAAATGATGTGTGGTTTATTCATAAAAGTCACACCTTAATTATAGATCATTTTCCTAACATATAAATAAAATCCAATATCATTTTCCTGGTTTTTTCTATATGATTTATATTTTAGAAAAAAATAATGCTTATATAATGAAAACACAAACATTGAGTTGTACCCAGAAAATTGTGGGTTAGATTGATGTGAAGTTGAATAATACACATAAAAAATAAATTATGGATAATTTATATAAATTTTCATGACTATATGAGATCATTTTCTCAGTTTTGTCTATATGACATTTGTTTTAGAGTAAAATGACAGTTTTAATGTGAAAACATACACCTTCAGTCAGACTGGCCATAATGTGTGTCAAATTGATGTGTTGCCAATTCCTATAGATCAAAAATGAATTATGGATTGTTTTTATAAATTTGTAATACAATCCAATATATTTTTAATAGTTTTGGATATGTGACATGTATTTAAACTAAAATTACACTTTTATATTGAAAACACACACTTTGAGCCATACCAACCACATCGTGTTTTGGATTGACATGAGGTTAATTACTAAACATCACACATGAATCATGGATCAATTTTATAAATTTTTAAGAAAATTTGAGCTCATTTTCTTGGTTTTCGATATGTAACATGTTCTTTAGAATAAAATGACACTTTTAATGTGAAAACACACAATGAGTCATACTGTCCACATTGTGTGTTGGATTGATGTGAGGTCAATTACTAAACACAAAAAATGAATTATGTATAGTTTTATTAATATATCAAGACAATATGTGATCCTTTTCTCTTTTTTGCATATGTAACAAGTGTTTTAAACTAAAATGACACTTTTATATTGAAAACACACAGTTTGAGTCATACCATCCATATCATGGGTCATATTACTGGTAAATTCATTCACAACACATGTGAATTATGGATCATTGTTATAAATGTTTATAAATATATGATCTCGTTTTCTTGTTTTGGCTATCTGATGCATGTTTTCTATTAAAATGGTGATTTTAATGAGAAAACATGCACTTTGACTCATGTTGGCCACATCATCTGTTGGATGGAAATTTTACCAATTACTAAAAATAAAAAATTAATTATGGATAAATTTCCAAAATTATCAAGACAATTCAAGTTTGTTTTCTTGGTTTTTTTCTATGTGATGTTTTTTCAACTAAAATGACACTTTTATATTGAAAAAATGCACTTTGATTCATATCGGCCACATCCTGTATTGAATTTATGTGAAGTAAATTCCAAAAAATCACACGTGAATTATGTATCATTTTTATAATGTTTTGAGGATAATACCAGATCATTTTCCTAGTTTTGTTATGTGATGTGAGTTTTAGAATAAAATTACCCATTTAATGTGTAAACACGCACTTGGGTTATATCGGCCACGGTATGTTTTGGAATGATGTTTGGTCGATTCATAAATGTCAAAAATGAATTATGGGTAATGTTTCACAATTATAAATTCAATAAGTGATATTTTTCTTAGATTTGTTTATGTTATGTTCATTTTATACTAAAATAACACTTTTATATTAAAATTGTGCCCATTGAGTCATACCAGCCACATCATGTATTAGATTGACATCAGGTCAATTTCTACACATCAAAAATAATTTATGGGACTTTTTCCTAAATTTTCAAGACAATCTATTTTTTTCTCAATTTTGGATTTGTGATCTAAGCTTTAGAATAAAATTACCCTATTAATATAAAAACACACACATTAAGTCATATCGACCGCACCATGTGTAAAATTGGCATATAGTCAATTCATGCATGTTAAAAATAAATTATAGTTAATTTTATTAATTTATCAAGGAAGTATAATCTTGTATACTTAGATTTCACTATTTGATGTGTGTTTTAAACTAAAATGACACTTTTATATTAAAAACACACTTTGAGACATATCAGCCCCATCGTGTGTCGAGTTTATGTGATATAAATTCTTACACATCAAACATGAATTATAGATCATTTTATAATGATTCAAATTAATATAATATTGTTTTCTCAATTTCTCAATGTGAGTTTTATACTAAAATGACTTGTTTGATGTGAAAACATGATCATTGAGTAATTCCACCCAAATTGTTTGTTGTATTCTAATGTGGTTGATTCCTACATTTCAAAAACTAATTATAGATCATTTTCATAAATTATCAATTCAATACATGTTCTCTATCTTAGTTTTGGCTATGTGACATGTGTTTTAATCTAAAATGACACATTTATATTCAAAACATTCACTTTGATACATACCATCTAAATTGTATTCCAGATTGATCTGTGGTTAATTAATACACATCAGACATGAATTATGGATCATTTTTATATAGTATCAAAAAAATACAATCACTTTTTCTCGGTGTGGCTATGTTATGCACATTATAGAATGAAATGGAACTTTTAATGTGAAAACACACACTTTGATTTATACCAACCACATAATATTTTATATTAATATAATATCAATTAAAATATTTCAAAAGTAAATTATGGATCATTTTTATAAATTATCAATATAATATGATCTCATTTTCTTAGTTTTGTCTATGCGATGTGTGTTTTAAACTAAAATAACACTTTTATATTGAAAACACACAAATCATGTCACATTGGTCACATCATGTGTTGGATTGATTTGTGGTTGTTCATTACCCATAAAACATTAATTATAGATATTTTTTTATAATTTTTAAAGACAATAAAATCTCTTTTTCTTAGTTTTGGAAATTTGATGCACGAAACTTTTATAATAAAAACACACACATTGAGTCAAACAGAGCACATCATCTGTTTGATTGACATATGGTTAATTCCTACATACTAAAAATTAATTATGGATCATTACACTAATTTTTACAAACATTTGGAGCTCATTTTATTGGTTTTGAAAATCTAGAACTTATTTTAAACAAAAATGACTCTTCTATATTGACAATACAGACTTCGAGTCATATCGGCTACAAATCATATACATCAAAAAATGAATTATGGATAATTTTACAACATTTTAAAAACAATATGAGCTCATTTACTCAGTTTTCATAATGTAACACATGTTTTAAACTAAAGTGACACTTTAATACTAAAAACGTGATCTTTGAATTATAAAAGTTGTATATTCTGTTGGATTGATGTGTGGTATATTCCTATACATCGGACATGAATTAGGGATCATTTACCTAAAGTTTCTAAAAAATTTATTCTTTTTTGCTTAGTTTTTTAAATGTGAAGCGTGTTTTGGACTAAAATGACATGTAGAGATCAACTGAACTCTCAATATTTTTTACTCCCATCCCTATTTAAACAACCATTTTATTCAATTCCTTGTTTGTACTTTTATAATTGGTTTGGGATATAGGTGACAGATCGCTTTTAGTATTTAATGTATCTTTCATTATCCTACCTCTGGTTGAATCAAACATGAAAGTAATGGAATCCATCAGAGAGGTGTAAGAGATTGTAATAGAGACCAGACCATTTTTACAAAATCATAAAAAATAGTAATATAAAAAATGAAAATGATGAGTATATAAGCATAGAAGTAAATTCCCAATATAAGGGTAAAAAATAACAAGGAGATTACATAAAATAAGAGAATATTGTCATTTAAACCTCTCTCGTTTTGGGTAAGGTTTCTTCATAATTAAATATTCATCCTTGTCAACCTATAGTTATTAGACACAAGGGAATACCATTTTTAATAAGATAAAAAAAATAAATGAATGGAACATTCCTTTCATAAAATAAATTAAAAGACTAAGGAATGGACTATTGCACTATATTGGGTGAATAGTATCCCAATAGTTGATAATATGTCTTAAAATTTGTGGGTAGAAGGATGTAATGGCCCGGACTTCTCCGGCCCTTTCCTTTGTCAAAAAGAAGGCCATGAAGTGTTCTGGAGGGTAAAATGGACTTTTCCCACACTTTCGAGAATTTTGAAACTACACACCGTGTACCCCCTTTCCAGGTATACCTCGTGTTGCAAGTCGTGTCCTTGCTGTGTGGAATAATGGGTGCACGCCGTGTGACTAGTTCTACACGCCATGTAGTCCTTCCCCATGTACGCGTTACCAGTCAACGGTCGTGTGCCATGTTGGAGTCGTGTCCTTGTCGTGCGCAATAAATGAGTACACGTCGTGTGTCCAAACTACACTCTGTGTAGTCCTTCCCCACGTATGTGTTACCCTCAAACCGTGTGTTGACCAGTCAACGGTCGTGGAGTCGTGTTGGAAGTCGCGTGGAGACCGTGTGAAAGAACTGAGTACACGCCGTGTACCATAAAGTACACACCGTGTACTTTTTCTTTTCACGCCTATAAAAGGAGGGGTCCCCTCCTCCTTTTCAACACACACCTCTCCTCCCGTCTCCTCTGAGCAGAGCTCTCTCAAGATACTCGAAGGCTCTTTCTTCCATAACTTCTTCGTCTGAGCTCAGATTTATGATCCGTTAGTGGCTACGAGATTATAACGACGAGGCGGAGCTTCCGAGCTTGGATCCGTTGTCTTTCCTTCGGCCTTTCCTTTCCTACTTCCACCCGAGGAGGTTTTGTCGGGACCTGACAGAAGTGACATACGCCGACGGACGTCTTCTGAGGTTAATCTAGGAGAGCGTTGCGATCAAGAACCTGTTGAGGTAGGGATCTTACCTTCATCTCTTTAATTTGTGCATCATGCGGGGTGGGTGTTCTCTTGTTTACGTGAAACACTTTTGAACCAGTTTAATGAAGATAATAACTGGCTTATATAACGGTGATGAGAAGTTGTGATTGTTGTTACTTTATATCTTGTGATATTACGTTGTGAATTGAATGAGCTTCTACCTACTGAAAATCATGGTCGTTGAGGGCCTTTGCTTACGCAATTAAATGTTTCCCTCTCCTTCTGGATTTTCTTATGGGTGGAAACCTTGTGGAATGTGGAAATTGGTTAATCACATAAAGTTGGCTGTTTAAAATTTGGAACCCTTGTGTGATCACCCCGGTTTAAAAAAATGGAATAATAAACATGTGGGTGTTGGCTTGGTTACGTGGCATGTGTTGGGGGTGTTTTGTGGGTTTTTGTGGATAGGGTAAGCAGCAGGGCTACGGTTGACTTGGTTGTCGGTTGGTGTGAATGTTATGATGGTGATGGGCAGAAGGGCTACAATAAATGGTATTAAAGAGGTGATGATGTACGGTACGGTTGTGGTTATGGTGTTTGGCAGTGGGGCTGCAGGGCTGGGTTTAAATGTGAACGGGCTATGGGTTGTGAATATTAAATAAAAGTTGAAGAGTTAATGAATGGTGGGGCGTGGTAGTGAAACGAAAATAATAATCAATGGGGTTGGTTGGTTGATAAGAGGGACCTTTTTGTGCTACTTATGTTTTTCCTAACTTGTTTTGTGGATGCCAGGGATATGTTTTACGAATTATTGGTGTGGTTGGTTGTGGATAGTTTCCCAGTAGTTAAGGAACTAAATAAACTATTTCTACTGAAATGTGAAAACCTAAAGGGGGTTGGGTTTGTTTGTTGTATGCATGATTCGTAGTTGTAGTTCTGAGGCACATGCTCAGTTTCTCTTTTTAGAAGCCATAGGTTGGGCTGTGTGGTTGGTATATATATATCTCTATCTTTTGTGTTTTATCGCACCCCACCCATGTTGAGCACTTAGTGCCAAACACTCCCATTTTATGGGAGAGGGTGTTTTTCCCTTAGTTGCTAGTTCCTTCCTACTCCTTCTCCCCTAGGTTGTGATGGCTTGAGGCGACCTTACACCTAAGACTCTTCAGGTAGGTTTCGATTGGGGTGGTTTTAGCCCAAGACTCTTCAGGCAGGTTCTAATGGTTCCCAAGAATCTTCGGGATGAGGCCCAGGTGTGGGCGGGCGGGATACGTGGTTGTGAGGCCTAGTTGTGTGCGGGTGGGATACTTGGTTGTGAGGCCCAGGTGTGTGCGGGTGGCATACGTGGTTGTGAGGCCCAGGTGTGTGTGTGTGCGGGATACGTGGTTGTGAGCCCCAGGTGTGTGCGGGCGGGGAGAGTGTGGCAGCGTCAGGATGTTCGTCATTAGGGAGAGCAGCTAACTAAAGGGAAATGGTGCGGGGTACCCAATACTCTTGTTCTTATATACTACTACTACCTGTTGTGATTGTGTTTTGGTGAGTGTGGCTGGTGAGGTTGGGTGGACATAATTCCTTGCTAGGTTTCTTCTGTTGTTCTCACGGGAAATTAGGATGTCTCCCCACTTGTGCACGAGAGCTTTAGGTTTCCCTACTGAGTATACTTATATTCTCACCCTACGTTTACTTTCAGGTTTCCAGGAGGACTACCAGGGCCGTGCGGGACCCTACTAGTCTGACATTTGGAGTTGTTGATGTTGTTGTACCTTTGTTTTCTTTTGGTATTGTACTTTGAGCTTTCTTGTACTTGTACCTTGTTATATAATTATTTAAACATGCATGTGGGCTTGGTTTGTGTTTATTTATATACACTGTTTCTTTTCCTTTTTGGTGGTTGACTTTTCATATTTCCCGATCTTTAAAAATAAAAAGGGTAATGCCTCCCATATTTGTAAAAACTCATACCCTTAGTGCTAGTCGCCACCCCGGGGCCTACTGGAGGCGGGACTCGGGGGTCATTATCTCCCTTTCACCATTGCCAGCTTAGGAGGGGCATCTTTGGTGGGAGGGGGTCATGACAGAATGGTATCAGAGCTGATGGTTGAGAGATAGGATGGAGTGTGGAGTTAGGAACAGTGAGGATTGCATGGGATGGTAGGGCAACAGTATTAGTTAATCTTGGTGTGTGACATAGGCCAGGGAAGACCGGCTAGGACACTGGATTTTGGGGCCCCCCTTGATCCGATGCAAGGACTCTAAGCCTACCAAACGACCAAGTGATACTACATTGATTGTAGGGTACAGACCCTAGGGAAGGTACATGCATCAACATGATTGTGTTTTACTTGATTTGGGTGTTCTGGGAAATAAATTTAAATAAAATGATAAAATGAAACATTGAGTTTTTCCTTACTACTTGGGCTTAGGTTATCCTTGTTTACTATACAGCTATGGCACCTGGATGTCATCCCTGGGTGGCTCAGACGGCCGAGGCCCAGCAGATTCAGGCGGTCGATCAGTTGAGGATTGACGGAGAGGAGGAAGATAGCTAGTGGCAGAAGACTCTCCGTTCTTTCCAGCGGCAGACCCTCAAGAAGTACGAGGGTAGTACTTCGGATACAGAGACGGAGGGGTGGCTTGAGGAGCTAGGGATCGCTTTTACCTTGATATGTGCTCCGAGGGAGTATTGGGTTCCCCTAGCAGTTAGTCAGCTGAGAGGTGCGGCGCGACAATGGTGGACGCTCTACCTCAGAGAGAGGATAGAGGCAGAGGTTCCATGGGCTGACTTTGAGAAGGAATTCTGAGAGGAATTCCTTTCTTCCATGATCAAGGAGGATAAGTGGTAGGAGTTACTCTCCCTTCAGCTGGGGAGTATGACGGTACGAGAGCTGGGTATCAAGTTCAAAGATCTCTTGCACTTTTCTCCGGATCTCTTTCCGGATGAGGAGTCTCGGGCGAGACGTTTGGAGGAGGTGCTTCGTCCTTTGCTCCAGTATGCTCTCACCCCCTTAACCCTTCCGACGTACTTGGCAGTACAGAATAAGAAAGAGGTTGTAGAGAGGATGAAATCGCTGGGAGGTGCACCCTGAGAGGGGATCCAGCCAGGTTCGTCGAAGGGGAAGGCAGTCAGCAGCAGGTCTCCTGCGACGGGACCTTCCAGGTTCAGGCCAGTGGAGAGCAGGCCCTAGCAGTTCCAGTTCAGATCTTCGGGTCCTCGTCCCTTTTTCACGAGCCCAGGACTGAGGTGTTTTTCTTGTGGAGGTTTCAGGCACGTTCAGAGTCGGTGCCCGACCCGAGCTCAGTATGGTGGAGGTGGGCAGGTTCAGCGCCCACCTCAGCAGCACCAGTTGCTAGCGAGGCCCTTCCAGCAGCAGCAGGACCATGCTCCTACGAGGGCAGACTTTGAAGGAGGAGGCTGACCTCAGGGTGCTCCTCAGGGACCTCGACCAGGGCATGGTCGGGGAGGTGGACGACATCAGATAGGCAGAGGATCTGGGCATGGACAGTTGCACGCAGCAGAGTTTGCAGCTCCAGCAGGACTAGAGGTGGTGTGAGGTACGATTTTTTGTTCAGCACTCTTGTTTCTGCTTTGTTTGATTCAGGAGCCTCGCACTCCTTTGTTGCACCTGGTCTATCCCATGCTTTGGGACTAGACATAGAGAGACTTTCTGTACCACCTGTGCTGATTACACCAGTTGGAGGCCAGACCAGCTTATCTTGTGTTTGCCGGGGATGTGGGCTGATGTTGGGACCATATCGATCTAGTGGGGACCTTCTTCTATTACAGATGCATCCATACCATGTCATCCTAGTCATCGACTGGTTGTTTTCTGTTAGTGAAATTATCGACTTCTTCCAGAGAAGAGTCGTGTTCTCCGAAGTGGATGGGCAGTGCGTATCTTTTGTTGGCAAGAGGAGCTATCAGGTAGGAAGTCGTCATGTGAAGCATCTACTTTCCTTGTTAGGCGGGTTATCAGTGGTTCCAGCTGATACAGAGATGATGGATTTCCCATAGGTTGTTGGGGAGTTCCTCGATGTTTTTCCTGAGGAGGTTGTGACTTTACCCCCCCCCCCCCCCCCCCCCCGACGTGACGTTGAGTTCGGGATAGACTTACAGCCTTGTGCCTGTCCGATTTCGATGGCCCCTTATCGGATGGCACCTTCAAATTTGCTGGAGTTGCGGATTCAGATTGACGATCTGATGGATAAGGGTTTTCTTCGACCCAGCGTGTCGCCATGGGGTGCTCCAGTTTTGTTCATGAAGAAGGAATATGGTGCTCTCAGGCTATGCATTGACTACAGAAGGTTGAACCAGGTAACAGTCAAGAACCGCTACCCCCTTCCAAGGATAGATGATCTCTTCGACCAGATGAGGGGAGCAGGTTTGTTCTATAAGATTGATCTGCGATCGGGATATCATAAGCTGAGGGTAAAGGACAGTGAAATCTCGAATATGGGTTTCAGGTGCAGTTATGGGTACTTCGAGTTTGTAGTGATGTCGTTTCGAGTTACGAATGCATCAGCTGTGTTCATGGGACTTATGAACTTTGTCTTCTGAGAGTTTCTGGACCGGTTCATCGTTGTGTTTATCGATGAAATCCTAATCTACTCAAGGTCAAAGGAGGAGCATGTTGATCATCTCAGGGCAGTCTTAGAAGTCCTTTGACACCACCAGCTTTACGGGAAATTTTCGAAATGTAAGTTCTTGATGCAGGAAGTACACTTCCTTGGGCACGTGGTGTCTCAGCATGGAGTGTCAGTGGACCCGTCGAAGGTGGAGGCAGTTGTTTATTGGGAAGCACCCAAGAGCATGGAAAAAGTTCGTAGTTTCCTGGGGTTAGCAGGTTACTTTCGGAGGTTTGTTTCAGACTTCTCTCGAGTTGCTGCTCCATTGACAGCTTTGATGAGTAAGAACCAGGTCTTTCTATGGAGCGAGCAGTGCCATAAATCTTTTGACTACCTGAAGGAGAAGTCGGTCAGTGCTCCCATACTCAGGTTTCCAGAGTAAGGGTTCTTGTATGAGGTGTTTTGTGATGCTTATGTCCTTGGTATGGGGTTCATGCTAATGCAGAAGAAGGGAGTGATTTGTTATGGGTCTAGGCAGTTGTTCCCTCACGAGCATAAATATTCCACCCATGACCTGGAGCTTGCAGCAGTAGTGTTCGCACTGAATTTGTGGCGTGATTACCTCTTTGGGGAGCGCTTTGTGGTCTTCTCAGATCACAAGATCCTGCATTATATCTTGTCCCAGTGTGACCTGAACTTATGGCAGCAGAGATTGGTCTAGTTTCTCCAAGACTATGACTTTGAGATCTCTTACACTGAAGGTAAGGGCAACGTTGTGGCTGATTCTCTAAGCAGGAAGTCGCATCAGAAAGTAGTTTGGGAATCCGCTGATGCTTGGAAGGCGATGGGAGAGTTGGATGCCTTACACTTGGATGCAAGGGTAGAAGGTGTTAGAGGCTGTTTGTTTCAGATGACGGTGCAGTCCTCCTTGTTGCAGCAGGTGGAAGAGTCTCAGTGGGGGGACTCCGAGGAGAAAGTGATGTGGGATCGTGTCAATCAGGGGAACGCTCCAGAAGGATGGTCAGAGGACAGCTGACATCGGATGCTTTTCAATGGAATGTTGTTTGTTCCGGAGGCGATGCATGAGGGAGTTCTCCGTGAGTTCCATAGTTCAGCCTTGGCGGTACATCCAGGAGTTTCAAAAATGTACTGAGGCCTGAGGGATCAGTTTTGGTGTCCCGGGGTGAAACGGGCAGTGGCGGAGTTTGTGGCTAAATGCCTAGTGTGTCAGCAAGTGAAGGATGAACATCGTGTTCCTGGTGGTTTGTTGCATCCTTTAGATGTCCCTGAGTGGAAGTAGGATGACATCTCAATGGACTTCTTCACAAGACTACCCAGAGATTAGGGTGGTTTTGATGCTATCTGGGTGGTGGTGGATCGACTGACGAAATCGGCTCACTTCTTAGCAATTAAGGATTCAGGCTCGGTGAGTACCTTAGTACAGAGGTACGTATATGAGGTGGTGAGTTTGTATGGAGTTTCGAGGACTATCATCTCAAATCATGATACTTGGATTACCTCATGAGTCTGGAGGGGATTACAGCATGCTTTTGGCACCCAGCTATGCCTCAGCACTGCTTTCCACCCCCAGACTGATGGGCAGACAGAGCGGACTATCCAGACGTTGGAGGGCATGCTGCGAGCATGCGTTCTGGATTTCGGAGGATCATGGGTACGACACTTGCCTTTAGTAGAGTTTTCCTACAACAACAGCTTCCACTCTACTATTGGCATGGAACCGTTTGAGGATTTGTATGGAAGGCCATGTCGTTCACCCATTTGCTGGGCAGAGGTTGGTGAGACAGGTGCTCTTGGGCCAGAAGTAGTGCAGAGCACCATAGAGAAAGTCCAGCTTGTACGTGAGAGGATGAAAGCAGCTCAGGACCGACAGAAGTCTTATGTTGATCATCGGAGGAGGCCCTTGGAGTTCGAGGTGGGGGATCATGTGTTCTTGAAGGTTTCCCCTTGATGGGGGCAGTGGAGGTTTGGGAAAGGGAGCAAGCTCTCACCTAGGTTTATCAGACCTTTTGAGGTGTTGAGGCGAGTTGGCGAGGTGGCATATTAGCTAGCCCTACCACCACAGTTGGAGAAAGTTCATGATGTCTTCCACGTCTCCCAGATTTGTCGGTACTTACACGACGACTCTCACGTTATCGACTGGGGAGAGTTAGATATGGGAGATGACGCGGCCTTCGAGGAATGACCAGTCAGAATCGAGGATCGTAAAGAAAAGGTGCTCCATGTACGAACCATTCTGTTGGTTCGTGTGTTGTGGAGGCATAGCGACCTCGAGGAGAGCACTTGGGAGCAGGAGACCCAGATGCATGCTCAGTACTCGAAGTTGTTTTGACTTGTGTTTTCCCTTGTTCTTCTGAGCTTTGTGTTGATGTTGTACTCTGTACCTTTGATATATGGAATTCTTGCCTTGTCAGTTGTGAGACCTTTTTGTTTCTTTGTTCCCTAGTAATGTGTAACATGTATGGATGTGTGGGAAAGGGAAAAACCTGACCCTTAATCGAGACGCATTAATGCGGATGCGATTGAACCCGTGCGGGCGAATCAGTGCCACCTAAAGCGGAAAATATCTCAACATAGGTGAAGGAATTTCCCAAACCCACGTGTTCGGGCAGTGTGTTGGTTGTGTGGTGTTGGGGTTAGTACGAGTTGAAAAATCCTAATGTATGAAAGTGGGAAGACCCAATTCTTAATCGAGACGCATTAATGAGGATGTGATTAAACCTGTGCAGGTGAGTCAGTGCTGCCTAAAGCGGATAATATCTCGACATAGGATAAGGAATTCCTAACACATGTGATTATGGTTGTTGGTTGGGTTCCTGTTATAACGAGAACCCTAAGAGGTATCTTGTTGGGTTCCTCTAGGTTGGTTTTTGAATTCTCGGGGATGAGAATGTTTTAAGAGGTATCAGATGTAATGGCTCAGACCTCTCCGGCCCTTTCCTTTGACAAAAAGAAGGCCACGAAGTGTTCTGGAGGGTAAAATGGACTTTTCCCACACTTTCCAGAATTTTGAAACTACACGCCGTGTAGTTTGAGTACACGTCGTGTACCCCCTTTCCGGGTATACCCCGTGTTGCAAGCCGTGTCCTTGCTGTGTGGAATAATGGGTCCACGCCGTGTGACTAGCTGTACAGGCCATGTAGTCCTTCCCCATGTACACATTACTAGTCAACAGCCATGTTCCATGTTGGAGCAGTGTCCTTGCCGTGTGCAATAAATGAGTACACGCCGTGTGTACAAACTACACATCGTGTAGTCCTTCCCCGCGTATGCATTACCCTCAAACCGTGTGTTGACCAGTCAACGGTCGCGAAGCCGTGTTGGAAGCCACGTGGAGACCGTGTGAAAGAACCGAGTACACGCCGTGTACTATAAAGTACACACCCTGTACTTTTTCTTTTCACGCCTATAAAAGGAGGGGTCCCCTCCTCCTTTTCAACACACACCTCTCCTCCCCTCTCCTCTGAGCAGATCTCTCTCAAGAGACTCGAATGCTCTTTCTTCCATAACTTCTTCGTCCGAGCTCCGATTTACGATCTGTCAGCGGCCATGGGATCGTAACGACGAGGCGAAGCTTCCAAACTTGGATTCGTTCTATTTCCTTCGGCCTTTCCTTTCTAACATCCACCCGAGGAGGTTTTTCCGGGACCCGACAGAATTGATATACGCCGACGGACGTCTTCTAATGTTGATCCGGGGGAGCGTTGCGATCAAGAACCTGGTGAGGTAGGGATCTTACCTTCATCTTTTTAATTTCTGCATCATGCGGGGTGGGTGTTCTCTTATTTACGTGAAACACTTTTGAACCAGTTTAATGAAGATAATAACTGGATTATATAACGGGGATGGGAAGTTGTGATTGTTGTTACTTTATATCCTGTGATATTATGTTGTGAATTGAATGAGCTTCTACCTATTGAAAATCACGGTCATTGGGGGCCCTTTCTTATGCAATTAAATGTTTCCCTCTTCTTCTAGATTTTCTTATGGGTGGAAACCTTGTGGAATGTGGAAATTGGTTAATCACGTAATGTTGGCTGTTTAAAATCTGGAACCCTTGTGTGATCTCCCCAGTTTAACAAAATTGAATAATAAACATGTGGTTGTTGGATTGGTTACATGGCATGTGTTGGGGGTGTTTTGTGGGTTGTTGTGGATAGGGTGAGCAGTAGGGATGCGGTTGACTTGGTTGTGGGTTGGTGTGAATGTTATGATGGTGATGGGAAGTGGGGCTGCAATAAATGGTATTAAAGAGGTGATGATGTACAGTACGGTTGTGGTTATGGTGGTTGGTAGTGGGGCTGCAGGGCTGGGTTTAAATGTGAACGGTCTATGGGTTGTGAATATTAAATAAACGTGGAAGAGTTAATGAATGGTGGGGCGTGGTAATGAAACATAAATAATAATAAATGGGGTTGGTTGGTTGATAAGAGGGACCTTGTTGTGCTGCTTATGTTTTTCCTAAATTGTTTTGTGGATAACAAGGATATGTTTTATGAACGATTGGTGTGGTTGGTTTTGGATAGTTTCCCAGTAGTTAAGGAACTAAATAAACTATTTCTACTGAAATGTGAAAACCTAAAGGGTGTTGGGTTTGTTTTTTGTATGCATGATTCGTAGTACCAGTGACGAGGCATGTGCTTAGTTTCTCTTTTTAGAAGCCATAGTTTGGGTTGTGTGGTTGGTATATATATATATATATATATATATATATATATATTTGTATCTTTTGTGTTTTATCGCACCCCACCCATGTTGAGAACTTAGTTCCGAACACTCCCATTTTATGGGAGAGGGTGTTTTTCCCTTAGTTACTAGCTTCTTCCTGCTCCTTCTCCCCTAGGTTGTGATGGCTTGAGGCGACCTTACACCTAAGACTCTTCTGGTAGGTTTCAATTGGGGTGGTTTTAGCCCAAGACTCTTCGGGCAGGTTCTACTGGTTCCCAAGAATCTTTGGGATGAGGCCCAGGTGTGTTCGGGCGGGATACGTGGTTGTGAGGCCCACGTGTGTGAGGGCGGGATACGTGGTTGTGAGGCCTAGGTGTGTGCGGGCGGGGAGAGTGTGGCAGCATTAGGACGTTCGTTGTTAGGGAGAGCATCTAACTAAAGGGAAATGGTGTGGGGATCCCAATACTCTTGTTCTTATATACTACTACTACCTATTGTGATTTTGTTTTGGTGAGTGTGGCTGGTGAGGTTGGGTGGATAGAATTCCTTTCTAGGTTTCTTCTGTTGTTCTCATGGGACATGAGGATGTCTCCCCACTTGTGCATGAGATCTTTAGGTTTCCCTACTGAGTATGCTTGTATGCTCACCCTACGTTTACTTTCAGGTTTCCAGGAGGACTACCAGGGCCGTGTGGGACCCTACTAGTCGGACAGTTGGAGTTGTTGTTGTTGTTGTACCTTTGTTTTCTTTTGGTATTGTACTTTGAGATTTCTTGTACTTGTACCTTGTTATAAAATTATTTAAACATGCATGTGGGATTGGTTTGGGTTTATTTATATACACTAGTTCTTTTCCTTTTTGGTGGTTTACTTGTACTATTTCCCGATCTTTAAAAATAAAATGGGTAATGCCTCCCATATTTGTAAAAACTAATACCCTTGGGGCTAGTCGCCACCCCGGGGCCTACTGGAGGCGGGACTCGGGGGTCATTATCTCTCTTTCACCATTTCCAGCTCAGGAGGGGCATCTTTGGTGGGAGGGGGTCGTGACAAAGGATCCTTGACCCATTTCCCTCTCACCATTATATTAGTTATAACCTAAAAGTACACTCTCTCATGAGAACAAGTATCTTTAAACATGTTACTAGCTCTGCCAAAATCTGAAGAGTGTAACACTCCATGATACTTCACCTTGATAAACAACTCAAAGCTTTCTTACTTTATAGGGTCATCACCCAATGTTTTTAATTTTTTAGTAACTCATCCAAACCCAATAAGTGGTAAATTAATGAGTAGTTATTAATAAGTTCATGGTCAATTAGGGAATTCTCATGTACCCTTTAAAATTATTTAAAAATTATAGTAACAATAGAAAAATTGAATTATTAGCATGAGATGTAGGTTTAGTAAATGTTTCTAAAAGGTTATACTACATTGGTAGAATAAGTGGGTGGATTTGAATGTATTTGAAATTATTTCCCAAAATGTTATGGATTTTTATCGATATTATTTTTTACTTCTCCCAAATGCAACACCCTCAATCAAAACATTCATTGTATGTTCTCGAGAGTAGGAACCATATGTATGGGACGATAAAAAACTCTCTAGCCTCATTCAATTGGGGAAAAATATATAGTGGGTTTCAAATTCCTTTCGAATGATAGGATGATAAAATATGAAAAAAAAATTCTAATTCAATTGAAAATGTATGATTAGAATAAAAATATAACCCAAAAACATTTAATACTAAATAAATTTTATTTTAATAAAAATAATATATATGCATTATGATACTATTGCTTCACATCCCAAATGTATCTCTATGGTAATACTATATACTAGATAATAATCATAATAGTTCATTACATAAAATTGATGTTAGTAAAAATTATGATCCCATGTACGCTTCCCAGTCCTCTCTAAAAAAATTTACTTCTTCTTTTGAGTACATTGACTTTTGAAAATCCTGGTAGTACAAAGAAAATATATACAAAAAATATAAATAAATATTTTATATGAAATTGTAATTACATTCAAAGATTACATATTTGAGAATTGTAGTTTGTTGATGGTATTTGATATCTTTCATTAATTTGAAAATGTAATATTCACAATTGTTGATATTATCTTGTTTCATACACTATAGAAACATTACCAAAATATGTAAATTGTTTTCAAATATGTTTTTATAATTAAATATTGTGATTTATACCTCAATATGTCTCTATTTGAAGAAATACTTAGACTTATTATGTTCACCCACATACCTCATACAATGATTTAGATAATATTTATAGAGCGCCTTGTCCTAAAAAATATCATTAAAATAAAAACTAAACTATATAATTTATAGTTTACATATAAAATATTTATTGTATTGAATTAAAAAATCACAAAGGAAACCATATTTAGTCTAGTTTTTAGAAATCAATTATTTGGATCCAAAAAAATATTTGCTGTATCTATTTTGATTGTAATGAGAATTCAATGCTTCCTAAAAAAATAAACACAAATTTGTTATAAAAAAAGAAAAAAATATTTTATAAGATTATATTATAGAGTTTTACTCTTATATTTTATCCATTAAGAGGAGTCTGTCGTCTGTTATTTTATTTTCAAACATTACACTTAGTTCATCTTTTTTATTGCAATTTCTTCCATTTTAAAATGTGTTTTCTCTGTTTAAATGATAGTAGGATTAATGAGCCCAAATATTTCTTCATGGGTTTTCCATGTATATAGTTTTAATATATACACCTGTAGTAAATATGATTAATTATTTAAAGTAATAAACATAGTAGAACATTTTTTTGGAAAAATTGATTATGAAAATGTACCTTAGGTATGTATTCAAAACTGAAACTCACAACCATTCAATATAAGTACCTAGCCTTAAATAATACATAATATTTAATTTTAAGTAAATAATTCATTCTCTTACATTTTATGAGCTTTTTATGTTTATTGTTTTTTGAGAATTAGGTCATGAAACATACATAACAAAACCATATAATACAATTTGTGCACTTCTGGTCAGTATATAGTTTTTCAACAATATAAAACTTTTAAAATGAAACAAGATTTATTTTAATGAAAATATTCATCACATTAAACTTGAACTCTTATTTTCCATAACCCATCCTTAAACCTAGTGAAGGTTTTTTAGAAAAATATGGGATGATCACAAAAATCTCACAAAGGGGTATATAAAATAAACAAAATTGTTCGACCAGTGAAAACATGAAAACCATTAAAATATTTTCATTTATCATAATGTTCTTTGACTGAATTAAATAAACCATTTCCAAATAAAAAAAAAATTTCTCAACTTAAATCATTAATACCCATAACAAAGAAATAAAAACCATTTTTGGAAACTTAGATGATCGCATTTATAACAAGTTTTAAACTCATGTCAGAAATAAAAGGAGACTAGTGAAATCCTTAAGAGAACCCCTGTGGTAACTCCCTAATTTTTTCCTATTAATATAAGGAACATTACATCATGCATTGGAGTGGTGTTTGGGTATACTCATCGTATAAGCTATATCAGGCTCACCCAGTTCTGTCTGGACACACCCATATTATAAGCTATATCTATCTCACCTATTATATAAAATGGGGATCTAGCCATAATATAAAATTTATTGAGATCATATATTAATTATGTATAATTTTAAATTACAATTTCAAGAATAAAACAATTTATTCTTTTACTTTTCAATCATAAAACACTTAAAAGCCCCTTTTAAACTCATATTCCAATCACTTTCTGATATCAAAATACCCATTTCTTTTTAAAACCCCATTTTTATAAAAAATACCTAGAAATGGGGGTTTTCTTTGAATAAATCATGAAATCTTATAAATATATCCAAACATAAAATAAGGGTTATGATGGTGGGAAAAGGTGTTGTCACCATATACATTATAATAGAACATTCCTTTTGTTTTTATAAATAAAGTCAAACATTCCCTATAAAGATTCCTTTTTTTGAAAAACATTGAAAGAAAGAAATAAATGACCTTTATAAAACTTCCATATACATATAATTAATTTCATAAAATCATTTTTAAAATATATACATGGAATAAATGGAGATTTATAAAGAAAACATTAAAAGATGATTTTTTAATGAAAATTACCTTACCTTGAGTTTAACTTTCCATGTACATTATTTATCTTCCAAAATAATAAACTGGTATTAAATATTTACTTTCTTGATAACATTTTTTGATTTTTTTTATTCCTTTTATTTCATATATTACCAGGTTATGCATGATTACTTAATGAATTAATTTTACTTTGGATGTTTTGATGATATTCAGATTATGTGTCAAAAATGATTTCATGGGTTGACTATGGTCAAAGATGTAATTATTTAAACACATCCAAAATAATAATAATTAATTAATTTTAATTTTTATATATAAATTATTCATTTAAAACCAATAAATAAACAAGGTTATGAAAAATGAACTATGTTACAATCATAGAGATGATAGGTTGTATGTACACATGAGTAACGTTTCCATTTATCGATGGTCATTATAGAAAGAAAGTAAGTATTATTTTGTCTTTGAATAATTATAATCAAATCATAAAAATAATATTTTTTCATAAATATAATTTTATATATATATAATCAATGTTATTTGGTGATTAAATATAATCCCATCATTGTATAGAGGTGGTAGTCCACACGTACACATGAAGGATGTTATCATTTCCCAGTGAATGGAAAGGTAAAAGTAAATGATATATATATTATCATTTCAGGATGAAAAATATGTCATTAATATCATTATTATGTAATATACATCACATATATTCATTTACTACATCCTTATTACCTTCCATAAAAATCATTACATAAAATCGAATCACAACGCTTCTCAAGCCGGTAGTCCGCCGTACACACAAATGATGTCATCGTATCCCCCACAGAATGGAAATTATGATTGTATATATGAAATAGTAATTATATAAGTATATTTACATCACAAATATCATATATATATTTAATTTAAATACATCATTATAACAATCCATTATACGTGATGATGAAAAATAAATCACATTGATTCGCGAGACAGTAGTCATGCATACACACGAATGATGATTTCAGTTACCATTTAATGGAAGAGGATATGTATTTAGGTAATTAAATTAACATAATTACATCTAATTTAATGTTAGATACTAGTTTTATTATATATTAATAATTGAATAAGATTTTATGGAGGTGGAGGAATAAATAAAATAAAAATATTTGGTAAAAAATGATACCTCTTATTCAGAAAACCACATTAAGATGGACCACAAGTCTTATATAGTTGGATTTATGACCAAAAAAATTTTCTAGGTAATTTTTAGGGAATTAAAGAAGGTATTTTTGGAGTTATTGGACAATACAAAGGGATTTTAATGCATTAAGAGGATAGGATAGGGGTGGCCTTTTACATGTGAGGTGAGTTAGACACTTGTAATTTGTGAAACGAAAATGGTATACCCATGTTTTTTACATTCCACAATGATCAAAAAATAATTATTATCAATAATTATATGATATATTATTTAAATATGGTAATATAATATAATTTGGACATGTTTTTTGGTTATTTTATCCCTTATATTAATGGTGATAAAATATTTTATTATTTTCACTATTCATAATGACCAAAACTTAAATTGAACTTCTTATATAATATAAATTACACTATTTAAAATATGGAATCCATTTTATCAAATTAAATTCAAATAAGTGGAATAATTTAATTTAAAATTAAACCTTCCAATGAGATGAAAAAGTGGTTTTTGAGGAAATGTATTTTTCAAGCATAAGAAGATTTTATATTAACTCTATGACTAGTAATCATCATCGTATGAATTTAAATTAATATTTATTGATATATAATTAATAAATTTAATTTATATAATTAATTATTATCTATTTTTTAATTATTTAAAATAGTTTACTATTATTCACTTTAAAATAGTTATCAGAAAAATCCATTTTTAAACAAAAAAAATATATTAAAATCCTATATAAAGTTGATTTGACTGTAATTAAGTTGATTAAACATAATTAAATAATACTTATGTCACATTAAATCATATTCAAAATATAATTTTACTTTTAAATTACTTTATTTGTTAAATATAAATGAGATTTTTATAAAAAATTGTATTTTTCATTATTCACTGAAAAATCAATATTTTCTGAAAAACCCCAAATTTTCACCCTAAGATAATTTTGAAATGATGAATAAAAAATTTAATTTAATATTTTAAAATTAAAGTTATATAATTTAGATATTAAACTTTTAAATTAACCCTTATAAGAAATGAGGTTAATTAAATTTATTTCCTTTTTTATTTAAAACTTACTTAATATTTTTAAAGTGAATAAAACTATCTAATTCGTATTAATAAATATGAAAATGATTTATTCTTTCATTAACTAGATTTTTACAATATTCTCCCATTTTAGAGATTGAATCTTCTAAATTTTATTCAACTATTAAATAAGTGGGGATATTTTTTCTTTTTAGAATTTTCATATTCAATGTTACTTCGCCAATCATATGATTTTTATATAAAACCATAACCTTGTGAATCACCTTATTCCTCAATAATTTCTATCTACATTCAATAATTTTCACATTTTTTACTCATAATAAATATTTTCTTCCAACTGAACTACTTAAGGTTTCAAAACATGAGATGAATCTAAAACATATTTACTTAACATTGAAACATGAAATACATTGTGTACCTCCGATAAAATTTAGTGAAAGGCCACTCAACTGTCAACTGATCCAAATTTATCAAGAATTTTATATGGTCCAATGAACTATGGACTTAAATTCAACTTTTTATCAAAATGAATTACACTTTTCCATGTAGGTTCTTTAATAAAAACATGATCACCTAACTTAAAAGAAATATCTTTCCTCCAGTTATCCGTAAACATTTTCTGCCTACTCTGGGCCACCTTCATATTTTCTGAATCAACTACACCTTCTCTGCCATTTCCTCTTCCAACTTTGGGACCATCAACTTCCTTTCTCCTACTTCATCCCAAAAATATGTATTTTGGAACCATTTTATATATAATGTCACAAATGGTTCCATTTTTAGGCTAGAATGAAAACTATTATCATAAGAAAACTCAACCAAAAAAACATATTGATAGAAAATTCTCTAGAAATCCATTGAAAAAGAACAAAGAATACATTATATGGTATGAATTTTCTTCCTAGACTAACCATTGGTTTGATGATGAAAATATGTACTAAAATTTAATTTATTACCCACAGATATCTAATTTCCTTTCCATAAATTATAAGTAAATCTAAGATCATGGTCAGATAAAATTAAGAGAGGAAATCCATGTAACCAGGTTATCTTCTTAAGATATGGTCAATAAAGATAAAACAAATACATAGTATCTCGAATGGGAAGGAAATGTGTAGATTTATTTAATATATCAAAAATAACCCAAATCAAATTTTTACCTTGATATGTATTTGTAAATCCAACCCTAAAATCCACTGATTTATTTTCTCATTTCCACTATGGAACTAGCATTAGATGATGTATTCCCTTTTTTAATTGTAATTATGATTTAGACTTCAAACAATTCAATCATTTCATTGTAAATTTAGAAGTATATATTTTTATACCATCCCACTAATAATACTCTCAAAGGACTTGATACATCTTTTTTCTACTATTATAAACAAAAAATGGAGAACTATGAGCTTCAATCAATAACTCATTCAACAACTAGAAATCATAATGAAAACATAATCTTTTAAAAATTTGATAACACATTCTTCATCAGCATTAAACTCAAGAAATGTACCCATCTTAACAGATCATACCTATTCCTAAAAAACATGATCCGTATTCTGAGATTACTTAATTACTTTTGAAAATTTGATACTACTAAAACCTAGAACAAAACAAAGGATTTCCCTAAATTCACAAATTTTATGCCAAAATTCATCAAATCACTAACCAAAGGGCCATGTTCTAAACACAACATGGTTAATGTGGCACTATTTTTAGATTCAAAGCATCACCCACTTTGTTTTCTTTTATAGTATTGAATGAATCATGCGATCATAATCCTTGATCTATTCTAGCCATCTTTTATGTATCATTTTCAATTCTTTCTGAGTAAATATATACCAAAACGTTTTGTAATTAGTATATATTCCACACATTACTCCATATAAATTATTCCACTAAATTTATAATTCAAAAAAATATAATTCTAGATCATGTTTAGGGTAATTTAACTCATGAGGTTTCAACTGATGTAAAGAATAAGAAATTACCTGATCATTCTAAATCATAAAACAACTAAGTCCCTTTAATATAGAATTATTGTAGATAAAAAATTCATTATTTCTAGAAGCTATGGAAAAAACTAAAGCATTCACAAATATTATTTTTATTTCTTGAAAACTATCATTTCATTCTTTTGTCAAGATGAATTTAACTTCCTTTCAAGTTAGCATTATCATTCAGCCAGATAACTGAGCAATGTTTTCAATAAATAGCATGCAGTGGCCTATAAATCAAATAAAATTATTACTCTTTGTGATATTTTTGGGTATTATACATTATTAAACAACTGATTTTATCTAGGTCAATATTTATGACATCTTTGGAAACAATGTGTTCAAGGAAAGAAATTTGCGCCAAAAAAAATTCACACTTATAAAATTTATCAAATAGTTTATTTTATTGTAAGGTTTTTAAAATAATACTTATGTGTATTTCATTATCCTCATGAATTTTATTATATAACAATATATCATAAATAAATACAACTAAAAACTTATCTAAATATTCATGGAAAACTCTATTCATAAGATCCATAAATAGAGATGTGGCATTACACATCCCAAACTGTATAGCTACAAAATCATAATGCATGTATCCAATCTGAAATTATATCTTAATAATTTCATCCTCATTCACCTTCTATTGATGGTACCCAAACCTCATATCAACCCTTTAAAAATATTGATCTATCTATAGTTGATCAAAAAAAACATCGATATGAGGCAAAGGATACGTGTAATTAACTTTGATGTTATTCAAGTCTTGATAATCAATTCGAAGTATCATCAAACCATATTAATTTTTAAAAAATAAAACTCCATCACACAATAATGAAGTTCTAAGATAAATGTAACCTTTATCTTGAAATTCTATCAACTTATTTTTAAATTCCACAAGTTCTACTTGATCCATTTGAAAAGGTATTTTTGATATAGTTTTAGCATCAAGAACCAAGTCAATAATAAATTCAACCTCCCAATTAGGAATAACACCTAGTAATTCATTATAAAAAAAATCTTTGTATTCGTTCATTATTGGAACACCATTAATTTGAACAGTTTATTTCTTTTTAACAATATGATCTTGGTAAATTTCACTGTCATCTTTAATCGATTTCTCGGTTTCTTAGTAAATTATCAATGGTATAAAATCACTGAATAAAAAATTATTATCTATTAAATATTTATTAATATGATAAATTAAAATCAAATCCATACAAAAAATGATATCAAACTCTACTATGGGAATTTCAACAGGATATTTAGGAAAGACCATCCCACTGATAACAATATGAATGTTTCTATAAATATTGGTTACTTTAATATTTCCACCTAGAGTTTTAACCATAATTTATATCTTCATTTCATGTAGATATATTCCCATTCTACTTTATAGTTTCTTATAAATAATATAATTTGAATATATAGAGTCAAATAGGGCATTAACATAATTTTAATAAATAAGTATCATACCAATCACCACTTCATTCGATGGTCAAAAACTAACTGTAGTGGTAGAAAATGACTTTGACACACCTTTCCAATTCTAGTTATGATGATTTCCACACAATTAACATAACTTTATAAAATATTAGAATAATGACCCAACTCATTTCAAAAAAAACAACTCACTCTTTTTTGGCTATTGGTTACCCCATTCTTTTATTGTTTAGTAAACTTTTCTTTAGAGTCATGTTCCCTATGATCAAACTGACCTCACTGGAAACACTTTTTAGATCCTATTAAACATTCAATGAAATTTGTTTTTTTACACTTTGAAGATGTTCATATCTTAACTTCAAAATTATTAGTTGGTGGATTCTCCATTTCCAACCACCATGAATTTTTCTAACTTTTTTCATCTCAAGGAACATAAGTTTTGAAAACTCTATCTCATCTTTCTTAGCACGTTGAACCACTTTATCATAACATTTAAATTCTTGTGTGGAAAAACAACTTTTTGAACATGGTTTCAACCCTGAGTAAAATATATTAATATTTATACCAGTGTCCTGGATAAAATTTGGAACATACCTAGCCAATCTTATGAAGTCTTATTTATACACGGCCACATAATCTTTATATTTTTTCCTCAATTCCAAAAAATTATTCTATGCCCTTAGCCGAAAAACATTGGGGAATATTTCCTTGGAAAAATATTCTTAAACATGTCTCATTACATGGTATCATGAATATATTTATCTCTATTATTCTTAACTCAATGCCATTATTGATTAGTTTCACCATAAAAATGATAAATAGCAAAAGTTTCCTTTTTTCATTATGTACACCCCATGATTTCAAATATCTTCTCTAATGCATCAACATCCTTAAGATAACACTGGATCTATGGTTCTAATAAAATATGGAGGATGTTGTCTCATAAAATTCACCACTATCATAATTCTCCTTTTTGGAATATCTATATGCTCTCTAGAATGGATATCTCTACCATTTATTGCTTGTTTCAACTAAACCATTACAGTAACAGACTTCTCAATTCCAATTCTAACCATCTTGGCATGCGAATTTGGAAGGATATTTTACTCTTGGTGCATTCCTACTACATATTAACTATTTACTCTATTGGAAAAAGTTCTCAAAAAATAATTTAGATCAAGAAACATGGTAATATTTAAATGATATATCATTTCAACTTAACCATAAAGTATAATCATTCAAGTTTATACTATTAATCCTAAACTATAAAATTATCTACAACTTTTATATTATACCAACTATAATGAATCAGTAACAAAAATTACATATTCTTGATTTTTAGGTCAACTATTAATTCTCTAACATTTATGGATATTTTTAGGTTTAGAGTATTAGAGGATTAGGTTATAACTCATACATAACAAAACCATAAAATACAAAATGGACATTCATGATAAGTATCCATTTTTTATATAATATAAATATTTTAAAATAAAACATCATTTATTTTCATTAAAAATATTCATAACTTTAAACTTGAAAAATTCCATTACCTTTCCTGTCCCTAAACCCTATGAAAAACTTTTTAAAAACGTGGGATGAACACAAAAAGATAAATAAGGGGTAGAAAAACTGTTAATCTGGTTAAAAATCTGAAAACCGAGGAAATGTTTACCTTTGTCTCAAATTTCTTTGAGTAAATAAAATGAACCATTTTCACCTAAAAACACACACCTATTTTCTCTAAGAAAATCATTAAAACCAATATAAATTAAATAAAAACACTTATGGAAACTTAGATAATCACATTCAAAACCTATTTTAAACCCATGTTAGAAATAACTTGATAGAAATTAAATCCATAAGATAAACCCTTTGGTAACTCCCTTCTTATTTTCTATTAATACAAGGAACATTGTCCAATGCATTGGATCAATATCTGGGATCACCCACCATATAAGCTATATCGGGCTCACACGACACTATATGGGTGTACCCATCATATAAGTTATACTGGGATCACTTGTGATCTATAATGAGGCTCAAGCCTTCATACAAGATATGTTGATCTCACCCATTTATCTTGTATAATGTTCAAGTACCATTTCTAGAATAAAACATTTTATGATTTCACCTTTTCATCATAAATCTCTTGAAAACCCCTTTTAAACTTGTATTAAAATAACTTTCATATATCAAAATAACCTTTTCTTTTTAAAAACCCATTTTTAATACCTAAATACAAAGAAAGAGGGTTTTTATATGAATATAACACAAAATATTTTAAAAGTGTTCCAAACATCAACTAATGGTTATGGGGGAGGTAAAGGGTGTTGTCACTGTATACGTTAAAATAGAATATTTCTTTTTTCATTTGTAAAGAAAGTCAAACGGTTCGTATAAAGATTTCTTTTTTTGAAAGCATTGAAAGAAAGGAAAAAATGTACTTTATAAAACTCTCATGTAAATATTATTAATTTAATAAATTAATTTTTAAAACATGGACATGGAAAATAAGTAAAACATTAAAATAGGGGTTTTTTAATGAAAATTCCTTTACCATGAGTCCGAATTGTCATGTATGTTCTTTATCCTCATAAATAATAAAATTATGTTAATTATTTAAATTATTAATTTTATTTTTTTATTTTTTTATTCCTTTTATTTAACATATTACCTTGTTGTATATGATTACTTATTCAATTAAATTTATGTCGGATGTTTTGATGATATTCAGCTTATGTGTCAAAAAAGTCTTTAGTTGGTTGACTATAGTTAAAGAGGTTCAAACATATAAAAAATAATAATCATAAAATAATTATATTTTTTATACATAAATTAGAGTTTAAATACAAATTATGATATATGATTATGAAAAATGAACTATGTTACAATCATGGAGATAATAGGTCGTACGTACACATGAGTAACGTTTCCATTTTTCAATAATATTTTGGGAAATAAAGTAAGTATTGTTTTTTCATTCAATATTAATAATAATATCATAAAAACCATATTAGTTTATTAAATATACTTATATTTATCATCCATTTGATTTGGTGATGAAAAATAACCACATTGCTTCGTGGATGCGGTAGTCCACACGTATGCACGAACGACGTTATCATTTATCGGTGAATGGAAAGGTAAAAGTAATTGATATATATTATATTTTCATAATGATAAATATATCATAATTGTCATAATTATTTCATATATATCACATAAATTCATTAAATTTATACTTATTACCTTCCATGAAAAACATTAGTGAAAAAATGAATCGCATCACTTCGTGGGTGGTAGTCTGCCGTACACACGAGCAACGTTGTCATATACCCCACGAAGTCGAAAGTAAGAATTTATATATTATATAATAACTATTTAAGTATATTTATGTTAAAAATATAATAATTATACTATAAATCCATCATTATAACAATCCATGAGAGGTGATTATGAAAAATGAATCACATCGGTTCACAAGGCGGTAGTCCACCGTACACAAGAATGATGATTTCATATCACATTTGGTGGATGAGGAAATTGATTTAGGTTATTCCATAAACAAAATAATTAAATTTTAGATGTCATTGTTATTATATAATCATAATTGAAGAATTTTTTAAGGAGTTTGAAGAATAAATAAAATAAAAACACTCAGTTATGCACGATAACTCTTCTTCAAACAACCTCCTTAAGTTAGCACAAAAATCCTTATTATGATATATTTATAATAAAATAATTGGATATATGTCATGGGGAATGAATTAAGGAAGTTATTTTATTTTATTTATTTGTTTATCTAAAGTTCTTTGATGGTGTGAATAGGAAATGAGAGGGTCTAGCCTTTTATAGGTGAGGAGAGTGGAAGATTTATAATTTTTGAAAAGAAAAGGTTGTACCAATGTTTTCACGTGAAATAAGGATATAAATGGACCATTATTAAGAATAATAAAGTATAAGTTCTAAATAATTCCAGCCAATATAATTTATACAAGTTTTTGGATAATTTTAACACTTATTGTTTTACTTTAACCAACTAGTAAATTTATTTTTATCTTAATTGTGGTAAAAGATCTTTACTATTTTCACTATTAAATATGAAAAAAAATTAGTTGAACTTATTGGATAATATAAATTATTTCTATTCATATTTTTTAATATATTTTAACCAAATTTAATTCATATAATAGGTAGAATATAATTTAAAATTAAACCCATAAAGGCAATGAAAATGCGGTTTTTCAAGAAGTATATTTTTCAAGCATAAGATGATTTTATATTAACTATATGACTATTTATAATAATTTTATGAATTTAAATTAATTTATTATGATATATAATCTATAAATTTCATTTAAATCATTCATAATTATGGATTTTTTAATTAATTAATATAAATAAACATTATGAACTTTAAAGTAGTTTTCAGAAGAAAAGAAACCCATTTTTTAAACCCAAAAATAAACTTATACTAAAGTCCAATATAAAGATGATTCAAGTGTAATTGAGTGTATTAAATACAAATAAATAATAATTATGTTACCTTAAATCATATTCCAAACATAATGGTCATTTTAATGACTAATCTTTTTTAAAAGAAATAACATTTTTATAAAAATTAGTATTTTTTGTTTTTCACTGAAAAATCAATATTTTCTGAATAAACCCAAAATTTCACCCTAAGTTAATTTTGACATGGTGACTTTAAATTTAATTTAATTTTTAAAATTATAAATTCAATAATTTTTGGAATAAAATATTAAATAAAACATTATAAGAAATTAGTTTAATTAAAACTATTTCCTTTTTTATTTAAAAATTAATTAAGATTTTTATAATGAATATAACTATCTTAATTCATATTAATAAACCTGAAAATGGTTTATTCATTCATTACCAATTTTTTTCCATTCTTCTCCGATTTTTAAATTGTTTCCTCGCTATTTTATTCATTTATTAAATAAGTAGAGATAACTTTCCCTTACAGCATTGTCAGATCTTATGTTGCATCATCAAATATATAGTTTTTTCATAAAACATTTACTTGGTGAATCACCATATTCTACAATAATCTCAATATACAATAAATAATCTAAATAGTATACTCTCTATATGAAATAATCTCTTACAACATAACTACTTAAAGCCTCAAAACATTATTTAAAACTGGCCCATGTTTCCTTAACATTAAAACATGAAATACATTGTGTACCAATGATAAACATGGAGGTATGGCCACTAAAAAGGAAACAAATCAAAATTTCACTAGGTTTTTATATTTTTTAATGAATAATTTACTTTACCATTTTTATTGAAACTCCTAACACCTTTATATGGAGATAATTTATAAAAATCATAATCACATACCTCAAAAGAAATATATTTCCTTTGGTTATCCGCATAACTTCTCTATCTGATCTATGGTATCCTAATATATTTATGAATAAACTATAGATTTTATTTCATTTCCTCTACCAACTCTGGTCTCATCAACTTACTTTATTCTTCTTTATCCCAACAAAATGGTGTTTGTCTCCAATTTCTATATAATGCCTCAAATTCTACCATCTGTATACTATAATTAAAATATTATTATAATAAAACTCAACTAAAGAAATATATTGATCCCAAATTCTATGATAATCCATTTGACAATAATAAAGAATATATTCCATGGTATTAATACTTCTCTTATTCTGACCATTGGTTTGAGGATGAAAAGATTAACTAAAGTTTAATTCAGTACCCACTAAAATCTAATCTCCTTTTCATAAATTAGAGGTAAATCTGGGATCATAGATCAAGACAATGGAGATATTAACTCCATGTAACCTGAATATATCCTTGATATATATTCAAGCAGATTATATGAATAAAAACTACCTCAAATGATAAGTAAATGTGCAGATTTAATTAATTATACTTTGATATTTATTTTAAAATCCCACCATATAATTGATTGATATGTATCTCATTTCTACTACGACACTATATATTATTAAATCATTCCATTTGGAAATTAGAATTATTATTTAATGTGGTGGAAATTAAAAAATTTCATATTAAATTTAATAATACATATTTTCATACCATTCCACTAATAATAATCTTAATAGTCTCCATACATCATTATGCTACCACGATGAATGGAAAATGGTGAACTATAAGCTTCACTCAAAAACAATTTCTTAGAATAAAAATCACATTGTAAACATAATCCTATTCAAAATTTTAAAATACTTTCTTTATCAATATTATACTCATGAAAGTTACCCTTCTTAATGGATTATAAATTTTTCTACAAAATATGATGTCCCTACATCCACAACATCTAGGAAAAAAATCATCAAACAACTAACCAAAGGGTCATGTTCCAAACAAAATAAGGTTAATGTAGAATTATTTTTCTAACTCAAATAATCATCCACTTTTTTTCTTTTACAATATAGTTATGGGTCATGAAATCAAAAATCCTTGAGTAGTTCCATCCATCTTCTTTGTCTAATGTTTAATTAATTATGAGTGATATATAATTCAAACTTTTCTGATCAGTATATATTTCATACTTTATTCCATATAAATGATTCCCCTAAAATTTTAAATTAAAAACAAAAATATATAATTACATGTCATTTTTAAGTTAATGTAACTCATGAGGTTTCAAATAAGATGAAACATAAACAATTACCTGTTCATTTTGCATCAGGACCGTCACGGCCTCGGCTGATGGGGTCAGAGATACAACTACCCCAATCCTGCCTCCAATAGGCCTGGGGATGGAAACTTGTTCTAAGAAGTAACATCACACACATATGAGGAATTATCCTAAATTAAATGTACTCACACACACATCTCCAAGCCCATACAATGTTTAAATTTTAAATAAATAATAAAAATTCATTCATAAATTTAGAATCACATAATCAGAGTATGACATAAAGTAAGGGAAAGTATAAAAGCAGAAAAATAAAAGACCAACCATAGATGGAAAGAAAAATTAGAAATTATTGGAAGGAGGTGACTATTTTCAAATGAAACACTGGTACACACCTCGATCTTTCTAACACAAATTAAATCCACATTATTTAAGTGCACCAAGAATTAATAAAAACGTATGTCATCTGCATAAGACATGACACTTGTTGGAAGATCCCATATAGGGATGAGTATAAAAATATCCAATATGAAACCTTGAAATAACTAAACAAAAAGCATCAATATTAGTCATATCATCAAAGGATATGTTATTCATAAAGAGAGACATGCAACAAAACATCTAGATATACTCACAGTAGACATAAAATCACAAACTAACATCCCACCTCTAAATCCATCCTAGGATTCTTTCTTGATGGTTTCAAAGTAATTCTCATACAAGAGATTTCACTCCATGATCCCTACACTCCTTGATGGAACTAAACCAAGCGAATATGCTCTAAGATCCAGATAGCTCTAATAGAATCTGTTTGAGAGGTACTACTAGTCGGGTATCAGCATAAGAAATATATGCTAGAAGCTTGAAGAAAACAATGCATAGATGAGGACCACACCCAATTACATGTTGTATACCAATAACTCAATCTTAATTATCCTATTATATAGAGGATTTACACCCATATATTTTTGGTAAATATAAAACAAATAATTCCACCATGTGAAAAATAATGATGTAGTATCCCACTTCGGACCTTACTAAAGGATTCCAACAACTCCATCCAAGAATCCCTACTGAAGGGATCACCATCCAATGAGTTCAATGTGATTCCATACTAACCCTTGGGGAATGAACCAATAGAATACACTCAACCAATACTTTTCCCAGGAAGATCACACAAGCTCTGAATAAAGTTGAGTTGAGAAGAAAGAGTAATCTTGCCATTCCACAAAGGAGTACACAGCGCATCCCTATGGTTACATGGCATGTGTCACTAAGAATGGTGATATATGTGTCTCCCTCTCAAATGTAATGTGATTTTTCACATTACATGATGTTTCCCAAGGGTACATAGCTAGTAGAAGTTTCCATGCTAAATGGAGTACTGTTATTCCCATGCTCATGTACATCGGATTGTGTCCATGTATGTTTGGTCATGTATGAGTACATGGTTCTTCTCGTGTATTCTGTCTTTCTCGTATACTTCTCAAGTATGTGGCGTGTGGGGAAACTTGTCCACCCAGGAGTGTATTCCCTATACATAACAAGTCTTCTTCCACATGTTACTCATCATGTGACTAGGAACACACAGCATGAAACCCTATATGCCTATTGGGTGTGTACCCCCAATACATGCCAAACTAGTTGGCTAAGAGTCACAAAACATGTGTAATGATTCACACAGTGTGTGTTACTTTTATCTATGTTAAATCCAATCACTTCATATAAGTTACTACACAGAATGTTTTCATAGAATTGCATGTCATGTAATCAGTTTTATCACAGAGCCCATGAGAGAACTTCAGGAATCTTTGATCAGGATTCTATAACCACTGATTCCATTAGGAATCATGATGCACATCATGGATCTAAGGTTGATCAAACCCCTCATCTCTGATGCTTACAATCTGACCATGTCCAGTTCTCAGGAACCACTATCATCGTGCCTCATCAGTGCCTCATACCCGAAACAGGAAGAACACCTCCTAATCCATTGGTGGATATTTTTTGTTGTATTATAACACAATCATGTCACCAAATATCCATCCCAAACCTACGGTAATGATATTTTGTGACACATATCGAATGTGCAATGATCATTCACCGGGTATTCATTGAATCGTAGTCCAAAATAAATTTTCAAAGATGAATTTATGTAGAGAAGGGAGAGAAAACCATAAACCATAAAAGTGAGTAATAGACCTTCACATTTATTCGTTTCATCCTCGATTCATTTTCATAGAAAATAAAAAAAATGAGGTATATAAATCAATTAACAAACAAATAATTATTATTCCCAAATCCCACAAATAAACCCATACCCCTAAAATTATTGATCCAAAAATCAATCATTTGTTCGATTGATTCGTATTTTTCATAGGATAAGAAAACTAAGATAAACCCATATCTCAATATCCTAAGTCAATTTGGTTTGATCGCTAATGATAAATAATATATATCATTTTTGTTGGAAAGATCTTTTATTTTTTCTTGCACACCGATCACCAAAGCTTGATCTTTCAATCCACAAACTTCATTTCCACCCATGATTCTCTATGATCTCCTATAAATTCTTAGGGTTATGAGCCTAACCTTGTCAATTGGTTATAATAGCACATTTAAAGATTAAATTTTAGGTCTCTGCATCAAAAAAATAAAATAAATAACTCAATTAATTTATTTTATTTATTTTCCCATAGCTACACTTTAAACAAACATCTAGTACCAACAAAGATTATGTCAGGACTATGGTACGACCCACGTTATAAACTCAATGATAGCCTCATAATTTTAATTAAAGCCCCAGTTTAAGATTTATTCCACTTTTTTGGGAAAACTACCCACATGTGATATTGAATATATTTAATATATTTCAAAAATTAATTTCGGACACACCAAGCCTCAAAATATCACACAGTCACAATGCCTAGATTCTGAAATATGCCAATAAATATTCCAAATTATTATATAGAAATAAACATAGGACACTAAATTATTCCCTCCTTCATGAATTTTCATTCCTAAAAAGTGAAAACTGATAAAAAGGTGGGGATATTCAGCTCTCAACTAGGTCTCTTACTCCTACGATCTCTCCCAATGGTTCCATGTGCTGTAAAAAAACACACATCCAAGGAAAAAACATGAACTCTAAGGGTATTTCTCTTACCAATCCTCAACGTCACTGAATCCTTGAGAAATGAAACTCCACCCTCATAGCCTAACTCACACAGGTCGATATCATACAATGATTCATGCACATACCTCCTCAGCTAGGGCATGTGGAGAACACAAAATAACCCAAAACAATTGTGGCCTCAGGGTTAAGCAGAACTACACCTCACTAACCTAACATAGTAGTAGAAAAATAAAGGGCCTCAGATTCTTAGAGATATCCTCCCACCATGAATAAGACTCTATAACTCTCCAACACCAAGGGCCTCAATCATCAGTCCATTGAGAACCCCTAATATTTTCTGGGTAGTCGTCATCCTCCCCTAGATAAATCTTACCCTTTAAGACCACCACTAGAACCAAAACTATGACCCACGTGTTGTTACTCTCTAGATTCAACCAGTATAATAGTGTCTCGCATGGTTTCTCATACATTTCCTCAAAAAGGTTCAACTATGTTGGTGTATTGATAATCATCATGATAAGAAAACTCTATCAATGGTAGATGATCCTCAAAGATGTCATTCCAAAACAACTTGAAAACCTAAATAATGTTCATTAGAACATGAATGGTCTATTATACCTTGATATATAGATGGGGGGAAATATTATTCCAAACTGTAACTGAGTACCCAAAGGATTCTCATATCCTCTCCCAAATCATGTTGTGAAGTAGGAATCATAGTCTGTAATGATTTTAGAGGGTATTCACTAAATCTGAACTACCACCTACACACACAAGTTTTATGGCCTATCTACAAAGATATATTGGTCATCACCCTCAGATAGGTGAGACAAAAAATATTTTATCTTTAAAAATCTCTAATACTCCCTTGGGTTCCCTACTGATGCTAAGTAATCATAGTAAATCCTCATCTACACAAGATTTTATTCTTGGGGAAAATAACTTCCTTATAACCTCTTATCACATCATGATTGGAATCATTGTCTCTTTATTGAAAAGGATGATGTGATTCACTCTTTCAAGGAATTCTATTTGGAATGTATTCAGTGGATATTTGTTCATGCAACATCTCACAATCGATATCTCAAAGTCATACCTCCCTGGATCTTAGAATAAGGTAAGGGTAAAAAATATCAACTATAGGTACACCTCTCTATCCTAACCCACATGGGTTCAACTACAAGGGGGTTGACTACATTATCACCGTTCTTAGTAAAATTGGAAGGAAAACCTTGTTGTGAGCATATAATACCAAGTTCATTCCCTATGTGTCTTTCAAGATCATGCCTCCTCAATATCTATAGGTCCCACTATCACTCCAATGTTTGAGAAGACATAATTCATAAAGTGACTCTTTGAGAGTATCCATATGATTAGCTCTACTGTAACATGTCTTGCGGGATTTTCCGTCGTCTCATGTGCTCCAACATTGACACCAAGTATATTAGGTTACCATTTCAAAGAATTCCACAAACTGATCCAAGAAAGGTTAAGGATCTAACTCCTAAGTCTTGCAAAATCTTATATTGCACTCAACACGCCAAAGGGTATCAACAAGGACTCTGATCAACCATAATATCTCTTGGATGACATGATTGGTGCATCCACCTCTCGAACCTAGAGCTAGTGATAACCCATCACGAGGTTAAACTCAGAGATCTACGTTTTCTTCATCCATTTGGTAAATAATCCTTTGATTATGAGGAGTGGATACTTACCCTCATGTCACCTAGTCCACATTACACCAATCCATATCCAAATATAAGTTATCATACTCCCCCCAGGTGAACAACATAGTTCTGTAGAAGAAAACACATAGGGTCTTACAAATCCCCTTTTTCTGCAAACTCCTGATTGAAACTGCAACTCTTATAGCTACCCAAGGTCATCGGATATACTAGAATAGATATATGGTCATCCTTAGTGTATGTTTATATAGAATGATAACAATTGATACTGAGGTAAACCTAGCACATCCCCAAGAAGAATTACCTCATACTCCTCAACTATCGTAGGAACTAAAAACTCATAGAATCATCTTCTCTAAATGTTTCACTAGGCACCTAATATGAAGTTGGTCATATTATCCTATACATGAGCTCATAATTCTCTTCCTAGGATCACTCTTTATCAAAATGAGAAAAACTCCATCCAAAAAAATGGAAGTATAGCTACTCTCACTAGTAGAAACATCTGATCATAGATAGTAAGAAAACAATACATATTAAGGAAAGCATTATAGGGTCTCACTACCACAATTAAAAGATTTAACATGAGGATGAATATCTCCTCCAAGATTCAGGTCACACTATCAATAGAAGTGTATTATCATTGATCCTCTCTATAGGATCCTACAAACTGATGATTGAGAAAAAAGAACTCAACCAGTTTCACTTGGTCTCAAATAGGGGATACACTCAAGGAAAAGTATCTAATAACTCTATGTGAAACTAAAACTAGGGTATTGAATACACGTGTCATACCTCAAACCGCACTAAAAGCCTCCATTGTCTCTTACTTCTTAGAACTCATCCTTCCCTATACCACATGTTTGCTAAATCTAGAGGCTACTCCGACACCTTGGTACATCAAACAACCTCAAACACACAAGACATAGAAACTCTTCCACCACACCTCAACATTATCCACTTTGGGTGGAACTGAATCACCCACATGGTTTTGCATCATGTCTCAATAATGAGTCCCAGTGGGGGAATTGTCCCTCTTCCTTGAACATCTATAGTCACATCAAAAATCACCAATATAGGGCTCTATAAATGCTCTGTTTCAATATGAATAAGTCTTGATTCCTAAAACACCATTAGGTAGGGCTCTCATCCATGTGAAACATTCACACCATAGGCTAATTCTAGCCCTCAACCATTCGCGAAGGGGGTCTGGCCAACCCTGTAGCTTAGGAAATCTCCAACTATGGAACTCTCAATACACACTCAGCATAGGTGTGTCAACTACTAGTACCACCAGATCCTACTTCTTCTCCCTAGAAAAAATGTGTCACAAGCGCAACCATCTAATTAGTTAATATCCACACACACTAGAAACCTAGACCACTTCCTTGAGTCAAACCTTTACTATATGAGGGTTTGTCTTTTCGTGGTTCCTCAGTGATCCCCTTCACTGGAACTCGCATAACACACCAAGCTGGCATATATCATCATCCTATCCTACTAAAGCTATTGAATAATCAACATGCAGATGATCATATTCCAAATCTAAAAAATGATCCATATTCTACTCAATAGGGGGTGGCGCTATTCAGTTCCACCTATAGAAAAACACCTCATGGGAGGGTCCCTAAACTGAAACCTCATAACTCATCTATGAATTGTCACAAAATTGTCTTAAAATTCTATTTAGATGTCATAATAGAGGAATATTGAAGATTATCAAGATGTACCATGGTCAATGAGTATATCTAAGAAGCTGATTCAATAAATACATAGAAACCACAACACATTCCTATATGATGCATGTACTAATATTTTCCCTACAACCAGTGTCAACATATTTCAAGTCAAGAATAAGGTTAACAAGGTCTTAGTTAATGGATACATTGACCACCACACTAACATTAGACACCTTATCCTGAGAGCCAATCTCAAAACACTTTAACGTTGTTTCCTTAGTTCTCAAACCAAACCTCACAGCTAGTCAAAATAATCTCCAAACTCTGATCCTAAACCTAGGTAGTGTCATAGCACTTAAATTTGAGTAATACCTCTGATACCATTATGTCATGACCTGACCCAATAGTCCCAAGTCAAAACTTCCCCAAGCATACCTCCAATAGGCCAGGGGATGGCGACTAGCACCAAGAATGCATATCACACACATGGGAGGCATTATCCTAAAGTACTTTTACACACAAACACATCTACATGACTATAAAATGCTAAAATTTAAAATAGTTGATTACAATGCATGAATACATCTAGAATCCCACAATCATTGTATGATGTACAGTACTGTAAAGCATAAAATGGGACAAATACAATCCCAACTAAATATGGAATGTAAATTCATTCCTTCTAAGAAGTATGGGACTACTTTCAAATAAAAAATCGGTATAAAACTTGGTTTATCTATCCCAAACTAGATACACCTTCTCTTAGTCCACTAAGGGATCTGAAAAAAGGTCCATCATCTGTATAAGACACAACATATGTGGGGAGAGGCCATATAGTGGTGAGTATAACAACACCCGATAGGAAACCTTGAAATAACCAAACATAAAGAATCAAGAGTAATCTTCTCATCATAGGATATGTCAATCATAATGTGAGACATAAAAAATATCGAGATATACTCAGAGTAGACACACACTCTCAAGGTAAGATAACAATTATAAATCCATCCTAGGATTCTTACCCAAATGATTCAAGGTAACACTCATCTTGTAGATTTCACTCTATGGGAACTGCTATCCATGATAGAAATCACTAAGATGACACACTCCATGAGTCAGATATCCCTAATGGCATCTTCTTGATATCTACTACTCATTGAGTCTCACCATAATAAGTATACAATAGAAGAAAGAATAGAATGATACACATATAAGGACTGCACCCTAGGCCATGGGGTATACCAAAAACTGAATTTAGAATAACCTGTTAAGTAGAGTATCGACTCCCATGTAGTGTTGGTCATAAAGATACTAAGAACACCACCTAGGGAAATATGTTGATAGAAGATATCACTACGGTTCTTACATAAGGATTCCAACAACTTTATCCAAGAAGTCCTACTGATGGGATCATCATTCTATGAGTATGATGTGATTCCTTAATAACCCTCAAGTAATAGACAAATGGAACATACTCAACAGATATTGGTCCAAGGAAGCTAACACAATATCGTAATAAAGATAAGATGATATGAAATAGAAATACAACCTATCCTCAAAGTATCACACAACATGTACTTATGGGTATGTATTCTGTCTCACTAAGCTCGATTCTTCTCATGTCTCTAACTCACATGGAATGTACTTTTTCACATCAAAGAGCATTTCCCAGGGTACATAGTGTTTAGAAGTTTACCCACCACATTGAATTTTGTTCTTCCCATGCTCATGTTCACCAGACCATGTTTGTGTACTTCCGGATATATCCAAGTACACAGCTCAACCCATGTAATCTAATTTTCCTATGTACTTACCAAGTACATGGAATGTGGGGCCACTTGTCTACCCAGGTGTGTATTCCTTGTATACATTGATCCATCTTCCACATGTTACACTGCAATTGACTAGGCACACATATTGTGCAACAATACATGGACTCTTATGCATCTACCCCCAATACATGTTGAACTGGTTGTCTAAGGGTCACACGGCATGTGATACTTTTCTCTAAATTGAAACCCTAGTGCCACACATTAGGGACTTCATGTTGTCTTTTCATAGGACTACAGGTCATGCAATCAGGTTTTTCACAAAACCCGCAGAATAACTTTACACATCTTCAATTGAGCCTCCATAGCCACTTATTCTTCCAGTAATCACATAGCACACTGAATATTTGGGGTTTACTGAACCCCCTCACCACTTATGTATGGAATCTAGTCATATTCAGTTCTCGAGAACTACCGTCGTTGTGCCTTATCAGTGTCATATACCCAAATCGGGAACAATACCTCCTAATACATCTATCGATATTCTTCCATAATTGTATACCACAATCTTGTTTCCAAATATCAATCCCAAATCCATGGTAATGATATATTGTTCCAAAGATCGAATGTTCAATGATCGGTCATCAGGTATTCATCAAATCATAGGCCAAAAGAAATTTCCAATGATGAATGCACGTAGAACGTGGAGAGATAACTATAAAATATAAAAGTGAGGAATGAAGCTAGACCTTTGTTAATTTTGATCTTGATCCATTATGATAGGAAAGATGAAATAATACGTATAAAAATCAATGAACAAAAAAATAAGAATGATCCCCAAATCCTGCAAATAAACTCAGACCCGTAAAATGATCGATCCACGAATCAATCCATTAGCTGACTGATTTATGTTCATCATGGTATAATAAAATGGGGATAAATCCAAAAATCAAAACCCTACCTTAATTTTGTTTGGTCATTAATGAATAATGAATCTTTATTATTCTCATTGGTGAGTTCCTTTATTTTCATTGGCACATAGATAGCCAAAGCTTGACCTGTCAATCCATGATATCGATGTCTAACAATGCTTCAACATGCTCTCCCCTCAATTATCAGGGTTATTAGACTAAACCTATGAATTTATTATAAAAAAATATTTGAAGTAGAAAATTTAGGTCACTACATCAACAAAATAAAATAAATAATTCAATTAATATTTTTATTTATTTTCCTACGACTGTACTTTAACTAAACATCTTGCGATGGAAAATCTTATGTCACACCTAAGGTAAAAATGTTGTTCTAAACTCAATGGAAGCCTCATATTTCTAATTTAATCCTATATTTAATTGGTACTCCAATTTTTCAGGAAATTTGATTCCTGTGATATTTAATATATTAATTATATTTTAAAAATTAATTTGAGTAACACTGGGCTTAAGAATCTCACATCATCTTAGTTTCTGACTCTAGAAATATTCCTAGAAATATTCCAATGTCTTTCACGTGAAAAAAATTGGACACTTTAAGGACACAACCAAGTCCCTTTAATGAATCATCATTGCAGATGACAAATTCACCATTTCATGAAGGAAGGAACAAAACTAGATTATTTTCCAATATTATTTTAAATTCCCAAAAACAATCATCACATTTGTTTTTTTAGATGAATTTAACTCCATTTTAGGTTAGGTTAGTCATTATTCTAAATAAAGTAGAAAATATTTCATCAAATAATCTATAGTAACCTATTAATCTAAGAAAACTATTAATCTCTGTGATATTTCTGGGTTTTGTCATTATTCAACAACATTTGTTTTAGGAGGTTCAATAGTTATACCATATTTAAAAACATTATATCCAAGTAAATAAATTTATTAAAACTAAAATTCACACTTTCTAAATTTTCCATAAAGATTATTTTCTTTAAAGTTTTGAAAAAAAATCCCCAGATACCATTCATGATCCTCTTGACTTTTAGAATATAAGAATATATTATCAATAAACAAATCAAAAAAAATAATCCAAATAGTTTTGGAAAACTCTAATCATAAGATCCATAAATACAAGTGGTGTGTTAACTAAAAAATAATAATACTGATATCTAGTATAAAGTGTTGTATTTGAAATTTCATTCTTCTTCACATTTAATTGATTGTATGTGGACCTTAGATCAACCATTGAAAAACACTGAACTTCATGGAGATGATAAAACAATTCGTCAATATGATGAAAAAGATACATGTTCTTAAAAATGATGTTTTTCAAGGCTTGATGATAAATACAAAGTCACATTGAACAATGTTTATTTTAAAAAAAATTAAATTGGAGCACCCCATGTTGAATTTCTAGGATGAATTAATCCTTTATCAAGAAATTTTTTCACCCAAATTTTTAATTCCACAAGCTTTACTTGAGTCATTAAATAAGGGGGTGTTGAAATAGGCTTAGAATTAGAAACTAGTTCAATAGTAAAATCAATAATCTATTCTAGAATAACACCAGTTCATTCATTAGGCAAAAAATATGTGTATTTGTTTACTACTGTCACATAATTAATTTTAATAGTTTCATTATTTTTAAAAATATGAGATAAGTAACCTTCACTTCCATATGTAATCAATTTGTTGGATTCTTTTTGTTTTATTAATGGTATGAAATCATTGAATAAAACATTCTTAGTTCTATAATATTTCTAATCATGATAAACTAAAATCTAATTCATACCCAAAATGATATCAAACTCTATTATTAGAATTTTGATAAAAGTTTCACAAATAATAATAGGAAGACTCCTATAAATCTTGGTTTCTTTAATATTTACACCTAGAGTTTTCTCTAAAAGTTCTATCTTATTTTCATGTAGTGATATTCCCATTTTACTTGAAATTTTATCAAAAATGAAAGAATATGAATATCCAGAGTCAAACAGGGCATTTGTATAATTTTAATAAACAAGTATTATTCCTATCACCACTTCATTCGATAGACCAACATCAACTGTAATAATAGAAAATGAATTTGCTACACCTTTATGTTTCCAATAAAGATGATTTATATCCTATGAAACTAACTTTGGACACAAATTACCATAATGACCCAAGTCATTATAACTAAAACATTTCATTATTTTATGACTATCGATTACCTCATTCTTTCATTATTGAAGACTCTTTTCTTTATTGTCATGCGCCCTATGACCAAAATGACCGCACCAAAAACACCTTACATATCATATAAAACATTCATTGAAAACAATTACCATACTTGAAAACATTTAGGGGTTACATATAGACTTATTAGATTTTTATTATCTATTTCCTTCCACCTTTTCATTTTCTTATTATTATCATCTCGAGGAACATAATTATTTTAAAATTGATTTGGAAGGATATGTTCCTCTTTGTTTTATCCAAATATAGTTTCTATATTTCCCCTATGAAATAACATTCAAAAAAAATATAGTTTAGACAAATCAACATGGTAATCTTAAAATTATATATCATTTCAACTTAACCATAAATTATAATCATTAAAGGGTATACTATTAATAGTATCATAAACTCTAAAGTTATCTAAACCTTATCAATAGTACCAAATATAATGAACCATCCTTAAAAATTATATAATATTTAGTTTTAAGTCATGAATTCATTCTCTTACATTTTAGGATCCTTTTAGGTTTAGAGTTTATTGAATTTGGTCATAACTCATGCATAAAAACACCATTTAATAAAAAGTGGACACATCCAATCATTATCTATTTTTTTCAAAATATAAAATTTTTAAAATAAATCTAGATTTATATTCATAAAATCTATTCAGAAATTTCAACTCAACCCCTTCCTTTCTCTTACCCATCTTTAAACCCTATGAAAAAAATTCAAAAATATGGTATGATCACAAAAAGATCAATTAGGGACATAAAAATAAAGAGAACCATTAGTCTAGTGAAAAACATGAAAACCTGTGAAATTTTTACCTTTATTTGAATGTTATCTAAGCAAATGAAATAAACCATTTCCAAAAGAAAAAATACAAAAGAATTTCTCAAATAAAATCATTAAATCCCATAACATGCAAAAAATCTATTTTTTCAACTTAGAGTATCACATTCATAACCTGTTTTAAACATGTGTCATAAATCTATAGAGCCTAATTAAATTAATAGGATAAAACATCTAGTAACTCAATACTTATTCCCTACCAAGAAAATTAAAATTAACCAATGAATTAGAGAAATATCTATTCACACCCATCATATAATCTATATTGGTCTCACCCAATGATATCTAGGCACACCCATCATATATGCTATATTGGGATCTCCAATGAGCTATAATAAGGATCAACCCTTTATATAATCAATATCAGGATCACCTATTTCTCATGTATTATTCTCAGTTACCATTTAAAGAATAAAACTTTTTATTATTTCACTGTTTCAACATAAAACTCTTCGAAAACACTTTTAAACACATATCAAAATCACATTTGAATATAAAAATACCATTTGTTTTTTAAAAACCTATTTTCAGTTCCAAAATACCTAAAAATATAGTTTTTATTTGAATAAAACAAGAACTATTTTAAGGTAATCCAAACTTCAAATAAATTTTATGCTGTAAGGAAATGGTGTTGTGGTTATATACATTAAAATAGAATACTAATTTTGTCATTTGTAAATAAAGTTAAAAATTTCGTAAAAAGATTATTTTTCTTAAGCATTAAAGGAAAGACAAAAATATCCTTTATAAAACTCTAATTTCCATATAATTACATTCATAAAATCATTTTAAAATTATGGGTATGGAATAAAAAGCGATTTAGATGGAAAACATTGATGATTTTTTTGAATAAAAGTTCCTTACATTGAGTTTGACTCATCATGTGTGTTCTTTATCTTCATATATAATAAAATTATGCTATCTATTTCCTTTCCTGAGAACCTTTTTCAAGATTATTATTCCTTTTATTTCACTTATTATCATGTTATATATGATTACTTATCCAATTGAGTTTATGTCAGATGTCCTGATGATATTGAGCTTATGTGTTAAAAATTAATTTAGTAGGTTGATTATGGTCAAAGTGATTACTATTAAAACATATCTAGAATAATAATCATAGAATAATTATAATTTTTATAAATAATTTATAATTTTAAAACCAGTAATTAAATATGGTCATGATAAATGAACTATGTTACAATCATGGAGATAGGTGGTTGTATGCAAGAATGAGTTGTTCTATTTTTCAATGATCACTATAGAAACAAAATAAGAATTATTTTATCTTTAAATAATGAACATATCATCATAAAAACATTTTATTTCATTAAATATACGTATATATATCATCCATTTGATATGGTGAATAAAAATAATCACATCACTTCATGGAGATGATAGTCCACAAGAACGCGCGAATGATATTATCATTTCTCGGTGAATGAAAAGATAATATTTAATGATATATATTATATTTTAAAAATAATAAATATGTCATTAATACAAAAATAATTTCATATATATTTATATATAATATTTAATAACTTTATCCTTAATACCTTTTATGATAATTGTTAGTGAAAAACGAATCACATCACTATGCAAGGCGGTAGTCCACTGTACACACGAGCGACGTTATTGTATCCCCCTCATAATGGAAAATAAAAAAGATATATGTGATATAATTATTATAAAATATATCTTATAGATATCATACATATTATTTAAATCCATCATTATAATAATCCATGAGTGGCTATGATGAAAAATGAATCACATCAGTCCACGAGGTGGTAGTCCTCCATACACTTGAATGATGATTGTTTTCTCAATTGATGGAATAAGATATTTATTTAGGTTATTACATTAAAATAAAAAATATATAATTACATGTTAGATAATTTTTTATTATATCATCATAATTTATGAATATTTGAGTGAATATGAATAATATATAAAATAAAAATGTCTGGTTAATAATGATACCTCTTCTTCAGAAAACCTCCTTATGTTGGCATCAAAAGAATTATTAGGACAGATTTATAACAAAACCGGGGGCTCTATGTCATGGGTAAGAAATTAAGGAAGGTATTTATTTAGGTATTGTACAAGACAAAGGGATATTATGGTGTGAATAGTATATTATAGGGGGTATCTATTCATAAGTCAGGTGAGTGGCACTTTTTTTATTTTTGAAAAAGAAAATGGTTTACCCGTGTTTTTCACATACCACAAGGCTCAAAAAATAGACCATTTTAAATATTTATATGAAAAAGGTTTTAATATTGTCAAATAATATAATTTATACAAATATTTAGGACATTTTATCCCTTATCTATTTTTTTTAACCCCTGGTAAACAAATTTTCACCTTAATTGTGGAAGAATATTTTTTTTGTTTTCATTAATCATTATAACTAAAAATTACCTTAAAGATATTAGATAATATAAATTATGATGATTAAAAATAGATAATACATTTTAACAAATTAAATTCACATAATTTCCCATTTTTAATTTAAAATAAATCCCACTGATGAGATGAAAATTTCATTTTTCTAGAAGTGTATTTTTTAAGCATAAGATGATTTTATATTAAATATGTGAGAAGTAATCATCATTTTATGAATATAAATAAATATATATTGAGATATAATCTATAAATTTAATTTAAATATTTCATAGTTAGGTTATTTTAATTAATTAAAATAGAGAAACATGATTCTCTTTAAAATAGTTTTCAGAAAACCCCCTTTTTAAACCTAAAAATAAACTTATACTAAAATCTAATATAAAGATGATTAAAATGTAATTAAGTGTATTAAATATAAATAAATAATACTATTTTTACCTAAATAATATTCAAAAAAATATTTTTACTTTTATATTAAATAATTTATTGAATAGAAATGACTTTTTTACAAAAAAACAGTATTTTTCACTATTCACCAAAAAATCAACATTTTCTGAAGAATCCCAAAATTTCACCCTAATTTAATTTTCCCATGATGACTAAAAAATGATATTAATTTTTTAAAATTTAAATTTCATAATTAAAAAATAAAACTTTTAAATTAAACATTATAATAAAATAGTTTAATTAAAATTATTTACTTTTTCTTTTAAAAATTACTTAATATTTTTATAATGAACATAACTATAAAATTAATACCAATAAAATTGAAAATAGTTGTTTACATTAAAAAATTTTAATTTCCTTTATGCTCTTAATAGAAATCATGTTTGTAATTTCCCCTCCAAACATTTCTTTTTTATATTCAATTTAGGGTGTATTTTTATCTATGAATGTTATATCCATGTGAACTTATAGTATTAAAATATGTTGTATAGGAACTAGTGGGTGAAGGTGATATTAGAAGGTCCTTTTAATTTATTGGTTGATCCAATGCATTATTGACCATGGTAAAATATGTATCTTCATGTGAGACATGTATCTTTTCTCTTGGATCTTGAGCTACTTCAATCTCCAATCATATATAATCTTTTATGACTTTTTTATTTTATTTTATTTTTTTGTCTCTTATAATATTTTACACCAAACCCAAAAAAAATCAAGGCATGTGTGTTAATAGATATAAATCCCAAAAAAAAGTAACCCTGTGTAATTTTAGTAATATAAAGTCATTATAAGTTAATTGATTCACATTTGGAAGAAATAGTTATGAAAAAATTAATTATATTGGGTAAAGTAGAGGATTGAGGGTAATGGCTTACCTAAAATCTAGTGGGTTCATGTGGATCTTCAAATGGTTATCTTAAATGTGTTCATGAAATTTTAACACATATTTATATCAATTGAAACCTAAATTCCCATTGTGACCCCAATGTAACAAATGAATATTTACTTGTTTGGGTTAACAGGTAGTTCATGTTAATTCTATCCAACCTCTAATTTTATACCTTTAATTATTGAATTGATAACTTTAGTTAACATGGTGAATCTACACCATTATTTTCTTCATCCATGTGTTTTTAATCCCTTAATAATTTCACAGTTTTAGCATCGATCATGTGTTCTTCCTCATTATGGGTTATATCAGTGTGTAGAGAAGTTATTATCTCTATAAGTAGTAATGAATTTAATTATATTACATAAATTTATTATAGAAGACATAATTTTATGAGGAAAATAGTATTATATTAAAATGGATTTAACCTATTAATTGAACTCTCTTTTTTATTCTTTAAATGTTGAATTGATTTTGATCCTCTATTAAGTATCCAAATACCCTCCTTGTGGTCCCCTATAATGTACAATACACTATTTATATTAGGACCATTATGAAATGATTGTGATCTAACAATGAAAGGGTCATCCTCAATTTAATTTTAATATGACTTTGTAGTTGATTTAGTCTCCAATAGTATAATTAAGAAGTTCTTGTTTATTAGATCTGGGATATAAAATATGTGCACTACATGTGATTACATTGTGAACAGTCTATCATTATACCCTTCCATATCAAAATTCACCTTCACAAATCCCAATTAATCGAATTTAACATCACTTTTTCTTTTAGACCATTTTAAATAGAAAAGTAGAACTTGAACTGTTGTGTAATCTAACTCATATATTTGTTCGATGATGAAAAAATATGACTTTTTTTCAAAAAATGGATTTATATCCTTAGAACCAGATACATGCATAAATTTCTCCACAAGCATAACTCTACTATTTTTCTTTTCACTACATTCATCTTTTTATATCATATATAACATATAAACATTAATTACCAAACTAAGTTAAGATATAAAATTTATATTTGGTCCCCTGGATAGACATAAAGGTTTTCTGAAATTGAATTCAAATTTATAGATAAATCCTTATAAATATAATCTTGGGACCATCCTATAAACTTTTTATTAGGGGTATTTGATATATATTTTTCATCCTTTGATAGAATAAAATATATCATAATTATTTTTTGGGCTTCAATGTATGGAGAAACCACTCCACTGTTATACAAAATCTAAAGGTGAGTATTCTCCATCTCTTTAATGGTAATTGTAACAGTAACTATGTCAGAAGTCCCTTAACCCATTAGGCATCTATTATGTTGATATTTTTAGACACCAATGATATAAACATATTATAGCTAATTGATACATAATTTAATATAATCTTTAATAATATATTGATCTTCAATGAAACCTTTAGTTCAACATTGATTTTTGATGTACCCTTTTAAAATCATTATATACCATTAATGGGGTTTATCCATTTAAAATGTATAGGACCACATAATAAAATATATCTAACCATTTAAACCACTAGGTGGACCATTATATCAAATAATGATAGTGGGAATAACATATCCAATTCACATCATAATATTTTAACTTCCTTATTCCTGATTGGAAATTTTTTCGGGTCTATAACTTTGCAATATAGGGATTTGAAAAATATGAAATGTCTAGTTAAATTATGTCATAAATTTATAGGAATAATTTAATATAAATCTATAAGTATTGAATATTTCATCAAAATATGTTAGTCATGTGATTTTTAACCCTATAACTTTAAATTAGTCATTGATATGACATTCTTTCTTTTTGATGAATATCCCTCTAAAACTTTTACACAATTGATGAAGTTTCAAAATTGAAATTTTTGTTATTTGGAAAGAGTGTAAGTTAAAAGTGGAAAAAAATTCATCCCTCAGCCTTCACCCTTCACCGGTGTCAGCTCTTCATGTATCCCCATGTCAATCATATGTCCAATCTAGACTTAATTTCATTTTTTATTTTTTCTGGTACATGTAGTAATATTCCCATAACACTGTTACATGCATTTTTTTATATGATCGTGACATTAAGAACATTTATAATATATATAAAATTCATGTACATTAATTAAAAGAAAATTAATATCTTTTTTCCAACCTAATTTTTTAAGGTTTCTTTAAAAAGGTTTACCAAAATCAGTGTTGATATCTTTTAATTTCTTGAACAGTTGATCACCCATTAGTGGAAATAGTGATATACTTTGTTCTATATTTCCATTTAAATATGGAACCCATGATCTGTATTTATGTCGAATGTGTAAGAATATGTGATATCTTAAAAAAATAGTCTTCATGGAATGTTTCAACCTAACTGAGTGTGTACCTTGTTCATAAATGTGATAGCCCAACATTACATTAATACTTTTGAATGAAAATTTTCCATATGTAAGAAAGAAATTTATCATCCTATACAACTTGGTTCTCAATGTAAACCCATCACTTCTATGAGAATTATACAATGTAACACATTTATCCCATATCAATTTTATGCCTTAGATCAATGGATCAAAATAAAAATTAGTATCATTACTAGGTTGTTTTGGTGCTGATATATTTAGATACAACATAATGTATTTTTTATTTTATGCATAAAGTGGAATGTTATAATTTACTGAGTCATGTTCTATGAGTATTAATTTGTACAAAACAATTATTTATTCTCTATGTGGATAATGAAAATTGGAGTTTTATCATCTCCTTTCCAAATTAAGGATACTCTTGATAAATTTCCATATATTAAGGAGAGTTTTTTTGGGTGACATAGTTTCCCATATTCAATTATTATATCTGTATGAAATGTCAATTTTCTAGAGGTTTCCTAACATCCATATTTTCCTCTAAACCATGGAAGGAAAATAAATTACCATACAACTTTTTAAAGGATTTATTCATCTGTCTTAGATCAATATATACCACATTTAATGCGTTTTCTATGTGATTAATGGTTCTTGTGAAATAATATTAAATCATTTAGATTGGCAAGTATTTTTTCATAGATCATACCCATTGAATGTATCATTTTATTAGTTTTATAAGTTCTACATGGAAGAACATTTTATTTAAATATAATATCATTCAGGAGACCAATTGGTTCTATAAAACTGGCATTTCTCCATCCGCTAACAACTTCCAAATTATATAACATCAATACAACTGAAAATGTAGAGTTTTTAGTACAATTTGTATAAAATAGTCTCTTTTCAAAGTTATTTAACTTCTTAAACAACTTTAGACAATTACAAATGTCATCTTCAATTTTAATTTTCTTTTATTCCATATGATCTCCATCATCATTTAATCCAGTATTCATATCCAATGATCCATAAATTGCAATATCATCCTAGTTATTTTGTACATTCAGTTTTTTACTATGTTTAATATAACATTTATTGCTTCGATATATTTTGTGACACATAAAATGTTCTTCCAACTCTTTTTGATGAATTCATCTTGAATAAAAACAACATAAACATGTAAAATGGATTTGAGAAGAATCGTATGCATGCTGTATTGCAAATATGATGAAATTTTTTACTATATCCACTTACACCTTTATCATATGATTAGAATTCTTCTACTTTAAATTCATATCCATAATATAATGTCAATAATATTCATGTTTTAAAAAAACTAAAAAAATATACATGAGGTATTCTAATAATGTATACATACATTGATATGTAATTATGGGAATTTGAGTGTACACATGCACTATTTTAGGAATATTTACATAGATTGAGCATATTTAATGTCACTACTCTAAATATAGTTCTTACTTTTCTTAATATATGAATTCTTCCCATTTCAAACCTCTTGTACTCTTTCAATTATTTTTCATTCTTCAAAACCAATTTTTTCCACACTTATTTCCTAATTAAAATCAACATTTTAATTACATCATAAATATATTTTAATAAATCCACTTTTGTTCATTTGAATCAATTAATATTTTAAGTGAAAAAGAACTCAATTAGAAACCTCATTCAGATAAAACATAGGAAATATATATTTCATTATTAAGTAAAAAATATTTTTTTATCCAAACACTTTGTAAATCATATTAATAATATAAATAAATCATGTGATGAAATCATGTGATGAAATCATGTGATGAAATCACATGTTAATAGTATCTATATAGATATATGTGTGTGTATCTGATAGGTAACTTGTTAATAATATACTATTTTAACACTCTAATATAGTGTCAAGAAATAAAAAATAATGTAAATTTTTAATACACATATGAGAGAAATATAGATGGATATTTGGTCAATTGACTTCCATGAAAACTAAATTATTATAATAAAATTTCCTATATCAATCCTTATGGACTCTATATAAACCCGAAATTAGAACGAACTAGCCCAGAACCGAAATACACAAACCCTAGGCACATATATGCCAAATATATATATGTATATAAATATGTGTGTGTGTGTGTGTGTCAAGTTATATATATATATATTCACATATATATATATATATATATCATATTGTAATGACTTGGATTTTCTCAAAGGTATGGATCATTGTTTTTTGGATTAAATTCCTTTATGTGGCCCTTATAATGGTACTTAATGGAGTCATGGAGGTCATGAGGGTGACTGGGGATTTTTTGTAGCTCGAAGCCCCGAAATTTTGGAAAACATACTAGGTTGCGTGATTAGTAAAAACTATTCCACCTTGCTCGCACTGTTTACCCAAACCATGTGGGGAATTTCAGAGGGGAAAAGGATCCACATGGTTGTCAGAAACCATGTGAGCCGATGTGCATGCCCATGAAATATTACATAGGTAGGGTGATAGTGGCTTCATTCATGGATTGTTTAGGGTTAGCCAAACTGTTCACCTAGCATGTGTGGGTTCTCTCCTTAGGTAGATCCTGGTGCACGGTTGGTGTACGGTTTGGCCAACCATGTGGCCAAACTGTGAAACCTAGTATTGGTGGGTGATTTTATATTTTTTTACCTTCATGAACTTATAAACCTTACCCTTTTATTTCTTTCTCTCATTTCTAGCATGCAGCATCTCCTTCCCTATCTCATGGGTTCTTCCTCCTCCGAATATAGGTATTAAGATAACTCCCAAATCCACTCTATAATTCGAACGTCATTGTAAGAATTGGATATGCATCAGTAACTCCCTAATCCTCTTTCTTCCTTTGTTAGTTCTTCTTCCAGCCTCTCGTGTTATTTTGGTGTGATATTATTCACCCTCTTTTTAGGGAATTGGTCTGTTTGTCAGTTTTCTTCCATTCTACTACAAATATAAATCTGATATTGGATGGGGATTCATTTATTTCTCTAAGGATAACGTATAGTTGTTTTCCATAAAATTTTAGGTGTTTATATACCTTTCTCCATTGTACCTCATGCCATACATTCCTGCACATCTCCCTAAAATGTTTTTTTCCTTTCTAAATTAATATAGAAATGTTACTACACTCCTATCGACCCTTTCTAAGTGGTTAGAGGATGAAAATCTCATCTATTTCCACTCTTTTTGTGTGTTCTAAATGAATTAACCTCTCATTTGTAATTATCTAAAAGGCCAAAAACTGTATAACTGTTCGAATTGACTTGTAAATGGAACTTCTTAGCCATATAATTGAACGCATTAGCTCCAATATGGTTTTGCCTTGTTTAATAAATTAAATTATTTAATTTAAATAGATATAAACGAGAGGAAGGGCCACACGACATGCTTTATAATTATGAATATGGATTACATGAAATTTGAAACCCATAGTTACATTGGGTTATTGTTTATAAATACTTTATAGGTGACCCCTCATGTTATTATTATTATTATACCTTTTACATGGGTTGTTGAATGATGGTTAAGGGAATTGTTGATCATGAAATTTCACGCTCCCTTACATCGGGTGTTAGGCATGATGTCTCACACCATTATACTATATATAGGTGATGGGTATGACATTACACATTCGTCCATATCAGTTTTTGGAAATGACGACTCACCACACTATCACGAATGAAGGGAAAGATGTCTCGTTATGGATGCCTGAGTTAGGACCCAGGTCCAGTAAGCACCTAGTATCCATGTATATTCCAACTTATACCTTCACATACTTAGTTCACATAAATGTATATATTATATAACTATATTTAAATATGATTAGTATATATATATATGGTTATGGATCAGACTCTTACATTGTCCAATATGAAACAGGTAGAGCTAGATACGTATCCTATAGGAACCCAATCCAGTTTGTATTTATGTTCCAGCATTGTTTATTTTTCATTTATACCTGTGCACTGCTTTTCTATATACATTGTTTGGATTACTTCTAAACACCATTGGTGTTGGACTACAGATTTTATCTCTCATCCTACTTGGGTTGACTTGGTAACCCAAGTATGCCTCATTTCTGTAGGTATGGATAAGGGAACTTTCCCTACTAAAAACACTTGATTTGTTTTACTCATAGTTTGGAGAATGGGAGAAGAGGACCAAGCATATACTTGTGATGCTAGTGGAGTAGTATTTTGGACTTTTTGTTTTATTGGATAGAATGATGTATATGAATACCCCCTATTTTACCCTTTTTGTATATCATCATTCCATTAAATCATTTTACATGACTCATCCTAATGGATTTTGATTGTTTTTATTGTTGGATATTTATGCTTCTGTAGTTATTTATTATATTTTTTCTATTGTTCCATATGTTATATCATGCTTCCACTATTGTCCGATTATTTATTTTATCCATTGTTACCCTATGATATGAGGTTGTAGTCTCCCCATTATACCACCTTAGACCCTCACTACTAGCTAGTAGCCTCTAGAATATGGGGAGGTGAGATTTAGGCCATGTGACCCACTAGATTAGGGGCCTATTTAAGTGGACTTCGGGTTGGGATGTTATAAAGTTCTATCAAATCATCTTTTTCATTTTTCATTATTGTTTGTGTATTAGAAAAGAGAATAGGATGTAATGGAATTTTTTAATGAGCCTGTGCTTGGGATTAGCTAACCCACATACAGGGGAAACCCAAATTACCTAGGATAGTTTATTATTGTTCTAATTTTTTTCACCTGTTATAGTTGATATGATTTCTCCATAGGTTGACGCACATTCCTTTTGATATTTTTATTGTTAATGTTATTGATTTTGGATTTGATCCTTGGACTATTTAGAAAAGTAATTAGCATCTTGTGCATCATTATAGGCATGTTAGGACTAATATTTCATGCATATTTCCATGCCATATCTACTTATATGTGCATTTTTCTATTGAATATAGTCAATTCCTTAATTTTTTTATACTAAAATGTTATGAATTTTCTCGCAAGGAAAATATAATTGGATTAATTATAGTGACTACATCAATATAAATGGTGTTTTACCACATATAATGGTGATGGAATCTTAATAAATCAATTAAAACATATTGTGGGTTCTAGAATTATGAGTTTCCTAGACCTATTACATCCTGCTATCAGATGTAAAGGTCATGTTATATTTAAATGACTTTCCAATTTCAATCTATAAGAAGAATAACCTTTATAAATTTATTATTGTGATGAATGTAACTGGACCAAGATATATGTATATATACCTATGTATTTATATAAAAGAATATCAACTAAATTTAATTTTAAATTTTAAATTGAAATGTCTACCACTAAATGGGGATGAAAATTGCAAGGTAAAGGGGGTTCTCCTCTATACCTTCCAATTGATACTCTATATATCTAAACCTATATTATTTGATATGAGACCTATACCTGAAGTTAAAATTATTATTGGGTATATGAAAGTGTATATTATCTTCTTATGGGTTGTTATGATTTTTACTACCACCTAAACATAGATTTTGGAGCAGGTAGAGAGGTGTGACCTTTTCTATAGGAAGGTTGCGTACCTATCCTATTGTCTATCTGTAATTATTTTAGTTTTTGAATTATCTTATAAGGCATGAGTTTGTAATTATAGAATCATTCAATCATGATAGACTCAATTTATACACCCAAAATGCGATGATGACCATGCAACGGAGGTGGTGGGATCTAATCCACCATTGATACCTCCTGGAGTGGAACCTATAACGCCACCTGCTATTCCTAATGTGGGAACTGACATCCAATTTTGAGAGGGATTTTTTCATATAATGCATTCCATGAAAGGTATTTCTTGCCCTGCCCTGACTATGGAAGAGTTGACTCAAGAGTTCCAGCAGTACCATCCTCCCACCTTTTCATGAGATGAAAAACCTCATTCTATAGAGTCTTGGTTGGATTCAATACTTAATATCTTTGATCATCTAGATATGTGTACAGAGTGTAGGTTTAAACTCATTGCCTATATGCAACATATTACTACTAAGAGATTGTGGGATGTTATTACCTTGACAGCTGAGATTGATATATGATTTGTGTGGACTTCTAGATTATATTTTATGATTACTTCTTTCCATAGACTCTGAAGGATAACTAGGATAGAGTGTTTATAAACCTCCAGAGAGGAACCATGTCTTTCATGGAGTATTCTTCTCATTTTATTGAGTTTTCTCATGTCACTCATACTTTTTCGATTTATGATATTATGACCATGATGCAATTCGAGGATGGGATGGTATACTCCATCTAATTGTAGGTTAATTTATTTCAGTTGATGACTATTTTTGAGATATTCAACTAGGACCTCATTATAGAGAGGAATTGGAGGAAATACATTGGTGAAATCTAGTTTGGTTCAGCACATAAATCACATGGTGTTTCTTCTAGTGGGAGAAAGTATCATTTCAAAAAAATTGTTAGGGTAGTAGCAATTAGACATCTCGCACTAGCAGTTTCCTCATGTCACCGGTGCGGGAAACCAGTAAATATGAAAGCATAGTGAATGCGGGATCTCGTGTAATATAGAAGATACGGCATGATGGTATATATAAATAACTTATAGGATATTTCCATCAATGCATAGAAATCTGGGATATACACCTACCCCACATTTTGGAGCGATCTGGTAGTATCTCACTAGGTAGGTAACTGGAATACCACCGACCACTTAGGTTGTGGCAGTGGTCAGGGTAGAGGTAATCAAAGTCAGGAAATGAAGCTCCGGTAGAGTGAGCCAACTCAGGGAAATTAGGCTGTGACTCTGGACCATGGTAAAGGCAAGCTACATGCATTACAACCTATGTCAGAGGATAATAGAATCATACATTCAACAATTCATTGTACTATTCTAATAGAATCTACATTAGTCTCTACTTTATTTGACATAGGCGTGTCACACTCTTTTATATCTGAGGAAATTATGGAGATTCTAGGCTATGATATGGAATTCATCCGTGGCTTGATGAATCCTGATACCCCATTGGGTATCCGATCATAGATAGACTATTAATGTAAGTATTTTCCCCTTGATATAGGTGGATATCTCTTCTTATAGAATCTTTTCATCCTCAACCTGTCAGGGTTTGATGTAATCATCTTGATGGAATGGTTATTTCCCTATTGATACCTTATTGATTTTTATCACCCAAGAATGCTGTTTATATCACAATAGGGAGGTAGGAATGTCCTCAAGATATAATGGGATATCCATGTATCTTGAGTAAGATCTGAGCAACAGGTGCTGGGCAGAGTGACATCCCAGATTGTCAGTGTTTTCTTGGATGATTAGGGGTTATGACCCACTTTTTTCCCTCTAGTATTCGATCATTTTAGGGAACTCATCCCTAATAAATTTTATAGGCTACCTCTAGTGTGAGAGGTAGAATTCATTATTAATCTAGTTCTAGGAGAATCACCAATGTCCATTACTCCTTATAGGATGGAACCTATGGTGATTATGGATCTCAAGAAATAGTTGGAAGACCTAGAGGCTAAAGCTTTTATACTCCCCAACTCTTATCCATAGGGTTCACTAGTCCTTTTTTCCAATAAGGTAGATGGTACCTTCAGGATTTGTGTGGATTATTGATTTTTAAACTAGTTTATGGTAAAGAACTAGTATCCAGTACCTTGAATAGGCTACCTCTTTGATCGACATAGAGGATCTTGGGTTTTCTCAAATATTGATTTGAGGTCGGGCTATCATCAAATTAATTTCAGGTCATCAAACATACCTCATACAAATTTTCTTAGTATGTATGGAATTTATGAGTACCTCTTAATGTTGTTTAGTATCACAAAATTCCTAGCAGTATTTATGGATCTTGTGAATTGGGTTTTCCACCTGTACTTGGATTAATTTGTGGTAGTCTTTGTTGAATACATCTTAGTGTATTATCATTCTCGACACGACCATTCCAACCCTATTTAGATCCTAATGAATACATGGATATAACACCAACATTATTCTAAGCTTAGTAAATACCACTATTGGATTAATAATGTTCACTTTATAGTTCATATCAACTTGTAATTTGAAGTATCATAAGACTTAGATAAAGTGAGAGTTGCAGATTCATAGGAGTAGGACAAGAAAATATTTAACATACATAATTCCTTTGTGATAGATGGGTATTATAGATTCTTCATCATGGATTTCTCATGCCTAGTAGTGCCACTTATGAGCTTGATGAAAAAGGGTGTGAAATTCATATGGTCATAAGCTTGTGAAGAAGCCTTTCATTAGTAAAAGGGAAGATTGACTTCACCACCAATATTGAATCTTCTAAATATAAGAACAAGCTATACTATTTACTATGATGTATTAGGTATTGGGTTGGGATATTTCCAAATGGAATATGAGCGAGTCATAGCATACGATTCTCATCGGTTTAGACATCATGAGAAGAATTACCAGATGAATGACCTAGAGTTATAAACTTTCATACATACTCTATATTGATGGAGAAACTATTTATTTGGGGAGTGTTTTGTGGAATTCACATACCAAAAAAGCCTCAATTTTATCTTCATAGTGTTATTTGAATGTTATATAGTGCAGATGGGTTGTGTACCTACAATACTTTGATTTCGAGCATGTCTACATGGCTCGGAAATGCAATGTTGTAGCCGATTCTCTGAGCTAGAAGTATCAAACATGGGAAGTTTAGTAGGCCATAGGATAGTGGAAACTCATCACCTTGTTTTCAAATATGCTTGTTCAGGTTTGGGAGGATCATGGGATGACTATCCTCTCGGCTTTCGCAGTCACCTCTACCCTTTTAGAATAGGTGAGAGTAAGACAAATTTCAAATATAGAGGGATTAATATTGAGGGAGATTATCTCACATGAAAAATCATTTTTTGGTTGAACCATGTATAAGGATGATACCTTATGCTTTCATGGGTGTTTTTGGGCCCTAAAAGACATCATAGCAGGGCTAATGTGAGAATTTCATGCCTCGATTTGGGAATTAAATCCTGGTGTCACCGAGATGTATCGAGACTTCTATCCCCCAATGTTACTAGCTTTCTATGAAATGGGAGGTAGTCAGTTTTATCACTTGGTGTTCCACCTATGAGTATGTGAAGGTGGAACATCAATGACTTACAGGAATTTTATAGTCATTATCTATTCCTGATTGTAAATGGGATGATGTATCTATGAACTTCATGATTGGTTTACCCAGATCACCTTGTGGTAATGATGAAATTTGTTTATTCATTGATCATTTGATGAATGTCACACATTTCATACTTGTTATAGAGACCTTCTCAATAGACAAGTTGGGGAGACTATAAGTTAGTTAGGTTTTACTCTTTATGGATCCCATCGTTGTATCATATTTGAAAGGGACACTCATTTAATGTTTCGGTTCTATCATGGGTTATAGAAGGCCTTAGGTACATTAGTGCTTCTGAGCATGGCCTATCACCCTTAGACCAATGTAAAGAAAAATTGTACAATTCAGGTATTATAGGAAATTCTCTATGCACGTGTCCTTGATTTTAGGGGTTCTTGGGAGAAACACATACCCCTTTTTATTTTTCGGATAATAACAAATTTCAGGATACAATTCAGATGGATCCTTATAAATCCTTATATGGTAGGCCTTATCGTTCACTTAAGTACTATTTATAGGAAGGGGAGTCAGCTTTACTTGGACTACATCTCATCCAAGAGACTTTAGAATAGGTATAGGTGATCATAAAGTTCATGTTGACAGATCAGTCCAGATAGCAGTCATATGCCAATTTTTTCCAATTACCTCTTGATTTCAAGGTTTGAGATCTAGTTTTCTTATGTGCTTAGCCCAGGTTGATCCATTAATGAATTTGGAGGTATGTTAATATTTTTCATAGGTTCTTTGGACCCTTTTAGATTTTGAAAGTAATCAGAATAGTGGATTAATGTATAGAATTGCCTCAGAGATATTGGACTATGCATGACGTCTTCCTTGTAAATCAACTTCATCGGTATTATCCAAACTCATCGCTTGTTCTCCAACCTGATGAGGTTGAGTTGTATGAGGATTCTTCCTTCAAGGAGTATCCAGTGAGTATTTTTTATCAAAGTGTTAAGACTCTCCGAGGAAGTTCAATCCCTTTAGTGTGGGTGTTATGGAATCACAACTGAGTACAAGATGAGAACTGGCAGAAGGAGGATGATATACAAGCCCATTGGTCAGCAATTTTCTCTGGTGTTCTCTCTTTACCCTCAGAAGGCCAACTTGGGAAGAGTTTCTTTAATTAGGGGAGGTTGTAAAGAACTGGATTTTCTCAAATGTAAGAATCACTGTTTTTCAACTTAAATTTATTAATGTGGCCCTTGTAATGGTACTTAATGGAATCAAAGTGGTCATGAGGGTGTATGAGTCTTGCTCGAAACTCGGGGCCCTAGTGTTTTGGAAAACAGATTGGGTCGCATGGTTAGTAAAAACCATCCTGCCCAGTTTGCATGGTTTCCCCTAACCATGTGATGTATTTCGGAAGGGAGCAAGAGGCCACGTGGTTGTATGAAACCATGTGAGCCGAGCCACACTCCCTTGTGATAATGCAGAGGTAGGGTGATAGTTTCTTTGTCCATGGCTTGTGCACAGTTAGCCAAACTGTGTGCCAAACCCATATGGGTTACCTCCTTTGGTAGATCCTAGTGCATGGTTTTTCCAATCGTGTGGCCAAACTATGTGCCCTGGTGATGGAGGGTGACTTTATGGTTTTCTATTAATGAACTTAAAACCTCACCCCTTCATTTATTTCTCCTAGTTCCAATGTGCAGCATCTCCTCTCCTCTCCCATGAGTTTTTACTCATCCTAATCTAGGGATTGAGATAACTCTCACATCCATTCTCTAATTCAAACATCAATAGAATAATTGGATACACATCGATAAGCTCCCTAATCCTTTTTCTTTCTTCCATCATTCTTATTCCCATCTTTTGTGCTATTTTGGTGTGATATCATTCTCCCTATTTTCAGGTTATTGTTTCTTTTTTCCATTTTCATCTATTCTATTTAAAATATGAAGCTAATATTAGACAAGGATTCATCTATAGACCTAACATAGGTTGTCTTGTTGTTTTACCTAAAAAGTTAGGATTTTATATTGATTTATACATTGTGATGAATGTCGTACATTCCCATGAATCACCCTAAAATGTTATCTTCCTTTCTAAATTAATATATGCATGTTGTTATACACTTTTTGACCCTTTAAAATTGATTAGAGGATGTCGAACTCATATATTACCACCCCTTCGGGTGTTCCAAATGAATTTCCCTCTATTTTGTAATTATCTAAACAACCAAACACTATCTAAGTGTTTATGTTGACTTATAAATGGAATTACCTTTCCATATAATTGAATATCTTAGCACCAAGATGGTTTTTCGTTGTTTAATGATTTAAATGATTTAATTTAAATAGATAGAAACATGTGCCAAGGTCTTGACACATGCTTTAAATTATGAATATAGATTATATGAAATTTGAAACCCATAGTTATATTGGATTATTTGTTACAAATGAATAGGTTACCCCTCATGTTATTATTATTATTATTAATATTCCTTTAAAATGGGTCGTTGAATGGTTGTTAAGGGACTTGTTAAGTATGATGTTTCATACGCCCTTACATCGGGTGATAGGCATTACGTCTCACACTATTGTACTTTTATATGGGTGATGGGCATGATGTTCCATGTAATAGGTGTTAGTCATGAAGACTCGCCCCACGATCTCGAATAAGGGGAAAGATGTCTCTCATTCATCATGAGATTTAGGGAATGTACCCTTGATTGAGCCTATAGCTTGTTCGACTAGTTATAGATGCCTAAGTTACACCACGAGTCCAGCAATTGGATAGTATACATTTATATGCCTACTTATATCCTCACATACTTAGTGCATATACATTTATACAATATATAACTAGATATATATGATTACTATATATATGTGCTTATTGATCATACTCTTACATTGGCCTATGCTGAAGTAGGTATAGCTATCCAGATGCCCTATAGGAACCTGAGTCCAATGGAATTTATTTTCCAACATTGTTTATTTTACATTTATACATGCACACTAATTTTCTATATACACTACTTGGATTATTTCTAGATACTGTTTGTAGTGGCCTACTGATTTTATCTCACACCCTACATGGGTCGGCTTTAGAAACCGAGTAAACATCATGTATGCTAGTATGGATAAGGGAAAGTGCCCTACTACAGATGCTTGATCAGCTTTACGCATAGTTTGGAGCATGGGAGTAGAGGACCGTGTATATGCCCATGATGATAGTATAGCATTATTTTGGACTTTATATATTATTAAATAGTATGATGTATATGTATGTCCCCTATTTTCCCCTTTTTTATATCAACATGACATGAAATAATTGTACAATACTTGGCCTAAGGGATTTTGATTATTATTATTTTTGGTGGTTATTTACGCTTATGTGGTTATTTACTATATTGTTTTCATTATTCCATATGTTATATCACGCTTCCGCTATTTTCTGGTTATTTATCTTCTCTATTGTGTCACTTAAATATTAGTGTATAGTCTCCCCACTATACCCCCTTAGGCCATCACTGCTAATTGAAAGCCTCTATAGAATATGGAGGTGTGATTGAGGCCATATGACCCACCGGCTCATGGCCCTGGTTAAGTGAACTCGGGGTTGGGACGTTACACATATGTGCCTGTGTGTGCCTATAAATTTTGTATACAAATAATTATTATTAAAAAAAATTAAATAAAAATAGAAATACATTACATATATGTGATTTAATTTTGGGAATTTTTTCGTGTTAATTATTAAAATATAATAATTAACTTCATATTTACATTTTCATTTTCATATAAATTTTTCCATGGGTAACTACAAACAGTCAGAGGAAATTATACCCATAATATGGTAAGATCCACTACAAAACATGAAAAATTAAAAAAAACCAATCATTGAGTATCCAAACCCTTTGGAAATTAAAAATGGTGATCCTATGGTACACAGGAAAACAACTACAGTACCCATAGCCCAAGGGGAATGGGAGTCATATGATACACGGGAAAAGAAGAACTAAAAAAGGAAAAACAATGAAATATCGACTTTAAATGAGTATAAAGAATCACATGCCTTCAGTTTTGAAATGGTCGATTCATCCGAGAAGTTTAAAAGAAGTATAGGAAAACATTGTGTTTTTTGAGAACTTGAACGGCACGAGCGAGTGAGATTCCCTATTAGGGAATTATTTAAATGACCAAAAGGGTTTTATGAGTGCTTTCCAAAAAGCACCGATAAAGATATTTTTTAACATAACTTTTTATTTTTAATACTAATAAAACCTTTATTTATCTACATATTTTTAATGTGCTGATAAAAAACTATTTAAAATAAATTATAAAAAATATTATACAAATATATATTAAAAATGAATAAATTTTAAAAAATTGAAAAATAATTTAAATTTTTCATGAATAAATAATCTTGAATGCATGAATATTATGAATGAAAAAAATAATTACTAAAAATGAATAGAGTTCAAAAATATTAACAAATGAATAAGTTTTATTAATTATATTAATTATTAAAAAAATTAAAAATGAATATAAATTAAAATGTATATGGATAAAAATTAAATATATACATTAAAACCATATTAAAAACATTATATATTAATGAATAAATATTAATAAATAAATATTAAATGAAGAAATTACAAAAATATTAAATGAAAAAATATTAAAAATGAATTAATTATATAAACATTAAAAATTAATCGACATTATTAGAGAATAAATAATACTAAACAATATTAAATGAATGAATGTTAACAAAAGAGTGAAATTTTATAATTAAAAAATAAATAGATTTAAAAATAATAAAAAAACATGAAAAAGTGTTATTAATTAAATAAAATATTTAAATAGTTAAAAATGAATATATCTTAAAATGAAAATAAATACATATTAACTATATAAATTTCAACCATATTAAAAATATTAAATTCTAATGAATCAACTTTTATAAATAAATATTAAAAATTGATAAAATTACAAAAAATATTAAAAGAATAAAAATTAAAAATGAATAAATTGCAAAAAAATTAAAAATAATTAAGAGTATTCATGAATAAATAAAACTAAAAATGAATAAATTAGAAAAAAGAAATATTAATAAGTAATTAATCATATATATTGAAAAATAAATTAAAAAAATAAATAACCTTTTTAAATTAAAAACATGATATATTTAAAATATATTATGTTAATAAATAAAATACTAAATTAATTATTAAAAATGAATAAATTAGAGAAATATTATGTGTGTGTGTATTTCTATATAAAATTACATTAATTGCAAATATGTTTCTGTCAAATTAATTAACACAAGTTTGATATATTTTAAATTGAAAAAATAAATGTCATTTTATGAAACATTCATTACTCGATACTAATTAGTCAATATTTTTAATTAATATTAATTTTCTATTATAAACCATTTTTTCCAAAATATATGACTTAATAAATTTAAATACATATTTTCTTTTATATAAATCATATTTAAGGAAATATTATATATATCGACATAAATATATATTTCTACATATTTCTATATTAAAAATGAATAAATTTGAAAAATATTAAACGAATAAATATTAAAAATGAATAAATTTTAAAAAAAAGTAAAAAAATAGTCATAATTATTAATTAATAAATAATATTAAATGAATGGATATTAAAAATGATTGAAATTTCATTAAAATGTGAATTGATTGAAAAAATATTAAAAACATAATAAGAGTTATTTGTTATATAGATTTAAAAAAAATTGAATATGTAATAAAATGAAAATTAATAAATATATTAATTATGTAAATTAAAAATATATTAATAATATTAAATATTAATCAATAAATATAAATAAATATTTAAAATTTAAATAATTACAAAAATATTAAACAAATGAAAATTAAGAAATAATAAATTATGTAAATTTTAAAAAAATCATGAAATAAATAAAAATAATAAGGAATAAATTCAGTTATATATATATTAAAAAGTAACAAATAGAATATATTAAATTAAAATATAAATAAAGAACAAAATTTAATAATTAAAAAATGGTATATTAATTGTTAAATATTAATAAATAAAAATATTAAATGATAAAATTAATATGTATTTCTGTATGTTTATCACTATGAAATTGAGTTATTTTACTATATTTACGTGGGAAATTACTACATTAAATATTAAGTGTAACATATTTTGTCAATTTTTTAATTAATAATTAAATATATACTATTTGATATATATTTCTAATTGAAAAAAAAGTGAGATTGATAAAATAAAATGATATTAAATGTCTATTAATATTAATTTGTCAATTGTTTTAATTAATATAAATTTTTAACCAACATATAAACAATTTTTCATTAAATATATTACATATTAATATAAATATATTTCTATTTTAAAAATGATTTATAGATAAATATTTAGTTATATAAATCATGTTTAATAAAATTATATATATATATATATATATATCACTATTAATATATTTCTATATTAAATTTGATTTTTAGTAATATATATTTTTTTTAATAATATATAGTCTATTTTTCACTAAATATCATATATATTAAGTTTAAAATTATATTAAATATTATATAATTGATATTTAATATAATATAATAGATTTATATCAATATAAATATATTCATATATTAATATAAAATTTTTAGTGATATAATTTTTTTATGAAATATACATTTCAGCTGCGCTTTTATTGGTGGTGATAATAGGTGGCATTTATTAGTGCTAATAAAGCGGGGGATTTTATCATCACATTTTTTAGTGCTAGTAATGGGTAGCATTGAATATCACGTGATCCAATTTATGATGTACATATTTGTACATGTAATTATTTGTAATAATATGTTTAAAAAAATAACTAAAACGCTTTTATTTATCTATGAATCCAATAATATGTTGTACATTTATTTAATTTAAAATATAATATTATATATATATATATACATTTTAATAAATTCAAATGTAATTATTAATATACTATATATTGTGATGTTGGTGGCCATGGGATAATCAGTGGTGGTAGAGGACGTTGTTGGTTGCAGCGTTCTCAGGCACCATGGGTTGTCGGTGGTATGGGACGCCGGCAGTGAGCAAATCCTATGCATGATGTGTTGACCAGAACCTCTGGCGATGGACATATAGGATGACCATGATTGCAGAAGCGATGATGCTGAAGGGAAAGGCAGTGTCCTCAGGCAAACATCTCATCCATAATGATGTCCTCGGGTGGAGTGTTTCCAACCAACATCTTCGATGCAGTTGGGTGCATGAGGTCTTCAAGGTTGGATGTTGTCGCCTTAGATCATGGAGAAATCAGCTAGTGAGGGTGCCTCTTGGCCTTTGGGTCCTTTTAATATGGACTTTGGAGACTAAAATGGGCATATGAGCCATTTATTGTGGGTTTGTGGACCACTTTGTTCTAATTTTGGTTGGCATGTTTTGCCACTTTTCTGGTGTGGTGGTACTTTTTGTGCCACGCCATTGCATGAGGCTCTTTCTGCATTTTAATTTTCGATAATAAATTTTAGGTCTAAGTATGCTCAGTACCTGAACATTCCTGGTATAATGTATTAGTATAAATTAGAATAAATTAGTATAAATATAGCTACATAAATCAGCACATTGTCAATGCCAACTTTTATCGGTGTTAAACAAAAAGCGCTGATAAAAGGGGATCTTTTATATGTACTAACTAAAATCACTAATAAAGGTAACGATTATCAGCGCTAAAGAAAACAATGATAACGGTGTACCCTCTATCAGGGTTTTTTTAATGACGATAAAGTTTTACCTTTATCAGCGTTATTCGTTGGGTTGATAAATTTTTTTAATAAAAAAATTATTAATATATATATAATTATTATATTTATAATCAAACAATAATGTCTATTCATATACATTAATTAAAAATGCATGTATATAATTAATCTAAATATAATATATTAATATTTTCTTTAATTATTCAAATATATATATATATATATAATGTTTTAAAAAAATTATTCATAAAATTATATAGATAGATATATAATAATAAATTTATAATAAATTTACTAAAATAATAAATATTTTTCTTACATTTGTAATTATTTATATTTATATATTAATAAATATATTTAAAATTATGTAGTATATATAATTATATAAATATATTTATATTTATATACAAATATTTATAAATATATTTATTTATATTTAGAATTAAAAATAAATATTTTTATTGATATAGTTATAAAATTATAATAAATTTTTTAAAATTATATATATATATTATTTTTATAATTATATATATATAATTATATAAATTTATATAATTATATAAATATATTTATATTTATATAAAAATATTTATACAAATATTTATTTATAATTATAATTATAAATATATACATATATATATATATATAATTTTTATGTAAAAAAATAACAAATTTATAATAGTCAAAATATTTAATAGTTTATTTATATACATTGCTTACAAGATGTGTATATAATTAAAATAAATATAATATTTTAATATTTTATTTAGGCAATTATATAATATATAAATGAATATATTTATTTAGATATATTTATATTGATATTAAATAATTTAAAATATATGTAAATGTATAACTGCATGTGTGTATGCGTATGTGTGTATATACATGTGTGTTTGTCTATGTGTGTGTAGATGTGTATGTCTGCATAGGGATGTTTGTAATTCACGTAAATGTAATAAATTCACTTTTTAATATTTTCGTAATTTATTTAATTTAATTTATCTATTTTTTAAAAATAATGTTAAAAATATATTTAATCATTTTGTAATATTTATTCATATATATATTGATTTATTATACATGTAATATTTTTAATGTGTTTTTAATTTATAAGAATAGTATTTATTCATTTTTATTTATTAAGTTTAAACATTTAAAATATGTCTGAAATTTATATAATTAACCTATTTAAATGATTTTTTTAATATTTTTTTAATTTAAATATTTAATTATACAATTACAAATATATGTAATTTTTTAAAAAAAAATATGAAATAATAAATATATATATATATATATATATAATTATAAAATTATAATAAATATATTTATTGAATTAATAATTATATATAAATACCTGATGAGTTATCACTCTTACGGAGAGTTTTCCTCTCTATCCATCTACAACAGTCGATCTGGAAATTGCTTGGAATCAATCATCTCTGAGGATGATCGAACTCCATCCGATTTTGTTGGGCATAAGAAGTTTTGTGCCCTTTGTTGTCCTCTCAAAAGGATAAATCTGCTCAAGGTTGTTTCTAAAATGGGTGAAAAGCATGATTATTCTGAGGATCTCTTTGGATCCTTATGATCCCCTCCCATAGGCAAGGATGGCGATTGGATTCTGGTGTTGGGAAGTTGGTGACTACAGTTGGAAATGATGTTCGGAACAATGGCCTCAATGTGTGATGATCTCGATCTTTGGGCACAGTAAGCAGGGTCGGCCCAAGGGCAAGCCACGTGAGCCCATGGGCTAGGGCAACCAGTGGAAGAGGGGAAACCTGTCGCCTTCATCTGTCGGTATTATGTCTTCCCAAGGCGGCCTACGGCTCATGTTGGATCATGTTCTTGAGGCAGTTGTGGGTGTCTGGTTGGTTGACGTCCTCATAGGGTCCTAAGGAGTTGCTTCATCCGAGTCGGGTACCAGTCCGCCTGCATCATATGTTTTTTTTCTTTTAAAAACATTAAAGGGGAAAAATTTAAATGGCAGTCTAGGGAAACAATTTTTCTCGGGCTGGCACTGATAGTGAGCCCTCGAGATGCAGATCGATGACCTTGGGTGGTGCCGGTAAAGGTTCCACTTCATGGAACGCTTTGTGATTTCATTTTTACAAGGTCTGTTCATGAATGGTGGAGGCCGAGATGAATCATTTAGGGATTGGATGGTGATGGAGGACCCAACTAATGGAGGAGATGATGGTCATGAGTTAACCGACAGTGATGAGGGTTGGGTTTGGGATCCCGATGGATATGATGATTTTGTGTGGCAACGATGCGGGATCTGGGATCTTGATGGGAGCTACTGTAGAATTTTGTGTGTCTAATGTTAAGATTCTTTGGTGAGGAGATATACTTTGGGATCATGTTGGTTGACGGCAGGGCGTCTGTGCATCGGTGATGGCGGCGGGCGTCTGTGCTCTAGTGATGGTTGCGGAGTTGTCAGCGGAGATGTTTAGCATTGTGTTGGATGGTGATCAGACCTCAGGATGTGGGGGGTTGGTGATGACCTTGGGGTGATGACCTCAGGATGTGCCATGGTTCAAAAGCTGATGGGGAGCAGGTGATGACTTTTGGTTAGCAGTGTGCTTGTGTAGACCTAGGTTTGTTCTTTATTTTTGTGGGCATTTCTTTGGATAATGTTGCTTTTTGGGTTTTTTGGGGGGAATTTCTTAGGTTTGTGTGGGTGTCCAACAGACTTGTGGAGTACAACCTACCTGTCAAGGATCATGAAGGGTATGGGACTCATGAGCGACTTTCGGTGGCTTGGGTGCTGGAAAGTTTTGATTCTTGTGGTGACTGTTAGTGGTATGGTATGTTGACGGGTGTGATGACCTCTACACACTCAAGACATTGGTGGTATGGGATGCTAGTTGAACTAGCCCAACTTTAAAGTGAAAGTGCATGGAAGACACACTTGTGGTGATGCTGAGGGCACAACGATGCACTTGGGGTGGATTCTGATGGACTATGGCACGACGACGCTTGGGCTTCAAGTGATCAGGGGTCTTCTCAGGAGGTGGGCTCATAGTGGCCACATGGGATCCTACACTGGGGCTTTGGCCCAATTTCTAGGATGGGCTTAGTGCTAGTTTTTTGGGCCTTTGATTTGTTCATTTTGGGGTTCCTTGGATCTCACTTTATTTGGGATCTTGTTGAACACTTTTGTATTAGGGGGTAATTTTTGTGCCCCATTGTTATCTATTTGCACTTTATATTTTCTTTAATAAAGTTTGGGGATCATGGGGTAAACCCATGGTCTGCACCAATTTGAATATATATATATATATATATATATATATAATTTTTAAATATATTTATTTATAATTATAATTATAAATAAATTAATACATCTTTAAATAATTATAAAATTTCAATAAATATATTTAACTAATAAACATATTCATTATATTTATAATTATATATGAATACTTTTTAAATATATTTATTTATAATTATAATTATAAAAATATATATTTAAATAATTATAAAATTATAATAAATATAGTTAGTATATTAATAATTATATATATATATTATAGGTGATTAGGGGTACAATTACCTATAATATGTATATAATTATAAATATAACAACTATATTTATTATTTATATATTTTATTTGAGTTTTATATTTACTTATATATGTTGATATAAATATATATAATTATATAAATATGCTAAAGTGGTGCGGACCATGAGTTATAATTATATAAATATATTTATAATTATATAAAAATACTTTTAAATATGTTTATTTCTAATTATAATTATAAATAAGTAAATATTTATTTAAATAAATAAAAAACTACAATAAATATATTTATTATAATTCTACAAATATATATTTATATATTAATAAATATATTTAATTATAGAAATATATAAATATATTGAAATATGGAAATGATCAAGAGCATCTCTCTCTTCCACAATGGCGATTAGGGTAATTCTATTTGAAGATGCATAATTTTGATGGCTACTTCAACCCAACATAGGTCTTCATTTTTCCTTCCAAGAAATCTGAAGCTGCTTCTAGCTTGGCTAGTGCGAATCTGGTTTCTTCAGATATCGATCGGGATATAGCTAAAGCTCATCTTTCTCACTCTACGGAACCTATTGATTTGGATAATCTTGATTATTCATAGGCTGCAACAGCACATGTAAGTGTTTCTTTTAGGGATAGATTCTTCTTTAACTCTCGTAGTGAATCATTAGCGGCCAACAACTTAATCTTTAGAAATGGATCACATGCAATTGTCGAAACAACCCCTATGTTTTTTGAGGAGCAATTTCAGGCCTATAAGCACTCCATTATTGTGTGAATAACCTCTCAACCAAAGATTAATGGTTGGAAGATTAATGATCTTAAGAAATAGATGATTTAGGTATGGTTCTTTGATAATTGGAATATGGTGTCAATTGTTCTAGGGTATTACCATATCAACTTTCCTTCTCATAAGTTGAAATTAAAGGTGTGGAGAAATGGATAAATTAATTTGAATCCAGGGATCCTTTATTTTCAATATTGGGATCCTTGGATTGTCTATTTAAATCCAAAATCATGATTTCCCAATCATGGATATGTGTTAAGGGGATTAATTGGTTTTTATGGAATGAAAATATCTTTTTGGATATTGTTTTAGCTGTTGTTCTCCAATTAAGTTTGACTAGGATACTGGAACAACTAGGTATAGACACTATGCCCACATTTTAATTTAATTTTATCTGAGTTCGACACTTGTTGAGATGTTTTATCATGTTACTAGTGAATTTAAATTTTAACTTGATATTGTGTATGAGTTTATCCCTGATTTTTTCTCTAAATGCTTTTTCATTAGACATGTTTGAGACAACTATCACAGAGGTATGAGATTACTAAATTGTAAGAAGTTTGGGAACCTTATTGATAGTTGTAATTTGAAGTTCCCAACTGATAATGGGACTAAATTGGGGAAGCATGCTTCTCAAGATAATCTACATGGTAGGAGGGATGGCGGAAACCTTCCAGTTCATGCCTCTCATTCTTTTTCAGATGTTGTGGCTAGTAACATAGAAGGTAATGGTTCTAGTTAGGCTCCTCTTGATGTCAATGTTTTATCTCCTATAGGTGTTGAACTTGAAACCCATGATAATGGATATCAGTTATATGTGATTTATTATTGTAGGAATGATGGTCATATGGGTTGACCATCCTGCTTCAGGTGTCTTCTATTTATATGGATAGGAGGGATGGGTTTCCATCTGCTATCGGTGGTACTAGGTAGTTGGGTGATGTTGTCACCTTCACTTTGTTGAATTCACAATAGGAGAAAGTAGACACTCAATAATAGGCCTCTCTCAATGGTGTTGGGAAGTTCAATGATACAGGTACCTCCAATTCGATGAACTCATAGATGGATGACACAATTGAGTAGGCACACCCAGATGATGAACAACATGTAGGAAATGGGGGATCCCTTTATGGTTCAACTGATCATGAGATTGATGATTCTCTCTTAAAAGGGAATGTTAAGGGAAATAATTTAAATCTTGACCATGTGAAGCTCTAAGAAAAACATCCTAGGACTCCCATTGGGAAGTCTTTTGTGAGCATCAAGGAGTATTATCCTTGTACAGGTAATGTCATAACCTCCACTAAAGATAAGGGGGCTCTTAGAAAACAGTCAAAAGAAACTTATATCATTGTTCCAGTGTGTGAAGTTTCTCCTCTAGATAGAGAAAGAGGGGAGGAGGTTGCTACTAAACCTAATATTTTTAGAATGCTTGACTCTATAAATAGTCTAGATTTTGATGCTTTCTATCTTGAGAGTCTTGATAAGAAGGGTGTCAAGAACAAAAAGAGGGGTATGAAATAATACACACAACCTTCAGGTGGCGATGATACTATTTCTACCTCTCTATAAAATTTGCAGGTTGTCGATATGGATCTTTAGGTGGAATGTTCTTCTAAGATCGGGGAGCCTTTGCTAGTGGATATTGAAATTAATCAAGGATATCCTAGGGATATGCCTTTTAATGAGAACATGTCCCTGAATGATGATTTTGAACATGATAAAGATCAATGTTTTAGCTCTCAGAGTGACAGGGATAAACCATTGTATGTGCATGAAAAATGATAATCTTGGAATGTTCCAAAGAAATGGGGGAGAGGAAGACATCCCAAGGGCTAGAGTGGCTCATGTGGAAGGGGTGGCAGATCTAAAAAATGATTATGCGGGAGTCTTTTCTCTATGGTGGTGAAATGTGTATCACTTTTAGTTTTCATATTCATTATGTCTTATCTATTCACTCTTTATTTTTAATAAATTTTCTAGGGCCATGGATTATAATCCCTAGATCGTGCCATTCTTAGAATATAAATATATTTATAATTATAGACAAATATTTATAAATATGTTTAATTATAATTATAATAATTATAATATATATATATATAATTATAAAATTTTGATAAATATATATGTTATATTTATAATTTTATAAATATATATAATTATATTAATATATTTATTCATCCTGTGGACAAGGAAGGTTAAATTCCAATTGAAGGCCTCAATAAGGAGGCACCAGAATGGTTTTATCTAAATCTTAAAGCTATCTATTTTATGATAGAACTAACTATTTTTGGGTTAGATGATTATTTAATTGTTCAAAATATTTTAGTGATTAACAATGAATATGGCTTTCAAGATAACCCAAATATGGATTTTCGAGACTTATCTGGGAAATTTAGAATCATCTTCATGCTGGAGGAGTCCTTGAAATCTTCAATTGATGAAGAGTATCTTCTCCCACTATAGTTCAAGACATGGCGCAGATGCTGACACCCAAAGATTATAGGATGAATTCCTTGGAATCTTGGGTCTAGAGGGAAGTGACTTTTGTTTTTAATTGAGACTATTGATGCTTATTTTTAATATTTATCCTTGATTTATGTCTTTACTCATATTTTTTAATAGATTTAGAGTTATGGTTTTGGCTCCCAAACATATAAATTATCCTTTTAGATATATAAATAAATATATATTATATATATAATTTATAAATATATATAATAATACAAAAAAATATTAATATTAGATCTTTATGAGCACTTTTTTAGATCTAATAAAGATAACTCTTTGTCACCACTAAAAAATCATTAATAAAATTACTCTTTATCATCATTATGATTTTATCACTGATAAAGACACATTTTATTAGCTCTTATTTAACATTGATAAAGCGGTATCATTATCAATGATTTCTATTTTAGCACTAAGAAAACTACTCATAATCAGTATTTTTGTGGAAAGTGTATGATCCTAAACTTTTTTTGAGATGTCTTGGGATCTTCTATAGGTACTATTTTGCCCTTTTTTGTGTATCTTGGTTGGATTTTACTTTGGAGAGTTTTGGGTAAAATTTGAGAATTTGTGAAGGAAGAGGAGCAGTGCATGGTTGGCACACGATTTCTCAAACATTGTTCTCATACCAGCAAACTCTATGAACCCAAACAGAGGGGAGTTTCATGGTTGGTGCATGGTTTTTCAAACCATGCATCCTACCAGTAGTAACCAAGAAACCCCTGGGAGGAGGTGCACAGTTAGGGATAACTAGGCACCTCTTCCCATGAAACTATCTGTGTGGGTTTAATTAATACAAAAATTTATTTTAAAATCCTCAAACCCCCCTAATCTCGCCCTTATTTACCCCTATTCGACCTAGGATGGTTTCCTATGATTTTGGACGATTTTGGATGGATTAAAAGGGTTTTTAAACTCTGTTCTTGTTTAATCAAAGACCAGATGAAAGAATCTTCACCTCTCTTGGTAACAGATTCTCATCTTGGTTGGTTTCCTCCCCCTCTTTGGTATTTCTCTAATATTTTGAAGGGATGATGTCCTCTATTGGTGATGTTTTAGATATAGGTTTTTAGGGATATAATCCAGTTAATTTTGGAACTAGATCTCGATCTTCATTGTGTGATTGAACGTTCTACTTCAATTTAGATATTTTCATTTGAGAGCATACATCAATGATCTTGAGGTAGGTGGTCTATTATTCAATTCACAAAGTCTTTATTTAAATTTTTTTTATTAATTTTGAATTCTCAATTTCATGTTTATCAATTTATCATGAATTTAATTAATAAAATTGGTTAATTAATTAATGGATTGTTGAATTGATTGATTAATGGGGTAATGAAATTGGTAAATTAAAGATAATATAATTGGCCAATTGATGGGATTTTGGAATTGACTGTTTAATAGAATGTTGAATTGATAGATTAATAGGAATTAAGGGATGTTTAGCTTAACCTTGAAGGTACACTTCAATGAAAATTTTTTATAAGACGGTTAATGGTGCACAACCTTGATGTATATGAAATTGTGATTTGTGTGATATTGTGATGTTTTTGATATATGTGAAGTTTTGATGTGGGAGAGGGAATTAGGATCCCAATAATAATATGCATTAGTGAGTGTGGGATAGGGATTGAGGCTTAAAATACCCATATGTGACCTTGAGCTCTGGGATAAGGACTGAGGATCCAAATATCAATGTTTGGTAGTGGGTGTGGGACAATTATTGAGGCACAAAATACCCATGTGATGTTGAGATATGGGACATGCACTGATTCTCTAAATTCCCATGGGGTGTTATACATGATGTTATACACCCATGGGATCAGTATTGGACTATGTTTCCTAAAGAAACATTGTGATAAATTGTTTTAATAGAGTTTTTTTATTTGTTGACAACTAACCTCTTTGTAAAAGAATATTTTTGTAATTCAAGAATTAGAACCATATACATAATAATGAAGATTCATTGGACTCAGAGTATCGTATTCATATACATCAGATTCATATCATCAGATCTAGAAGAATTGGAGGTAGAAATTGTTTATTTTTGGAAGTTTTACCTTTCCTTAATCATAGAAAGGAAAAACATTCTGAGTGATGAAGTCGTATTGATGCTAAAGAGGTTTATTGAAGAAAGAGAAGTCAAGAGCTAGAAATTTTTCATACATTCTAAAGTAAATTAGATTATTCTTCTTTTATCAAGAAGTTCTCACAAATCATGAATAATTTCATGATAAAATATTTTGATAAATTGGTGAAGAGGTTTTAAGAAATTCAAAATTGTAGAGTGGATAATTCCATCGTAATGAGAAATTCCTTCATAATGAGAAATTATATCATAATGAGAATTTAATCATAATGGGGGTTCCATAATTATGATGAAATTCATCAAATTCATAATGATTTAGAAGATCATATCCATAAATTAGAATGAGTGAAGCTGATGATGTCTAAAGAATTTCAAAGTTAAATTATGGAGATTCCATCGCTATAATAATTTCATCGTAATAGGATTTCCATTGTAATGGTAATTACATCAAAATTATAATTCCATTATAATGGTAATTCAATTTTAATTATAATTCAATCAGATTCAAAAATAACGATACAAAATTCGGGTTCACTGAGAAGGATACCGAATTCGGATTCACTGAAAAAGAAATAAAAATCGTATGGAATTGATTACAAAGAAGACTCAAAAAGAAAATTCCAGAAGTTTTATGAAGATTTAAGGAGGTCAAAACTAAAATTCAATTTTTCATAAATATCATAGAAATCTAAGTAGGTTTAAATAATTCAATGTTGAAGTTTTAGATGCGAGATATTTTCGATGTTTTTTAAATTTGAGGAATCAGGGAAAGTTTTCAAGTTTTCCGCTTTTGTTTTCTAAGTCACTTACAAATACTTTCTTAGATCATTTTCTTTGAGTAGATTTTTCATGCAAGAGGAAAAGCTGGAGTTCTAAATAAATCAAGTGTGAGTCATTTTCGGCCATATATCTTGTAAAGAGGATCATACAGTTGAATGTTTGTTTACCAGATTGAGCAAAATCATATTGATAATGATTATATTGAGAAGATCATATTCAGTAAATTAAATCGAGTCAGTTATATTGAGGTAAATCATATTGAATATTAGAGAGGAGTTTGAGTTTTTCATATTGAGAATGGATTCATCATATTGAGTCCATCGTGTTTAAAGAATCGGATCCAGCCTCATTGTATTGAGATAATCAGATCTAGCATCATCGTATTGATTGAATCAGATCTAGCATCATCTGATTGAGAAAACTGGATCCAACTAAATTAAACTAAGGATTTATAATGATAAATTGTGTATAAGTTTCAAAAAATATATTTATTGTTTTGTTTGGATTAATTTTTTTATAATAAAGCATTGTAAATTGATGGGATCCAGTATAATATTGTCTATTGGGTGACAGAAGGTGTCTAACATGAGTTGGCACAAGTTGTATTCACTTCTTCATAATAGTGGATTTTTATAGACCCATGGAAGTAGCTATAGAAAGGATGAAGGTTCTCGCACTGAGGCTAAATCATGTAAATCTTTTGTGCTTTTCTTTCATTACTATTCATTCATGCATGTGTATTTACTAAAAGTTTATATGGAAATAAATATTAATAGGTTGAAGGGGTTAATTTTCTATAAGTTTTGAATCATATAATAATTTAACAACTAATTCACCACCACCCCCCCCCCCTCTCAGTTATTATTCAATCCATTAAAATTTCAATTTGTATCACAAGGTCAGGTTCACTTATTAAATCTTTATCATGGATAATATCAATTATGTAAATAGTAAAGGGATTCCTACATTTGATGGAAAAAACTATTAAGGATGGAAAAATAGGATGATTCCTTATCTCCTATCTCTTGGCCTGGAAGTTGTTGATGAAGCTGCTATTATGTTTCCACCTATTTAAAAATTTTCTCTGGTTGCCTTTGATGATAAGAGACATATATATATTGATGGAAAGGATAGAAATGTTATTTTTATATCCTTATCATAAAATTGTTTTCATAATGTGATGGGTCTCAATAATTCAAAAAGAATGTGGGACAAGCGAGAAAGTGTTTTCGAAGGGAATACTAAAGTTAAGGATAAAAAGCTACAAATTTGACATAGTAACTATGAAGGAATCAGAATGAGAGAGGAAGAAGCAATTGAAAATACTTCACCATATAAAATGAAATTGTTTGCAATGTCAGAGGATTTGAAGATGTCTTGGAAGATTCTATAATTGTGATAAAACTTATGAGAAACATTCTGGACAGGTTTGATTCTAAAATTTATTCTTTAAAAGACAAGGATGGTTTATCTCTTGATGAATTTCATAACATTCTTATTTCTTATAAAAGGAGGAAAGCTCCAATGTTTAAAAATAAGATGAAATATGAAATGGATTTTTAAGCTATGAGAAATACTAAAATCTAAGATGTTGAAGATGTTGATCATTAGGAATCACATGGTAAATAGAATTATGAGATGAATGATAAAATCATGTCCCTTATATCCAATAACTATCAAAGAGGAAGAGTAAATTATGGAGTTAAACATCCTCTAAAATGTTTTTAATGCGGTGGAATCAGACACTTTTCTATGAATTTCCCTAAGAAGAAAGTTGTAGAATATTAAGATGCTTCTGATGAAAAACCTTGATGAAATAAGTGGAATAAAAATGATAAAGAGGAAAATTCTACCAATATATATAGGAAGAAGTTTACAATAAACAAAAGAAGTATGATGGGTAAGAAATTTTAATTGGAATCAACTAACAACAATTCTTATAAAGATGAAAGTTCATAAAAAACAGGACATTCATTAAAAAAATTCAGAAACAAAATATTCCTCGGAGAGTGAAGAAGTTGGTGAAGAATATTATAGATAGTATCATCTCATAATACAACTTATTACATGTCTTGATAAAAATAAAACACTCAAGAAAAAAATTTGTGTAAGGAATAAATATTGTAAATAAGTTGATGATGGAATAATAAGATTCCATCAATAAGAAGGATGAATACATTCATGATATTTTGAGTTATAAAATTATAATTACTGAGTAGGGAAAGATGATTGAATATCTTATTAAGAAGTTGGAAGTTGAGGAAAAATTGGTTAACAAGTTTCAATAAAAAATTCTTGAGTCTGAAAGTACCATGAAAAATATGAATGGAAACTTCAACAAAGCTTCAGAAGTAAAAGCTGATACTTCTAATATTTTTGAGAAGGCTCAATACGAGAATTGGGTTAAATATTATCTTACCAAAAATAATTTTCATGTGATATTTTTAACATTTCAAGTTTTGAAAAAAGAATAGTGAAAGATTTTGTGGAGAAAGGATGTGATAAACCTATCAAATATACAAAATTAGATAACTCACTCTAAAGAAAAGATGGTCCACATACTGAGTATGTTAGAGTTGAAATAAGTTACCAACCTCAACAGAGTTTCAATAGAAAATATTATTTTTAAATAGAAAATCATTATTTGATGGTTATTGTTGGTGTTGTGGAATCTATGGGAATATGGATTATAATTTTTGTCACAGCATATTATTACCTAGAAAAAGGATTGAGAAAAGTTGAATAAATATTGAAAGTAGAATGAGAAACTTTCCTAACTTATGGAAATTTGTAAATGTGAATTCTAAAGATGATAGAAACCTGCCAAAAAGAAATAAATTTGAATGTATGGAAGTATTTTTTGGAATATGTGATCAGACTGGTCATCATGATGAAAGATTTATGACACTCTTTCCAAAAAAAGATTCATATGATAGAAAATAAAAGAAACATTAAAAGAATAAAGTTGAGGAAAGATATTTTGTTATTGAGACAGATTTGAAAGAAAGTAAAAAAGAAAAAACCATGCATACTTGATATGGGATGTTATTCACATATGAAAATTGATATAAAAAACATGAAACATATTGAAAGTCATGATGGTGGTGTAGTTACCTTTAGTAATGATAGTTCTGTAAAATCGGAGAATCAAAATTGATGAGATTGAAGCCAAAAAGTTGAAATATAAGAAAGTTTTATTTTTTGATGGGTTAAAACATAACTTACTTAGTGTAAGCAAAATAAATTATGATGGAAAAGAATCTATTTTTAGAAAATATTTTTGTATCATCAAAAGTGTGAATGATGAAAAAATTAATACAAATGGAGAACGAACCGGTGGGAATCTCTTCCAAATAAGAGAATTTAATGAATCTTGTGACTTGAGTCCATAAGATGAAAACTGATTGTGGCATCGAAGACATGGTCACCTTGGATAGAAAAGTATGAACAAGCTTTATAAACATGATTCCATTCAAAACTTTTCAGAATTGAGAAGAAGAGAAGAATATGATTGTGTAACTTGTAAAAAAAGTAATATGACTAAAAAAAGTCATAGAAGATTTGAGATTCAATCTACCATACCAATTGTGCTTATTCGTTATAATTTATTTGGGACAATGATTCATCAATCAAAAAAATGATATTTCTAATTTATCACTTATATTGATGATTTCACTCAGATAACAAACATGATATTTATGAAGCACAAGTCAGAGGTTATTGAAATGTTCAAATTCTTCAGAACATATTTTGATAATGAAATGGGGGTTTCCATAAAGATGTTGATGATAAATAATGGTACCAAATTCACAAGCAATACTTTTGAAACATATCTGAGAAAGCATAGTATCAAGAATTAGTGTAGTGATCCCTATACTTCAAAACAAAATGGTGTATCAGAAAGAAAGAATATATGTTGGGTGGAAATAGTAAAAAGTATGTTAGTAGAATACCAAATTTCAAAATTCTATTGGATTGAAGTTGTTAGTACTATTTTACATGTTCAAAATAAATTCTTGTTGAGACCAGAAACCAACATGAATCCTTATGAAATGTGGTATAACAAGAAACCTTCATTGAAATACTTTTAGACATCGTTTGTGGTGGCCTGCTAATTTTATCTCACGCGCTCCTTCGGATGCCTTTGGTACCCGAGTAAACCTCATGTGTCCATGTATGGATAAGCTAAATCTCCCTACTACAAATGGTTGATCTGCTTAACTCATAGTTTGGATCATGAGAGAAGAGGATCAAGAATTTGCTTGTGATGCTAGTGGAGTAGTCTTTTGGACTTTTTCTATTATTGTATATCATAATGTATATGTCGATCCACTATTTTCCCCTTTTTATATATCATCATTCCATAAAATAATTATACATGAATCAGCCTGAGGGAGTTTGATTATTATTATTATTGGTTATTTATGATTTTTCAGTTATTTGCTATATTGTTTCCACTGTGCCATCTATTATATCATGCTTCCACTATTGTCTGGTTATCTATCTTATTCATTGTTCCACTCTGATATGAGGGAATAGTCTCCACATTATACCACCTTAGAACCTCGCTGAAAGTCAGTAGACTATGATGTATGAGGAGGCGTTCTTGAGGCCATGTGACCCACTGGTTCATGGCCCCCATTTAGTGGAATTTTATTTTGGACATGACACATTTTTGCATGTGTGTGCCAATATATTTTTTATACATCCATATACTATCCAAATATTAAATCTAAATAAAAATACATTTCATATGTGTGATTTCATTATGGGAATTTTTTCTTATTAATTTTACAAAAATAATAATTAACTTCATAATTATATTTTATTTTCATATAAATTTTTCCATGGGTAACTATAAACATTCATAGGAAATTCTAACAAAAATATGGTAAGATCCACTTCTAACATGAAAACTTAAAATCACCCAAACATTGAGTATCCAAACCCTTTGTAAATCAAAAATTGTTATCCTATGGTACTTGAACAAACCACTATAGTACCCAAAGGCCAAGGGGAATGGGGTTCATATGGTACACAAGAAAAGAATAACTAAAAAGGGTAAAATAATGAAAGATTGACTTTAAAAGAGTAGAAAGAATCATGTTCCATCAGTTATGAAAGGGTTGATTCATTTGAGAAGTTTGAGGGGAGCGGTGGAAAATGTTGAGTTTCATGAGAACGTGAACAGCGAGAGTGAGGAAGACTGTCTATTACGGTATTATTTAAATGATCAGAAGGGTTTTATCAGTGCTTTATAGAAATCATTGATAAAGATAGATTTTATAAAACATTTTTATTTTTAATACTAATAAAACATATATTTATCAATGTTTTTTATGTTTTGGAAAAAACTATTTAATATAAATTAAAAAAAAATATTAAACGAATATATATTAAAAATGAATAAATTATAAAAAAGTGAAAAATAATTAACATTGTTAATGAATAAATAATCTTGAATGCATGAATGTTACAAATTAATAAAATTTAATAACTAAAAATGAATAGGCATTATAAATATTATAAAATGAATGGTTTTTATTAATTATATTAATTATTAAAAAATTAAAAATGAATATAAATTAAAATGAAGATGAATACATATTAAATATGTACATTACAACCATATTAAAAACATTAACTATTAATGAATAAATATTTATAAATAAATATTAAAAATTAATATATTACAAAAATATTAAACGGATAAATATTAAAAATGAATTAATTATATAAAGAGTAAAAACTAATCAATATTATTAATGAATAAATAATACTAAATAATATTAAATGAATGAATGATAAAAAATAGTGAATCTTTTTATTTAAAAAATCAATAGATTGCAAAAATAATAAAAAATTAATAAGCGTTATTAATTATATAGATTATTAAAAAAAAATGAATATATTTTAAAATGAAGATAAATATATATTAATTATGTAAATTGAAACATTATTAAAAACATTAAATGTTATGAATAAATTTTATAAATAAATATTAAAAATGGATAAAATTAAAAAAATATTAAACAAATAAATATTAAAAATGAAAAAATTACAAAAATATTAAAAATAATTAAGAGTATTAATGAGTAAATAATACTAAAAATGAATAAATTAGGAAAAAATATATTAAAAAATAATTAATAGTATATATTGAATAAAAATTTAAAAAACTAATAAAATTTAATGACTAAAAACATAATATCTTTTAAATATATTATGTTAATAAATAAAATTATAAACTTATTATTAAAATTTTAACAAATAATATAAATATTGTGTGTGTGTGTTACTATATATAATTACATTAATTGCCTATTTGTTTGTGTGAAATTAATATAACACAAGTTTGATATATGTTAAATTGAAAAAAGAAATGACATTTTTAAGTGTTTATTACTCGATACTAATTAGTCAATATTTTTAATTAATATTAATTAATTATTATAAATAATTTTTCACTAAATATATAACTTATTAAATTTAAATGCATATTTTTTTATATAAATCATATTTAAGGTAATATTATATATATAGATATATAAATAAATATAATAATTTATTTCTATATTAAAATTTTTAAATATATTAATGAATGTTTATGTATAGTAACATTAAAAATGAGTAAATATGAAAAATAATAAACAAATAAATGTTAAAAATGAATAATTATAAAAAAACTAAAATGAGTTAAAATTATTAATAAATAAGTAATTTTAAATGAATTGATGTTAAAAATGGGTGAAAGTTAGCTAAAAGATGAATAGATTGAAAAAAATTAAAAAAATGACTAAGAGTTGTTAATTATATAAATTAAAAAAATGAATATAAGTTAAAATGAAAATGAATACATATATTAATTATGTAAATTAAAAATGTATTAAAAACATTAAATGTTAATCAATAAGTATTAATAAATCTTAATAATTAATATAATTACAAAAATACTAAACAAAAAAAATTAATATATTAATAAATTGCATAAATTTAAAAAAAATTAATTAAATAAATAGTAATAATAATGAATATATTCAATATATATATATATATAAATATATATTAAAAAGTAAAAAATAGAATACATTAACTAAATATACAAAAAAAAATTATATAATTAAAAAACAATATATTATTTATTAAATATTAATAAATAAAAAACTAAAATGATAATATTAACAATTTATTATTTATTTATGTTTGTCTCTATAAAATTGAATTAATTTCCTATATGTACATGTGAAATTATAGTATGACATATTAATTGTAACATATTAATTCAATTTTTTAATTAATAATTAAATATTTATTATTTAATGTATATGTCAAATTGAAAAAAAAGTGTCATTGATAAAATAATATGTTTTTTAAGGTAGAGGACAAATCCCATTTTATTAAAATAAAAATAATAAAATGGATAAATGAAAAGATGGGGTTGGAAAAGGCATCCATGCCCCCATCAATAATATTCAAAGACCAAGTTTTTCCTAATTTTTAATCCAGTCGTATGTTCTTCTTCTTGCAATTCACTCTAATCAATTCTTCAAACACATCTACGGATATGACCCCTGGAATAATGCTCTTCTAATCCTTCTTCCTATTGAAGAAGACATTTGATATTAATTCCATCTGAATTAAGATCCTCATATTGAATTTATTCCTTCTTAACAGCCTATTCAGCTCAGCCATGACCTCTGTCAAGACATTAATATAATATATTATATTTATATCAACATAAATATATTTATATATTAATATAATATTTTTAATGATATAATATTTTTTTTAAATATACATTTTTTCTCTACTTTTATTAGCGTTGATCTATTAGCTCATGTAGGTACATGAGCACAGCACAAGTGGAACCCCGCTTGATGGCAGGGGTTAGTCAGCATCATCCAGTGGCATCTATTTCAGATGATCTCCATGGTTTTCTTTCACTAAAGGTTATTTCATTCATACCGGGTATGGCGGATGACTTCTAAGGGGTGACACGAGGCTTGGTGTTCAGGGGGTACAATGCCTGATTATAGTTGATGGGAAACGACAGGTGGTGCGGTGATGAGATGCCTCGGCGATAATGAGGTTGGTTCGTAGGGTCATAACGACATTGATGGTTGGATTGAAATTCCCACACCCAACAGCGGGGGGTGTTTCTCAGCTGACATCAAATGACATTGGCATGGCTAGTTGGAATGCGGCACCCCCACCTGGTGGTAGGGGTGTATTCTTGTCTATCATCAAGTGATGTCAGTGTGTGGGTGGAGTGTGTGTATGTTTAATGTAATAATACCCATAAAAACCTAATAGAATATAATTATATATATATAATTTTATATTAAAAAATAATCAAATTTATATTAGTCAAAATGTTTAATAGTTTATTTTTTATACATTTATGTCAATCTACAGGTGGTGCGGTGATGAGATTCTTCAACTGCATCGGGGTTGATTCGCAGGGCCATGATGGCGTTGTTGATTAGCTTGCAATGCCCCCACCCGACGGTGGGGGGTTTGTTTCTCTGTAGGTGTTAATTGACATTGGTGTAGCTAGTTTTTATGTGATTCCCCCACCCGATGGTGGGAGGGTGTAGGATTGAATGGGGTTCCCTACCAACACCGCATATTATAATAAAGATATATATCATATATAAAAATAAGTTCAGGGTATTGTCTGGTATATCATGGGGGTGTTATGGACTAGGTGACAGATCTAATATTTTCATATTTATACATATGTTTTTAAATGATTTAATCCCTTATCATTTATCAATTTTATCTTCTTTGGTTCATTTTATATTTTTTTGTGAGTTTTGAGCTTAAAAGTGAAAGTTGGTTAATTCTGGACATTAAACAGATTTATGTTGCCTCTGTATTTTGAGCATAACACCTACATTTTTTCATCCAATTAACATGATTCATTTTTTTTAGGATTAAATTGTTTTTGTGATACATATAAGTCTTTAGGACCCAAATTCAATTCGGACTCCAACAAGCCAAAACAAATCGGTCAATATGAACACTTATTCTGGCCGACAGAATAGGCCTGACTTCATTCAATGATCAATATCATGGGCTACCGACCACCAAATGGGGTGCTTCCAGCTGGGTCAAAAATCCAACTTGATGAGGAATCCTCACATTATGTTTCATGGATAACTGAGTTTATTAATGTCGCCCTTCAACCGGTCAAAGTATGGTTGGTGGAATAGTAATTTGTGCCCAGGAAAAGTCATGTCTAATAATTCAGCCATAACTCTTTCCACATGGATCAAAATACTTTAAAACTTTGTGGGTAGATGTAAAACTCCATTACTCACCTCCTATAATAAGGTACCTCAGCCTGAGTCTATGAGAGGGTGGGAGAACCCAAGCTGAACCTATGGAGGACAGAATCTAGAGGATACATTTTTCTGTTATTCTTTTCCCTCTTTTATTTCTTTTAGTTTTATAATGCATAATTCATCCCCCTTATCCTAAATTACCCTTAGCATGGTGGGGTAAATAATATGAGTGATTGGGGAAGGTTAGGTTTTCCATTTTGTAATGTTTGAGTTCATTCTCTTAATGTTATAAAATGGTTTCTCTATTATGATGTTGGTTTCAATTGTAATAACAAATTATATTATCTTGTGTGATTGTATTTGATTTTATATTTTGTTGTTATTATTGATTTGTTTAAAGAAAATTATATCCCCCATTGGGGTATGGTTTATAAACAATTTAATAGATTATAACATTGGTGAAGTACTTGGCGATCGTCAGTACGTGTGAGATTTGTACTGAATATTCAAGATTGTTTGGGATAAACAAGACCCGATTGGGAATTGTCTTAATTAATTGAGGTTATTTGCTATAAATCTTTCACAAAAGGAAGAACATTAGAACAAACTAACTAAGATATGGGTAAGTTTTAATCTCACCAACATCATTAAACAAATAAGTGAGAGGAAGTGATTGTGAAATCTCATTTTAATTGATTTAATAAAAGAGGAATGAATAAATAAGAACTATGATAACATTACAATTTGAAAACCAAACCCAACCTGATCACCCAATTCTTATCAATATTTTCAATTACATATTTTATTAAAAAAAAATTAAATTTTTACTTTATTTCTATATTTAGTTTTGTTACTTTGTTTTCAAAACCAAACAATATAAAAAACAACCCAACTTCATTAATAAATTTAAAGTGACATAAGTGATTATTGAGTGCTCCTCTCTGGAGGCAACCTAGTTTAACAACTATACTATATTTTAACTTATAAAATAATTGTTTTTTCCACACCCCACGATAGGCATGTGTCATTGGGTTTACCTTGGAGTGTGGGTGGGGTGTGTGTATGTTTGGTGTAATTGTACCCCCGATCACCTAATAGAATATAATTATATAAATAAGTATAATTTTATAAATATATTAATAATTATATGAAAATATTTATAAATATATTTATTTATAATTAAAATTAAAATTATATATATATATTTGTAAATAATTATATATATAATTATTAAATTTATATTATTCAAAATATTTAATAGTTTATTTATTTACACTGGTGGGTGGTGATAGGTGGCATGATATTGAGATGCCTCGACTGCAGTGGGGCTAGTTCATAGGGTCCTGATGGCATTGGTAGTTGGCTTGCAGTGCCCCCGCCCAATGGTGGGGAGTGTGTTTCTCGGCCAGTGTCAAATGACGCCAGCATGGATGGTTTGTATGCGGCACCACCGCTCGACGGTAGGGGTGTATTCTCGGCTGATTTTAAGTGCAGCTAGCTAGATTATTGGAATGTGGTTCCCCCACCCAATACTGGATCTAGATCAGATGTTGATTAGGTTTCTCAGGGAGTGATTAAATTGAAGGCTTTGTTACCTCCCAGTGCCGGTAGTAATTTCTCTCTCTATAAAGACTTCATCACTACTAGGATTCGTCAAAAGGGGAACATAGTACATGTCAAAGTTGACTCTGCAGTGGTATCAAAGCACCTAAAAATGGTTAAGCATCCAATTATTACTCAGATAATCTTTCCTAATGGTTGCATGCCTTGGAAAATGGAATATTTGGTCACAGAGCTTTCGGTGGTGTGGGGATTTGACAATTGGAGATGTGTTTCAATGGTTCGGGGATTCTTTCATATTCTATCCCCATAAAGAACCTTAATATGCACACATGGGGTCTCAAATCAATCTCCCTTAGACCCAATTTCATGCACATCCCTGATTGGGCCCAGAACATCAATCCACTACGGGTTTGTGCTTCCTCTATTCTATTGTGGGTGAACATTTATGGTTTCAACTAGCTATTTTAAAATTCCAAAATCATTTACGACATTATAATTCCAATTGGAATTCCTATTAAGCTATATAAGAAGACTGAGTTGGCCCGATTTGGGAACTATGCCTATTTTTTGTTTTGGTTTTTCTAAGCTCTACATTAATTGATAATATCTTTCTTCCTGAAGGTTCTAGGCGCAGAGGAAGCGTGTGGGTGGATGTGACCACTTGCCTTTTTTTTCATTAACAATTCTCAATCCAGGATCAATATGATGATAAATGCTAGTCTCCACAGATCGAATCATAGAAAAAGACAAAGAAAAGGAAAGTCCTGGAACCACAAAGTAGGATCGTTACAGATTGATTATAATTAATTTAATCAATTGAAAAGACATACCTTTTGGGTGTTCTTTCTTCGTTGATGTTCTTGATTGCATTCTGATGTGATTTGTCGTTGCGTCATAGAATCCAAGTGTCGACTTCCTCTAGTGGTGATCCACACATGTACCTCGTATCTCGGGACGTCTCCAAAGGAGTCTCCAGGTGCTAGCGTGGAGAAACCTTTTCTTGTGTTTTCTGCCTTAGATCGTCTTGATCCAATGGAAGAGGATCTCTCTCGGTCTTGAGAGCATTCTTGGAGGAATAGGTTCTTTCGGCCTTGAAAGAATTATCCAGAGTTGTTGTGCACAATGATTCTCTTGTGTTGGGAAAAGAGTTGGGGTTGTGAGGATATTTATAATTGGGTTTGAGGTTGTAGATTTATGACAATAAATAAATGCGTTACGCGTTTTATTTATTTCATTAACTCCCTTTTGAAAACCCCATGTCAAGTCATTAATTCCATGACATGCACCCACACTGATTATAATAAATATCATTTAATAAAACGACATTTCATCAAATTCCCGACTGAAAAAACTACACGGCGTATATTTGTTTTTCATTGAAAACTACCCGGCGTTTAAATTCAATGTACACTGCGTGTATATCTTGTTTTCATTTATTTATTTCCTTTCCAAAATGAAAACTACACGGCATGTGTATTTAATAATACACGGTGTGTACTTGTTTTAAAAAATAAAACTACACGGTGTGTAATCAATGATACATGGTGTGTACTTGTTTTATTTTATTCTTCCTCCAACATTAAAACAATTTAGGATTCCTTGAATAATTATAAAACCACATACGGTAATAATCTTTATTCTACTTGAGATACTTGAATACACTTAGTGTGTGACCCTCTAGGCCTCTTTCTCGTTGGCATTAGGCAGGATTTCCTAAAGTCCAAGAATACTGTCTAGCAATGGGTCAAGGAACCCAAGAGAAAGAAGTTGACGTCGCATTGACGTATCACCTCATACGAACGCATACTATTTAATTTAATCCCTTTGTCTCAATATCTCAAAAAGAAGGTTTCTTGGTAGTGTCATAAACCTATATGCTTGATCTGTCGTTCTTTGACTACCTGAAATAAACTCTTCATTTACACCATGGACATGGAATTTAATGCGACAGTTCTATTTCAATCAAAGGGCCGAGATATCAACTTCCATAAATGGAAGGGACAAATCCTTCCTTGACTTATCCATTAACAACATGTCACTCATGACGCACCCAATGTACCCTACTTCCTGCCAACTGTATGTGTGATGGTTTTCGTCAGTAAATCTAAGTGCGCGAGTCATGGCATGAGTTAATGATAATCTTCCAGTCTAAGGACCATTACACATGCTCGTAGATAGTAATGTCTGATGACACCAAGACATGCGGAATTACTACTGGCAGGTCTATTCTCATAATCTCCCATCTTAGAGATTACCAAGTTCGAACTCCATGAGAGAAAGTCTCGTCTTCTTACGAGTACTCACACATGACGGTCTGTATACTATGTGTCCTATCATAGTATCCCATCCAACCATAGAATTTTATTTAAGAATATTGTAATATCATTTCAAGGTTCTCATCATAAAGGGGATCTACCATGACCTAATTAATGCAAAAAATATTCCCAGACATTATTATATTATAGTCATGTAAAACAATGAACAATATATAATAAGTGAACATTCATGTAATCAAAGTACAAAACAGTTGGTTTTCAGGAAATCAACCCTTACGAACTCCCACTTGGACTAGAGCCAACTGCCTACAATTTTTAGTCCTCTAGATCTCACATGATTATCATGTTTCTATTGAGTCAAGGATTTTGTCAAGAGGTCTACCATGTTGTCTTTCTTGGAAATACTGCTCACTGCAACTTAACCTCTCTAAGAAAAATCCCTCAAGAGATGATACTTCTGAAGCATGTGCTTTGTCCACTGATGTGACCTTGGATCTTTTGAAAGTTCCACCACTGCAGTATTATCACAATAGAGTGTGATAGGATATTTACTGCTCAGTATTACAATCTGCTCTTGGACAAAGCTTTGTATCCATACTGCTTCTTTAGTTTCCTCAGAAGCTGCGATATACTCAGACTCCGCTGTAGAATCTGCCACCACACTTTTCTTTGAACTCTTCCAGCTCACTGCACCTCCATTAAAACTACAGATGTATCCAGTCTCCGAAATCATGTCATCTTAATCAGTCTGGAAACTAGAATCTACATGTCCTCTGATGCTTAGTTCCTCATCTCCTCTATAAACCAGGAACATATCCTTAGAACACCTCAGATACTTAAGGATAGTCTTGACTGCCATCCAATGGAGGTCTCCTGGATTAGCTTGACATCTACCTATCGCACTTAATGCATAAGAAACATCTATCCTCGTACATAGCATAGCATACATGACTAACCCAATTATGGATGCATAATGGATCTTTTCTATTATATTTCTTTTCTCATGTGTCTGAGGACACATTTTCTTGGAAAGATGAATGCCATGTGACATTGGCAATAATCCCCTCTTGGAATGTTCAATACTGAATCTCTTCAGTATCTTGTCAATGTATATACTTTGACTCAGGCCCAGCATTCTCTTGGATCTATCACGATGGATCTTGATCCCAAGAATATATGTTGTCTCGCCCAAGTCTTTCATGGATAAGCATTTATGCAACCATGCCTTAACTGAATATAAGATAGGTACTTCATTTCCAATTAGTAATATGTCATCAACATATACAATTAGGAAAACGACTGCACTTCCACTAAACCTTTGTAGACACAAGGCTCACATTCATTCTTAACAAATCCAAATTCCATTAGAGCTTCATCAAAACGAATGTTACATGACCTTGATACTTGATTTAATCCATAAATGGATTTCTGCAACTTGCATAACTTGTTGGCATCCTTTGGAATCACAAACCCTTCAGGTTGTGTCATGTAGACATCTTCCTAGAGGTTCCTGTTAAGGAATGCTGTTTTGACATCAATTTTCCAAATTTCATAGTCATGGTAAGCGGCAATGGCCAATAGGATTTTGATGGATTTCAACATCGTAGCTGGTGAAAAGGTTTCAGCATAGTCAATTCCTTGATGCTGTCTAAAATCTTTTGCAACCAGTCGTGCCTTATAGGTGCTGACTTTCCCCTCCATGTCCAGTTTCTTCTTGAATACCCATTTATTACCAATATTATTTACATCAACTGGAGGATCTACCAAAATCCAAACTTGGTTTTGGTACATGGAATCCATTTTAGAATTCATGGCTTCTTGCCACTTGGAAACATTTGTGCCTTCAACTGCTTCCTTATAGGTAAAAAGATCATCATTGTCAACCAATAATGAGTCACCATCCTCGGTGACAAGAAAACCAGATCGTTCCAGTTCTCTCACCTCTCTCGTTCATCTACGCAGTTCTTGTGTCTCTGGAATAGATTATTCTTCCATAGGGCTTTGTGGAATTTGTTCTTGTACCAACTCTTATGTATCTTGAGCCTCAACTTCATCGAATTCTATCTCGCTCCCACTATCTCTTTTGGAGATGCGCTCCCACTCAAGGAATATGGCATGTCTTGCCACTGTAACCTTTTGTTCTGAGGCGTTGTATAGGTAATATCCCCTTGTTTCCTTGGGATATCCTATAAAGATACACTTTGTGCCTCAGGGTGCAAGCTTGTTACCTGAAGAGGCCTTAACAAATGCTTCGCTACCCCACACATGTAAATTCGATAACATGGATTTGCGTCCACTCCATAACTCGTATGGAATACCATTTATCGATTTTGTTGGTACTTGGTTTAGTATGTGTGCAACTGTTTGTAATTCATATCCCCAAAAGGATAATAGAAGACTCGCATGACTCATCATTGATCTCACCATGTCTAACAGGGTGCGGTTCCTCCTTTCACTTACACTATTCCACTAAGGTGTGTAAGGAGGAGTGAGTTGAGATAGAATCCCAAACTCCCGTAAGAAATCAATGAAGTCCTAATTACGATATTCTCCTCCTCTATCTGAGCGTAGTTTCTTAATCTTCTTACCAAGCTGGTTCTCAACTTCATTCTTGTATTCTTTGAACTGATCAAAAGAATCTTACTTATACAACATTAAGTAAATATATCCATATCTACTAAAATCATCAGTAAAATTTATGAAGTACGAGAACCCACCCCTTGCTTTAACTGGAAATGGTCCACACACATCTGTGTGAACTAATTCTAGAAGCTCTTTAGCCCTTTCACCTTTCCCACTAAATGGGGCTTTGGTCATTTTGCCTTGTATACATGCATGACATACACCAAGTGGTTTTAGTTTGAAAGAATCTAAATAGCCATCTTGATGTAATTTTGTCAAATGTTTCTCATTGACATGACCCAGTCGGTGATGCCAAAGTTGGGTGTGGTATGAGTCATGTTAATTGAATTTTATATCGATTGCCATTACTTGGTTTGTGTAGTCTAACACATAAAGGCCGTTATATAAATGTGACCTACCAAAACAAATGTTATCTTTATAAAAGTAGCAACATTCATTTCCAAACATGAACATGAATCCATCAGTATCTAATTTGGATACAGAAATAATGTTTTTAGTAAAAGAAGGCACATAATAACAACCCTTTAACACCAAGATCATTCTAGTTGGAAATGTGAGGTGGTAGTCCCCAACAGCTACAGCAGCGAGTCTGGCTCCATTGGCTACTCGTAGATCCACCTCACCTCGATCAATCTTTCTGAATATACTTGGTTCCTTTATTTGGATACAGATGTGATTACCACAAGAAGTATCTAATACCCAATTAGTAGAAGTATATAGATTGCATTTGATAACAAACACACCTGAAGCTTCCCCTTTCTTCCTTGGACGGGTGCAGTTTTTCTTCTAGTGGCCCTTCTTACCACATGCGAAACAAACAGCATCCTTTTCCTTTGCCTCCCCTTTGATCTTCCTTTTCTTGTAAGGCCTTGAAGAAGCTTTGGGCCTAAATATCTTCTCATTCCCTTTCCTTTTATTCACCATAAGGACATATGGTTTTTCATGCTTCATGTCATTATCCACTTGGAGAATAAGGATAAGAAGATCAGACAGAGACTTCTCAATGTTGTTCATGTTGAAGTTCACAACAAAGTTTGAGAAGCTCTGGGGTTGTGATGCAAGAATGATATCGGTACCCAGTTCCTCGGGGAGCTTAAACCCTAGAACCTCCAAGTGCTCGATGTATCCAATGATCTTGACTACATGAGGCCCGGTTGGGGCACCCTCTCCAAGCTTTCTCTGAAATAGAGCTTTGGAGATCTCAAACCTTTTCTATCTTGCTCTCTCCTGTTATAGACCACGGAGGTGCTCAAGCATGCTATAGGAATCCATGTCTTCATGAGACTTCATGAGATCACTAGACATCGATGATAGCATCAAACATTGAATGTCGAGAGCATTTTTCAAATTTTGATCATAGACCAGGAAATCTCCATCACTCGCCCTTGGGGAAGGAGAATCAGGAAGTGAGGACTCCATCACGTAAAACTTTCATTCATGGCATAGGATAATCCAAAGGCGCCTAAACCATTCCTGAAAGTTACTACCGGTGAGGTTATTTTCTTTATCCAGAATTGATCGTAGAGAAAATGTGGTTGAAGAGTTTTTCATTTCAATTCTACAAATTAAAAGAGTAGATTTATCAGTACTTTCTTGATTACATTTTATGAAAAATAATAAATGAATTTATTAATTATCCCACTGTTTTATCAAGTCCCAATGGCCCTCACCATTGAACTCAGAATGTCTTGTGGCTTTGACATTCTAGTGGCAAGGATCCATATTCCCCTTCGCATAACCCCAACAAGGGTTGGTCAAGCTATTTGAAGGTATTTAGGTAGGTAGGTCTTTTCCAACTGTGAGCTTATAGTTTCTTGATCTGTTGAGTGGACTCCACAATCCTGAAATCCTAGCTTGGATTTTCTCATCTCTTGCCTCCAATATTACATCAAGTCTATCAAGGGATACTCCTCTTGATGTAATATGGTTAAGTCATCCCGAAACCTTTCATAAGGACTTCCTTTATAAAAGTAAGTGTCCCAACAAGGGTTGGTCAAACACATAGTTTTATTGAGTCTTTCCCTTAATCAAGTAATGGAAGGGTTGGTCTGACATAATATGGTATTTGAGGGATTTTATTCTTTATGTGTAGTTTTTCATTATCACATGCTTATTAATGTTAAGTGATGTTAGCTTAAGTGATTAACCATTTTCTGATAATGTTTATGCATAGTTCGGTTTTTATTTTATTCCATCTTTGCATGCTTGTTCATTTTATTTATGTGATCGTGAAAACACATACATAATAAATAAACAATGCAATCAGATAGAAATAAAATAATATGGCATGATCATGATCTTCTATTGGTTAGCTTATCTAGGGGTTTTGATAAGATAACTGTGACCTAGGTAAAACACCTTGAACCTGATGGTTCGTGTTTTGCAGCTCCCACCTGTCCACCTTTTTATCTTCTTGGGTTCGTTTCGCCTCAGCTTCAGATTTCGAACCATCTCCTCTAACTTGAGAGATTCTCCATTAAACTGGGTTTACATTAAATAAACCATGGGCACACAGGCCCTACATTTTATTGGAAGAAGGCTCGCAGGCCAACGAATTTAAATTAAACAAATTTAAATGAAACCATACACACATACAAGGGGTATTTGGTCTAGTTCATGATCATTCATAGCATGAAATGACATTAACACATATTTAGAATTAAAATTTTTTTAATCGTTCTATTATTTAAGATAAGTCGTGCTTGAAATTAATTAATTATGATCTTATAATTAATCTATTCTTTATCTTAAATTCCTTTCTGAATTTCCTTGAGATTATTCCCATCCATATTCCTTGCAAAGGACTTTTTACTTTTGGAGGAAACCTGGTGAAATTTATGGAAAGTACACGGTGTGTAGTTTATATTTACATGGCATGTATTTATTTTCACCCTTTATCCAAAGTAGATGCCGGGGGATTTGGCATGTTTTCTCTACTTTGTAAATTTTAGAGTATACAACATGTAGATAAATCATACACGGCGTGTACATCCTTGTTACACAGTAACCGGCCTGGCAATCCTGTGTACGTGGTATGCGACTTCTTCTTTGTACATGGTTTCACTTGGGCCGGATCGGACTACACGGCGTGTTGCTCCAACATACAAACCGTGTATTCCTATTTTCCATGTGTCGTTCATTTCTGGTCAACACTGGGTAATAAATACATAGGCATACTCAATTCACACAGCATGGTTTGGTGGACCAGTGTCGGTTCGTTGAACCTAAGTACACAGTGTGTAGTTTTAATTACACACCGTGTAATCCCGTGTTGTATAGACAGAAAGAGCAGCTCCTCTAGATGAGTGCCTCATTTTTATTTTAATCAAAAATTAAAATTAAAATTCCATTTCTGTGATATGAATTGAGAAATGAAGGAGGAATAATAGATCTCATTTATTCAGATTTATAGAATGATTTATTTCGAATTGAATCAAATATAAATGTGTAAATTATCAACGAAAATTAAATAACTATAATCAACATTGTAACCTCGATCTGATACCATTTGAAGGTTCTGGGCGTAGCGGAAGCACATGTGTGGATGTGCCCACTTGGCTTTTTGTCATTAACAACAATCAATCAGGGATCAATACGATGATAAATTCCAGTCTCCATGGATCGAATCATAGAAAAATACAAAGAAAAGGAAAGTCCTGGAACCACAAAGTAGGATCATTACAGGTTGATTATAATTAATTTAATCAATTTAAAAGAAATAAATTTTGGGTGTTCTTTCTTTGTTGATGTTCTTGATCACGTTCTGATGTGATTTGTCGTTGCGTCGCAGAAGCCAAGTGTAGACTTCCTCTAGAGGTGATCCACACGTGTACCTCGTATCTTGGTATGTCGCCAAAGGAGTCTCTAGGTGCTAGCGTGGAGAAACCTTTGCTTGTGTTTTCCGCCTTAGATCGTCTTGATCTGATGGAAGAGGATCTCTCTCGGTCTTGAGAGCGTTCTTGGAGGAATAGGTTCTTTTGGCCTTGAAATAATTCTCCAGAGTTATTGTGCACATCGATTCTCTTGTGTTGGGAAAAGAGTTAGGTTTGTGAGGATATTTATAATTGGGTTTAAGGTTATAGAGTTATGACAATAAGTAAACATGTTACGAGTTTTATTTATTTCATTAACTCCCTTTTGAAAACCCCATATCAAGTCATTAATTCCATGACATGCGTCCACACTGATCATAATAAATATCATTTAATAAAACGATATTTCCTCAAAATCCCGACTGAAAAAACTACACGGCAAGTATTAATAAATACATGGAGTGTACTTTTTTTTCATTAAAAACTACATGGCGTGTACATTCAATATACACGAAGTGTATATATTGTTTTCGTTTATTCATTTCCTTTCCAAAATGAAAACTACATGGAATGTACATTTAATAATACACGGCGTGTACTTGTTTTCAAAATAAAACTACTCGGTGTGTAATCAATGATACACGACGTGTACTTGTTTTATTTTATTCTTCCTCCAACATTAAAACGATTTAGGCTTCCTTGAATAATTATTAAACCAAGTATGGGAATAATCCTTATTCTACTTGAGATACTTGAATACACTTAGTGTGTGACCCTCTAGGCCTATTTCTCATTAGCATTAGGCGGGCTTGCCTAAAGTCGAAGATTACTATCTAGAAATGGGTCAAGGCACCCAAGGGAAAGAATTTGATGCCACATTGACGCATCACCTCATACGAACGCTTACTGGGTAATTTAATCCCTTTGTATCAATATCTCATCAAGCAGGTTTCAGGGCAGTGTCATAAACCTATATGCTTGATCCTTCATTCTTTGAATACCTGAAATAAACTCGTCGTTTACACCATTGCCATGGAATTTAATGCAACAGTTCTATTTCAATCAAAGGGCTGAGATATCAACTTCCATAAATGGAAGGGAAAATCCTTCCTTGACTTATCCAATAACAACATGTCACTCGTGATGCACCCAACTTACCCTACTTCCCGCCAACTGTCTACGTGACGGTTTTCGTCAGTAAATCTAAGTGTGCGAGCCATGACATGAGTTAATGATAATCTTCCAATCTAAGGACCATTAAACATGCTCACAGATAGTAATGTTTGATGACACCAAGACATGCGAAATTACTACTGGAGGGTCTGTTCTCATAATCTCCCATCTTGGAGATTACCAAGTGCGAACTCCATGAGAGAGAGTCTCATATTCTTACGGGTACTTGCACATGATGGTCTGTATACTATGTGTCCTATCATAGTATGTCATCCAACTGTATAACTTTATTTAAGAATATTGTTATAGCATTTCAAGGTTCTCATCATAGAGGGGATCTTCCATGACCTTATTAATGCAACAAATATTCCAGGACATTATTATATTATAGTCATGCAGAACAATGAAAAATATATAATAAGTGAAAATCCATGTAATCAAAGTACAAAACAGTTGGTTCTCAGGACACCTACCCTTACACTTCCCACTGACCTAGATGAGCTTGAGTAGAAGTTTTATGATGAGAAGGTTCCTCAATACTGTATGATTTGTAGTGTAATTGTCCATGAATTTCATAATTTCAAAAGATAGGTAACTTATTGTTTTTGTTCAGCTTGAGGGCATGATGAAAGTTCCTATAATAAGAAGGCTTGATGCATGTGGTTTACTAAACCAATTTCAACTACTAGGAAATAGTAGGACGCATCTATGGTATGGACTATGGTGTGAATGGAACCACATTTTTCTTTTTATTTTGGTTCTTGTGAACATCACCTTGTTTCAGCTCTTGATGAACACTCTGATATGGAGAGAGGGAATAATGTTATGGAGAACAGAATCAAGGCATCGGGTTTGAATCCATTTGTTCCTTTTGAAACTATTTTTAAGGTTGTGCAGGACAAAATATATAATGGTAAATTAACTCCTTATACAAGTTCATGGGCTGACATTACTACAGAGTCATAGGTCCCTATAGGGAATGATGTTTCTGATCAGATGCATGGTGATTAATATAATTTTGATATTTTTTCACAAGATGAAATTGATGATCAAGTTATGTAGTGGAGGACATATTCATCAATTTTATTATATATTCAGTAGAGATTATTAAGGAAAACTGGTGGAGCTCCCGATCTCTATCGCGGCCCTGACGTAACCCTAATGCCCCGTGGTTCTGCTCCCTCCTCCCGATTGGAGGGCGGAGGCTCGCGTCCTCAGCTACACAAGGAGGGGGAACCCTTCTTGCCATTATCAAAGACTGATACACTTCCTCTCTTCCCGAAGGTATCATTGTCCCCGAAATTCCCCGATCTATTTCAGGATGCACCACAGCTCTCTTTATCTTCAGCGGAGCTAACTTGTGCCACGGACCTCTGTAAACTCATGCTGGTTGCGAGATTCTGTCATCATCATCCATCAGTTGACGATTTTGATCGCTTCGTCTTCGATTCCTGGAAGTTACAGGAGCGTGCAGTGGTGGGGCTGCTCGACCGGCACCATTTTATGATTCAGTTTTCCTCGGAGGAGGATCTTGCTACCGCGTGGTCTAGGGCACCCCGATGATGCAACGGAGATCCCTTAATCCTCTTTCACTAGATTCTTGATTTCCACATGCGGCGTGACCCATCTATAGTCGCAATTTGGGTTAGTCTCCCTCTATCTTTCCAAAATCCATCTATCATGTGCGTTATTGGGAATATGATTGGAAGATACCTTTGTTCTGATCGGAGAACGGAAGTCCTATGTCACCCTGTTTGTCCTAGAATTTCTGTCGAGGTAGATGTTGCGAGGACACCTGTTAATTGGGTCTGGATCACGGATGGGGAAGAGTTCCGATGGAAGCAGGAGGTCATATTCGAGTCTTGGATGAATTTTTTTGCAATATGTCGTAGGTTCAGTCATCATGAGTCTGTATATCGAAGAAAGAAACTAGTTGGGCATTCACAGGCAGTGAATTTGGGGAATGTTGGCCCTGGCGATGCTGATAGGGTGTCGTCACTGGTGGAGAGATAGCCTGGGAATCCTCTGCCTGGGCGGTTTTCTTATTGTGCAAATGAGGGGAATTTTTTCCCTCAGAAGGTTGTGAAGAAGGCTGGAAAGGAGGCATATGTGGAGAAAGAAATGAGAGTGGATTTCCAGTTGTATTCTGCTATGGCAGATGAGGGTGTTCTGAAAGTTATTGGAGGGGCTACTGTGGCCGCAGATATTGTGAAGGATGTGCAACCCTCGTTGAATCCTTCTGTGAAGCAGATTTTTGATCATTTGAAAGCTGATCTTGGTGGTTGGCAGCGGACTTCATCAGATGACACTAGCAATGGCCCCCTGTAGTTGGATAATGTTTGCATTAGAAACCAGTTTGAGGCTCTGGAGAATGAGGAAGCTTCTCCTAGCGAGGATGGCCTTCAAAGGACTGGCTCTTCAAATATGCAGCATGCTGCCTCTGATGTGCTTACCGTGACTGATACAATATCTAGAATGGAGCCTCATGATGGTCATGGAATTGAGGTTCCCCTGAAGTGCCTCATGCTGATTGATGATAACTTGCATGTTCACTCAACAGGAGGGGAATGTCTGACTGTTTCAAAGGGTATTTTGTCTGGAGGGACTGATTGATATCAAGCGGTTGACTTTGTACACATCAACGGAAAGTGGGGAGATGTATCGGATAGTGACAAGGAGAATGTTAGTGATATTGTCAGACTATCTTAGAGTGATGTGGTTCAAAGTGGAAAAAATAAATTGCTTACAAGTGAAGGTGGTAAGTCTGCTCCTCCAAAACGAAGGCTGAAAAAGGACTATTCTTTCCTGCCAAGTCCAATGTCTACCAGAACATCCTCCAAGGGGGAGAGTGTTCCTGGGACTGTCATTGGTTTGAAAAAGTAATTGCAATCTTCTAAGGAGTTTCTCTCATTGGAGAAGTTGAATCTGAGAAGGAAATATGCGAAAATCCTGAGGCACTATGAGAGCTCGGAGTGGGAATCAGCGACTGCGGATGAATATAGTGATGGGGATGATTGTTATGATATGTAGCTGTCTTTTTGGTACGCTTTACTTGTTTGTTGTACTTTTCTTTTAATTTAATAAATGGTCAGTGGTTTTTCCTCTAACTGCGCTTTCCTGGTATGTAGTGGAGGAGATTGATTATAGTAGGTGATAGTAAAAGAAAAAATAAATTGATTGAGCATGATTAAACTTTGAAGCTTACAAAAGGTGGAAGCATGGAGATAGTTCATGCTTCTCAGATAGACAGATCAATAAAAATTGTATCTCTTTCTGAACCGTCATATGCTTTTCCAAAAGGTGCTCAGAGTTCATATGTTAATCATATAAGCTCTGCTAATGAGATTGATCATACTTCACAAGAAACTCATGTTCGACAGGTAGGTAACAAAATATTGGTGTATGAAGAGGGCTTCCAAATGGTTCCCTCTTGAAAACCTAAGGTATCTATGACTACACTTGTGTTGGTAAATACATATCATGTTAAGAATACTCCCATGTAGGTGGAATTTCCAACTAGTGGACTCTTAGTGGGAAATGAGAATATAGATTGGTGTTATCCATCCATTTTTATGACCTTATTAAAAATGATTATAGAATATTTTGGAAATATTTAGATGAGGAATGTGTCACTGTATAGGATAAAAACTCTCAAATTATCCATCCTGTTGATGTTGGGGATGAAAGGCCTATTGAGGTCTCCAGTAAAGAGGCAGTTTATTGGGTTTTATTTAAACATGAGGATATTTAATCAATGATGTAACATGATGTTTAGGGTTTCAATGAATGTATAGTTGTGAAAAAGATGTTTGTAATCAATTTTGAATATGGATTTCGTGCTAGTCTGGTGATATACTTTCATGATTTTTCTAGTAAGTTCAAGATATGCTCTATCATGGAGGAATCCTTTGAATCATCATCGGATGAGGATCATACAACACAACAGGTCAAGATATGGCGGATAGGACTTCACCCAAAGGGTAGAGTAAGTCATCCTAAAAATCTATCTACTAGAGGGAAACATTGGAAATAAATTCTTGATTTGATATGGGAAATATATCTCTTGTTTGAACTACCCTCCCCCTTGTATGTTTGTTTTCCTTATTAATAAATTTGGAGTCATGGATTTTTTCTCCAAATCCATAACTGAGAAACTATAATATAGATATATAAAATATATATAAATGCATTTGGGGTATTTTTTGGTCTATCCCTATGGGGGGTTATAGACTGGGCTAACCTTGGCGTGTGAGTGCAGTGTGTGTATGTTTGATTTAATTGTATCCTTGACCACCAATTAGAATATAATTATATAATTATATATAATTATGTAAATATATATAAATATATAAATATATACAAACATTTATTATTATATGCAAATATTTATAAATATATTTATTTATAATTATAATTATAAATTATCATATATATATTTATATATTTGTAAATATTTTTATATAAAAATTCATCAAATTTATATTAGTCAAAATGATTAATAGTTTATTTATATACCCTGATTAAAAATGTGTATATAATTAAAATAAATATAATATATTAATATGTTTTAAAACAATTATATAATATTGTAGGGTCTTGAAAATTCCCCCAAAGGAGAAAATACCCCACAATCACTTTGTTAAAGTAAGTATTCCTACCAGTATAGCAAGGTGAATAGACTCAAGATGAGTTTCAATCTTTAGAATAAACTTGAATAAATTCACATTTTCAAATCATTTCATGTGGCCTGCATACCATCACTGAGAAAGGTATGCGAACCAGCTGAATCACGGACCAGCTGGTACACAGACCGATCCGCGAAGTGTTGGCCCGAAAGGCGATGACCAGCAAACAAGGCCAACTATGAACCGTTTCATCGAAAGATTTGTGTGTGTGAAGACCAACCATGTACCATGTCGCGAACTCAATGATTCACAGACGAGGCAAACATGTAGGTTTCTACAAACCATTATTGTGAACCAAAGCCACCGCAAACCTCGATTGACTGAGTCTTCCACGGGTCAAGATATCTACATGGGACTTCATAAAAGGTGGCACGTGCCTGATAGATACATGTGTCTCAATGCTCTATAAAATAAGAATAGTATAAGGAAAAAAAGGAAGGCTGGGATGAAGGCTCAAATGAGACTCAGAGGTTGGAAGGAAGAGTTCGGGAGATATTTTCAACTTCAGTCTTGATTCATCAGTGAGTCCAGGACTGCAAACCACTCTCCCCATAGCTATAGCCAGCCGCAGACCATAAAACAGGGAAATTTAATAATAAAAGGAGAACGGTGAACCTAAATGGTGAAACCGAGAACCGTATGCTCCTTGCGGATGAACTTCCCGTGAAAAACAATCCTCTGGACCCTCCTTTAATATAGTTCTCTGCATAGAGCACGACTACATGAGCTGAACCCAGCACCATGTACTACATCAATACATGGATGTAATCTCAAGAGGCGTCATGAGCCACCTACCACTATGGTACGCGGTGGACTATACTCATGCCCGTGTACCGCATTGATACACAGATGACCCCTCTACCCGCATTCCACTACGGTATGCGGAGCCTCCCCCATATCACATAAGAAATCAGTGTGTGTAATGGGTGTTTTGGGTATCATTTCCTCCAGCTCCAACCTCGCCCTTCCATTATCGTCCAGTCCTCCATGGTCCCTCCACTAACTAGTCCCCCAGTATCAGGACAAAGCCTCCTTCAAAGCCACCAGAACCATATTGCCAGGCCATCGGGTGCATCAACGTGCCTCATTGATTCTACATACCCACGGTAACTGGAGTCATGATGCCCCCCCCACAATGGTCCAGGCTTCGGGAACTCCTATGGGTCTACATTCCCACGGTAACTCGGAGTCCAGCCTTGGGATTCCAACGTGGACATCCTTGCGCTTGTGATTTAGGGTGATCACTTGTTTTTCCATTCAATGAGGAATAGTGATCAATCAAAGGGGTTATGTTTTCTCCCCCTTTTACTAGGATGAAACTCCTCCCCTTCCTAGAACATGTTCAGGGGCCCTCCCACTTAGGAAATTCCCTAATATTCTGAGGAAAGGCCACATAAACTTCAATGTCATTTCACATTAAAGGTTTCATTACTCTGTTTCCTCATCCACCATTGCCCCGGCCTCTTTCGCCATGAGCTCTCCCTGCCCCACCAACAGTAGGGGAGGCATGTGAATTGTTGAATCTTTCAAACCCTCTTGTTTCTCACACCGAGCATGACCCACGTGGGCTTAGGGTTTTTCAATGATTACAACATCTGAACATCTTCTGAACTATGAGAACTCTGATTCCTGATCAAATCAGGATACGTCCGACAAGAATGTCTAAGCTCAAAAGGGTTCCCATCCAAAAGGGTCCACCCAATCATGTCTATTAAGTGGAAATATCCCACGCATAAGCCCCACACCATCTGAAATATGAAATCTGATCCCTTATCAAATCAGGATACATAGGATGCCTACCAGAAGGCCCAATCTCAAAAGGGTTCCCATTAAAAAGGGTCCACCCAGTCATGTCTGTCAAATGGGTAGCTCCCACGCATAATCCCCACACCATATGAACTATGAGAACTCTGATTCCTGATCAAATAAGGATACATAGGATGCCTACCAGAAGGCCCGAGGTCAAAGGGGTTCCCATCCAAAAGGGGTCCACCCAATCATGTCTCCTCAAATGGGCATCTCCTATGCGTAATCCCCACACAATCTGAACTACGTGGGTTCTGATTCCTCTCCCAATGATATGTAGGAAGTCCTCTGTGTTGGCCTGATCCCGAAATCATGTCACCTTCTATCCCCCATGGATGACGAGAAACTCTAGAGTGCCTTATAAAATGGACCAAGTCAGTATCACCTCTATAGCATCAAATATATATACATGCTCACAATGATCTTGAAAACCAAGGGAAACCCATGTACACACTCTTCTAGAATTAACCAAGGATTCACAAGCATATGAACATGAATTAAATCTATAAGAGTGTCCTGGAACAGGCCGCAATATTCCCCCATAAGGGTGTGGTGGGCCTGACCTCCCATCATCTTGACCAATGGAGTCCTTACGTGTCATTGGCCAAATCGTCAGCCAATGAGTGTCTGATTTTGCAAAGAAGGTCCACGAATCATGGATACCAGGGTCATTGAGAATTCTTGGCTCCACAAATAAACCCATTGGATACCATCTGAGGAATTTATATCCGAGAAGGACTAATTTCATGAGTACTCAAACCCCACGCAATTGCCCGCTGGGACTAACAGTTCTCACATGGTTAATTCAACCTTCTTTAAAAGACAATGACACTGAATTAGTAGAAAAGAAGGAATTATAAATTTGACGACATCCTATATCTATAGAAAAAGGGATGGGTGATGGTCCTCATCGTGCCATTTCTGCACCGCCCATAAACACGCCACCTCGAAGGCAGAACAAAAATGGTGAACCCGATGTGAATCCTTAACCAAGTTGGCGGTTATACCCAAATGATAAAAGACAAAATGATACTACATGTCGGACCATTTTGTTCTCCCGGGTATGTGAAAAATGAACCACCTCAGAGGTGGAACAAAAATGGTTAACCTGATGTGAATCCTTAACCAAGGTGGCGGTCTCACCTCACTCATCCCCCTTCACCCAACAGCAAAAGAAAAGGGTAAGGGGGCTAAGACGAATCGCCAGATATGCATATATTCAAAATAATGCTACTTTGATGATGTATTGTGGTATGTATGTCATATATGTATATTTCAGGTTCCCGCAGAGTGACCTTTGATCCAAATTAAATCCAAATAACCCATGCAGACATACACATCAATGATCCCATAGGCGGCTAGGGCCTCAACGAAGAGTAAGACCCCCTCACCTACCCAGTATCTTCAATGTTGGGTATCCAATACCCTGATCAAAGAGTACCATAAAAATGGTACACTCCCCATGCTGGAGGCTTCAAGGAAAGCCCTCTAGGATGTGAAGGTCCGCCAGCCACCTCTTCATCCATTGTCTACACCCCAGCACACGGTGGCTCTAGTGGTCATCTAAAATCGTTTCGAGGGCCTTTACCCAGAACATGACAACGAGTACCTACCTTACCTTATGGAGGCAGATGAATTCAATGTTGATGACTTCATCTCAGCTCTACCAGGGTCCTACTCATGGGTTCCCTCCAAAGAGCGTTGTTTCCAACAGCGAACTACTAGGGCTCCTCCTACCAAGGAGGACCTTATGCCAAGGGAACTTGCCAAAGTCCAGGAGACCCGGGCCCCTCGGCCTACCCACTAACAGAGGATAATATATAATCAGGACCATATTATCACCTTGGTTATTGAGGATAAGCTCCATCGTACTAACGTGATGGAATTCACCGGGTAGGCATATGACTATGCCCCCTTCGTTCAATCCCACCACAGAAATAGGGTGGCACAATATGAGCACATGCATGTTCCTGTTAATGCTCATCAGTCCCACCATGCAGACAGAGAAAAAAAACTACTGGAAGATGTATATATTTGTTGAACCACAAAAATCCCGCCATCCAAATAGGGCGGAACTCAGTTACACGCAGGCACAAACACCTGCTGGCGCATTTCATGCCCGCCATCTGCATAGGGTGGCAACCAAATACTAGCAGAGTCAAATTCCTGTGGATTCATACAAATATCATGATATAAATACAACATAAAAAGAGTAGATGAAAATCCCCATTTTTGAATATATGGACCACCAATCAAATACGGTGGTAACTAAAGAAGATAACCAGTGAAAGACTCGTTCCTCTATCCCAGCATAAGAGAACTTCCAGTATTTACTAGAAACTCATGGAGGACTGGAGCAGGCACAAACTCCTGCTCCGACATCAGAATGGGACTTCATACACGTTCCAGCCAAAGATTTATCTCATCAAATCCTATCAATTATGTAAGATCAGACGTTGATTCTAGACCATATCTTCCAAACATGCCAAGATATCATTGCATCGGCAGAAATGTGAGAAATCGGGCCCATGACCCGGTTTCATCGAACGGAATGACTCACTCGCAAAATGAGTTAGTCACTCCAGAGCAGTTATTCATCCCTGATCCAGTCCAAGAGGGATGATGGAAATATCCCACGACATAAAGACAACTGAATCAGGAACAAATACTCGTTCCAACCGGGGGATGCCGGTCCATCATCGTGGTTGCTCTAGGGAATGAATATATCCATGCATAAACTCAAGATGCCCATCGGCATATCCCAATTACATCAAGGGACCCAACAAGAGTGGGACTCATATATGAAGGCCATTACTAGAAGAAGCTATCCCCGATTACCCACAAGAGAGTGCCCAAAAATGATAGGTGTCAGAGGAAACCAGAAAATGAAGAGCACATACATGATCCTGCTCTCATGGAAGTTGGGGTTCTTAACACCATAAAACATATATCAACAAGGAATCAAGACCTTTTCATCCCATTACCTAATTATGTATGTGGAAGTAGTAGTTGTAAAGGTCCTCCCCAAAATATCGCTACTAGCAGCTCTGAAGGTCCTCCACAGAGAACCCACGGGGGATTACTCCATGGTTCAAGAATGATCGATCACAAGAGCCTCTCTCCTGATGCACATCGGGGTAGCACTCCCCTAGATATGAAGATCAGATAGCAAGAAGGTCCACCCCTTTCTGTTTTCTACCTTGATGGTCCTCCATATGCTATACACTACAGATATACTTCTCCCTGTAGTCAGAAAACAAGTCATGATTGTAGTCCTTTCCATTATGATAGTCATTGTGATGGAACTCCCCATAATGGAAGTTACCTTGAAGGTCCTCCCCGTAGTAATTTCAAGCTACGAGAAGGTCCTCCCCTCATTACAGTGCATCCTGAAAGCCCTCCCCAAGATGTGCACTGTAGAAATTCTCCCTGCAGCCAGGTATCAGGTAATTATGGTAGTCCTCTCCATGATGATAGTCATTACGAAGGCCCTCCCCATAATGAAAGTTGTTGTCAAGGTCCTCCCATTATTGAAATCAAGAAGAAATAAGGTCCTCCTTTGGATATAGCCTGCCCTGAAGGTCATACCCAGGGTATGGGCCGCAAAGACATTTCTTATGGTCGGGAATCAGGTTACAATAGTATCCCTCTCCATTACAGCACCAATTTCGGAGGTCCTCCCCATGATCAAAACTCATACTAGAAAGAAGGTCCTCCCCTTGCCAAAACAAATGTGATAAATCCCTCCTGTGTTGAGGTGCTTGAAAAAGAGTCATACACATCATGCACTTAGTCTATAATGAGTGATATTCTTTCTCAACTAGAGGATGGCCCGGGGCCACGCTCATCTTCTGAGCCACCCCCGTGGTGTCCACAAATCAATAAGGCTCCCACTAACCCAGTGTCTTGGAATGAAATCATTAAGAAGCAGTTGAGTTGTTCATATCAAGTACAGGAGCCTCTGGAAGAACAACAACAAGATATGTTTCTTGTGAAAAGACAACTAGGTATGGATAATATTCTGGTGATGTATTGGCCCATGGCCACTTCTCACTTCGACATACCAGGAGAGTTGTCTAGGGAATGCATGCAGGACATTTGCCACAATATATGAACGAACCTCCATCAGCTAAAACAAAAAATCCCTTCCCTATAAAGGGTATGTGGACCACGTCAATAAAATAGGGGAGCTTCACCATCTAATTGACCTGGAATACCTCCCATCCGCAAGGCAGACACAGTCAGAAAGTAAAGAGAAAAACATTGAATTTTCCTGCCTCCATGCAATGCATAAATTGTTTCCCCTCATTGGAAACACCCCGGCTGGAGTTCACATTCAGGGGTGGGAGAGCATGGAGCTTTTCACTTCACCCCACGTCCAGTCCAGCAGGCCCCCTTGGAAATGACATCCTATAATTCCATCACCCAAACGTAGTAGTCAAGTAAAACCCATACTTAGGAAAGATTCTATGCTCAACAAAAGTTGGCCTGGATTAAGTCTCAAAAGCGTTAGGGTCAAAGGGATTAAGTCATCGGAAAACTTCTGATTCAAGGAACCAGGAACATCCAGCCGGTTTCCCGCTTAAGGGAATCCAACCAGCAGACAGTACCCATGTCTTCAAAAGACCATAGGCTCTATGAAGATCCAATTCCACATTCATATTACACCCACGTGAGAGTACATGAAATTGAAAGTGTGTAAATAGAGGTAGTTACCGCGGCGATATGGGAACAAACCCAGCCCATAGGGTTGGGGGAATTTTTAAATCAAAATTCCCCATAAAACCAACAAATCTGGTTCATATTTCATTAATGGAAGAATGGGAACAACCCCAACCCACAGGGTTGGGGTCATTTTTACCTAAAATCCCCACATAGTGGATGTCTATCTTCCACCGTCTAAGAAGAACCATGGACAAAGGGGTTACCTGATCCACCCCTTCTTGTGGTTTTCACCCTTTGAGACAAAGGTATGTTATGAGGTCAGATAATCCCTCCCTTTGGGTCTATATTTACCAAGAATCCTGAAGAATAATTCAAAATGGGAAATGAAGGTCCAATAAAGGGCGCAGGAAGCCTTCCTACCATTGGGCACCAGGTACACCACCCCTAATGTGATATGCCTCAGTGAACATGGTAAACATCAACCCCACAGATCTCACATGAAATAGAATAGATTGAGATGACTTGAATGAAGATGGTTCTCTCTCAATGGACTCCCATAACAAGCATGACGGTGTGCATACTCGGAACCAGAGAGAGGCCCTAAACCTGGGTTCCCCCTTAGCTAATTTATCATTACCTCCCCCGCGAAACTCCAACAAGGAGAAAAATAAATCCAAGGTCTTCTATGACCCACCTCATCCTCCCCATGAGAATGCTTCTCTCACCTATGAGGAAAGGTTCACCAAGCAAGATTAATAAATGAAAGAGTCCAGGTGAGTTGACACCGAGCTATGTCGATGGAGCTATCTCGCCGGATGTGTTCCCCCTATAGAACATCAGCAGTTTCCCCTAGAAGACATGTCCATGCCACAGGCACTCATCCCGATGAATGAAGTCATGTTCGGAGGTCTGTTCAACCCAAACCCATAAAGAACATCAATATTTCTCCCTGCTAGGAAGGGAGTCGGAATATATCTAGGAAAACCCACAAATGGTTCCCCTGGCTGGGTATCAACCCCAAATTCCAGCAACGCTGGCACGCCTAGTCTTGGACCCTGTCGCGCCATATCAAGGTCAATCCCAACAGGATATGCATCATGGGATCTTAAACATCGTCGAGCAATTAACACCGTGACTATAATCCATGGAATGGTGGCATGCTCCGATATAGCCAAAGTGCAAACCCTACCCTGGGTGGGTGAGAAATGTTCCACCACCACCAAACTTCAGGAGCCCCGTATTCCCAGTATTCAATGTCTTGGGGGATCTGGAACAACATTTTATGCACTATGCCTCTTACTATGACCCCATTATGGGCACTCCAGAGCAGCAAGAATCCATAAAACTTAGGTGCTTCATACGAACCCTGTAGGGCTTGGCTTTCATATAGTATACTAGCCTGCAAGCTAACTCAATCACAGGATGGGTGGACCTCCAGTGACATTTTCTCTTCCAGTTCAGTTCGGCACTGCCCAAGAAAATATTCAGTGACCTCATGAACTGCAAGTAGTGATAGAATGAGAGGGTCTCATACTTCATTTCCAGATGGAAAGGTCTAATATATTCCCTAATCTATCCACTCCCTAAGGATGAGATGCTCGCCATGTGAATCGATAACCTTTGGGGTGAATTGTGAACGCTACTCATCCCAGTGAATTACACGAGTGGGTTTCAAGATTTATCTTCCATTACTCAAAGGATAGAATACTTCTTGTAAATTACTAAACCTAAGTCCCGAGTGGCCCCAACAGCCCCAAGGAAAAGAACAAGAAAGGCTGAAGTGGCTTCTGTCATGCTTAAGCTACCCCCGACACCGGCTCTAATCATAAGGCCTCCACCTAACCATGCAGAACCCCTTGGATGCCAACAGTCACCCCCACCCTGGAAATACAAGTGATGGGGTGATAAAAGAAATCAGTTTTAGGAATGATGAAATAAATTTTACTCATTCTAAGACGACCAGGTTTGTGGCTATATTATAGCTACCATGAATTGCAATCTACTCCAACTACCAGAGCCAAGGAAATCTGATGATGTGGGTCTTGATGAATGTCCAAATTAATATCCCTATCACCAAATACTAGGACACACCATCCAAGAATGCTTTGTTTTCAAGGAAATTCTAAAAAAATGGTGGATTCTGGGCAAGTCAACTTGGGCCTGTCACTAGCACAAGTGGCGTATGTTTCCACCTTAGACTCAAGAGAGGAAGAGGAGTGAAATGTAGTCTCCAGTAAGAAAGAGAAAAATTTCGACAATTAGATGACCTAGAAGACCATTAACTGAGTCCATGGCATCTTCCAGGTGCAGTTGAAACAACCAACTGTACCCCCAAAAGCTCCTAATATAGCACAACCATCCTCCTTGGCCCCATAGTCCTCCAAAGGCCAGAAGGGAAGAAATCAAGAGTAAGAATATGAACTGACACCAGAGACAAAGTTAGTGTTGAAACTTTTGTATTTCATGCCAATAGTCTTGGTTCAACAGGAACTGCCCCGCTAAATGGTTCAACTGGCACTGCCCCACCCCACCAAACAGTTCAACGGGAACCGCCCCGCCAAACAGCACCATCAAAAGGAGACAGTCAGATAGAAACATTGTCAGATCAAGAACTAATCTTCGGCTCCATTAATTTCATTCACTTGATGGACCCCTTATCTAATGAAGACTATTTCCATGAACCTGAATTCACTATGCCCAACTAGAGAGCCCGGAAAAGAGGCCACATAGACTACATGTTTCTTGGAAGGAATGATCATGGAAGAAGTCAAATTCTCAGCCATGCCACAAGTCAAACTATTTACATTGTATAAGCTCAAAGAAGGAACCTCTGACTAACACAACTAGAACCATATTGCTCCTTCACCCCAGTCAAAAGAAATATAGGACCAGTTATCCTGAAGTATCCATCATGAGAAGAACAAGTACCGAACCGCCCATGGTATACAAGCGGACCAGTTTGGCCAAACATGGAAAGGACGGTAGCACCTCCGACCCCTATTATAGAGGCTGAACCATCTATTTCCAAAGATAAAACCCCTAAAGTGTCTAAATAAGATCAACCCTGAGCTAGGAAGTGCCAAAATTTAGAGAAGAAGTATGATATTTTAAAGCATATGGCTTCAGTACTAGAAAAGATATCAATCCTAGATGCATTAAGTCTGTCGGCAGATCTCATGGAGGCACTTGTCAAATCCTTGATAAGTCCCAAAGAGTTTGAGGCTAAAGTTGTAGCAGCCGAAGTCTACCATATGGAGACCAGTCCTGAAGAATTTTATGCCTTCATCTCCTTCATAGATAGGGATGAATATTCCATGATGCATAGGAACATTAACCCCTATATGTGTCTGGAAGGATTAGTGGAATTTATGTTCGGAGGATCTTCATCGATAACAACTCTAGAGTTAACCTCCTCCTGTTGCGAAAGCTTTGACTGGGGTTTTATGAAGACAACTTGACACCTTGCACTACAACTCTTATAGGATACAAAAAAAGTGAGCAGAAACCATTGAGATGAATCAAGATTAAAACTTGACTCAGAAATCTCATATCAGATTCTGAGTTCTTGGTGGTGCGGCAAAGTATGGCCTTCAACGTCCTATTAGGGAGGCCTTGGCTACATCAGCACGCTAAAATTACATCCTCGTACCATCAATTCATCAAGTATTTCACTAATCAGAAAAATGGGATGTTGCACGCCTATAAATCTCCATTTGAGTCTTTTGAGTTGCATTATATCGACACAAGGTTCTATGAATTGGGTGAAAATTATCTTTTGTATAGTGACATTGATTGGATCAATGCCTCGAATGGATTGGATATGGCTCCCACTGATCCCCTCCAGAAACTTGGGGAAGAGTATGTACTACCCATTAACTAGGTTGAATGCATAAGCACAAGTCCAGATGCAGACTTAGTTGTCTACATGGTCTCTATTACAACCATTGAGACCAAGAACATGAAAGATCAGGCTGACTCCCATGATGTCAGGAAAATATCTATCAAAAGTTCTTTCAGACCATCCTCAGGACATCAAATTTCCCTTGTCGTACACACTAATGTAAAAGATGATTTCTTACCCAACATTGGATAGTTCGTCTCAAAAATACTTTCTCCATCAGAAGAGTAAGATGATGGAGATAATGAATAAGAAGAGGAAGAGGAAGACCTCAATGATTCCCCTCCTACATTCAAATAAGATTTCTCCACCATAATTGATGAAATTAAGGAGATAAATTTGGGCACCAAAAATTACCTTTGGACCACTCTAATAAGTGTGTCCATGCCTGTCGAGGAATAAGAGGCATACACCTCCTACCTAAAAAATAATCGAGATGTGTTTGCTCGGAACTACACCAAAATGCCAGGCCTCGATCCTAAGGTCACCACCCATCATCTGGGCTTACCAAAATATCATTGGGGCTATAAGTAGGAAGCCATAAGGATCCACCTAAAACATGCTGCCAAAATAGAGTCTAAAGTCGACAAGATAATCAAAGCCGACTTCTTATGGGAGGTCCAATATCTGGTCTGGATAGAAAACATAGTCCTTGTCAAAAAGAAGAATGGCTAGATTAGAATCTGTATTGCCTTTAGGGACCTTATTCAGCATTTCCCAAAAGACAATTTACCAGTCTTGATCACAGAATTGTTGATCGATGTGATAGCCGGATACGAATCCCTCTCTTTCATGGATGGCTATTCTGGATACAACCCGATCCGAATGGCCCAGGAGATGAAGAAGATACCACTTTTAGGGCCCCTCATGGGGTGTTATGTTATAAATTAATGCCCTTTGGCCTAAAGAATGTCGACACCACATATCATCATTCCATGCATCACATCTTCAAGCCCTTCTTGGGAAGATTCATCGAGTGTAATTTCAATGATCTGGTGGTTAAATCACGACAATTCTCAAACCACCTGGCTGATCTTGAAACTATCTTTAACAAATTGAGATAACACATCTTAATGTTGAATCTTCTTAAATGTGCCTTCAGTGTTACCTCAGGAAAATTCCTCAGCTTCTTCATACACCATCCTAGCATCGAAGTCAACCTTGAGAAGACAAAATCATTACTTGGCATGTCCCCACCTCGCAACCTCACTGAATTGAGAGGTCTCTAGGGTCACCTCTCCTAAATTCAGTGCTTCATAGCTAACTTGGAAGGTAAATGTTTACCTTTCACCAGGATCATGAATAAAGGAGTTATGTATGAGTGGGATAACAATTTTCAAGAAGAGTTTTGAAATTTTAAAAGATATCTCATAAGATCACCGGTTCTCATGCATCCAGTTGAGGGGAGACCACTCATTTTATACATAACCACCCTAGAATAGTCATTAGGTTCCTTCCTCACTTATAAGAATGATGTTGGCAGAAATAATAGCCTCTACTACCTCATTCAGACAATGATCGATGCTCAAACTCAGTATTCAAAAATCGAGATGAACTGATTAGCCCTAATCTTCACAGTTCCGAAGCTCAGAAATTACCTGAAGCACCATAAGGTCCACCAAGTCTCTCACTACAACCCACTCAATTATATCCTCAATCTTCCCATGCTAAATTGTTGCCTATCATGATGGGCGGTCATCCTATGATAGTTATACATATGGTATGTGACTCGGAAGGCCATTAAAGGTCAGGTGTTAGAAGAATTCTTGGCTGAGTACCCCTCAGAGGAAACAAAACCATTGTATGCTGAAATTCTGGATGAAGAAGTGTTTTCCTTCCAGGAGGACCCCCATATGTGGGAAATTTACTTCGATGGTGCTTCCTGAAGCCTAACGGGAAAAGGATGGAGTATCCCATGCTCAACAAAGTGGGGCTGGGAGTTATACTCATATATCCCAAAAATGTTGTCTTTCCTTACTCATTCCTTCTTTCAAAAGGGTGTATGAACAATGAAGTAGAGTATTAGGCCCTAATTGTAGGCCTAGAACTGAAACTTCAGGTGAAAATCAAACACCTAAAAATAAAGGGTGACTTGGAGCTAGTCATCAAATAGGTCCACAATGACTATGCTATCAAAAAACATAAGTATTGGTTCCCTTGATGAACCATGTTCGAGCATTGATAGCATAATTTTCCATCAAAACCAGTATTGAATTATGTCCCCCGATCATAGAATGCTCAAGTCAACACTTTGGAAAGTGCAGCCATAGCCTTGGCCGATCCAGAACAGGATGAAATAGTCATTAACATTGCTCACTGCTGGATGGTCTTACCATTAATCCAGATCGATACGGATGAAACAGATGAAATTATCCCCATCTCTGAACCTTATGGTCATATCACTAGCTGGATGACACCCATTACAAATTACCTTTGGAATGGGGAACTCCCACTAGATAGGGCTGGAAGGGAACAAGTTTGAAGATGGGTAGTCAATTTTACCTTGCATAATGGGGTAAACCAAGAAAAGGTCCTCTATAAACGTGGCCTTAACAGAGTCCTTCTCAGGTCCACTTATGGAGAATAGACTGTTGTCGTAATGAAATAAGTTCACGCCAGAGCTTGTAGACCATATCAGTCGGTGACCAAGCTCTCTCTCCAAATTCAATGGCTTGGGTATTACTATCCCACTATGATACAAGATTTTGATATATTCACTAAGAAGTGTCATTCCTGCCAAGTTCATACCAATTTCATACACCAACCCTTGGAATTACTTCACACATCCAAGTACATCTGTCTATTCGTCTCCTGGGGATCAATGTTGTGGGACCATATCCTCCCGCTACAGCCAGACAATTCAATTTCATACTCATAGCGACCGAATTCTTTTCTAAATGGGTCAAACCCATACCCTTTAAGGAAGTCGGGGAGAAAAACAACATCAGCTTTGTGAAGGCTAACATCATCACCAAGTTTGGTGTCCCACATAAAATCTTGATGGAAAACGACACCAACTACTACTCTGCTGAGCTGGACAAGCTATACCAAGAGTATGGAATCAAAGCCAATTGGGAATCCCTCTACCATGTAGAAGCCAATGGGAAGATAGAGGCTTTCAATAAGACCCTATACAACATACTTTAAAAGATAGTAAATAAGGATAATAAATTGCGGCCAGATAAGCTCATTCATGCTTTGTGGGCTTACCGGACCATGACCTGCACTGCCACCCGGGCAACCCCATACTCACTTGTATATGGGGAAGAGGTAGTTTTGCCTATCAAAATCTAAGTTCCATCACTTAATGTGGCCATTTGTGATCAACTGTCCATGGACGAGAAATCCCAGAGATAGTTTGTTGAATTGGAGCAGCTAGATGAGAAAATTTTGCACACTTTGCACTATTTGGAAATCTACCAAAACCAGATCACATGAGCCTTTAATAAAATGGTTCTCCTTTGCTCTTTCCTAAAAGGATAAATGGTTTTAGGCCTTAGAAATTCGATGATACATGGGAAGAATCCCCCAAAGATTGAACTAACATGGTAAGGACCATATGTCATACATAGGGTCTATTCCAATGGAGCATACACCCTGATATTAATGGAAGGATAGCTCATCATGGCTCCCAAAAACACTAAGTTATTGAAGAAATAATTCACATAAAAATGCTCCAAATTTCATAGGTCCAATCTCTACAACCCTAAACTATGATTCATTAAAGAATTCCTTAACATAAAGGTCCATGATCTATGACCCTAAACTATGAGTCATTAAAGAATGCCTCAATATAAATGTCCTATCTCTATGACCATAAACTTTGATTGATTAAAGAGTGCCTCAACATAAAGGTCCAAGCTCTATGACCCTAAACTATGTGTCATTAAAGAATGCCTCAAAATAAAGGTCCAAGATCTATGACCCTAAACTATGAGTCATTAAAGAATGCCTCAGTATAAAGGTCCAAGCTCTATGACGCTAAACTATGAGTCATTAAATAATGCCTCAACATAAAGGTCCAAACTCTACGACCCTAAACTATGATTCATTAAATAATGCCTCAATATAAAGGTCCAAGCTCTACAAACCAAAACTATGAGTCATTAAATAATGCCTCAACAAAAAGTTCCAAGCTCTGAGACCAAAAACTATGAGTTAAAAATGCTTTAATGTTGTGGTCCAAGATCTAAGACCTTAAACTATGAGTTAAAAACGCTCCAATGTTGTGTTCCAAGCTCTATGACCCTAAACTATGAGTAAGAATTCTATAAATGTCATAGTCCAAGCTCTAAGACCTTAAACTATGAGTAAAAATATAAAAATTCCCTTTATATTATGTTCCAAACTGTAAGACCTTAAACTATGAGTGATAATACAGTAAAAATTCCCTTTACTTTCGTGGTCCAAACTCTAAGACCTTAAAGTATGAGTGATAATAAATGAGTAAAAAAATGCACCCCGTGTTATGGTCCAAAATCTAAGACCTTAAACTATGAGTCATCATCCTTTTAACAGGATGTTAAACTGTATTGAACTCATCCCTAAAACATGACAATAAAATGTGACTCATGTCCTCACCGTAGGACGTTAAACTACATGACATAAAATGTCATAATTGCGTGATAATAAACTGCATGATCACTTACAGAACTAAGTACAGCTTGATTCCTATCCTCGTAGGATATTTAGTGATGCCTTGATCCTCGATCTTGTCCCAGCCCCACTAGGAAAGAAAAATAAAATACCCCCATCATATTATTTACCTATTCACGTTTGTGAAGGAGTCTCTGTGACTACTCCTTGTTTCTCACATCGAGTATAACTTATGTGAGATTAGGAAAAGTGGTGAGGATTCTCTTAATAAAATAAATCGTAGGTTAATATGGTAGGCATGGCATCCATATCAAGTGAAACCAAAATTCCCTCACATGTCCTCACGCATGGACAGAGCCAAATCGGTGTCGGGTATATACAGAACTATGTATGGCTTGATTCCTACCCTCACAGCATGCATAGTGAGGCCTCGATATTTGATCCCAGCCTAGCCATCATCATTATAAAAAAAATACCCTCAAGTTTCCATAACACATAGTGAAAACACTCGTAGGGAACATTCAAAACTATATATGGCTTGATTCATTCCCTCGTAGGATATGTAGTAACGCTCAGATTTGGCATCCCCGCCCAGCCACTAGAAAAAATGCCCCTTTCCCCCGTGCATAGGTCATACTTATACGGGGAGTCCATGACAGGCTCTATCACATGACAATAAAAATACAAAATTCTTCAAGATTTATGTGTGGCTCAGTTCTCGGTATTATGAGATTCTGCACATGCCTCTTAGTCCTGAGAAGTCAAAAGATCCTGCTTCCCCCTATACATATGGGTCAGACCTATGTGGAAGCTCCAAGTAGTTCATAGTTAATCATGTTCTGGGTATTCTCATAGTCCCAGGCATATATTTGCCATTTTTTAGACTCCATACCTCGGGAAATCTTGGATCCCCATAATCATTCAAGGCCATCTGAGATAGAAGGCTAGTGTCATGCAAACACCTTTGATTGACTATGCACATCATTATCCAGTGGCTATGCATATGTTTCCCACAAAAATGGAAGTTAATCAAAAGGAAATATTTTTTCTAGGAGAGTCCTCTCCGACCTCAGTACACCCAACAACTTCCAAGCCCCATGTCATCCCTCTTGATTCAAGTTTCCCTTGGGACTATGGTTTACACATTATATCATCTGTCAAAGTAATTCCGAAATATCCTGATTGTAATTATCCTAAAACTATTAAAGTTATTTATGAAAATATAATCGTCTTTGTTGTATGACTCTAAATTTCATAGTATCTCATCCTCGTTGCATGACTCTAAACTACATATCATCACATCCTCACCGCATGGTGTTAAACTGCAAGGCCAAAATCATCCTTGTTGTACGACATTAAACTTCATAAAAATGTTTTAGGCCCAAAAGTTCCCTCTAATGATTCTTTTTGTATTCCTAATCAAGGACACAGAATCCTTTTAATCCATTGTTTCTCACACCAAGAATAGATCACGTGAGATTAGGGATTTTAGAGAGAGATCCATAGTGGAATTAAGGAAAAACAATCCAGGAATTTATTCCTAGAAACATGACCCTAAAAGGCATGTTATGGTTCCATCCCCCAAGAGGAACCCCACGTTCTGGCCATGTGTCGTTAAATAACCAGGTATCCTAAAGATGGAGTGAATACCTCACCCTGCGTATGAGTCAGATCTACATAACGGACACCTAATTCCCTAAGTAAATTATAGCCTAAATTTTCACAATATGTCTGGATACACTCCTACTACACCCTAGACTCCATGCTATGAGCAATATTAGATCCCCTAATCGCTTAAGGCCATCTGAGATAGAAGGCTAGTGTCATGCGAACACCTTTGTTTGACTATGAATATCATTCCCCAGTGGATCTTCATATGTTGCCCACAAAAATGGACATCAATCAAAGGAAAATTCATCCCTAGGAGAGTCCTCTCCTATATCAGTATAACCAATGGCTTCCAAGCCCCATGTCATCCCTTCTGATTCAAGGGCCCTAAAATTCATGGTTTACATTTTCCTCATTACACACATCCTGGGTATATCGGAACATATGTGCTTGATTCATCTCTAGTCTCTGTTGATGTTTCTAAAGATATTCCATCTCTACACGTGAAGTTGATCCATGTACAAAAGAAGAGTACCCCCACTCATTTTTGAGTTTCCCCAAAGAAGATCAGTTAAAATGCCTCCTTTTGTGTTTAGAAGCAACCCTTATTGACAGTCACATACTATATTTAGAAAGTTCCCAATCTCCATAATCATTCCAGGCCATTTGAAATGGAAGGTCGGTGTCCCACAGGAACCTTTGATGGACTATGCATATTATGCCCCGGTGGCTCTGCATATTTTGCACACAAAAATGGATGTCAAACAAAGGAAAATTCATCCCCAGGAGAGTCCTATATAAATTACATATGCTCAAATGACATCCATGTCTTATCACACCCTTGGATTTGGAGAACTTCTGGATAATGTCTTGTGTACCTCCTTCTTTCCAAGTGCTCCTGACATAAAAAAAATACTCTTAACTGAACTAACCACTCACTAGCTCTCCCTCATGCAAGTAAGAACCATGCAAGAACAGTTGCCTACACAAAGATGATATGAATGTCCCTAATGTGTCAAATAGTGTTACTCAATTTAACCACTCACTATGGATCCCAAATATCAAAATAAATTGAAGATGTTGAAAACCCCACTAGGCCATCGGAAATGGAAGGTCAATGTCCCACGGACACCTTTTATTAACTATGCACATTATGCCTTGGTGGCTCTGCATATGTTTCCCACAAAAATGGTCCTCAATAAAAGGAAAATTCATCCCTGGGAGAGTCATTTCCTGCCTATGTACGCCTAAAGTTTCTTCCAAGCCTCATGCATGTCCAGATCTCATAAGTTTAGGGTTAAGAAAAATCCCCCATCAATGTTTGAAGAATATTAGAACATTCTCAGTTAACGGTCCTGAGTCAGGTCCCTACCCCATTATGTTTGGTCAAATATATTCAACCTAAAACATTAGTAATAAATTTGGTTGGAAGAACTATGAACTGCTAGTAAAATAGATTCCATACTTTATAGAGAATTTTTTTTTTCCAAATTCACCTCTGGGAAAAATTCAAGTATCAGTTCGTTAAAAGAAAAAGAGAAAAAAATATTGAGCCATCAGAAAAGGCATAAATCATGAAAACCACAAAGGTTGACCTAAGAAAAAGCCAAGTTGTGCCTGCTAAGCCTATACCAAGCAATATTAGGAAAAAATTAGGGTAACAGAAAAAGAGACACAATAGTTCGGGGGCTTTTCCATGAAACCCCAGCAATAGTCGAGCTATACTCATTGAGTCCTGTAGCTCAGAAAAAAAATTAAAGCCCGATTAGGTTATTTAAGTTTACTAATTTCAAAACATGTTTTTAGATTAATTATTGATTGAAATTATGATGACATAATAGGAAAATTCAAATAGAGGGAATTTAGAGGCAAATCAGTTCTATCTTATTCCACAAAAACATATGGTGGGCATCCATAGCCTAGAGCCTCTCCTTGTGAGTAAGAAAAGATCATTACAGGAGATGTTTGGCAGAGTCACAAAGTAGCATCCACAATTAGTGAGACTCTTCAATGGATTAGTGAAGCTTCAATAAATTCATAGTCTTTGCCTCTACACTGGCTCGTAGTGCCTCTACTTCCCTCATGGCTTGGAGTCCAGTTCTCTCTCCCTCCTGCATTTTCCATAGCCCCTCCTCAACGGAAGCTATGGCCCGGGCCCACTCCTATTTGAGCTGCTCCAGTTTTTGGCTTTGTTGATCCACTTCCTAGTCAAGTTTCTTAATCAAAGAATCTTTCTTCATGTGTTCTTTTTTAATCTTTTCAATTTTCCCATCATGAGTGACAACTTCATCAATAATAATTTTCCATGTAGGATCAAGATAATCCATCGACTCTCCCACAAAGATTCGAGATTCAAGTGCACCCATTGCTTCCCAATCAGAAACAACTTTCCTTACTATATCATAGATTTCAAGATAGTTAAATCCACCAAAACATAGGACTACAAACTGGTAGTGTAACTTTGGAAATTTTACTGGAATCTCTTCCGATGGAGTCTGGGAGATTAATCCTGAAATGTTCATCCATGATTTTTTCTGAGTGGGATGAAAATTTATTAGTCTCTCTAAATCTATCTCAAAATCACTCCCTAACAATGAAATATAGTCAGGAATGAACATCACCGGAGAGGGGATTGACTCGACAGCTATAGTATGTATTGACCCTACAACAGATTCATCTCTGTTAATTATAATAGATGACAAAGTAGGGTGCCTGTCATTGCCAAAGCTTGTGGTTGTGATTCTGGGGATAGAGGGGAAACTTCAGTACCTCCCACCCCCACAGTGGTACCTCTATCTAAAATAGGTGATGTTGCATCTTCAATCATTAATGGTGCCTCATAGATATGCGGGAAGGATAAAGATTCAGGTCCATACTCGGCTGAAACAGTACCCCACAAGGCAGCCTTCAAAAGGTTTTCAGTTAACATGAGGCATGAAGGGATGTTCAGTTCAGATAAGGATACTGTTCTTAGAATCCTGAGGGTAGAAAACATAACCCATCTCATAATTAGCAAAAAGGGCACAATAGCCTGCTCAAAGTTTTTGGGGACAAAATATCATCCTCCCCGATTATGACTCCACCAGAGTCACCATGTGTAGAAAAAAAATTAGTCTCTAAAGTGGGTCCCTCTATAGGGACAAGATCCACTCGATCGATATTGAGTGGCTCCTCGATATTTGAAACCCCTCCAAGATCCAGCAAGGCATGGGGCTCATCATTGGACTCATCCCCTATCGTAAAGGCCACCCTGTCTCTCCCCATGGGAGTCGGCATGACATGGTCAAGTGAGCCGCCAACTTCTGAATGTTCTTCCATTATTGGGATAGAGATTGTTTGAGTGGGGGAAGGCACACACAATGGGTCAGAAACAACCTGGGTATCTTCAAATGGCCCTACTTACCTGTTTCGATCAACCGCGAAAGATGGAGACCCTTCCTCTACCCTCAAAGGGACAGGAGATATAGATGCATGAGGGGTCGTCGTCTGGTCACCAATAGTCCATGCATCAAAGTACATATATGTACTAGTGATTTGAAAAGATAAGGGTACTAGGTTCAATCATCAGATAAACAAACAATTACTGGTGATCCCCCATCGAATACACAGGGACAGTTGAGAGGCTTGCTTGTGTTTCTTTGGCTTCTAGGGGGATGACTCCTGAATAAGATCACCCAAAGGAATTGGAGGAAATGCCCTAGAATGATCTGCAAGAACTGCTTCCATATGTTCTTGGTCTCTAGGGGGTCCTTCCACAGTACCCCCTATCATTGATGGGTTGTACTCCCCAGCTGCAGTACCTCCGAGAGAATAAGTTGGGGAAAAATCCATCTCCCGAGATCCTATAGGCCCCGGAAAAATAAAAAAAATAGAGAGACAAAAATGAAATCGGGACATGTTTAGCATCTCCAAGATAAAGGAATTTAAGGTTGGAGGGTGCAGATAAAACCTCCCCCATTGTTCGTGGGAATACTGCCATCAATGTCACACGATCCAACCAGTAACACCTGTCCATAGGAGCATGAATACATCTATCCATATCAGACAAGTAAGTTGTCTCCTCATCAGGCTCTTCATTGGATCACATATATGTAGGATAGATGGCTCCCCCAAAACCTAGTATATCAAAGTGATCCCTCTAAAAAAGCTTTCATATATCTTCATTTGAAGCACTCATCCTTATTTCATCTCAGGCTCTCCAAGCCTTGGGAAATGCAGTTGCAATTGGGATGACTAGCACTGGAAGGATGGTGCAATGAAGCAGGGTGGCTTTTGACAGTAGTAAACATTTCATGGGCGTCTCTATAGACTCAAGACTCTGAGAAGAGGATCATTTATGTGATGATGGAGTCAAGAAAGAACCTTTTTCTATGGCAGACGCAGTAGGTGAGCCAACGACATTGTCATCCTTGTCAATAGTTTCCAGTTGCAGCATGGCAAGTACCCGATGTGAGTACTTACGATGTCCACTTTGAGAGTGGATGAGGATTTCTAGGTCTTTAAGATAGCAACCCACCTTATCTGGACCCTCATCAAAATAAATTTCAATTAGTGCTGACACATATCAAATTTTTGTAAGGGTCAATTCCCTAGTCTAGAAGAGCTACCATAAATCACTAGGGGATCAATCATGGGAAGATGGATGACCTTTCAAAAGGTCCCATTGCCTCCATGCCACTATAAAATCAGCCTTGGAAGGAATGGATGATGGACTCCTAGCAACATCTCTAGCATCTTTTTCAACTGCCCATGAGGTCATAACCCCATCTTTCATAACTTTCTTGGGGTGGGGAGTAAACAAGCCTTCGGAGGACTTTTCCCAATCGAAGGGGTTCCACAACTCATTTTTCCTTACCCTTTCCTTTCACCTTGGAAGCCTTGGAAGTTGTCACAATTGGCAACATTTTGGCCAATTGGACATCGGGATATGACTTAACCCAGGCCTCATCATAATTCTTAGTAAGTAAGGGTACCAAATCCACCGAATCTGGAAGTCTATCCTAGCTCTGGGTGTCCTCCTGAGTGAAAATTATCCATAGTTGGAGAGATATCATTAGATGTTTCTCCTAGAGATAATTGTTAAGAGAGGGAGGACACAAATTCTGAACACAGTTGAATTGTCGACTAAATATTAAGGGTGCATAACCCTTGCAAATAATTTCCCCTCAGATACGGGAAACCAGGACTCCTCCTCGCATAGATAATAACTAACCTCAGTTTATGAAGTCTTAAGATGAATTTTTTTTAATAATACCATTGGGGATTCATAAGGGTGGTAAGATAAATGTTCATAAACATTGAGAAAATCCATTAAGTCATGCTCATTCTTTTCAGTTCTCCCCTCTTACTTATCCTGTGAAGCCCAAGCTGCTGGCATGACCCCGCTGGTGCTCTAAAGGTATGGTCGGATGGTAGATTGTGGAATTTATAGGGATTTGATGAAGTAATAACCCCTAATGTGAACTCCCATCCGACCCCAAAGAATTTGAAAAGGTACAATCATCTGGTAGGGTGAACCCCCTTGACTAATTCGGCCCAGCAGGTGGTATATCTTGGCAAACATAGGGATAACCAAATTGATGCAATGGTCAGTGGACAACTGAGTGGCCATGATAAAGGTTTGGCTCTCACACCACCAGATTCCTACACTATTTGGAACCACCCGCTCAGGTACATGGACAAGAAGGCCGCCAGTCAAAATAACCAATCAACTTTAGGGGTGATTCCCCATCCCCATTTCCAAAAATACCCCTCTTCTAAGGTGGGACAGTAAGTACCAGCTCTCCTTTAGGTGGATTTGGTGGGACAAGCCTTGGATCTCTGCGGATCGGGCTCGATACCATTATGCTATGAAAAATCACTAAACCATTCATCAAATGGAATGTCCTACTTCAATCAGGGATCACTTTCCTTTAGAAGTGTTTTCACTTGGGTGATGAGTTTCCTGGCCAAAATGGGGGTTCTTTCCTCATCATCCTAAACAACAGAGGGAGGAAAAAATTCATCGTACATGTCACCAACAATAGAGACTCTTGAAATCATTCGGATGTCCTAAAGGCTGATACCAACCTCCCCGTGGGTCAAATGGAAAGTGTTGGTATCTATACCCCACCTGGTTAAGAGATGTGAAATAATGGTAGCAGGATTCTGGGTGTATTTTTGAGAAACCCAAATGGCCTCATACGGTCCCACAATCTATAGTTCGGTTTTTAATTCTTCACAACTCTGGTGGACCCAAAAGGGCCACCCATAGTCTAATCCAAATGAGCCTCTAGGATGAAGGTCCCATCGAGATGACCAACCACGCTTCTCATTCGCAATAGCCTTCTTCATTATGCACAGGTAACATTGTTTCATCTGATCAGGCATTCATTGCACCCCCTCTAAGGTTTGAGGTGCATAATGCAGCAAAGGCTGGGAAGTAGTATCTCTCTAAAGGTACCTCCCCTTGGAAGATATCAAGGCCTTAAGAATAGAAGTAATAAATATCCAGGAATTGGTCTGATCAATCGGGTTTGGCACCGGGATCATTGTGTCAGACAAAAGGCCAAACCCGTAAGAAGGAAGCATGTCCGATACCGGGTACACCCATTGACCCATTGTGAGTAGATTCACAAGGGATTGGTGAAATGGAATGAACAAGGTTTTTTCATCAACCAAATCCTCCATATCCTTCGATCTTTCATTGGTAGTAGAAAGAGGGGCAACAATAATATCCTCTGAATGAGCAGTGATGTCAGAAGCAGACTGTGAATCAGTCATTGTAGCCTGTACAGGAAGATCCAGAAGCCAATGAAAAGTCAGTCCAATAAAAATTATTGGATAAAGGATATAGAAAGATGGCTAAAGGACATAAAATATGTCTAAGAAAGGCTCTTTATACTATTCTTTGAAATGGAACACGGAAGGAACATTATTCATACAACACGACATGGAAAATACCCTACTTAGAGCTACAGTACGTGGAGGCCTTTCACTGCATACAACCATGGTACGCGAAGGAGCCACAAGGTGATGTCTCGCAAACCACTAGCTGGTGAACAAAATGATTCGTTGATAGAAGAAACTGCAAACCCAGACCTTGGTTAAGTTTATGTTCAAAAGTTTCATATTAAATTTTTATGTTTGGGTTAATAGTTTTTAAAGTTTGGTTCACCGATCCAAGTTTGATATATGGATGAGAAACCACGTAGAATCCTCCTACGGGTAGACTGGGATTTAACTTGATGATTCTACAGCAACATTCGTGAAGACCAAAATATGGTACGTGGATGGGTAAATGGTAAAAAGTGTGGTTTTTGGAACATACAAAGCAGTTCGTGAGTATGATTTTCACAAGAATCACGGTACGCAAGAGGAAAGGAAGTCGGAGGACGCTGAGATATCATTTTGCTGTGAAAAATGGTAAATGAAAAAAATCATGGGATCTTATATATAGGTGTGATCCCCTTCTATAGGGTCCATCTATTCTACTGTGAACCATTTCAGTTCAGGACTGCTTCTACATTAGAATAGTTCCCTTTCTGTTCCGAATGGACCCCATTCCAATGGGGGCATTTGTAGGGTCCTAAAAATTCCTCTAAAGGAGAAAATACCCCCACAATCACTTGTTAGAAGGAAGAAATTATTCTTACAAGTCTATCAAGGTGAATAGACTCAAGATGAGTTGCAATACTCATAAGAAACTTGAATAAGTTTATTTTTTCAAAGCATTACAAGTGGTCCACATACCATCACTGGGAAAGGTACATGGACCAGCCAGATCATGTACCAACAGATACATGGAGCGATCCAAGAACCATTGGCCTGCAAGGCGATGGCTAGCAAACAAGGCCGGCCATGAACCATATCATCGATAGAGTTGTGCGCGTGAAGACTGTCCGTGTACCATGCCGCGAACTCATCATTTTGCGGATGATGCGAACTAGTAGGTTTTTGAAAACCATTATCGCAAACTGGATCCTCTTCAAACCCTTGTTGAGCGAGTCTTTTGTGGGTCAGGATATCTTCAGGGGCCTCCAAAAAAGGTGTCATGTTCCTGATAGATACAAGTGTCCCGATGCTCTATAAAAGAAGCATAGTAGAAGGACAAAAAAAGGAAGAGGAGGATGAAGGCTCGAAGGAGACTCAAAGTTTGGAAGGAAGAGTTTAGAATAAGTTCCCGACTTCATTCTTGATTCATCGATGAATCCAGGACCGCGAACCACTCTCCCCGCATGTACATCCAGCCGCAAACCATAAAACATGGAAATTTAATAATAAAAGGAGTACCCTGAACCTAAATAGTGAAACCAAAAACCCTATGATACTTGCAGATGAACTTCTTGTGAACAAAAATCCCTCAGAACCTCCTTCTATATGGTGATCTACATAGCGCACGGCTACATGGGCAGAACCCGGCACCGCGTACTGCATCAGTACGTGGGTGGAACCTCAATCGGTGTCATGAACTGCATTCCACTATAGTATGCAGTGGACTACACCCATTATTGTGTACCATGTCGGTACGTGGACTTCCCCTCTTCCTGCATACCACTATGGTATGCGGAGCCTCCCCCATCCCACATAAGGAATCAGTATGCGGAATGGGGTGTTTTCGGGTATCATTTTATCTGGATCCAACCTCGTAATTCCATTACCGTCTAGTCCTCCATGGTCCCTCTGCTAACCAGTCCCCCAGCATTAGGCCAAATCCTCCTTCAAAGCCACTGTACCTGTATGATTAGACCATCGGGTGCATCAGCGTGCCCCATTGAGTCTACATACCCATGGTAAGCAGAGTCACAAAGGCCCTCCCCAAAATGGTTCAGGCTTTTGGAACGCATTTGGGTCTACATTACCATGGTAACTTGGAGTCCAACCTTGGGATGCCAACATGGACCTCCTTTTCCTAAGGATTAAGGGTGATTACTTGCTTTTCCATTCAATTAGGAATAGTGATCATTCCAAGGGGTTATGTCTGTTACCCCCTTTGACCAGGACGAAACTCCTCCCCTTCCTAGGGCATGTTCTGGGGCCCTCCCACTGAGGTACGTCCCCAATATTCTAAGGCAGGGTTGTGTAACATTCAATTTCATTTCACATTAAAGGGTTCATTGCTCCGCACCCTCACCCACCACTCTCCCGACCTCTTCCACCACGGTCTCCCCCCCACCACCACCAACAGTGAGGGGAGGCATGTGCATTGTTGAATCTTTAAAATCCTCTTGTTTCTCACACCAAGCATGACTCACATGGGATTAGAGGTTTTCAATGATTATAAAATCTGCACACCATCTAAACTTTGAGAACTCTGATTCCTGATCAAATCAGGATAGAAATGACGCCTACCAGAAGGCCCAAGCTTAAAAGGGTGCCCATCCAAAAGTGTCCAACCAATTATATCAGTCAAGTGGGAAGCTCCCATGCATAATCCCCACACCATATGAACTATGAGAACTCTAATTACTAATAAAATTAGGATATGTAGGATGCCTACAAGAAGGACTAAGCTCAAAAGGGTGCCCATCCAAGAGGGTCCACCCAATCATGTTTGTCAAATGGACAGCTCCCACGTGTAAGACCACACCATCTGAACTATGATAACTCTAATTACAGATCAAAGAAAGATACATAGGATTCCTACCAGAAGGCCCGAGCTCAAAATGGTTCCCATCCAAAAGGGTTCCCCCCAATCATGTCTTCTCAAATAGTCATATCCTATGCGTAAGCCCCACACAATCTGAACTATGTGGGTTCTGATTCCTCTCCCTGTGATACGTAGGAATCCCTCCTTTTGGGATTGATCCCAACATCAAGTCACCTTTTGTCCCCCCTGGATGACGATAAACTCCAGATCGCCTTATAAAATGGCTCAAGATAGAATCACCTCCATAGCATCAAATATATATATTCATGCACACAACGATCTGGCAAACCAAGGGTATCCCATGGACACACTCTTCGGGAATGAACCACGGATTCACGATCATATGAACATGACTCAAATCTATAAGAGAGTCCCGGAACAGGAAACAATCTTTCCCAGGAAGGGTGTGGTGAGCCTGACCTCCCATCCTCTCAGCCAATGGAGTCCTTAAGTGTCGTTGGCCAAATCACCCACCAACGAGTGCCTTCCTTTGGAAAGAAAGTCCATGGATCATGGATATCAGGGCCATTGGGCATTTTTGGCTCCACGAATAAACCCATTGGAGTCCATCTGAGGAAGTTGTATCTGATAAGGACTGATTGCACAGGTACTCGAACCCCACAAAATCACCCACTGGGACTAAAAGTTCCTACATGGTTAATTCAACCTTCTTTAATGGATAATGACATTGAAAGGGTTGAAATGAAGGAATGATAAATTCGATGAGAACCCATCTCTATAGAAAAAGGGATGGGTGATGATCCTCATTGTTCCATTTCTGCACTGCCCGTAAATGCACCACCTTGGAGGCGGAACAAATATATAAATGAATATATATATATATATATATATTAATAAATATATTTATATTGTTATTAAATAATTTAAAATATATGTACAATTATAATTTCATGTATGTACGTATATGAGTGTATATACATGTGTGTGTGTGTATGTGTGTGTGAAGATGTGTATGTGTATATATAGATGTTTGTAATTCACATAAATGATACAATTTCACTTTTTAATATTTTTGTAATTTATTTAATTTTATTTATCTACTTATTATTCACAATGTTAAAAATATATTTAATCATTTTTTAATATTTATTTATACATATATTTATTTACTATAAATGTAATATTTTCAATATATTTTTAATTTATATAAATAATATTTATTCATTTTTATTTATTAAAATTTAACATTTAAAATATATTTGAATTTTATATAATTAACCTATTTTAATTATTTTTTTAATAATTTTGTAATTTAAATATTTAAATATACAATTATATATATATATATATTTATTTATTTATTTAAAAGTATTTCTGAAATTATATGTATATATATATATTAAAATGGTTGGATCTTCTGTTATAGCTCCTTGTTTTGATCAAGGTAACAAATCATTTGTTGGAACCAAATATGATTCCAATCTGATTTCTCATAAAATTTTGCGAAAATGTGATAGTGCCTTTTTTGAGGTCAGTAGAGTTATTTTTGTGGAGATACTACAAGAATGTAAGAATTTCATTATTGTACACATATCCCATCAGGAAAATGAGAAGAGATTGAAACTTACTCATCTTAGGAAGCGTCTTGTTTTTTATGGGGCTTTGATGATTGGAGAATAACATCCATTGGTAGAATTTTTTTTCATATTATTTTCCTATATGCTACTTTTAAGGCCAAATCTTGTGTATTTAGTTTTTTGAATTTGAAACCCTGATTTATTCGAATTCAGGATTGGGATCCTCTTTTCAACCCCTTGAATGTGAAGAACTCATTCACCCATATTTGGATCAGAATTCAAGGCTTGATCTGGTTTTTCTGACACCCTAAAATCTAATGGGAAGTTGCCTTAATATTTTGGGTGCCCATTAAAATGTAAAAGAAAATGGGGAAGGAAATATATGTCCATTTTTCTCATGTGTTAATGGAGGTGTACCTTATATCCCCCCACATTTGAACTATTTTCCTAACTGTGGATAATTTTCGGTTTGATTTTAATATTGATTGTGAAAAGAGGCTTGATTTTTTTACAAAATGTAATAATATAGATAATTTTTCTGATAAATTTTTTATAAGGTTCATTTTTAGTTCTTATAAAATGAAGGTTCATACTACTGAAAAATGTAGAAAAAAATGAATTTTCATGGGTGAGATGACTCATGGTAATCAGATGGATCTGGGGCTAGTGGGTTGTGCAGGAGACTCTCTTGGAGGTGACTCTCATGAGGGGACTTCTAGTTGGGATTTTCATACATCAAATAATGAAGGAGGTGGCCTTAAAGATCACAAAATCAATGGATCTAGAAAGGAAAGGGAACCTGGGCCTAATGTCCTTGAGGCCACTAATGAAAGTAATCAATTTGCAGCATTATCTGGGAATGTGGATGATGAATGTACTGTCTTAGATTAGATTTGGTCTTCAAAGTGTTATCTTGAATTAGATTATATAGATCTCCAGGAAAACAATTACCTGAATTCTGGTTTCGGTGGGGGCAAGACTACTCTAACAAGGAACTCTCGGGCTCAGTTGAAGAGAGGCAGAAAATATAATCTAGTGGGGGAACATGTTGTTCTTTTGATTTCAATCCAAGATGGATAGAAATAACTTTATTATTCTAACTATAATCTAGAGGATGAACCTAATAACTCAACTCAAGGAATAATTGTGCGAGAAGTATGCATTATTAATAATCCTATAGGTGTGGTCCCTAATGATCGCTTGGATGATAGTGTATATATAAAGGTGTTTGATCCAATGCTTTCAAAGTTGGTCAGTGAAAATGATGTGGATATGGAGAAGATAAATGCTTAAACTATAAAAGGAATCCTTCCAAAGAGTCTCTGTTGGTCCAAGTCCAAATGCGGGTAAGGGAGAAATCAGTTACTCTAAGTGATATTTTAAATAGATCTCAGATAAGGTTGGTTTTCTTTGAGGAATTTGGTAATGAAAATGGGAATACCCAAGTGGCATTATTGGAGAACTCAGGTCCAACTGGAGTGATGGAGTATTATCCCCTTGAGGATCCCATCCCATATGAGGATACTTTTGACTCTCAATATGATGATGAAAATATGTGATAAAATAGTAAAATGTGGAGGAGGGTCCGACATTTGAGAGGTAGGGGTGGTGGTCGATCTCAATCCACAAGATGAACTTTCGTTTCTTGGTTTGACAACTTCAAGATTGTTTCTCTTTGAGTCAGTGGTCTATCACTGCCATTATTTTTTCATCTCCTTTTGTAATATTTATTTTTAATAAAGTTTATGATCATGGCTATAACCCATGGTTTGCACGGTTTTGTATTATATTTTAAAATAGAATAGTCGTGGATTTTAATCCCAAACCCATGACTCTAAATTTATTAAGAAAATATTAAATTACAGAAAATAGATGAGTCATACAATATATAGATCCCGCATTGGACTAATATAAGGAAAAAAGAAGTAATTTATCTCTTAAAATTACCTATAGATCCTAAATTTCTAGGGTATTTCCCTCTACCCTTTGGATGTTGACCCCTACGTCATGTCTTTCTTTATAGGGTCTCATCTTCCATATCTGATGATGAGTCGGTGGAATCCCCAAGAGTATCGCAAATCCTTAATTTCCAAGACAAATATCAAAAATTGATTTTTGGATTAGATCGGAATCCATCCTCAATTTCAATTTATAACAACCTCTATAATTATAAATAATCATTGAAACCAAATACATCAGGCTCAATAAAAGAATAAATGAATTCAAGCTATGAAAAATACCAAATAGTCACTTCCTTGCTAAGACCCAGAGTGGGTATTTCACCTTCCATATCATCAGGGGGTATGATATTAGAGTTCCTTTCTTGTGCATTATCACATTCCTGATATGATTCCCATCCAAAATAGGCATATGAAGTTTTCATTAAATCATTTAAATTAGGTGGGTAGCACTATTCAACATTCTCATCATCACTTTGAAAGACAAACTATGTTGGACTCAACCTCCAAAAATGATTCTGAAGACATAGTTGATTTGGTTCCATCCCATTTATTAGAGAGAGAGAAAATAATTAATGGATAGATTTATCTCAACATTAATAGAGGGTTTTATCCAAATATTAATGGAAAATTAATTCTCAATATTAATGTATGGAAAAATTAATTTTAACTATAGTAATTGGAGATATGGACTTGGTTTCAATATAAATGGATGCAGTGAAATTTGTTGAGTATGAATGATGAGTGGAAGACAAGTCCTAAATAAGGGGGAGGTGGATACCCTTCCAAGGAATCCATCCTGGGTTCACACAATGGGCCAAAGGAAGCAGAGCCACAGGTGAAGTTCAAGACCACAAGGAAGGAGAGTATAAGGAGGGATCCAGAAGATGTGACGACTGAATGGTGTTGGTGGAACATCATCCGGTGATCTAGATAAAATTTCATAATATGGAAATTCTTATAAGAAAGATGTTTCTCCTCATTTAAAGAAAGTGATTCTAATGTTCTCCCATGGATGTTGTAATAAAGTCTGAACCACATAATCCTATTGTGCATTGTTTTGTAATTTTTTCTTTCATACGTGTTTGATTGTCACGTGTTTTTATTCATTAATCAGAGTGAAGACATTGGGAGGACCAGAACCAGATACAAGGAAGAATCAGTTCCATGGCCGGTGCACCTGGAATTCTTAGTTCTAAACACCAAAGTCTTGGGGGTATTTTGGAGAAAGTTGTTTACTTGTTAATTCTGGGTGATGATCCCCAACAAGTGTTATTAGAGCGATTGGTTGAAGTGTTAGATTTAAGAATATAGTGGAAGGCATCTAATAGTGTTGTTTATCAAATAATCAAAGGACATTACTAGAAGGAAATAGCAGTACCATAGGTGTCTCTGGGATATCGAAATTCCAATTGACCTACAAGATTCATGAAGCATGTTTTGTTGTTGCTGACAGTCAGAGTGGTAGAAGTCTTTTGGGGTTCCTTGGGTTAGGTGGTCTATTAGTAATATAGAATAATTTCACCAAAATATGATAGTGGTATCAACGGTGTTTCTATAATATCAAAATTATTCTTGTTTGAAGGTGTCATGAAGCATTTTCTATTCATTGGGGGATATTTGGAGCTTGGTGTAAAGTTGTTTAAATTATAAAATGTAGTAGAACTTGAATACCACAACAAAAAGAACTCATAGATCATTTCATAAGTTTCAGTTAGGTGATAGATGACTCAGTTTTGAAGATGGATATATCAGATGAAGCTGTCAGTTGTTAATTCAAATCAATGGAATATTCGGTTGGTGCCCCTATTCTGCATGACATTGTAGATGGAGAAGGGATTTTTTAGTTTTCAACTCTATGAAAATGATCATTCAATGGATAGGTAGAGAAATGGAAGGACCTTCTGTGATAAATGTGGGATCTCAAAGAATTAAAACTAGGCTGGATGTAGTGGGAGAAAAGGACCATGTTGTCATGGTTTTACTGAAGGAAGTTTTAGTGGGAGTTTTTCATACCAATGAAATAAGACTTTTTGGAAGCTATAGTTATCAGATGAAGGTTGTTTTTGATGGTGTCTCTGGAGTTCAGGGTACCAAAAAGGTCTTGGGTGGTGCAGAATCTTAGTATAGGTGTTTTTAAAAATTCATGGAAGACCAATTGGGTGAGTCCATAGACATGGTCTACAACGCAACTTGTTGTTAGTAATTTCAAAAAAAATAGAGGATATCAACCCGTTCCTGATTTCTTTGGATAAATTTTCCATGGAGGCATTCAGATAAGTTTCCCATAGATTGTGGAATGATCAGATCATGGTTCCAAAAGACTATAGAGGAACTAGTTCAGTGCGAGATTTTATGATTGAAGCATCATGGTGTAGAGAACCATGCAGGTTCTATAGAAGAAAGGTGAATGGAAGCTGGACCAGTTTCGACATTGGTGAGTGTATGAGAATTGTCTTTGAGTGGGAGATTGTTGGACTCAACTCACAAAAATGATTTCCAAGACGTAATTGATTTGGGTCTATCCCATTTATTAGAGATAGAGAAAATCATTAATGGAGAGATTTATCTCAACATTAATAGAGTATTTTATCCCAACATTAATGTAGAATTAATTATCAATATTAATGGATGGAAAATTTAATGTTAATTTTATTAATTAGAGATATGGAATTGGTGTCTATATAAATGGATACAGTGAAATTATTTGAGTATGACTGATGAGAATAAGAGAATCATTGACCAAGGAATAGGTGTATCCACTTCCATGGAATCCACCCTGGGTGCACACAAAGTTCCAAAGTCACTAGAGCCAAAGTTGAAGGTCAATTCCCATAAGGGCGGAGACCAGAAGGAGGGATCCATAAGATGTGATGACCAAACGATGTTGGTAGCACAACTTTTGGTGATCTAGATAGAGTTATGTAAGATAGAAATTCTTGTAACCTATATGTTTCTCCTCATTGAATTAAAGTGATTCTTCCATTTTCCCATGGATGTAGGATGAAAGTCTAAACCACGTAATCTTATTATGCATTGTTTTTTACTTTGTGCTAGCATGCGTGATTGCATGTCGTGCGCTTTTATTCGTCGCTCATAATAAAGACCATGGGACGACCGGAACCAGATGCAAGTGATACTTGGTGTGGTGGCTGGGGTTCCTGGACTTCCCAGTTCTGGACACCAAAGTCATGGGGAATCTTCCAGAGCATGTTTCGCGCTTATTGCTTCTGGGGGTTGATCCCCAACAACCTATAGGGGAGTAACCTTTGAAGATTTTCTACCTACTGGGTTAAATGATTTTGATTCCGATGGATTTCCAATTGGAATCCCTCCTCGCCCACAAAAGTTTTTTTACCTTTAGGAGTCCTCAAAATAATTATATATAAATACTTTTTAAATATATTTATTTATAATTATAATTATATATGAATATATATTTATTTAAATAATTATAAAATTTTAATAAATATATTTAAATAACAAATATAGTTATTATATTTATAATTATATATACTTATATATTGATATAAATATATATAATTATATAAATATACTAAAGTGGTGAAGACCATGAGGTATAATTATATAAATATATTTATAATAATATAGAAATATTTTTATATATACTCTTTATCAGTGCTTTTTGGAAAACATTTATAAAAAACTTATTTGATCTTATAAAATAATCCTAACTGGAGGCTTCTCTCCCATATCCTCAAGCACTCGCAGAAGCCTACTAGTGGCGCTTCTCTCACTGAACCCTATTGTTGTTTCTGCTCTCGATCTTCAGTGTCATTCCCGATGAATCGTTCCTTTCCAAATCTAAGATATGTGATGAATACCTACACCACATCACACCCTTGCCCCACATCACACCCTTGCACCACATCACACCACCCCTTCACCACATGAATCCATACACCACATCTCACCCCTCCACCACATCGCACCACCCCTGAACCACATCGCACAACCCATGATTGCATATTTCCCGCATAAAGACCATATCGTGAGGGAAGGTGGGTACTCTATGTGAGTTCAAGAAACCATGGGAGGGAAACATCATAGATAGCATAGATGGAGTGTCTATGTGAAGGATTATAGCTTGAAAATCATGTAACTATGTTAGTAGATCACATGATTAAGATTCAATCTGGCGATCTTAAGAGTAAAGTTTTTACCTGTTATTGCATGTCTGGAATGAGATCACGCGATCGTACAACCAAGACATGTTGTCAATGGTTCTTGATTCTCATCATACCTCATCCCATATAATCTTTCTATATATATATATATATATATATTACTTCTTTGGTTCTTGATTCCCATCATACCTCATCCCATATAATCTTTCCATATATATATATTTATTACTTCTTTGATATTATTTAATAGTATGAAATTAATTATTATTGTTAAATTATAGTATTGACGGATTAAATTGAATTTATTTTTGCATATTTTTTTTAACAAACAAAAAAAATATCAGTGAAGTGAAATTTAGTTTGATCCTATAGAATATGTTTGATTTAAAACATTGAAGTGATAAAAATAGTCAATGTATCAAAATATATGTCTTTTTTCTACATGTATGTTTTTTACCAAGAATTTAATAATCGATGTATAAATTTTCAATTATATATTCATGAAATATATTTTTTAAAATCATTCTAAAATTTTAAAATGAATGTTATTATGGGATACTTAAATTAATGAATTGTGTAGATTTTAATAATATTATATATATGAATAAAATACAATAAATTTAAACTATAATAAAATACCAATAAGTGTTATATAATATGTTTTCTGATGTAACTCTTTAATAAATTTTTAAATCTTTTAGAACATTATATGTTTTATTCAAATGTATATTTTTATTTATCATTAAATATAGTTATGTATTTCTAAACTCTTTATAATGAATATTATTATTATTTAATTATATGTAAAAGGATTGGAAGAAAATTTTAGTAATATAAAATTTATTTAAACATTAATTTCTTTTACTTAAAATGTTAATTGATAAAGGAATATCTTACAAAATTTTAGAAACAAACATTATTATTGATTCCTAAATTCAGGTTAATCTTTCTTAATATATGAAAAAAATTAGTAAACTTAAATTCAATTATATATTCCATGATATTGTGTCTAAAATATCAATCTTATTTTATGATTGATAAAACTTTACATTTGTTCTTCATGGTATGACCATTAGTCCAAGGTGTGGCCAACTCTTCACCTCAAATAGTAAAGGGAATGAACCTTATGCATCTCCCTTGATTCATGAAAATGAATCTTATGTATCATCCCTTATTAGTGGAAATGAAACTTACATACCATCCAATGACCATTATGTAAACTCCAGATTCACAGTTACATATCCCAGTGTTGTTACATACTTTGATAATTTTATACATTTATAAATTTATATACTTTTATAAATTTTATAGTATATCATATTCACATATATAGTTTAAATATTAAATTGTATTAATTATTTATAGTTTTCTAGTTTTCTATATTTATAAGTTAATATAAAGTTATAATTTTATTCATTATAAATTTTTATACTTTTATACTTCCATAAATTTTACTCCTATAAATTATAGTTTTATACATTTATAAATTTTTAAAACCATATATTTCTATAAATTATGTATTCTTTTATAACATATATAAAATTTTATATAGTTTTATAAATTTATATACATTTATAAATATTCTATATTTCTTTAAAATATATATTCATTTATAAGTTATATATAATTTTATACTTCTATCTACATTTATAATTTTATATACTAATATAAATATATATACATTTTTAATTTATAATTTTATACCTGTATACTTTTTTCAATTTATTAATAGTTTAATACTTTTATACTTTCATAAATTTTATTCCTATTTATTATACATTTATATTTGTATAATGTTGTAATATGATTATTTTTTTTTCAAAAAAATCATTTGGCTAATTAAGAGTTATTCTATTATATGCAATATTTTATGTTTTAAGTCATAACAGATAAAAGTTGGATGTATGATTTTATTGGAGTGTTGAATGAGCATCAAATTAGATTTTATTTTTTTTGGATTTCATGTTCAACAATGTATCTAAGGGAGAACTTATTCGATTCTGTTTAATAATTGTATCGATAGACTATGGTATACTCATAATGAAGTAATTTATCATATCACTACAATTTGATTTCAAAAAAACTATGAGGTATGGAGCCATAACAGAGAAATAGTTCAACAACTAGAAAATATTGATAGACCTAAGAGTTGTGATGTGAAAGATATGATATTTGATTAGTTTTATTTTCTTTCACAATATGAGTATGAACTTAATGAAAGGAAATTTAATGTCAGATTTGAAAATATTTTAAAAAATATAATAATTTTCTTTTCTTTACTTGTGAAGCCATTATTACATTCAATATCCATATTTTCTATTATAAAATGGTTTTCAAATAATATATATTTTATTTTATTTTTATTCACATTATTACATTCAATATCCATATTTCCATCAGTTTTTTATGATGTAAATTTTATGTGTAAATGATTGGTTTTTAAGATAATAAATTGGATTTCTATGATGATTTAGAATGAGGATGATATTTTGGATTTCAATGATTATATAAATAAATTATCTTTTAAATTTCACATTGAATTTAAAATAGAGTTTTTTATTTGAAATTAGAGTGAATAATTCATCATTTTTTATAATTTAGTATGCTCTATCAATGAGATAAGTGGTATCTATATTTATAAATGAAAACAAGTGTAAGGAAAAAGGGTTTTATATATATTTATATGATCATATTAACTTTCAGAGACCTCCTAGATAACTAGAATATAACTTCATGCATAATATATATTGATAATAACACCACGGAAAGGGAATATCATTAACTATATCCAACCCATAGGATATCTATCATGACCTCACTCCTGAAAATGGTGAATTAATGTTTATCCTCATTGCAGTTCTGAAACCTACTTTGAATCTTACATCACCTTCATGGTTTAAATTAGGAGAGTCTTCTACAACTACATCTTCTCTATGATTTGGAATTAGCTTCTAAGGGGGTGAGTCTTAGGAAAAAAGTGCAATAATAACTATCATCCTCATTAGCTTTATATCCTAAATAGTTATTATTACATTTTGTTTCCTGAGACTCATCCCCCATATCTTATGTAAATACACCTATGTTTTTTGAACTACTATGAGTAGTAGCCATCCCATATCAGTTACTAGAGAACATTATGGATGAATTTGGAGGATAACACCTACCACCAGTGGAGTAATTCTTTTCTTAAATTCGATTACACATTTCCTTTAAAACATGATCAAATTATTTGAAACATTCAAATTTTGGGTTCCCCTTATTTTAAAGGCCCTTTTTCTGTATTTTTTTTTTAATATTAATATTACCAAATAAAATTGGATGAATATGAATAGAAAATGGATGGATGCAAATCTTATAACAATAGAGTATGAAGATAGGGTGAAAGAGTTCATCGAGTTTGCAAAAGATCATTCATATACCCGTTCTCAAATACTTTTTATGTGTTTACGATTTTGTTATTAAAGAATAATTAGTCAAGAGGATTTATAAGAATAAGTGACTTGTCATGGAATAGATCGAAGTTATAAATGTTGGAATAAACAATGATAAAAGTGAATGTATCTAGTGACTGGGATAACGATATGTTTTATGGATCATCTAATATGATTACAAGTGTGGAAAATTAAGAAGACCATATCAAGGATGTGATTAAAGGTGTGAATGATGTTGAAGATTGTATTAAGAAGATTAAAATTACTTTTGAAGATGAAATTCATGATTGTATAAAAAAATTTGATAATTTAAAGAGTTATTCAAAGACACCATTGTATATTGGTTTCACTAAATATATAGAATTTTCAGTCATACCAAAGTTGTATAATTTTAAAGTTGGAAATGGATGAAGTGATGTTAGTTTTACTGAAATACTTTCTCTATTTAATGATATGATCCATAAAGATAATGATCTTCTTATCCAAAAATATGATGCTAAATGAATTCTACATTCAATGGGTATGATCTCTTAAAGAATACATGTATGTATAAATGATTGTATACTATTTTTCAAGGACCAAAAATCACTTAAATAATTCCCAAAAGTGTGATGCTACTTGATACACAAAAGGTGAATCAGGTCCAATAAAATTTGTAAGGTACATTCCAATAATTCCAAGGTTTAAGAACTAATAAAGAAGTGAGGATATTACAACACAATTGATGTGGAAAACATATACGAGAAATAAATATGGTAAACATCATAACTCAGTAGACCCTCCTTGATAGAATAGAATTGATCATGAGTATCTCAAATTTGGAAATGAGCTGAGAAACCTTTATCTTGTTCTATCTACAGATGGAGTGAATCCTTTTGGTTTTCAAAGAAGCATTTATAGTATATGGTCGGTTATGTTGGTAAATTATAAATTTCCATTGTGGTTATGCATGAAATAAAAATACATTATGTTATTTGTTCTTATATCAAGACCAAAACAACCAGTTAATGATATTGATGTTTATTGGAATACATTAATCGAAGATTTGAAATTATTATGGTATTTAGGTCTTATGTTGTATGATGCTTACAGAAATAAATATTTCACATTGATATCCATGTTGTTCGGGATTATAAATGACATTCGTGCTTATGAAAACTATTCAGGATATAACATTAAAGTAACTCAAGGTTGTCTCGTTTTTTAATATGTTAGATAGTCAATTTGGTTGAAACATTCAATAAATACTCTATTTATAGGAAATCACAAACTTCTACCCCAATGACATAAGTATCGATCTTGGACAACATCATTCTATGGGAGTTTAGAAGAACGTACAACACCATCTTCACTTATAGGTGATCAAATATTTGAGAAATTAAATGATATGGAAACTTATTTTGGTAAAACATTTTTGAAAAACCTTACAACAAATAGTTGGAAAAAGGATTTCATATTTTTTAAAATTACCATATTGGATTTTTTATGTCATACACTTTCTTGATGTTATTCATGTTGAAAAAAAATCTGTGATAGTGTCATTGGAACATTACTAAATACATCTGGGAAAGAAAAGGATGTAATTAAGGCTAGGTTGGACATGATTAACATGGGAATACAAGAATATTTGGCGTCAGTGAAGGGTGAAAAACTGACTTTTCTTCCTCCAACTACTTACACTCTTTACAGGTTGGAGTGATATTAGTTTTTTAACTTCTTTAATGATGTAAAGGTTCCATAGGGGTATTCATAAAATATAAATAATACCATGACAATGATTTATATAAAATTTAAATGGTTTGAAATCATATGATTTCCATGTTTTGATGTGAGATATAATGCTTGTAGCTTTATGTTGCATTTTTTCCAAGAATTCACATCATACTTTAACCAATATTTTTTTCTTTTTGAAGGATATAGATAATAAATTTATTGATCTAGTGAAATTTCCAACTATGTTAAATTAAAATTACATCATATTATGTGAATTTAAAATGTTCTTCCCACCTAAATTCTTTGATATGATGGTTCACTTGGTGAGAGAGATTTTACTATGTGGTCTTATACATTATAAATGGATATACCCCAATCAATGGTATATAAAGATTTTGAAAGGGAATATCAAAAATAAAATTCATACAGATGGTTGTATTATATAGTGATATATTATTAATAAATACATTGAATTATACACCGACTATATTTCTAGTTTGGAAAGCATTGGTCTACCAAAATCTCATCATATTGGACGGCTTGTAGGTAAAGGAATCTTTGGAATAGATGTTGTCACAATCAATATTATAGATCAAAATAAATCCAAAATTTATGTTTTTTAAAATATTTAATTGGTTTCCACATATGTTGAAACCCATAAATAAATTTTTAGGCATTTGAATCTATCAAGATTTGAAAGATAGATATTAAAAACTCATAATCAATTATTTATAGTATGGTTTCAAGACCATATTTTTAAAGAGTCGACTAAAAATATGGATTCAATTTCAGAATGACATCAATGGTTGGCCAGAGGACTAAATGTGCATGTATTATCTTATAATGGTTATGTAATTAAGGTTTATATGTTCTAAACAAATGAACATGATGAAGGAGATACCATGAAAAATAGTGGAGTTACACTTGTTTCTAAATTGATGCATGTATTTGGTACCAAGGAAGGAAATCCAATTTATGTGAATATGTCATACTTTGGAATCATCAAAAAAATATGGTATTTGGATTATAAAACATTCCAAGTGCTGATTTTTTCAATGTAAGTGGGTTGATAATAAGATTTATATTAAAATATATGAATTTGGATTCATGAAAGTAGATTTCAGAAAGGAAGAGTACAAAGAAAAAACATTTATAATTTTATCACAGGTAGTACAAGTATTTTATGTTCTAGATCCCACAAACTAGAAGTGGTCAATTGTTTTTTATCGACCAAAAACACTGAAGGGTCAGATGAAAATTCAATTGAGGATGAACCTTTCATTGGGACATCGCAATCATTTCACAGTGGTCCCAATGTAGATGGGGTCTTTTATATCAAAGGAGTCCACAATGAAGGGATTTGGATACTCGATAGAGGGATCAAATCCCTTAAACCTTTAAAAAAATATTTCAATAATCAGGTTATATTTTTTGGTAATACGCATTGTGTTACCTCATGTTAAAATATTTTCAATGCTAAAGAATTATACATGTGATGATGCTCCCAATCCTGAGGAAGAATAGGTATCTAAACCCTCTACTACTCCCAGTGTAGAGGAACAACTTTCTTAATATGTCGATGCTACCAATATAGAGGAACAACATATTGATGATGTTGATCCTGAGGAAATAGTAGATGATAAAGAATAGATGTACCAAAAAAATATAAGTGTTGTAGCGTGTCAGTGTTAGTAAAACATTTTAAGGAGAAAAGCAAAGGCACCAAATTCAAGGTCAGATGGAATGAGTGTAGCGAGCTTATTAACCCCAACAAGGACATGTTCAATATTTTCATTAGGCACATTACTTGATATTGAATTTTGATTGATGTATCTTCATGGAACCCTGTTGTTCCTGTACTTAAGACACTGATATGGGAAGATATTGGGGTAAAATTATGATATCTTTTCATTATTTTACTAAAAATAATAATGAAACATTAACTTAATCTTCATTACCCCTTGAAGAGGACATTTATAGTAGATGATTCCCATAAGAATTTTTTGTTAATTCTTACTGGAAAGGATCAAAAAGGCTTTCACATAAATCTAATGAAATTTAATCTTAAATATGTTGAAGGAAAAATAAACCTTCACCCACCACATATGTATACACGCCTGATAAGCCAAGAAGCATGAGATGCATTTACTGACCATCATGAATAGATATATTTTCAAGTATATTTTGTTTTATAATAAATTGTTTGATAATACATGTATTAATCACTTTGATTACAACTTTTTAATTTATTAAATAGAAAATAAATGCTAAAAATAATGAATGGTAAGAAAAACCAATGTACTTCTACCATAAAGAAAGAATGGGTTACACTTCACTTTAACAAAAATATGAACATATTTTAAATTTACTGTAATAATTTTATGTGACATAAAACAAAAACATAATTATAATCCTTTGTATATTCTTATATTGATGAATTCAAATTCAAAGACACTTCCATCCAAAATCATGTGCTATATAAGGAGGCATATGTAAATAAATATGGTATACTAATAGAATAAAACACTCAAAAACTGTGGAAAGCATTTGTAATTATGACATAATAAACATTGTTTTTTATATAAATTACTATTAAATAATAATTATTACTTATTTTAGAATATTTTATATCTGATTTAGACATAGGAATCATCAATAGTAGTACCAGATGAACACCTACTATCATTGTACTTGAAGCAGGAAGAACAGTATGGCCACGTCAGAGGTGCAAGTTTTGGGATGACACCCTGAACATATTTTGATAAAATAAAAAACATGGGGATAAAGATAAACAAATGGAAGAGATTCAGGCATAATGAACTTCCATTGAAGAATAATTTCATTGGCAGTCTAAGTTTCTATAAAATATTATGGGGGGGAAGTAGAGAGAAGAAACAACTTAAGAACAACCATTGCATGAGGATCCTCCCCACACCAGCTATTAGGAGAACCATTCCCCTCAAAGATATGTATTAGATAAGGTAATAAAAAATCTAATAATTTTAATGTGAATCTAGAAAACAATGATACCTTTCCTATACTGATATTCTACAGGATGAAAACAACTATGATTTATATCTATCAACATCTACCCATCACTGTGCTGCGAGGGCTACCATGTTCAATATCCAATAAGACACTCTACATAATAGAAAACTTCTAATAGGTCATATGAGAGTTGGAATTATTGTATCTCATGATCTAATCACTAGGCTACCTATTTCAATTAATGATTCAAATATTCATATGGTCAAGAAAGATATTGGAACAATCATAACATGGCTATCAGATCTTGTAAAAAACATAACAACAAAAAGGTATTCATTTCCAATTTATTTTTCAAGTTAAACCATGAATAATTAATGAAAATGATCTAAATAGATGAATGTATATACAGACAAAGGGAAGGGGGAGAAATGAAAGACTGAATCAGAACTATCTAAAGGATAAACCAACCGATCAAAAAGATCTTCAAAAATAACAATTACCCCAACCCATTCAATATCTACATTTACTAACATTGATGGTTTATGAAGATACAATGTTACAAAGTGTTAGTAATCACATAGTTTATTTTGAAGAAATAATGTATGAAGAGGCCATTATAGACTTCATTACTCTTGACAATGTAAATGAAATCCAAAAGTATGAATTTCCAAAATTCTTAGTTGTAAATTTATACATGTGGTGTTTTTCATGAATTTTTTTTTCAATAGCCAATCTACAATGTTGATTATGAATAAATATAATTCATATTTTTTACAGGCATATATACAAATGCCAATTTAATGGATTACCCAATGAACATAAATATGGACTCATTAGTCCTCACATCACTTCTACTGACCAAACAAAAATGGAATCTGTTCAAATTTATGAAATAGTGGAAAAACTAGCCATATCGTTTGAAAGTAAACTTACAGATGGCATACTCTTCTTTATCTTAATGATGCAGGGGTAAAACTCTAAAATGTAATCATATCAAATATATTTTCATAGCTTTTATTTCCTATTCATTTTTGTTTTTAGGAAATATTAGGTACTCATTGCGGTCAATTTGGATACTCCAAAGATTTATTTTCTGGATTCGCTGCATGGATACCCAACAAATAAAACACACGTGATGAAGCTTTTTAATTTGTAATAAAATACATCCAACATTTTAGAACTAAAATTTATGTTATATATTTTACAAAAAAAAATCAATGAGAATTGTATTATGATAGGGTGGTGATTAAATATCATGAAAATCATGGAATAAGGATAGTCCATGCACACAAGGAGTCTACCGACTTCTACACGTGTATAAGTATCAGGGTATATATAATAATATTTCAATATCAAAACTCATATAAAGAAATTAATTATTTTTCTCAATGTATATGTAGTATCTAAAACAAACAAATGGAAAAGATTATGGTTATTATGTTTGTATATTTATAAGAGATATAATATACCATAAAAAACTAGAATCTACGAAGAGATATTTTTTAAGATAATTACAATTTTATTTAAAATATTTATTATTCATTTGTGTATTTATTTTTTTTCATCACTCCCATGACTGTTGAAAATCCTTGTATTCAAAAGGAAAATTTGATTTTTTTTATAAATGAATGGGAAGCATACCTAGTGTTATAATGTACACATGTCACCTGAAGATGTGAATTCCTACTTCTTATTTAGTTGATTTTATCATCATTTTTTTTACTTTTTTATTTAATTTTCTCATCATTTCAATCTGATACTTATTTTTTATAATTTTCATAGAGATCATAAATAAATGACTTCGTTATCAAGGATGATTCACTCTTGTACTATGATCATGCACTCAATCTAATACATGGTGTACCCAGTATGACTCAAATTGTATGGTTTTAGTTTAAAATCTAAATTTTATTAATGCATTGTTTTATATTTATGTTTCATTTATTTCTTTACATTATTACTAAAATAATAGTTTTTACTTATACAGGTGGAATATTTTTCTTAGGTTTGGGTGTTTTGTTCAAAGTTTCTCATGATCATGTGATATTGGACTTTGAGGATGCAACTGAGATAATGAAAATAAGGAAATGGGTCTAGAATGTATACAACCATCATGAAAAGGTGGATTCCTACAGCTTATTTAATTAATTTTTTCATCATTTTACCTACTATTTGTTTGTTGATTTTCTTACCATTTTTATCTGATACTTATTTAGTATTTTTCACAAATCTTTTGGGAAGTCATATTTTACTTTCAACTATATAAAACAAGCTAGAAAATAAATACATGTTCCTTTCTGATGGGAGAGGAAACCCCATGCTGCCTGAAATGTGATTTTTTTAGGGAGAATGGGGTTTCTCTTCATCAAAATGGAAAATATTCTCTATTTTATGGATTTTTTCAGATAGCTAAAAGAAAAAAACATATTGCATACTCAATTATCCACACCTCAATCTGATACATAGTGCACTTGGTATGACTTGAACTGTATGTTTTTAGTTTATAATTTACATTTTATTTCAAATAACATGTCACATACCCAAAACCGAGAAAAAATATTAAGATAGTTTTGAAACATTAGAAAAAAAATCCATAAGTCATTTGTGAAATATAAGAATCATCAACACCTTAATATGATGCATGGTGTGGCTAGTATGACTCCATGTCTGTCTTTTACTTTAAAATTGTCATTAATTTTAGTAAAAAGAAAAAGTGACATACTGAAAACCAATAAAACACATTTGTATTATTTATATACTTTATGAAAATGATCTATAAGTCATTTTTGATGAGTATGAATCAATTGAACCTCAATTTTACACACATTGTGATCGATAAGACTCAAAGTGTGTCTTTTTATTTTAAATTGACATTAATTTTAGTAAAAAGTACAGGAGACATATTGAAAACCAAGAAAATGAATTTGGATTGTTTTAATACTTTTTTAAAATTATCCATAAGTCATTTTTGATGTGAAGGAATCAAGCACACCTCAATATGACACATTGTGTGATCGATATGACTTAATGTGTCGATTATCAAATTAAAATTGATATTTTAGTTCAAAACATGTGTCTCTCATTGAAAACCAAGAAAATTTTCTCGGATTGTCTTAATAATTTAGTACAATTATTCCTAAGTCATTTTTGATATGGAGAAATTAGTCACATGTAAAACTGACACATCATGTGACTGATATGACTGAAAAAACATTTTTCTAGTTTGAAATAACATTTTAGTAAAAAACACAAGTGACATATTCAAAACCAATAAAACACATTAGGATTATTTTGATACTTTAGTAAAATAATACATAAGTTTGTTTTTTATTTTTATGACTCAATACCACCTCAATATGACACACATTTTGACTATTATGACCCCAAGTGTGTCTTTTTATTTAAAATTGAAATTAGTTTTAGTAAAAAGCATAAGTGACACGCTCAATACAGAGAAAATGCATTCATATTGTTTTTATACATTATAAAGATTATACATATTTCATTTATGATGTGTAGGAAAAAACTTCACCTCAATCTGATGCATGGTTTGATAGGAATGACTCAAAGTGTCCGCTATCAGTTTAAAATTGAAATTTTACTTCAAAACATATGTCACTCACTGAAAACCAAGTAAACATACTTTGATTTTCCTAATAATTTTGCATAACAATTCATAATTAATTTCTAAAATGTAGGAAGTATTCTCGAATAAAATTGATACATGATGTTATCGGTATGACTCAAAGTGCATGTTACTAGTTTTAAATGAAATTTTCGTGAAAAACACGAGTGACATACTCAAAACTGATCAAATGCATTCATATTGTATTGATACTTTAATAAAACAATTCATATGTCATTTTTGACATGTACTAATAATCCACAACTCATTACAACTCATGGTGTGACCGATATGACTCCAATTATGTCTTTTTATTTAAAACTGACATTAACTATGGTAAAAAGAATAAGTGACATACTCAAAACCAAGAAAACACATTCATATTGTTTTGATACTTCATGAAAACAATATATAAGTCATTTTTTATGTATAGGAATCAACCACACCTCAACTTGACGATTGGTGTGACCGGTATAACTCCAAGTTTGTCATTTTATTTTAAATTGACATTAATTTTAGTAAAAAGAACAAGTGACATTCTGAAAACTAAGAAAAAAATTGGATATATTTTGATACTTTAGTAAAATGATACATAAGTCATTGGTGATATGTAGGAATCAACTGTACCTCAATCCTACTTGCAGTGTGACTGATATGAATCCAAGTGTGTTTTATTTATAAGTGATATTAATTTTGGTAAAAAGAATAAGTAACATACTAAAAATTGAGAAAACACATTTGGATTGTTTTTATACTTTAGTAAAATAATTTACAATTAATTTTTACAATGTATAAATCAAAAGTACCTCACTCTAATGCACAGTGTGACTAGTATTACTTAAAGTGTCCATTATTAGTTTAGAATTGACATTTTAGTTCAAAACGTGTGTCACTCGCTGAAAACCAAGAAAACATGCTCTTATTTTCTAGATAATTTAGGAAAATTATTCATAAGTAATTTTTTGTGTGTAAAAATTAGTTTCATTTCAAACCAACACATGATGTTTCTGGTATGACCCAAAGTGTTTGTTTCCATTTTGAAATGACATTTTAGTAAAAAAAAAAGTGACATACTCAGAACTAAGAAAATACATTCAAATTATTTTTGATACTTTCAAAAAATGATCCTTATGTAATTTTTGACATGTGGGAATCAACCATGCCTTAATATGATGCACAGTGTGACTGATATGACTCCAAGTGTGTTTTTTTATTTAAAATTGACATTAAATTTTGTAAAAATGACAAGTGACATACTCAATACTGAGAAAAAACATTATCATTTTTTTATACTTTTTTAAAATGATCCATAAGTCATTTGTGATGTGTAGGAATCAACCACACCTCAATCTGACTCACAGTGAGATCGGTATGAATAAGTGTCTGTTATCAGTTTAAAATTGACATTTTAGTTCAAAACGTGCATTACTCACAGAAATATAAGAAAAAGTGCTCTTATTTTCTTTATAATTTAGGAAAATGATTCATGAGACATTTTTAATTTATAAGAAGCAATATCACATCAAACCAACACATGATGTGACAAGTATGACTCAAAGTGTGTGTTCCTAGTTTGAGATTACATTTTAGTAAAAAAAATATAGTTGACATACTCAAAACTAATCAAACACATTCATATTGTTTTGATAATTTATGAAAATGATCCATAAGTCATTTTTTGAATTGTGGGAATCATACTCACCTCAATCTGATTCATGGTGTGACCGATATGACTCTAAGTATGTCTTTTTATTTAAAAATGACATTAAATTTCGTAAAAATAACAAGTGACATACTTAGAACTAATAAAACACATTTGAATTGTTATTATACTTTAGCATAATGATCCATAAGTCATTTGTGGCATATAGGAATAAATCCACCTCAATCTGACACATAGTGTGACTCGTATAACTCCAAGTGTTTCCTTTTATTTTAAATTGACATTTTATTAATGTATTCTTTCATATTTATGTTAAATTTATTTATTTATGGTATTACTAACATAATATTTTGGTTCTTATATAGGTGTATTCTTTTTCATGAATTTGGGTGGTTTGTCTGGCAACTGATACAATGGTTGGGCATTTATGAGTGGGGGGAAAGGGTTTTCCAAAGACAATAAAACTTTTTTTTTTAATTTTTGTGGATAGTAAAGTCAAATGTAATTAGACAAAACATTGTTTGATGTTTTTATAGTATTTTTTTCTTGTATTTATGATGTAAAATTTATTTCAAATAAATTATGTATTTGTATATGAGTGTATTTGAATACACATTATAGGTGTATGTGTTGTAGTGCACTATTATTCAAATAGCACAATGAAGTAGGTGGGCCTTTATCAAAGATATTTTTAGTGCTTATAAGGGTCCCCCTTTATTAGCACTAATGAAAGAGTTGATAAAAAGGGTCCTTTTATCTATTTTAAACTAGCACTGTTAAATGGGGGGACTTTATCATCACTTTTTTAGCATTGATAAGGGTCCTCATTTATCAGTTCTTTTTTAATGCTGATAAATCCCCCCCAAGCATTATGCTACATGGCTCTCCCAAGTGATGGTGTGTTGTTATTACCCAGGTAGTCCGACATCAAGATATGATTTAGGCAGACTTCCAGAAGAACTTTTATGATTACTTCTTTCCATAGACTCTGAGGGCTAACTGGGCTAAAGAGTTTATGAACCTATAGTAGGGATCCATGCCTATCATGGAGTATTTTACTCATTTTATTGAGATTCATAGTTTCACTACTATTTTATCTAGTGATGATCTTATGCCTGTGAGATGATTCGAGGATGGGATGGTATATGTCATCCGATCATAGGTCTATATCTTTCGGATGATGACTATTTCTTAGATATTTAACTAGATCCTCATTACAAAGAGTAATTTGAGGGAAGCCAACAATTAAACCTCAGGTGCTTCAATACCTCGATCACTCAGTGTTTCTTCTAGAAGAAAAAATATTCATTTTTAGGTTTCTCATAGGGTTATAAGTAGTCATATATATTATACTGGATGTTTCCTCATATGTAACATATACGAGAAACCAACACATATGAAACCTAGTGTATGCATGGTCCAATGCAATGTAGAGGCTACGGTAGGATGGGGCATATCCAGTGCTTCTGCTAGACATTTCCATTAGTTCCTATAGAGTGGGTATCTACACCTACCTCGTGTTCTGGAGTGGGTTTGGTAGTATCTCTCCATGCTGGAAATTGGAATACCACTGACCGCTCAGGCCGAGGCGATGGTTGAGACAGAGGTAATCAGACTTAGGACATGAAGCACCAATAGAGTGAGCCTACTCAGGGTAGTTTGGTTGTGACTCAAAGCCATGTCACATGCTAGTTACATGTAGCTCTACCTATTCCATAGGAACAGAGCACCAAACCTTCTACTATTTGAGATACTATTCTAGTATCCTCTACATTAGTGTCTAATTTATTTGACATATGTGGGTCACGCTATTTTATATCTGAGGCAATTATGGAGAGTCTTGTCCTCGAGATAGAATTATTTTTTAGCATGATGACTCTCGATACCCTATTGGGTATCTGATCTAAGAGTGTTCACCGATGTAAGGATTTTCCCCTTGAGATGGGAAAATATCTCTTCATATGGAATCTTTTCATACTCAACATGATAGGTTTTGATGTAATCATCGAGATGGACTAGTTAGTTCTCTATCAAGCATGTATTGATTATTATCATCGTATGGTGAAATTTATATCACCATAGGGTGGTAGACATATCCACAATATAGAATGGGATATCCATGCGTCTTGAGTAGGACCAGAGCATCAGAAAATAGGTAGATTGATATCCAATATTCCCTTTATTTTCTTGGATGATTGGGGTTTATGACCCATTTTTCCCTCATGTAGTCAATCATTTCATAGATGTATTCCCTGACAACTTTTCTAGGCTACCTCCAGTGCAAGAGGTAGAATTCACCATTGATCTAGTTCCAGGAACAACACTGGTGTCCATTCCTCCTTACAGGATGGCGCCTATGGAGATTATAGAGCTCAAGAAACTATTTGAAGACCTAGAATATAAAGGTTTTATATGTCCCAACACTTCTCCATGGGGTCCACCAGTCCTTTTCTCTAAGAAGGTGGATGGTGCCCTTAGGATTTGCATGGATTACTAATGGTTGAACCTATTTACAGTAAAGAATTATTGTCCACTACCTCGAACAGATGACTTCTTTGGACATCTATGAGGATCTTAGGTGATCTAAGAGATTTATTGGATGTCAAAATATCACCAGGTGCGTGTCAGGTCATCAAACATGCCTTGTACATTTTTTTGGAGAAGGTATGTTCTTTAAGAGTACCTGGTAATGATGTTCGGTCACATGAACGTGACAACAGTCTTTATGGATCCAATTAATTGGGTTTTCCACTCGTACTTACATTCATTCGTGGTAGTATTTTTGAATGTCATATTAGTGTATTCTCATTATCGACACATCCAAGAAAACCATCTTGAGATCATGATGAATACATTGAGAGAGAACCAAAATTATGTTAAGCATAGTAAATGCCACTTTTAGATCAAAAAAGTTCACTTCCTGGTTCATGTCATCTTGGAATCAAAAGTATAAATAGACCCATAGAAAATGAAAGTTTTAGTTTCCTAGGAGTATCCCAAGAACATCTTTGACATACAGAGTTTCTTGGTGACAGTTGGGTATTAAACACACTTAATATAGGATTTCTCATGCCTAGAAGCTCCTCTTATGCGATTGATGAAAAAGGGTGTGAAATTTATATGGTTAGAATCTTATGAAACATCCTTTCAAGAGTTGAAGGGAATATTGAATTCAACATTGATCTTGATTATTCCAGAACCAGGAAGGATCTATACTATTTACTGTGATGCATCAGTTATTGGGTTGGGATCTTTCCCGATGTAGTACGAGCGATTCGTAGCATACATGTCTCATTAGTTGAGGCCTTATGAGAAGAATTACCAGATGAAAACCTCAAGTTAGTATCTTTCATTCATGATCTATATTATTGGAGACACTATTTACTTGGGGAGAATTTTATGGTATCTACAGATCACAAAATCCTCAAGTATATCTTCTCAAAATGTGATTGAATCTCAGGCATCGTAGATGGGTTGTGTACCTGCAATCCTTAAATTTCAAGCTTGCCTAAACACCTAGGAAAGGCATTATTGTAGCTGATGCTTTGAGCTGGAAGGCTTATACACACATGATTCAGGAGACCAGTGGTGAGTGGCATCTCAAGGCCTTGTTTTCAGAGATGCATGTTGAGGTTCTGGAGGATCATGGGATGAATATCCTCTTAGCTTTAGAAGTTACCACTACCCTTATAGAATAGGTTAGTATGAGTAAACTTTCAGATCTTGATGTCTTAGTCCTGAGGGATAGTATCTCAGATGAGGATACATCTTCTTGTTGGACCATGGATAAGGATAAGACCTTATGATTTCATGTGAATGTTTGAGTCCCAACAAACATCAGAGAGGAGATTATGCGGGGATTTCATTCCTCAGTTTGGGAAGTGCATCCCAATGTCCCCAAGATATACCAAGACTTACATCACCAATATTAGTGGCCTACTATGAAATGGGAGATAGTCTATTTTATCAATCGATGTTCCACCTATCAGTAGGTGAAGACAGAACAATAGTGACCAGTAGGAATTTTACGATCATTATCCATTCTATAATGGAAATGAGATGATGTCTCAATAGAATTCATGACTGGTTTACCCATATCACATCATGGGTTCAGACAAATGATATATTAATTATTAAATATTAATAAATCAAAATCTAAAATGATAATATTAACAATTTATTATTAGTGTATGTTTGTCACTATAAAATTGAATTAATTTCCTATATCTACGTGTGAAATTATTATATGAAATACTAATTGCAACATATTGAGTCAAATTTTTAATTAGTAATTAAATATTTATTATTTGATATATATGTGAAATTGAAAAAATAGGTGACATTGATAAAATAAAATATTATTAAATGTCTATTAAAAATAATTTGTCAATATTTTTAATTAATATAAATTTTTAGTTAACTTATAAACCATTATCACTAAATATATGACATATTAATATAAATATATTTCTATATTAAATATATATATATACAAATATATTATAGGTGATTAGATGTGCAATTACATCGAAACACACACACACACATAATTGGCTCTAAAATCTCCAAGAAGGGCAGCGCTTGAGAATTCATCCTGGGTCAATATGACATAAGGGTGGCAAGTAACCAACTCACCTACACCTCTGATTGACGTTTTTTCTACCCGACGATTTCACAATTCACTCGTCGGTTATTGTTGTCTGATTTCATGTCATTCTGAGGTCGTTCAGCTGGTTTTGACCACCCCACGCACCTCTATCAAGCACGCTAAACACTGAAAACACACATATTCAGTCGTACCACACAAATAGAACGTCCGATTGACATTAAATCTCCGTGTACATGTCACATATAAAAATTAGAATGTTTTCATGTGATTTCAAGTCATTCTGATGCCATTCGGTATGCATTTGACCGTTAGATGCCTGTTTTGATCGTTTATGGAACAGAAACTGTGTTTTCAGTCACCGCGATCACACAAAACCTCCGAATGATGTGTGGTCTACCTGACCATTTCACAATTCACTCTTCGTTTTTTTTTTGTCCGGATTTTAATGACATTCCAAGGTCGTTCAGCCGGTTTTGACCACCCACACACCTTTGTCAAGCGCTCCAAACACCTAAAGAACACATATTCAACTATACCACACAAACCGCACGTCCGATTGATGAGATGTCTCTTTAAACATGTCATGGATAATAATTAGAATTTTGAACTGTGATTTAAAGTCATTTATATGTCGTTCGGTATGCATTTGACTGTTAGATGCCTGTTTTGGTCGTTTATGGCACTAGAAGTGTGTTTTCGGTCACCACAGTCACAAGACACCTCATATTGACGTGTCATTTGCCCGACCATTTCACAATTCACTATCTAGTTGTTTTTGCCTGATTTCATGGCATTCTGAGGTCATTCGGCTGGTTTTGACCACCCCACACACATTTCTTAAGCGCTCTATACACCGAAAAAACACATATTCAGCCGTATCGCACAAACCACACGTCTGATTGATGTGTCGTATCTATGTACACATCACAAAAAATAATTAGAATGTTGTCTTATGATTTCATGACATTCTGATGTCATTCAGATTTCATTTGACCATTAAACGCCTTTTTTGGTCATTTATGGTACCGGAACTGCGTTTTCAGTCACTTTGGTCACATGAAACCTTCAATTGATGTGTCTTCTGCTCGGCCATTTAAAAATTCACTCATCAGTTGTTTTCATCTGATTTCATGGCATTCTGAGGTAGTTTGTCCAGTTTTGACCACCCCTCGCACCTTTGTCAAGCGCGCCAGACACCGAAAACACACATATTCATCCGTACCACGCAAACCGCATGTCTGATTTACATGTCGTCTCCGCGTACACATCACAGATAATAATTCGAATTTTTTCCTGTGATTTCAAGTCATTCGGATATCGTTCGGTATGCATTTGACCGTTAGACGCCTGTTTTGGTCGTTTATGGCACCGGAAATGCATTTTCGGTCATCGCGGTCACCTGACACACAGATTGACATGTGGTCTACCTGACCATTTCACAATTCACTCTCTAGTTATTATTTCCTGATTTCATGGCATTCTGAGGTCGTTCAGCTGGTTTTGACCACCCCACACACCTTTGTCAAGCGCTCCACACACCGAATAAACACATATTTAGCCGTACCACACAAACCGCATGTCTGATTGACGTGAAATATTTGCGTACATGTCATGAAAAATAATTATAATATTTTCGTGTGATTTCAAGTCATTCGGATGTCGTTCGTTATGCATTTGACCGTTAGACGCCTGTTTTGGTCATTTATGGCACCGGAAGTGCATTTTCGGTCATTGCGGTCACACGACACCTCTGATTGACATGTCTTCTACCCAACCATTTCAAAATTCACTTCCCAGTTTTTTTATCTGATTTCATGGCATTTTGAGGTCGTTCGGCCGATTTTGACCACCCCACACACCTTTATCAAGCGCTACAAAGACCTAGAAAACATATATTCAGTCGTACCGTGAAAATCACATGTCTGATTGACATATCTTCTCCGTGTACACATCATGAAAAATAATTATAATGTTGTTCTGTGATTTCAAGTCATTTCGATGTCGTTCGGTATGCATTTGACCGACAGACGCCTGTTTTAGTCATTTTATGGCACCGGAAGTGAGTTTTTGGTCACCATGGTCACACGACACCTCTGATTGATGTGTGGTCTGCCCGACCATTTTAAGATTCACTTACCGGTTGTTGTCACCTAATTTCATTCCATCTTGAGGTTGTTCGGCCAGTTTTGACCACCCCACGCACCTTTTTCAAGCGCTCCAGACGCCGAAAAAACAAAAATTCATCTGTACCTCACAAACCGCACATCTGATTGATGTGTCGTCTCCAATTAAACATCACCGATAATAATTAGAATGTTTTCATATGATTTCAAGTCATTCCGATTTCATTTGGTATGCATTTGACCGTTAGACGCCTGTTTTGGTCGTTTATGGCACTGAAAGTGCGTTTTCAGTCACTGTTGTCACATGACACCTTCGATTAACATGTCGTCTACCCAAACATTTCACAATTCACTCATTGGTTTTTTTGTCTGATTTCATGGAATTCTGAGGTTGTTCGGCCGGTTTTGACCACCCCATGCACCTTTTTCAAGCACACCAAACACCAAAAACACACATATTCAGCTGTACCGCACGTCCTATTGATGTGCAGTCTCTGCATTCACATAAAAAAAATAATTAGAATGTTTTCCTATTATTTTAAGTCATTATGATGTCATTCAATATGCATTTTACCATTACATGCCTGTTTTGGTCGTTTATGGCACCAGAAATGCGTTTTTGGTCACCTCGGACACACGACACCTCTGATTGACATGTGGTTTATCCAACCATTTCAAAATTCACTATATGATTGTTGTCTCCTGATTGCATGGAATTCCAAGTTCGTTTGTTAGGTTTTGACCACACCCACGCACCTTTTTCAAGTTCACCAAACACTTAAAAACACATATTTAGCTGTACCATTCAAACCGCACGTCTGATTGATGTGTCATCTGCCCGACAATTTCAAAATTCACTCACCAATTATTGTCATGTTAATAAATTGAAGTGTTATATAGTATATCATAATTAACAATCAGTTAAATTATAAAAGAATGAATTAAATCAGGGGAATTAACATAATAAAACACATAGGTGTAAATAAACCTGAAGGTTTGAGAATAATTATTAATTCCTAATTCATTTATGATATTAAAATGGTATTGTAAATTACCTCATACATGTTCATCCTCATCTAGATCACTAATATCACTACGATGTCCACCAACTATATCTAAATCCAACAATATATATCAATATTATGTATCTTAGACATATATAAATAGAAGTCAATATAAGTATGATTTGTTGTATTGCTTACTTGTAATGTCAGTTGTGTACCATCAATAGGATGTTGCGTCGTCACTTCATCGATATGTCCTGACATCTGTGATAATATCTCCTCATACTCTGCATGTAACTGCTGAAATTGTGCATTCATCTTTTGTTGCATAGCCTGCATGGCAGCATCTTTCTCAGTTTGTGTGCATCCCTGCATCTCTGCATGCACCTATCACCTCTGCTCTAACAACTACACGTCGTGGGACACCACCACCATAAGTCAATAAATAACCATGACCGTCACGCCCCACGACACGCTGAAATATCTCATCTCTACGCACATTACTACGACGTTGATCCTCTAGAAACTCTGCTAACTGAGTGTCAAACTGATCCTGTAGCATATAAGGAATCAATGAACAAATATGAATAATTTTTATAAAATAAAAATACATTTATTAGTAAATAATTTTCTTACTATAACACTGAAAACATCGGGATCTCCCGCCCTACGAGTCCTCACCCATATGGACATCCGATCAATCATCTCACCTTGTTGGTGTAACTATAATAAAGGAATTCACCATGTTATACTACAATATTTTTAATATATTAATGAAGAGTAAATTCTAAACCTACATCATGTCTGAGCTGTGACACATGTCGAGTGTCAAGTCTGGAAGGCATGCCCTACATTGCCCGATTACGTGAATGATGAGCAGAATCAGTCTACATTCAATGTATTCAGTTAATAGACATATGAAAAATTAGTCATTTATAGATTAAAAGCAATAAATCTTACCATCGTTGCCTCATTCGACTAAAACACAACCAAATCTTGCCACTACACATGAAGAATGCCCAGAGGGACACACTGTAGAATGTCTAGCACACCCGAAAATGGTATCCAATGATCTCTCTTCACCATTCCCTTGTAATCTTTCCATAATTTTTGGCATTTGGCCATACATACGGCCCAAAACTCATTTGGACAGGATTTTAAATTATCTCGTTAAAAAATAGTCAGTAAATGCAACAATAATAAAAGCAATATCAGGAAAAATTAAACATTGAATTTACCTGAACCTACCTCCATAATCTTTCAATGGTATCCTGGGGGAAATAAGTCCAATCACGAGTCGTCAGGGGGAATCTATGTGGGTCTCATATCATAAGCCCAAACTGACGAATCAATATAGTAGCACCTTCTTCAACTAGGTGGAATGTGTCATCAAATAACACATCCCATCAGGCTCCAGAGTTCTAGGATCAAGCCCCTCTACCAGGACCTCTTCATCTTCTGGAAGACGCAGTAGATCCTAATAAACATATATTCATAATTCAATTACAATATATCTGAATTTTTAATTAAAAATTTGAAATAGTTAGGGAAATAAACACAAAAAATTACAATCAATTAATTTAGAAAAATGAAAAAATACATACCGAAAACATCAGTTGAACCACTCTGATCACCCTGTGACATACCTACATTAAAAAAATTATAGTTAAATCAAGAAATTTTTATACATATATAACTCATAAATATTTTTACAAACAATATGGGGAAATAATTACAATTTTCACTAATCATGAAATTCTATCATATCTCCTTCAATTATTTCTCTGGCCCATTGTATATCTTCCTCTCGTATAGCTACTATTGTTTGGTCAAGTGTTTGATCAGGAAATGCGACAACGTTAGGTTCCTATTGATCAATCAGAAACACCCCTCTTTTATACATTTTCACCACAACTTTCCAATCATAATCAACACTGACAAAGTAAACTTTCTCTGCCTGTGATGTCAATATAAATGGATCATTTCTTACTCAGTCTTCTTAATATAGCATATTGTTAAAGTTTACTAATGTAAATCAGAAGTTATCAACTTTCATTCCATGAACTAGATCGACCCAATCACACCTTAACAATATTTTTTTTAAGCCACATCCATAAATAAACTCAATAATATCCCTCAACGATCCATAATAATAAGCCGCACCAAAAAAAGAACAACCAACACCACTATTTTTTGTGGATTGATTCATGTCAACATCACTAATACGAAATCGTAATCTATTAGAAACCAAAAACTTATAGTGACGAGCTATAATAAATTGGTCATCAGCTAGTTGGTTGAGTTCTTCACTCATAGTATGGGTACTTAAATCACATATCTTTTGAATCTGCAAATTTCACATAGTTCAATGGATAAAGGATTGTGAAAATACAACTAATTGCACTATAAAAATATTAAAGCAATTATTTATATGTGCATGAGTCTTAAACCACTCCTGAAATGTGTTAAAATGATGTTTTTGGATTTGATAGTCAGTTGCACAGGGCCTTTCACGTTTCAACTCGGCGATATGTGTCCTAAATCACAACAAAATAAAAGGTATGTAATAAAATAAATATAGAAATAGAAGACACATAAACTATAAAACTTATTGTATCAATGGCATAACTGATGGAGTGTTGAACAAAACATATTGATGATCTTGAACCCACTCATCGTTGTGCATATCAAACGTTATTCCTTCTCCAATTAAACCCTCGTCATTCTGGGAGGGTTTATCTATCTTTGTTTCAACCTCATCAATATATTAAGTAGAGAAATTAGTAAACTCATCCATTAAATATCCCTTGGAAATTGAAACTTTCAGATGAGCTTTGTTGTTCACATACCGTTTTAATGTATTTAAGTATCACTCAATTGGATACATCCACCTGAATTTCATGGGACCGCCAGCAATAACTTCACCAGTTAAATGTACAGTCAAGTGAACCATTACATCAAAAAAACACGATGGGAATAGTTTCTCTAGGTGACATAGTGCAAGTACAATCTTATCCTACTACTTTTTTTCAAATCACTCATTTGGTGATTTCTTGAACAGAGCTGTCTAAAAAAATAAGAAACTTTAATCAACGGCTTAGTAACCTGGGTAGGTAAGGAATCACAAATTGCTATAGGAGTTAACTGTTGAAGTAGAATAGGATTATCATGACTTTTCAACCCCTGTAATGTCAGGCTCGTCATATTGACACGCATGTAAATATTTGATCAATAACCATCTGGAACCTTGACGGTCTTCAAAATTAATAAAAATGTTTGTTTCTCTTTTTTACTCATTGTGTACTATGCAGTAGGCATGTATGCCCGATTACCTTTACCCAGTTGTAAATGTAAAGGTTTTCTCAATCCAATTTCTTGAAAATGACATCAAGCATTAGCACTATCCTTTTATTTACCCTTGACACCTAAAATGGCGCACAATATATTATCACATACATTTTTTTCAATGTGCATCACATCCAAATTATGTCTTAAATGTTATATTTTCAATAAGGCAATTCAAAAAAAGACTCTATTTCTTCCAATTAGGATTGCGCTGTGTATTTGTGGCAGTAATAGAAAGCAATGCAGGAGGCAATAAATCTTAAAAACCATATATTGTACGGATGTTTTCTTGATCTAGTTATACACAAATTTGAACCCCAGATAATATTTGTGGTGATGGGTCATACTCTCTATTCCCATCAAACGACACGCTGTCTTTTTTAAACCTGTGTAATGAGGAGAGAAAGTGTATGTGACCAAGATATTCCCACTTTCTATAGTGATTAATCCATATAGATTTCTTACTCTTATTACAACAAGGGCAGGTGAATTCTCCTTTTGTACTCCAACATGATATGTTGGCATACGCTGGGAAATCATTAATTGTTCATAACAAAGCGGCTTGGAGTCTAAACATTTCATTATCTACTGATTCAAAAGTCATTACACCATCGGCTCAAAATTCTTGCAGCTCATCAATCAAAGGTTGCATATAATTATCGATTTTATCGCCATGTCCTCTCGGTCGATCAATTATAATCGATAGTAATAAAAATGGTTGCTTCATACAAACCCATGGGGGAAGGTTGTATGGAACCAACACCACTAGCCACGTACTATGTGTTTCACCAACCATGGAACTAAATGGGTTAAAACCATCTACTTCCAAACCCAGTCGAACATTACGATCATCCCGGGAAAAGTTTGGGTGTCTTTGATCAAACTCTTTCAATGCCAAATAATCTGTCGGGTGAGTTAATTTATCAACCTCTTTGTTTCTCTCTGAATGTAAAGTCATCAATTTAGCAATTTTAGTTAACATGAAGAATCTATTCAGTCTCAATTTCAGTGGAAAATAATACATCTTCTTAGCGGCAACTTGTTTCCATTGATTCAAGACTCTGTCAGGAAGAATCTAACTACCTTGATTAATCGCATTGGCCTTCCACCTGGATGTATAGAAAATAGTACAATTATTTAATTACGCATTATCTTTTATGAACAAAATAAAATTATTACAGCACGCATCAATGGTATCATATGTAAAACCAAGATCATCGGTCAACTTGTGATCTTGATAGAATGACTCTAGAATCTTCGCTCCATCAAGGAGTACCTTCTTCAACAATACCAACAACATGTAGAATGAGGTGTCTAACCACTGGTTCAAGGCCTTTAAGTGTAAAAATTCAATGATGAATGACATTTTTCTAAATTTAGTTCATCCATGATATAATTCAGTACGTGCATCATCAAGAATCTCAAAAAAATTCAATGCTTCTCCATCTGCAGAAGAACAAGGATTACTCGATCCAACGTCATCATTTACGACATTACTGTCTTCAGGTTGAAACTGACACATCATTTCATTGATCATTATGTTCATCGGATCAACTGTTCTCAAATAAACAACCATATGAATATTTTCTGATTGATGACATGAAACGGACTCTTTTCCGTGACGTGTCCATGTCTTATAGTTTTTCAAAAACCCATTCAAAAACATATGTTCTCTAACAATATCTCGTTTGAAGAGATATCTATTTGCACATTTTCTGCATGGACAACTAATCAAATCACTTGGAAATATGTTTTTGAAATCCATAAATCACTTAATCCCCTCATAATATTCAGCAGAAAACCTATCTTTCATATCAATCCAGATCTTATCTATATCTATATTTAATAGAAATCAAATAATTGAAATATCTTATTTAAATTCTAAAAAAACTCATATCATTAAAACTTACAAACCAATGAGTTCAAATCTATTTAAGGACAAAAAACCTATCTTGCAGGATCGGTCATGAATAAAAAAATATTCCCTCTAAGAGGTCTCTCTGGGCAATACAATTTTCATAAATAATCTGCATAATAGATTTCAGAAGTCAAAAAATAACTTACATGCAGAGGACTTGACTGCGGGTAATGGGGTGCGACTCGATTGCGGATCCATGATGGCACAACGGCTTGATGATAGGGGTTTGGCGGCTGGACTCAAAAGGGGCAGAACTGCTGGACGAAGCACATGAGGTTTCTACACGACGGACCGAGAGTGTTCAACGGAGGCGGGATGTGAGAAAAATCATAAGGATCAAGAAAGTTCTATGACCTTTAGAATTATATTAAGATGTAATCTCACATGGTATATAGAAAAGTTAATAGAAAATCCTGAAGATCCTTGAGGAAATTTAATCGATTTCATAGAGTAATAATGAGCTATTCATAGAGTAATGGAAGGTGTGGGGATTGATCATAAACAAAAGTTTATCATTGTCAATTAACTATCAAAATAACCCAAACTTATGATGAATAATGATTAGGGAGTGGTTAAAAAGGCAACTAAATAAGTAAAAAAACACATTATAATATTAAAAAATTTAATTATTTATGGTGAAACTTTATACAAAAAAAGTGTTATATTGTACATAGGTTCTTTAAGGAACAAGAGAAGTGGATGTAGTCATGTAGAGATCAATACACTTAATCTGTTTTATGGATATTATTTCTAGTATAAATTTTATATACACTAAGGAAAATATAAATAATTAGGTATGTGAAGGAATGTTATAATGGAGGTTGAAAATCGTGTGGTGAAAAAAACTAAGGAGTCATAGAGTAAGATAAAAATCAAAAATAGGTTTTCATATTTGATAGATTAGGATGATCTATCACATATTGAAGAGGACCAAATATTTTAACAATGAATGGATGTGATCAAAAAAAGGTTTAGGTGGAACCATGTGACACCTTGAGTTTAGTGCACTTTTTACTTCATGTTTTATAGTGAACGATTGATTTTTTTGATTAGAGAAAAGCTTAGGATAAACTGTGTGAGCTACAAGGGAAAACCTTGCAATGTGAAAGGGGTATGGGATTGAAAAATTAGGATAAAATACAACTCATCGGAGGGGTGCAGCGGGGCCGGGAGGGAATGACCATGTGGGACTGTCCAACGCAGAGGCAGGGGGTGGGGTCGTCGGGGTGTCTCGGGGTCACGGGGGGGGGGGGGGGGGGGGGTAGCGTGGAAGCAAGGGGGTGGGGGTCGCCGGGGTCATGGGGGTGTCTCGGGGTAGTGGGGGCGCAGCGCAGAGGCTAGGGGATCGGGGTCGCCAGGGGTCTCGGGGTCGTTGGGAGGGTGAAAAGGGAGAGCGTCGCAGGATCGGGGAGGGAAACACGTGGGATTGGGTCGCGGGGTTGGGGAGGGAAAATGAGGGGGGAGGAAAAATTAGCTTCGGGGTAATAAAAATAGAGCGACCGCCATTTGGCGGTCGCTGTATTTAGCCCACCTCGAAAGCTAAAAATTCTACTAGTGATGCATCCTTGAAAGAGTAATTGGTGCGTATTTTGGATCAGAGTCTAAAGACTATCTAAGGAAGGTCAGTCCCTTTAGTGTGGGTGTTATGGTAGTACAGATGAGCATAAGATATGACCTGGGAGTCGAAGGCTGATATACAATCCTAGTGGTCAGAGCTTTTCTCTGATGATCTCTTTTAACCCTCAGAAGGCCAACTAAGGGAAGAGTTTCTTTAAGGAGGGGAGGTTATAATGACCTGGTTTTTTTCAAAGGTATAGATCGTTGTTTTTTGGCTTAAATTCTTTAATGTGTCCCTTGAAATTGTGCCTAATGGATTCATGTAGGTCACGAAGGTTTCTTGGGATTGTTTGGATCCTAGATCCCCAATGTTTTGGAAGACAGACTCAACCTCACGATTAGTAGAAACTCTGTACCCCGGCCCGCATGGGTTCCCCAAACCATGTGGGGTGTTTCAGAGGGGAGCAGGGGGTTGCACTTGAGGACAGCAGTAGGGTGGTCGTTACTGGTGAGAATTTTGTAGGCCTGAAGGAGAAAGATGTTGTCAATACTTGGCCTCCAGTTGTGGAAGAAGAGTCTGTTGTGGATATGCATTCTTCGGATGAGGTGGTTTCATAAGAAATAGCTGATCAGATGCTTTTGATTGAGAAAATGATTTCTTTGAGAAGTCGTAAGGGTAAGAAAAAGTTGGATAATGAGACCCCATCGCGTTCGAGGTCTCGAAATGGAAAACAGACCGGTAATCATGACATTAATTTAAAGATTGATTATTTACCTTCAAATGTTCAGACAACCTATTCTATGCTAGACCATTATAAGACGAGCAGTACACCTTCTATTTTTAAAACTAAGGAGGTTGTGGCTTTTCTTACTGCTGGACTACCTCCAAAAGGTAATCGAACTCATGATGATGGTGGTGATAGTGCTCACGGTAAGGGTGTTATCCATTATGGATCTTTGATGGTCCTTTCTCCTCATTCTGCTCATGTAGAGAATGAGGCTCATGGTTTTGAAGGTACACAGATCATGGTTATGGTTCCAACTTCCAACACTTTTGGTGCGCTCGACACTCCAAAGGTGGTTCCCCTAAGGCACATGTGGATGCAATGACCATGGAAGGGGCTTGAGGATTGGAATATGTTGATGACCCTATGTTTGTGGAGGTTCAATCTAGTACTGGGAGATCTAACTCGATAGATAGCTCCATTAAAGCGCTTTGGCAACATGCGAAAACAACTTGGAGGTGAGATTCGAAAAAAGTTAGGAATGTGACTGTTTGCTTTGATTGGGGTAGTGTGCTTTGTCTGAACCCATCCTTTACTTTTCTTTGTTTTTTTCATTCCATAAAAGGGACTTGTCCCCACCTTTTTAAAAAAATATTAAAAAAATGGAAATTAATAAATTAATAAATTGCATAAATATTAAAAAAAATCAATGAAATAAATAATAATAATAAGGAATAAATTCAATATATATATTAAAGTAACAAATAGAATATATTGAATAAAAATATAATAAAGGAGGAAAATTTAATAATTAAAAAATAATATATTAATTATTAAATATTAATAAATCAAAATCTAAAATGATAATATTAACAATTTATTATTAGTGTATGTTTGTCACTATAAAATTGAATTAATTTCCTATATCTACGTGTGAAATTATTATATGACATACTAATTGCAACATATTGAGTCAATTTTTTAATTAGTAATTAAATATTTATCATTTGATATATATGGTAAATTGAAAAAATAAGTGACATTGATAAAATAAAATATTATTAAATGTCTATTAATATTAATTTGTCAATATTTTTAATTAATATAATTTTTTAGTTAACTTATAAACCATTTTCACTAAATATATAACATATTAATATAAATATATTTTTATATTAAATATATATATATATATATATATATATATATTATAGGTGATTAGACGTACAATTACATCGAACCACACACACACATAATTGGCTCTAAAATCTCCAAGAAGGGCAGCGCTCGAGAATTCATCTTGGGTTAATATGACGTAAGGGAGGCAAGTGACCAACTCACCTACACCCAATTGGTTCTATATTAAATATGATTTATAAATAAATATTTAGTTATATAAATCATGTTTAATAAAATTATATATATATATATATATATCTCAATATAAATATATTTCTATATTAAAAATGATTTTTAATTATATTTTTTTCTAATTATTATAGAGGTCATTTTTCACTAAATATTATATATATCAAGTCTGAAAGTATATTTAATCTCATATTAATCATATATAATATAATATAATATATTCATATCAATATACATATATTTATATATTAATATATATTTTTTACTGATATAATTTTTTTATGAAATATGCGTTCCGTATGCGATTTTATAGGTGTTGACATAGGTGACCTTTATCAGCGCTGATAAAGAGGGGGCATTTTTCATTGCTTTGGACAGCACTGACTATCACAGGATCTAATTTACGATATACATTTTTGCATGTAATGATTATTACTAATATATTTTAAAAAAATAACTTGAATACTTTTATTTATCTATCCATCCAATAATATATTGTATATTTATTTAATTTTCAATATACTATATATTATTAAATATATACATTTAAATATATTCAACTCTATTTATTAATATTTTAAAATATAATTACATGTATCTTGGTAACCAACTGTAGTTTCCTAAATAATTATATTTTTAATTATTTATTAATAAAACGAATTAATTATTATAATAAATAATTATATATATTATAATATATTAGTATAAACTTGAATAAATTAGTACAAATTACTATAAATTAGTAAAATTTAGTACACATTACAATGAATTAGTATCAATTATTTTTGAAAATCTGAAAACCCCACCATTTTTTTTAAATAAAACCCTTATTTTTAACTCTATGACTTGGTATTCACGGAGCACGAAAGCAGGAGGTTGTGGTGAGCATAATTAGCAATATCCTATACACCATATCGTGGTGTCTGCCACCCGTCCAGCCATGACAGAAAACTAATATATCCTTTAAAAGCCGCACCCACCCCTGAGAACCCAAAAAAATCTCACAAACCGACGCCCTCTCTTTACGCTTTTGGGTAATAAACAATGAGGGAAGATTCGGGAATGGGTTTCCATGCTTGAGGGATCTGAAACTCCACTCTCATTGGCTGCGAGGGTGGCGTATGGATCAGAAGCCCCACTCTGATTGGGTGTCGGGGTGGCATGGATCAGAAGCGCCGCTCTGATTGGGTGACATGCTTCCATGCTGGAGTGGATCCCAAACCCTACTCTCATTGGCTCACATGCACCACCCTGTCAGGCCATGGGGAGATATTTTGGCTTTGGAATGGGGAATGCGCGCCCCCACCAGGCCATGCCTCGCCTACCCCGACCCAATCACTTCGGATGTGGCTCCATCACAGCCTCTCCTCCATCCCCCTACGCCTTTCAAACCTTAATTACTTTATTTTATCACAACCCAAATCCATTTATAACTCCTTTATTTGTTTTACTCGTTAGTCTAACTTTACCCCTAATATATTTTTAAATACTCCACTTTCAACTATAATTTATTGAACTGACCATTTATCGTCTTAAATTTTAAAGATTTATTTATAGATTCAAATTTAACAATAAAATTAAATAAACCAGTTTTATAATTTTATTATCATTTAAAACTATATAGTTAACCGATTTGTAATCATTAATTTAATTGGATTTATATTTAGAAGTAATTGATAAATCAAATATGAACTGAACTAAAAGAAAATAAATGAACATTATAATTTTACTATTATTTTAAAAATATCATTATTAAATTAATTACAATTAATTCAATCTAATTTTGGTTTAGAACCCCACACTAAAAATACAAGAATATTAATTGAGTTTTGAATTTTCTATTATAACCCTATAAAAACTCTTTTAATCATTATTCAAACCTGATTTAATCATTTTAGCAGTGTCGAGTGGGCACTTCAATGGGTGTAGTCCGGTAGTTACACCTTTGAGGGCTCTCAAGGTTGTCTTGGGGTTAAGTCTTCCTGAATACTTTGCAAGTGCCATTTGATTTTCTTTATAATTTGTAATCCCCCTCCCCGATCTTCTATATATATATAGTTAAAAAAATATAATAGTTTTTTTAGTACAAGTAATATTTTAGTGTTAAAAAAAAGGTGGTTTTACGCAACGTCACCATTTAATAGTGCTAAAAAAAGGTGGTAATAAAGGTAATACATTTATCAATACTAAAAAACGCTGATAAAAGGTACTTTTAATAAACCTAAAAAACGATATTAAAAGTACCCCTTTATGAGTGCTTTTTTCAGTGCTGATAAATGTACTCCATTTATCAGCATTTTTTCACTAACACCGATAAAGGGTAAATTTCATAAAAAAATTATAAATCATTAAAAATAATATATGAACATAAAAATATATTTATATTGACATATATAATATATTTTATTAAATGTGATTTATGTAAGTGTAAATATGCATTTACACTTAATATATAAAATATTTAGTGAAAAAAAACTAAAAATAATATTAATTAATAATTTGGTAATTATTATCATGTAATGGTCATTTAATAACAATTTGAAGATAAAAGAAATCAAAAAATTAATAAAAGATTTAAAATAAGTGGAAAACGTAACTTAAACTTCAAACGGTTCTAACTTTTGATCTGAGTGTTCGTCTGAGTTCTACCACATAATAAATCAAATCTCTAAAAAAGATATATGCCCTAGTATCCTAGAGAACCTACCGTCGCATTTTCAGGGCAAAAAAATGTCTAAAAGGCCCCACAATGAGTTTTTAGTCGGGGAATTCTAATTTTTTATTATTCGATGGAAATTCAACCATGTTTAAGGGGGTCTTTTTTCTTTTTTTGATAAAGACTCAATTTATTTTCAATCATTACACTCATAAGGATATTATGGCGTTCAAATTTTATCATTTTTCATAAGGTGTTGTTATTTATAATTATGTATATACACATATAGACATATTTGTATAAATTTACACATAAAAATTTAATTTTATAAATAAACTTGTAAATATATATACATATAAAATATCTTTATAAATATATAAACCATATCTAAATGAAAAATAATATCCATTTTATTTAAAATAAAAATATATGGATATTTATATAGCTATATAATGTGTGTGTGTGTGTGTTTGTGTGTGTGTATTAACAAATAAATATTATTTTGTATATTCTAATATATGTATATAAATATTATTATATAATATATGTAAATAAATAAAAATATGTATAATTATATTTATAGATACACATATATAATATATATGTATATATATGTGTGTGTGTGTGTGTGTGTCAATGTTGTATATATGTATGTATGTATTTATTTATTTACACACACATAAAAAACATATTCTATAAACAAATAGATATGTCATAAAATAGAGAACAAAACAATATAGAGAAGTGGTAAGCGTCCAAACGTGCAAGGGAGAGGTCTTAGGTTTGAATCCAATGGGAGGCAGGGGCGCGAGGGTGGGTGAAGGGGGTGCCTAGAACCGTTATAGGGGGCACTCCGAGCGCTATTAAATGGAGGGGGCACTTCAAGCACTGATAAAAGGGACGGTGGTCTCCAAAATTGATTTTGTTTTAATTTGTATACTTTTTTTGAAAAAAATTATTTTTTTGACTTTAATCATTGAAAACAATCCATCATAATTGGTTATTTTCCATATAATATTTAGTCTGTCCCCAATGTTATTTTTTTTATGATGGTTATTAGTAATAAAATATAATTTTGTCTCAAGAGCTTTGGCAGCAATGCACCCACTATGACAAGAGTCGGTTATTTGTGATGAATTGTACATTTCCATCCAAATAGTACCTACATGAAGATATATTTGTGACATAATACAATTTATTCCACAAACAAGCCTTCATATAGAAACTATCTAGGATGGAAATATGCATTCTATCACAAATAATTCTTGGCACATGAATTCTGTGGGGTGAAATATGGTTTTCATCGCAAATAAGCTTCGTATATGTTCCTTTTGCGATGGAAATGTAAATTCTGCCACAAAAAAGACTACTAGTAGGCTATTCACGTCGGAAAAATTCCATCACAAATAGATTTTGGATAAGCGGAGAAATCATTCCCTATATTTTTTTACGACAGATGATTGCCTTTTTGCAATGAAAAATTCGTTACAAAAAATCCGTTAAAGTTAACTTTCATTACATGCATGAATTTATCCAATTTCTTCTTAAAAAACTCTCAATTTATAATCTAGAGTTCTGTTTAATGATTTCTAAAATTTAAATATCCTAATTGTAATTCATACACCAGTTTGAAGGCTTTTTAGTTGCAGATCAACAATTTGTTATCTACAAAAAAGTATAAAGGTATTCTTTTAAACTTTTTGTCAATAGTTATTAATTTTTGTTATTTAAATGTTTTTTAATTATAGAATTTATTAGTTAATTTAATCTATAAATGTTTGATTATATCTACGTGCTATTTTATTAACTATTTTTGGCAATTGTTTTTTCAATTTTTTGGTTAGTTAATAATGTTATTATTATATGAAAGGGGCTTGACCCCAGACAATTTTGAGTAATATTATTATAAATTATAATTGAAAATATTTTTAAATTACATCAGATAATAAATTATAATGAATTACTGAAATTTAGTTTGCTGATAAAAAAAATTAATTTAAATTAACAAATATTAGTTATAATTAGGAAAAAGTAACAAAATTATAAGTAATTTAATATAAGAAAATATTAAATAAAAATGAGTTGTCACTATTTTTTATAAATGACAATAATTTTTTTAAAATAATCTAAAATAAATAATAATAGTTATAGGTAAAACAAAATTATCAATTTATAAATAATTAATATAAATAATAATAAATTAAAAAAACAATTCGTCATAAATTAATATAAATTAGTATAAGTTATTTAGATTAATTAAAAAAAATAAAAAAAATAACGAATAGTCATGCATAGAAAATTATTTTTTATTTAATTAGGAGATAGTAATATTAATATAAATTACTAACAAATAATTTACAAGGAATAAATTATTAAAAATCTTTTTTAATATATAAAAATATAGTTAAAAAATAAATATTTTTAAAATTAATAAATATTTCTTATACATTATTATTAAGATTAAAAATATTATTTTATACAAAGACTAAAAATATCATTATAGAACTATAATAAATAATGATTTATAATAAAGTAATAAAAGCGCAATAATAAAAAAATATAAAATAATGAATATATAAGTATAAATTTGTATAAATTAATATTATTTTTTTTTAATTTGATTAAATTAATATAAATTACTACAAATTACTCTAAATTACTATGAATTACTACGAATTAGTTTTAATTACTAAAAATTCTTATAAATATATATATATATATATATATATATTATAAATTAGTATAAACTAGAATAAATTAGTACAAATTGGTATAAATCACAATAAGTTAGTATAAATTAGTACAAACTACTATTAATTAGTATTAATTGGATTTAATTACTATTAATAAGAATTAATAAGTACAAATTAATATAAAATTTTCTTAATTAGTATCTATTTGCATATATTAGCATAAATTATTATTAATACGAAAACGGTCTAGTCAGAAGCCAATACTCCTGATCTTTTATTAAAGTGAAAGAAAGATACAAAAAAAAAGCAAGAAAACGGACGAGGTCATACAAAGAGACATGCCCTCATCCAGATAAGAAAATTACAGATCAAGAAAAGCAGGATCGTTTTCATAATTAGAATCAGTATCAGAATCAGAATCATCATCAACATTTTCCCACTATGACTGTGAATTGCCTTGATTGAGAATACCAAGGATCCTCTCCTTAGACCTTTTCTACTTTGGAGTGAGATGGATCTTTGATGGCTTGGAAGATGACTTGGTAGACACATTCCTGGGAAAACAGAAATAATCCTTTTGCGGCCTTCTTTTTGGAAGAATCAGAGAAAAACAAGATCATCACTACTCATGGATCGGAGATGAGTGTCGTCCACCATAACCATCCCCCTTTCTTTGTCACTTCCATCATCCAAAACATTACCCCACTAACCAGACATTCCTGAAGAACTAAATACATTCTGATTCTGTTGAAGATAATTCACTCTCTGGTGAACATCAGATTGCCTAGTCATATCTTCCTGTATAACATTCACTGAAAAGACTGCATCCATCGGCTACACAATACAACAATGATAATCAATTGGTGAAGGAGAGAACCCTAACACAACACCAACAACCTCATTTGAAGATTGCACCACCTCACAAGTGTGCATCCCATCTTGACAAGTGAATTGCATGAAAAATCAAATTAGAGCTTCCAACCTGCTGAATAGGTTCAAATGGAAAATCACTACACCTACAATCTGGTTCCTCATTTCTAGCAGCAGCCTCATTGATAACATTTTCAACTTGTGTATGCTCCATTTTAGTACCGACAAAAACCATTTGAGACTCATTCTTATTCCCATCCTTCTATTCAAGAATAGAAAACAAATTAGTATGAGCCAATGAAGTTATTGACTTCTCCTGATTCACCACCAAAGATTTATTCATGTATGTTGCAACACTTGATTTCAAGACTACTTATCCACATATTGTATCGGCTTATTCATAGACTGATTAGGTACTGACTGCCCATGCGGCCTAGATGAATTCATTTTACCATTACCATCAAAGTCCTGTGAAGAATTCCCCTTCAAACCACAAAAATCACAAACTTTCATCCTGTATTTATCATCCAGATGACCAATAGATTTTTAATTTTGACAGAACTCAGGAAAATTATCATACTCAACACTAATTTGTATATCATCAGTGGGAGTATTAAGAGTCAGATTGCTAATGAGAGTGATACTCAAATCAATTTAATCAAATATTCTCGAAAAGTGGCCATACCTGATGTGTTTTTTCTCCTTATCTGGGAGAATCAGAATGCCAATGGCAGAAGAAATATCATGTAATACTTTTGGATGCCATAAAATCCAGTTGACCATGCACAGATTCTTGCTTCATCTGATTGAAACAAGCAGTGAAAGAAACTTCTACCTAACGAAGTACACTTTCAATCTGAACCCCCACAGAAAGGATATCCTATGAACAATATCTTCAAGATGCCATGTCTTATGATCTTTGGGAAGAACAACCCTACCAATTAACGAGTTCATACCTTGAGCCATACGTTTTGAGAAGGCTTCACGATTAGCTTCAACACGATCCGATGATCCATTCTTGAGGATCCTACCAGCTGAGGAATCCTTAAAAACTTCCAGTGGACATCGAATAAGATCATCCATTTGGTCAGGGGCATCACTCAAATTCCCTCTTTCAACTAAGACACCTTCAATATCGTAAGGATCACTATGAAATGAACGCGACACCCGGGTCTCCCAAGATCTACGTGCATCATCCTCATTGGTCACCACCATAGAAAAACTACCTATCATTTCCATACATCAACTCGTGCCACCCACTCTAGTTGTCATATCAACATTGCTTCGAGCACCGAGTAGATCGATGCCAACTATTGCAGATCAGCAAGAAGTCTCCCCAATCACCTTGGTTGTCTTAGGATCACCTTGTTGAGCTCTATGATTTTCCACCACAACCTGATGAACACCTTCAACATTCTCACCTCCTCCCAAAATAACGAACCCAAGAAAGTGAGGGATCAACATGATCAAATAATACTAAATCTGAGTGCAGAGATTGCCATTGAAGTGCTGCTCACAAACCCTTGCCTCCGCCATCCGTGATCAGAAGAAGGCCGAATAGAATGCCCCCGATCTGAGCATTCTATCACAAGGATGATTCCTAAAGAACCGTTGATGAAGAAGTCGATCGCCACAGCAGTCAAGATTCGATGAAAGCTCGCAGAAGTCAGATCTTTCACCTTTCTGGATGATTCGAAGTTACACCACCGTGAATGAGGAAGAACTTGAGCCGACCGCCCATGTTGATCCCACATCACCAGCCTATAGATCCGAAGAAGAACCACTCATAAATTAGTATAAATCATTATAAATTAGTATAAATTTTTATAAATTAGTATAAATTCTTATAAATCAATATTAATTAGAATTAATTAGAATTATTCATTTTAAATGAGTATAAACGTGAATAAATTTATATAAATGAGAATAAATAATTACAAATCATTATAAATTATTATAAATTAGTATAAATTTTCTTAAATAATTATAAATTAGCATTGATTACTATTAATCAGTATTAACTTGTATTCATCAGTATAAATCATTATAAATTTGTAAAAATCAATATAAATTAATATTTATCAGTAGTTATTAGTAATAATCAGTATCAATTAGTATAAATCCATATAAATCAATATAAACCAGTCTTAATCACTCTTAATTAGTCTTAATTAGTATAAATTAGCACAAGTTAGGATAAATTAGTATAAATTAATATAAATTTGTTTAAATTATTATAAATTACTATAAATTAATAAAAATTACTACAAATTGAAGTCAATTACTATGAAATACTTTAAATTAGTGTTAATTAGTAAAAATTATTTTAAATTTTTATACATTACTATAAATCCTTATAAATTGATATAAATTAAAATAAATTTGTATAAGTTAGTATAAATTACATTAAATGAGTATAAATTAGTACAAATTACTGTTAATTATTGTTAATTAGTATTAATTTATAATAATTATCATTAATTAATATAAATTTGTATAAATTAGAATTAATTTCTATTGATTAGTATTAATTAGAATTAGTTAGTATAAATTACCAAAAATCATTATGAATTATTATAAATTATTATAAATTAGTATATATTATTATTAAAATAGTATAAATTATTATAAATTCTTATAAATTAGTTTAAATTAGTATTAATTTTTATTAATTAGAATTAATTAGTATCAATAATTATAAATAAGTATAAATGAGAATAATTTTTTATAAATGAGTATAAATTATTAAAAAATAGTAAAAATTATTATAAATTATTATAACTTTTAATAAATATTTATAAATTAACATAAATTAGTATAAATTAGCATAAAATAGTATAAATTTGTATACATTAGTATTGCTTAGTATTAATCAGATTTAAGTAGTATTAATCCATTTAAATTAGTATAAATTGGTATAAATTAGTTTAAATCAACATAAATCTGTATTTATTTATATTAATCAACATGAATCAATATAAATTAGTATAAATAAATACAAATCAATATTAAAGTATTAATTAGTCTTAATTAGTATAAATTATTCTAAATTATTCTAAATTACTATATAATACTCTAAATTAGCTAGTCATTTAATAAACATTTTTACATAATATTTTTAAATTCTTTTATATAATAAACTATTTTCTATTATTTTTTTAAAAAACTACGGACCTAAGGAAAGGGGGGAGGATGATTGGGGCTTGGGAGATCTTGGTTGGAGACTCTCATGGCGATTAGGGTTCTTCGCCGTGTTTCCACACCATATTACTCTGGAACTTTTGGTTGGAGGATGGATTTATGTTCCCTCTCAAATGGATGTTTCCTCACATAAGCTCAACAATGGACCTTGCTATAATGTTTTATATAGATGAAGATGTCAAATGGTGATATTTCATTTTTAAGTACTTTTTCCTAGAGAGGGTAGTGATACGGGGTATTATGGATCATGTTATTGGGAACCAAGAGGCGATCTAGGATAAATACTTTTTTTTATGTTCTCAATCAGAAATTGTTTGGTATTTCTAGTGGGTGATAAACCATGGGACAATGATGTCTTGGTTCATCAGTTATCCTCTATTTGGGGTTTCTCGAAATGGAAGTGTATCCCAATCGACAAGGTTTTCTTCCATTTATTGTTTCTTTTTTATAAATTAAAGTGAAGAGATTGAGGTTATGGATCTGTATCTGTTATTCTAGGTTTTCTATCGATTTAGGATTTAGATTTTCACTTTAACCCATTTAGCATTATGAATGTCATGTTATAGGTATGGATTTGTATTTCTGGACTCAATTAGATACTGTGGAACCCTATAATTTTGTTTTATGTGGCTTTTTCTATCAATTTACCTATTAATGTGGATAGATCCACATGGATGGATAAGGTTGGTTATCTTAATAGAGTTCTTGTGAAGATTGGTATTAGTTCTACATTGGCTGAAAATGTTATTTTATAAACTTATAAGGATGAAATAGATTTGGAAATTAAATATGAGAGGATTCCTCTTTTATTATCATCGTTCCAATCCATTAGAAATATGTAGGCTAATTTTTTTGCAAGGACTTTTTTTTCATTTTGATCCTTAAAAGGACACGAAGAAAGAAACATTCATAAGATGGAAAAGAATAACAAGTCAAAAGATTATGAGGTTAAATAAGTCCCTTTTGAGGAGAATCAATAGAAAGTTGATGTGACTGAAACTATTCAAGGGAAACAACTAGGTGACAATCCATCCAGGATTGAATATGTGCAAAGGATTATGAATAAGAATTTATTAGGGGATGATGTTGAGTATGAAAGGTCAATACTACCCAAGGGAGTTACCTTTAAGGATTCATTATATAATGGTATAATGGATAATCAAATTAATGGAAAATATGAAGATATCAAAACTGATAATGAGTTAATTTCACAAGAAGAAGTGGATCATGATTTATGGAAGGATCATAAAATGACTGATACCAAAAAACATAAATGGAAAATGAGTATAATTGGTGATTTTTCAAAGAGAAAAAATTCTAGAAATAGATCCACTTCTTCTGGATATGTACAGGTTTGATCAACTCCAGTTATGGATTAAAATAGGGGGACTGACGTTAAAAACAAGTCTCCTACAAAGAAAACCTCTATTCCTTCTCCCAAAGAGTATTATGTTAGGGATGATGAAGTTACGTGAAATGATGTTCTAGGAAATATTCTAGTTGTTAGATCCCAATAGGACATTGAAAAAGGGGTAGTGTCTATAACCCAATAATTGGTAGAATTATCTAGTTTTGATGATAGAAAAGGGGATTTGGCCAAAGGAACATATTCTAATAACTCCAACCAGTCGTAGATAGGTAATTTAATTATCTTTGACTCTAGATCTAGTTTTCCAAAATCTCAAGAAATTAATGTGTTAGGAACACTGGTCACAACAACCTCTTCTCCCCAATGTCAAATAGACTCAAACAGGTTCTAACCTCTTATTGGGAATAATCTTCTGCCTGTCTCTTTAAAACCAACTATTTTTGGGAATGTGGGAAAATGACAATGTGAAAAGTCAAGTCTAAACATAAAATATTTTTTATTTTCATAAATATTTTGATGATTCTTTTAGTCAGGATTAACAATACAAGGTTCAACTAGATATTTAATGGCTAGGATCAGTAGCAAAAATAGAAGTTTCTAGCATAGAGTAAGATTCTAAAGAGATTAGAAATTAGTGGAAATAAGTTAAGCAATGGTGAATATGAATAAGTCCATGTGGTAGATGTGGAAAATGTGATATTCAAAATGTTGGTAGATGATAAAATGTTATTGATTCTTCATGTTCGTCCTTGGTCTTTTTCCTGGATGCTTATTGTGTTTCTATTTTTCAGAACATAGTGATGATTTATGTCTTGTATCTAAATTTCCTTGGGTGGATGATATTTCCTTGTAAATCACCACCATTTTTTGTACTTGGTTTCATTTTATTTAATAAAAGGGAAGATGTCGAAATTCTTGGATTCATGATCAACCTTTATAAGAAATGTCCTTGGAAATAAACACATGTTTTTATTTTGAGATCGTGATTGGAGAAATCACTATAGAATTCTAATTGGTTCTGGTATAAATCCTATATAAATTGAGAGGGTTGAAACATTTATATAATTTGTACCGTCAAATTATGAATTTGTTTTAGAAGGTATAACTAATCTTCCATATAAGAAATGTGATCTCATGAGATTCGAAATGTTTGATAATGTTGGGATTTATCACTTGTATTTTTTTTCCAGGAAGATTATGTATTTTTATGTAAACATGGTAAACTCAATTCAGAAGAAGATTCAAATTTTTTGGTTTTAGATCCATCAAAGTTTCAAAATTTATAGTAATATGAATTCTGTCACAAATAATTCATCACATAGGAATTATTGTGGAAAAATATGATTTATGGTGAAAATAAACTTCAACTATAGTCTTTTTTGAAATGGAAATGTAATTTCAATCAAAAAAATATTGTCATCAGACTACTTATGATGAAAAATTTCCATCACAAATAGGTTTTGGATAAATAGAGAAGTTATTTATAGTGATTAATTTTTTTTGCGACGAATATGCCATTTTGGTAAAAACCCATCAAAAATAAACTATTTGTTTAAAATGTTAGTCTCAAAAAGTTCAAATGACATACTTTTTTAAAATTAAAAATCTGTTGCAAAAAATCTGTTGAAAAAATGTTAACTATAAATATAGCACACAACCCTCATTTCATCCTAGTCATAAATTATTATATTTTCTTCTTCAAAAAATCTCTATTTTAAATCTAGAATACTATTTAAAGATTTTTGAATTATAAACATATTAGTTTTAATTCAGACTCTAGTTTGAAGTTATATAAGTTGCAGATCAACAATTCAGTATCCACAGAAAAGTTTAAATGTATTATTTTAAACTTTTTCTTAATAATTATTAAATTTTTTTATATAATTATTTATATTAATTATATATTTTTGTGTTCATTTAATTTATAAATTTTTGATTATTTCAACATGCTGTTTTGTAAATAGTTTTTTGTAATTATTTTCTAAATTTTTTTGTTAGTTAGTAATAATATTATTATATAAAAGGGACTTAACTCGAGACCGTTTCAAATAATTTTATTATAAATTATAATTTTTTTTAGATTATACTAGATAATAATTTATAACAAACTACTAAAATTTAGTTTACTAATGAAAAAATTAATTTAAAGTTATAAATTTTAGTTATAATTAGGAAAAATTAATAAAATTATAAGTAATTTAGTATAAGTAAATATTTAATAAAAAACGACTTTTCACTATTTTTTTATAAATTTTTATAAATTATTTAAATTAATATAAAATAACAATTATTAATTACAATTAGAAAAAAATAATCAACTTCAAATTTTTTATATATAATATAATAAATAAAAAATAGAGCATCATTAATTATTATAAATTAGTATAAGTTATTAAGATTAATTTAAAATAAATAAAAAATAAAAAATAGTTATGAATGGGAAAATTATTTATGTTTACTTAATAAACTTTAATATTATTATAAATTACTAAAAAATAATTTATATCTACTAAACAATTAACATTACTTTTATTATATAAAAATATAATTAGATAATACATATCATTTAAAATTCATAAATATTTCTTATAAATTATTATAAAAAATAAAAATATTATTTACTATAAAGACTAAAAATATCATTAAACTACAATAAATAATAATTTATGATAAAGTAATAAATGTATAAGAAAAAAAATATAAAATATTGAATCTATCAGTATACATTATTATAAATTTGTATAAATAAGTATTGATTAGTAAAAATTAGTAAAAATTAGAATAAATTAATATAAATTAATATAAATTAATATAAATTAATATAAATTAATATAAATTAATATAAATTACTATAAATTACTATAAATTAATATTAATTACTGTAAATGACTATATATGACTATAAATTACTATACATTACTATTAATTAGTATAAATTATTATAAATTATAATAAATTGTTATAAATTAGTATAAATTAGAATAAATTAGTATATTTGTTATAATTTACTATAAATTATTATAAATTATTATAAATTGGAATTAATTATTATTAATGACTAATAATTATATAATGTCTCGACCTAGGTGCCACACACCAGTGCCCCGAGCCGGTCAGTTACGTGACCTCAAGGGCGACTCCCCGTATGCCAGAGACCGCTGAATAGTAGTGAGGGTATAATATATTACACGGGGAGACTATATCCTCTTTATCAAAGCATCACAATAATGGAAATAATAAACAATATCCAAATTAAAAAAACCAATAAATAGAATAAAACCATAATCAACATAGAGCAGTATCACATGATAAACCAAAACAGGGAAACAATTTACAAACTAAAGAAATAGATATGTCATCCAAACACGAGTCAATTGTCAATATGAAAAACAAAAATAAAGACACACCGAAAAATCAGAAGTGGGTCTTGACACTAAGTGTGGTTCCCTCATCCAAGCTCTATCCCAACTCAACCATCTCATATAGGGCCATTTCCCTTATCCTATCCTGCAAACATGAGGTCTATTTGGGTACTGATCAGGCAAGATGAGTAGGGTATGAGTACAACTCAATAGGACACCACCAATGGTGTCTAAAATAATATCCACTCAATAACAGTGTATGAGATTATATAATGAATAAAGTTAAATCAATAAAGTAAAAAATTAACAGATTTCATTATTCTTTAATTAACCACATAAATTACCCAGGTTTACGATGAAACCCAAACCACCAATACCTGCTTCGGCCCATGCTAGATTCTAAACCATATCAAATAGGGAATAACATTTCATTATTACACAGTCTTTCATTATCTATTTAATTTCAATTCACATCACAACTAATTGGAACCATTATCCAATGCCAACATTTTGGGCCTAGAATTCCATGGATGTGGGTATTTGAAGCCTCAGTCTGTGTCCCACAACTTGTTTATCAATAATTCACATGTGGGATTTTGAAGCATCAGTCTGCATCCCACACCCATTTAACACAGGCATGCATTTGGTCCTAGAACTCAATGTTTAGAACCCCGTAGGTATTTAAAGCATTAGTTCGTGTCCCATAACCCATTTATTAATCAATCAAAAATTTCACACATATCACATCTAACAAGGTTAATCATCATTAACCCTTTTATCAACATTTCACATCATGTCATAACATTTCAATTATCAAAAAAATAATGGTTCAATAATTTAATCACATGGAATAAAATAAAAAATTCACCATTAAACAATTTATCAACATTTAATCATTTAAACCATTAACCCTTCAAGGTTAATCCAAAAATCCTTTGATTCCCATTATTAATCAATTACATAATTCACATTTATCAATCAAATAAACAATCCCATTAATTATCCAATTTTATAATCCCAATATCCCATCAATTTCATAATCACATCATTCCATTTATTAATAAATCAGTTAATTAATAAAATTTAAGATGCGATTGCCAAACATGGAAATTTCTATTTCACAAGCCCATATAGAAAATAGTAATCAAGACTATGGGATTTTCAATTTATACCACCTACCTCAAGATCATTGATGATCATTCGCTAAACTGAAAATTCCCAAATTGAAGTGGAATGTTCAGTTTCACAACGAAGAATGAGATCTTGAACCAAAACCTATATCCAAATCAAATGAGAGATATATCATATCCTTGATCAAAAAACTCACCAAAGGGTAAATAAACACTCCTCTTCATCTATAAAGAGAGATGAGAGTGAGGGAGGAATCCAATAAAGAAGAGATTACTTACTGGGAGGACTGTAGATCTGTCAAATAGATCTTTAGTTTACCATGAATGGTGTTCATAAGGCCTTATAATCTGTCTGGGAGCCTCTAATATCATATGAATTCATTTTAGGTTAAATAGGGGTGAATGTGGGTGAAATTAGGGGGTTCTAGAATTTTAAAATATTTTTTGGAGGGATCAAAACCCGCTTGCACAGTTTCCTAAGATGGGGTTCATGATTTTCCAAACCATTCACCCCAACTGTGTGCCTCTCTTAGGGGTCACACAGTTACTACTAAGAGTGCGTACATTTTTCCAAAATTTTTTCCAACCGTCCAATACACCTTTGTCTTGGGTTTCCAATTTTATGGGGGTAGGCGCATGGTTTGGGAAAACCGTATTCCAACCGTACACTACCCTTATTCCTCCAAAATTCTCAATTTTCACTAGAAACAACCCCAAATAAAAAAAACAACCATGATATACCAAAATAAAGGAAAAAGAGTACCTAAAAACAATCACAAGACATCTCAAGAAATGGTTGAGATCTTACAATCTCACCACCTTATAACATCTCATCCTCGAGCTACACTCCCAACTATCTCTAAGATTCCAAGATATAAAGATCATACCATAGATCTTACATATCCTCTTCTCTATCCCATGTTTCCTCCTAAACATGTCCATGTTTCCAAAATACTTGAACCATCAGCACAATATTTCCCCACAACACTTTCTCACTGTGATCCAACATATATATCATATGATCCTCAAAAGACGCATCATTATCAAGTTCAACGTCATCAACATCAACCACATGAGAGGGGTCAAGGTGATACCTTTGAAGTTATGACACATGAAAAACATCATGCAGATCACTGTACCTCTGTGGAAGAGGAAATCGATATTCCACTAGCCCAATTCTCTCCATAGCATCAAACGGTCCAACAAACCTGGTTTCCAACTTACCCTACCTTTGAATCCTACAACAACCCGATATAGGTGACACCTAGAGGAAAAGACAATAACCCTCTGTAAACTCTTGGGGTCATCAACGTCTATCAACATATGAATTATTCTTGCTCTAATATATATCCATACAGTTCTGAATCTGCTGAACCTGATTCGATTCCCCCTATACAAGACTTGCTCCCAACAACTCTAACTAACTTTTCTCCATCCATAATAGTGGTGATATGCATGACCTACCATAAAGAGACTCATATGGTGCCATCTAAATAGTTTCCTGATAACTTTTTTTATAGGAAAACTTCACAAGTACTAGGTGCTTCTCCCAAGACCCACTAAAGTCAAGAAAGCATGCTCATAGAATATCCACAAAAACATAAATAGTGAATTCCAATTGTTCATCTGTTTGTGAGTGTAAATTCATACTTATAATTACTTGTATTCAAAGTGCCTTTTTTAATCCTTTCTAGAAGAATAAATTAAAACATGAGTCACGTTCTGAAAATATACTTTGTGGAACCCCATATAGAAGGACTATCTCACAAATGTACATGTCTCTAAACTGGTCCACTAATAAAGTCACTTTGATAGTCTAGATCATTATTCTGAGGCGTTCTCATAAGACCAACCACAAAATACATGGTAATGTTATCCTACTTCCATTCTATAATGGGAAATGACTGCAGTAAAACACTGGGTCATTGATGCTCTACCATTACCTGTTGATAGGTGTAGCATCATTTCACAAACCCTATAGTTCCCTTTTTCATGCCCAGACAACAATATTGCTGATGTTGGTCATGATACATTTTTGTCAAACTCGAATACACCACCAACTTTGTGGAATGAAATTTAGGCATCATCTCATCTCACATACATGTAGGCACAATAATACATAGATGATTTTATCCTCATCCATAGTCTAATCAGAATTTTAATCCCCACCTTCAAGGTTTTAAGATCTCGGCCTTTTCTGGAGTCATCTCAAGTGTGTTTTTAGGTACTTTTTGTTGTTTTGAAGTACCTTTTCTTTGGAATTGTGGTTTAACGTTAATTTGGGTGAAGTTTTAAGAAAAATAAATGGATAGAGGGTTGTGAATGGTTTGGGAATGGTTTGAAAAACTATGTTCCCAAACCAGGTAACTGTGTGAACCATGCAAACCTGGATAGTGAGGTCCATATGGGTTGCGTACGATTTCCTTAACTGTGTTCCCTTGCCAGGTGAAATTGTGTGCATGAAATAGTTTTCTACAAAAATTAGTTTTTAAATCACCTGAACCCCCAAAACCCATATATTTTTACCTAGGCTCAGGCTTGAGGAATTCTAGGTGATCCCAGAGCTTTCCAAATGGATTCCAAGACAATTTGAACACTATTCTTTGAGATTGAAAGCTCGTATTGAAGATTCTCTCTCTTCCCGACAAGTGGATCTCATTCATATTCTTCTTCTGTTATTTCCTCTATAATTCTTTGATCATTTCATGAAATATATCCACTCTTTACATGAATATAAACCTATGTGATTAGATCTAGATCTGGGATTGTGGATCTAGATCTAGTTTTTCAAGATATTGATTCATTTGATCTTATTTTTGGATTTAGAGATTTGGATATGTATTTAGATCGACAACATTGGGTCGCTCAAATTTTGGGGATTTACACTGGGAAATCATCCATAAAAAAAACTAAGGTATGTGGTCTAAATAAAACTCCCATATTCATGGATTTTATATGTGTATGTGAGATTATTGATTTTCTTGCTTCCCTTAATGATTGATCTCCTAAATCAGAGTAATTAAGAATGTGAAATTTACTTGTTAACACCTTATTGATTAAATAGATGATTGAACCATGAGGCTAAGGGGATGTCCAAATAGATTTTTGATTTAGGGAAATTGTTTATGGGTTGAGATATTATAATTGAGATATTGAATTTGTTTGGGTTTGAGATAATTAATTAGGGGAAATTAATTATGAGATAAATATTGGCTATGTGATATGATTAAGGGTGGATTAATTATGTGCCTTATTGTTTCATTAAGATAATTAATTGTGGGATTAATTATGATAAGTTGATATTTTATTTGGATAATTAATTATGGATAATTAATTATGGAATGAGATTAATGTTGATTGATTAATTAGTTGATGAATTAATTAATGGGTTGTGCACTTAGTTAAACATGGGTTAACTAATGGGTTTTGATGAATTTAACTAATCATTAGATTATTAAGGTATTTTTGTGAATAATTATTTATAAATTAATAAATTATGTAAATGATTGAGAATGTGGGTGCTAGACATGGCATTCTAGACCAATGGAGAAATTGGGGTTTAGGCATGGCATTCTACCACAGCAGTTATCCAAGCACTTGTGATGTGAGGTGGTAGACGTGGAAATCTACACCAGATGGGATTTGGGGTGGTATATCTGGTGATCTACACCAGATGATATTTGGGGTGTTAGGCCTAGTGACCTACACCAAATGAGATTTGGGGTGTTTGACAGGGCGTTCGACACACAATGAATGACAATAATGAATTATGAAATGAATCAGAGACATGACTCAAACATGTGTTTAATGTGTTTAAACAAATAACAAATGAGAATGTGATAACTGTTTAATTATGAATTTCAATTGTTTCTTTATAGAATTGCATACACTTTCTTTTGACTAGAATTGTTTTAGACACTGTTGGTGGTGACCTATTGATTCATACTCACACCCTACTCGGGCCACCTGATTAGAACCCAAACAGACTTTTTTGTTGCAGGACAGGATAAGGGCAAGGCCCTAGGATAGGTTGCTGGTTGGGAATGAAGCATGGGTGAGGGAAATAGATGTGGTTTGGGACCCACTATGGATTAGTTGTGTATTTACTTTTAGTTTCAATGTATAAACTTGGCACTTGCATTATTACAACATGTTTTCCCTTTTAGTTGAGTATGGTGTTTCCTGTTTTGACTATCTTGTGATATTGGTATTGTTCTAGTGATTTATATGATTTCACACTTAATTATTGTTGTTTTATTTTTTGGTACTTTACTATGATAAAATATGGTATATTCTCCTCAACAATGACTTACTAGACCCTCGTTGCTAGTCGAAACTCTCTAGTGTACGAAGAGGTGCTCTTGAGGGCATGTGACCGAACAGTTTTGGGCCCCATTGCATGGAACCCGGGTCAGGACATTACAAATTAATATCAAAGGAGTTTTCTTTATTTATTATTATTTTGTCTTACTAATTTGGGAAAGGTAGATAGGATACTAGGAAGAGTTGGGTCTTGGTAATGATATCGTGCATGGGAGTTGCAAAACCATGTACAGGGGAAAATCGAGGTACTTAGGGTGGGATTGTTGTGATAGATGTTTTTTGTTACAGTTTGATATTATTTCACATGAGGTGATGTACTTGTGGTGATATGTGATAATTATTTTGATAATTGTTGAGTATTGATTCGTGGCCTAAAGAGTCATGATATTTGAGTCTACATGAATCATTCTAGGCACTCAGGGTTGTTGTGACATGCATCATTAGGAACTCATGGGAAAACCTGTTATTGGTAAGTTTTTAAACTTGAACTGATTTCCTTATTATGTGATTGAAATGAGAATGGTGCCTAAAAGTAATTGATAAATATTGAAAAAAAGATGCAAATTGAGAATAATTTGGTGTCTAAATGAGAAACTTGTAAATGAGAATGTATTTATACTTGCTTACCAAGACATTGGGGTAGGATGGTTAAGGGTAGTGATTGTAAGAACCCGGATCTTCGTTCAGGTATGTTTTCCCTTTTTCTGGTGTTTTTAAGGAAACTAAATTTTCTGGAAATTTCAGAAGTACACGCCGTGTACTTTTTGAGTACACGCCGTGTACTCTATTCCGGCTCGAAGCCGTGTGCTGGCCATGTCCGGGCCACACACACGGTGTGTAAGGCTGAGGTGGAGGCCGGTTAATTCGGAGTACGAAAAAATTGAAGTACACACCGTGTACTCAAGAAGTACACGCCGTGTACTTTATTTTTTTTAATTAAACAGATCGGGGTCGCGCCTAACCCCTATTTCGATCTTCTTCTACAGTTTTCAACCATCCGAGAGCAACCGTATGGCCGGATCTTCGACAGAGTCCTGCCTCGCCATCCGTTCTCCGATTCGAGCACGGTCAGTTGCAATGGAATCACATCGGTTAGTTCTTCCTTCTGCTTTAGCCTTGTTTCTTGATTACTCCTCATTTACAAGTTATCTTGGGATGACTGTTTTGTGCGTTTTATCAGATCTACGTTGTTCTAAGAGGAATCTGTCATCGAGGTTCACGTATATCGATCTCCTCAGATCGAGGTAGGTGGTTTGTGCCTTTCCGTAGAAAGTTAATGAATATTTTGTGCAATTTCCACCAATACCCCAGAACGGGGTATTGCATGTTCCTTTTTTACCTTTTTGTTTTCCTTCTTTACTTGATTTCTTTAGTAGAGATTATTTCTTGTGATTAGAGTAATTTTTTTGTGCAGATTGCTTTTCCATGCTTGTTCTGCCTGTTTGGAATTTTTCCAGTTGCCATGCCTAGTCGTAGGATATTGGAACTATTGTTTTATTATTGATGTTGAGCCTTAGTTGAAAGAAAAGTAGTTCTTGAGGTTTACTTGGATGATATACACGCTCTGAGCATGTTTAGTTTTACTCAGGACTGTGAGAACCTAGAGTAGTAGACCAAAGGGAGAATTGACAGAAGGGCTTCTCCAGAGTGTCTTTTAATCACAATGCGAGACCAAGGAGAGAATTGACAGAAGGGCTTATCCAGAGTGTCTTTTAATTACGACATGAGACATAGGGGGAATTGATGTTGAGTGCTTACCTAGAGAGCCTTTAGCACGATACGAGACTATAAGGGGAATTGAAAGTGAGTGCTTCCCCAGAGAGTCTGCTTACTTATGTAGCTGAACCAGAGGGGTGATACTATGTGTGCCTCTTAGAGGGTTGCTAGTACTTAGAGGTTGAACCATAGGGGTTAGACTATGAGAGATACCCAGAGGGTTACCTATTTTCTTCTTGTTGCTGACTGCTTACTTGTGTGCTTTACTTTTTAGAACTGTGGTTTGTAGCTGCTTGTGTTTTTCCGTTTACTGCTTCTTGTTTAATTATTTCCATGTATTCATTTACTGTTAGGCACAAATCTTCGGGTGATTGACTACTGGAATTGTATCTCACACCCTATTTGGGCCATGATTTTGGGCCCAAGCAGACTATGTTGCTGTAGGTATAGATAAGGGCAAGCGCCCTTCTACTTCAGGAACTTGACTGCATCAGGAGCTGGGGAGCATGGGACCGAGCCATGGCTCGTGATGCTGATAAGATTATTTTGTTTTTCTTTTGCACTTGGTTTCAGTTGTATTTCATCACATTGTTGTGTTTGCTTTTTTTCTTTAGATACTTGTACCTGCTGCATCATTTTCATCATAGTTATGTATCTACATTGCTTCTGTTGTTTGGTTTCTGTTGTTATGCATGTCATTTACTGCTTCCGCTATTTATTATTGTTTTCTTACATTTTATACCTTACCGAATGAGGGCATAGTTTCCCCACAGACTCACCAAGGCCCTCGCTATTAGTCGGTAGCCTCTGGCGTTCGGGGAAATGCGCTTGAGGTCATGTGGCGAACCGGGTACGGGGCACCAGTGGAGGGGCTCCAGACTCAGGACGTTACAAAGTGGTATCAGAGGAGTTCTTTTCTCCTGTCTTACTGTTTGGAGACCTTATCTAGGGATAGGATAGATTTGGTACTTGGAATTAAGCTGTGCTCAGAAGTAGCTAACCCGTGTACAGGGAAAAGCCATACTACCTCATTAATTACAGTTTTCTGGTTTGAGATTTTATGGTTGGTATGTTTTCACCTAGAGTGATTCGTATAACTTGTGCGGTTATTGTTTTGATATTTCGGCTCTATTTATGTCGCAACCCGGTGAGATGAGGGTTTTCCATCTCATGCATCATATAGACACTTGTAGGAATCACATGCCATGCATTCTTGCCATGCCATCTAGGGTGAATTAGCGATTGCATGCTGTTGTGATAGACTATGTGTAGATTATGCATGCTGTTTGGATAGTTTCTTGATTGATTCTCTAATGTTATGTTAGAAAACTGTTTGTTTTGTTCTTTGCTTAAATTGAATGCCAAATTTTGGTTCTTGAGTTGTTATGGGCCCTCACAGATCAGAATTTAGAACTTTTCGCCTTGTTTTTGTGTTCTGGGATTCTGTGCAGTTTCTGAGCTACTACCCAGAAAAACCCAGAATAAATGGCGTGTACTTTTTAGATACACGCCGTGTAGTTTTCAGGCCATGTCAATGACCGTGTGAGTAGAACATGGTGTCGTGGTAGTAACTTCGGGAACACGCCATGTATCATTGGTACACGCTGTGTGAGTTTGGAGCCGTGTACCTGACCGTGTCACTAACAACACGGGCTGGGGAAGCTTGGGTAGAACACGTCATGTCCATAGGGAACATGCCATGTAGTCTTTTCCAGGTACCCAGCCATGTCACGAACAACATGGGCCGGCGTTACCTTCCTTTCCACACGCCGTGTTTGTTCGGAACACGCCGTGTAGTCTTTCCCAGGTACTCGGCCGTGTCACGAACAACACGGGACAATGTCACCTTTGCCTATGCATGCCGTGATTTTTTGGAGCACGCCGTGTAAGGTCCAGCCGTGTAGACGACCATGTACTCAACAACACGGACCGCCGAAGCCTTGTCTAGTGCACGCCGTGTTTGTTTCGAACACGCCGTGTAGTATCGGGTTGAGTCGGACCGTGTGGGTTAGCCGTGTAAGGAGACTCGGGCAGGGGAATAGTTTTCTAGTACACGCCATGTGTGGGGGTCAACACGCCATGTAGTTTGAAGTGTACATGACTTGTAGGGTGAGAGTACACGCCCATGTCAGTGGTTTAAGAAGACACGTCGTGTAGTTTTATACACGTCGTGTAATCGTGTTTTGCAATCTTGTGTGTTTTTCTTCCCCTGTTCCCGTTTTGTAATCTTGTGTTCCTTGTCCTTATTTTCATGATCTAATGTGTTATTTTGAACTTTCAGAGCTATGCCTCCGAGACGTCCTCCAGTCGTACGTCTATCGTCAGGCAGTGATCAGACGCCAGACATGGCTGATCAGGGACTTCCTGTCGATCCCCCAGTAGAGCCAGCCTTGGCACCGGTTGTTGTACCAGTCACAGGCACTGATTCATAGTTCGGGGAAGGTTTCATGAGGATGATACATGCCTTACAGGGAGCACCGCCTCCTGCCTCGTCTATGGAAGACTTGACGCGGGTCTTTCAGAAGCAGCATCCTCCCACGTTCTCGGGGGAGGGAGGACCTCAGGCTGCAGAGTCATGGCTGGAAGCCATGCTGACTATCTTCAAGCATTTGAAGACGCCTCAAGAAAGGCGGGTCAAGCTCGCCACCTACATGCTCTGAGACTCCGCCAAGAGGTGGTGGGACGTGATCTCACAGGCGGGTCAGCAGCAGGCTATGGATTGGGAGGAGTTCCAGCATGTGTTCTATGACTACTTCTACCCGAGGACCCTGAGGGCCGATCGATCCTGGGAGTTCATGAGTTTAGATCAGGGTACTCTATCTGTCATGGAGTCTTCCTCTCGTTTCACTGAGCTGCAACATTTTACACCCCTTCAGGATGGGATTGGGGTGTTCTTGGTGAGGAAGTTTGAGGATGGACTCAGGCGGGAGATCCGTTCGCAGGTGAACATCTTACAGCTGACTTCCATTACTTCCATCGTCAACCAGGCACTGATTGTGGAGCACAATATGAGAGAATATGGAGCTGCGAGTCAGGGCGGTTCTGCTTCCAGAGCTAGCTTCCCTTCAGATGACAGCAAGAAGCACCGTAGGGAGCCTACACGTGGTGATGCGAGGAAGCGAGTCGCATCATCAGGCAGCCAGGTGACATGCTACCAGTGTGGCCGGACAGGGCACACAAGGCTGCAGTGCCAGAGAGACCTTGTGGAGTACCGATCATGTGGCAAGATGGGTCACCTTCAGCGTTTCTTCCAGGTTTTCTCACTAGCAGCAGGTGACCGGGGTTCTTCCATGACTCCTCGTTTAGGAGCAGCCCCACCAGTCTCTCACCAGTCAGGGAACTGGAGTTCTTTCGGCCGTTTGGGCCGAGGTGGAGGTTGAGGCCGTGGCAGTCAGCCACCAGTTTCTCAGCACCAGCAGAGAGGTTCAACTCAGAGTGGTCAGCCAGGGGCGCAGGGCCACGGCACGGGCCGGTCTTTTGCTGTGGAGTAGACTTATCATAAGCAGGATCCCAGCCCTTCTACTATTCGAGGTATGATTTTAGTAGCCTCAGTTTTATCTTCATCCCTTTTCGATACTGGTGCTACACATAGCTTTATTTCTATTGCTGTTGTGGAGAGCCTTGGACTCTGCATCTTTTCTTCTGCCGACTCGTTGACACTAGACACACCTTTGGGAATGAGGACATCTAGTGTACGTCAGTGTAGAGAGTTCCCTCTCAAGATTGTAGGGTACCACTTCTTATGGGATCTCTATGTCCTAGAGATGACAGGCTATGATGTCATCCTTGGCATGGACTGGTTGATTCCCTTCCGGGCAGTCGTCGACTGCTATCGCCGTAGAGTCAGTTTTAATTCACCAGAAGGTGAATCTTTCCTTTATAGAGGTGAATGGGACGTTCGGGCGAGTCGGTCAGGACTCGAGCATCTTGGGATAGGAGGAGTGACGACCCAGATTGCTAGTCTTTATCTGGATGATCAGGGGACTCCACAGTTGGACGTTCCTCCAGTGGTGGATCACTTTAGGGATTTTTTTCCAGAGGACTTTTCGGGTTTGCCTCTGAAGAATGAGTTAGACTTCTCTATTTAGCTCGTGCCAGGAGCGGCACTGGTGTGAATTCCTCTATATAGGATGGCCACACCTAAGTTATAGGATCTCAAGAATTAGTTGGAGGAGTTATAGGCTAAGGGTTTCATCCGAACCAATACTTCTTTTTGGGGTTCGCCTGTTCTGTTTGCGAAGAAGGCAGACAGTACCCTTCGGATTTGTGTGGATTATCGGAATCTGAACCAGTTGACGGTCAAGAACCGATATCAGTTTTTGAGTATTTATGACCTTTTCGATCAGCTTCAAGGAGACTAGGTCTTCTTGAAGACCGACTTGAGGTCCGGTTATCATCAGTTGCACGTTAGACCATCAGATATACCTCTGACAACCTTCAGGAGCAGGTACTGTCTTTACGAGTATACAGTCATGCCGTTCGGTCTCACGAATGCCCCTGCAGTTTTCATGGCACTAATAAACCGAGTGTTCCATCTTTACTTGGATTCCTTCATCGTGGTCTTCGTGGATGATATCTTGGTGTACTCTCACACTCAACACGACCATGCCACATATATTGATATTGTTATGAGTACACTGAGAGAGCATCAGCTTTATGCTAAAATCTCAAAGTGCCACTTCTAGATGGATCAGATTCACTTCTTGGGTCACATCATCTCAGAGACAGGAGTATCTGTGGACCTAGAGAAAGTGAGAGCTGTAGTTTCCTGGGAGCAGTCGAAGAACATTTTTGAGGTACAGAGCTTCCTAGGGCTGGATGGATACTACAGATGCTTCATTCGGGACTTTTCTCGTCTAGCTGCACCTTTGACAGGTCTGACCAAGAAGGGGGCCAAGTTCTTATGGTCAGATTCTTGTGAGTCAGCCTTTCAGGAGCTGAAAGGGAGGTTGACGTCAGCACCGATACTAGTCTTTCTAGATCTAGGTAAGAGTTACACTGTTTACTGTGATGCTTTGGGTATCGGGCTAGGAGGTGTGATTATACAGGGAGATGGATTCATTGCGTATGAGTCTCGGCAGCTGAGGCCACATGAGAGGAACTACCCTACGCACGATCTGGAGTTGGCAGCTATTGTTCATGCATTACGCTGTTGGAGACACTATCTTCTGGGAGATCACTTTGTGGTCTTCACTGACCACAAGAGTCTCAAGTATATCTTCACTCAGCATGATTTGAATCTGAGGCAGCGCAGGTGGGTTGAGTATCTACAGTCTTTTGACTTTGAGCTTGCCTATACGCTGGGAAAGGGAAACGCCATGGCAGATGCATTAAGCTAGAGAACTTAGATTCAGGTAGTTCAGGAGGCCATTAGTGAGTGGAAGCTGATAGATCTGTTCTCTGAGATGCATCTGGAGGTGCACAATAGACAGGGATAGAACTTTCTATCTTCTATAGCTGTTACCTCCACGCTACTTGATCGGGTATGGATGAGGCAGCTATCAGACTCAGAAGGCTTAGTCCTACGGGAGAGTGTGTCAGGAGGGGACCATCTTCCTGGATGGACAGTGGGAGAGGATGAGATCTTGCATTTCCAAGGACGCGTATGGGTGCCAACAGACATACGCGAGGATCTGATGTGGTATTTCCATTCCTCAATTTGGGCAGTTCATCCTGGCGTCACCAAGGTGTATCGGGATCTTCATCGCCAGTACCGGTGGCCGGGTATGAAGAAGGATGTTGCTGGTTTTTTCATGAGATGTTCTACTTGTCAGCAGGTGAAAGCAGAGTATCAGCGACCAGCAGGCCTCTTACAGCAGTTACCCACTCCGGAGTGGAAGTGGAACGATGTTGCGATGGACTTCATTACTAGGTTGCTGAGGTCACCATAAGGGAATGATGTTGTTTGGGTTGTCGTCGACAAGCTTACGAAGGTTTCCCACTTCTTACCGATCAAGTATACCTTTAGCATCAATGATATGGGACGACTTTACATCAGAGAGATTGTGCGTCTGCATAAAGTTCCATGCTCTATTTTTTCAGACAAAGATGCGCGCTTTACCTCTCGGTTCTGGAAGGGACTTCCGAAGGCCTTGGGTACATAGGTACTTTTGAGTACAACATACCATCCCCAGACTGATGGCCAGTCCGAGCACATGATCCAGGTGCTTGAGGATATGCTCTGAGCTTGCATCCTTGACTTTGGTGGTTCATGGGAGAAGCATATTCCTCTGGTAGATTTTTCCTACAACAACAGTTTCCAGGAGACCATTCAGATGTCACCATACGAGGCTTTGTACGGTAGGCCATGCCGATCACCCTTATGCTGGTTGGAGGTAGGAGAGGCAGCTTTGCTGGGACCTCGTCTTGTACAGGAGACTTCAGAGAAGATAAAGCTGATTCGGAAGAGGATGGCTACAACACAGTCTCGACAGAAGTCTTATACTGATTAGTGGAGATGACCTCTAGAGTTCGAGGTCGGTGATCGGGTTTTCCAATGTGTCGCACCTAGTTTGGGACACAAAAGGATTCGGAGACAGGGTAAGCTTTCACCGCGGTACGTCAGGCCATTTGAGGTTTTGAAGAGAGTGGGGCTAGTCGCCTATCGGTTGCAGCTACCTCAGAGGTATCAGGCCATGCATGATGTCTTCTACATATCTCAACTACAAAATTACTTTTCAGACCCTTCTCACGTCTTTCAGCCCGAGGAAGTCGAGCTTGAAGCGGATGCGTCATTTGAGGAGCATCCTATCCGGATTGTTGATGGAAGTATGAAGGTTCTCCATGGGTGGTCTGTTCCTCTGGTACAAGTGCTATGGCAGCACGAGCGAGTATAGGACGAGACCTGGGAGAGGGAGGCCGTTGTACGATCATAGTGGCCGGAGCTGTTCGGGGATTCTTCTTCTCCACCTTGTTAGGGAAATTCAGGGACACATTTCTTTAAGGGGGGAAGGTTGTAAGAACTCAGATCTTCGTTCAGCTATGTTTTCCCTTTTTCTGGAGTTTTTAAGGAAACTAAATTTTCTGGAAATTTCAGAAGTACACACCATGTACTTTTTGAGTACACGCCGTGTACTCTATTCCGGCTCGAAGCCGTGTGCTGGCTGTGTCTGGGCCACACACATGGTGTGTAAGGCTGAGGTGGAGGCCGGTTAATTCGGAGTACAGAAAAATTTAAGTACACGCCATTTACTTTATTTTTTTAATTAAACGGACCAGGGTCGCGCCTAACCCCTATTTTCATCTTCTTCTCCAGTTTTCGACCATCCGAGAGCGACCATATGACCGGATCTTCGACGGAGTCCTGCCTCGCTGTCCGTTCTCCGATTCGAGCACGATCAGTTGCATTGGAATCGCAGTTGTGAGTTCTTCCTTCTCCTTTATCCTTGTTTCTTTATTCCTCCTCGTTTTCAAGTTATTTTGGTATGAAATATTTGTGCGTTTTCTCAGATCTATGTTGTTCTAAGAGGAATCTTTTGTCGAGGTTCATTTATATCGATCTCCTCGGATCGAGGTAGGTGGTTTGTGCCTTTCCATAGAAAGTTGATGAATATTTTGTGCAATTTCTACCAATACCCCTGAACGGGGTATTGCGTGTTCCTGTTTTGCCCTTGTTGCCTGCCTACTTTACTTTATTGCTTTAGTAGAGGTTATTGCTTGTGATTAGAGTAATTTTTTTGTGAATATTGATTTTCCATGCTTGTTTTTCCTGTTTGGTATTTTTCCAGTTTCCATACCTAGTCGTAGGATAGTGGAACTGTTGTCTTATTATTGATGTTGAGACTTAGTTGGTACACAAGTAGTTCTTGTGGTTTACTTGGATGATATACACGCATTGAGAATGTTTAGTTTTACTTAGGACTGTGAGAACCTAGAGTAGTAGACTAAAGGGAGAATTGACGGAAGAGCTTCTCCAGAGTGTCTTTTAATCACGATGCAAGACCAAGGGGAGAATTGATGGAAGGGATTCTCTAGAGTGTCTTTTAATTACGACATAGGCCACAGGGGGAATTTACGTTGAGTGCTTCCCCAGAGAGCCTTTAGCACGATACGAGACTATAGGGGTAATTGACGGTGAGTGCTTCCCCAGAGAGTCTGCTTACTTACGTAGCTAAACCAGAGGGGTGAGACTGTGTGTGCCTCCTAGAGGGTTGCTAGTACTTAGAGGTTGAACCATAGGGGTTAGAATGTGAGAGCTACCCAGAGGGTTACCTGTTTTCTTCTTATTGTTGACTACTTACTTGTGTGCCTTACTTGTTAGAACTGTGGTTTGTAGCTACTTGTGCTTTTCCATTTACTGCTTCTTGTTTTATTACTGCCATATATTCATTGACTGTTAGGCACAAATATTTGGGTGATTGCCTACTGGGATTTTATCTCACACCCTATTTGGGCCATGCTTTTGGGCCCAAGCAGACTATGTTGCTGCAGGTATAGATAATGGCAAGCGCCCTTCTACTTCAGGATCTTAACTGCATCAGGAGCTGGGGAGCATGGGACCGAGCCATTTCTCACGATGATGAGGAGATTATTTTGTTTTTTATTTTTCACTTGGTTTCAGTTTTATTTCAGCACGTTGTTATGTTTGCTGTTTTCCTTAGATACTTGTACCTACTGCATCATTTTCATCATAGTTATGTATCTACATTGCTTCCGTTGTTTGGTTTTTGTTGTTATGCATGTCGTTTACTACTTCCGCTATTTATTGTTGTTTTATTACCTTGTATACCTTACCGAATGAGGGAATAGTTTCCCCACCGACTCACCAAGGCCCTCGCTGCTAGTCGGCAGCCTCTGGCATTCGGGGAAACGCGCTTGAGGTCATGTGGAGAACCGGGTACGGGGCACCAGTGGAGGGGCTCCGGACTCGGGACATTACAGTGATAATGCCTCAGTGTTGACCACGTGGTGAGAAATAAGGGAAGGAAATTTTGAGACTTATTGTGTTTATTTTTTCCTCTTATGTAATGGTATAAGGTTGTGTTATGAGACATAAGATGTGTGTTTGGAATTGTATAAATTATTCCTCTATGATACTTATTGAGGGGAGGACTTAGGGGTAAGGCTCATAATGAACTTACAGACAAGGAACTTGAGTCATCGTTAGTTATATCTGAGGAGGAAGGGGGATAGTTTCAAGATAAAATTGCTCATTTCATGAACTTCATGGAGAGAGAGACCTAGGGTGGGTTCTAAAAATCATGTCTGAGTTGAAAAAGGAGTTTTATCTACAACACCCTCCAACTATTACTGGATAGCATGGAAATGAGGGAGTTGAATTCTGGATTGAATCCATAGAGACGATACTTGAACATTTTGAGACTCCAATTGAGAAGATTGTTAAGTTGGATACTTATATGATACTGGGGTTAGCGAAGCACTGGTGGGACATTCAGGTATGATCTGGACAGACTGATGATACGTTATGAAAGGAATTTTTGGAGAAGTTCTTGGAGTACTTATATCTAGAGACACTGAGATCAGAGAAAGATTTAGAGTTTATGCATATGACCTAGGGAATCATGTCCATAATGGATTATGTAGAATTTTTTATAGATTGACAGTGTTTTTCTCCAATGTTGGAAGCATATGAGGCTACTTGGGAAAAATATTTTCAATAAGGACTTTGATTTGAAATTAAGTCCCAGGTGTATATATTTTGTTTGAAAAAGTTCTCAAAAAAAGTGAATCAGGCTCTAATTTTAGAGGGGAACCTGAAGGAGGCTTCCATTACTAGACAGGTATCTGCCGATGGATGACCTGGGAGTGCGCCTTACGAGATCAGGAAGTGGCATTATGAGAACCTTAGTTAGGACAGTGGAAATAAAGGTGGACAATCAGGAAGAACAATTGCACAAGATCTTACTCATGTGTTTTTACGCCATTGCAGTAGGCCTGGTCACTAACGAAAACATTTCCCCCAACCACTGGTGGAGTGCCGATATTTCAGCAAGATGGGAAACCTACATAGGTTCTATAGGTTGCAGTGACAGACTAGTGCTAAGGGAACAACTGCAAAGAGTCATAATGTGGGAAGGGGGTCTTCGACACCATATAGGTTTGGTAGCTAGAGTTCTTCTAGAAGAAGTGGTAGAGGTAGTGGATGTGGTAATTTAGGGAAAGAGCACCTGTATCAATATAGTGGTTCTACTCAGGGAAGTTAGACAACATCATGGGGAAGAGGGGAAGGAAAATTACATGTAGTTCAACCTACACATATGGAGAGTGAGGCTCGACTATCGATAGTGAGAGGTACTATTCTAGTAGCTTCTACTTTATCTAGTTCCTTGTTTGATACTGGTGCCTCTCATTCCTTTATATCTACAAATCTTGTTAATGGATTGAGCTTGGAGGTGGAGTTTGTGAACAGAGTAATGAATATTGATACACCATAGGGAACACAATCTAGAGATATCTATCCATGCAAGGGATGTTCACTAGAGATCGAAGGGTATCATTTTCTTTGGGATCTCTGTGTCATTGATATGATGGGGTTCGACCTGATTATTTGGATGGAATGGTTAGTCACATACCGAGCCCACATATATTGTTACTGTAGAAGAGTAACCTTTGTGTCTCTTAAGGGTGACTAGTTTTTTCATCTTGGAGAGTGGGATATCTAGGAAAGTCGAGTAGGGCCAATTACTAAACAACTGGGAGAGCTCACAACCCAAATTTCTAGTCTTTTTCTGGATGATGGGGGTGGTAGGAAAGACGTCCTTCCACCAGTTTTATAATAGTTCTATGATGTATTTCATTAATACTTCTCAGGGTTTCCACCTGGGAGAGATGTGAAATTCACTATTGAGATCATATCAGGGACTGAGATAGTATAAATTCCACCTTACAGAATGGCACCGACCTAGCTTCAAGAGATCAAGAATCAGTTGGAGGAGATGGAGGATAAAGGTTTTATCACCATAAGTACTTCACCTTGGGTATCATCTATTTTGTTTGAAAATAAGGCCGATGGGGGTTTACGCTTGTGTGTATATTACCAAAAGTTAAATAAGATGATTGTGAAGAACTAATATCCTCTTCCACATATCGATGATATGTTTGACCAGCTAAAGGGAGGTTGTGTGTTCTCAAAGATAGTTTTGATATCAGGGTATCCTCGTGTGAGAGTTCAGACTTCTGATATACCAAGGACTTCTTTAAGATGCAGGTATGACCTTTATGAGTTTGTCGTAATGCTGTTTGGGTTAACAAACACTCCATCAATGTTTATGGCCTTGATGAACATGATCTTCCATTTGTACCTAGATCAGTTTGTCGTAGTGTTCGTGGATGACATCTTGGTGTACTCCAAGACTCATGATGATCATGACCAACATCTTGACATCATCTTGAGTACACCGAGAGAGTATCAGTTATATGCCAATCTATTTAAGTGTTAGTTTTGGATTGATTAGGTACACTTTTTAGGGCATATCATCTCAAAAAATGGTGTGTCAGTGGACTGAGAGAAAGTTCAAAAAGTAGTTTTTGGGGAGCATATAAATAATGTTTTTGATATCCAAAGATTTTTGGTATTAGTTGGATATTACAAAAGGTTCATCTAGTGATTTTACTGATTGGAAGATCCACTTTTGGGTTTGATAAAGAAAGGGATAAAGTTTGAATGGATGGAATCCTTCAATAATTCTTTCCAGGAGTTAAATAAGTTCTTGAAATCGACACCAATATTGACCCTACCTGAGTCGGGTGAGGAGTACACGATGTATTGTGACGCTTCTAGGATTGGACTCAGAGCTATGTTGATGTAGGGGGATTGATTAGTTGCATATGGGTCTCAGCAGTCGAGGCCACGTGAATTGAATTACCCCACACACGACCTCGATTTGGAAGTGGTGGTTTATGCTCTTAAGTTTTGGTGACACTATCTATTGAGTGAAAAGTTTATGGTTTTTACAGATCAAAAAATCTTGAACTATATCTTTTCATAGCATGACTTGAATCTTCAGAAGTGAAGATGTGTAGATTATATGAATTCCTTTGATTTTGAACTAGAATATACACCTGGAAAGGGGAATAGTGTGGATGATTCCTTTAGTAGGGAAACTCAGACTCAGTTGGTACATGAGTCGAGTGCGGAGTGGAATATGATGACTTTTCTGGATGAAATGTATATGGTGGTTCAGGAGAGTTATGAGAAAATGAATATAGTTTCAGTAGAAGTGGATTATACACTCTTGAGATAGATCAGGAACAGGAAGTATGAATATCTGGAGTTCTTAGCATTTAGGGAAATACTTGAATGTGGGGTGACACCTTCAGACTGGTTGATAGATGAGGATGAGGTCATCTATGTGAAAAACTAGGTTGTTGTGCCTATGAGTATGTGAGAGGAAATCATGCGAGAATTTCATGCCTCGAAGTGAGTGACAAATACTAGGGTGAAAAAATGTACTGTGACCTATGAAGATAGTTTTGGTTCCTAGATATGAAAAAAGATATATTAGGTTTTGTGACAAGACGTTTCACCTGTCAGTAGGTGATGGAAGAGCCCCAATGACCTAGAGGTTTACTGCAGCCGTTTCCTATTCTGGAATGGAAGTGGGATGTCGTAACCATGTATTTTGTGGAAGGTCATCCAAATATTCTTAGGAATAATGATGCTATTTTGTTCATTGTGGATAGACTAACAAGGTTAGCATATTTCTTGCCCATCAAGGAAACCTTCATAGTGAAACAATTGGGGGAACTATACATTCGAGAGATAGTTCGTTTGCATGGGGTTTCAAAGACTATATTTTCAGATTATGATTCACATGTTACTTCATGATTTGGGCAGGGCTTGTCGAAATTTATTTGTATACAAGTTTTGTTGAGTACAGATTTCCAACCATAGACAGATGGGAAGGTAGAGCATATAATACAGGTGCTAGAGGATATGTTCTGGGCATGTTTGCCTGATTTCAGTGGTTCTTGGGATAAGCACTTGGATTTAGTGGATTTCTCATATAATAATATTTATTAAGAAACTATACATATGGAACCATATGAGGAACTTTATGGAAGTCCATGTAGATCATCGCTATGCTGGATGGAGGTAGGTGAGTCAGAGTTGTTGGGACCGAGTCTCATACTAGAGACATCAGATAAGATGCAGTTGACTCAGAAACATATGGCAACAACTCAGAGTAGGTGGAAGTCATATGCTGATAGGAAGAGATGACCCCTAGATTTTATATGGGGTGATCTTATTTTCCTTCTGGTGTCACCTAGGTTAGGTCACCGCATGTTATGGAGGCTGGGAAAGTTGGAGCCCATGTTTGTGGGACAATTTGAAGTTGTGGAGAGAATCAGGCTGGTGGTGTACCAAATGGCTCTTCTACAGAAATACAATGATATGCATGAAATCTTTCATGTGTCACAAATATAACAACATAACCCTGCCCCTTCCCATGTGATTGATGTAGATGAGGTTAAACTTGTGATAGATGAGTCCTTTGAGGAGCATCTGATACGTGTGATGGATCGCAGTGAGAAAGTGTTGTGGGGAAAGACTCTGCTGATAGTTTGTGTGTTATGGAAACATGTACGTGGTCAAGATGAAACTTTGGAATGGGAAGCAAACATGAGGTATCAGTGGACCAATATTTTTGGCTCATAATCTTAGTGATGTTTGGGAGTATAGCTCAAGGATGAGCTATTATAAGGTTGGGAGATTGTAAGATCCTAGCCTTTTCTAGAGTAATCTTAGATGCACTTTTAGGTACTTCTTTTGATGTTTTGAAGTACATTTGCTTTGGAATTGTGGTTTTAGGTGCATTTGGGTGATGTTTTAAGAAAAATCTATTGATATAAGGCTGTGTATGGTTTTTACAATGTTTGGAAAACTGTGATTCCAAACATAGGTAACCATGAGAACCATGTGAACCTGGACAATGAGGCTCGCACAGTTTGCGCATGGTTTCCATAACCGTGCACCCCTTCCAGGTGAAACCGTGTGCACAAAACATTTTTAAATGAAAATTATTTTTTAAATAACCCAAAACACCCAAACCTCTCTATTTCATCCTTGGATTGGGATTGATGAATTTTAGGCAATTCTAGAGCTTTAAAGAGGGATTACAAGGTTATTTAAACACCATTTTTTGAGATTTAAATCTCGGATTGAAGATCCTCTTTCTTCCCGATAAGTGGATTTAATTCTGATGCTTCTTCCATTCTTTCCTCTATATTTCCTTGATCTTTTCATGAAATATCTCCACTATTTCCATGGATCTAAACCTATGTGATGAGATCTAGATCTAGGATTGTGGACCTAGATCTAGTTTTGTAAGATCTTGATGCCTTTGATCTTAATTTTGGGTTTAGGGATTTAGATCAGGATTTCGATTGACATCATTGTCCTGCTCAGATTTTGGGGGTTTTTGCTGGAAATACATCCATACAAAAACTGAGGTATGTGGCCTAAATAAAACTCCCATATTCATGGATTTGATATATGTAAGTGATATTATTGATTTACTATCTTCCCTTAATGATTGATTTCCTAAATTAGTGTAATTAAGAATGTGAAATTGACTTGTTGACGCCTTAGTGATTAAATATATGATTAAACCATGAGTCTAAGGGGATATCTAATTAGATGTTTGATGTGGGGAAATTATTTATGTGTTGAGATATTGAATTTTGTTGGGTTGTAGATAATTAATCAGGGGGAATTAATTATGAGATAAAGATTGGCTATATGAGATAATTAATGGAGGATTAATTATGTACCTTATTGTTTCATTAAAATAATTAATTTTGGGATTAATTATGATATGATGATATTTTATTTGGATAATTAATTATGGAGAAATAATTATGGAATGAGATTAATATTGATTGATTAATTAATTGATGAATTAATTAATGGGTTGTGTACTTAGTTAAACATGGGTTAACTAATGGGTTTTGATGTATTTAACTAATCCTTTGATTAGTAAGGTATTGGAGTGAATAATACTTTAAAAATTAATAAATGATGTAAATGATTGAGAATGTGGGTGGTAGACATGGCGTTCTAGACCAACAGAGAAGTTGGGTCTTAGACATGGCGTTCTACCCTAATATTTATCCAAGAGCTAGTGATGTGTGGTGGTAGATGTGTCAATCTACACGAAATGGGATTTGGGGTGGTAGATGTGGAGATCTACACCAGAAGAGATTTGGGGTGTTAGGAATAGAGACCTACACCAAAATGATATTTGGGGTGTTTAACATGGTATTCAACACTAAATGAACGACAATAAGGAATTATGAAATGAATGAGAGACATGAATCAAACCTGAGTTTAATGTGTCTAAACAAAGAATAAATGAGAATGTGATAACTATTTAATTATGCATTGTACTTGTTGATTTATTGAATTGCACACACTATCTTCTGACTGGACTTGTTTTAAAAACCGTTGGTGGTGGCCTACTGAGTCTTATTCACACCATACTTGGGTCTCCTGATCAGAACTCGAGAAGAATTTTTTGTTATAGGAAAGTATAAGGGAAATGCCCTGGGATAGGTTGCTGGTTGAAAATGAAGCATGTGTGAGGGAATCAGACATGGTTCAGGACCCTCTATGGAGGCATTATGTATTTACTTTTAGTTTCATTGTAGACACTTGGAACATGCATTGTTACAATATGTTTTCCCTTTTAGTTGAGTATGGTATTTCATGTTTTGACTATCTTGTGACATTGGAATTGTTCTGGTGATTTTTATGCTTCCGCACTTTTTTATTTTTACTTTGATAAAAGAGGGAATAATCTACCCATAAATTACTTACCAGAACCCCACTACTATTTGAAACCCTCTAGAGTATGGGGAGACTCACTTGAGGACATGTGACCGACCAACTCGTGGACCCGTTGCATGACACCAAGGTCGGGATGTTACAAATGTAACACCCCAAGGTTTTCTAAAAATAAATGGAAATGCAAGAAACTTTGTTTTAAGTTGATATTTATAAATAGCCTTGAAAAATAATTTTTCCACTTCTATGTTTTGAATTTTGAAAAGCAGTCATCTACAATTGTGTTCTGCATGTCATTTAGAGTTTAATAGAACCATCTTGTTTTTTTGTTAAATAATAACATACCCTTATGAATTATAATATGACTCTAATGAATAGTAAATTGTGTCATTATTATATTTCCTTAATGCTTTAAGATAAAGACATCTTGATTAAGTTTTCAATGTGATATAAAAGTAGTTATAGTTTTTAAATTATTAATTTTTGAATTAAGAATGATTTTATATCAAAATTAAATTAATAATATTTATAAAATTATTTTCAATTTTTTTTTTCATTTTTGAATTCTATACGTCAAAAAATGGTTAAGGTGAATTTTTGGTATTTTTCTGAAACAGGTGATTTTTGGGCGAATAGTAAAAATACTATTCTGAGTTTCAGTGTGATAATGACATCATTAACGATGTAATAAATATGGTCGACTTGTGTACAGTAAAATAATATGTGAGGTGTACCAAGTGGATAATACCTTGGGAAAATACCATGGGAATGCCCATGGTTTTGTAAATACCACTAATGTGGTGTCCCTTGGAAATTATTAAAATATTCCCACACTTTTCCTATAAATACCAACCCATTCCTTCATTAAATTCATTACCAATTATTCACCAACAAATATATGGTATCCTTACCTCCCTAGTAGTCCTCCCAAGGTTTCCTTAAGCACCCAAGGTCCCAACCATCAAGTTTTAGGAGTTACTCTACAATGCAAGAGAATTCTCAACTTCTTTCTTTTTCCATTCAAGTTCTCTTTTATGTGGTATAGAATTCAATAATCCATACCATGTTCTTATTTTCATATTATTATATCTATATTCTGTATTATGATTCATTTATGTATGGGTTACCCTTGTCCCCTATCATTTTAATGTTTTCTAAAACCCTGTTGCATAGCCGTTAGGCTGCCGAATTTTTGTAAGGGATTTCTCAACTATTATTTTATTTTGAGTTCATTTATTTTCTTATTATTTCCTCATATACTATTATCAAAGAGGCATGAAAAATCCATAAATAATGTATATTATTTATTTTCTCATGTTCATGTAAAATTCATCATCATTATTCTTCTCCTCTCCCACTTATTCAAGGAATAAAATCATTGTCCGTGATGAGTTGAATTACCGACACCATGGACAATGTGATTTCAATTTACCTTAATTATTTCAAGGATGGTCCTGAAATTTTTTTTGTTTGAAACTTGTTATAATATATGTATTATTTCTCATTCATAATTCTGTAATTATTTTGTTCACATGGTTTTAATTTATAAAACAAAATGAGGTCGTTATTATCAAAGAACCACTAAAATGATCTAAACAAACATCATTAATGTTTTAACTTATGAATCAAAATCATGTAAGAATTAAAAATTATAAATCTTATAAGTTATGTTTATGTAAATATATAAATACTACTTCATTATAATTCTAGAGTTTAACTTCCAATCGACCATAACAATCCATCATGAACCGATCATGAAAATAATGTAAAGAACTCACCCAAAACAGTGCAAGGAACAAAATACTAACAATTAAAGGGTGAAATGATGTAATGAAATGATAATATAAGGTATAATAATGATGGATATGTTTTTCTAATATATTAATAATTCCCTTTTAACTATTATACAGGAGGTTTAAATTAATTGGAAGTAAGAAAAACCCGAGGTAAGGGAATTCTTAACCCGATTTCCATCCTTTGGGTTAACCTTATTCTTCATTATTTATGTGGTATTTAAATTGATTGTTTGATGGCTTATGATTATAATATGTTTAATAATGCATATTTATAGAGTATATACATATTCCATACACTCTATTAAGTCTCACATCAATTATATGATATTTATAAGGGACTTTTATTTTTAAATCCTCTTTTAAAATTCTATTTTAAAAAATTAAAAAAACAACATTTTATGTAATTATTAATAATGTATGATTATATTATGGTTCGTGGGAATTGTTTATGATGAAGGGTGGGACCTATATTTCTCTCCAATTCATTGGTTATGTTTAAGTTGGAGGTCGGCCATATGGTTACTCCAAGTGTAATTGCGATGGTTACACAAATTGTAAGGTAGCCGTGAAGGTTACAAATTATAATGTAGCCAAGAGGGTTACAAGATTATGTAAGTAATTCCACAAGATAACTTTATGATTATATTTATGTTCTCATGTTTTGTGTGGATCTTGTGTAAATCTCATGTTTCACAAAGTAAGTATATATAGGTGACAAGCATGTATTTTGAAAATGTTTTCATACGTTACAAGTATTCATGGACTAATGTTCTCTTTCCTTATTTTACATCCCTTACTGAGATTTTTTGTGCTCATCCTGAGATTTTTTAAATGATTTTCATAGTTCATAAGGACGTGTAAGAAAAAGAAGGAATCCAAGATAAATATTTGAAGAATTGTCAAAGAAATCATGTTTAAGCTTTAATGTTTTATATTTTGAAAAAAATGGAAACTGTTTTTATGGTATCCACTCTATAACAATGTGTAAGGTTATGAATGTATTATGTCCCAATACTCTAAATATCTATACTTCAAAAGATCCTTAATGTAAAAAAAGTTATTTCTTGTCTAAATCCAAGATTACATAATGTAATAAGGTCGGGTCATTATAGTTGGTATCAGAGGATGGTTTAGATAACTTTAAGGATTGGCATGATGTTAAAAGAATACTTTAAATTATTTTTACTCTATGATTAATTTTAAATGTTATAGAATTTAATGATTACCATATTTATTTTTCTAGGATATGTTTGTTTAGAGTGGTTGTCCGTAGAAGAAATACGGAAGCTGAAGTGGAGAGGCATCGACATAATGACATCCTTCCGAATCTGCAGCCTAAAATGGTAGGGATTGGAACCGAGAAGTTTGTGATTGTAATGTCTCAGCTAACACAAGTAATAAATGGTGGTGGAATCCATGAAAGAGAATAACTAGAGGTACCACAATAGAAAATGAAAATAGTGGAACATTTTACGAGACAACTCCCTCCTACTTTCAATGGATCTTTTGACCCAATAGCAGCTGAAGGATGGATTAAAGCCCTTGAAAATATATTCGATGTTATGGGATGTTCAGATAATCAAAAGGTAAGTCTTTCCATTTATCGTTTTGAAGGTGAAGCTGATAAAGGGTGGTCAATGGTAAAGAATATTAGGGATAGATAGGATATTTATGCCTTAGAGTGGGATGAATTTAAAAGTATTTTCCATGAAAAATATTTTCCTAAGGTGGTGAGACTTAAGATGGAGAATAAATTCCTTGAATTAAAGAAAAAGGAGGAAGATTAAGTGGATGTGTATGAAGTGAAATTTACCTGACATGCAAGATATTCTTCAAATCTTATTCTGCATCTTGATAGAAAAATCAACCGCTTTTACTCCGGACTGAAGCCAATGTATCGAAGGACATTAGCCTAATGTGAATTCAAAAGTTATGAGAAACTTGTACGATGTGCTGAGAGGGTAGAGATGGAGTTTTCTAATGATCACATGCATTTTGGAAACAAGGATAAGAAGAGGTCCAAATGGCAAGAATTGGGTAAGAATCAATAAAATAAATCTTATGGTAAGAAAATCCGGTTTTTAGTTTGTGAAAATTATGGCAAGAAGCACCCTAGGGAATGTCTTATCAAAAATAATAAGTGTTTTAAATGTTATAAGTTTGGACATATGTCCCAAGATTATAATGAAAATGATCATAAGACTAATCCGGATAATAAAACTGTTAAGTGTTTTAAATGTTGTGAGATGGGTCATTATGCAAATGCCTGCCCAAAGATAGATCCAAATGGTGCAGAAAAGCTAGAATATAAGCAGAAAGGTGTTGTGAGATCCTTTATAACTACGTCAGCAGAATTCAGTCCATCCAACGAAGTAGTATTATGTACTCTATTCATTTACTAAGATTTTGAATTTTTTTTGTTCGATACGAGGTCTACACATTCCTTTATTTCTGAAAAAATTTCTGGTAAATTGGAAATATCACCTCAAAAAATGAGACTAGAACTTGTTAAAACACCAGGGGGAAATATTATAGTAAATAAAAATTATAAGAATATTTCTATTGTGGTATGTGGAAAGAATTTACCTACAAACCTTGTTGTTTTACCCTTAGTTGAGTTTGATATTATTCTTGGAATGGATTAGATTTCTGTTTATCATGCAAAGATTGACTATAGAGATAAAGAAGTTGTTTTTAAAAAAGAGTTTCAGTTTTCATACAAGAAACAACCCAAAAAATTGATAACATATCAGGAAGCTGAGAAATTTTTTAAAGATGGAAATGAAATTTATCTTTATCATATTGTTGAAAAAAAGGGAACTGTTCAGATTAATGATGTGCCAGTGGTAAATGAATACTTTGATGTATTTCCTGATGGAGTTACTTGGTGTCATACCTAATATTAAAGTTGAATTCAAAAGTTACTTAGTTCCTGATGCTAAGACAATTTCAAAACCCCCTTATCGTATGAATCAAATATAACTTCTTGAATTGAAAAATCAGTTGAAGGATTTACTTGATAAAGGTTTCATTCGTCATAACACTTCACCATGGGGTGCTCTTATTTTGTTTGTTAAAAAAATTATGGTTCCATGAGACTTTGCATTGATTATAGAGATTTTAATAACATCACTATTAAAAAAAAGTATCATTTTCCTCATATCGATGAATTGTTTGATCAGATCCAGGGAAATCAGTACTTTTCAAATATTTATTTGAGATCTGGATACCATCAGCTGAAGGTGAATGAAGATGACATCTTGAAAACAACCTTTCATACTAGATATGGGTATTATGAATTTGTTGTTATACCATTTGGGTTAACTAATTCACTTGCTATATTCATGAATCTTATGAATAGAGTATTTCATGAGTTAGTGGATAAGTTTATGGTTGTGTTTATTGATGACATTCTTGTATTTTATAAAAATAAAGAGGAGCATGAAAAACATCTAAGGCTTGTTTTAAAAAACTTAAAGGAAAAGAAACTGAATGGAAAATTCAGAAAGTGAGATTTTTGGTTGCAACATATTTCTTTTCTTGGGAACATTATAAATAAGGATAGAATAATAGTTGGTCCTGCCAAAAAAAGTGGTTGATGAATGGCCAAGACCCAAAAATGTTACATGGATTCATAGTTTTCTTGGGTTAGCATGTTATTATTGACGGTTTTTAAGAACTTTGTAAGGTTATCTAGAACAATAACTAAGTTAACACGAAAAGGGGTTAAATTTATTTGAAAAGAAGAATGTTATATTTTTTTTTCAGTAATTGAAGAATAGATTGGTGAATGCTCTAGTTTTGGCCTTGCATTCTCTAAATGATGACTTTTTTATCTACAATGATGCTTATTTGAAGGCACTTGGTTATGATTTGATAAAAAATGATCAGGTAATTGCTTATGCTTCAAGAAAACTTAAAACTCATGAGTTAAATTATCCAACATGTGATTTGGAATTGGCAGCTGTGGTTTTTTCTTTGAAAATATGGAGGCATCATTTATACAGATCCAAATGTCAAATTTATACTGCCCATAAAAGTCTGAAGTATATATTCACTCATAAGGAATTAAACACGAGTCAGAGAATATGGATTTAACTGATAAAGGATTATGATTTCATAATCAATTACCATCTGGGAAAAGCAAAGTGGTGGATGCCTTGAGTCAAAAACATCATGAATCATTAACCATGTTACGTTTTTAAAATGATCCCTTGATTAATTATTTGATGAATTTTGGCTAAGAATTTTTTGGTGTAGGGAATACATCTATTTTGTCTCAGGTTTCATTGCAGTCATCATTATCAGATAGAATTAAGAAAGCGCAAAAGGAAGACCATGAGTTACAAAAAAGGTAGAATCGGTTAAAATGGGTAAGTTGCCAGAATTTAATCTTGATAAATATTATGTTTTAAGATTTGGAAAAAGGTATTGTATGCCTTGTGATTCCCAGTAGAATAAAGACTTGTTGTGTGAAGCTCATAGTTATCTATTTTCACTTCATCCTAGCAATCCTAAGATGTATAGAGATCTTCAAGAGGATTATTGGTGGGATGGAATGAAAATAGATATTGATGATTTTACTTTGAAATGCTTGACATGACAACATGTTAAAGTAGATCGGAAGTTACTGAATGGAATGCTTCAGCCTTTTCCAGGGCCAGAGTGGAAATGGGATAATGTATCCATGGTCTTTGTGGTGAGACTACCAAATAATTATCTAGGTAATAATGTGATTTGGGTTATTGTTGATCGGTTGAAAAAATCTGTACATTTTCTTTCTATTTGATATATAATGTCTTTGGATCATCTTTCTCAATTGTACCTCAAAAAGATTATCAAGCTACATAGAGTTCCTATTTCCATTGTATCTGACCAGGATCCTAGGTTCACTTCTAACTTTTGGAAGTGGATTTAAAAGTCATTGGGAATAGAATTAAATTTCGATATAGCTTTTCATACTCAATCAGATGGGCAGTTAGAACGAACTATTTAGACTTTGGAGGATATGCTTCAATCTTGTTCAATGGACTTCAATGGAAGTTCGGATCAACATCTTTCTTAAGTTGAGTTTTCTTATAATAATAGTTTTCATTCTAGTATACATATGGCACCTTTCAAGGCACTGTATGGGAAGCGATGTCAGACTCTAGCATTTTGGGATGAAGTAGGTGAAAGAAAGTTTATGGAGCCAGAATTAGTAGAATAAGTGTATGAGAAAGTAAATATGATCCAACAACACATGAGGATAGCTCAGAGCTGGTAGAAAATTTATACAGATAACAGAAGGAAAGACTTCTCTTTCGAGGTAGGTGACCACGTTTTCCTTAAAATCTCTCCTTGGAAAAGTGTGGTGAGTTTTAGTAAGAAAGGGAAGCTAAGTCCACGGTTCATCGTTCCTTTTGAAATCCTAGAGAAATTTGGAATAGTTACATACCTATTAGCTTTTCCTCCTAGTTTCTCTCAGGTACATAATTTTTTTCATGTTTCAATGTTGAGGAAGTATGTGCCAGATTCATCACATGTCTTGATCCTAGAAGTAGTTAAACTAGAAGAGAACCTTTCTTATGAAGAGAAAAAAATTTAGATCCTTGATCGAAGGGAAAATTTATTGTGGAATAATGTAGTCCACCAGGTAAAGGTTTTGTGGAGAAACCACATGGTTGAAGAAGCAACATGGGAGTCTGAAAATGCTATGAGAGAAAGGTACCCTCACTTGTTTAATAAGTAAATAAAATTGAGAGGATGAAATTTTCAGAATGTGGGGATAATAAAACATCCCAATGTTTTCAAAAAATAAATGAAAATTCCTGAAACTTTGTATTAAGTAGATATATATAACTATCCTTTAAAAATAATTTTTCCACTTTTATGTTTTGAATTTCGAAAAGTGATCACCTACAATTGTGTTTAGTATGTCATTTGGAGTCTAATAGAACCAACTTGTTTTTTTGGTGAATGGTAACATATACTTATGAATAGTAATATTACTCTAATGAATAGTAAATTGTGTTATTATTTTATTTTCTTAAGGCTTTAAGATAATGACATCTTGGTTAATTTTTCAATGTGATATAAAAGAAGTTATAGTTTTAAAATAATTAGTTTTTGAATTAAGTATGATTTTATTTAAAAATTAAATTAATAATATTTAGAAAATTATTTTCAAAAAATGGTTTTCATTTTTTAATTCTACGCGTTGAAAAATGGTAAGGGTAAATTTATGGGATTTTTCTAAAATAGTTGATTTTTGGGTGAATAATAAAAATACAGTATTGAGTTTCGGTGTCTTAATGACATCATTAATGACGTAATAAATATGGTCGACTTGTGTATAGTAAAAAAAATTTTAGGTGTCCCATGTGGCTAATACCTTGGGCAAATACCACGGGAAATCCCATGGTTTTGTAAATACCACTAATGAGGTGTCCCTTGGAAATTAATAAAATATTCCCTCACTTTTGATATAAATACCAACCCATTCCTTCATTAAATTCATTCCCAATTATTCCTCAACAATGATCTGGAATCCTTACCTCTTTAGTAGTCCACCCAATGTTTCCTCAAGCCCCCAAGGTCCCAACTTTCATGTTTTGGGAGTTACTCTACAAGGTAAGAGAATTCTCAACTTTCTTTTTCCACGCATGTTCTCTTTTATGTGGTATAGAATTTAAGAATGCATACCATGTTATTATTTTCATCTTATTATTTAACTATTATGTATTATGATTCATTTCTGGATGGGTGACCCTTGTCCCCTCTCATTTTAATGTTTTCTAAAACCCTGTTGCATAGCCGTTAGGCTGCCGAATTTTTGTAAGGGATTTCTCAATTATTCTTTTATTTTTGAGTTCCTTTATTTTCTTGATATTTCCTCATATACTATTATCCAAGAGGCATGAAATATCTAGAAATAATTTATATTTTGGATGTTCTCATGTTCATAGAATATTCATCATCATTATTCTTCTCCTCTCCCACTTATTCAAGGAATAAAAACATTGTTCGTGATGAGTTGAATTACCAACACCATGGACGATGTGATTTCAATTTACATTAATTATTTCAAGGATAGTAATGAAACCATTTTTATGGTTTAAACAGGTTATAATATATTTATTATGTCTCATTAATGGTTCTGTAATTCTTTTTTATACATGGTTATAATTTATAAAACAAAATGAGGTCGTTATTATCAAAGAACCACTAAAATGATCTAAACGAACATCATTAATGTTTTAACTTATGAATCAAAATCATGTAAGGATTAAAAATGATAAATGGTATAAGTTATGGTTCTGTAAATATATAAATACTAATCCATTACAATTCTGGATCTTCACTTCCAATCGACAAGAACAATCCATCATGAACCGATCATGAAAATCATGTAAAGGACTCACCCAAAACAGTGCAAGGAAGAAAATAATAACAATTAAAGGGTGAAAGGATGTAATTAAATGATCATATAAGGTATTATAAATATGGATATTATTCTGAAATATATTAATAACACCCTTTTAACTATTATATGGTAGGTTTAAATGAGTTTTATGTAAGAAAAACCCGAGGTAAGTAAATTCTTAACCCGATTTCCATCCTTTGGGTTAACATAATTCTTCATTATTTATGAGGTATTTAAATTGTTTGTGTGATGAATTATGATTATAATATGTTTAATTATGTGTATCTATAGATTATATACATATTCCATCCACTCTATTAAGTCTCACTTCAATTATATGATATTTATAAGGGACTTTTTTTTAAAATCCTCTTTTAAAATTCTATTTTACAAAATTCAAAAAACAATGTTTTATGTAATTATTCATGATGTATGATTATGTTCTGGTTCTTGGGAATTATCTATGATTAAGTGGTGGGACCTATATTTACCTCTAATTCATTGGGTATGTGTAAGTTGGAGGTCAACAATATGGTTACTCCAAGTGTAACTGTGATGGTTACACAAATTGTAAGGTACGCTTGAGGGTTACAAATTATAAGGTAACCGAGAGGGTTACATGATTATGTAAGTAATTCCCCAATATAACTTTATTATTATATTTAAATTCTCCTATTTTTTGTGGATATTGTGTAAATTTCATGTTTCACAAAGTAAGTATATATGGGTGACAAGCATGTCTTTTGAAAATGTTTTCATACGTTACAAGTATTCATGGACTAATGTGCTCTTTCCTTCTTTTACATCGCTTACTGAGCTTTTTGTGCTCATCCCAAGTTTTTTTAAATGATTTTCTCCTGTCATAAGTATGTGTAAGATAAATAAGGAAGCCAAGTTAAATGTTTGAAGAATTTTCAAAAAAATTATGTTTAAGATTTAATGTTTTATATTTAAAAAAAAATGGAAACTGTTTTTATGGTATCCACTCTATAAAAATATGTAAGGTTATGAATGTATTATGTCTCAATTATCAAAATATCTAAACTTGAAAGGATCCTAAATATAAAAGGAATTTATTTATTGTCTAAAATCAATATTATGTAATGTAATAATGTTGGGTCCTTATAACAAAGGCTTTCCCTTAAGGCCAAACACTTTGGATCCTTATATTTCATTTCTCTGATCCGACTCAAAATTGTAGACTCTACTGACACAAATATGAGAGTCATCTGCTCCTAGCTTTCATAAACCACAAGATGCATCTCATCCATAAATTCCATTATCTTCCTCTCAGAACCATAATCCTGAGCTACCTAAGACTTTTTTCCTATTTAAAGTGTCCGTAATACTATTTACCTTCGTGGGAATATATAGTAGCCCAAAATCAAATGACCGTGTATACTCAACCCGCCTCTGATTCCAGAGATTCATGTATCATTGTGAAAATATATAATTTAAGATATTTTTTGGAACCATGGTCTTCTATGAATGATTTGGAGTATGATTTGTGTTTTTAGTCAATCCTCAGTGGAAGTTCAGAATGTGTACCAGAAAAGAGATCATACAGTTCAAGCAAACAACAGTATTGAAGGTGGTGCTGTTTCCCAGTGTTTGCCAATTTTTTGGGCCTGAAAATCGACAAATGGAGACAAGTGTTTTTGGAAAAGGGACTTGCGCACCGTGTACTTGAAGGATAGTAAACTTTCACACCATATGTTTTTCAAAATCAGAACATGGGAAAATAGCAAAGGGATAAGGGCCGCACAAGTTTTGGGCTGGTCGCACAAGTGACCTGCGCGCCGTGAAGAGACTTGCGCGCCGATGCCTAGGAGGATTGGAAACTTGCGCGCCTATTGTTTTTAAAGATCATAACTTCAAAATATGGAAAAGGAAATAAGGTCGCACAAGTATTAGTGTGTTCGTGCAAGTGAGTAGCACGACAGAGGCTAGGGAGGATGAGCTGCGCGCCGGAACCTGCGCGCCGAGGGAAGACTTGCGTGCCACCACGCAGGGGGTCCATTTTTCCAATAAATAGAGGACCACCCCTCCTTATTTGGAATGAATTTCAAGACTTATAGATTTTTCAAGCTCTCGTCGCGCAAGTGGTTGAGTCGCGCAAGTGGTTGTTGGGTCGCGCAAGTAGAGGCTGTGCACCGGTTGTTGGCTGCACGAGCAAGGCGGTTGGGGAGTTAAAGGTGCAATGTCGCGCAAGTGTGGAGTTGATTGAGGCAGTGTCACACAAGTGGGTTGGTGTCACCTATGTGCATAATTTGCACCGCGCAAGTGACTTGCGCGCTGGGATTGAAACTTGCACGCCGGGCTTGGAGAAGCGCGCCATCTGTCCTTCTAAAGCTTCACAAAAGCTGGATGATCGCCCGGTACCCTCAGCACAAAGTGAGATTCGTCTTCTGGTGAGAGTTGAACTTCAAGAGAGCATCTATATACAACAGAGGATGCATTCTTATTCAATGACGAAGAGACTTTCATGTCTATAAACTGAGTGTGACTTCACCAAGGGCAGTGAGCCAGGGGGAGTCAATGGGAGTGACCCGAGGGAAGCAGTGAGATATCTCTGAACCTTTGTAAAGGCAGTGAGACTGGGATAGAGTGAATATGCCCGAACCATTGTAATCCACAGCTAGTGAATATTAGTGGAATTTGGTACGACTGAAAACTTGTCAGCATATTCTCCTTAGACGTAGCCCTTAGTGGTGAACCAAGTAAAAAGTGTTGTGTCTTCTCTGTGCATGTGAATGTTTGATTTCTGATCATATTCATAATATAGGTTCAACAGGTTCCTACCAACTTGGGAACAAGATCCATCACATTAAAAGAAAAAGTTGTCACCCTGATTCACCCCTCCCCTCTTAGGGTGTCCCAGGGTCCTTCAAGTGGTATCAGAATGTAAAGGTTGCTGGTGTTGAATCTGTCCTTTATCATCATGGAGAATGCATTCATTGTCAGGGGAGTCCCTCACTTCGTTAAAAGTAATTTTCAGATATGTAAGAACAGAATGAGATCTCATCTAAGATCTCTTGAAATGGAAGTTCTCTTTTCTATTGTGCAAGGAATACAAGTCATTGATCCAACAGGCCTGGCTATGACTGAAATAGACAGGAAAATTCTTGATGCAGATGCTAAAGCACAAAATGCACTCAATGCAACCCTTTCTGATCAGATCTACCTAAAGGTGATGAATTGAACCTCAAAAAAATACATGTGGGATAAAATCGAGAATATTTATGAAAGAGATAGAAAAGTGAAGGAGGCGAAACTACAAGTGCTGCACAATCGGTTTGATGATCTGAAGATGCATCCAGACGAGAGTGCAGACTCATTATTCAATCGAATTACTAAAGTTGTTGGAGCAATTTAGGGTCTAGGTGAAGAAATCAAAGACATTGATATTGTAAAGAAAATATTAATAAGACTTCCACCTCTGTATAATGCAAAGGTGTCACCCTTGAGTAAAGAGATCATTCCAAACTTTCTTTGGATGATCTACTGAGCAGCTTGGTAGCATATGAAATGAGAGTCAAACCAGAAGATGCTATGACTCGGGTGAGCAAGTAAATGGCATTCAAGGCCATGGATAAACTTAAAATCTCAAAATATACTAGTGTTGAAGATGATGAAGAAAAAGAAATTATTTCTCTCATTGCAAAGAATTTCCAGAAGGGAAAAGGGAAATACAAAGGGAAGTTACCTCTCGCATATTTTCGTTGTGGAAAAGTTGGGAACATTATCTCTCAGTGCTTAAGAAAGATCAATGATGAAGATAGTGAAGATGAAAGCTTCAAGAAGCCTTGGATAAGGTTCTTCAAAAAGGGAGACTTCAAATATGGAAAGAAAATTCAAAGGAAGAGTTTTGTCTGTGAAGAGGAAGAAGATGATAATGAATTCTGTGATGAAGAAGAACCAGAATTCAAAACTGGGAACCATGCTTCCATGATGGCCACTGTTGAAAAGTAAAAAGATACTGGTGGAGAAAAACAACTGAGAACTTGTGTATATCTTGAGATGAAACTTAAGGATGCAGTTAGTAAGCTTAAAATTAAATGTAAGAGTTGCAATAAGTGGAAATCAATTGTAGAAGAATCAACTGAATACATTGATCAAATTGAAGGTGAAATTGAACGACTGGAAGAATTTGTGAAGGTACAGTCTAAAATAATTGAAAGCAATGATGATGTAGTGGATATGAAGTTGTGAATTGAAGAGCAGGCAAAGGTCATCAATGACCTCACCTCCAGACTAGATGAAAAATCCAATACTGCCGAGGGTCTTGAGGAGGAATTTATTACTCTAAGGAGTAAACTTGAGACGGAATAAATTCTAAAATAATTGAGGAAGAAAATACAGTTTGGAAGATTCCCAGATGTAGAATTACTGGAAAGAGCCAAGTGTGGTTCAGATGGGGTTGGAAAAATCTTGAGTGATCAAAGACCCGCTTGCATGGGAAAGAGTGGAATTGGCTGTGAAGGTGAGAAATTAACTACTGGAAGTGAAAACATCCAAAATAAAGATAAGATGAAAGTCGAACATGTTGAAACGTTTCCTAAAGTGCTAAAAAAGGCACCCTCAATCCAAAATAAAAGAAGAACTGAAAATTATCCTCAAACATTCAGAAATGAAAGACAGTCTAACTATTCTCTCAAGGAAGAAGGTATGAGGATAAATTCAAGTGAGAATACATCTCCTCTTATGAAGTGTTAGTTATGTGGCTATCTGGGCCATACCATGTCTTATTGCGAAGAGGCAAGAAGCTATCTGAATGGAGAAGATATAGAAGTTCAAAAAAGGAGAACAAATTTATATCCTAATTCTTATAGAAGAAACAATTTCTATGGATATTGTTATCGTTGTTCTAACTTTGGTCATAAGGCTGCTAATTGCAGGCAGAGAAGGGACATGGACACCTCATACTGAAGTTCAAGACAAGTCAAGTCTCATCAGCAAGATAGTGTTACTCTTTCAAACAAGTTTTCTCCTCTCAAAGAAGATTTTGACTATGAAGAACCTGGGTATGTGGAAGAGATATTTGAAAGGCCATCAATACTATATACTCAATCCAATGTCTCATAGAAGGAAATGAAGAAGATTGAGAAATCCAACCTTGTAGAGGTGGCCCTTAAAGCTACAAAGAACAACAATACCTGGATTCTGGAGAGCGGTTGTTCATCTCATATGACAGGTAATTCCAGCCTATTAATGGATATCAAAAGGAAGGTTGATGGTATATTACTATTTGGTAATGATGGAGCTCTAAAAATCAAAGGGAGTGGAAGTACCGAATTAGCTAATAGAGAATTAAAGAAGACTGAAGTTCTTTACGTAGATGGACTACATCATAATCTCCTCAGTGTGAGTCAACTATGTGACTCGGGACTTATAGTTACTTTTAATCAGAAAGGCTGCACTATCAAGGGAAAGGCAGGAAATTCACTTATGAAGGGATGTAGAATAGAAGGCAACTTGTATCAGGTTGATAGTGAAGAAAATGTCTGTTAAATGACTGTTGAAGAAGAAAACAATTTGTGGCATCGGAGACTGGGACACATCAATCAATAAGAAATGAAGAAAATATCAAAATTGAGAATTGTCATAGAAATTCCCAACCAGAAGCGTGAGCGTGAAAAATCTGGTGATGCTTGCATTCGTGGAAAGCTAGTCTGCAGTTCATATCAGCCAATGAAGAAAAGGTAATCTCACCTTCTTGATCTGATTCATACAGATGTATGTGGGCCAATAAATGTTGCTTGAACTTATGAAGAAAGGTACTTTGTCCTTTTCATAGATGATTACAGTATAATGACATGTGTGATAGACATTCACAGGAAACGACAAATCCTTGACTGCATGAAAACATATCGGCGAATTGCCGAGAATGATACTGGATGGACAATCAAAGTGTTGTGATCTGACAATGGAGGAGAATACACTTCCATTTAATTTGAAAATTATCTGGAGAAGCATGGGATACAACATGAGGTAGATGCTGTGAGAACTCCACAAGAAAATGGAGTTGTTGAACGTAGGAATCGATAGGTGAACAACATGGAACGAACTATGCTGATTGAGAGTCCTATTCCACGACATTACTAGAAATAGGCTATTCAAGCTACAATGTACATTTAGAATCGAACAAGACTTTATATAGGTGAGACAAAGACACCATATGAATTGTGGCATGGATAGAATTCCTCTTTAAAATACTTTCGTGTCTTTGGTAGTAAATTCTTCATTAGGGACAAAGAAAGAAATCAAGGGAAGTATGGCGACAATGCAGATGAAGGAATTTTCCTTGGTTACTCAATGAACAACAAAGCCTACAAATGTTTCAACAAGCGTTTAGGAAGGATTGTGGAAAGCAGTGATGTTAAGATAATTTAAGAGAAAACCAAAAATGCTTCAAGGACGTCAAATGCTGATGTGATAGAAAGTTAGGAAGAAAGTGAACGTGAAGAAAATACAAATGCAGAAACAGAGGAAGTTGTACAAAACACTTAGCAGTCACATCATGATGTTGACTCAAAAGAAGAATATGAAGAAGAAACTGTGGCTGAAGAGAATGAAACTGAACCTCACAGGAGAAATCGAAGAGCTAAGATTGATTCATCCAACATAATTGGGGACAGAAGTGCACCCACTCAAACAAGAAGGATGATTAATAACACGTAATCTTCATTTCTGTCAGTTGTAGAGCCATCCTCATTCGAAGAAGCTGCAAATGATGAATCTTGGGTGAAATCCATGAATGATGAATTAGATCAGATTGACAAGAATCAGACATGGGATCTTGTCCAGAGACCTGAAGGTCACAATGTGATTGGTACCAAATGGATATTAAAAAATAAGGTTGATGAGCATGGAATTGTCATCAGAAACAAGGCATGACTGGAATGTAAAGGATACTCCCAAATTGAAGGCATTGATGTTGAAGAAACCGTTGCTCCAGTGGATAGAATGGAGTCAATAAGGATTTCCTTACCATGGAACTCCAAAAAGGTTATAAAGTATATCAAATGGATGTCAAGAAAACATTCTTGAATGGTGTACTCAAAGAAGAAGTCTACAGTGAACAACCGGTGCGCTTTGTTTTAGGTACGAATGAAACAAAGATCTACAAACTGAAGAAAGCTCTATATGGTTTGAAGTAGGCACCACGGGCGTGGTACTTGCAGCTGGATTCATATCTCAAGAAGCTGTAATTCAAAAGAGGAGGAGTAGATCACAATATCTATATGAAGAATTGTCCAAAAGATGAATTCATGGTTCTAGTCTATGTTGATGATATCATATTTAGTGGAAGCAGGCATAAATCAGTGGATGAATTTTCCAACCACATGAAATTAGAATTTGAAATGTCTATGATTGGGGAGATCACATATTTCTTGGGGCTGCAGGTGACTCAAAAGAAGGAATAAACTTCCATTTCTCAGGAAAAGTATGCAAGAGAGCTGCTGAAGAAGTTTAATATACAAGACTCCAAACCAATTTCAACTCCGATTGCAGCTGGAACTAAACTTGGAAAGCATGAGGATGGGGCCTCTGTTGATCCCACCATGTACACGAGGATCATTGGGATCCTACTGTACCTGACAGCGACATAGCCAGATATTGTCTTTGCCACATGCCTTGCAACCCGCTTTCAGAGTAATTCAAAGGAGGAACATATGGCGACAGTAAAAAGAATCATGAGGTACATTCAAGGTACACATAACTTTGGGTTATTTTTTGCTGTAGGCAGGGATAATGAATTATCAGTGTTTTCTGATACTGACTGGGCTGGTGATGTAGTAGATAGAAAGTCCACTAGTGGTGGAGCCTTCTATATTGGGAAGAAATGTTTTGGCTGGTTGAGCAAGAAACAAGAAATTACTTCTCTTAGTACTACTGAAGCTGAGTATATCTCTGCCACAAAGGCATGCACTCAACTGCTATGGATGAAGCAACAATTAATAGATATTGGTGATGAGGTAAAGCAAAAAATGGTGATTTAATATGATAACAATAGCTCAATTGATCTTACAAAGAATCCTGTTCAGCATTCTCGTACGAAACATATTGAAATCTGGTATCACTTTATCAATGAAAAAGTTGAACAAGGGGTGATTAGAATATATCATGTGAGAACTGATGAGCAAGTGGATGATATCCTAACCAAGCCACTGTCAGTGGCTGTGTTTGAGAAGCATCGGTTGAACCTCAGTGTTCATCCACCTCCCAGTGCATAAGGAGGTTACACAATATCCCCTCTCCCCGTTTATGATAAATGTTTTTATCTGTTTATGGATGTGATGAAGGTTTGTGGGGGTGATACTATCCAGGGGAGTATAGTTTGAGCTGAACATTGAACAAATTACCAGGCTTTGGGTTTATTGTCAATGGGGGAGAAAGGAATAAATTCAGGCATGTTCAGGCATGTAATGCTCCTGTGACACAATGCGAATTCAGTGTCAGTGATAGGATGAGAAGGATAAGAAGGAATACATCAGTCATGTAATGATTCTTGGGCATCATTGAGAATTCAAAAACACTGGAACCCAATTCAAGATTCCTCTCTTGTTTTCTACACCAAGCATTTCTCACATTGACTTAGAGTGTTGGCTGAGTTGATTCTTGCATTTTTTGGTTTGCACATGGATGTAGATCTGTTGAATTTATTTTCTGATTGCCAACAAACCCAAAGGGGGAGATTGTTGGAACCATGTTATTATATGCATGATTTGGAGCATGGTTTGTGTTTTTTGTCAATCCTCAGTGGAAGTTTATAATGTGTACCATCAAAGAGATCATACAGTTTAAGCAGACAATAGTATTGAAGGTGGCACCATTTTCTAGTGTTTGCCAATTTTTTGGGCCTAAAAATAGACAAATGGAGACAAGTGTTTTTGGAAAAGAGACTTCCGTGCCGTGTACTTGAAGGAGAGGAAACTTTCACGCCATATGTTTTTCAAGATCAGAACATGGTAAAATGGCAAAGGGATAAGGGCTGCACAAGTTTTGGGCTGGTCGCGCAAGTGACCTGCGCGCCGTGAAGAGACTTGCGCGCCGATGCCTAGGAGGATTGGAAACTTGCGCGCCTATTTCTTTTCAAGATCATAACTTCAAAATATGGAAAAGGAAATAAGGTCATTCAAGTATTAGTGTGTTCACGCAAGTGAGTAGCACGACAGAGGCTAGGGAGGATGAGCTGCACGCCGGAACCTGCGCGCCGAGGGAAGACTTGTGCGCCACCGCGCAGGGGGTCCAGTTTGCCTATAAATAGAGGACCACCCCTCCTCATTTGAAACGAAGTTAAAGACTTAGAGATTTTTTGATCTCTCTTCGTGCAAGTGGTTGAGTCACACAAGTGGTTGTTGGGTCGTGCAAGTAGAGGCTGCACGCCGGTTGTTGGCTGCACGAGCAAGGCAGTTGGGGAGTTAAAGGCGCATTGTCGTGCAAGTGTAGAGTTGATTGAGGTAGTATTGCGCAAGTGGGTTGGTGTCACCTGCGCACCAAATTTGTATTGCGAAAGTGACTTACACGCTGGGATTGAAACTTGCGCTCCGGGCTTGGAGAAGCACACCAGGGTTGTTAAAGTACATCTGTCCTTTTGAAGCTGCACAAAAGCTGGAAGATCGCCCGGTACCCTCAGCACAAAGTGAGATTCATCTTCTGGTGAGAGTTGAACTTCAACAGAGCATCTACATACAACAGAGGATGAATTATTATGCAATGATGAAGAGACCATCATGTCTATAAACTGAGTGTGACTTCACCAAGGGTAGTGAGCCAGGGGGAGTCAATTGGAGTGACCCAAGGGAAGCAGTGAGCTATCCCTGAACCTTTGTAAAGGTAGTGAGCCTAGGACAGAGTGACTGTGCCTGAACCTTTGTAATCCAGAGCTAGTGAAGATTAGTAGAATTTGGTATGACTAACCACTTGTCACTGTATGATCCTTGGACGTAGCCCTTAGTGTTGAACCAAGTAAAAAGTTCTGTGTCTTCTCTGTGCATGTGAATGTTTTCTTTCTGATTATATTCATCATACAGGTTCAACAAGTTCCTACCAACATGGGAACAATATCCATCACATTAAAAGAAATATTTGTCACCCTGATTCACCCCTCCCCTCTCAGGGTGTCTTGGGGTCCTTTAATATTATGATCATTATGCATAGTAAGCATTTCTACCAATAGATAATGTTTACAACACTTCAAAAAACAAACCACTGTAGCTATTTTTAGGTTGTGCATAAGGTTTTTTCATTCATGTGGCCTAAACTTACATGAGACATATGCCACAAATCTACCCCCACATCAAAACTTTTCTAATACCGATCCCAAATGCATAAAAAACACTATATAATCCTCACCAGTGATCATGTAGGATCAAGATAGGAGTGGTAGTCAATCTCTTCTTTAACTCCAGGAAATAAACCTTACATGATTCACACCATTCAAAGTTAACTCAATTATTATTCAATACTGAATGAGGTTCTTCTAAGTGGGAAACATCCTGAATAAACCATTGATAATATCCAACTAACCCTAGAATGCTACAGATATAAAAAAAATTCTTAAGATGCTCCCAAGAAACAACTACCTATACATTCTTTGGGTCCACCAACACACCTTCCTTTGAGAACATGTGACCCAAGAAATGCACCTAATCAATCCAAAATTGACACTTAGATATTTTTGTGTATAGTCAATTCTCTCTTAGCATACTTAGGATGATGTCAAGATGCTGGGCATGATTATCATGAGTTTCGGAGTACACCAAGATGTCATCTGAAAATACTACCACAAACTGACTCGAGTATAAGTGGAAGATTTTTTTTATCAAGGCCATAAACACAGCCAGATCATTCTTCAACCCAAAAAATATTACGATGAACTCATAAAGGCTATAAATTATTTTTAAAGTAGTTTGAGGTATGTTAGAAGGTCAAAATCTCAACTAAAGATAGCCTGATCTTAAGTAAATCTTAGAGAAAACACAATATCCTCTCAACTGGTCAAAAAGATCATTGATTTGAAAAAGTGGATACTGATTCTTCACTATCATCTTGTTCAACTTCTGGTAATCAACACATAAGTGAAAAATCTCATCAAAATTCTTTGTAAAAAAATTGGATAACCAGAATGAGACATACTTGGATGGATGAACACCTTATCCATCAACTCTTCTAGTTGATCCTTGATATCTTGAAGCTCTGTTGATGCTATTCAATATAGTGGAATAGAAACTGGCTCAGCTCTAGGTATGAGATCAATTGTAAATTACACATCTATCTTAGGTGGAACCCATGAAAAGTTGTCAGAAAACACATCTTAGAACCTTTCCACCATGGGTGGAAAGATATCACTCTTTACAACCCCATCACCTCGCATAAGACTTGAAAACTGGGTGGGGATATCCCCTAGTTGCTAATGAAATGACCATGCATAAACAATTTGGGTATCCCAATCTCCACAGTGAACATATTGTCACCCTTATAAGATGTAAAAGTCACTCTAATGTTGTAAAAATCTACGTGGTCTCGGTATGATACTAACCATTTCATACCCAAATTCAAGTCTAAGCCTAATATATCAAAAATATAAAGATCCCATAGAAACTGATACTCCCCAACCTTTAAAGAACACCCATTGAAAAAAGATATGTGTCTAGACCATTCCTTCAAAGGTGTATCGATATTCATGACCCCAATTTCAAAATCCACTGTCAAACTAAACACATTCACAAGTTGGGTAAATTTAATGGAATGATAGAAATTAATACCAAATAAGGCACTAAAAAGTGTTTAAGATATTTTAAAAGTACCTATAACTATTGATAGTCTAGACTCATTATCCACAAGTTCAGGATGAATTGCATTCAATTGCCCCGACCCTCTTTTTTATGATGTAGTTTGAGTCCCCTAAGCTGCACCACTATGATGATATGGGATCTCTTTTCCAGAAGTACCATGTCCACTGGCTCGACTACCATAACCAATAGAATTCCAACTGTTAGTCTAGTATGGGGTATAAGATCCCCTTCACACACTTAGATTCTTCCTGGCTCTTCCATCATTACCCATATATCTTGGGTTTCTATAGAACCACTATATATGTCTCATCCTAACACTGGATCGACACTATACTAGTGTTTCGGGAAAATGTTTACAAATGTACCCCGACCTAATGCACTGGTGGAAGGTCACTCTATTAATGTCTTGAGTAACAGATCCTTCCCCATGGCCACCATACTTGCTATCTCTATGGATGACATTCTTAAAGTGATGCTTCCTTATCTCATAAGGCTTAACTTCTAGTCGTCCAGAAGAAACCAACTATCCTCTACTGGAAGCCTTATTCAAGTTCCCTTTAGATATGAGAGACTGATTTACCACTTTTAAAAACTTCTTCATCCTGAAGATGTTAACTTGGGACTTAACCTCGCATTTAATCACATCCTGAAATAGCTTCACTATAGTTCCCTCATATCCTTCCAACACTGGAACAAAGAAACTCAAATTAGTAAAGTGACCAGTATGGTCCATCATGAACATACTCCCCTAATCCAACATCATAAAATTAGTTTCTCTCTCCTTATTGGGCATCTAAGGGTAAAAGTGATCCAAGAACATATCTTGAAAGTCCTTATAAACCATATTATCTAGCTGTCCATCCTACGTTTGGATGTCCCACTGATGCTTTGCATGACCATGTAACATATAATTATCTAGTTTGAATATCTTATCTTCTAGATTCTCAAGGTGGTCAAGGATTTTCTGGATATACTCAATCTAGAACTCAGCTACCTTGGGTCCACCCTCTTTGGTGAAAGTTGGAGGTTTCTTTAACTAGAAATCCTGAGTCATGTTAGAAAAACTTTTAAAAAGACACCATGGGTCTATTTCTATAAACTATATAATGATATCAGTGTTCTCACATAACTTCTCCCTAGATTCCTCACCTGGAACTATCAGAGCCTCAGGTTCCACCAATGGATACACATTTTTATCCATGTTCTCATGTCACCCTATTAACAAGAATAATTATAGAGGCATAACTCTACAATTCCAAAAAAATGTTTTAGGAAACATAACAAAAAATATAACACATTTACATAATATGGATTCACTATAATCCATAACAAGTCATCTTCCATACCCCACCACATGGTTAAAAATATGGTACTATCACAACCCTTATCCATCCCTCACCTAGGTAATGACTCTCATAGGGTATAAAATTTTCACATTTCATGATTCTAATTAGACACCCCTTTTTATCTATTAAAAATTTTCACATCTTGCATCATTTAAAATTTTTCTAGTCTCATACTAGGAACCCTTTCCATTTAAATATACACATGAAAATAAAAGCAATAATTTAAAAAACTCACCCTAAAACCTGATTTTCTGTGTGTTCTAAAAATGATGCATGTCACATAATAATCCAGAGTGGTAATAAAGATGAATGATTACAAAACTATCATTCCATTCCAAGACATGATGAAAAATCTCAGAAAACAAAAACATCACACAAAAAGTTCTTCACTTGATGCGAAATAACATTCAACTATAACATCAAACATCAATAACATTAATCCTTCCCTAGGTACTAGGTTTTACCCCCATACATGGGTTAGCTACTATTATACACAAGATATTGACCCTAACCTGACTAATCCTATTCTCCTATATATCTTTCCCAAATATTAAGATAAATTAAAATAAAAGAAAACCAAACTCCTCTAATACCACTTTGTAACATCCCAACCTGGGTGCCACACACTGGTGCCCTGAGACGGTTGATTACGTGACCTCAAGTGTGCCTCCCTGTATTATATAAGCTACCAACTAGCTGTGAAGGCCTCATATATAACTTGGGGAGAATATTCACTCTTTATTAAAGAAGTACAACAATGAAAAAAATAAAAAATAACCAAATGAAAACAACTAATAACTAGAATAAAACCATAATCAATACAGATCAGTAACACATGATAAACCAAAATAGGGAAACAATTTTCATACCAAAGCAGTATATATTTCATTCCAAATATATTTTAAGTTTCAATATGAAAACCCCAAACTAAATACACACCAAAACTCCCAAGAGGGCCCCAACACCATGTCTAGTCCCCTTATCCAAGCTCTATCCCAACTTAGCCATGTCATATAGGTCTCTTCCCCTTATCATGTCCTATAAAGACAAAGTCAATTCAAGTACCAACCAGGAAGCATGGGTATGGTGTGATTAAAACTTAGCAGGACATATACAATGGAATCTAAAATAATATTCATTTAATAATAGTGCATGCAGTTGTATAAAGAATAAAGTACAATTAATAAAGTAAATAGTTATCAAATTTAATTATTCTTTAATTAACCATATAAATTACCAACGTCCACGATGACACCCAAACCACCAATTCATGCTTTGGCCTATGTTGGAGTTTGAACCCTATCACATATGGATTCACATTTCATTATCACATTGTCTTTTAGTATCCATTGAATTTAAATTTATATCATGACTAATTAGAAACATAGCCCAATTCTAACATTTTGTGTCTAGAAAACCATTGATAGGAACCCATGGGTATTAAAGCATCAATCCATGTCCCAAAACCGATTTATCAATCATTCACACATGGGATTTGGAAGCATCAGTTTGTGTCTCACACTCATTTATCACATGCATGAATTTGGGCCTAGAATTCCATGTCTAGCACCCCGTGGGTATTTGAAGTATCAATCTATGTCAAAAAACGTATTTATCAATAAATCACATATTTCACATATATTAAATTTAACAAGGTTAATAATCATTAACCCTCTTATCAATATTTCACATCATGATATACCATTTCAATTATAAAAAAATAATTGTTCAAAACATTAGTCACATGGAATAAAATGAACAATTAACCATTAAACCATTTACCAACATTTAATAAATCAATCCATTACCTTATAAGGATAATAAAAACATCCACTGATTCCCATAATTAATAAATAACATAATTTATATTTATCAATCAAATAATAAATCCCATTAATTCACCAATTTCATAATCCCTATATCCCATCAATTTCAAAATCACATCATTCCATTAATCAATCAACCAATCAATTAGTCCAATTAAAGATGTGATTGCTAAACATGAAAATTTATATATAAAAATTACATACACAAAATTATAATCAAGACTATGGGATATGAAATTTAAACAACATACCTCATGATTATTGATGAGAATTCACCAAACTAGAAATTCTTAAATTGAAGCAGATTGCTCAATTACACAACGAAGAATGAGAACTAGAACCAAAACATAGATAAATGATCAAAACAGAGTTATATATATCATATATTTGATCTAAAACATTTAAAATGGGTAAAGAAACACTCATATTCATCCAGAAAGAGATATAGGGGAGAGAGGAATCCAATCGGGAAGAGATTAGTTGCCAAGAGAGGTGAATATCTGTCAGATAGATCTTATATTTGTCAAGAATCGTGCCCAGAAAGAATTGGAATACATTAGAGAGCCTCTGAAACCATATGGAATAATCTTAAGTCAAATAGGGTAGAATTATGTTGAAATATGGAGGGTTCGAAAATATTAACCCAATTTTTTTGGGGGTCAAAACCCGTGCACATAGTTTCCTATGATGGGGCGTAGGATTTTCCAAAACATGCGCCACTCGTAGGGGTCACACGATTACTTATAAGAGGCCACATAGTATTCCAAACCATGCGCCAACTATGGAATCCCCCACTATTTTTGGGTTTTAGTATTTGTTAGGGGTAAGTGCACAGTTTGGGAAAACCATGTGCCAACTATGTAATGCCTATTCTTCCTCCAAAATTCAGAATTTTCACCCAAAAAAACCAGGAAAAAATCCAACCAAGATATACCAAAATAAAGGAAAAATATTATCTAGAAATGAGTATAATACATCTCAATAAATGGGCAGGATGTTTCAAATTAGTATAAATTAGTATCAATTGGTATTTTTTGGAATTAATTAATAATAATTAGTATTTACTAGGATAAATTATTATAAATTATAATAAATTAGTATGAATTATATATAATTAATATAAATTATACTAAATACTTTTAAATTAGTTCAAATCAATATTAATTAAAAATTATGAGTATTAATCATTATAAATGAGTGTAAGTGAATATAAGTGAGTATAAATTTTTATAAATGAGTATTAATTATTAAAAATTATCATAATTTTTTATATATACTATTTATTGGGGGTACTATATAAATAAAATACACACACACAAAACACTTAATCCTTGATTAGATAACCCAAATTCCCCCAAAGGGGTTGGGTTTTTTCATTATGAGCCCTTATTTATTATAATTTTGATGGCTCTTTAGATGATCACGGTTGATGATGGACCCTAAAGGCCCTTTCTTGGATGATCAGATGTGTAAGCACTTAAATATAGAAGATGAGGAAGCTGATATACACAAGGTTAAACCTGATGCACACTCCCCTCATTAGGTCATAGAATTCCACCATTCAACATGCCAAAGCTGACATGAGACCTTTTAACCCTACCTTTCTACCAAAGCAGTCTAGCTGCAACACCCCTAACCATCAAGGAGGGGTATGATTCAACCTTATATGTGGGAAATGTACTTCCCATAATTAACCCACATAGTGGCACCCAACCAAGCTCCAATAGTATGCCTGTTGCTACCCTCAAGGTTAGGAGTTTCCAAGGTCATCTCCAATAGTACCACGAGGACCAACAATCCACCACCGACAACTACACACGAAAGTATCATTACTTCCCCAAAAACCTTATTACACATGTAATCATAATCCCCAAGGTTGCCACCAAAATATACACCATGATGACCCAATATGCCCCCCAAATTTGTATAATTTTTTATAATTTTTAAATTTTAAAAAATTAGTATAATTTTTTTAAATTTTTATTAATTAGTATTAATCAGTATTAATTAGAATTAATCAATATCAAGCAATATTAATCATAATAAATCATTATTAATTAGTACAAATCTATTTAAATGAGTATAAATTAGTATTAATTACTATTATTCATTATTAATTAGTATAAATTAGTATAAATCAATAAAAATCAATAAAAAAGTCCAAATCAGCCTTAATTAGTCTTAATTAGTATAAATTATTCTAAATTGTTCTAAATTAGTATACATTTGTCTAAATTATCTGGGAATTTAGTTAAAATAATTTACATAATACTTTTTAAACATTTTATATAACAAAATAATTACTATAATTTTTTTAGAAAACCATAAAACCATAAAATAACACATAATTTTATTATGAAATCCTGATTTAATAAATCAATATAAAAATCTAGACAATGCTGGAATAAATCTTGTCTATAATGAGGGTGTTGAAATGTTTATATCATTAATATCATCAAATTTTGATTTTTTAGAAAGGAAAATTAAGCATCCTTCTAAGAAATATGATATTAAGATATTTTAAATGTTTGGTATTATTAGTATTAATCTATTACATCTTGGTTTTTGAAAAGACTATGTATTTTTTATTAACATGATGAGCATAATTCATAATATGATACATTTTTTTTGCTTCCATATCCATCACATTTTCTAAATTTAGTACATGAGGTTGTTAGCCCATCTTTTCATGAATAGAAACTCACAATCATAATTTGTATCCTAAATTAAAACCATATCAATTTTATGTGTTTTTGAAATCTACCAAGGAGGAATTAAAACCTGAATTAAATATAACAAAATTTGAAGTTGTCAAAAATTTTATGGTAGTTAATTTTTTTTATAATGTCAAATAGGTTTTTTGATCAACTAATTTCTTGGTTTAAATAATTGTTACCTGAGGGAAATATGTTGCCTATAAATTTCCATAAAAGAATGAATTTAATCGATAATTTGTGTCTTAGTTATCATAAGATCTATGCATATTTAAATGATTTCATCTTATATTATGGTGAATATGAGTCATTAATTAATTTTATAACATGTGGAAAATCAATGTATATAGAGGTGAAAAAATAAAATTCCATATTAGTTCCTATTGAAAATTGAGGTATTTTCTAATTACACCTATATTTTAGTATTTATTTATATCTCTCAACACATCTACATTGATGACCTGACATAAATCCAATATTTCTATCACTAGATGCATAAGTAAGCCTTATCAAATTGATTCATTGAAACACTTTGATCAGGTTCACCAATGTTTTAATTTGGAACCTAGTAACATGTGATTAGGTTTTTCAGTGGATGGTTTCTATCAATTTAGTTTTTATGAAATTAAATATTCTTGTTAGATTATTTTTATAATTTTATACTGATGGGTTTTAGTAGATCATCATATGAACTTGGAAGTAGGAGAAAATCCATATTTGTGTGATCTATCCTCAAAAAAATGAACATGTAAATGAAGAATAGAAACTTGTATATATGGATAATAAAAATATATATTTTGAATCTTTTATGGAGTAATATTAATATCAACCACTAGAGTATAAGACAAAAGCCAAATGCCTTCAAAGTGATTGCTCTAGAAAAAGTATTCCAAAATGTTTCCTGAGGACCCCTAAACACAGAAGGGGTGTTACAACCTTTATGGTGTGATATGTATTAGGAGGAAGAGAATATTAGAAGGCTTAAAAACAATCGGTTATAACCAAAATGATAAATATAATATCTTTATATAGATATCCATGATGTGTTTCAGTTAATGAAATTAATTAACCATATCCAAAATACCAATATATATTTATTCCGGTTGGATTTATTCATTGAATTACTTCAATGAATGAAATAAATTTAATCCATTTATAATGGATTATATTTAATAAATCAATAAAATATTTTTACCAATACAACTATATAGGATGATAATTGCACTTAAAGTTAAGGAATATTTTAGTGAACATTCAACAATCTCTCACTTATACTAAAATTTCATACATACATTATTAAAAACATGAAAAATATTTGTGAATCCATACAAAAATTCTTTTGGATATAGTTTTATCTTACTCTTCTTATTTTGGAACAAAAAATTTATCCAAAAAATAATCGTTATCTAGATGCCTAACCATTTGACCCTACAGACCTTAGTAAAATTGATGATAAAAATAAAATATTTATTTTGATAGAAAAAAGAAATGAATGGTGTCTAGAAAAGAATCTGTGATACTCAATCTTCAATGAGTCTCATGTGATATTCATCAAACATACTCACATATATATATATATATATATATATGAACATGTCCACTACTAGATGTATCATATACGTTGTATGAAAACCTAAATAATTCTTTTTTCCATGATATCGAGTGACCAATAGAAATTGAACATGTCGATATAGTATAGGCCAACTTATAATTTTATTAATTATTTGAAATAGACTGATCAAGTTTATGAATACATCATATGTCATTAATCTAATAAATGAACACATCACATGAAACTCAAATAAGAATGAACATGGATTTCCTTTATCTAATTCAGGCATGGGAAATATGTGTTTACCTATCATACAAGTGGACATATCCCATATTGGTTTCACTCCATACAATGAAATGAACAACAATATACCCAGCCACCACTGATTAGATATGCCTATATTATGACTTGTGAAAGTAGGGTATCATAGTATGAAGGTTATCATGATAGGTATCTCACCAAACATAGGAAATAAGGATTAATTATAAGAATACACACACACACACACGTACACACACACACATTGATGGCCATATGACATTCCATCATATATAATTTGGAAGGTCAATCCAAGTAATAAGTCTCTACTTATTACCTCATGAATCTATTATTTATATATTTTATAAAACCCTTTGTAAGGAGTACAAGAATATATTCATGTTAGACATAACATATCATTACAAACCTGAATACTCTATAATGAAATTTAGTTATGGGTAAATCAAATATATAATTTGAGGGTATATTATCATTAGATCATTCATGTGAAGTAAATTACCACACACATAAATGAATGGTAAATGTTGAATACATTTATTATAAAACTATGATACATTATAAAACCATTACATAAATATCTCAATTATTGAATACCTAGAGACCTGACATGACCCTCATGTTATTTCTATGCTAATGGATTAACCAATGGATCTCCTACATTGTCATCATTAGCCACTCAATTGATCTTTTCATTTCCTCTCTCAATGATCTCATGAATGATATTGTATTTTCGAAGGATGTTTTTAGTCCTTTGGTTAGACCATGGTCCCCTTTCCTAAGATATTTATTCATTACTGTCAAAGTAAATCTTGATCTCTCCCTCAATGCTAGGAACTACCTCAATTTCAAATATAAACTTCCTAATCCAAAAATCATCCTTCAAAGAATGTGATATAGTGATATACTCTGCCTTTATTGTTGAGTCTCCTAAGTTGGATTGTTTTTAAACCTGGCAAGTTATAACTATAATGTTTAGAAAAAACATGAATTTAGAGTGAGATTTGAAGTTATATTTTTCAGATTGGACACTAGCCATTGTGTTTACCTTATATAAATCTCATCTTCACCTCTAAAGACCAAGAACATATCCTAAGTTACTCTTTAGAAATTTTGGATGTTTTTATAGACATCCAGTGACTTTAACCTAAATTAAATTAGCATTTACTCATAAATCTCAAAGCATTGGAAGCATAATTTCAAGTACAAAAAATGACATACATGATTGAAATGATAACATACATATATTAAATTCTATATATCATGGCTAACTCTTTAAAGGGATCATGAAACTTCCTAATATTCATGACATTTAATGCCAGTAAAGACCGCTTCTTTGAGTTATCCATGATAAAAGACTTTAGAACATTACCATTTTGTGTGTATTGACTAAGTCCAATAAACCTTCTTGATCCAACTCTATATTTCATCATACCAAGTATGTAGGCTTCTTAACTTATGTATTTTATTAAGAACCATTTTTCAACCGTATCTTCATGGAGTAATGAGTTGATATATCGTTTATGATAATAAGTATATCATATATATACAATATCATAAATATAAATATACTTCCACAAATCCACTAATATACACAAGAATCATCCATAGTCTTATTGACACCAAACACTTTCATTTTATCATAAAATTAGATACTCTAACTCCGAGAAGCTTGCTTTAGTCCATAAATAGACCACTGTAGCTTACACACCTTAACAGTATCATTTGGAAATTTACACCCATTGGGTTTTATCATATACACATCCTCAATTAAATTCCTATTAAAGAAAGAGGGTTTTATTTCCATTTGATATATCTCAAAGTCAAAATAAGCTATTATGTATAACATAATATAGATAGAATTTTTCATCACTATAAGTGAAAAGGTTTATTCATAGTAAATACCTTGATTTTTTATAATATTTTACAACTAAGTGTGTTTTATAGGTATATGATCTACCATACATGATAGTTTTATTGTAGAAAACCCACTTTCACCTTATGGATCTCACCCTTTCAGGTGTATCTACAAAGTTCCAAACTTGGTTAGTGTACATGGATTCCAATTTAGATTCCATTTCTTTTAACTATTTCTCAAAATCATAACTCTCAATTACCTCATGATATGAGGTATGTTTATCTCCTATTAATGTCATGTTATAATATTTTTCAATGATAAGTTCATATGTATTAAGTTTATAATAAATCCTACCAGACATCCACAGTTTTGTTTAACTTATGTCAGTTATTCTTCCACAAATCTTTGTGGAATCAACACCACCTCTATCTCTAGAAAAATAAATAATTTTTTGTCTTTAAATTCTCCAAGTTAAACTTTTCTCTCACATTCTCTTTAATTTAAGTGTTCCTTACCAAGGAAAACACCATGTTGATCCAGAAAAACTTTGTGTTCAGTAGGAACCAAAATGTAGTATCCTATAGTTTCTTTTGAATAACCAAAAATAGGAATTTTTCTAATTTATGGTCATGTTTATCTAAAACCAAAAATCATATGTATGATTCATAAGTCCAAATTTCAATAAAAGACATATTGGAAAGTTTCACAGTCCATATCTCATATAGATTTTTTATGACTTATTTATATGAAACATAGTTAAGTAAGAAATTAGAAGTATCTTGAGTGTAACCCTAGAATGAAATAGAAAGGTCAAATAAACTCATAATTGATCAAAACACATACAAAAAGTTCATATTCCTCCTCTAATTCATACAATTAAACTATGGAATTCTAGGAGGATTGATTTGTGAAACAATTCCATAATCTCTTAGATGATTTAGGAATTCTTGGCTTTAGTATTCACTGTGATGATCTAATCAGAGAATCTTACAACTCTTTTCCAGTAGATTTTTTAATTCATTCTGAAATTATTTGAACTATTCAATAGTTTCATAATTTTTATTCATTATAAACACGTATCTATACCGACTAAACTCATCAGTAATATCAATGAAATAACTATAAACACCATTTTATTGTATATTCATTGGTCTACATACATCATTATGTATGAGATCCAATATACCACCATCCCTCTCATATTTTCTCCCAAAAGGTGATTTTCCATTTTTCCCAATAAATAAGATTGAGATGTATCAAATGAATCATTTTTGAAAGCGTTTCAAAATCCACATCTATGGAGTTAATGAACATATTTCTTATTTATATATTTTTGGCCACAATGCCAAAGGTATGCGGGTGTTAGAATCAACTCTAACATTATTATTATGGATATTATAAATAGTATTATCCATTTATAGAATGTATACATCATTTATTATATTATCAATATTATAGAAAATTTCTATTTCAGATATATAACTTCTATTTTGTTTAATAATGAATGAAAATACATTTTCCCCCAAATTATACAAAAAAATAATTTTTTTATTAATGGAACATGATAATATTTTTATAATATAATTGGTAAAACTAGATCATATGTATTGACTTATAATGCAAAAAATCTTTCTCTGTTACTAACACAAATATTTCCTTCACCCTTGATCAATTCCCTTTTATCTTGGAATTTTTGTTTTCTAGCTCACATGTGTGACACACACCCAGTATCCAGTAACCAAAAGTTAGATTTAAGGAAATTTAATTCAATAAAATTCATAGTAAGGGAGTTTTAATTATCCACAATAATAAAACTTCTCAATCTAAGAGACCAATTTTTAATTATATTATAGGCCATACCCATTAATGATCTCAATACAATTCTCATAAATGTTACCATAATCTAAAATAAGTACATATTATTGAGCGAGTATCATGTTTTCTATCTTTTCATTAAGGAATTTTAATGTTAGTTCACCCACAAAAATTTATGGCCCTATATATCATATCAATTTAGTGATTCAAGATCCAAATTTCATCATATCATTCACCGATTTTTTATGTAAATAATCTATTATTATTAAGGTAAGGAATCATCTCAATCATAAATGTTATGATTCTTGGATAGTTAAGTGGATAATTATTTACCCAATACATCATATGGATAAACTCAATATCATTTTTATAGTATACTTCCTGAGGGTTTCCCAGATAAGTCTCACCAAAAGAAAATTCCTAGAATAAGTTAACAAAGGATAATAAAGGGATACTCATGCCGAGATCTGTTAGGACCAAGTTGGCCAGATGGTGTTTTTGGAAGCTGAAAATAATGTTATGAGGATATTATTGTCTTTTGTTGGTCAAGGAAATAAAATTAAGTCACTTTGTAAAACTGGTTATTATACTCACAAATAATATTCAGTAAATCAGACTCACAATGCATAAAAATTACATCATATTGAGAAGATGGTTTTTGGAAGAAAAGGTTCATCATACTCACCTTTGGTCTAAAATGAATGATCAACCATATTGAGGTACTACTTTAGGGTATACCTGGGTCTGACATGAATCTGATGATACTTTAATAATTTTTATTTCAAAAATATCATATGTTGTTTTGAGAACTTATGATGCAATCCTTATGAAGGTAAGGGGGAGAAAAGGTGATGCCAATCATATTCAGGGTTGATTGGAAAAAAAGATATTACTAGAAGACAAAGAAGTGAAAATAATTTCCTTGGTAAGTTAGATGATGCTAAATATTATATTCAACATAATCAAAGTCATTATAGAAGTCATGATTATAGAAAAATGTTTGTAGAATAAGAAAGTTTCTGAAGTAAAATATTTCTGGTCTTAGATCATCGGATTCATATTTTTTTGAAGGATAGGATGGTTTTCTTGATAGTAATAAGAGAAATTGATGGTGACAGTTTTTAGTTAGATCAAATGAAAAAAAATTCGGGAGAGAATGAAGTTGATAAGTATCGTAATCAGAAAATATAAATAAGTTGAGTGATGAAATATTTTTAGCATCATATTCAAAAAATAATAAGTATAAGAAGTTGAAGTAGTTTGAAAGAATATGTTGTCTCCATCATAACGAAGAAATAAGAATGGGAGTTGGTTCCAAGAATCATAATTATAAGACATGTGTCATCCTTATCACATTTGGTACAAATCAACATAATAAAATATCTTTAGTTCTGATTTGTTTATAAGTGGGTCAAAAAAATCAGAGTGACCAAATGATTTTATCTTAACGAAGAAATCATATGGGACAATTAGAATTAGGAATCAGAATCAAACTGTTATTTGTTAAGAATTATTCCATTTTATATTTATAAGTGGTTCAATAAACCAAGATGACCGTCATAATAGAGAATCCTAATGGGAAAATCATAATGAAAAATCAGAATTAGATTGAAGATTTGTTAGAAATACCGAAGAGAGTTGAATTCAAGTGAAGCTCCAAAATTTAAGGAAGGTTAAAGAAGTGAAAGAAAGATCTATATTTATAGGGTAATTGAAAGAGTTAAAGAAAGATATGATATTTAAGGAAGACTAATGATTTGTGAAATTTGGTGAAGCATGAAAACCTTTTCATAATCCCACATAAACAATTTTGGTGTTTTTATAAAAGGAGGAAAATAATTTTTATATTATTGGATTTTCATTATTTTTGAATGTAGAGAGAGAATATAAATAATTTAATCATGAATAAGTGTATGGTTTAGGTTTTCTTAAAGAGTATTTATAAGAAAAACAAACTAAGGAGAAGAGAGAAGATTATAATCAGATTTTTCATATTGGGAAACTAAACATGGATTTATGAACTGAAGAAGAAGTAAGTTTAGATTTTTTTCAAGTGGTATTCTGTGAAAGTTACATTCTCTTTATTGAACAATCAGACTTGGGAATTGAAATGGGAAATAGAACTTAGTATCATCCTGAAGTCTAGGAAGTTCTTAACAGAATCTGGGTAGGAAAGTGAATAATTGTTTTGAAAGATAAAATTTATTAAAGCTGATCAAGAATCACCAGAACATATTTGTTACAGAAATTGTATTACATCATTTCATGCTACTTAAATCACATGTACTATTGTATTGAACATAGTGATTCATGAATGTAAGAGAAGATCCTTATTATTGTATTCCAAATAAAAGGATTATCTTCTAGTGGATTGTGTGGTATTGGATTATTTCTGAACTATACCAAAGACTATATACTCTTATTGAGTAGTAAAGCTTATAAATTTATGTGTTCCTATAGTTATGTGTTTGATTTGTTTTCATCAGAGAAAGAAATATTTAAAAAGAGGTAAAGGTTGTTTCTTAAAAAAAGAAACATAAAAGAAAAATATGTAAATGATTCAACCCTCCCCTTATCAGTGATACTTGAATCCTGGTGGGGTAATATCAATAGGTATCAAATCTAAAGGTTCCCTTTGTTTATTCTTTGATTAAATTTTTAAGAGAAGTTGTGATGGAAAATCTAAATTGTGTGAACAGTAAGGGGATTCTGATCTTTGATTGGAAGAACTATCACATCTGGAAAGATAAAATGATGCCTTATCTCATTTATATTGGGTAAGATGTTCCAAAAATATACAACATATGGATTCTATTTTATTTTTTATAATGTTCCTCTTACACCCATCAATAAGAAGAATATTTAGAATGATGTAAGAGATAAAAATTCTTTACTCTCATCACTTTTTGAAAGTGATTTTTTAATTGTAAAAGGTGTTTACACTACCAAAGGTATCTAGGATAAGTTGAAAAACATTTATGAATTTAATAAAGAAGTAAATAATTCAAAGTTTAAAATATAGATATTTATGTTTGAGGATATCAAGATGGGTGCATATGAATCTTTTGGTGACTTCTTTACCAGTGTAAACGATATAGTTAGTACTATCAAATATCTTAGTAAAAAGTTGTAAGATTCTTCACTTATTGAATAGATATTGGTAATCCTCCCAATAAGTGTGATTCTAAATCTTCCTCATTGAAATATAGATATCATGAAACTTTATCTCTAGATGATCTTCATATTACTCTTATTACTTATGAAATGATAAGGGAAAAAGTTATGAATGAAAAAACAAAATCTGATAAATAAATATATTTCAAAGCACCCAAGAAAGAAAATTCTAATAAGGTTCTTGAAGAACATGATATTTCTGGATCTAACTTTGAAAATGAGGTATGTAAAAACCTAGACAAATTTTTATCCTTGATTTTTAAAAAAGTAAGAAGAGGTACAGGTAAATATAAAGAGAAAATTTCCTTGAAGTGTTTTTAATTTGGAATCATTAGACACTTTGTGTCTAATTATCCTCAAAGAAAGAAATAATAGGATAGTGATGAATAATAAAGAAGGTTAATAAGGTATTTTAAGAGATAGGGTGACAAGGATAAATATTTTTCTATATTGAAAGATAAAAAGTTCTTGAAATCTAAAAGAAGAAGCATTTTGTCCAAAGATAAAGACGAAGATAATAGTGAAGCAGAATCTAAAAAATCTTTTTCTGAAGAAGGTAGACTTAATAATTTTATTAAAATGGTGAATAATGAAGATTTCATAAGTATCAGTTTAGAATAAGAATAAATACAACTTTAATTTTATTTGAAAGAAGAGTATACAAAATTTCCGAGAAGGATTAGAAGGCTTGAGAATGAAAATAGTAATTTGATAAATGAAATTTCATCAATAATAAATTGATAATTTGTTCCTGATGATAAAATTAAAATACTAAAATAGGTCGATTATTTTCCTAAATATTTTGAAAAAAATAATCACAATGAACATGTGGAATTTAATCTAAAAACAAAGAATAATAATTGTAACTTGTTCAAAAAAAAATATTCTAATGAGGAATAAAAGGTTACATATTTTAATAATTCTAATTCTAAAGTTGGATAATGCTTTGTTAAGGATAAAACTGATAAAGATCAATGAAATTTACCTTCAATGGTTGTTAAGAGTGTTGAAATTATTCCCCATAAGAAAAAATATGAGAATTTTTTTTATATGGCCAATATGAATAAAGTGGAGATTTCAGAAGTTTCTAAAAATCCTATATCTAAAAAAGTTTCTATTACATATAGTTCCGATAAGGCTAGAATGAAATCAAAGATGACGAAGAATATTTAATTTAAAAACCAAAAGGTTTCTGGTCAACAAAGTTCTGTTAAGAATATTTCTGAGAAACATACTCACAACACTGATCAATCAGAAAACTTTAGAAGAAAATACTTTTTATATCGATACTACTGGTATTTTGGTGGATTTAGACATATGGAAAATATTTGTTGGTTTAGTCAAAAAAATTACTACCACTCCAAAGGTTATGGAAGACATTGATTGTAACAGCCCGAGATTTTATGAAAAATATTCTTTTTAATTTTATTAATGTATTGTGTTGTACGCTACACCAAAAGGAGCTTGCACAACACGCATCCTTGACTTGCCTTGCATTACACGCAATCGCAACCTTCCTCGATAGCGTGTGTAGTACGCAATACTGAGTTTCACGAAATATTATTAAAACTAGCCGTTATGAATAGTAATAACCAATTTTTAAATTTTAGAAAATTTAGCTCTCAAAATGGACTTCTTTTTTGGATTCGGAGTATCGAATTTAGCCTAAGGTGAAATTTTGGTACTTTTCGGATAACTTTCATATTCTGATGAATAGTGAAAATTACTAAATTATAATTAAAAACAACTTTTTTAATCGAAATAATTAATAGTGATAAATTATTAATTTGAGTGGTTTTAAAGTATATTTAGAATATATTTTTACAATTTAATACAATGTTGGTCATTGGTTGTAATTTCACATTTAAACCAGACATAATCAAGTGTCAATATTTTGATATATATTGTTTCCTAAAAACACGCTATTTATTTTAACAACGGGATTTAATTATAAAATTAATTAATGAAACTTCTATGTTATGAATTTGGTAAAATAGATTTCATTTTTGAATTCGGAATATGAAATATAGCTTAGGATGAAATTTTGGCATTGTTCTGAAAAACATCAATTTTTGATGAATAGTGAAACTACTAAGTGGTAGTTAAAAAAAACTGAATTTTTCATAAAACTTAATTTTACCGCTTCTGTGAATGGAATTTCAAAAATCCGACAGACACGGTTGATATCAGTAAGTAAAATGTGGTTCAATGAGATAAAAATAATTTTTTGGTGAATAATAACTTTTTACTATTTTTACCGCAGTTAATAGTAAATAGGGTAACTAATAGTAAATATGATATTAATATTACCCTAACACATGTCCTAATTCTATTGGAAAAGTGTAATTCGACCAAAAAAAAACTTAGGAATAAAATATGACCATTTAGGCCCACTTGGATTAGATTAGGACATTTATTATTAATTTATTTAAAGAAGGGTTAAAATAGTTAAAATCAAAGTTTAATAAGTAAATAATTTTTAATATGGTGTTATACATAAGATAAATTCGATTGTAAATATTCATTAGAAAGCTAAAAAGATTTCATACATGATGGTAGTTTATTTGTAATTTTTAGACATCAAATAAGTTAATTTATATATGACACAAAGATGATGCAGTAATTATCTTATTAATGAAATATTGACATAATTGATAATATAAATACCAAAATAAATGTAATTTAAGCCTTTTTATTAATTCCACTAATTTTCTAGGTTACTATGATATATTAGTGTTGATTTAATCAACTTGTTTCGAACATATAATTCTGTTATGACTTTCACAAAAATCATATATCAAATAGTGTCAAAATTGACACAAAGTAGTTTTTAAATCAAATATTATATTATTAATTGTTATTTTATTCCTAAAAATATAAGGTTAGGCCAAATGACTTAGATAAGGATATATATATTAATAATAAACAATTTAGGGCTCGTTTGGCATGTTATAGTAAGTGTATTAACCATATAGTGAAAGAAAACAAAAAGACACGGTAAAAGTTAAATTATTTAACTTAGAGTTAAATCTAATTGATAAGGTTAAAATAATACCCTAAACTTGTCTAAATCTTATTGGTTGATAGTATTTCGACCCTTCCCCACTTTATCTTCGAAATAAGACCCTTTGGATCCATTATAAACCGATTTTGACTTTAATATAAAATAATATTTTGAGATATTCCTAAGGTGCCCCTCTCCTCCCCTATAAAAGGACACCTCCTCCCCCTCCTCCTCACACCAATTTGAGCACTCAAGCTCGACCAAACCCTGCCAAAATCTCTTCTCCACTTCCCTAGAAACATCCTAGAGGTTCTGGTATTCCTCAAAGACCAATTTTAGTGCCCTAAGAGGAGGTCTCAAAGAGGCGCTTCAAAGAAGAGGTAATTACCGTTACCAATTCTTTCATCTTTATTTCTTCTTCCACTCCTTCTTCTTAGGTTGTTTCATTATGAAGTAATAACATCAGTATCACTCATATACTGATATGTTATTATAAGTATGAAACAACCCTATTTCACCATCTATCCATCCTACGGAAAAAGAAATCACCGCGCGTGCGTACGTACGGAATACCGTCTCCACGCCGTGGTGTAATCTATTTTCCACCACCACCTTACATGGATGGGTATAATGGTGTAAATAATAACTATAAATAGTTATTACAACATCATATTGATTCTGATATATTGTATAATCCACTCCAATTCAGTTCAATATTTATGGAAATGATATCATCGCTCGTGCGTACGTACGGAATACCGTCTCCACGACGCGATGAGATTAATTCTCCATGTTAACCAATTAAGAATGATTATAAAGTATATATAAGAAATAATAATGAAATATATGACATTATAAAGCTACTGGATTTATGTATATATATATATATGTATGTCATCTACTTACTTCCATTCAAGACAATAAGGAAATGAAAACAGCGTTCATGCGTACGTACGGACTACCGTCTCCATGAACGGTGTTTTTCATTTCATTTATCTATCTATTATATATATATATATACTGAATATATATGATATATAAATCATATTTTATATTCTTGAAGTAAGTAAATCATGATATAAGTAATAATAATGTCAAGAACAACAAGTCAAAACACCTACGATAAATGAAACGATTTTACCCAAAACGCTTCTTTAACATGGAATTTACAAAAGAACGGGTAATATAATGTCATAAGTGAACCATATATGATATAATAACAATTAATATGATTTTCTAATAAGTCAATGACATTATTTAAATCATTATACAGGAGGTTCGGACACATACGAATGAAATCGGACCTAAGGTAAGGGAAATATCACAATCTCATTTTTATCCGAGATTGTTTATTCGTAAGTATTTACTGGGGTGTATTTTATCATCCACATCCATGTTTCATCAATATGTAATATTATTTCCATCCACCTACAATTGTTTAAATCCATTTTTACCCTTCGTTGAGTTTTTAGTAATATCTATGAAAGGAATCTTTTTTCGTACGAGGTACTTTTTGACTTTTCCGACAAAAGTACGAAGAATGTTTTTTTTAACTTATACGGCATGAATGGATTTTTAAACATTATTTCCAAGAAGCTTCCTTTACAAGTTTTCGAGTTTATTTTTAATCAACTTCTTTTATTTTAAAGTTTTATGACATGTTATGAAAGGAAAAATGTTTTTGAAGAAGAAAGGATATTTTCCTCAAGAATGGAGTTCAAGTGTTTTATCAAAATTATTTTCCATCTAAGATAATAAAGGGTTCGGTTTTTATCCCTATTATTAAATTGATTTGATCATGTTGTGATGGAATTATTTTTATGAATTCCTTTATCTTATATGAATTGATTTATGATGTCATGATGTTTCAAGAATCCCATTTTTGTTACATGTGTTATGCGATGATGTATGTTTTATGATTATGTGGCACACATAAGAAAGGATTCATTATAAGATGGGTGGGACCTATATCTCCCTCCAATGCATTGGGTAAAGATTTTATATCTCATGAGATAGACATGGCTGGAACGGAAGGTTATTTCGGTTCAGTGATACAGGACTGAAACGAGGAGTGAACTCGGTTCAGAAAGGGACTTTGTCCACTAAGATAGTCTTGGAAATTAGTCTTAACTAACAAGAAATGATTCTCTATGATTATGTGTGTATGCCACAAAGTTTCATGTTTTAAGTTATGATTATTGGGATTACTTTTCACTGCCATGATTTATCCCATGATTATGAAATTATGCTCTCTTTTGCAGGTTATGATTTCCAAAATGTTATGTTCTTATGAATATGATGTGATTGATATTTATTTTGTTTACCCTTACTGAGAATTTGAGCTCACCCTTTTATGTTTTCTTTTCCCCAGGATACAAAGAAAGGTTTTAGGTAAAAAAAAAAGGAAGATCTTTATGGGAGATTTTGAAGATCTTTCACCACGATTAGAAGATTATAGTCCGAGTTTCGAAAGACACTAAACTATTACGGTCCTTGTGTGTGTGTTTTTGTAATGTACTAAGTATTCCGCAAATTTAATGTAAAGTCCATGTACGTCAAGATACGGGTCGCTACAGTTGGTATCAGAGGAAAGGTTTAGTCAACCTTTGGAAACTAGGATGCGAGAACTTTAGTGAGATCCCTAGATATATTTATAAGGTATGTCTAGGGATGTCCTTAACGATAAGTATACGTATAGGATACAGTCCTAGAACTACGGTAACGATCATAGAATTTAACCTAAGATGATAGATATTGTTGTTTTCCCAAGCATGATTTTTGCCTCTCACACTATTCTTTTTGGGTTTTAGACGATGGCTGGAACCCGAAGGAACCGTGTTGATCAATGCAATGGACAATGCAATGATTGCCCTCCTGAACAAACAAATGTTATGGGAGATGGAGTGAAAAATCTTATTTCTATACTTACACAAGCTATGAATCATTCTGGACTTCCAAATGAGCAGAGAAGGGAACAGTATTCTATTGAGTCCTTCATGAGGCAACGTCCACCTTCTTTCAGTGGGACTTCCGATCCACTTGTTGCTGAACAATGGATCAATACTACTGAAAAGATATTTTCAGTTCTTCAATGTTCTGAACATGATAAAGTCATCTTAGCAGTGTATCGTTTGGAAGGTGATGCCGATCAATGGTGGAATCTTATCAAGAATACGAGGCCAAGAGATGAAATTGAGTCCATGGAATGGGACGAGTTCAAGAACTTGTTTTTCAGTAAGTACTTCCCTCGTATTCTTCGAACAAAGATGGAAAAGGAATTTCTTGAGCTGAAGCAGAAGGATGAGGAATCTGCTGGTATATACGAAGCAAATTTTACAAGACTTGCAAGGTATGCATCTGGCATTATCATCCAACCTGAAAGTAAAGTTGATCGATTTTTCAGTGGCTTAAAACCAAGTCTTCGAAGGGCATTAGCTATAAGTGACTTCAGTAGCTATGAAGAAATTGTGCGTTGTGCTATCAAGGTAGAAATGGAAGTTGGTGTTACATATCCATCTCATGGTTTTGAAAAGAAACGAAAGATGGAGTTCAAGGAGAAATCTCAAAATAATGGTGAAAAGAAGATGAATGTTTCCTTATGCACAAAGTGTGGAAAGAAGCATGGTGGAGATTGTCTTAAAGGGACTAGAAAATGTTTTAAGTGTGGAAAAGAAGGTCATCGAGTAGCTGAGTGTCAAAGTAATAGAAAAAGGGTTTCTAATGATGTGAACAAAGCAAACACTGCAGAGAACGCACCACCAACACTTCAATGTTTCAAGTGCAAGGAGATGAGACATTATTCCAATAAATGCCCTAATCCAAGGGTTAGTGACGATCAACATGAGCAACCACTTAAGGCAAAGGACAAAGGGAAGTCACATGCGATCTCTATTGGCAATGTCGAATATGACAATGATGTGGTGGAATGATTAAGTGTTTATGTAATGGGATTCCAAAATAATGTTGTATCATGTAGTATTGGAATATTTATGTATTGGTCTAATGTGGTATTCAAAGTAATTGAGATATTATGCGCATAATAAAGGGAAAACGAGAAAATGAAATGTTTAACAGTATTCATGAGCTCATGATTGATATAAGGACTAAGTGATATCATGGTTTGAGTATATAGAATTTTGAGGATTTTGGTATGTGGAAAGTGTTATATTTTAACTGCATTCATGTTTTCACTAAGGTATTCAATAGAATACATGATTAAGGACTTTGAATGTTTGGAATGTGACCAACAAAACATATCTTATGATATATGGGGATCGACGATGGTGTTAAATCTCTGGTAATCATTTTCACTATGTTATGAGAGTAGACTGCAGTATTATGGATAAGCCTAAATAATTGGAATGGATTATGTTATACATAAGTTATTATTGATTAAGGATAGAAGTTCTCTCGATATTATTGATGGGATGTTATAGTAATATAGTTTTAGAAAAAGGACAACCTGCAGGACGGGCGACAGCCCATCGCTTCGGACAAGGCTGTGGGAATCGAACCCACAACCAAAGTGCGACTGGCCTTTATCGCCTACCACTGGCCTACAGGAAGTCCCTGTTTAGTACAAACTAGTTTTATTTTATTAAGCGGTATGATATATGAAGTATAAGTTCATTTTTGGAACCATATACGATTAATCTCACTATAAGATGGACTTATAACTTTTGCTAACCTTTTGTTTGAAATAGATGGAATGACCCATCCTTCTATCACATGATCTGCTAATGCTTCATGAATAACAAATTCAACTTCATTTCTTTATGATATGAAGTGGAAATTGTTCAATTCACGAACAACAGTGAGATTGTAACAAAATCATGTAAGTATTTCTTTTAATTCATCAACTTTAGGGAAATGATCTTGAAAACCAAAAATGATGTCCTAGTGCTCTTATATCTGATTAATCAGATGGTACCTTATATCGTCACAAATTTATGGCTTTGTGATTGCTAGATTTTTCATAGCCATGTTCTCTACCACTCTCCATCAGAACATGATGGTTAGATTTTTCTTCCATATCCATATTTTCACCTATGTGGAAACCCAGTGATTAGTTTATTTGGGTAACCGTTACGTTTCATACTTTCGTTTTTTAAAGATTGGTTTTGGTATTCCTTTTTACGATGTGGGTTTCTATTAAAGAAACTTTCGAATAGTAAACCATTTATAACCCTGACGAATTTCGAGGGCGAAATTCATTTTAAGGGGGGTAGAATGTAACAGCCCGAGATTTTATGAAAAATATTCTTTTTAATTTTATTAATGTATTGTGTTGTACGCTACACCAAAAGGAGCTTGCACAACACGCATCCTTGACTTGCCTTGCATTACACGCAATCGCAACCTTCCTCGATAGCGTGTGTAGTACGCAATACTGAGTTTCACGAAATATTATTAAAACTAGCCGTTATGAATAATAATAACCAATTTTTAAATTTTAGAAAATTTAGCTCTCAAAATGGACTTCTTTTTTGGATTCGGAGTATCGAATTTAGCCTAAGGTGAAATTTTGGTACTTTTCGGATAACTTTCATATTCTGATGAATAGTGAAAATTACTAAATTATAATTAAAAACAACTTTTTTAATCGAAATAATTAATAGTGATAAATTATTAATTTGAGTGGTTTTAAAGTATATTTAGAATATATTTTTACAATTTAATACAATGTTGGTCATTGGTTGTAATTTCACATTTAAACCAGACATAATCAAGTGTCAATATTTTGATATATATTGTTTCCTAAAAACACGCTATTTATTTTAACAGCGGGATTTAATTATAAAATTAATTAATGCAAATTCTATGTTATGAATTTGGTAAAATAGATTTCATTTTTGAATTCAGAATATGAAATATAGCTTAGGATGAAATTTTGGCATTGTTCTGAAAAACATCAATTTTTGATGAATAGTGAAACTACTAAAAAAAAACTGAATTTTTCATAAAACTTAATTTTACCGCTTCTGTGAATGGAATTTCAAAAATCTGACAGACACGGTTGATATCAGTAAGTAAAATGTGGTTCAATGAGATAAAAATAATTTTTTGGTGAATAGTAACTTTTTACTATTTTTACCGCAGTTAATAGTAAATAGGGTAACTAATAGTAAATATGATATTAATATTACCCTAACACATGTCCTAATTCTATTGGAAAAGTGTAATTCGACCAAAAACAAACTTAGGAATAAAATATGACCATTTAGGCCCACTTGGATTAGATTAGGACATTTATTATTAATTTATTTAAAGAAGGGTTAAAATAGTTAAAATCAAAGTTTAATAAGTAAATCATTTTTAATATGGTGTTATACATAAGATAAATTCGATTGTAAATATTAATTAGAAATCTAAAAAGATTTCCTACATGATGGTATTTTATTTGTAATTTTTAGACATCAAATAAGTTAATTTATATATGACACAAAGATGATGCAGTAATTATCTTATTAATGAAATATTGACATAATTGATAATATAAATACCAAAATAAATGTAATTTAAGCCTTTTTATTAATTCCACTAATTTTCTAGGTTACTATGATATATTAGTGTTGATTTAATCAACTTGGTTCGAACATATAATTCTGTTATGACTTTCACAAAAATCATATATCAAATAGTGTCAAAATTGACACAAAGTAGTTTTTAAATCAAATATTATATTATTAATTGTTATTTTATTCCTAAAAATCTAAGGTTCGGCCAAATGACTTAGATAAGGATATATATATTAATAATAAACAATTTAGGGCTCGTTTGGCATGTTATAGTAAGTGTATTAACCATATAGTGAAAGAAAACAAAAAGACACGGTAAAAGTTAAATTATTTAACTTAGAGTTAAATCTAATTGATAAGGTTAAAATAATACCCTAAACTTGTCTAAATCTTATTGGTTGATAGGATTTCGACCCTTACCCACTTTATCTTCGAAGTAAGACCCTTTGGAACCATTATAAACCGATTTTGACTTTAATATAAAATAATATTTTGAGATATTCCTAAGGTGCCCCTCTCCTCCCCTATAAAAGGACACCTCCTCCCCCTCCTCCTCACACCAATTTGAGCACTCAAGCTCGGACAACCCCTGCCAAAATCTCTTCTCCACTTCCCTAGAAACATCCTAGAGGTTCTGGTCTTCCTCAAAGACCAATTTTAGTGCCCTAAGAGGAGGTCTCAAAGAGGCGCTTCAAAGAAGAGGTAATTACCGTTACCAATTCTTTCATCTTTATTTCTTCTTCCACTCCTTCTTCTTAGGTTGTTTCATTATGAAGTAATAACATCAGTATCACTCATATACTGATATGTTATTATAAGTATGAAACAACCCTATTTCACTATCTATCCATCCTACGGAAAAAGAAATCACCGCGCGTGCGTACGTACGGAATACCGTCTCCACGCCGTGGTGTAATCTATTTTCCACCACCACCTTACATGGATGGGTATAATGGTGTAAAGAATAACTATAAATAGTTATTACAACATCATATTGATTCTGATATATTGTATAATCCACTCCAATTCAGTTCAATATTTATGGAAATGATATCATCGCTCGTGCGTACGTACGGAATACCGTCTCCACGACGCGATAAGATTCATTCTCCATGTTAACCATTTAAGAATGATTATAAAGTATATATAAGAAATAATAATGAAATATATGAAATTATAAAGCTACTGGATTTATGTATATATATATATATGTATGTCATCTACTTACTTCCATTCAAGACAAGAAGGAAATGAAAACAGCGTTCATGCGTACGTACGGACCACCGTCTCCATGAACGGTGTTTTTCATTTCATTTATCTATCTATTATATATATATATACTGAATATATATGATATATAAATTATATTTTATATTCTGGAAGTAAGTAAATCATTATATAAGTAATAATAATGTCAAGAACAACAAGTTAAAACACCTACGATAAATGAAACGATTTTACCCAAAATGCTTCTTTAACATGGAATTTACAAAAGAACGGGTAATATAATGTCATAAGTGAACCATATATGATATCATAACAATTAATATGATTCTGTAATAAGTCAATGACATTATTTAAATCATTATACAGGAGGTTCGGACACATACGAAGGAAATCGGACCTAAGGTAAGGGAAATATCACAATCTCATTTTTATCCGAGATTGTTTATTCGTAAGTATTTAATGGGGTGTATTTTATCATCCACATCCATGTTTCATCAATATGTAATATTATTTCCATCCACCTACAATTGTTTAAATCCATTTTTACCCTTCGTTGAGTTTTTAGTAATATCTATGAAAGGAATCTTTTTTCGTACGAGGTACTTTTTGACTTTTCCGACAAAAGTACGAAGAATGTTTTTTTTAACTTATACGGCATGAATGGATTTTTAAACATTATTTCCAAGAAACTTCCTTTACAAGTTTTCGAGTTTATTTTTAATCAACTTATTTTATTTTAAAGTTTTATGACATGTTATGAAATGAAAAATGTTTTTGAAGAAGAAAGGATATTTTCCTCAAGAATGGAGTTCAAGTGTTTTATCAAAATTATTTTCCATCTAAGATAATAAAGGGTTCTGTTTTTATCCCTATTATTAAATTGATTTGATCATGTTGTGATGGAATTATTTTTATGAATTCCTTTATCTTATATGAATTGATTTATGATGTCATGATGTTTCAAGAATCCCATTTTTGTTACATGTGTTATGCGATGATGTATGTTTTATGATTATGTGGCACACATAAGAAAGGATTCATTATAAGATGGGTGGGACCTATATCTCCCTCCAATGCATTGGGTAAAGATTTTATATCTCATGATATAGACATGGCTGGAACGGAAGGTTATTTCGGTTCAGTGATACAGGACTGAAACGAGGAGTGAACTCAGTTCAGAAAGGGACTTTGTCCACTAAGATAGTCTTGGCAATTAGTCTTGACTAACAAGAAATGATTCTCTATGATTATGTGTGTATGCCACAAAGTTTCATGTTTTAAGTTATGATTATTGGGATTACTTTTCACTGCCATGATTTATCCCATGATTATGAAATTATGCTCTCTTTTGCAGGTTATGATTTCCAAAATGTTATGTTCTTATGAATATGATGTGATTGATATTTATTTTGTTTACCCTTACTGAGTATTTGAGCTCACCCTTTTATGTTTTCTTTTCCCCAGGATATAAATAAAGGTTTTAGGTAAAAAAAAAGGAAGATCTTTATGGGAGATTTTGAAGATCTTTCACCACGATTAGAATATTATAGTCCAAGTTTCCAAAGACACTAAACTATTACGGTCCTTGTGTGTGTGTTTTTGTAATGTACTAAGTATTCCACAAAAGTAATGTAAAGTCCATGTACGATAAGCTTCGGGTCACTACATTGATTGAGGGGGGAGTCAACCTCTCAAAAGGATAACTCTAAGATAGATGTTCTGATGAAACCTGATAAGGTTGGTGTGAAATTTGAAAATAGGTTCCAACCCCTGAAAACTATTTCTAAAATATGTGATGAAACCATAAATATTTCTAAGGGATTTCTTGTTTTGTTACTAGAAAAAACAAAGAGTTTTTTACTAATTCTTATAAAATGGAGGTGAATAAATAAAAGGGAAAAGAAAAGGATCTTGTTGTTTAAACCTATTCGAAATATATAAAAGGATAAAGACCTTGAAATATTGATAGTGGGTGTTCTTCTCATATGAAAGAAGACTTAAAGATTTTAAATAATGAGAAATACTTCTAAGAAGGAATGGTGACATTTATAAGTCATGAATCTCAAAGAATCAAAGGTGTTGGATCATCCATCATTGGGAACAAAAATATGAAATACATGAAATATTTATATATTAATGGGATGAAACAAAAACTAATGAGTTTTTTAAAAAATATTCATGAGTGTAACAATGTTTTCTTCATAAAATAAGGTTTTTTAGGAAAATTGAGGAAGATGGAAAAATAATTACAAGAGTCCAACGTGCAAATGGAAACTTGTTCAAATTTGGTGAAATAAAAAACTCTTGTTACTTGGATATTGTGGAAGAAAATAAGTTGTGTAATAAAAGGATAGGACACATGTGTCAAAGAAACATGAGAAATTTATCAAAGAGAGAAAATATATATGACATTCCTAATATTTCAAGAAGTTATTGGCGTTGAAATATTTGTTAGAAAATAAAAACTATAAACCTAGTGCCTAAGAAAGTTGAGATTTGTTCAAAAAAACCCCTTGAACTTATCCATTCTGATATCGGTGGGCCAATAAACAAAAAATAAACTAATAAAGATAAGTACTTTATTACTTTTATTAATTACTTTACTCATATTACTTATGTTATGTATATGAAACCTAAGTCAGCTTCTATGAAAATATTTAAAAGTTTTAGGAGGAAAGATGAGAAAGAATGCGAGTATTTATTGAATAAGTTGGGAATTGATAATGGCGGTGAGTATAAAAATTAATAATTTGAAATTTATCTTGAGAATCATGGAATTAATCATGAGTTTAGTTCACCATACACTCCTCAACAAAATGGGGTTACTGGAAGGAAGGAAATAATTCTAGTTGAAATGTGGTAAACTATGTTACCTGAACATGGTATCTCTCAAACTGTTAGAGGCAATCTATGAGTAATTATATGTATATTAAAAACCTATGTTTCAATAGAAAAATTTTATATATGAATCCATATGAAATTTTTTATTGAAAAAATCTATGATTGAAACACTTAATAGTTTATGGGAGTCCATAAATTATAAATATGAAAGGTGGAAACCTTGGAAAGTTTGAGAAAAGAAGTGAAGGTGGAATTTTTCTTTGATATGCTCTAGAAGGAAGAGGATAAAGATTCTTCAGTAAAGAAATATATAGAATATTTTATTTTTTTAGGTGAAGGTATTTGAAAATACTGTGGATGATAAACAGACTTATGATGATAAGGAAGTTGAGCATGATAAGGAATGTTTTCTTAACAATTATGATAAGGATGCTGATAGTGGTGATCCTACTCAAGAATAAAAATTGAATGCATCTATTTCAAGTGATGTGGAGGAAATTCAAATAATTCATCCTTGGCTAAGGAAGGTAGTGGAGGCTCAAAACATTATTGGTGAGAAACATGAGAAGGTTCAAATAAGAAGAACTTCAAAAATTGTTACACAAAATTCTTTGTATTCAAAAGTCTAGACAAAAGATGTGAATGCAACTTTTGATAATCCTAGATGGGTTTAGGCTATTAATGAATAGATTTATCAGATCTAAAATAATGATACTTCAGAACTCATACTCATGCTGGATAACGAAAATGTTATTGGTAAAAAAGCATTTTTTTGAACAATATGAATCAAGAAAGTGAAGTGATAAGGAAAAAAACAAGATTAGTGTACAAAGTTTACTCATAAATTGAAGGTATTTATTTTGATGATAATTTTTATCTAGTGGAAAGGTTATAAAAAATCACAATATTTCTTATTATTACTTCATGAAAAATTTAAAAAATTCTTCAAATGTATGTAGAGTCCACATTTATGAATGGGGATCTTGATGTGTAAGTTATCATTGAACAATGATGTGGATTTATTGTTGGGAAAGATAAATGTTATTTGTATACAATGAAGAAATCCTTATATGTGCTAAAAAAATCTTTGAGAGAATGGTATTAAAAATAGGATTCTTTCTTGAGGAATATGAGTTTTAAGAAAGGAAGACTTGATAGAAATATTTACATTAACGAAAGTAAAGAGTTTTCCCTTATCATAATTGTCTTTGTTGATGACATTATCTTTACTGGGAGTACTGAAAGTACTTGTAAATTATCTACTAAGTAGATGGAATTTGTTTTTGAGATTTCCATGTTGGGGATATTAAATACTTTATTGGGTTACAAATATTACAAGAGAAGAAACACATTTTTCATTCAAAAAAAAAAGTATGTTAAGGAAATTCTTAAGAAGTTCGGCATAGAAAATTTGAAACCAGTTTCCATAATGATTTTAGTGGGAACCAATTTATCTAAATATAGGGAAGGAAAGTATGTTGATTAGAAATATTTTCCTAATTTTATTATAAGTTTTTTATATTTTACTTCCTCAATTCTTGATATTGTTTAAATTGTTACCTTATGTGAAAGATTTTAGAGTGATCATAAAGAATCACATTTACTTACTGGAAAAATAATTCTAAGATATATCAAAGGCACCAAAATTTTCAGATTCATGTATGATATCATAGAAATTTTTGACTCTTTGGGTATTTAGATGCTCATTGGGCAAGAAATATTGATAGGAGATCCACATTGGATAGAGTTTTCTTTCTGGGGGAAAAGTTGTTTTAGTTGGCATACAAAGAAACAAAATCCATAAACTCTTAGCATGACTGAATCTGAGTATGTTTCTATCAATCAAGCTACTGCCCAATATATATGGATGAAAAATCAGTTGGAGGACTTACATTTTGAAGTAAATTTACCTTTTTTCTTGGGATGTGATAATAAAAGTTCAATAAACCTTACAAAGAAATCCATTAAAAAATTATAATTCAAAACATATTGACATAAAGTAATAGTTCATTAAATAGAATGTGGATAAGAATTAATTTAATATGGAGTATGTTACTACATCAGAACAAGTGTCTAAAATATCTACAAAACCTTTACCAAAGGAACCAATTTATAAATTGAGGTAGAACATGGGCCTCCAACCTCTTTCTCATCAAGTTTTAGGTATGTTTTTTGTCTCCTATATCATCCTATATTTGTATAATGTTTTCATGGAGGATAATTGACTCATAAATCTATCCATTGTTTACGTGATAAAACTTTTATGGAAGCATATATAAAGAGGGAGTTGTGGGTAAGCTGTGATTTCAGCATGCAAGTGTGTGAACCATTCTAACTGTTTGTATAAAACAAAATTTTTATATTCTAGAGAATTTGAAGAAGTGGAGAAAAGTTGAGGAAGAAAGGATGAGAAATAAAGGATAATTAATATAGTTGAGGAAGAAATATAAGGAATAAAAATATGGGCGATAAATCCAAGGAAATAAAGTTATAGAAAGAAAGATGAGGATGTTTTTCATGAGTCACTACTTTTGGAAAACATGGTTTTTCTGTCAATGATTCTTGTTTCTTATAATGAGTTAGATTACATAGGCTTAGAATTGTTAACAAGTAATCCATAGCTTAAGTTTACAATGTTTAATTATTTATTAATCCTAGTAGACAACAAAATCCAAAGAGGGATATTATTGAGACCAAGTTGGCTAGATGGAATTTTTGGAAGTTAAAAAGAAGGTTATAACATTAATATTGTCTTTTTTTGGTCAAGGAAATAAAATCACCTCACTTTATTAAACTAGTTATTTAACTCAAAAATCATATTTATGAAATAAGAATCACAATGCTTAAAAATTTTATCATATTGAGAAGATGGTTTTTGGAAGAAAAGTTATATAAGACTCACATTAGGTCCGGAATGAATGGAAAATTGTAATGAGGTGCTACTTTGGAGACCATCTAGCTCCAAAATGAATCTGAGGACGCTTTTATAATTTATATTTAAAAAATATGATAATTTTATTTAAGAACTTGTGATTCAAGCATTATAAAGGTAAGGGGGAGAAAAGGTGATGTCAATCATATTTAGGATTCATTCGAAAGAAATATGTTGATAGAAGATAGAGAAGTTACAATAATTTCCTAGTTAAGTTAGATGATGCTAAAGTTGATCTTTAAAAAAATCAAAGTCATAAAGGAAGTCACGATCACAAGACAAATTTTTTAGAATAAGGAATTTTCTAAAGTAAAATATTTCCAGTATTAGATCATCAGATTCAGATTTTCTTGGATGTTTAGAATGTTTTCTTGGTCGTAATGAGAGAAACTAAAGGTGCTAGTTTTTAGTCAGACCAAAATCCAAAAGATTTAAGTATTCATAGAATTAGGTTGATAAATATCATAATCAAAAAATTGAAAGAGTTTTATATCTGAAATATATTTGTTATTGTATTAAAAAAATAATAAGTAGATGTGGTTGAAGAAGTTTTAAAGAATCTATAGTGTCTATTTCAATAAAGAAATCTGAATGATAGTTGGTTTCAAGAATCGTAATGAGAAGACATATGATTTACTTATTACATTTGGTTCAAATCAATGTAATTAATAATTTTTTTTAAAGATATAATTCCATCATAATAAGAAAATAATAATTGGAAGATAGTCTTTTAGGTGGTACAGAGAAACATAATGAAATATATTCAATTCTGATTTGTTTTCATGTGGGTTTAGAAAATTGGGGTGACCAAATACATTTATCATAATGAAGAAATAATATTTGGAAATTATAATTAGGAATCATAATTAGAATTAAGTTTGTTAAGAATTCTTCAATTATAAATTTACAAGTGGGTCAAGAAATCTAGATGACCACTAAAATGTATAATCATAATGGGAAAATTAAAATGACAAATTGGAATTAGATTGAAGATTTTTTAGAAAGACCAAAGGGTGTTGAATTAAAGAGAAGATCTGAAATTCAAGGAAGGTTGAATAAGTTATTGATTCCAATGGGAATTGAATGAGTGAAATAAAAATAAGATATTTAAGGAAGATCAAAGATATGATAAATTTGGTGAAGTAGGAAAACCTTTTCATAATCCCAATTAAACCATTTTGGCATGTCTATAAAAGGAGTATAATACTTTTTATATTATAGAATTTTCATTTTTCATGAAATAGGAGAGAAAATATTTGGAATTTAAGAAGGAAGACGTTTCTGGTTTATGTTTTCTTGGAGAGTTTTTCTAGATATAAGAATTAAAGGAGAAGAGATAAGATCATAATCTGAGTTTCGGTATTGTGAAACCATATTGGTATTTTTAGATTTAAGAATATGTAAGTTCGTATTTGTTTCAAGTGAAATTCTATCAAAGTTTAATTTTATGTATTGAAAAAACATATTTGGGAATCAGATAGGGAAATTAGATAGAGTATCATTCTAAATTCTAGGAAGTTCTTACAAACTTATGGGTAATAAAGTAAAAAATTATTTTGAAATATCACATTTGTTAAGGTTGATCAAGAAGATATGTAACATGTTTGTTACATAAATTTTATTAAATAATTTCATGTAACTTGAATAAAATGCATTTTTGTATTGAACATAGTGCAACATGATTACAAGGGAATATCCTACTCATTGTATTCAAGACCAAATGATTTTTTATAGAGGATTGTTTGGTATTGGATTGTTTGTGAACCATACTAAGGACTAGATACTCTTGTTGATTAGTTAACCTTGTAAATTATTTTTTTCATGTGGTTATGTGTTTGATTTTTTTTTGTAATAGAAAGAAATATTTAACAGGAGTCCAAAGTTTTTTTCTTAATAAAGGAAATTTAAAATAAAAGACATCACTAATTCACCCCTCCCCCTCTCAGTGATACTTGAATCTGGGCTGGGTAATATCAAGGTCAAACCACTAAACAAGATAATATAATAACATTTATATCTTTGTTTCATTATATAAGATAATATAAAGTTACTCCTACTAAGATCATAAATAATTGGTTGATTGATCAAGGTCTTAACAAGTTTCACTTTGGAAGGAATCTTATACTTAGTATTTAAGGGGGGGGGAGTTATTTTAAATTCCAACCAATTTAATATGCATATGACATTCATAATTATTATATCCTATGTAATATTTATCTTCTCATTTTTTATTTCTTTTGTGTATTCATTCTTCTAATGATTTAGTTTTTATAATCCCTATTCAAATCACAAAATTAATGTTTTTATACCACATTAATGTGTAGTTTTTATATAACACACAATTTTTTTTTACTTACCCAAAAATATAATCCACCCAATCCATATATATTTGAAGGAATTATATGAATAAGGTATATTAAATCTTTATGTAATGTTATATAATTATATTATATTGAGAATATCCACATGATTAAGCACAGATCGATAGATATCTAAGCCTATTCACCTTTCTGAGATACGATATAAGCCTCCAATCAAACAGGTTTTCATGCCCTAACTCCCTCTACCCGGGGTAACTTTAATCAAGGGAGAATTTAATTCATGATATTTCTAATATCTAATATGAAAAAACTATTCCTAATAACTAAATTCAAGCATATAACTCTAAAACAAACTAAGGTCAATGTAGATTAGAAATAAATTTTATGAGCTTGTACCTGGTATGAAATGCAAGGCTCTATCTCTTATAAGAAATTTATCACTTATGTAAATCATAAAAACTATTCACAATATAAAAAATATATATACATGAATAAATCATGTAATAAATTCTCAAATAAATTAAAATTTCAAATATTTAAACATGAGAACAATTTATGAACCTTTTTTCATAAATAAAATCTTATTATAAAAATGTTATAAATAAAATAAACATTATGTTTTAAAAAAATATTATACCCACTTACAATATCATAAATTATATTGAATTTGAATGTATATAACATTTCAAAAAATAATTTATAACTAATTCTTTATAATGTAAACCTTTTACATAATTTATATATCATATAAATTATATTATTTAATCCTTTAATTATGAAATCATTTTTTTGTGGTCAAAATAATTTTATTAAATTAGGATTAACTTTTGAATTTAAAAATTACAAACTAATTAATTATGAAATATTCATAATTATAAATATAAACAAGATTATATTTTACCTTTACATATGATATTAATAAAATCTTTACAAATCAACTTTTTAATTTTAATAATTTTTTTATTTAAATATTAAAAAGCATTCAATTTAATTTTATAAAACCTTATTTCACTTTATAATGATTTATATCCATTTATAAACCTTATTAATATTAGATATTTAACATTAATAGTGTATTTGTAATAAATTTTTCAAAACATTTAATCCATTAACCATAGAAATATTATAGTTAATTAATTTATAAAACCCCTTTTAAAATTTGATAGATATTTTAAAAATACTTTTCCATTAATTATAAAAAATTTATAAATAATCATGATAACACTAATGTGTGGTTCTCCCCACATTATGTTATCATATTATGTAACATTTAGATGGGAAAAAATTACAATTTCATAAAACATGTACTTTATTTAAAAGTATAAGAAACACAATTCAATTAGGAAGCTCTCTTTGACACAACTGATTGGGTTTAGAGGTTCATCATATGAACTTAGTAGTATAAGAAAACCTATATTTGTGAGATATATCCTCAACAAAATAAACATGTAATATAAACTAAAAACATAAACTTGAATACCTTGATAATTGTAATATCCATCTTGAATCTTTGATGTAGTATGCTTGATTTTGATTACTAGAGAATGATATGAAATCCTTCTTCCCCCGAAGGGATTACATGAACCAAAGGATCACATAACGTCTCATAAGGATTCCTAAACATAGAAGGGGTGATAACACATTCACCTCCTGATAAATCGCATATCAGAAGGAAGAGAGTATTATGAGGCTTGTGTACAATCAGTCCTAACCAAAAATATAGATTTCATCCCTTTATATATTCATCCATGATGCATTTTATTTAATAAAATTTGTTGAACATATTTAATATATTGGAATAAATTTATTTCCATTGGATTAATTCAATGAATTCCTTCATTGAATGAATGATTTACAATCCACTCAATAGATTCTACTTAATTTATTCATAAAGGATTATAATCAATGAAAAAATTTGAGAAGATAAATATACCTAAATTTAACTCATATTTTAGTGCACATCCAATATGTACAACATACCTCCTTCGATGATGAAAAAGGAAGCATATATATATTTATCCATACTAATTATAGGACATCAAAATAAGAATATTGATGTTTATTTGTAGCCACTGATTGATGTGTTAATTTTATTATCAAGTGATGGTGTAACTATATATGATCTAGTTGAAAACAAATTTTCACTAAAAACTATAGGAATGCAGACAATAAATGACTTTCCTACTTATGGTATGTTATCTAGATGAAGTACATATGGTCCAAAATCATATCTATACTACATGGGTGATAATAAAGTATTTTTTTCATAAATAGAAGAATTTTTTTCAACTTTCATCATATATTTATTCCTACATATTATCCTTTTTAAGGAATTGAAATAATTTTTAGAAAGGTAGAATAAAAAGTGAAGGGAATATTATAGTTCTCTTAGGTATTCATGTAAAATCTATCATCTTTTCATTATCTCATATTACCTTTGGACCAAATATATACTAATTAAAAATATATGGGTTTGATAGAGATCACAATTTTATAAAGTTAAGTATTTATTAGGACTATACATATTGGTCTTATTTTTTAATCCCTCACATGTTAGCAGTAACTTATATTGAGAATAACTATTTTGATAACATATTTTATTCAGTGTTGGATACAGATGGAAATAATAATGACACTATAAAGAAATGGTTTGATCTTTCACATATTCTCAATCATCTAGAACTTGAGTTATTTAAAAATGATAGATCAAAAAGTTTAATGATGTAAAAAGAATCTTATGAACTTTCTAAATAAAACCATTTATTATTCTATTAGTGTATTGTAGATTTGAGATTATCAAATGGATATGCCTATAATTTTTTATTCTATCAAAAAGGGTTATATTAATAGAACAAAAAATCATCATTTTCATGTTATAATGGATATATTACCTCCTATTAGATTTATATGGTTGTTTAATTCTTAGATTTTGGTATGTGTTCACCAAAATATGATATTTTTTAAGAGACATTTTTTTGAATATATCATACTAAGATACATCGATTACGATATAAAATGTTTTTGATTAAAATTTATGTAAATTAGAAAAAATATTTATACTGAACTTATCTGATTCAATGAAATATTTAACATTATATTTTCTATATAAAGAAAAATTTTATGTTCCAGTACAATTCTAATAGGTGAACCCATATGAGTGATACATGAAAATAATTGAATAATAGGTTAAGTAACAAAACATCAGTTGAAGGATCAATTGCATAAGGATACTTATAGGAGGGAATTTCAAATTTCATCGCCTATTATTTTCAATATAAATATCCTTTAAAACACAATATAATTGTTCATCATGAGGGAAATGTTGATGATTTCATAGAACATATAATATCAGTATTTAAACAGCCTAATATTTGTTTTGATAGTGATCTTGAATTATGAAATTCTGATAATGAAAAACAAAGATCTCATAAATATGTTCTACTCAATTATGAATAAAGGAAAAAAATTTTGTAGTAAGTGTTACTTTTACCAATATTATTTCTAAAATTAAATATATATTAATTTTTTAATAGATTATATATTTATCATATTAAATAAAAATTCACCCAAATTACCTTTGATTCTCTTTAATAACATGGACAACATAATTTTTCCAACTAGTTTCAATAATTGGCATGTGAAATTACTTATGGTTGAACATTTGAAATAAATTTTTTATTATATATATTATTAATTATATTTCTTTATTTCCAAGAATCACAAGATGAAAATAAAATTTATATTATATTATTTTCACTGAGTAACTCACCAATAAAAATTTTCAAATATTATAATTCTTATGTGGTTAATGGATTTTTATTTGATACATTCACATATTGTGAATAAATAAAATCAATGAATAGTGAAGTTTATTTAAGAGGATCCCATCACAAAGAAAGTGAAGTTGAAATTTAAAGCATTCTGTATGAAATAATCAAGTTATGTAATCTGAGACTGAATTATGTAATTATGTTTAAATATAATTAGTTTGTTATTGACCAAGGTTCACACATTCATCCACAAAATATAGACATTTTCATTAGATATAAAAGTATTATTACCATAAATAAACTATTTATGATAGCACATAAATCAAATCAAGTTTATTATGAAAATTATTATATAGAAATAGGATATTTAAATGACCGGTGGAGTGTAATAACACTAAAATATCACAATAATTAGTTTATTTAAAAATGAAATTAGTCTTATGGAAGAAAAAACTGTTAAATTTTTTCATTAAATACTTATGAATACAACTCTTAATCAAAGAGAAAAAATATTGATTATGATACCCATCAATTAAGAGAATATGGTGTTGATAATTTCAAAGATGTAACCAATGAGTTTGAAATAATGAGGGATTATGAAATTCAATATTTTTTGTGAATTTATGGTGATAAGGAGGAATATGGATACATTGATATCAATTAATATAAAGATGAAGATAATGAATAATGCATTGTATTATAGTTTTATTAATAATAAATACATATTATTTTTTTTAAATAAATATTTATTAGTTTTTTGTGTTTGATATATGTATTAACAATTATTTATAGGAAATATCAGTTTCTATCTATCACTATTAGATAGATTCAAAGTAGTTTGATAGAATGATGTGTATCTCAACTGAGGATGAGGTACTTGTTGATGAGCCTTCTAGATTATCAGCTAAGTATTAGGTACTTATTAATTAAAGATCAATTACTAGGAGGGGTTGAGTCCCTGTGCGATTGATGATTTCAAATCCTATTCCTGAGTGGTGTCCATATCTTGACATTGATCCTCATTGAAGGAAGTATGTTTATATAAGGACCCAACCTTAGTACAATACATATTCTTGAATTAAATGAATAATTCACACTGAGGATCTTTTCAGGTTTAGAGTTTTAGAGAATTAGGACATAACTATTACATCTCAAAGATTACAAGGTAGACACATCTACTCAGTTTCCATTTTTTTCACAAAATATAAACTCTTGAACAAAAGAGTCATGCCTAGTTCCATGTTTTATACATCATGACATTTCCTTAATCCCATCATTGACTGTATTACACTTTAAGTCCTATGGAAAACATTTCAAAAAAACATGGGATGAGCACAAAAATCTCAGTAAGGGATATAAGAAATACATAAAGGAAACATTAGTCCATGTATACATAAGAATCAATGAAAACACACATTAATCATAAAATAAAAGCAATTTGACATACCTCATGAAATCATAAGATTTATGAATAACTCATAGAAAATATAAGACATAAAGGTAACTTGAGGCATTTATTACATTCTTACGTAGGGAGTAACCCTCATGGTTATGTTTGGAATACCCATCACAGTATATTCCTTAAATCTCTTAGGAGAAACCTTACCGTTTAACTACTTCACATTACCCAATGCATTAGAGAGATATCAAGGGCTCACCCGCCCTTAGTTTATCACAGAACCACCTGTCTTCATAAACAATGCCCAAGAACCATAACATAATCGTATCATATAAAGCATGCATAAAGGAAACATAACATTTCCACATTTCAATCACAATATATGAAAACACATTGATATAATAAAAACATTATCAAATCCATTTTCAATACCAAAATAAAATAAAAGTAAAACATGGTAATTATTTTTCATTTAAAAAAGGGTATGGATTGTAAAGGAAGATGAAACTCAAATAATGGTCACAGCGGCAGAGAAGTCATTGTCGCCGCATACGTAAAAACATTACCTTTTGTCGTTTAGTAAAACACTTCATATAAAAATATTCCTTTTGAATAAAATTAAAAGTCAAAGGGGTTAATACACCGTATAAAAGAAAGTTGTGTATAAAACAAAATATGCCTTAATGAAAGGAGATTGAGACGAATTCCTATACCACTTTGAAGCTTTTAAAATTTTAAACCATTAATATCCATATAAATAAATCCTTAAAAACCATTTTGAAAACATGGATATTAATGAGAAATATTTATAATAATAAATCATTCAAACATTTAAAATGATATTTTAGTTAAAGAGTTTTTAGCAAAATGAGAGACACTTGAATACAAATAATTGAGAAATAACATTTAATAAAAACCTTATAATATCATGAGAATAAATGGATTCATGATATAATATGCCAAAGGACAGTATATACACCATATAAGAGTGAATTGGTGCATAACAACACTGAAGTCTCAATAGAAATGTAAAATTAGATGAAATCCCTTATAAAGAAGGTATCATTAAATTAAGGATAAATCAATCTCATAATTATGTTTGAAAAATATAAATACACCCAATATAAGTGGATATTAAGTGTAAAACAACCAGAGGTCACTCACACATATTCATAGGATGACATATTCAATAACTACAAGTTGAACCCAAGGAAATCGAAATTGGGTTAAGAAGTTCCCTTGTAAAAATTCGATAGCCTAACAGCGTCACTTTAAAATTTAGAAAACGATTTGATGTGACAAAAAAGGGTATCTAATCACTTGGAAATAATTTTTACATAAATAAGGATATATAATAACATATCCCAACATAATAAGATGTAAATTAAAAGACCAAACAGAAGAAGTCTTTTAAAAAGAAGAGGGTGAAAGGTTCCCTTACCAACTTGGGTAACTTTCGAAACGTACACCCCATTAAAGAATGAATATACAACATTGATGTAAATACTCATAAAAAAAATTATATTACACAAATAGTCGAATAATGGGCAGTAAATACACCACTCAAAGGAAATGGTGGCAAATGTAGCATAAATATCACGGGAATAAAAGTGAGATGAAAATCCCTTACGAAAACTCGACAGCCTAACCGCGCCACTTAAAACTTCCAAAAATGGATTTATGAGATCAAATAGGGTATCTAATAATATTAAAATAAAAATTACATAATGAGGAATGTTAAATAACATCCCCAAACATAATAAAGATGAGCTTAAAAGAAATGACATAAAGGAGAGTACTTAAAAAGAAAGAGAGAGGTAGGATCCCTTACCTCAAGTCCGACTTGTCTTGTTCATTTCTTTATATTCCTGAATAATAAACTAGAGTTAATTTCTACTTGATTAAGAACATTTTTAAAGTTCATTATTCCTTTTATATCAATTATTACCATGTTATGAACATTATGTAATTATTTAAGTTAATAACGGTTGTTTTGTCAATAATTGGTACTTGAGTCAAAAATAAAATTCTTATAATTACAAGTTGTTCATGTGGTAAAATATCCATTATATCCAGAATTATATTAATGATGTAGATATCATATATATCCAGTATATACTTGAATTTATAATATTACATAACATTTAAAGGTAATAAATGAAATGCACCGTTCATGGAGACGGTAAGCCGTACGTATGCATGAACGCTACTTTCATTTCTATTTTGTATTTAATGGAATTAAAACTAAATGAGAGAGATATATATATATTATAATTCCAGTATAATATATATGTTATATAGGTCACATAAGTTCATTAATTTCATTCTTTATACATTCCATGTATTTCATGAATGAGTCACATCACTTGAGGGGGCAGTTGTCTGCACTTCCTCAAATGAAATTATCGCATTTGCACAAAATGAAAAGAATAAAGGTATGTTTTAAATGTAAAATACAAAAGCGTAGAGAGGTAATAAATATAATATTTATCATAAATAAATATAGTACCATCATAATGGCCACCATGATAGGTGGTAGGAGAAGATAAATCATTCATCGTTTCGTGAGGCAGTAATTCACCATCCACAGAAACAATATGTTCCTTAACCATTAGATGAAGGTGTGTGTAAGTGTAGCTAGAATCCTTATCATAACAACATTTTAGTATATGTAATATACTATTTCTGTTAGAAAATAAAGGAATAAAAAGAGTTTAGAGGGTTGGAGAAGCAAAATAAAACCAAAAAACATAAGAGAGGACATTAACTTCAAATCGGGTAACTCCCTTTGGTTTGAACCAAAAGGGTTTCTTGAAGAGCTTTCTGCCTAAGGTAAGGCTTCTAGGATGAAGAGAGTGATGCGTAGAGATAAAATGAGTAGATTTTGGTCAATCAAAAGGCTTGAGAGGTGTGGGTAAAGGGGTAGAGGTGGGGGCCTTTTATAAGAGGGAGGAGGGGCACTCTTGGAATGTCTTGAAAAGTTACTTTATTATAAAATGATTTTCGGATATTAAAGGTCCCAAAATTATATATTTCAAGGATAAGGTGATAATGGTTAGAAATACACCCATAAAATAGGTATTTGACAAGTGTAAGTTTTATATTTTACCTTATCTTCTCATTTTATTTAAATCATTCATTAATGAGGTAATCATTGCATCATGATGGTGTCATAAATAAATTAATTAATTTAATGTCTAAAAATTATAAAAAAATATCATGATGTAGAAAATCTTTTTAGATTTATAATTAATATTTATAGTCAAAAATATGACTTGTATAACCCCATGTAAAAATTGTTTTAGTAAACAAATACATGTTTGTGACATTTTTATTTTAACATTAAATAAAAAGTTATTAATGTTATTTTCCTACGAAAGTGGCTCTATGGGGTCCCCAAGTTGACCCATGGATTTTCTTGGTCTGCCATGACTCATCCAATAAGGTTAGGACATGTGTCAAGGTCATTTCATATTATTATAACATTATCTTTACCTTAAATTACACTAATTATCTATAATCACAATTAATAAAACATAAAAGTTACTATTCACCAAAAAATTATTTTAATCCCATTGAACCAAATTTTACATCCTAATGACAACCATGTTTGTCGGATTTTTGAAATTAAAATCACAGAAGTGGTAAAGTTTCATTTAAATGAAAAATTAGTTTTTTAACTACCACTTAGTGGTTTCAGTATTCATCAAAAATTGAAGTTTTTCAGACAAATACCAAAAATTCACCCTAAGATATATTTGATATTCTGAATTGAAAAATTATGTCTATTTTAAAAAATTAAAAACATATAAGTTGTATTAATTAATTTAATAATTAATTCCCACGGTAAAAACAAATAGCGTGTTTTTAAGAAACAATATCTATTAAAAGATTGACACTAGTTTAAGTCCAATTTCAAAGTAAAATTAATTCCAATGACCACCATTGGATTAAATTGTAAAAATATATTCTAATTTCACTTTAAAAACAATTAAAAATATGATCTAATCATGTAAATAAATTAGATTAAAAAGTGGTTTTGAATTAAAATATAACATTTTTCACTTATACATTAAAAATGGACTTTATCAAAAAAATAACAAAAACCCACACAAAGTAAATTCTGATATCTTGATTCTAAAGAAGGATTTTATTTGGTCTAATATAACATATAAAATTGTCAACCAGTGGATTTAAAAAAGGTTCTCCATCAAAAGGAGGTTAATCAACCTTTTAAAGAAAATTAGAATATTTACGCTTAAAATTGGATTCATTCGCATTTTAAGCCTCTAACATATATTGGGTAAAAGTAAAAATATTTGAAAAACATATATAATAATTTTGTAGATAGTTCTGTTCATTCCCTCCATTACAACGGATAGGAGTTAACTACCATTTAAAATAATATTATTTTATTATTAGAGTGCAACGTAAGATTTCCAAGAAAATCGTTGTTGCGTATTGGGTACGCCATCGAGCATATTGTTCCCTTTAAATTAATATTAAAATTTTATTCAAAAATATGGATAAATATAAAAATTTCATATTATTTATTTTCTTGGGGTGTTACATCCTTCCCCCCTTTTGGGAATTGCATCCTCGCAATTTTAAAATTGGGCTCAGAAACATCATTGAAAGTCCCAAATCAGAACAAGAGTCGGTAAAACTATCACTTTAAAATAAATAAAGAGAAGTACAAAGGTCACATGAGTTAAGCCATACTAGGATTCTATGAAAACATGGATATTGAAGAAAAAAACAAAGGGTCATGTTCTGATGGAGAGTGATATAAAACATGTTTATGAGAAAGTTAACCACAAGAAAATCACAAACTTGTGATGGGTTAAACGGTATTTGATTCCCCAGTAAAAAAAGTTAACAGACAACATTTTAGTTTTAAGTTACTTTTCATTGAGGAATTTATTTTTGAGCTTAAATAAATCATATGGAAACATACTTAATTGTCATGTTGACTTTCAACTTTTACTAGATTTCTTACACAAACTCATATTTTCTCCAAAAGACGAGTATTTAGAAAGACTTGTTCACATTAAGAGTACTATAATAAATTTTTTGAGAATCACCTAATCCAAAAAAGAGAACTATATATTTCCCATGTCTTTAGACCTTAACCAAAACCAAAACCAAAAAAGTTAGTACAAGATCAGATAATACCCAAAAAGGATAATCCTTTATAAAAAAAATCTATTCTTAATCTCCAAATTTTTCAAACAATACCCAAAGTTAATTAAATACCATTCAATAAACATCTATCCATAAAATTCCTCAAAGTAATCAAAACAAAGGTTGAAACCCAAATCTCTGAAGGATTTAATCACATAGTCTTCCAAGATAAACCTTAACATTTATCTCCGATCATCAGTTACTCTTAAAGTCTCATATAGAAAAGTAATTAACCTAATCACATATCCTCCATGATAGGTTAATAATTCCCATAGATAACCCAAAATAAAATTATTCTATATTCATAAGATCAAATAACTAAAAAGAATTATTTAAACTAACTAGGGACTTAACCTAGTCCACTGGTAGGTGATAAATACCAGTCACACTTTGGTTGTGGGTTCGATTCCCGCAGCTTCGTCCGACGCGACAGGTTGTCACATGGTCTACGTGTTGTCCTTTTTCTAAAACTATATAATTCTTATAAAATTCCCCAAAAAGTGATAAAATCTTCAAAAATAACCATAAAATAATTTAACCTCAAGCTTATCTCATGTCGTTCATATTTCATCAAAACATATAGTAACCCATAATTACCTCAAAAGTAAGGATCATATAAACTCTAATGGTTACCTTTATAATTATTACCTAAAATTCCACATCGAGCTGGATCTCTCATACATGCTGCATTAGAGAACTTACCAAGGTTCAAGTGGTTAATCATGACTCCTGATAGTTGGTTTATAATAACCACGAGATTTCTCATTGAATCCCCCATTTGATCCAGTCTCTTAATTAGAGAACCACCACAGTTTCCTTCAAACCCATTGTCACTTTGGTGCCTTCTAGATCCATCCATTTACTAAAACCAAAAAGGTCAGTGTGAGTATATCAAAAAAGTCATCATGCACTAAATAGGAAGATAAACACTAAGATATAATTATCCAAGTTATCTCAAACTCATTCCAACTTTCATAAATAACAATGATTCTATCTAATACGATAACCATTGTGGTTATACACAACTTTTCACTTATGCTAAAACAACACTCTAACCTCTAAAGTTATCTAAACCTACCTTTGATACCAACTATAAGGAACCGGCCTTAGTAAAATACATATTCTTGAATTAAATGAATAATTCACATTGAGGAACTTTTCAGGTTTAGAGTTTTAGAGAATTAGGACATAACTATTACATCTCAAAGATTACAAGGTAGACACATCTACTCAGTTTTCATTTTTTTTCACAAAATATAAACTCTTCAACAAAAGAGTCATGTCTAGTTCCATGTTTTAGACAACATGACATTTCCTTGATCCCATCGTTGACCGTATTCCACTTTAATTTCTGTGGAAAACATTTCAAAAAAACTTGGGATGAACACAAAAAGCTCAGAAAGGGATATAAAAAATACGTAAAGGAAACATTAGTCCATGTATACATAAGAATCAATGAAAACACACTTTACTCATAAAACAAAAGCACTTTAACATACCTCATGAAATCATAATATTTATGAATAACTCATAGAAAACGTAAGAAATAAAGGTAACTTGAGGCATTCATCACATTCATACGTATGGAGTAACCCTCATGGTTATGTTTGGAATAACCATCATAGTATATTCCTTAAATCTCTTCGAAGAAACCTTATCATTTAACTCCTTCACGTTACCCAATGCATTGGAGAGCTATCACGTGCTCACCCTCCCTTAGTTTATCACAGAACCACCGTTCTTCATAAACAATGCCCAAGAACCATAACATAATTGTATCACACAAAGCATGCATAAAGGAAACATAACATTTCCACATTCTAATCACAAGATATCAAAACACATTGATATAATCAAAACATTATCAAAACCTTTTTCAATACCAAAATAGAAGAAAAGTAAAACATGGTATTTATTTTTCATTTAAAAAAAGGGTATGGCTTGTAGAGGAAGCAGGAACTAAAATAATGGTCACGACGGCGGAGAAGTCGTTGTCTCTGTATACGTAAAAACATTCTCTTTTGTTGTTTAGTAAAACTCTTTGTACAAAAATATTCCTTTTGAATAAAAGTAAAAGTCAAAGGGGTTTATACACTGTATAAAAGAAAGTTGTGTATAAAACAAAATATGCCTCAATGAAAGGAGATTGAGATGAAGTCCTATACCACTTTGAAGATTTTAACATTTTAAACCATTAATATAAATATAAATAAATCCTTAAAAACCATTTTGAAAACATGGATATTAATGAGAAATATTTATAAGAATAAATCATTAAAACATTTAAAACGATATTTTAGTTAAAGAGTTTTTAACAAAATGAGAGACACTTGAATACAAATAATTGAGGAATAACATTTAATCAGAACTTTATAATATCATGAGAATAAAGGGATTCATGATATAATATGCCAAATGATAGTATATACACCATATAAGATTGAATTGGTGCATAATAATAATGATGTCTCAATAGAAATGTAAAATGAGATGAAATCCCTTATAAAGAAGGTATCCTTAAATTAAGGATAAATCAATCTCATAATTATGTTTGACAAATATAAATACACCCAATATAAGTGGATATTATGTGAAAAACAACCAGAGGTCATTCACACATATTCATAGGATGACATATTCTATAACTACAAGTTGAACCCAAGGAAATCGAAATTGGGTTAAGAAGTTCCCTTGTAAAAATTTGATAGCCTAATGGCGTATCTTTAAAATTTAGAAAACGAGTTGATGAGACAAAAAAGGATATCTCATCACTTGGAAATAAATTTTACATCAATAAGGATATATAATAACATATCCCAACATAATAATATGTAAATTAAAATACCTAACAAAAGAAGTATTTTAAAAAGAGGAGGGTGAAAGGTTCCCTTACCGACTTGGGTAACTTTCGAAACGTACACCCCTTTAAAGAAGGAATATACAACATTGATGTAAATACTCATAAAAGAAATTATATTACACAAAGTGTAGAATAATGGGTAGTACATACACCACTCAAAGGAAATGGTGGAAAATGTAGCATAAATCTCACGGGAATAAAAGTGAGATGAAAAATCACTTACGAAAACTCGGCAGCCTAACCGCACCACTTAAAAACTTCTAAAAATGGATTTATGAGATCAAATAGGGCATCTAATAATATTAACATAAAAATTACAAAATGAGTAATGTTAAAGATCAACCCAAACATAATAAAGATGAGCTTAAAATAAATGACATAAAGGAGAGTACTTACAAAGAAAGAGAGAGGTAGGATCCCTTACCTCAAGTCCGACTTGTCTTGTACGTTTCTTTATATTCCTGAATAATAAACTAGAGTTAATTTCTACTTGCTTAAGAAACTTTTTTAAGTTCATTATTCCTTTTATATCACTTATTACCATGTGATGAACATTATGTAATTATTTAAGTTAATAACAGTCGTTTTGTCGATCATTGGTACTTGAGTCAAAAATAAACTTCTTATAATTACAATTTGTTCCTGTGGTAAAATATCCATTATATCCATAATTATATTCATGATTTAGATATAATATATATTTAGTATATACTTTCATTTATAATATTACATAACATTTAAATGTAATAAATGAAATGCACCGTTCATGGAGACGGTAAGCCGTACGTACGCGTGAACGCTACTTTCATTTCTATTTTGTATATAATGGAATTAAAACTAAATGAGAGAGATATATATATATTATAATTACAGTATAATATATATTTTATATAGTTCACATAAGTTAATTAATTTCATTCATTATACATTCCATGTATTGCATGAATGAGTCACATCACTTGAGGGGGCGGTAGTCCACACTTCCTCAAATGAAATTATCGCATTTGCACAACATGCAAAGAATAAAGGTATGATTTAAAGGTAAAATACAGAAGAGTAGATAGGAAATAAATATAATATATATCATAAATAAATATAGAGCCACATTAATGGCCACCATTATATGTGGTAGGAGAAGATAGAACAATCATCGTTTCGTGAGACAATAATTCGCCATCCACAGAAACAGTATGTTCCTTAACCATTAGACAAAGGCGTGTATAAGTGTAGCTCAAATAATTCTCATAAAACATCCTATTATATTGAATATACTAGTGTTTTTACAAAATAAATGAATAAAAAGTGTTTAGGGGGTTGGAGAATCAAAATAAAACAAAAGAACATAAGAGAGGACATTACTATTAAATCGGGTAAATCCCTTTGGTTTGAACAAAAAGGGTTTCTTGAAGAGCTTTCTGCCTAAGGTAAGGATTCTAGGATGAATAGAGGGATTTTGAGAGATAAAATTAGCCAATTTTGGTCGATCCAAAGGCTTGAGAGGTGTGGGTAAGGGGGTAGAGGTGGGGGCCTTTTATAAGAGGGAGGAGGGGCACTCATGGAATGTCTTGAAAAGTTACTTTATTATAAAATGATTTTCGTATATTAAAGGTCCCAAAATTATATATTTCTAGTATAAGGTGATAAGGGTTATAAATACACCCATCCAATAGGTTTTTGAAAAGTTTATGTCTTATATTTTACCTTATCTTCTCATTTAAGTTAAATCGTTCATTAATGAGGTAATCACTGCATCATCATGGTGTCATAAATAAATTTATTTATTTAATGTCTAAAAATTGCAGAAAAAATATCATGATGTAGTAAATAATTTTATATTTCTAATTAATATTTATAGTAAAAAATATGACATGTATAACCCCATTTAAAATTGTTTTAGTAAAACAATACATCTTTGTGACATTTTTATTTTAACTTTATATAAAAAGTTATTAATATCATTTTCCTACCAAAGTGGATCCATGGGGTCCCCAAGTTGACCCATGGATTGTCTTGGTCGGAGATGACTCATAAAATAATGGTAGGACATGTGTCAAGGTCATTTAATATTATTATAAAATTATCTTTACCTTAAATTACACTAATTATCTTTAATCGCAATTAATAAAACATAAAAGTTACTATTCCCCAAAAAATTATTTTAATCCCATTGAACCAAATTTTACATCCTAATGACAACCATTTATGTCTAATTTTTGAAATTCAAATCACAGAAGTGGTAAATTTTCATTTAAACAAAAAATCAGTTTTTTAACTACCACTTAGTGGTTTCACTATTCATAAAAAATTGAAGTTTTTTCAGAAAAATTCCAAAAATTCACCCTAAGATATATTTGATATTCCGAATTAAAAAATGATGTCTATTTTACAAAATTAATAACATATAGTTTTCATTAATTAATATAATAATTAATTCCCGCTGTAAAAACAAATAGCGTGTTTTTAAGAAACAATATCTATTAAAAGATTGACACTAATTGAAGTCCAATTTAAAAGTGAAATTAATTCCAATGACCACCATTGGATTAAATGGTAAAAATATATTCTAATTTTACTTTAAAACTAATTCAAAATATGATCTAATCATATAAATAAATTATATTAAAAATAGGTTTTGAATAAAAATACAACATTTTTCAGTTATTCATTAAAAATAGACTTTATCAAAATAATAACAAAAACCTACAGGAAGTAAATTTTGATATCACAATTCTAAGGAAGGATTTTATTTGGTCCAATATAACATATAAAATTGTCAACCAGTGGATTTAAAAAATGTTCTCCATCAAAAGGTGGTTAATCGACCTTTTAAAAAATATTAGAATATTTACGCTTAAAATTGGATTCATTCGTATTTTAAGCCTCTAACATTTATTGGATCAAAGTAAAAATATTTGACAAACATATATAATCATTTTGTAGTTAGTTCTGTTCATTACCGCCATTACAACGACTAGGAGTTAACTACCATTTGAAATAATATTATTTTATTATTAGAGTGCCACGTAAGATTTCCAAGAAACTCGTTGTTGCGTATTGGGTAAACCATCTAGCATAGAGTTCCCTTTAAATTAATATTAACATTTTATTCACAAATACGGATAAATATAAAAATTTCATATTCTTTATTTTCTTGGGGTTCTACAGTTTAAATATGATTTTTATAGTTAATATTATTTATTAATTATATTATTAATTATTATTATTTTCAAAGTTTTTCACATATAACCCTTGGATATGATATTTTTATTTTGAGTAACTATTTTCCTATTTTGTTTGTGTCATGAGATCAATTTCTTAACAATGTGTTTCATCAGATGTTCGAGCACTAGATGGTGTTCATAAATAAGTAATGTATTTTATTTTAAACTTATATAATTTATAATTTACTATATTAGTAAATATTTAAAGTGTTTATGGATTCATGTTGATGAGATCCTGGTATCATCTATTTGTAAGGCATGAGAGGATTTCATGGGTGATCATTTCCATCATTTTTTAAATAATCATTCGAGGATAGGTACAGATAGAGGTTTTGCAGCTATATTTGAAAGGTCATGTGTGCCTCATCAACCTAATTATGTCTCCTCCCAAGCATGGGATGTATTATGAAATTAATTGATAAGATATACTTTCAGGTGGACATCATCTTCTGTTTGGTAGAACCTAGTGAGATAAGATGTCACACAAAGAGTTGGGAGTCATACTTTTAGTATACATCAATGAAAATTGGAATGTAATAATATATTTAAATATATATATATATATATATATAACACAAAATATATATGATAAATTTTTATAGTATATTCTTGATCCAGCCATTATAATTTTTGATGTATATAATAGGATGTACATTTATAAAAATTCTAGGAGAATTATTGATGAGATATAGCAAGATATTACGGTCATTAATTTTTATGTTTTTTAAATTAACACAATTTTTTTTATTTTCTTAATCTCTATTTATAAAATTGTAGGATATATATGAGAAAAATATTTATTATATGTGCAAGATTTAAGTAAAAACTGGTAGATATGAGGCCTCATGTGAGTCACATTTTGATGAGGTGACTTGGATGTGGGTGAAGATGAGTGGTATTCACAAAGGCAGGGTGATCAATATTGGTTCACAATTAACTCTAGCTAGTTTCCATGTCAAATAAGCAATGTCACAATTTTTATCAAAGTGAGTGTGTGTAGGATCATAATTCTTATCTAAAATAGAGTATTAGGAGAGGATTCAAGCTCTAGAAACAGATTATGAAGCAGGAAGAGTAGCAATATTAGTTGGAGAAGTAGCGACGTCAACATGAGTAGAAATGAAAATAGCTAGAGCAGCATCGTCAGTAGTATGAGAAGATGATAGTGTATATGCGGTGAGTTATATATGGTTTAGGGATGGAGTTTCCTCTACCTGATAGAGGTGATCCCTCACCCCATCAGTGACACTATTATTATATTTTTTATGAACATTTTTTCATAATATATTATTTTATTTTATAAAAAATATCTATTTCTAGTTTTTTATTTGTTAGTGAATTTTAATTTTTTATGTCTCTATAATTATTTTTTATGTAGTAACAATACCCATATAAAATATAATGAAATTAATATATTTGGAGTTAAAAATTTTACTTGGTAGAAAATAGTATTTGCGATGTATTTAATATTAAATTGTAAATACTATTTTGGATGTAACATGTGATCCTGTCACATATACTATGTTCAACGCTACCCTTTATCAATAGTAAAAAAACTAATAAAGGGATTATTTTTATTAGCACTAGAAAAAGTGATAATAAAATCTGCCTTTATAAATGCTTAAAAAGTGTTGATAGAAGTGCACCCTTGGTTAGTGTTTTTTGAGCACTGATAAACATTTCTAATTATTAGTGTTTTATTTAGTGTTCATAATAGATTCCATTTATCAATGACTTTTTTAGTACTGATAAAGGGTTCCATATATAAAATATTTTATATATACATATTTACATATTCTTAAATATGATTTATATAAAATTTTTTATATTCACATAAATACATTATATATAATCATTTATAATTTTGTTTACAATATATTTAAATTCAAATTATATAATTTTTAAAAAATTATATATTTATATTCATAATATTATATAATTTATAATATATATATATATATATATATATATTTATGGTATACATATATATTTATAATTATATGTATGTGTGTGGTTATATATATTTATGTAAATTAATACACACATATATAGTTGATTGATTAAATATATATAAATAAAAAAACATATATATATATATATATATATATATATATATATATATATATATATTTGGTAGAGGGTAATACAAACCATAAACAACAAACACTCAGACACCCCAATGGGTTAAGGATCATCCCTCATAGGGAACAAAACACACTATTAGATATATTTTGTTACATATTTCAAGCACAAAGGCCCAAGTTCATGATGGTTCAAAGGATTTTCTGAATGTGGTCCAAAGGCCCTTGAAGGAGATTACCTGATGACCCGATGAGCATCTTTCAAAATGCCATGTCACCAGTCTTATGCCACACCACCCCATATTATTAGTCATTTCAATGTGTTTCTATTATGAATTTTGTGCCATCCCACCAAGAATCAAATCATCGTTATTCCCTCTAACAGGTTGTAGTAGAGAACTCTTCCAATGCAAAAATTAAGTTAGTTCTTAAAGAGTGTCAAATAATTGGAGTTAGAAAATCTATTTATCTTTTAAGAATCCCATCCAATGATACCAGCATGGTGCCCTGTTGTATCACCTTCATGTCATGCCGCTTCACTAGACTAGTCAAAATGTATAGATAGTTACATGGTAAGGTACCCCTCCACCCACATGGGGATAGAAGGATGGTTGAATGGTACTAGCGCACCCATCCCTCTTTTGATGATTACCAACTGGTGGTACCTATGTATCACCATGATGAAGCACTTTCCAGTTGTGTCGCTCCATTCTCATTGTCTCTCCATATCACATATTTCCCATTCATGATGGCCTTGAGGCCCTGTGGAATAAAGGCCTCTGATGTTTTGGAGTTCTTGTGGAACAAAGTCCAAAATATGTGGCTCAAAAAACACAAATCAATTAAACAGTACCCTTGCTATAGTACCCACTTCAATACCTGCTACATTACCATTTCTATAACACAACTACAATGCTTCTGCTGCAACTACTGCTATACTATTGCTGCCACAATACTGGTATATACATATGTTATGAAATAGTATATGAAATATATAAATAAATATTTAAATACATTAAATATGGTTTTTATTTAAATTTATTATATATTTATTTTCTTATTATATAATTTAAAATATACATATATTTATAATTATATGTGAGTTTATATATATATATGATTATATATAAATAATCATATAAACATATGAAAATATAAATACACATATAAAGTGTACATTTACTTTTTTTTTCATTTTAAAATAAAATTTATTTTCAATCGTATTTTCAAAATTTATATATGTATATATAATATATTAAATTTTCATTTAAATAAATATATAAATATATATATGAAGATATATTAATTTTAAAATATTTATAAATATAATATTTAAATAAATAAATATATTAATATAATAATTGGTTTTGTGATACGAATCCTTGATATGACCTAAAAAGCTCATGGTGTGACAAAAGAAAAAAAATGAAAAAATGAGTGTTAATATATACATGTATATATATAAAATGTGTGTGTGTGTGTGTGTATGTATGAGTGTGTGTTTGTTTATGTATGTATGTATGTGTGAGTATATATTGATTTTTTTATGTCATGTATATATATATGTGTATTTATGCATATGTATTTATATGTGCATGTATGTGTGTATGTGTATGTATATGTATGTGCATGCATGTGTATGTTTGAGAAAGAATGTATGTATGTATTTATGTATACAAATGTGTACATGTATGTGTATATATGTGTGTGAATGTGTTTATATGTGTTCTTATATATGTGTATATATGAGTATGTTTGTGGATGTGTGTGTATATATGCCTGTGGATGTGTATGTATGTGTATTCATGTGTATGCTTGTGCATGTGTATGTTTGTTTATGTGTATGTGTATGTGTATGTGCATGTCTGTGTTTGAAGGAAGATGTGTATGTATGTATGTGTATGTGTATGTGTATACATATGTGTATAGTTGGGTACACACTGTATGTGTTGCTACACCTATACATCAAACACATGCATAAAAAAATATTTAAAAATTTATATAAATAATAATATTTAAAATTTTAATTTAAAATTTTAATTATAGTTAACAATTAATAATATTTTTATATAAAATTAGTACAATATATAATTCAACATAATTAACATGTAATAATAAAATATCAATATATTACCTGCTGTAAATATATTTAAATATAAATATTATTTTTTTACATTAAATTCTATAGTTTTATAATTAATTCTATATTGTGAAAACATTTATATATATTATCACTATTTATAAATTTTTATGTAATATTTTTAATATATTTTTACTTAATATAATTAATATTTATTCATTTTCAAAATTTATTTATTTTATTTGTAATTATTTATTTAAATATTTATAAAATTGTTATTTAATAATTTCTAATTTTTAATTTAATGTAAATATTTCATATTTAATAATAATTGGAAATATTTAATCATTTTTTTTCAATTTATGTAATTTATATTTTGAAATCATTATTTTTAATATTTTTGTAGTTTATTCATTTTTATTCCTTTTTAATATTCATTCATTTAATATTATTTATTCTTTTTAAAAATTTAGTATTTAATATTTTTTTTGGAATTTATTCACTTTTCAATATAAATTTTTACATTCTTATTTAGAAATTTTAATATTTTTAGTATTTTTAAAATTTTTACAACTAAAATTTATTCAATTTTGTTTATTAAGTTCTAATTTTTTTCTTGAAATTTATAATATTCATTTATTTAAATGTACCTTTTTATAGTTAAGTAATTTATATATTTAAGAATATTTATTTATTCATTTTAATCATTTTTTATTATGGGCTTATCAATGCTAGTTTGAGCACTGATAAAAGCTCATTTTACTAGTACTTTCTTAGCGTTAATAAAGGCATAACTTTATTAGTGATAAAAAAATAACGACAAATCCCTCATTTAGGGGTACTTATCTTTTTAACACTGATAAAGATCAATGTTGTCATCATTTTTTGGTTAGCGCTGATAAAACCCTTCTCCTCTTTTAAAAGATCCCTAACAAATTACATATATCTTCACACTATTCATCCTCCCATGTAATTGATGCTTTGCTACAACAAAACTCGATTTTTTTGGAATAATTGACCCACAAAACTGAAGGTAGTCTATTAACAACTTGTTTTTAAGGATTTATCAATAGATATTTCTTGTGTTTTTCATAATTTTTTTTTCATTTATTATCCAATGTTCATATGTTACCACGCTTCCCATACATGTCATCTCTAACCTATATTCTATGTTGTTCTTCCATATTTTTATGAAAAATTAACCCTTTGAAGGTTCTTTCCATGTTAACTATAGATGATATTTCATTGAAAATTTTGGATATATCATCCCACAATTTTTATTTTTCTACAGCAATTTTTTTTATTGATTTTTTGAATGTTTTCTTAGTACCCAACAATTTTTTTTATGATTTTTAGTTCAATATTTCCTTTTCAAATCATTTCTTAGGATTGACCTTTAATATTTTATCAATTTCATCTTATTCTTGAGAAATTCCCAAACCTTAATCCTTCTCTAATATGCCACCAACACTTAACCCGACTATCATAATAAATAATATAAAAAAAATAATTTAAAAGGGAAATTAATAAATATAATATATGTTTTATACAAAATTGTTGGGATCATGATGTTTTCTTCAATTCAGCATAAGTTCACTCACTGTAAGTTTAGACTTAGGTAGTTCTCTTTGGATCTTCATGATAATGGCATCAGGAACCATTAACATATGGGTCAAACCACCATAAGTTCTCAAACATCAGATGTATATTGTGAATACTGAGGTGAATATACCTGAACTAAATAATGAAAAATATAACAGTGTATTACTATCTAAAATGTTTGTAAATCTTTTACATTTGGTAATAAAAAATAGTTTTCAGTGTTCTCCCATGAATGTATGGAGAAAATACGAACCATGTAAAATTGATGTTCATTTTTTGTTTTCCCATTATTCAAGTGCATGTGTGAGTGTGGGAGTTTTTTCTTTTGAGTAGTGATTATGGTGAAACTTGAATTTTTAATTTGGACGATCTTAGAAAACAATGGAATATCTGGTAGTTGAGATTCTGTATTAATAAATTACCAGTGGATATAAATTTCCAATGAACTCAAATATCAACCATTTGAGGATTATAATGCCTTTTTAGGTATTTTATTTACTATGAAAAGGTATTTGAGGTGATATTGATTTGGAAACACTTTAAAACTCAAGAAACTTTATAACTTTCCACATATTTATATTGAATTTCATTTAGTTATACTGTCATCAGTAGATATTACAATGGATAAAAGAAAGGTTTGGACCAATCAATTGAACCAGTGAGGATGATGATGGCATATAATTTTTCATTCAATATCTGGGTGAAGAATACTACAAATGAACTTATGGAGGCCATGGAATAGATACATAAAAAAATTATATCCTTAAAAAATTTCTTCTTGAAAAGGCATTTTTTATCTTAAGGATATCATAAGGACATTTAGAGGTAGATCATGTGAACGATTTAAATAAGATTAGAAGTGAGCTCGAGATAGTGAATGTGACCTTTATAAATGATGTGTGGGATATAATACAACTTTCATCTTTATGGGAATAATGTGATGAAATGATCACTATGGTAAATAGTTCCTATGTAATGTTTGATCATCTAATTTTGGACATTTGTAATTTGATCCTTAATGAGGATCTTGGGATAGGAGAGGTCCAAGAAGATACCATTAGTGCATTGAATACTAATGGAAGGAAACACTCACCTTGTTTTAAGAATCATCAACAATATATGAAAAAACTAGAGAGAATAGTGATAAGAAGTAGACTAGTATAGGTATTACCTACTGGAATTGAGGTAAGTGAGGAATTTTTTAGAGGAATTTAAAAAATTACAAGGGGGAATCCAGATAAATAAATTTCAAAAGATCAAATCCTATGAATACAATAGAATATGGTAGTGATCTACTTCTCACTATTCATAATATGATAGTCATTATTGGTTGAATTTTGTGCATCCTTCCACTCATCAGATGATAATAGATGCATTAAAATCTATATATCTAGATTCTTTGGGGATGTTAGTTTGGTAGATGATAATTTTTTAAGTGGTTGGAATGGAAGATATAAATATATAGATATATAATGGGAGTATTCTTTAATTTTAAGGACTGAGACATATACCAGGTCCTAGGAGGAACCTCATTATAGTGGGGTAGCTAGATGAGGAATTATTTGACCTTAATTTCAAAAATGGAATATGGAAAGTGATATAAGGTTTCATAGTTGTGTAATAAGGAGTAAAGGATAAAACCCTTTATCTTACTATAATTTCATATGGGAGTGTAATGGAAAAAAATTTTATCCTCTAAAAATATAGAGATCTTGAAATCCAGTCTGGGTTACCTTAGTGTTAATAATATGAAGGTTCTAGTAGGGATGTAAATTCAAAAGCTTGATCATAAAAATATTGGATGTTGTGAGAGTTGTGCTTGGAAAGAAAAAGAGGGTCTCATTCAATCTAAGTATCCATAATCTCATAACATATAAGCTGGAGATAGTATATAGGAATGTTTGGGGACTAACTTCAGTTCAATATCATGGAGGATCATGACAAATTGTCACATTAATTGAAATCAAAAAGACTAAGGTATGTTTTTATTTTATTAAAATTAAATATGATGTGTTTAATTCCTTTGTATAGTTGAAATACCTGGTGGAGTTAGAAAGGGGTCAGAAATTTATGTTCTTAATATTTGATAATTGTGGTGAATATAAAAATAGAAATGTTTGGAACATCTATCAAAATAAAGGGATTAGGATTTAGAGAACAATACCCAAAACTCCACAAAATAATAGAATTGTAGAAAATATGAACTAGACATTAAAATATAAGGTTAGACTCATGTTTGTATATTCAAGTATTCCCAAGTCCCTCTAGGTAGAAACAATTAACATGAAGTCATACTTGGACAATAGGAGTACAACATATATATTAAGGTAAAGTCTACCTAAAGATTTTTTCTTTGATAAACCACCAGATTTTTCACAACTCAAAATATTCAATTTCAATACTTATTCCTTTATTGATGATAAGAATAAATATATGTTGTTGGTAAACTCCAATGTCTATTTTCCTATATGATATTGAAGTTAAGAGATTAGATACTAAATTTTGAGTGATGATCAACATTAGATAATTATAATTTTAGATATAATGAGAAGATTTAGTGGAAATATAGGGACATGGATAAATCATATTTTGATAAAAATAGGTCAACTACTAAAGTAAAAGTTTATCTATATTAAAATACCATAAATTAACAAATACTGGTGACACCAAAAGTTGGTATAAATGAATCCGAAATATTACCAATAGAATATGTGATATAATTCCTATGAATTTTTGAAGTATGATGAAAATATATGTTAGGATAGAAACTTGTAGTAAGATCATGAGAAGTTCAAGTATCAGAAAATGATGTTCTGATGAATGGTGAAACTTTTATGATAATATCTTATAGAGTCAAATGACCAGTCTAATGGTATATGGTTGGCATAAACTTTTTTACTTATAATGTATATTAGGGAACTTAAATGTTTATAAGAGGAAGTAACTGTCAATGAATGAATTAATTTGATTAATCCAGGAAGAAATAAATGAATTATTCAAATTTCCACAAAACTTGTGATCCAAATGAACTACCGATGTGGAAATTATCACAAGATAAAAAATCGGTCTTCCATTTGAAAGAAGAATATGATGGATGTAGAACATATAAATAATGATTTCTGGTGAAAGGATTCCAATAAAAATGAAGTAATCAATTTCTTAGAAATTGTTTCACCGGTAATAAATCATACCAAAATCTGAATAGTACTAAGCATTGTGGAATATAATTCTCTATACCTGGCATAGACGGATGTGAAAACTCTATTTATTTATATTTATTTGGAGGAGTATTTCTACATGATATATACCAAGGGTTTTAAAAACTATTATAAAGAGAGAATTTTTATTCAAAATAAAGAGAAGTATATATGTATTGAAATAATAACCTTGATAGTGGAATTTAAATTTTGATTCTTTCATAAATTCGGAAGGTTTTACAAGGAGTGACTCCGAACATTGTTGCTATCAGAATTCCTTGAATGATAGAAATTACCTAATTCCATGATTCTATATTGATGAAATATTATTTATGGGACCATATATTAAATGGACTAAGGATTCAAAGAGTAAATTTTCCAAAAATATATAAAATGAACAATCTTGTTCATGATAGTAAAATATTGGGGATGAGGGTAGAGAGGGATCTGAAATCCGATACTAGGATGTTTTCCTAAAAGTAATACATTTGGAATATCATTATAATATTTTATATAAAAGGATGTTAATATTTTTGGACTCCCATCTACGGAAACTTCATGTTATTTAAGGCACAACCACCTTTAAAATAATATGAGTTTCAGTACATGTCAAAAGTACCATATGCTCCAGATGATGAGAGGTAGATGTATGTGATGGGTTTTACACATCCATAAATTACATTTGTAGTGGTAGTGGTAAGTAATTTCATGTCTATATCAAGGAAATACAACTAAGAATTTATGAATAGGATCATTCAATACATGAATGGATCATTATATGCAACATTATTCTTTGGGGGCGATGATCATTTATAAGGATTATTTGATGTAGATTTTTTAGGGGATTTGGACACCAAAAAAGAAAAAACTTATTTTGTGTGTACCTTTGGTGGAACAATTATCTTATGGGTTTCATAGAAATAGCCAGTGGTGACTTTTTCTACAACTAACATTTATTATGTTGTAGATATATAATATGGAAAAGAGTTAATCTAGTTAATGTTCTTGTTGAATGAACTTAGAAAATAATCAAAAGGGGGAACATTATTATGTAACAATTTGAGTTCCATATAAATTTCCAAGAATATGGTATATCATGAAATAGTGAAACAAATTTACATGAAATTCTATTTCATATAGAATATACTATAGGATAAGATGTTTTCTATTTAGAATAATTCAGGGAAGAAAAATCTATCTTACATTTTCATAAAGGTATTTATCCTTAAAATCTTGAGGTAGCATTGTGGCTCACTGGGACTTAATTGATTGTAATGAATATAGAGAACACTACAATGAATGATAAAGAAGTTGGTTTCCCCAAAGTGTTGTAGGATTTTGAGGTGGTTCTATGAAGCAATATTTAATTGGGTGATTATTATTATCATGATGTTTTCTTCAAGTAACAAATATAATTTTTGACTTTGATCATTCAACTCATCCATGTTAGAACACCAACAATGAGAACCTTCATCATATGGGTTATACCATCAAGAGTTTTAAAATTTTTGATGAATAGTGTGTAGACTTGTATTTGGGTACCATGAACATTGTACATGATAATATGGTTGAGTTAGTGGAAGCATAAATTTAATGGTGAATTCAATGGATGATTGGCATCAAAATTTTTATAGCAGTATAACCTATCTGACAGACAATGAAATTCTATAAAATATAGAGGGATCAACTTCCAAGTTTGATGTGTTCTATACTAAATTAATTTCGTGGTGGATTTTATCTCATGAATTATCATTATATATAGGTAAGTATTATCCTCAAGGAAAAAGGGTTTCTACAATTCTTAACCTTGTTTCTGTAAAGAATTACCCCTATACGGGCAATCTGTGGTGTTGTGCTGATGTAGATGCTCTGACAGAATTATATAACAACCAATGGATAGTCCCCTCCTTGGTGATTAATCTAATTACACTGATATTATTGTTGTTTCTGCTGGGATCCTTTCTCTCTAATTCTTGAGGATCTTATAACACCCTATATCTATCTAGATCCTTGGTGTTCATTACCTCCCCCATATGATATCCCCCCTCTTATGAGATCAGGTCGCCCCCTCACAAGGCCTATTATTCTCCTTTAGGGAGGAAGGATTCCCTAGAATAATCCATGTCAAATATTCTTTGTTATAGATAACTAGAGGCTATTTAATTAATATTAGGACCCTTGGATTTTATAGATGCAATTATAGTTTCTCCATCATCGCTCCTAGTTGACTAGGAGAGGTTTTCAAATATTAAGGAGGTGTCTTCTAAAAATATACCTTCCCACATGAATCTTATAAAGTGGGATTTTTCAATCATCATTTTATCTATTAATTATTTTTTAGAGGGGAGGAACCGACTTCCCTACAACATACACCATGACAGACGAACTAGTTTTTTGCCTTAGAAGTTCCAAAGATCGACATATATATCTTGGTTTCCTTAGTGTCTAAGAATGGATGACCACTGCAACCTTCAATATATATGAAAAACAGCTAGATTACTCCAACCAAATCAAGATATTATTCATTATTGTATCGACCGGTCATTAAAAATGGGATCCTGGGCCACAAGGCCACTACACTCACTTCCAAATGAACTCAATTATCATATAGAATGATAGGGGTATCAAGGCTTAGAAGAAGAGAATTTATATTTCTAATGATGTTCTAAGTAAAAATATCTCTTTATTGGTCACTATTAAACTATATAAATATGGTAAACACATCCCATCCTTTGTAAAGAAATTGATATTTTTAGAATCTATGGATGAAATCCCATATAATAACTATATTTTGATTTTTTAGAAGAACAATACCTGTATAGTAAACATTGATGCCTCAAATCATAAAATTTCCACCAAAGTATCTAATATGGAATAAAATTTTTTATTCTCATTCATGTATGAAAAAAGTGAATAAGATATTAAGAAAATTATTTGGTATTATCTCTAAAACTTTCATCTGGGGAACTAACCATGTTTCATTATAGAGGACTTCAACACCATAAAGGACACTTCATAAAAGAAACATGGAGAAATTTATGAGAATAGTTCCATGAAATTATTCATAGACTTTATAATGTAAAATGGGCTTAAAAAACATGGAATTTTATAAGGATATGATCACCTGGTGAAACAATCAGAATATAATCAAAAAAATATGGAGTAGTCTGGACCGACGTATGTCTAATTTACAAGGAATAGGTTCCTTTCCTCAATTCTTGGTTATGCAACTCACTCTCTTTATTTTGTAACATTCCCAACTCTTGGTTCAAATAAAGTGTGAAGAATGGAGATGTTTTCACTATTTCTTATATTCTTCAAGCTAGGTGTGTGATATCAAGTTGATGAAGATCGTGAGAAGATTCGAGGAGAATCCATTATAGGGATCCTCATGGATGGGATTAATAAACCACAATAAATGATTTAATAATGATATTATAGAGTGGGATTAAAAGAGAAAATTCAATGAATCTAGAATGAAAAATATCAAAAATGATATCAAGGATATGGAGGTGCAACTCCAAGAGGGATTGAATGATGATCTTTTCATTAATATGGTGCGTAAAAAACATACCATCTGAGAATTTAATAGAAATCAAGATAACCATGAGGGAAATATTTATGGGTCTATTTTTATGAGAGAGGGACAAAAATAATATGTATTTCTAATATTTTTTAAAGGAAAATAATGTGGTGAGAAGAATTAACCTACTACTCAAGAAATAGCATGTACACGAGGGATGGGGAGGTGTAAGGGAGGCCCAATAAAGATACTTTTGATGGTTTAATATGAGGAAATGATATAATTAATGAAGTTAGGTTCTTAGTGGACATAATGGAGGATATTTTTCTAATAAATATTTATATATTGGTGAAGTATAGGGATAATAATGATATGCGGGTCATCCCTAGTGAGAAAGAGATCAAAGATTCCTTATCTATCTTGAATATGAAAAGTGCATTGGGCATCGATGAATTTCTTAGTCATTTTTATGAGGATAAATTAGATATCATCAAGGGATATGTGGTTTAGGTAGTTAAATATTTCTTTAAAGGTGGATAAATTCCAAGGGTGACTTATGCTTTTATAGTGGTTTTGAAACTGATAGTCAAGGAAGCCATTTCTATTAATCAGTACAGACATATATTCCATTTCATTTTTTCATAAAATATCCCCATATGACTATTAAATAATATAATTTGAAGGGTATTTCCTAAAATCATATCATATCTTTAAAGGAAGAAGCATATAAGGGGAAGTTAGAATTGTTATAGAGATGGTAGATGAAATTAATATGAATAACCTTGGATCTATCATCATGATCATGGTTGAAATGGATAAGGATTATGGTTTCCTAGAATAGAGATTCATTGTAAGGAACATGAGATCATTTAGTTTCAAAGAGTAGTATTCTTAATTTTTCTTTAGATCCGTTGCATCACCATGGATCTCCATTATAATATTGGATTGGATTTTCAGTTTCTTCAAGACCATTCATGGGTTAAGATAGGGAGATCCTTTTTAACTCAGCTTATTTATCCTTTAATAATAGGATATATCTAGAAAAATAAAGTGTGACATGGATGAGGGGAATATATAACCTTATAGAAATAGATATGGATCTGTAATGGTTTCTCATCTCATATTTGTAAATGACATGTTGTTTTTTATTAATGTCAATAAAAGGTATATTAATTATTTCAACATGTTAATGGAGATATATGAAAAATAGGGTAGTAAATTCATTAACTAAAAGAATATTAGTATTTAAATTTTGAAATACTATACTCACAAGTGAGGAAATAGTATTTAAGAAAATCTATGTATTTGAAAAAAATCTTATAATGAAGTACCTTGGCGCTCCCATTTAGAATGGAAAAATTAGGAATGTAATCTTTGAAGGAATCATTAATTATTTCACATCTCATATATTTAACTAGAATAACTTATTTCTCTTGTTTGGGGGGATAATAACCCCATTGAACCATGTTCTCACTTCCATTTGAATGAAAATCTTATCTGTTATCAGGGTACATAAAGGAACCATAAATGATCCTTGATAAAACATGACTATAATCATATTGAGGAACCAAATAAAGAAAAAAAAGTCCATTGGTAATCTTGGAATAATATGGAGAATCCGGTAGAGGAAGGGGGAATGAACTTACATCTTGTGTAAGATTCCATATAGTGCGTTCATGCAAGGCTTATAAGGGGAATTATCAAAGTAAATTATTTCTAGGTAAGGTGTATTAAGGATGGTTATTTGGAGAACTTGATAGGATGGGTTGATCGAACTAGGGGATCTTTAATCCTCAAGTGTTTCATTATCTGACCATTATGTAGCACCCCGACCCCAGAATATCATAGCTGGTGCCTACTTCAATTATATTGGCCTAATTAGAAGGAATAAAATTACAAAGGACCAAAGAGTTTAGTATACATGGTAAACCATATACATAAATGAGTCTTTTATTATAAATTAATAAACTAATTACAACAAATTTTATTTATTTTGAGGATAAATTTATTCTATCTATCATATAAGTGAATATATTTCTTAGTACACTTCTTGTATTCTTGGGGAAGGAAATAAAATAATGATGATATAAAATTCTTAGTAAGAGTAAATTTCATCATAAGTAATAAAAAATCAATTATAATAATCATTATGGCATGGAAAATAAGTGAACACACATTCCACGCAATCAATAAACCAAGAAGAAAGTTTATAAAAATATATAAAGTTAAATTACTAAAAAACATGCTATTTAAATAACTAGATAAGGCATAATAAATATTCAAAGGTGGAAAATTGAAACCCATTACATTTAATAAATAAAATTACAATGAAATTAATCTATAGATATTTTGACAAAAATTATCATGGATAAATAATAACTGAAACAAAATGAAGGCAATGCTTAATTTTTGGATGTCATGTATATGTTACATGAAAACCTATACCGTTAATACCTTTAATAGGATGGTTTAAAACTATAGGTAGAAATCCATTTAATTTGTGTAACTAATTTGTATCATGAGAACCTATTGATGCATCGAGGGGCTATATAATTTCTGGGCCCCACATGTCACTTCATGTTCAAATCATTCTTTATATCAAGTAATCAATTTAATTAATAAAAAATATTCCTTATCAAACATCCATATTGAATAAAGAATACATATTTATCAATATTTCCCTAGATAATCAAATAAATTTAAAATTAAACCCCATATTTAAAAATGGTATACACTTTATGGAATAAACATACCCATGATAAATCATATGGATAATTGGGGAAAATTCAATGTCTAATGATCATAGAAAATTAAATATTTCAAGGAGACTTAACAAAGGAATCAAGGAAGTGAATTTAAATACTATCCTTATGAAAATAAATAATAAAACATATATAGCAATAATAATTATGGTAACATATCCCAAGTGGAGTAAAAATAAAGGGTCGTTGTTGTTAATGAATGGAAACATAAAACAAATTTAAAAAAATTCTCAAGGAAAATATTCTTTTAATTTTGAAAAAAAACTTGAAATTTTTTTTTCATTGGAAATAACATTTTAAAAATTTTCGTTAAAATAAACCTTTTAAACTTACAAAGGGAGCATCAAATAAATTATGACAGGTAATTCCATACATGTCGTACGAGGTAAAAATAACATCCCTTTTGTGAGGTAAAATGTTAAGAAAGTGATTTTTTCATAACACGACATGAAGATTCCTTAAAAAAATTGAAAATAAGGTTAAAAATTTATATAATAAATCATCTTGAAAAGGATAAAACATTTTTGAAAACCTTTTTAGAAAATATGGGTTTTAGAAGGAAACATGTTCTCTAACTAATGAGGGAAATAGACCCGGGTTTTATTAAAAATACTTTTTAAAAAATTTTGAGTACCAAAGATTGAAATAATGGTAATATTACATGAAATATTTCACAAATAAACATATGAGAATAAAATTAATGTATTTATTAAACAATGATCCAATAATTTCCTATGATGTAAATTCAAGTGTAAACAATGCTGAACAAAATGAGATTGTGAAGTAAACCCTTAAAAAGACCATAATGTTGATGCAAGCCTCAATAAATAAATAAATAAATTATGTGTGTCAATTTTAAATACACATATTTTTTTAAATAAAATAATTTATTGTAAATTTTTTTATACACATAATATTATAATATTAATGACAAATGGGGAAACAATATTACCCATAGAAAAGAAATTGGGTTACGAAATTCTTTTCTTCTTAGTAACACTTAATTTAAATCTAAATAAATTAAATAATTCAAATTGAAACCTAAAATATCATGAATAATTAATGAATCATGACATTACATGTCAATGTGTAATTATGTACACCATATATAATAAATTAGGTGAATAATAATAAATTATATCTCAAATAATGAAAATTGAGACTAAGTCCCTTACTACTCGGTAACTTTTGAATTATAATCCCTACAAAATAAATAAATTCAAATGAAACTATAAATACCACATATATAAATTTATTAATGATATAAAATATCAAAATGGTAATTATATACACCACACAAAAATAAGTAAGTGGTGAATGTGAGATTTATCTCATAGATGTGAAATGTGAGATGAAAATCCCTTACCTTACTTTTCCTTTCAAGTGAATTATCTTTTATATTCATGTATAATGGTTTTATACTTGTTAATAACTTATTATAGAACCATATTAATATTAATTATATCATATATTACCTTATTATAACACATTATTACCTGTTTTTTTGTAATATTTCGTTAGTTTCACTATTTTGGGTGTTGATTTCCTAGTTTTTTTGAGTAAGTTTTGACTTATTTCTTATTGTTCCTATTAATTATATCATGATTTCAACATATGAGGAATTTAAAAATTGATGAAATTATAATATATATTCATTTAATATATATTTATAATAATCCACAATATTTTTATATATGAAATGAAATTCATTGTCCAGGGAGACGGTAGGCCATACATACACAGAAACACCACTTTCATTTATTTTCCATGTTAAAAGAATTAAAATTAAATTATATATATGTATATTATAATTCTAGTATCATATTTATGTCATATATTTTACTAGTTTTTTTAAGACCATCCTTAATACATTCCATGTATAGTATGAATGAATCATATCGCTTTGTGGAGGTGGTAGTCTACACTTCCACAAACAACGTTATCGTATTTACAAAAAAATAGAAAGAATAAAGTTCTGTGTAATATTAAAATTTAAAAAGAATAAATAAATTATAAATATCATATATATAATTTATAAATATAATTTCCATCATAACTCCCACCATGAGAGGTGGAAATGAAGAACAAACAATCATCGTTTCCCGAGGTGGTAGTTCGCCATACATGAATCCGTAAGTTCATTACCCATAGTGTTTGTAGGTTTAGGTATAACCCATATCATAAAAACATATCAGTATATTTAGGATACTAGTGTTATTATATAATCATGATATGAAAATAATTTATGTGGTGGAGAAGTAAATGTAACAAAAGATGATCGTTGAAGAATGCTACCTCTTATTCAGGTAAGTCCTTTTTGGTTTGAACCAAAAGACTTAATTGGTTTTATTTTTGACCAAGGTGAGGATTATATTATTATGTTTTTGATGTTTGGAGATTATTTGGTAAAATTTTGGTTGATCCAAAGTGTATTTATAGGTGTGAGGAAGTTGGAGGGGTGAGTTTCTTTTTTATGGTGGAGGAGGAGTGACATTCCTCTAAATATAAAAAGGTAAACACTATTGAGAGGTCTCCCTTGAATCATGTACCACCAATAAGATTAAATATTATAGTAAAGGGAGTATATTGTCTAAATATTTCCATAAATGTTAACTTTTACAAGTTAATAGGTCATTTTGGGTCTTAAGTTTAAGGATTAGTCCCTTGTTAAGCTAATTTCCCTCTCAATCGCTATAATTAATTTTAATTACATTTACAAATATTTTTTTGTCAAAAACTAGTTTGATGATATTATAAATTATAAATTATTATAATGAAAAATATTTAATCCATTTTTCAAAATCCCAATAACATAATTGGTAGATATTAATTGAAATTTAATCCCGTAGATGGGAAGACAAAGCCTGCTTTTAAGTAAATATACTCAAAAGTTTGATATGTTTTTATATAAAATTTCAATGAGAAATTGATTCAATTGAACTAAATTGGATTAAATGATATAAAATTAGTCTAATTATACTTAAAAAAAATCAAAACATAATTTAACCATATAAATAAATTATATTAAAAAGAAATTTTGAATTAAAATTCAATATTTTCCACTATTAATAAAAAATGAAACTTCACATAAAAATACAAAAAAATCACCAGAATATAATTTTTATGTTCCTATTTCAAAAATAAAGTTTCTTTTGACATATAAAATTGATAATAGTTCCAAAATTGGATTTAAAATATGTTTTCCATTAAAAGGCGGTAAAAGAGTCTTTATAAAAATATATCCTTTTGTATGTGTAATACCAGGTTTGTTCTCATATTATTCCTATAAAATATATTGGATGAATTTCAAATCATTTTGTTAGATATATAATATATATTCTCATAAGTTATTTAATACTATTCATAACCACTAATTTGAGGGCTAGTTTATATCTTATTATATTAAATAATAATATTTTTATAATATATTGTTGTTCGGTAAAACATGGTCTTGCATGTAACAAAAGCCATTGAAGAAACCCATTCTTGTGTGTGACACATGACAAATCAATATCACATGATTTTCAAGATATATCATAGATTTATTTTATTTAAAATATAAATTATATTGAAAATTATTTTGATATTATATTACCTTACGGGCATTGGTGTTGCGTTTCAAACACACTATCAAAATAAAATGTTCTTATTTTAGAATTTCAGGGTGTTAAAAGTTATATATCCTGATGGAAAATAAATGATGGGTAGTTTGATTTTTTGATATTAATTATTGGAAGGAGAAATAGGTTCTAGATACCCTTTTCTTTCTAGGGTTCCCCATCGTCGACATTTCCTTCAAATAGGTGAGAAGAAATCCTAGTTTTATGATCACAATTCTTAATGAATAAAAGAAGACGTCACATGGGAACATAAACTTGGTGGATAAGCCCATCTGATGTGTTTTTTGGATTCTATGTTATTATTAATCAGTTACACGGAGTACTTCTTTTTGATCTATGAATATCCAATTATTGATGGGTGGGAGAACAATTTTTGGTGCAGAGAAATCATGATGAAAAATAATTTTCTAGTTTGGCGGGTGAGGAACTATTCACTTCCCCTTGATGAAAATATGAATAAGAGTGGTATATATCTAGATACACAATGTAGGTGCTGTGAGAACCTGAGCATGGATTTGGACTATCATATTTTCTTGAAAATTGACCACGCTAGAATTATTGGGGAAAACATTGGCCAGTGGATGGGGAATTCAGTACAAGGGGAGTCACTTTTGGATTTTATTTGTGCCTGATTTTAGGGGGTATACTGGTAGAATAATTAAACTAAATCACGTGGAATGGTGTTTTTAGTAGTATGATGGGTTCTTTGAGAGGCAAGGAATAAAGTGAGAAATGAAAGGCGTTATTCACATCTTAATATCTATATTTGTATGAATGTGCTAGTAGTGGACCTCAGCTCTCTTTTCCCAAGTGGTTGGATTCTGTCAGGGGGATCCTCCCTAGAAATATCATTCTCATAGAGGAAGAAAAAAGAATGCTTCTAGTGTGATGGGTTAAATGGATGCCTCCGAGCTTAGGCATGAAATGAACATTGATGGTTCTTCTCTTCATGGAGAGATGAGAGAGGGTAGCATGTTACATGATAGAAGGGGTTCAGTTATATTCAACATTAGTTCCTTCTATGAACTAGGGAACTCTATTAGGTATGAGATAAGGGTGATGCATGATGACATTTAATTGTTCAAGCTGCATAACATTTTTCTCATGGTGGTGGAATCTAAATCCAGAATTATAGTGGGTTTCTTTAGTAAAAGTTTGATCATCCCATGGGATATTTCCTATTACATTAGGAAAAAAAATATTATCATTGTACAATGAATGGAGGATTTTTACACATAGTAAGAAGTGAATTTTTCTTCTAACACTCTAGCTAGTAAAGCAATCCCTAGTGAAATTATCATTCTTTATCAATGTACTGGATCTCTATCATAGGATTTTAATATCTTTATTAGTGTTGATAACATTAGGTCTCATCACATTATCCCTCCCAAAGTTCTAGACCTTTTTAATAATTATTTAATTTTTAGTGTGTCTGTAAATCCTATATATCTTGCAATACAAAAGAGTTTGTAGTGTTCTCTTGTGGGCATATGATGAAAGTCTGAACCATGAAAAAATGGAGTTCCTTATTTTTTTCCAATTCTTCGAATGCATGTGTGAGTGTTTGTGATTCATATTTTAAATAGCGATTAGGATGTATTATGAATTAATAATTCTAGTTCATTTATACATCAATATAGGATCAGATATTTGAAATTCTGCAGTGCAAAATCGGTGGATATGAATTTATGGTTAACTTAAGGTTCAACCATCTTGTGATTATATCAACTTTTTAGGATTTTTCTTCCCCATATTTGATTCAAATTTAATAATACTTATAATAATACATGTATTTTGGTATATTCATATTAATATATTAGAATTAATTAAATGAAATTAATAAAAAAACACTATTATAATAATTAAATTTAAATAACAATAATAATAATCCTAAAATATTAACTATCCATATACGGTTAATAATTAACACATTTTATTTTCATTGGACTATGAGATTATTGTGGTTGAATTTGAGACTTTTTTTGTACTTTTATTTCCGTTTCAACATGATGAAGTTCTAGAGAGTAGTGAAATTAAATTATTAAAAGAATGATCCTACCTAGAAAAATTATCAAACGATGATTATTTGTGACATTAATAATCATATTTTTTTAAAACAAATTCCAAAATTTTAATAATATTATAAATAAATTCAAATTTAAATTTTTTACCTTTTTAAATTAATTATATAAATAAAAAATATGGTTTAAAATTTTATGAACTAAATAAACAAATTAAATCTAAAAATATGATAAAAAACTATCATGGTATCTTAAAAATAATTCTTTGAGAGTTTTTGAAATATAAAGGCATTTCATCCCAGCCATTGATTAATTTATAATCATTTAGATTAGATTACCTACCATGTATCATATAATAGGATATTATAAAGGCTATACCTGATATGGATTTGACAATGAATTTTATTTTCATTCATCTATAAAATTACAACTCCTCCCGTTCTTTGATAGAATAATTATTCTTACTCAAGGTGATAATCAGAATTTGAAATGTTTTGTAATGTATAATAAAACAAAGGATTTATATATATTACTTTATGTAATTTATATATTATTGCAGTATACTTTTTAATTATATTTTTAAAATCTATACATTATATAATTTACGGATGTAAAAAATGATACATTATATGCATAAATTGTGTGTATTTATTTATTTTTTGTAAAATATTAATATTGTTGAACTAAATAAGATGGTTTTGAATTGAAAATTGATGAATTCATTCATATTAAAAATATTTTCAGGATTAGGTCAACTAATTCAGAAAATATGCAACATATAATGCACATAACACTTTTCAAATAATTTTTCTATATTTACATTATTGTTATTCAAGAAGAATTTTTCCATAGGAAAAGAGTACTTTATCTGTCATGAAAAAGATCAAAGTTATAAATTCTTGACTAAACATAAGAAATAACTGAATGTAGTTAGTTACTAAGTTAATACTATTGTTTATAAAACACCTGATATGATTAAAATTTTAAATGTTGAGGGAGATCATATTGAGGATATGAAATTGGTAGTCGAAGATGACCTTTGATATTTTTCAAAGCTATTTGAAAAGTTAAAGAGCTGGGCAAAGAGTCTATTGCATACCATTTTTACTAAATATACTACATTTTCACCTGCACAAATTCTATATAATTTTAATGATGGATGTATATGGAGTGACACTAGTTTTAAAAAACCACTTTCTCTCTTTAATGATACACTAACTGAAGATAATGTGATTCTGTATTGTAATGAACATAAATAACTTAAAAATTATCTAAATGTGGTGAAACATGATGCAAGAAAAATGGAACAATTCCTTTTATTTTTTTGATTCTTTCCAATAATTCCATGGTTTATATGCCTATACATAAGTGAGGATAATACAAATAAATTTATATGGTAAGTAGATAAAATAATTCATTATGGGAAACTTCATCACCTAGAAGACTATCTTTAGTGGAAGATAATTGATCAGGAGTATCATGAATTTTGAAATGAGTTAAGGAATCTCCATATTGAACTATTTATATATAGAATTAATTATTTTAGTGTATAAAGTAGTTCCCATAGTACATTTGTTTTTATTATTTTATGAAATTATAACTTACCACATAGGTTATTCATGAGACACAAATACATTATGTTGTATCTTCTTATATTATTACAAAATAACCCTGTAATGATATTGATTTTTATTCATCTTTATTGATCAAAGATAAAAACTTGATATGGTATTTAGGTGTTATGTTTCATGATGATCCTAGAAATAAATATTTTATGTTGAGATCCATGTTGTATATAATTATAAATTACTTTCCTTATAATAAATTTTTTTAGGATATACAATTAATATAACTCTAGGGTGTCCAATTTTTAAAGAAGGAACTCACTCATTTATGTTGAAACATTCCTCAATGAATATGTTTATAAGACATTGAATTTTTTTACCCTAATGAAATAAATATGAATTTATGATTATATATATCAATTGAAAATATTTATATCTATTTCCTTTGTTATACTTGTAAACATTTCTACCAACTCCCTTTGATATATTCCAAATCTATTTAAGGATAGTAATTCCACTCAAAGTAACATTTTCTTTCACAATGCATGTCAAATACTAAAAACTAATTAAAAATTCTTGGAATTTATTAATAATTTATTTTAATGATTTATGATTCATTTTTGATGTATATAAATGAACCATATATCTAGAAAACATTGAGTGTGGTCAATATGACTCAAACAATGTTTTTCTAATATAAAAGTAATATTTGTTTTCACAAAGTGCATCACATAGTGAAAACTAAGAAACATTATTTAATTGTATTGATACATTAGGATAATGATCCATGATATATTTATGATATGTAGGAATTAACCACACATCATTATGACAAATAGTGTGGCCCGATTGACTGAAAGTGCATGTTTTTAGTTTAAAAGTGACATTTTAGTCTAAAATGAACATCACATACTAAAAATTGACAAAAATTTCCCAAATTATCATAATAATATATGAAAAATATTATTTATTCATTTGTTACATTTAGGAATTATCCTCATGTCAATCTAACACATGGTGAGTCTACCATGACTGAAGGTGTATGTTTTCATTTTAAAAATATCATTTTAGTTCAAGAATGCTCTACTTACTTAAGGTTGAGGAAAAAATATTGTATTTATATTTAATAAAACATTGATAAATAATTATTTATGTATATGGGTTAACCACACGTTAATCAGACTCACAATGTGTCTGGTATGATGAAAAGAACATGTTTTTATTTAAATGTGGAATTTTAGTTTAAAACGTGCATCACATACTAAAAACTAAGAAAACATTATTAGATTATATTTATACATTATAAAAACATTCATAGACAATACGTTTTTTTATTTTGAAAATCCACATTTTAGTTAAGTGGGAACCCACAAAACACTACCACATATACAAATGCAAAAAACCATATTCAAATTTTAAATTTCAAAATACATAATTCAAACTACAGCAAAACCGACATTGTCATCGCACTAGATAACTAGTGAGGCCAACCACTAGAATAAATCATATTTTTTGTTAAATAACAATCATAGTCATCAGAAAACACACAATCTGAACACCACAGATCAATATAAACTATATCAATAAACATCATCAAGGGATATAATGAAACACCGCTATAAAAGCCAAAGAAGATCACTAAAAAACCATCAAGAACCACAAATATGAATTTGCTCTACAAACCATCATGAAGATCCATCTAGGGATCCCAGGGATAAAGACATAGTGTGTATGATGTGACCAAAACTATGTATTTTTATTTAAATTTTTTATTTTAGTTAAAAATTATCATCAAATACTCAAAACCAATTAAACACAGTTTGATTGTCTTGAAACTCTATAAAAATATACATAATTTATTTGTTAAGTGTAGGAATTAATTGCTTTTCAATTTGACACATAGTGTGTTCAGTATGACTGAAAGTGTGTGTTTCCATTTAAAAATGAAATTTTAGTTAAAAACATGTCTCACATAATTAAAACTAAGAAAAAATATCTCATTGTCTTAATACTTTATGAAAAAGATAATTGATTCATTTGTTATTATTAATCATCAACCTCACATCAATATGATATATAGTGTGGTTGATAAGACTCAAAGTGCATTTTTATTATTATACCAATAACATTTTAGCTAAAAACAAGCATCACATAGTCAAAACTAAGAAAACATTATTGGAATATCTAGATAATTTTAGATAATGATACATGATTCATTTTTGATGTGTAGGAATCAAACACACATCAGTTCAACAAATAGTGTGACCGATATAACTCAAAGTGTGTTGATTCAGTATAAAAGTAATAGTTTTCCCCCAATATGTGTCACATGTTAAAAAATAAGCAAAAATTATTAGATTATATTGATAATTTTAAAAAATTATATGCAATTCATTCATGGTTAGATTGAATGAAAGTGCATGTTTAAATTTTAAAATTTACATTTTAATATAAAACATTCATCACATACTAAAAAAATGAGAAAATACACTATTATTATCTTCATACTTTGTTAGAATTATCCATGATTCATTTAAAAGATTCATGAATTCACCTTATGTAAATTAGATGCACAGTGTGGCTGATATGAATAATAGTGTGTGTTTACATTAAAAAAAATGAAATTTTAGTCCAAAATGTACATCCTATTCTCAAAACTAAGAAAAAACACTAAGATTAACTAGATATTTTATAAAAAAAATTAATAGTTTATTTTTGATGTGTAGGAATTAACTGTACATCAATCTGATACACGGTGTGACCGATATGAATGAAAGTGAGAGTTTACATTTTAAATTGACATTTTAGTTCAAAAAATCTATCACATAGTTAAAAATTAGAAAAAACATTAGGATTTTCATGATAAATTATAAAAATGATTCATAATTTATTTTTTATGTGTATGAATCAACTATATTCCAATTCTACACATAATGTGAACAATATGACTCAAAGTGCATGTTTTTCATATAAAAGTGACTTTTTAGTTAAAAACAATCATCACAAAGTCAAAAACAATAAAACAAATAAAATTTTTATTCATACATTAGGAAACATTTCAATCATTAATTTTTGATGTGTAAGTATTTACCCCACATCAATTCAATAAAAAGCATGACCATTATCATTGAAACTATCCATTTTCAGTTTAAAAGTGAAATTTCAATAATTTTTTTTTTCTAAACACTCAAAACTAAGAAAATATTCTTATGTTTTACTAAAAAATTAGTTAGAATATCCATAATTTATTTGTATGTATAGAAATAAACTATAAATGAATTTGACACACAATGTGTCCATTTTGACCTAAAGTGCATGTTTTAATTGAAAAGTAATATTTTTTCCAAAACACACATTACAAACTCATAACTAAGAAAATTTTATCATAATTTCTTGGTAATTTAGGATAAAGATCAATAATCCATTTATGATGTGTAGAAATTATTCTCATGTTAATCTAACGCATAGTGTGGCCAATATGACTGAAAGTATGTCACATACTCAAAACAGATCAAACACACTGCGAGTGTCTTATTACATTGAAATATAATTTATTTATTTATCATGTTATAATTTTTATTTATGTATCATCATTTAAAATTTAGTTTTTTTATTTATTTATTTTTTATAAATACAATATTGTAACATAATTATATTTCATTTATTTCTTTTGTGTATCACAAGAATAAGCATTCTTTTTTATTAGAGGTATAATTTTATTTTGTTAAATATTGGGGAGGTGTATTTAAAAATTGGTAGTGTGTTAGGATCTATTGTAATAGAGTCCTGAGGATAGTTGAATACAGGGCCACCTGGCTTACTACTTATTAAATTGTTTTTGATTTTTTTGTAAAATGTAATATTTTTATTAAATCGTATGTATCAATGTAATTGTAATGTATTGAAATGTTAATTATTTAAATTTAAATTTAAATTTAATTTATTATTATGAAAATTTCATTAGAATTAAGTTGTAATTTAGTTATTGGGTTTTTGTAGTGTGATTTAAATATAGAAGTAGGCAGATGTATGCAATAGATTTTTTTAGTGCTAGAAGTAGCATATATAAATATATATTTTAAAAATCACTACCTCTTGAGCTATTAAAATCATAATTTTTCAGTGATAGAATTTTGATGATAAATTTATCATTTTTTGTTTTTAGCATTGATGGAGGAGTCCTTAATCAATATTTTTTTAGTATTATAATTTTACATTTTCCAAAGGAAATCAAAGCATTAGTCTTTTTTATCACTGATAAGAGAAATTTCTATCACTCATAAATGGTTTATTTATAGTAGTGTGTATTTAATAAATAAAAATAATTTAAAAATTCTTATGGAGGTAATTAAATTCATATAGAATCAAAAATACAATAAAAAACATATTACAAAATACACATTATTATAAATACATAATATTATAAATAAGAATGGTTATTACTTATCATTTTTAATTATAATATTTATGTTTCAATATATTATAATAATATATTATTAATTAAACAAGGATTAATAAGCATTTATCTTTACCAAGATATCTACTTAATAAATAAGAGATGAAGGCTATTATGGAGGGGTATATAGTCAAGTATAAACATCTTCAATAACATTATAAAGATACAAAGGTAAAACATCAGGGTAAATAATAAAAAATCAACCAAGAAAGTGTTTCTTTACCACATATTATGATAATTCATTTTATAATAATATTCATTTATGATAGATTTTAGAAGATTTTAGCTGGATAGATTCAACAATGTAGAGACATTCTCTCCACACCCGATTACGACTCCAAAGAATCAGTTTGGATTTGTGGTTGATATTGTTAAAAATATATTATTAATAATAAAAAATAATTAAGAATACATGATAATAGAGTACATAAAAAAATGAAGCATAATATTATAATTATAAATGGTAAATAATAATAAAAAATATGTTTACTCAAATTAATTTAAACTTTAATTAAAAATAATTAATTGAAAAAGGATAGATCCATGAGTTTGGATAACCAAACCCAAAATTACTTATAAAAATGAAATTAATATGTGAAAGGGAAATAAAATATATAAATAATACACAGAAAAATTCATCCAAAATCAAAAAAAATCCCACAGTAAGTAAAAAGCATATTTTAATAAAGTCCAAGAAGATCCCTTCAAGATAGATATTGGAAATCCCAATCCCAAATACTTGAAATCCAAACTAAGGATAAAAAAAACCTGAGACTTAATAAATAGTGACATAAAAAACCTGAACATTCAAATAAAAAATATCCATATTGCATATCTTCACCCATTGGTGTAACTCAAGAAAAAAATTCACCAGAATCATAACAATATAACTTAGCCTAATATTGAGCAACCATATTATGATGGATACTATGTACCCTTGAACGTAAATAAATGATCCTTATCACATATATTTAATAATATTATATGGATTATCCTAATCCCCATTTTCACTTTCAAGTTTGGTATTATCCATGATAGGGATGAAAGTTTCCATGTAGATGAAATATTTATCCACGACAAGCTTATTATCATTTTTTTCTATAGATGTTTTTTGATCAAGAGAGGTAAAAAATGAATCAAGTGTGGAAAATAAGTTAGATGTAGATACATAACTCTTTACCTTATTTAGAATTAGTGATCTCAGATAAGGAGTTCTTTTAATAGTTTCCTTTATCTTTTTAAGATAATCAGTAAAATAATCCCAGCATTTACCAGTAGAAATAGGAAATGAAACTTGCCAGATTAAGAGGGTATTGAGCCTGATGTTTTAGCTACCTTAGGGATAGGATGTTATACATTTATTTTAAAGGAAAATATTTATTGTCCTTAAAATATATATCTAGTTGAGGACTAGGAATAGATAGATTCATTGAAATCATTACCTTTTTTCTGGCATTGACAAATATAAAGATAGTAACTGAAGAGTCAAACTCCTTGTATAATGTATAATACACACTTACCATGAGATTTCCAAAATGTTTTCTCCCATAACATTGAGAATTAATTATATCATCACCCTATTTTATACTATATAAGTCATTAATAGTATCTTTAATTCCATTATAGACTTTCATTACATCCTTAGTCATGTATCTATCCTAAAACATACATAAATCTCCCAAATTGCTAGAGATTTTCCCTGGTATCTATACCTTCTTATGATAACGTTTTTTAAGATGTTACAAATCACTCAAAATTAATTTTTATCCTTAATTAATATAGAATTTAGTAACATAACCACATGATTTATAATGAAAGGATATCACTTTCTTAACTTAGTTTTCATAGGTGAAGAAGATTCCAACACAATTTTATCTTTTCCACCCCTATAAGTTATTTGTTTTTACTCCTTCTATAACTAATGACCAATAAATTCTTATGATTTAAGATCATAATCATTATAAATATATACATATAATTAACCGTTATCTCACATCTATATAACATTATCAAGAATACCCCTGAAGGAAACATCAGAATGGGGAATCTTTTTATTATTTTCTAAATCACCCTAATAACCTTTAAACCTACCCATATGGATGAGTATGTTATACTTATCATTAGGCCCCGCTAGCTCCCGAGTTGAATTTCTAGGAGCATGATCCTCTAAAACACTTATCTCTTTCACTTTGTCCTACTAGAGGTCCTCTAAATCTTCTAAATTCTCATTCTCATCACAATTAATCAACCCCTAAAAATATTCAGATACCTAATAAGACATTATATAAATCTACAAATGGAAGAAATATATAGAACAATTGGGATCCTACTTATAAACTTATCTCCCCACTAGATTATACTCATTAAAATCCACTTTTCTATAATCTATGAAGTATGATAATTCCCAGGTGAGATAGGATCATGGCCTAAGTGAGTACCATGTTGGTTCTCACCTAGAGAATTATGCGTATTATCCCATTTCATAGTAGAGATGAGACCCGTAAAATTAGGTACCCACATAAATCCCTCCTAGTGAATATCATCCAAGGTCTAAATGTTTTTTTAGAATATTTATAAGTCCATATATTTCTTTCAAATTTATTCACATAATTAATTCTCCAAACACAATTTGATTATACAATATCATCCCTATAATTAGAATTTAAATGCCCAATGATTCCACAAGAAGAAAAAAGGGGAAAAAATTACTACTAACACTAATTATGTCATCATCTTGTAGTGTACAAAAAACAACTCTATCAATAATAGGGTATCTAATATCAACTTTGACTAAAACCCTCATGAAGTGACTAAAACCAACCAACTAAATTGTAATTTCCATTTTGGCCAGAATTCCAATAGAGGAGGTAGTTTCATATAGAATTTATCGATACCATAAAACCCAATTTAGACCATGAATTATTTTCCAAACATTCACCCAAGTTTCTATATAACCATATAACTTAAAATTTTTGTACTATTCCTAAATTATTAAGGAGCATAGTTTCAAATTAACCGAAAAAACTACCCCAATCCCTCCCTTTTAAATCCTTTGATTGAAAAAGGATATAGAAAAATCCATGTTTAAGGGAAATAAACATCCAATTAGTGAATCCCCAAATAGAAGATAAATAAGAAACCAAATATTTTTCCTTTCATGACTTTACACATTTCTCTAAATAAATATAATTAATGATGTAGTGATTATAAAATAACATCACTATTTCCTGAAACATAAGCAGTGTAAACATTTTTTTAAATACACTATGAAACCATATCCTTATAAGAGGTGAAAAAATAACCTAAAATATCATAGATCTTTTAAAAACACTTGGATTCCATAATTTATTCTTGATAATAAACCAAAATTGAGAAATCATCCACAAAATCAGATTATAGAGAAGACCCTGCATACAAGAGCTCAAGATCCGAAGCACCGTCCATCAAAAACAAAATTTGAAATCATGAATACTAATAATAATAATATTATAATTATTAATTTAAATAATAATAAATAAAATATTTAATAAAATTGTTGTTCTAAATAAAAAATAAAAAAAAATAATTAATATAATTAATAATAAAATTAATAACCAATAATTCAATTGAGGATAATATTAATTAATTTCATTATATTATTAATAATTAAAATTTAATAATTTATAATATAATTAATATTTATAATCGAGATAACCAAAGGATCATGTAGTAATGTGAGAGGGTGGGGTGGGTGAATTAGGAGTGACCAACTTTTACCAAATTTTAATTACTCATGAAAACTTTTACTCCCTTTTGTATTTGAACCTTTGTTTCTAGTAAAGAAAAATAAATCTATTTATGTTTTTCCTAGAACATAATACCACATGAAATATAGGAAATAGAGTAATGAACATAACATAGTATTTTTACAAGGTTCAACCCCATCATGATAAACCTACTCCTTATTGTGATATGTTATTCACCCGAAGTCACAAATTTTATCATTAGTGACTAAATATAATTATAATTTGGATTAATAAGGAATTATCCTCCATAAACCATCTGAATGGTTTGATTTTACACAAAATTAAACCCTAGAAAATTTTTTATATCCACTTCCCAATGATAATCAATTATCTTCTATATAGGGACTTTATACTTCTTCTATAGTTTTCACAACATTTTTTATATAAGAACCACTAGTATTAAATGTTTCTCCTTCTAATTTTTTTAAGTTGAACAAAAATATTATTTTTATGTCACTTCATCAAAATAATTTTATCTCCTTCATAAATTGGGTCTTTAAATGAGTTTTGATGATCAATATAACCATATGAATCTCTGCCAATTTAAATAAAAGTTCTTGTGGATTTTTTCATAATATAATTGTTGGAATCTCACAACACATGTTCCAAATATGATATTAAAAACACAATATCCCCTCAATCATTAATATATTTAGTATTTGAGGATCTTTAATTCCATTGAATAAACAATAATACTTCAATCATGACAGCTTTCCCTTAAATCCCATTTTGTATTCTTTCTTTCTCACTATTTCCAAATTCTATAATACAGAGTATCATATGTCTTCTTTCTTCTTAAAATTCTAATTATGAATTGAATAACTAAAACTTATCAAACTAATCATTTTGGATTCTTTTTATTCCTTGATAATAATAATGTTAGTAATTTAAAACTTTTCATTGGGTTCTATTATCTTCTTATAAAAATATAGTTCTATATTTATTATTCTCTTTTAAATTCATAGATCACTAAAATACATCTTCTATATATTTGATATATAATTTTTTATTAATATTATTTTCGGATATCCAATCATATTTTCCAAAAATTTATCACATGGGTATGTTCCCACAATCATAAAATATTTTTTTCCTCAACCACTTGTCTCCACTGCATTTCTGAGAATACCATTTTTTATTTCTATCTCATATTCTCCTTGATAAGTAATTATTCCTTTTCATTCATCCATGATACTAAAAAATATTCCTCTCAATTTTTTTCCATAAATAACCATAGTTAATTAATTTATATTATTGTATGAAAATTAGATAACACAGAAACATTTTCAGTGAAACACTTTTTTTTATGGGTTAGGTACTTTTGAAAAACTAGTATAGGATTTAACTTGAATATTTAATTCTTAGATAACATGTCAACATGATTTTATTATTATTAGTTCAAAGATCCTCTTATCATCATCTAGATAGAATAAGTAATCCAATAGTGATATTTATTCCACTAAATTTTAGTTTCATTATTATCGAAGTAAAGTTCAAATAAATTATTCATCTTTGATCACTAATATTGATTTTAAAATTTCTATATTTGAAAATCATAATAAATAAAACAATGATGTGATCATTTTTTTTTATAATTTAGTCTTTTGTAAATCAGGTATTAAATAAAAAATTAATAATGAAATATTCTATTTTTATCTTTGAATAATAGGTCAAACATAATATGATATGATTTCTAGAATCATTTATTATAGAATTCCCTGATTTTAGATTTATTTATTTTCTAAGTATTTTCACTGGGTTTTATCCTATTCTATAGGGCATGTATCATATTCTATATCCATTCATATTGAATCAAAATTAATTTGTGATGTATAAATCAATGATGATAATTATGAGTTGCAATTCCTTATAATATTTCATTATGGAATCTCTTTAACTTTATAAAATTCATTTTTTCCTATATGTGAAAGTATATACATAAGATAAATAACTATCTCATATATCATAATAAATTTTATCCTTTTCTATATTCCTTATAATTTTAAAAAATTATCTTATGTATTCACCTTGAATTTCCTATATATCACATTATCTTATAAAATATATTATGCACCATCTTCCTTTTGAAAAATTATGTTACATATAATAATATTATGGAAAAATATATTATGTATCATCTATTTTTACCAAATCCAAAATGGGTTTTAACAAAAATCTTCCATATGAAATCAAGTTTCACAAACATAAACTCCTGTATAAAATTTCCATCGCTTATTTAGAGAATATATTACACATCACTATAATTTGTTTCATTTAATATCCTTTGATAATTATCATCATTTTGTTATAAAATATGTCACTTATCACCCTGAGAATATCATATATATATATCATGAAACTTAAATAATTTTCAATTTTATACTCTATTAAAATATGTTACATATAGTTTGAGTAACTAAAACTTTTTTAATTTTATATTCCTAGTCATAGAAAAATATATTACATTTGAATCCAAACATAGATAACATTTAAATTTCAACATTAAATTCTATAATTCCTTCAAATTAAATAAAACACTCCTAAAAACAAATAATATAATTATTAAACACTCTAAAAAATCATCCTAATTATATTGAATACTAAAAAAATAACTTTTAAGGCAATACTCCATAGATAGTCAACCACAACTTTTAATAATTTTTTTCGAAATTTCAAACCACTTTCAACATTTTATTTAATTAAATTTATTCAAAATATTCGACAACTTGTTTAATTGAAAAATATACTCACCCTAATATAAAATATTATACAAATATCTATTCAAAAGAATCAAAACTTTTAATTAATTCCCATGAATTATAGAAAACCAATCATCTGATTTAACAACTTCTCAATATTTTTTACCCATCAATGAATGTGAGGTATAAAATTTTATTCATTGGTTGGATTATTGATTTATCACCCAATTTCAACATACATTTACATTACTTTATAAAAATATGTTGATAATAAACACAATATCATCCTCATTAATCCCTTTGGGTTCTTCAATCACTCCCTTGGGATTTTTTGTCAATACACAATCTACTTCATGAAAAAGTATATGGATATTATTCTCCAACCATTTTAACTTCTCTAACTTATTTATAATAAATATAAAGATCATTATTTAAGGGGAAATCCTATTTATCACGTCTGTTTCCTTGATTTAAAAAATCACCCTATCCCCTTTTGTTCTCCTCCTTTCTTTAATATCCCTCTTATTGAGAGAATCCATCAATTTCCCATGAGTGCAGGGTAGAACCATAATTTTTTTGTAATGTAGCATTAATTAATATTTTTTAAGTCTATTCAAGACACTATTAGTTTCAAAAAATGAATGATCAATTTAGACAAAAAAGTTATCCATATATGTTCCAAAATGTGTGATCAACTCTGAATCCATTTCTTAAGGTTTGTACACTTTATTTAAAACAATTTATGAACCTCTACCCAACTTAAAAAACATATATAAAAAATTCAAGTTAAATTTGATTTTTATACCCTTTTTAGTTTTACTATCACCCCTCCTCAGTAACCAAATTTATCATAAACCAAAATAGAATGGAAAAGGTGATTATCATATATCACTATTTAATTTTTTTCAAGAATATATATTTTAACTGTGATATTTAAAAACTCTCAAAGCAAAATTTTTATATCTCCCTCTTAAGGGATTTTATTCAATTTTATTTATAATTTTTGATTTTATTTAGAAATAGTATTTTAGAATTTGTGATATAGTTGAATTACGATATTTATTGAGATATTGAAAGTGATTTGTTTTAAAGAGAAAACTTGATAGTAGTTGAAGTATTCAATGATGGAAAAATATTTAAAATCTATTATATTTTTTCTTTTCTATTATTTAACTTCAATTTTATATATAATGTAACACAAATAGCCAATAATAAAAAAATTCGAGTCTCTATTAGCTCTTTTATAAGAGAAATAGTGCTATGAAATATTAACACACAAACTCATTTAAATTATACTTTATCATATCTATAACTCTTAATTATAGCCCCAAACATGATTTTATAACTCTAAGAATCTTTGGGAAGTGAGGATTTATATTCCTATTAATATTTCTTTATTTTTGGAATATGATTCACTACTTTTTAAAGTAATGAAAATTCACTCTTTTCAGCTTTTACACTTTATTGTCCAATTACAACTAGACTAGCCAAATTTCTAAACATTATTTTGGAGATGATCATCTTTATTCATGTGTGTAAAATCCTTTTTGATTATTTCACTTTTAGAATTAAAAGATACTAGTTCTTTATCTTTATTTATCAATATTGTTTTTTATTTTTGAAACCGTTTCATGCACTTAGTATATATATTTTTAGATAATTTTTACCTTCCATAACATTATTCAATAAATGTTGAGTTTATTTTTTTTAGAAAATAATAAAATTCTTTATTAGGTATTTCTTTCACAAAACTAATCCTCATAATCATCTCATGGATTTATTCTCTTTTAGATTTCATTTTTCTTACTTTAGTTTTAATAATCATTTCTAGCATAAAATTATCTAAAATGTGGAGTTTTCTACACTAATGTATTAATAATATCTTTTTATGAGACATCCTTTATAGAACCCCACTTGGGTTTTGCTAACATAACATTATTATTTTGTTTCTATACCAAATAAGACTTATGTTCATTTATTTTTCTATCATATATTGTGACTGAAAATTAATTTTTTATTTTAACAACACTTTTTAAAGGAAAAGTGAGAAACCGTGGAACAAAATACAACCATCAGAAACCAAAATAAAAAACAAGTCCAGAACAAACCACCAAGTCAGCCCCACCCTAGCAAATAAAACCTAACCCCAATCCTTCAACAAAACACGACTCTTCAAAAAACAGTCCCGTGCAGAATTGCACGGGCACATAACCGATGGCAAAGCCATACACTCTCAAGCATCCAGATCCAAAAGGCCAGTGTTGGTGAAGTCTTCGTGATCTGATCCCCATCTGGAGTGATCCCAAGTAGAATGATAGAAAATAAACAACACATCCAAACAAACAACACGAAGATCCAAACGCAGCAAGGAATTCCCAAACATTCCTTTAATCCAACTACCCTACCACCAACTTAAACAATGTGATTGAAGGAAAACTGGACCTCACCTGAGACGGTATCCCTGAATAATTTTCATGCTAAGGATGAAACCTGCATATCGGGTACCTCCATCAACATCCTGTCAAACCCATACGACAGCTGATCCCAGACCTGGATATATTCCTCAACACTGATCTTCCCTTTGTTGAAACCTCTAACCAGGATTAGGTCCTGTTTATCGATCCATGCATATTGATCCTCATTGAGCGACACTTCTAGATACCTTTCTATCATCTTAGCCACTTCTTCCTATGATGCATTGATTAACAGGACCTTTTCCGTCCCTTCCTCTTCAGAGTTTAGTAGCAGAACCAAAGGATCACCCTGCTCGCTAACCTTCTGGTGGATTTGGGTCCCCGAAACCATCCTCTTCGCAGTTTCCTTCTTTGCCGAATGAGTCTACAAAGGAGGAGGTAGTGAGGAATAGTCCTTCCTCCCCCTCCTCCTTATGAGGACCCTGTTGATCTTAGGGTTGGGCTCATCATCAGCCGAGTGCCCGTGAAAGATCCGCTTTGTCATCTCCACGCCAGGCCATGCTCCCTCTCCTGGAGCATTAGGCTCCAAACTCACATCAGCTTCTGAGAGGCTATCAAACCTGTTGCATAGAAGAACTGGGTTTTGAATAAGTGTTGGGCCACCTTTCTTCCCACTGGGTGGATCTGCTTCCACCAATTCCATCCCCTTCCTCCCCTTCTCCACATCCTCGCTGCCCGACCTTGTCTCCTCATCTGCTAAAACTATCATATCCTCCTTCTCTTCCTTCTCTTCATCCATCTTATGATCCCTATTTCATCTATCCAAATGATCATCCTTCAGAGGTCCAGATAGATCCTTACATAGTCTAGAGAACACCTCCGACACCAGTGGGTTGCTTTGGGTCGATCCCTTCCCCATCCGATCATCACCAAACTTCTCCTTAGACACTGCACTACAAAACATTGGACGAACTACTTCCTCCTCAGTTTGTGACCATTGCGGCCCCTGTTCTCTCCCAACTACACTGTTAAACAAATGGGCTGAACCATTCTTCTCCCCTCCAACTGCAGTCTTGCCTTTACCATCCTCCTCCATCCCTCCCTTGTCTTGAGAACCTTGTTGGCAAGCTTCCAGTGTATGACCCGGTTTGTTGCAAACAGAGCAGAAATCTCTGCACTTCCCCTACCCTTCACTCTTGCTGATACCTGATTGTAGGCATCTTTAGGATGACTCACGTGGTTGCAAGAACCAAAAAAATCGGTCTAGTTTTCATACACCACTCGCTTTTTTACATCAGTATTCTTCACCGATTGAAACCTAGGCGAAATCAAACGGAGGTCTGGATGGATCCACTTCCACACAGACCCATGGATTTACCGGATGGAAAACAACCTCTATTCGACTATCGGAACATAAAAATCTACCGACTAAGTTTCCAATCATCATTATAATTGAAGGATTTTGAAACGGTAAAGGTAGGTTTGAGAAACTTACCCAAACCGCCCTGGACAGAGGATCACGGTTCATGTGGAAATAAAATGACCACCTAAAAAGGAAAAAAATAAAAACCATCACAGCTCTGGGGTGCACTCGACCAGGCTCGGATGAGGTCCTCCTCACAAGAAAAACGAATCATAATGTGCTGATTATCGAGAAACCCCACGGTCTCCCTATCTTGAAGATACCATTTGCGAAAAATGAACCTGTCGAAGGAGTCAACCGAGGGCCTCCTTTGCCTGAACCGAGCCACTAGGGTAAGATTCAGAAGAGTAGTAGATTTTGCGGACTCCAATGAAGAAATCAGATGATTTGGATGGCCGTCAACGAGATACACTACTTTAGGGCTAAGCGAAACCTTCAGAAATGGGGGAAAAAAATTGAGGTTGGAGAAAGGCCGGGAAGCGGGCTCTAAATCCCTGCCCGACGATGGAGGTCCCTCATCCGCCGGGGGATGAGGGACCACCATGGTAGCCGCCATCGTCAATGTGTGACGATGACCATCTGAAGGAGCCCGAGGTCGCCCACCTCACTCATTTCAAACCATCACATTCAACAATTCACATGCCTATCATATATTGGGGTATATTCTTTATAGTAACGTATGTTTTGTGCATCATTGGCACATACCTACACTCTTCATAACTATGACCAATTTTTTAACATGTCAAATAAAAATTTTCAAGGAAATCAAATCTATTTTTATATAAAATACTCAATTTATTTTATGCAATTAACTTTTGTACAATAGAATTATTATTTACTTAAACTATGATGCCCCTATATTGTAGCCTTATATAAATTTCTCAAGATGAAATCTTGTGCCAAAATTCAATATCCTTTTTCCCGAACCTCCAAAAACACCAGTAATATCCAAAAAATTGCTTTTATTTATAATTAAGGGTAGTATATCTGAATTCAATACCTTACAATTTTTGGGTATAAACTCCATTATTTCTAGATTTCCTAGGGAAGATTCTATTCTGGTATATGATTACTTCCACCCTTGACACATAGGTGTGTTTATCATGACTTTTATTCATCCATATTTGTATAGATTATATTTTTGAATTTGTACTTGAAGACTAAACTACATTAGTATAAGAATATTTATTATGATAATGAGTGACCTTCTTCCAAGATATTATTATGGGTTGATCAAGAAATGATTTCAGGAACTTAGTTCCACAAGTATAAGTCATTTTTAATGTAAGAACATTTTCATAAACATTTATGGCATCATTTATTATTTATATTGTGAATATTTTTCATGGGTTCTTTCTAGATTTATCATCTTTACACCCAGATCAAGACATTTGATATTAGAAATACAATTCTAGTATTTAAGTGATTTCACCCTATCTTCACATTGCCTAGTCAACTTCTTCCTTAGACAGTCAAGAACCTATCTTACTTTTAATAATTAATTATCAAGCTCTTTTATTTTTGTTTCCTTGACATCCAACTATGGATCCATGACATTAACAGAGACAATATGTCATTTTTATAGTTCATGGATAAATTTCATAAAAACATTCTCAAACAAAAATTCCCCAAAAATATTCCTTTTTAATTCTTCATAATCTATAGGAAATATTTTATTTCAAATTAAGATATAGTTTTCCTTAGTTTCCATTTGTGATCATGTTTTATTTACTTTCATTTTTAACCAATTAATTTTCCATTACATCAGCTTATAACTATAACTGTGATTTTTTATCAACTAGTCCATTGATAAATGAAAATATATGTTCAATAAAATTAAAAAGGAACTTTATTTAAATTCTAATTTACTTATAAATAAAAATAACAGAGTGATTCATTAACTAAATATTCATCACAAACATAACTTGATTTATTAAAGGAATCATTTTAAAAAGAACCATTAAAATAATTACCACTTTTATTATCTCTAGGAACTAGTTAATCCAATTCTACTTATGAATTTTTCTTCAAATTATTTTTCCTTATTTTATTATATTTATTTATATTCATATATTAACCCTTAAATTTTGTAACAGAAAAATGAAAATATAATTTTACGTCTGAGGGTCTTTTGAAAACTCTTCAAATATGTAATTTATAAAAGTTTCATAAAAACACATAGAAAATAAAATTTAGATCAAACTGAAGAGAACCGTGTGAACTTATACCAATAATTATTCCCAAAGGAGTAGGTAGTAACCTGGGGGGGGGGGGTGGGGTGGGTGGGTGAATTTAATGTGATAAAACTTTACTAAATTTCAATTTCTCTTGTAAATGTTTACCACTTTTGTATTTGAACCACTAATATTGGTCAAGACAAATGGATTTTTTAATGTTTTCATTATCACTCAAAAACCATATGCAATGTGTGAAATAAATTAAAGATAGAAACATGATATTTTTACAAAATTTTTTCCATCACGATAAACATACTCTTTATTGTGATCAATTATTAAACCATGTCATATATTGTATCACTAGTATATACAAGTTATAAAAACATGGGTTTATAAGGTATCATCATCTAATAAACACCTAAACTATTTAATTTTTATTTATTTTAAACCTCATGGTAGGTTCTTTATACACTTCCCTAGGACAAACAACTATCTTCTTGATATGGTCTTCATACTTCTTCCCACAATCTTCACAAAATTGTTTATACTGGAACCACATGTATTTAATGGTTCTATATCTAAACAATTTTGAATATGATTAACAATATTATCATGATTAAACAATATCAACATAATCTGATATCCTTCCTTATTAGATTCTTTAAATTCCTATAAATGATTAGTATAGTTGTATAAAACTCAGTATTTTCAATCAATATTTCTTCAGTAATTTTTTTAGAATATGATCTCTATCCTCTCTCAACACTTGATCCAACTATGATCTTTGAAACCTAATAACTACTCAATTTTCACCCAAATCAGTCTTCAAGGATAAAAACATTCGATGAATAAAAAGCAATACTCTAAACACATAATAAATTCTCAAATCTTCTTCATATTTATTTATTTCTCACTAATTAAAACTTATAAAATACATAGTATAAGGTTTTATTCTTTTTAATATTTAATTTATTCTTATGATTGGACTAACTAAAATCAATTATTATAACCAGGATGGATTATTTTTCTTCTATGATAACACGAAGGTTCTTAATCTATAGCTCTATAAAAGGTTCTATAATCTTCCCACAAAGATATCTTTTTCAATTTCATCATCTATTTTATATTATTAGATCACTAGAATATATTTCATTTATATTTGATCTAAGAAATTCTGGAGTAATCCAAGTGTATTGATTCCATATTTTTTTTTTCAACTTCATGATGTGGGTGTGTTCTAATGATCACATAGTATTCCATTTTCTTCAACCACTTGTCTCAATTACACTTATAGGAATACCCTTTTCTCTTTTATTTATAATTTTGTTCTAGATTTTTGATGTTTTTGTTTACTTCATCTATGAAAAATGATATGTTTATTCTAAAATTTATTCTATAAATAAAAATTGGTAATCAAACCCTATTATTTTATTAAAATACTATATTAAAAATGCTATTATGGCATGAGAATCTTATTCATAACATGAGAGATTCTAAAAAAAGTACATGCTTTAGTTTGAATCATTAATTTTCAGATATCATCTCATCATAGTCTTCTTCTTATGAGTCTTACTATCTACTTCTCAATAATCCATCTAGAATGAAAAAACCCTTGTGATATTTAATATATCAATTTTCAGTTCCAACATCGTCAGAATTAAGTTTTACTGATTTCTTCAGCTTTTATAAAAAATAATGATTTTCAAATTTCCATATTTGAAAATCAAATATTAACGAAACATCAATCTCCTCATTTGTGTACTATTTAAATCATCTATAAATCATCTCTTGAATCTTAAATTATAAAATTATATTAAAATTTTTATATTTGTATAACACTTCAACATCATTTTATATGATCTCCAAAATCCTTTATTCTAGAATTTTTCTATTTAAGTTTTATTTAATTTCTTAATATTTCATATTTCTTTGATCTTCTTATACACTATTATTGAATCATATTCCACATTCATTTATCATTTATAATGATTATTTTTTGATTTTTAAAACAATGAGGATCAACTCTAGTATCTATGGTTTTATTTCTTTATAATATTTCATTCTATAATCTCTTCCTCTTCTGAAATTTCATTTTTCCCCAAGTGAAAGTTGATATGAAAAATAAATAACTATATAATGTATCAAGGATATTTATATACTACTTTATATTTCAAAAACCACTATAAAATTATCCTATATATTTTATATTCCTTTTTCACATTTTTCATTATATGAGAAAATAAATTATATAACATCTTCATCTAGGAGAAATGTGCTACATATTATATATTTTTGGGAGAATATATTAAATATCATTTTAATTTTCCAAATTATTAAAGGGATTCAATAAAAAATTATATATATTATACTCATAACATGCCTTTTTAAGTTTTAGTGATTATCATGATAATATATTACAAATCATTGAAATATGTTACATATAAAATCTTTTGCTAATTTTTATTACTACTTGGGAAAATATGTCACATATCATTATGAGAATATCCTTCATATACAAGGAACCTTAAATAATTATGCATTTTATACTCCAAAAACTATGTTATGTACAAATTGTTATGAGTGGGTTCCCTAGACTTAAATCCTTTACATACTTTGATTAACATTACATGCATACAATTTGAAATATACATTTTTTTTATTTTTACAATAATAGTGTTGATAAATATAAATAAAATATTTATAATGTAATGTATTTAATTTAGTTATCATTTAAAAAGGTTATAATAGTTTCCATCTAAAATGGGAACCTATAGTTTTTTGGAAAATAATATTAAATATATGTCATATGGTTTAGATACATCATTCTTATGGGACAAAGATGATTTATGACTATCAGGTGATAGTGATGCATTTTTGGTGATGCATATGTTTTGAGACTTCTTCTCATGGTGTTTTCACTTAGAGGTCTCATATAGATGATGTCATATGGACTGAACTTCCAATAGGAACACCACATGTTTCAAGTGTCATTGGTTGTTACTATCCAAAAACATGTTTATTGTCTCTCAACCTGAGACTATTATCAATGTGTACCATTTGATCATATTTTTTTATGTAAGGAAAAACCATGATATTAAAGTCATGAAAAGGTAGCTTGTGTTAGGTGTATCATTTATGTTATCGCATTGGTTGAATGATAAAGAAATAATTTTATACTTTTGACTTGTGGGAGATATATCATGTGGGCCTAGGTAACCAGGATGGAAATAAATTCATTAAATCCATGTCCATGGTAAAAAAATTTATGTTTTTTAGATAAGGTCATGAAATATATAAATCATACAAATGATGATGAAATATGAGTATATCCTTCTTTATGGGATATAACGATACAAAGAGATTATATTTCAAATAACATGTTTATAGGATACATGCACAACTATGATATTATATATATCCTTAGGGACCTTGATGGGTTTCTATACTCCACTATTGGACTATGAATTGGACTCACTACTATCAAGATAAGGACCTAGAGGGTCACACACTATGTATATCCATATATTCTACCTATTTATATTAATAAGAGTTTATGATGAAGTGGTCCCCATGTGCGGGGGATGATAAATGTCTGAGACTGAATGATTATAAGTAAAAATAATTCAATTTTATTATTTGAGTTTAGAATAATTATGATTGAATTTATATCTCATGGTATTCACAAGTTGTTTTTATCATAAAAGTGAATAAGAGAAAATATAATTTTTCAAACGAATGCAAAACATTCACGGTTTGTTAGATTATTTGGACAAAATTCAGGCCGAGTTATGTGATTTGAGTTGAGAGGTGGCGAAAACCTAACGGTTGATGTGTATGGGAGGTTTAAGAAATAAAATTTGAGTCAGCTATCGAGTCATGTAAGTTTCCTCCTATCTCGAATAATATATTATTCACTCGATAGAATGAACAATAGTTTAGAGCTCATGATTATTTCATTATTTATTTATCGTATGCATGGTTAATTATTTTTTGAATGCAAGTTTATTATTCATGATAATACCATATAATAATAAATAGTCATGTATTGATAAAATGTACTTGTTTGGTGAATTTTTTCTATTTAAATCATGGTGAAGTTATGAGTGCAATCACATATAAAAAGAGTGTTAAATATAAAAATATTTTATTTTCAAAGAAAAATTAATAAATACCTCAAAGAAAATATTATTTCATTAAATACCATCCATTTATTGAATGTTAACACAACCAATTGTTTAAGGTTCTCACCAACCCTTATTGAGGGTTCCTCTTACTACCAATGATTTCTTATGTGTGTGGTGGGTTGAATTAACTAACATTGGTAGAAAAATAGTATCCATAGCTTGCTTGATGAAATATTAGAGGATAATAGTTAAGAAATGAAATATATTTCTTTATGGGAGATGAGAATCCACTCAACAGATCAAGGAAATATGAGTTAATGTGGTCGGTCTATAAAAAAAATTATAATCTTGTAGTAGTGGTGATTTAATTGATCTGGATATGAAGATTGGTTTAAGGATCATTTCCACTAGAATATCCATCTGATTGAGTATTCTCAATGTAGTAGTTGATGGATACTTGGTTTCGATAAAATTTCTAGGGAAATTAAAAATTAAAAATTTAAAGATGTCTATTGGTAATCAAGATAAAGTACTATTCTATTAAATTACTTATTTTTGATCAAATAAAAACCACCACCAATATAATTTCATCATGATCTGTAATGGATAAAGAAAATATATTGATACGACATAACTTCTAGGAGTGGTATAGACGATTACGAATAATACCAAATTAAGTGAGAAAGATGTTTGTGATGAAATGCCCACTTCCCATTGAGCACCATCATATATCAAAAAAAGATGATAAATGTAAATACAAGAATCATATGGATGATGCACGAGATAGTCAGTCTTTCATATTGTCATCAATATACTATGATCTATATAAAATTAATGAGGACAATGATTCTTTATGAATACTATCTTATCTCTAAGAGTTATATTATGAGATAACTAAAAAAGATATGAAATATATAGTTCATTATATAGATTTATTTTAGAAGAATTTAATCAATCATAATTCCATGTACATAAAATTATTATGTACATTGAGATACTGGAGTTCCTTGGGTTCAAACTGAACCAAGAACTAGTAACTAATCTCATTGTTCCCTATTTAACACATAAATTGTTAACTTTAATTATTAATTATAATATTAATAACATGAATAAGTAACTCTCAAATTTTTTAGATTTAGTTCTCCAAGAAGATAAGAATGTGATGAATTCTAACTCTTTAGTTCTTATGGTGAAAAAAATGAATAAAGGCATGAAAAATGGGTCAAAGGATATGTCCCAATCAAAGAAACTGATTCACCACCCTGTTAAGAAGATAAAGATAAAAAGGGAGATAAATTTGAAGGAGTAAATATAATTTGTATGTGGAAAGAAAGTCAATTGGAAGAATAATTTTACAACAGGGAATAAAAATCAATGTAAATCTTCCACTTTAGGTATATTTTTCATTGAAAACAATATGACTATATTTATAAGTTGGTTATTGGATACTTCATGTGGACCATAAATTTTTATTCAAATACACAAACTATGTAGATTCAAGATGATTGAAAATGGTGAAGTTGTTCTCCAAGAATAAAATAGTGTATGTTTGGAAGCATTAGAAGAGAGATATTATCATCTTAATTTTACTATTAAATTGTTATTATACTTAATATTTTTTATTATGTACTATATTTATAAAAAAATGTGATGCCAATGTCATGTTTATGCACTATGAGATTTTATTTCATGTTTGGCAATAAATTTTGTTTTATGTATAAGGACAAAATATATTACGGTATGTGACATCATAATGATGGATTATATATTCTTGAACTGAAAATACAGTTAAATAAATCATTAAAAAATCAAACGAGAATTAGTCATATCATACCCACATATGGTACTTTAGTCTAGGTTATGTAAATGAGAGTAATTTAAAAAAACTACACCAAGAAGGGTATTTAGACTCCATTTATTTAAAACCCATGGATTTATGCCATACTTGTTTACTAAGTAAGATGACCAAATCAATTTTTAGTAGGAAAGGAGAAAGATCCAAATAACCCTTAGAATTTGTTTATAAAAATTCATGTGGTCCATTTACATTAGAGGTAGGGGTTTCTTTTCTTACTTCATTGGTTTTACCAATGAATATAGTAGATATGAATATATCTACATTATGAGGTATAAGTTAGATTCTTTTAGAATGTTTAAGGAATATCAGAATGAAGTAGAAAAATGGCTTAGTAATAAGATTAAGAAACTCTACTCAGAAAATGTTAGATAATATATTAACCAAGTTTTAATCGATCATTTAAAGGGGTATGAGATAGTTTCACAATATACACCCCCTTATACACATAAGTGGAATGGTGTTAGTAAAAGGATGAATCATACCCTTCCTGACATTATTAGATTGATGATGTGTTATACAACTCTACCTTTTTCCTTTGGGGGATATACACTGAAGATTGTGGCATATATACTAAATTGATTACTAACAAAAGTGGCTTATGGGATTCCATATGAGTTGTGGTATATAAAGAAATCCATTCTATCTCACATATATGTATGGGGATGCGAGGATTTTTTCATGACTATACCCAATGAAAAATTATCTTCTCGAATCATAAAGTATATTTTTATAGGTTATCATAAAAAGACCAATGGATACTTATTATATAATAGTTTATATTGAAATGTGATCACATCCGGACATAAAAAATTTCACAAAAAGGAACATATATCCAATATAAATAGTGGGAGTAATATTGAATTTTATGATGTTAATGCTCCTAATGAACAAGAGTTGGCATGGGAATAGACTCCATAGGAGATAGTGGGAGAGGATTGAGTACTCAAGACTCAAGTACTGTATATATATAATATAGATATTAGAGAACAAAAAATATATGTTTTTATTATCATAGATGTAGGTGAAACATTACTCCTTCTGGATAATGAACCTATAACCTATAAGGAAGTAATATATGAAAATGATACTACCAAATTTCAAGAATCCATAAATTTTGAGATGGATTCCATGTACCAAAATAAAGTTTGGATTTTGGTAAACCCACTAACTGATGAAACTTCTATTGGGTGTAAAAGGTTGTTCCAAAAAATAATATGGTCATGGATGGACAAGTGAATACATATAAATCATGATTAGTCCTGAAGGGTTTTAGTAAATGTCAAGGCATAAAATATAATGAAACCTTCTCACCAATTTTAGTGTTGAAATCTATAACGAACTAGATTTTTATAAAAGTGTGTCTCATTTAATTTTCGGTTTAGTTTTTTATTTTACCTTAGTAAATGTGGATTATGGTATAAGGAAGGTTTCAGGAGCGTCTGAGGCTTGTTTAGAGCTTATAGTTCAAAAAAATAGAGAAACAGAATGGGTTACATAACTAGTTCTAACCATGAGACTCAACCATGAAAGGTAACTAGTACACATGAGTGGTTTCATAGTTTTTCTCGAACCAAATGAGAGAATCCATGCATGACCGTGTAGAAATGTAGATATATGTGGAAGAGGGTTTTCACACGACTTTAACACAGTTAGGAAAAATGTGTGCATAGCTAGTGCGAGTGGGGTTCTTAGGAAATGGATGGAGAAAAGTTTGGATAACTTTGTGACCAAACCATGGGACCCAGTGTTTAGGGTGGAATTACAGTTTCAGCAACAATATGTTTTTAATATATTTTCCTTCTTCCTCCCTTCATTTCCAGTAGAAAACACTCAAATTCCTCTCCCGCAAGCTTTCACTTCTCCTCAACTAGGTATTGAGATAACTCATCCATCTTATCTCCATTTGGAATGACACCAGTCATGTTGGATCTGTAATGGTAATATTACTAATCCTATTTCTTCCTATCATAGTTTATCTTCCCATATCTTGTTTTATTTAGGTGTGAGATAACATTCCTTATTTTCATGGCATTGCTATGTTTCCCCATTTTCTTCCAATCTTATTCAATCAAAGGATGATACCTGATGAGTGGTCATCTACATACCTAAGGTAGAGTTTCTATCTATCACTCCCAAAATTTTAAGTGTTTTCATAGTATTTTTCTATAGTTCCACATGCAATACTTTCCCACACATTTCCTAAATTGGGTTAAACCTCTTTAATTAATTATTCATGTCAAATTACTCCTATAGATCATGTTAAAGGATTATAGGATTCTAACCTTATTGATTTCTACCCCTTTGGGTGTTCTAAAGAAAATTACCTCCTTTTATATAAATGTTAAAATGACCAAACACCTTCTATATGTTTAAATTGACATATAAAATGGAATTTACCTCCTTTATATAATTTCTTAATAGACTAAAGACCTGTCTAAGTATTCATTTTGACTTGTAATTTTATTTTATTTGATTTTTCAATTGAATGGATAAATTGAATTAAATTAATGTGGGTGGAAAATCAATGTCACATGAAATATATTTATAAAAATGAATAATATAGATTGGTCACCCTTGATTAATTGTTCTAAATTATTAAAAAATTTAAGAGGTAAAACTTCTTTATTATTATTATTATTATTATGATATGGTTATAGGATGTTGAATAATGGTTAATGGATTCTATTGAGAATGGTGTTTCATGATGGGTAGGAGATCAAAGACCATTATCCTATTATTTGAGAGATGGGAATGATGTTCCATGTTCCTTTTTATTGGGTATTCAACATGATGAATCACCCCACCATCTCAAGTGATCAACATGAAGCCTTAAATTCACATGAGATCAGAGCTTGTACCCGTACCAGAGACATTGGCTCGTCAGACTAGTTATGGATGTCTGAGTTACTCCCTTGGTCCAACTAGCACCTTGTATCCATGTATATGTCTCTAAATGTCCTCATATATAATGATCATATAACTATATAAATATTATATATATATATGATTATATATATATTGTTACTAATTAGACTCATTCTACCCTATTCCAAAGTAGGTAGATCCTGCTAGGTGTCCTATAAGAACCTAATTCTGATAGAATTTATTCCTCAACATTATTTATTCATCATTTATATCTACACACTGCTATGCTATTTAAAATATCTAGATTACTATAGATACTGTTGCTGGTGGCCTACTGAGTTTATCTCAAACCCTTCTCAGGACACCTTTGGTAGTCAAGTATACCTCATGTATGCAAGTAAGGATAAGAGAAAACACCCTATTATGGATTCATGGTCTGTTATCTCATAGCTTAGATCACGGGAGCATATGACTGAGTATATGATCATGATTATAGTGGATACGTCTTTTGAAATTTTGGTATTTTTGTGTAGAATATTGTATATGCCTATACTAGGTACCCACAATTTCCCCTTTTTGTATATCATAATTCCAAGACATCGTCATATATATGACTCAACCTCATTCTTTTGATTACTATTATAGTTTCTTGATTATTTATGCTTCCACAATTTATTATTTTATTGTTTTTGCTGTGCCATATAATTTATTATGCTTATATTGTTGTATTGTTATTTATTAGATTAGTTTTTCCACTCTGATATGAGGGTATAGTCTCCCCACTATACCACCTTTGAACCTAACTACTATTCGTCAGCCTCTAGCATATGGGGAGGCATGGTTGAGGCTATGTGTCCAATTGGTCCATGACACCATTTTATAGGCTTTCGGGTTAGGACCTTATAAAGTTGTATCAAAGCATATTTTTTCCATTTTTATTACTATTTGGGTGTTATAAAGGAGTATAAGATGTAATAGAATTTGATAATGAGCCCATTCCTAGGAGTTGCTAACCCACATACAGGGGAAACTGAAATTACCTTGGAAGGGTTTTTGCTATTATTGAAACACACCTGTTACATTTGATACGAAATCATCGTCGAGTGACACACATGTTTTATGACTTTATTTGTATTGATATTATTTTACCTGTTATTCATTACTTATAATTTTCCTAGTAAGTAAAGTAATAAACTTATCTTTCATCATTATAGGCAAATTAGGACTAATATTCCAGGAATTTATCCATGCCACATTTGTGTTCATTTCCCAACTGCATATAGTTTAGTGCATTGTTTTTTATAAACTGAAATGTGCTAAAATTTATTGATAGGATAATATTATTGGAATATTAAAGTTATTAAATCCATATAAATAGTTTTTTCCTACTTATATTCGAGATAAATCCTTAATTTGTCAATTATAACAGCTTATGAGTTCTGGACCTACTAGTTCCATGGACCACAACAATGTTAGTTTATTGGGTTACTTGAATGAAAACGGTGATTTATGAAGTGATAATATATAAATCATAAAGGTTATTCATGTAATCAAATAATTTATTATGACATGTTATATCCTAATACCAAATGTGAAGGTCAGGTTGCAGTTAAATGACATATCAAATTCAATTTATAAGGAGTATGAATTTTATAAATTAATAATGGTGACACATCTAACTATTCCATGTTGTATATATAATTATACAAAAATCACAAACTCAATAAAATGAAATATTTTAAATCAAATGGTTACCACTAAGTAGGATTAAAAACAAAAATTAAAGGGTGTTTTATGCTATAACTTTCAATTGACACTCCATATACCGGAACCCTGCTCATGTGATGTGAGACCTAGACCCAAACCCAACCTTAGTAGTGGGTTGTTGCGGTACCTATTACAATTATTACGGCCTGTTATGAATTTCTATTTTCACCTAGATATGTATTTTGGCGAAGGTAGTGATGTGTGACCTTTTATATAGGAAGGATATTTACCTATCCTATTATGTATCTGTAACCTTTTCAACTGCATTTTTTTCTAAAGTGTGCATTTGGAATTAAAAACTCATGCCACCATGACAGTCTGATGTTGTATAATAAGAAGGTGTTGATGACCATGCACCAAAGGTGGTGGGCCTTGATATGCCAGTGATACCTCCAATAGTGGATCCTATATCACCAACTATTATTCATGATATGGGAAGTGAGACCCCATTTCGAGATGGTTTCTTTCACAGGATTCAGTCTATATAGAGTGTTTCTTGACCAACCTTGACTATGGTAGGGTTGACTCAGGAATTCCAATGGCAACATCCTCCTACATTTTTAACGATGGTGGACCACATACTACCGAGTCATGGTTTGAGGATGTGATTTCTATATTCGATCATCTAGATATGCCTCTATAGTGGAGGATCAAGATCACTACCTATATGTTACATGATTCTTCTAATAGATAGTGGGATTTCTTTACCCAGGTATACCTATATCGAGAAATATCTAGAAGTATTTACATATGGTATTGTATGATTACTTCTTTCCACATACATTGAGGGCTGACCGGGGTAGATAGTTCACAAACTTGTATTAGGGAGACATGTTTATCACAGATTATTTTTCTCACTTTACTAAGTTGTAGAACTTCGTACCAACCTTATCCAGTGATGATCTTATGACTATGAGGTGATCTAAGTATGGGATAGTGTAATCCATATGATCATAGGTTACTGTCTTCTAATTTTCCACTGATTTAGAAATAGTCAACCAGGACCCCATTATCAAGAGAAATATAGGGGAAGATGATTGTGGGAACCAAGGCGGTTCAGTACCTAGACCTGATAGTATTTTGTATAATAGATAGAAGTGGAATTTGAGTTTTTTATAGGTTTAGAAGTAGTCAAATAGGTCTTATTAAAATCTTACTTATATGTCACCAGTTCATGAAGCCGGGACACATAAAACCCCAGTGTTTGTGAGATATAATGGAATACAAAGGATGCAGAAGGATGGGGCATATCCAGTGCTTCTGCAGGACCTTCCCAACATTTCCTAGTGAGTGAGGGTCTATATCTACCCCATGTTATAATGTGTAGCTAGTAATATCTTTCTAGGTAGGTAGTTGGAATACCACCAACTACTTAGGATGCGATGATAGTCGAGGTAGATGTAATAAGACTCAGGACTTGTTTCACTAATAGAGAAGGCCCGATGAGGGTAATAAGGTTGTGAATCAGGTCTATGGTACATGATGTTTCATTCAGTTCATCCCATTTCAAAGTAAAAGAGCATCAGACCTTATATTATTCGTGGTACTTTTCAATTAACCTCCACTTTAGTGTTTTCTTTATTTGACACAAGTGACTCAAAAACATTTATATATGAGGAAATTATAGAGATTCTAGACCTCCAGATAGAATAATTCTATGGAATTATGAAACTAGACACCCATTTGGGAATCATATCAGAGAGTTTTCACTAATGTAAGGATATTCCTTTGATATAGGAGGATATCTCTTCATATGGAGTATTTTTTTCCTCAATATGAAAGGGTTTTATGTAATTCTCAAGATGGGATGGTTTGTTCCCTATTGATCTGATATTGACTATTATCATTGGAATGGGATGTTTACATCACCAGAGGGTCGAATACATGTATGAAAGGGATAATGGGTTATCCATGCATATCGAGTAGGAATTGAGTATCACAGGAAATGCATAGTGAAAATCCAGATTTCCACTATTTTCTTGAATGATTAGGGGCTATGAATCACTATTTCTCATCCTATAGTTGATTGTTTCAAGGATTTCTTACTCGAGGAATTTTTTGTCTATCTCAAGTGAGATAAGTGGAATTCCCTATTTAGATAGTTCTAGGATTGGCACAAGTGTCCATTCCTCGTTACTGGATGACTCATACAGAGCTTCTAGAGCTTAATAAATAGTTGGAGTACCTGGAAGAAAAATGTTTCATATTCCCCATAACTTATCAAAGGTGTTCACCAGTCCTTTTTTCTAAGAAGTAAGATGATAACCTTAGGTTCTGTGTAGATTACGGATGAATGAACTATCTTACAATTAAGAATAGGTATCCACTAACTTGAATAAAAGACTCTTTAATCTTATTCAAGGATTTTAGGTGTTCTACAGGATTAATTTGATGTCATGATATCATTAGGTATGTTTTAGTTCTTCGGACGTAGCCCAAAAAACTTTATAAAGATAATATGGTATATACAAATATTCCATATTATATTTAATGTTTTGTGATATTTTTGACTATGGATGTGTTATTTTTAAACCATTCATGGTTTATGGTTAAAGTAATGACATTTCGTATGCTAGTTTTAACACGAATTTTTATGTTATGTTTCAACCTTTTCATATAAAGAATCTATTGGACTTAGTAAGTGACAGGTTGAGCCTGCTATATCTCATCGGTGCATCGGTAGGTCTCACAAGACAATTAGATGTTGAATTGGTTGAGGCCTTTCCCAATTTTATATATGATTTTGGCTGAGGCCTTAATAATTTTTATATGTCTTGGTCGAGGCCTTGACAAAATGTTTCAGAATGTTCTGCATTATACATTCCCTAATTATGAAAATAATATTGATGGTTCATGTGGTTATTAGACTAGTAAAATACGCATGATAACGTTTTATTATGTCATTATTTAATCAACTCATATTCCAGCCATAAAGTGTTCATGTTTATTATTTTTAAAGGCATGTGTTTTCAATTATTCACCATGCCTAATGTTTATGTTATCTTCTTCTATATTGCTTACTCTTAATAAGTGTTTGAGCTCACCCTTTTCTTATGTTTCATTTTCCCAGGATATGAAGAAGTTATTTATGAGTGACTTGAAGGTATAATCTAGGAGTCTTGGATGTTCCTAATGGAATAAATTAGTGTTGTATTTCTTTTCAACTTGTAATGTTGAACTTATATATGTATCTGGTACTTCCAAGGATACTAAACTGTTCGGTATTTTAGGATTTGATCCCTTGTGATCATTCTAATGTTATGTTATAATTCAACAACTCTGGGTATCTGGGTTCAGGTCATTACATTATATCTTCCATTTAAAGAACCTTATTTCCCATATATTTATTTTTTATTGTTAAAATTAACAGTTGGGTGTTAACTATTACGTTTCCTTTACAAGCTATAGTTTGGAAATTATAGTCCTTGAGTACTGTTCATATATTTATCAACTCTAGAATGTTAATTATAATGTAATAAATGTTTTTTATATATTTATATAATCCTATACCCATTTCAATTAACACGTGTTGATGGTTTAGGCGGACCAGTTAAAAATTACATTTTTCAATGATTATTGAATTACTAAAATAATTTAATTTTATAGTGAATATAATTTTGAATATTAACACTATTAAATTGTGAAAATAAATTAAATTATCTATTATTAATTATTATTATTAGTATTTATGTTTTATTAGTCATTTATGATATAAAAAAATAACAACCTTGATGTTAGTGGTAAAACCAACCAAAATTTGAACATATTAAAATGGATGAATGAATTCGAAAAAGCTATTTTAAAGTTATAATATAAATTTTATAGAATCATAATGGTTTCAATTTTTTTTAAATTTATGAATTAAATTCTATAAGACTTAGATATATAGTATATAGAGTAACAATCAAGAAGAATATATCACTTATATTGAGAGTTTGAATCCCCTCATAAAAAACATCTTGTAAATTTTAGGTTTAATAATAATTATTAGGATTATAAGATCAATACAATTATATAGGATTATTAGGTATATAAATATATAATTTTAATGAGAGGGATTAATTTTTTTAGTGTTTTTTGAATTGGTGGAGGATAGATCATTTTATCATTGGGAGGAGTGGACTTATTGTAATATGATTCTCTTAATATAAAAAGGGAAGTGATATTCATGAAAATCGGATCCAAATTATCCATGTTTTAAATATAATATAGGTTTGGTTTAGAATACTCTAATATAATCAATTATATATAAGATAATGTACCTTATATCTTAATTTATCCATCTAAACCTCTTCTGTCAGGACTAACTTTTACCATGGTAACTGGTTTTTTACAACTAAAAAAATATAAATTATAACATAATTTAAAAAGTAAAATTCTAAATTTAATTTTTTTATCATATTCAATTTATATATTTGGTACAAATTAATTTAAATAAAAGTGTTCATAATGCATCAAAAAAAATTTTTAGAAAAAAATTCCATTTTGACTATAAAAATAAACTTACAAAAAAAATCATTTATAATATTGATTCACATTATATTTTTTGGATTATGATTAAACAAAGTGTTTTATAAATTTCAATGAAATCAAAAAATTGAATGGTTCTTTTAGAATAATTAATTAATTTAAAAGAATAAAATAGTTTATAATTAGAATAAAGTATAACTTAAGTTCCAAAAATCAAATCATAGATTTCTAAATTCAATATTTTAATTATAAGTTCAATATTTTACTTATTAAATGATTTTTAGTCAATAAAAGGTTTCATTTATTTTTAAATAGTTCTTATATCAAAATGATTTCATAAAATTTATGGTATTTATTAAAACTTTATTTTTAGTATTTATAAGAAAATATCCTTTTTAGAAAAATCCAAACATTTCACCCAAATATTATTTTCACAAGAATATTCCAAAAATGAAGTTCATTTTTTAAAAATGGAATCTTAAAATATATAAATTCTTATTTTGAATAAAATATATGTAATATATAATTTCAATAATGTTTCTAACAAAATATTTGTGATTTTCCATGATTAATTAAATTAAAAATCCATATAGTTTCTTAATTATTGTGTATATGTTATTAAATAATCATACCCTGAATCAATATATTATATCAACATCATTATTGAAAAATATTATCTTTAATTAAAATTTATATTTTACAAAAATTCCAAACATATAAAATTACACATAATAATAAAATTTATTATGTTAATAATTATATGTTTATATCTTAATAATTTCTAGTAATAAAACTTATCATGGCCTTCACATAAGATAGAAGGTTAATGTATATATTTTTCATAGTCATGGGTGGTGGTTCGACTAGTATGGATCTCCTAGTGATTTCCATGAGCTTGACATTCTCCTGAAGGATATTTCACTTGGGTCATCCATGTTGATGTTCATCTTGGGATTGGTTTAGGGAAAACCCTAGTGATGAAATATCATTTTGAAGCTCGAATAAATGTTACATGTATGTAAGAATGCTAATACTTTATTCCATTTCTATATATTTCATAATACAATCACTTTTATTTATACCCACTAATTTAATGACTAAATTATAACATCCATGTTTAATATTCATAAAATGAATTATGGTTTTGTTTTAGTTCTACGATACATGTGAAAAAATATATTCAACATTATTTATTTAAGGGTAAACAAATACTAAAATTTTGGGTTGTTACATAAGGATAACCCAATGTAAATCCCATGGGACTAGTCTCCCTCTATGAGTGATTTACTGTTGTCTTATAGGATTAAACCATTAAATATGTGAGAAAAAAACAATAATATAACAATATAATTAGGGTTTAAAAATATCAATAAAAATTTTATTATTATTTCTACCAGAATCATGAAATCACTAGACAACATCCTATATAGTATCCTGTAAACATTCGAAGCAAGTACTGATCATGTAAAGGAATTTTGTACATCAAGGAAGATTCATTTTACTTCCCTAATATCATTTTTAGGTATGAAATTTTATATTTATATATTATTATCCATACATATTTATTAGTATAGTTTTCATATGGTATTTTTGGGTGTTTTGAGGTCTTATAGAGGTTCTGGGGAGAAGAGTTTCATTCTATAGGTAACCATACCATTCTTAGTAATGAATGATAATTTTCAGCTAAACCACAGAGATCTCCACACCATGGTCTTGGATGAGATATACTTGGTAATATTCTTATTCGATATTCTTAGAGAAAAATAGTTCTTGGTAATCCTTAGGGTGTGTGTCAAACATTTTTTCTAAGGCCATAAAAAGCTCCATATTGTGAAGCTGGATATGGTAGAGGAGGGAGACCTTTCTTGAAAAATAGTAATGGGGTTCCTCGCTAATGTCCCCATGGTCCCTGTTTCAGCTACACCCAATGGAAGGGAACCACATCATGGTCTATTTATATCAAATCATAGTGAATATATGGGAAATTTTATTTAAAATTTAAAAGAAAATCTTAAACTGATCATAATAAAATATATTAATCCCCTTTTTATATCACATTTAAGTGATGAAGAGAGAAAAAAATGTGGGTTATTACTACCTTTAACTCCCTTTATGATAATCCTTTTATTCAAGGTAAATTATCAAGGTTAGTCTCAATTTATCATGGATTATACCTCCTCTTTTCTTGTATCATGCTTTTCTACCATCATCTTTTAGTATTGGAACTCTAGATATAGAGGTGTTGAATCCTAGGGTTTGGAATGGGGATTTAATGAAATATCATTGCGTTTTATTTATCAAACCAAATATTATTAGTTATATATTTTTTCTAAATAAATTTCTGTTATATAATATTGTTTAATATAATACACATAAAACAAATATAAAAGTAAACAACACTTTACTTCCTTAATGGAGATCATTAAATTACTTAAAACTATAAACATAAAAATTCCTAATATTAAAATGGAAAAAACATAATATAGAAAATGTATAATGGGAGAACATGGATCCTTGTAATCTATAAGAATCAAAACCCCCATGAAGAAAACTATAGAAATAAAATAGAATATTAGTAAACCAATCAATTTTTTATAAAAGGAAAATATATAACCTTGGGAGGAATTATAGAGAATGTTGAATTAAGGAATAAATCAGTATTTATAGTAGGTAATATGACTATTTAAATAGTAATGTGACGATTGATAATAGTAACCTGACCGTTGGGGATAGTAACCAAGCCATTTGATTGGTAATTTCCCCTAAAAGTAATAAAATGTAATATAAATAAAATTTATCAAGAGTAATATAAGAAAATATAAATATTTTAATTCCATAATAAAATATAATTTTAAAAATCGTAAAACAACTATAAGATTTTTTTTAAAAATTGTATTTTAATATATTTTCTAAATATCATAATTTTTTATATTCAAAATTAAAAAAAACCTATGTTAGAAAATTATTTTGATAAAAATAAATTTATTTTTTATAATAAACACATAAAAATTATATAAGGGTGATTTTTGGTAATTTTTAAAACTACATCAATTTTTAGTTAAAGAGTAAAAATACAATTTTTTGTAATGAGTGTATTCTAAATTAGATCATTCATGATGTAATAATAAAATCATATTATATATATTTGGATTAAAAATAAATAAATAACGAAATAGTTGAGTAATTTAAACAAAATATTTTTTTTCAAACCTAAAAAGTATTTTACAAAGTTTAAAGTCTAAAGTATTCATCTAAAATAATATTTTTTCAAATTTTCCACACTTCATTTTGATTAAAATAAAAAATTTAGGTTATAAAGTGTTTTAAAGTCTTAAAATAATTTTATTTAATTTAATTATGTTTAATAATGTCAAAAATATTACTATTGAATGGTTTAACTTGGATATAATAATATTTTCAATATGATAACTCAAAAATACACCCTTTCTCAAGTATAAATATCACGTCATCCCTCTCTTGAAAAAAATACTCCACTTCGACTAAAATAATAAAAATTTATAACCAAATCTTGAATATTAAGACCCTTATCATCCTTAGGTATTTGCTAGAGTAAATCAAATCCAATAATTAGTAGAGTTTTGTGTCATAGAAAATAAGAAAAATTGAGAAGAGGGTAGGTTTTCATCAACAATTTCTCTTATTTTCCTATTCAATTCCACATTTACTCTATATATTTAAAACGAAATTATCATAAGATTAATTAAATATAATTTTAACATTATATTAATGATTTTAAATTTATGAAATTATTATTTAAATGATATATTTATATTCTATACGTATCCTTTTTCTCTTTTGATAATGTCCTGTAAATCATTGGTTAATCGCCCACGAGAACGTTGTCAGCTCTGTACGTATCACAACTATTAGGAATGATCATAATAAATTATTTATTATATATAAATGTATAAGAACACACACACACACAAATATATATATGTATAAAATATTCTATTGGCAATATTAATAATATATAAGTAGCGATAATGCAAGATTGGTAAATCGAGGCAAGAGGAGAAATTTTAAAGAAAATATGATATAAAATTGTTTCAATGTTAAAAAAGGAAATTAAATAATATAATATAATGATTATAATTTTTAAATAGTAACAAAAATTATCATAATAAATTTTCAGTTCTTTGTTTTAATAAACTGTTTTTTATTATTTAGGTTGTAGAAAACCAATGAAATAAAGTGGGATTTAAGGTAAGGGGATTTCTAAAAACAATTATTTATTTTAGGTTATATCATATTTAACATTGATTGTAGTATTTATATTTATATAATATCCTAAAAATGACATTTAAAAATACTTTATATTGTCTTTTCAGGGATATATGTGTTCTTACCTCATTGAAATGATTTCTAATCTAATCTCAAAGATTTATAAAAAAAGACTCGATTTTTCAAAAAGAAATATATGAATCCTCTTGAGTTATATATTCTTTAAATAAAAAATATTTTAATTCCATATTATGATCTCTTTTATTCATTTGGGATTTCTAAATGAAATTCCATGAATTATTTTTTATGAAATCATTTATGAAACACATCAATTTTGAAGGGTTTATTTTATTACTATTATTGTTATATGTTATATTTCCACATGGAATGCATGAATATGATAATTTTATATTGTGATAGGTTGGACTAGAATTATATATCTCTCTAATTCATGGGGTAATGTGATATATCTCATTATAGTATGTGTATTATGCGTGAACATGATGCTGTATTTCATCAAAACTATGTGTCTTATTTTACAAACTATGTTATGAAGTTTCATTATGATGCATATGAAAAATTCCATGACTTTATAAAATTTTTCCCTCATGATTACAATTATGGTCTTTTTCTAATGATATTATTATTATAAAAAATTTACTATTGATTCTTGTTACTTATTCCTCCCATGTTATTCCTCCCCTTACTGATATTTTAGCTCACCGATTTCATTGATGTATACCCTTTAGTGATTTTATATAATAAAAATAATGCGAGAGATTTTATGAGGATAAATAAAAAGGGTTTAAATAATTTTTTATTTTTATTATGTTCAGGTGATATATGAGCCTAATTTTCCAAAGATAATATACCTTTGGATTTTGGATTGAATCACTTTTATGTTTTTTATCTTAAAAGTCATATAATAGCCATAGAAGAAAATATTAGGTCTCAATATTTGGTATTAAAGAATATGATTATTCAATTTTGGAATTAGTGTTAGAAAATTTTTGTAACAACCCTAGGGATAAGCCTGTGTTTTAAGGAAGATATCATTATTTTTGGTAAATTATAAGAGTGTGTGGTTTCTGAGAATTGGAATCTCTATTTGGATACTATAAGTGGATATAAGTATTGCATATTTGTTCATATGGGTAATAATTCAAAAAGTGTGGATTAGTTATTACATTTATCATTACTTATTTTACGATAAAAATGCATTGTTACACACCTGGTTTGATACCCATTGGGGATATTCTATGATAAATCAGAAACTCCATATAAACTATTATAAAGGATATATAACCAAGTTATTCTTTCTTCTAATGCTAGAAAATTATTATACTAAATAATCCTAGAATAATCATTTTAGAAAAAGTATAAACAATGTGATACCATAATATATGAAATTAGAATAAATTTTTGAATAAGAATAAGTTATTTATTTATGATTTATTGAGTTATGTTTTGTTAAAAACGTTTCTATTTTAGAAAATGATGGGAACCAAAAGAAACCAGACCAACAACCCATGTGGGGACAATTTAGTGATTTTCTAAACAACATACCCAATTCAATGGTAGTTAGACTTCAAAATTTCATGGTGATTCTTACCCAACATTATCAGGCTATGAAAAATAAGTTGAATCATGTGGAACTTAATCCTTTACCCAATAAGATGCAAATATCCATTGAGTCCTTTATGCTGAAATGACCTCTAATGTTTACTAGATCTTCGATCAACTTATCAAATAATAGTGGGTTAACTCAGTAGAGAAGATATTTTATATTAAACACTATTCATATAGAGATAATGTTAATATGGTTTTCTATAATTTAATTTGAGAGGTTGATCAATGGTAAGAATTGATAAAGAATACAAAGGTAAATGATGAAATGGAAGAAATAAAGTGGGAATCAATTAAGAATTTATTTCATAACAAGTACTTCACTCAAAATCTTCAAATAATATGGAGATATAATTTCTTCAAACTACACAAAAGGTAGGTGAATCTATAATTCCTTAAGATGTAAATTTCAAAAGGATTATAGGATAAACCTTGGGGTTTATTATAAATAATGATAGAAAAGTTGATTGATTCTTTAGTGGTTTAAAAAAACATCAAAAGGATCTATATATAAGAGTAGTTAGGATTTAAAAAGATATAGTTTGATATTCTCCCAAATTATCTATCGTGTTTGGATAATGGTCTTATGTACATTGAGATAGAAAGATAATAATGGATTTTAAGCTAGAAGATTGAATGAAAAATGAGGGAAAAAGACCCAACCACCCACATGTCAAAAATATGAGAATAAGCATCATGGGAATCAAATCAAAGTAATAGGGAATTGCTTTAAATTTATTAGAGAAGGACACTAATCCTAGGAATGTCAAAGAGACATAAATATTTCCGCAATTTTAATAGAGTAAAGGAATGAACCTCTCAAATAAAAACCAGTGGTTCAATGTTTCATCTACATATAGAAATGGAACTATGGATGAATGTTTATGAAAACATGAGTATTCTAGTGTAATAATTATTAGTAACCACTAATTATGAATGATAAAGGGAAATATTATTCCACCACTATAATAGGGGTGAAACATGAAAAACATTGTACATGGTTTACATCTAATTTGAACAAAAATGATAAAATTTTTATTTGATTCTAGTTTTACATATTCTTTTATATACTAAAAGTTTTCTATAATTGATAAATCAAAAACACCAATACCTTGAATTAGAGATATATGTAAAAACACCTTGTGGTATGATCAATGCATACAAAGTATTGGACTCTTCTCATCTTAGTGTCTGTGTGAATATTCTTAATGAAAATATCATAATCCACCCCTTAGTGGAATTTGACAATTTACTGGGAATGAATTGGCTCAAATTATATAGATCTCAAATAAAATATTAGAAAAGGATATCTGTTTCAATATTCCCAACATCCCACTAGCATATAAAAATTAAATGAAGATCGTGAATCTATTTTGGAAAATCCTTCAATGGTGTGGGTGCTGATATCCAGTGAAAAGAAATATATTTACCAAATGGTTGAGTAAAGGGAAATGACCAACCATAATGAAATGACCATTATTAGGGAGTATACTAATGTATTTTCTAAAGAGTTACTTGTATTTCCCCTAAATAATGAGGTACAGTTCTCAATATAGGATATACCCAAAGCCATTCCTATCTCAAAATCCCCCTATAGGATAACCTCGATCAAACCAAAGGAGTTAAAGAAGTAGATACAAGAACATTGGATAAAATGGTTTATATAACCCAGTGCATTTCCTTGGTGTATACCAATGAGATTTTGTAAGAAAATATATCAATCAATTTGGATATGTATATATTACCAAGAGCTCAATGAGATCAATATCAAGAAAACATATCCCTTTCCATGGATTGATGATTTGTTCGATCAAATATAAGGAGATAAATATAAAATTTGGATCTTAATTCTAGGTATTATCCACTAAAATATAATAAAAATGATATTTATAATAAAACATTTAATATGAGGTGTATAAACTATGAGTTCATAGCAATTCTCTTCAGAATTACTAATTATCTGGCTGTCTTCATGAATTTTATGAATAGAGTATATATACACTATCTTAAAAATATTTGTGGTAGTATTTACTAATGATATTTTAATTTAATATAAGGGAAATGGGGAATACAAATAGAATATAAGGATAATTTTGTTGACATTTATTAAGGAGAAAATGTATGCTAATTTACATAAGTGTGATTTTTGGATGTTATAAGTGAGATTCTTGGGGAATGTGATCACTAGTGATAGAATTTTTGGGGACCCTTAAGAAATAGAAAATCAAAGGATGTTTATAAACCTTAATTGTTATATAAATGTATAGTTTTTTTGATCAAATATGTATTAATGAAATTTTTTGGGATATTTATCATGATTTTCTATCTGACTAACAAATATGACACATAAATGGGTAATGTATTTCTATATGAAATAATGTGAGGAAATAATTAATAAGATTAAGAGGAGGATAATAATTGTTAATATAATAACACTAACAAGGATTGAATAAATTTGTGTGATGATTAAAAGAAAATTTTGGGTTGTGTACTCATTCCTAATGATAAATTGATAGCCTACAACTCATGAAAATTTACGATTCATGAGTAGAACTACCTAACACATGATTTGGAGTTAGCAGTTGTGATATTTGGTTTGAATATCTAGTGGAACTACATCTATAGGTATAAGTATGAAATATGTACAGATCATAAGAGTCTAAAGTATATATTCACATATAAATATCTCGACATGCATAAAAATGATGGTTAGAGCTGATTAAGGACTGTGATTTCTATATTCACTACCATTTTGGAAAGGAGAACAAGGTAACCGATGCTCTTAGGAGAAAATAATTTGCTACTCTATCCATGATGTGTATTAAGAAAGATCCTATATTCAAGGGAATGAAAAGGATAGATCTAGAAATCATAACAATAGGGAATAAATCATACCATGCACCATTGATTCCCCACCATCTATCTAATAGAAGATAAAAGTGGCACAAATAGATGATTTAGGGATTCAAAAGAATGTGAAAGTACTAACAGAAGGGAAGATTCATGAATTCCACATTATGGAAGATGGTGTTAGTTTTTTTGGAACTATACTCTGTGTTCCTTTATCACCTAAGATAAAACAAAGATATTGGATAATGCACATCGTTCATGTTTCTCCATCCATCATGGAAGTACTAAGATGTACTATGATTTTTGAGATCAATTATGGTAGGTCAACAAGAAGAAATAGATCACTGAGTATACATTAATGTTCTTGGTATGTTAGTGAGTTAAATTAGAGTAATAAAATTCCAAGGGGATTATGAAACCATTTTCCATACCCATATGGAAATGGGACAACATCACTATATAATTCATCACTAGTTTCTAAAATACATCCAAAGAAAGCAATGCGATATGTTTTGTAGTGGATCGACTCACCAAGAGTGCCCAATTCATCTATATTTAGGAATATTTATCATGTAGAAAACATGATAATATATACATAAATAAATGGTGAGGCTGTATAGGGAATCACTTTCAACCATCACTGATCATGATTCAAGGTTCACCTATATATTATAGAGAATTATTAAACAATATCTGAATAATGAATTGAATTTTAGTATGTACTATCACCCCAAACTAATGACCAATTTGAAATGACTATTTAGACTCATGAGGAAATGATGAGAGTTTTCTAAATTAAATTTAATGGAGTATAAGAACAATATATTCCGTTGGTTGAGTTTTTATACATCAATATCTTCTACTTGAGTTTTCAAGTGGCTCAATATAAATCTCTATAAGGGAAGTGTTCTTGAACTCTTATATATTTGAATTATTTTTTTGAACGGAACCAACTTAGAACCAATCTTTAGTATGTAATGATATATATGGTTCAATCCATCCAACAATATATAAAACTTCTAAAATTCATAATAAGAGTTATGCTGAGAACCATTGAAGTGACCTAGAGTTTGAAGTTAGAGACAAATTTTCCCTTTGAATATATCTATGGAAGAGAGTCACATGATTTCAAAAGAAATAGAATCTTATCCCTATGTTCATTGGCCCATTTCAGATCCTTTATCACCTAACATAATTGGCCTATCATCTTTCACTTCCTGCAAATATGACTCAAGTTCATGATCTGTTCCATGTATCACTCATGTGGAAGTACATACTCAATCCTGCATATGTGATGAATCCAAAGTTGGTAAAACTATTTCATGAAATATTTTATTTGGGAAAACTGGTTAAGATCTTATATTATAGAGAGAATGTACTATTAAATAGGATAACTAACCCTGTCAAAGTGATGTGGTGGAACCATAAGTATGAAGCGGTGATGTGGGAACCAGAGGAAATGATGAAACACAAGTATCCCCATATATTCTCAATCAAGAATATGATTATAAATTTTAGGGATGAAATTTCTAAAGTCCAGTAGAATATAACAACCTAGAATTTATTAGTGATATTTGTTTCCTAAAGAAATTTATTGTTATATTATATTATATAGTATTATACCCATACAACAAATAGAGAAGCTAAAAAAAATAAATATCATTAATGGTGATTGTTACATTAGTTAAAAACTAAACCCATGGAAATTAAAAATATTACAATTGAAAAAAAAGTAGAATGAGAGGACATGGATCATTCAAATATAATAGAATCATCACCCCCACAAAAACACTCTAGATAAAATCTGAATATTACTAAACCAATAAAAATTTTAGAAAAGAAAAATATAGAACCTTTGGAATAATTATAGTTAATTTTTAATTAAGTAATGAATAGGTATTTATATGATCAAATATGATCATTGGAATAATAATGAGAATTTTTGAATAGTAACCTAACCATTGGGAATAGTAACCTGATCATTAGGAATAATAACCAGACTGTTGGGATTGAAATTTCAACTAAAAATAATAAAATAAAATATAAATTATATTTATCATAAGTAATTTAATAAAATATAAATCTCATAATTTAATAAAATAAATATCATAGTTAAAAAGTCAATGTAACTATAAGCACATTTTTTAATAAATTGTATTTTAATATATTTCATGAAAATATTAATTTTTATATTAAAAATCAATTTTATCTACGTTATAAAATTATGTTTATAAAAATAATGTAAATTTTAGAATCAATAAGTTGAAAATTTCTAAGGGTGATTTTTTTGGATATTTTTGAAAATACCTCAATTTTTAGGTAAATAGTAAAAATATAGTTTTTTGAGTAACAAGTGTATTTTAAATTACATAATGCATGATATAATAATTACCTAATAAATTATCAAAATGGCATCTTGTACAAAGACATATTTAAATAGATAAATAAGCAATTTAAATACAATAAACATGTTTTCCAAACCTAAAATATATTTTCTAAAATTTAATGTCTAAAATATTCCATTAAAATAATATTTTATCATTTTTCCACACTTCAATTTGATTAAAAAAATAAAATCATAATATAAAGTGTTTTAAAGTATTAAAATCATGCTATTTAATTGAAATATTTTTCATAATAACAATAGTATTAATATTGAAGGGTTTACCTTGGGTATAATTGTTATTCAATATTATAAATAAAAAATATACCTCTTCTCAAGTATAAATAACCTCTCACCCTCCCTTAGAAACAGATATCCTTAATAATTACAAAATACAAGTTTATACCCAAATACAAACTCCTACTAAACTTATAATACTTAAAGAAACTCTTGCGGAATCAAAATTCAAGATTTAAGGGAGTTTACTACTGTAGAAAAGAAGCATCACGAAGAAGAGGGTAAATTTTCATGAACTCTTTCTCTCATTTTACTCTTCTTTTCCTAGTTTTCTCTATCACTAAAAACCAAACATTATTTGATTAATTAATTATAATGTTAAAATTATAGTAATTATTTTAAAATAATATAAGTATTATGTTTGGGATAAATTTTTATTACACAATTATCTTCCTTCTCTTTTGACAATGTCCCGTCAATGGTCAGTTAACCTCCCATAAGGACAATGCTAACTATATACTTATCACCACTATTGTAGATGATCATAATAAATTAAATATAATATATAAATTTATAAATATATGTATTTATAATATTCTTGATTAAACATTAGTAATTTACAATTATAAATAAAGAAAGATTTTTAAATCGAATTAAGATTGGATATTTAAAAAAAATGATTTGAAAAGATTTCATCATTAACAAAGGGAATTAAGGAATACAATATAGTGATTATAATTGATAAATATTAAAAAAATGAACATAATTAACTTTTGGTACTATGTTTTAATATACCTATGTTTATTATTCATAATGTGAAAAGTGATGAAATAAAGCGATGTTTAGGGTAAGGGGATTCTTGAACCTAACTCTTTCTTTTGGGTAATATCTTATTTCACATTGATTTAAGCATAGATATTCTTATAATTTACTAAAATTACATTCAATAATACTTTCCCTTTTATTTTTAGGGATATTAATCTTCTTACCTTATTGAAATGATTTCAAATACATTCTCAATGATTTTTTTAATGACTTGATTTTTCAAAAACACATCTTTGACTCCCCATGATTTGCTTCTTCATCAAATAAAAATAAAATTTGATACCAAATTATGATATAACTTATCCATTTGGGAATAAAAGTGGATATTAAATGAAGTATGATATGTGAAATACTTTATGAAATAGATTCCTTTCCATGGGTTTATTTCATGACAATGATTGTTATTTGTTATCATTCTATGTGGAATGCATGATTATGATCATTTTAGGATGTGACTAATGGGACCAAAAATATAAATCCCTCTAATTCAATTGGAAATTTGATATATATCATGATATTATATTCATTATGCATGAAAATTATGCTATCTTTTTTCATAATTATGATGTTATGATTTATAAACATATGTTGTGTAAAGACATGATGCTAGCTTTTCTTCACAACTATATAGGGTATTTTGGAACTATGTTTTGGTGTTTCATTATTATGAATATGACACATTACTTTCCTTTATAAAATGTTTACCTCATGATTCTAATTATTATCCCATGATTAAGATATTATTATTCTCTCCCATGCACTATTAATTAATACCCCTTATTCCTCCCATGTTACTCCTCCCCTTATTTGGATTTTATCTCATCCCTATATTTTATATATTTTTTCAGGTGATTAAATGTAATAAGAAAAAATTTGATTGATTTTAGGAGGTAAAAGAACCACGATTTAAATAATATTTAGGTTTTATTATCTAAAAGTGATGTATGAGTTAAATTTTCCCAATATACTAAGGCTTCAGATCCTATATAATATCACTATTATGTTTTTTATCTTAAAAACAATGTAATTGTAGTATAAGAAAAAGTTAGTTTTCTATATTTTAGTTTCATTTTGATACTTCCTTCAAATTTATCATGGTTTCATGTGAATGTGATTTGTTTGATCAAATTATTAGGTGGGTATCTCTTTATAACATAACCTTCCTTTGGATTACCTATGTTACTAGGGTTTTCTTTGGTTTCATTAATAAATTATGTTTGATTTTAATTAATTATGGATTATTATTGATTTTTCTATATAATTATTTCCATGTGTTGGAATAAAAGTTGGTTTAACTCAGGTTTATTTATAAAACTAGTTTTTTTTCACTCTAGATATTTTATAAAACATCTCAGATATTTTTGTTTTCTGAAAAAGGGTTTCGAAATGATATTTTAATAAATAAAGTGATTTGATTCAGTATTCATATAAAAGCAAATTTTTTATTATGATATTAAAGGAATTTTTGTGATTATGATTTTGAGTTTCTTATATAGTGTGGCACATGGGATACTTGGATGTATATATGTGACTTGTACAGGTGAAACCCGATTATAGATTGTGTGTTGAATAGGGAATATGGTTCTAGTAGTTTGAGAGTCGAAGGGTTTGACTTAACCCTAGTGAGACCATGACAGTTACCAAAGCTATTATTTTCATAGACATCTATTAGTGTACTTTGATTGAGTCCGAGTTACCTTATGCCTAAGGTTAGATACACTTTTGGGGATGTTGTTCTTATCTATCTACACTATACATTATTTTTCAGTTATCATTATTTTTATATTTTGATGTTGATTATGAAATGTTTCCTATAGTTATGTCTTATTTATTCCATTTTTATGTTGTCTTATAGAACATGGATTTATTATTTTAAACAAAATTATTTATAAAATGTTTACAATTTTTTTTTACTGTGTAATATTGTATTTTTATCAAAGAAACATTTTCAATCTAGAATAATATGTTTTCAATGTGAAAGATATTATATAGAGTTATATTGGTATCTTTATAGTATTTTCCTCACACAATGAATATCCCATGGGGAATATGTTTCCTTTGTTTAATAGGATATAAGAATATGTAAAGGAACCACTACTTATGGTTGTTCTTCTTTACATTTATCATTCTTCCTGCTATGGCATCTGGTGGAGACTGTGGGTCATGAAAAGATTTTTTCTAGAAGTGTTTTTTTTGGATATTTAAGTGTTGATCATAGATAGTGGGCATTTTTTCTATTTCACCCTATTATATCACTATTTGATTTATATTCAATATAATATTATAAACACTTTACATTATATTTGTTATGTAATATTTGTAGTTGGTAATTATTTATAATACATATAAACTATTTGGATGTTTTTATTATTTAGAAATTATTTATTTTTGTGTATGGATGTCCATTATATGGATGAGAAATATTTGTTTTTAAATGGACTCCATTTTTTGTATAATTGGATTACAATGGTAAAATAATTCCCTCATGGTCACTTGTTATACCATAAGACTAGTTTTTAACCTTGGGTGATCAGGAATGGGCCTCAGGACTTGTGGCAGGTCAACATGGGTGGCATGCCAGGTTGACTCGGGTTGGTTATTTATACAATGATATCAGAGTTAACTATTGTTATCTAGGTTAATATTGGAAGTATAGGGACTTGGTCTATCAGAAAACAAGAGGTATTCTATGATTAGGGGACTGATAACCACCTTTTGTGGTGAGAACTTTGTTTCTAGTTGTTGTCAAGATTTGGGTATTGACTTTGTATTTTACCATTGACTATTTTGTATGTTTTTGATCCCCATTGAGCTAAATTAGATATTTTTGGGGTTTACTTTATATTTGGGATAAAATTAAAAAGGATCTATAGTTACCCAATTATATTACATAGTTTTATAAGTTGTGTTGATCCAGTGCACATAGTTTAAAATTTTTTTCATAGGGTACCACATGATTAACTTATGGTCTAATTGACCATGAAAAAAAATTATGAACTGCTCTACATTCACCCTATATTTTTTGGGAATCAATTTTTGTTCCTAAATAATCCTACAGTGGTATCTAATTATTGAAGGTGATCCAAATAAGGTTTTAGTGAGGTTTTAATGATTATTAGATAATTATATTTGATATGTCATGTTATGTATTTACTTATGTGATTCCTTAAGAGGATAGTTATTTTAATTTATGTGAAATTTAGGAAATTTTCAAGATTTAATTTTTTAGAATTTTAATTTTAAAAAAAGTTTCATGCAGTGGTTTTTTCTCAAAACTGTGTGATACAGTTTATGTGAAAAGAAAATTTTGTCTTTTTTTGAATTTTTTTCAAGAAGGTAGATTTGATTATTTGATTTGGGAAAAATATTTGGAATAAATTTAAAATTTTATAAAAAATTATTTAAATGTATGTGATGTTTATGAAATGTTTTTTGTTTTATAAAAGAACTCAGGGAATATTTTTTAAACAGAGTGAAACCTTAATAAAATTAATGGCTTTCAAATTTGATGTTAATTTTTTGAAAAATTATTATTAGAGAAGTAGTGATTTTAAGTTATGAGATGGATTTTTTAATTTTCCCAAAATAAACTTGTAACTCCCCGACCTTAGTTACCCAGAGTCGGTGCATTATTACATAACATTGGCATGATCACAAGAAAGATCAAATCTCGAAAGACCAATTTGTTTAGTAGCCTTGGAAACACTAGATATATTCATAAGTCTTACATTAAATCATAAAATGAAAAACTACTACAACAACATAATGTCTCCATAGTCCACACTATTATCCCCTCATAATATCCCTACAGGTCATTCATAACTTACTTCTTCACATCCTGGAAAAAATAATACATAGAAAAGGGGTGAGCTCAAATTCCCAGTAAGGATAACAATATTGCGGAAACATTCCAAAATAAGCATAAACATTTAAGGCAATGTATAACTAAAACAAAAGCCTTTTAAAATTGAACTTCAACATAGTATGACAAAAGTAAAATGAAATAATTCCATTTACTTATTCACATGGATATTCTACCAATCGAATAATCACATGCAATATCAATAACCACTTTCATAATGATGGAATGCATAATTCCAGACTATCATAACCACATAGCCAAGGCCTCGTGCCAAGACCACAAATAAGATTTTGCCAAGGCCTTGTGCCAAGACACTAGTTTGTCTCATGAGACCTACCGATGCATCGAGGAGCTATAGCGGGCTCCACCCGTCACATATTAAGTCCAATGCATTCCCATATGAAAAGGTTTAAACATAACATAAACATTCGTATTAATACTAGCATATAAAATGTCAATACTTTCACCATAAACCATGAATGGTATAAAAATATCACATCCATATTCAAACATATCACAAAACCTTCAATACAACATAGAAGTTTTGTATCATAATAAATAAACTTCACATAAGCGTAAAATCCAACAAAGGATGTTGACATAGATGAAATAAAAACTCTTTTTAGAGAAATATCTCTTTTATTTTGAAATCATTTACGATCCATATAAAATAAAACATATTCTTTGAAAATATTCTTATAAGCTTGTAAGGGAATCTTCGACGATTTTATAACGGTGGAAAATAGTTGCACCCGCCGTATAAGTTAAAAAAACATTCTTACCTTAATTTTGTCGAAAAGGTTAAAAAGCACCTTGTTTGGAAAATGACGGAAAGATTCCTTTATAAACCTCTTATAAAAAGTCAAACAAGGGTATAAATGACTTTAACCCATATTCTTGTGAATAGAAAAAATGTTTTGAAATACATTTTTAAGAAACATGGATGTGGATGATAAAGAGATCCCAGTAGATTATTATGTATAAAAAACCTCGAATAATGAAGAGATTGTGAAATAACCCTTACCAATTTGGTAACTTATGAAACATACAACCCATTAAAGAGGTATCATACAATGAATATGTAAATACACATAAATTAGAGTGTATTACACAAAGAATATAATTATGGGCAGTACATACACCACACAAAAGGTGATGGTGGCAATATGGCATGAATCTCACGGGAATAAGGAGTGAGATGAAAACCCCTTACCTTGTACTTTTCTTTGGTTGGGGTAGGTTAACCTCCTGTATAATGGTTAATTGATTGTTATTAAATTATACAAGAATCATATATATTAATATGATATCATATATTATCTTTTAACATTGATTTGTTAATAATATCTTAGAATTGTCATCGTTTCGGTAGTTAACTTACTCGTTTTCTTTTATATGTTTTGTTACATAAGCTGTGTTTGTTGTATCTTATTCATATCCAGAATGATATCAAGTCCTTAAACATCATTTTTAAATCATCAAATGATAATTATACTTGAATGAATATGATGGAGAATGAATCTCATCACATTCGTGGAGACGGTAGTCCGTACGTACGCACGAGCGACAATATCATTCTTTTGATATTAAAATAATATATAAATGGATGATATATCATATATACAGAATAATTAACATGTTATATTTATTATTTACATGAGTTACACATCATTATTATACCCATCCAAATAATAATATATTGAATAACAATTACACCACGACGTGGAGACGGTAAGCCGTACGTACGCACGTATGGTGACATGTTATTCAAAGGGTGGATAGAATACTGAATATGGCTGTACCATATTTATAATAACATCACAGTATATATATGATACTGGAGTTATTATTTTAGAATGGTAACAACAAATGAAGAAGAAGTGGAAGAAGAAAGGAACTTGGAAAAGGGTGGTGAAATCATTACCTCTTCTTCGGTTTCTTCCTTTTCATTTGATCAAAAGGGCTCCTTAGGTTGGCTTTATGATCAAACTAAGGATTCTAGGTTGTAGTGAGGGAAGTTGGGAGAGTATTTGGGCAGTGTTTGGCCGAACCAAAAGGCTTTGAAGGTGTGAAGAAATGAGAAGGAGGAGTGCCCTTTTATAAGAGGGGTGAGGGGCACCTTTGGAAAAGCTAGAAATATTAATTTATAATAAATTCATATTCGGTTTCTAATGGATCCAAAGTTGATTATTTAAATTTTAAGGCGGGGATAGGTTGAAAAAAACTCAACCAATATAATTTAGACAGGTTTGAGTACTTATATTAACCTTATCTTTAAGTATTAACTCTAAGTTAATTAGTTTCACTTTTACAATGTCTCTTTGTATTTTTATATAATATGGTTAATAAACTTACTATATACATCCAAGAGACCCCCAAGAGGTCCATTAATGATGAACCTATCATTATATAAGTCTTTTGGGCGAACCTTAGATTTTTAGGATTTTAATATCAATTAATAATATAATATTTGTTTTAAGAACTCTTTTATGTCAATTTTGACACTATTCAATAGTTGATTTTTGTGAAACTCATAACAGATTGGTTACTTCGAACAAAGTCAATTGAATCAATAATAATAGATCATATTATCCTAGAAAATTAGTTTATTTCATGAAAAGTTTCATATTATATTTATTTGGGTATTTATAATATCAATTATTTTGATTTTTCAATATTATAGTAATTACTGCATCATCATAGTGTCATAAATAAATTAAATTATTTAAAGTTTAAAAATTATAAATAAAATATAATTATGTATGAAATCTTTTTAGCTTTCTAATGAATATTTACAATCGAATTTATCTTATGTATAACCCTATTTTACAAATTGTTTAGTAAATAAACTTTGATTTTAACTCTTTTAACTCTTCTTTGAATTAAATAATAATAAATGTCCTAATCTAATCCAAGTGGACCTAAATGATAATATTTTATTCCTAAGGCTTTTTTGGTCGAGATACAATTGTCCAATAGAATTAGAACATGTGTTAGGGTAATATTAATATCATTTTTACCCTTAATTACCCTATTTACTTTTAACCGTGGTAAATAAAAGTAAAAAGTTACTATTCACCAAAAATTATTTTCATCACATTGAACCACATTTTACTTCTTGATATTAACCGTGTATCTAGGATTTTCGAAATTCCATTCACAGAAGTGGTAAAATTAAGTTTTATGAAAAATTCAGTTTTTTAACTACCACTTAGTAGTTTCACTATTCATCAAAAATTGAAGTTTTTCAGAACAATGCCAAAATTTCACCCTAAGCTATAATTGATATTCCGAATTCAAAAATGATATCTATTTTACAAAATTCCCCACATATAAGTTGCATTAATTAATTTTATAATTAATTCCCACTGTCACAACAAATAGCGTGTTTTTAAGAAACAATATATATCAAAATATTGATAATTGTTTATGTCCAATTTCAAAGTGAAATTAATTCTAATGAACACCATTGGATAAAATGGTAAAAATATATTCTAATTATACTTTAAAACCACTTAATAATATAATTTATCACTATAAATTATTTTGATTAAAAAAGTTGTTTTTAATTAAAATTTAGTAATTTTCACTATTCATCAAAATATTAAAGTTATCCGAAAAGTACCAAAATTTCACCTTAGGCTAAATTAGATATTCCGAATCCAAAAATGAAGTCCATTTTGAGAGATAAAATTTCAAAAAGTAGGTATTACTATTCATAACGGCTAGTTTGATCAGTTGTGGTGTGTGTTAAAACTCGAAGTTGCGTACAACACACGCTACTGTATTATTCAAAGGAAAGCGTACCGTGGAAGCTTGGGATGTTTCAATTTAAATTTTTGATGTCCCCATTTAGTCAAAAAGTTTAAAATATTGTATTTAGAAAGGGTTCACTATTAAAAGTTGGTAAAAGTGCAATACTGAAAATAAATTTGTTCTTACATTATGTCTAAGAAACTGATAATATGGATTCTAAAATTATAAGGATTATATAAAGTTTAAAATTTAGTTAATACAATTCATAACCTCTTTTGAACGGCTTGTTTGGTAAGTCATGGTGCGCTTGAACCCGATGTTGCATGTAGTGCTAGTTATTAAATTGTTTTGAAGAAAAAACACACTATGCAATCTTGGGGTGTTACATTCTACCCTCCTTCAATAAATTGCGTCCTCACAATTTGAAATTGTTCTTCGAAAATAAAAGGTTGAAAACAGAAAATATATTTGTGGGAAAACCCACATCGGAAATTGAGTTACTAAAATTTAGTCTTAATATGATGAAAAGATAAATGAAAGGGTCACCACCAAATTATGATCTCTATTAGGAGAACATTGGTGGCAATTAGAGACATATAATTGGAGGAGAAACGTAAATATTTATAGGTAGTGATTGAGGTCATCAATCACAAACAAGCGTAAAATTGAGGTCCTTAAATTCATCAATCTGTGATGATTTGAAATACCATCGGTTCAACAAAACATAGGGTATTAGGATAACACATTTTTGACGTTTCAAAATATCATAGTTGAAATCCCACATCGAAAAATGAATTAATGAGGCCTCTATTTAAAATAAAGAGTGGAAAGTATGAAGATTACCGAAAATAACACATACTAGGATTCCATGTAGGAAAATATGGATATGAAAAAAAAATCTAACCATCAATTATCTGATGGAGAGTGGTAGAGAACATGGCTATGAAAAGGCCAACAATCCCAAAGCCATAAATTAGTGATGATTTAAGGTACCATCTAGGACAACATTTTTGTTCAAAGTTCTTTTTCTTAATGTTGAGGAATTTATTTATGAGATTGGATAAGATCATAAGGAGATATACTTACTTTATAATTAGAGTTTTATCCATTAATAAATTTCTACCACAAACTCATCTTTCACTCTAAAATATAATAGAACGTAAAAAAAATTCTATTTATACTATTCACACAGGGTTCCAAAATATACGAATTTATAATTCATCTACCAGATCTTTTAATAAAAACTACATTATTAAATCCAGGACATCTCGTGGGCCAGTGGTAGGTGATACACCCTTGTCGCCCTTCGGTTGCGGGTTTAGGTCTCGCGGCCTTGCCGGTCGCGACGGGTTGTCGCCCGACCTCCGGGTTGTCCTTTTATGGAAATCCAAAATTAATCTCAAACTAGAATTTATCCAAAATACTTCTGTCCAAACTCACAGTCGAACATTTATAGGGAAGGTAAACATAATATAGATCCTTTTTACCCCGTAATAGCATATTAATACCTTCATCATGTATTCTTTTAAAACACTGAAACATCATGAATTACCATAATCCTTATTGATTACATTCAGGCTCCCTTATTCCATATAGAATGCTGGATATACTTCATCAATCCAAAAATGTTTTAAACCCCAAAAATGATGGAATATACAAATTAGTAATCAGCTTCAAGGTCGTCAAGAATATCCAATATAATTTATCCAAATCAATTATGTATTATTCTAAAATCACTACCTCGGTATCAGAACCATATTATGGTTTATCTTTCTCTCAACCATATATTTTCAAAAAATTTAACCTGCTATTGAGTCACTTTTCAGTGTTCCACACAATCTCAAGTCCTTAATGAAATAGTACTGCAGTACAATACTTATATACTCCATAATTATTATAACGACTACATTGTTGATACAACACTCAAATGACATAATCAACACAAGAACTCTAATAATTCCTCTTCATCTATGGTAGTATCATAACTTGATTATTATCCAATAGCATCATTTGCGGCATAGTCTGATTACTGGGACATAGGTTCGCATAGTGTCCAAACTCCTTGCAAATGAAGCATTGTACATTTAAAACCATTTTCTTACCCTTGCAGTCACGTACTTTGTGCCCTTTTCCTCCACACTTATAACAAACTCCCATTCCTTTCAGGAAAGTTCCAGGGTGTTTCTTTCCACAGTTATCACATATGGGAAAATTCTTCTTTTCCCTCTTCCGTTTATCCATCTTTCTCTCTTCCATCCTTTTCTTCTCTTGCTTCCCTTCAAAGCCATAGGACTCAGTAAACTCTTTACTTATCTTATCAACACAAGATATTATTTCTTCATATGATGATAATACATTAGAGATTATTTCTCTTATAAATTCTGGCTTAAGAACATGAAATATATGATCCTTCTTTCTCTTTGTATCATGTGCATTGCTAGAGTTCTAATTTCTTCTACTGGGCACCATTTCTAAACAATGGCATACAATAGATTAGTTTATGAATAACAATACCTAATCCCAAACTTGTAAAACACATAACATAAATTAAATAGTTTATGTATATAATCCATAATCATAAAAATGTCTCCTTTGAGGATGTATATACTCATAAACCCTTCATAATGGTTTGTAAAGAAAATGAGAGTTATCCTAAGCATATCCCCCGGGAGTGTCGTAACCAAGAGTGCAGCAAGGCCCGTTGTCGTGCACCAGTTCCCGTTCGAGTCTAGCTCAAAGCGGTGTTTTCGGGTTTTACCCCTAGGTACATCTGTGCCAGAACCGCCTCTACCTGCTCGTATCCAGACATAGATGTATTGCTCGGAAAACTCACCAAATCTTTACAATACCAAAATTCTCGGAAGTTCTTCTATACTAATCCTCAAAGTTCATCTTAGGTCTACGTGCTCTAATCAGGGTTTATATAAATCTAGCTTCCAAGGTTTGTACTAAACTTCCTCTGATACCAACTGTAACGCCCCAACCCTAGTTACCCAGAGTCGGTGCATTATTACATAACATTGGCATGATCACAAGAAAGATCAAATCTCGAAAGACCGATTAGTTTAGTAGCCTTGGAAACACTAGATATATTCATAAGTCTTACATTAAATCATAAAATGAAAAACTACTACAACAACATAATGTCTCCATAGTCCACACTATTATCCCCTCATAATATCCCTGTAGGTCATTCATAACTTACTTCTTCACATCCTGGGAAAAATAATACATAGAAAAGGGGTGAGCTCAAATTCCCAGTAAGGATAACAATATTGCAGAAACATTCCAAAATAAGCATAAACATTTAAGGCAATGTATAACTAAAACAAAAGCCTTTTAAACGTGAACTTCAACATAGTATGGAAAAAGTAAAATGAAATAATGTCATTTACTTTTTCACATGGATATTATACTAATCGAATAATCACATGCAATATCAATAACCACTTTCATAAGGATGGAATGCATAATGCCAGACTATCATAACCACATAGCCAAGGCCTCGTGCCAAGACTAAAAATAAGATTTTGCCAAGGCCTTGTGCCAAGACACTAGTTTTTCTCATGAGACCTACCGATGCATCGAGGAGCTATAGCGGGCTCCACCCGTCCCATATTAAGTCCAATGCATTCCCATATGAAAAGGTTTAAACATAACATAAACATTCGTATTAAAAATAGCATACGAAATGTCCATACTTTCACCATAAACCATGAATGGTATAAAAATAGCACATCCATAGTCAAACATATCACAAAACCTTCAATACAACATAGAAGTTTTGTATCATAATAAATAAACTTCACATAAGAGTAAAATCCAACAATGGATGTTGACATAGATGAAATCAAAACTCTTTTTAGAGAAATATCTCTTTTATTTTGAAATCATTTAAGATCTATATAAAATAAAAAATTTTCTTTGAAAATTTTCTTATAATATTTTAAGGGAAACTTTGACGATTTTATAATGGCGGAAAATAGCCGCACCCGCCGTATAAGTTAAAAAAAACATTCTTACCTTAATTTTGTCGAAAAGGTTAAAAAGCACCTTGTTTGGAAAACGATGGAAAGATTCCTTTATAAACCTCTTATAAAAAGTCAAAAAAAGGTATAAATGACTTTAACCCATATTCTTGTGAATAGTAAAAATGTTTTGAAATACATTTTTAAGAAACATGGATGTGGATGATAAAGAGATCCCAGTAGATTATTACGTATAAACAACCTCGGATAATGAAGAGATTGCGAAATAACCCTTACCAATTTGGTAACTTATGAAACATACAACCCATAAAAGAGGTATAATACAATGAATATATAAATACACATAAACTAGAGTGTATTACACAAAGAATATAATTATGGGCAGTACATACACCACACAAAAGGTGATGGTGGCAATATGACATGAATCTCACGAGAATAAGGAGTGAGATGAAAACCCCTTACCTTGTAATTTTCCTTTGTTGGGGTAGGTTAACCTACTTTATAATGGTGAATTAATTGTTATTAAATTATACAAGAATCATATATATTAATATGATATCATATATTATCTTTTAACATTGATTTGTTAATAATATCTTAGAATTATCGTCGTTTCGGGTGTTAACTTACTCATTTTATTTTGTATGTTTTGCTACATAAGCCATGTTTGTTGTATCTTATTCATATCCAGAATTATATAAAGTCCTTAAACATCATTTTAAATCATCAAATTATAATTATACTTGAATGGATACGATGGAGAATGAATCTCATCGCGTTCCTGGAGACGGTAGTCCGTACGTACGCACGAGCGACAATATCATTCTTTTGATATTAAAATAATATATTAATGGATGGTATATCATATATAAAGAATCATTAACATGTTATATTTATTATTTACATGAGTTACACATCATTATTATACCCATCCAAATAATAATATATTGAATAACAATTACACCACGATGTGGAGACGGTAAGCCGTACGTACACACGTATGGTGACATGTTATTCAAAGGGTGGATAGAATACTGAATATGGTTGTACCATATTTATAATAACATCATAGTATATATATGATACTGTTGTTATTATTTTAGAATGGTAACAACAAAGGAAGAAGAAGTGGAAGAAGAAAGGAACTTGGAAAAGGGTGGTGAAATCATTACCTCTTCTTCGGTTTCTTCCTTTTTATTTGATCAAAAGGGCTCCTTAGGTTGGATTTATGATCAAAATAAGGCCACTATGTTGTAGTGAGGGAATTTGGGAGAGTATTTGGGAAGATTTTGTCCGAACCAAAAGGCTTTTAAGGTGTGAAGAAATGAGAAGGAGGAGTGCCCTTTTATAAGAGGGGTGAGGGGCACCTTTGGAAAAGCTAGAAATATTAATTTATAATAAATTCATATTTGGTTTTTAATGGATCCAAAGTTTATTATTTAAATGTTAAGGTGGGGATAGGTCGAAAACAACTCAACCAATAGAATTTAGAGAAGTTTGGGTACTTATATTAACCTTATCTTTAAGTATTAACTCTAAGTTAATTAGTTTCAGTTTTACAATGTCTCTTTGTATTTTTATATAATATGGTTAATAAACTTACTATATACATCCAAGCTACCCCCAAGTGGTCCATTAATGATGAACCTATCATGATAAAAGTCTCTTGGCCGAACCTTAGATTTTTAGGAATTTAATATCAATTAGTAATATAATATTTGTTTTAAGAACTCTTTTATGTCAATTTTGACTCTATTCAATAGTTGATTTTTGTGAAACTCATAACAGATTGATTACTTCGAACAAAGTCAATTTAATAAATACTAATAGATAATATTATCCTATAAAATTAGTTTATTTCATGAAACGTTTCATATTATATTTATTTGGGTATTTATAATATCAATTATTTTGATTTTTCACTATTATAGTAATTACTGCATCATCGTTGTGTCATAAATAAATTAACTTATTTAAATTTTAAAAATTATTAATAAAATATAATTATGTAGGAAATATTTTTATCTTTCTAATTAACATTTACAATCGAATTTATCTTATGTATAACCCTATTTTAAAAATTTTGTAGTAAATAAACATTGATTTTAACTCTTTTAACTCTTCTTTGAATTAAATAATAATAAATGTCCTAATCTAATCCAAGTGGACCTAAATGATAATATTTTATTCCTAAGGCTGTTTTGGTCGAGATACACTTGTCCAATAGAATTAGGACATGTGTCAGGGTAATATTAATATCATTTTTACCCTTAATTACCCTATTTACTTTTAACCGTGGTAAATAAAAGTAAAAAAGTTACAATTCACCAAAAATTATTTTCATCTCATTGAACCACATTTTACTTCTTGATATTAACCGTGTCTCTCGGATTTTATAAATTCCATTCACAGAAGCGGTAAAATTAACTTTTATGAAAAATTCAGTTTTTTAACTGCCACTTAGTAGTTTCACTATTCATCAAAAATTGAAGTTTTTTAGAACAATGCCAAAATTTCACCCTAAGCTATAATTGATATTCCAAATTCAAAAATGATGTCTATTTTACAAAATTCCCAACATATAAGTTTCATTAATTAATTTTATAATTAATTCCAGCTGTCATAATAAATAGCGTGTTTTTAAGAAACAATATATATCAAAAGATTGATAATTGTTTATGTCCAATTTCAAAGTGAAATTAATTCTAATGAACACCATTGGATAAAATGGTAAAAATATATTCTAATTATACTTTAAAACCACTCAATAATATAATTTATTACTATAAATTATTTTGATGAAAAAAGTTGTTTTTAATTAAAATTTTGTAATTTTCAGTATTCATCAAAATATTAAAGTTATCCGAAAAGTACCAAAATTTCACCTTAGGCTAAATTCGATATTCCGAATCCAAAAATGAAGTCCATTTTGAGAGATAAAATTTTAAAAATTAGGTATTACTATTCATAACGGCTAGTTTGATTGATTGTGGTGTGTGTTAAAACTCGAAGTTGCGTACAACACACGCTACTGTATTATTCAAAGGAAAGCATACCGTGGAAGCTTGGGATGTTTCATTTTAAATTTTTGATGTCCCAATTTATTCAAAAAGTTCAAAATATTGTATTTAGAAAGTGTTCACTATTAAAAGTTGGTAAAAGTGCAATACTGAAAATGAATTTGTTCTTACATTATGTCTAAGAAACTGATAATATGGATTCTAAAATTATAAGGATTATATAAAGTTTAAAATTTAGTCAATACAATTCATAACCTCTTTTGAACGGCTTGTTTGGTAAGTCATGGTGTGCTTGAACCCGATGTTGCATGTAGTGCCAGTTATTAAATTGTTTTGAAGAAAAAACACACTATGAAATCTTGGGGTGTTACAAAACTAACATTTTTAAATGAATCTATGCATTTTATCAAATTAGTTTTAGTCTATATCAAATTTTATTGGTTTTACTCATATTATTTTGGTGATGTTCTTTCTTTTATGATATTTTGATTTTTGGTTTAATACCTTGTTTGTCATCGTGATATTTTATTTTAGTGTGTATCATAAATGAGTGAGTTCTATAATTTTTAAGGAGGATAATAAAATGATTTTAATTTTGAAAAAAATGATTCATCATCAAAATTATCATGTGTAACATTTTTTAAGATATTCCAAATAAAATTTTGTTGAAGTCATTTTAATATGTTTAATTTTTTTAGGGAATAACCTCAAAAAAAATTACAAATTTTTTAAAATTAGAAATGAATTATGGATTCATGAAGGATTTGTGTTTTTAGAAGTGGAATTCCTAAATTTTTTTATGTTATTCAATATTGGGTTTTATGGAAACTTCTGATTTCTATTAAATGTTTTTTATTTATGAATGTTCTTGTGGATTGATTTTGAAATGTTTTGTATAGAAATATCATGTTTCCATACATAGTAAATTTTTATAAAGTTCTGATTAAAAAAATTTGGTAAATGAGGAATTAAATACCTTCTTATATTTTTTAATTTATAAATAAATTATAGATGATTTGTGGGGTAAAACCTTTTAAAGGATGTTTTATTTGGAAACAAATGTTTCATAAAATGTTTTGATGATTGGAAACTAGGTATTAGGGTTTTTTCATGAAGGGATTTTTATTTTAATGAAGTGTTTTCAAATTAGGAATATTTATAAATGGAATATTTGGCAGTTTTGTAAATGAAAGTGATTTTGTTAAAATAAAATGAAATTCCATTGTAGGGATTTGGGTGTTTAATTATGATAGAATTGTGAAATGAATTTTAATTGGTTTTCTAAATGGGTGAGAATATTTCCATGATGTTCTTGGTTGTTTTTTGATATATTAAATGGAGTATTACAAAATAGAGATTTACTATCATGAGGTATTTTCTAAAGTTGTTAATTTCAATATAAAAACACGAAAATTATTTTTCAAGTGAAAGTGGGTCGTTTTGAATATTTTTAACCTCTTGGTGGGAGTGTAGAATTTTTTCAAAGTGCACTGATATTTGGAATTGAGTTTTAGAAGTTTTCTTTGAGTGAATGTTATTAGGAAAGAAAATATTTGAAATTGAATTTGTTTTAGTGGATTTATATATTGTGATTTTTTCCATGAATTATACTGAGGATATTTTGTTTGAATTAATAAAAATTAATTGGATGGATTCTTATTTCATATTATTTGGTGTATTCCCCCACCTGAAAATCCTTGGTGAAATTTATAACCTTTAATTATTAGGATAATATTTAGGGGTTTATCTTCTATTTTTTAGGTATGATTTTTTATAGGTATGATAAACTAGGTTTTTATAAAATAATAAATTCCTTGGTGAAAAACAATCTTTTATGGTTTGGATTGTTATTTTATATGTTTTATCTTATAAGGTTTTGAGTAGTTTAAGATTTCAAGGAAATTATTTTTCGATGTATCTCTTTGGGTTTTCCTTTGAAGGTTCCTTGTGCAGCTTCGATCATTTTGATTATTTTAACTCCTTAGTGTTAATATGTTTGCTTCTTGGTATTTATTTGATTTTATTCTAATGATTATATGTGTAATTTTAGGGGTTGTAAACGGGAAATATTGGGTGTTTTTTTGGTTGACTAGGATGAGTACTACTCCCATATAATATTGTGATCAATCTGGATATCTATTTTTTGTTAGGGTTTGCCTAGAGGTGGAGTTTTGATATTGAGGTTCTAGGTTGATCATTTTGACCCAATATTAGAGCCATGTTGTTCTTCATGTGGCATTATTATGATTATGATTATTTTAATTGTATCTTTTCTTCTTGTTATTAATGTACCATGATTTTTTTGAGGTTGTATATTCTCATGATTTTGATTATGATTTCATCATTAAAGTTAATTTTGGAATTATTCTTTATCAGTATTCCCTTAGATAATATATTGTGTATTTTTTAGCATTGGTGAATTATATTAGCAATGTATAATCCCTTGAAGACATTTTAGTTGTGTTTTCATTCTTACATATGTCATTTCTTGTGAGTTATTACTTTATTGGGATGATTATAATTTTATTATAATTCTTAAACAGTGGAGAGACCACCAAGGGGGTTTCATTTGTTTGAGTATTTACCCATTATATTATAAAGGATATAGTATTAGACTTTGAGATGGGGTTTTTAATATCCACAAATGACACTTTTCTATGATTGGTTACACTTGTATTTTCTTTGAGTCCTTTTAATGGTTTATTCAGGATTCATTTATATATTAATATTTGTAGATAAGCTAAGTTTTGTGGTAGACCCAAAATTTTTTTTATGAAAAATAAGTCATCAATTTTTGGATTTGGATTTAGAGGTTCTTTGGGAGATATAGTTGAATCTATTTGTTTCATTCAGTCAGTTGGTATCATAATACTTGTAATGTTGTTTTTGAGTTATATGATCATGATATTATTAAACCTCACCTATTAACTATATCAATCTTGTATCCAATGAATTTATGGGTGAAGAATACTTTATAGTGGAGAAAATTATGTCACCAATGGTGTCATTTTAAGTACAACATATTATATTTATTTATTTTATTATTTAATTTTCTATTATGAAAGTTACAATTTAGTATTTAAGGGTATTTTTAGGTTTTGTTCACAATTATAGGGTGAAAAAAGTTATTCTATAGATCAGCATGCTGTGTCCAGTGAGGACTGATCATTTTCTGTTAACTACTAGGAGGTCTATGTTTTGGTCTAGACTGTGGTGTATGTGTAAGGATTCCTATATGAAACACTTAATGAGAACTATGTCGTGGACCTCCTTGGGGTATTTCTTTACCATATTTTTAATGATCAAGAGTATATCCATGTTTTGGAGTTATATGTGGTTGAGGTGGGAGAACCTCTATGAAAAATTATGAGGGTATTTTCACACTAATGTACCATTTATCCCTATTTCAATTGGACCTGATGAAGGGGTTATGATTCTATGGTCCATGTGGACTGTACCATGGTGAATCCTTGGTATTTTTTTAAATTGTAAACAATACCTTGACGCCATTATATTTTAATTTCATCCCCCAATTTCCCCATTTTAATGATAAAGGGGTCTCCAATAATGATTTATTCCTCTCTTAAACCTCTTTGATGACCTATATTTGATCCAACTGAAATATTCAAGGTTAGGCTCTATTTATCATGGATTCTACCAGTTATTTCCTTATATTTACTTTTCCTTCCATATTCTCTTTGTATTGAAACCATAAATTACCATGTGGGTTGAATCTATGGGAAAGAATGAAGATTTAATAATATCTCATGGGTTTTTAGTTAGTATCCCTTTTTCCTCATCTGTTATAGTTTCATGTGAAAGAAATGCATTTAATTTTATTTTCAGGCTGGAATATATATATAACATGTATTGTTATTAGTTTACCTATGTTTATTGGGTTTTACTTTGGTTTTATTAATATATTATTTTAAATTTGATCTATCTAGGTATAATTATTTATTTATCTATATATTATTGGTCTGTGTTGGAATAATTAAAGGTTTCACTTGGTTTTCATTTCCAAACCAATTTTTTTCACACCAGATGTTTGATAAAAAATCTCAAAGTTTTTTTGTTATTATAAGGGGTTTACAAATTTTTTTTTTGAAAAATAAAGTGATTTAGTTTCTATTTATATGAAAAGGGAATATATATCATATGATTAATGAAATTATTATGCTTATTAGTTTCATTTTCTTATATTTTATAGAATATTGGGGACCTTGGGTACATTTATGTGTCATGGATTGGTGTTCCCTAGGGGTATATTGTGCACTATCAAGGGAATATGAGAAAATTATCTTGTGATTAAAAATAATATATTTTGGCCTTAGTGAGATCATGAGAACTCCTAGAACAGTTAAGTTCGAATACAATGGTTAGTGTTCCTTGGGTGCATCTTGGTAACTTTAGGCCTAGGGTTAGATCCCCACATGTGGTTGTTGTAATTGTCTTAAGATAATATTATTTTTCTCCTATTTTAATTATTTTTATATTATAATTTTTATTATGACATGTTCCATCATTTATTCCTAGTTTATGTTATCTTATAGAAATTTTATTATTCATTAAAAACCAAAGGATTTATGAAATGTTTTCTAAAACATTTTTCATTTGAAATATATTATATTTGTCAAAGAAATGTATTGAAACTATAACCAAGGATTTTCAATGTGAAATATTGTATACATATTCATGGTGGAATCCTACTATTCTTTTCTTCACACCCTACATATTCTCATGGGGCTTATGTAGACTTGGTTTTATAGGATACATGTATAAATAAAGGAACACATTTATATAGTGCCACTCTTTGGAATTTGTTGTTATTCCAAATATATTATTTGGTGGTGATCTAGGGTCACATGGTGATTTGTTTTAGTGGTGTGTTTTAGGATCATCTGGTGTTCCTTATTGATAACATGTGTAATTTCAAGTATGGAATTTTATATTACTATTAATTTTTATTAGATATTATATTATTAACAATTTTTGTTATGTTTTTCAAGTAATGATGGCTATTGGATATTGTTTATGATTTGTATTCTCAATTGAGTTGTTTTTATTATTTAGAGTATATTTATTTATATGAATAAAAATCCAATATATAGATCTTTAATGACTGATTATATAGTGGAATAAAAATTATGGATTATTGGGTTCCAATGGTGAAATCATTCCCATTTGGTCACTTATGATACCCTTGTTCAAGTTACTATCCCGAGGTAATCAGGAAATTTCATCCAGACTTATAGTAGACGAACTCAGGTGACATGGGAGGCTGGCCTAGGTAGGTTCACTAATATTAAAGGGATATAATATATGAATAAATTATACCCTAGACTATTGAATATGGAGACAATCTGGGAGAGGTAATACATGACACTTATGTATTCCAGGATGTATAATAATCAATTAATTCTTATAAACTAATTTTCACCAATCACTTGTAATGTATTATATCCCCGAGCCTCCCGATCATTGTTTGATTTAGATATATTTTTACTATTTAATTTATGAATTATATTAATATAATTTCATTATGTTAATTTTTTTTACACTTATCACCTCTTTTATTTTCATTTTTATTTCCTGATTTGAAGAACCATTATCTAGAATAACTAATCTAAGAGTTTCTTTAGGAGAGTTTATATGGAAATCCTTAGTCCTTATGAAATAAATTCAATATAAAATTACTACAACGAGGATCTAGTTAATTCAAAAATGTAAGGATAGTGAGAGTTTTTCTCATAAATTTTATTCTTTGTTTTCTTCTGATAATGAACAATTCATTTCAATTAATTCACTTAGTTATCAAGGGGGATCTATGTTGTCCAAGTAAGGAATAGAATAAAGATATTCTTAGGGAGGTTATAAGGGATGTCTTTTAGTATTGGAGTAACTTGTTGGTTTCACATGAAGGAGTTGGATGTGTGGTTTTCTTGAGAGGTTTTTGAGTGGGCTAAGCATTCACACAAGCCATGTTTAGTGAATTATGTGAGTTTGTATTTCATATTTCTTTTCCTTTATTGCATTTTATCACACACCACTATTTTTATTCAGTTTATAACATTAAAATATTAATAATATGTGTATTAGAATAATGAGTGTTTTAGTTGTCTCTTTATGATATGGCCATTGTCATCTTCCCTAGATCCATTCCAGGAGTTAAATTTTTTTGTTTCATATTAGGGGTTTGAGATCCTTACATCACTCAGAACCATTTATAGGGATCCAACTAATCACTCTATCATTTCTCTCACTAATGAATAATTTACATGACACCCAATATTATAAAGAACCCATAATTACATGATTTATTACATGGACTTAAAATTATTATATGTATAGGATCATTTATATTTAGAGTTTTAGATAATTATGAAAACCATTACATAATAAGGTGGAAAATTCCATGCAGTGTACATTTTTTCTAAACAAATATGTTCATTAATTTACAGCCATATTTCTTTCAAGAAAATTTCTCTTCATTTAAAACTAGTCATTATAGTGTAAAGATTTATCTTTATTTAGTTCCTATACACCCTTAAATCTAGTTAATAACATTTGAAAATGTGGGATGAAAATAAAAAATATCAATAAGTTAAATAGATATAAAGTAAACCTGTTATTCAAGTGAAAAATATGAAATACCATAAATTATTTAACCTTTTTTCACAATAAAATTTGATTACATAAATAAAACCTATCCATATAATAAAATCAATCTTTTCAAAAATAAAACCTTTGAAACCCATTTTCATGCATAAGAAAACCATAAAGGCATTACGAGGAACATGAGAACACACGAAAAATTTCTTTTAAAAACAGACCATTTTCCTTTAAAAGTTTCTAAACATTCTTTTTTTAATTAAATTAAAAGAGTATCCAAAAAACCCTTGGCAATAAAAAAATATATATCTTGGAAAATATATTCATTGCCATTGTTCACTCTTGTTTAAATCATGCCTGAATAACTAATTCCAACTAAATTTAATGGAAGTAACCAACGTATTTCCCCCCCTCATTTTTCATCTTCAAAGAATAAATCATTAATCAATGAATTAGAGAGATATATTGGGCTCACATGTCATTATATATAATTATTAAGTACCATATAATGTACAAAAAATTTATAATCTTACATTTTTTGACACAAGCTATCTAAAAAACTTATTTCAACCCATAAGAAATAACACTTTTAATTTTCACATAAATATTTAGAAAATATACATTTTTTGAAAACTATTAGAAAATAAAAATATTTAATGATTGAGAATATTATATTATTTAATAAACCGTTATAAATTGATGATAAATATTGATAAAGATTAAAATTCATGATTTCAGGAAAATGTGGGCATGCATTAAATACTAAAAAACATTCTTTTTCACTTTTGTAAAAAGGTTAAAAAGTGACCCTTATGAAATTTTTTTTAACTATGTTCATTTAAAAAAAATATAAATAAGTAAAAGATAGTTCCAAATGGATTTAAATAACCATTTAAATTTAGAGAATAAAATTCATGAAGCATGTTTAATAACTCAAATATGAAGGAAAAAGAGTTTAAAATAGTTAGAATAATATTTTAAAGAAAAATACCCTCCCTCAAGTCCAAAATCTCCATGTTTGTATTTTACTTTACCAAATAAATTTTCTTTATTAATTATCTACTTCATATCATTTTTCATTTTCATTCCAGAAAATACAGTGTAAATGGATGATAAGTATGACTGTATTTGTTATCAACATATAAGAAAGAATCAAAAGTCAATGTATCATGGAGTCCTCTATGATTAGTGATTAATTATAGAATTAAAATTTTGGAATGATTTTAATAAATACCAATAAGGCTAGTGATGATGCTAGAAGAATTGTTATAGACTTATTGGTTGTCATTCGGTAAGACAGATCTCCATGATTGGTGATGGTTCTTGGAGAATTGTTATGGATTCATAACATTGGATGTCAGGCTTGATCAATTCTCTATATTGTAAAATCAGTCGATTGTTGTGATGTTCCTAATTCCAAAGATATTTGAAAGATCTATTTGGGGATTTCACATTGTTACAACATTTTAAGAAATATTCTAAGGGCATGTAATATGGAAATTATTCCATGAGGGGGTTCTAATTGGATCAAGACCATAAAAATATTAATTTTCACGAGGAAACATTTTTGATGGCTTTCATGAAACAATATATTCACGCATTTTTAATAAAGAGGGTGAATGGAGTGAAGATGTTGGTATTAATATTCCATACATTATTGTTGAAGGGGATATTTGAAGACCATGAAAATCGTCAATTTTCATGAAGAGAAAAATATGTGGTTCGATCTTATTTTTTAGATGTATTGAATTTAATTTTGAATAATTATATTATTTATAAGTATATATTGAATGTTTCATTATATAAAAAATATGTCCATCCCATAAGCAGCCTATGAAAGTCTAGTCCCCAGCCATATGTGGAACCTCGAAGGGTCGACCACGGCTATGGGAACCTACCCTATATATCCTTTTGGTGGCATGGGTGAGTGTAGGAGAATTACCACATAGGTTCCCATGTATTAGTTAGAGGAGAGGAAGAACCACTATATGAAAAGGCATGATGGTAGGGAGAGTGGTATGAGGTGGTACTGAGAGGGGGAAGATAATTTTGATCCGCTGCTGGTAGCATTTGAATGATACACCATGCCTCATCACAATGATAGTTTTGATGTGGGACAAAGAATAGGTGGTGTACTATTCCTCCACTAAAAAGATATTCATATAAGCGTGTCCTTTCAATTATGATGATTTGGACTGCTTGATCATCCCAAGAGATCATCTCCAACCTCCCATCTCTCAATAGAAATCCATCTCACTGGAGTTTTGGATGAGACTTTTATGATCGATCTTTATCCACCTTTGAACATCTTTTTGATAGAAAGAGGACCATTTTATCGAACCGAATCACCATTCATTCAACCATCACTTTTCATGCATGTATAGAATTCAAAGAAATTAGATCATCTGAACTATAAATGTAGTTAAATAAAGACACTAAAAAAACCCTAACCCATGGATGAGATCAAATCTTGAAAATTTACTAGCTCACCATAAAGGTCCAACATAAGCTTATGAAGGATGAAAAACTTCTTTTTCAGCATCAAATGAGCATTTAATATACCCCTATTTTAAGATATCAAATTACAAGATCTTCAATTCATTAAATTGATCATTCACACAGCATAAAACATGGATGCCTCAATTCATCTTGAATATCATATATGAGTCTATGGACTCTACCTATAAATAGCAAGGCGAGGCCCATGGGGGTTTTTACCTATCGACAAATCTATAATTTTTCCATGAAATATAGCACCACATAACCTTGTTTTGTGGGGAAGAAGTTTCCTAAGGATTTATACCTATGTGAATAAGGTAATATCTTATGAGACCTTGATAAGTGAAAATAACCCTCGAAGGGTCTTTGTAAAGTACATGTTATGCGAAGTAATAAGGGATAGTGAAAACACATCTCCCTAGGTTTTGTGATGATATGAGGTTTATCAATCCTTCTTGTTTTATGATACTTTCTTGAGAAATCACAAGATAATGTATTCATATAACCTGTCTCATGAAGAAAATATTGAGCACATCAAGATTTCACCCATTCTGGTTTGGAAAAAAATATCAGAAGAGCTGTGCATATATAATTTCATGCATGGAAGGAACTTCACACAAATAGTTCATGTTTCATGAAGAAATAATGGTGTCTAAACCCATTTTTTCCCCAAGGACTTTCAATACACAAAGTCACAAAACATATACATTTATACTAATATAACGAAAAAGTGGACAGTGTGTACATGAAGAATAAAAGTGGATAGTGTGTTTGAGGGAATAAGAAGGAAGAATTATTTGAATTATCCAGAGAAGAAATAATGATGCATGAATGAATCCATGCATACATGAAAACATTGATTAATTAAGATACCCAAAAAAATCACATAGGCACATAACAATAAATAACATAAATTGAATTGTTAGGTTATTGGAATCCATATAACACTTTCATGTAGTGGTATTGATGTTAAGATTTGAAAGTATTTTTCTTATATAGAATATTAAATAAGAGTTTGTGCACCAATTTGATGAAAAATTGAGTCCAATATCTTCATCACATAAAGAGTATCTACAAGATAATTTTATATATAAAGGAATATGTAAAAATGTTGTATATTGATAGATTCATAAGTAGTTAATTTTTAAAAATCAATGAGTTAAAGTGGAATTACCATCTTCCACTTATTGGAGAGAATAAGGACAGAGTGCATAAAATATTATTGATTCAATGGTGATTTAATTCCTTCAGTGTAAGAACACGATTATCTAGTCGATTACAAGTCATCAAGTGTATTAGTGAGATCTTATTCAATGTGTTTATTAAATAACTTTGAGGAACTAGTGCTACCAATACAAACAATTTTATTGAAGACTGTTGGAACTAGTTTAAAGAACAAAAATGACTTAGGAATATTTTTTTACTTCCTACTTGAACATTGAACAAAAATTCTATGTTTTTTTAATCACTAAAAATTATAGTGATAATAGAGTTTTTGAATTAACCACTTATTGATCATGGTAAGGATTAGGTATTTATACCAAACCTAGTAAAAATAACTGCATGTTTATATTTTTTTTATTATCTTCAATGATTGTGTATTTCATTATTAAAAGCACACAAAATATCCATTCCTCTTAACTGGGGTAGAGGCTGAAGAGTAGAGGGTTTAATTGAAATAAAGTAAAATCTGTTAAAAAGTTGGGTACATTAATTCACCTCATCTTAGTGTCCCTGAACAATCCATATGTGATCTACAAGTTGTATAAGAGCATAGGTCTTCCCATGATTGGATCAGAGATTTATTCCCATTTGTTTTTAAAAGGTTTATATAAAGTGAATATTTAAAGATGATTCTGAATCGGATTTGGTGGAAAATTTAATCTCCACTACTATTTAAGAGAACATGAAGTTATATTCCAATAATCTAAAAAACAATAAGAAGTAGGAAGAAAAAATATTTAGAAAAAATCTCAATAAAATAAGGTAAGGATCATTATGATCTTTTCAAATCATTTGAAAATTATTATTATAAAGAAACTACCTCTTGATTTGGAGAGTATGAGGAAGTGTAATCTACCAAAATTGTTTAAGTATTCTACTCTAAATTTGAATGATATGTGAATAATGTTTGTGAAGAATTGATTTCATATATACTCTATTCTTTTAAAGATATTTTTTTTGAAAGAAAAAATCTTAAAGAAGAAATCAATTAATAGAAGGATTAATTTGCAATGAAATTCAAATGTTTCAATATTCTTAAAAACCTCATTGAATCAAAGTAAGAATCCATGATACTTTAAAATAAAAATATTTTAATAATTGAATAATAATTATAATTTAATTCTTATGAGAACACCATGAGAAAAAATGTATTTTGAGAAGTAATACATGCACTTGAAATAATATTATATGTTTCCATGAATGTAACAAATAATCATCTTCCATAAAAAGCTTGTAATGTCAAAGATCTTGGAATGTTTGTGGATGAAAAGACCATGCTTCATGAAGATTATATGAAAAGGATATATTCTATATAATAATCACAAAAAGGTACCATCAGTTTCAATAATGGTCAATTAGAAGTTAAATAGAGAATAATCATAGACCATGACAACTCTATGATTCAAGTTACTAAATATCATGATGATTATATTAAAAGAACGAAAAGTGAATGGGAAGGTATACTGAAATCAGTTAGAAATGAGAATTATGCCTTCAATATTACGTGTTTGGAACTTCAGATTGAATTATGAAATGTAAAGGATAAACATGCTGGAACTTCCTAAGATGTTAAGAAGATGAATTATCCCACCCAAAAATATGAAGAGGATCAAGCTCCAAGAAGGTAATTTCTAAAAACATATTGATGTGACTCAAGTATCTAAAGATACTAATATTGGTGAAAATAAGATCTCAAGATCATCTCTTGATCAAACTTCTATATGATCAGGGAATAAGGAAACCCATACCCCATTTATTTCAATTTCTACTATTATTGTATCATCTACTAGTACAGGTTGAAATCCAAAGAATATGAAAACGTGGTTTGATAAAATTTATAATAATTTTACAAAAACACAAAGGGTGAATTCTATAATGATAAAGAAACATAACTATTAAAATTATGCTCCAAATAATAAAAGAAAAATTCAGAAACAATAAGACACCAAGTCTTGTTAGATTCGTACTACAAACAAAAGGTGATTTTTTGGCTATTGTAGGTGCTGATGGAAATTTGGGAAATAGGCTATTGATTATTAGAATAATTTTCTAACATATGAAAATAACATAAGGCCAGAATCTAGGGAGAGTATATGTGAAGAAATGAATAATCATGTAAATATAAAACCAAATATACAAATGAAGAGTTTTTTTTGTTAAGAATAGATTTGGTTATTCTGAAGACATATGTAATTATTACGACATATGTGGTCACAATTATGATGATTTATGGTGTATTTCAACTATACAATATAAATATGTTGATGTGAAGAAAAGATCACAATCAATGAAGAAGAAAAACCCAATTTAGAAACGTCTTTCTTGAGGATTATGAAAAATTTAGAAGTCAAGAAAACTGTGAAACAATCTACTCCCAAGAAGGATGATAAGTTCGAATCCAAGAATTTCATGTCAATAAATTAAATATTCTTATACTATAGAATAAAAGTTCATACCATATACCACTATAAACAAACCACAGAAATGAATGAAAATAAGATGAAATTAAGAAGAGAATCAATCAATGAGATAAATCAAAAGATATTATTTATTGAAGAAATTACTGCAGAGAAGTTTGTTAAGTTACCTAATAAAGGTAACTCAAAATCACTGAATAATTCATTTGAAAACTGTAAGAAAAAATATATTAATAAGGATTGCATAATAATATTCCCTAATCAACTACAAGTTGCTAGATAAATAATGAAAGATAAGGGTGAATCACTCGATAGAGAAAAATAAAAACGAAAACAATTTATTCCACATGAAGTTCTAGAATATCATAAGAAGTTTTCAATAAAGGAAAACTATAGTGTCTCTCAAAAATTTTGTGGAAGGTGTAAGAATGCTGTACATAATGAAAATAATTATATAACAGTTCTACCAACATAAAGGGAGATGTTGCAGATATAACAACAAGCACTATGGGAAGCTACTGTACTACTAGTATAAGTGAGGATAAAAAATACACATATGATAAAGGTGAATTTATGTAAAGTGTCCATGCTATCAAATAAATATCAAAATTTCAAATGTAAAGGAGACACAATAATGAAGAGTTCTAGACACTTTAGAGTAACAAAAAAAATGATTATTTAAGTTGAGAGGAAAGTTTCATCCCTATTTCACATGCTAAAAAGCCCAAAAGTAATCCACCTTATTACCGTATTCTTGTGTATGATTTTTCCATTAATTTTTGGGAGTAGAAGGTGAAGTTCATTGTCAACATGAGAAATGGGTGAATAAAGTGGATGAAAATAAGTTTGAATGATTATTCAAGGTCTAATAAAAACTTGTATTTTTCTGTAATGGTGGATTATCGACATAAATATCTTCAAGATTCTATGATTAAATTTTACACAAATTCAAATCAAAGGGATTGAAACCAATAATGGGGATAAAACATAAAGGGGATGAAATAAAGACTTTTTTCATTAATATCTAGAATATTAGTTCATTTTCAACAGTAGTTGAGAATAGAGGTATCCCAATTACACTTATTTCTCTTTTATTGATTATATAAAATATGTTAATCAGGGGGGTGTTTATTGATGAGTAAGATCATGGATAGGGGACATACAGATTTATTCAATTGAAATTTTAGTTTTTTACTGATGTTTCCTAGAGAATATATTACTTGATATTTTTTTTTAGATATCCCCCTTTGAAAAATAAATATGTTATGATCATGATATCACATACATTGTTGTAAATGGATAGCATAAATACCCATAGATATTTATCTCTTTATTTATACACTGGGTTAGGCCACGTATCCTTAGAGAATTCTAACTAAAGGATCTTTTCCAAGTGAACTATATAGTATTATTCTTATTTAATAAAAATGAGAAGTAATTTATAAGTACCTTGAAGGGAATAATAAAACATTTTTATTAATCCTTTGGATTTATTTCCAATAAGTGGGAGTAATAACATTCACATTAATAAAATGATATTGAAAACAAAGTCAAAGGGGAAGATTGAAAATAACATGAAGAAGGTTAATGTGTATGGTTTTATTTATTTGTCAATATATAAGATAGAATAAAATTTCAACATATGATGAAGTCCTCTATGATTAGTGATTAATAAAGGAATGAAAAATTTGAAAAGATTTTGAGAAATAACAATAAGGATGGAGTTGATTCTTGGAAAATTGTTATGGACTCACTGGTTCTCATTCAGTAAGACAATTATCCATGAGTGGTGATGATGCTTGGAGAATTATTATTGATTCATAGAATTGGATGTTGTTATTTATAAATTATCCATGTTTTACAATCAATATATTTTTGGAATGTTTTTTAATTACAATTCTATATGCAAGAGCTATTTGGGGATTAATCATGTTACATGATTTGAAGAAAAAATCCAAGGACTTAAAATATGTTCATTACTGTATGAGGGGTCTCTAATTGGATCAAGACCACGAAAATATTAATTTTTAGTAGGATACATTTTTTAAGGTTCCCATGAAACATTTTATTCATACATTTTTTATAAATAGAGTTAATGGAATAAATATTTTAATATGAATATTCCATACATAATTTTTTAAGAAGATATTTTAAGACCATAAAAATCATCAATTTTTATGAAGATAAGAAGAGGAGGTTGGATCTTATTTTTGAAAAAGAATGAATTTAATTTTGAATAATTAGATTATTTATCAGTATATATTTAGGGATTCCTTAAATAAAAATATACGGCTAGATCACAAGAAATCCTAAGCTAGTATCATCCCCAACCATATGTGGGACCCTGGAGGGTCGACCATGTCTGAGGGAACCAACCCAATCTATCCCAAAAGTGACATAGGTTGGTGGAGGAGTACGACCACATAGTATCTTGTGTATAAGTAACATTAGTGGTGACATCAATGTGTGGGAAACACAATGATATGGAGAATGGTATGGGGCGGTATTGAGAGGGGAAGAAAACTTTGAGACTCTACTTGTAGCGATTGATTGATATACCATTCCTCATCACTATTGTGGTTTCTATGTGGGATGGAAAATAGGTAAGGCACTATTCCTCTTATAAAAATATACATATATAACTTTATCCATTATATCTCGCAAATATAGACCATCCGATTATCCCGAGCGATCATCTTCATCCTCCCATCTCTCGATGGAAATCCATTTTTTTAGAGTTTCAACTGAGCCTACTATGATCGATATTCTACCAACTTATAAGATATTTACTACAACATGATGATCATTCTAAAAAATAAAATCATCAAGCATGAAAATAATATTTTTATTTCTTATAAATAATTCTAAGAACACTGATCATTTGAACTATAAATGAAGTTATAAAAGGCCACTCAAACAATCATCAACCATGGATGATTTCGAATCTTAAAAAGTCAGCATCTCATTGAAAAGAGAATACATTTATTCATGAAGGTTCAACACCATATTTTTTAGTTTTACATGAAAATTTTATATATCTTCATTTGAAGATATAAAATTCTGAGATCCTAAACTATTTTAATGGGTCTTCAGAACAATATAAAACTTAGATTCCTCAACTCGGATTAAATTACAAAGATGATTTGATGGAATATATCTATAAATATAAATGGACTGAGTCCCATGAGGGTTTTCTCTTATTAAAAAAGATAAAATTTATTCTTGAAACAGAGTAATGGAAAACCTTGTTTTGGGAGGAAGAGTTTCCATGAGGCTTTCTACTTATGCAAAGAAGGGAAGATCACATGGGCCCTCAACAAGTGAAAATCACTACTGAAGGTTCTTCATGAAGAAACTATTTTTTGATGCAATAAGGGAAAATATAAACATGTCTCATTGTATTTTTCAATGATCTTAGGTCCACAAATCCTTCCTAGTATGAGATAATTTCTTGAGAAAATACAAGATAGTGAGTTCATAAACTATGTCTCATGAATAAAATCTCACACACATCAATATTTCACCAATTCGGGTTTTAATGAAAATAGTATAAGAGTTATGAATTCATAACTTCATTCATGGAAGGAAATATAAAAAAAAGTGTCTGTTGTGTGAAGAAGGTAGGGTGTACACACCAATCCTTTCACCAAATACTTTCATGAAATAATGTCACAATAGATATGAATTTATCCAAATCTAAAAAAAATGGACAGTGTGTGTGTGAAATGTAAAAGTGGACATTATGTTTGAGGGAATACGAAAGAAGAAGGATTTGAATTATCTAAAGAAGAATGAATGATGCATTCATGTTTCCATACATACATGGAAACTTTGATTAATTGAGATACCCAAAACAAACCACAAAAGGACATAACAAAAATTAATATAAAGGAATGTGCTAGGTTTTTGAATGCTATAAAAGACATGCATGAAGTGGAATTTATGTGAAGATGTGAAAGTATTGTTATTATATATAATATTAAATAAGAGTGTGTTCAATACATAAATGAATAATTTAGGCTGAGAACTTCATCAGAGAAAAAGTATATACATGAGAATTTGATATAGAGAGGAACAAGTGAACTTGTAATATACTTATAAATTCACCATTCATTCATTCTAAAAAATAATTGAGTTAAAGTGGATGTAAAATATTCCACTTATTGAAGAAAGTAAAGCTAGTGTACATAAAATATTGTTGATTAAGTGAAAATAAAATTCCTTTAGTATATGAACAAGGTTATACAATTGATGCCAAGTTATCCAGTGAAGAAGAGAGATCGCTTATTGAATACCTCTGAATAACTGGCAGTACTAGTATAATCAATGCCACTGAAGATTGATGGAACCATTATAAAGAACACCCCCTAACTAAAGAATATATTTTTCTTCCTACCTTAACATTATACACCAATTTTAGGTGTTTTTAATCACTTTAAATTATTGTGATATGAGAATCCAAGAATCAACCACGTGCTGATCACAAAAAATAGTAGATCTTTGTGAAAATACTTATAAATATATTTTTGTTATTATATCTATTTTATTATGTACATTTCATGTGTGAAATGTTTTAGAGAACATAACATATCCATTCTTCTTAAACGGGGAAGAGTTTCAAGATTATAGGGGTTAATTTAAATAAACTAAAATCTGGAAAAATGTTGGGTACACTGATTCAACCCCATCTCAATGTCCCATCCTGATTCATATGGGATATACAATTACTTAACTCTAATTCCTTCAATTTAATTTAATACCATGTCTCATTTATTTCATAACTTGGTTAATTTCATGTCAAATGTTTTGAGGTTGTTTGGTCTTTAGTTTTTTAGAACAATCTTTATAGGCTCATCATTGTCAAGGGGGTCAGGGTTTCAGAATATTATGAATGTAATGATTATTATTTTTAAAATTTTAATATTATTTTTAAACCAAACTTGTAAAGAATTCATGAAAAATGAAACACAACATTAAATGGTGGAAATAGTCTGCACATACAAACAAGAAAAATTTCTATTTTTTAACTTGGTGGAAAAGAAGTTAATAAGATAATATTTTATATTTATAGAATAATAAATATGTTATAAATTAAATATTTATCAATTAATTTCATAAATATAAACATTCATGTGAGGTATTAATGAAACATCAGTCACATCACTTTGTGGAAGTGGTAATCCACACGTATGTGTGAGTGACGTTATCATTTTCCAACGGTTATGAGGGGTAGAAAAAATTTCTTCCACCAAAATAATAACTTTTATGTGTAAATAAGATACTTATTTAATTATTTTATAGGGTTGATAAAATATTTATAAGGAATTAGAATAATAAATAAATATTAAAGAGTTCAGTTAGTGATTATAACTCCTCATTGGATAACCTCTTTAACTTACACCTAATCCTTATAGGATTGGTCTTTTGAGAATAACAAGAAGTATAAAATGTGGGAAATATATTTAGGGAGGAATTTGGATAGATATTGGTCAATATATTGTGATCATAGTGTGTATATAAGTTAGAATAAGAGGTTACCTTTTACAAGTGAGGGTAGTGACACTATTGTAAATATTAAGAACTTTAAAATAATATGAAGTCATTTTATTGGGGAACTAGAACCAAGGAAACCCAATTTAAAATATAATATTATTTTAGGTTTAAATCAACCAAAAATAAATATTTAGTTATGTTTTGGAGAAATTTAAATCATTAGCTCTTAATTTATCCCCCTTTTAAACCTCTTTTACCTTTACCATGGGTAAAAACTTTTACTATGGTAACTATTCAATATGACTAAAAATTCAACTGAACACTTTAAACAATTTGAAAATTCTAATTAAAAATATGGAATCTATTTTATAATATTAAACTTCCATAATTGGGAAAAAATAATTTCTTATATAACTGCACCAAACACTGAATAACCATTTTTAGAAAAAAAGTATTTTTTTGTAAAAAATAAAGTTATAACTATTTTTCCCGAATGCTCTCGAGTAGTGGTGATTATCATGAAATTATTTACTTTTTATTAAAAAAATAAATTTTATTTACCATTATAACCATACCTAATGTTACACAATTGGATTTTAATATATGATAGACTAAAAATAAGTGAATACATTTGATAAATTGCTACACACACAAGACTGATCTAAAAATAACATGATATATTTAAATAAAATATAAATATTTAAATATGAACATTAAAACCTAGCTATTTAATTAGATAGAATGAAAATTAGAATCCTATTTATGAAATATTTATAAAAAGAAAATTAATGTTACTGTTAATATGAATGAAATTCAATTAGTATAGCTAAAATGACTAATAAGATTATTTTATTCCTAGAAATGCATTCTTATAAATATTTTATTTATATGTGATATGAATTTATATTCTAGGAATATTTTGATTAATGATGATATAATATGTTTTAATTGAATAATTTATTAATACTAATCTAAATAGGAAATTATAGGAAATATGAATTATAATGGTTAATATTCTAAAAAGGTATTTTTTTATAAAAAATGTTTGCCATTATATCTGTATATTTGTATATAAAAGTTACATTCATAAATATTATAATTTTAATTTTTAAAAATAAAATTTATTTTTAGGTTCAAAATTTCAATATTATCTTGTATTTTTTATGAAATAATTTATTTTTAAGTGAATAGTGAAAAATATCGATATTACTATAACCACTACTTTTATGACATTATCATAACCAAAGAATGACTTGATAGTATTTCAAACCTTTTCTATTTAAAAATATATATTTATAAGGAAAATAAATCACTCAAAATTATTATTTTTTATTTATAAAAAGCCATATATTATATTTTGGGAACAAAAGAAAACTTTTACTCAAAAAACAATTTTTTTTTCTTGTTAAAAGAATTAGTTTTCATCAATTGTACAAATTAAATCCAAAAATATCATATTAAATATTTTATATAAGCATGATAATATTATGTAATATGATTAATATCTTATAATTTGTATCTATTAATTATATTAATATTTTTTAAATGAAGAATATAACTATATTTTTAAACACATATATAATTATATTAACACACATTTAATTAGTAACCATTTCTAAATAAGATTTACAACACATAATGGTTAAAAACCCTTATTTTTATAAAAGCAGACTTTGTATCTGTAAAATGTTTTAACATAAAAGTTAATTTTTTATAACTTATAAATTTAATTAGTTAAAATGGAAATTAAATTTAGGATTATCAAATCAATTTTTTAAGAGTTGTTATTTTATATTTTTAGTAAAACATAAATTTATTAAATAAAAAATAGTTACCAAAGTAAAATAGAGTAAAAGTAAAAAAGATAAGTACAAATGAATTAAAATATGTTTAAAATAGGAATGGAAATTATTGATAAAGTATTTATCATCCTAATATAATTTCAAAATCCATAATTTATAAATATTTGATTATTTTACCTTTGAATAGTGTAATTATGTCATTGAAAAGTAAAGGGGTATTCACAAAAGTGCCCTTTTCTTCACTTATAAACGGAGAAACTTCCACCCCTTCATGACAAACCCATTACTACAAATTTTTTCTTAAAATTATAAAATTGTTATCCTCCATGAAGAATATATTATTTTTATGATCTTCTGGTCACTATAATATTGATTAAGCCCTAAATTTAAAAGGATACATTCATGAGAAAGATCAAGGTACCCAAGTGAGCATTACTTACTTCATACCATTTCTTTTTAATCTTTATTTTCCAAAACTATCCTAAATATAGTTATATAATGAACTTAGTATCATTATTATACTAAAAGGTTATTATATTAATTAAAAAACATTTATTTATTCATTTCCATCCACATATAAAAACAAATGAACATTAACTGTACACTGTGTAGAATACTTACCCTACAGAGTAACATTTTTTTTAATTTTCATCTTAATTTGATTTATTTTTGCAAACCATTTATAATCCAATTCATTAACATAAAAAAATTAAACAATATAATTATTTTATTTATATAAAGATATTATATACTTCTTTTACCATACTCATCCACTAGGATATAATGTTTTTATATTTAAGGTTGGTTTAACAATCTTTTTGAACAATTATATAAAACTATATAATGTATTATAATGAGAAATTAATTACTAATGTTATTATAAGTTAAAATGAAATTAATTATTATTTTCAGTTTAATAATGAAAATATTAAGTATTTATTTTATTATTAAAATATCAACTTCAGATGCTAAAATCACCAAAATAAGCTGACTACTATTCAAATTTTTGGAAAATATAAATAAAAATATAATAAATTAATATAAAATGATAAAATGATTCATATATGAATTAAGTTATTAATAAGGTATATAATAAATTTAATTTTATTTTTCAAAAAGTTAAGAGTATGCACCGAATGAATCTGGAAAAAGGTATGGGGTTCTTTGTTTGAAATTTGAATTTATTGAGACATATTTATATTATATTGTATTTTATATTTTTCATAGTTGAAATGTTTAACATAATAATTTTTTCATTATTCCATTATATTTCATGATGGTAAATTTTTTATTCCTATTGAATTCTCTCATGGGGTCTTGAATCAATGATTATAAAAGATATAAGTGTTTTCTTGGTCGTAATTCTAATTATCTGAGACTCGTTTCATGTCATGCTCAATGTTTTCTTTGTATAGTGTTCTATTTATTTAAGATCCCATAAATGGTCTATATTTTCTTTCCATTTAATTTGTGTTATATACAAATCAAGTTCATTTATTCAAATGTTTTCATACTTAAGTGTTATCCCAACCATAAGAGTTTTTGGTAATTCATTTTTTATTCATTTAGTTGGGATTTTTCTTTTGAAATTTTTTCATATAATATTGGTACATTATACCCTTTGAATATATCATGTGTTATTATATCATTATTAAAATTTTATGAAATAAACTGCTTTTCAAATATTTCATGGTTCATGGAGTATGTTGCCTATAAGAGATATTGGTAACTCCAATAAACATTCCTTGAGATATAATTTTTTATTCTGAAATATTCATTCCATGATTGGGTTCTACCAATATAATATTTTATTATATAGTAATTTATAATCCCTTTTAATAAAAGTATGATTTAATAAAAATAATATTTTATTACTCTCTTTACAATGTGGGTTTTCTACAGTAGTAATTTTGAAGTATTAATAGGGTTCCTTTCATAATAAAATGTTTTCCATTTTGATTAAAATTCTCTATAGAAAAACATTTGTCATTTTCAAGGATATATTATTAAATATTATTTTTTAAAAAGTATTTTTTTTAAATCTTTTACTTCACCTTTAAAAAAGTTACATTTGAAGGTGATATATACTATTTTATTTTTTGTAAATTTTATAAATGTTTCCTAAAATATATTTTATGTTTTCTAATATATTTTATTTCATATTAAAAATGATTTAAAATCATGGGATTTATGTTAGATGATTTATTCTCTTATATATATATAGTGATTGAAAACATGGTATCAATCAATTTTATTCTCGATCCCTTCTCATATGATACTATTTGAATCATTGATTTAAAGGTATCTTTTTCATCAATGTCAACATAATTATGAGTATCCTTCACTATAGGGGTATATTATTTTGAAAAAGTACACATTATTTATCTATATGTCTTATGTAATGTTTTTTATCTATTATTTTATTCCTCGCTAGTTTTTCTTTCATAACCAACCACGATGAAAAAAAATAACTTTTCATCCAATGAATTTTCTTTAAAAAGACTATATATTTCCATAATTTGATTGAATTTCACTCACCTAGATTCTATTTATATATTTGTTAGGTAAATTATTATATTAGCTATATACCCTTTATCTATACAGTGTAAATACCAAATGCTTTTTTATCTTTATTGACTGATATTTAACTATAGTGTTACTAAATATATTTATATACCGATTTATTTTCAATAGGTTTATCATATAGATTATTTCTTTATGCATATCCATTTGAAAAGGATATGAAACCCATTTTTATTACATGGGTTATTTATATAGTGATAAGTGAATAATTTTTAAATGACACTCACAAGTATGGATGGTGATTGGTGGGGTATTATATCACCCTCTAAATCATCGATTAAGAGTATATATATCACGAGATAGGTATTCATGAGTACATTTTAGTCGATCATAAGAATTTGAACTGATGGTGTGGCTCATGAAATATATATTCCCAATACTAGTATATGTTTTATATTTGAAAGACGTTTTAATGTATTATTTTTAATCTCATGAATATGTTATGATCTCATGGATCATTCTTATTGAAACACTCTTTTGATTCATAAATGAATTTATAGCAAGAAATATTCCATGATTTATAACCTATGATTTATTGAGTATGATTTTATAATGTTTCTTGATTATACCAATATGGTCATCTTATACTCACTTATGATCATCAATTTAAAATGTTTACCATTTCTGATCATCTGAAGTCACCCATTTCTTATTTTTCAATTTCCTATAGTTATAATGATAATAAAATTATAAAATTAATAGAATATTTTTTAATGTAGATAATTTGTAAAAGATATTTAATAATCACTATGGATAAATAAGTTTCATATATAATAGAAAAAATGTCCAGTTAACATAGAGAATGCGAGTTTTGTTAGTTAATGTTATTTTCTTAATTATATAAAACTATAAACCTAAAAGGTATTGAGAATGAATTATTTTGAAAGATTTTCTTGATGTCATTTAGATTATATAGTCACATCTTTGGGCTACTATAGTTAGTATCAAAATATTTTTGAGATAAATTTATAGATTAAGATGTTTTTTAGGATAATTTAAGGTTAGGTAAGATAATATTGATCATAATTTCAAAGGTATGGATAACCATTTTGGCAATTATATGATTTAATTTTAAGGTAGAAATGAAAATTTTATTTTGGGATTAGGGTAATCAAACTTTAGTTAAAACCCTAGGTATATGTATAAGGGATATGTAAAAGTATAATATGACATCATAATGTTTTGGTAAATTCTTGAAGATATTGTTTTACTAGCAATTACATACTTTTATAGAGACTAGAAAATGTATTAATCTTTGACACAGATGAAACTGGGATTTATCACCCCAAAAAATTATTATTGAACATCGAATCCAACTTTAATTTGGTGTATGGTGAATGATCCTATAACTACACACCTGGCTAGTCACTCCCACTGCATATGATTTCGTCAATCACATTATCTTTAAAAACCATTATGAGGGATTAATGTATAAATTAGTTTAATAGTATAGGTTAATAAGTACAAGTGAAACTAACAAATAAAAGTTGATTGAACTGAAAGTATCAAAGGATGAAATGTAGGTTTCATTAGAGAAGACATCTTATAATTAAGTTTTCAGATTTATATTATCATTTACTCTGATTTTATTGATAATAAATTTATTATTTGTATTTGGTTGAAAAATAATCCTGAAAATGAGGCTTATAAAGTTATGTATCTAGAAACCAATATCTCTTATAAAATAATAAGGGATCATACTTAAATGTTTGATAATTTTGGTATGTTCTTGTTATGATGAAAAATGGAAGTTTCCTAGTCCTAAATAATTTAGTGATGTTAATATATTAATAGAAAATAAATCTTGATACTCTTATCTATTTTAATTACAGAGTTATATCTATTGATGAAATTCAAGTTTATTCTAAAATTTTTAAGGGTCATGTAATAAATCTGAGGAGTGTTCCTTAGTAGTTCTTCTTTAATATTTTAGAAACATATATTACATGGTATCAATAGCCCTTAAAATGCATTTCATCCAATGTTATATTTTTATGGATAAATAATTAATAACACATAAATGAGTTATGGATAACTCTTTAGTTTAATATATACTTGATATTGAGGTAATAAAGGGTTGTTACTTTTTTAGAAAAGTGAGTTGGATAGTATTAATAGACTTGGAATTGACTATATATTTAATAAAAAAGTAATACAAGATATTTTTGGTGAATTTTATCCATTTCTGTATTATAATATATATTTACTAGCTTTTCAATTTATGAACTAGAGATTAATACATTATAGGGTTAAAGATAGAGTTAATTTTTGGGAAAATATATAATCTCATATTTGTATAATTTCTTGGAGAATCAAAATGGTTTTAGGGAAGGTATTTTGTTGAGAATATATGATTATGGTATATAAATACCTATGTATATGATTGTAGGAATGATTAATTTTGTTTAATGGAGGATAAGAAACATGATATAACCTAAGAGAGTAATATAAATGTCATATCATAAGTTATACCCCATATGATAAAAATAGAGAATACACTCACCTAATTTAATCATTAAGTAATAATTAAAATTATTTGGTTGGAATTTGTTTATGGGGGTAGAATTCAATACCCATGGATTTTAATATAAGATTACATTGGAAGAAGTCAATGTATTTGATAGCCTTAACCACTTCGGCATGGAACTAAAATGAAACTGTGATATATTTGGATAAAATAAAAATATTTACGTAAGAACATTAAAACCTACCCATTGAATTTTCAAAAATTAATAATGGTAACAAATTTAAGAAATATTTATAGAAATAAAATGGTGGTTACTTTTAATATGAATGAAATTCAATTGGTATAATGAATATGACTAATAAGATTATTTTAAGCTTAGAAATATGTTATTCTAAATATTTCCTTTTTATGAGATATGTATTTCCATTACAAAAAACATATTCTTAATGACGATATAATATATTTGATACAAATAATAGTTAATAATAATTTAATTAGTAAATGATAAGAAATATGAATGAGAATGATTAATATTCTAAAAGGTTATTTTCCTGTAAGAATTTTTTTTCATTAAATATTTATGTTTATATTTAAAATTTAAATTATCATCTTTTAGAATTTTAATTTTTTGAAATAAAAATAATTTTTATATTAAAAATTTCAATATTATCTTTAGATGAATTTTTGGGATTCTTCTAAAATAGTTGATTTTATTTGAATAGCGAACAATACCGATATTGCTGAAACATCACTTTTATGAAATTATTATAACATAAGATTGAATTAAAAGTTTATGAAACCTTATATATATATATTATTAAAATAAATACTTTAAAATTAGTTTGTTTTATTTATAAAAACCCATGTATTTCATTTTGGGATTAAAAGTAATATTCTACTCTAAAATTTGATTTATTTGCTTATTAAAAAAGTTAGTTTTCATCACTTATAACAATTAAATAAAATATGGTCTTCAAATTTAATATAAATATGACTATATTATATAATATTGTAATTTTTTTGGTAAGAAAATAACGAGTAATAAGATTAAATTTAACGACCTTGATAATGGTAAAATTGTAATTTTTAATACATTGTTTTATTAATATTGTATAATTTTTATCTAATAAATTAAATTAATATATTTTAATTTAGGAATATAATAATATTTTTTAAAAAATATTTAATTATATTAACACACATTAAATTTTTTTACCAATGCTAAATAATATTAAGAACATAAAACAGTTAGAACACCATTTTCCAAAGAAAACTCTTTTTCTATATATAATTTTTTTATTTAAACATTATTTTTTATTATTTAGGAATTGAATTAAATTAAATAGAAAATAAATGTAGTTTCATAACACCTAAATCTATTAATTGGGGTTATTTTATATTTTTTAGTAAAAAATACATTACTTAGTTGAAAAGTAGTTACAAAGGTGAAAACAAAATAATGTAAAAGTAAAAACCTATAAAAACAATGAAATCCAACATATTTAAAACATGTATATAAATACGTTTTTAGGAATTATATTACTAATATCACCCTAAAATACATTATTTATACATTTTATTTTATTTCAACCTTTAATAGAGTAATCATATCATTTAAAAGTAAAGGAATTTTCAAATAAGTGTCCTTTACTTTACTTATACAAGGTGAAAATTATACCCCTTCATTCAACTCCCATTAATTCATATTTATTATTTAATATATTTAATTTTACTCTAATTAGTATCATATATCAGTTAAATGATACAATGGTGACCATAATTTATATGAATCCCTTCAGTTTCAAGGAGACTTTGAAGGGAATGTTCAAGGTACTAAAGCACGAATTGCTTACTCATAACCATTTCTTCTTAATATTTATTTTCAAAAAATATCCTTACCATAGTTATATAATTATCCATGTATCATTATTAAACATAATTTTAATTATATCAATGTAATAACCTTTATTTATCTATTTATATCCACCTAAAAAAACAAAATAACATTAATCGTGCGTTGTGGGGACTTTCTCCCCCACGAAATAACATTTTTTATTTTTCATCTTGATTTTATTTATTTATCCAAAAAACATTAAATATAATTAAAAAAATTAAAAAATATAAAAAATATATTTTTATTCTTTTATAATGATACTACACACTTCATTAACCATACTCACCCATCGGGATATAACGTGTTCATGTTTGGGGTTGGTTTAACCACATACTTGAACATTGTTATAAAACATTATCATTGATGAATATGAGAACATAAATACTAATATTACTATAATTTAATAATAAATTAAATATTTTTTGGTTCTATAATTTCATATTAAGTATTTAAAATTTTATTAAAATATCATATTCGATCACTACAATCACTGGAATGAGCAAACACCAATTCAATTTTCACACAAACATAAGCAAAAAATATGCAATAAAAACGTAGTATATGATAATAAATGGTAAATATTAAATTAAATATATAATAATAATGTTATTAATAATGTATCTAATAAAAATAATTTTATCATTTAGATAGTTAAGAACAAGCGCATATTGAATCTAGAATAAGGTAAGGGGTTCTTTGTCTCAAATTTCAAAACCTAGAGACATGTTTTTGTTATACAACATGTTTTATTTTTCATTTTGAAAATATTTACCCATTATAATTTTTATCATGAATCCATTATATTTCAAGATGTTTTATTTTTTATTAGATATTGATTTTTAGTCAAATATTACTAAATCATTAAGGGTTTTATTTGTATCAATTCTTATTATTTGAGACATGTTACTTGTCACGAACTATGATTACTTTGTATGATGTTATATTGGTTTACTATCCCATTAATTTTAGAAAAAATATTTCTATATAATTATTATGATATAATAATCCAAATCAAATTCAATTCTTAAAATTTCTTCTGACTCAAGTGTTACCCCAGTTGTAATAGTTTATGGTAAATAAATTTTCATTCATTGAGTGATAATTGTTATATTAAACTTATTTCATATAAGTTGGGTAAATTATACCATATTATTTTATGTTTTATTATTTTTATATTTTTACCATTTTTCTCACATAAAATATTTTTTAAATATTTCATACTTTATGGAGTATTTTTCTAGTTGTAAATATTGATAACTCAAATCTCTTTTCTTTTTATTATAAGGTTTCATCTTGAACTTTGTTCTTCCATGATTAGGTTATCCCACCATATTATTTTAATATATTTAATTTTATAATAATCTTTAGGAAAATGAATTTTTATTAAAATAATGTTTTATTACTCTCTTTATAATATTGGTTTTTAATAAAGGCAGTTTTAAAGTATTAAAAGGGATCCTTTCATAATAAAATGTTTTATCTTTGGATCAAAAGTTTCTATAGAAAAAATTATCTAATTTTTAAGGCTCCATTATTATAGATTATTTTAATAAAATTAAATGTTTTTAAAATCAGTCACTTCCCCTTTTAAAGAGTAATTTTTGAATGTGATAAGTGTGTTTTTATTTTACGTCAGTATTATTATTGTTTTTTAAAGGATAATTTATGTTTTCATCTCCATTTTATTTTTTAAATTCAAAATAATTTACACTCATTGATTTTATGTTACATGATATATTATATTATAAATATATATAGTTATAATTTTGGGGATTTAACTCATAGTATCAAATAATTTTATTTTTGATCCCATCTTATATGATACTATTCGAAACATTCTTTTACATGATGTTTTTTAACTATGTCAAAATAATTCTATGTTTCCTTTATTAAACTATGGATATGATATTTTTATCCATAATACTTATTTATATGTATGTATTATGTAATGTTATTTTGTATGAAAGATATGATATATCAATACGATTGTATTACATAACTATCCACTCTAAATATGTATATATTTTCATTAAATATATTTTCATTGTGAACACTCTATATTTCCTCCCTTCGATTGAAGGGTGTTCACCTAGATTACATAACTTTATTCATTAGGGAAGATATTGTATTATCCATATACCCATTAAATAAATTGTGTAAATAATGTATGTATTATTATCTTGTTTGGAAAGTATTTACATAGAACGTTATATAATATCTTTGGATACCAATTTATTTTCCTGGGGTTTATCATTTCGATTATTTACTTATGTGAATCCATTTAAAATGGATATGAAAGACATTTTATCTACCTGGTTCATCTATAATGTGATAAGAAAATGAATTCTAAAGTTCCACTCATAAGTTTGGATGATGATGTGTGAGGTCCTATATCTTCTTGCATTGTATCATTTTAGAGCATATATCTCACGAAATAGGTATTCATGAGTGCTTATTAGTTTCTCATAATCATGGGATCTAATTGTGTGGATCATAAAATCTATATTACCTATACTAACGTATTTTCCATATTTGAAAGGTATTTCACAATTTTAATCTTAATATTATGACATTGTTATGATCTTATGTCTCATATATATCAAATCAATATTTTTATTTGTTAATATATTTTTTAGTTCCTTTTTCCATGATTCTTACCTAAGCTTTATTGGGTATGATTTTTTATTTATCTGTTTTATAACCATATGATAATTTTATGGTCACTTATGATATTTTATTGTTATTACTTATGTTTCCCCTTATTGCTCATTTGAGCCCACCCTTTTTTATTTTTATGGATCCAAAAGTTATAAAGATAAGAAAATGTGACATTTATAGAAGGGTTTAAAATATGGGGAATTTTTGGGAAACTTTTAAGACTCACTATATTTAAATAGTTTCATATTTATTGGGTAAAATTTCCAATAGATAAAAATAACAAGGGTTATGTCAGTTGATATTTTATCGTAATTCTTTAAAACTTTAAAACTAAAAGGTGTGGAGAATGTATATTAATGAAATATTTTATTTAATTCTTGTGTATGGGATGATCACCTCTATGAGAAATAATAAAAAATTGAAATTCCATTTCCAACCACACTTTTATATGAAAATATCAAAAAATATTTTTCTATTAGAATAAAAGATAACTTATATTTAAAATAGTCAATAATGGGTTTCCAAATTCATTTTTTTAAATTCATTATTTTACGCCTTAAACACATCTTTATTCATGGAAAAGTTTTTATTCATTTTTAAAATAATCTAACATCATAGCGATTCTATAAAAGTTATGTTAATTGTAAAAAAACAATATTCTTCACTACTCACTAAAAAATTAACCATTTTAAAAAAATCATAAAAATTCACCCTAGGAGAAATTTGATATGATGAATAAAAAAATTATTTCCTTTTTATAAAATTCAAATTCTAAAATAATGAAATTTAAATTTTAAATAAAACTATATAATACATGGGAAAACAATTTAGTTTGATAAAAATATTACTTTTTCCCTAGAAAAATAATATTGAAAATATTTATTAAACTACGATGAATGATAATACATAAAATAAATAAATTTAAATCATAAGATTTATTTATTTATAGGATTATCTTTGTTTTCACATTACCCCCCCTTCTGAAATTATATCCCCACAATTTTATTCATTTTTTAAATAGGTGAATGTATTTTTTCATCCCAAAATTTTCTGATTACCATGTTTCTTCCTCAATATCATGATTATTACATAAAACCATTTACTGGAGAATCCATATATTCAAAAATACCTACACTCTTTGATCTAAAATTTAAACTAGATTCTCCTCACAAGATATATTTTTTTCCAACTGTATCACCTCAAGAATCAAAGCATGAGATGTATCAGTCTAATATTTTTATAATAATGAAACATGAAACTCTTCATTTACCTTAGTTATACTTATCGAAAAATATACTTGGTATTAAAATAATCCCACCATTTCAAGAATTTTATATGATTAAATAAATAGTGAGCATAATTTATCCCTTTTATAAAATCACATAACATATTTCCAAGGATATATTTTAATAAAGACATGATTGCATGATTAAAAAAAGTCATTTCATTAAATAATATTTATAACTATTATTTCTTTATTGATATATCCTCATTTGCTTCTGATTGATCTCTAACTTTTCAATCATTCATTCTTCCAATTGTAGCCCCAACTACTTCATTTCACATACTTTAACCTAACACACTAGAGCCAAACACAATGATAAATGTAATTCTTTAAAAGGTTTTATATGTATAATAGAATGAAAATTGTTATTATAAGAAAATTAAACTATCAAAATATTATAATCATGAGTTCCCTAGTAATACAATTAAAAATCCAAAATAAAATATTCCAAATTCTGAATCATTCTCTCCAACTATCAATAAAATCGAGGATGAAAGTCCATGCTAAAATTAAATTTAATACCCAATGAATTCTAAATTACTGTAAATATTTTTAAGGTAAATATTGGATCACAATCAGACATAATATTGAGATGGAATCCATGTAATCAGATAATCTTTTTATGTTAGAGTCTAGTATGATGATCCCAATACCTAGTATCTTGAAAAGAAGAAAATGAATACAAGTTTTCAAACTATAAACAATAAATCAAATCAAATTATTTACACTAGATATATTTGGTAAAACCACCACAAAATCTATGGATATTTTTCCCATTTCCATTTAGGCACTAATAAAAAATGAAGCATACCCAACAATAATTATCATTCAGACTTACCCTATCGATAAACTAAACATTTCATGGTAAAATAAGTAACATATTTCATCATTATACCCTAGTAATAATATTTTCAGAAGAATCTATAAGTATATGTACTATCAGGATAAAGAAAATAAAGTGATATGATGTTAAATAAATAATTTTTTTCCACTAAAAATTAATCAAAATACATATCCTCTTTACAAGTATAATAAATCCTTCTTTGTAAATGTTCATGGTAGTAAACTCAATATTCTTGGCCATTTTTTCTTTTTGTACAAATAATAATTTTCCTTCTATGTATTTGTAATTATATCTAACAAATATGACTACACTACTACCCAAAAAACAGAGGGAGTTTTTGCATACATAATTTATATTCTAAAATTCATTAAAAAAGTATCCAAAGGTTAATGTTTAAAGTGTATCATGGTTAATTATGCATTATCTCTTCATATAAAGGTATTTATTTCCCTGTTTCTTTTCCATAAATGATAGTGAATCATGCTATCATAATCCTTAATCAAATATAAATTTTTTATATGACTAATGTTAAACCTATTTTGAGTGAACATGCACTTTAAACATTTATTGTCATTATAGATTTCATATTTCACCCTATATAATTTTTTATCTTTATTTTTAAATAAAAAACTATAGTATCCAGTTTAAGGTCATGCATAAGATAATTCAGGCTGGGGATTTTTAATTAATTTTATTTAAATGAAATCAATTTATCATTATACATAAAAACAAAACCAAAGCCCTTCCTCAAAGAATTTATATAAATAATGAACTTATCATTTATATATTGAAAGGATAAAATTTATCAATTAACCAATATTATTTTTAATTTCTAAAATAATCCATCGTATTCATTTTTTGAGAATAATTTAACTCATTTTGAAGTTAACATATTTAGTTGACTTTATAATCAAGAAACAACTCCCATAAACCATAATACATAACCCATTAATCAATGAAAACATTTAATCTTAGTATTATATATAGTTCTTGGATACTCTTCTACCACTTATGTTTTAGTAGGATCAATAGTTATGCCTTTATTGAAAACAATATTCATAAGGAATGAAATATTTTTTAATAAAAAATATAATTTAATAAATTTTAGATTCAGATTATTTTCATTGAATGTTTGTATATAAATCATTAAATGTTTATCATGTTAATTATAACATTTACAATAAACCATAATGCCCTTAATGAATGTCTGGAAAAAGTTACCCAAATACTCATTAAAAAATCTATTTGTAATATCCACAAATAAAGTGGGTGTATTTTTCAATATTAATGGAATAACCACAAACTCATCATGTCTATAACACTTATTAAATCTTATCTTTATAATATCTTCCTCCTTCAATATCATTTGGTGACACCCAGACATGAGATTAATCATAAAAAAAATACTAAGTACCTTTTAGATGATGAAACAAGTTATCGATATGAGGAAATATATAAATTTACTTAAATTTAATGTTATTTATTGCTTTATAATCAATGAAAGTACTCATAGAATCATATTTCTTATGATTAAAAAAAATAGGGGAATCCCATGGTCAAGTTATATGATGAATGAAACCCTTACTATTATAATCTTATAAATTATTTTTCAATTCTAAAAAGGTCTAATAGAGCCATTCGATAGAGGTTTTTTTGAAATTCGATAGGCATTAGGTACTAAGTCAATTGAAAATTTAATCTCCCGATTATGAATACTAGTAGACATATAATAAGAAAAAAGATCCATATATTCATTTACTACTAGCATAAAACTATTTTGAACTATTTCTTTCTTTTAAAAAATTTGTTCAAGATATCATTTACTCCTATAATAAATTAGTTTCTTATATTCTTGATATGTTATGGATGGTGTGAATTCATTATTGTATACAAACTAAAAATCAATATAAAAAAATTACTTTATTAGCTCTGTATTCAATCTTAGAATGAAAAACTAAAAGCCAATCCGTACATAAAATAACATCAAACTATAAAAAGGGAAAGACAAAAAGGTTTGAAGGAAAAAACATTACATAAATGACAAGTAAAATATTCATATAATTATTATTCCATTAATAATATATCGAAAAGTTTTTACCAAAATTTTAAAGTTTATTTCTTGATTTTATATATCCTTTTTGCAGACAAAGTTTACCGAAAAAAAGAATGCATGGATCTTGAATCAAATAAGACATTGATATAGTTTGATTAACCATGTAATGTACATATCACCACTTAATTTAAATGTCTATAACATGTCATAGTAGTAGAAAAATATGGTTCCATAATTTTCTTCTTTTTTATATTGACAATTCCAACATTGATTTAGTAATATCAGACATGCATTCATATAATTACCCAACTCATTATAATTAAAATTTCTCACTACTAGTTGGAAATAAATTTTCCCACTAATAGTTTGATTCAAAATTTTTAAGTTGTGTTCATGAGCCAAATGAATACTATTTCCACATTGATAACTCTTTCACAATCCTTTCAAATAGTTCTTAGAATGTATTTTATAACATTTTAAACATTTGGGGTCTTACCACATGATTTATTTATTGAATATTTCTCCATTTTTTATCACCGTGACCATTTATTATTCTTATTATCACAATTTACATAAGTGTTATAAAACTCCATATGAACTTTTTGACTATGGAATCCCTCCTTTTTGATACATAACTTTTCATTACATTTTACATATAGAGGATCTTTGAAGTCTAGTGTCTTGGAAATAAGGAACAATAATACTTGAATAAAAAATAAAACATTCTTCTAATACACTTGTAAGGATTCATAACAAGATCATCCTAAGTAAAATTACTTCCTTTCATATCCTGGAGACATACATCAAAGGAACAGGTGAGCAGAAGGCCCATTAAGGGTAAACAAGGGAATCAATGTACTTGTGATATCAATAAGAACTTGAATAACAACATAAAGATATCAGAAATGGAAGTATATGAATATAATAGTGAAAAGAACTTGAAACATAACTTGAATATGTGGATACAACATTTCATTTAGACATTCATGAACATCTCACCAAGGTCCATCCCCAAGGTGTCATAAAAAATACCAAGGTTATTCACCAAGGTATCGTGAAACTTGTCATCTCTAGAGATTAAATATATACCCAACGCATTGGAGAGATATTAGGGTGAAACCTTAATATTTATTTACTTTCATGTGAGACACATAGATAATAATCAAACATTTCATAAATAACCCATGTAGAATAAAAGAAATGGGTTTCATTTCAAGATCGAGACGTTTTAAAAGTTCCTAAAAAATAAGATCATTAGATCATTTATAACCCATGGAAATAGAGTGAGGGTTATATGTATGTCCATTCTAGAATAAAATATATAATATTTATATATTTATGAACACCCATATAAACTAAATAGGTCTGGGTATTCACATAAATAAACAAGGGAATTTCTTGAGAGAAAGAGATAGAAATTTTGAGATGAAATTTCTATAGCATAACAGCTGTATAACATGGTTTTAGAAAACATTGAAAAGAGAGGGGACAAGGTTCACCCACTCATAAATAATTCATAATACAGTATGGGTACTTAATAAGATCATGGTATGGATATTTTAGTGACATACCACATGAAAAAGAAACATAGAAGAAAGAAGAAGATGCGATTCCTTTTACGAGAAATTCGGCAGCCTAACGACGTCACATAGAAATTCAGAAAACAAATTTATGAGAGAAGAAAGGATCTATCATCATTTGGGAATTAAATGTAAAGTAATAAGAAAATTTAAGAACATACCCTCAACATAAAGATACGGAAAATATAAGACACAACATAAAGGAAGTCATGACTTAAAAGATGAGGGTGAAAGAATCCCTTACCATGAAGAGTAACTTCGAAAGCTTATTGGTCGGGACCTTGGGAGGGTTAAGGGAACCTTGGGAGGACTCCATGGGAGGTAATGAGAATATAACTTCATTGAGGAGGATTTGGAAATGAAAAGAATTAGGGAAAGGCTTGGTATTTATAATGGAAGTGAGGGGACAAGTCATTAATGGCCAAGGGACACCTCATTGGTGGTATTGGAAAAACCATGGGCTTGTCCATGGTATTTGCCCATGGTATTGTCCACTTGGGACAAATAATACCTTATATTACTATTTATAAGTTGACCAGAATTATTTCATAATTATTACATCCTTAATGATGTCATTAAACACTAGAAACTCAAAACTATATTTTCACTATTCACCGAAAATTCAACTTTCTTAGAAAAAACCGAAAAATCCACCTTAAAAAAATATCGATGCTCTGATTTCAAAAATAAGCTACATTTTATGAAAATAATTTTCTAAATATTTTTAATTTAATTTTTATATAAAAACACTACTCCCTGAAAATTCAACTTTCTAAGAAAAATCACAAAAATTCACCTTAACCAAATATCGATGCTATGATTTCAAAAATGAGCTTCATTTTATGAAAATAATTTTCTAAATATTTTTAATTTAATTTTTAAATAAAAAACACTATTCACCCCAAAAAACTAATACTTAACTAATAATTTCCAAAACAGTTATTTTACTATTTTATTGAATCACATTACTTAATCAAGGTGCCTAAATTATATTAATACTTTCTTTAAGTGAGATTACTAATACATTTGGTTACATTACTAATCCTAAGCGTAAAATCAATATTCATATTTTAATATTCACAAAAAAAATATTAAGTTGATCTTATTAGATTCTAAATTTCATAGTGAACACATTTCCAGAAGACCATTTTTTAAAAATCATTACACATCATTAATTATTTAATGTTTGTATAAATATTTTAAATACCCCCATTTTCCAAAATTCATCAATATACATCATATATTTATTCTAACATTGGAGAAAAAACACAAACTTCACCATAGGAAGAAATCAAAATTTTATTTATCTCAAAGGATTACACATAGTAGCTACGGTCTTGTTACATAGCCCCTTATAACCTGAGCATATGACATAAGTGTAAGGTGTGCTAAGGTGAGAGAATCTGAGGGTGGCTCGGCCAACATTTCCTGAGTGGTGATTTCTATCAGCTTGAACTTGTCACGAAGGCGATTCCGTTCTAGATTCAAACGATGAAGTTTGGCTTGGGTTTGGTCCAGAGTAAAGCGTAGTGGTGCTACCTCCTTCCCAAGTTCCATTATATGGGCTTCGATCGGCCTGAGACTACGGGATGAGGCCATCAAATCCTCTTTCAATATTAATTAACCAAGACCACATGTATTTATAGACAATAATCACAACATTTAGTTTCCAATGGTCATTTTGACCAACGATCATATAATAGTCGAAAAAGAATGGTCCCATTTGAATTATATTCATTTTATTAAATGAAATAGTTTTGTTGAGTATAAAATAAAATAACACAAAAAATTAGGAAACAAAATTTATTCAAAATTACGGGTTGTTACATTCTTCCCCCTTAAGAAATTGCGTCCTCAGAATTTAAAAATTAGGCTTGGAAATTTCATTGAAAGTCCCACATCAGAAAAAGAGTCAGTAAAACTATTATTTTAAAAGAATGAAAGGGATGTACAAAGGTCACCCGAGTTAACCCATACAAGGATTCCATGTAGGAAAACATGGATATGGAAGAGAAAACAAAGGGTCAAGTTCTGATGGAGAGTGATATAAAACATGATTAAGAGAAAGTTAACCACAAGAAGATCATAAACTTATGATGTGTTAAACGGTCTTTGATTACCCAGTAGGAAACATAAACCAACAATGTTTTTCTTATATGTTTCTTTTCATAATTCTGAGTAATTAATTTACTACATAGAATAAAAACATTAGGAAAGATACTTACCTTCAACTAGAGTTTCATCATTTAATAAGTTTTTTACAAGACTAATCTTTCCTCCAAACAATGAGCATTAAAAAAGACTTGATCCCATAAAACGCACAAGAATCATCTTCTAGAGAATCACATAATCCACAAAAGAAGAACTATATATTTCCCTTGTCTTTAGTAATCAACTAAAACTAAAATAGTTAGTATGAGATCATATAATCCGAAAAATGATAATCCTTTATAAAAAGAAAAAAATTACTATTAATATCCAAAATTCAACAAAAAGTACCCAATGTTCCAGAAATACCATTAAATACACAATCATACCTAAAATTATTCATAAAAACCAAACTAATATTGGAACCCAAAACTCAGAAGGATTTAATCACATAGACTTCCACAATAAATCTTAACATTTATCTTAAAATTACATCGACTAATATTAAACTATCATAATAAAGTGTAATTAACCTAATCACATATTCTCTATTCTAGGTTAATCGTTTTCCAGAAATAACCCAAATCACTATATGTCACCAATAAGTACATATATTCTTAAAAAAAACCAACCATTATTCCACAAATTAAATCCTGTAGTATTTTATTTTCCTTAGGCATATAGTATTCCGAAAGAGAAAACATCGTCCAAAATAACCTTTATCATTTAATCAACAAATCATTTTCCTATACATAGGATATCCATTTGATATAAGTTTCCAAAATCAACTTATTATTGATCCAAAAAATAGTAGGTGCATTAGTCTGAAGGGCATAATAACAAACTCATAATGACCATATCTTTATTGGAAGGCAGTTTTTGGAATATCATCATTCTTCACCCTCAATTGAGGATAACCGGAACGAAGATCAATCTTAGAGTAGAATTGAGCCCCACAAAGTTGGTCAAATAAGTCATCAATTATTGGAAGAGGGTATTTGTTCTTCACTGTGATCCCATTCAGTTCTCTATAATCAATACATAGCCTCATTGATCCATCCTTTTTCTTCACAAAGAGAACGTGTTCTCCCCATGGAGACAAACTTAGTCGGATAAATCCATTCTCCAAAATATCTTAGAGTTGTTTCTTTAATTCCTCTAGCTCCACATTTTACATCTTATAGGGGTCTTTGAAATCAGATGTGATCCAGGTACGAGTTCAATGGAGAACTCTACCTCTCTTTCTGGTGGATGTCTGGGTAATTCCTTAGGAAATACGTCAATGTATTCCTAGATGATGGGGAAATTTTCTAAAAGAATAAATCCTTCGTGAGAAACTTATTTCATTTATGAATCTTTTAACTAAAAAGTATTTTATGTTTTAAAACTTCATGCTTAGACAATTACATTTTTCTATAATACCTTTGTAATGATTCATAAAAAGATTGAGAATAACCAAACATATCCCCCAAGAGTGTCATAACCAATAGTGAAGCAAGACCCGTTGTCATGTACCAGTTCCCATTCGAGTCTAGCTCAAAGATGTGTTTTCAGGTTTTACCCCTATGTTCATCTCTGCCAGAGCAACCTCTACCTGCTCGTATCCAGTCAGGGATGTATTTTCTTGACAAAACACTTACTCACTACTCACTAAAATACCAGGAATATTTATTATATTTAAACTTTTCTATAGGTTTATTCCTAAATTTTTATATCCTAATTTACATTAATAACTAAACTATCCTTTGATACCAATTGTGGCATCCTGACTTTTTTATACATAACTTTTCATTTCATTTTACATACAGAGGATCTTTAAAATCTAGTGTCTTGGAAATCAGGAACAATAATACTTGAATACAATATAAAATATTCTTCTAATATACTTTTAAGTCTTCATAATAAGATCATACTAAGTTCAATTACTACCTTTCATATCCTGGAGACATACATTAAAGTAAAGGGTGAGCAGAAGGCCCAGTAAGGGTAAACAAGGGAATCGGTGTATTTGTGATATCAATGAAAACATGAATAACAACACAAAGATATGAGAAATAGAAGTATATGAATATCATAATGAAAATAACTTGAAATGTAACATGAATATGTGGATACAACATTTTATTTATACATTTATGAACATATCACCAAGGTCTATCCCCAAGGTATCATAAAAATTACCAAGGTTATTCACCAAGGTATCGTGAAACTTGTCATCTCTAGATATTAAATCTTTACCCAATGCATTGGAGTGATATCAGGGCACAAAATTAATATGTATTTAATTTCATGTTATCCACATAGATCATAATCAAACATTTCATAAATAACCCATGGAGAATAAATGAAATGGGTTTCATTTCAAGATCGCGACGTTTTAAAAGTTCTTAAAAAAATAAGATCATTATATCATTTATAATCCTTGGAAAGGGAGTGAGGGTTATATGTATGTTTATTCCAAAATCAAATATATCATATTTATATATTTATCAACACCCATAGAAACGAAATAGTTTTGGGTATTTACATAAATAAACAAGGGAATTTCTTGAGAGAAATAGGTAGAAATTTTGAGACGAAATTTCTACAACATAATGGCTGTATAACATGGTTTTAGAAAACATTGAAAAGAGATAGGACAAGGGTCAACCACTAATAAATAATTAATAATACAGTATGGGTACTGAATAAGATCATGGTATGGATACTTTAATGACATACCACATGAAAATGAAGCATAAAAGAAAAGAGAAGATGCGATTCCTTTTACGAGAAATTCGGCAGCCTAACGACGTCACATAGAAATTCAGAAAACAAATTGATGATAGAAGAAAGGGTATCTCATCATTTGGGAATGAAATGGCCAGTAATAAGATCATATAAAAACATACCCTCAATATAAATAGATGGAAAATATAAGTCACAACACAATGGAAGTCATGACTTAAAAGAGGAGGGTGAAAGAATCCCTTACATTGAAGAGTAACTTCGAAAGCTTGAAGGTTGGGACCTTGGGAGGGATTAGGGAACCTTGAGAGGAATCCTTGTGAGGTAAGGAGACCAGAACATTGTTTAAGAGGATTTGGAAATGAAAAGGATGGTGTAAAGGCCTGGTATTTATAAGAGAAGTGAGGAGACAAGTCATTAATGGCCAAGGGACACCTCATCGGTGGTATTGGAAAAACCATGGGCTTGACCATGGTATTTTACCATGGTATTGGCCACTTGGGACACCTCATACCTTATATTACTATTCATAAGTCAACCAGAATTATTGCATAATTATTACATCCTTAATGATGTCATTAAACACCAGAAACTCAAAACTGTATTTTTCACTATTCACTAAAAATTCAACTTTCTCAGAAAAATCCCAGAAATTTAACTTAACCAAATATTGATGCTCTGATTTCAAAAATTAGCTTCATTTTATGAATTTTTTTTCTAAATATTTTTAATTTATTTTTTAAATAAAAACACTATTCACTGAAAATTCAACTTTCTCAGAAAAATCCCAAAAATTCACCTTAACCAAATATCAATGCTCTGATTTCAAAAATGAGCTCCATTTTATGAAAATAATTTTATAAATATTTTTAATTTAATTTTTAAATAAAAAACACTATTCACCCAAAAATACTAATACTTAACCAATAATTTCTGAAATAGTTATTTACCGATTTTATTGAATCACATTACTTAATCAAAGTGCCTAAATTATATTAATACTTTATTTAAGCTATATTACTAATCCATTTGGTCACATTACTAATCCTAAGAGTAAAAACACTATTCACAATTTACTATTCACAAAAAAATTTAGTTGATCTTATTAGATTCTAAATTTCATACTGAACACATTTATAGAAGACCATTTTTTGAAAATCATTACACATCATTAATTATTTAAGGTTTACATAAATATTTTGAAATATCACCATTTTCCAAAATTCATCAATATACATCCTATATTTATTCAAAAATCTGAAAAAAACACAAACATTACCATAGGAAGAAATCCCAATTTTATTTATCTCAAATGATTACACATAGAAGATACAGTCTCATTATATAGCCCCTTATAACCCCAGCATATGACCTAAGTGTAAGGTGTGCTAAGGTGAGAGAATCTGAGGGTGGATCGACCAACATTGCTCGAGTGGTGATTTCTATCAGCTTGAACTTCTCATGAAGGAGATTCCATTCCACCTTCACACGATGAAGTTCGGCTTGGGTTTGGTACAAAGAAAAACCCAGTGGTGCTACCTCCTTCCCAAGTTTCATTATATATGCTTCGATCGGCCCAAGACTATTGGATGTGTCCATTGAATCCTCTTTCTATATTAATTAACCAAGACCACTTGTATTTATAGACAATAATCACAACATTTAGTTTCCAACGATCATACTAACCAACAGTCATATAACAGTCAATACCCAATAGTCCCATTTTAATTATACTCATTTTATTAAATGAAATAGTTTTGTTGAGTATAAAATAAAATAACACACAAAATTAGGAAACAAAATTTATTCAAAATTACGGGTTGTTACATTGACCATATAGAAAAAAATCCCCATAACATTTAAATTAATTATATTCCAAATATTATAGTAAACATGGTCTTAAACATGTGTATATCCTATCAATGTAGCTCTCATGGACAAAAAATAAATTTGATGCACACGTGGCCAGTTTGGAAAAATTTTATTCATAAGAAAACAAAGTATCTTCTTTATATTACTTAAACTCTAGAAATTTAATTTCTTTTGTAATTTGAATAACTTTAGGAATATATTTCTCAAGAAAATGATCTTTAATGGATATATAATCCTTGTCATCAATATCATCTTTTTTTAGTGTTTTCAATCCAAGACCACCATCGATCAACTTCACCATCAAAATAATTAATAAAAAGTGTTACATTTTGATATTTTATACATACTAAAACATAAAATATCTTCTCTAAAGTATTAATCCATCCTTCTTCTTTGACTAGTTTTGAATATACACTGAAATATGATGGTTTTTTTTTCATTAAATGATCCACTATAAACATGTTCATCTTTGAATATATTGGTCTCCCTATTTTATGGGAGATACTATTAATTTCATATGCCAAATAAGTAAACACTACAAAAAGTTAATATATTCTAATGAATCTAGGATTCTAATTCAAGTGGTTATTTTCCCTTTGATGCTTTCCTACTTCATTAGTCCAATTTTATCTCTAAAAAACCATTTTCCATAGAAATGTATTAGATGAAGAAATGTAGAAATATTCAAAATATACTCATTAAAAATCAAGAATAAATTAGAATATGCATTAATTTTATTTTACCATTTTTCTAACCTTTAAAGATATCTAAACATTTGATTTTACACCATCTATAAAACCCCATATCACAAATGACCCACAATTACTTGATTTATAAAAGGGGTGAAATTTATTATATTTATAGGATCTTTTATATATATGTTTTTAGATAATTTGGAATAAAAATAAATAAAAAAGTAGAAACATACACACAATGTACATTTTTCCACAAATAAAGTTCTTAAATTTACATCTCAATTTCATTCAAGACACCTTTTATTCTTTAAATATGAGTCGCCATAGTAGAATGATTGGCCTTGGTATAGTTCTTAAACATCATTAGATCCTATGGAAAACATTCTAAAATTTTAGATGAGAAATAAAATGCATATGAATGGATATGAAAATAATAGAAACTAGTTAGACCAATGAAAAACATAGAAAAACACATGAAATTATTTACTCTTTTCACAATAAAACCTTCGTAACATAAATAAAAAATATCTAAATGATAAAATCGACCTTTTCTCAAAGAAAAAATTGAAACAAATTACCATTAATAGAAAAAAAATTAAGGTATCATGAGGAACATGATAAATCATGAAAAAATTTCTTTGAAAAGTAAACCATTCACATTTAAATGCTTATAAACCTTCTTTTCCTCTTGAAATCAATAGATATCCATAAATACCCTTAAAAATCATATAATAGGTATCTTAAAGTTTCATATTTATATCGCATGTTCACTTGTGTTTATTTGATTTCAGAATAATTGATGCACATTTTTGTCCATGGTCATAACCTACCAACTTATCTACCTCATTTTTCATCTTGAGAGACTAAATAATTTCTAAATTTGTTAGAGAGCTATATTGGGAACACCCATCACCATGACCTATATCAGGCTCACCCTTCAACATATATAATTAAACTGTAATGTAACATGAAAAAACTTTCATAATATTTAAATTTTCATCTTATATCCCATAAAAAATTATTTAACTTCTAAGAAAAAGAACATTCTATTTTCATATAAATATTTAAATAAATATAATTTTTTTAACTATTGAAAATGAAAATTTCCCATAAGAATGGGTATATGGAATTATTTTTAAAAAATCTAAATCATGAAGGATAATTTTGATAATTAATAATGACTATGATTCTAAGAAAAGACAATCACATGGTGAATATTAAAAAATCATTCATTTTTTACTTTTGTAAAAAGTACCAAAATTGACCCATACAGAAAATGATAACAAGATTCCTATTAAAAATATTTTTAAAATTTAAAATATATTTGAAAATGAATATGAATAAACATTTATGTATATATTAGAAATATCTTGAAACATTTTTAAAAACATGTATGTCGGTGAAACAGAGTTCAATCATTTAAATAAAGGTTTTCTAAAAAATCCCTTACATCGAGTATCGACTCGCCACATATTTATTTTAATTCCAAGAATAATAAAATTATATTATTTATATTATTTTTTAATTTTTTAATGTTATTTTTTATACAACTATATTTTTTATTTTATTTTTTATCATGTCTTATTTAGTTACTAAATTAGTTATGTTTATGTCAGACAATTTGAGGTCATTTGGTATCTTTTTTAAAACAACCATAATTGGTTGAATTGGGTCATAGTTTTAGAATATTATTCATGTAATGATTATTACATTTATATATTAAATAAACTATTAAAACCTACCAGGTTAGTAGGTTATGAAAAATTAAACACTTCATTTAATGGAGGTGATAGTCCGCACCCACACACAAGTGACATTTTAATTTTTCTATTCGGAAGATAAGAAATAAGGTAGATAATATCTTACTTTTTTTAGAAGAATAAATATGATAGTAATTATATATTTATTTCTTAATTCCATCCTTATTACCATTATTTAAAGGATTTAATAAAAAAATAACATTTCTTGGTAGAGGTTTTAGTATAGGTATATGCACCATTGTCTCTATCATCTTTCAACAGATATGAGGAGTAGAGAATATTTAGTCTATAAAAATAATATCATTTAATTATAGATAGGCTTCTAATATAATTATGTTATAATGTTTATCAAATATATATAATGAATCACAAAAAGAAATAAACATTAATGAATTAGGTTAGGACTTGTAACTCCTCCTTGGATAACCACTTTGGATTACATTGTAAGCCTTTTAGGATGAATCTTTTAAGGAAACTAGAACCCTTAAAACATGGGAAATAGAATTGATGAGGGATTCAGATATATATTGGTTAATCTAGAATTTCCATTGTGTGTAGATAAGTGAGGTGAGGTGATTCTATTTTATAGGTGGGGTGAGTCACTCTCCTATCAATATTAAGGGCAATATAGTAATATAAAGAAATTTTTACGGTGAGGAGAAAACATGGAATCCATTTTCAATGATAAGATATTTTATGGTAAAAATACTCACAACCAATAATATTTAGATAAGATCTGGAAATATTTCATGAATTATCTCTTAGTTTAACCCCTTATTAGCCCTTTTTATCCTTATCCAAGAGAAAAACCTAATCATTTTAACTGTTCATTATGATGAAAAATGAAATAGAACTCATTACAAAATTTTGAAATAATAATTAAAAAATTTAATCCATTTTCTAATATTCAATTTCCATAGTTTTTTTTCAAATCAATTCTAATTTAAGTGCAGCAAATTCTTTGAAACCCTTTATAGAACAATGTATTTTTATGTGAAAAAATGAGATTATAATTATATAGGCCAAAGACTCTTAAGTAGTGTAATTTTCCATGTATTTATTGTATAATTATTAAAAAAGTATGGTTATATCAAATTAGAACCATGAAAAAAAATTGAACATTCCAACCACACTATTAAATATAGAGATCGAAAAATATCTTTTAATTAGAATAAAATATAACTTAAGCTCTAAAAAATAAAACCTAAGTTTTCAAATTCATAATAATATTTTTAAATTATTTATTTTACTCCTTAAAAAAAATATTTTATCAAGGAAATTTTTTAATGAAATTTAAAAAAAAACATATATCATTCTAATTTCATAAATGTTATGATATTTATAAAAAATGGAATTTTCAATATTCACTAACAAACAAAGAAATTTAAAAAATCTCTAGAAATTAAATTTTTAAAAATATAGATATGTTTAATATAATTTTTTTTTCATTTTTTATGAAATTAAAATTCTAAAATCAAGAAATTTAACTTTAAAATAAAACCAAGTAATATATACAAAAACAATTTAGTTAAACAAAATTATTACTTTTTCGATTTAAAAATTGTATAAAATTATTTTTTAAGCTATCATGAATATAAATTTATAAAATGAATTCTAATCAATCATAATGTTTATTTATTTATAATATTACCTAGGTTTTCAAAATTTTATTTATTTTTTGTTTCTTTTCTTTTTTTATTTGTTTACTCATTTCAACCTATGATAAAATTGTTAGGGTAAAAATTATTTAATAGTGGATAACTATATTTATATATTCATAATTAAAAGATATTAATAAAATCTAATTTTAGGTAAGGGATTCACCCTTGTATAAAAAATTGAGAATTGATCAATATTTCTTTCTACATGGTCGTGAGGAGAAATTTCAATGTCAACCACACAATAAAACTATGAATAAGAACAATGGATGAGAGGAATATTACTACCATGATAAGGAACCCAGAAAACATTCTTATCACATTATCCCACAACATCGTATTGATTATTTATCAAAACTAGATGAAATTAATAAGCTACTAATTAGTTATTTTTTAATTAAACAAATAACCCAAGTAAAAAAAATATTATTTTCCAAACTAAAGGAAATGATGGATATGATGGACACCAATCTCCATACTTACATGGATCTGTTTAACCCAATTTATGTTTGTTTTGTATTTTTTGCTAATAAGGAATTAGGTGGAAAAGAAAGTGATATGATTCCAATATTTTGATGATATATATCTTATAAGGTTTCATGTAGTTACCAATAATATTGATAAGAAGTTCGATAATGTATAAGAAATTTAGAAGTTCCTAATATTATATTGAATAATCTTGAGTTATCATGTAAGGTGTTATAATGAGTATTGAATTTTGAATATTATTTTAGTTTTAATGATTTACTATTTTTTTGAAATGATTCATGTTCTTTCCAACACATTTCATATAAAAAAATTATAAAGTAAGTACTTATATCAGATTCATGAAGATCCGATCATATGATGGAAAGGATGAATATATGTGTGAGTGTCTTATGTCATTATTCATATGAAAAATATTAAATAATATGCCGAAAGTAGATATATTGAATATGTTAGAAAATATTTCACTAGTTGAAGATAGTTGCTGGACTAGAGTATGGTAAAGTCAAATGATGATGAATATGATGCCATTCATGACCTCTTGATATTTCATGAATATGTTAACAAGGATATTTTGAAGTATTAATACAACTTCAATGAATTTTGATTTATTTTTAGCCCCATAATAATCCTTGTGAAAGGTGTAGATAGATGAAGAAACACTATCCAAAACACGTTTCAATGGATATTGAAGTGTTAACTAGAGGAGGGGATTACATACTTACTTGAAATATGTGAAGGCTTGATTAGAGATTTTATGAAATTATCCAAATAAGGTAGATTATAAGAGTTTTTTCTTATCAAATATATAATCCTTAAGTGTCGTGGGATGATCAAAAATAACACCAGAGTGTCTCACACATGGTGATAAGGAAATAAGGCAGCAGACTATCTGGACTCTCTCTATATTCAAGGCTCAGAGAGGTTACTATTTCATAACTTTCACAGTCTAAAGCCGATGGGGGTTAATATAATTAGAGGGGATTCCCTTGGTCTTAATTACATTAGACCCCATTATTTGTGTCTCTTTCATCTTTTTCGAGCCTTTTACCGGACGTTTTCAGGTCTTCATGTAAAATATTATAACATTTTTAAAATAAAAATCTATATGATAATGATGACGATAAGGAATCAACCTTAAAAATTTCAAAATATTGAGTTTTAAGTCAAGAAATCATTCTATTACATTGGAGGATAATTTGAAGTTTAGTGTTTTAAAAAATTAGGAAAAACTATTATATAGTAAAACTGTGTATTAAAACATAAAACCTCTACACAGTATCCATTTTACGTATAAAATAGAACTCTTTTAAATAAATCATGATTTATTTTTTTGAAAAATATTCACAACATTCTTTTTATCTTCTTATTTTCTCTTACCCATCCTTAAATCCCACGAAAAACATTTTGAAACGTGGGATGATCACAAAAATATTACTAAGAAATATAATAATAAGGAAATAAAATGTTAGTATATGAATAATTATAAACACAAGAATACATTTTCACAAATATATACTTCTCAACCTTAAAATAAACAAATACTTTCCTCAATATATTACCTTGTGAAAACATGAAATTTACACAAAGTATAACAAGAATAAATAAAACTTTTAGGTAAAGTAGGGAATTATTTTCTTATCACACTTACATATGATGTAAAACTCTTGGAAACTATATGATTTGGAACCCTCACTACTACTATAAAATAAACCTCCCAGTTATTCTTGAATGTAACCAACACAGTTACACAAGGAATAACAATCACGATCAACTTCCTACATACACAATACATTAGAGGGACATCAAAGACACACCTGTATTTGGTTTATAATGGAACCAACCATCATCATAAACAATTCCCAAGAACTAGAAAATAAACATAAAATATGTACACCTGTATTATAAAAACATTCCTTGAATAAAATAACTAATTTTAAAAGAATAATGAACACATGAAAAGGAAATAATTTTATTTGGAAATAACCATATAATATTGTAAAGGAGGGATTAAAACATTAAGGCCTACTTAAATTAGTAAAATAAACTCATGATTTATATGTTAATTTTTTTTGGAATTTTTTAAAAAGAGACATTAAATAATATTTTTAAATGAATTTCACTTACTTTATGTATGAATGTGTTTTTGACTTGAACATAACATCCTAGATAATAAAATTAGATTCATTAATTACTTAATTAAGAACCTATTTAAAATATATTTTATTATGATAAAATTTTTATGTTCTTTTATGGATATTTCTATGAGTTATAGATATAATTTTGATATTCTAAGAGCATTTATTTCATGGTTTCATGGTATGTTAATTTGTCAATATTTATTAATGTTCTTTTCAAATGGGAATAACACTCAATAGGTGAAATTATATGGTATTAATGAACCTAAATAATTTTAAATGGTCAAATATACCATTTCTATTTGTGACTTGAGGATGATTTATTTGATAAAAATTTAATGATAATCGATTAGTTTATTAGGCAGTTTTTCCTACCATCACAAATTAATTTCATTTTATTTAATATCATTACTATATATTAGTTCCCGAATATAGAATAAGTTAAAATAAACTTGTTAAAATATTATTACCCATTATAATATTTTTATGACCATCCTTGAACATAGTAATGAAAAATGAAAACTCATTATCCATAGAGATGTTTAATCTCCATAATTTGAACAATGGTTTTGTTTAATTAAAAAATAGAAAATGAGAAAATAAATTGATATAAGATATTCCATTATCATCATAACAGTCCAATATATACAATTTACTAGAGTTATTATCACTTTATGGATGAAGGAGGTTAAGAGAAAATAGAATAATGAAAATAAATTAAGAGATGTTGTTTGAGAAAATTACCTCTTGAATATCACCTCCTTAAAGGACCCCTTAAAGAGATTTGAATTAGTATTGTGGTGAGACCAGAACCTCTAGATTATTTCTTGGGAATTTTAGAGGATAATTTCGTATATTATCATTGATCAATAAGGCTCAGGGTTATGAAATTAAGTGAAGGAAGGGGTTTACTTTTATAATTGAGGTGAGAGGTACTTTGGGAATTTCTTAAAATATTAAAATATAATAAGGCTATTCTAAGGGAAAAGACTTAAAAATGGACTATAAAGCATAGTTTATTAAATATTTGACCATATATTATCCCCTTTGTCTTTATTTCATAGTTTTATGATTTTTAAATTAAATAATAAAATATTACAATCATGAAATATCATTATTTGCAAATTTAGTAGTATTCATAACGATGAATTTAAAAACATAAAAAAGAGTAATATTAGAAATAAATATTTTATTATATCATATAGATTACATTTTTACTAATATAATTCATTTATTCCCTTGAAAATATTAAATTATATTTATTTTAATATTTTTAATATTGTTTATTTCTTTTCCATTAATTTGATAATTACTACATCATCACTATATAAGAATTTAAGGTATTTATTTCTTCACTAAAAAATAAAATTAAATTACCATGATGAATATAATGTTTTTATATTTACAAATAATATTTATGGTTGAATATATATTTTGTAAAATCATATATTAAAAATGATATAATATTTAAAAACCATAGTGTGAATAGTTTGAATTTCTTTTAAATAAAATACTAAAAGGGACTTAATTTCATCCAAGTGGATCCAAAATGTGATAAATTCAAAACATGGGTGATTATGGTCGATAATTAATCATAAAAAAATTTTTAGTCAAACTTTTTGGTCATTAAATGGTTTTTATAATTTTAGTTAAAATCATTTTATTGATTTTTCTTATACTTTCAAAAGCACCAAGTCATTGTTCCATAAGAATTAAAGGTAATTATTTCATATTGAAAAATTATAAATAAATTACTAGAATAATAATAAATTAATTAGGTTCAATATAATCTTTTATATTCATTTATTATGAATATTTACTCATATCCATGTCAATATAGCTAATTTAATTTGTTAATTTGACTTTTTTTACCTAACACAAGCATTGCATAAGAATTTGTATAATATTATTGTTATATTAATATAAAATTTAAAACCATAAGTTAAATCATTATTTATACATAATAATTAATATAAATTTATTAAAAATACCTTTTATCACCCAATTATTATCTATAAAAAATTAAACTTAACTTTTTCAGCGCTATGCAAGCACTGCGTCGACATTGAAAATGATTTTTATATTTATCAGGAAATAAATTTAAATTTACATGTTCAAAATTATTTTTTCAAAATAATTATATTAAAATATAATACTTTTATTATTTACATTATTTTAATAAAATTTATATCATATTTATTTCTTGAAGATATCACAAAAATACTATATTTTATAAAAGAAACCATATATTTTACTATTCACTAAATATTTAACTTTTTCATAAAATTCTATAATAATTAAAAATATGTTAATTTTTAAATGATTAATTTAAAAATAAAATTCATTTTTTCAAATTAAAATTTTATAATTTTAAAATTAATATTTTAAATATTACCATATAAGAAATTAGTTTGATAAAACTATTTCTTTTTGGATTTTTATAATTACTTTACATATATATAATGAATTTAAAAATTTAATTCCGGAATAATAATAAATATAAAAAAATAATTCTATCAACAAATAGGTTTTACACTCTACCCCCTTTGAAAATTGCATCCTCACAATTTATTCACTTATTAGACAAATGGGGATACCTCTCCCTCACATCATTTTGAGATTCCCATGTTGCTTCTTCAACCATATGGTTTCTCTACAAAAACTTATCCTAAATAAATAAATTGTTCTGAAATAATCAATCTATATGATAAATGATATTAATAAGATTTTACCCATATGAAAAGTTATTATCCAACAGAACTGCCTTCGAGCTCAAAACATGAGATGAATCTGACAGATACTTTCTTAACATTGAAGCATGATTTTTTTTGTACCAAAGATAAAATTAGAAGCAAGGAATATCAAGAAGAAAGTGGTCCAAATTTCTCCAAGATTTCATAAGGTTAAATGAATCATGGACTTAACATTTCATTCTTACCAAAATTCATAACACTTTTCCATGGAGACATTTTAAGAAAAACATGATCACCTACCTCAAAACAAAGGTCTTTCCTCCTATTATCTATATAAATTTTCTACCTGCACTGAGATACCCTCATATTTTTTTGAATCATTTTCACATTATCATAAACTTCCTCTATTGATTTTGGGTCCCATTTACCTTTTTCCTCCAATTCATCCCAAAACACTAGAGTTTCAAATTTCTTTCCATATAATTCCTCAGAAGGTGCCGTCTGTATACTAGAATGAGGACTATTATCATAAAAAAACTTGAGTAAAGAAGTATATTGATCCCAAAATCCTTGGTAATCCATTTAATAATCACGTATCATGTCTTATAAGGTATGAAAATTTCATTCTGACTGTCAATAAAACTGAGGATAAATTTTTTTTTGAAAATTAATTTAGTGGCAAATTACATTTGAATTCCTTTACAAAATTTAGAATTAAACATGGGATCATGTTTGGATACAGTAGTGATTGAAACTCCATGTAGCCTAACTATTTATTTAATATATTGTCAATAAAGTTTATTTAAAGATACTTTATGTCAAATAGGATGTAAATTAGCATATTTATTCAGTTGATGAATAATAACCCAAATTGAATTATTACCTCATAATGTCTTTGGTACTCCTAATATAAAATCCATGGATATGTTCTCCCATTTCCACTCATTCACTATAAAGGGATGAAGTATCCCCTTTGATATTTTTTGTTCTTATTTAACCTTTTGACAAGTCAAACATTTCATAGTGAGGTCAACAATATCTCTTTTAATTCCATCCCACCAATAATAATCCTAAAGATCTCTATACATATTAGTACTTACAAGATGAATGAAAAACAAAGAGCTATGAGTTTCACAAAACAATTCTCCCTTTAGCAGGGAATCATAAGGAACACATAATCTCTTTTGAAATCTTAATAGACATTCATTATCAACATCAAAATTTAGGAAAATTACCCTTCTTAACAAATTATACCTTTTTCTTATAACTCAATCTTATTTTTGAGCGTACATAATTATGTAAAATAGAGATGATTTCACTAACCCCTGAAAAAATAGATGAATTTCCTTCACCCACAACTTCCAGGTCCAAATTCATCCAATCCGTAATTAAAGGGTCATGTTCTACACATAACATGTTTAATTATGCATGATGTTTTATACTCAAGTAATCCACCACTTTGTTTTCTTTTCTTGTATTATTATTGATCATGAAATCATAATACTTTATAAGTTCTATCCATCCTATCTACCTCTTTTTCATTTCCTTCTAAGAAAATATATACTGTAAAATTTTATGATCAATATATATTTCACACTTTTCTCCATATAAATGTTGCCTCAAAATTTTCCAAGAAGAAAACACAATAGATAATTCCAAATCATGGATATGATAATTTTACTCATAAGGTTTTATTTTACATGAAGTATAATAAATTACATAGTCATTATGAATCAGAAAGTAGCCATGTCCCTTCAATTAAGCATTAATGTAGATAAAAAACCACAATTTATCAAGCTAAATGTAAAAACTAGAGCAATAATTAATATTATTTTTTAAGTTATGAAAACAATCATCGAAATCTTTTTTCCAGATAAATTTAACCACTTTTTAAATTATCCTAGTTAGTTGGAGATATAATCATGAGAAGTTTTTAACAAACCACTACTAATATCCTGCTAATCTAAGAAAAATTATAAACTTATTAAATTTTTTAGGTATTACCCATTCATTTACCACTTTTGTTTTAGTAGGATCAAATACTATATAACATTTATTGATAATGTGTCCATGGAATGAAATGTATTGTAATAAAAAATCACATTTGATAATTTTTTTGTATAATTTTTTTCATTATTGTTTTGCAGAAAAATCATTATATATATTTCATGATCCTCATAAATATTTGAAAAAACCAAAATATCTTCACTACAAACAACCAAAAACATATCCAAATAATTAGGGAATATTCAATTCATAATACCCTCAAATATAGAAGGGGAATTTTTAAAACAAAAGGGAATAAATACAAAATTATAAGGCCTATATATAGTATAGACTGCTTGTTTTGTAATGCCATCCACCTTTACCTTCAACTGATGGTACCGAAATCTCATGTCTATTTTGAAAAAATAATGACTTTTCTAGAGCTGATCAAACAAGTCATCTATAAGAGGCAACACATAAATGTTTTTATGTGTAATATTATTAAAATCTTAATTTTCAATGAAAAGTGTCATGTAACCATGTTTCAATTTAATTAACAAAAATAGATCAACCCATGGTAAAGTGTTAGTAAAAAATGAAACCTTTATTAAAAAACTCCTTCAATAGATTTCTGAATTCGAGAATTTCCACTTGATCCTTTTAATTAGGTGTTTCTCAAATAGATTTAGAATCATCAACTAAGTCAATTGTTAATTCCACTTCTCAATTAGTTATAACACTGGGTAACTCATCAGAAAAAAATACAAGTATTCATTTACCACCACCACATCATTAATTTTAATAGTTCCCTTGTTTTCAGCAATATGTAAAATATAACATTCATTTCCATGTTATAACAATTTCTCAGCTTCTTGATTTGTAATTAACAGTATGGGTTCATTCTTATATACAAACTAAAACAATTTCTAAAAAAACTTCTTTATCTACACAATATTTCTTATAATGGTAAACAGAAAACCAATCCATACACAAAATAGCATCAAAATCTACTTGGGAAAAAATAACAAAGTTTATAGGTAATGTATTTTGATAGAAAAAATAGGAATAGTATTATATTTCATTTTTCTTTAATATTACACCCTATCATTTTAATAATAAGTTATTGTTTCATTTCTTTAGGTGAAGTTTCTAATTTACCAGAAAATGTATTAGAAATAAAGTAATGTGTAGAAATCATATCATACAAGACATTAGTATAATATGAATAAAAAAACATTGTACCTAATACCACTTTTGGATGGCCCAACAACAACTTAAGTTGTTTTAATTGATTTCATATATATTTATTCTTATAGTAATGATTGTTCCCATCATTTAGATTCTTCTTTGGGATGGGTTGTGCAAAATTCCCCATCTCACCAAATTTAAAACACTTTATAATTTTCTTATTAGAATGGAACATACCAAAAATAAGATATTTTTCATTTAAATCACGGGACTTATATAAAAAATAAACTAATTAGTATCACTTTATGTATTTTTGAAGGAATAACCTAGGTTTCTTTTTTACCACACATTCCACAATCTGGAAAATGTATATTCTTACCATCAAATTTGTTGGATTGATTATTACCCATTTATATCTATCTAGAAAATGTTATTCCATATGTTTTTAAAGTACATGTGACCATTATAAAACTCTATTTATACCCTCTCTTTAGATTAGAAAAATTTCTCATAAATTTTGAATTCATGGGAATCCAACTCACTTCAATATATTGGCTTCAACCTTGAGTAAAAATGGTTGATTTTACTATCACATTCCCAGATAAGATTTAAATGATACCTTTCCAATAGAGTAATTTTTTATTCATACATAGACACCAAATCTTACTCATTTTATTTCAATTATAATAATTTCACTTCCATCCTAATTCTAACTACCTTAGAAAAATAATTTTCAAGAAAATAATTCTTAATTTCATTCTATTTCAAGGCATCAATATCTTCTCTTTTCCTAATATTATTGCCTATTGAACACCACTGGTCATATTTACCTTCCAAAATATAAATAGAAATAATAAATTATTTACTATCTAAACACCCCATGACATTGAATATATTTTGAAGGGATTTAATCTACCATTCAACTTTCATTGGGTAAAACGTTCCACTAAAACCATGAGGGGTTTTCCTCCTAAAATGTTTCATTATCATCATGTTATTTTATGGTAGCTATGACTATTCTCTTGCATGGATGCCACAACCATTTATAGCCTGTTTAAACTAATAAATTATAGTCAGAAACTACTTGGTTATAATTCTCTCCATTCCATGTTGTGGCTTCAAAAGGTTATCTTCCTCTTAATGTCTTCCATCATCAACTTTCTTATGTATTATTCTGAAAACCATTCTAAACAGACATAATTTAGATGAAGTGACATTAAAATATTCAAATTATATATCATTTAAACTTAACCCTAAAGTGAAAACTATTTATGGGATTGTTATTAAAAGTATCACATCTCCTAAATTTATATAAACCTTTATATGATACTAACTATAAGGTCCCAACCTTAAAAATTACATAATCTTGAGTTTTAATCAAGGAATCATCCTTCTACATTTTAGGATCTTCCAAGGTTTAATGTTTTTGAAAATTATGGAAACCTATTACATATTAAATCCATATATTATATGTTAAAACATCTTCACGATATCCATTTTCCCCATAAATCATAATTCATTAAAATAAAACACGATTTCATTTCATGAAAAATATTTACAATATTCTACTAGGATACTTCTATTCTATTACCCATCCTTAAACTATATGAATAAAATTTTAAAATTTTTTATGAGTGTAAGAAAATAGTAAACAGCATAAAAAGAATTAAATAAACTACTAGACCATAAATACTTATAAAAACATGAAGACATTTTCACAAAGATATACCTCTCACCCTTAGAAGAAACATATATTTTCCTCAATAGTTTACTTCATAAAAACATGATTTAAAAAAATAGCAAGAATAAATAAATTTAATAGGTAATGTATTGAATTATTTTATTATATTACTTACATATGTTGTATCCCTAACAGCTACCATATGATTTATAACCAATATAAGTACCATAAAATAAACCTCACAGTTATAATTTAATGTAACCATTGTGGTTACACTTGGAATAATGATCTTAATCAACTTACACCATACCCAATATATTAGAGGGAGGTCATAGACCCACCCATTTTTTTATAATATAACTACACATCATCATAAAAAATGTACAATAACCAAAACATAAACCTAAAATATGTGTACTTGCATCATAAAAAAATTCCTTGGGGAAAATCACTATGTTTAAAGAATATTGTGCACATGAAAAGGAAAAAATTTTATTTGAAAATAACTATGATATATTGTAAAGTATACTTTAAAAAATTAAGGCAACATGAATGTGGGAAAATCCACTCATTCATTATATGTTAAAAAACATTCCTTTTTAATTTTGTAAAAATAGACATTAAGGAGGATTTTTAAAGGAAATCCTCTTTCCTTATGTATAAAAGAATTCGGTAATTTCACTTGACATCCTGGATAATCAAATTACAATCCTTAATTACTCAATTTAAAAACTCTAACATATATACTTTATATATTATAATTTTATTAAGTTATTTTATGACCATTTTTATGAGTTAGAAATATCAATTTCAATGTTCTAGGAGCCTTGATTTTATAGTTTCATGGTTGGTTAACTTGTGTATATTTGTGAATGTTATTTTATAATGGTAATAGTACTAAAGAGGTGAAATTATATGGTATTAATGTACAAATAAGATTTTAAATGGTCCCATATATCATTTTTTCCCCTGACATTAAGATGATCCATTTGATAAAACTTTAATGATAAATGTTTAGTTTACTATGGCAGTTTTCCTAACCATCATGAATTAATTTCATTTTATTTTATGTAATTATAAATATTTGTTTCATAATAAGGAATAAGATATAATATAATATGTAAAATATTATTTTACCATAAAAATAGTTTTAAGACTAACCTTGAAGGTGGAAATGAAAAATGAAATCTCATTATCCACAAATATAGTTAATCACCATAATTTGGACAATGGTATTATTTCATTGAATAAGAAAACATGAGAAAATAAATAGATATGAGATATTCCATTAGAAACATTATATTATATTATATTCATGATACAGGATTTGTTATGCCTTTATGGATGATAGAGGTGAGGTGAAAATTTGAGGAGGAAAAGAAATTAAGATATGTGGTTTGGGAAAATTACCTCTTGAATATCACCACCTCGAAAGACTCCGTAAAAATTTTAGAATTGGTCTTTTAGTGAGACCATAACCTCTATAATGTGAATAAGTAAGTATAGAAGAGAATTTACAGAGTATGTTCAATCTATAAGGCTCAAGCTAATGAAATTAAGTGAAGGAAGGACTTCCATTTTATAATTGAGGTGAAGGGAACTTTAATAATATCTTAAAATATTAAAATAAAATATGCATTTTCCTGGGGAAAAGACTTCCAAATGGCCTATAAAAAAATAGGGTATGACATTTTAGACTGAATATTATATCCTTTGGAATTATTTAATGTATTTTATAATTTGTAAATAATTTAATAAAATAATATATTCATGAAATATCTTTATTGGAGAATTTAAACATATTCATTACTATTAATATAAAAACATAAAAAATATTAATATTCAAAAAACTATTTTATTAAACCCTAAACATGTCATATTTTAATATAAAATTCATGGATCACCTTGAAAATCATAAATTATATTTATTTTAATATTTATAATATTAATTATTTTATTTTTCCACTAATTCAACAATTACTACATAATCATTGCGTAATAATTTAAGGTATTTTTTCTTCCCTAAAAATTAAAATTAAATTACCATGATTACAATAAATAATTTATAATTAAGAATAATATTCATGGTCAAAAATATATTTTATAAAACCATATATTAAGAATGTTTTACTATTTAAAAACCATAGTGTGACCAATTTGAATTTCATTTAAATAAAATACTATAACAGACTTAATGCTAACCAAGTCAATCCATAAGGTCCTAAATTTGAAATAACGATTATCATAGATGAAAATTACTCATAGAAAAAGATTTATTCAATTTTTTTGGCTATTTAACGGTTCTTATAATTTTATTTTAATTCATTTTGTTGATTTTTTTCTGCTATCACAAACACTGCTTCAATATTGAATAAGCATTAAATGTAATTATAATATATATATAAATTAAAAAAATTAATATCACAAAAATAAATAAATTAGGTTTAATTTAATAATTTATATCTATTCTGTATATATATTTACTCATATCCATGTCAAGACAACTTATTTAATTTGTTAATTTAACTTTTCATTGCTTGGAGAAGCATTATACAATAAATTGTATAAAAGTATTGTTTTATAACTGTAAAATTCAGAAATATAATTCAAAATGATTATTTATAAATAAAAATTAATAAAAAGTCTATTCAAATACTTTTTATAACCCAATTATTATCTATAGGAAACTAAATTTAACTCTTTTAATACTGCGCATGCACTGGGTTGGCATTGATTTTTTTTATATTTATCCTGAAATAAATTATAATTTACATGTGTTGAATTATTTTTGTACAATATTTATATTATAATATCATAATTTTAGTTGTCACATATTTTTAATAGATTTTAAATCATAATAATATCTTGACGATATCACAAAAATACAATATTTTATAAACGAAACAATATTTTTTACTATTCACCAAAAATTCAACTTTTTTAGAAAATTCTAAAAAACTCATAGTAAGATAATATCAAAATTCTAAATTATAAAATTAAATAATTTTTTTCTAAAATTAATATTCTATAATTTGAAAATGAATCTTTCAAATATAACAATGTAAGAAATTAGTTTAATAAAATCATTTCTTTTTTGATTTTATAGATTACTTAACGTATTTATAATGAATTTAACTATTTAATTCAGGAATACTAATAATAGGAAACAATTATTCTATCATCACCTGGGTCTTTACACTAGTTCATTGAAATATATTCTAATATAGGTTATAATAATTCTAAAAAATCATTAAAGAGCATATGACTTTTAAGCATTGTATGGATTCATTTATATTGAATTTTTTATGTTAGAATTATGAATCAGATTTCTATGTAAGAAATTGTGATATTTGTTTTTGAATATTTGAGAGATTATGAATTTATCATAATAATTTATTAATTATTATAATACTTTGAGAATATTAATTTTCTTCAATTATGAATTTGGTAAAAGAATTCAGGTCTGAGTCTCAAACATTGAGTGCATGAAATTATAACAAATATAACTTTGGAGTACAACTTTCAAGGCTTATAAATGAAATTTATAACTAGATGACTTTGAGTCTCATATGTGTTTTAGATATTCTGTAAGTATTTGAGATACTATATAAATTTAAAATACTTTGATATTAGAGAAATAAAGAATTTAAAAATTCTGAATAAAAGTAGATGATACTACTGATATGTTATTCATGATTCAATAATAATGATCAATTTATTTGGATAACGATTAAAGAAGAGGATGAATGATAATTTATCTAAGGAATACACCATTTATTATATTCTTCCCTGACTAAAAATATGTTTTCCACCTTATAAAGAAGGAATCATATTTTCTAGATGTAGATAAAAATGAGAAACAATATCCTATCTCACCTGTTTTAAATTTCAAGCCCTCAAGAATGATAAAAGGAATCATGTGGGATGTGAATGATTGAATATTATAAGAGTATTTAATGAGTGATTTATTAGGATAAAATAAAATTATGAGACATTTTATGTTTTAATTCTTAAGAAGAAGTTTATTCCCTATGAAATGAAGATGAATTAGAGAAATTTATTTCAATTATTCTATAATAGATTAAACACATATATATAAGTATATATATATAGACTATAAAATTCTATAATAGAAGTACAAAATTTATTGAGGCTTCCAACTTGACTATTACAAGTGAGGAAGAAGTTCAATTCATACATTCGAGGAGGGAATGGAGCCAACATGGGTGATCTTACTTCAAGGAATTGTGTAAAAATTATTTTATTTGAAAGGATATAATGACATTAATTATTTCAAACCTATTTGGTTATAAGATAAACATGTTCAAGGACATACACTTGCTCATATTTCTATTAATAAAAAAAGGATGTTGTGTGCAAGGGATAATAATTATGTGTCATTGGGGATGTATTCATTCATAAGGAGGAATACTTCATAAAAATTATTAGTGTTATTAAATTGATTATTTATTTTTTATATCTACATGCATATCCACTAAAGGTAATATAAATAAAGTGAGAAATCCATTCACTAAATAAGTAAAGAGTTGACAAGGGATACCAGTTTATGTTGGTTTAAAAGTATAACAACACCGATTCACCCACCCCCTTAGTGTTGTTAAGTTCCCTTTATTATCATATCAATTTGAACCAAATTTAGTCACAAATTTTAGGGATTATCATATTTGAATTATTATTATTTTCTGAATATTTTAGTTTATATTTTAAAATTATATATGAAGTCTAATTTTGAATAATCTTGTGAAGTCCCTATCAAAGAAACCATGGAAGATGTGTTTGCCAAGACATTGAGAAATGTGAAAAATAAAGTTTGAAGGATTATTAGAAAGGCGTAATATATAAAATAATATGACAATTAATCTACAATAATTATAGGTAACAAAAGTAGATTTAATCTTTAGAACTATGTTAATATTTTTTATAATAAATGAACCTGTAATTTGAATCCATCCCTCTTACATAAAGAGGAAGGTAAGTTAAATTACCTATACATCAATATTGATAAAGAAAAATAAAGCATGAAAGATGAATATATGGTGGTTAAATCCACAACTAAGGAAATATAAAATAGTTACTCCTCATATAGTCTACCATATCTACAGGATTACTAGTTAACAAAAAGTTCCTGTTAAAACTATCTTATAATGAGACAAGAAAAATACACACTTATGTAATCAGGTGTGAATAAGCATACTCTTTTATATATCATCTTTGAAACAAACTAAATGGACCCAAACATAACCAGTTATTATTATAATATCAACAATATATATTAATTCACTTACACACTTAGCACCATTTAGGTTTAAAATTTTTGAGAGTTAAGATTTAAAAAAAATACATATTTTTTCCATACAATGGTTATATATCCCATTATATTAATAATTTATTATTATACACTAATTATTAAACATATCCTATAAAATTCTCCACATATGATACCCTTCTAGAAATATCATATGTATTACCATGTTTCTTAACATGGGTAAGTGGAATCATAAGAAGGGTGATCTTAAACTCTTAGTAAGGGTTTTTAATATATCAGAAGCTAATATAAAATAAACATGGAATGAATTATATATAATAAATAACTAAAATTAATAATTCTATACAATTGATCACATGATCTTGAAATAAATCAATGTATAACATATCAATGTAAATAATAACATGAATAAAAAAAATCGATTCTATAGTGATGGAGTACATAATGTAAACTATCATAATCTTACTAATAATGTCTCAACTAATATATGATACATATCATCAAGAACATATCCTATATACTATTCTTACCATCATGAACATAACCAAAAGATAATTATTACCATCATAACCATAACCAAGACATAATTATTATCCTCATAACCATAATCAAGACAAAATTCTCACCATCATGACCATAGTAAAAACATCATTCTTACTATCATGAATATAACTAAATCATTATTCATACCATAATAGCCACAACCACGATGTTATTCTTACCATAGTGATTGCAACTAATACATTATTCATAACATCATGAAATAATCCATGTCATTACTTTTACTATAATTATTATATCCAAGAAATCATTCTTACAGTCATGACCACAACCAAGGTATCATTATTATCATCATGACCATATCCAAGAAATTAATTTTACCATTATGACCACTATCAATAAATAATTCAAACCACCATGACCACAACCAAGACATTATTCTTACCATCAAGACTATAACAAAGATATTATTTTTACCATCATGACTATGGATAATACATTATTATTAATATCATGCTCATAACCAAAAAATCATTAATATATGTGTAGGTTATCACTAAATACATAATATTGTTTTCCTCATGAGGCCTATTGATTCCGAGAGAAAATTTATAATTCAAAACCCCAATCATCGCTTACACTTGTCTAATGATTTGTTCGAATATTGAATTATCAATAAAATATATACTCAACTTTCACGGTTGATTGATAATCATTTTTATTGGAATAAAAAAATATGAGGTGTAAAAAATCTCTTCAATAATGAAATATAATAAAATGATCACAATATATCCATAGAAAGAAGTTGGATGGTGTCATTAGCATATTAACTAGAGGAAACATAAGAAATTTTCAAGGTTGTTTACATAGATCAAGAATACTTTTAAAAGGGTATTAATATTTTACATAGATAAAGAAGGGAAAAAATACCCTTTACATTTATAATACCAATTTATGAAATCATTTTATAAATATTAAATAATATAAATTTCATTGAAAATACATAGAAATATGTAAGGTATGTTTCTTGAATAAAACTACGAAACATGGAGTAAGAAAATCACATGAATAAAAAAACATAAAAAGATTCCCCTTTCACATTTTTGTAAAGAAAGTCAATGTTAATTGAAAATGTAGTCAAGAATCACTTTTAAATATAATTTTCAAAATTATCACAAATTTTGAAAACAATATTTCAAAATATAGAAGTCATTAAAATTTAATTTTTAAAGAAATAAGGTATAAGTAAAAAAATATAGAAAAAATGATAAAATATAGGGAAGTGAATAATAATTAAAAATATATTTATAGAAACACAAATTATATAGATAATAAAAATATGTAACGTAATAGACCTGGATGACACTCAATAGTTCCCTGAGCCCAGTTTCCCACATGCCCTCAAGAGTATCTTTCCAAATTACAGAGGTTGCCGACTAGCAATGAGTGTGTAGGGTCAGTCTCTGTGGATACTATTCTCTTTTATTAGAGTGTAGCACAACAATATCAATCATAAAGATAAAATAATAGAAGTAGTATAATAGTTATACAACAGATAAACAATATTTATAGATAAATGAGGCCAGAAGTATCTCATATACAATGGTTGTCATGTCATGTGTCTACAAAATACCAAAAATAGGTATATACGGAATCAATACAATAATTGTATCAAAATAATTGAAAGACCAAAATGTAACTATCCCAGTAGGTATCACAAGACTCATCTTAGTCATGTTCTCCCCTTCACCTAAATAGCATTAAGAAAAGTATAGTAGGGAACATTTCTATATCCATACCTGTAGCTGTATAATCTACTCAGGTACCATAGAAAACCCAAGTAGAGTGTGATATAAAATCCTAGTAGGTCATCACCAATGACGTATAATTCCATACAGCCAGTGAATATATAATAATAATAGTGTGAAGATAATATTAGAATATTTAAAATAATTTATGTATATAACCAAACCATAAAGGTCCAAGTTCCATGGGAAACCCTTCCTTTTCTACCTGCTTCTGACATAGACAGAACATCTCTCAATAAACAGTTCTTCCTATATCAATTTAATAAGCAAGTTAATATTAATTAATCAGTCTCATTTAATAAGTATGTATTGAGACGTTGCACGTATTCCAACATTCCCCATAAATACATGTAATCTAGAGATTCCTAAAAAGGTGATCTATAAGGTGTAATACAATGACCGAATCTGAGCATGTGATTTGGATTGGAAGAAGCCTCATATAAATTATTTCATTAATTAATCAATAAAGAACCTGAACCCATCCTTGGAATTCCTTATATGGAATCTAGAAATATCTCTAAGACTAACATGAACTAAATACCCTACAAGACCATCAATTTAAATCCTCATCAGAAACTATGTATCACTCTAGGTGGGGTATAATATCACCTCTCCATGTTCCATCCTAGGCGGTTCGCTAATGTATCGCATGTACCACCCATGGAATATATAAAATTTTTTCCTTTGAGTATATCCTTATAAATGCATAAGGATTCTAAGTATCACTTGGTGTATCATACTAATCTCCCCATAAGTCCATCCCTAGCAGTCTACCAAGGTGTCCAAGTGTCACTTAAGCATAAGCAATAATGTAGCCAAATGAGTCTGTCTGTGGAATTCTAATGAGAAACCATGTGTCACCCAAGGAATATCATAACAAATCAAACAATATTATTTAATCATTTCAAATAAACATCACCCTATAAGGTGAATCAAGGCATATTCTAATCATAGAAGGCTTCTCCAATTATTTATATCAGTGGCCATATGTTTTTAAGAAGCAAATCATGCTTAAGAAAGAAATCACATGTTCAATGATTAGGGACATGGAAATTCATTCCCTTTCTTTAATAAATTCAAATTAACATTTAAAATTAATAATTTAATATCCCATGGAATGGGGTAAACAGAAAACCTAAAATCAATTCAAATCATATACCACCCATGGTGGTCCAATTAATTATATAACACACATTGGGGGGGGGGGGGGTTCAATTCTTGGTTCATAACCTGTAATCATTATCAATGGGTCTCATTAACTACAATGGTCATACCTACCCATTTAAAATAAGGATTAAATTCTATTTCAAAGGAATCACTCAAAAAATAGCTATGTGAAAAAATGAATATATATAAACACCTCAACATTGAGGAAAAAACATGATACCACCTATCGTAGGTCCATAGTTGAGCAATCATCTAGTATCATCATATTATTTGACTCAGATAGATAGAAAAACAAATAAAATATGATGAACATGGAAATATTTCATATTAAATTGAACCTAAATAACTCCATCGATACCAATAACGAAAAACTATCAACACAAAATGAATTGGGTACTGCCAGACGAGGATCCTACAAGAAAATTAATGCTCGATTTTGAGTTTGGATGGAAGAACATGATCCAAGCCTATGTTTTGGATTCAAGGAGAGCTTCCCAAAGTGAGATATTGTCTACTAAGGAGAAGTGAAATATAATTTTAGGTTATAAGATTAATGAAATAAAATTTTATTATATTACCCTAAAAAACATGGGCTGTATTATTTAGCTGCATGGTTTTCCAAACTGTGCACCATTTGTGGATCCATATCTATGCTAAGGGGTCACCCACACACTTACTATTCCTAGTTTGACTAACTATGTGCATGACATGAAAAACAAAGTTGTCAAAAACTATAGGTACTACCACATGGGTGTGCACTGCCATCCTCATGGTTCAACAAACTGTGAAACCTATATCTCCCCATGGTTCAGACTTACACAGTTAGAAATAACTATGCGTCCTACCCCAGACAGTTTCCACTAACCATGCATCTTATCCTTTTCGTCCAAAAAGTCATGCTATGGGCTCCAAACAAGCCCCAGACACCCCCGATATCACCGTTACCACAAAGGGTACTCACATTAATCCATTAAAAGGCACTTAAACTGAATATTGATGAAAAATAAGGATTCCATACCTCTAGTAAGAACTGAGTTCTTACAAACATCCCCCTTAAAGAAAATTATCCCCAAATCTCCCTCTATGTCATGATCCCCTCCCACCAAAGATGACCCTCCTGTGCTGGCAATGGCGAAAGGGAGATAATGACCCCCCGAGTCCCGCCTCCAGTAGGTCCCGGGTTGGCGACTAGCACCAAGGGTATGAGTTTTCACAAATAATGGAGGAATTAAACTTTTTATTATTTATGATCAGGAAATTGGACAAGTCAACGACCAAAAAGGAAAATAAAAGAACAAGTGTATATAAATAAACCCAAACCAAGCCCACATGCATGTTTAAACAATTTTATAACAAGGTAAAAGTACAAGAAAGCTCAAAAGTACAACACCAAAGAAAACAAGAGAACAACAACTGCAAAAACTCCAACTGCCCGACTAGTAGGGTCCCACACGGCCCTGGTAGTCCACCTGGAAACCTGAAAGTAAACGTAGGGTGAGCATACAAGTATACTCAGTAAGGAAACCTAAATTTCTCGTGTACAAGTGGGGATACATCCTAATGTCCTGTGAGAACAACAGAAGAAACCTAACAAGGAAAACTATCCATCCAATCTCACTAGCCACACTCACCAAAACACAATCACAACAGGTAGTAGTAGTATAAGAACAAGAGCATTGGGTACCCCGCACCATTTCCCATTAGTTAGCTGAACATCCTGACGTTGTCACACTCTCCCTGCCTGCACACACACCTGGGCCTCACAACCATGTATCCCGCCCGCACACACCTAGGCCTCACAACCACACATCCCGCCCGCACACACCTAGTCCTCACTACCACGTATCCTGCCCGCACACACCTAGGCCTCACTACCACAACCACATCCCCGCTTGAAGACACCTGGGCCTCATCTTGAAGATTCTTGGGAACAGTAATAGTAACATAACTCTCGCCCGAAGACACAGGGGCCTGAAATCGAAACCTACCTGAAGAGTCTTAGGCGTAAGGTCGCCTCAAGCCATTATAGCCTATAAGCCATCCTGAAGAGTCTTGGGCCTAATCACCCCAATCGAAACCTACCCGAATAGTCTTGGGTGTAAGGCCGCCTCAAGCCATCACAACCTAGGGGAGAAGGAGCAGGAAAGAGCTAGTAACTATGGGAAAACACCCTCTCCCATGAAATAGGAGTGTTCGACACTATGTGCTCAACATGGGTACGGTGCGATAAAACACAAAAGATACATACATACATATATATATATATATATATATATGTATATATAACAACCACTCAGACCAACCTATGGCTTCTAAAAAGGGAAACTAAGAACGTGCCTCAGCACTGCTACCACAAAGCATGCATACAATAAACAAACCCAACCCCATTAAGGTTTTCACGTTTCAGCATAATTAGTTTATTTATTTCCTTAACTACTGGGTAAATATCCAAAACCAACCACAACGATCGTTCGTAAGCATATCCTTGCCATCCATAAAGCAAGTCAGGAAAACACAGAAACACGACAAGTCCCTTCTTATTAACCAACCAACCCATTGATTATTATTTCCGTTTCATTACCAAGCCCCACATTTCATTAACTCTTCCACTATTAATTATTATTCACAACCCATAACCCGTTCACATTAAAACCCAACCCTGCAGCCCGGCTGCCAACCTCCATAACCACATCCGCACTGAAACCCATACATCAATATCCCTTTAATACCATTTATTACAGCCCCACAGTCTGTTACCAACACAACATTCACACCAACCCACAACCAAGTCAACCACAGCCCCACTGCTCACCCGATCCACAACAACCCACAAAACACCCCCAACACATGCCACGTAACCGAGCCAACACCCTCATGTTCATTATTCCATTTTGTTTAACTGGGGTGATCACACAAGGGTTCTAGATTTTCATTTAATCAACCAACTTTACGTGATTATCCAATTTCCACATTCCACAAGCTTCCATCTATAAGGAAATATAGAAGGAGAGGGCAACATTTAATTGCGTAAGCAAAGGCCCCCAACGACCGTGGTTTTTAGTAGGTATAAGCTCATTCAATTCACAAATATTATATCACAGGATATAAAAAGTAAAGTAATAGCAATCAGTAACTTCCCAACCCCATTCTTTAACCAGTTATTATCTTTATTTAATGGTTCAACTGTTTCTCATGAAAACAAAAGGATACCCATCCCACATGATACACAAATTAGAGAGACAAAGGTGAGATCTCTATCTCAACAGGTTCTAGATCGCAATGCTCCACCAGATCAACTTTAGAAGACGTTTGTCTGTGTCCCGGAAAAACCTCCTTGGTTGGAAAGGAAGAGCTGAAGGAAAGACAACGGATCTAAGCTCAGAAGTTCCGCCTCATCGTTATGATCCCATGGCCGCTGACGGATCGTAAATCAGAGCTTGGACGAAAAAGTTATGGAAAAAAGAGCCTTTGAGTCTCTTGAGAGAGCTCTGCTCAGAGGAGAGGGGAGGAGAGGTGTGAGTTGAAAGGAGGAGGGGACCCCTCCTTTTATAGGCATGAAAACCAACAGTACACTGCGTGTACTCGGACGTTTTCACACGGTCTCCACATGGCCTCCAACACGGCTTCGCGGCCATTGACTGGTCAACACATGGTTTGAAGGTACTGCATACGCGGGGAAGGACTACACGACCTGTAGATTGGACACACGGCGTGTAATCATTTATTGCACACGGTAAGGACACGACCTCCACACGGCACACGACTGACGACTAGTCAACACACGGTAATGCGCACGTGGGGAAGGATACACGGTGTGTAGTGCTGGACATACGGTGTGTACCCATTTTCTCCATACAGCAAGGACACAACCTACAATACGGGGTATACCCGGGAAGGGGGTATACGACGTGTACTCAAACTACACGGTGTGTAGTTTCGAAATTCTGGAAAGTGTGGAAAAAGTCCATTTTACCCTCCATAACACTTCTTGACCTTCTTTTTGACAAAGGAATGGGTCGGAGAGGTCCGGGCCATTACATTAGATACCTATTAAAACGTTCTCGTCCCCAAGAATTCAAAAACCATCCCAGAGGAACCCAACAAGATACCTCTTAGGGTTCTCGTTATAACAAGAACCCAACCAACAAACCTAATCATATGTGTTAGGAATTACTTCTCCTATGTCGAGATATTATCTGCTTTAGGTGGCACAGACTCGCCTGCACGGGTTTAATCACATCCTCATTAACGTGTCTCTATTAAGAATTGGGTCTTCCCACTTTCACAAATTAGGATTTTTTTCAACTCAAACTAACCCCAACACCACACAACCAACACACTGCCCGAACACGTGGGTTTGGGAAATTCCTTCACCTATGTCGAGATATTATCCGCTTTAGGTAGCACTGACTCGCCTGCACAGATTCAATCGCATCCACATTAATGCGTCTCGATTAAGGGTCAGGTTTTTCCCTTTCCCACACATCCGAACATGTTTACACATTACCAGGGAACAAAGAAACAAAAGGTCTCACAACTGACAAGCCAAGCATTCCATATAACAAGGGTACAAAGTACAACATCAACACAAAGCTCATAAGAACAAGGGAAAAACACAAGTCAAAACAACTCCGGGTACTGAGCATGCATCTGGGTCTCCCGCTCCCAAGTGCTCTCCTCGAGGCCGCCATGCCTCCACAACACACGAACCAACAGAATGGTTTGTCCACGGAGCACCTTCTCTTTACGATCTTCGATTCTAACTGGTTGTTCCTCGAAGGTCCTGTCGTATCCCATATCTAACTCTACCCAGTCGATAACGTGGGAGTCGTCATGTAAGTACCGACAAAGCTGGGAGACGTGGAAGACATCATGAACTTTCTCCAACTGAGGTGGCAGGGCCAGCTGATATGCCACCTCACCGACTCACCTCAGCACCTCAAAAGGTCCAATGAACCTAGGTGAGAGCCTGATCCCTTTCCCAAACCTCTTCTTCCCCTGTTGAGGGAAAACCATCAAGAACACATGATCTATCTCCTCGAACTCCAAGGGCCTCCTCCGATGATCAGAATAAGACTTCTGTCGGTCCTGAGCCATTTTCATCCTCTCACGTACAAGATGGACTTTCTCTGTGGTGCTCTGCACTCCCTCTGGCCCAAGAGCACCTGTCTCACCAACCTATGCCCAACAAATGGGTGAATGACATGGCCTCTCATACAAAGCCTCAAACGGTGCCATGACAATAGTAGAGTGGAAGCTGTTATTGTAGGAAAAATCTACTAAAGGCAAGTGTCGTACCCATGATCTCCCGAAATCCAGAACGCATGCTCGTAGCATGTCCTCCAACGTCTGGATAGTCCGTTCTGTCTTCCCATCGGTCTGGGGATGGAAAGCAGTGCTAAGGCATAGCTGGGTGCCAAAAGCATGTTTTAGCCCTCTCCAGATTCGTGAGGTAAAAACGAGTATCCCAATCTGAGATGATAGTCCTCGGAACTCCATGCAAGTGCACCACCTCCTCTACGTACCTCTGTGCTAAGGTACTCACCGGGACCGACTCCTTGATTGCTAATAAGTGAGCCAATTTTGTCAGACGATCCACCACTACCCAGATAACGTCATAACCACCCTGAGCTCTGGGTGGTCCTATGAGGAAGTCTATTGGGATATCATCCCACTTCAACTCGGGGACATCTAAAGGATGCAACAAACCACCGGGAACATAGTGTTCATCCTTCACTTGCTGACACACTAGGCACTTAGCCACAAACTCCGCCACTGCCCATTTCTCCCTAGGCCACCAAAACCGATCCTTCAGGCCTGAGTACATTTTTGAAACTCCTGGATGTACCGCCATGGATGAGCTATGGAACTCACGGAGAACTCCCTCACGCATTGCCTCCAGAACAAACAACCTTCCCTAGAAAATCATCTGATGTCGGCTGTCCTCTGACCATCCCTCTGGAGCATTCCCCTCATCGACATGATCCCGCATCACCTCTGCCTCGGAGTCCCCCAACTGAGACTCTTCCACCTGCTACAACAAGGAGGACTGCACTGTCATCTGAAACAAATAGCCTCTAACATCTTCTACCCTAGAATCCAAGTGCAAGGAAACCAACTCTCCCATTGCATTCCAAGCATTAGAAGATTCCTGAACCACTTCCTGATGCGACTTCCTGCTTAGGGAATCAGCCACAACGTTGCCCTTACCTTCAGTGTAAGAGATCTCAAAGTCATAGTCTTGGAGAAACTCGACCCATCTCCGCTGCCGTAAGTTCAGGTCACACTGGGAGAAGATATAACGCAGGCTCTTGTGATCTGAGAAGACCACAATGTGCTCCCCAAAGAGGTAATGTCGCTAAAACTTCAATGCGAACACTACTGCTGCAAGCTTGGGGTCATGGGTGGCATAGTTACGCTCATGAGGGCGCAACTGCCTAGACCCATAACAAATCACGCCCTTCTTCTGCATCAACATGAACCCCAGACCAAGGCCAGAAGCATCACAAAACACTTCATAAAACAACCCTTTCTCTGGAAACCTGAGCACTAGAGCACTAACCAACTTCTCCTTCAGGTAGTCGAAAGCTTTCTAGCACTGATCGCTCCATAGGAAGACCTGATTCTTCCTAGTCAAAGCTGTCAATGGAGCAACAACTCGAGAGAAGTCTGAAACAACCCTCCGATAGTAACCTGCTAACCCCAGGAAACTATGAACTTCTACCAAGCTCTTGGGTGCTGCCCAAGAAACAACTGCCTCCACATTTGACGGGTCCACCGATACTCCATGCTGAGACCCCACGTGCCCAAGGAAGTGTAATTATTGTGTCAAGAACTTACACTTCGACAATTTCCCATAAAGTTGGTGGTGTCGAAGGACTTACAAGACTGCCCTGAGATGCTCAACGTGCTCCTCCTCTGATCTTGAGTAGATCAGGATGTCATTGTTAAACACAACGATGAACCGGTCCAGAAACTCTCAGAGGACAAAGTTCATAAGTCCCATGAACACAACCGGTGCATTCGTAACTCCAAACGACATCACTACAAACTCGAAGTTACCATACCTTCACCTGAAAGATGTCTTTGAGATGTCACTGTCCTTTACCCTCAGCTGATGATATCCTGATCGTAGATCAATCTTAGAAAACCAATCTGCTCCCCTTAGCTGGTCGAAGAGATCATCTATCCTTGGAAGGGGGTAATGGTTCTTGACCGTTACCTCGTTCAGCCTTCGGTAGTCTATGCATAGCCTGAGACCACCATCTGCCTTATTCACGAACAAAACTGGAGCACCCCATGGTGACACGCGGGGTCGAACAAAACCCTTCTCCATCAGATCGTCAATCTGAATCCACAACTCCCGCAACTCCAAAGGTGCCATCCTATAAGGGGCCATCGAAATCGGACGGGCACCAGGTTTTAAGTCTATCCCAAACTCAACGTCACGTCGGGGGGGGGGGGGGGTAGAGTCACAACCTCCTTAGGAAAAACATCGATGAACTCCCCATCAACTTCTGGGACATCCATCATCTCTGTATCAGCTGGAACCACCGATAACCCTCCCAACAAGGAAAGGAGAGGCTCCACACGCCGGCTTCCCGCCTGATAGATCCTCTTGCCAACAAAAGATACACACTGCCCATCCATGTTAGAGAACATGACTCTTCTTCAGAAGCAGTCGATAATGGAACTAACAGAAAACAACTAGTGATGCCTAGGATGACATCATATGGCTGCATCTGTAACAGAAGAAGGTCCCCACTAGATTGATGTGGTCCCAACGTTAGCCCACATCCCCGTAAAACAACAAATACGCTGGTCTGGCCTCTAACTGGTGTAATCAGCACCAGTGGTACATAAATTCTCTCTACGTCTAGTCCCAAAACATGGGCTAGACCAGGTGCAACAAAGGAGTGCGAAGCTCCCGAATAGAACAAAGCAGAAACAAGAGTGCTGAACAAACAAATCGTACCTCGCACCACCTCTGGTCCTGCTGGAGCTGCCAACTCTGCTGCGTGCAACTATCCACACCCAGCTCCTCTGCCTCTCTGATGTCATCCACTTCCCCGACCACACCCTGGTCGAGGTCCCTGAGGAGCACCCTGAGGTCGGCCTCCTCCTACAAAGTCTGCCCTCGGAGGAGCATGGTCTTGCTGCTACTGGAAGGGCCTCGCCGGCAACTGGTGCTGCTGAGGTGGACGATGAACTTGCCCACCTCCACCGTACGGAGCTCGGGTCAGGCACTGACTCTGAATGTGCCCGAAACCTCCACAAGAAAAACACCTCGGTCCTGGGCTCGTGGAAAAGGGACGAGGACCCGAAGATATGAACTGGAACTACTGGGGCCTGCTCCCCACTGGTCTGAACCTGGAAGGTCCTATCGCAGGAGACCTGCTGCTGACTGCCTTCCCCATTAATGAACCTGACTGAAACACCTCACGCGGTGAACCTCCTAGCGAGTGCATCCTCTCTACGACCTCTGCCTTCTTCAGCACTACCAAGTACCTCAGAAGGGTGAAGGGTGTGACAGCATACTGGAGCGAAGGACGAAGCGCCTCATCCAAATGTCTCGCCTGAGACTCCTCATCTGGAAAGAGATCTGGAGAAAAGCGCAGTACATCCTTGAACTTGATCCCCAACTCTCGCACAGACATACTCCCCTGCTGAAGGGAGAGTAACTCTTTCCTCTTCTCCACCTTGATCATGGAAGAAAGGAATTCTTCTCGAAATTCCTTCTCAAAGTCAGCCCACAAAACCTCTGCCTCTATCCTCTCTCCGAGGTAGAGCATCCACCACTGTCGCGCCACACCTCTCAGCTGACTGACTGCTAGGGGAACCCAGTACTCCCTCGGAGCACAGATCAAGGTAAAAGCAATCCCTAGCTCCTCAAGCCACCCATCCATCTCTGTATCTGAAGTACTACCCTCGTACTTATTGAGGGTCTGCCGCTGGAAGGAACGAAGAGTCTTCTTCCACTGGCTATCTTCCTCCTCTCGGTCAATCCTCAACTGATCGACCGCCTGGATCTGCTGGGCCTCGGCCGTCTGAGCCACCCGGGGACGACGTCCAGGTTCCATAGCTGTACGGTAAACAAGGATCTCCTAATCCCAAGTAGTAAGGAATTTTCTCACAGTTTTAATTATCATTTTATTTCAATTTTTTTCCCATAACACCCAAATCAAGTAAAACACAATCATGATGATGCATGTACCTTCCCTGGGGTCTCTACCCTGCAATCAATGTAGTCTCACTTGGTCATTCGGTAGGCTCAGAGTCCTTGCATCAGATCACGGGGGGCCCTAAAATCCCGTGTCCTAGCCGGTCTTCCCTGGCCTATGTCATGCACCAAGGTTATCTAACATTGTTGCCCTACCATCCCATGCAATCCTTACTATGCCTAACTCCAGACTCCATCATATCTCTCAACCATCAGCTCTGATACCATTCAGTCACGACCCCCTCCCACCAAAGATGCCCCCCCTGAGCTGGCAATGGCGAAAGGGAGATAATGACCCCCCCGAGTCCCGCCTCCAGTAGGCCCCGGGTTGGCGACTAGCACCAAGGGTATGAGTTTTCACAAATATGGGAGGAATTACACTTTTTATTATTTAGGATCGGGAAATAGGACAAGTCAACCACCAAAAAAAGAAAAGAACAAGTGTATATAAATAAACCCAAACCAAGCCCACATGCATGTTTAAACAATTTTATAACAAGGTACAAGTACAAGGAAGCTCAAAATTACAATACCAAAGAAAACAAGAGAACAAAAACTGCAATAACTCCAACTGCCCGAATAGTAGGGTCCCGTACGACCCTGGTAGTCCTCCTGGAAACCTAAAAGTAAACGTTGTGTGAGCATACAAGTATACTCAGTAGGGAAACCTAAAGCTCTCGTGCACAAGTGGGGAGACATCCTAATGTCCTGTGAGAACAACAGAAGAAACCCATCAAGGAAAACTATCCACCCAATCTCACCAGCCACACTCACCAAAACACAATCACAGCAGGTAGTAGTAGTATAAGAACAAGAGAATTGGGTACCCCACACCATTTCCCATTAGTTAGCTGAATGTCCTGACGCTTTCACACTCTCCTCGCCCGCACACACACCTGGGCCTCACAACCACGTATCCTGCCCACACACACCTGGGCCTCACAACCACACATCCCGATCGCACACACCTGGGCCTCACTACCATGTATCCCGCCCGCACACACCTGGGCCTCCCTCCCACAACCACATCCCCGCCCGAAGACACATGGGCCTCATCCTGAAGATTTTTGGGAATAGTAATAGTAACAGAACTCTCGCCCGAAGACACCTGGGCCTGAAATTAAAACCTACCTGAAGAGTCATAGGTGTAAGGCCGCCTCAAGCCATTATAGCCTATAAGCCTGCCCGAAGAGTCTTGGGCCTAATCACCCCAATCAAAACCTACCTAAAGAGTCTTGGGTGTAAGGTCGCCTCAAGCCATCATAGCCTAGGGGAGAAGGAGCAGGAAGGAGCTAGTAACTATGGGAAAACACCCTCTCCCATGAAATGGGAGTGTTCGACACTAAGTGCTCAACATGGGTGCGGTGCAATAAAACAAAAAAGATACATACATATATATATATATATATATATATATATATATATATATATAGCAACCACTCAGCCCAACCTATGGCTTATAAAAAGAGAAACTGAGCACGTGCCTCAGCACTGCTACCACGAAGCATGCATACAACAAACAACCCCAACCCCATTATGTTTTTCACGTTTCAGCAGAATTAATTTATTTAGTTCCTTAACTACTGGGAAACTATCCACAACCAACCACAACGATCGTTCGTAAGAATATCCCTGCCATCCACAAAGAAAGTTAGGAAAACACAGCAACACGACAAGTCCCTTCTTATTAACCAACCAACCCATTGATTATTATTTCCATTTCATTACCAAGACCCAACATTCATTAACTCTTCCACTTTTATTTATTATTCACAACCCATAATCCGTTAACATTAAAACCAAACCCTACAGCCCCGCTGCTAACCGCCATAACCACAACTGCCCCGAAACCCGTACATCAATATCCCTTTAATACAATTTATTGCAGCCCCACTGTCTGTTACCAACACAACATTCACACCAAACCACAACCAAGTCAACCGCAGCCCCGCTGCTCACCTGATCCACAACAACCCACAAAAACACCCCCAACACATGCCACGTAACCAATCCAACACCCACATGTTCATTATTCCATTTTGTTTAACCGGGGTGACCACACAAGGGTTCCAGATTTTCATGTAATTAACCAACTTTATGTGATTATCCAATTTCCACATTCCACAAGATTCCATCCATAAGAAAATAAAGAAGGAGAGGTCAACATTTAATTGCATAAGCAAAGGCCCCCAACGACCGTGATTTTCAGTAGCTAGAAGCTCATTCAATTCACAAATATAATATCACAGGATATAAAAAGTAAAGTAATAGCAATAACTAACTTCCCAACCCCATTCTTTAACCAGTTATTATATTTATTTAATGGTTCAACTGTTTCTCATGAAAAAAAAATGATACTCATCCCGCATGATACACAAATTAGAGAGACAAAGCTGAGACCTCTACCTTAACAGGTTCTAGATCGCAACGCTCCTCTGGATCAACTTTAGAAGACGTTCGTCTGTGTCCCAGAAAAACCTCCTTGGGTGGAAAGGAAGAGCCAAAAGAAAGAAAATGGATCCAAGCTTGGAAGTTCCGCCTTGTCGTTATGATCCAGTGGCCACTGACGGATCGTAAATCGGAGCTCGAACAAAAAAGTTATAGAAGAAAGAGCCTTCGAGTCTCTTGAGAGAGCTCTACTTAGAGGAGAGGGGAGGAAAGGTGTGAGTTGAAAGGAGGAGGGGACCCCTCCTTTTATAGGCCTGAAAATAAAAAGTACACGGCGTGTACTTAAGGTACACGACGTGTACTCGGCCGTTTTCACACGGTCTCCATGTGGCCTCCAACGCGGCTCCACGGCCGTTGACTGGTCAACACACGGTTTGAAGGTAACACATATGCAGGGAAGGACTACATGGCATGTAGATTGGACACATGGCATGTACACATTTATTGCACACGGCACGGACACGACCTTCACATGGCACACGGCTGACGACTAGTCAACACACGGTAACGCGTACGCGGGGAAGGACTACACGGCGTGTAGTACTGGACACACATCATGTACCCATTTTCTCCACATGGCAAGGACACGGCCTGCAACACGGGGTATACCCGAGAAGGGGGTACATGGTGTGTACTAAAACTACATGGCGTGTAGTTTTGAAATTCTAAAAAGTGTGGATAAAGTCCATTTTACCCTCTAGAACACTTCTTGACCATCTTTTTGACAAAGGAATGGGCTGGAGAGGTCCGGGCCATTATACTCCATGGGGTGGTTATGAATTAACAGAGAATAACTATGGATACTGAAAAGGTATGTCAAACTCCCTCTCCTAGGTCATATATTTTAAAACCCATTCTTCCATAGCTCCCACAATAGAGAAACTGATCAAACCTGGAGAGCCTTTGTGATCCTATAAACGATACAAATTAGATGCTCCTAAAAGGAGGCATCTACCTATAACTCAAACACCTCTCGATGAAAATAATGAGTTATGTCTGAATGATAGTGACATAGATGAGATTCATGGAAGATTCCATGCATGGATATATACCTTTAAAGTGACTACAACTGGTAGGCTATCGAAAGAAATATTTCCAGAATCTCAAATAACCCAACATACCGAGGTAAAACATTACCCTGTCTTCTAATCCTCATTTTTCATAACCTCTATAAGACACATAAGAAGACCTGATCCCGGACCTAGAACTCTAAAGGTCATCGACGTCAATAAATATACGATTTCTATCAAGAAAGTGTGGTTTCCATCAGCTTCTAAATCAACAGAACCTGCTTCTTAGTCTCCTGTACGAGTCAATGTCCATGAATAGATGCCTCTCCCACCTCTAACCAGGATAGGGGTGATCGGAATGGCATACCATACAAATCCTCACAGGGATCTATATGTATATTATTATTAAATCTATCAATTTATGAGAATTAAACTAGGGGTATGTACCTCTACCAAGATCCCCCAATATCCAGAACACATGCCCACATCATGCCCTCAAGCACTTGTATCATGTACTCTGACTGGCCATTAGCTTGAGTGTGGTATGTTGTGCTTAGAATCACATGTGTACCCAATTACCTCTGCAAAAATTTCTAGAACTATGATGTAAATCGAGCATCCCTATATGAAATAATAGTATGAGGAATCCTGTGAAGTCATGATATCTTCCAGATATAAAACTTTCCTAGATCATCTTCTTAAAAGGTAGTCTTTATAGGCTGGAAATGATAATCCTTTTTAAGCCTGTAAAAAAACCCAAATGACATCATTTTGTCATGGTGACATTAGAAACCAAGTAATGAAATCCATCACAAAATCATCCCATTTCCATTCTAGAATGGGTAGCTACCGTAAAAGCTTGGGTGGTTGTTGGTGTTCCTCCTTGACCTGCTAATAGGTGGAACACATCATGAAAAACCCAGCTACATATATTTTCATACCCGACCACTAGTATTGGTGATGTAAATCCCAATACATCTTGGTGATGTCGGATTGTATTTCCCAATATGAATCATGAATGTCTCACATTATCTCCTCATGCATGTCAGCTAAAACCGATATATGAACATATATATGTTGTATTTCATGCTCTCCTATGTTCCAATTAGGAGAAAGTTCCTCACCTTCCACACTCTTTCAATGGAGTAGGACTTCAAAATCGTATTTCTTTCTCATACTCAATCTATCCATAAGGGTATAGGTCATATATAAGGATGAAATAAAAGTAATACCATAACTATCTTGCACCTCCAAGTGCATCTTAGAGAAAAAATTCATAAGATTACACTCGCTACTGGCCTAGTGAGCTTCCTATATCAAATTCCTCTTACTTAGTTCATCATCCACAACATTTCCCTTCCTTGGATTATAAGTATTCTCAATTTTTAAATACTGTATGTTATCAACCCACTTTTGTTTCCTAAAATTTATATCACACTGTGTAAATATGAACTTGAGGGTTCTGTGGTCCATGTACACAAAACACACTATCCATGTAAGTAATATATCCAACAATGTAATACATGAATTACTACAACTAAATTGATATCAGTCATTGGCTAATTCTTCTCATGTGGCCTAAACTACTGAGACCAATACACTACAACTCCACCCCCCCTATATAAGAACTTCCCCTAGCATGAAACATGATGCATCACAGTAAATAATTTTACTCCGACATAGATCTGAAAAAATAAGTATCGGTGCCGAATTCTATATCCATTTAATCTTCTTAAAGGATGTCTCATAGATATCGAACCATATGAACTTCACACCCTTTTTATCCAAGCCCATGATCAGTGGTGCTAGGTGTGAGAAGTTTTGCATGAAACGCCTTTAATCTCTTACTATCCCTAAGAAACTCTGTATCTTAATGACATTATTAGGCTGCTCCTAGGAAACTAAATCTCTCAGATTATCTAGGATAAATGATACTTTTGTATCTGAGATAATATGAACCATGAAGTGAATATGATCTATCTAAAAGTGAAAATTTCTTAGATTATCATTTAACTGATTCCATCTTAGTGTATAAAATATGATCTCAAGATGTTTGGTATTGTTGTGTTGATTGTGAGAATACACCAAGACATCATCCATGAATACCATGATAAATGAATCTAGATAAGGATGGAAAACTTTGTTCATCACCACCATGAAAACTGATGGAACATTTGTAAGGCTAAACAACATAACCAGATACTCATATTGGCTATGCATGTTATGAAAAGTTGTATGAGGTATGTATGTAGGTTGTAATGATCCTAATGATATATGGATCTCAATTTTTTTTTTGAGAATAGCTGATCTACTTTTAGATGATAAAAATGTCTTCTATCTGTAGAAGAGGATACCTATTATTAACTATTAGTTGGTTCAATTTATAGTAAACAACACATATACTAAGGGTAACATCCACATTTTTCTCAAAAGGGTCAAGAAACCACACATAGAAGTACTTGGTTGGGTAAACCACTTCGAATCTAAATCCTTTAGTTGCCTCTCGATCTCTTGTAACTCTATTGTTGACATCCTTTAAGGTGGAACATATATCAGTGAAACTCATGGCACTTGTATGATAAAGAACTCTACCTACCTCCATGGAGGTAGTCTTAAAAATTCATAAGGGAAAAAATACCTAAAATTATCAACTACTGGAGGGAAATATTTATGATGTGTTCCATGATCATCCAAATATATACACACAATTTGAGATTTCATTCATCCCATCCCACGATGCTCAGGTCTGTCTCATCTTTCTTGGACATCCCATTCACTAATGTGAACAAACTCTCAGCCCTATTGTGATGTGAAGGTTACCCTAAAGTGTTAGAAATCAATGTAATCGTGAGATATAACCAACCAATCCATCATGAGGATGATGTCAGACCCTTTAATCTCAAGGACAAAGAGATCCTATAAAATGTGGTACCCACTGATCTCTAGGGGGAAATCCTTTTATTGATTTACACCCTCTATTTGAATTCCAAATAGAGTGTCAAGTGTCATAATGTCATTAGAAAACAAAATGCTAAGACTTAGGCTCTATATAATAGAAACAAATATAATGATATGAGAATTACATCTATAAAAAATATTAGGCGTGACAGAAGAGGATAAAAAATAGCACCTTTTAGAGTATAATTTCTAGGATTATGCTCCTTAGGTACAAGTTTCACTAATTATATCTCTCCTGACCTGTGACCCTATGATACAGCTTGGATACCTTGAGTAAATCCACACTGCTTTCACTAGAAATCTAGGGTCAAACATACATGACCACGACCACCACCTTGGTCTAATTTTCCAAATGTACTCTAGCTCCCTTTCTAACAAGAAGCTACTGACACCACTCCTTCATGTGGATTATATTTATAACCTCTCTCACTAGCTATGAAAGGAATAGTTCTTACAAATCTCTATAGATGGCCCGTCTATCTATAGGATCAATACTTGAATTTGTATCTCATGCACTAAGGTCTTGTATGACTTAGTCTTCTACACTGGTGGAACCTCACCTGGATACCTAAGTATTTTTTCTATCCACTAATATCACCTCATTGAAGTTATAAATGATTCTTCCTACTACTGGACGATGCAGTACTAGATCTAGGTGTTGAATAACCCTGGATTGCAGCCCCAACCTCTATTATGTTAAGATCCATGATAAGAACATGATTCACTATCCCAAAAACAACAGTCAGCTGAAATACAATCACCTATAATCAGATTTCATACCTGAGACCATCCTCAAATCACCTTTACTTATAATCTCATCCCCAATAAGAATATTTGAGAAGCACTGGAGCTAAGTAAAATAGGATAAATAATCCACAAATGTTAATGCAACCTACTCCAAGTGTAGGAACTCATGGGATCTATCATACCCCATAGTCTTAGGATAGAATTAATCCTAAAAGTCTATATGAAAATCCATCCAATCCATCTCAAAATTATGGCACATCTAAGAAATAACATCCCACCATATCTTAGAAGAATCACATAGCATATACATAGCAAGATTTAACAATCTCTCAAGAGGTGTCTCATGATGACCAGAGATAGAGAACATGGCCTCTCGCCATTACTCCTAATCATATAGTCCACCATACCCTAAAAACATGGGTGGATACTACTACTTGAACTCATACATCAACTCATCCATAATTGGGGCTGGTCATGGTGCTCCTTGAACATTTAGTATGAAACACATAAAGCCTTCATTGAACCATCCCCCAACACTTGTGTTTTGTATAATAACTGGTTCCTATTCTAGAACTACTAAATGATATAATGGTATCCCATATCCTACCACCCATGGATCATTTTCGTCACCACCATCATGCCGTGTGACTAGACGATGTTCTAGTTGCATATCTATACAAATTTCAAGTGCATGCCTCAGATCAAAATTAAACAACTTCTAAAACCAAATATATTAAAATATTCTAGGTACAATACATCCCATATAATAATCACACCCTCTTACTACTCCTTGATTCAGGTATGGGTGATGTACCATCCGTATAACGGTAAGAGATACTTCATACTACACATTACTAAGGCCGATCTAGGGCCAATTTTTCTACAAAAAAATATTTTACTTTTAATTTTCATACATTCATTTCGAATTTATTTTAAATGGTTAAAACAAATGGTTCATCACTTCTGATCCATAAGGACCCATACCCCCCATGAACTAAAAATATTCCATCCACTTAATACACAACATATAAAATTCCAATCGATGTGACTCATAGACCATGGATCAACATGCCACATATGATTGCTTAAGATGTCTTCTATAGCCTAACCAGGGAAATAGTTTTTATGTTACAATATGTAATCTAAGTAACAACCATGTTTTCTCAGTCCCATGCACCAAATACTTATCAAACAATAGGTATATCAATCATGGAATGTATTACAATATCATTATATCAAAAAATGCATCATATATGGAATAACCAAATGAATGACAAGTGAATCTTGTAAAGTGCCTGATATGATGCAGGAGATGGAATAACCTCATGTCATTGGGTTGAAACACAATAGAGCCAATAATCATATCAATGATAACATCACAATTCAAGTGCATCACTCAACAATGGAACCAAAGTAACTATAATAACCAAAATCTAGAAATAAATCAAAATTTCTTTTATGGTAATTTGTCTTTTCCAATACATGGGTTAACTATGACCATGAAAAACTCCTTACCAAATTCATATTCCTTCTAATCCCTATCTATTTTCACCATATAATAAAGAAAAATAGAATGATCTGATACCAATTTGTAACATCCCAGATCTGGATGCCACACAACACAACCCCAATCCCGGTTGGCCACATGGAATCAAGTGCATCTCCCAAAACACCAAGGGATGCCAACTAGAAGTGAGTGTCTAGGGTGTGTGTGTGGGGAGGTTATTACCTCTTATCAGAATTTAACACAATAGTTATATTCACACATATCATATAGAAAAATTAGTATAATAGTTAGACAATATATAAACAGCAGGAATAAATAAATAATGTTTGAAGTATCTCATCTACAATGATGATCATGTCATGTGTCTACAAAACAACCAGAATAGTTACACATGTAATTAGTACAATACATGTAGAAAAATACCATGAAGAAAAAAAATTCAACTATTCCAATTAGAATCACAAGACTTACCTTAGTGTTATTTCCACCTACACCTAATAAACAATATAGAACTTGTTTAAGGGTGATTTCCATTATCCATACATGCAATCATATAATCTTCTCAGGCACCAAAGGTGTCCCGAGAAGGGTGTGAGATAAAATCCTTGTAGGCAACAACTATCGGTTTTTAATTCCATCCATTAAGTGAATATTTAATAGTAACAGTGTGCACCCAATAATAGAATATGAAAAATAAGTGTTGTATATAAATATCCCATAAAGGTGTGAGTTCCCATGGAAACCCATAATTTTCTACCAGATTATGTCTTACTTAGAACATCTCTGAATAAATAGTTAGTTTGGTTTCAATTTAATAAGTAAGTTTCACTTAATTAATCAGTCTCATTTAATAAGCATGTATAAAGACCTAGAATATATCCCAGTGACCCCCATAAATAAATGAAATCAATAGATGCATAACCAGCCCATCTAGAAGGTGTAAGGAATTGTAGAAATCCAAACTTGTGTTTTGTATTGGTAGACACATCGTATAAATCATTTCATTAATTAATAAGTCAATAACAAGATCATATCATAGGAATTCCTTATTTGGAATATGAGTATCACTCCAGTAATAACATAAACCAAAAACCACATAAGATTATCCATGGAGATCCTCATCTGAGCTCATGTATTTCTCTTAGTGTGTTATAACATCACCGCTAACTGAGTATGTCCTTGGCAGTCTGTCAAGGGATCCGAAGTGTCACCCATGGAATATATAATCAACTAAACTATCAGTTCATACTTTCCAATCCATAATGAGTAAGTATCACTCATCATATCATTGGAAGACCCCCCATGAGCCTATCCCTAGCAGTCCATTTGGAATTCCATGTGTCACTCATGTGTATGTAAGACAATAACTATATTATTCAATCAATGGAATTTGTATGAGAACCATTGTGTCACCCATGGAATATAATAACCAATTAAAAAAATACCATTTAGTCATTATAATAAATTCACCTTAGAAGGTGACTCAAGGCATGGGATATGATTAAATGGATTAACCCCTTATTTATCCCTTGTGGGCATATCAATATTAGAATCAACTCATGCTTAAGTAATAAATTACATGGTCAAAGACTAGGGACATGTTCATCTATTCAATTTCTTTAATCTTTTAAAATTAAGATTTATAATTAATTATTTAACATACCATGGAATGTGGTAAACAACACATGTAATAGGTATTCAAATCATATTCCACCAATGGTGATCTAATTATTATACAACACACTAAAGGGGTGGTTCCAATTAAAGGTTCATAACATTGAATCATTATAAATGGGTATAATTAATTACATAGGTCATACCTACCCAATTTAAAAAAATATTTAATTCCATTTCAAAGTTATATCATTGAAAAATTAGGCTCATGACAGAAAGGAATAAATATAAAAACCTTGAATTTTAGGGAAAATCATGATACCACATATTGTAGGTCAGTAGTAGAGTGAATTTCCTATATCAACTCATAATTTGACATAGATTGGAAGAAAAATGAAGAATGGAAAAAGAACCTAGAAATATAGAATTTTATATTGAACCTAAATAACTATACATATACAATGAATAAAAATAATTAATTGGGTACTCATCGACATAGATCAAACGATATGATCAGGTATCAATTTCGAGTTCGAATGGATGAATGAGATCAAAACCTGTATTTTGGAACCTTGAGAAGCTTCCCACAGTATGATAATATCCATGGAGGAGAAATAAAATATAATTTTAGGTTATAAGATTAATTAAGGTAAAACTTGTAGTTTTAATCCAAAAATTCGGGTCCTAGGGTTTGGCTACTGGTTTGGCCAAATCATGTGCCAACCATGCGCCCACTACTATGCTAAGGGGGTACCCACTTTGTCATAATGTACAATTTGACTAAACATACACAATCCATGAAAAAACCTCGATAAAAAACTATAGGTTCTCCTATATATGCATGCACCTCTATCTATATTGTTTGAAAAATCATGTGGCCTGTATCCCCCCCACTGTCTATCCTTGTATGGTTAGTAATAACAGTGTGAAAAACCCTGTATGGTTTCTACTAACCGTGAGAATTTTCCTTTTCTTCCAAAAATCCAAGATCTTGGATCCAAACAATCCCCAAACACACTTAGTACCACCATGTCCTCAATGGGTAATCACTTAGGCCGTAAAAAAGCATTTAAATAGATAATTAATAGAAAGAAAAGGTTCTGTACCTCTAAGATGAACTAGGTTCCTACATAAGAATTCCTTTTAAAAACATTTAATGTTAATTATGAAGATAATAATAAATAATACATAATTTTATTTGAAAATAATAATGTAAAAAATTATCATGAATATGAATATGAATATGGAAGAAGGATATTCATGTCAAAAAATAAGCGTGATTAAAAATAAACACTTATGACATTTGTAACTTTTAAAAAGAATGAATTTAAAAATATAAATTGAAATGGAACATTAAATACCATTAATATTATGACAATAATGATATAATATGTCATATATGTGTTATATACACCATACAAAATTAAATAAGAGGTGAATATGACATATGCCTTAAATAATGAAATTTGAGAGGATGACCGTTACCTTAACTTATGACTTTCACAAAAGTGAATTAAATTCATGTATAATAAAAATAAAAAACAAGAAAAATTATTTCATAACAATATATATATATATATTACATTTCATAATCTTAAATTGTTTCCATTTATTACACATTCATTAGCTATTCATGGTTTATTTTCATCAATGGATGCTAATAACCTTGATTATTTCATATGAGTTTCATAATAGGGATATAAATGTTTATTATTTTATAAGAATTTAACCATTAAATTATTATTAAATTTACCAATAAATATTATCCCTAATTATTTATAATGTTATAATATCATTCCATGAGGTTTTTAGTTGTGATTTGTTAAGATGAAATCAGTAACTATCTTATTTTGGGTAATTTACTAATATTAATGGATTAATTTATAATGAAAATTAATTTTTCTGTAATACATAAAAAATATTAAATAATTTATAATATAATTACTATCATAATATATAACCATAAAATTATATTTTAACCATCCATGAATATAGGGATGGAAAACAAAACACATCATGCATGGAGGAGGCAGTCCACACATAACATTTGTGACATTTTCATTTTCCTAAGAATGTAAATATTAATATAATTACACATTTATATTTAAAAAACCATAATTATTTAATAAATATAATAATTCTAAACTAATTCAATTATAATAATCATCCATGGTAGACGGTGGTGAAAAAATCAAATACACCATTCATGGAGGTAGTAGTGCACATGTATTCCTGAGAGATGAATACATTTTTTATGGATGGAATGAAACTTAGATAGGAAATGAAATATATTTATAGAATCATAATTATTTTATAAATATCATATTTATTCTATAAATACATTCTTAAAACCATCCATTTAAGGTGTTGATGAAAAACAAAACTCATCATCCATGGAGGTAGTATTTTTCACACATGCATGAACGATGTTTTCATTTTATAAATGGTTAAGAGGAAGGTATAAAATGATTATTACATATATATGATGAAATTTTAATTTGAAAATGGTAATAATTTCATTATATTAGTATGTTTAATTTTTTTTTTCTGTGGAAGATAAAGAAGAAAAATGTAATGGATTGATTAGTACTGAAGTTGGAAACTTGGAAATTCTCTTGAAGAGATACTAGAAATGTGAGGATTAAGATAAATTATTTTAGTAGAGTATTATTAACATAAAAGAGTATTCTTGATGATATAAAACAGAATGGTTTTAATTAATTATTCTATGGATATATATTTCAGGAAGAGGGTGGAAGTATGATTTTTTATTAGGTGAAAAGAGGGACATTTCTTTGGAATTGAATTATAGGTGAAGGGAAAAGACATAATTCTGTGAGATTTAGGTGAGTCAAATATGGAATGTTTAGTGAGATATGTAGTTATAAATTGACATCCTACAAAATATATTATATAAGATTTAATTTTCATGTAAATATAAAAAAATTCAGGCCATATTAAGATACCCATTTTACCCTAATAAACCTTCATTAAATTTTTATCAGAATAATGTTTGTTTATTAAAAATATAATATAAATCCTCTTAATTTTTTTGAAAATAATAATATGAATTTAAATTTCATATAATATAATTTTATTTCTAAATATGAAAAAAATAAAATTTCAAATTATAACATATAATATATTAAATTTTTTTTATTGAGAAAATAACTTTTTAATCTTTACCAAACAAGTTGATCTATGGATTTGGAGAACCAAGTCCATTAAAAAAGGGAAATTTATTAAAAATAAAAGTAGAAAAAGGTTCTATGATACAAGGTAAAAGTAATCAAAACAAGACCAGACCAAGTAGATGATATATGCCATACCTAATATATCATTATACCATAGAAAAGACATCAAATAAAAAGTTCCCCCATGAAAATAACATTCATTATAAAAAAATAAATTAATATTACCATACATAAAAGTATATAAACACACCTTCTTTCACTATGCCTTCTATAAAAATTAAACTTAAGGGGAGATACCCTATGATTCTATCATTCAACATTAATAAGTTAACATCAAAATGAACATCTAAAAAAATTAGTCAACCAATCCCGTGTATAACATTCTTAGACAAAATACCAAGTTAGAATTCAATATTACATTTTTACATTCTTGAATTCAACCCCCATATACAATAGGAAAAATAATTTTCTATATATGTATGGAAAATAATAAAAATAAATAAAATAACCCTCATAATATAGAAAAGTCCATAATCTAGAGAAGTTCGTACACTAACTTAAGATAACACTTTATTGTGCACCAGTCAACATCAAGTCACATAAAAATGACCGAAAACATTGACCAAAATAAACACCCAATAAAAAAATCATAATCATCCAAAAACTATATAAAACCCATCATCGAGATAAATTGATTACATAATCTAATGGGAAACAACCAATTTACAGACAAAAATCAGTAGAAAATTTTTAATACACCCCATCAAACTAGAGGCATTTAAATTCCCAAGTTAGGGAATTGAAATATATATTTTGGATTAGATCCAACCTTTTTATTACTTATTGATATCATATTATCTCACATTTAATGATGGGTTTCAAATATGATTAAATTACCTTCATATTGTTTATACCATACAGTGTCCTATTCAATTAACCATTGACTAAAATCTTCAGGGAGATCAACCTGAAGCTCAACAAAACCCTTCATTTTATCCAAAACCTCCTCTATTGATAAATTTAGAAACTATATTTATCCATCACTAGATTATTTTTTGAACATTTCAATTATCAAATTTTATTAATCCCAACAAATCATAGATTTCTTCAGTTTAAAATAGTAAGAACCTCCCACATCCGGAATTTTATTCTTACCCTTGGGGGAACTAGATAAATAATATTCCTCCTCCTTCTCATTATAATCAGAATTATTATATTTGTATTAATAATTACTATTTATAATAGGTTCATATTTTTTCTATAAGTGGGCATCATATTTTTATTACTTATCATTAACTATTTTAACTACAAAATTATAAATACATTCTAGTTGATCCTTTTTAGAAATACCCTCACCCAGGTTAAGAGTTCATTTTTTTCAACCTCTAAAGGAGTCCATGACTTTCCAAGTCCATAAACAGTGATCAAATGGGTTCTTTTCATATGTTGAAATTGAAATTATTGGGAAATATGCAACTTTAGAGCCAAATTATTAGAGGGGATAACATTACATCCCTCATCAGTAATTTTACCATCTACAGTTAATGCCATTATCATTTTCAAGAACATGATTTCCCCTCATTATTTTAATATGTATTCTTTTTCTTCAATCTACATCCGCATGGCCCCGTATATGATAAAATGAACACCTACACGATTTATTTTTTAAAAACATGTTAACATAATTCCTGAAAAATGGCATTCCTAAAGGATTGCAGAAAATCTCTTATACTCCACTTTCAAATTAATTATTTCATTAGTAGTATATAATGCAACTCAATGTATCATGGTTGATAATAAATAAACTTTCACTAAAATTTTAGTGTTGTTTACAAATATATCTCCACTAGTATCTATATATATTATTATTAGTGTTCTAATGGATGAAGCAAAATCTCTTAGTATTATAGGATTCCATTAAAACCAACTGAGTCTAAATTTTTTAAACCATAACTACATAAATGAGTTCCCTTCTTCAGAGGGGTTAAATATTGGATACCATTCAATAATTATTAGTGTAACTAGTTTTATCATAACTATCAACAACACCATGCTCTCCTCTTTAGGTCATTAGATGGAAATAAAATATGAAATAATCCACATCCTATTGATTTCATCTTATAGTTGTAGAACCCCCACATTTTCAAGATTATACTTGATAAATAAAAAATTACCTTGGCTTCACAACCCTAGAAGTGAAAACCTAGGTAATAATAAATTTCTCTCATGATTCATTTATTTATAAAAAATTATCATGGGTCACAACAACATCTGTGATATTACCTTTCTAGATATTGTTTTTGGGAATAATCATTTTTCATTGATACAAATAAGATATCATCATTCACGTTGTTGTCTCCCAATGAGTGATTCTCTGATCTTCAACTCACCAAAAACATATCATGACGTAATATGATCTCACTGAAATTATCTCAAATGATATTGATAGGTGTTGGGTTTTTGTTTCACTCATGATCACCGTCAAGAGAAGTCCTCACCATCTTTCTCTCTCTTTCTAATATTTACGTCTTCTTAACCCAATATTTGGGGAACTAATAATTAAACGAGTTTATATATATATGTAATTAAATTATTTTCATAATTTAAAATATAACAATTTAATTTATTTATATAAAATAATATACACTTAAAATAAATTCTTTGAAATAACCCTATTATTATTATTATGGCAATTCACTTTATCCGGGGTAACATGTATTTATGACTAATAATTTAATTTAACTTTTTACCTGATTTCAACATGAAGATTTAAAACATGGAAATAATTTTATTTTATTCAATTTATATAGGTGATAAAATTGAATTTTAATATAATCATGTATAACACATAAAAAATAATTTTTATTAAAATATATTTGTTTTCATAAAATTGTTTTATTAGTTATTTCACTACTATAATTGAATTTTATAAATTAATTAGTTTTAAAAGTGAAATTTATCATTATTCATATATATATTTCATAATATAGTTTCCTCTATTTATACCCAACATCATAAAAACCACATTATAATAGTTATATTTTTTTAATTTTATCATTATAAAATCTATCGTAGTTCATTTTCCTTCGGTGTTTCACATAAAACAAGATATAAAAAATAGTATTTATTTAAATAGTAACCATTAAAAGAATATAGGGGTGCTACATTATCCACCTTAAATAAATTATATCCTCGTAATTTTAATTACCATTCACTAATGAAAATAGAATAATATATCTACAAGATAGAAAATAATAAATATATAATTTACAAATCACCATAGTGGGATAGATAATAGAACTCATATTTTCATTTATAATATTAATATGATGAGATTATCTGAAATTTGTTATAAAAACTCCTCCCTATGTATTTATATAATTTATGAGTTTATAGATACATAAATTTTATAACTTTATATTCTTGATCCAATTTTGAACCAAATTATATGGAAAAAATGGTTATGATAACATCTAAAAAGATAAAATTAAATTATAATGTGAATATGAAAACTGAATTCAATTAATTATTCTCCTATGACCCATTCAACTCAACTTATGATATTATTGGGTCAAATATGATATCATTTGATTGACCTATGAATCCTTTATTTTAACCTAGTTTGTAAATTTTCATTTTCCTATTAGGTCATATGACCTTACTAATTATATATCAAACCATAAAATTCAATAAAAAATTCTTTGTAATAGTTCATAAATATCATGCGAGTCACCAATGAATATCCCCCAGGCTTGTCAAACCTAGGGTGCAGTTAGGCTTAATTTTTTTCACTTGGTAAAGATTATATTAATGGTAAACCCACCCCTTTAAAGGTTATTAAATCAAGGTTTATATGTCAAAAAAATTGTATTTAGTAGTTTTTATCCATATAGTAATGTTATTAATATGAAACTATACACTTTTTACTCTATAACAACTTAAAGATGTTTTCCATCATTTAATCTTATACCTTGGGATTTCACTAATGTTCATTAGTCCCAACCTCTAAAGTAGATAGGATATAATACTAGTAAAAATATAAATTACTCATGTATAATTTAAAGCATGAACTATTTTCACCAATTGACCATTGAAAGTTCAAATTCTCTGCTAATGTGTATAGCAGCACTCGGGTCGAATTCTCAGCGATGATACTTTTTAATAGTTGATTGTTTTTAGTAGATTGTATTTTGATTGGGGGTCTATTTTAAAATCTTAAATGAAGTGATTGATAAGTGTTGATTTATTTAAAAATTAGATAATAATTTTGGGGAGTTCATTTTTATGGAGTTAATATTGTGATATCCTTGAGCTTTACTTTATATTTCATTTTAATTAACACCCACTTCACAAGATAACATTGATTGGAATTCCTAAGTGTTAAGGCTTTAATAAAAGCCTTAAATTATCTTAGGGTTCTAATCTCAATAATATATTTTTGATGGTAATGTATTTATGGCTCAAATAATACATGGAAATAACACGTTAAACAAAACAAGTCATTAATCCACGACATGTTAAGTCGAACATACAAAATGTTAAACTAAATAATACTGAATTAAAAAAAATATCTCAATCGCTTAACACCTCTAAATAATGACTCAACCCAAGGTAAAATTTAATCATCCATTATGATTTTTATTAATCAGGTAATATATGATTAAGGTGATGAATTATAAATAGAACAGAAAGAACAGGATAAGAAAAGAGTTGTGCGTAGAACACACATGATCGTTGAAGAGAGTTAAAAAAAGACTTTTGATTGAATGAGGAAGAAAATTAAGGGGAGGGGCTTTAAATTGATTTAAATTATTTTAAGAACATTAATATTAAACTATAAAATGTGGATGTGAATAATAGATATTGAAGAAGAAACTTTCATTAAAATAGAATTACAAAAACAAACACTCACACAATTACAAACGAAGAACAACATAAAAGTAAATGAAAACAAATAGAAGAGGAAAGGTCCCTCAAGAGAAAAATAGATTATGTAAGGTCCGCCCAAGACTTTTTAAAGGATTTTTTATTCTAATATATGTATCTCTATTCTAAAATTCCAACCATATGCAAGGAGAATAGGGGCTTGTATTTATAGCCCAAGGAAGTGGACTTTTGGCATTCCAAATATTCCCCTCCACTTGCATCTCCAATTTATCCATTTAGATAGCTGAATAACAAGATATAATCTTATTAAAAGTTATAGATAATAAATTTGGTCGGCTCCTCTCAAATGTTGTAGGAATTTGGAGTTATGGAGCCAAAGTTATGGTAGTTTAATTAAACAAAGTTAAATTGTCCATTTCTATCCATGCTTTTCAATGGATGAAATGTGAATGGATTTTTAAATAGGAAGATGCCTTCAAATACAAATGATTTATTAAAAAACGTCGGCCTCCTATAATCACTATTTCACACTACAAAATCCCAATCTGATTTGGTGATTAAATATGGAGACAAGTCAAAAAATGTGTCCTGATTTTAATTCTTGTCCAGAATGGTGGGATGGACTTCAAATCTTCATTTGGGATCTTATTTTTGGATTTTGGACTTCCAATTTTTATTCATGATGCCTTGAATTATTATCCAAACGTTTGAGGGGAATTAATGAATTCTCACTTTTAGAGGGATCCTAGTAATTCAATCTTCATAGATGGTCGAGTTTCTTCACAAATTCTGTGGGCCCTCTTGTGTGGCCTATATGACCCTTAAAATGGAAGAATTGTCCAACGATTCCATCTAATGATATTTGGAAAATTGAATAAGGAATCCTAAAAAACCCAAATCATGAAATTTTACTAAGTATGGTAGATTTAAGTTTTAAAACATTAAACATACTTGAATCTGGATGAATTCAAATAGTGCTAAAAAATTATAATTAATATTTAAACATTAATATTTCACACAAATTATGCACATTTCATATAAAATCAGTAAAGGGAGTATATAAAAACTTATGAAAATATTAATAAAATCAAATCCCAAAAACTTAGTCTTGTGCATTTCCTCATGTACAATAAATATAAAACCATGACAAAAATAATTTTCACTTACCAAAAAATATTAAAATTTGGATTTCCCAAATCAGGGGAGGTTTAGAAAATTTCCCTCATCCATATTGAATTCCACCACAAGTTGTTACAGAACTAATTTTACAAAAACAATTCTTTTTTATTCATGCTCAAATACAGAAATGGAAATTGGTGGAACACAAAACTTACTCCTCTCAAGATGATAAAATTAATTTATAGAGCTTCACCCATTCCCAAACCAAAATTGAAAATATTAGAGTTTATAAGATCTCTAATCTTATACTCCCTATCCTAAATTTCTGAAAAATCATGAGGGCTTTTTAGGGGTATTTCTGTGGCTATAGGATGGTAGGAATATGATATCCATAATATAGGAAAAAGGGGGTAAAACACCAATATGAAAAAAGAAATGCACATTTTTTTTAAATTAGACATGAAAGGAAATAGAAACACATATTTATGAGGGAATGAAAATTTTAAATAAGGCACAAAAGAGGAAGGAAATTTGAAGTGGAACAGAAGATGAAATATTTACAAACCATAAAACATCTCCCAATGACATAAGTGTTCATTTGTTTTGGCATTTTTTGGAAGTTGAACTTGAATTTGATCTCAAAATCATCTACAAAACCATTATTGATCTCTTCAAGACACTAATTGTAATAGTTATAAAAATATCAAAGGTTGATGAAGAGTTATTTTTGACCCACCCAAGACACACGCCATTATTAATATTTTTTTGATTTTTTTTTGATAATTTTTGAACACTTTTTTATATAATTTGTACAATATAAACACATATACATTCACAAAAAACACTAAATAACAACCTCTCCCCTACACTTAAATTGATTCTTTCCCTCAATAATATAATAATATATTGAAAATCAATAAAACGGTACCCAAAATAAAATCCATTCACCCCATACGTAAATTTTAAAAAAATTATGCAATGAAAATCCATGTTTATATTGGGTGGGATAAGGTATTGGGATTTTAATTTGGATAACAAATAAAATGTATTCATAGGCACAAAGGAGATTTCAAACAGAGGATTAATGTATGTTTAATGGGATGCTATTTGGATATTATATTTATCTTGTGGTTCATAAAATGACTTTATCAAATTAATTAACACTAAACTAAGAAATTTAGCTCAAAGGTCTACAAACTCAAGACACAAAAATGGGGGTGAAAAAACACACATTTTCAAAATATTTCCATAGGTGACCTTGTAATGAATGAAAATGTTGTTCCTCACCTATGGGAAAATGATTTTCCAAAAAAAATTGTTTATTAAAATTGTTTTGGTATTGACAAAATAATTTTTGTCCAAATTTATGAAGGAACTACAAAATATTTTAGATGAAACAATGTATTTGGACTCCCCAAAATGGTTAGAAAAAAGGTCAAAACTCGATCATGAGTGAGTATGACTCTTTTTGTTTTACATTTATTATTATTTTTAGGTTTTTTAGTGTTTTTAAAATACACACCCAAACAAAAGAGAAAGAGAAAAAGAAAGAAATAGTTTGATGATGAAAGTGTTAATAAAATGAATAAGAGTGGAAGAAAAAAGGGAGAGAGAGAAGGAGGAGGAAGAGTTAAAGGGGAAGAGGTGCCCTTGGTTCAGATTTGGTGGTTCGCTGTCTCCATCTAGTGGTTTGTTTACTGTAGAAGTTGTGGATCCGATGGAAGTTAATGTGGTTCTTGGGATTCGTGTACTCTCATGGTGATTCTTTAGAAAATAACCGTTACCTAAAATTGAAAAAAAACAAAAACATTTATTTATTTAATGAAAAACAAAAATTAAATTAAAATTTCATAAAAGTAAAAGAATAATTGGGTTGCCTCCAAAGAAGCACTGCATTTATTTTTTCTACAGCTAGAGAATTTCTGTGCACTACCCATAGTCCGATGGTGGCCACCGTTTTTTCTCAACTTCTTTAGGATTGTAGAAAAACTTCTTATTTGAGATGCCTAATTGTTTATTGAAAAATTTATCCCATTTACAAATTTTGTACAGGAAGTTCAATGGGGGTGGAAAGATAATATGGATATCCACTCTTTAGTATCCAACTTGAGGTAAGATGTTTCCCACTGAGTGTTGGTTTTATATGATTAGAAGTTCAGGAAGATATTTCAATTCTGATGGTGCATTGATGTAAGGTTCAAATAACAAAAAACCAGAGTATGAGATCCCATTTGTTTTTGAATCGTTTATTTAATCACTTTCCGATGGAGAGTAATGTGGCTTAGTGGAGTCATACAACTGAATAAGTTTTTCAATATCCTTTATATCAATGTTTTTAGCCAGATAATGGTCAATTTCAACATCACCAATGATCACTTTATTTATTAGGGAACAAATATAACAATAATCACTACCATCATGATAATATTAACTCATTAGTTTAGGGTTCACATCCCATATAATAGAATTTTCAGAATCATGGATAGGAAATGATGAATGTTAGATAATCATATTTGAATCATAAAATGAACATGCTTGTTCATTTTCACCATTACCATCCAAGTTGGAGCAATGGAGGTTAGAGGTGAGTTGGGATTCTAAATAGTTTTCAAGAACCTTTAGTTCAATGGAGTTTGCATTTGTAATTTCAACCCCAGCTTCTCCATTTATGACATGGTTAATGAGGATATGATATTAAAAAACTTCTCCATTAGTAGAACAAGAAGAACATGATGGATTGGTATTCAACACACTCTCCGAGAGAGTTTCAGAAGAATGGATAGAGAATGCATATTCATTCTTTGATGAGTATTACATGGATTTAAAAATATTGAACTTGACCAATTGGTCACCAAATTCCATGGATAATATGCCAACATGGACATCAATTTTGGTTCAATATTTCATAAAGAATGGTCTTCTTAAAATAATAGGATATTGGAAATAATTTTTCTCACCTTTAATATCAAGGACATAGAAGTCAACAGGGAAGATAAGATCATTGTCTCAGACAAGGAAATCCTCAACTATTACCTCAAGAATAGTTGTGTTTTGATTGGATAACTGGAAGAAAACACCCATTGGATATAAAGGACCTAGACCAATGTTATAGAAGTTGGGTTTGGGCATGAAATTTATTGAGGCTCCTAGGTCTATCAGTGCATCATCGAAGTTGGAACTTCCAATTTGACATATAACTGTAAAGGAACCAGGATCTTTGCACTTCATGGGTATAGACTATTGTGTTAAAACATTATCAATAGTCCTAATTTGTCTCTTATGAGTTAACAATTCTTTAAGAAATGTGGCATACTTAAGAAATGGTTTTATGGCATCAAATAGGGGAATGCTAACTTAAACATGTCTAAACATTTCAAGCATTTCAGGATCGAGTTCAAATGAATTCTTTGTCATAGAAATGGCCTAAGAAAAAAGAATTGGATTCTTAATTGGAATGAAAGGAGGTGATGGAATGGATTTAAATTCCTTTTCAAGTTTATTTTTCTTTTCATTTTATAGGTTAAAATTTAATGGGGATTTAGAGGAATTATATTAAGGCATATAAATCTTCTACCACGATCTAAGTGAAATTGCACATACATTACCCTTAGGGTTGGGTAATGGTTGAGATAGGAGTTGGGAAGAAGTTAGTTGTTGTTGTTGGCTTAGGTGGGATGAAATTTGAAAGATTTTAATTTCAATGTTTTTAAGACTAGAACCGGTGAAAGAGGCAAGATCTTCCACAACACTTTCCGATGGTTTCTTGAAAGAAGAGGCTTGTACTAGATTAGGATTAACCTGATTTTGATTCTTGGGAATGTTATTGTATTGGTTTGGGAATTGGGAAGGATAACGAGGATAGTGAAATCTAGGAGGAGGAAGAAGAGGATTGATCCTTTTAGGATGAGGAACAAAAGGGTAAGGTTGTTGGATGTTACCAACACCTTGCCATATTGTCATTGGTTTGGGTATTGGGGAAGGAATTGAGGTGCATGAGAAATGGTATTACCATACCTTAGTCCTTGGTGATGGTAGAAGATAAGGGCTCAGAGTGGGGTTGGTTAAAGTGTCTAATGAACTGAACTATTTGTTGAGGGTTGGTGTTCCATTGAGCATATGCTGCATTGAGATTAATTGGTCTAGATAAATCAGATGGATCCTCTTGACATTGTGGACATGTGTTAGTTGGATGATAAAAGGTGCTACATATTCCATAGTTCTTGATAGGTCTAGGTAATAGAGATTGTGGATAAGATGAGGTTAGGGCATTGGACACTACATCTAGTTATTGCACAAGACCAGTAAGTTCACTTATCCATTCTGTCATCTTGTTTGGATATATCAACTCACTATATTGGGCTTGTTTGACTTGATCATGTGATTGAGTATGGAATTATTGTGTGTTTATAGCCATGTTACTTATGAGATCTCTTGCATCTGTAGGAGTTTTATCAACAAGATCACCTCCACATGCGACATCAATGAGGGTTATATCCAGATCCAATAACCCCTCATAGAAGTATTGGATCAAGATTTCGTCAGGGATTTGGTGTTTTGGGTAGGTTGAAACAAGATTTTTGAACCTCTCCCAATACTCATGGAGTGATTCATATGGGAATTAATTAATACCACTTATTTTTTTTCAGATAGAAGAGGAATGAGAAGAAGGATTGAGTTTCTATAAAAAGATTCACTTCATGTCATTCAATGTGGTTATGAAACTAGGAGGTAGGTAGTAAATCCATGACTTAGTAGTGTCAGCTAGGGAGAAAGTGAAATATCGGAGTTTTAATTGTTCCTCAAAAACCGCTTGATGATTCTTGGTAGAGTACACAACTTAGAACTCTATAAGATGAAGATGAGGATCCTCACCGGCTAGCCCATGGAAATGAGGAAGAATATGAATCAAACCTGATTTGAGTTCAAAGTCATCCTCTATGTTTGGATATTGAATACCAATACGTCGGTAATTCATATTTGGGGTAGCAAGTTATTTATGTTTTTGTTCTCTAGGATTGGGTACATCTAATTCAATTGGTTGGACATGGATATGTTCTTGAATTAGTTGATTATCCCTAATGTTCCTCTTAATTTGGTGAAGTGTTCACTCAATTTTAGGGTTAATCAAATATGAGGGATTGTTTGGGAAGCTACGGGGCATTAAAAGAGATTTTGGAAGAAATAAGAATATTATTTTTTTCTTTGTGTTTTTTCTGTTTATGATTTTTAGGAGAAGGCAAATTCTTCTTTATGTTTTTTATTTTTTCTAAATTTTAATTTTATTTGTTTTTTTTAAAATAACAAGAAACTAATGACTATTTAATTACACCATCCCCTGAAATGGACTTTTTTAAAATCACGACCGATTGGTGCCTATTTACCGTTCAAAGTTTCGAAACTCTATTAATGTGTATACCAGCACTCGGGTCGAATCTTCGGTGATGATACTTTTTAATAGTCGATTGTTTTTAGTTGATTGTATTTTCATTGGTGGGTTGTTTGTAGAGATTAAATTAAGTGATTAATAATTGGTGTTCGATTTAAAAATTAGATAAATATTGGGATGATTTCATTTTTAGGGAGTTAATATTGTGATATCCTTGAGCTTTGCTTTATATTTCATTTAAATTAACACCCACTTCAGAAGATAATGTTGATTGGAATTCCTAAGTTTTATGTATTTAATGAAACACTTAACTTATTACAGGGTTATAATATTAATCAGATCTTGTTGATGGTAGTGTATTTATGGTTCCAATAATCCATTTAATCCACATGTTAAACAAAACATGTCATTAATCCATGACATTTTAAGTCCAACATACACAATGTTAAATGAAAGAATACTTATCGAGAAAAACCTCTTAATCTCTTAACATCTCTAAATTATGACTCACCCCAATGTTATATTTACTCATCCATTAATATGTTTATTAATATTTTAATATATGATTAAGGTGATGAATTATAAATATAACAGAAATAACATGATAATAAAAGAGTAGTGCGCAGAACACACACAATCATTGAAGATAGTTAAAAAAAGACATTCTATTGAATGAGGAAGCAGAAGAAGGGAAAGTGTTTTATCTTGTTTTAAACAATTTTAAGAACATTAAAATTAAACAATAGAAGGTGGATGAGAATAAGATATATTAAAGAAGAAACATGCATTAAAATAAAATTACAAAAACTAATAGGGGAGGTTTAGACAATTTCACTCATCCATATTGAATTCCACCACAAGTTGTTATAGAACTAATGTTCCAAAAACAATTAATTTTTTTCATGCTCAAATATAGAAATGGAAATTGGTGGCACAAAAAACTTACTCCTCCCAAGATGATAAAATTAATTTATGGAGCTTCACCCATTCACCAACCAAAAGTGAAAATCTTAGAGTTTTTAAGAGCTCTCAGCTTCCACTTCATATCCTGAAGTTCTCATAAATCAAGGGGTATTTTTACGGGGTTTTGTGTTGATATAGGATGGTAGGAAGATGATATTCCAAAGATAGGAAAACGTGGGTAAAACACTAACATGTAAAAAGCAATGCACATTTTTTTTGAAATGAGACATGAAATGAAATGGAAACAAATATTTATGAGGGAATGAAAATGTGAAATAAGACACAAAAGAGGAATGAAATTTTAAGTGGATGAGAAGATTAAATATTAACGAATCACTGAAAATCTCCCAATTACATAGACATTCATTTTTTTTAATTTTTAGAAATATGAACTTTAAATAGATCTAACACTAATCTCCCAACCCATGTTTTATCTCCTCACAACACTAATTATAATAGTTATAACAATATCAAATGTTGAGGAAAAGTGATTTTTAACCCACCCAAGACACAACCCATTCTTATTTTGATTTTTTTAATTTTTTTGATATTGTTTTGAACCCTTTTGAATATCATTTGTACAAGAGAAACATATATATATTCACAAATCCCACTGAAGGATTTCTTCTCCCCCATACTTAAATTGATGATTTCCCTCAAACATATGATAATATACTGAAAATCAATAAAACGGTACCCAAAATGAAATCTATTCCCCCCCTACACTTAAATTTCAAAAAAACTAGATAATAAAAATCCATGATGATATTGGGTGGGATATTGTATTGGGCTTGTAATGAGGATAACAAAGAAAAGGTTTTCATAGGCATTAAGGGCCTTTCAAAAGGAGGATAAATGTATGGTTAATGGGGGGCTATTTATCTATTATAATTCTAATATGCTTCATAAAATGCCTCTATCATATTAATGCACACTAAATTTCGAAATTCAGATCGAAGGTCCACTAACCCAAGACTCACAAATGGTGGTGAAAAAAAAACACATTTTGAAAATGTGGCCACATGTGGCCTTGGTATGAAAGAAAATTTTATTTCTCATGGATGGGAAAAATCATTTTCTAAATAAAAAATTAAGCATTCAAAATTTTTTGGTTTTGACACAATAGTCTTTTTACAAATTTATTAAGAAACCAAAAAACTTTTTGAGATGAAACCATGTCTTTTGAATCTCAAAAATGGTTGGAAAAAATGTCAAAACTTGATGGTGAGTAAGTATGAAAATTTTGGTTTTTTTTACATTTTTAATTTTTTTAGTTTTTTAGTGTTTTTAAAAAACACACCCACACAAAATAGAAAGAGAAAAATAAATAGAAATTTTGATGATGAAATTGGTATGAAAATGAAAAATATTGAAGAATATGAAAAGTGGGGAGAGAGTGAAGGACGAAGAAGAGATACAGGGAAAGAGGTGCCCCGTGGTTTGGATTTGGCAAGTCACCGTCTCCATCCTGTGGTGTGTTCACTATAGAAGTTGTGGATCTGAGGGAATTTTATGTGGTTATTGGGATGTGTTTCCTCTCATGGTGATCCTTTATAAAATAATCATTACCTAAAATAGAAACAAAAAACCCATTATTTATTTAATGAAAATCAAAAAAAGAAAATAAAATTTAATATAAGTAAAAGAAAATGTGGGTTGCCTCCCAAGAAGCGCTGAAATTATTTTTTATACAGCTAGATAATTTCTGTGGACTACCGATAGTCTGATGGTGGCCACTGTATTTTCTATTCTCCATTATGCTTCCATAAAAACTTCTTTTTTGGGATGCCTGATTTTTCATTAGATAATTTATCCCTTTTCCTGATTGCATGAATGAAATTCAATGGGGGTGGAAAGAGAATATGGATATCCACTCTTTTGTCTTCAACTTTAGGTATGATGAAACCCATTGAGTGTCGGTTTTATATGATTTAATGTTTTGGAAGATGTTTAATTTATAATGGTGAAATGATGTAAGGTTCAGATAACACAAAACCATACTATGTGATCCCAGTTGTTTTTGAACCATTTATTTCATTAGTTACTAATGTAGAGTAATGAGGATCAGGGGAGTCATAAGACTGAATAATTTTTTCAATATCATTTATGTCATTGTTTTTTTCCAAATAATGGTCAATTTAAACATCACTAATGATCACTTTATTAATTAGGGAATAAATATGGAAAACATCACTACCATAAAGACAATATAAGCACATTTGTTATAGGTTCAACTCACATATAACAGAATGTTCAGAATGATGGGTAGAAAATGACCATAGTTGGATAATCAGATTTGAATCCAAAAATGAACATGCTTGTTCATTATTCCCATTACCATCCAAATTGGAGTTGTGGAGTCTAGAGGTGAGTTGGGATTTTAAAGAGTTTTCATGATTTTTTTGGATAAATGGATTTTTCATTTGTAATTTAAACATCAACTTATCCATTTATTACATGGTTAATGAGGATAAAATATTCAAAAACTTCTCTATTAGTATAATATGATGAACATGATAGATTGGTATTCCAAACACTCTCAGAGAGAGTTTCAAAAGAATTGATAGAGAATGAAGATTCATTCTCTGATGGGTATCTCATGGATTGAAAAATAATGAACATGATCAATTGGTCCCCAAATTCCCTAGATAATATGGTATCATGAACATGAATTTTGGTTTTAGATGTAATAAGGAAAGTTCTTCTTAAAATCATAGGATATTGGAAATAAGTTGTCTCACCTTCCATATCAAGGACATAGAAGTTATATGAGAATATATGATCATTTAATTAGACAAGGACATCCTCAGTTATTACCTATGGAATGGGTGTTCTTTTATTGCCTAATTGGTTGACAACACACATTGGGTGTAAAGGACCTAGACCAAGGTTGTAGAAGATGTATTTGGGCATGACATTTATTGAGGCCCCTAGGTCAATAAGTGAATCATCAAAGTTGGAACATCCAATTTCGCATATAACCTTAAAGGTCCCAGGATCTCTGAAATTCATGGGTATGGACTTTTTTGTTGAAACACAATCAATGGTCATAAGTTTTCTCTAATGAGAGCATAATTTCATAAGAAACTTGAAATACATAAGAATTTTTTATGGCATCTAATAGGGGAATATTGACTTCAACATGTCTAAACATTTCAAGCATTTTAGGATCACGTTCAAAGGACTTATTTGTATTAGAAATGGATAGAGGAAAAGTAATTGGATTACTAAGTTGAATGAAAGGAGGTGAGGGAATGGATTCAAATTCCTTTTCAAGTTTATTTTTCATTTCATTTTCAAGTTCAACATTTAAAGGGGATTTGGAGGACTTATATTGAGTCATAGAAATTCTCTTCCACTATCTAAGTGAAATTGCACTTACATTACCCTTGGGGTTGGTTAATGGTTGATCTAGGAGTTGGGAAGAATTTGGTTGTTGTTGCTAGATCAGGTGGGATGAAATTTGACTAATTTCTGTTTCAATTTTTTTAATAATGGGATGGGTGAAGGAGCCGCGATCTACAACTGCACTTTCTCACAGTTTCATGGAAGAATTATGTTGTCCTGGATTGGGATTACGTTGATTTTGGTTCCTGTAAAAGTGAATTTAATTGGTTTGAGAATTGGGAAGGCTCACTATGATAGTGGAATCTGGGAGGAGGAAGAGGAGGATTGATAATTTGAGGTTGAGGAACAAAAGGGTAAGGTTGTTGGAAGTCACGAACACCTTGACCATATTGGAATTGGTTTGGGTTTTGAAGAAGGAATTGAGGAGGATGATAAATGGAATTACCATAACTCAAGCATTGGTTGAATGTAGAAGAGAAGGGCTCCGAGTGGGTTTGGTTAAAGTTTCAAATGATCTGACCTAATTTTTGAGGGTTGGTTTTCTGTTGAGCATATGATGCATTGAGCTCCATTGGTCTAGATGAATCAGATGGATCGTCTTAAGCTGTGGACATGTGTCAATTGGATGAGATGGGTAGCTATATATTCCACAGTTCGTGATCGGTCCAGGGAATAAAGATTGTGGAGAAGACGAGGTTGAGGCATTGGATGCTACATCTTGTAGTCGCATAAGACCTATATGTTCACTCATCCACTCTGTAACCTTTTTTGGCTCTATAGATTGAATATATTGATATTACTTTACCTAACCATGTGCTCGAGTATGTAATTGTTGTGTGTTTGTAGCCATGTTACTTATGAGATCTTTTGCAGCTGTAGAAGTTTTATCAATAAGAGCACTACCACTTGGGACATTAATGAGGGTTCTATCCATAGACCATAACCCCTTATAGAAGTATTGGATCAAGAGTTTGTCTGGGATTTGGGGGTGTAGGCCAGTTGCAATAATATTTTTTAACCTCTCCCAATAATCATGAAGTGATTCGTTTGGGAATTGAAGAATACCACTTATTTTATTTCGGATATAAGCAGTACGAGAAGGAGGAAATAATTTATATAAAAAGAGTCTCTTCATGTCATTTAATGTGGTTATGATACCAGGAGGAAAGTAGTAAAGACATGACTTAGCAGTGTCAGCTATGGATAAAGTGAATGCTCAATGTTCAAATTATTCCTCAGAAAGCCCCCGAGGCTTCATGGTAGAGCACACCACTTGGAATTCTTTAAGATGAAGATGTGGATCCTCACCGGCTAGCCCATGGAAATAAGGAAAAAGATGAATCAAACCCGATTTGAGTTCAAACTCAGCCTCTATGTTTGGATATTGAATACCAAGAGGTTGGTAATTCATATCAGGGTAAGAAAGTACTTTAAGTGTGTTTCCCTAGGATTATCCATATCCAATTCAATTGGTTGGACACGAAAAAGTTCTTGCATTAGTTGATTATCCTTAATGTTACTCCTAGGTTGGCAAAGGGTTATCTCAATTTCAAGGTCAAACAAATATGAGGGGTTTTTTGGGAGGTTATGGGGCATTCAAAGAGATTTTGGAAGAAATAGGAAGATGAGTTTTTCTTTGTGTTTTTTTCCGTTTATGATATTTATGAGAAGGCATGTTTTTCTTTGTGTTTTTTTAATTTTTTTTTAATTTTGTGTTTTTTTAAAATAACCAGAAACTAATGAATATTTAATTTCACCATACCCAGAAATGGTGCCATTTGAATGTGCAGCCAATTATCGACTATCAACCATTCAATGTTCCGATTCCTTGCTAATGTGTACAGCAGCACTCGGGTCGAATCCTCAATGATAATATTTCTTAATAGTCTATTGTTTTGAGTGGATTAATTTTTGATTGGGGGATTGTTTGAATAGATTAAATTTAGTGATTAATAATTGGTGTTTGATTTAACAATTAGATAAATAATTTGGAGAGTTAATTTTTAGGTTGTTAAGCTTCTGATATCCTTGATCTTTGCTTTATATTGCATTTAAATTAACACCCACGTCACAAGATAACGTTGATTGGAATTCCTAAGTGTTAATTCTTTAATAAAAGCCTTAACTTAACTTATAGTTCTAATATAAATCATATTTGGTTGATGGTAGTGTATTTACGGTTCCAATAATCCATGGAAACCACACGTTAAACAAAACAAGTCATTAATCCAGGACATGTTAAGTCCAACATACACAATTTTAAATTAAAGAATACTTATCGAGAAAATGTTGTCAATCACATAACATATCTAAATAATGACTCACCCAAATGGTATATTTACTCATACATTAATATGGTTTTTAATATAGTAATATATGATTACGGTGATGAATTATAAATAGAAAAAAAACAACATCATAAGAAAAAATTAGTGTGTCGAACACACACGATCATTGAAGAGAGTTAAGAAAATAATTTCAATTGAACGAGGAAGAAAAATAAGGGAAAGGGTTTTAAATTTATTTAAACTATTTTAGGAACATTAATATTAAATTATAGAAGGTGGATGAGAATACATTATATTGAAGAAGAAACTTGCATTAAAATAAAATTACAAAACAAACACTTACATGATTACAAAGGAAGAACAAAACAATAGTAAATGAAAACAAAGAGAGGAGGAACAACCTCTCAAGTAAAAACATGAGTATGGAAGGTCCTACCAATCCTTTTTCAAGGCGTTGGTCATGCCAATATATGTTCCTCTCTTCTTAAATTCCAACCATATTCAAGAAATAAAGGGGGTTGTATTTAAATCCCAAGGAGGTGGACTGTTTGCATCCCAAATCATCCCCTCCACTTACATCACCAATATGTCCAATCAGACAACTGAATCTCGAGATATCCATTTCTTAAAAGTTGTATATAATAATTTTGTTAGACCACTCTCAAAGTTTGGAGCCATTTGGACTTATGAAGCCAAATTTATGGTGGTTTTATTAAACAAAGTTAAATTTTCCATTTCTATCTATGATTTTTCAATGGGAGAAATGTGAATGGATTTTTGAATAGGAATATTCCTTCCAATCCAAATTATTTCATCAACACAGTTGGCCCCATATATCTCCTCTTTCACAGTGAAAAATACCAGCCTTATTTGATGATTAAATTAGAAGAAAAGTCTGGAATAGTGTCCTAATTTTAATTCCCTGGCAGAATGGAGGGTTGAGATTCAAAGCATCATTTGGGACCCTTTTTTTATTTGGGCCATGAAATTTTTATTCACGAATACTTTAATTGTTTTATGAATATTTGAGGAGAATGAATGAATTTTCACTTATGGATTGAGCCCAGTAATTAAATCTTCATGGTTGGTCTAGTTTCTTCACAGATTCTGTGGGTCTTTATTTGTGGTCTATATGAACCTTCAATTGGTAGAATTGACCAATTATTCCTTCTAATCATATGTGTAAAATAAAATAATTAATCCTAAAAAAAAAAGAATCGTGAAATTTGAATAATCAGAGTGAAATGTATTATTTAAACATCAAACAGACTTGAATCTAGATGAATTCAAATAGTGCTAAAAAATTATAATTAATATTTAAAAATTAATATTTCATACAAATTATGGATATTTCATATAAAATTAGTAAAATTAGTATATATATAGTTCTTGAAATTTTAATAAAATAAAATCCATCATACATAGTCTTGCCTATTTCATCATGTGAAAAAAATATAAAACCATGAAAAAATTCATTTTCAGTCACCAACAAATATTAAAATTTTGTTTTCCCCAATCAGGGGAGGTTTAGACAATTTCACACATATATATTTAATTTCACCACAAGTTGTTACAGAAATAATGTTTCAAAAACAATTAATTTTTTTTAATGCTCAATTTTATAAATTAAAATTTTTGTCATAGAAAACATACACCTCTCAAGATGATAAAATTATTTTATGGAGCTTCACTAATTCACCAACCAAAATTACGAATATTATAGTTTGTAAGATCTCTCAGCTTTAACTCTCTATCCTAAAGTGCTCAAAAATAAAGAGGCCTTTTTAGGGGTTTTTCTATGGCTGTAGGACCATAAGAAGATGATATCCAAAAAACATAAAAAAGGGGGTAAAACACCAACCTGGAAAAAGCAATGCACATGTTTTTTGAAATGAGACATGAAAGGAAATAGAAACACATATTTATGAGGGAATAAAAATGTGGAATATGACACAAAAGAGGAAGGAAATTTTAAGTGGATGAGAAGATGAAATATTTACAAACCATGAAACTTCTCCCAATGACATAAGTGTTCTTTTGTTTTTGAATTTTTCAAAAGATGAACTAGAAGTAGGTCTCACACTCATCTCCCAACCCATGATTGATCTCCTCACAACACTAATTTTAATAGTTATAATAATATCAATGGTTGAGGAAGAGTTATTTTGGACCCACTCAATACACAACCCATTCTTATTTTCATTTTGTTTTTGATTTTTCTGATTTTTTTGGATATTTTTTTGAACACTTTTCAATATCATTTGTACAAGATAAACATATATACTTTCCCAGACCCCACTTAAGGATAAACTCTCCCCCACACTTAAGATGATTTTTACCTAAATTATATGATAACATAGTGAAAATCAATTAAATGGTACCCACAATGAAATCTATTCCCCCCCCACACATAAATTTAAAAAAATTATGCAATGAAAATCCATGTTTATATTAGGTGGGATAGGGTATTGAACTAGTAATGTGGATAAAAAAGAAAAGGTTTTCATAGGATCTTACTGGATTTCAAAAACATAGTATGGTTAATGGGTGGATATTTGGCTATTATAATTCTCATGTAGTTCGTAATATGCCTCTATCATATAAATGCACACTAAAGTAAGAAATTTAGTTAGAAGGTCCATAAACTCAAGAATCAAAAATTGGAGTGAAAAACACACATTTTGAAAAGATAGCCATAGGTGGCCTTGTTATGAAAGCAAATATTGTTCTTCACGGGTGGGGAAAATCATTTTCCAAATAAAAAATTGAGCATTCAAAATGTTTTGGTTTTGACACAATATTCTTTGTCCAAATTTATGAAGAAACCAAAAAATATTTGAGATAAAACCTTGAATTTTGAGTCCTCAAAATGGTTAGAAAAAATTTCAAAACCGGATGGTGAGTAAGTGTGAATCATTTTGTTTTTTTTTTCATTTTTCATTTTTTATTTTTTTTAGTGTTTTTAAAATATACTCCCACACAAAATAGAAAGAGAAAAAGAAAAATGTTTGATGATGAAATTGGTAAGAAAATGAAAAATACTGGAAGAAGAAGAAAAAATAAGAGATAGATAAGGAGGAAGAAGAGTTAAAGGGAAAGAGGTTCCCCTAGTTTGGATTTGGTGGGTATTAGTCTCTATCCAATGGTGTGTTTACTATAGAAGTTGTAGATCTGATGGAAGGTGATGTGGTTATTAAGATATGTGTCCACTCATGTCGATGATTTAGAAAATAAACATTACCTAAAATAGTAAAAAAAATAATTATTTATTTAATGAAAATCAAAAAAAAATTAAAATTTCATAAAAGTAAAATTAAACATGGGTTTCCTCCCAAGTAGCACTACATTTATTTTGTTTATTTCTAGACAACTTCAGTGGACTACCCATAGTATGATGGTGGTGACCATATTTTCTCAACTCTATTATGTTTTTAGAAAAACTTCTCCTTTGGGATGTCTGATTGTTCATTGGAAAATTTATCCCCTTTCTTGATTTTGTGCATGAAATTCAATGAGGGTGGAAAGAGAATATGGATATCCACTCTTTGGTGTTCTACTTGAGGCATGGTGCATCCCACTGAGTGTTTCTTTTCTATGATTGTAAGTTCAGGAAGTTGTTTCAATTCGGATTGTGCATTTATGTAAGGTTCTGATAACACAAAACTAGATTATGAAATCCTAGTTGATTTTGAATCATTTATTTCATCACTTACCAATATTGAGTAATGAGGATTAGTGGAGTCATAAGGCTGAATAATTTTTTCAATATTCTTTATTTCAACATTTTTTTCCAAATAATGGTCAATTTCAACATCACTAATGATCATTTTATTAATTAGGGAAAACATATCACAAACATCACTTCCATTAAGACAATATAAACACATTAGTTCATGGTTCACCTCAAATAATAGATTTTTTAGAATCATGGATAGGAAATAATGAATGTTGGATAATCAAATTTGAATAAAAAAATGAACATCCTTGTTTATTTTCCCCATTACCATCCAAATTTTAGCAGTGGAGGCTAGAGGTGAGTTGGTATTATAAAGAGTTTTCAGGATCCTTTATATCAATAGAGTTTTCATTTGTAATTTCAACATCAACTTCTCCATTTATTACTTGTTTAATGAGGATAAAATATTCACAAAATTCCCTGTTTGTATAACAGGAAGAACAAGGTGGATTGCTATTAAACACACTCTAAGAGAGTGTCTCTGAAGAATGGATAGAGAATGCAGATTCATTCTCTAATAGGTATCACATGGATTGAAAAATATTTAACTTGACTAATTGGTCACCAAATTCCATGGATAAGATGCCAGTATGGACATAAATTTTGGTTTTAGATGTCATGAGGAAAGGTATTCTTAAAATCATAGGAGATTGGAAATAAGTTGTCTCACCTTCCATATCACAGACATACAAGTTAGCCAGGAAGATAAGATCATTGACTCAGACGAGGAAATCATAAATTATTCCCTCAGTACAGGCTGTGCTAAAATTTTCTAACTATATGACAACACCCGTTGGGTGTATTACCTAGACCAAGGTTGTAGATGATGGATTTGGCATGAAATTTATTATGGCTCATAGGTTTATGAGTGCATCATTGAAGTTGGAACTTCCAATTTGGAATCGAACCATAAAGGTCCCAGGATCATTGCACTTTATGGGTATGTAATATTTTCTTGAAATATTCTCAATTTTCATAAGTTATCTCTTATGAGTGCACAATTCCTTAAGAAACTTTGAATACTTAATAATTTGTTTTATGGCATCTAAGAGGGGAATGTTGACTTCAATATATCTATAAATGTGAAGAATTTTAGTATTAGGTTCAAATGACTTCTTTGCATTAAAAATGGCTTGAGGAAAAAGAATTGGATTCCAAAGTGGAATGGAAGGAGGCAAGGGAATGGATTTAGATTCCTTTAAAAGTTTTTTCTATTTTTTTGGTCAAAATTTGAAGGGGATTTGGAGGAATTATCTTGGGGCATAACAATTTTGTTTCTATGATCTAATTGAAATTGCACATACATTACCCTTGGGGTTGGGTAATGGTTGAGCTGGGAGTTGTGATGAATTTTGTTTTTGTTGCTCGCTCAGGTGGGATACAATTTGACCAATTTGGGTTTCAATGTTTTTAAGTATATAATAGGTGAATGATGTATGATCTTATAATATACTTTCCCATGGTTTCTTGGAATAAGTGGCTTGTCCTGGATTTGGATTACCTTGATTTTGGTTTTTGGGAAAGAGACTGTATTGGTTTGGGAATTGGTAAGGCTTATTAGGATAGTGGAATCTAGGAGGAGTAAGAGGAGGATAGATCCTTTGAGGTTGTGGAAAAAATGGCAAGGTTATTGTAATTTACCAATACCTTGACAATATTGGAATTGGTTTGGGGTTTGAGGATGAAATTGAGGGGTCGAGAAATGGGATTACCATACCTCAAGCCTTGGTTGAAGGTAGAAGACAAGGGCTTAGAGAGGGGTTGGTTGAATTTTATAATTAATTGACCTAATTGTTAAGGGTTGGTGTTCTTCTAAGCATATGCTGCATTGATCTGTATTGGTCTGGATGAATCAGATGGATCCTCTTGAATTTGTGGACATGTGTCAGTTGGATGAGATGGGGAGCTACAGATTCTATAGTTCTTGATAGGTCCTGGGAACAATGTTTGTGGAGAAGATGAGGTTGGGGCGTTGGACGCCACAGATTGTTGTCACACAATACCTATAAGTTCACTCATCCTTTCTATCATCTTTTTTGGCTCTATCAATTGACTATCTTGGGCATGTTTGACTTGATCATGTGCTCGAGTATGGAATTTTTGTGTGATTGCATCCATGTTACTTATGATATGTCTTGTAGCTGTAGGAGTTTTATCAACAACAGTAATGCCACTTTCAGTATCAATGAGGGTTCTATCCATATCCAATAACCCCTAATAAAAGTATTGGATCAAGATTTGGTCAGGGATGGTGGTGTGGGAAGGTTTCAAAAAGCTTTTTTAACCTCTCTGATTACTCATTGAGTGATTCTTTCCATTAAATATGGTTATGAAACAAAGAGGGAACTAATATAGCCATGAAGAAATAGTTTCCGTTAGGGAGAAAGAGAATTCTTGTAGTTTGAATTGTTCTTCAGAAACCCCTTAAGGCTTCATGCTAGATCACACCACTTAGAACTCTTTAAGATGAATATGTGGATCCTCACCAACTAGCCTATGGAAATGAGGAAGAAGATGAATCAAAGTTGATTTGAGTTCGAAGCTGGCCTCTATGTTTGGATATTGAATACAAAGAGGATGGTAATTCATATCAGGGGAAACAAGTTCTTTAAGTGTTTATTCCCTAACATTGTCCATATCTAATTCAGCTGGTTATACAAGTATATGTTCTTGAATTAGTTGATTATCCCAAATGCTCCTCCTTTGTTGGAGAAGTGTTCTCTCAATTTAAGGATAAAAAAATTGAAGTGATTGTTTGGGATGCTACAAGGAATTCAGATATATTTTGGAAGAAATGGGAAGATGAGTTTTTCTTTGTGTTTTTTCCGTTTATTATTTTTTGAGAAGGCGTGGTATTCTTTGTGTGTTTTTTTTAATTTTTTTTTTGTTTTTTTACAATAACCAGAAACTAATGACTAATTTATTACACCATCCCTGGCACCAGATCCATTTGAAAGCATAGCCGATTGTCACATATCGACCGTTCAAAGTTCTAATTCTCTTTTAATGTGTATAGAAACACTTGGGTCGAATCCTCGATGATGATAATTTTTAATAGTCAAATGTTTTTAGTTGATTGTATTTTGATTGGAGGTCTGTTTGCAGAACTTAAATTAAGTGATTAATAATTGGTCTTTGATTTAAAAATTAGATAAATATTGAGGTGAGTTAATTTTTAGGGAGTTAAGATTGTAATATCCTTGAGATTTTCATTATATTGCATTTAAATTAACACCTACTTCACAAGATAACGTTTATTGGAATTGCTAAGTGTTAAGGCTTTAATACAAGCCTTAACATAACTTAGGGTTATAATATCAATCAAATATTGTTCATGGGTGTGTATTTATGGTTCCAATAATCTATGTAAATGATACTTTAAACAAAAAAAGTCATTAATCCATGGCATGTTAAGTCCAAAAAACACAATGTTAAATTAAAGAATACTCATTGAGAAAAAGCTCTCAATCGCTTAACATCTGTAAATAATGGCTCACCCTAATGTTAGATTTACTCAACCATTAAAATGTTTATTAATATAGTAATATATGATTTAAGTGAAAAATTATAAATATAATAAAAAGAACATGATAAGAAAATAGTAGTGCGTCAAACACACACGATTGTGGAAGAGTGTTAAAAAAAGACTTTCGATTGAATATGGAAGAAAAAGAAGAGAATGGGTTTTAACTAGATTTAAATAATTTTAATAAAATTAATATTAAACTACATAATGTGGATGACAATAAGAGATATTTAAGAAGAATCCTACATTAAAATATAATTACAAAAACAAACACACACACTATTACAGATGAAGAACAACACAAAAGTAAATGAAAACAATGAGAGGAGGAAAAGTCTCTCAAGTAAAATCATGAGTATGGAAGGTCCTACCACGAATTTTTGAAGGCTTTGTTCATTCCAATATATGATACTCTATTCTTAAATTCCAACCATATGAATAAATAATAAGAGTTAGTATTTATAGCCAAAGAAGGTGGTCCGTTTGCATTCCAAATCATCCCCTCAACATTCATCACCACTTTGGTCATTAATACAACCTAAGATCAAGATATTATCTTCTAAAAAGATGTAGATAATAATTCTGGTTGAATAATCTAAAAATTTGGAAGAATTTGTAATTATGGATCCAATTTTAGGACTGTTTGATTAAATAAAATTAAACTGTTCATTTCTATCCATGATTTTTCAATGGAAGACATGTGAATGGATTTTTGAATAATAAGATCCCTTCAAATAAGAATGATTTATTAAAAAAATCCAGCTACCTATATCCCCTACTTCAAACTGCAAATTTCCATCCTGATGAGATGATTAAATCATGATAAAATTCATGAATAGTGTATTAATTTTAATTCATGGCCAGAATGGTGGGCTGGACTTAAAAGCTTCGATTGGGCCCCTTGTTTTTGTATTTGGGTCTTGAAATTTTTATTTTTCACTCCTTGAATTTTTATAGGAATTTTTGAAATGAATGAATGAATTTTAACTTCTAGATTGAGCCTAATAATTTAATATTCATGGATGGTCCAGTTTCTTCACAGATTCCGTTGGCCTTCCTGTGTGGTCCATATGAACCTTCATGTGACAGAATTGGAAAATTATTCCTTATAATGATATGTGGGAAATTGAATAAGTAATATTAAAAAATAATAATCATAAAAGTTTAATAAGTAGGGTGAAATTTATTATTACAAAATTAAACAGACTTGAATATGGATGAATTCAGATAGTGCTCAAATATTATAATTAACATTTAAACATTAATATTTCACACAAATTATGCACATTTCATATAAAATCAGTAAATGGAGTATATAAAAATTTATAAAAATATTAATAACATCAGTAATATCAATAGTTATTAATATTTTTCAAATATATCCAAAACTTTATTGATATTAAATAACATACTGACCCTATGGTATACCTATACCTCAACAATGTAATCTTACTAACCTATAAAGTTATATAAACCTTACTTTATTAACAAATAAGATGCCTAAACCAACAATCCCTAAATCTTGTGAGAATAAATTAATTCATTTACATATTAGATTTGAAACCAACTATAGTGAAGAAAAACATAACCATTTCTTATTACAATATAATGTTTTTGAGTCATGGAAACACCGAAGACCATTTAGGTTTAGTGTTCTATAGATTTATGGAAATATTTTATCAAGAATAATTAAAAGATTTACTATCTAATTGAAAAATTTCCCATTATAGAAAAAAATCATTATTTTATAATAACTGTTAAAAATATCCCATAGAATTCTCCACAGATGATACCCTTTTTGGAAAATCATATATATTCTTCTTCTTCTTAACCCCCAGAATTGGAAATATAAGAATTCTGATCTTGAATGCTCAGTAAGGGTAAATTTATATTGAATTTTAGTATATAATAATCAATTCATGAATAATATGGAAGTAATAAATAAATTGTATAATTCCATATAAGTTATTACATAAGAATGAAATAAAACCATGCTTTAATAGTAATGTAAATAATAACATGAATAACATTAACAGACTCTATAGAAATGAAATGAATAATTTTATCCAAAAAAATCTTAAACTTCAAGCTATAAATAAAGAAATATTATATATCATCAAGGACACAATCTAGACATAAGTCTTACCATCATGACCATAACTATGAAATCATTATTACCATCATGAATATAACTAATACATCATTATTATCATCATAAACATAGCCTATACATCATTCTAACTATCATGATAATAGACAAGAAACCATACTTACCATCATTACCACATCCAATAAATCATTATTACCATCATTACCATATCTAATACATTATTCTTACAATAATTACTGTAACTAAGACATTATTCTTACCATCATAATCATATACAAGACATTAAAATTAACATCATAACTGTAACCAGAAAATCATTTTTACTATTGTGGCCACAACAAAGACATTATTCTTACTATCATGACTTTAGAGAAGATATTATTATTATAGTTATGACCATAAACAAGAAATAATTATTTCTATAATGACCATATCTAATACATTACTCTTAATATCATGACCATAACCATGAAATTATTCTTATCATCATGAACACAACTAAGATATCATTAATAAATTGGTAGGCTGGCACAAAATTCAAAAAATTGTTTTTTTAATGATACCTACCTATGAATATATGGGCTATATAAATTTTGAACACACTCATAACTTACACAGTTCTAATTATTTCCTCATATATTGGATTATAAGTATAATATATAATAAAATATCCTTAGTAATCAATAAACTTCTATATTGGAATAATGAACATATGAGATATTAATACTCTCTCTAGTCAATAAATGGAATAACATGATAATAATCAATCCATAAAAATAAATTTTATGAAATATATTTAGATTATATCCTCTAGTAAAAATAATAAACTTTAAAGGATGTTGAAATAGATAGAAAACACTTTTAAAAAATAATTAAAATTTTACTTGTAGATGGAGGAAGAAATACCCTTTACAGTTTTATACCCTTTTATAAAAACATTTTACAAAATAGTGGTAATTAAAATGTATTTTGAAAATCATGTAATCTTGGAGGGGATTTTTTTTAAAACCAACAAAGGTAGTGAGGAAAATGCATTGTATATAGAAAGTTAAAAAGAGACACATTTTACATTTTATAAAGAAAGTAAAAGTATATTTAAAATGAAGTCATAAGAAACTTTTAAATATCATAACAAATAAGATAATAAGAAGAGTATTTTAAAAATTATTTCAAAAGTTAAATCTTTAAAAATGTAAATTTTTAATGAAATAACGGAAAATTCCACAAATATATAGTGGATGATAAAATAGTCAAAAGTAAATAACATTTCTAAATAACATTCTATAAAACCACCCCATTAAGTGAGTATTATGATTTCTTTTTGAAAAGTGATAACTATAGATATAAAGATAAGAATAAATAATATAAATCTTGATTTCAAAAAAATAATGAATAATGTTGGTGGGAATAAGAATATGTATATAAAGGAAAAATATCTCATTCTAAAAAGATTTGAGATTAGAAAAGAAAACCTTATGGATTTGTTAAATTTTAAATAAAATAATCATTAAAGATATAATTTTCAATATAATTTTAAATACCATTAATATAAAATTCAATAATATATAATATATCAATGAGGAATTATATATTCCATATGAAATAAAATAGGTGGTGAATATGACACATGTCTCAATGAAATAAAATTGAGATAAGAAACCCAAACATAACACTTGAATTACATGAAACGATTTTATCCTAATATTTAATAAAGAAAACTACTTAATAATTTTTTTTATAATATTATTCTTATATGTTACCATTTATACAATTCATTTTAACCATTCATTATCCATTAATTTTGTATTAATTGTTTATTTTTATCATATGATGTTAGTAACCTTTATTCTTTTGTAAGAGCATCATAATTAAGATATCGATTCTCATTATTTTTTTAAAAGTTATTTATTACATGATTATTTAAGGTAATTTAAAATATGTTACCTAGTGATTTAAAAAATTCTATTATCATTCCATGACTTTTTGTTATGATTTTTAAAGACGAAATCGATGATGAGATTGTTTCATATAATTTACTTATTCCAACGGGTTAATTTATAATGAATATTCATTTTTTGTTTTTTTATTACATAATATGAAATAAGTTATAATATATGTAAGAACTCAGTTTTTTCTATAAAATACTTCGGAACACTTTTGATGTTATTCCAGATCAGCACCTTTAGAGGGCGTATGATTCCGAGCCTCAGTGTGGCCAGAATTAAGTTTTCAGTGCGTTCACACTAGGCATGCCAAATAAATAGGATAAATCCTAAATGGTGTTTCGGATCCTAAATATGAGAGTATGGATGGGTCCAAAATGGGGTGTTTACCCTAGGAATGACATAAAACATGTTGGCGCCAGACTTTGGGACCCCTTTCCTGTTGACGGAACATTAAAATGATAAATGAAATAATTAATTTATTCATTTAATGGTTAAACTAAAGTATCTCTTAAACAGTAGCTCATATTGGAAAACCAAGGGTACCATTGAGTCCGGAGCGTGCCGTTTACCCTAAGAGGAGTGTAAGTTTCGCGGTCTTCTGTGGAAAATGGCCCCTGGGGCATTTTCGAAATTTAGCGTCCTAAAGCGTTAAGTTTTATAACTTTTGAATGAGGCCTCAGATTAAAATTTCAAGACCGATGTTGTGCTCAGGAGGTGGTGTCTACCCTATGGGAGGCTTAACCTCGTTCCCATCAAGAGTTTCAGATGCGGGTTAAGTTAGAGGTTTAAATTAATTAATTTTTTAATTAATTTTTTCATTATTTAAACGTAAACCCATCTCTCTCTCCCCCTTGGTTCATCTTTTGGCGAATGCTCCCAATCAAGGAGAGATCCTCGTCAAGACCTCCTCCTCCCTCTACAATCAAGTATACATTGGCTACGACGAAGGAGGATCTATGACAAAGCATCGGGCTATGCCTAAAGAGGCAGGATCATGCATTTACATTTTAATTCACGCACCAACTTTGATCTCAATTTGATGCATTGTATTGTAGTTTGATCTTTCAGTGAAGCCCATAAATGAGTAGTATAAATTCATAGATTTCTGACTCTTGTTACGGTTCAAAAATCAAAATCCCGAGGCATCCGCAGTGGTCCGGGGAAGTTTAAAGGTTGTTTGGGGGTTTTCGGTGGGTTTCAGGCCGGTCCGATGGCTCCGTATGGCAGACCAATGGTTCACGTCGGTGGCACAACTGGTTGTAGAGAGCAGCTGAGGCAGAAAGCATGGTCGGCGGGCGGTCTTCAGCGAGAGGGGAAGGGATAGTGGCGTCGGTGAGGCGGTTAGCTAGGGGTGACGATGAGCGGGCGCCAGTGGGGAGCGACGATGTGGAATACCGGGGTCAGCGACCCCGATCGGCAGACAACGGACCTGCCTTTGCGGGTCCCCGCGTGGAAGGAAGACCGACATCTGGACTGGCCCAGTTCGGTGGAACGTGGTCCGCGCGGATGAACCGTGGGCCACGGTGGCTCAGCCGACTGAGCCACGGGCCGGACGGCTTGGGCCGGTCCAGGGGGTGTGGACTGGCCGGACCGGTCCGAACCACCCCCTCTTGCGTCCGATGAGGTTTAAAACACCCGTAACTTTTAAACCGTGGGTCGGAATTGTGTTTTGACTTCGGAATCATGATCCTTTGATCGAGAAGGATTTTTTGAGACAGTTTTGAGAATTTATAATTTTCGATATGGGGGTTCGGCGACGCAAAGCGTCCGCTAAATACTACTTAGCAGACTGTCGAGATTTTGTTTCGGATAGAGCGAGCGCATCTGGACTCCGATTTGAGCGCCGTCAACGGAGTTGGGACCCTAGCGCTGCAAAATTTGACAAATGTTTCATCAAACATCCATTTGGGGTGTGAGAGTAGTTTATTATGGGTGTTTTTACAAGGTAATTTCAATGGAACAATCCACCCGCTTCAATTCCGAACGGTGGTGTGGGCCCCATGAGGTCTGTTTTGGGAGTTGGCGGTGATTTATATCTTTATCACCAGGTGTCCATTTCAAACAAGTGGTTAGTCAATATTTTGTACTATTTTGAGAGGATCTCAATTGTGTTATCCGTTCGTTGTGCTTCAAGATTGGGATGTGGGTCCCATGAAGCACCGCTCATGTGCGGTATGGAAAAATGCATCTTTTTCTCCGGATATCTGTTCCACGCAAGAAAGCAGTCAATTTGACGTGTCTTTCCGAGGAGATCGCAATGGTGTGATGTGCCTGACTGTTTTTGTGGCTGAGGCTCAGGACCATGGGACGATGTTCGGGTGTAAAGTAGTGTTGAACGACTTTTACCTCATATATCTATTGGAGGCGAGTAGAAAATCTTTCTCCCGTGTTTTCCCGTGAGTATTACAACAGTACGATCCGTTTGGATGTGCAGAGTCTCTTTTGAGATCTCATTAAATGTGGAAGCATGAAAGGTTCTCTGGTGGCAGTTCTTCTTAATATTTTCAGAAGCAAACCCTTGGCGTGAGATCGCATTCACTCCCGTGTGAGTGAAGTTGATGTCTAAAGAGATGTGGTTGGCCATGCTAGGGCCGTGGAGGAAGCCGATTGGTGAAATTACCTTTTCGCCATTTGTGTTGAATTTGGGTTTCATGTGCATGATAGCCTTTGGGATAGAGATGTGGTATACTCTGGGAGTACACGAGAATACTTGGAAGTGCATGTTGTAGTTTGTACCTGAGAACATTTGTGTGCTTGGTTTGGAGTTTAGTTTGGGCCACACATCGTATGGGCCCCATGTGTGCGATGTGTTCTTATTTACATACCTTTGACCTCTTGCAGTGTAAAGGGTCCTTATGTTCTATTAGGTTTCGACCAGCAGGGTTGAGTGGGATTCCCCCTGGTCCTGTTCTTGATGGTTTTGACTAGCAGGGTTGAGTGGGATTTCCCTTGGTCCTATTCTAGATGGTTCCGACCAGCAGGGTTGAGTGGGTTTCCCCTGGTTCTATTACCGATGGTTTGGCTGACAGCGTTTTATTGGGTTCCCCTATTTCTTTAGCTATCAGGGGTTTCAGTATCACATCCCTTTCACCGGACTATGACATCATTTATGGCTGCGTGTGTTCGTACAATGTCTGTGTGTTCCCAATTTCTAGAGTGAGTTGTATCAGTTCGCTTCGACAGAAGACCCAGTGAATTAGAGATTGTATCACCCCGAGAGGCCTGGGGAGATCCTCACGTCCCTTAATATTCCCTGGTAGGGTTATTTGGGTATCGGTGTGACCAACACATTACACAGTCACTGATCCTCTACCCAGGAGGTTATTTCCAGTAGGGTTCGTAGCCCCCAGTGAGCCCTGGGCACAGACTCCCTTGATGTGTATCGAGATCACATATTCCTTCCGAGATCTATCGTAACGTGTTTCCCTCTATGTGATCCAATTTCCTGTGAGGTACCATCCAGCAAGGATGGCCAGTGGGGTACCATCCAGCAGGGATGACCAGTGCGGTACCATCCAGCAGGGATGGCTAGTGGTGTACCATCTAGCAGGGATGGCCAGTGGGTCACCATCCAACAAGGACGACTAAAGTGGTTCCAAGATTACCTCCAGCTGGGCTGGGAAGTGGTCCCTGATGACGGTTCCGAGCCTCCCTCTAGCGGATCACCCTTTCATGGGGCAGGGAATTGGGACCCTTCGACGGATTTCTTTTTTCATGTCTCCCTCCTATGGATTATCCTTTCACAGGGCTTGGCAGTGGGAACCCGTCGACTTTGAGAAGACATATCGACTGTGGGATAGTGAAGAGGTGTGGTTTGACATTCCCCAGAACTCTCACGTACGAGGGGAACTTTCCCCACCAAGACACGTCCTTGTGATGCGACCTAAAACCATGCAACCGAGTTAGTTCCGCCCAAAGCATATTGTGTCTAGGTTGAGTGATTTGAGCCCCTTGACTTGCAGTTCAGGGCAGACGTATGGATACTGGGCATCGATGGTGTTTACTTCTTGGAATTTTGGACACTCACTTTCTTGGGCTTAGATACGGGATGAAGATCCCATTACGATCTTGTTTGGGGTTCTTGACAGAGCATTTATATATTTATACCTTGTTCCATTACCCACTCCTTGGGATTGGTTACTCTTCTTCCAGGAGAGGCGAAGATGTGCGGGGTTTGCCACATGATTTCCGTGTCTAGCTTATCGTTGTTGGACGAGTCTACTCTCCTGCTATAGGTAGCGAAGACTCGACGAGAAGTTCATCTTCTCACCATTTCTAGCTTCTTGTGTTTGGACGAGTCTACTTCATTTCTCTTGTTGGGTTGAGCTGATACTCTATTGTACTTTTTACTACACTCTAAGTTGTAATCCTTTACTTTTCCCTATTTGATCTACTACTCACCTCTTCAGTACCTCCTTTGTTTCTCCCTCGAGCCTTCGGGGCGTCCTAATGAGTATTTTTATACTCACTTTTGCATGGGATTTGCCTTCACTTGGTGTGCCCTTGCAGATGATGGACATGTTGGTCATGAATTCATTAGAGCTTAGGAGTTTTGGAACTTGGACCGCGTGCGGTGGTCCAAGTCGGATCCCAGGTGTGGGACTCTCCCAACTATTTTACTTTTGTTTACATGTTGCCGGGTTGTGGTAATTTTCTGGTTGGGAACGTGTTTTTACCTTTTTATTTTCAGTTTACCTTCAGCTTTTCCTTTGTACTGTTTAGAGGTCAATGAACTTTTGTGGTTTTTTATAGCAGTTAGTACTTTACTTTTCGTTTTACTCTGCACTTATTCATTGAGTGGGCTGCGTGTGTGTGTATAGGTACTTAGGAAAAGGCCTCCCCGTGTATTTTAGCCTTCGACGCTTGTCACCAGCCCCTGTTCTATGGAGGTGGGCTTGGGGTAGTTACGGCTTGAGCCCGGGTAGGGCTGGGGCGTGAAAAAGTGGTATCAAAGGTGGTTCGTTCCTTGGGACATTTTGCGGACGTCCCAAAAAAAAAGAAATTAGTTGGGATTTAGGGAAACAATTTCAACGTGTCTCGAGAGTGGCTCTTAGGCCAGGGAGTCCAGTGATGGTGCGGCGGCCGACATATCCATTCACCAAGACCCTGATAACCCTCTTGTCGACTCGGCTTGCTGGGACACTCATTGCAGGTAAAATTGGTTTGTGCATCACATAAGATTGAGTCTTGTCTTTCCTTTTTGAGTCAGATCCCCATTGTTGTTATTGTTATATACATATATGCTCATCTAATCGCGACAATCCTTGATAACATTCAAGATGTCTCCGCGAAGATAGCCATCCAGGATACCAGCTTTGATTCGTGACGACGACCCTGTGAGCTACGAGGCATTAGTCCATGACCCATCATGCGAGTCCCTTTCTCTTGGTGGGCCGGTAGCAGTACCCCCACCCGGTGAGCAGCAAATAGTTTCAGTAGAGCAGAATCAGCTGGAGCGTAGGTTGAGCGCAGTCCGTGAGTTCCATCGATAGAGGCCGCTGAGGTTCAGTGGTGAGGTATACCCTCAGGAAGCAGAAATTTGGCTATAGACTGTGGTTCGCCTCTTCCGGCTTGTGCAATCACTAACAGATCAGAGGGTGGCTTTGGCAGCCAACCTTTTCCACGGAGCAGCTAGGAATTGGTGGACTCTGGTGACTCAGTTACTTGATGAGTCGTCACTTTCATGGGGTGACTTTCAGCTATTGTTTCATGAGGAGTTTTACCCCTCCTGCTTACGCTCCATTCAGATCTAGGAGCTCCTGTAGTTTCAGCAGGGAGGTATGATGGTGAATGAGTACGCGACTAGGTTCGTAGACCGTGCATGTTTTTACCCGGACATAGTCCACGACGGCAACTTCTGTGCATGGAAGTTCGACTAGGGTCTATACAGAGAGATTCTGGCTATCATAGTACCCTTGGGCATTCCTACATATTTCGAGGTGCTAGAGAAACTGCCATTGACAGAGAGCTTCCTGTCACGCTCTACAGTTGGTGGTGGCAGCAGGCACGACAGAGCCGAGACGTCTGCCATAGCTAGCGGGCACCAGCTGACAGAACATCAACGCAGGTGGCTTTCCGATAACCGGACTCAGGGGTGTGGTTGTACACCACAGTGGCGCCAGAGGGCACTCGTGTAGCCCGAAGAGCGTCGGTGCTATGCTTGCAACAGGCAAGGTCACTTGGCACGAGACTGCCCGACCCGACATATAGAGAATATCAGGTAGGCAGCAGGTGCACCATCATGGTATAGGTATTGCCATGATTGGGGTAGTCCCCAGAGAGGTAGTGCTAGCAGAGGAGCGGGAGGAGATGGTAGTGGGGGAAAAATTTACAAGGTCTTTCCATAACCACTAGGAAGTCCACGTCAGGCTCTAGGAGCTGACATTTGGGACCATAGACAACCGAGATCTTTGGATGTCTACAATCCTTCAGAGCATGAGGTGATAAGAGGTATGCTCTATAGCTCTTCTACATTTTGCAGTAGAACTGTTAGACTCTTTATATTAAATGATTTTCTCCCTGATTCCTGTTTGAGGTGTTACTAGGGTAACGTGGGGCGTCTGTGTAACCCTTTGTCAAAAGATTAGAAGGAGTAGAACATTTTCCGGTAGTCGATGGTGTTGACTCCATTGCTTTCTGAGCATGTAAGAGAGTCTTGGTTGCGAGACATCGACTGTGAAACCTTGCGTGACCAGATATCCTTGGGTGTTTCACAATATGGATATTCTGAAGGAGGGAATCACCGAGCTTTGTCCCATGTCCAAACGGTGATTCCAGTCGCACCATGCCATGTAAATGTTCGACCGAGGAGGTGAGCTATCCCCAAGGTCCTTCGGGTCGTTTGAGACTTTGCGAAGGGATGGCGAGGTTCCCTACCACCTTGCCCTAACCCTAATGTTGAGAGTGGGTGCACAGAGTCTCCTGCGTGACTTACATTTGAAGAAGTGTTCATGATCCTATGCATGACATCGGCGAGGGTAGACCTCGCGTGAACAGATCAAATCCTTTGGTCTGTGTGCGGTGGCGCAAAACTGTACAAGAGTTCTTCTTGGTACGGGAGAGCGAGGTGTGGGCTTAGTACCCTAAGTTGTTCCCTGGTTTTTTCCTTTCAGGGATGAAAATATTGAAGGATGGAATGATGTAAGAACCCGGTTTTTTATAAAAGACTTTGGAATACTCTTGATGTTATTCCAGAGCAGAACCTTCAGATGGCATATGATTCCGAGCCCCAGTGTGATTGGAATTAAGTTTTCAGTGCGTTCAAACTGGGCACGCCAAATAAATACGATAAATCATAAACAGTTTTTTGGATCCTAAATCTGAGACTACAGATGGGTCTGGAATGGTTTGTTTACCCCAGGAATGACATAAAACATGTAAGTGCGGGACTTTGGGACACCTCGCCCGTTGACAGAACATTAAACTGATAAATGAAATAATTAATTTATTCTTTTAATAGTTAAACTCAATTATCTCTTAAACAGTAGCTCAGATTGAAACAACGAGTGCCCCGTTGAGTCAGGAGCGTGTCGTTTACCCTAGGATGGGTGTAAGTTTTGCGGGCGCGGCCCTTCTGTGGAAAATGACCCCAGGGGCGTTTTTGTAATTTAGCAGACTCAAGCGTTAAGTTTTATAAAATTTGAACGAGGCCACGTATTAAAATTATGAGACCACCGTTATGCTCATAAGGTGGGTTTTACCCTAGGGGATGTGTAACCATGACCCTGTCAAGAGTTTTAGATGCTGGTTAAATTGGAGGTTTAAATTAATTAAAATTTTAATTAATTTTTTCTTTATTTAAACCTAAACCCATCTCTCTCTCCCCCTTGGTTCATCCTCTGGAGAATGCTACCAATCAAGGAGAGATCCTCCTCAATCCCTCCTCCTCCCTCTCCAATCAAGGAGACCTCAGCTATGGTGAAGGTGGATCGACGACAAAGCATCGGGCTACTCCCAAAGAGGTAGGATCGTGCGTTTACATTTTAATTCCCGCACCACCTTTGATCTCAATTTGTAGCATCGTATTGCTGTTTGATATTTGAGAGAATCCCATAAATGAGAAGTATACATATTTATCTATTCGACGCTTGTTATGGTTCAATAATCCGAATCCCAAGGCGTCTGCAGTGGTCCGGTGAAGTTTGAAGGTTGTTTGGGGGTTTCCTGCGGGTTTCAGGCCCGTCCGGTGGCTCTGCGCGGCGGACCGGAAGTTCCCGACAGTGTCGTGGTGGGATGAGGTGAGCACGGTCAGTGGGCAGTCTTCAGTGGGAGCAGCCAGGCGAGTGGCGTCGGCGAGGCGGTCAGCTGGGGGAGACGGTGAGCGGGTGCCAGTGGGGCGCGACGACACGGAAGACCGGGGTCAGCGACCCTGATTGGCACACAGCAGACCCGCCATTGTGGGTCCTCGTGTGGAAGGAAGACCAGACTCTAGGCCGGTTTAGTTTAGTGGACCGCAGTCCGCACGGGCAAACCGCGGGCCGCGGCGGCTCAGCCGGCTGAGCCGCGGGCCGGCCAGCTTGGGTCGGTCCAGGGGGTGTGGACCAGCTGGACCGGTCCGGACCACCCCCTCTTACGTCTGATGATGTTTAAAATGCCTGTAACTTTTAAACAGTGGGTCAGAATTGCGTTCCATCTACAGAAACATGATCCTTGGATCAAGAAGGAGTTTTGGAGATAGTTTTTGGGAATTTATAATTTCCAAGACGAGGGCTCGGTGTCGCAAAGCGTTCGCTGAATACTACTTAGCGCACTGTCGAGATTTTTTTCCGGATGGACCGAGTGCGTCTGGAGTCAAAATTGAGCACCGTCAGTGGCGTTGGGACCCTGGCACTGAGGCGGAGCTTTCCAGGGTGGTTTCAGGCATTGGAGTCGGAGTTGAGACATGGGCCCTATGGGCCATCTTTTAAGCTTCGAGCAGCGTTTGACAACTTTTTCATCAGACGTCCATTCGGGGTGTGTGAGCAGTTGATTCTGGGTATTTTTATGAGGGAATTTCAATGGCGCAATCCTCCCGCTTTAATTATGCATGATGGTGTGGGCCCCACAGGGTCCGTTTTGGGAGTTGGCGGGGATTTCTATCTTTATCACCGGGTGTCCGTTTCGGACAAGTGGTTAGTCAATCTTGTGTACTTTTTCGAGAGGATTACAATGGTGCGATCCATTCATTTCACTTCGGAACCAAGATGAGTGTCCCACAAAGCACCAGTCGTGTGCGGTATAGCGAAATTCAACTTTTTCTTCAGATATCCATTCCACGCAAGAAAGCAGTCAATTTGACGTGTCTTTCCGAGAAGATTTCAATGGTGTGATGTGCCCGACTGTTTTTGGGGCTGAGGCTCGGGACCACGGGACACCGTTAGGGCATAAATCAGTGTTGAAAGACTTTTAAATCGGATGTCTGTTAGAGGAATGTAAACAGTCTATCTCTTGTGTTTTTCCGCTAGGATTACAATGGTACGATCCATTTGGATGTACAAAGTCTCTTTCGAGATCTCATTAAATGTGGAAGCATGATAGGTGATCCAGTGGCGTTTTTTCATGATGTGTTTGGAAGTGAACCCTTGGCGTGAGATAGTGTTCACTCTTGTGTGAGTGAAGTTGATGTCTAAAGGGATGTGGTTGGCCGTGCTAGGGCCGTCGAGGAAGCAGGTTGGTGAAATTACCTTTTCTGCCTTCGCGTTGACGTTGGGTGTCGTGTGCATGATAGCCTTTGGGCTAGAGATGTGGTATACTCTGAGAGTTAATGAGAATTCTTGGAGGTGCATGTTATAGTTTGTACATGAGAATGTTTGTGAATTTAGTTTGGAGTTGAGTTTGGGCCACACGTCATGTGGGCCCCATGTGTGCACCATGTTCTTCTTTACGTACCTTTGACCTCTCTCAGTGTAGAGGGTCCTTCTATTCTCAAAGGTTTCGAACATAAGGTTTGAGTGGTATTCCCCCTGGTCGTCTTCTCGATGGTTTCAACCAGCAGGGTTGAGTGGGATTTCCCCTGGTCCTGTTCTCCATGGTTTCGACTATCAGGGTTGAGTGGGTTTCCCCCCTGGTTCTGTTCTCGATGGTTTGTCCAGAAGAGTTGTGTTGGGTTCCCTTGTTTCTTCAGCTATGAGGGGTTTTAGTATCACGTCCCTTTCACCACACTGCGACATCATTTATGGCTATGTGCGTTCATATAGTGTGGGTGTGTTCCCACTTTATGGAGTGAGTTGTCTCGGTCCGCTTCGACTGTAGACTCAGCGGATTGGAGAATGTATCACCCTGAGAGGCCTGGGGAGATCCTCACGTCCCTTCGTATTCACTAGTAGGGTTCTTTGGGTATCATTGTGACCAACACATTACGTGGGATCCGATCCTCTACCTAGGAGGTTGTTTCCAGTAGGGTACAGAGCCCCCAGTGAGCCCTGGGTGCAGACACCCTAGCTGTGTATCGAGATCATATCTTCTTTCCGCGATCTATCGTTACATGTTTCCCCCAATGTGTTCCAGTTGCCAATAAGGTACCATCCAGCAGGGATGGACAGTGAGGTTCCATCCAACATGGATGGCCAGTGAGGTACCATACAACAGGGATGACCAGTGGTGTACCATCTAGTAGGGTTGGCCAATGGGGCACCATCCAGCAGGGATGGCCAAAACGGTCCCAGGTTTACCTCCAGCTGGGCTGGGAAGTGGTCCTTGATGACGGTTGTGGGCCTCCCTCTAGTGGATCACCCTTTCATGGTGTTGGGAATTGGGACCCGTTGATGGATTTCTTTTTCCACGTCTCCCTCCAGTGTATTACCCTTTCACGGGGCTAGGCAGTGGGAACCCGTCGATTTTGAGAAGACCTCTCGACTGTGGGATAGTGACGATGTATGGTTTGACTTTCCCCAGAACTCTCAAGTATGAGGGGCACTTTCCCCACCAAGACACATCCTTTTTTCGCGACCAAAAACCGTGTGGGCGAGTCAGTGCCGCCCAAAGCGGATAGTGTAAAGGTGCGGTGATTTGAGCCCCTTGACTTGTAGTTCAGGGCAGACGTACGGATACTGGGAATCAATGGTGTTTACTTCTAGGACTTTTGGATACTCACTTTATTGGGCTGAGCTACGGTACGAAGATCCCCGAATGATCTTGTTTGGGTTTCATTACAGAACATATATATATGTATACCTTGTTCCAGTACCCACTGCTTGGGTTTGGTTACTCTCTTTACAGGAGAGGCGAAGACGCGCATGGTATGCCACATGCTTTCCGTGTCTAGATTCTCATGGTTGGATGAGTCTAATATCCTTCTATAGGTAGTGAAGACTTGACGATAAGTTCATCTTCTCACTGTTTCTAGCTCCTTGTGTTTGGACGGTTCTGCTTCCTTTCTCTTGTTGGGTTGAGCTGATACTCTACGGTACTCTTTACTGCACTCTCGGTTGTACTCCTTCACTTTTCCCTATTTTATCTACTGATGACCTCTTCATTAACTCCTTTTTTTCTCCCTCGAGCCTTCGGGGTATCCTACTGAGCATTTTTATACTCATCCCTGATTGGGCTTTTCCCGCACTTGGTGTGCCCTTGCAGACAATAGACAGGTTGGTCATGACTTCAGTGGAGCTTAAGAGTTCGGGAGCATGGACCACGTTCGGTGGTCGTAGTCATATCCCAGGTGAGGGACTCTCCCAGCTGTTTTACTTTTGTTTTTACCAGTTGTTGGGTTGTGGCACTTTTCTGGTTGGGCACATGCTTTTACCTTTTTCTTTTCAGTTTACCTTCAGCTTTTAGTTTATACTATTTAGAGGTCGATGCACTTTTTTGGTTGTTTATAGTAGTTAGTACTTTACTTTTCCTTTTACTCTGCACTTCTGCATTAAGTGGGCTGTGTGTCTGTGTACAGGTACTCAGAAAAATCCCCCTAGTTGTTTAGCCTTTGGTGCTTGTCGCCAGCCCCTGGCCTATAGAGGCGGTCTTGGGGTAGTTGCGGCTCGATCCTAGGTAGGGTCGGGTTGTAACAATATAAATATTAAATTAATATTTTTAAAAAATATTATTTCAATAACCATATCTAAAAAAGTAATAAAAAATAAAACACATCATCCATGGAGAAAGTATTCCCCACACAATAGATACAATGTTTTCATTTCTCAAAGGATGGGACTATTAAAATAATACCCAATTTATCTTTATAGAAAATTTATCATGTAATAAATTGTATATTTAAACAATAAATACATTTTTATAAACATCTGTGAAAGTTGGTAGTGAAAAACTAAATATGTCATTCATGTAAGTTGTAGTTTGTACGTACGAATGAGTAAAATTTTAATTTTCTTGATGAATTTAAGGAAAAAAGTTAGATAATGATCCAAATTTGTAGAATAATATTTATGTCATAGATATATTACCTATTAATTAAATATAATCTTATAACAATCTTTTTATGGCATTGAAAAAAACAAAAAACATTGTCTATGGATGTGGTACTCCAAACTTACACACAGATGCCGTTTTCATTTTATGAATGGTTGGGAGGAAGATAAAAAATGATTATTAAATCAATAGAAGGACCATTTATAAAGTTAAATATACTTATTTTATTATATTATTATAATTAATTTTTTTATATTAGTAAGATAACAATATAAAAGGTTAGAGAGTGATTAGTACTCACGTTGAGAACTTGAACCTTCTCTTTGGAAATTCTTGGAGATTTTTGAGATTAGGATAACTTATTTTGACAAGAATCTTCCTAAAATTGAATAGTATTATAGGATCTATAATGTAGGTAGGTTTAAAAGAATTATTTGAAAGAAAAGTTTATCGTGAAGAGATAGAAGTGAGATCTACTTATTAGTGAAAACAATGACTTCTATTTGGAATTGAATGGTATGTGTGGGGTAAAGATTGAATCACAAGGTAATTATATGAGGCAGATGAAGAAGGGTTGGTGAGATTTGAATGTTTAAATTTACAACTGATAATAGTACTTGTTAAATGTCTAAGTGTCATGTAAACCTAATAGAATTCATTTCACCTTACGCTACCCATTTTTACCATAATTAACAATCATTAAATTTTTTCTATGTTAATTATTTTTTAATAAATATATAAGGTGACCTCGCTTATAAAATTTTGAAATGATTAAAACGAATTTAGATTGTATATAATCCAATAAAATTTATAAATATTAAAAAATACAGACTATTAAATTAAAACATATAATATATATATATAAAGTTTTTGTAAAATACATATTTTTAATTTTTAGGTTCTCCTAAACTACTTTCATGTCAGATACTAAATAAAGCAGTGTTAATCTATTTTTTATATAAATATTAAATTATAGTACTAATTTTAAAAGTGAAAAATTTAATTTGATTATATAAAATTATATAACTCTTAAAAAATTCTTTGATATTAACCATTTAACCATTATTGTGGTAATTAATATTCCTATTGATAACTTATTTTTATGCCTAAGAATGAAATTTCACTTATTACCTAATTTGACCATGATTATTTAAAATATATAAATTATTTTATCAAATTCAATTTATATAAGTGATAAAAATGAATTTTATTATAAGTGTGTATAATTCATAATTTTTTTTTGTAAAATATATTTGTATGAATAAAATGATATTTTGGTTATTCTGCTATAATAATTGAATTTTAATAGATAATCAGTATAAAAAACTACCTTATTTTTAATTTCTACATGTATTTCATAATGTGGTTACCTATATTTATAACCAATATATTAACTATTAAGTTATTAAAATTCTATTAACTAATTTTACCTTAATAAAATGTATTTTAGCTTATTTTGGTTTGGTATTTCCTGTGAAAATGCATATAAAATAGTATTTTTTAAACACTAAGACCCAAAAAATAGGTTTTGTCATATATAGGCGATCCATGTACTAGAGGTGAATATAAAACCATTGAGGAATCATGTGATGAGTTATATGAGAGTTTATGTGCCTATTTAATGAAAAAACATAATAACATTCCATGATATGCAGTAAATATTATATGTGGCACTATCAAATGATTGAAGGAGGATTTATATCATCTTAAATAGAATTCTAAACCCTAAGAGAAATATTTGGAATATAGAAAAAATATTTTTATAAATTTAAATGAACATGTATGAGCCTTAGAATACTTGAATTAAGAGCTTGTAGAAAGATGTTCTTATTTTGAGAATGAATTGCTCACTATAATTCATAAAAGTGAAAAATACAACAAAGGGATTGAATTAAGATCCATGAATTGGATAATATAAATTCAATTAAAAACTCTCAATTAGATTTAAAGAGAAATAATATTAACTGTAATGACTCTTTAAAATATAAAAAGTAGAAAATTAATAATGATGAGTTTGAAAAAATCAAGAAGGCTAGTGAAGAGAAACTAAAAAAGTGTATTATTGTAAATAAATTCCCAGTATTAGATTCTTAGAGCATGAGGTTAAATTAAAAAAATTGGAAACAAATAAATACGTGTCTTCAAAATAAAATGAAAAGAATTTTACTACAATAAAAACCAACATGAAATATTCCTATGCCAAAAGACCTATTTATGGTGGAAAACATCTCAAGATGATCTATTGGTAAGTCTAAATCATCTTCAAAAGAAAATGCACTATCTTAATAAAAAATTATAAACTGTGATAAATCAATTTCTTCTATAGTGGAGGATTAAACTCAAAATAAATACAAATTTCACTAAGGAAAAATAGTGATAAGTCCACCAATACATCCATTTTTATTGGAAGTATGTTTATGAATATTTTTCCACAAGAAAATACAAAATAATGGAAGAAAGTGTTCAAAAAATAGAATGTGTATAAAGTTTTCCATCCTTTAAACCAAATAAGGAAAAAGGTTTATTTTTCAGTATGGTTTCTATAATATATTCACATATATAGTTTCTAAATTGGTATAATGTGTTATCATATGGAAGAAAAAGAGAGCGCAAATCAAGGTAGAGAAAATATGGAATAATGAAAATCTCACAAATGAATAGGAAACATGTATTTTTCTTAAAATAGATTTTAGATTATTAGAGATATATGTGATACTTGAAAACATGTTGGTTATAGAAAGGAGTCATCTTGGCATAAATACACTCATAATGTATCTAATTCATCTATAGAGAGAAGATGATAAATTATAAAAGAAAAACATGCTAAGATTAGTGGAAAAATGATTTATAAAAAATTCAAGTATGTAAATTTAGAAATAACATTCCAAACTTGTGAACAAGGAGGTAGGTGAGTTATCATTAAGGATAAAGAAAATGAAAAAGTGGATTTAAAAAAATCCAAGAAGCTAAATAAGATAATTACACTAATTACATCCAAATGATTCTCTTTTTGAAACAGATGGCATATAATAGAATTATGGACACAAACAATGTATGGATACAATAATGTAAGAAAAAATGAGAAAAATATAAAATATATCCAATATAAAATAAAGAATTTTAATTTCACATAGAACACTCTAGAGATTATATATGAAAGAATCATGAAGAATGAGCATACATCCAAGGATTTTTTGATTATTTTTCTTCCAAATCATGAAAAAAACAAATTGAAGAATCATAATAAAGTGATAATGATAAAAGAAAATAGAATCTTCCATATGAGGATCTGGGGTTTTATGAGAGTTTTTTAAAAAATGATGACAAAATTGACCCTTGTCACATCACTAGTTGGAGGTATTTTATTTTTTTGGTAAATATCCTTTTAAGCCATGTAATGGTTTGAGTTGTTTTTGAGAAGTATTGAATGGTTTTTAAAAATCATGGAAGGTTATAAGAGGACATAGAATTAATGTATGGTTAATATTAACCATGAATAATCCCCATGTAATAGTATAAGTGTATTTTTGGGGTTCCTGGGTTGGCACACTATTGGAAAATTGTTTGGGTATATCATGTTTAAACTATGTGACTTTATAAGTATATGGAAAATTATTATTCCCATGATTGGTGGATAGTTTGAAAAAATGTGTGGTCTATCCATGTGACATAATCAATCAAGTCTAAAACTTAGTTTAAATACCCAATTACTTACACAAAACCCTTATTTTTCTACATGTGGATCATGCTCTTGACTTTTGAGATTCTCGATAGCTATATTTCCTAAACATATTTTTTATTATAGAATTATTTAATAGTAGAATTAATGTAATTATTATTTACCATTTATTATTTAATTTATTCATAAATAGAATAGATATTTTTAATTCAATTTAGCATTAAAATATTAAAAAAAGAATATATTTTTGGGAACTAAATAATCATCGTGTGGTGACATGAAATGTCGCGATGCAACATCAGACGAATAGAGTTTGATACAAATGAATAATCTAAGACAATAATGATTCATAGTGTGTATTTTTTATACAAACCATGAATAGTTTTTATTTGTGAATAATAGTAGAGATTCAAAGTTGGTTTAAGATTTGAAACCTGGTTTACGGTGTGAAAGGGTTGAATCATATGTATTCAAAGTTATATTTTGATAAGACAGAGGCTGAAAAAATTGAGGTTGATGGAATATCACATGAAGGTAGAAAAATAATCTTTGTGAGGGTAAATAAACACCATTTAAATGTATATATTTTGTGTGTTTAGACTACATAAATGTGGAAGAAGATATAGAAAGGTGAATTCTAGTTACAGGGTACGATTTGATCGTGAGTAAAATTGGAGATAACGAAACCATCAAGTGTTCTAGTCTTGAATGAAAACATTTATCATATACATTATGGATGAATAGAGAATAAATAAAATGAGTTTTTGGTTCATGGATTGAATTCCATGTTCATAACGTAGAAGTGTTATTTGATGGAGAAGTAGTTATGAGTGGTAAATAGTTCTTAGATTTAATTTCCATACCCATCACTTAATTTCTAAATATGTAGGAACATAGGGGGAATACTAATGGTGTTCATAGCATGAATTATGGTTCTATGATATGAAACATTTTAGGATTAGTTATAGGAATGATCAATTCTCATTTTAGTGTTAAAAATAAAAAATTCTACATTTTCATGCTATATAATACTATGTCCATCTAATTGTTCAAGATCGGTATAAAATTTGAATTTTCAACTAGTGGTGGGTTCATATTTTCATATGGATTTATTATTTTAATTATAAGGTTTTGGAACTTGTAAAAGACACTTTGGACATGAAATGTTGTGATAAAGGAGTTTAATAGGTCTCAGGATAATTTGGGAAGCTCATGAGAAGACCATGGAAAACATATAATGAGATGCATTGCTATTGGCTAGTCAGCCAGAGGCCACCGGCTAGCTGGTGGCATTTTAGGGATCTATATGATCTACCTTGTCTCATCATTTTTTCACTAACCAATTAGTGAAACACATTGGATGGATTTTGGGATCGTGGTTTCTTTTTTTTTTGATTGAAAAATGTTCCATTTAGCCCCGTCACCCTATTTCCTCTTAACCAAGAAATTGAAAGTAATATAGCTATTTTCAACAGTGTAGGAGCTCCCTCCTGCCTTTATTTTTCCATGACACATCTCCTCCATACCTTGGCCATTTTTATTCCATTATATATCATTTAATTCTGTTTATTTGTCTAAAAATACTCTAGAATCTATTATTATATTTTTTCTTTCAAAATATAGACCTCATTTTATGTGGGTTGTTCCCTATTTTCAAGGAATTTATATTTTACTTTTCTTTATTTCATTTTTACATAAACCAAGAGTTTATATTGAATGAATAGTCTCCTATGAGGTTAATATAGGTGGTCCCTTTAATTTAATCCATAGTATTACCCATTCTTATATGTTAATGCATGGCGTGGTTAGACCATCTTTTTCATTCTTTTAATCAATTTAAATTTAATTTTTAGTTTATTTTTCCCCTTTTAAATATTCAATTCAATATTCCTTAGACCTTAGAATGTTTTAGTTTCAAGTGGGGTGCGTATTTTAGGAAATTAAACATGAAGTGGATTAATGTTACCAAATTCCTAAGTTATGTTTTAAATGGTTTAATTAGAGAAATGATTTTAATTTATGGTTATGAAATAGAATTTAAAAAAATGATAATTATAAATGGTTTAGACATTTTTTACTCAGAAAGAACATCATATAATACTATGTAAGAGTTGTTGGAATATATAATTCCTTATATTTAAATTTATAATTTAGAAAATTACTTTTAATCTTTATTAATTGGGGTTTTAATTTTAAACTAATTATAATGAAATGGGACTTAAAAATCATTAATTGTTTTTAGTGATAATTTAAACCATGATGTAGTTTCTTAAATAATTTAATGATTTGATGATTTAATATCAATTAAATTCCTTGTTTTATTAAATCTCTTAATTATTTGATGGGAAATAATTTTGGTAAATTACTTGATTAATGTGAAATGGTTCCCTATACTTTATCAATACAAAGGTAACATATTATTGGGACTTATGTTTTTTCAAATGACATTGTTTTGAAAAAATAAGAAATCATGATTTTTAAATTGAAAATGTGACATAATATTTATTATTATAATTATGGTTAGTGGTTTCCTTGGTCCTAATAAGAATTTATTATAACGAATGGTTAATTGATAAAATGTTTAAAATAATACCCAATTCTTATAAATAAAGGGATGGGATCCTTGGATTCTATATGACATATGCTACGTGGGAATTCTAATATGATCCACAAGGATTTGGAATGTGTAGATGAGAACCCAAATTCAATGTCATTGATAATAACTTGGGATGTTCATGTGGAGTTTTTAGACATGTATGATCCTCAATGATCTGGAATTTTAGGATACAGACTCAAATTACATGGGAATTCCAAGATTAGTGTATGCATTCCCTATGTAGAATGGTTAATAGGGAATTACGAGATGAGAGCTTAGATTCCAATGGAATATCAGGATGAGTTATTGGATTTCATGTGATACTTCAGTTTCCTAGTATTTCTAGGTTGAACATTGGATTCTATGTTAGTATTTATAGTTGGAACAATCATTATGAAATTAATAGAGACACAAAATAATTAGTTGAAGTAGGAGTTTTTAATTAAGATCATGGAACCAGTGATAAACATGTTACTTTTTGATCTTGGGTGTCACCATAATGTTCAGGATTTGGTTGTTATTTTATGCTATTAAATAAGTTTTTCAAAATATTTAAATTATGTATCTTAATCACTTATACATGAACTTATTATAAAAAAATTTATTTTAGGGGTGTAATTGGTGGTGGGTTGCTAATTTTTACCCACCCCCTACTTAAGACACCATGAAAATTAGGTATGAGTGTAGACACAATTATTTGACTAAAGGAATGTATATGGAAATGCTCAATGTGGACTGTTTGTATTCTTAAAATTATGGGACGGGGTATGAATGTTGAGAATCGGATGGACTCATGACCAATTGGGGATTGGCTGTTAAAATCAATTTTCTTTTATTTATTTTATACTTATTATGTATGATCCACCCATGGGTTATCTGTTATATATGAAACATTAATTTATTATTGTTACTGATGTTGTAATTATTGGTTGACACTTTTCTTTGTTGTGATGTGTATTTGGATTTTAATTATTTTATTTCCACTATTATAACACTTTGATTTAAGGGTATTGTCTCACCATAGTGTTTTCATAGGCCCTCACCCCTAGTTGTCTATCTCTAGAAAATTTGGAGGCACACCTATGGTCATGTGGCACATCAGCCTAGGGAATCGGTCAAGTGTCCTCTAGGTCGGTGAATTAAAAAGTGGTATTATATCATTTTTTTATTTTTTCATTCAATTTGTTCTTGGTAGTTATGAGACTTAGATATTGTTAGATCTTGGTAATGAGATACTACCTTGATTCTTTTATCCCATGTATTGGGTAAAAAAAAGATATCTAGGTTGGGGATTAGTCTTCTTGTTTTGTGCTTTTATAGTTAATTGATTTCAGCATTTAGTGGGACTTATATATTTAATGTTATTTATTTATGGTATTTCTATTCTTGGATGGTACGAAAAGTGGGTGTGTCCATTCATGAATCATTCTAGACGCATAATATATTGGTGTCATCTATATATTCCCTATGATTGATTTTTTTCTAGTATTCCTTTGTGTTAATGTTTTATATATACTCTATGGTATATCTTTGATAGTAATTTATATGTTCTTATTTTTTTAATGATAGGGATGATTTGGTTTCTTAAACTCTTTACAACCATTTGTATAGTGTTTTCATATAAATTTATGGTGGAATTAAACTTAACCAACTCATAAAAGAAGTTCTAGTTATATGGGATGATATAAATCAATTTTTAAAGAAACAGTTTTGGTTAAATAAACTGTTAGTGAGAAAATTATAATGTGTTTTACCTTATAACTTGTGAAAAAATTCATCAGCCAAAAACATGGAATGTGAAATGTAATTATGCTTGATAATTTTAAAATATTGTGTAATGAAAATTTTAAAATGAAAATCCTTGAGTTTTAAAAATGATAAAGATTAAATAATCCAAAAATGAGAAATGATGTACTTCAATGGGATCATGGTGATGATTATACTTTAGGGTTGTTACTTGACTATTTGTATGGATAGTATAGTCTATAGGGAGAGCCTGAGTAGAGATACCCCTAGATATGGGTTGTGAGAACTTGATGGTTCTAGGTTGTGATCTTGGGGTTGTGAGGTATCATCTTGTTTTATTGTTTCTTATGATCCACAGAAGTTGTGTTGGACCCTATAGAGGGTATCTTTTATCGTAGAATCATTAGTGACATGTGTTTGTCTATGGGTGTGTGTGAAAAGAGAAAGAAATTTACTGGGGTGTTCTAATTTTGTGTGTTTTGGAATATGAGGCATTGGTAGATGATTTTTCATGAGAAATCAATGCAATGAAGGTTTTATTGAGGTTTGTGTAAGTCGTGGGTTTTCTATAGGTATTTTTTATGAAATCACCATGAGTGATTTTGTGTTGGTTTTCATGAATGTTATGAGGGTATGGATAATTCATATTCCTGAACCTAGTATTATAATGCAATTTTAATGTGGTAATTGGTGTTGGCCATGTGAGGATAGGTCGAGGGTTGATAGAGTGTGGGAAGAAAATTCTGATCCAAGAATGACAATTATGTTAATTCGTTATCATGAAAGTATAATTTAATCATGGTAAATGACAATATAGTTGTATGAAAGCATTGATGATGTGTCACGTTAAATGAGATCAACTTATAAGGTGAAATAGTCAGATGATGGAGTGGGTGCGTGAGACTAGAAACAAAAACATACAACTCATGGGATCTTGATTCAGGTTCGGTTAATGGTCACTGGGGATCATATAACCTTGGGGTTTTGATGAGACCATGCTGGTTAGAATATGTAGAATTTTCTTGATGTTTCTTGGGTCATGAAATCTTGTGGATTAAAAGTAAGAACCCATTGAATTCTTATGAGATCCAGGTGGAACGCATAGGTTATACACATGTTCTTATTTGTGAATTAATAAGGCATTTTTCTATGTTTTATTTTAAGTTATTAAAGTATTTGTAGAGATCAATTTTATGGTTCTAGTTCCATAGTGGACACGATATATGGATTATTGGCCAATATTCATGAATCTATATTGAGTTTTAGATAACAGGTTCCTTTAGATGTGAGGTGATTGGGAGTTTGTGGGATTCTTGGGGATATAGAGGTGCAATACCTTTGAAATGGGGTTTGAGATATTCCTGAAATGAGAAGTAACACCTTGGATGGATCATAGTGTGGTACCATAAACAATCAGGTTTGGACTAGATAGAGGTTTCATGGATTGATGGATACTTTGGGCGTGGATTGGAAGAGTGTCACATGTTTTTTAAGCTGGATATTAATATGTTTCAAACAATTAGCGGTATATGGTAAACCCTATGGTGGTGAGTGCACTATTAACTATCATATGGTGACGTCCTTTCTAAGAAATGTACATCCGAAAATGTCATGGGTACCATTCTTGGAAGCTGGGAATGGGTGGTAATTGATGTTTCTTTTGTCATTTCATTGAGAGTGAGAGAACAATGTCCATCCTTTTCCTTCAATTATGAATAGAGTTTTGTCCATGGTGTTTGTGAGTTACACAAGTAGAATAAATAAAATAACACTCATATGGAGGGGAGTGATTTATCAGTCTAGTGTGTAAGACCCTTATGCTTGAACAGTGTCAGGTGTGTGGAAAAACCCACGAAGTAGTTATGGTGGACTTCATTGGATGAAAATAAACAAATGAGATTCATACATATATTCTATAGGGAATAAAAAATTTTAAGTCATATGTAATAAAGAGTCGATACCATGCACTGGAATCAAAAACAAGGGGAATTAAATTGATTTGGAGGTGCTGAGATGAGTGGTTCATAAGTGTGTGTAGTAGGACACAATAATACTTTGTATAATTAAAGATTAAACCAAGGAACTTCACTAGGAGTTATATATATACTCTAATGATCATATTGGGGTGATTTTAAGATGCCACTAAGCCAAAATGAATCATGGATATGTAAGTGTTTAATGCATTTACATTTGATGCTATGGGCCTTCGAAACAATTTGGACAAGGATGGTCCATCTTATGTTTATGTACATAATGGGATATAGTTTGTTTCAAATTACATTTGCAAGTCATTTTTTAGATAACAGATGAACTCAAAAGTCAAATTGGTATTTTCAAGAAAATATAGTATTCCTTGGTCTAATGTATAGATTAAAATTATATAACCATTTCAGTCTGGAGTTAAACAATAGGGATGGGTCACGATATTCAACTAGAATACTAATAGATTATTGAGTCTAGTGATTTGGGAACTTCACAGGGAACACTTTTGGAGGGAGGGAGTGGAGATTCTAATGTCATTTTCAATCTCTAAGGTACCATATCATTGAAAGTAGGTAGTCATAAATGGAATCTTATGGTGGGTAGAACCACAGAATATCCACGAGTCTATATGACAATTCCATTGCTGTTTTAGAATAAATGGTCTCTGTAAGGTCCATATTAGAGTTTTGTTTTTTGATGATGAGTGTTGGATCAGGTTTTTTGGGATAGAGTGTAATGACTTGGGGATCATGTATTGGGTATGATTTTGGAATTTGGTAATGGAATACAACCACTGATTCAGAATCAATGACTAATATACTTTGAGTGATGTAGATGGATGACCATAGAGAATTCTCAAGGATAATAATTATTATGGTGGGGAGACTGTATAATCCAACATCCATCTAGGTGTTTACGATCAATGTAAAATTTGAATTTATGACTATTGTAGAGGTTTGAATATTAGTTGGATTTAGATTTTAATTATGAGGTTTTTTAGCCGTCTAATGATCAATTTTGGTTATATAATGATGTGATCAAGGGGTTCGGGAGGTAACAACAACATTTAGGAAGGTCAAAATTTGACTAAGGCATACAATCAAGGGGATGAATTGCTATATGTTAGCTGGTGGCCTTCAAGAGAGCTATAGGCACTAGAGGGGATAAATTGCGGTCCACCAACTTGTTAGTTTGGCACACCATCTCACAAATGGCCTTTTTCGGTGGCATAGTCTCTTCCTAGGATTTCCAATAAGTTCCTAGCTCCTTTTAAAAGGGGGAAGGGAAATTTATTCCCCTCACCCCCATTCTTCTTTACAGACAAATATCCAGTAATTAGTCCACCATTAGAACTGTAGGAGCTCCCACCTACCCCTTATTAATCGTGGTATATCTCCCATGGATCTAAGAAATTTTTTCTTTCATAATATGTTTTTGAAAATAGCATGGTGATTTTAACACTCCCCTAGTCTCTGTTATTATATTATATTACTATCTAAATCTCTTCTTCCATTTATGTGGTTTATTCCATACTTTCAGATAATTTGTATGGTTCTTAACTTTCTTCCATTTATTCTCAAATAATTTATTAAAATTATAAAATTAGACTATTATGAGGGTAAGTTCGATTGTCCTATTAATTTTTCCCATATTCAGTCACTTTATTCTAACAGTATGCACAATGTAGTCATGATGGATTTTTTGTTCATTAACTCAATTTATATTAAATTTTGGAGTTTTTTTCCTCCATTAAACTCACATTAAATATTCATTAGACCTTAAGAAGTGTTAGTATCATGTTGTGTGAATATTGGGGGGAATTAATCATGAAATAGATTAATGTTACTAAATTTACTAAGTTATGTTTTAAGTGGTTTAATAGGAGGCCAAATTTGAATTGATTTCTATGAAATAATATTTCAAAATTATAATAATTTATAAATGGTTTTAACCTTTTTGGGTCTAAAGGAATGCAATTTCACTCTTTGTGAGAAATGTGGAAATATGGGTTTCCTTTGATTTAAATTTCTAATCATATAATTTATGTTGAATAATTAAAAAATGGGTTTTTAATTTTAATCTATTTTTTGTGAAATGGAATTTCCCAAGCATAATTGATCTTGAAGTGAATTTGAAATGTGTGATTTAGTTTCTTATACAATATAATGAAACTAAAATTTAAAATTGATTAAATTCCTGAGTGAAATAAATTTCCTAGTAATAATATTGGAAGTGAATTTGTTAAATCACTCGATTAATGTGAATTAGTTCTTGAAGCATTATAAATAAAAAGGCAACTTATGGTTGAGAATTATTTTTTATAAAATTGCGTATTTTTATAAAAAATATAAATTATTATTTTGAAATTGGAAATCGAACCAAATATGTGATATAATGATTTTTATTAGTGGCTTCCTTAGTATAGATATGAATTCAATTTAATGAATTATCAGTTAATCAAATATTTAATTTTTTTTCTAAATTCTTAGGAATTTTGGAATGATATCTTAGGATTCAATATGACATGTGGTAATTTGTAATTTCAGGAATTGTGCTTGAATTTCATATGATCTATAATAATTGGGAATACTGGGATGAGAATTCATATTCCATTAGAATGGCAAGATCAGTGTATGGATTCAGTATGATGACTGATGGCTCGGTAATGTTGGGTTGAGAGCTCAAATTCTATCTCAAATATTGGGATGAGCTCTTAGAATCCATGTGACACCTTTGGTTATTGGAAATTCCAAGACCCCTTGATTCTTTTTGGATATTTATGGTTGGAAAAATCCACATGACATGCTCAGAGACAACTTGGAACTAGCTAATTTAAGTATGGTGGATCGAGGTTATGAACCCATTGATCCAAACAGTATGAGCTTATATCGGGTGTCACCATAGAGCTTGGGAATTTGTGGTTCTTTTCTATTATTAAATTATATTGTTAAATTATTAATAGTGTCTATCTAAAGAACTTATGCATAAACTGTTTATATGAATGGATATTTTAGCTATGACATTAGTAGAGGATTATTAATTTGCACTCACACCTTTCTTTGTTTTCCCTGACACTTGGGTACCTGAGAAGATACTATTATTTTTCATAGATAAAAGCATAGAGAAAATCCCAATATAGACTATTTGTTTACATGATATGCTAGAGGAGGGAATAGATGATGGGAATGGTTAGGTATAATGACCCAAACTTCTGATACATTGATACTAAATATTTTTAGATGAATATTAATCACATTACACAAACACATGCCTAAGGACTATAAAAGTTTAGTTCATTTGGAAAATTATAACACATGTTTCGAATCTGGTGAAAGATGATAAATGCTTCCCATAATGATCTTACCATTTGGTAATCTTCATATATATACCCTGCATAATAATTTTCTTCATAACCTGAGGAGAGAAAACATAATAAAGGGTGAGCTAAGTTTCTCTGTAAGGGTAAACAAGTGAGATAAAAAAACATAACATGAGCATAAGGTTATGATAACATGAACATAAAATATAAAAACCATAACCTGCATATCAATGATTATAATATTGAGTCAGGACATAAATATTTTATTTTAATAAGAAATGAATAATAAATAAATTATATAAAATGATTCACGAAAGAATAATATTAGAGTAATACATAGAATTGTTTCCATACCCATAAGCATAGGAAATAATTTCCATATTAGTCTAGTTCCACTAGAAAGGCTATCAATTGGAATGGGTTCACTCACAAAATTTTCTTAGTTGTCAAGGTTCACTTTCTAGACCATTATAGTGGACAAAGTCTCCTACTAAACTGATTTCACTCCCAATTCAAACCCTTTCTTAGTAAACTAGGTTCACTCCCTATTCTAGTCCTATATTACTGAATTGGGTTCACTCCCTATTATATTCCAGTCACACTAAACCAGGTTCACTCCTCATAGTGGCCTTATCTATCTCATGATACAAAACTCAATAACCAATGAATTGGAGGGAGATATAGGTCTCAACCATATTTTGTTATAATGTAACTTACATCCAAAGTTATAATGTAACCATTATATCATAATTAAAACAATACATATCTATGACACAAGATCATAAAATAATCCTCATATTAAAAGCCCATAAATGAAATGGATTTCATAAATATTTTATCATATCTTAACTTCTGGAAGATATAAAGGATTCAAATTTATTTTATTATAACATAACCTATGACAAAAGAAGTGATTTTCAAAAGAATGTTTTCATGGTATAACTTGTTGGAAAACTAGGTTTTATAAATATCATACCATCATCTACATAAAACATTAAATGAAGAACTAGAATGGAATCCATGGTTTATATCCCCAATATAGAATAAATTACATCAAAGGATATCATCTTAGATAGAGATGGATGTTGAAAAATCATATTGAACATTTCATAATGAAAATAACATTTATTTGAAAATATTTTTTTAAAAGATAAAAAAATTTCAAAATATTTTTCTTTGAAAATAAAATTGAAAAATTATAAATAAATAGTTTAAAATCATTTAATTTTTTTGAGGAAAATAAAATTTCATTGAAAAACATTTTTAAATCAGAAATAATTTTTTAAAATCCATTTTTTTGAAAATAAATTTGGAATATAATAAATGAATATTTAAAAATAATTTAAAACATTTCTTAGGGAAATTTTTTTTTCTTTGAAAAATATTATTAAAACATAAAACCATTTTGAAAATCTTTTTCTTTCAAAATTACATTTAAATATTATTAAGAATGTTTTATAAATTCATTTAAAACATTTCTTGATTAAAATAAACTATTCGATTTGAAAAAAAAAACATTTTTAAAACATAAAATAAATTAAAAATTTTTTAAATTAAAAATAACATTTAAAAATTATAAAGGAACCATAAAAATTAATAATGGTTCTGATGAAGAGACGTTTCTTTCATGTTATTCACATAAAAACAATGATTCCTTTCACATTTTTGGTAAAATCCAAATAGACATTGTTTTTGAAAATGACATGAAGATTACAATTAATACATTTGGTAAAAATCATAAAATAGATAAAAATTAATCTTTTAATGATAATAACTGAGTAAAAAACATTTTTTTCAAAAATATATATAGAAAAGTCGTTTTGGATGAAAACATATTTTCGACTAAAGAGAAAAATAAATATGGATTTTCTTACAGACATTTTATTAATTATTTTAAGTACCAAAGAGTGGAACAATGGTAACAGTGCCCAAAGATATCATGAATATCTAGAGGAGACGAAAAATCATGATAGTTATTTAGTTATGGATTATAATACTTTATCATTGGAAACATAATCACAAAATATTTAAATAAATGATGAGAAGATAATCGTGAAATATTTACCACTTTGGTAAGTTTGAATCATAATACCATTGAATTAATGAAGTAAAATGATACTAAAAATATTAAGATTATGAATAAATTAATTATATTACATTTAAAATGGTATATATATACTTCTTTTTAAATAATATAGGTTCATAGCATAATGTATGTCTCCAAGAAATGAAATTGAGGCAAAAATCCATTATCGGTTTGATAAGTCGGGAACCATAAACCTCAATAAAGAGATATCCAAAAATGGATATGTAAACATAAATAGTTTTTAGTATTATAATCATAATATACATTCATGGGAAGTATATAAACCACATTAAATAAATATTTCATGAATATGACATGTGTCTCATGGAAGTAAAAAGTGAGATGAAAATCCCATACCTTAATCCTTGACTTCCTCTAAAGTCATTCAAACATCTTTTACAATTAATATATGTTTATTATAAATTTATTATAGAATCATAATTATTTATCTCATACCATATATGATTTATATAACTCATTTTATTACACATTTATTAAAAATTCCATGTCAAAGTCATGTTTCTAGAAATAACCAATTTGTTTATTGTATATGATTTGATATGTTATTTTCATTAATCCTAATTATACCTTGATTACTTAAATTAAATAATAATAATAAAAATAATCATGAAATAATTATCATTTTTATACATCAAATATAATTTTAATACTAATCATGAAATATGGTTTTGAGAAATGAAGTATGATAGGATCATAGAGACGGTAGACCGTATATAGGCATGAGTAAAGATTCAATTTCAATGATAATTATGGAAATATGGTTAGTAATATGTTATAATTACATAATTTTAACAATATTATAATACATTCCTTAATTATAGTTATAAATATCATACATTTGGTGTGGTGATGAAAATTGAGTCACTTCATTTCGTGAAGGCGGTGGTCCACATGTACACAAGTGAAATTATCAACTTTCTTTGAGTGGAAGGTTAAGAAAAAAAGATATATATTATAATTTAAGAAATATAAAAATATCATTAATAATATTATTATTTAATGTATTTAAAAAAAATCATTAACTATACCCTTATCCCCTACCATGTAATGCATGAATGGATTATATGGCTTTGTGAGGCAGTTGTCTGCTATACAGATGAGTGAACCAATGATATTTCCAAAAAATGGAAAGAAAAATTTTATGTGTGATAAAATAATAAAAAATAATAATAATATCATAAATATCATATATATATATACATAATAAATTTATCATTATGTCCAACCATTTGAGGTGGTAATAGAAAAATAAACGACATCAGTTCGTAAGTCAGTAGTCCACTGTACACACAAGCAATGATTTCATAACATGTTTGATGGAAGTGGAGAAGGTTTTAGGTAAATAAATCATTATAAAACATCCAAATAAATGTAAGATACTGAGGATACTCTATAATAAATGTTTAAAGATAACTTAAGGAGGTGTATAATGAAATAAAATAATGATTCTTGTTGAAAAATGTTAACTCTTCTTCGGGTATCCTCCTCTGGATTTCACTAAAGCCTTCCTAGGTTATATTTTTGTCCAAAATAAGGATTATAGGATGATATTATGGAAGTGTATAATTTATTTTGGTAGTGATGTTAGGAAATATTATATTTGAAGTGAAGATAGGAGATGGGTTGTCTTTTATAAGTTGGGGAGAGGACATACATGATATTTCTGAAAAGAAATAAGTGCTCCCATATTTTTCATATGTAAAAAGAATAAAAGTTATGAAATTATAGAACCTTAGAGGTTTAATGGTATAAATATTTCTAGAAATTATTTTCTAAAAAAGTTTTTATTTCATTTTTACCCTTATCTTTTTAGCTTCACCCCCCAATAAACCCATTTTTACATTAACCACAGTAATTAATTTTTTAATTCTTTTACTATTTATTTTGTTAAACATATTAAGTTGAAATTATTAGAGAATATAAATTATTCTAATTGTAATTATTGAATCAATTTTTACAATTTTAATTCACATATGTGGGAACATTTAATTTAAAATTAATCCTAGAGGCGCGATGAGAAAATAGGCTGTTAAAGAGAAAATGTTCAAAAATATTTAGTTTATTTATAAAAACATTCATTATACAATTATTTAAAAAAAACTAAATTGTATTAATTGATATAAAATTTCTCTCACGATACTTTAAAATAAATTCAAAATATAATTAAACATTATAAATAATTTAAATGAAAAGGATGTTTTTAATTAAAAATAACTATTTTTCATTACTCATAAAAAATAATACTTTTTAGAAAAATCCCAAAAACCAGCCATAGATAATTTTGAAATTATTATTAAAAAAATGTATTTTATTTTATAAAATTTATTTTATGATACTTTTAAAAAATATTTTTATTATAAATGTGTAAAAAGTTGAAAAATTATTTTTAAAAAAAATTCTATTTTCAGGTGTAAAATATTATTTAATCTTATTTGATTATCTAGAAAACATATAAGAAGGATGTTAAATTTTTATTGAATATAATATATATATTTCATTAAAATATTTAATCAAAAGTGATTTTTTTAATTTATTGATATAAAACATACTTGTGTGCATGACAATTGTTTTTCCATAAAAATATTTCCTTTTATTTTTAAAAGGGTTTGATTTTAATTTATAATTAATTGGTCACCAAATAATTAATTATATGTACATTTTCATACAATATTTTCAAAATTTAGTTAATATTATTCATAACATCCATTCCATTTATTGGTGACAATATTCATATTAAATAATAGTCTTTTAATACTATGTCACGTTTCATTTAAAATCAGTGTTGCATGTAATGCAAGCTAAGATCAGTGTTGCATTTCAATCAATACAAACTATTTATTGTGTGTAAATATATCCATAAAAAGTGTTCTATGTAACTAAATATTTTGAAAAGATTAAATTAATTAAAAAAAATATTTCATAAAATTTCTGGGTGTTACATTCTACCCCACTTAAAATGAATTTCCCCTTTAATGTTCATCATTTTTATCAAATGTTTGACATTTTGAAATTAATTCATAAAGACCCACATCATAAAAATGAATAATAAATCTTCCTATAATCATAGAAAGTTCGAAGCATAAAGGTTACCTAAATTAACTGATATCTAGTTGATAACTCCTCATGATTTTATGGTACATATCCTCTTAAATAAATTCAATTCACTTGATAGATTAAATTGCTCCTAAAATTATTTAATATAGTATAAATCATAAAAAATCACATATATTACACAAAACAAACACTATAAATGAAGAATGAATCAAATAAAATGCCTTTTTCTAGAAAAAGGGAACATCTACCAATGAAATAGTAACAAGTCCTTTGAAATAGTAATGTGACCCCTATGAATAATAATTTTTCCAATGTATATATAAAATTTTATAATCATATAATTGAAAATATTATATAATTATATCATATTATAAGTGAATAAATATTTGGAAAATGATTAATTAAGTGTTGGTATTTTTAAAAAACATAAATGTATACTTAAAATTTTATAATTAATAAAATGTTTTAAAATAATATTTATTTTCATAAAATAGAATCACAAGTTAATATTTTTTTGTATTATGATTATATTATAATTTAAAGAGACATTAATTAATTTTTCAAATTTTTATTAGACCAGTTATAATTCTAAAATTTCTATTTTTTGAAAAAATTATGAATTTAATTAAAAATAATATTTCTCATATTTATAAATATATTTTCATAAAATGTAGTTCATTTTTTAATTCTACATGTAAAAAAATGGGTAGGGTGAATTTTTGGTATTTTTCTAAAATAGTTGAATTTTTGGTAAATAGTGAAATACACTAATTTATGGTATAAGATAAATACATGAATTATTGAGTCATAGATCTTGTATGGATGATTTTAAAACCATATTTTAGAAGTAAAAAAGACTAGTTAAAATATAAATTCTAAATAATTATCACTACTATTTGTCTTGTGCCAAAATAATAAAATAATGAATAGAATAATAAAAAGGCACCCCTCTCCTCCACTATAAATATCACACCTCACAACCTCTTACCCTCACACCAGTAAAGACTCAAATATTTTCCAATTTCTTCCCAAATAATTCCATATATAGTATCTATTTGTCTTAATGAAATAATAAATCTAATTTCCTTTAGGAGGTTCTCAGGGATAAGAATTCAAGAGGTAAACCCATTAATCATTCTCATTCATGTTATTTTATTTTATTATCATTACCTCACCTAATATATCCAAAAATTCATGTTATCACCAGTATATTATATATACTATAATTTAATTATTTAAATGTAAAATCTACCATGATGTCTCTTCTCTTCTTCCTTTTATTCTAAAAATGAAAACATCATCCGTGAGGTGTTGATTTACCACCTTCATGGATAATGTTCTTTCATTTTTTAATTAATCATTTTAGGTTCTTCATATAAACATTTTAATGCTTAAAATATATTAAAATAAATGTATTATATATTGTTACTTGTTTTGGAACCAGTATATATATATGTAAGATTAACTAATAAAACAAAATTAGTTCGTGATGATAATAAAATATGAAAATAATCTAAATGATTATCACTAACGTTTTAAGTAATTTTTAATACTAATTCTATATAACATAATGAAATATATAAACATTTAATATTCCATAATTTCATTAATAACAAAAAATTTTAGTTTTGGATAACTATTCTCATTTTACCTGATTTTCTATGCATGTATACAAGTAAACCAATCATGAAAACCAAGGAAACAAATGCTCACGAACGATAAAACTGTATCTTATAACTCATAAAAAATACTGTAAATTAATTTAATAAAATTATAAAAATAAAATAAAAGTATAAAATGTTATTAATTAATAAATTAATTTATTTAATATGATTACATAGGTCATTAATATTAGGTGAAGGACAAATTCAAACATAAGGTAAGAGTTTCTTCATATCACTTTTATTTCTTTGATATTTACATCATTCACCGCTTATTTATTGTGTGTGGTGTATCTATACTAAAATATGATATATATTATAATTAGTATATTTATATTCAAAGTATTAAATGATTCATTTTATGATTATTAATTTTTGGTCATACGATTCGATAAATTACAAAGTGGTAAGGGATTATCCCTGAACATCCATTTTTCTTTCTGCTTACTCTTTCAATCTCTGCATCCAAATTTAATTATTAATTATTCTTATGTACCCTTCTTAAATTCTATCTGTATGTTCCAAATATATGTTTTTATCTCAATTTATTTCTTCGAAGGGAATACATTTTTATATGTATTCCATTTCAATACCTCTAGATATGCATGACTGACTAAAGGGTACTTTCCAATTTCTTACCCATATTAAAGTACCATCCATAATCTATTTTGAGATACAAATATTTTTATAAAATATTATTTTTATCTTGAAAAAGTATCTTATATCTTTTTAGGTTTTATGTAAACAAATAATCCCTTTTTAAACTTTAAGGATGCTTATATTTTCCCTTAAACCGTACTGAAGTGGCTCATTTATAATGTTTCTTAAAAACACTTTTAACATATTTTCACTTCAGTTGGACATAATTTATACCTCAAATATAATTTAATTGCCCTTACCTTTTTTTTTCTAATATATACATGTTTAAAATATGATTTTATGAGAAATACAAATTATTTTCTAAAATAAATCATTTTTATAAATTAAAAAATGTATTTATATCAAGAATTTGTCAATGATTTTATTGGATTATTTTTATTTATTTCTATACACTCTGTTGAATATTATTCTTTATCTCATATTTTACAATATAAAGTATTTTTTTGAATATTTTATGATTATTTTTACTCAGGATGTTCTATCATGATACCATTCACCATATTTCTTTTGATAGTTATATGATTATCTGGGGAAATATTAAAAAATGTGCATCTTTTATTTAATAGGAATGTTTGATGATAAGGTACATTATTTATTAACTTAATAAATATATGAGTAATTATTTGGATTGTTATTATAGAACTTAGGGACCGTTTAATGCAAGCCCAACGGGTTGAGGACTGGTTAATGAAAGCCATACGAGTGGGCCCTGGTTATATATTTCCCCTTTATGAATCAGTAGTCTCATGAGGCAAAAATAGTTGGTGAAAAACCCAACATGTTTTTTACAAGTATAATTTGACAGGTTTCTACCCATATACATAAAAATTCTTGATGGTATTACGGTTCATGTTCTAGATACACGACGTCTAGTGATTAATCATTTTATTAATTTAGTATCTAATTATTACTTTCTATGCGATTATCACTATAAAAAAAATATATGGATGTAATTTTACTCCTAATTTATTGATGTAATATGTTTTTAGTATTATTTACCTTGCTATAATGACAATTCCTTATTGAATTTACTTCACTTATTAATTTTTCACATAACATTTACTAGGTGTTTGAGATCACCCTTTTATTTTTTTTCCTTCCCTAGGTTGTGAAGATGAAATCATTGAATAAGTGACGAGTAGTAGTTTAATTTCTTTTGTTACGTACTATATTTAAATTACAAATGTTATAAGGGAACCATCTGTGTATCTAGTTTCTTGAAGTCTACTAAATTGATCGATTCTCAGTGATGTGATCTATTGTATCTATGCCATTATAATAAAATGACTAACTACTCTAGGCTATTGGGGTTATGGTGGTTATAGTTGGTATTATAGAAATTTTGGTAGAAACCTTGGGTTCTTGATTTATAAAACATAGTATAGGAAAAATAACCCTATGCTAGAATTTGAGGATAAGGATAGAATAACATCCTAGAATTTTTGAAAAGTAGAGACTATATGGGTCTTTTTTCCAATACAGATCTGTATGGATAATATAAGTGGATGTGGTTATGGAAAATATGAATCTAGGGGTAACAACTCTGACAAGTTACATCAGGCTAAACTCAACATAACTTGGTACATGAAAATGAGCCTTACTGGACACATAGTTTGGCACTCCCGGGGAATATTCTTAGGATAATTCACATTCTATTTACAAACCATTTTAATGTATTTCAAAGTAAAGTTTCCCCAAATAAACTTAGTTTATGATTATGATATTATCTTGCGTAAATTCCCAATTTATGTTAAGTTTTTTTAAAGTTTGAAATTATACACTATGATTCATGATTTTATTAGTTAATCCAATATAATCCATTATTTATAAATAGATATGAGAAGGACTCTTGATTAATAAAATATTAAATTTTATATTTATATTTTTTTATCAAAAACTTTATTTCATGTTTTTTTTCATTCGAGAAATATCCTAAAAATAGAAGGAGAAAGATCATGAACAACTCTTCTCTAACTTCTAGAGGATTTAATTTCACAATTAATCCTAAAATATTTCTCAAATGATTTCCTAACTTTTATCAACATCTAATATACCTACAATAAAATGTATGAGGAATTCCACAACCCTATTATTCCCTATTTATTCTATGTATATTGGTTTGTATAAGAAAAAAATCCTATATTTTCAGCTTTTCTACTATTCCAAGCATGGAAGGTATTACTGGGGTATTTTTTAATTATTCACCCTAATTAAACCTCATAAATCTATCATCAATCATGTAGAATTTATAGAAGAGGTAAACCTTTTAGCATATTACAAGTAGTATATTTTAAATTTTTATATCGTTGGAAGTATTAAAGATAATTTCAAGACATTTGAAGACAATAAAATAATATTATTTTATAAAGGTCAGGTTTACTAAAATGTCCAAAAATTATATATTTAAAATATAACATTTTCAAATACTTATCAATGTCCTCATAAAATCCATCCAAACTGAAAAATTTGAAATCAGAAAGAGAAGGTAGAGGAATTTGAGGGTTCCCTGAAGTATCGCTGGCATTCCTAGGCCCATATTTATAAGAGACACTAACAGTAAAGACTTGGATGAAGATATGAGTTTATTGTAACAAATATTTTATGTGTTTATTGATCTTAATACTTTTTGGGGAAATAAAAAACTTCTATCTTTGGAGCATGAAAATTAATACTTGGAGTGTCAAATAATTACAAGGGTAAGAAAATGTTTTTCAATTAACAATGCTTCAACTAGAATAAGATGAGACACTACACATATCAATGTCTCAAGTGTCAAAGGATTATAAAAAATAGGACAATGGATCGTGTTCAAGCTTATTCTACTACTATAGTTGAAGAGTAATGATTACTATGTCTATTTTTCGATTCAAGAATTATGTTATTTGAGTATTTTACCAATAATTATTTGGTTATAACAATCCTGATATATATAATGATTGTACTAAAATGAATCTTATTTATGGAATTTGAAGCAGGTAATGAATAGAACCAGTAATCAAGAGAAGTTATTCTATTATAAGTTGATATTTTTTTAAAAACATTACTTGGGAAAGATAAACCTAAATATGTTATTGTATGTGAGATAAAAATTCATAGATGGTTATATGGATATTATCAATGACCATGAAGGTGGTTAATGTTTTGATGGTTTACATTACACTGAAATTATTAGATGTTTGTATTTAAAGAATATATTCACTAACTTGATATTTTATTATTGGAAGTATGAATGTTTCCTAAAGGTATGAAAGGGATTATGGTATTTATATATTTATTATATAAAAATAGAAGATACATTATTGAGGAAATCACATGTTAAGTTGATTTTGTAAATTTAGTAACCGTTATTCTAATTTTTTCATTGTTGAATATAGACTAAAATGTTTTAAAAAAGTCTTAAGATTAACTAATTATTTAATTAATCAAGTTAAACTTTGGAAATTATTGTTTGTTGATAACCCATTCTAACCATATCAGCTTCAACAAAAGTGTAAATCCTGAAGAAATGAATTTTGGATCTAATGATTTATAAAAGTTCTTCAAGTATAAATTTTTTTCTTGAATATATATCACTAGATTTATGTAATGAAGCGGATATAGATAAATTAACAACCAAAGGATGATATTATGATAGGGAAATGAATCAAGTATGTTTATTTTCTAAAGTGACTTTATGGATAGTAAAATAAACCCTCATCTAAAGGAAAATGATTTTGGAACAAAAAAGTTATCTATTTACTATTCTTTTGTAGATCATAGTGATATTTTAACCAATCAAAATATTTATGGTTTTTAATGGTTAAATTTATAAAGAAAATGTTCTCAATCAATCCTCATCAGAACTTGTAATTTATTCTTCTCTTCCATGTCCAAATTATAGCTTTCCACTATCTATTTCGAACCAAAAATCCTAGTTTTGTGTTGATATTCAATTTTCCCTTTCCATGTTTTAAAGAGGATATTTTATTAACCCAATTTTCAATACGGGTTTCCCATAATGGAATTCTGAAGTATCAAGATTTTATTTTTGAAGTACAATTTCAAATTGTGAGGACATAATTTATTGATAGAGGGAAGAATATAACACGCCAAGATTTTATATTATATATCATCTTAAATAAATTCAACTCATTTGATAACTTACATTCCCCGAAAAATTATTTAATATAGCATAAATCATTTAAAATAAAATATATAACAAAAAATATATATTAATGAAGAATTAATGAAATAAGATTCTTTTTCTCGAAATTAAGAAACATATACCAATGGAATAATAACATGACCTTTGGTATAGTAATATAACCCTTAAAAATAGTAATTTGGCTAATAAAATAGTATCATCTCATATGAAAGTATAAATAAAACTTAGGTATCTTATAAATGAACATATGATATAATTATATCATAGTATAAGTAAATAAATATTTTGAAATTAATAAATTAAGAGTTGGTATTTTAATAAAACATAAATATTTATTTTCAATTATATTATTAATTTAATAATTTAAATAAAATTTATTTTCAAAAAATATAATCATTATTTAATATTTTTTTCTTATGATTATAATATAATTTTATGACACTGTAGTAACATTTAAAACTTGTTATAAAATCTGTTATAATTTTAAAATTGATATTTTTCAAGTGAATGATGATTTTAATTAAAAATTAAATTTATCATATTTATAAAATTATTTTCATAAAATGGAGTTAATTTTTGTATTATACACATCAAAAAATAGGTAGGATGAATATTTGGGATTTTTCTAAAACAGTTGAATTATTTGGTGAATAATGAAATAAAGTAATTTTCGATATAAGCTAAATACATGAATTATTGAGTCATAAATGATGTAAGAATGATTGTTTCGGTCTCGAATGAACTAGTTATTTTATATTTTGATAAGAAACTTGACTATTACCTTTATTGAGAAAAAATAATAAAATAATGAACATAATAATGAAAAACACTCATATTATGCACTATTAATACCACCCATCACCACCTCTTCCAATCAAACCAATAAATCATTGAATATTGTCCTAATTCTTCAAAATATTAATCGAAATTATCTCCTTTATATACATGATCCTTTGGCCTTAATAAAATAGCAACCCAAGTCCCTTAAAGAGGTTCTCAAGGAGAAATATTCAACACGTAAAACCCTTAATCATTCCCTTTCATTTTCTATTATTTTATTTTCCTTATTATCATCACCACACATACTATGTCAAAAAATTGATGATAATTACAATATATTATATATACTATAATTTTATTATCTTAATGTAAAATCCACGATCATTCCTCTTATACTCATCCTTTTATACTGAAAATGGAAACATCGTCTGTGAGGTGTCGATTTACCAGCTTCACGGAGGATGTGTTTTTGTTTTTTTTATAATTCCTTCAAGTATGGTTAAAAAAACACAAAAATAATCTAAATGATTCTCATTAAAGATTCCTTTAATTATTCATTTTTATACGATATAAACAATCAAAATATATAAAAATTTAATATTATAAATTTTCCTTAATAAAATATAATTTAAATTTTATACATTTATTTATATTTTACATGATTTTCCGTACATGTATACATGTAAACCGATCATGAAAACCAAGGAAACGAATGCTCCCAAACGATAAAATTATATCTTATAACTAATCAAAATGGATATAAATTATGTTAATAAAATTATAATAAATAAAATAAATGTATAAAATATTCTTAATTAATTAATTAGTTGAATTAATTTTACTATCCAAGATAATAATACCAGGTGCAGAACACATTAATATCTAAGGAAAGGGTTTTCTGATCTCACTTTTATTTCTATGATATTTCTTTTATTTTCCACTTATTTCTTGTGTGTGGTGTATCTATACTAAAATTTTATATATAATCTCATGAATATATTTATCTTAGTGGTTTTCAATGATCTATTTTATGATTATTTATTTTTGGTCATATGATTCTATCAATTACAAAGTGGTAATGGATTCTCCCTAGACATCAAATTTTTTCCTTTGGGTTACTCTTTCTCTCTCTTTACCCAAATGTAATTATTTATTCTTCTTATTTACTATTCATAAATTCTTTTTTTATGTTCCAAATATATTTAACTATCTTAATTTTTCTTTCTTTTATGGGAAATACATGTTTTATAAGGATTATTTTTCAATTCATCCAGATAAGCGAGCTCAAATAATGGGTACTTCCGAATTTCTTACCCATTTGAAAGTACCATACATAATATATTTTAAGGAATTAATATTTTTATTAAATAAATCGTTTTTTTCATGAAAATATATCTGATAATTGTTCTGGTTTTATATAAATAATAAATAATTTATTTTCTTTAATGTCTCTTTTTTATTTTCCCTCAAACAGTACTGAAGTGGGCCATTTCTAAAGTTTCTTAAAAACTCTTTTTTATATGTTTTCACTTATGTTTTACATAATTTACACCTCAAATATAATTTTATTTTCCTTCACCTTTCTTTTTTTTTGGGATATACATGTTTGGAATCTAATTTTTTAGAAAATAAAATTAATTTTCAAAATGAATGTTTCCACATAAATTAAAAAAGACTATTTCTCTCAAGAATTTATAAATGATTTTATTATAGTTTTTTAATAATTTTCAACAAACTAAATTTAATATTATTCTTGATAGCTTATACTACCATTTAAGATATTTTTTAATGATTTATGATTAATTTTACTATGGATGTTCTTTCTTGATACCAATCGCCATTTTACTCTTGATTGGAATTTGATTATATGGAGAAATATTGTTAAATAAGTATCTTTTATTTTATATAGACATTTGATTATAATTTACTATATTTATTAAATAAATCAATATATGAAGAATTATTTGGATTGGTATGACATGTGTTGGATACTATTTATTAAAATCCTTATGGGTTGGGTACCAATTAATGAAAGCCCTATGAGTGGGGACCAATTAAATATAGCCCCTCGATGCATCGATAGTATCTTGAGGTGAAAACAGTTGGAGTAAAACCCTTAGTGTCTATTTCGAAGAAGAATCATATGAGTTTTTGTAACATCCCAAGTAAGTAAAGAATTATGGATTTTTATATCTACGTCTATTTATGAATTAGATAGTGTATTAGAGGCTTAAAATGAGAATAAATCTATTCTTCAGCATAGAATACTCCAATATTCTTAAAAGATTGTTTTACCACCTTTTAATGGAAAACATTTTTTAAATCAAAAATTTTGACAATTTTATAAGATCTATTTGTCAAAATAAACTTATTCTTTATTATTGGGACATTGAAATTTACTTTGTAAATTTTTTTGGTATTTTTCTTATAATGTTCATTTTTTAATAAATAGTGAAAAATACTGCATTTCACTTAAAAAATGATTTTTAATATAATTTAATTATATGAATAGATTTTTATTTTAATTGGTTTTAAAGTTTAATTAGAATATATTTTTACCATATAATCCAATGCTGTTTTTTTAATTAATTTTACTTTGGAATTGGGTATAAACAAGTGTCAAACTTTCGATAGGTATTGTTTCTAAAAAACCCGCTATTTGTTTTGACAACCAGAATTATTTTTAAATTAATCACTACAATTTCTGGGTTTGGAATTTGGTAAAATGGATTCCATATTTGGAATCATAAGGTCCAAATTATGTAATTAATACTCTTTTGTTTTTGGACATTATGAATAGTAACGACGATAATTATCTTTGATTATCATGATTAATTAGTAATCAGGTAGTTAAGGGTCATAAAATAATATTATAATAATATAAAATGATCCAAACATGTGTAATAATGCTACTGGTTGTGTCATGGCCTTCCATGGGATGCCTTTTGCCAAATTTAGGGACCCCATGGAATCACTTTTGTGGGATAATGACATTTTATCTTTTTATTTTTAAAGGAAGTTAAATATAACAAAAGTATGTAACACCTAAGTAAAACAATTTTAGTTTTGTCTATGTAAACGATCACTTAGAATATAAATAGACATTGGAAATCAAAAAATATTTCCTACATCATAGTATTTTTTCTATAATTTTTAGACATTAAATAAATTAATTTATTTATGACGCCATGATGATGTAGTGATTACCTCATTAATGAACGATTTAAATAAAATGAAAAGATAATGTAAAATATATGACTTACACTTGTCAAAAACCAATTGGATGGGTGTATTTCGAACCCTTATCACCTTATCCTTGAAATATATTATTGTGGGACCTTTAAAATCCGAAAATCATTTTATAATAAAGTAATATTTCATGACATTCCAAGAGTGCCCCTCCTCCCTCTTATAAAGGCCCCCACCTCTAACCCCTTAACCACACCTCTCAAGACATTGAATCGGCCAAAATCTGCTCATTTTATCTCTCCAAATCTCTCTCTTCATCATAGAAGCCTTACTTATACAGAAATCTCTTCAAGAAAATCTTTTGGTTCAAACCAAGGGGAGTTACCCGATTTAAAGTTAATGTCTTCTCTTTTGTTCGTTTATTTTATTTTTCTTCTCCAACCCCCTAAAATCTTTTTATTCCTCTCTTTTTTAAAAACACCAATATATTAAATATACTAGGATGTTGTTATGAGAAAGATTTTATTTACACTTACACACAACTCCCTCAAATGGTTAAATAACATACTGTTTCTGTGAGTGGTGAATTGCTGCCTCACGAAACGATGATTGTTCAATATTATTTTAACATGTTTCATGGTGGCCATTAAGATTTCACTATATTTATATATGATCTATATTATGTTTATGTTTTCCTTATGCTTCTGTATTTTTCATTTATGGCATACCTTTATGGTTTACATTATGGGTAAACGTGATAATTTCATTTTAGGAAGTGCAGACTACTGCCCCCTCAAAGTGATTTGAATCGTTAATTCCATATGTGGGACATATAAAGGATGGTGTTAATGATATTATATATGATATTATACTAGAAATATAATATACATTTATATCATTATGATTTCATTCCATTAAATATGAAATAGAAATGAAAGTAGTGTTCATGCGTATGTACAACTTACCGTCTCCGTGAACGTTGCATTTCATTTCATACCTCTGAATGTTATATAATATTATAAATGCATGTATATAATGGATATATATAATATATATTATATCTAAATCATGAATATAATTCTAGATATAATGGTTATTTTACCACATGAACAAATTGTAATTATAAGAAGTTTATTTTTGACTCAAGTACCAAAGGTCGACAAAATGACCATTATTATCTTAAATAATTACATAATGTTTGTAAAATGGTAATAAGTGATATAAAAGGAATAATTAACTTGAAAAAGGTTCTTATGCAAGTAGAAATTAACTGTAGTTTTTTATTCAAGAGATTAAAGAATGATCAAGTCAAGTCAGACACGAGGTAAGGGACTTCGTCTCAATCTCCTTTCATTGAAGCATATTTTATTTTATACACAACATTATTTTATACGGTGTATAAATACCTTTGACTTTTAATTTTATTCAAAAGGAATATTTTTTATACAAAGCATTATACTAAACGACAAAAGGGAATGTTCTTGCCTAACGTATGGGGCGACGATGACTTCTCCACCGTAGTGACTATTATTTGAGTTTCGGCTTCCTCTACAAGCCATCACTTTTTTATTTAATGAAAAATAAATACCATGTTTTAATTTTCTTTTATATTGGTATTGAAAATGGTTTTTATAATTTTTTGATTATATCAATGTGTTTTTTATATCTTGTGATTGAAATGTGGAAATTTTATGTTTCATTTATGCATGTTTTATATGATATGATTATGTTATGGTTATTGGGTATTGTTTATGAAGACGGGTGGTTCCATGATAAACTAAGGGAGGGTGAGCCCGTAATAGCTCTCCAATGCATTGGGTAATGCGAAGGGTTTAAATTCTAATATTTCTCTGAAGATATTTAGGGAATATACTGTAATGGGTATTCCAAACGTAACCATGAGGGTTACTCCCTATGTAAGAATGTTATGAATGCTTCAAATTACCTTTATATCTTATGTTCTCTATGAGTTATTCATAATCCTTATGATTTCATGAAGTATGTTAAAGTGCTTATGTTTTATGAGTGAAGTATGATTTCATTGATTCTTATGTATACATGGACTAAGGGTTTCTTTCCATATTTTTATATCCTTTACTGAGCTTTTTATGCTGATCCCATGTTTTTAAAATGTTTTTCACAGGTCATGGGAAAGGTACATGATGTGATGATAGTGTTGAGGAAGTGTCAAGAAAGAATCCATGTTTTATTTTGAATATGTTTCCTTTAGTGAGAAGAGTGAATATTGTCTTTGGTATAACCACCTTGTTTAAATGTGGAATATAATACATGATTTATGATATAATTATCTAAAACTCTAAACCTGAAAATATCTTCAATGTGTATTCTTATAATAAATCAAGATTAAGTAATGTTTAAGGCTGGGGACATATAGTTGGTATCAGAGGTTAGTTTATATAACCTTAGGAGTTAGAATTCTATTAAATTATTATCCTAAAATAATTTTTTTATGGTCAAATTGAAATGATATAGCATTTGAATATTACCATGTTGCTTCATCTAAGACATGTTTGTTCAGAATGGTTTTCCACATAGGAAACAAGGAAGTAGTTCTAGGAAGGCATACAGAAGGAAATGGCCTTCCAAATCAACATCCTAAGATGGTCAGAATTGGAACTAAACAGTTTGTTGCAGTAATGGTGCAGCCGACTCAAGCGATAAATTGTGGTGGTATCCATGCACGAGATCATACAGATCAACCACAGAGGAACATGTTAGTGGTGGAACATTTCATGAGGCAACATCCCCCATCATTTAGAGGATCATTTGACCCTGTGCTAGCTGATGGGTGGATTAAAGCACTGGAGAAGATTTTTGATTTCATGGGGTGTTTAGATAATCAAAAGGTTAGTCTTGCTGTTTACCGTTTGGAGGGTGAAGCAGATCAGTGGTGGTCGATGGTTAAAAATATCCGAGATGCTGATGAGATTGATGATCTTGACTGGGATAAATTCAAAGGTATGTTTCTTGAGAAATATTTTCCTAAGGCTGTTTGACTTAGGATGGAAAAACAATTCTTAAAATTGAGGAAAGAGGACAAATCAGTGGATACTTATGAAGAAAAGTTCACTCAATTGGAAATGTATGCCCCAAATTTTATCCAAGACCTTGATAATAAAACCAATTATTTTTACTGAGGATTAAAGACAAAATATTGAAGGGCTTTATCTTCTCAAAAGTTCAAAAGTTTTGAAAAGATTGTTCAGTGTGCTAATAAGGATGAAATGGAGTTTTCCGATGATCAAGTGTTCTATAAAAACCAACAAAAGAAGAGAATGAGGTGGCAGGAGAAAGTGAAGAATCCTTCAAAAAGGTCTGATGGTAAGAAAAATATGTTTTTAGTTCTTGATAAATGTGGTAAAAAGCATGCTGGGGAATGTCTTTTGAATTTTGGAAAGTACTTCTGATGTGGTAAGATGGGACATAAGGCTCCTGATTTCACTGAAAAGGATAAGGGTGATGGTAAGAACAAATTTGATTTACAGTTAGTAAAATGTTTCAAGTGCAATGAGATGGGTCATCATGAAAACGAGTGTTCGACAAAGAGCTCAAATGATGCGAAGTAGTCAGACTACAAGCACAAAGGGGTGGCGAAATCCTTTGCAACTATTTTAGTAGATGTTGTGCCATCAAATGATGTGGTATCAGGTACTTGGTTTGTTTTTTCAGATTATGCCAATGTGTTTTTTGATTCGGGGTCTACACATTCTTTCATCTCTGAAAAATTTTCTAGTAAATTGGGAATTCTATCTCAAGAAATGACTCCTGAATTTGTGGTAAAAACACACAGGGTAAATTTTGAGGCAAAAAGTATTTATAAGAATCTTCCTATCCAAATCCATGTAAAGAACCTAATTATAGACCTTATTGTTTTAACTCTAGTAGAGTTTGATGTTATCCTGGGTATGGATTGGCTCTCTATTTACCATGATAAGATTGAATTTAGAGCTAAAGAAGTTTATTTTTAGAAAGAATTTCAGTTTGTGTACAAGAATGAACCCTTACTGTTGATAACATATCAAGAGGATGAGAAACTTGTAAAAGATGTAAATGAATGTTACCTTGTATATATTGTTGAAACCAAAGGAACCGTTCGGATTAATGATGTGCCAGTGGTAAATGAGTATCATGATGTTTTTATCGATGAGTTGCCTGGAATAATACAAGATCAGGAAGTTGAATTTACTGTTGAATTAGTTCCTGATTCTAAGACAATTTCAAAACCCCCTTATTGAATGTCTCAAATTGAACTTTTAGAGTTAAAAGAGAAATTGCAAGATTTATTAGAGAAAGGTTTCATTCGACCTAGAAAATCATCATAGGGTGATCCTATCTTATTTGTTAAAACGAAATATGATTCAATGAGACTTTTCATTGATTATAGAGCCTTGAATAACATCACTGTTAAGAACAAATATCCTTTGCCTCATATCAATGATTTGTTTGATCAGCTCCAGGGAGCTTAATGTTTTTCAAAGATTGACCTGAGATTGGGGTACCATCAGTTGAAGGTAAAGGAAGCATATATTCCAAAGACCGCATTTCATACAAGATATGGCCATTATGAATTTGTAGTAATGCCTTTTGGGTTAACCAATGCACCTTCTGTATTCATGTACATTATGAATAGAATTTTCCATGAGTTCTTGGATAAGTTTGTGGTTGTTTTAATTGATGATATTTTGGTGTTTTCAAAAAGTAAAGAGGAGCATGAAAGTCATTTAAGGGTTATTTTTTAAACCTTAAATGAAAAGAAATTGTATGGGAAATTGAGCAAGTGTGAGTTTTGGTTGCAAAAAATTTCTTTCCTTGGTCACATTGTTTTTAAAGATGGAATAACTATTGATCCTGCAAAAACAATGGTTGTTGAAGAATGGCCAAGACCCACATATGTAACCGAGATTCGTAGTTTTCTTGGTTTGGCAGACTATTACCGAAGGTTTCTTAAATTTTTTTCACAATTATCTAGTCCAATGACTAAGCTAAATCAGAAGGGCGTTAAGTTTATCTGGACAAAAGAATGTGATGATTGTTTTCAGGAATTGAAAAGAAGATTGGTGAGTGCTCCAGTTTTGGCACTACCTTCCAGGAACGGTGAGTTTTTTATCTAAAGTGATGCTTCATTGAAAGGAATTAGATGCGTCCTAATACAGAATTATCAGGTAATTGCTTATGCTTCACGTCAGTTGAAAACTCATGAGGTAAATTACCCTACACATGATTTGGAATTAGCTGCTGTTGTTTTCACTTTAAAAATTTGGAGGCATCATTTGTATGGTGTACAGTGTGAAATTTATACTGATCACAAAAGTTTAATGTATATATTCACTCAGAAATAATTTAACATGAGACTGAAGAGACTGCTAGAATTAATCAAGGATTATGATTGTACAATTAATTACCATCCGGGAAAAGCAAATAAAGTGGCTGATGCTTTGAGTCGAAAAATTAATGCTTCATTAACCATGTTACATTTGTAACGTAATCCTTTGGTTAAGGATATGATGAACCTTGGCATAGAAGTTATTGGTGCAGGAATTTCTTCTATTTTGTTTCAGGTGTCAGTGAGATCATCTCTATCCGAAAGAATTAAGAAAGCTCAAAATCAAGACTGTGAGTTGCAGAAAAAGGTAGAGCTGTTCGAGAAGGGTATTTTACCTAAATTCAACAGTGATAATGATTATGTTTTGAGATTTGGGAAGAGATTGTGTGTGCCTTTTGATTCATAGTTGAAGAGAGAGTTGTTATGTGAAGCTCATAGTTCTCCATTTTCTGTTCATCCTGGTAGTACTAAGATGTATAGATATATTTAAGATTATTATTGGTGGGATGGAATAAAAAGATATATTTCTGATTTTACTGTGAAGTGTTTGACTTGTCAGCAGGTTAAAGTAGAGCGACAGTTACTGAAAGGGATGCTTCACCCTTTACCAGTACTAGAGTGGAAATGAGAGAATATATCCATGGACTTTGTTGTGGAATTTCCAGAGATACCTCGAGGTAATAACGCAATCTGGGTTGTTGTTTATCGATTGACTAAATATGCTCATTTCCTTCATATATGAGATACTTTCTCACTAGATCAACTTTCTCGATTTTATATTAAATAGATTGTCAGGTTACATGAAGTTCCCCTCTTTGTTGTATCTAATCATGATCCCAGGTTTACTTATAACTTTTGGAAAGGCCTTCATAGGTTGTTGGGTACTGAATTAAATTTTAGTGCTGCATTTCATCCTCAATCAGATGGGCAGTCAGAATGAACAATTCAGACATTGGAGGATATGCTACGTTCTTGTTCGATGGATTATTAGGGAAGTTGGGACCAAAATATTTCTTTGGTTTAATTTTCTTATAATAATAGTTTTCCTTCCAGTATACAGATGGAACCATTTGAGGCATTATATGGGAAGCGGTGTCGAAATCCAGCTTTTTGGGATGAAGTAGGTGAAAGGAAGTTGATGGGACCAGAATTGGTAGAAGATTTGGTAGAAAAAGTTCAGCTGATACAGAAACACATGAGAACAGCTCAGAGTAGGAAAAAAATTAATGCTGAGAACAGGAGGAAGGATCTCTTTTTTGAGGTAGGTGATCATGTTTTTCTCAAAGTTTCACCATGGAAAAATGTGATGTGATTTGGTAAGAAAAGAAATCTGAGTCCAAGATTCTTTGGACCATATGAAATTCTGGAGAGAGTTGGATCATTTTCATACTGAGTGGCTTTACCCCCAATTTTATCTCAGGTACACAATGTTTTTCATGTTTCAATTTAAAGGAATTACATGCTAGATCCATCTCATGTTTTGAGTCCAGAGGTAGTTCAGCTGGAAGAAAATCTATATTATGAGGAATAATCGGTCTAGATTCTTGACCACAAGAAGAAAGTGTTGCGGAATAAGGTGATTCATCAAGTAAAGGTTTTGTGAAAAAACCACATGATCGAAGAGGCAACATGGGAATCTGAGAATGTAATGAGGGATAAATACCCCTACTTATTCGACAAGTAAATAAATTGTGGGGACACAATTTTCTAAAGGGGGGAAGGATGTAACATCCCATGTAAGTAAGGAATTATATATTTTCATATCATTGTCTATTTATGAATTAGATAGTGTTTTAGAGGCTTAAAATGAGAATAAATCCATTCATAAGCATAAAATACTCTAATATTTTTAAAAGATTATTTTACCGCCTTTTAATGGAAAACATTTTTTAAATCAAACTTTTCACAATTTTATAAGCACTATTTTTCAAAATAAACTTATTCTTTATTATTGGGACATTGAAATTTACTTTGGAATTTTTTTTGGTATTTTTCTTATAATGTTCATTTTTTAATGAATAGTGAAAAACACTGCATTTCACTTCAAAACTGCTTTTTCATCTAATTTAATTATATGAATAGATTTTTATTTTAATTGGTTTTAATGTTTAATTAGAAAATATTTTTACCATTTAATCCAATGTTGGTTTTTTAATTAATTTCACTTTGGAATTGGGCATAAACAAGTGTCAAACATTCGATAGATATTGTTTCTAAAAAACCCGCTATTTGTTTTAACAACGGGAATTATTTTTAAATTAATTACTACAGTTTTTGTGTTTGGAATTTGGTAAAATGGATTCCATATTTGGAATCATAAGGTCCAAATTATTTAATTAATACTCTTTTGTTTTTGGACATTGTGAATAGTAATAACGGTAGTTATCTTTAATTATCGTGATTAATTAGTAATCGGGTAGTTAAGGGTAATAAACTAATATCATAATAATATAAAATTATCCCAACATGTGTCCTAATGCTACTTATTGTGTCATGGACGACCATGGGATTCCTTGTACCAAGCTTTGGGACCCCATGGAATCACTTTTGTGTGATAGTGAAAATTTATCTTTTTATTTTTAAAGAATGTTAAATATAACAAAAGTATGTAACACCTAAGTGAAACAATTTTAGTTTTGTCAATGTAAAAGATATATTAGACTATAAATAGTCATTGGAAATATAAAAATATTTCATACATCATAGTAGTTTTTTTTATAATTTTTATAAATTAAATAAATTAATTTATTTATGACACCATGATGATGTAGTGATTACCTCATTAATGAACGATTTAAATAAAATGAAAAGATAATGTAAAATATAAGAGTTAGACTTGTCAAAAACCCATATTATAGGTGGATTTAGAACTCTTATAACCTTATCCAAGATATATATCATTTTGGGACCTTTAAAATCCAAAAATCATTTTATAATAAAGTAACATTTTATGACTTTCCAAGAGTGTCCCCCCTCCCTCTTATAAAAGGCCCCCACCTCTACCCCTTACCCACACCTCTCAAGACATTGTATCAGCCAAAATCTGCTCATTTTATCTCTCCACATCCCTCTCTTAATCATAGAAGCCTTACCTTAGGCATAAAGCTCTTCAAGAAACCCTTTTGGTTGAAACCAAGGGGAGTTACCCGATTTATAGGTAATGTCTTCTCTTATGTTCTTTTGTTTTATTTTGCTTCTCCAACCCCCTAAACTATTTTTATTCCTCTATTTTGAAACAAAAATAGTATCCTAAATATACTAGGATGTTGTTATGATAATTATTTTATTTACACTTACACACACCTCCGTCAAATGGTTAAAGAACATACTGTTTCTGTGAGTGGAGAATTACTGCCTCACGAAACGATGATTGTTCAATCTTCTTTTAACACCTTTCATGGTGGCCATTAAAATGTCACTATATTTATATATGATATATATTATTTTTATTTTTTTCCTTATTCTTCTATATTTTTTATTTATGGCATACTTTTATGGTTTTCATTAGGGGTAAACACGATAATTTCATTTTAGGATGTGGGGACTACCGCCCCCACAAAGTGATTTGAATCGTTAATGCCATATGTGGGAAGTATAAAGGATGAAGTTAATGATATTATATATAATACTATACTGGAAATATAATATACCTTTATATCATTATTATTTCATTCCATTAAATACGAAATAGAAATGAAAGTAGCGTTCATGTGTACGTACAGCTTACTGTCTCCATGAATGGTGCGTTTCATTTCTTACCTATAAATGTTATGTAATATTATAAATGCATGTATATAATTGATATATATTATATATATGATATCTACATCATGAATATAATTCTGGATATAATGGATATTTTACCACATGAACAACTTGTAATTATAAGAAGTTTATTTTTGACTCAAGTACCAATGGTCGACAAAATGACCGTTATTAACTTAAATAATTAAATAATGTTCGTAACATGGTAATAAGTGATATAAAAGGAATAATGGACTTTAAAAAGGTTCTTAAGAAAGTCGAAATTAACTCTAGTATATTATTATAGATATTAAATAACGATTGAGTCATGTCGGACATGAGGTAAGGGACTTCGTCTCAATCTCCTTTCATTGAGCCATATTTTGTTTTATACACAACTTTCATTTATACAATGTATAAACCCCTTTTAATTTTACATTTATTCAAAAGAAATATTTTTTTATAATAATTGTTTTACTAAATGACAAAAAGGCATGTTCTTGTCTTAAGTATGCGTCGACAATGACTTCTCTGCCACCATGACCATAATTCGTGTTTCGGCTTCCTCTATAAGCCATAACTTTTTTATTAAATGAAAAATAAATACCATGTTTTAATTTTCTTTTATTTTGGTATTAAAAATTATTTTTTATAATATATTGATTATATCAATGTTTTTTTGATATCTTGTGATTGAAATGTGGAAACTTTATGATTCATTTATGCATTTTTTATGTTATACGATTTTGTTATGGTTCTTGGGAATTGTTTATGAAGACGGGTGGTTCTGTGATAAACTAAGGGTGGGTGAGCCCGTAGTAGCTCTCCAATGCATTGGGTAATGCGAAGGGGTTAAAATCTAACGTTTCTCCAAATAGATTTAGGTAATATACTGTAATGGGTATTCCAAACGTAACCATGAGGGTTACTCCCTGTGTAAGAATGTTATGAATGCCTCAAGTTAGCTTTATATCTTATGTTTTCTATGAGTTATTCATAAACCTTATGATTTCATGAGGTATGTTAAAGTGGTTTTGATTTATGAGTGAAGTATGATTTCATTTATTCTTATGTACACAGGGACTAAGGTTTTCTTTCCGTATTTTTATATCCTTTACTGAGATTTTTATGCTCATCCCATGTTTTTGAAATGTTTTTCATAGGTCAAGGGAAAGGTACGTGATGTAATGATAGTGTCGAGGAAGTGTAAAGAAAGAATCCATGTTTTATTTTAAATATGTTTCCTTTAATGAGAAGAGTGAATATTTTCTTTGATGTAACCACCTTGTTTAAATGTGGAATGCAATGCATGATTTATGATCTAATTCTATAAAACTCTAAACCTGAGAAGATCCTCAATGTGTATTATTATAATAACTCACGATTAAGTAATGTTTAAGGATAGGGAATTATAGTTTCTACCCACAAACATAAATTATCTTAATGGTATTATGGTTCATATTCTAGATACATGACATTCAATGATTAATCATTCTCTTCATTCAGTATTTAGCCATTAATTTACATGAAATTTTCACTATGAAAAAAATAATTGAATTAATTTTCATTATCAATTTATTCATGGAATGTTTTTTTCATATTATTTACCTTTAAAAAATATATTTTCATTATTTACATCACATCACTTACTATTGTTTCATATAACCCTTACAGAGTGTTTGAGATTAGCCTTTAATTTTTTTTCCTTCCCTAGGATGTGAAGATGAAATATTTTAATAAGTGACAAGAAGAAGTTTATTTTATTTATTTATATACTATGGTTAAATTAAAAATGTAATAAAGGAAGGATGTATGTATATAGTTTCTTCAAGAATACTAAACAGATCGATCTATGGTGAGGTGATCACTTTTATCTTTTCCCTTATAGTAAGATGACCACTAACTCGAGGATATTGGGGTAGGGGTTGTTACATAGGTTTTTAAATAGAATAATATATGTTGGAAGTGAATATTGTTTCTTGACATAAAAGTGTAAATAATTATGTATAGTGATAAGGATTATTGATAATAAAAAAGTGGGTGATTGAGACAACGTTAATGATCACAAGTCCAAAATCTAATGACGCATGAATATGGGCATCAATATAATAAAAAATTATGATAATAGGACATTATTGTATTTCATGATCATTTTCCTAAATTTGAATAATATTTAAGAGATGGTGTACTTAATTTATTTCATTCCATATAATAAGCAAAATATTACCCATTAGTCATGCCCTGACCAATTTCTACTTCACATCTTACTCCATTAAATGAAGGTGATTTTTTAATTCTTAAAGAAATAATGGATCAAAAGATCCACAAAGAATGATTATTAATTCATATTATCTCTTGTTAAAATTATTTAACACTGGTTATCCAATATAGATAAACGTTTATATGGTGACATAATAAATTAATATTTAAAACCTCATCGAAAATTAAACTTAATACATTCCATTAATAGTTGACCACATGACCCTTATAAAAGATAAAAATACAAAAAAAGTATAAATAAGGTCACTAAATTTCTAAAATCAACTTATTATTAATCACTCACACACCAGAAAGTGTTTCTTTATTATCACATACCAAACATTTGAATACCTTCATCATGTATTCTATTAAAAATACATAAAAACATGAATCACCATAAAAACATATTGAAAAGATACATTATTATTCATTATTTCTATTGAACATAGATTTATGGATATATTTCTAAAATCCAAAATTGTTTTAAACTCCACCCATGATAGTATAAACCATCTTGGTAACAAATCATTAATCTTTCACATGTTAATAAGTATTATCCAATTTATTTTATTCTTATACAAAATCTCCTTATCCAAAATAAACACCATTTTCTTAACATTTGGAAAATATTAAGGGTTAACATACCTTAATTAAGTGATTTACATAAAATATAAATTTTCTATTAATTCAATTTTTTGGTCATATTCATCATTCAACACAATCTCTAAAATTATTAAAGAGAAAATATAATGAAAAGTCCTTATATATTTCAAAATTATTTACTCCCAATAAAACAATAATTAAATCATACCACTTTTTTTCTCAAACTATTAACCAGAATTACTCATCATATTCCTTAATACCTCTTTCCATTCATATGTGATCTCTAGTATCATCATCATCATCATCATCAATATATCCATTAATCATAGAACCATTCTGATTTTATTCATGATATTTCACCTTAGGATTGATTTTCATAATGACCATACATTCCACATTTAATGTAATCAACAATTGATGTCAAAACATTTTATCATTCCTATGATACACTCACTTGGGTGTTTATTTTCACATTGTTGACATAGTGGAAACTGATAATTCTTTCCTCCATGGTTACCATCACCAAAAATCTCAGTGAACTCTTTCCTTATCCTCTTTGGAGATTCTGAGAGTTGGTTAATGTAATGATTGTAAATCATGTTCCATTAAAACTAATAAAGTATGATAAAAACATCCTTTACTCTAGTAATCATCCCATATGGCTGCTAATCCGAAAATCCCCCATTAAATATAATGTTTATCAAGTTTCTTATAGTTCATGCTGTTTACTAAGACCATAAAGAATAGTTTGAGAGACACTAATCATAATAGAAAATCACACAGTTTGAAAAATCTTTTGGAAACGAAATCCAGACACCATGTTTTTAATATTGGACACCTTAGGTTTATCCAAAGTCATTCATAATCATCATTTATTGTAATATATCATGATGGTTTGTAAAGAGTTTGTGATTTTCTAATGAATATACTCCTAGTGTATCAAACCAAGTGTGAAGCAAGGTCAATTTTGATCCACTAGTTCACAATCAAGTTTATCTCAATACAGTTTTTAGGGTTGTTACCCCTAGGTAAATCTATTTCATATCCACATCAACTTGTAGTATCTAGAAAGGTATGTAACTTCTTGGAAACCACTCACTATATTATTTATAAAAATTCTAGTAAATGTTTCTATACTCTAACTCATATTTATAATTATTCTTACAGACATCCCAAAAAATGTACTTTGATATATCCATAGGGATCTCACTAACATTTTCTCATCTTAGTTTCTAAAGGTAAACTAATTTTTTTTATGATACCAAATTTAGTAAACTATGCTTCACCTACATGGATATAAAATCTTTTTAGATGAATATTCATTACATTACACAAACACAAACTCAATGAACATAATAGTTTAGTTCCTTTAGAAAATGGAACACAATGTCTTAATCTAGTGAAATATCTAAAACCTTTCCCTCAATGATCTTACAATTTGGTAATATTCATATAAATACCCTCCATAAGACCATTATTCATAATCGAGTGAGAGGAAACATAAGAAAGGGTGAGTTTTTCTTCTCAGAAAGGGTAAAAATGTGAGATATATAAGAATAACATGAACATAAGTGTATAAGAACATGTGTACAACATATGGAAACCATACCCTTCATATCAAAGATCATAATATTGAGTCATGGAATAAATATTATAATTTAATAATACTTGAATAATAGATAAATCTAATAACATGAGTCATGAATCATAACATTTTAATAAGACATATAATTTTTTCTTTAAACATATGTATAGAAAATCATCTCTATATTAGTCAAGGATCACTTATAATGATATAATATTGGAGTAATTTCACTCAAAAAACTATCATAGTAGTCAAGATTCACTCCCAGGACCATCATAATGGACAGAAACCCTTATTAAATAAAGTTCACTCCCTCCTTTAGTCCTATCTTAATAAACAAGGCTATCTCCCTATTCGAGTCATGTATTACTGAATTAGTCCAATCAACATTATTATAATTCTCTGACCTAGAAGACCAGAGATAGTTCCTTAATGTTTTACATTTTAATGATTACAAGGAAAAAAATCCCAAAACATTGTTCATTTTAGAAATTTTATAAAACCATATTCTTCAAATGATACCAATTTTACATTGGGGATAGAAAAAGGAATATAATACAAAATAAATGCTAATAAACTACATCCTTGAAAATAAATTTAAATATATCTTATTTATAACCTGGGGAAAGGGAAAAAATAAGTAAAATATAAAATTATCAATAATTGTTCATTATATCAGAAAATAAAATAAATCAATGATGAATAATCAATATGTCAATTTAAATAACTTAAAACACATTAATTTTAATAAATAAGTTGAGAATGAAATGCATCCATATATTTTGTCATAAAGAAAATCCTTTATATAATAACTAAAATGATGTTAATTCTTAATCACTAGAAAGCATGAATCTGGAAAAAGAAAAACTATACCATCAAGACCTAGTCTAAAGATAGTTAGTGTCTGTGGGTAGAAACACATCTGATTCTTCTTTGAAACAAACTCGAAGTGTTTGTCGCCAACTAATTTCATCTCATAAGACTACCGATGCATCAAGGGGTTTTCCATAACCGGTCCCCAACATGTTTCATGAATTTCCATATAATTCCTCATATATCAAATAATATATTTAATTCATAAATAATGTTTGTTATTAAATATCCTTATAGTGTAAAAGATACATATTTATCAACATTTCCCTAATTAATCAAATTAAAATCAAAGAAAAAACTGTATGTAAAAATGGAATAAGGTTTAGAATATAATAATATCCATCATACAGGAATATGGATATTTAAGAGTAATGTAATTTCCAATAAAAAATTATTAAAATAATTTTATTGTTTAATGAGAAAGTTAACCATCAAAAAATAAAGTGAGAATGATAAGATAACTTTTACCACTTGGTAATTTTCAATTCAAAACACTTTTGATAAGATAATTCAAAATGAGAATTAAATACCATGAGTTATGAGTTATTTAGGATATAATACGGAAATATGAAATTATATACACCATAGAAAATAAATTGGTGGTGAATATGACATTTTTCTTACAAATGTAAAAAGTGAGATGAAAATCTATTATATAACACCCCATTTTGATTAAATTTCATTTAAAATCATGTATAATGGTTTTAGGAATGTAATTAACTTATACTAGAAACATATTAACATTTATTATATCATATATATTCCTTTTATAACATATCATAACTCGTTAATTAACAGTCTTTCATCATTTAAATTGTTATGGGTGTTAATTACCTTGTTTTTCTAGTATGTTTTGACATGGTATTTTTCATTACTATTATTTTGATCATTATTTAATAATATACATAATTTAAACCTTGTTTTAATTATTATATATATTTAATATATATTTATTTATATTAATCCATAATGTTTTTATATGGTAATGAAATACATTGTTCACGGAGACGGTAGGTCGTACGTACACCTGCACGCTGTTTCCATTTTCTTGTTGTATTAAAGTAACAAAAATTAAATGATATATTATCATATTATAATTTTACAATAATATTTATGTCATATAAATCAAATATTTTTATTTAAAACATCCTTAATACATTCCATATAAAGCGTGAACACATCACATCGCTATGAGGTGGTGGTTGTCCACATGGACACATACAATGTTATCGTATTAACACAAAGTGAAAGACATGGAGTTATGTGTTATATAATAATTCCATAAGAATAAATTAATTATAAATACAATATATATCACATATAAAAGAAAAATAAAAATTATTTCCAACCGTGAAGGGTGGTAATAGAAAAATGAACAACATTAGTTCACGAGACAGTAGTTCGCCATACACACAAATGATGATTGTGTATCCCATTTGATGTAAGTGTGTGAAAGTGTAGGTTTTACCCTAAATATAAATAAATATAATTACATTGATGACAATTATGTTATTTTATAATCAATAAATAATAATAATTTAAGTCTTGGAGAAAGAAATAAGAAAAAGTGTTTGTTGAATAACATTACCTCTTATTTGGGTAACTCCTTTTGGTATATAAAAAAGCCTTTATTGGTTTAATTTATTCCCAAAGATAGGATTTTATGATGAAGGGATGGATTTTTGTAGCTTATATAGGTAGTATTTGGATAATATAAATGGATTTATAAGTGTGAATAAGTGAGGAGGTGAGTGCCTTTTTATAGTGGAGGAGGAGTTACATTCTTTTAAATATAAAAAGTAAAACAATATTGGGAGGTCTATATTACATAATGTTACTCCTATAATAAAAAAAATTAAATTAATATGAGTATATGATAAAAATATGGATATAAAATATGTTTTGGAAGAGTTTATATGTCATTAGGACACTTAATATTGATTTTAAACCACTAAGTACATTCATTTCCACCTGAATCGCCGTAATTAATTTTAATTGATTTCACAAATATTTTCTTTAAAAAACTAATTTAACATTACAAAAAATTAAATATTATTCTAATTCAAAATATAGAATCAATTTTTTTAAATTATAATCATATAATTTGTATAAATTAATTTAATATTAATCTCATAGACAGGATGATAAAACACAGTTTTAAAGTGAAAATGTTCAAATGTTTGAAATATTTTTATATCCAATTTCAATGTGAAATTAGTTAAAATTAACTAAATTTAATTAATATTTTTAAAATATATGTAACTAAACATTAAACCTAATTAAAAATAAAATTACAAATAATAAATTATTTTGTTGAAAAGTCTATTTTCAATTATAATTCATTATTTTTCACTACTCATCAAAAAATGTAATATTTTTGAAAAATACCAAAAAATAACCCTATGTTAATTTTGAAATTAATATTTCCAAAATAAGGTTTATTTTTTAATTTATCATTTATATAATTTTCAAAATTTAGTATTAATATTGGTGCTCCATTAAAAGGCGGTAAAACTACCTATAAAAAATCTAGCTTTTTTATATGTAATATTGTGTTTGTTTTTATCTTATTCCTATCAAATATATTGGATGAATTCCAAATATATTTTATTTAATTTATAATATATATATATATTATTAATATAATTCACTAATATAAATTAGTTACAATTATTAAGACAAACCGCCTTTGGGTGCATCAAAATAGTTTTTTTATATTTTTTTCATTATATTCAAGATATTTTTTTATTTGTAATTAATTAATTAATTTTATAAATTTGTAAAACATATATTTTCATATGTTAGTTAATCTTATTAATAAATACAAGTTTAACAGTTATGAGGTAATATTCATTATAAATAATAATATAAATTTCATATTTTAGTTTGTTAAAAATCAGTCTTGTGTATAATGAAAGTCATCAAAGAAAGTCATTTTCACATGTAAGACAATCTAACATCAATGTTCTATGTATAGAAGGATTCAAATTATGTTGTGTGTAACATAATATTATCTTTTTTGTTTCAAATAAATCGAGATTTAAAAAAATTAAGTTTATTCTAAAAAGAAAATATTGTAATGTATTGGGGTGTTACATTCTCCGCAACTCAAATAAAATATTTTCATGAAATTCAAAATTGATCTCAGTAATCATGGGATTGATATTTTAAAACACTATTATTGAAAACCCCAGATTTTAAAATAGGTATAATAAGATGTCTTATTAATTAGAGGTAAAAGGGGAGTACAAATGTAATCTAAAATATGAAAATAACTAGGTTGCAGAGTAGGATAAAATAGGATTGAAATGAAAACATAGACATGTAAGAGAAAACTGACAGTAAAATACCATGGTAATGTAATATAGAACATGTTCTACAAAAATTTTATAACCAAAAAGTCATAAAAAAATGATTTAAAAATTTCATTAATATCATAAAAAATAATTATTAGACAACATAATTTTTTTGAAGACCATTTTCTTAGATTTGAGAAATTTATTAACTATATAAGAGTATAAGTAAATATAATTTTCTATAAATACAATCTTATCCAATGGTTGTTCCTTGAAATATTAATACTTTATCTCTTATCACAGGTTGCATCATATGATGAAGTAATTCACTAATATATAATACCTTTCCCAAATATCATCATAAGCCATTTCAAAAATGGTTAAACTCATGTCACCTAAAAAATATCAAGATCCAAAGAACTATATGTTCAATGAATTAACAAAATTAACATATCATTAATCCAAAAAACATGATGTAGCTCTAAATTTCCACATACCGTAACTGTGAATACCTTCATCATGTATTCTACTAAAACATAGTAATAAATGAAATTAGAAAAAAATATTGGAAACATGAATTATTACTTATTGTATAAGTAAATCATCATTTATTGTATATATTACTTAAATTTTAAAAATTATGTAAACCCCATCAATTATAGTGAAAACTACTTTGTCAAAAAATCATTAATTAGTTCTGGGGTAGTCAGTACCATAACATTTATATCATCAATATCAATTATCTCTTCATCCAAAAATCATTACATAAACTTTAGAAACATATTAATGATTTTATTTTTTTCAACCATATATTTAATGTGATGTTAAAATTGTCACTAAATCATTTTTCTTGGTCATAAGTACCAATCAACACCCTCTTTTAAATCATTGATGAAAAAGTATTATAGTATAATATGTATGTATTACATAATACATATAACTAGGATGTTATTAGTAACACTCTCTTACAATATTATTCAAGGATCCAAATAGATAAGACAAATATTCATTCCAATTCATCTATATAAACAGTAGAAGCTTCAACTTGATCCCTTAGCTTAATAATAAGTATATTCTCTTGATGTTTGGTGTATTCATTTCCATAGTTCCCCATATCCTTATAGTTGAAACACTGATGAAAAACCTTTCTATCCTTATATGTTCATTATTTTTATTGGTTACCCTTATCTACAAACTTATAACAAACTCTTAATACCTTTATGTACTTACTCAAGTGATTATTTCCACAATTATTACATGTATGAAAATATTTCATTCCCTTTTTCCCTTTATCCATTATTTGGATCAACAACCACTATTGATTAGCATCACCATTGAGGAAATAAACAAAAGTTTAACATTTTTATTTTAATCACACCCTAATACCCTAAATATGTTTTCTAGAGACTTAATTTATTTCTTAAATATATATGGAGTAATAGTTCAACTAAATGATGGGGTCTTCAGTCACATAAATCGATCCTTTATAGGGAATTATCACTATGGAATAGGTTTATCTATTCAGGTAAGGTTGTTTGTTCTATCCTGATTAATCATACCAAATATAGACATAATTATATAAATTCAGAAAACATATTTATTAGTTTACTCATTAGAGAAATATCTACCTTTTCCAAGAGTATTTATACCATTCTTCCTTCAAGGATCCATTTCTAAATAATGGCATGTACTATATTATATCATAACATTATGTAACATAATGTTTAATCCCAAAACTAGTGGAATACTTATCCTAAATTAAAAAATTTATGCATAACTAATCTGAAAATAATAAACATGGTTTATTTGGGATGCTGTTTTATACTTATCTTCAAAGTATATCATATCATTATGTTCTCTAATCTATGTTTTACGAAATCTAGTTTCCGAGGTTTCTACTAAACTTCCTCTAATACCTACTCTAACACTTGAACCTAGAAGTCTGGAGTTGGTTCCTTTATTACATTTTAATGATGACAAGGAATAAAATCCTAAATGAATGACCATTTTTTTAGTTTTGGAAAACCAGTTTACATACATCATACTGATTTTACATTGGGGGAAAACAATACATACCAGAATATAACAAACTGCATCATTGAAAACTCATTCAAAGATTTATTCTTAATAACCTCAGGAAAGGGAACAAAATAATTGTGATCTTAAATGATATTTAAGGGTTATGTAAAATGTAATATATAATTAATTAATAATGAATAATCAATATTTAAAAGAAAATAAGTGAACAAACATTCCATTTTACAAATAAGGTGAGAATGAAAGGAATCAATATGTTTTTTCAGAGTGAAAATCCTCTATATAATAATGAAAATGATGGAAATTATTAATTATTAGAAATAATTTATTTATAACATGAACCTTTACACCATAAATACCTATTCTAAATATAGTTTAAGTCTATGAGTAGAAACACATCTAATTCTTCATGGAAATAAACTCAAAGGGACTTTCACCAACATCTTTCATATCTTGAGACTATCGATGCATCAAAGAGATTAAATTTATTGGTTCCCAAACCATTTCATTCATTTACAATTCATTCCTCATATATCAAATAATCTATTTAATTCATAAATAACGTGCCTTATTAAATATCTATATTGATTAAAAGTTAAAAATTTATCAACATTTCCTCAATTGATCAAATAACCATCAAAGTAAAAACTGTATGTCAAAATGTAATAAATTTAATGAAATAATAATATCTAATGGAAAAGAATATATATATTTAATATGTATATATTTTCCAATGAAAAATGATTACAATAATGTGATTTTTTCAAGATAAAGTAAATACCACAAAAGAAAGTGAGAATGCGAAGATACATTTTAACACATAGTAATTATCAATTATAAACACCTTGGATGATATAATTCCAAGTAGGACATAAAATACCCTAAGGTATGTGTGATTTATTATATTAAATGACAATTTATAAATATATAAACTATATAAAATAAATAAGTGGTGAATATGACATTTATCTTCCAAATGTAAAAAGTAAGATGGAAATCTCTTTCCTTACACATCCTTTTGGTTGAATGCTCTTTAAAAAAATGTATATTGGTTTTAATAATGTTATTAAATTATAATATAAATTTATTAATATTTATTATATCATATATAATTCTTTTATAACATATTATAACCTTTTCATTAATAATCCTTCATCATTTTCTTTGATTTAGGTTGAATTTTCTTAATTTTCTTCTGTGTTTTGACTTATTATTTTACATTCATATTAATTAGATCCTGATTTAATCATCTAAAGAATTTAATTCATTATTTAAATATTATATATATATTCATTATATATTTATTTATAGAAATCCATAATTTTTGGAGATAGGAAATGAAATAAATCATTCACGGAAATGGTAGGCCATATGTAAACATGAATGTTTATTCCATTTTTTAGTGATATTAAAATAATGAAAATTAAATGATATCTATTTATATTATAATTATATAATAAAAATTATTTCATATAAATCAAATATTTTTATTCAAACCATCTTTATTGTATTCCATGTAAAGCGTGAATACATCACATAGATTTGATGAGGCGGTAGTCCACACGTCCACAAACGATGTTATCGTATTCCCAATAATGAAGCACAATGGGGTATGTGTTATATAATTATTAAAAAATCATAAGAAAATTATATAAATCATATATAAACTATAAATATATCTTTATTTCTAACATAGAAAGGTGGTAATGGAACAACGAACGACATCAGTTCGTGGGGCCATAGTCCACCATACAAATGAAGGCTCATTGAGTATCCCATTTTATGGAAGTGTGTGAATGTCTTGGTTATAACCTTAATATAATAAAATCTTAGTATATTTATGATACTAATGTTATTATATAAAAAATATGTAATAATAATTAAATTGGCAAAGAAAAAAATTAACAAAAGTTCTCATTGAAAAACATTACTTCTTATTTCACTAACTCCTTTTTCTTTAGAGAAATATCTTCTCTTGGTTTGATTTATAAAAAAACTTAGGGTCATAGGTTTGCGTATGTATTTTTAGATATTATTATTTCATGGTTTTTATGAGACAAATTGATTGAGAGGTGTGAATAAGTAGGGGGTGACCTTTTATAGCGGAGAAGGAGTGACATTATAGTAAATATAAAAATATAAACACTATTAAGAGGTATATAATGAAAAATTAAAACAAATTATTAATACAATTTAACCTTATAAATTATTTATATGTAAATACAATTTTAATTAAAATTCATTATATTTCACTATTCATCCAAAAATAAAATATTTTAGTAAAATAAAACAAATTCACTCTAAGTAAATTTTGAAATTTTTATTTCAAAAATAAATCTAATTTTTTAATATATAGTTTATAAAATTTTCAAAATTAACTTGAAGTATAGGTTCCCCATTAAAAGGAAGTAAAACCACCTCTATAAAAATATAGTTTTTTATAAGTAAAATTGGGTTTGTTATTATTTTATGCCTATAAAATCTATTTGATAAATTAAAAAAATATTTTATTGAATATATAAAATAAATATTCCATTAATAACATTAAATAATATAAATTTACTTAATTTATTAAGAAAAAACTCATTTGGATGCATAAAAACAGTTTTTTTATAAAAAAATTTCCTTTACATTCAGTGTGTTTTTATTTTCATTTATAATTAATTGATAACCAATTAATTCATTTTATATTTTTGTAAAAAATATATTTTAACGAGTTATTTAATCCTATTAATAGCTCATAATCTAATAGTTAGTAGTTAACTATCAATTTCAATAATAATATTAGTAATATATTTTTTTGGTAAAACTCAGTCTTGTGTGTAACACTAGACATCAGAGAATGTCATGTTGTGTGTAATGCAATTTGACCTTAGTGTTTCTTATAGAGCAGGCTGTACATTAAGTTGAATGAAACATAATATCTACTTTGTGTTTCGTATACATCAAGATAGTAAAAAAATTAAATTTATTCTAGAAGAATATATTGTAAAGTATTAGGGTGTTATAATTATAATCCTATCATACTATATAGGTTTCACTCCTCATTCCGGTCCTACATATCAAATGAGATATAAATCTTTACCCAATCCATTGGATAGAGATATAGTTCCCACCCATATTTGGTTATAATGGAACCACCATCCTTGGTTATAACGTAACCACTATATCATAACAAAAATCATACACATGTGTGCCAAAAGTTCCTAAAATATCATCATATATGATTACATAAAATTAAATAGTTTTTATAAATATTTTATCATATATTAATTTTTCTAAAAGATAAAGTTTTCATAATCATTTCATCATTTCATCATAGATTAACCCATGGAAAAAGTGGGTTTCATAATAACATTATCATGGTATAACCCATGGGAAGAAGTTAGTTTCATAAACACCACACCACCATAAACAAAAACCAATCAGAGAAGAATAATAATGGTATCCTTGGTTCATATCCAATTAAAACCATAATTTACATAAAATGATATCATCTTAGATGGAGAATGATCTTGAAATATCACATAAACAATTTATTAAGGAAATTAACATTTCATTGAAAATAAATTTGTAAAAGAAAATAATTTTTAAAATCATTTACTTTGAAAATAACATTAAATGATTATAAATGATTCTTTTAAAAATAATTTTAAACATTTATTGAGGAAAATAACTATTATTTGAAAATAATTTTTATTACATAATACCTTTTGTTAAATCTATTTCTATTTAAATAATCTTGAAATATTATAAAGAAATATTTGAAAAATTATTTAAAACATTTATTGAGGAAAATAAGTTTTATTTGAGAATTATTATTAAAATATAAATCTCTTTTTAAAAATTAATTTCTTTTAAAATTTCATTGAAATCTTATAAAAATTATTTCATACATTTTTTTGAGGAAAATATCATTTTCTCTTTGAAAAAAAACTTTTTAAAACTAAAAAACATAAAAATTATTTTCTTTTTGAAATAAAATTTAAAAATTCCAAAGTAAGATTCATGAAATATAATTTTCAGGATGATGAGAAGTTTCATTCATGTCGTACAAATTAAAAAAATACTCCTTTCACATTTTTGGAAAAATCCAAATGATTATTCTTTTTGAAAATGAAATTATGATTCCTTTTAAAAAATTATGTAAAAAGAACAACATCTGTAAAAATTTCTCATTTATAAATAATGGGTGAGTAAAAAATCTTTTTGGATTTTTTTTTAAAACATGGTTTAGGATGAAAATAGAGTTCAGACTGAAGAAAGAAATAATGTATGATTTTATTGAAAACTATTTCTTAATTATTTTAATTTCCCAAGAGTGAAATAATAGTAGAATTACATTAATATATCATTAATATATTGAGGAGAATAAAATTATTGATAATTCATGAGATATGGATCATAATTGTTTATCATATGAAATATAATCATAAACAATATCGACAAATAAAGAGATCATAATAACGAAATCTTTACCACTTTGGTAACATTGAATCATAATCCCCATGAAGGAATAACATAAAATAAACATAAAATTTAACTAGTGTGAATAAATTCTTTATATTACTTGTAAAAGAGCCTATATATTCACATTGTAAAGGAATATATGTTCATAACATACCAAACGTCTCAAAGAAGAAAAATTGAGATAAAAAACCCTTACCGATTTATTAACTTTTGAACCGTAAACCCCATAAAAAATGAATCCTAAAATGGATATATATAATCAGATATTTTTTTCATATAATAATAATATCATTTAATGGGTTGTATATACACCACATAAATGAAATAGTTGGTGAATATGACACGTGTCTCACAAAATAAAAATGTGAGACAGAAATCCATTACATTAAGTCTTTCCTTACTTAACACCCATTTAAACCTCTTGTATAATAAGTATAAGATTTATAAAAATTTATTATACAATATTAAGTTTATATATCATTCCATATATGATTTAATTATGTCATTTTATTACACATTTATTAAAAATTATTTTTTTAACTCACGTTTTGTGGAAAATCTATCTTTTTTTTCATATATGTTTTGATTTATTATTTTCAGTAATATTACATTGATAATGGTTAAATCACTTAAATAAATTTAATAATGAAATAATTATCATATTTATACATAATATATAATTTTAATACCCATCATGAAATACATTTTTGAGAAATGAAGTACGTTATGATCATGGGGACGATATGTTTTACGTACCATGATCAACATTTCCATTTTTTAGTGATCATTATCAAAAAAGTTAAGTAAAATGTTATATTTACAGAATGTTAATAATATCTTTAAAACATATTATTTATTAAAATATAGTTATAAATATCATACATATGGTGTGGTGAGGAAAAGAGTGTCACATTGCTTCGTGAAGGCGGCAGTCCACACATACACGAGCGACATTATCATATTTGATTGAGTCAAAAGGTAATGAAACTTATTATATATTATCTTTTAAAAATAATAAATATTCCATTAATATCATAATTATTTCATGTATATCACATATAATCATTAACATTACCCTTATCACCTTCCATGTAATGCATGAATGAGTTACATCGCTTCATGAGGTGATAGTCCCCCATACACACGAGCGACAATATCATATTCTCACAAAATAGAAAGCATAAATTTATGTGTGATATAATAATTAAAAAATAATAATTACATCCTAAATAAAATATGTAAACAATCAATCTATCATTATGTCCAACCATAAGAGGTGGTAATGAAAAAATTAATGACATTAGTTCACGAGGCGGTCGTCCCCCATACACATGAATGATGATTTCGTAACCCATTTGTTGGAAGTAGAGAATGTTTTTGGTCACTAAATATTATAAAAACATACGATTATATAGAATATAATGTTGTTTTTAAATCATAATGTATTAAAAATAATTGATGGATGTGGAGAAAGAAATAAAATAAAGACACCTGTTCAAGAACATTAACTCTTCTTCAGGTATCATCCTAATGTTTGCATTAAATCATTCATAGGTTAGATTTATGTCCAAAATATGGCTTCTAGGATGAGATGATATATGTTCCGAAGTAAATTTGGAATACATTTTCTGAACAAATTATGATCGAAGGTGTGAATAATATAGGAGAGTGGGCATCCTTTTATAAGTGGGGGAGGGACACTATTTGAATTTTTAAATAGAAATAAGCGATCCCACACTTTTCATATGTCAATAGAGTACCAATTAGGACATTATATAACCTAATAGGAGTAATTGTTGAAATATATCCATTAATGTGTTTTTTATAAAAGTGTATAGGTCATTTTACCCTTATATGTACAGTTTGACCACCACTAAACCCACTTTTACCGTAACTGTACTAATTAATTTTAATGCATTCACTATTAATTTTTGTCAAAATATCAATTTAGAATTATTTTATATTATAAAGTATTATTATTAAAATAATATAATTCATTTTCTCAAATTACATTCAAATAAGTAAAAAATAATTAATTAAAAATTAATTCTGCAGATGCGATGAAAAAACGAGTTTTGAAAGAGCAAATATTCAAAAGTATAAAAAATATTTATATCAAAACATAGTAGGATATTTATTAAAATGATATTAATTGTATTAAGTATTATAAAATTTAACTATTATTACTTTAATTAATATTTAAAATATCATTTAACATTATAAATAATTTAAACGAAAAGGTTGTTTTCAATTAAAATTTAGTATTATCACTATTTGTCAAAAAATGAAACTTTTCAGAAAAATACCAAATATTTACCTTAATATAATTTTTATATTATGACTTACATAATAATTTTATTTTATAAAAATAATTTTATAAAATTTTCAAAGCTGAATTTTTTTATAAGTGCATTCAAAGACAATAAAACAATTTTTTATAAAAATATAGTTTTTAAGAGAAAAAATGGATTGATTCTTATTTCTTGTCTAAAAAACAAAATGGAAAAATATTAAACATTAGATTGAAGATATAATTTATAAATTTTATTTAAATCATTTAAAATATTTATTGGGTTAATTTATTGATATATAATACACTTGTGCACATAAAAATATATTTTCAAACAAATATTTCCTTTTATTTTCAAAAGGGTTTTAGTTTCATTTATAATTAATTGGTCACAAAAATATTAAATTTATACACACAGGTAAACTAAATATTCATAATTACTTAAAATTATTCATGACCATCATTACATGTATAGTCAATGCCTACCATATTAAATAACAATATTTTAATGATATCCCATGGTTTATTTAAACATAGTGCTACGTGTAATATACGATAATCACGACATTACATGTAACAAAATCCTAACTTAGTGTTTCATGTAATGCAATCAATGATCTATGTTTCATGTAAATCCAAATAGAAAAAATATTAAACTAATTTCCAAAAAAATATTTCATAATATCTCTGGGTGTAAAAACAGGAATTGGGATTTGTTGGAGATATGTTGTTACCTTTAGTTTGCTTCTATTTATTTTATTATGATAGTATTATCAATAAAATGGTATGTTTTATGTACATAATGTTCATTTTTAATTTCATATGATATTTTATTTTTAGTTCATAGGTTTTCTTATTTTCAATTCATATATGAATTTTATCTATTTCATTTTATATCTACAGTTATGAAAAACATATATGATGGAACAGTCTCCCTAAAAAGTTTTCATAGGTCCTCACCACTATTCAGAAGACTCTAGTTTATGGGAAGATGGACATAAGGTAATGCAACACATTATATTAGAGAACTGGTCAAGTGGCCTCTAGTTCATGGAATGAAACATGTAGCCATGATAAAGCATTGCTGAAATATAGACCTTCATGTTGGGAATTATATATCAGATTATAAACTATTTTAGGAACATAGTTTTTAAATCATTTAAGATTTCAAGAATTGAAGGACAACATTTAAGGTTTTTTACTTTTGAGTCACCAGGGAGTATTAAATAAATTTATGAGGTATATATAGAGATTTATAAAGAGAATAAAAACATGGATATTTCTTATATATAAATATGATAAGAGGTTGATACTATGGGTTATATTATCAGAGGGGAGGATAATGAACCTGGTTCATTGAAAGAATCTCGTTTCATAGCTATAGAATGTTTTCTTTCTTCTAATTTAATCATTTTATTTTGTTTTCACCTCATAAATATCATTAGGTCCTAGTATTATATGTGTTCATAAATTTATTTAATGTTGAATTTCCAAGTGAAATTCATATTTTTTATTTAAGTTCAAGTTGGTTTGTTCATTCATCATTAATATCTTATATCTTTCCAACATGTTTGAATGGCCACTTCTTATAAAATTAGATTGTTTTAAAAAATGCATAACTAGTTTATTTATTATATATATGACCACTGTATTACATAATTTATCTATATTTATTTTGGATCACTAATTTATTTCACAACATGAAGTAATTGACCATATAAAAAAGGAAACTATATAGTTAGAGAGGGGATATCGTGACTAAGGATTCACTTAGTCTCAATTATGATAAAAATTTGGATGAATTTTTATAGTTTTTAACATTAATAGCGCTTTAACCCAATAATAAAATTCTTGATATAGATTCTAATTTCATTTTTTATTCAACCCCAATCTCTACCATTTTTAATTATTCACAATAATTATTAATATTCACTATAATCGTTTCATGGGTTCGACCTCAAACATCCATTTGCAATGTATCTATGGATTATAGTAGCTTAGTTCTAATTTTTTTTATTAATTTATTATTCTTTACCCAAATAAAATTAATTGACATAATTTAGGTAGTGATTAGTTCCATTGATAGATTTTTATGGTTTCCTCTACTCTAATGGACAATATCATCGAATCTTGGTGTGTTGGACCTTGAGAATTGAAGGTAAGAGTTTTTTATACCCCTCTCCTTCCTGAGCTCCATAGTATCCCATGGAAGGAAACCTAGAGTAGGGTATTAATTCCTAAATCAATGGTTTATGATCAGTTTTAATTTTACTTTATTAGGATCTATTAAATATAAAGTGAAGTTATTTTGAATTAGTGAGATGACAATGATATTTCATAAATAAAACAAGTTGGTGGTAGGTGGATTCTCTCCCACTCTATTTATTTTTAGAAGTAAGATTGGTTTATGAATGATTAAATAAATTTTAATTTATGATAAATAATTTGTAACCTTATTTTGGAAAACCTTTCGTCATTATTAGCTATGAAAAAGAAATTTTTTTGGTGATTCCAAAAATGTGTTAGATGAAATTTGTAAATGGTGTTTTTTTCAAATAAACGTTTTGGTGTGTGAGTTTGGATTATAAATGGGTTTGTGTACATATCAAATATTGGGGATTTTTTGTTTTAGAATCTGCTATCATAACACTATATTATGCAACCAAGTGATGAGGTGAGCCATGAAAGACTGTTTCTAGTTGTGCATTTGGACTATTAATTTGACGTATTGGACTGGGAATACATTGGTTTGAAATGTTAATGGGATCATGCATGCATGAAATGGGTGGAATTTGTGGCATGCTTTACTTATAATTAATCTGCATCACATCTTATTTTATTGCCATTTTATGCTCACATGATACTTTATTTAATAATTTTTATGATCCAACATGTTCTTATCTTAGTGGTGTGTGGGGGAATGATTTGAAATTTATTACTAGGTTGTATAATAAACCCTACTTTTACACCTTTGTGTGTATGAAATCTTCTTTGTACCATTATATATCATATATTAAGATTTCATACGTTTCTAGAAGATCATCACAATGTCTCAGTTATGTTCTGGGGATGTGAATCTTGGATATGGATTGTAATGGAGTTAGTTATAGTTCTCTATGGGAGACTTATGATATCTTTGTGTATTATAGTCTTGTAGACATGTGGTGTCTCTTTTAGAATTTCATCACATATTTTTCTTTGGTTATATCATATGGGATTGGTTGATATTATGCCATGTATCATGTTTATTTATACTTTTATGTTTGTTCATGTTGTGTATGTAAGGAAAAACATCCCCTATGATTTAGTAATTACCTTGAAATTTATTTCTACCATTTGATGTATAAAGAAAGTAACCTAAGTTTAGTGACACTCTGGTATTTCCAAATCTAATGGGATAGGGTCTTGAATCATAATCATAGAGATATGATTTGATGGTACTTAACATTTATAGTATAAAAGGCATAGATAAAACCTTTATAAATAACATCAATTTAAAATTGTATTTTTCGTATGAAATGTATTGTTGATAACTTCTAGGCTTATCATCACCTCATCATCATCGGTTTATCCAATGAGAATCTAGTATCATGAATTTTCAAAGAGAGTTCCCATAAGAATTTATCATTCACATGATATTTTGTGATAATATATCTTATTTTTTCAATTAATGGAAAAAAATATACAAAATTAAGGTCTTTAGTTATGATTAATTAATGGTCATTCTATGAATAAGTAAAATTATTCTCATTCGGAGACTTATAATCCAACAAGATCATGTTGATGAGAATGTAGATTTCTATGAAACACTAGTTAATCAATATCTTGTAATAATAAATGTGGAACATTTTGAATCTATAGAAAAAGTATATATACCCGAGGAACCACACCATGTGGATAAATCACTAAAATTAAATTTAAAAAAAACATTAGTCATTTAATGTGAATCATGACTATAAAATCTAGAGACACCGATTGGAAAATTAATTGAATATTTAATTTCCTGAGAACCCCAGAAGAAATTAATGTGAAGCTTGTAGTATAAATGCTAGAGGATTTGGAATGATAATGGTTGAGCCTTTCTGCTCAATATAAAGCCAACCTATACCTTACATTGGAATATTTTGAGGAATTCTTTTACAAAAATTCTAACCCAATACCTTCATCAAACTAAACACAATATACTTCATTTAACTAAAGTATTGAAACCCTTCTATAATGTAATATGGATGTGACACCCCAAACCCACTCTTTAAAATTCAGTGACATGATCGTATGCATTACATACTAGATTACATTCCAAATATAGATTTAAATTTTTATCTATCCCATGATTACATGAAATAAAAAAATATTTCATTTTATAAAATCTAAAAACATATTACGTTTAAACCTTTAGTTAATTTGGAGAAAACTGAAACTAACCAAACATATGTCATTCTCAACGAATGGATATTTTTCCACTATTTATGAAACTAATTAATCTATAATTGGTATTCATAATATCTCACAAATTGTCTACACATCTATCCTATTAGACATATCATGTGTAATAATTTTTTATAACCTCTGGAAATGAAAATATAAGAAGGGGTGGGCTCAAATTCCTAGAAATGGAAATATAAAACTGAGGTAATCATGGAATAAACATAATGTAAATATATATGAAATAATATGTAATTACCATACTTCCATAATATATTAAAAATAAGGGAATTGTATATCAATTAATAATATTTATAATAAATATATCACATGGATAACAATAATTTATTCCACAGTTATAAAATTCAAAATGTCTAACAAATAATTGCACATGATAAGACAAGACATAATGATCATACCTTCATGGTAGTATTTTGTTATGTGTAGGAATTCAACAAAATATCAAAAAAAAATTGTCTCATGAGACCGACCTATATATCGAGGAGATATAAATGTTAAGCCCTATTTATCACATTTTTAAGTCTAATTCTTCAATCATATGAGATATTGAGTAAAAAAATCTTATTCAAATTTTCAAAAAATCATATAAATTAGAATAAAAATATATATAATCCTAATACTTATACCCTTTTAAATAAAAGGAATATCAAGATAAAAACCCATTTGGATAAATATGGTGGATGATCAATTCATACATAGTCAACATGCCAATAATCATCCATAATAGAATTACAAAATATACAATGAAAATACTTTTTCCCATGTCAATACAAAGGATATCATGTTCATTACCCATCCAATGAGTGAAGGTGGATGATCAAAAAAATATAATAAAAATTCCAATAATAATCTATATTATAATATCAACATACAAAACACCAATAAATTACCCATGTAAATAAAATAACATTTTTTCTAGGTAAAATTCATGCAATATGAATAATATAAAATATGGTGTTCACACCATATTGATAAATGAGTATATGAATAATTAAATATTGTAATAAAAATATGATAAGAAATTTGGAATAATAATTTGTATGGTTTCAAGAAAACACATCCCTATCATAAAAAAGGAAACCTAGATGTATATTGACATAGATGAATAATATGCTTGAAAAATAATTCTTCACATTGTATCACACAAAAATGGTTGAAGAATAAAATGTATTGATACCATGAGTTCAAAACTCCAAAATATAAATAAATATAGGTGGATAAATCATGAAACATGAATCTTATGAGGTTAAATCCTATTAACATTGGTAAGGAAACTGAAAGTGAAAACTTAAAAGATATTTTTGAAAACATTTTTAATATCAATGTAAAGAACTAACAAACATTTCATTTTCAAAAAAAATTGAAATGTTGATGAGAAATATTTTGAAAGAATTTACTTTTAAAAGATTATCCAATAATAGAGCCTTTAAAATGACATAAAGTGTTCTATTGGAAATGTGGATCCAATTATTATGAAGGGAACCTTTTAAAAAATTGAAATAAACATTCTTTTAAAATCAAAACTATAAAAATAGTTATAAATAATTATTTGAATTGGAAAATAATTTTACAAAATATGATTAAAAAATAACATATATTAAAATATTACAGTGGGTAAACCTAATCATGGGAAACAATATTCATGATTAAACAATATTACTCAATGAAAGAAGATTGGAGTTACTAATATACCTTATGAGAAATGTACTACATGAAAAATGAAATGTTTGAAAAGAGGTTTATGTAGTAAAATTGTAAAAAATTAAATAATGACACATAATATAATCAGAGGGAATAATTTTTCAAATTTATATGAATTAATTTATATAGAATGATCATTACTGAATGAATGAAAACCGAATTATGAAAAACACATATAAATAGTAAAAGACTTTAGTGAATTTTTTTAAAGAAAATAAATTTATTTGTCTATGTAAATCCAAATAATTAAAATTAAATAATTTATAAAACATTCATGGGATAGTAAATAAATAAAAAACCATACAAATAAAACTTATTTAATAAAATGTAACATGTTGTTTCTGACTCTTTCGTTGGGGTATGAATCATTATGCTAAGATATGAAGATTGTTGCCTCGCATTCCCACTTTCCAAAGGGAGAAATGCTCATAAATTCTTTAGAGATGTGTGCTCCTTGATTGAAATTGGATGATGGGATGTAAGTTCATCTTTCTGTGGATTCCTCTTCAGAACATGCCACCTAGGTTGGGTCTCCCTCATAGTTTTGAGTCGTTGTTTGTGAAACCCATTCCTGGTTCCATATCTTTGTGGATGCTAGTTAATTTCACTACTTTTGTCTTGACATTCCATGGGATCTTGAAAGGGAAACAAACTTTGTTCGGAGTAGTTGGTAACATCAGGCATGTCAGGGAATCTCTGGATGTGTGGACATTGGGAGACACATATTCTTCCTCATAATGGGGCATCTCAAGAGTGAAAAACCTGAGGAATCTCACATCGGTCATGGGGTATCTTGTCTCGGTGGCATGTCTCTTAGGTTTTACTTATCTACCCATGTTTAACATGGGTTAATCCGTGAGTTTAATTTATTTCAAATACGGTTACACTAAAGGCATAGTTTTTGAGGTTTCCCTCATATATACCATGTTCAACATGGGGTATGCCATGATTTTAAGATCTTTGTGAGATGATATGAGAGTGATAAGAATGAACCATAGAGACAGATTAGATTGGGACATCCTTATGAGGGAGCAGCGGGAAGGTTTACCAGATGGATGGATCAAAATTCCCAATATGTGCAGACCTAGGATGCTGTATCCCATAAAGGGAAGATATCACACTGTGAAATCTGATCTGGACACCAATGATGGAAGATCAGGGAGATTTCACCCAAGAAAGGGTGACACTGGATGGATATCTCAGAATTCTCAATGAGAATAGACCCAGGGTGGTGTGTCCCATAAAGGGAATATATCACATAGTGAAGTATGATCAAGACACAACTGAGGGAGGATCGAGGAAAGTCCACCCTAGAAATAGGGACACCAAATGGATGGGTAAGAATGTTCAATTATAGTATACCCAAGGTGGTGTTTCCTATAAAGAGAAGATATCACACTGTGAAGTATGATGTAGACAACACTAAGGGTGGATCTGGGAAAGTTCCCTACAGGAAGGGGAACACTAGATTTTACCAATGGATGGGATTGAACCATGAAGAGGATTCATACATACTTTATTTAAAAGGTATGGATCAAAATCTACATAGTTCAAATGGGTGATTCATGAAATCGTGGTGTACATGAATGAAAAAAACCAGGAGATTTGTTTGGGATTACACACGGTTAGTTTTCCATCGCAAGAGGGATGCTCTTGGTTTAATAGATATGGATTGTGTGGGGATTGTGCATAGTTAGCTACCTGATAACTAATCTGACACCACTAAGGGGATGATCAAGGGTATGGGTCCCAAAAAAGGGGACTGTGAAGTTTATTAGTGTTTGGGTTTGAACCTCAGGGAGGCTTCCTACATACCATGTCTAGGAGAAAGGGATCAAAACCCCCATAGTTTGAAATCACACTATTTAATGTTATGTGGGATGAAAGGGGAATACGGTTTGACATTATGAGAAATGATAGTGAATTGACATGAAGTGGTCAGGTTTGATGGATGAAGGGATTGAACCTCAGAAACGCTTCCAACATACCTTTCATGAAAAGGGGAAAGGATCAAAGTCCACATAGTTCGGTGGTGAGGGGCATGTGGATTAAACACTAAGGCAACCCAAAGATGGTGCCATGGTAATTGTTTACTCTTAGATCATATGATTCATTATCTGTGTGAGAAACAAGAGACATCAATAAAACATATGATCATGGAAGAAAGGTGCGACTATGAAGGGTGGTGAATGGGTCTTACACATGGAAGTAGCCTAGGTGCCGCTAAGAAGTGGCAATGATGGATGGGGATTAAAAATGAAAGCTACCCGGGTGCCACTAAGGAGTGGAAATGGAGGATGATGCTTATGAATGGAAGCTTCACAAGTGCCACTAAGGAGTACCAATGGTGAATGGGGCTTATTCATGGAAGATACTTGGGTGCCACTAAGTATTATAAATGGTGAATGGGGCTTGCGCATGAAAGCTACCCAGTTTCCACTAAGGAGAGACAATGGTGAATGGGTCTTACGCATGAAAGCTGCCTGGGTGCCACTGGAAATGGTGGATGGGGCTTACACATGGAAGCTGCCTATAATGTCTTCCACATGTCTGGCCATGAGGGCATCCCAACTCATTAGTGCATTGAGGCATATAATTGGGGCATATGACTATGCACTAGTTCACAAGCGGTATAACACCAAGAACATTGGAATCAGTCCGAATAAAGGGATATGAATAGTGTGAATCATATAACCAACATTCAGAATATAATTTGGGTGGCCTGATGAAGGGGGATAAATACTGACCATATTAAAAATGTAGCATTCACATCGTGTTAGCCTGAGATGGAAGCAAACCAATGAGGGAAAACTGCTGACTGTATTTGAACCATGGGGCCAAAATCAAAGTGTCATCCAGAGTCTTTCATGGAGTTTTCCAAGAATGATAGGTGAGAAAAATAGACAATAGACCAGGTCATTAGGTTTTCCCTTCATAAATTAAAGAGGATGAATATCTGAATGAAGGACACACAAAGCATGAGGTGGAGTGATAGAATACTCAAACAGATTCAAACGCTCTAAAAATTATGCGACTGTAATAATAGAATGGGGAATATTTTTTTTCAGATAAGGAATATCTTATTTGGAAGTAGAGTAATACTATATTTTAATGGTAGGGCATGCTATAGTTTAAGCTAATGTAATGAGGAGTATTGAAATCCTATGCTTGGCACACAAAGCATCTCTTATTTAGAAAAATAGGCATCCTATATTTGTTACATAGGGTGTACTATGGTTTATATTAATGTGTAGAAGAATATTAAGAATAAAGATCCTAGAAATGGCCATTTTTGGGACTTACTCAAGTGCATCCCATGCTGGTTATATCCGACGTAGGAGCCATGTAAGGGGGTCTGGAGGAGTTGATTGAGGAATGGTTTGACTGAAGGCACAAAGGTAATTGATGATGATAATCTCAATTCACGATCTGAGAAAGGGACCAAGGGGAATATTTTGACCCAAGGTGTTTCAAGTAGTTCATAGGAGTATCTAAAACTGGGGTATTCTATAGGTGGAAGTGGGTGTGTATAATGGCACAAGGTAAAATGTCACTGACCCGACCCGAAAATCCTCTTATGCAACTCTATATTTTTCATGGGGGTCAGTGATAGTATCGAAGGGACCGACATATATCCCGAGTGGGGGTAAGATGGTATAGCCCACATAGTATGGACTAGTGGGCACAAAGGTATGATATTTATGAAGGATAGGTCTTTGCCAAGGTAAGGGGTTCATAGAGCATATGGTCTCGTGAAGGATGGGGCTTCATAGAGCTTAAGGTATCATGAGGGAGAATCGTGAAGGAAGGGTGATTTGAGATAAAAGGAATTCAGTAGAGTAGGGATTCACCTTAGCAAAGAGAAATATATTTAGAGAGTGCTCTATAAAGGATTAATGCTTCATGGAGCCTTGGGCAAGCTGAAAGGGGATCCCTCTTATGTGAAGGGTATATGACTCTTCTTGAAGGGAATCTATTCGTGGTGCTCTAGAGCACTGTGAAGTTTGTGATTAACAACCGAATGGGATGTATAGATGTTCTTATGAAATGGGTGATCCATCTATTTTTAGGTGATGGAGGTTTGAGGTTCTCGCTGTAGAGAATAAATGGGTGCTGCGAAGTTGAATTACTCAAGGGGGGCGAGCAGGATATTTATAGGCGATGTTGGTCGATGGAGCTCACAAAGGCTTCAATCATTTTTCTCTATGGAAGTATCACAAAGGTATCCATAATATCATAGATGATTCCATCATTTTTCTCTATGGAATTCATGATGTTTTTCAAACTCGTAGAGGTATCTGTCACCACTTCGTAATCACGGAGGGATCTCTTTGAAAGGGCTCTCCAAACCAGTTTCCCAGTGTAACTTCGAACGACCATAAATTCTAATCCTTAACTCTGTTTGGGATCTACAAATAGTAAAATCGAAGCCTAATAGATGAGATATGATATGAAATCATATATGTAAGCATTTATTGAATAATATGGGCACAATTTATAGATCCATCCCATGTGTAAAAGAATCAGAATTGAGACCAAGAAAACCCTTACCTCTTGTTCGAACTTCCATGAATGTACATTATACTCCTATTTCAAAAATATATATATATATCTTAATAACTTAATTATGAACGTTACTCAAATCAATTTTTATTTATACTCTTCATATATTGTAATTAAATATATTAATTCTTGTTATTTATTATGTATTTTCAATATTGGGTGTAAGTAATCTTGATTGTTTTTAACTAGTTTCATAAAAATGGTATTAGTATTCTTTTTTGATATAAATTTCATCAATAAATGTTGATAAAAGGAACTATAATAGGTTTTATATGATATATATAAATTTATAATTTCATTTATTGGATGTTTTGGTGACAAACCATGTAGTTGAAATCGATTTCAATCATGTTTCAATGATTCAAAACAAATAAAAGGTGTTTTTATTAAATAACGAGTTTAATAATAATGTTTCCATTATAGAAACATAAACATATCTCTATGTACATATTATATCTTATTACACTGGTAATTAATTTTCTATTTTCATCCATGATATAAATTCATAGCATTGACCAAGTAAGTGGTTACCCAAAAAAACAAGAACACACCATGATTAATAGATGATTATGTGATGATTTAATTGTAAAATAATTACATTAAGAGAATAAAAAAATTATTTAGTCCTAATTGGTCTAATTTATTATAATTAGATGTAATTTTATGAAAAATTAATATATTTCAAAGCATTAACTAATATGAACAAGAATATTTTCTTTTTAAAATGCTTGTTTCATACTATAGAATAAACCTCGAATGTTAGTTGATCATATCATTAAGAAGTTTTTTAATATATCATAAAAAAATAATTATATAATAAAAAAAATTATCTTTTCAACCCAATATTAAAATGATCAATGAATATAGGTAATGAAAGGAAAAAATGGAAATCAATTGTTCTAGGGAGGCAGTAATCCAGGCGTACACATGAATGCTGATTTCATTTTCCATAGAATATGAGAAATATATAATATATTTAATCATTTTATACACTAAAATATGTTATAAATATCATAGTTATATATTAAATTCCATATCAAGACCATCCTTTCAAGGTTGTGAATGAAAATGAAACATGTTTCATTGTGGAGGTGATAATCTGCACAACGCATGAGTGGAAAGTTCATTTTTTATAATAGAAAAGGGAAATGTGGTTAATGATTGTACCATAATAATAATCAATTACTATTATAATAATTAAATTTATGTTATAATATTAAAATTTTGTAATGTAATTTTTGGAAGAACTAGTGCACAAAAATTAATAGAAAAGGAAATGAGTAGTTAGAAATTTATACTCCACTTCTTGGATGATATTCTTTGTAAGTGGGGGTTAAGACTATGAGGTAGGGAATTTTCAGAAAAAAGGAGAATATTTATAGTAGAGATTAATATATAGTATAGGATTAGGTATATTTTGGACTGAAATAATGGGATTTTAGTGTGAGGGGAGGTTAGTAGAGGAGATCCCCATTTATAAGTGAAAAATGATGACATTTTTATAAATACCAAAACGTTTCTATAATAGGAAGCCACTATTAAAGACAATTGATAAGAAATTGTGAAATAATTGAGTTTAAAAGAGATATAGTCCTGAAAAAAATAAATAAAAATTAATTACAAACATGTTTTTAACATTTTATGGCCTTTACCTCTTATATTACTCGTTTTTAGCATTTTTGTTTTTCTCTTTGTTACTAGTTTTTACCTTGGTAATTTAACTTTTATTCCTACCATAATTTTGAACATATGATTCCAAAGTTTACATCTATTTAATTTCAGTTGATTTTAAAGTATTTATTATATTTAATTTAAATATAATAAATTAATAATGTGTTAAAAATAATTTATAAAAAATATAAATTAACATCTAAAATGCCAAATATGAGTTTTTAAATTAAAAAATAAAATTTTAAAATGACACATTCACTTATAAAATTTATATTTGGATTTATTAAAAAGATTAATGAAGTTTAAATTCAAATATATAAAATAAAAATTTCATAAAATTATTGTTATTAATAAAAACAAAATTTTTCATATTCAAGTAAAAATAATCCTTCTTAAAAAAATATAAAAAAACAATCTCAATAAAATATCACATAGATTGATCCATTTTTTTAAAAAAAACATCCAATTAAAATTCTATTTATTAGAAAATTAACTTTTAAATAAAAATGTGAGATTTAATTAAAAAAATTTTTTAAGAAAAGTTTCTTTAGAATATTAACAATTAACTTCCATATGTACAATTATTTACTAATTCAATTAGTATCAACCAATTTTTCATATGATATATATTTTATCATCATTAACCCAAAGAGTCTTTAAATATAAAGTCATATTTCAAAAAAATTTCATATTTATTAAAATACAATTCTATGAATATTAATTATTTTAGAGATACCTATTGAATTTCATTCACATTAAAAGTATCTTTTATTTTATTTGGATACATATTTCAAAAATAATTAAATCTTATTTATTACCAACAATTAAATGACAATGTTTTATCCACCAAAAAATATTATCATTTTTGTTTGTTTTTACATGTAGATAAATCTATAAAAACATTTAATTATTTAAAGAAAATCATGTAATAAAATATTATGGAATTACGTTCACCCCCTAAAATAAAAATTTTCCTCATAATTTAAATTACCACTTATTAATAAATATAGGTGAGTGTATTCTGAACATATTTATCATTTTTAATATAAATTTTAATATTAAATCAACCATAGTCTTTATAGATAATTAAGTTTCTTATATTTACTAAAAAAACATTTATCTTTCATAAAATAAAATATAGACGTTTGTGTATACTGTGATAATAAATTATCTAATATATACATTTACTAAAACCATACGAAACTCTATGAAATTAATCAACAATGAACTCCTATATTATTTGAGAAATTAACACTATATTTAATCCCAAAATGATATTATTCACTATCTTATGATGTCTCACACTATTAAATATATTTCATAATCCAAAAAATGAGTTAAACTTCAACAAAAATATAATGGATCATATTTATTTATATTTATTATCAACTAAATTGCTATCAATTATATCTAATTCTCTTTTCTCAAAATCATTCAACTTTTTAAACCTAATTTTTTCTTATCCCTCAATCATTTTTTTCCTTAAAAGTAATAAAAAAAAGACCCTATTCATAAAAATTAATTTCATGTATATTGATACAATTTGATATATGTTTCTAAATATTTAGAGAATATCTACAAAATAGAAATACATTGATGTTTCTCATAATCCTCATGACGTTTTAGAATATACCTTTATATCATTATTTAATATAAATCTTTAGGGAAAATAAATAATAGTATAGATATTTAAATTCTATTTAGATATAAACCTCACCACTTTAGGAAAGAAAATGAAACTCACCATTTTCCATCCAAAAAATAATGCACTAAAATTCTCTACCATTAATATATGCTCTATTATTCAGTTACAAGATATTGAGGTTTTTAAAACCATTCATTTCTTTGTTTCATTTTTTGATCGTATTTTAAAAAAAGAATAAAATAAAAATAGTTATGATAACATGAAAATAATGATTATGAAAACATTAATATGAATCTATCTTACCATATGACACCTTCATTTTTAATATATGAGAGTTTTGATCAATCTATGACTCTCTATGATTAATATATGGTTATCCATGGTTATTTTTCTATTATGTTCCTTAACATAGTTAGTTAAAATAATACTAAAATCCACTATAATTATTATTTAGAGAGAATTTGAAAAAACCATAGTATATCCTCTAGGAGTGTTAAAATATGTGGGAATTTATGCATCATTATATTGCAATAAATGTTATCGAGTTAATATACACTTCTTTATTTTCAGAATTATTACCCCTAGGTACATATTTACTAGGCCTAAATCTATTATTAGTATCCAAACAGTGATATAATTTTATAGAGAACCCCACAATCACTACTTCATCAAAACATCACGAGGTTATACTATACTAATAATTCTAAATTTAAAATATCCCTATGTTTTTACTAATGTTCTCATATCTTAATCCCAAAATAAAATGAATATTATTATTTTAAATTTAAATCTTATACTATCTTAAATTTTTATATCTACCTTAAAAATTATGATCATCTCGAACTTATAAACACATAAATTATCCTAAAAAAATATTCAAATATCTAATATTATATGATCCTTTCTCTGATACCAACTATGACAGCCCATACCCACACTATTAGATCTTGTACCACAATAACTTACTTTACATACTAGATTCAATAAAAACTATTTATTACTAGATATAATTATCCCATAATTACATGTCAAAAAAATATTTTATTACATACATTCCCAAATCATTCTTGGTTCATAGTTTTAGAGAATTTGGGAAAAAAATAAAAAAAACCATGTATTTATGAACTAATTAATATTTTTAATAATACATTTAAAACTATTTTATCCAAAATATTTCTTCCAAATATCTCAAAAAATATCCAAAAGGGTATTCTTTTAGACGTATCTTGTTTAATAGTTTCCTTCATGACCAAGGGAAATGGAAATATAATAAGGGGTGGTCTCAAACACTTTATATGTCCATGAATAAATATTTAATAATCATAATGTCATAATGAACTAAAACTGAATGAATTATATGTCCATGGATAATAATGAAAATAAATAGATCATATAGATAATAGTAACGGGTATGTTACTGTTGAAATTCATAATTTTAGACAACTAATTCCATACCATAATCCAAGATATGATGATATGAGACATCATAATCATAACTTAACAGAAATAACTTGTTCTAGGCTAGAGTGAAATAAAAATACCATACATTTTTATCTTGTATGAAATCCCATTACATCAAGGGACTTTATACTATCGATCCCCACCCGTCACCTATTTATGTCCAATGCATTCATCATATGATATATTGATCATGATTTCTAATAATCATTCATATTAGAGAAAATATATATAATTACAATACATTTCCCCATTCCAAAAAAGGGATAACAGGATCATAACTCATCAAGAGAAAGAAGGTGCATGATTAAACAATCTATAGTCAATATGCCAAAAATCATCCAAATTGAAACAACTATATATGAAACCTCAATACTTTTTTCCAAATCAACAAATGGGATAACATGATCATAACTCATCTAAAAAAATAATGTTGATGGTAAAATAATACATAATAAACATGTCAATAATCATCCATATTGGAATAAATTCCTAGAGTACATCAGTATTATTCCCTATGTGAATAAAATAATATTATTTCTAAGTGAACATCATCCATTTTTAATTATATAAAACTTTCTGTTCACAATGTATAGAGATATAAGCATAAAAAATTTTAAATAACAGAATAACATGATCATAATCTATCCACTGAATGAATTCATATGGTTTCCAAATAATATATCCTTTTTGTAACAAAATAAACCTTTAAGAATGCTGACATAGATGAAAAAATCACCCCAAAAGAATGATTCAAATAATATCACAGAAGAAGAGATCAAGAATCGAATTATTTGATTTAGAGAGTTCAAACCTGAAAAATATAAATATATATTATAGGAAAAATAATGAAACATAAACTCAATAAGGTTAAATCATTCTAAATACGATGAGGAAAATGGATTTGAAAAATTGAATGGTATTCAAAATTATATGTCACTTTCAAAATTATAATTTGAAAAGGATAAGTGAAATATTTTAAAAACATATAATTTATTAAAAAATATCTAAAAATAGTGTCTTGAAAATGTCATAAAGTGTTCTATTAGAAATTTGGAACAAAATATAAAGAATTTGATTATGAATTAAACCCTTTTCATATATTGAAATTATATTTGTTGCAAATCAACATTGTGAAAAGATTAATAAAACCTAATTTTTATTAAACCATAAAATTCCCATAGAGAATTATAAACTAACATAGAATAAAAAATTATGGAGGGAGAACCCAATCTTGGGAATGAAATTTTTTGATATGAAACATTATAAATTAAATAAAGGTGATATGAGATATCAATATCCCATATCGGAAAACATACAACATGAAGCCTAAAAAATTTGAAAAAAGGTTTACAAAGTAAAAATTTTAAAATTGAAAAAATAACACATAAAATAACCAAGAGGAATAATGTAATATACTTATATAAAATAGGTTTAACAGAATGATCATAACTCAATGAAAGAGAATTGTGTTACCAAAAACTCTAACTATTGGGGTAATACTTGAATAAAAAAATATTTAAGGAAAAGATTATTATTTGGATTAGTATATTCCATGAATTACAATAAAATAATGTATATTAAATTGATTGGAATTTAAATATAACATAATATAACGGATAGATGTTCCATATCATGTAACATATCTTAATGATTCAGATTTGAGACCAAGAAAATATTTACCTCTTATCTTGAATTCAATAAATTTACATTAACCACTTGTATCACAAACATTTCTATCTTAATAACTCAATTCATAAACATAATCATTTTAATTTTCATTTATATTCTTTATATATAGTTATAAAATATATGAATTATAATAAATTATTAAAGACTTTCAAATTCATCTGTATGTAATCTTAATTGTTTTGAACAATTTTCATGGAAATGTTGTTTTTATTCATTATTACTAAAACATTAATCATTATATGATCCTTAAAGGTACTTATATAAGATTTACATGATATTTATAAAGGTATAGTTTCATTATATGGATGTTTTGGCTATAAACTATGAATATAAAATGAATGGCTGTAATGGTTTGGTGATTTATAAAGAACAAATGGTATTTTATTAATAAAAGAATTTAATAGAAATGTTAAGATACCATAAAACATAATTACTTACATAATTAAATCATATTATACCTATAATTAATTTCCCAAACACTTCCATGATATAAATCAATAGCATTGTTCATGCAGGTGGTTAAACCGACACAAACATGATCATACCCTGATTAATGGATGATTATATGGTAGTCAAATTTTAATTCCATTATTAGAAAGAATAATAATATTTTTTAGTTTTTATTAGTGTGATATATCAATATTTTAAGGATGTTTTAGAATAATAATTGTATTTAAAAATATTACATAAAATGAATAAGATTATTTTTCACTTATTACACTTGTTTTAAATAATTTTATTAATGATGATCGTTTGTTGATCATATCATCATAAGTTATCCAATTTAATACACCATAAACATAATTATATCATTAGAATAATATTTATAGATTAAATTTATTATTATAACCATCCATGAATGGTGTTAATGACAATGAACACTAAAATCAATTGTTCAATGGGGGCTGTAGTCTACAAGTACATATGAATGATGGCTTCATTTTACATTAGAAGGTAGAAATGTGGAATATTTTTTTATCATTTATTAATATAAAATATGTTTTGAATGAAATAATTTTACATTAATTTCCCTATTAGGAATATCAATATTAGGCGATGAAGGAAAATGAAGCATGATGCATCATGGAGGTGGTACTATGCACAACACACAAGTGTCGATTTCTTTTTTATTAATAGAAAATGGAAAGATGGTTAAAGTTTATAATATAATTATAATATCATAAAGGTATATTAATGATAATTATTCTATCATTTAAATATGTTTTAATGGAAATTTTGTCACAACCCGTCCCCCGAGGCACGTGTCGTGACAACCCCAATCACGCCTCCCAAAGGATAGGTGCTGGCGACTGGTGCTGAAGGAATTATCTTGCAAGTGGGACTTATTTTACGAGTACCTATACACATGGACACTTTTAACCCTATACAATGATACTAAAAAGGGAAAAATTAATGCTTCTAAGACAACCAATGAGAGTAAATAGTTCAAATCTTGAAGTAAGGAGGGTGATAATACAAATGCAAAAAAAGACAAGATGAAAACAAGGGTGTAAAGAAGTCTCTAGAAACCCATCCATAGAAAACCCTATCTGTAGAGTAGGTAAAGAGGAAATGATTAATTATATAGGAGTACACCTCGCCTATCTATCCTCACTGGGCACGGCCTAGTCATGGACCACCAAGGTCTCTATCAAAACATCAGTTGTCCACACCAGACATGATCCATGTTAGTGGAGCACGTGCAGGGGTGAGTGACACAATACTCAGTAGGGAAACCAAACCACAGTGAAAAGACCAAAAATAAAAGTACACATGAATTAGTGGAAAACTCACAAAAGTATAATCTAAGGTATATAAAGAAAGACTATCAGTATTAATACTGAATATCTTGTACTACTGAGGGACTCATCCCTAATGAGTCATTGGGGCCTGATGGGCCACTAAGGTATGCTCATCATTGAGGTCTACTGGGCCACTATGGTCTCCACATCATTTAGGGTTGTAGGTCCACTAAGGTATCTCATTATTGAGGAATTCTAGGCCACTGAGGTTCTCTTATCACTTAGGTCAACTGGGCCACTGAGGTCCTCTAATAGCTTCATTCTCATCACATCCAGCCATAAGATATCCGCTCACAGCATGCTTGATTCCCAGAGAATCTACTCTTCAAGCCATCAATCATATTTTACCATCCACAAAAACTCACATGAAGTATTTCAAATGGACTGTCTAGTCGCGATAGTCATAATCCCCTAAACGACTCATTAATTGGTCCTACGGTTTGGAAGGTGTGCTCATTTTATTGAAAAAGGGCCGATGAGGTCTTGGTTTATTCCGACCCGGTCAGACCGACCCGACATGACCTGACCCACTCTGGGGTCCACTGACCCGACCTGGGTCTGGCCCATCCCACTGGGCTGCTGGACTACTCAGGGATGCCCGCCTTCTCCATCTTGGTTTACTAGGAGCGGTCCATCTTGCTCCACCCAAGACAAGGCGCCTGCCATGGTCCAACTGGACTGCGACCCTCTGGCCATGTGACATGATATGCTTCAACACATCTGCTCGCAGCACCACCGGTAATTGTCAGTAGTCCCAAGCTACCACTTATAGCCAATGGCGCATGCCTTGTCCACTATCGCGGTGCACCGCCATCGTGCACCGCCTCCCATATGCATCCGCCACCACTTGCTAATGTGTGTGAGTGACATCACGATGGCAGTTCTTTCCATAGGAAACCAAACCCGCTCCGATTGTCCATTTTCGGATTCGTGAGTTCCTTTGGGATCCTTGAGTCATCACCATCACTACGACATACTCCAATTTGTCTTACTACTGATTCGATGGTCTAGTCATGAAGAACAAAATAAAACCCCAAATGGAGGGATCCAATTCTTTTTTGTTTCGGCCCGATCCCTCTGCATTAGAATTTAAAAAATTGTTGGGAAGAGATTTAAGAATCTTACATGGATAAGTTGGATTGAAACCCTGATATTAGAAACCCTCCTATATAAGTGATCGATCCGAGGGTCACCTGTTCATGGGTTGACCCATGTTCGTCACTCAAATCCATGTATGAGGAAAAAAAATCACTTAGAATTAAACCCCTACCTCGAGGTTGGATTGTTAGTTGGATATATTTTCACTGTTGTCATTTTTCATTCTTGGATCCATAATTGGTCATGGTTTTCCGATCATAAATCATCAATTACAAATCTATAAGGGTTTATAGAAACATGGGCTTGGACAAATGATACCGTACTAACATAACCCATTAAATGAAGAAAAAGTTTTTCAGTGTTTCTATTATGAAGAGTCACAACATCTTTACATTGTTTCATTTATTAAACATCATTTCTGTTATTCTAAGATTTAATGTCATTATCTTAAAATGAAATTTTATATTTTAATTAATTAAACTAAAATTTTATTTTATTTTTCTTTAATAAATTTTTATTATATTTTTGAAAAAAAGTATGAAAAATAACTTCTTACCTTGACCTGTGACAGTCGAGGTTACATCTTTATTTAGGTAAATTACTCATTCTAAACACAACTTTCCCCTTTGATTTTTAATCTGAGCACCTGTTTAGATGTTAACAAAACCCCATATCTGCACTATTTTAAATAAACACTAAAAATAATAGACTAATTTCAGGCTCACAGGGCATTGGAATCAAGTGCCTTCTGGGTGACTAGTCTCAAAATAATCCTATTTAATTTAAAAAAATATTAAGTAGAATTTCAATGAAATTACACTCTTCATACATTAAAGATATACGTCATCATAAGCCAAAAAGAGGGATAAAAAAACAAATGGGGGTACAAAGAATGGATCAGAGCCTCCCACTCCCACATGCCCTAATGGAGATACCTGTGTTGCCTCCAAACACACACTAGAGGAATCAACCATCCATAAAATACCATCTCCTTTCAATACTAAATATCTACTAGGAACTCTGTAAATGTCGTGTAATGACCGAGAAATTCTCATTGGATTGAAAGTACAATCAGTCATTACTTGGCTTTATGTGACATATCCAAGGTACCAAAGTATGGAAATAAATGCTAAAGGGATTACAAAACATGTTGGAAAAAATTTATCCTTTTTTAAATAAACCAATAAACCAAAAAAACATAACCAAAATATTCACTAAATGATGCATGAACAAAAAAAGACAACTAAACAACTTCATGTATCTCAAAACCACATCAAATTGTGCAACAACAGAAGAAAAAAATATTATCAAATTAAAAATGGGATAAACCCCTAGACACTCTCAAGATACCACAACAATATATGATCCACAAGCTCTATGCTCCACAATCATCAAAAATCCCAAGTGTCATGAGGTAGTGCTAAAAATGTGGGAAATGTTACCTTTTCCCCTATCCCGGAAACTAGATCCTACAAAAGCACCAAAGTGACAAAGAATGGGTGAGTATAAAACTAAGTATATTTTCCCTAATAACATCCCTACTAATGAAACTAGGGTAGAATGGATATCACATTATATAAAATAGATTATATAGGGAAATTGACCAAAATAGTTTATAACCACATATAAACAAGTTTAAAAACCAATTATAACAAAGTGAAAAAAAAGCAAATAAAACCAATTTCTATAAAGTTATTATAAATAAAAATAACTAATCAAAGCTTATAACTAATTAATATTATCATTTTAAAAACAATTCCATTTTTCACAGCACACCGACCTATGCATTCTTCGTTAGACAGTTCCATAATCATGAGTTGTATCTTGTTTCATTACCTTATGTCCCACTAACACCCACCCCTGATCCAGGGTCATGTAACTTGTAACCCAATCGTACTAATCCCTTATTAAGGGCCCATTATGCATAAAATCACACCAAAACCATTTATGCAAAATATTTCCATTACCCAAATAAACCACTTCAATACAACTGAACTTTTTTTTTGAAAACAAAGGCACAACCAATTTCGTAGAAACTTTTAATTTTAATAAAACTTTCAACATTTATTGAAAACATCTAATACAATAAATTTGCCAAAGATCCATAAAATTATACATTATAAAAACCATATTTTAAAACCAATAACCAAACCACACATTCAAAATCCCCAATTTTCTAGATTTCAAAACCATCACTCAAGAAGGTTCCCAAAAAGTGTTCAACAAAAAATCACAATCAATTCCTCACAATACATTCAATTTGAAAAAATTACAATCAGTTATACTAAGTGTGGTTAATATTGAGTCTTACTACCTTAAAGGTTTTGACAAAAACCACAACAAATAAAGAACGCACAAGAAAACCAGGTCGATTCTCCAAGAACCCACCTTAAGTCTCTTATCCTAGCTGTATCAAGAAAAAATATCACCATATTTGGAATCCACCACCTTAGATCTACCCATAAAAGGAATAAAAATTAGAAACCAAGAGAAGAGGATAAGTATATCCAATTAGATATAATAAACTGATCAAGAACAGGGAAGAACAATCACATACCATAAGAATATGGTTGCGATTCACCAAGGTAAGCCTTCATATTGACTCCAAAACACTTGGGAGAGGTTCTCATAACTTCAATGGAGATTAATCTATAATTAGGTCCATTTAGGGGGGAAAATGAAGGATTTTTGGAAAAAAATTATTGAGATCCTTTTTTAAGGATCTCATTCTGACTCCCCACACAATTAGGCAAACTGTGCACTAACCATATGGTAGCCACTGCCCACATGGCCTCACCTTGCAAGGTCTACCAAACAATGCTTCAACTATGATGGAGATAATAAATCATGAGGACCACTATGCATGGTCTGGATTCATGGTTAGGCAAACCATGTGCCTCTTGTACGACTTCCATTTAGCCCCCAGAACACTTCCAAAGTTCTCCCAACTCTCCCAACCATCACCCTTACACATTATAAACATAAAAATTATACAGTAATGGTTGTGTACCAAAAAATAGGGGTACTATATTCTCTCCAACATTGGTCTTTACTTCCCTTAAAATTAGAAAACATTCACTACCCTGAAATAGTTCTGACCGCTACTCTTTCATTACCTTCTCACATTACCATGTCTCTTCTTGAATATGACCATGCTTCCATAAAACCCATACGAGATCGTTGTTTTTTACAAGAAAGAATATATATTTCCTATCCAAAATTCATACCGAGATATGTATCAAGGAAGAATCTAGCTCTAGGTAAATGTGATCCCATCTGATCACATGGTTAGGATCAGGCTGATACTTTTTCAACTAAGATACATGGAACACACTATGAAACAAACTGAACTGTGGTGGTAATTCCAAATGATATTCCACCTATCCAACCCATTATAATATCTATAGAGGGAAAATTTATCTTGGATATTACTTACCCTACTTCCCTAAACGACTATATACATATCTTGGTGAGATTCTCAAGAACACATGATCACTGATAGAAAAAAATAATGTCCTTCAATGGTGATCTACATAAGATTTATGATGACTCTGCGCCATCTCCATCCTAGTTCATATTAACTAAATCTTTTCCATTGATTCTTGGACAAGGATCCACCAAACTTGTAAAGTATCACCTGTTTCCACCCAATATAGTAGAGAATGAAAGGGATACATAGACAGTGATTCAAATGCATCCATATGTATTTAGGCCTGAAAGTTGTTATTGTATGAGAACTCCACCAAGGGTATATTATCTTCCCATGAGCAACTAAAATCCATTACACAAGACCACAAAATGTCTTCAAATTTTTTTATCATCTGCTTGGATTTTCTATCTATTTGATGATGATACAACGTGATCATATTCAAAAGAGTGACTAGGGGTTTCTATATGGATTTCCAGAAACAAGATGAGAACCTTGGATCTCTGTCTGAGACTATTGACACTGGTATGACATTTATCTTTACCACTTCTTGGATATAGGTTTTTGATAGATCCTCCACTGTATGAGTTTCAAAAATTGGAATGAAATGGGCTGACTTGGTTAGCCAATCCACTATCACCCAAATGGAATACAGTTTCATAACTATTCTTAGAAGACATGTACAAAAATCCACCGCTATCTTCCCCCATTTACACACTGGGATAGGTAATGAATGCAAAATACTCACTGGTCTCTAATTATCTGCCTTAACTTTTTGAAAAGTTATGTACTTAGAAACAAACTCGACCACTTTCCTTTTCATACCTCTCCACCAAAAATGTTCCTTCAATGAATTATAAAACATATGTTTAACTTTTTGTAAAACCCATATATAATGGTGGTAAGCATGAAGGAATTGTTCCTAACAAGCAATTGGTACTTCTATTCGATCAATAAATCAGATAACTAAACTCCCATAAAGATTCCATCCTTCAATGGTCTCCCCACCATTGAGTTTTGAGCTCATAACCAGAAATTCTTCATCATATGATTGTTCCTCTCTGAAAATATTTACCAAATAATGAACATGCGTAGCTGAAAAGAAAATGAAAACATCACCTCGTTCTTCACATTCCACTTTCATGTATACTAGGACTGACATCAAATGCCACTCGTATGAGGATTGTTTTTCCAACTGAGTATAAAAATTTATGATCACTACATCTTCCACTTAATTCCCCTTTATTGGTGTATATATGAAGTCAAAGTCAAACATCTAGAGATATTCCATCCATATCCTTTATCTCAGATGTAAATCTCATTATGAGGAAATGTGTTTCAAGATTCTATAGTCCGTGAACACAGTAAATTTCTCACCAAAGAGACAATGTCTCTATGTTTTCAAAGCATGGATGACTGTAGATAACTCCAAGTCATGTGTTTGGAAATTCTTATCATGTACCCCAACTACCTTCAACCATAAGCAACCACATGGTCTCCTTTCATGAGAACACATCCCAACCCTGATTCCAAAGTATCATAGTACACCACATACCCCTGTCCTAATTCTGGAAAAATCATAATAGGAGCTGATGTAAGATGAAATTTTAGTTCTTGTAAGGACTTATGTAATTATTCTTTCCATTTGATTGGAGAATTATTCCTTTTTGGAGATGTCATTGGTGAAGCTAGTTGTGAGAAATCACATATTAATTGTCTGTAGTAACTAGCTATACTAAGAAAAATTATTATCTTAGAGATATTCTTAGGTGATTTGCATTAGATAACAGCTTTGATCTTTTAAAGATCAATAGAAATGTCTTTTTTAGAAATGACATGGATAAGAAAACATACATACAAAATCCAAAAACAACACTTTGATAAATTTTCATACTAATGGTGATCTATCATGATTTGTAACACTATTTCTAGGTGTTCCCCATGGTCATCCCTTGTATTTGAATTAACTAAGATATCATCCACAAAAACCACAACAAAAGAGTCCAGATATTTCTGAAATATCTAGTTCATAAAATCCATGAAGTCCGATAGTGTATTCGTTAGACCAGAAGGAATGACTGCATATTCATAGTTTCCATATATGCTTTAGAAAGAAGTTGTTGGAAGATATTTTTTTTGAACCCATAATTAGTGATATCCTGATAGAAATTCAATCTTAGAGAACCATTGATTTCCCCTTAATTGATCGAATAGATCATCAAATCATGGAAGTGGTTACTTGTTATTTTTCAAAACATGGTTAAGCTTACTATAATCAACACAAAGCCAAAGAGTTCTATCTTCATTCTTCACAAACAAGACCATTGCTGCCCTCATAGGCGTACTTGTTTGAATGAAACACTTTCTTTCCAACTCATCCAAATTCACTTTCAATTACTATAACTCTTTTGGTTATATCCTATTTGAAGGATGGGAAATATGACTGGTTCCTAGACAGAGATAAATTTTAAACTCCACTTCTCTTAAAGTTGGTAACCCTGATAAGTTTTTGGGAAATACATATAGAAATTGATCCAAAAATACTGGAAAACTAATTTCCTCAATCTCTTCCATTGATTTCAATGTCAACTCCACCAAATGGTTGGAGATAGTTCCCCCCATTGGTGTCAACATGATCTTTGCACATTTCTTTACCATCCTCTATCCTAGGAAGAGATGCTCGATGCTGTCTTCTGTCATGAATCTAACTATTATTTTATAACATTTTATGTGATCCTTGAACATTATCAACAAATCCATACCCAGGATTCCATAATAGACATCTATTTCCAACATCAAGATATCCCATTTTATCTCATCTCTATCAACTTGTATAGCACAGGCTCTACACACAAAGGCTTGACATTCTCTTTCCTAGAGATCAGTTTGTAGTTTTAAAACAGAAGGCATAATTTCCATATTTAAACATTTCCAATCAATATTAAGAGAAGAAATGAAATAATGTGATGCACTAGTATCCAGGAGAACTTGCACACGGGTAGAGTTCAAAGGAATCATACCTCTCACTATGGATGGTCGAGGCTGATCATTGAAAATCATCTTCTCAGCTCTATAAATTTTCTTCACCACTACACTGATCTCCTTGTTTCCTTGCAAATATTTATTTAATTGAGGTGTCATGGTATTTATAGAATCATCATGGATAGATCTACTCTTATGATGGGACTAATTCTATTGTTCTCGGCCGGTCAAAGCATAAAATGCTTGTGACGCCTAAGAAGTGTCTCGAGCACCTGACCATGGAGATCTGCAACAATAGTGATGAAGATTACCCATCTGTTTGCAGTTATGATATGCTAGAGGTTGTGTCATACACTCTCTATTTATGTGGTGAAGATAACCACAATAAAAACAACTTCTTTTCTTTTGGGTCATGGAGGAAGTATCACTGATCCAACTACCAGATTTTGATTTCAACATCCACCTTGGAAATATGTATCCATTTTCTTCTTGCTCCCAGAATTTGAGTTCCCACCATTCCCTATAGGTATCATCATACCTCCTATAATATATCCTGAGATATCATGTTCAGCCGTAGTCTCTCTGTTCACTATCTCTGTATAATCCATAATATAGAGAACCACGATCTTTGATTGAATATCCTACCTTTCCCCTGATTTAATGATGTATTGCTTCAAGGATGTACTTTCTGAAATATCTGGTGAAAAGCGCAGTAAATTCATGAATTTATCCACATTATCTATGATAGAGATATTATACCACTTTAGTATAAAGAAGTCTGTCATTTTATGGATCTTGACCATATGAGTATAGAATTGTTTGTTGAACAATTTTTCAAAGTCCTCCCATGTAAGGCCTTCATCAAATTTAGCCTACACCGCTAAATCCCACCACTAGAATGAAAGATCCCAAAGTATATACATTTCTAGATTGACCTTTAGTTCCACCAGTGTGGTGATTAACTCGAAGATTCAATTAATATTACAAAGACAAATCTCCGCCTTCTTGAGTTTATCATCACCCAGAACTTAGGTGGATTCTGATTCATGAAATGGATGGTATAACACACATGCCTTGGATCATTCCTCCGGTTCCCCATGTCCATAGATTGAAAAGCCTATACAATACTATGAACCAGATCATGGATCACCAGTGGTTCAGGTGCATCCACATTCTCCACAGCTTCTTCAGTTTGGTTTTTACAACACCTATCTGGTTCCATTTTCTAAACAAACAACAAAAGTTTCCAATTTAACTCTCTAGAAACTGATGGATTATCATTTTAAATTCCACCACATAAACTATCACAACATTATTTTCAAAAAAAACTTTTTACATTTCCACCATTTTTGAAAAATATTATTCCTTTTTTGAAAATCAAACCATTTTTAAAATATATCAACCATGATTTTTTAAAGACATTCATTTGAAACTAGTTTCACACATTTTCAAAAATCAACACATTACACGACCTAAATCATTAATTCAAATTATGTATACACTCCTCATGAGAAGTCATTCCTCTAAAATTCATTTCATGATAGTCTCATTAGCTAAACCCATGATAATGAGATTTCAAACAATCTATTAGTTCCTCCAAAACACTTATTTACCAAACTCTCTGTTAACATGATGTTCAACATAAAATGGTTAGATACATATTTTACACTATACATTTCAAGTTCCAACAATACTAATCATGTCTACGATTCGAACCCAAGGAATAGACGAGAAATAATTACAACTCCAGGACCATGAACATTGATAAATACTTGTCAGGAAATGACCAAACAAGTTGATACCACTTGTACAACTAGGCAAGGACAAGACTGATACCTTTTTTAATGGCCTGCATATTCTCATTGTCTTGATAGTACAACTAGTCATTACATGTCCTTAAAAACATCCCCAAGGTGCCTAAGGATAGAAGTAAATGACGAAGGGCTTCAAATAAAAGTGGGGTACGATTTACCCTTTACAAAATAATCCGATAAAACAATAAACCATAACCAAACCATTCAATAAATGATGCATGAACCAAAGAAATACAACTAAACGACTTCATTATCTCAAAACAACACCAAATTGTGAAACAATGGAAGAACAAACCTGTATCAAAGTAAATATTAGATTAACCAATAAAGACTCTCAAGAGACCACAAGACTCCATGCTCCATAAGCACGAAGCTGCACAATCACTAAACAACCCGTGTATCACAAGGTCGTGATAAAAAAGTGGGAAACATTACCTTTTCCCATATCCTGAAGAATATCATATTCAAAAGAACCGAAGTGATAATGAAGGGGTGAGTATAAAACTCAATAGGTTTTCCCCAATAACTTCCCTACTAACATCACTAGGATAGAATGGTTAGCACATTATATAAAACTATTTATATAAAGAAATTGATCAAAACGGTTTATAACCTCATATAAACAGTTTTCAAAAATAATTATAACCAAGTTAAAAAAATTAAATAAAACCAATTTACAGCAAGTTATTTTTACAGAAACATAACTAATCAACTCTTAAAACCAATTTTTACTATCATTTGGCATAACCATTCCATAGTTCACAACACACCCACCCATGCATGCTTCGTTTGATAGTTCCTTACTCATTATTGGTCTCTTGTCCCATTACCTTGTGTCCCACTGACACCCTCCTCCAATCTAGGGTCATGTACCTTATACCCCAATGGTACTCTTCCCTTATTAATGGCCCGTTAGTCATGAACTCACACCAATACCATTTATAAAAAATATTTCCATTACCAAAATAAACTACTTTAATAAAACTGAACTTTTATTGAAAATAAAGGCAGAAACAATTCAAAAGAAACATTACATTTTAGTAAACTATTCCCCTTATATTGAAGACATATAACCCAATCCATGGGACAACAATCCAAAAAAACCACCTTTTTAAAGACCATATTTTAAAACCAAGAACCAAAGCACTCATTCGAAATACCAAATTTTCTAGATTTAACAACCGTCACTCAAGAAGGTTTTCAAAAAGTGTTAAATACAAAATAACAATCAATTAAACAAAGTAAATTTAGTTTGAATGCATTCCAATCAATTCTACTAAGAGGTGTAGAGAGTGAAGCCTCCTACCTCAAAGGTTTTGATGAAAAACACAATGAACAAAGAACTCACAAGAAAACCTAGTCGATTCTCTAATAACCATGCTTATATATAATCACGTAGTAAGATAGAGACAAAATGACATCTTATTTGGCATCAAAAAACCTAGATCTACCCATAATGGACATAGATCTACGAAACTAATAGCAGAGAAGATGTAGATCTAAGAAACTGATCAAGAATAGTGAAGAATGATCACATACCTCAAGAATCTGGGTTCAATTCACCTAGGTAATCCTTTGGATCAACTCCAAAATGCTTGGGATAGGTTCTACTACCTTAAACAGAGAGTAATATCGAATTAGGTCCATTTAGTGGGAAAATGAGAGAGTTATGGAAAAAATGAGTGAGATCCTATTTTTAAGGATCTTATTCTGACTCTGTGATCGGTTTGTTCACATGGTTAGAAAATCCGTGAACTAGCTGTGTGGTAGTCACTTCCCGCATAGCTTCCCCTTGAACGATCTCTGATACTATACTCCAACCATGTTAGAGATACTGCCTCAAGAGGACCACTACACACGATTTACAGTTAGGAAAACCGTACGCCTCTCATGCGAATTATATTTAGTCCAAAAAACACATCCAAAGTTCTACCAACTCTCCAAACCATCACCCTTACACTTTATAACCATAGAAACCATAAAATAAGGGTTACATACCAGAAATAGGGGGTTCTACATGTCTCCCCATCATCAATTCCCAAATCACCCTAGTCTTTGACGTGGGAGGGATCATGAACGTACCCGCTCAGCTGTGATACATGAAATACATTATGCACCCAGTGCATATGTGGGGGAAGATCTAGGTGGTATGTTACCTTGATAACTTTTTGTCATAACCTAAAATGGGTTGATAAATCGTAGAGACAAATTGCTACCCCGACCAAATCTCTGTAATTCCCATTGAGGTGGGACCTAAACAAACACATTGTCTCTATCCTTGAACTCTAAGGGCCTCTATTTACTATCATCATAAAATTTATTCCTACTCTATGTAGTCCTCATCCACTTCTAGATGACCAATACCTTCTTGGTGGTACCTTGTACCAACATTGGACCCATGAGTGCTAACTCCCATGGGTCTGTCCATCATAACAGTGATCTGCATGGTCCCCCATAAAGTACCTCAAAACGTTACATACTAATGGTGGAGTGGTATTTGTTGTCGTACGTGAAATCCACCAGATTTATATAATCATCCCAACGCTGACCGAAGTATAAGATTCAAGCACGAAGTATGTCTTCTAAAACATGGATTCTCCTCTCCCTATAACCATCTGTTTGCGGGTGGAAAGATATTCTCAAGAATAGATGATTCCAGAAGGCCTCCTGCAATCCCTTCTATAACTAGGATGTAAAGCATGTGTTATAATCTGATACTATTTTAGATGAGACTATATGTAGTCGAACTATCTTCTACACATAAATGCATCATATTCTCTCTACGGAACCCTACTCTAGGATAAGTATGAACTGTGCCGACTTGGTGAGTCGTTCAACAATTACCCATATAGTAACATGCCCTCAGGATGTGTTGGGTAAACCCATCATAAATTACATCAAGATACCATCCCAATTCCACTTCGGTACCTAGAGTGGAAGAATCAACACTTTTAGAACCTGATTCTCTGCCTTCACTTATTAACTAGTGAGGCACCATGAAACAAATTCTGCCACTGCCTTCTTTATCCCCGAACACCAGTACGGATGTCCAAGGTCTTAATACATCCTTTTCAATTGTAGATGTACAACCAAAGGGGAGGTGTGAAACTCCCTTATAACTTCCTCATGTGATTCCACTGGTACACTGGTGCAACCTTTGAAAAGGATGACGTGCTCCCCACCTATCAAATATTCACCAGGATCTTGTCTTGAGGATAACTGAGCACGTCGGGCCTCAAAGTCAACATCAACAAGTCATGCGTCCCTAAAAAATTGTAAGGGTGTGGGAGTGAAATCCATCGAATATAGATTAGATTCTCCATCACCATCCATGAAGGATATCTTCAGCAATACTAACTTCTCCAATGCTTCACTCATCTACTATAAACTAGATCTCTTACTGAGTGCATCTGCCACTACATTTCCCTTTCAAGGAGTATAGAATATCTCAAAGTCATTTTCATGGAGGAACTCTAGCCAATGCCGCTACCGCAAGTTCATGTCCTTGTGAGAGAAGATATTCCAGAGGATTTTGTGGTTGGAGTGGACAATATACCACTCTCCCATTAAGTAGTTCTACCACTTCTTCAATGCAAAAAACCACTAAGACTAGATCCAGGACATGGGTTGCATAATTATGCTCATGTTGACTAAAATTCCATGAACCCTAGGTGATCACTTCCTTCTCTTCCCTAATGAAACAACTCAGTCCGGTCCCAGATGCTTCGTAGAATACTACATACCCAATGCCATCCTCTAGCAGTCTCAAGAAGGGGGCACTCATAAGTCTTTTCCTTATCTCTTTGAAACTCTACTCGCACTTCTATGTCCACATGAAGGGCTTTCCCTTATGTTTCGAAGCTGGTAAGGGTTCTTCTACACTAGAAAATTTTGGCACAAACCTCCATTAGTATCCATCCAAACCCAAGAATATACGTACCATAGTCATGCTCCTGGGTGGCTCTCAAGCACACATCACCTCTATTTTTGTCAAATCCCCGGTAACTCCAGCCTCTGAAATGACATGTCCTATAAAGTGGATCTATCATATCTAGAACATACACTTTGAGAGATTCTCATAAATATGGTTCTATCGGAGTGTACCCAGGACTATCAGCATGTCTATCGCGTGCTCCTCCACGAACATCGAGTACACCAGAATGTCATCAATAAAGACCACATTGAACCAATCAATGTATGGTTGGAAGAACCTATTCATGAGTCCCAGGAACATTATTATGGAATCTTTCATTCCAAATTCATCACAACAAACACATTGTGGCTATACCAGCACCTGAAGGATGTATTTGGAACATCCTCATTCTGTACATGAAGCTGATGATAGCCTGACATAAGGTCTATCTTTGAGAACCATATCGCTCCCTCCAGCTAATATAATAGGTCATAAATCATTGGAAGTTGATACTTGTTCTTCATGGTCACATGATTCATGTGTTGGATGTCCACGCACAACCTCAAACTCTTATATATCTTCTTGGAAAACAATACTGGGGCTACCCATGGTGAAACATTGGGCCTCATGAAGACCATTCACTATAGATCCTACAACTATACCCTCAAATCATGAAGCACCAAGGGATCCATCTGTTATGATAGTGTGGGTATTAGTGCTATCTCTGGGTACATATCAATGTAGAATTCAGCCTCCCTACGCTGGGGTAATCCCAGAAGATCCTCTAGAAAGATGTCTTCAAACTTGTCCACCACTATAGGAAAGTGAGGACTCCTCTCGACCACTCCACCGAGGGTGAGGCTAGCCAACCAGTGAGTGATATGCTACAACCTTATATGATAATGTTCTTCCTTTATTTCAAGGGCTCCTTTCTCACCAGTGAATATAAAATAGGTCCCATCTTGATAGACACACCACACTTTGCGCTTAGTACAGTTGATCTGATCATGAATTGTAGATAACTAGGATAAATCCTAGATAATGTAGTAAGGCATCATCACCAATAATAATAGATCCCATCGAAATCTCTTACCTCATAGAGTATTCTCACACTAATGTAAGTAGTGTGTAATCATAAAATCCCTTCCAGTAAGATTTTATAACATTAATAATCGATCTAATTGATTCACCAAAATCTCTGTGCTCCAAACAAGGTTTATGGAATGGAAAGAGTGACTGAATCCTATGTCTATAAGAACTGTAAATATTGTGAAAAAACATAGATCATACATCTATCCATATTTGGGGTGTCATATTCAAAGGCCTCCATCTCCTAAAGCTAGCCTTGTCCTTGCCCACCAGCTCCCGAATCTTGTAGTGGACCACCAGAGGGTGGTGGTGGTAGCCCCTCAATCCTCCATCCATCGCATGTTGCTCTACATGCCCCCTTCCATGTCCACCACCCTGAAGACCACCCTGATCAAACATCTTCCTTGCCTCAGCGGTCCCTCGACCGTTTGTAATTCTTCTTCATGGAGAGTCAGGTAATCATGATACATGTTTCCCTTCCCACCACATGAGTAGCACACCCTGCTCCTCTGATATCTCCCTGTACACTGGGAGCCTTGTACCACTGATCCTACGTCCTGGGGTCATCCCCCCAAATGCCTAACCCTCTTGGGTGCCTGTTTATTCTTCTCACTATCGACTACTGAAGAATCTATCACCTTGTGTCTACTGGTAGCTCCAGATGTAGGCTCTTACTCTTCCAGGATTCTCTCTATGAGTAGATTTATGTCCAGCACCCCAGCCTGAGTAGGGATGCTAAGTGACACCATTGAAACCATGATCTCTTGGTGTAGTCCCTGCTCAAAATCCCAAGCCCTGAAGAATGAGTCTCGCACAAATTCCATGGAGTAACGAGAATGCTTTGTGAATCTCGTTAAGTACTCCACTACTGTCATTCCACCCTGTTGTCGGTGCATTAGCTATTGTATGCATAATGAGGACAATGTCTCTAGAAAGAACACCTCCATGAATAGGATCTTAAATTCTATCTTGTTGAGGATTGCCTCATCGTGTGTCTGGATCATCAAGCTCCACCACCTCCGCACTGAGCCACGAGGAAGGCTCGTGGCTATGATCTTCATATATTAAAGAGGCATCCCCACGAGAAAGAGGACTCACATGACCCCTTATATATAATACTAGGCAACTTGGGGGTTAGTCTAAGCCCTAAAAATGGGAGGTCTCTACATCTAGAACTCATATATGGCATTGAGCCTGCATGTATCCTCTATCAGTAGCATTGGTAACAACAACTGATCAACAGGTGGTGGAAACACTGGTGCACCTCCTAGTGGGGATATCTCTAGTACTAGTCCCTATAATAATGCCTCATCGCTAGGCCTACCATCATAATGTTCACACACCAGAATCCTAGATGGCTTTCTACATGGTGGAATCCTAAAACAGATCATGATGAACCACATTAAATATATTTTACAAGGTGAGCTGACTCTAACTCAAGAAGGACATGAGAACACCCTCAATTCCTATATGATGTATGCAACCAGTGTTTTCATGTACAGAGCCGAAAAATAGGATTCAGGGCCCTGGTGTATGGATATATTGGATTTTGCACCGACACTAGACTCCTTGAGCCAAAAAATTAAACTCAAAACATTTAACAATGTTTCCCCAAAACATAGCCAAAGACTCTCTGTCCTTAAGGTAGAACCGAACTCCATCTGAAACCAATTTTTCATGACCCGTCTCCCAAGGATCATGTCGTGACTACCCCAATACTGCCTCCCAAAGGCCATGGGTTGACGAGTAGTGCTAAAGGCATTATCCTGGAAGTGGGAGGCAATTTTTGAGTACCTTTAAACATGCACACTCACTACCCCATCACACAACGCTAAAAAGTCAATACATGCATGCTAATAAGAGAACCACTAATAGTAAATAGTACAAAGTTGGAAGTAAAGGGGGTGAAAATACAAACCCAAAAAAAGATAAGCTATAAAAAAGGTGTAAAAAATTCAATAGAAACCCATATGTCGAGAACCGTACCTAAAGTGTAGGTGAATAGTTGCTTCCTCGAGCTGTAGGAGTATGCCTCACCTGTCTGTCCTCACTCGGCGCCGCCTGGTCCAGGACCACCAAGGTGTTTGTAAAAACATCGATCATCTGTACAAGACATGATACATGTGGGTAGATCCCTATAATGGGTGAGTAACAAAATACTCATTATGTACCCCAAAAAACAAATAAAATACCACAATGAAAATTACACATGAATTATTAGACAAATCACACAGGTATTACCTAAAGTATAGAAATAATGACTATTAGTTGTAATGATAAACATATGGTACTGATGAGGGACTCATACCTAATGAGTCACTGTGGTCTACTGGGCCAATGAGGTCTACTCGTTATATAGGTCTTTTAGTCCACTAAGGTACAATCATCAATGAGGTCTATTGGGACACTAAGGTCCACTCATCTGTTGGGCCACTAAGGCCCACTCATCACTTTGGTCTGTTGGCCCAATGAGTTTCACTTGTCTACTGGGCCACTAAGGTCCTCTATTCACTTTGGTCTGCTGGTCCACTGAGGATAGCTCATAAATTCATTCTCATCATAGCCAATAGTAGGATTCCTATTTGCAACGTGCTTGATTCATGGAGAATCTACTCTTCAAGCCATCAGTCATATCCCAAATTCCACAAAAACTCACTTGGCATATTTCAAATGGAATGTGTCGTTGCAAGGGTCCTAATTCCATAATCATCTCATTAATCAGTCATACAGTTTTGTAGTTATGTCAATTTTACTAAAAAGTGGCAGGTTGGGTCCGGGTCTAACCCGATCTGACCCGTATTCGACTTAGTCCTGGTCTAGCCTACTAGGATTTGGGTCCGTCCTTCTAGGCTATCTATCTGGCTCAGGTCCATCCCACTGGGCTGTACGTATGGCTCGGGTCCGGCCTGATGGGATGCCCTAGGAGACCCATTTTCTCCAGCCGAGCCCATCGTGAGTGAGCCGGCTTGCTCAACCTAAGAGGCAGCCCTCGCCATGTCTCCATCCACCCCGCGAGTCTCCATGGGTTCTGACTCCACATAGAACAATACAACTCACCGCTTCCAGTCATACTGGAACAATCCAATGCTGGAAACCCTAATCCACCACCCACGCCTGTTTCTGCGGGCCTCATCTACCACTATGGAACACCACTGGCGCCATCTGACTGACAGTTCCTTCTATAGGCCACCAAACCCACTCCAATGGTTCATTTTTTTCTATGAGCGCCGTCGGGATCCTCGGGTTATCATTTTCACTACTACATACTCCAAGTTATCTTACCAACGATCCGGAGGTCCGATCATAGAGAACACAAGAACACTGCCAACAGAGGGATCCTATCCTTTCTTGTGTTGGCCCTATCCCTTGACATTTGAATTAAAAAAAGTTCGGAGGAGATATAAGAATCTAACATAGTTATCTCGAATTCAAACCCTAAGATTAGAAACCCTCCCACATATGTGATCTATCTACCAGTCACCTGTTCATGGGTTGACCCATGTTGTTCTCTCAAATTTGTGAATGGGGAAAAAAGAAATTCACTAAGAATAAAACCCCTACCTCATAGTTAGATCATTAGAAGGAGAAGTTCGCACCACTGTCACTAGTCATTACTTGATCTGTCATTAGTGGAAGTTCTTCAATTTTCACTAAACAACGCTGAAGATATTGGGGTTCATATAAATACTAGATTATGCCAATGATCTTGTATTCAGTTAACCCATTAAATGGATAAAACACGTTTCAACAATTCTATTATGCTGAGTCAAAGCATTGTTAAACTATTTCATTTATGAAACATCGTTTCTATTATTCCTGGGTTGCAATGTCTTTACATTGAAACAAAATTTGAAATTCAAATAAAAGAAACTAAATGTTTATTTTATTTTTACTTCAGAAAATCTTATTTTATTTTTCTTCAAAGGTCCTAAAATAACTTTTTTCCCTCGACCTGTGCTAGCCAAGATTATGTCTTCCCTTAGTTAAATTCGTTGTTACGGACGCAACGATGCCCTAAATGTTTTAATCCGAGCACCCATTTAGAAGTTTCCAAAACTGTGTATGCCTGCTATTTTAAATAAACATAAAAAAGTTCAAACACTTATTCTGGGCTCACCAAGCCTCAGAATCATGTTCCGTATGAGTGCCTGGTCTAGAAATAATCCCTTAAATTTTTTAAAAACATTTATAGGTAATTATCAAGACATTAAAAATTGTGGAATAAGAAGTGAACATAATGAAAAAAAGGTGTTGTTATATATTTATACCTCACTTCTTGGATTATCTCATTTGAAAATGGGAGTTAAAAATTTGAAAGAGGGTTTTTGAAAATAAAAAATCCTCTTTATAGTGAATAATAATGTTTATGAAATTATTGGGTTGATTTTGGTCTAAAATAATTGTCTTGTGGTGTGAGGGGAAGTGTGGAGATGTGAGAACCTTCTATAATTTAAAAGTGGTGATATTTTTTAGATACTCAATAGTATTAAATAATGGGAAGTTACTCTCAAGTTAAGTGGCTGAAAAATTGAGAAAAAATTGATTTACGAAGAGATAAGGTATATCAAAAACATAGATATTAAATTATAAATTAGTTTTTAACATGTTAGTCCCTTTTCCTCATAGGTTACTCATTTTTATGTTTTGGTTATCAATATGGTAACTATTGTTTACCTATGTAATTTATCTATTTTGAAAAAATAAAATGGAACATTTTAAAGAATTTGCATATAATGATTCAAAATATGAAACCTATATTATTTATTCAATTTCTAAAACTTATAAAAAATAATTTTTAAATGAAAAATGTATAATTTATTAAAAATAGTTTTTTAGAAAAATATAAATTAACCTCTAAAATTTTAGACATGGTGTTTGTAAATTAGATCCAACATATTTAAAATTTTAAACTCACTTATAAAATAAATATTTGGTCATAAAAATGATTTAATAAATTTAAAACTCATTATTAGATACTAATAATTTCATGAAATTAAAGTTATTTATGAAAATTTTATTTTAAATAAAAAGATAATTATAATGAATAACTATTTTTATAGGAATATAAATTTCTTAGAATGGTAACCATATTTATGAATATTTCCTATTATTTAGTAATTAATTTATTATAAAACAATTATCTGTATTAATTAATTTATATTGTCATTAATCACAAGTTTTATGAAATAGAAACACATATCAGATAAAATGGTTGTATTTTGAAAAATACATTTCTATGAAAAATTGATCATAATATTAATTTTAGTTATAAAAATTTATTTTAATTTATATTAAAAGTATTTATTATGCTATTTATATTAATATATTATAATGTAGTTACACCTAATCATTCTCACTAATTAAATGGTCTAAATATATCATAGTTTCATTTTAGTTTATTTTTTTGGGCGGAGAAAGCTATAAAACACACCAAATTATATAAATGTAATCATATATTAAAATAGTAATGAGTTACAATGGTACTGTATTTACCTAACGATATCATTTTTTATTAGAAGTGGAAGCTATTGAATAACTCAAGGAACTGATTTTAGAGGTGTGTTTCCAACCATACTTCCATTATAAAGTGTCAATGTTTTACATTGAGAATTACATAGAAAAGTTATACAAGGATATGATTGAGGAAAAATAAATTGTAGGAAAAATTAGTGGAGGTAACAACTTTTTCAACCTAGATATAGGTAGGTAATCTAGTGTAGGGAATATTCACATTAAGGAGAACCAAATCCTGGGTGGTGGAGCAATAGAGAACCAATCCATTGGATCAATTTCTTTTCCCCCCATCACTGTAATCAATTGAGATGTTTTTAATGTGGTTATTTGGAAGAAATTAAGATGGAATGTAAGGAACCACCTCATGAGTGTTTTAAATGTATCTAGATATGAAACCTCCTGAGATTTTGTATAAATCCAAAAAATAAAGTAATGAGAATTGTTCTAATAGATCTCAATATTCTCATGATCATATTGGATGACCCAATTAGATATGCCCTCTCCCATAGAATCAAGGGAGTTAGAGTGGTTCCATAAATTCTAGACACCTTAGTAAGCATCACCTATACATGGGGGTAAAAATAAATCTAGGGGAGTGGATCAATAATTTTTAGATGAAAAATGGTGAATTAGGTTTGTTGATATTCTAAGATACTATTTTATATATCTTATACTTTTACATTTTTTACTTTTAAACATGTGTTTCCCATATTTTCTTTCTTTTTATGTGGTAAAACAACTGGTATTACTAGTTGAAAGGATGCAACATGTTAGAAGCATCAAGACACATATTAGACAAAGGGACATTTGGGGATTTAATTTCTCAAAATGTTACATCACCATTGAATTGGTCCATTTTTGGAAGGGGTTCCATTAATTAGACATGTATATCTTTGATTTATTATTTTGAATAATTTGTTTAGTATAATTGAAGGTTCGTATTGACTATTACACTCAACGAGTGAATTTCATGTCTCTCAAAGGAGTTATAAGATTATTCAAACAAAAAATGGACATTAATACAGGAAAATTAAAACCATTTGTGATTGAATTTGGTACTATCTTGTATTAATTATCAGTAATCACATTGGGGTCCATCAATGAAACTAAATGTAGATTTCATCCAATAATAGTAGACCGATACCCTAAAATATTCCATGAAAATTTATTCATACTACTATTATATAGAGAGGTAAAATATAATATCAACCTAGAAAAGGAATAATTCTTATTTCAATTCCTTTATATATAATATAACCAAATGAATTATGAGGGATGGAGGCCCTTTTGGAAGAATTAGAAAGCAATGGTATTATATGACCAAGAATTTCACCTTAGGCCAACTTAGTTCCTTTTGTTAAAACAACATATGGTAATCATTGACTTTGTGTCAATTATCATAAGCTAAATCAAGTTACAGTTAAGAATTTATATCATATTCTAAAAATTGATGATTTTTTTGATAATTTTATGGGAGTTCATTGGTTCTATATTTTTCCTCATTATGTGTACCACTGAATCCGAGTCAAGAAAGAATACATTCATAAATTTTTTTTTATAATTCACTTAAACTTTTTGAATACTTTTTCATGCCCTTTGTTCTCACTAATCCACCAAAATGTTTCATGGAATTGATGAATTTTATATTTCACACATACCAAGATTCCATTTTTGTGGTCTTTATTAATGTAATATTAGCATATTATCACATTAAATATGAACATACAAGGAACTTTAAGGTTTTATGGACAATAATATGATAATAATTTTCTTAAGAAAAAGTGTAACTTTTGGATATAATAAGTCTACATCCTTGGGCATACCAATTCGAAAAAAGAAAAATCTGTTGACCTTGAAAAAATTGAAGCTGTTATTTCTTGGTATCCACTTAAGAATTCTTTTGAGATATGAATCTTCATGTGATTATAAGGGTATTACTATCTATTTATTATTTAATCCTCACATATCTATTCTCCCATGATAGCAATTACATGGAAGTGTATTTCATTCTACAAGAGTAGTGATTTTTACATATATTTTATCCAACATATGGCTCAAATCACTTCTTCAACCATCCATATATTTCTAGATCTAGGTGAGTGTAACATTGTCTTTTGTAATTTGTCTACATATATATTGGGTTGTATTATCATACACGGAGATCATTTTATAGATTATAGTTCATAAAAATAATGGATATATGAACTGAACTATCCAAAAAAAGATCTAATTATTTTTAGCATGGTCTATGGCTGATAAAAATGGTGTTACTATATCTTCAATTAAAAGTAAATTATTTCAATGAATACAAAAATCATAATGAATATATTCTTTCAATGAGACATGAACTTGAGATAATGATGTTGGATAGAATATCTCTATATGTTCAACTTTGAAATAAAGTATACACTTTGGAAAGAGAATTTAGTGTCTGATAAATTATTCCATAAGTCATTTAAAAAAATTGTTAAAGAATATTGAGACTAATGATAACTAATGGTAATAATAGTTTAAATGAACATATATTGTGATGTGTAGAGTAATATTTAGGTTTTCTTAGCCATCCCTATTATTTTGGACTTGGTAGAACAAGTCTGGGAGGAAAAATAGTAAGAACCTAATTTTAAAATAGTTAGTTCAAACATAAATGGGGGGGGGGATACCATTGATGGATAAGCATAAAATGAAAATTTAGTATCCCACTTTTGAGATCAAATTGTAGTCCCTGCATGTTTAAAAAAATAACCACTTTATTTTTTTACCATTTAATATGGTCTATCCACCAAGGTATATAAAATATTTAAAAGGAAATTAAAGACTATTTCTAGTTTCCAGTAATGATAAGAAATGTCACCAAATATGTTATGATATGTCTCACCTTTTAAGATGTGAATTCTAAACATTATTAACTACCAAAAATGTTATAATATTTCCACTCACCAATATGGAAGTGATATAAAATTTCTATTGGCATTTTCACTAATTTATCAAGAACACATTAATATAATGATACAATTTGGGTGATTTTAGATTGAATTGGAATGTTATGATACTTCATTAAATTTTAGTTGATGGATTTGATAGATAAATTGAAAAATATCTATCTTTAGGATGTGGTAAATTGCATGGGGTAACCTTTTTTATTCACTATAATTAAGACCCCAGATTTACCTAAAAATTTTAATAGTCCTTGTGTTTGGAACTTGGACTCATATTTACCATAAGACTAAAATATCATCCCCAAAAGGATTACCAATCATTGTGTATGATTTAGATGTTACAGGATATTATTAGAGCCTATATAATCGATTTTGGTGGTTCATATGAAGGACATTTTCACTTCGTTGAGTTTTACTTTTTCTATATCTATTAATATATAATACATATGTCTACATATGAAAATTTATATGGTCATCCATGTTAATATAAACTTTATTGTGTAGATATTGGAGAAACTATAGTGATTGGACCAAACATATTACGTAAACCCGTTAATAAAATAAAGATGATTAGGGAAAATATAGAAATATTCCAGATATATAACAAAACTTACTCCAATAATTACTATAAAAATCCTTATTTTGAAGTGGGTGATCATGTATTATTACAAGTTTCTCCAAGTTTAGGTCCTCATTCTTTGTGTATGTAATGGAAGTTGGCTCCTCTATATAGTAAACCTTTTTAAATTATAGAACATATTGGAGGAAAAGATTATCAATTTGTGCTACTACCAAGATTTAGTTCTATTCGTAGTGGTTTCCACATATCATAATTAAAGAAGTACCGACCCATTCTTAACCATGTAATCAGTTGAGTCCATGATACTCCTGAACTAGATTTAAACTTGGTTCACATGCTAAGTCATATTCTATATATACATGGTTGTATATTTCAAGGAATAAACATATTACTAGAATGGTTAATTTGGAAATATTCTCATGTTTATAAAGGGAATATAGACTGATAATATTTTATCCTAGACTAATGTACAAATATTTGATATGGTTCTAGAAAAATCTATCTTTCTGTAAAAAAAAATTCAAAAGGTGGGAAGAATTTAACATAAGAGATTTGAGGTATTTCACTATTTCATATTCAAAATTTAATTCAAGAAATAGTTTAATTTGGTTTTCATAATTTATAAATTTTTCTAAGGTGTTCTGGGAGGGTTTTTAGAGATGACACGGTATGTTTATAGTTGGATAATCTATGTTTATTAATTTTATGAGATTTTTTTGGGCTGTTCAGCTAAGTGCACGATTGGAGCACAATTTTCCAAACCTTGTGATCTAATTATGCAACATAATTAATTAAGTCACAAAATTAGTTTTAAAACTCAATGGGTCCCCTAAAACCCAAATTTTATATCCTATATTAATGTATTATAACTTTTAAGGTTCTAGTAGGATTGTTTAACAATTTCCTTCCTTTTGATGGCTAATTCCATTTAATCATACTGCATTAAACATAGATAATTAATGGTAAGAGTTCAGTGTCACTCTTTTAGTCTTAATATCCATATTCTCTGTTGAAAAATACATACCCTAGAGTTTCTATTCCCAGATATATGGGTTATAATGGGGTTTAATTTGTTTTTTATGATTCATTTAAGGGAAATTCAGTAGGGTCTAGATTGGAGAGAGAGTGATATAATTCCTTGGAACATATAAATTGGAGGTAAGTATCCTATCTATAACTATTATTTTTTTCATGAACCAGAAGGATAAGTCTCATAACAATTAAATACTTGGTAATGGATGAAATATCCTTGGTATCCTTATTTTGGAAAATATTCATTTTTTTGAAAATAAAGGATGAGGGTAATAAAACACCATGTTTTATAAAATTCATAAATTCTACTTTTATTTTCAATGTATATTTTGGGTGTGATAAACTGGCATGGAAATATATTTGTATACAAATAATTCATATTAGGGCCTTGTTGGTTATGAATTGACTTCTATGTTAGAGTTAGGGAACATAGTATTATACCACAAAGTGAAAACTTAGGAGTGAAGGGAAAGGTTACACTCAAGAGTTTCTACTATTCATTAAACATACTAGAAAGGTAATACGTTAGTAAGAAAACATCATAGGTGTATTCCTTCATGAAATGTGTTTCCTTTATGGTGTGAGATAATTTTACATCTTCCACATGGAATATTATTTCTACCCCTGTTATACTCACTTGGTGATTTATTTAATAATTGATATGTGATAACTTATTCTTGTTTTTTTTATTTTTGTGTGAAGTATTGGGAATTTACTAGTAGGTTGTATACTCAACCCCTGTATGTGTACATTAATGGATATGAAAAATGTAATTTACAATGATACAGTTAAGGGTATTACATCTTAATTTTCTAGTGGACCATTATGATACTTAATTTGTTTTATGGGGTTATAGATCCTGTAGATAGTTTTTGGTAGAGTTGTTCATGGTTCACAATTGGTGCATTTTGGACACCATGTCCCTTATGGTCTAATGAAATTATGGTGTGTGTTTTAATTTAGTGAATCTAATTTTGGTTTTACTATGTCATATGGGTTTGGTGGATTTTATTTCATGAATTATGTTTATTTTATACTATAGTTTTTCTTTTGTTTTGTATGTTAGCTAAAATCATCCCCCATGATTTTGTAATTCCCTTGGTATATTTTGCAGTATTTGGTGTTTGGGGAATGACTCCTAGGTCTAGTGAAAATATGTTCCTTAAAAATATAATAGTTTCATGTATGGGTATTAAAAATATCAAGTTTTTCATGAGAGGTGCAATAAATCAATTCAAAATTCAAGGTATTATCTAAATATCACACAAATATAAGAAGGAATATTAAAAAATATGAAGCATTAACTATGTATTCTTTATGAGTTGAGGGATCAGGTTAAAAATAGATTACAAAAAATTTAAAAGCATAAAAATAAAATGTTACCAATATTCCAAAGATTGAAAATAAATATATAAAAGATATAATGGTAATTTTTATTGATTTGGAGATAAAAAAAGTGTTTCATGGTTTAGAAAAAATTCACGACCTTGTTTCTATCGGTAAGGGGAGAAATTCCACCATATTTTACACCATATCTGTTTTATTTGTTTGATAACCATAAAAGGAATTTATGTTGTAGATGGTTCTCAAAAAGAGAATTTCTTATGAGAAGTAACCAAGAATTACAATTCCATATATTAATCCATCGATATATTGTTTATTACCTCGAGTGTGTGTCATGTAAACATATAATGGAATTTTTGGGGATGAATTGATTAATAATGAATTAATTATACTCTCTCCAAAATATAATATTTACTTTTTATCAATAAGGGTGAGAGAAGAAAATGAAATAATAGGGGAGAAAATAATATTCTAGTTAGAGGAAATATAAAATGACATATAATTTTCTAGGTAGTACTTTCAAAAAATAAAAAGTGGGGGGGTTTTCTAACCCACTTTGTTTTTGGGTTGAATTTTTGTCAATAAATATCAAGGAAATAAATACATGATTTATGAGGAAAATATTTTAATGATGAATGTCTTGTATGGTTTCAGAAATTTATAAACAATATTTATGATTTTTTTGGAAAATATGAAAGGAAGTTGGATGTTTCCAAGATTATAAAGAACAATATGGTTTTCCTAATAAAGGTGTTATGATGTGTAATGAATTTAGAAAATTGCTTAATGATTTACGATTTAACTTGTAACTTTTAAGTGATGGAATATCACACAAACAAATTGATTTTAAGAAATCGATGTATAATGGAAGTAGTGCTAGGATATTTAAGGAGATCAAGTCAAATGATGGAAAATATGATTTTAGGTGTGACTTTTCAAATATATTATTCATGTTGAAAATAATTATAAATATTCTAAATATAGATATGAAGAATCCATTATAGTATATTTGATGTGTAAAATAGATCTAATCACATTGAGTATATATAACAAAAATTATATTGATGTTTCTTCTATTGAAGATCTATTGATGGTTCATAGTTATGATAAAAATGGAGAGTTGGAAGTTGTTCCACTGCATTGAATAATTTTGTTGATTTTTTATGACAATATAAAAAAAGTGACAAGTGTTGATGGATAGAGAAACATCGTTCACATCATATTTCAATGATATTTAAGTCTATGACAGACAAAGGGATTATATATCCACTTTAAATTGATTATGGAAATATTTTTAATTTGAATTAATAATCCAAATAAGGTTGATTATTGAAGCTATTTTTATTATGTTTTCCAAACATATTTAGATTTGTTTTTAGATAATTTAGGATGTGTTAAGTTACTTGGAATGCCTCGAGTTTAGTGGTAGATTTTTTGAAATGTCTTCACTATATTATGAAAATTTAATACACACCATATAACACTTATAAATCGTATGAATTTTTCATATAACATGAGTTCATATAGATTTCCCCACATCAAGAATCAAAATAAGACTCCAACATCATACTTCCTGGTAAACAATTATGAGATCGCATGACTTTTTGGGAGTGTATGATTTTAGAATAAAACATCTTGGGTGAGCATCAGGATTTGAGAAAAACATTTTGTATCTCATATGAATTTAGGGTAAGATTTCCTAATTGAGTGTCAGACGTTGAGTATATAACATTTTAGTACATATGAAATTGGAATACAACTTTGACGGACTATGTCATACTTTTATGACCACATGAATTTGAGTATCATTTAAATTTGATCCATCTGGTATATATATTTGAGATTTCATATAACATTAATATCCTATGGAATTTTAGAAATATAAAATTTTAATACTCTAAACAAAATCAAATTATTTTTTTGATATGTTCTTCATGATTTAATTATCAAGACCATTCCCAGTGATCATGGTAAAATTATAGAAAGAATAATATCAAAGTAGTGGAAGTAGCGAGTGATGAGATGTTACCATTACTAAAAATATTATTTTACACATCATAATGAATTAATTAAACATCATGGAATGATATAAAAAAGTAGACAAGATCTATCATGGCCCATTTTAAATTTTTGTTCTTCAATAATGATAAAAGAAATAGTGTGTTATATAGAAGATTAAATATATTGAGAGTTTTGAATTAGTGATATTTAAAGAAACAATTAATGGCCAAGACTTATATATTTTAGTGGAAAAACTTATAGGGGTAAATTCAATGTATAATGATATATATATATATATATATGAATATTTTAGGTGGAAGAGGTGTGAGTGAGGGAGTTTTCATACAGATCCCAATTACAGAACCATTGTATTGGAGGAAGAGAAGGAGGACCTGACTCTATGTGTACAAATATATTCTATAATGTTGAAGGTGTAATGTGATGTGATCTAGAGTTTCACACATGATATTACAACCATGAACTGAAGAAGATATATTTTTGTACTGAAGTATAAGGATATTCATTATGCACTGAATATGAAATTGATGTAGTGACTTTGGATGGGCTACCAATGATGAAAAACAAACTGAGCTGGTGTGATATATTGCCTACAATATTCTATTTTAGAAGTTTAATGACTATTGAGGAATCCTACCTGACATATTAATGTAAGGAATAATCTAAATTGAAATAGTACTTTGGGGCATTGGTCCAACAAAAGTCATCTTACATCAAAGAAGTGAATGTCCATTCTCTTGTATAAAAGGATAACAATCCATTATTTTTTTAACTAGTTAGTTACAGGATACAAAAATTGGATGACATACCCTTTTTTCTTTATTATATAATAATAAGGAAGGTGGACATGTATCATAATAGACCTGCTTCAACAGGGATGTTGTAAATCCTGATATTTTATGATGTATTTTAATTTAAATAAATTTAAAGTGTCTGATAGCTTTATTTACATGAAACACAGAAATTATGTGAATAAATTTTATACATTATAAAATAGATCACAATCAATGGTATTAAATTTGTATATAATTATTGATAATATTTTATAATTCACTTTTGGAATAATATTAAACCTAAATAAATGTTTGGAAAATTTTTATTTTTGATAATTTCTTAATCATAGTTTTTTTCATCAAAGGGTATTTTATTTTATTTTTAAATTAATTTAGAATATTTAAATTATAAAATATATTGTTAACAAATTATTTATTTATCCTTACCTAGATATAATGAAAAATAAAAATATTTAAATAAAAAAAGAGATGTTAATCAGCAAAATAATTTTTTCATATATAATATGATCTTATATTTATAAATGAAAATAATTATTATTTATAAATAATTTTAATAAAATTTAAAGATAATATATTCAATAAAATGTTTTATCATTCATCTACTGGTTTTTACTAGGCTTGTAATAATAATAAATATTATTTTTTCTTAAGTTATATTTTACTAAAAAAAGGTTTTCATTACATTTTGTGTCCTAATTTTAAAAATAATTTATACCATTTATATGAATTGAATGTGATAAAATGATTTAAATATTTGGAATCACCATGTAAATTTGTTTAATGATGTTACTTTTATTTTTGGTCATAATATACTGTAAAAATAAAAAATAATTTGATACCATGCTTAGGGTAAAAATGGACTTACCGTGGGGCGAGTTAAACTAAGAGAGAAGGATAAAAATTCCATATAACTTTTTTAAACCCAATTAGTTGAATATTTTTCTACCATATATTATCATAACATTGAAGTTTTTTCTTTTTAATTCCACTTTTTCATGAATGTGACTTTATATTATTTGATACTTTTAAGTAATTTTAGGTGTGTCCCTCCCATCACTTATTAAAGGTCGCATATTACCCTCCCTTATTAAAAAATATTTTCACTATAGACCATCCAATCCATCCAAAAAAAATTATAACTTAATTCTATTCGATTCTGAGGATATTTTATTACCACAATACCATATATGATGGTATAAGGTATAAATCTTCCGAGATATGTCAAATAAGTAGTAATCATCTTACACTACTCATTCAATGTTTATTTCTTCTCCAAATTCCACTATATATTTTGTATCTATCATAAAATAAATAATTTAGTATCATAAATATAATGAGATGTTATTATTATTATTTGAAAACCATTTTTTGTCAATTTTCTCATCCAATGGGGAATGAAAGCATCACATGTCCATACAAACAGACTATAGTCTATATGAAGTGATTTATTTCATTTTCCAAGATCAGCTTCATGGTTGGATATTATGATATATTTAATGTTTACATATTAAATTTATGAAATAACAATTATTTTAAAAGTATAATATATTATCTACCTTATTAACTTCCCAACTGTTTGAAAATTATAACATTACTCATGATTATGTGTGAACTACTACCTTCATAAAGCGGCGTGATTAAATTTTCATTTCTGCTTTATATGACGGGTAATATGGATTGATTTAATGAATATAAATGTTATTTATTATAAAATAATAAATTATGGAAGGTGAATTATTATTTAGCTGTCATTTTTTACTTCAATCAAAAATCGGAAACAACACACATGTGTATGTATAGACTGTCATCTCCATGAAGCGATGTAATTCATTTTTCACCACCACTTTCAAATAATAGTTATAAATGTGCATAAAATGAATAAACATGATATTCCTAATTTTTTTACCTAAAATATATGATGAAAACCCAAACAAGGTGTAAGATCTATAGCTGTCGAACAAAAACATTCATGGAAAATAGACCACTTTTCACATGAATAATGATGTTGATAAAAAATTATAAAAAAAGGATAAATAGAAATTTGAATGGAATTAAATATATAACTATTTATGTATATATTTATGTTATATATGCATAAAAATCTATATTTTTTACAAATGTGGTTATAATGCATATAAATAAGTATGATACTTGAGGTAATAAATTTATGTTACAATATCAATTAATTTTGGAATTACCTATGTTAAATTTTTATTGTGGGAAATTATATGAAAACTATACATTAAACCATATATATTATATTATCCAATATTTATTTAATGGTTTTCCTTATTTTACATTAATTCAACTATCTTTGGTATATAAAATTAATTATAATTTTTTAAGAAAATTCATTTATTTCTTTAGCGAAAAATATTTTTCTTATATTACCATATTTCATTAAAATATTTTGAATAATTTTTTTACCACTATTAATTGTTTTATTAAATTATATTGTACCCATTTATTACATTCTATTAAAAAAATAAAAATGAATATTCTTTTTGTTTTTTGAATGAGTTAATTTTACCAAAGGTGTTAACATAATATATTTTTTAATTTTTAACCTATGAATAGATTTTACCACTATAATAATAATTATTTTATTTGAATATTCCATAAAACCTTTCCACAACTATTTTAAATAAAAATACTTTTCTCAATAATATATAATATCTTGTAATTTCAAATAATCCAATGGAAAATTATATTTCCCCTATATGTAAAGAAATGTAAAAATGTTTTTCTAATTGTATTTTAAATCTATGTTAATAGAATTTGATGATTTATATACTTTACTAGGTATATGATATAATAAAATCATTAGTTTTCTTTCTCTATATTACTTATGATTATGTAATTGTGAAATGTATATGAAGCCTTTTTTCTTTTCCATGTGTTTTTTTTGATGAATTGATGAATGTTTTTTTGATAATTTTCCACTCAAATATATAGTTTCAGTTATGTGACAAGTGTGTCCGTTAAATCCCTATAGTGCATTGGGTAATGTGACCTAGATATCTCATGAGTTTATGATTATAAGAATGGAAATTATTTGAAATAATTATTTTTATATTTTAATGTGTGAGTATTATTTTTTCTAGATATTCTCACCAGATTAATCATAGACATGATTACAAACACCTATGCCCACACAATTATGATTTCCTTTGACTATGATGCCACATGGATATATTATTAATATGGAATGATGATTTCTTCATTGACACTATTATTAATCTTTCTTTTTGATATGAATTTTTTTTGAGTTTAAAGTATAATAATTTCTAGGTGTGAATATTTTATAATGATAATATTTACTTGATTATGTTATCATACCCATATGTTTATCTTATGCTCACCTAAGATTGATATGTTGAGTCAAAAGTTCTCCTTTGACTTCTATATCATGTTTTAGAAATCACAAATGTCTTTTTATCTTGCTAATCGTACTGACTCTGTCAATCGTATTATACTGACTCTGTCAATCTTATCGTACTAACTACTTCAATTGTATCGTAATGACTTTGCCTCGTACTAACTCTATTAAATCATACTCACTTTTGTGTATCTTACTTTGTATCATATCAATACATTACATTTAAAAATACTTATAATACTCAAACTTTCATTACTTTCTTATTTTGGTACTTAGTAAAAAAAATGTTTCATACTAATCATACTCTTGTTTATAATCTTCATATGTCTTTTGTTTTAACCAATAATATGTCGTTGAGTTAGTTACAAACTAATAAAAATGATGTTGTCCTTTCTGTTTCAATGTGACCGATATAATGCCAGGTGTCAAAGTCCCTCCGAGTTTTTCGGAGAAACATGACCGTTGGAGGAAATGTAATCGTTGGAACCTAAGGCCTATAAATATGAGGTCATTTGAAGTTTAGAAGAACAACTGTGATACTTTTCTACTATCAAGTTATAGAGAGAGACGCTGTGACTTCTCTCCTGCTTTGTGCTTTGTGCGGCCGATCTTCATATCGAGGGCTTTCAAGTGATTGAATAACATAGGTGCCGATTACCTACCAAATCTAGGGCTGCTGGGGATAGGCATACAGACGTTCCGATCATCGTATCGAGGGCTTCCGGGGATAGGCAGATAGACGAACCGATCATCGTATCGAGGGCTACCGGGGATAGGCAGACAGACGAACTGATCATCGTATTGAGGGCTGCCAGGGATAGGCAGACAGACGAACCGATCATCGTATCGAGGGCTTACCAAGGTGGTGGTAAGACAGACATCTTATCCTAGGTGAAAGTATAACCCTTCTATTTGGGTCAAAAGAATTGTAATACTTTTACATTTCCACTGCTGTTTGTATTAGAATGGAATTTTTATTGTTTCCTTTCTTCATTACACTTTCAATTGTAATTGTTCCAATTACAATTATTCTATTACAATTTGTATTAATATATTCTATACGCTTTATGGTAGAATACTTCACACTTGTATTACTCTGATTATTTTATTCATCTTGAATACAATTACTTTAAATTTCTAATTGTATTACGTTACATCATATCTTTATATTCAATACAATTGTGGTTGTTTGAATTGTATTAGTTTAAGATATTTTAAACTAATCTCTTAAGTGTTTAAACACAAAGTTTTTAAACCTACAATTCACCCCCCTCTTGTATTGTTCCATCTAATATACATATACATCTACATATTCAATCGAACAATTGGTATCAGAGGATGTTTCAACTGATTTATACTACTAGTTCTTTTTCATGTTTTATTACTGTCTCAACTACTTACTACACTAACGCATGGAGTGGAAAAGATTTTGTTTCATTAGATGGAAGGAATGAATATTGGGTCAATTGACAACCTAAATCATTCGAGACCACCTATCTTTGATGGGAATGATTATGAGTACTGGAAAGATCGAATGAAGATGTTTTTTTATCAATACTGGTGTAGACAATATTATTATGCTTACTGGAGGTTACAAAATTCCTGATAAAGAAGTAAGTACTTTCACTAACCAAGAGAAGCAAGAATATCAATTGAATTACAAGGTACACAATAATTTATTATGATCTATGACCAGGAATATATACAGCTAGACATCTTCTTGTGAAGTAGCCAACTGTATTTGGAAGAAATTAGAAGTCACACATTTTGGTACATCCAAGGTTATAGAAACAAGAAGAGAAATGCTATGACCAGAGTATCATGAATTTATTTTTCCATATGGAGAGCCAGTATGTAAAGTGAAACAAAGATTTATGAAAATTGTCAACAAATTACAATCTATTGGAGAAAAAGGTCTTGATGATGAAGCTCTTGTAGACAATATTATTGATATAATTCTAAATGAATGGGAGTCAAAAAGGACATCTATTGATAAAAACAGAAAAGTTTTCCAGATGACTCTTGATGAACTATTTGGAACTCTTCTATAGCACGAGATAAGAATAAAGAGATATTTTGATTTCAATAAGAAGAAAAATGTGAATGGAAGTGTATATTTTACATCTAAATCCAAAACACCTGAAAGGATAACAAGATCCAAAGCTATGAATGTTGTTGTGTCTGATTCAGGTGATAATAATCACTTTGATAATGAGTTAGCAAATCTTTCTCGAAGGATGAACAAAATTGTGGGAAAGAAAGACTTCCAATACAGATTCAAAAAGAAATATAGTAAGGATAAGAATGATTCAGAGGTAACTTGTTATGAATGTAAGAAAATGGGACATATAAGGCATGATTTTCCTTTACTGAAGAGAAAATACAGAAAGGAAAAACATTCTGAAATAAATAAGAAAAATTATTATAAGACAAAGAAAGCCTTGAAGGAAAATGATACTTGGAGTGCAAGTGGTAGTGATTCTTCAGACAATTCTTTAGAATATTAGTCCTCAGGATAGAGAAATATTGGACTTATAGCCAGATTAAATATTGAAGATCATTGTCTTATGGCTAAGGTACATAATGCTGAAGCTATTACAAATGCTCTTTAAATGAAAATTATATTGATAATAAATATTATGAATCTTCAAATGATGATTCTTCGTCATCAGCAGATGATACTTTACCCTCTTTTGAATAAGTATCTAGGTTTCATAAGTTACTTGAGATTGAAAATTCTAAACTTAAGAAAAATCTTGGAAAAAAAAATTCTAGAATTACAATTTTGACTAAAGAAGTATCAGATATTTCTAATGATCTTGATATGAAAAATTATGATTTAGAAAGTATTTTAAAAAACCTTGAGAAAGTCAAATTTGATAAGGTTAAAGTTTCTAAGGATCTTGAAAACGTAATTTCTATGAAATTTTTTTCGAACCTAACCCTAGTTCAAAATCAAATGTTTTTTAGGATAAAAATTTAGTTTTAAAACTAAAGTCAGAAATTTTTTCTTTGAAAAAATGTTTGTCAAACATTACTTATGGCAAGGAGAACTTTGACATGATGTATTCTCAAATTAGACCTTTGAGGAATCATTCTGGACTTGGTTATACTTATTCCAAACCGGTTTTAAGTAATAACTATTTTGTTCCACAAAAAATACCTTTTTATTCAAAGTGTCAATGTGGTGGACACTCGAAAAGAGAGTGTTCTCTTAATAAGACTCAGTCTTTAGGATTTCATGAACCTCATTTTTCAAAACAAATGTGGATTCCTAAAATTCTCTTATCTAACCCTTCTGAATCCAAACAATTTTGGATTCGGAAAAACTAATTGTTTCTTTTTCAGGAAAATGAGAAGTGTACCAACAAGAATATTTGGTACATGGATAGTGGTTGTTCTTGACACATGAACGGAAACAAAGATCTATTTGAAAAGATTATCAAAACAAAAGAAGGAAAGGTTACCTTTAGAGATAATTCTCAAGGAAAGATTGTTGGTATAGGTAATATTGTTTTTCTTGGAAAAGTTCTTATCTCAAATGTTTTGTTTGTTAATGGTATTAAGCACAATATCATCAGAATAATTCAATTATGTGATGAAGATTACCCTGTGAATTTTAGAAATGATTAGTGTCTAGTTCACAATTCCAAGGATAAGTTTATTCTATCTTCCCATAGGCAAGATAATGTATACACTATTAACATAGAAGACCTTAAAAGCCAAAATTTACCCTGCCTAAGTGCAATAGAATACCATTCATGGCTACGGCATAGAAGACTAAGACACTGAAATCTAAGAATCCTTTGTAAACTCTCAAAGAAAATACTTGTAAAAGGACTACCAGATCTTAGATATGATTCTTCAAAAGTCTGTGATCCTTGTCAATTTGGAAAGAAACATGAAACTAGATTTAAATCATTTAATGAAGTCTCAACTTATAATGCATTACAACTAGTGCACATGGATCTTTTTGGTCCTTCACAAACAGGAAGCATTGGAGGAAAATACTATGTATTAGTTTGAGTTGGTGACTTTACTAGATTCACATGGGTATATTTTCTAACAAATAAACCTGAAGCCTTTTCCTATTTCAAAACTTTTAGAGCCCAAGTTAAAAACGAGAAAAACCTACCATTGATAAATATTCATAGTAATCATGGTGGTGAATTTCAAAATACTAAATTTGAAACTTTTTGTAGTAAGAAAGGTATTACTCAAAATTTCTCATCTCCAAGAACTCATTAGAAAAATGGTGTTGTTGATAGAAGAAATCGTATTCTTCCAGAATTGACTAGAACTATATTGAGTGAATACTCAATTGCTAAGAACTTCTGGGATGATGCTTTTAGTAATTCTTGTTATACTATAAATTGTGTTTTAACCATAACTTTTCTTAATAAAACACCTTATGAGTTATGGACTGGCCGAAAACGTAAAATCTCATACTTCAAAGGTTTTGGGTGCAAAGTATTCATTATGAATGAAAAATATAATCTACACAAGTTCGCACAAAATCTGATGAAGGAATCTTTCTAGGTTACTCCACAACTTCTAAGGCTTATAGAGTTTTCAATAAAAACACATGTACTGTTGAGGAAATAGTACATGTAAAATTTGATGAATCTGATCCTTTTGTTTTTAAATCATCTGAACCTACATACTCAGATGTGTTTTAAAAAACAGAATATCGACCTTTGTTAGAAGATCCTTCTGATAAGGAAAATGTTCAAGAAGACACTTCTGAAACATTTACCATAGAATAATTTCTACCATATGTTGATGAACAAGTTTTACAAAATCCAAATCAATTGTTTCTTAGGAATCATCCTATTGATAATATAATTGGTGATGCAAATCAACCTGTAAGGACTAGAAATTCCTTATGAAATGAAATAGAACATCTTTCTTTTCTTTCCCAATTTGAAAATAAATGTCCAAGTGAGGCCTTAGGTGATGAAGATTGGATCAAAGCAATGCAAGAAGAACTAAATGAATTTGAGAGGAATCAAGTCTGGACTTTAGTTGAAAGACCTAAAGATACAACTGTAATTGGAGTAAAATGGGTTTTCAGAAACAAATTTGATGAAAATTGAATCATTGTACGAAGTAAAGCAAGACTTTTTGATAAGGGCTATAATCAATAAGAGGGAACAGAATATGAAGAAGCAAATGCTCTGGTAGCTAGACTTGAATCTATTCGAATTCTATTAGCCTTTGCAGCATACTTTAACTTCAAACGTTTTCAAATGGATGTTAAATGGGATTTTCTAAATGTTTTTGTTTCAAGAAGAAGTTTTTGTCGAACAACCTCCAGGTTTTCAAGACCCAAAACATCCTAATCATGTTTTTAAACTTACCAAATCCCTATATGGTCTTAAACAATCTCCTAGAGCATGGTATGATAGAATTACATGATTTATTTTACAAAACAATTATACAAAAGGTACAGAAGATCCAAACCTTTTTATAAAAATGGAAAATAAATTTTTTTTGATTGTTCAAATTTATGTTGATGACATCATATTCAGTTTAACTCAGCAATTTTTAACTGATTCTTTTTCTAATTTAATGATGTCTGAGTTTGAAATGAGTATGATGGGTGAGTTAAACATCTTTTTAAGATTTAAAATTTCTCAAAATCCAGATGGGACATATATATCTCAATATAAGTATATTAAATACATGCTAAAAAAGTATGGATATGAAAAAACTAAATGTATTAGCACTCCAATTGGCACCTAAAAAACACTTGATCTTGATGAAACTAGGAAACCAGTAGATCAAACAATTTTTAGAGGTATGATAAGAAGTTTTATATACTTGACAGCTAGTCGACCAGACTTAATGTTTTCTGTAAGCTTATGTGAAAGATATCAATCTAATCCAAAAGAGTCTCATTTAAATGTTTTAAAGAGAATCATTTAGTATTTGAAAGGCACGATGGATTTAGGACTTTTTTACTCTTCAGGAAATGATTTTTTTAAAAGTTATTCAGATGCTGAGTTTGGGGGTTATAGAATGGATAGAAAAAGTATATCTAGAACATGTCATTTATTTGGAGATTCTCTAGTTTTTTGGTCTTTCAAGAAACAACACTCAGTAGCACTTTCCACTGCTGATGCTGAATATGTAGCTGCTGGAAGTTATTGTGCTCATGTATTGTGGATGCAACACACACTCACTGACTATGGTTTGAGTTTTTCCAAAACCCAAATTCTTTGTGATAATACTAGTTCCATAGCTCTTAGTAAGAACCCAACACATCACTCTCGTGCAAAAAACATAGATGTTAGGCATCAGTTTCTTAGGGATCACACACAAAAAAGAAAATATTATTTTACGATTCATCGGAACGCAAGAACAACTTGCTAACATTTTCACAAAACCATTACCTTCCGATAGATTTGAGTTTATAAAACAGAAGCTGGGAATGATTAAATTAAAATAATAATTCATATCTACTTCTTGTTTTTACATTTTTCCTTACATTAAACAATCTTCTCTAAGAAAGGGGGACAACATTTCTTACTGTGTTTCTTACTATGGTTGTTTTTATCTTATGATCTTTAATTATTTACTCTCCTAGTATGTGTTTTTGTCTATCTATTTATTGTATTGATAGTTTTGTCTTATTATTTACCTATTTGTTCATCATATTGACAGTTTTATTGTATTATTTACCTATCTGCCTATCGTATCATCCGATCATGGTAATGAATTTCTTTTCCATCAGCTCGTCTGATCATGGTAATGAATTTCTTTTTCATCGGCTCATCTAATCATGGTAATGAATTTGTTTTCCATCGGCTCGTCTGATCATGGTAATGAATTTCTTTTCCATCGATCCTCCAATCATGGTAATGAATTTCTTTTCCATCGGATCGTCCGATCATGGTAATGAATTTATTTTCCATCGGCTTGTTAATTCATGGTAATGAATTTCTTTTCCATCAGCACGTCCGTTCATGGTATTGAATTTCTTTTTCCATTGGCACATCCATTCATGGTAACAAGTTTGTTTTCCATCGGCTTGTCAGTTCATGGTAACAATATTGTTTTCCATCGGCTCGTCAGTTAATGGTCACAACTTTGTTTTCCATCAGTATAACAATTGATAGTATTATTTTACTTCATACGCCTGTGTTTTTTCTTTCAATACTATCTAAACCAACAATTACGTTACGATCTCCGGAAGGTACATTTTTAAATTTTTTTTTTCTCTTTAATCATAACCATTTATTTCTTTTCTTCTAATCTCAACCGTAGAAGATCAACGATCACCATTTTTCCACCCATAAATAGACCCCCTCCCCAATCCCACAACGGTTTTTTCACGATTTGTGGTGAATCTTGACTCCCACAACTTAAGTCATTGTATGATCTTTCAAGCGGCTTCACCTATATGTCTCAGTCCTCTGCTATTACTCTCGCCGAAATGTCTTCAAAGAATTTTACAGAGAAATACTTTTTCAGGGATAGGTTAGTTTCTCGGGACTTTTTTGATTCATACGATTCTACAATCATAAGAATAATTTTGTATCAAGGATGGGAACATTTATGTGTTGAAAAACCAGTATCTAAAGATCCGGTTATTTCTGATGAAGTCACTCAGTTTTATAAAACCGTATCGTTTGATAAAAATATTACTATCAACTTTTCTGTGTATGATAGATAGATTTCTATGTCTCTGAGTCAAGTAGCTCATTTTCTAAATGTTCTGATAGAAGGTGACTCTTTATGTCCATCTCATAAACTACCAGAATAAGTTTGTACATTTAACAAAGAGAATGCTGAAAAGTCTCTGTTTATAATAAATGAAGAAAAGAGGAAAGTAACCCATCTTTCTCCAGAAAATAGATTTGTGACTCTTTGGTTGCAATGTTTTCTTATCCCAAGGAAAAGAGATAGAGAAACTCTGAAAGTTTATGATGTTTTTATTCTTGACTATCTTGTAAATATGAGAATATAAATCTCATGGGATATATTTTTGAAACTATCAAGAATGTTAAGTAAAGAGGAATTATGTTCCAAATGATTATATATCTAGCTATTCATACAAAATTCATTCTTGAGAGTATGATGTTTTGTAACATTCATTTAAAATGAATTCTAATAGATTTTAATCCCTCCCGGATTAGTAAAAGTACTTTGAAGAAGTTGAATGTTTGTTTTGACCCAAATTCAAAACTTTTTGTAAGAGATTTAGAAGCAGAATCAGATCAAAATCAATCGGCACCTATACGTGTCAAAGATAATATATCTATCGGTGTTCCTCAGAAGTCATATCCGCAAACCAGTTCAAATCCAAAGAAGAAACCAAAGTACAGTAAGGAGGTTGTGGCCAAGTGGAGAAAAGAAAGAGAACAGAGAAAGGAAGGTGATCCAAAGTTCAGTCTTGACCCAGCTGAAGCTTTTTCAAAAATAACAAGGGTAGAGGAAACCCTTCAAGCTGAAAAGAAAAAGAAGTCTATTTTGAAAAGAAATGCTCAAGACTTTGATATCTCTAAAGTACTCAAAATGGTTGAGGATGCTAGTGCTCAACTAATGGATGAAATACATCAATAACCGATCGTACAGAGTCTTCCAGAGAAAGAAAAAAGAAAACAAATGTTGGATGAAATGGAAGATGTTGAAGAAGAGGAAGGAGATTTTCTTTTGGAATTCCTTCAGAGTTCGAAAAGGAGTAGATACGAATAGGTTCAAAAGTAGAGTGAAGGTATTCAACAAGTTTTTCATGCTGATCAAGAACCTATTGAAACTTCTGAAACTCCAGATAAAACACCCCCTCAAGCAAAAAAAGGTGCTCAATCTTCTCATATGGAAAAGGTTATTGTCATCAGTGATAATGTAGAAGAAGAAAGAAGGGAGAAAGAAAAAACAAAAGGAAAATAGCCAGTTGTAGACTCAAGTCGATCAAATTAAGCGCTTTCGTATGATGAAGATACTGATTTAGAACAAATAATTTCTCTCAAAAGAAGTGATTAAATTGTTCATGTTTTAAGAAGGGTTGAAAAGACTATTCCTTACTTTTCGAGGCTAGAAGGGAAAATTGATTTTATTACTAACAACCAGAAAAAGAAATTTGGTTCTTTAAGATAATTGAGAAAGAATGTTTTGTCTGTTGAAGTGGATTTGAAAGTTATATCTGAAACTTTGGCTGCTCATAAGAAGGCTTGCAACAGGATGACCAAGTGGTCATATAATATAGAAAGCTTGGTGAATGACCATGAGATTGAAATTGAAGATATAAGGAGGTTTTCAAATGATTTTTCTATTGATTTTAACAAGATTGACAAAGAAACAGTTCAAATACTGAATCAGGTAACTCATGGAGCCGATATTACTTCAGTGAAAGAATTGCAAGAGAGAATGAATGTTTTTCAGTCTGAATTCTCAAATGTTTCATCTTTCAAAGATGAAATGGTTTTGTTAAAGAAACAAAATTCTGTGTTATCCAAAGATAACAATAATTTTCAAGGTAGAATTGATACTCTTGAGGAAGTAATCAGAGTCCAGGAGGAGACTATCAAGAATCAAGATCAACTTTTTGCCAACCAAGAAGAGCTTCTTAGATCTCAGGGTGATTCAATTTCTGAAGACAAGAAAGAAATCAAAAAGATGAAAGCTGTTCTTCATGAGATGATAAAGAAGGAAAAGTAAAGAGAAAACAAATGACTATTTTATTTGTTTTTCTTCTCTAATGGAACCCATCTTTGTTTTATAATGACTTTTATAATACTTTTTCTTTTGTCCTGCATTTATTTTCTCTAACTCTTTTAGGCAACTCATGGTTACCCCATTCTTTTTGTAAATCACAAAGGGGGAGAATTTTTTTACAAAGGGAGAATGTTTTAATCAAATACATCGAAACCAAGGAAAATATGTGAATAAAATCCTTAGGAAAGTATACACCTAAGGGGGGATTTAGTTGTATTCAAATTCATATTCAGAAGAGTTTCCAATAACTTAGGGGGAGATAAGTATTTCTTGTTGTCTTTACTTTGTATTTTGTGTGTTCCAAAAAGGGGGATATTGTTGAGTCAAAAGTTCTCCTTTGACTTCTATATCATGTTTTGGAAATCACAAATGTCTTTTTATCGTGCTAATCAAACTGGCTCTGTCAATCGTATTGTACTGAATCTGTCAATAGTATCGTACTAACTCTATCAATCGTATCGTACTAACTTTGTCTCATACTAACTCTATTAAATCGTACTCACTTTTTTGTATCTTACTTTGTATCATATCAATACATTACATTTAGTAATACTAAAAATACTCATACATTCATTACTTGCTTGTTTTAGTACTTAGTCAAAAAACACATGTTTCATACTAATTGTACTCTTGTTTATCATCTTCATATGTCTTTTGTTTTAACCAATATGATGTCGTTGAGTTAGTTACAAACTTATCAAAACTATGTCGTGATTTCTATTTCAATGTGCCCGATATAATGCCAGGTGTCCAAGTCCCTCCGAGTTTTTTGGAGAAATATGACCGTTGGAGGAAATGTGACTGTTGGAACCTAAGGACTATAAATAGGAGGTCATTTGAAGGTGAGAAGAACAAGTGTGATACTTTGCTACTATCAAGTTCTAGAGAGAGACTCTATGACTTCTATCATGCTTTGTGCTTTGTGTGACCGATCTTCATATCTAGGGCTTTCAAGTGATTGAAAGACAGAGGTGTCGATTACCTACAAAAACGAGGGCTATCGGGGATAGGCAGACAGACATTCCGATCATCGTATTGAGGCCTGTCGGGGATTGGTAGATAGACGAACTGATCATCGTATTGAGGGCTGTCGGGGATAGGTAGATTGACGAACAGATCATTGTATCGAGGGCTGCTGGGGATAGGTAGACAGATGAACCGATCATCGTATCGAGGGCTTACCAAGGTGGTGGTAAGACAGACCTCTTATCCTAGGTGAAAGGATAACCCTTCTCTTTGGGTCAAAAAAATTGTAATACTTTTACATTTCTGCTGCACTTTGTATTAGAAAGAAATTTGTATTGTTTCCTTTCTTCATTACACTTTCAATTGTAATTGTTTCAATTACAATTATTCTATTACAATTTTTATTAATACATTCTATACGCTTTATGGTAGAATCGTTCACACTTGTATTACTCTGATTATTGTATTCATCTTGAATACAATTACTTTAAATTTCTAATTGTATTACATTACATCATACCTTTATATTCAACACAATTGTGGTTGATTTAATTGTATTAGTTTAAGATCTTTTAAGATAATCCATTAAGTGTTTAAACACAAAGTTTTTAAACCTACGATTCACCCCCTCTTGTATTGTTCCATATAATATACATATACAACTACATATTCGATCCAACATGATATCTCTCTTTTTTACCCCTACTAAGGAATTGAGATCACCCATTTTTTTTCCTTCCCCAGTTATTTGGAAGGTTTTAAAAATAATATTTTTATAAGGTTAATATTATGAATAAAATTATGAGATATGTTTGTGATGTTTTTTGAAGTAAATTGATTATAAATATATTCTATCAATACAGTAAACCATTATGGTACTCATGCATGTACACTTGTGATATGTATTTAATATTCATCTAAAATTGTGTAATATTTATATATGTTTTTATATAGTTACCTTAGTATTTATCAACATAGTGTTTAGTTATTTTTAGAGATTATGTTATAAAGAATATGAGGATAAAACCTTTGAAAAGTAACAGTGAACCAATAGTTATCTAAGATGAGCATGAAGTGTCATTGGTTGATAAGAATGTATCATAAATTATTACATCTTTTGAATTATTTACTTATGATTACATACTATATTTTTTTGTTTCTATATACTTATGGTAGCCTTTTTTTTCTAGTCACTAGCTAGAAAAGAATTCATACTAACAATAAAAGCAATGAGAAATGCAATTAATACCCTTCCAAGAAACAAAATCCTTAGACCGAGGATGTAGTATCTTATTTCTATGCTCACCCATCTATCTCATTTTATGATTAATAATAACATTAAAATCGAGATTGTGAATTCACCAAGGAGGTAGAAACAATCATTTTTGTCTTTTATGTAGCAATATCGACCCTCCTTCTATGGGTCTTACGATCTAGTAGTAACCAAGAAATGGATGAATTCGATGGAAAATATATTATCCATTATTTAGTTTATAAAACATGAGAAATTTTCTATATCTATCTATATCCTGGGAAGTGAAGATAATAAATAGTGGAATCTTATAAAGAAAATGAGGAAAGATGAATAAATAAACACCATAGAATGAGTTTAAATTAATAGGGAATTTCTCAATGAATAATTATATCAAAATATTCATACTAAGAAGGAAAGAGATATTCTATAGTTGAAATAGTACTATGATTAATCTATTTGTACCTATGAATATAACATTACAATAAATTCAAGGTAAATGTTTTTCTTTATCATCTATACTATGAGAAAAACTGTTCAATTTTTGGTAGTTTTGACTAAGTATTCAAAAGGTATTATACATAAAAATTTTAGTAACTATGATGAATTTCTTCAATGTTCTCTAAAAGTTTCAATGAATAGTGGGAGGTGAAATTAATCATATGATCTTAGTGACAGTAATAAAAAATATAGATTCATGAAAATAGGAATGGAAAATCCCACATAGGAAATAAATTATAACCACATACCTGCCAAAACTATAGGGGAATAAACTCAAGAAATCATCTTTAAAGAATTGGGAAATGATTCCAGTATTAAAATGCAATTTTTTTAGCTAAGAATTATCGAATAGGGATGAATGGGTCATAAAATGAAATAAATAAGTATAAGGATTAAACCAATGAATTTAAATGTTTTGTATTAAATTATATTGGCCATTACGTGAATAAATTCTATAATAATAAAGCTAATGAGGATGGTAGGACAAAAATATCCTCTAAGAAAATGTATAAAGGGATATCATTTTCTATCAAATCTGAATTGGTTTAGGAGAATTTGGTATTTAATTTCAAAATTAAAATCCTCTCTAGAATTAAAAATGTATTATTTGATTCTTCTATTATTCAATATTTTATAATTTAATAATTTTGTGATGGTAGCACATCACCACCATAATGATTAGATGATGAGTGGTAGTTAAAAATATTAATGGCTTGATGATCAAATCTTATCTTTATAGCTCCTCTCTGATAAACGTTTGTGGGAATATGCCCCGTACAAATATTTATATTCTTCTTATAGTTGAATTTGATGTTATTTCGGGAATAAATTTCATTTATCTATATATATACCATATCAATTTTCAAGTAATAGAAGACACACATGATATTCCAAATCATCTTATGATTTTTTATTAGTTAGAGGATGAATATTAACATTAAATGGAAACTAATTATCTTGTATGAGTCTTACTATATATTTATGTGGTATATTTATATAAAATGATTATGGAGATACATAATATTAAATATATGGATATTTTTTATGAATATACTGGTGTATTTCATAGAGAATAGCATATTTATCCCCTAAATCAAGAAGCTGTGTTTTCAATAGAAATCATACCTGGTGTGATGCCTATGTAAGAACCTAGTTATTTAATAAGGTAAAAATCAATTTATTTCCTTTAATTAGATATTTAAATTTTATATTATGGTTTAATATTAATTCCCATTGAGGTTATAGAGGTATTGGGGGTGTATATGGATGGTTTAGATCCTGGAACCCAACTTTTGGGTGAAAACGGAATGGAACTCGGTTAGAAGAAACCATGCGGGGTAGGAAAACCAAACACTTATAATCATGACAAGCTAGGAAGAGGGAGGATATAGGTTTCACGGTTAGAAAAACCAAGAAAATTGCGACCCAAGGTTATGATTTTTTTTCAATCTTGATATTGGATTTTTTAACGGTCTATGCATCATTAGTCAAACCATGCATGAAAACCATGTGAAGTGAACCTTTCCTAAAAAAAGTGTGCATTGTTTGGACAAATATATAGCCAAACCATAAAACCCATGATTTATTAGGAATTTACTAAAATGAAAGTATTTAATTCATGAAAGAAACTTAATTTTACTCTTCATCCCCCACACAAAAAACCCTTCATTTTAAATATCGCTTCAGCAACTAATGTAAGAATTATGAGATCATCTCTATCTGATCTCAAATTTGAGTGTCATTCATCTCATTGGATCTACCTTGATAAGATATAAATTCCTGTTTTGTTGTTCTATGTTTGGTTTGTTATTTCATTTTCTATTTAGGTGGAAGTTAATTTGACTTATTTATAGGTTCTTCATCTATTCTTCATTTTTCTCCCAATGTGAGTCAAATCCGGAGATGATAATGGATTAAATATCCACAATATACATACGGTAGGTGGAATCATCCTTTTAATTGAATGTTTAAGTATTTGTATATATTCATTTGTGTCTCATTACAAATTCCTAGAGCATCTCTATTGAAATGGAATTTTATTCTTGAATTTAATTTCTAAGTACGGTCTATGAAATTAATGAGGTACATTGATAAATATTAAATTGACTAAATTTTTAGATCTTGAGTTGAAACCAAACCTCAAGCATGTTGATTAACTAAGTTGACCACCTTGTGTGGCATATGTTTTGGATACATTTGAGGTGTTTTGTTTTCCCCTTGATCAGGGTTGTTGAATATTGAATCACAATATAAAATGTAAATCGTAATTGAAATATTTTAAATGATAGTGATGGGATGGCTCTGAACTTCAGACCATTCCACATAATTTATTGTTTATGCTTGATTCACCCTTTTTAATGAAATTCCCATGTGAGTAATTTACTGGAAATCCTTATATGTTTATCTATGACTTGAGTCACCGTTTTGAGGACAGATTGAATTGAAATATTCTTTGTAATGACATTGACATTATTAAATGATCTTGATTAAAGGTTATTGAATTCATTGAATGTTTAACAATAAAACGTAGGTGACAAATGGATTCAATGGAAATTTCTATTGATGAATTCAATTGTCTTGTTCCTTCACTTATACCAGGTGGCACATGGACTCCTGATATGGATGACTAAGGGTAGACTCTTGAGGGATGAATATTGTATGTAGAGTGATTCTTGAAATCCTAGTGGATTGTCAAGGATTAAATTGATGGGATTTTTATCATATAGAACATTGGTTATACTCGATCTCCCTTAATTGATTTCCAATAATAGACTCAAATGGATGAGATGATATACCACAACTAGGGTAATACCTGGGTTCTTATGAGGATTAAAATATATAGGCTTGCAGGGTATTGAATTATATTATACATAGAGAGATACCTAGATTCAAAATTAGTAATTACAAGTATGGGATCAGGTTCCTAATTTAGTTAAGAATGAAATGTTTTATATGATTATACTACCAATCCAGAGCATAAAATTCAATTCAGTCACTGTATTACACTTTATGGATGGCCTGTTTAGGAATACTTTGATCATATCAATATAAGGGAAGCTGGGATACGCATCAGGTATCAACACATTTTTAATTAAATAATATTGTTTAATGAAATGACTGTGATTATAAATGACATAGGTATTTCTGTTAATTTTGTGACTTATTTTTTAAATTGGATTGAATCATTATATTTATACGAAAACAAATGATTAACTAGAATTATAAGATGTTTACTTTTAGTAATTCTATGAATATTCTAATACTTTATACACATTGTGAATATTATATATACTCACTAACTAATGGAACTATACATTGGGTCGTTGCCTACTAGAATTATGTCTTACACCCTATTCAGTCCACCTTGGGTACTTGAACATACTATATTATTGTAAGCATGGATGAGGTAAAGCACCCTACTATAGGTTATTGATTTCTTCTTAGGAGAAGGCGAGTATTGGACCATGTTGAGGCTTGTGATTCTAGTTGGGATACTTTTTCACATGTCTATACTTTTTTTAAATGTATTATACTGATGGCATATGTTCCTATTTTCTCTATTTTTTAAAGACATATGACATGTATAATATTCATTTTTCATATGAGATTACTTTTTTCTTTATTATACATTCCTATTTTTACCTATTCACTATTTGATTTACTACTTTTTCAACTCATCTTATATTGTATTTGTGTTGTGATACACTCTAGTAATTAGGGCATAGTCTCCCCACTGACACACCTAGACCCTTTCTACTAGTTGGCAGCCTCTGGCATTTGGCAATATGCACTTGAGTCCATGTGGCCAACTAGAATTTGGGTACTCTTGAGCAAAATTAGATTCCATGATATTACAATGTGGTATCATAGAATATTTTATATATTTATTTATTATATAGAGACAATATAAAGGGATAGGAAAGAATAAGATTTTGTTAATGAGCTATGCCCAGACGTAACTAAACTTATACAATAAAATGTCAAATTTCCTCAAATTTAATTGATGTTTTCAAGATGTTGACAATCAAAATTAATTTCATTCCCCCATTTGGTGATTCACTTGATTTATGATGTTATTATTGTTATGATTGTGTGTTTGGTGTTGTTTCATTCCGATGAGATGAGGGTATTCAATCTCAGGCATCATTTTAGAATCACCATAAGAAACAAATGCCATGCATTGTGCTATCCCATTTAGGATTCACTACATGATTCATGATATTTATATAGGTGATGGGATATGTAAAAATGATGTTGTGATAATTATTATAGAATATGTTATGGTGTGGATTAAATGGGTTCCCCATATTGATTCAAGAGGTGTATAGGCCCCTGTAGATCATGATTTGAAGAACAATTTATTCAACAATTTAAACGAATCGTGAAAAATGTGAAATCATTGATATAATGGTAAATGAAATGATATAAAATTGAAATGAATATAAAAATTAAATGGAACCTAAAATTTCATATAAAATAGAACATGACCCAGATCAAACTATAGTAGTGGGAAGTATGTAGTATCTCTAGATTTTATATGATTGATACATTTCCCAAACCTAACTCCAGGAGTATGAAGAGAGGTGTGTTCTATATTGTAATGATTATACCAATCGTTTTTCATTATCTATGATTTTTAGCTCCAAATTTTGATAATTTTATTTCTTGAGGCATTTTATTTGAATTTTTATAAGTATTATACCATGAAGTCCTCCATTTGTGCACTAAGAGGGTAGTGGTAATCTTTCATTGGAGGTGGTGGGCCATGGGTTACCAGTGGTTCCTCCAATAGTGAAAGCTAAGGCACCTGTAGTTGTTTCAAATATAGGTATTGTGGTATAATTCTATGATGGTTTCTTGCATATCTTGAAGATCATTTAGGGAGAACTGTGACTTTTCCTGACTATTGATGAGTATACGCGTGAGTTCTAGTAGTATGATCCACCCATGTTATCATCGTATATAGGGCCATATGAGGCAATGTCCTGGATAGAGGCCATTCTATCTGACTTTGAGCATTTAGAGACACCTCTTGAGTGGATTGTAAATCTTACTAGTTATTTTCTACATAATTCATCCAGGATATTGTGGGAGGAAATTTCTCAGACAGATCATCATAAAAAGATCACATAGATGGATTTTCCTATAGCCTTATATGATTACTTGTATCTTGAGATATCGAAGACCGATAGACCCTGAGAGTTCATGCACATAATGTATGGTGTATTATTTGTTATGGGTTATTCATATTTTTTTTCTGAGCTCTAACACTTCACACCTATAATGATGGATGAAGAGTTCTCTAAAAATAGAATAATTGAGGATGATCTTAGGTAAAATATTTGATCAGAGGTCAATATATTCCAACTAACTAACATTTATGGAAAAGTGAATCATCACTTATTATAGTGTGAAACCTGAGAGAGGTTGGGGGTGTGAGCTAGGGTGCTTCAGCATCCAGATCTAGTACTGCATCGACCAGTAGTTGGAAACATCATCTAGAGATTCCATGAAGTGATAATAGTATACAAAGCACATAATTAGGTAGCAAGGTGACGTGCGACCAGTGTGGTAGACTATGAAATATGAGGCCTCAATGTATGAGGGACCTAGTAGAGTCATGATCATAAAACTATATGGGCCACCTAAAATGATTCTATAGGTATTTTCTTCGACATCTAGTGAGAGAGGGTCAATGATGACTCTACATTGTTGATAATGGTTAGAAGCTTCTCATTAGCTAGGAAGATGGAGTATAGTAGGATGATCAGGAAGAAGCGATGGTCATGGTTATGGTAGTCAGGCCTCAGATTTTCAATGTAAGTATAACTCATCTATTATGGAAAGACATGCAGTATCACATGGCCATAGATTAAGCTAGATTTATATAGTGAAACCGAACCTTGATGATAAGTAACCGAGAACTTCTATTGTGAGAGGTACTATTATATTACCATCTACAAATAGATTCTATTATTTTTGATACATGGTTTTCTCATAGCATTGTATCTATTCCCATTATAGAGATTATTGGGCTTAGTGTTTAATATTTTGGTTGTGTTATGATGCTTGAAACTCCATTGGGGATTAGAAAATAGGATGTACATCAGTGTAGAGAGTGACCCCTTGATACTAGTAGGTGTCAATTCATACGGGCCCTATTTTTCCTCAATTAGATATGATTGGAAATAATTCTCTAGAGGCATTGGTTATTTCCAAATAATCAATTTTTTGACCTCTATCACTAAAGTGTGACCGTTACATCAAAAGAGGATAGAGAGTTTATTCACAAAGGTAAATTGGATGAGTAGAAAAGCTGAGATGGATCCAAGAATCCTAGGATGGGTGGAATGATAGCCCAGATTGTGTGTTTATATCTGGATTATCAGGAAACACATAAGGATGATTTCCCTCTTGTGGTTGATCATTTGAAAGATTTTTTGCAGGAATAATTTTAAAAATTACCTCTAGTGGGGGAGGTATAATTCTCTACCGAGCTAGTGTCAGGACCTGCATCGGTACCCATTACTCTTTACAATATGGATACTATTGAGAAGCAAGAGCCCAAGAGGCAGTTAGAGGATTTATATGAAAATGGGATTATTTGACCTAGTACTTCTCTAGGGGGTTCATTGGTTATTTTTTAGAAAATGTTTGATGGTGCCATCAAACTAGGTGTGGATTACAAAAAATTGAACCCATAGAAGATTTAGAACCGATATCCTCTACTGAAGATAAATGATCTATTTGACCAGTTGTGAGATTCTTTGGTTTACTCAATGATTTATTTGAAATCTTATTATCATTATGTGTGTGTTAGACCACCATATGTACTATGAAAATATTTTCATATAAGGTATGTTCTATATGAGTACTTGGTTATACCATTCAGTCTCATGAACATGCTAGTGGTCTTTATGAAACCGATGAACTGAATTTTCCATCCATACCTTGATTCATTTATAGTTGTTTTCAAGGATGATATTTGGGAAAATTATCATAATCGACATGACCATTCTAAAAATATTGAGATCATATTGAATTCACTAATAAAAAAATCAATTATAATCTAAGCTCACAAAGTACCACTTACAGATGGATCAGATTCACTTCTTGGGTCACATTATATTACATACATGAGTATTAATAGAGATAGAGAAGGTGAGAGTAGTTGATTCCCAGGTGAATAACAATAATGAATTTGAGGTATAAAGTTTCTTGGGAATAACAATATATTACAACTGTTTCATACATGATTTATCTTTCCTATTAGCACCAATCATGGGATTGAATAATAATGGTGTGAAGTTTGTATGTCCATATTCGTGTAAGATGGATTTTTAAGAGCTGAAATGGAGATTGAATTTAATGCTAATACTAATTTCCGAGATCCAGGATGGAGTTACAGTTTGTACTATGATCCATCAGGTATCATCCTAGGAGTATTTGTTATACAGGGGGACAGTTTCATGGCATATATGTCTTGGTAGTTAAGGCCTCATGAGAGGAATTACCTAATGCGTGATATTGAGTTCTCTATATTTGTTCACATATTGTACTGTTGGATACATTACCTACCTGGAGATAGTTTTGTGGTGTACATGGAGAAATAAATCCTCAATTTCTTATTTACACAATGCAATCTAAATCTAAGGTAGTGAAGGTGGGTTGAATACCTATATTCTTTCGACTTCGAACTTTCCTACATGCCTATAAAGGGAAATTTAGTGTTCAATTCATTGAGAGGAAAGCCATAGATACAAATAGTTAAATAGGATAATGTGATTGGAAACTTATGTATTTATTCTCTGAGATTCAATTAGAGCTTTAAAAAAGTCACAAGAAGGATTTTAATTCATCCTTAGCTTTTCCATTTACACATTCGGATAGAGTGAAGATGAGGAAGCTATTAGATTTTGGGGGCCTATTCCTACAAGAGATTGTGGAAGGTGAGGAACCTTCTCATAGATGAACATTAGGTGAGGGTAATATTCTATGCATACATGGTCATATATGGGACTTAGTAGATTTTGGTGAGGAGTTGATGCGACACATTCATGTTTTATCTTGGGAAGTTCATCCTTTAATTATGAAGTTGTATCTGGATTTAAAATACTTTTATTGGTGGATTGGAATAAAAAGAGATATAAATGGTTTTATCATGAGATGTTCCACCTATCAGTATGTGAAGGCAGAACACCAACGACCAACTAGACTTTTATAGAAACTTTCCATTTTTTTGATGAAATGGGATGATTTCATGATGGATTCTATGAAAGGATTACTAAGTTCACCTTGAGGTAATGTTACAATTTTGGATTTTAATTATAGGATCAAAATGGTTTCTCATTTCCAACATATCAAGGAGACCTTTTTAGTTGATGATCTTGGGAGGTTGTATATCTATGGGATAGTATGAATTCATGGGGTCTTTTTCACTATCATTTTAGATAGGGATAGTTGTTTTATGTCTCCTTTCTTGTAGATTTTGTTCTAGGAACTAGTTACATCCGTGCTTCTAAGCATAACATACCTCCCTCATATAGATTGATAGTTAGAGTACACAATACAGGTTCTTGAGAACTTGTTGAGGGAATGAATCCTAGATTTTGGGGGCTCTTGGGAGAGGCATATACCCCTTATTGAATTCAAATATAACAACATATTTTTGGATACAATTTAGATTTTTCCATATGAGGCTTTGTATGGTAGGCCACGTCAATCACCCTTGTGTTGGTTAGAGGCTATATAGGCTGCTCTACATAGACCTCATCTTGTTTAAGAGACCATAGATCATGTTCAATTGATTAAAAACTAGATGGATACTACTAAATATCAACAAAAATCACATGCCAATCACAGAAAATGACCTCTACAGTTTGAGGTCAGGGATCAAGTGTTTTTAGGTATCCCACTCAGGCTAAGACATAGGTGGATTAGAAGAAAGGGTAGTATTTTTCAGCATTATGTTAGGATGTTTGAGATTATAGAGTGATTCGAGTTGGTAGCCTATTGATTGTAGTTACATCATAGGTACTGGGTCATTCATGACATCTTCCATGTATCTCAGTTATGCCACAATCATTTAGAACAACCTTATTCTTTTCATCCCATATAGGTTGAGTCATAAGGTAGATGCATACTTTGAGGAGAATCCTATACATATTGTGGATCATAGCATGATGATTTACCAAGGCTGATAACTTTGACTAGTACATGTGCTTTGTAAGCATGACCATGTACAAGATGAGACTTGGGAGGGGGAGTGTGATGCACAATTATAGTGGATGGAGTTTATATCAGACATTCTTGACAACCCATGAGAGTGTAATTTAGAGATGAATTGATTTAAGGGGGGAAGTTTATCGGAACCCTATTCTTTATTTAGGTATATATCCTTCTATTTTTATCTATTATCATTTTAAATGCTTAATTATGGCTTATTATAAATTCCATTTTAAGTAATAGAGGTATCTGGGGTGTCTGGAGATGGTTTGGAGCTTGGAACCAAATTTTTTTGTGAAAAGGAATGTAACAAAATTAGAATAAACCATGTGGGGAAGGACACACACTTACATATTACCATGATAAGATATATAGAGAGAGGTTACAAGCTGCATGGTTAGACAAACTGTGAAACTTAGGGCACACAGTCAGGTGAAAATGTCTATAATTTTGACAGTGAAATTTTTTTCTATTTGCACATGGTTAGTCAAATCGTGTGAAGATCCCATTTCTTATAGAAAAGGGAAAACAGTTGGTGGATGGTTTGACAAAAAATGCAACCAAACCATATTGGCCAGAAATTATTTGAAAATTATGAATATGAATCTCTATAATTATTATATCAAACCAATGTTTCCTATTCATCTCCCACACATGAAAACCTTTATTTTGAAGCCTAATTGGGTGACTAAAGTAAGAATTGGGAGATATTCTCTGCCTAAACTTGGATTCGAGCATTGTTCATCTCATCAGATATTTATCACCAGGATCTTAATTCCTTTTACATTATTCCTCATTTGGTTTGGTATCAACTGTTCTATTTAGGAGCACTGTAATTTTACTTATTTATAGGATCTTTGTTTTTCTCATAATCTAAGTCGAATCAAGAGATGATAATGGGAATGCAATCCAATAATGACCTACGATAGGTTGTATCATGTTTTTTTATTAAAACTCATAGAGTTTATATATTTTTTGTTGAGTTGTGCACCTAATTCATAGTGTATCCCTTGAAATAAAATTCAATCCATGATTTCAATAGATAAATACATTGTAACACCCTGAGACTTTGATAATTTTTCCATTCAAATTAGTTTAACCTTTTTTATACTTTTTCATTTCATGGGACACTAAAAATCGATTATTTTATATTAAAGTACTATGTTTTGATTGATTTATATGCACAACCATGTTATTCATGCACTAAATAAAACATAAATTTTAGCTTTTCATACATAGAACACTGAGGTCATATTGTGTTACATAAAACATTGAATTTCCTCGATGGCTAGTTTAAAACCTAAGAAATAGTTTACCTGAATAATAGTATATCATTAAAATGTTATTATTTAATATAATAACTTATAACACTATAGTTAAATTAGCAGATATGTAATAGTCTGTGCCTTTCTAGTCCGTTACTTTTTGAGTTTTGGTGGTTGGAAGCATTCAGAGGAGGGTTAGAAGGATCTTGTAGGGGTTCAGTTTATAGTGGCTGGAAAAATAGAAATTTGGCATCGTCTAATAGTATTCCATGATGTGAAACTCTATTTCACATTTTTTAATGGAAAGCTTCATGATGAGAATAATTTTACATGGTGTAAAATTGAAATTAATGTCATATTATATTTCAAGGATTGAAATATAATATATATGGAGAGGTGATAGTTTTTTGGATGAAGTGGACCTTGAGGGATTTCCTATTGTGAAAGGAGATTACATGTCGTGTAATCCCCCGTTGCTGTATTGTTGTAAAACATTCCCTCCGCTCAGGTTTTCAAAAACTCTACACCTATAGAAGTCTCTATCATTCTAGACAAACCTTAGAGGCCCTGAGGAGTTCCTCAAACCCCCTTCCTCCCTCTTCAATCCATTGATCTTGGTGATCATTCATTGGCGATCCGTGGTAATCCATGTTACATTATCTATTTGTTTTATAGAACATTCCCTCAGTTGGGTCTCGTTTTATTCAATATCTCCTCACCATTTCATGGTGTGTTCCAATACATGATTCATAATGAGGTCTCTCTTATATGTTGTTGGTGATGTGGCACCATGACTTCCTCGGATGGATGCAAATCTTGTGGGATAAGTGATTAGAGGGCCATTACCAGATCCATTTTTGGGAGAAGAACATTGAAACCTGTTCAAGGTAGATATTACCTTGTCTCCTTTTATTTGTGCATCATGTATGATTGTTTTTCATTTATTTACACTTAGATTATGGTTTTACCAGCTTATTAAGATCTAAATAACAGGATAATGGGATTGAAAGTGTAGAGAAGTTTCTTGCATTATGTTTATAGCTTTGATTATTTTTTTAATTATTGTAATTATATAGGCTGAACAACCCTTTGAAAATCATGGTTTTTGGTGGTCCATGGTTGTGCACTAAATATGTTACATGTTGGTTGATTTCTATTGAACATTTGAATATTGAAAATTTTAAATCCTGTACACTTGGCTAATAATCAAATTCCCTAGGAGTACCCTATTTTTGTGAAAACCAACGAATTAAAAAGTAAAATTAAATAAGGTGTTCCTTGATAAATCCAAAATGGTTTTATTCTTTGGTATGTAGGGTCATGTGTTGTGTGGGATAGTGTGGTTGTGTGTGCAAGGTAGATGGTATGTGAAGTGGAAATGCTATGATGTGTCTATATTCTCTGGTTTGTGCTCTAGGTAGGTTTGTATGGTGTAGGGGATGGACTTGTAGATGATACATCAACCTGACCATGTAATGGAGTCTCGGGTTGAGAGATTCATTTATTTTAGAATCGATGATTAGTGTCGAAAAACCGGGCTGTAATTGGGTAGTGTGGTGATGTATTGTTGTGTTTATTATTTTGTTTATTGCTAGGAAGTTTCTTTGATAGTAGTGGAATAGATGAATAAATAATTAATTAGTAAAATTTTCTAATAACTGTTGAAATAGTGGGTGCCCTAGACCCAACTATTTAGTACTTTTGAATACTATATCATGTGTATAGTTAGATATGCATGATGATTTCTTACCATTATAGTACAGAATTTTTTGTGTCCACTATAATAATGGTAATGTCAAAAGGTTAATTATTGTGTCATGAGGTTATAGCAGATCCCATACTATAATGAGAACCTTGAGAGTCAATGACATTGATCTTAAATATATGTTCTATAGTCTAGATACATCTTACTGACTGGACACAGTAGATGTCTGACTATCAGGTGCTGGGGTCTCATAAACATTGAGAATTCTTCTCAAGAAGTTCACACTTGGTGATCTCTAGTAGTGAGACCATGAGGACATACCCACCAATAGGAACACCACATGTTTTGGGTGTCATTGGTTGTTCCTATCTACGTACACGTGTATTGGTCTCCTGACTTGAGACCATTACCAATGTATATCATTTAATTACGTACTTTGTTGAAAGGTGAAAACAATGGCAGTAATTTCATGGCGAGGTAGTTTTTCTCGGGTGTATCACTAGTGGTATGACGTTGGTTGAATGGTCAAGAATGAATTTGTCGCTTCCAAGTTTAGGAAGTTGTATATCTCAGGACTGGTTGATCAGGATGGTGCTGCCTTCATAAGTCCTTGGCCAAAGCAATAGAAAGGCGAATCCATCCGGATAGATCAACAAATAATAAAGCAAGATAAGGGCGATGACACAAGCATGCGTCCTACTTTATGAGATATTTAAATGACAAAGAGACTATAGTACACAGTTAGTGTTCGTAGGATGGTAGTCATTGCTATGACTATCCTTATCTATTTAGGGGACATGATGAGTTTCTAGACTCCACTCTTAGTCTGTGAATTTTATTCACTACTATCAAGATAAGGGCCTAGAGGGTCACACACAACAGCGTATTCAAGAATCCGCACCTATTCAGTGGAATAGAAATATGGACATAGTGGGCCCCTCCACGGGGTCCGAGCGTTGTCCAAGTTGTTGATCACCAAGTGAATTAAATAAATTCATTAATATTCACATTACGAATATTTGGGCTTGAATTTATTTAATGTATTTACGAGTTTAGTAAATACGAGAAAAATATTAATCGAACTAATATTATTTAATATTCAAGGTTTGTTTAATATTAAGTGGGATGACGAGTCGAGTTAAATGGCTCGGTTTTATCACGTTATATATTATATATATATTACAAGTGTGTGATAAAATATTAAATAATATTGATGCAGTTTAGTCCATCGAAATTATTTATTTAGTGGATGTTGAAATATACGGGGGCCAGGGAACCCAACCGGGTATTTCTCAATGTATCTATAAATAGGAGAGGAGGATCTCTCCCGTGTGTGTGCACATCACTATTCATTCATTTATGGAATTAAATTGGAGAAACTCTCTTTCCTCCCACTTCCTAGAGAGAGAAGTTGAAGATCCAAGAGCTCGGATCAAGATTCTCCTCACGCATCGCAAAATCGACAATGCGGTGATCGTCAGGACGTCGAAGATATTGTTGAATCACCGCGCTAGCACCCGGAGTTCGACGATCATCGTTCCCGCAGATTTTTGAGGAACGTGTGGACGATCTATAGGGATCTTACTATGGATCCTATGTGCAAAAATCACTGTTGACAAGTAGCAGTCGACAATGGCTTCAGATATGCAATGGGTATGTTTTACTTTTAATTTTTTTCTCTTAACAACTACGCGAGATCCTCGGACCTCTCTAGGGAAAGGATCGTCGGCAACGAAAAGTACCGTCGTTGTGCCGACGAAAATTTTAAATCCCTGGCCCACTGGCTTCCGCTGCGGCCCCCAAAAATCTAACAGTGGTATTAGAGTGATCGTGTATATTTTCTGAGCCAAATAAAATTAATTTGCATAATAAAATGATGACGATTTGAAAACGGTCCCAACGGTTCAAACCACACTTCGATCCGATCTGGAACGGCTATGTTACGGTCAATTTAAATTTTCCAATTGGATTGAATATGCAGTTTGATCTCGGGTACTAATTTTATTTCATCCAATGGAACCGATCAAGTTGAGATTGGTTCAATTGATGTAATTAAAATTGTGAAAATTATAATTTGTCAAATTAAATAATTTTCACAATAATTATATTATTTTAATAATAATTATTTTATTATTATAATAATGTAATAATAATAAATTATTATTTGATTATAATAATTTTATTATTATTTAATTTCAAAGGCTATTTAGCCTTTAGAAAATTTTGGTGGAGACTTACTATTGTAAGAAGCCTTTTTTTTAAAAAAGGAGGAGGAGGAGGACTTGACTTCATCTTAAAAGGAATTCTTAAATAAATATTTAAAAAAACACACACACAAAAATGTGTGGGGGCTGCCATGCATGTAAGAAGAAAAAAAACCGTGGGCCTGTAGCACGTGGAAGAAGAAAGAGCAAAACAAAAAAAAGGAATGTGGGCAAGGGGGTCCGAGCGGACCCCCTCTCTCCTGCACGGCGCATGCAGCGCCGCACTGCTCTCTTCCTCGCACGGCGTGCAGCAGGCCGTCATGCCCTCCGCCGGCACCGGTCCCTCCGGTAGCACAGCAGCACCAGGCCGAGGGCCGCCGACAGCCCTCCTCTACCCCGCGCGGCCTGCAGCGGGACGCCGCAGAGGAGGGAGCTGCCCCTCCCCTCCGCACATGCAGATCGACCAAGCTGCCAACCTCCCTGCTGCAACCTCGTCGGCGCACCCACAGTGCACTGCCCAGGAAGCCTCCGGCCTCCTCTCCTCTGCGACCTTGCACCGGAGACCCCAGATGCCCCCTTGCTGGCAGTTCCGCCCTCCCCTCTGCACAAGCGACAGCCGGCCGCTGTTGTCCATCCTCCGACGTGCGCCGTGGAGCAGCCCCACCAGGAACCTCCCAACACGGCCTGCCCCTCTCCCGGCGGACCAGACCCCAGTTGTGCCCCCTGCCGGCCTTCCTCCGTGGGCCAGCGCCGCCGCTCGCCCAGGCCGCACCCTACTCCGGCAGTGCCTCGCCCTTGCTCCCTCTCGCTTCCCCAGCGCGCCGATAGTGACCCGTCGCCGGTCCAACTGAGGGCCGCCATGCCGCCTCAGCTACCCGTCCAAGCCCTAGCCGAATCCTCCCGCTGGAGACACAAGAGGTCGGAAGCCTCCCGAGACCTCGCGCTGCAAGACCCCGTAGCGCCGCCATTACAGCCTGGATCCCACGGGTGTCCGTGCCTCTGGCCGCCGCCCGGTCCTCCTAGCAGGCAGGTGACCCCTCGGGTTAAGTTAAATAATATAAAATAATTAATTAATTTAATTAATCAAATTAATTAATATATTAATTGTAGTGAAATAGATTTTATTACCCGAGTAGAATTAATTTAATTTAGATATTAAATTAATTAATTAATTAATTAAATTTTAAGTATTAAAATTAAACTAATTAAAGGAATGGTAATTAATTAAATTATTTGAATTTATTAATTCATTTAATTTAATTATATATCCCTCATACTTAGTTTATGAATTTTAATTTTTATCGCTCAATATTTTAAATTACCCGCCGTCTGGTCTTGATCATCGACCCATGTATGTCTACTTTTGAATTATTTATTTAATTAATTATTTTAAACTACGTGCGATGTGTGTAATTAATTAAAGACGGTCTGCACATCGTCTTTATTTTTTCGGTTAAAATGTAAAAGGGCATGCGCGCCGAATAATTATATGATGTACATTTATTCCTGAGTCCCCCTCGCCTGCGCACGAGTATCATTGTACTTCAGACAAAGATGGCGAGCGACGTAGACCCCACCAAGATGAGGCAGTGTACGATGATGCAAGACGACACATGGATTCCACCAAGGTGAGGTGGTACTCCAAGAAGTGACGTCGACCCCGCCAAGACATGGCGACACTACAGAAGACCAGAAAACATACAAGACAAACGGAATGATGCATTTTGAGTCAAGCTTCGACTCCGGTAAAATGCACATAGGTCGTTTAGATTCTCAAGGCCAGTGGGGTAGTAGTTTTACCTTTATGTGTTTATTTATTATTTTATGCATTTTTAGAACAGCAGGAAAAATACATAAAATGATAAATAATAAAATGCATAAATAAGCGACTTTTTATTTCTATTAAAGTTCAGTTGTGAGTGCGACAACATAGACGAAAAAGTTTAATAGAAATGGATTACATTCGTCGAGAGAAAAACATAAAACCCTCAAAGAAAATATTAAGTCACAAACAGCCTTCCATCATTCAAGTTGGAACAAAACTGGGTGTTCAAGGTGCCGGTTCATGCCTCAGCTGATGGTGCCTCTTACTACCGAGGAGTTCTTATTTGTGTGGTGGGTCGACTTAACTAAAATTGCAGCAAAGATATACCCTTAGCTAGTTTGTTTTAATTTTAGAGGCAAGTATTGAGTAAATCATTAAATGATTTTAAAGCTGTAACTTCACTCAATAGATCAAGGAACCGCAAGTTAAAGCGTTTGGCCAGCCAAAAGCCTACCTTGGACCCTCCGAGTAGTGGCGTATCCCTAGCTTGTATAATATAAGGGAGGTTCAGGGATCCTTTCCACTAGAATACTCAAGAGTATTCCGATTCTAGTATAGAGGGTTCCTAGAATTCGAAAAATTAATGGGAGACATTTAGTGATTAAATAATCAGTATTGTCAGATTAGGTAATCACATAAATGTACAATTTTCTAAAGTATATTTGTAGATAATGGAAAGCAATACCACAATAATACTGCGATAAATATTAGACAATGTTAATGTCTAAACTAAGCACGAATTTCCTGAATGTAATATATGCGCTTGCACACATTACTACTATAGTGGAAATTCAAGGTGCTTATATCCCAACCTGTTAAGACAACTCAGGAAGCAAGGGTGTAAAACTGCTTTCAGGGGACTCTTGAATAAATAATATGATGGTTCTGTCATAATTCTATCATCAAATTCTGATGTTAGTTGTGGTCTCTATATCAAGACATGGATGATGTTTCATGCAGTCTCATCTTCAAGATCCTTTTGAGGAGAATGTGAAGCAAGATTTGAATGTGATGGTTGCACTCGGTTTGTGTAAAGAGAAAGACGGCTCACAATCATTCATGCCATCCCATTTCTTATACCTTTTTACAAAAAATTACTCTAGTTTCGTTTAAAGGTACAAACGAATGGTATAGAGTAAGCGCTTCATTAATTTTAAGGTAATATTTTTCATGTAATAAGAATATTAGAGATAACTCCATCTTTTATTCTTATGGAGAATACATTGAATGACAAGGCGAAAAGGATTATGTCATGTTACGCCTAAGGCACCTTCATCATGTACTTCAATGAAAAGTGGTTAGTTATTTAACTGGAGGTTATTTGCATCACATAATTAAATAAACTCATGGAAGTTTAATTGAAATACAAGAAGCAAGTACTCGCTTCTTGTTCAGTTTATATTCATCAAATATATTAATGTTTCAAACATACTTCTGGGGTATTAAAATAAAATATGATTTTCACATATTTGTATTAAAATACAATAACCATGTAAGTCTAGAAACATTACTAGAAGTAAAGTGTCTTCTCCAAGCAGCTGAGAAAGGGTGATTCCTAAGTCAGTAGGGAGAAACACATAACTTCTAATTTCCAAGTGATTGATTCAAATTGAACAAGTTGTGGAGTATAACTAAAACATTTATCTCATGTACCCATTTCGACATGATGACACATTATTCCATGTTTTGGAATGAATGTATTTTGAGGTGACATACTGAAAAAATAGTTCACTACTATTTGAATCAATGGAAATACATGATGAATATAAAATGTAAGACCTACCCAGTTGTGGCAATGTGATTCTTTGTCAAGTAAAACTAAAAGCGGACATCAACTATATACCCAGTATAGTATTTAGGCTCGGAAAACCTGAACACCTATTGTATAATTGACATCTTTAGTTTAGACAAAGAAACCTTTGGAAATAAAGGTATGCCATAAAGCTTCTGAAGTTAGTTCAACACGAGGGTATGAACTGTTCCAAAGAAATATAGAGGTAACGATACTTCATAAGATTCCTTTAATTCATTAAGGAATGTACCAATGAAGTATATGTTTTTGTCAGAAGATATGAGTTGCTTCGGATCGACAGGCCGAAGGATATCTTGACAAAACAATCATCGATCATGATAATGTAGCGTGGAGTAATTCCTAAACGCATGTTACCGTATCTACATCACCGTATTGATGTTCATAAGGAGGATGGATGATAAGTCTTACATATTAACATTGATAAACAAACATGTAGCATGGAGCAATTCCTAAATGCATATGTCACACATCAAATTTATGATGTAAGTTGTATCAATGTTGCAACTTGTGGAAACATCCATCATATTTCAAAATGTGATTTGCAAATAACAGCGTAGACCCATAACCAATATGCCAACTAAAATGACAAATTGATTTCATATGAGTCATAGTATAATAAAAATCGATTATGTCATAGGACATGTTTAGATGCAAAGTGTTTGTTAGGATGTAAACAAACATGCATAAAGTTAAACACATTGTATATCTAAGGCAATTATCCTGAGAGTTTCTTAAGATATTACATAAATTCCTAAGATAGAAAAGATGTAGTCAAGTATTAGACTAAATTTCTATACAAGGGTGCACATCTCTATTTGGGATAGTGGGAGCTAAATTGACTTGGACTTAGTCAATGCTCGAGATGAACAAATGGTTGGCATAGGGAACAAGTTCCACAAGTACGTGTGGAATAAGAATGTTCCGGAGACACATAATGCGTAGGAAGAATGAAACCATAGTGATGGTTTTATATTCACCGCGGTCGGTGATATATTATTCATTGAGAATAATAAATCCTACAAGTAATCAGTATATGGAAACAAGCTAAGATTGACAAGATCAACTAAAATTCAATAATGGATTCCATGTATCAAATTTCAAAGGGGCTTATAAATTGAATACTATGGTGGGTTTTCAAATGAAATGATACATGGATGGTACAAGTATGGTACCAATAAGGCTCGATTGGTTATACCAAGTAAGTACACCTAAATCTATTTGAATTTTACCTGTCATAACAAAACTTATAAGATCAAATTATTGGTCATTGGATATCAAGATCATTTTTCATGGAAGGTGTCTATACGATGCAACCAGAAAGAGATGATGACATCAAATGATGGCAATAAGGGTTGCAAGTTACTGAAATCTAGTTTTGGATTAATTTAAGCAACATGATCTTAGAGAATTCATTATAAATGAATCTTTGCCTTGTGTCTACCAAAGGTTAGTGGGAGTGCCAATGTTTTCCAAGTGATATATGTTCTGAAACATATGGAAAAAAGATTTTGATCTTACAGTTAGATAAGATCAGGTTAAAAGCAATTTTCTAATGATTGACTTCAAGTAGAAACCTAAGTTATAGGGAACATGATCCACTCAGGTAGATCCAAAGGTTTCTTAGTCCCAGTCAATCGTACATATAGTGACATTGTATTGAAAAATAAAAGTTGGAAAAATTCATGTTCAGAATTGTTTCCTATATCACATGGCTTAATCTCTCCAGGTTAACATGTTCGGAGCATGTGTATAGATTAAATTTGTGAATTGATACCATATGCTTTAGCGATGGATCAATCACATATGCCATAAAATGTACAATAATTGATACTTCCAGGATATAATTTATTTTAGGCAGATAGCAATTATTTTTAGGAGCACTACAAGTGATGCAGTCAGAACTATCATCTTGTACTTCGGTGAGTACAAATGATATGTACCTGGAATATGGAGAGGAAGGTATACTAGTTGTGATGGGACACATACTAGTAGTCTTTAGATCAATTTGATCTGGTATCGTAGTAAGGAAAAGGAGATAAGGGATTCAAGATCATAAAAGATTGTGGTAGCCATACCTACAAATACCGAGTATGTTGTAGCTTCTAAGGCAGCAAGAAGCAGTTATAAATCACAACGATTTTTCCCTGTTCTTGGATTCGCACCTAGTGAGAAAAGTATTATCATAATGAGAATTATGATATTCTGACTAGCCAAGTTGTCAAGTTATGACAATGGGCAAAAGTTATGTACTCGGGGATACGCTGTCTTGAGAAGTTTTACTCAAGTCGATAAGGTTTCATATAGAAGATATGCCATGCAGTGAAAATGTGGAAGGCCCAACAGTTAAAGCCATCACTTAGCAGAAGCATGGTATTTATCATGTGAGTGGCTAACAAGTTTAATTAGAAAGTTGGCTCTAGTGCAAGTGGGAGTGTTGAAATAGTGGGTGCCCTAGACCCAACTATGTAGTACTTTTGATTACTATATCATGTGTACAGTTAGATATGCATGATGATTTTTTACCATTATAGTGCAGACTTTTCTACGTCCACTATAATAATGGTAATGTCCAAAGGTTAATTGTCATGTCACGAGGTAATGGAAGATCCCAGGCTATAATGAGAACCTTGAGATACAATGACATTGATCTTAAATATATGTTCTATAGTCTAGATACATCTTACTGACTGGAAATAGTATATGTTTAACTATCAGGTGTTGGAGGCTCATAAGCATTGAGACTTCTTCTCATGAAGTTCGCACTTGGTGATCTCTAGTAGTGAGATCATGAGGACAGACCCGCCAATAGGAACACCACATGTTTTGGGTGTCATTGGTTGTTCCTATCTACAGACATGTGTATTGGTCTCCTAACTTGAGACCATTACCAATGTTTATCATTTAATTACATACTTTGATGCAAGGAAAAAACCATGGTAGTAGTGTCGGGGCAAGGTAGTTTGTGTCGAGTGTGTCATTAGTGGTATGACGTTGGTTGAATGATCAAGAAATAATTTGTCTCTTACAAGTTTTGGAAGTTGTATATATCAGGACTGGTTGATTAGGATGGTGCTGCCGTCATAAGTCTTTGGACAAAGCAGTAGAAATGCGAATCCATCCAGATAGATCAACAAATAATAAAGAAAGATAAGGGCGATGACACAAGAGTGTGTCCTTATTTATGAGATATTTAAATGACAAAGAGACTATAGTACACAGTTAGTGTTCTTAGGATGGTAGTCATTGCTATGACTATCCTTATCGCTTTAGGGGCCGTGATGAGTTGCTAGACTCCACTCTTGGTCTGTGAATTTTATTACCTACTATCGAGATAAGGGCCTAGAGGGTCACACACAATAGCATATTCAATAATCAGCACCTATTCAGTGGAATAGAAATATGGACATAGTGGGCCCCGCCATGGGCTCCGAGCATTGTCCAAGTTGTCGATCACCAACTGAATTAAATAAATTCATTAATATATAGGTTACAAATATTTGGGATTGAATTTATTTAATGTATTTATGAGTTTATTAAATATGAGAAAAATATTAATCGAACGAATATTATTTAATATTCATGGTTCGTTTAATATTAAGTGGGACGACGAGTTGAGTTAAATGGCTTGGTTTTATCACATAATATTATATATATATATTACTAGTGTGTGATAAAATATTAAATAATATTGACGCAATTTAGTCTGTCGAAATTATTTATTTAGAGGACGTTGAAATATACGTGGGCCGGGGAACCCAACTGGGTATTTCTCAACGTATCTATAAATTAGAGAGGAGTCTCTCTCCCTTGTGTGTGCACATCACTATTCATTCATTTATGGAATGAAATTTGAGAGCCTCTCTCTCCTCCCGCTTCCTAGAGAGAGAAGCTAAAGATCCAAAATCTTGGATCCAGTTTCTCCTCACGCATCGCAAGATCGACGATGTGGTGATCGTCGAGACGTTGAAGATATCGTTGAATCGCCGCTCTAGGACCCGGAGTTCGACGATCGGCTTTCCCGTGGATGATTGAGGCGCATGTGGATGATCTAGAGGGATCCAGCTATGGATCCTTCATGCAATGATCGCCGTGGAAAAGTAGCAGTCAAAAACGACTTTAGATATGCAATGAGTATGTTTTCATTTTATTTTTGTGCTCTTAACAATCTACGTGAGATCCTCGGACCTCTATGGGGCTTGGATCATCGGCAACGACAAGCACCATCGTTGCGCCGATGAAAAGATCAAATCCCCGGCCCACCGACTTCCGTTGAGGGCCCCGAAAACCTAACAATAACATGGGTTGGTTTGGTTAACAGAATGAATAAATGAGTTCTGAATTAAGAATTTTAATTATTTAATAAAATTGGTTGGGTATTACAATTTTGGGGTGGATTGTTGTGAGGTAATTGCATTATAGGTAGTAGTGAAGTTGGTAGTCTTGTGAGCTGGTTGACTTATTAACAACCCATCAGTTTGATAGGAGTGTTTGGTATTATATATATATATGTATTTTCATTTTGATTTATATACACAACACATTATAGTAGAGAATTATGTTCCAAACACCCCCAACATCACTGGGGGGAGTGTCTTTCCAAAACATCCTAGTTGGAGGATGGATGGTTGGCCACCCACTCTTACCTTCTCATTCCAGGCAGTGGTAGACCAAGAATCTTTGATCATGTTGTGGTTTGTGGGAACCAGGTGTGTGCGGATGAGTTATGTTTCCCAAGATTCTTTGGAATGTGATGTGTTGTGTTTTCTTTGGTGTCATCTGGATGAGATGTGTTGTGATTTCCCAGGTGTTTTTGAGATGTGACATGGAATGTGTCCCTAGTGTATGTGTAACAGCCCGAGATTTTATGAAAAATGTTCCTTTTAATTTTATTTATGTCTTGTGTTGTCCGCTACACCAAAAGGAGCTTGCACAACACACATCCTTGACTTGCCTTTCAGTACACGCAATCGTGACCTTCCTCGATAGCGTGTGTTGTACGCAACACCAAGTTTCGCTAAACAACGATATGCTATTAAGATATTATAAAAACTAGATGTTGTGAATAGTAATAACCACTTTTTGAAATTTTGTAAATTTTATTTTTCAAAATGGACTTCATTTATGGATTCGGAGTATCGAATTTAGCCTAAGGTGAAATTTTGGTACTTTTTGGATAACTTTCATATTCACATGAATAGTGAAAATTACTAAATTATAATTAAAAACAACTTTTTTAATCGAAATAATTAATAGTGATAAATTATTAATTTGAGTGGTTTTAAAGTATATTTAGAATATATTTTTACAATTTAATACAATGTTGGTCACTGAATGTAATTTCACATTTAAACCAGACATAATCAAGTTTCAATCTTTTGATAGATATTGTTTCTTAAAAACACGCTATTTGTTTTAACAACGGGATTTAATTATAAAATTAATTAATGAAACTTCTATGTTATGAATTTGGTAAAATAGACTTCATTTTTGAATTCGGAATATGAAATATAGCTTAGGATGAAATTTTGGCATTGTTCTGAAAAACATCAATTTTTGATGAATAGTGAAACTACTAAGTGGTAGTTAAAAAAAACTGAATTTTTCATAAAACATAATTTTACCGCTTATGTGAATGGAATTTCAAAAATCCGAGAGACACGGTTGATGTCAGTAAGTAAAATGTGGTTCAATGAGATGAAAATAATTTTTGGTGAATAGTAACTTTTTACTTTTATTTACCACGGTTAAAAGTAAATAGGGTAATTAAGGATAAAAATGATATTAATATCACCCTAACACATGTCCTAATACTATTGGACAAGTGTATCTCGACCAAAAACAACCTTAAGTGTAAAATATTATCATTTAGGCCCACTTGGATTAGATTAGGACATTTATTATTATTTAATTCAAAGAAGAGTGAAAAGAGTTAAAATCAACGTTTATTTACTAAACCATTTTTAATATAGGGTTATACATAAGATAAATTAGATTGTAAATATTCATTAGAAAGCTAAAAAGATTTCCTACATAATTGTATTTTATTTTTAATTTTTAGACATCAAATAATTTAATGTATTTATGACACAAAGATGATGCAGTAAATATCTTATTAATGAAATATTGACATAATTGATATTATAAATACCAAAATAAATGTAATTTAAGACTTTTTATGAATTCCACTAATTTTCTAGGTTACTATGATATATTAGTGTTGCTTTAATAAACTTTGTTCGAACATATAATTCTGTTATGACTTTCACAAAAATCATATATCAAATAGTGTCAAAATTGACACAAAATAGTTTTTAAATCAAATATTATATTATTAATTGTTATTTTATTCCTAAAAATCTACGGTTCGGCCAAATGACTTAGATAAGGATATATATATTAATAATAAACAATTTGGGGTTCGTTTGGCATGTTATAGTAAGTGTATTAACCATATAGTGTAAGAAAACAAAAAGACACGGTAAAAGTTAAATTATTTAACTTAGAGTTAAATCTAATTGATAAGGTTAAAATAATAACCTAAACTTGTCTAAATCCTATTGGTTGATAGTATTTAGACCCATCCCCACTTTAGCTTCGAAATAAGACCCTTTGGAAACATTACAAACCGATTTTGACTTTAATATAAAATAATATTTTGAGATATTCCTAAGGTGCCCCTCTCCTCCCTTATAAAAGGGCACCTCCTCCCCCTCCTCCTCACACCAATTTGAGCACTCAAGCTCGGCCAACCCCTGCCAAAATCCCTTCTCCACTTCTCTAGAATAATCCTAGAGGTACTGGTCTTCTTCAAAGACCAATCTTAGTTCCCTAAGTGAAGGATTCAAAGAGGCGTTTCAAAGAAGAGGTAATATCCATTACCGATCTTTTCAATTTCTTTCTTCTTCAACTTATTCTTCTTTAGTTGTTTCATGATAAAGTAATAACATAAGTATTAATTACATACTTATATGTTATTATAAATATAAAACAACTCTAATTAACCTTCTATCCATCCTACGGAAAAAGGAAATCACCGCGCGTGCGTACGTACGGAATACCGTCTCCATGCCGTGGTGTAATCTATTTTCTGCCACCACATTAATTGGATGGGTATAATGGTTTAATGAGTAACTATATATGATTATTATAAAGTGATATTGATACTGAAATAGTATACAAACACTTCAACACAATTCCACGACCATGGGAACGATATCATCGCTCGTGCGTACATACGGACTACCGTCTCCACGACGCGATGAGATTCATTCTCCATGTTAACCATTTAAGAATGATTATAAAGTATATATAATATGTACTAATGAAATATATGACATAATAATGATACTGGATTTATTTATATATTTATATGTATGTCATGTACTTAATTCCATTCAATTCAATAAGGAAACGAAAACAGCGTTCATGCGTACGTACGGACTACCGTCTCCATGAACGGTGTATTTCTTTCTATTTAATGATTTATTATATATATGTATATCCTGAATATATATATATATAAATCATGTTTTATGTTCTGGAATTAAGTAATCATGATCTAAGTAATCATATTAATAATTACAAGTCAAAACACGGACGACAAATGAAATAATTTTACCCAAAACGCTCTTTAACATGGAATTTACAAAAGAACGGGTAATATAAAGTCATAAGTGAACCATATATGATATCATAACAATGAATATGATTCTGTAATAAGTAAATGACATTATTTAAATCATTATACAGGAGGTTCGGACACTTACGAAGCAAATCAGACCTAAGGTAAGGGGAAATATCACAATCTCATTTTTATCCGAGATTGTTTATACTTTGGTATTTACTGGGGTGTATTTTATCATCCACATCCATGTTCCCTAAATATGTAATATTGTTTCCATCCACTTAAAATATTTTAAATCCAATTTTACCCTTCGGTGAGTTTTTAGTAAAGAATATGAAAGGAATCTTTTGTCGTTTTTTTCATACGAGGTACTTTTTTACATTTCCGACAAAGGTACGAAGAATGTTTTTTTAACTTATACGGCATGAATGGATTTTTAAAACATTATTTCCAAGAATATTCCTTTACAAGTTTTCAAGTTTATTTTTAATCAAATTCTTTTAGTTTAAAATTGTATGACATGTTAAGAAAGGAAAAGTGTTTTTTGAGTTAGAAAGGATATTTTCCTCAAGAATGGAGTTCAAGTGTTTTATCAAAATTATTTTCCATCTAAGATAATAAAGGGTTCTGTTTTTATCCCTATTATTACATTGATTTGATTATGTTGTGAGGGAATTATTTTTATGAAGTCATTTACCTTATATGATTTTTTTATGATGTCATGATGTTTAAGATTCCCATTTTTATTACATGGGTTACGAAATGATGTATGGTTTATGATTTTGTGGCACACATAAGAATGGTATCATTAAGAGATGGGTGGGACCTATATCTCCCTCCAATGCATTGGGTAAAGATTTTATCTCATGAGATAGACATGGCTGAAATGGTAGGTTATACCGGTTCAGTGAAACAGGACTGAAACGAGGGTTACTCGATTCAGAAAGGGACTTTGTCCACTAAGATAGTCTTGGAAATGAGTCTTGACTAACAAGAAATGATTCTCTATGATTATGTGTGAATGCCACAAAGTTTCATGTTTTATGTTATGATTATTGTGATTACATTTCACTGCCATGATTTACCCCATGTTATGAAATTATGATCTCTTTTGAAGGTTAAGGTTTCCAAAAGTTATGTGCTTATGTATATGATGTGATTGATATTTATTTTGTTTACCCTTACTGAGCATTTGAGCTCACCCTTTTATGTTTTCTTTTCCCCAGGATATAAAGAAAGGTTTTAGGTAAAAAAAAGGAAGATCTTTATGGGAGATTTTGAAGATCTTTCACCACGATTAGAAGATTATATTCCGAGTTTCCAAAGACACTAAACTGTTACGATCCTTGTGTGTGTGTTTTTGTTATGTACTAAGTATTCCGCAAATGTAATGTAATGTCAATGTACGTCAAGATACGAGTCTCTACAGTTGGTATCAGAGGAAAGGTTTAGTCAACCTTTTGAAACTAGGATGCGAGAACTTTAGTGAGATACCTAGAGATATTTCTATGGTATGTCTAGGGATGTCTCTAAGGTTAAGTATACGTATAGGTTATAGTCCTAGAATTGCGCTAACGATCTTAGAATTTAACCTAAGATATTAGATATTGAGGGTGCTTTCCCTTTACTATGTTGTCTTCCATAGCATGATTTCGCCTCTCACAAAATTCTTTTTTTGTTTAAGTTAATGGAGGGAACCAGAAGGAATTCGGTTAACATTGAATCCAATGGACAATTTGGTGACTATGAGCAACAAAATTTTGTAATAACTAGAGATAATATTGTGATAATGCTGAATTAGTCATCGCGATATATGATTAACAAGGTGAAATTTAGTGGTATGACTAATTCATCAAAGAAGAGGTAGATAAACTATTATGCATGTTCGCATGTTGAGGAGTATAAAGAAAGGAAGATTGAGATTTCTAAAGAAGGGAAGAAGAAACTTGAGGAATAACTCAAATGGAGGGACCAATGTTATCTGTGTGGAGAAAAGGGTCATAGAGTGACAGATTATTATGGAGTTCAATGTCTTATTTGTGGAGAACATGGGCATTACCCAACTCAATGCCCTGACCTAAAAAGTTACTTCTAAATCAAGGAAGGACTTATTCTAGGACAATCATTGTAGTGGATGGACTGAAGTGTTTATGTATTGGTATTCAAGAATAATGTCGTTGAGGTACTTTTATGGTGTACTGAAATATTTATGTTTTGGTCTATTGTGGTTTTCAATAATTTTATGGAACCGGTAACCATGAAAAGTGATTGAGACATTTTTGGTAAACAGATGATATGAGAATAATGAAGGGATAAGAAGATAATGAGATGTTTGATTGTATTCATGAGCTCATGATTGATATAAAGACTAAGTGATATCATGGTTTGAGTATATATTATTAACTTTTGATAGAATTCATGTTTTCACTAAGGTTCAATGGGTATTCAAGAGAATACGTGATTAAGGCCTTTGAATGTTTGGAATGTGACCAACAAGACATATCTTATGATATATGGGGATCAACGACAGTATTAAATCTCTGGTAATCGTTTTCACTATATTATGAGAGTGGACTGCAGTATTTTGGATAAGCCTAAAGATTAAAATGGATTATGTTGGACATAAGTTAGTATTGTTTAAGGATAGAATATTTTCGATATTATTGATGGGATGTTATAGTAATGTAGTTTTAGAAAAAGGACAACCTGCAGGACGGGCGACATCCCATCGCGTCGGACAAGGATGTGGGAATCGAACTCACAACCGAAGTGCGACTGGCCTTTATCGCCTACCACTGGCCTACAGGAAGTCCCTGTTTAGTAGAAACTAGTTTTATTATATTAAGCAGTATGATATATGAAGTATAAGTCCATTTTAGGAACCATATGTGATTAATCTCACTATAGATCGAGTTATGTATATAATTTTTGCTAACCTTTTGTTTAAGACAGATGGAATGACCCGTCATTCTATCACATGATCTGCTAACACTTCACGAATAACAAATTCAACTTCATTTATTTAAGAGATGAAGTGGAAATTGTTCAAGGCATGAACAACAGTGAGATTGTACCAAAATAAAGAAAGTATTTATTCTAATTCAAATTTTCAACTTTAGGGAAATGATCTTGAAAACCAAAAATGTTGTCCTAGTGATCTTATACCTGATGAATCAGATGGTACCTTAGATTGTCACAAATTTATGGATTTGTGATTACTGGCTTTTCCATAGCCATGTTCTCTACCACTCTCCATCAGAACATGATGGTTAGATTTCTCTTCCATATCCATATTTCCACCTATGTGGAAACCCAGTGATTAGTTTATTTGGGTAATCGTTACATTTCATACTTTAGTTTTTAAAGCCAGGTTTTGGTATTTTTTTACGCTGTTGGTTTCTATTAAAGAAACTTTCGAATAGTAAACCATTTATAACCCTGACGAATTTTGAGGGCGAAATTCATTTTAAGGGGGGTAGAATGTAACAGCCCGAGATTTTATGAAAAATGTTCCTTTTAATTTTATTTATGTCTTGTGTTGTACGATGCACCAAAAGGAGCTTGCACAAAAAACATCCTTGACTTGCCTTGCATTACACGCAATCACGACCTTCCTCGATAGCGTGTGTTGTACGCAACACCAAGTTTCGCTAAACAATGATATGCTATTAAGATATTATTAAAACTAGCTGTTGTGAATAGTAATAACCACTTTTTGAAATTTTGTAAATTTTATTTTTCAAAATGGACTTCATTTATGGATTCGGAGTATCGAATTTAGCCTAAGGTGAAATTTTGGTACTTTTCGGATAACTTTCATATTCTGATGAATAGTGAAAATTACTAAATTATAATTAAAAACAAATTTTTTAATCGAAATAATTAATAGTGATAAATTATTAATTTGAGTGGTTTTAAAGTATATTTATAATATATTTTTACAATTTAATACAATGTTGGTCATTGAATGTAATTTCACATTTAAACCAGACATAATCAAGTTTCAATCTTTTGATAGATATTGTTTCTTAAAAACACGCTATTTGTTTTAACAGCGGGATTTAATTATAAAATTAATTAATGCAACTTCTATGTTATGAATTTGGTAAAATATACTTCATTTTTGAATTCGGAATATGAAATATAGATTAGGATGAAATTTTGGCATTGTTCTGAAAAACATCAATTTTTGATGAATAGTGAAACTACTAAGTGGTACTTAAAAAAAACTGAATTTTTCATAAAACTTAATTTTACCGCTTATGTGATTGGAATTTCAAAAATCCGAGAGACACGGTTGATGTCAGTAAGTAAAATGTGGTTCAATGAGATGAAAATAATTTTTGGTGAATAGTAACTTTTTACTTTTATTTACCACGGTTAAAAGTAAATAGGGTAATTAAGGATAAAAATGATATTAATATTACCCTAACACATTTCATAATACTATTGGACAAGTGTATCTCGACCAAAAACAACCTTAAGTGTAAAATATTATCATTTAGGCCCACTTGGATTAGATTAGGACATTTATTATTATTTAATTCAAAGAAGAGTGAAAAGAGTTAAAATCAAAGTTTATTTATGAAACTATTTTTAATATAGGGTTATAGATAAGATAAAATAGATTGTAAATATTAATTAGAAAGATACAAAGATTTCCTACATAATGGTATTTTATTTGTAATTTTTAGACATCAAATAAGTTAATTTATTTATTACACAAAGATGATGCATTAATTATCTTATTAATAAAATATTGACATAATTGATATTATAAATACCAAAATAAATGTAATTTAAGACTTTTTATGAATTCCACTAATTTTATAGGTTACTATGATATATTAGTGTTGATTTAATCAACTTGGTTCGAACATATAATTCTGTTATGACTTTCAAAAAAATCATATATCAAATAGTGTCAAAATTGACACAAAATAGTTTTTAAATAAAATATTATATTATTAATTGTTATTTTATTCCTAAAAATCTAAGGTTCGGCCAAATGACTTATATAAGGATATATATATTAATAATAAACAATTTGGGGTTCGTTTGGCATGTTATAGTAATTGTATTAACCATATAGTGTAAGAAAACAAAAAGCCACGGTAAAAGTTAAATTATTTAACTTAGAGTTAAATCTAATTGATAAGGTTAAAATAATAACCTAAACTTGTCTAAATCCTATTGGTTGATAGTATTTCGACCCATCCCCACTTTAGCTTCGAAATAAGACCCTTTGGAACCATTATAAACCGATTTTGACTTTAATATAAAATAATATTTTGAGATATTCCTAAGGTGCCCCTCTCCTCCCTTATAAAAGGGCACCTCCTCCCCCTCCTCCTCACACCAATTTGAGCACTCAAGCTCGGCCAACCCCTGCGAAAATCCCTTCTCCACTTCCCTAGAATAATCCTAGAGGTCCTGGTCTTCTTCAAAGACCAATCTTAGTTCCCTAAGTGAAGGATTCAAAGAGGCGTTTCAAAGAAGAGGTAATATCCATTACCGATCTTTTCAATTTCTTTCTTCTTCAACTTCTTCTTCTTTAGTTGTTTCATGATAAAGTAATAACATCAGTATTACTTACATACTGATATGTTTTTATAAATATGAAATAACTCTAATTAACCTTCTATCCATCCTACGGAAAAAGGAAATCACCGTGCGTGCGTACGTACGGAATACCGTCTCCACGCCGTGGTGTAATCTATTTTATGCCACCAAATTAATTGGATGGGTATAATGGTTTAATGAGTAACTATATATGATTATTATAAATTTATATTGATACTGAAATAGTATACAAACACTTCAACACAATTCCACGACCATGGGAGCGATATCATCGCTCGTGCGTACGTACGGACTACCGTCTCCACGACGCGATGAGATTCATTCTCCATGTTAACCATTTAAGAATGATTATAAAGTATATATAATATGTACTAATGAAATATATGACATAATAATGATACTGGATTTATTTATATATTTATATGTATGTCATGTACTTAATTCCATTCAATTCAATAAGGAAACGAAAACAGCGTTCATGCGTACGTACGGACTACCGTCTCCATGAACGGTGTATTTAATTCTATTTAATGATTTATTATATATATGTATATCCTGAATATATATATATATATAAATTATGTTTTATGTTATGGAATTAAGTAATCATGATTTAAGTAATCATATGAATAATTACAAGTCAAAACACGGACGACAAATGAAACAATTTTACCCAAAACACTTTTTAACATGGAATTTACAAAAGAACGAGTAATATAAAGTCATAAGTGAACCATATATGATATCATAACAATGAATATGATTCTGTAATAAGTAAATGACATTATATAAATCATTATACAGGAGGTTCGGACACTTACGAAGCAAATCGGACCTAAGGTAAGGGGAAATATCACAATCTCATTTTTATCCGAGATTGTTTATACTTTGGTATTTACTGGGGTGTATTTTATCATCCACATCCATGTTCCCTCAATATGTAATATTGTTTCCATCCACTTACAATAGTTTAAATCCAATTTTACCCTTCGGTGAGTTTTTAGTAAAGAATATGAAAGGAATCTTTTTTCGTTTTTTTCGTACGAGGTACTTTTTGACTTTTCCGACAAAAGTACGAAGAATGTTTTTTTAACTTATACTGCATGAATGGATTTTTAAAACATTATTTCCAAGAAGCTTCCTTTACAAGTTTTCATGTTTATTTTTAATCAAATTCTTTTAGTTTAAAATTGTATGACATGTTAAGAAAGGAAAAGTGTTTTTTGAGGTAGAAAGGATATTTTCCTCAAGAATGGAGTTCATGTGTTTTATCAAAATTATTTTCCATCAAAGATAATAAAGGGTTATGTTTTTATCCCTATTTTTACATTGATTTGATTATGTTGTGAGGGAATTATTTTTATGAAGTCATTTACCTTATATGATTTTTTTATGATGTCATGATGTTTAAGATTCCCATTTTTATTACATGGGTTATGAAATGATGTATGGTTTATGATTTTGTGGCACACATAAGAATGGTATAATTAAGAGATGGGTGGGACCTATATCTCCCTCCAATGCATTGGGTAAAGATTTTATCACATGAGATAGACATGGATGAAATGGTAGGTTATACCGGTTTAGTGAAACAGGACTGAAACGAGGGTTACTCGATTCAGAAAGGGACTTTGCCCACTAAGATAGTCTTGGCAATGAGTCTTGACTAACAAGAAATGATTCTCTATGATTATGTGTGAATGCCACAAAGTTTCATGTTTTAAGTTATGATTATTGTGATTACATTTCACTGCCATGATTTACCCCATGTTATGAAATTATGATCTCTTTTGCAGGTTAAGATTTCCAAAAGTTATGTGCTTATGTATATGATGTGATTGATATTTCTTTTGTTTACCCTTACTGAGCATTTGAGCTCACCCTTTTATGTTTTCTTTTCCCCAGGATATAAAGAAAGATTTTAGGTAAAAAAAAGGAAGATCTTTATGGGAGATTTTGAAGATCTTTCCCCACGATTAGAAGATTATATTCCGAGTTTCCAAAGACACTAAACTGTTACGATCCTTGTGTGTGTGTTTTTGTTATGTACTAAGTATTCCGCAAATGTAATGTAATGTCAATGTACGTCAAGATACGGGTCTCTACAGTATGTGGGTGAGATGTGATGTGGTATGGGCTCTAGGTGTCTGCAGATGAGATGTAATGAGGTTAGGTACCTAAGTGTCTATGGGTGATTATGATCTAGATTATGGCACCAGTAATGGGATGAGATGTGGTTGTGAGGCCCAGGTGTGTGTGAGAGGGTTATGATGTGGTGTGTTTGGAGGAATTGAGAGTGAAATGATATTTTCCATTTGGGTGTGAGAGAGGTTAATCAGTGGGAATGTGGTGTGGGATACCCAAATCATAAATATACTTACAATATTACTTTACATTACTTGTGTTATTTGGGGATCCTTTCATGGTGAGTTTGGGGTGATTATTATACCTACTTAGGTGTTGTTTGGTTCTGCTATTTTCTCATAGGGGAATTAGTATGCTTGTTTCAAAGGTTCACGAGAGACTTTGTTTTTACTACAAAGTATACTTGTATACTCACCCTACTTATATAAAACTATTTTCCAGTTTCAATGAGGACTTTATAGACCATGCTCGACATTACTAGCTCAGATCACGATAGTTCTTGTGTCACTTCTTAGCTTTACATTCAGTACTTTGGAGACTTTTTTGTATCAGTTCTATTTTAAACATGCATGTTGGATGGATTTCACTTTATAATATATATATATATATGTACTATTTTGGGGGTGAAACATCTTATATCCAGATCTTGTTTCATTAATAAGGGATATGCCTTCCATTTTGTGAGACTTGTATACCCTTAGTTTTGGTTCCCATCCTAGGGTCTACTAGAGGTGGGACTTAGGGATCATTATATCTCTTTCCTCATTACCATCCTAGAAATGGAATATTTGGAGGAAGGAGGTCATAATTTCTTATAAATAATATGAAATAATTTATTATAATATATGGTTTTCACAAATATAAAATGAATTCATTGGTTACCAATTAATTTGAAATGATTTGGAAAACTGATTTAATATAAAAGAAAATATTAATATTATTATAAGATATTTTACCCTAATAAATAAAATTATTTATAATTACTGAGTGATGTTAGTTTTAAATATAATGTATATATTCAATAAAATATTTTTTATATCCATTCAATATAATTTATATAATTAAGGTAAGAAGAAACCCAATTTTACTCATAAAAACCAATTGTTTTTGAAAAGGTTTTTTTACAACCTTTTAATAGAGAACACATTTTTAATCCAATTTTTTAAACGTTTATAGATTTAATATGTCAAAATAAACTTTATCTTTATAATATAAACATAAATATTTATAATGGATAATATTTTGATACTTTTCTGTAAGGTTTTATCTTTTAATGAACAGTTAAAAAATATTGTATTTTAATTACAAACAACTTTTTCATCTAATTTATTTATAAGATTTAATTATATTTTACATTGTTTTAAAATTTTAGTTAGAAAATAATTTTATTAATTACTCTGATTTAGATCAAAGGAACAAATTTCACATTGAAATTATATATAGAAATCTTCTCAAACTTTTGAATGTTTTAACTTTAAAAACCTGCACTTTTGACCCAACTACAATATTAAATTTAAATTATTTTTTTCCACTTATGTGATTAAAATTTGGAATAATGGATTCCATATTTGTAATAATTATAATTTATCATTTATAATAAAGTTAAATTCTATATTGATCAAAACTATTAGTGAATGTGATTGAAATTAATTACAACGGTTAAGAGAACAATTATGTTAATGATGTAATAAAACCTAAATTTAAGACCCAAAATTACCTATAAAATTATCCAAAATACATTGGAACGAAATTAATCATATATTTTCCTTATATTAGGTAGGGTGTTTTGGTTTTTTATGAACCTTTTTTGGTAAAAACATGGGCACACCTAACTTGTTTTCAAATATTCTAAGTGTATCCTTGCCCTTCCCTATAAAAGGACAACCCATATTTCTATTTTTTACACATCTGAAACCTCTTAAAATCAAAAATTATCGGACCAATATTTTTACCACCATTCATATTTTCCTTTTTAATACTTCCCGTGGACAGAATGTCTTCTAAGGAAGCCTTTGGGAGCAACTCAAAAGGATTTACCCGATTAATATGCAATTCCATCTCGCATGCTTTTTTCTTTAATTTTTTTCTCCACCCTTCCAACATCATTATTCCATAATTGTATAAAAAAAATATCATAACTATACTAGGATTTTTTATGATAATTTTTATACCTAAAATTACACAAACCATCATCTAATGGGAAACAAACATACAGTTTTTGTGTACGATAAACTTCCGGCTCACAAAACAATGATTGTTCAATTTTCATTAACACATATCATGGTGGAAATTATTAAGGTCACTGTGTTTATATATGTTTTATATTATATTTATTATTTTTTAATCTTGTTCATTCCATTTTATAGTAAAAACATTTTTACTCTAAATTTTGGTGTAAATACGATAATTTCGTTTTAGGAAGTGTGGACTACCGCCCCCTCAAACCGATGTGATTCGTTCACACACTAAGTGTAATATGTTAAGGATGATTTTATTGAACTTATATGATATATATTACAATATAGTGATACATTAATTATATTATATACTTATATAAACATATTTAATTATCTTTCTTTATATAAATATGAAAATAAAAGAAGAAACAACATTCTGACGTGCGTACGACCTACCGTCTCCTTGAATGGTGTATTCAACTTCATACTTATATATTATACAATTTATTATAATAAAAGTATAATGAATAAAAATTATATTTATGTCAGGGTTTTCATTCTTTAATCTTGATATATATATAATGATCAATGATATAAAAAATTAAGACACATGCGAAGAACAAAGCCAATATTATCCAAAGTGAAACCTTAACATAGGATGATTAACAATCAAGTAATATAAGGTAGTAATAAAAAAATATATGATATTAGATATAAGGATAAGATTTTGTAAAATATTAATATTAAATTTATATTAATTATACATGTGTTTTGAATGAGTATGATGAGAGAGAAGATACAAAGTAAGGGGATTTTATCTCACTTTATATTTCCGTGAGATACATGTTATGTTCACAACTATTTAATTTTATGGTATATATACTTTCCATGATTTTATTATATTAATATTAATAATAATGTTATGGGTATTCACATATCCATTTTAGGATATTTATTTCGTGGGAATTAAGTTTCAAATGCTACCAAATCGGTGAAATAGTTTTGTCTCAATTTTCCATCTTTGAGAATTATGTTTTTTATGCCCCTCAATTCTCTTTCAAGGTGTATATACTTCCATTTTAAATGTTATATCATGAATTTACATATTTTAATGATATTTTAAGTTTCATGTAATTTTATTTTCTTACATGGATAATATGATCCCAAGTTACTAATTTATAATAGTTTATTGAGACAATCTCATCGCTTTTCATGATTTTTTTTGTTTATAATTCCTTAATGAAATAATTTGATCCACCAATAAAAACAATTCCTAAAGTTTCTTAATCTCTGGTTATTAATGATTTATTCATATATTGGTACTATTTTTTCCACCCATTGGTTCATAACATAGTTAATACAATGTTTTTGAGAATGCCTAAATTTACCCTCTCTTCCGTAAGAAATATATGTTCCCTCAAAATGATGTTTTATTAAAAGGGTTTCCAAGAATATTATACCAGTATCCATAAACATTTAAATGAAAAATTTAACCCTTTTTATCATAGAAATATATTCAAAGGAATCATGTTGTTTCTTTGAGAAAATGGAATTTTTATAACCTTTTTACCATGTAAAATGAATGTTCTTTTTTCCGCATACGACTTGTATAAATTTACCCACCATAATTTCATTGAAGATTCCTTTTTCATTTTGAAAAGGGTAATTTTTTAGAAAATGTTTTTAAAAGTTATTTAAATAAAAATTGTTTTCAAAATGTATTCAATCATTATTTATAGGTTTTCAATATATTATCAATGAAATGAGTTTCAAAGAATTTTCAATCTTCTTTCATATGTTTTCAAGTATAAAGTTTTTGAAAACATTTTCAAGATTCCTTTGTAAATTTTCAACATATTTTTGGGGAAATTGTTTTAAATTTTTTTTCATTATTCTCCTATATATTTTCATGTAAAAAGGTTCTCAAAAAATTTCCAAGCATTATTTTCAAAGTTTTTTCAAATAATAAGGTTTGTAAGATATTGTGAAGATTATTTTATATGTTTCCATGGGGAAATGGTTTAATTTTTTTTCGAGTATTATTTATATATTTTAAAGGTATTTTCTATGAAAATGATTTAATTAAGTTTTTATGTATTTAATATATTTTTTCAAATTAGAACGGATATTTTACTCAAGAAGTGTTCTTGCATGATATTTCAAAATTATTTTCCATCTAAGATGATATCTATTAATTTTAATCATTCCATTCTAGTAAATAATCCAAATTTTCCATTAATATTTCTTCTTTTAATGGGTTATGATTAATGTCATGGTCATTATGATACATGTTTCACTTTTACAGGTTATGTTTATGAAAACAATTTCTCTTTCATGGGTTATGATTTTGATGAAATGATTATGAAACATATCTTTTTTTCATAGGTTATTATATGGTCACATGTTTATAATACCCATTTCATTTCATGGGATATGATATGATTATTTATGGTATTTTGAAGCATGTATGTATGATTTAACTATGAAATTTGGGGGTCCTATATCTCCCTTCAAGGCATTGGTTAAATATTTATATGTCATGATAAATACTAATATGGTCTTGGTAATGAATCTTAACTACTAAGATGATAGATAGAGTGAACCAAGACTACCAATATGGTAGGAAGAGTGAACTCATGCTACTAATATTTTGATGGGAGTGAACCATGACTACTAAGATGGTATGGGGATTGAACCTATACTACCAAGATCATCTTGTAAGTAATTATTTGGCTACTATAGAATTCATATTACTATATGGTTATGTGTGTACCATAATTCCATGTTTTATTCCTATGTTATGATTTCATGGATTATATTCTTTATATCCTTATTATTCAGGTCTTATGAACTACCATGATTTATTCCATGATTCATGTATGTGATATTTGATATGCAGGGATTGATCATTGATTTTCATGATCATGTTCCTATACCCTTATGCTCATTATTATGCTTACATATCTCCCTTGTTTACCGTTGCTGAGCATTTGAGTTTACCCATTTTTATGTTTCCTTCTCTAGGTTATGAAGATATGAATTATGTTTTTTGTGTCTAAGAAGATTGATAGTCATGAATTATCTAGTGGGGGAAAATTTAGATCAATTTTGTATCAATGTTTATGTTTTAATGTTTCCAAAGACACTAGACTACTACGGTATTTAGGGATATGTTTTTAAAATGTTTTAAGTATATAAAAAATGACTTTTAATGTTAATATAGAAAAAAGATGGTTTGATATAGTTGGTATCAGTGTAAAGGTTTATTTATCCTTTGGATACTAGGATGAGAAAACTTTAGTGAGATCCATAGGTATATTTATAATATTATGGTTAGGGATTCCTCTTAGGATATGTATAAGTATGAGTTGATGCTTTGGAAAATATCTGAGAATTTTGGTAAAGGATAGATTGAAAAGATTCCAAGTAATAAATCCATGTCTATATACTACAATTGGATACGACCCTGGAAGAGATATACTTAGGAGTAATAAATATTACAAGATGTTCTAGGCTTGACTTGGGGTAATCTGGTATATGAAAATGTTCCCCGCTACACACCTAGTTGGACACTACCAGAGGATATTATTTTATAATTGAAAAACTCTTCACTAATTATCATTAAAGATTTAAATATTATATTGATATTAATAGCCTAGTATAAACATAGGGTGTCATATATTAAAGAAGGGGTCATTATTAATACATCCTAAAGGTAAATATTTTCATTACTATGTGGTTTTCTTATATGATAGGAAATTCTCAAACTATTCTTGTGGTTTTAGTTAATGGAGGAAACTGGAAGGAACTAGATTAATGATGAATGTGGAAGATAATTTTTTTATGTGAATTCAAGTTGTATTATCACTAGAGTGAGAGATATTGTGATAATGCCTAACTAGTTTGCACAGAACATGATTAACAACACGTACCATAGCCGACTCTCGAAATCTTAAATGAAGTGGAAACATGAGTTTGATAAGAGTTCGAGGAATGGAGACCATAGAGGATTGAAGATTTAGTTTCCTTTGTGTCATGAATGTTGATGGAATCACATAAGTTAATATATTAGTGGAATAAGAAGTTTTGAATGTGGAAAATAAGGACACAAGGAAAGTTATAGAAAGAGAAAAATGAAGAGTTCAATTAATGAAATGGATGAGAATATTGTCCACCAAATACATCATCAAAGGTTATGTGTTTTATGTATGGAGTAAATAGTCATTATGAAACTCAAATACCAAGTGGAAATCTCTTGGAGCGGATCAATAAGATGGTACGAGTAATGGTAAAAATGATGAAGATGAAGATACTACAAATGAAATGTGAATGGAATGAGGTATCGTGTAAGAGGACGAGGCATCCTTTCTAATAGAATGAGGATGAAGTGGGATAATAAATGATTTTATGTATTTGGATTAAAGAAGTTTATTTTATGAATAGTGTTATATATAAGGATTATTTAATTTTTATTTTTAGTAATAGATTTACAAGAACATGTTGAATGGTTCAGATGGAATAAAAAAAGTGAAATAATGGAAAGTTTATCTCACTAGAAAACACATGAATAAGTGAATGATAAACCTTAATATTATCCTTATATTATTATAATGTTGTTTGGATAAATATATATAGGATATGGATACATATTATGGAAGGTACTTATTACCTTGGAACAAATTAATGTCTTGTTGACAAGTACTTTATGCTATCATGGATGAAATTTACAACTTATTAGATAAATGGAATATATCCACTAATATATGGAATAAGGAACCATGAATGTTTTAATGAATAATTTATTGTAATTTATTTCATTACCATATTCAATGGTAATTTATGATGAGGTTATTCATATGTTTGGAATGTGAAAACTAAGAGATACTTTGTGATATGTGGGGTAATCAATGTTAACCTGATTTTGTGACTCTATTTCTAAAGTTTTAGAATTTCATATTTCATAATGGTTATAAGGTTAACCATATATGAAAATATTTAGCTAATCATAGGATAAAGTTTATAATAATAGATTATTATCTTACCACATAAGTATTTATGAATATTGGATAACCATTTTTAAAAAAGTGGTGTTGATTATAACTGTTGACAGATGGGATGACATATCATTGATATCATGACATGTTAGTGCTTTAGGAATGAAAAATTCAATTTACTTTTTAGAGAAAGAGGTGAAGTGGATCAAGGAACAACAAAGGTTGAGGTTTTCCCTAAATAATGAAATTATATATTTTCATGAAAATTATTTATCTTTAGTAAAAAGGATCTTGAAATAAAAAATGATATCCCAGTACCACTGTTTTCGATGAATCAGGTTGTCCCTTAGTTCATCACTGATTTATGGATTTATGATTGTTAAATTTATATTTACTTTGTTCTATATCACTATCCATTAGAACATGATGATTATATTTCTCTTCCATGTTCATGTTTTCACTTTCCACCAATTTCCTCCCATGTGGAAACACAGATATTATGTTACTTTGGGTAACTGTAATGGTTCCAACTTGTCATCTTTAAGGGAAGTTTTAGTATTTATTTTTATGATGTAGATTTAAATAAATGAAACTTTCAATTATTAAACCGTTGATAACCCAGATGAATTTTGAGGGTATAATTCTTATTATGGTGGGGTAGAATTTAACACACTGAGATTTTGTTATTTTTTTTAATTAATTTAACCTTATTGATATTGTACATTTCCCAAAACCATAAAAATAATTTATTTTTTAATGTAATATGTTTGGATTGAGTTATACACCAAACTGTGTTAATCATGCACTGTGCAAAACATAAATTATATCATGACCTTCAAGAAACACAGATGTCAGCTTGTGTTACATGCAACAATGAACTTCCTCGATGTCTTGCATAACATGCAAGACTGTGTTTTAACGAATAATTGTATATCATTAAAATGTAATTTTTATATAATAAGAATTAAAATAGTTGTAAAATTAGAGGTTATGAATAATATTAACTAATTTATGAAAATATATAGTTTACAAAAATATAAAATGAATTTATAGGTTTCCAATTAATTTGAAATTAATATGAAATCTGATTGAATATAAAAGAGAAATATAGTATTATTAATATAACATATTTACCTTAAAAAATAAAATTAATTATAATTAGTGAGTTATATAAATTTAATATATATTTTTTTATATTCAATTATATATTTTTTACATTAATTCAATAGATTTTAAAGAAATCAGGCTTGAACGAACCTAATTTTATACATACAAAAGATATTTTTAAAGGTAGTTTTAGCACATTTTAATGGAGAACCCATTTTAAATCCAATTTTTGGAACGTTTATAGATTTAATATGTGAAAATGAACATTAAATTTGGAATATAGATATCAAAATTACATTAGGATTGAGTTTTTGTACTTTTCTGTTGGGTTCCATTTTTTAATGAATAGTTTAAAATACTAGATTTTGATGAAAAACATTCATTTAGATTATTTATAAAGATAAATTATATTTTATGTTTGTTTAAAAGTTTAATTAGATAGATGTTTTACAAATTAATCCAATTTAGGTCATTGGATTAAATTTTACATTTAAATTGGACAAAAAAACTTAGCAAACTTGTGAATGTTTTTCCATTAAAAACCTGCATTGTCGACCAGACTGAGGTACTAATTTTAAATTAATTGTTGCAACATATATTATTAGAATTTGGAACAATTTATTCAATATTTTTAATACACATAATTAATATTTTCTAATTATGAAATCTTTTATTTTTGACAAAAAAAGATTAGTGAATGTGGTTAAAATTAATTACAGTAGTTCGAAGAAAAATTTGGTTAATAAAGTACTAAACCTTAGCTTTATGACTCAAAAAGGACTAGAAACTTGTACAACACCCATTTTTTGGAAATTAATTATCCATGAGGCTTCCATTTAATAGTTTTTTTGGTTTGGTTTTACTTATTTTAGTTAAAAATGTTGTTACACCAAAGTTGTTTTGAAAAATGACACGTGTGTCCTTTCCCTTTCCTATAAATGACCACCACCACTCCCTCTTCTTGAAACCTATAAAAAATATTAATATTGGAATATATATTACAAATAAAATTACAAGAATTCCCCTTACTTCTTGAATCCCCCCTAACTGGATAGAAATTCTTCCAACGAATCCTTTTGTCACAACCCAAAATGAGTTACCCTATTAATAGGTAACACCTTATCTCAAGCTCTTTTCTTTTATTTTCCTTATCCAACCCCTAAAATATATTTATTACAAGATTGTATATGAAAAAAAGTATCCTAAATATACTAGTATTTTTTTATTCTAAGGTTTATAACTACACATATACACACGTCTATCTAATGGGTAACAAACATACTGTTTATGTTTACGACAAACATTCGCCTCACAAAATGATGATTGTTCAATTTTCTTTACTGCCAATCATGGTGGAAATTATGTTGGAAAATCTGTTTATATATTTTATATAATATTTTAATTATTTATTTAAGATTATTTATTCTTTTTTACAATCCATATCCTTTTACTCTCCATTTTGGTGTAAATATAACAATTTCGTTTGAGGAAGTGTAGACTACCGCCCCTCCAATCAATGTGATTAGTTTACACACTACATGGAATGTTTTAAGGATGGGTTTAGTTAAATTATATAATATATATAACATTAAAATGTAAATTTAATGATATTATATACCTATATAAATATATTTTATTTTCCTTCTTTCTTTCAATATGACAATAAAAACAGAAACAATGTTCACGCGTACGTACTGTTTACCAACTCCATGAATGGTGTAATACACATCATACTTATATATTACATGGATTATTATACTAAAAATATAATTAATATAAATGATATTTATATTATTTTTTACATTATGGAATCATGATATATGTAGAAGGATCAAAGATATAACTAATTAAGAAACATGCGAAGAACAAAGAAAATATTGTCCAAAGTGAAACCATAACATATGAAGATTAAAAAGTAGGTAATACAAGGTAATAATAAAAAAATATTGTATTAGATAAAATAATATGGTTCTATAAATTATTTATAAAAAATTTACATTTATTATACATGAGGTTTGAACTAGTACAACAAAATTCAAGACACAAGTCAATGAGATTTCATATCACTTTTTATTTCCGTGAGATACATGCTATGTTCCCCACTCTTTCCTTTTGTGTGGTGTGTGTAATACCAATTATTGTATTCTCTGTATATTATAATTAATTTTATGGGTAGTCACATATCAATTTTATGATCTTTCTTTTATGGGGTTTTTGTTTCAAAAGTTACTAAATTGGTTAAATAGTTTGGTTCCCATTTACCTTCTTTGAGACTTAGGTTTTGTTATGAACCTTAATTATTTTTTGAGGTGTATATACCATTACTATAAATGTTATATAAGTAATATAATTACTTTAATGATATTTTAAGTTTCATGTAATATAAGTTTCTTACATTGAGATTATGATCTAATGTTTCCATGTTATATGAGTCAATTAAGGCAATCTCATCGTTTTTCAAAATTGTTTAATTTTATGCTTCATTTGAAGAAATAATAAGATCAGTCTCTCAAGAAAATTACAGAATTTTCTTCTCCTCTAGTTATTAATTTTTTATTTACATATAGGTACCATTTTTTCCAATCTTTGGTATATATGATTTTTAAGAAAGCGTTTTTAAGGACGTCTAACTTTACCCTCTCTTCGGTCAAAAATATATGTTCTTTTAAAACAATGTTTTCTAAAAAAGGGTTTCAATGAATATTATACCAATATCCTTTAATATTTAAAATAAACTTTTAACCTTTTTTTATTTTACAAATATATTCAAATGAATCTTCTTATCTTTTTACAAACAAGGAATGTTTTCTATCCTTTTTACCATACAAAAGGAATATTATTTTTACCTCATACAGTTTATATGAATTTATCCACCATTATTTATTGGAAGCCAATTTTTATATATTAAAAAGTAAATTTGTAATATTAATTTTAAATGTGATTTTATTAATTTTTGCTCAAAATGTTTTCTGGCCCTATTTATAATTTTTCTCAGTATTTTCAATGAAATGGTTTTAAAAACATTTTCAAGATTATTTTATTTGGTTTCATGTAAAAAGTTTTTTAAAGTATTATAAATATCTCTTTCCAATGTGTATTCAAAGAAAAATGTTTTTAAAATATTGTGAGCCTTATTTTTTACGTTTTCAATGAAAATGGATTTCAAAATTATTTCAAGTCTTCATTATAGATTTTCTAATTATTTTATAAGAAAAACATTTTTAAATGGTTTTATGTTTTAAAAATATGTTTTGAAATAAAAAAAATGATATTTTCCTCATGAACCAATTTTCAAGGATATTAAAAAATAATTTTCTATCTAAGATGCCATCCATTGATGTTACTCTTTCCATTCTAAAAAATTATCTAATGGTTATATTTATATTATTTCTATGAAAGGGTTATAATTAATGTCATGGTCTTTATGAAACCCTTTTATCTTTTATGGGTTATATGTTTTTGAAATGTGTTTCCCTTTTATGGGTTATGATCTGGATGAAATTTTTGTGAAACCTGACTTTTTCCACAAGATATGAAGTGACTACATGTTTATAATACCCATTTAATTTCATGGGTTATGATATGATTGTTTATGATCATATTATTCATATATGTTTGATTTCATTATGATATGTGTGGGACTTATATATCCCTCCAACAAATTGGGTAAATTTTTATATTTCATGAGATAGACTAATATGGTGTTGGGAATTGACCATGAATACTATGATGTCCATGGGAATGAACCATGACTACAAAGATAGTATGAGGATTGAAATCATGCTACTATGATTTCCATGGGAGTGAACTATGACAACCAAGATTGTATGGGGAGTGAACCTATAGTACCAATATGGTCTTGGGAGAGATGGCTTGGATACTATAGAAATAATATTATTATATGCTTATGTGTAACATCCCGCCCAATCCCATTGTATTGAGAGGAAGGAATAATGGTACATAGCCTTAAGTGATGTTACCAAGGCGCCAGAGACTAGAAATAAATTTTTATGGATTCAAGGATAAATTGGTGAACAATTTTCTCTTGAAGAGAAAACCAACCTACTAAAAAATATGCTATCAAATAACTACATAAGGCATGCCAAAAAAACAACCAAACCCCTACATTTCCAAAAGAAGACCAATGTTCAATAACAAATCCCAAGTACCAAAACAACCAAATGCAAATCGGAGTATCAATTGAATTACTAAAACAGGACTTCAAAAGAACTAGAACACTATCCATTGCTACACACAAAGCTCCATGCTCCATGAACCACAACATCACCAAAACATCATGCCGAACCGCTAGAAAAATGAGATGTCTTACTCTTACCTGTGTCCCGGAATACAATATCTGAAAAATCACCAAAGTTTCAAAACAAGGGTTGATTAATAATACTCATTATGATTTACTCATATGACATCCATACAATGCCACTAGGATAAAATTATTAGCACATTTATATAAAACAATTTATATAGAACAATAAATAGTTCAAAAATTACCGACATGCCAAACACACCGTTACCAAGCCACCTTACCCAAACCATACAATGCAAGGGAATGGCAAGAAACCATGCCGTATTCCACTTTACCATTTCATATTAGCACAAAAAATTACATCTTACAAAGCGTCACACAAGAAGTCAATCAAAACATTGGACCTTCTGTCCAACCCGTCCACTACATTTCCAACTAGTGGTGCTTCCCAACCACTATACATAATGGTGGATATTACATCCACTATCCATCACCTGTTATGGTGAGGTTTCATTTAAACATCCAAACAATCAACAAAATCCATAAAATGTAATCAACCAACAAGCATAAGGCACCTTGACCACATTATAATCACACAACAATTTCCAACAAATTCGAGTTCCCTAGAATAAATCACCCATTTATTGAAAATAATCACTATCATTTTCCATACCAAATTCCACTTCAATAAAAACACATTTTATTGAAAAACATTTTCAAAACATTTTTCATAATCTAAACCATGCAACCCATTTTAAGATCTACATTTTAAAATCACAGAACAAAACCCCTCTTTCAATAATATCCCATTTCACAAAAAAATCCACAAATCATCACCCATAGGTTTTCCACCAAGATTTCACACATAAAATTCACAATTAATTTCAAGAAAAACCAATTAATTGAAACAAAAAACACTATTTCTAACTATGTGGAGTCGATAGAGAAGCCAACTACCTTTAGGGTTCCAGCAAAATTGACCCACGAACAATCTCAGTACAAATCTGGTAAATGATATTTCGAAAACACACTAGATTATCTTCCCTAACATCAAAATCCCTAATATAATCATTTAATGCAACAAAAACCCTATATCTATACAAAATGGATGTATATCAAGAAAAAATGGAGAGAATGAATAGTAGATCTAGAGAAAACAAAAGAGAAACCAAGTGAGAAGACTTACCTAAGAGATACACTTTCAAACCACCTTGAAATCACATTGAATCACCTCTAAAATGAGTAGGATAACACCCATAAACCTTGAGAAGAGGAAATCCATGTCAGGATTCATATACGAGATGAGATTGGTGAGTTAGGGCAATCTCGACAAACCCTGTTTAAAAAACAAACTTTAATGGGCCGCACAGTTAGCTCACATGGTTTGACAAACCATGCGCAAACCATGCAGATGCTACTTACTCAAAGGAATCTCTCATGAACTACCCACATGGTTAGAAAAACCATGCTCAAAACATGTGTGACCCCAAAACCTCGAGTTTCACAGTTTCTTGGGATTGCGGCATAGTTTCCCCTAACCGTGTCGCCATAAAAAGGTCTCCAAACATTTCTGAAACCATTCCAAACTCTCCCAAACTCCTTAAAAATCATCCCAAAAACATTAACCACATATAACGGGAAGAAATGGCTACATAACTCAAATTGGGTGTTTTACATTCTCCCCACCATTGGACTTTCCATCATCAGAAAGTAGAGAACCATTTCTATTCCCAAAGAGATCGGTTCCTTGCTCGACCATCTCTTTCTCCTGCTCCAAAGTCTCCTCCGGAATCTGACCACGCTTCAGAAAAACAAGAACTAAACTAATTATTTTACCATGAAAGAATCTCTCTTTTCTACCCACAATCTACACTAGAATGTGCACTAAAGAATAATTTTATTCTAGTGCAACATGATCCCAATGAATCACATGGTGACGATCTAGATGATACTTTTTCAGCTGCGACACATGAAACACATTGTGCACCATACTAAACTATGGTGGAAAATCCAAATGATAATCCACCTTCCAATCCACTCAATTATCAAAAAAATCCCAACATACCACAGAGATAACTTTTTCTTCTTCCCAAACAGACAATGTCCCAACCATGTAGAGATTCTCAAAAACATGATCACCCACCTCGAATGAAAATGGTGGTCGGGTATAGTCTACATATGATTTCTGAAGACTTTGATCTGTCTCCATTCTCTTACTGATCAACATGATATTTTTTGTAGTCTCTTGGTCATGGCTTAGTCCATTCAATGATTTTTCACCCATTTCCAGACAAAAAAGTAGAGAACTACATGAACACCCAGATAATTCCTCAAACTGATCCATATGTATTGAAGCCTAATTGTTGTTATTAAAAGAGAAATCCTCCAACAGTAAGTGATCCTCCCATAAACCACCAAAATCTATTACACAGGTCCTTAAAATATCCTCCAAAGTTTATATTGTTCTCTTATATTGAACATCCATCTGAGGATGATACACCGTGCTCATTGTCAACTGTGTCCCAAGTTATTGCTGCAAAGATTTTGAGAAACAATATGTGAACCTCAGATATCTATCTAATACAATAAAAATTGGAAAACCATGCCTCTTTACCACTTTCCGGATATAGATTTTGGACAGATCTTCTAGCGTATGGGATTCACAAATTATAATGAAATAGGCCGACTTTGTAAGTCGATCTACAATCATTCATATGGCATCATGATTCCTAACCATTCTTGGGAGACCCATCACAAAATCCATTGATATTTTTTCCCATTTTAACACTGGGAAATGTAAAGACTACAACATGCCTATGAACCCCTGATTCTCTACCTGGACTTGCTAATAAGTCAAGAATCTCAAAGCAAAATCTCCCACTTTCCTTTTCATACCAGCCCACAAAAACTCTCATTCAGAACCTTATACAATTTCTAAATTCTAGGATGGACATCCAACCTAGAATGATGATATGCTCTGAGAAGTTCCTCTGGAAAATCCACTGGTAACACCCTCTGATTCTAAAAACACCAGACTGAATTATCTTTTAGTTACAATCTCTCAATGGTCTCCCCACTATTGAGTTTCAATCTCATATTCATAAACATAGAATGAGATGATATGTGCCTCTTCAACCAAACCATCGAAGTTAATAACCAACAGAACCAGAAAGAATACCACTCTGTCACCTTGGTCATCACCTTTCAACCATATTTTGTCTATGACTGAGATCAACTGTCACTGATCTGATGCCTATTTTACCACCTGAGAATATGATTTATTACTCAATGCATCCACCACCAAATTTATCTTCCCCATTGTTTAAATTAAGTTGAAATCAAAAATCTATAGACATTCCGTCCATCTCCTTTGTCTTAAGTTCAAATCTCTTTCTGAGAAAATATTTAGTAGGATCTTATGGTCGGTAAACACTATAAATTTCTTACCGAAGGGATAATGATGCCACATATTTAAAGCATCAACCACTACCGCCCACTAAAAATCATGTGTTGGTTAGTTCTTCTAATGAAAAATCAACTAACATTATCCATATGAAACCACCTGATCCCCCTATGTGAGAAAATACCCTAAACGGATCCTGATGTGTCAGAATACACCATGTACCCTTTCCCTAGTTAAGGAAAAACCAAGATTGGTGAAGATGTAAGGCTCCCCTTTATCTCTTAAAAACAATTTTAGAACTCCTAATCCCATTGAAATGGTATATTATTACTTGCAAAGGCTGTAATTGGGAAATAAAATCATGATTAATTAGTAAAAAATCATCGATAATATCTAGATAGACCAAGGAAACTCTATATCTCAAAAATGTCATTTGGCGGTTTCCAGGAGATAACAACCTTTATCTTCTCTAGATCAACTGAAACTATTTTCTCAAAAATGACACATCCAAAGAAATAAACTTATGGTATCCAAAAGTCACACTTTGATAATTTGGAATAAAACCGATGATCCCTCCAGATCCCCAATGCTATCTCCAAGTGCTTCTCATGCTCAACCCTTGTCTTCAAATAAAAAAATTTGCCTTCTTCAAATACCACCACAAAAGAATCCAAATATCTCATCAAATTTTTGATTCATCAATTCCCTGACCACTTCTGCTGCATTTTTTAGACCAAAGGTAATAACCACATAATCTTAATGGAAATATCTACATCTGATAGTTGCCTTCAGGATATCCTTCTTCCTCACCCGCAATTGATGATATCCTAACCTCATGTAAATCTTGGAGAACCCCTGAACTCCCATCAACTGGTCAAAAAAACCATTAATGTGTGGAAGTGGATATTAGTTTTTTTATTGAAATCTGATTATGTCTAAGATAATCCACATAGATATACAAGGTTCCATCTACATTTAAAAAAAACCTTGTGCTACCCATGGAGACATGCTAGGCTGGATAAACGTTTTGTTCTCTAACTCTACCAACTACACCATTAAATACCACAATTCTGATGGTGCCATTCGGTAAGAAGAAAGTGAGATAGGACTAGTCCTCTTAAAGAGGTCAATTATAAAACCGAATTCTCTCAAAGCTAAACACCCTAAGAATTATCTAAGAAACACATCCATAAACTAATACTGAACATCCAGAAGAACACTGTGCTCAAAACCTTCCACCGATGCCAATATAAAATACTCTAACTCATATGAGATCATGACATCATTTAGGAAAAAAAAAGAAGTTCCACCTAACTTTTCATTATTCTCCCCTCTAAAGAGATGTTAAATGAAATCCTCCATCGTAAAACTAACTATTTGCGCTTATGAATTGATGTGAGCCTTAAAAATTTCAAACATATCCATTCCCAGGATTATATCATAAAAATCCATCTCAAGAACTGAGAAATCCCACATCAATTCAATGCCATCTACCACGAAAAAACATCCACAACATAAGAAGGCTCAACACTCTCTTTGACCCAGGGAAGTATGATGTTTCAAAAGAGAAGGCATCATTTCCACATGTAAACCCAACAAATAAACGATGTGAGAAGAAATAAAAGAATGTGAAGCACTTGTATAAAATAAGGCTTGCATCAATATGGAATTTAAATGAACCATACCTCACACCATAGATGGTCCTGACTGCTCATCCATCACTTCCTTCTCAGCTCCAAACAACTACTTACTTGCCAAGATCTTCTCTTTATTACCCTTATGTGGAGTATTGGTGTTCCTCGAATCACCATGAATAATTTTTTTCAACTGCAGAAGGGTATGCGTCTACCCCCATCCCATCGAGGCATAAGACCCCTTAGACCCCTAATAAGTGTCACGAACACTTGACCTCAGAGAATTATGACAATAACACTGCAGATGCTCCATTTTCTTACTATTATGACATGCTAAAAGTTGTTACATACAATCCTACTTGATGTGGATCATAGAGCCACACTAAAAACATATCCTCTTACACCAAGGCTTTGGTGGAATATTCACTGATCCTGTCGTCGTATTCTAGGCCATACTGCCACCCTATAAATAATGGTCCCTCTTTCTCTTGAACCCAGCATTTCAGTTCCCACTATTTCTCGTGGGGACCAAGATACTTCCCCTCCATATATCCCCCACAAGATCCCGCTTAGCCATCATAAATAGATTCACTATTCTCTTGTAATCATCTATATAGAGCACCGCTATATTTGAAAAAAATTCTTGGTTCAACCCAACTTCAAAAACTCATTCCTTTAATGATGTACTACCTACCACCTCATGTGCAAACCACACTAAGTTCATAAACACAGCTAAATATTCCATTACTTCCATGTTCCCTTGATACAAATAGATGAAATTCGTTGTATGCTGAATTCTAATTATATGAGGGTAGAATGGTTTGTTAAAAAATTCCTTAAAACCATCCCATGTCACACCTTGGTCCATCCTATCTTAGACTGCCGGTTCCCTCCACTAAAATGAATGATCTTCCACCATATATGTGGCTAACTTCACTTTCAACTCTGTCAGAGTTCCCAATAAATCAAATGTCTTATTAATTATGTTCAACCACGCTTCAACCCTTTTTGGCTCTAAATCACCCCTAAAGATGGGTGGATTTTTCTTTTGAAACTGTGCCACATGATCCACCTACTTTGATTCATCCACTTTATTCCCACATTTCACTGTTGGGAAATCTTGCACTATACTCTACACTATCTTCTGGTCCACCTAAGGCTCAGGTGAAACCACATTTTCGACATCTTCATCTGGTTGGTCTCTACGACACCAACCTAAAGCCAATTATATCAGTACAAAAACAACTATAAGTCCCACTGCCTTAACGAGGAAAGACATAAAAGTTTCCAATTCAATTTCATAACAACCAACAAAGCCAGGCTTTACACAAGTTCAAATTTTCCATGTTGCACTATTCTGAAAAAATACACCATGTTTTTAAAATCATCCCATTTTCAAAATACCACTTGTTTACATGTTTCAAATACTTCTGTTTTGAAACACAATTAGGATTTTCAAAAATCCACACATTCAAATCACACCATAAATCTTTTTACCCCAATGAAATATGCATTTCTGTGGTAAGTCATTTATACCATGTATGTCATGCTTATCTCATTGGCTACACCCACGACTATGAGATTTCTACTGCCTATAAGTGTCTTAAAAACACTTATATAAACAAATCCATGGTAAATTTAAGTTCATCATAAATGGTTTAACTACATAATATTATGAAATACATTACATGTTCCGATAATCCAATTCCTTTCTATCATTTTGACTCAAGGAATAGACTGAGAAAGAATTTCAACACCAAGACAAAAAATCAATGCCAAAGGACCGAACACCTGATCTCACTTGAAAGCAAAGGACTATACAAACTGATACTGGTTGTAACATCCTGCCCCATATCATTGGATTGAGAGGGTGGAGGAATGCTACTTGGCCTTAAGCAATGTTCCCAAGGCACCAAAGGTAGGTAATAAATTATGGGGGCTTTGAGGATAAACTGGGAATAGTTTTCCCTTGAAGATAAAACCAAACAACCAAACAATCCACTATCAAAAAACTACATGATGCATGTTGATAAAAAAACCAAAACCCTACATTTTAAAAAGACAACCAATTGTTTCATAACAGGTCCCAAGGACCAAAACAACCAAATGAAAATTAGCATATCAAGAGGAAGACTACAACAGGACTTCAGAAGAACTAGGACACCATCCATAGCTCCACAATAAGCTCCATACTCCAGGCACCACAACATCACCATAGAATCATGCCAAAATGCTAGCAGAATGAGATTCCTTACTCAAACCTATGTCCCAGAATACAATATCTGTAAAATAACCAAAGTGACAAAGAAGGGGGTGAGTACTGACACACAATCCATATTTTTTTATTTTATATTGAATATTTTAAGGGGTAAGTGTAAAACCTAACAAAAAACACAACCCAACATGAAAATTACAGTGTACAACATTCAAATTTAAAAATTAAACACATTGCAGATCCCATACCGCCAATATTTCCTTCCAAAACTACACAACATTCAAAATTCAAAAAAAACCAGATCCACCACATGTCACGTTCCCTCCTCGATCCACGTCTGGGTGAGTACTAATAATTATTAGGATTTGCCTAAATGAATTACCTATACATTACACTAGGATAAAACCATTAGCATATTTATATAAAAAAATTCATATAAAATAGTAAATAGTTCAACAATTACCAATAAGACAAACAAACCCTTACCATGCCACCTTACCCAAACCATTCACACCAAGGTAATGAAAAAAACCATGCCATTTTCCACTTCACCATTTAACATTAGTACAAATAAAATCCATCTTTCAATGAAACACACAACAAGGTGATGAAAATGGTGGAGCTTTCATCCAACCCATTAACTATATTTCCTACTAGTGGTTCTTTCCAACCACTATCCATAATGGCGGATATTCTTTCCACTATCCATCACCTCTTATATTGAGACATTCTACCAACTTCCACACAGTCAATACAATCCACAACACTTAATCAGACAACAAGAATAAAGCACCTCGACCACACAATAAACACACAACCATTTCCAAAAAATGCTAATTCACTTCAATAAATTACTCATTTATTGAAAAAACCTATACCATTTTCCATGATAAACCCCAAATAAATAAAACCACATTATATTGAAAAATATTTGACAACTGTTTTCATAATCCAAACCAATAAACCAATTTTGAAATCTACATTTTAAAATCACACAATGAAACCCCTCTTTCAACAATTTCCATTTCACCCAAAAATATTCAAATCTTTACCAAAAGGGTTTCTTCTATGATTTTTCACATCATATTCAATATTAATTTATAGAGAAAACTAGTTAATTGTAACCAAACCTACTAGTTTTAACTAAGTGGTGTCGAGAGATAAGCCACCGACCTTTATGTTTCTGGAAAAATCGACCCATGAAAAACCACACCCCAAATCCAAAAAACGCTCCACCAAAACCACTCTAGATTATCTTACAAAACATAAAAAAACAATGATCTCATCGTTTTAGGAAACGAAAACCCTATCCTACACAAAAAATATTTAGATCTAGAATACTTACAGAGAAGGAAGAGTAGATCTAGATAAAACCAAATAGAAACTAAGAGAGAATACTTACCAGGGATTAACAACATTAAAATAACCTTGAAACCCCTTCGAATCTCCTCCAAAATGAGTGGGAGAGCACCCCTAGCCATCAAGAAGAGGAAACAACAAGTATGATTTGTGTAAGAGAATAAATGAGTGAGTTAGGTTAATTTCTGACTGACCCCATTTAAAAAAACAAACATTAATTGGTCTCATGGTTAGCTTGCACGGTTTGACAAACTGTGTGCTAACTATGAAGATGCTACTACCTCGATGGCATATCGCATAGTTAGAAAAACTGTATGAAACTATGCAGGACCCCTCTACCTTGAGTTTCATGGTTTTCTATGTCTCTCGCATGATTTCCCCAAACCATGTTCGAACTGTGCAACCTTAAAAGGCCTCCAAACATTTCCAAAACCATTCCAAAATCTTGCAAAATCATTCAATATTATCCCATGAACTTTAAACACATAAAAAGGAATAAAAAAGCCTACATACCTCAAACTAGGGGTTCTAAATTATGAGTCTTCCACAATTCCATTCATTATTCCTATGTTATAATTTCGTTGATTATGTTCCTTAGTTCTTTATTATTCATGTAGTATGAAATTTCATGCTTTTTGAAATGATTTAGGTATATGATCCTTGATATACAGGGTATGATAATCTATTTTCATGATCTTTTTATCCTACCCTTACATTCGTGATTATTCTAACATATCTTTCTTTTTTACCCTTACTGAGCATTTGAGCTCAGCACTTTTTATGTTTCCTTCCACAAGTTATGAAGACATGTATTATGTTTGATGTGTCTAAGAAGGGTGATTGTTAAGAATAACCTATTGTGATATAATTTACCTTACATTTTTAATGATTTTTTATGTTTCCATGTTTCCAAAGGAACTTGACTACTATGGTCTTTGGGCGTCTATTTGTATTATGATTTATGTATTCCGAAAATGTAATGTAATATTAATGTATGAAAAGTGACGGTCCCTATATATATCAAATGTAATTAATGTGGACCTTTCAAAGATGTTAAATTGATTAATGGTTGTATAACATGAGTTGATACCACCCTTAGGGTGTGTCGATTAATTAAATAGACCACCATGACTGCCATATGTTTTAGATACCTTTGAGGTGTGACGTTTTCACTTTTCCATTGGGTTATTAAATATTTAATTGAAATTTGAATTGTAAATTGTAATTGAAATTTATTAGAGGAATGAGATGTGATGACCATGAAAGTTTTCCATTTTTGTGTAGTGTATTTTTTATCTTAGAGTTACCCTTTTTATAATAAAATGCCAATTTGTGTAATTATGAGGAAATCCTTCAAATATTATCCAAGAATTGAGTCACATTTTGAGGTGACATTGAATTGAAATGTTCTTATTAATGACCTTGACATGTTTAAATGTAATTGATTAAATGATCTTGATTAAACGATATTGAATTTATTGAATTTTTATGAATTTTAATTGGGTGAAACATGGATTCAATGGATAATTACATGGATAGACTCAGTTGGATTGAACCTTTCTTATACCCAATTGACACTTAGACACCTGATATGGACTTCCAAGGACATGCTCATGGCGTATGACAATTATATGCTGAGTGATTCTGGGACTCCATGTAGATTTCCAAGGACACACTAAAAGAGATTTTGATCATATATTCTCTTAGTGATACTTGTTCTCCCATAGTGGACTGCCAAAGATGAACTCAAATGGAGGAGATGTTATGCCACACCTATAGTGATACCTAGGTTCTTGTATGGATCACCATGGATGGATTGTAAGGTGTTGGTTTATATATTACATGGATCGATACCCTGATTACAAAGTTGGAATATCAAGGATGGGCTCAGGTTCATAATTAAATTATGAATGAAATGTTTTATATGAAGTGTTTGTCAATCCAAGGAACAAGTATGGATTGGGTCTTTTTCATAGACTTTATCGATAACCTATTTATGTACCCTTTGAGAATATCACTATGTGTAAAATTGGGTTATGTGCCAGGTATTGAGACTTTATTAATTAAAATTTATTATTTAATTAAATGAATTTTCTTATAAATGAAACATGGTTGAATGTTAACTGAGAGACTTATTTTGTTAATGGAATTGAATAATTAAATGAATATGACCATAAATGGGAACTTATACTTATAGGAAGTTTACCTTTAGTACTTACTTGCATATTTTATTACTGCCTACACACTTTGACTATTATATATATTCAATAATTGATAGCACTAGACCTTGGGTGGTTTCTGACTGGGATTATCTATTTCACCCTTCTTGGGCTACCTTGGGTACCCGAACAGACTATATGATTGTAGATTGGATGATAGAAAACACCCTACTACTGATTCATAACTCTTTCTTAGGAGCAAGGGAATATGGGACCGATCTAAAGCTAGTGATGTTAGCTTATATACATTTTGGATTTTTTGTTCTTTTGTTACATGTATTATACTGATGACATGTGTTCCTATTTGGGCTATTTTTTAGAGACATATGTCATGTATAATCATTACTTTTTTAATGATACTAGTTTTGGATTTTTTATTGATTCGTGATATTTACTTTTGTTTGTATGATTTAATGAATCCTATTATTTGATATATTATTTTTAATTTTATACACTCTAGTAATGAAGGCATATTTTTCCTACTAACACACCTAGTCCCTCACTACTAGTTGCAAACCTATTGTGTTTAGGGTGATGCGCTTGAGTCCACGTGGCCAAAGGGCTTGGGGAACTGTTGAATGGAACCTGAGTTTGGGATGTTACATCATATTTCAAAGACTTCTTATAAAATGTACCGAATTTAGTTTTTATAATTAATGAAGAATCACTAGTATAATATAAAAAAGATATTTATATGCCCATGGGAATCATATTGGGGTACCCCTATTATTTTTGTTTAGAAGAAACATGGATCAATGTATATTTTCATTGATTATTGAGAACATAACATGATCACTATCTAGAATAAGTATCTTAAACCCAATATTGATGACTTATTTGATCAAATTCATAGATATCAACACTATTAAAATATTAACATTCATTCTAGATATCATCAAGTGTGGGTAATGAAGAAGTATATTGACCTAAAATAGAAGGTGATGAATGTTACTGAGATCAATCAGAACTATGATGGAATGATAAAACAAAATTTATTATCTATCCCATTAAAAATATATTTGAAAGAATACCCATTGGATAATTATCATAAATCATCAGTCTCTATTCATCCATTATGTATGAATATTTATAAAGATATTGAATTCAATTTCTAGGGAACATAATGGATAGGGATATTTTAGAGAATGTATCTTAATGCCTAGACTGATTGAATGTTAAGGCTATGGGAAAAAATTTTAAAGGGTTTTTGCAACTATTACCCATACCAGAATGGGAATTGGAAAAGATCAACATGGATTTTATCATTATAATCCCAAAAACATCTAGAGTGGAAAATTATCTTTTCTTTATAGAAAATAATTTTATGTTTATAAAATATTTCATTACAATAATTAGATATTTATATACTGATTAGCTTTCTAAAATTTATGTTATGGAAGTGGTAAGGTTGAAATGTGTGACACTATCCATTTATTAGGTCAATATCTAATTTTTAACATGATGTTATAGATAATTCGTTAACAATACTTGTATATAGAGGAGAAATTTTGTAGTTCATATCATCATAAGATATATGGTCAATATGAAAGGTCTATTCAAACCCGAAAAAATATATTGAGAGCATGTTATATCAATTTAAAAGTTTTTTGAAAAAAAACCTTCCTTTAGTTTTTTTAATTAAAAATAACGTTCATTCCGAATTCAAATGACTACCTATAAATCCTTGTATGGTAGGAACTATAGAGTTACCATTTATTGGGATGAATTTTAAGGATGATATCTATTGGGACTTGAGCTAGCTTAGTAAACAGTAATGAATTTTTGATATTTTAAACACCACATCGGGGTAGCTCAGGGTTGACAAAAAAGTTATAATGATAATATAAAGTTGATCTAGGGTTGTACATTTAGAAAATGGATTCCTACAAATATCTAATTGGAAGAAGGTTATGAAATTTGAAATTAAGGGAAATTTGATACCTAGATATAACAGTCTCTTAAAAATTCTTGATCGTATCAATATTAATTTTTATCTCCTACCACATACACAAAATATCTCTCAATAATTCATCCATTTCATTAATTAATCTTAGAAGGGTGGGGGGATAACAATGAACACATGCAACAAGAAGAGGAAACCTGAATAGGGGATCCATAGAGGCTTATAATAGTGTAGGACCATAGCGTCCCCTCTTATCAGTTTGTTACATTCAATAGCAATAGAATGAACATCTAAAAGAGAAAACCACAAATCCCTAGAATTGTTATTGAAGCAAGAAAGCCAGCTACCTTGTTTCCCTCCCTCCATGTGAGTGAAATCACATTGCCATCACTAATAAGCTCCCTGCACCTTTTCAAGACATATAATAAGGACTGGGGAGCATTCCTTTTACCATGAATGGAATCATAGATAATAAGGGAGTAAGTCTCAACAGCTCCAAGGACAATTTTACGATGCCTGTAATGCTATAAAACCATGATCATAACCATCACCTTGTCCACAAGGGATTGAAATCAAATGAAGTGTACAGAATATGTGAGGAAAATTTTCCCCATATGATCCTGGACAACAACACCACCTTTAATGCCATTCATGGAGCAAGAACCATTAATTTTGAGCTCCAAACTTGTCGGATGTATGAACCATCTCACCCTGTGTCCAGGGGTATTAGAACAGCCTGCAATTACAACCACTTGAAGTGCCCTGAACGAGGTAGCCTCACGCCATTTGCTTCATATGCGGACTATGTCAGGGAGAAGAAAATTTGTACTATACACCAATTAACTTACATTAGACTAAATCCGCACATCTTTTTCCTTGTTATAGGCCATCCAAATGCTCTATAACTCAAAAGAAAAGATGGTGCTTGCGGTTTTCCTCTCTTCCCTTCCATTCCCCTCACCGTGGAAGCAATGGTCATGGAAGGTGATGTCCCACAGAGCTACCACAGAGAGCCCTATAAAGTCACTGAAGGCCTTCTACACATGGTTATGCCACTCACTATTGAAGAAGATGTGGGATGAACTCTCTTTGCTTGGATACTTACAATATATGCATTGGGAGGCCATTCTAATCCCTAAAAAACACACATTTTCATACATAGGAAATGCCCTTTTTCCTGATGCGCCAATAAAGGGAGCGTGTAGGGGGAGGTTAAGGGAGTGAGTGAGCCCCCTGGGGGTTGGGTGGAATTAAGAGGGGGGACCCTTAATGGGTTAATAATAATAATAATAATAATAATAAATTTTCCATTTATCATTATTATTAATTTTATTTTTATTTTTTTTATTTTATCAACGAGGTAGGCCATACAGTTTGGCCGCATAGTCTTCTAAACCCAACACCAACCATATGTTCACATATGATTGGTGTTTTATGTGCTATGGGTGATGGAATAGGACCATGACCCTGACTGTACGGCCTTGACAAAACCACTTCTTGGACCACATATTTTTCCTTAGGCTAGCACAAAGTTTTCCCAAATGGCAGGCCATCATCCTTCTTAAAAATAATTTCACAACACACACCATTTTAGATATACGTCAACCCAAAAGACAATGTAAATATCAAAAACAAATAAATAAATAAAATAACAAGACTAACTACCATCGGGGTGTAAAAACTAATGGTCCATTTAGTTTAAAGGGTAGATGAGATACTATGGTTTTGTAATTTATACATACAAACATGTGTGGAAACTTTCCAGTTGATGATTGAAGAGGATACTCTTACATCCTAACATTTATCAATGACTTCAGTATAAATGTATATGTACTATTAATATTATATATGTCTTAAACCTTTGATAAAATTAAGGATTACATAAATAATTTACAGAATCATATTTTTAAGAAGATAAAGAAACTCTAATGAAAATTTGGTGGGAATATCTTATCCAATAGATCATCGGTTATCTATTCTATTTTAAGAAATATCTCGAATTAATTCAACTTATACACCATAGTGGAATAATGTATGGGATAAAAGGAATCGAAGATTCATTGACATGGTTTGATCGATGAAGATCCATGTTAGTATTCATTTGGCTGTTTGGGGATACACATTAAAATTATAACACACATACTAAACCAAGTTCCAACTAAAGTAGAAAACAAAATTCTATATGAGTGATTGTGCAAGAAAAAATATTTTTTATCCAATATTTATTTATTGGTATATGAGGTGTCTATTTAGAATATCCTTATATACAATCTTTCATCACAAGTCATAAAGTAAATCTTTAGATGATATCTTAAAGATATTGAAAAATATTATCTATAAAAGACAAAAGATAAAAAATTTATGGTGGATTGATGTTTCAAATTTCATTAAAGGGGAAACATATCTAAAAGAGATGGTGGGAGAAAGGTATACATAGATTAAGTCTAAAATTTATGAATCATAATATTTTTTACATGAATAGGTTCCACAAATCCCATTAATATAATTTTTTCAAGAGACACATGTACTGTTTCAGAGATTAAGAGAAGGTAAAGAACTAAAGTGATATGGTATTGTAGTAAATGGGGAACATGTCAGATTATTAGTTGAAGATAATGTACCTATATCCTATAAGGAATTAGCAATTATCTTAAAAGTTGTGAAGTGGAAATAGGACATGAATTGTGAAATGAATTCCATATACATAGACCGAATTTGGGTTTTTAATATTTTTTTATTTGATCTAAAGAATGTTTCATGACAATGTATATTCAAGAAGAAGATATATATGGATGGTAAATATAGTTAATTTAAAGAATAACTGGATATTATTGGGTTTAAGGGGATATAATGTATAGACTATGATTCAAACTTTTCACCAGTTGGTATGATCAAATACATAATAATTCTTCCTTCCATAATTGATTACCAAGATTATAAGATTTTTAAAATGGATTTCAAAACAATATTTATTTGTTAAAACCATATGGAATATGTGTATATTATGCACTCAAAAGATTTTTGACACTTAAATATAAAAATATTGTTTGAAAGTTACAGAGATATATTTATAAGATAAATAATGGATCCATATCAAGAAAAATTTCTTTTTATGAATCCACACGATAATTTCATTTCATGAAGAATGAATGTGATCCCTATTCCTATATACCAATATTATATTTATATAAGTCATGGTTAAACAAATGATTCTACATCAAAGAGTTATGTGTGGTAGTCTACATTATAGGGATCAAGATCCATTATTATAGATCTAGAGGGTTCTTAGAATAATTAATTGTACATAAATTAACATTCTATTTGAGAGATTTAATATTGAAGTATTCAAGAGTGTATTGCTTATAATGTTGCATGGTGTACATTTGTCTATGAAAATGAGACCTCAAACAGAAGAGGATATATAATGAGAATGAGAAAGACCCCCATGCTTCAGTGATTTGATTTTTCATGCATGATATGATATACACTAGGATTAATGTTTCCTACACCATGAGCATCATAGTTTGATATCAAGTTAACCCAGGTGAGTTGCATTCAATGGATGTAAATAATATCTTGAAGTACATAAGGCATGTGAATGATATGTTCCAATTTTATGGGGGATAAAAAAAGAATTAATTAGTATATATATTCTAGTTTGTAGATATAATACAATGTTCTAAAATCAATCTCAAGATATGTGTTTTTACTTATTGGATAGCTCTAAGAGTTACAAGTATCATGTGGTCAGAAATTATACATCAATGTCTTAGTATATAATTACTTGATTTATTTCTATATAAATAGTATGGATACAGAAATTCATTTATACGATTAATGTGGTGGCTAATAGTAATGATTTTATCAAACTTTATTGTGGTAATACCGCAACAGTTGTAACATCTCAAGTTTTAAATACTGAAATATTTTTTCATCAGTGTCTTTATTTAATATTAGAAATAATAATACTAAAAAAATTATAATGAAAATTAAATTATTAATTAAGAAAGTAAATAAATTAAAAAATTATAATTTTCAATCTTATGTGGTAATATATATATATAGTTTATTTTCAGGAAATAAAATACAAATTTAAATATTTATTCAAAATAATATCAAGTAGTGTATAAATATATTATCATTTTTCTTTAAAGAACATTTTAATATAAATATATTTAATAGATTATATATATTTTTTAAAATAAATTTTTTTTGAAAGGTAAAAGCATTATGAAGTTAATATAAATAATTATATCAAATTACATGTTATATTATAATCAATAGAAATATATTTTAATATTACAAATCATTTTTGAAAATGAATATCACTAATCAATTAACAGTGTTCATTACCGTATAATTTAATAATATTTTTATAGATTTATTGAATAATGAAATTAATTTTTTAATAATTATTAAAAAACAATTTATAATGATAAAAACATAAATTCATATAAATTAGTTTTATCAAATTATTTTAGAAAAAAATATTTTTAAAAAATTACTATATTTAATGTAATATTTATTTTAAATAAATAAACAGGAAATAATTTATAACTACTATAAATTTATATATTTTTATGAATTATGAATATTATTAATTAATATATAAATATATAAACTTGTGATAATATATGTATTATTAAAAAATTATAATTATAAAATTAAAAAATATTTTAAAATATGGATGACACATAAAAAATGAAATTAAGATAATAAGACCATGGGAGTCAGTTTGGGGGGAATGAGGGATTTCAATTTTATGTGGCCGAGTATAGTTAGAGAGAATTCCTAAGAAGGCTCAAATTCAAGATGTTGTAGAGCTGAACAACATTAAGAGTAGTCAAGAACTGAAATAGGGATCATTTTCAGATTAGGACTTGAGCTGAAAGGGATAAGATGCCTATTGAGATACAACAAGTATAGAGGCTAAGTGCTGATGGAGCCGAGATCGAATGTCGGTGAGCATCATAGACCAGATCAGAGCAATGATGATGGTTTCGATCTGGGATCTTCTTCATCCTTTGACGAAGTGATGTAAGTGATTTTTTTTCTTTTTTAGGTGTCTGAATGTTTTTTTTCAAGAATAATTTTTGGGTTAAAAATGATCTATATGTAGTTTTTTTTCTATTCATAATTCATCATCGTTGGTTATCCTTTATTCATTATTTACTTAATTTTTTTTAATATTCAATATATATACTTCTTTTACTTTGGTAGGAGAACAAAGTATGAACAAATGGTAAATTAATATTATTTTTTTGGTCCACAAATAACAATTTGAGATATTATATATTTATACATAGTACATCATCTCCATTACCTTGAATAATTGTGATGATGAGTATCTTAAAAGCTTAAGGAACACCCTTGTTCGTTCTATTTTGTGAACTCTTAAAATCCGTTTTCATATTTTCAAAGAAATGAGTGAAAGAAATAAATTATATAAAAATTATATTTAACATTAATTAAATGAATAGAACATTTGTAAAGTTTATATGAGTCCTCAATTTTCATTTTTATAAGAAATCCATGTGATTTTTTTCCAAATAGATAGTGTAAAATATACTTATGACTTATATATAAATATATTTACAACACCTTTTCTTCCATCATCATGGATCAGAATCTTCCCCAAACTCTTTCTCATTCAAATTCTTAAATCCTTAAATTAGTAATCCTTAAATTCATCCTTATTAAAAAAAGAATTGTATTTTTTTTCCAAATTTATATATATGAAAACATATATTCTCAAATTCTATAATATAAGGACTTTATTATTATCAAAATTTTAATATGATAATGTTTTATAAATAATGTATCTATTTTACATTAATCATTTTTTATATTTATTTTTTTTTGAAATTTTGTGAGTTATTTTATATTTTAAAATAATAAAAAACATTTTTGTTTCATAATTTTTAAAACCCTTATTAATAGAGGACTTCAGTTTACTAAAATTACTTTTTCTAATAAAAATCTAGCATTTTCTGTGTGATTTATATTTTAAGTATTAAATATGTTATCATTTTATGCATATAATGTTCTCGTACATCCATAAATTTCATTCATAATTCTAGATATGGCCATCAGCAACAACTATTATTTTCATTTCAACAATTTTTATAATTTTTTTTATAATAAACTATGTTAAGGAATTTTACTTAAATGCAATTATTTGGATTATTGTATTTATCCAAGATTTTCATAAGAATTATATTATCCATGTAAATAAGTTGTAGAATTATTTTATACTCTAAAAGTAATATATGTAATATTTTGAATGGTTTTTAGATTATTAATGGCAAATGAAAAATATTTAAAAAAATTATTTAAATTTGTAACTTGATTATTTAATGATATGATAATGTATGTAGAGTAAACCGTTTACTATAAAGGGACACTATCCTACATGTGATACTTCTCATAGACACATGAATTTATTAAGGTCTTCTATGAATCATGAATAATAAATAAAAATTATTTATTTTTAAAATACTTTTAAAAAGAAGAGAAATCAAATAAATTATTTTAGAAAATAATTTATTTTTGGGAATTAAATGTGTTTTAAAATAAAAAATTCTATTAAAGGTTCGTGAGATAATTATTTCAGTGTCATGTATTTATTTTATCTAATATTTTATTTGACTATTTTTTTTCAAAGGAGATTTAATTTTTTTGAATAAATTCATTCTCAAATGGATTTAATACCAATTATTAGGAAATTTAATACTAGCACCATGTTTTAAATTATTATTATTTTTTGTAAGTTTAGTTGAATTACCAAAGGTTCTTATTTAGAATAACGAGGTTGTAAATTATAAGATATTTAGTAAATTGAATATTTTTTTTTGTACAACTCTAATAATTTGTATGTTATTTTATTATTATCCAAAACCTAGTCTGGAAAAGTACCTTTATTGTATAATACTCTCTCTATTTTCACGTTATATATTTTTTAAAATAAAAAATATGTATTTTTAATGAATATGGAAGTGCGTGTTCAAGCTTTTACAGTTTCTATCAGAGAAAAGGTTTAGTCATAGTTAGAGATTATGAATTTTCATTTTGGGAAAAATCTATATGATAGAATTTTCTTTAGAAATTCTATGTAATTAAGCTCCCTCTGATGTTCAATATTTTCTTAATTGTGAAGAAAAGAATCATAATTTTCTTATGTACAATGAATGAACTGTAGGGGATGTAACATCCTGAGTTTAAAGTAATGAATTATTATTTTATTAGTATCTTTATTTAATATTAGTAAAAAAATATTAATAGTAAAATAATTGTAATAAATATTTATTTTTTAATTGTAAAAATAAACAAATGAAAATTTATAATTTTAAATCTTATACTATAATATTTAAATATTTTAATTATTATTTTGAAGAAAAAAGATGAAAATTTCAATTAGTATTCAAAATAATAAAAATATAATGTATAAACATAGTATTATTTTTTCTAAAACAAAATTTTAATATAAAAATATTTAATTGATAATGTTTTTTATAACAAAATTACAGGTTTATTTGAAAGGTGAATGAATTATGAAGCTATCATAAATAATTATATCAAACTACATGTTATATTAAAATAAATAGAAATATATTTTAATATAATAATTTATTTTAAAATGATTATCATTAATAAATGAAAAGTTTTTGTCAAAATAATATTTTATAATAATATTATCATTGAGTTATTGAATCATGAAATAATATATTTTTTGTTTTAATTATGAAAAATGATTTGTAATTATATATACATAAATTTATATAAATTATTTTTAAAAAATTATTTTAGAAAAAAAAATTATATTTACAATCTTATTATATTAAAGGTAATTGTATTTAATTGAAATTAATATAAATGAAATATAATTTAAATAAAATAAATTTATTAATTTTTATGAATTATGAATATTATTAATTTAAATATATATATGTATATCACCCCAGGAAAATATAAGTATTATTAAAAATTGAAATTATAAAATATGAAAATCGGTTAAAATAAAAATGAGATAAAAAATGAAATAAAGATAATAAAACCTAGGCAATCAGTTTTGGGGGAAATGAGGGGTTTCAAATTTTGGAGGTAGGGTAAAGTTATACAAAAAACTGAAGGAGGATAAATTTCATGAGGTTCTTGAGTGGCACATCTTCAAAATGTTTCGAACACTGAAATAAGAATCAATTCTGAATGAGGACTTAAGACGATGGGGATCAACCACCAGACGAGGGTTGAGCGTTAAAGAGGGTGAGTGAGGACCGAGTTTGGATCAAATTATTGTGACCATCGAAGACCATATCTAAGAGAAAATGAGGGATTCAATATCAGATTTTATTTAATCTTTTACGAAGTGAAAAAGGTGAATTTGTTTTCTTTTATGGTTTTTGAATAATTCTTTTAAGAATCATTTTAGGGTTAATAGAGTTATGCACATCATTTTTTTATTTTCTTTATTTATTATCATCAACTATCTTCTGTTCATCAATTACTTGTTTCGTAGTCCCTTCAATGTATATATTTCTTTTCTATTAGTTTGAGATTGAACTATGAATATATGTTAAACTTTTTTTGTTTTTATTAGATAAAAAATAAGGATATAATATATATATATATATATTATCCAACATCTAAAAAACTTTGAAAATTGTGATTAGGTGTATCTTAAAAGCCTAATGAACACCATTGTTCACATTTTTTTGTCATATTTTTAAACCCCTTTTCAACTTTTCAAATATTGAACCAAAAGAAAAATTAAATATATAAATATTATATTTTGAATCAATTAAATGGATTGCACACTTGGAAATTTAATCCTAATCCTCATCATCAATTTTTGTAAGCAAGGTAAGAACTTATTTTCCTAAGATCAAGTGTAAAATATACATATGACTTCTATATATATATATACAACTACTCATTCTTCCACCCATAGGATCAGACTCAACCCCAAACTATTTATCCTTCAACTTCTCTTTACCCTAAAGCAGTTGAACTTATATTCATCATTATTACAAAACATGATGTATTTTTTCCAAAATTATATTTGTAAATATATATTCTCATATTCTAAAATATAATGATGTTATTATTATAAAAATTTTATCATGATTATGTTTTATAAATAAAGTCTCTATTTTGATTCAAACATTTGTTTTGTTTTGTTTTTTATTGAAATTTTTTGATTTATATCAGAGTTTAAAATAATAATTAAACATTGTTTTTTTATTATTTAATTTTTAAAACCCCAATTAAAAGGGGACTTAAGTTTACTAAAATTTATATTTCTAATTAAATAATAAATCATTTCAGGTCTGTTTTATGTATTAAGTGTTAAATAAGTTATAATTTTTGGTGTATAATGTTTTGGTACATTCATGAATGTAATTTATAATATTAGATATGGATAGATCCAATAGCTGTTGTTGACATTTTATGAATTTTAATAAAAATATTTTTTTATGAATTTCTAATCAATTGTGTTTATAACTTTTAAATAAATTAAATTATTTGGATGGGTTAATTTCTCTAAGATTTTCAAAATAATGTGATTTTATAATATAGCTTGTCTTTATTGCACATTTAAAAATTATTTATTACATAAACATTCACTTAATACATCCCAAAATATTGAAAGGTCTAGTGTCTTTGGGGACTAATAATATTACATGACAACTTAAGACATAAAATATAATATCTTTCCTGAAAATATCTCTTACATGACCACAACATTCTTTTGTACTTAGCATTGTATGGGATATCATAAGGACATACATTAGAAGAAAATGAGCTATAAATCCCAATAAGGGAGTAAAAAAGGCATAAAATTAATAATAAAATAAATGTTATAAATAAAAATATCAATGGAGAATAATTGAAACATGGAAATAAAGGCACGATATAACATGATCATCATAACATGGGAATGTGGAAACAACTTAAAACATTGCATCATTAACATAAAAGAATCAGGTAAACCCTTGTCCCGACATGGTGGAAAAATATCCTAAAAGGAATCTGGTAAAACCTTGTCTAAACAAGACATATGATGATAATAAACATAACCCAATGAATTGGATCACTATCAGGGAGCACCCTTCATAATCAGTTTAATATCATGTTTACGTGTGCTGCATAGATCATATAAGATGGATTCATTCAACATCATCAATTATTCCATGATAAAGAAATGAAGAATAAATACATGAAAGTATATAATCAATAAGTATATGTTCAAAAATCTGAGTACCCTTGATAGAGAAATGGGTATGATTCACTACATGATGATTTTGGCATTGAAAATCATGGTGCGATTTCAGAAGCCTAATAGCGTGACATAAAAATTCATTAAATTGGTTTATGAGAGAGAAAATGGTATCTCATAATATATAAATGAAATGGATAGAAATGGGTTTATACAAATATTTGTACCAACACTAAGAATTTTTAAATTGAATCTATAACATAATAAAGAAACATTAAGAAAAGGCCGAAATTGAATAACTCTAATGAAATTTCTGCATAGTAATGGGTGTACATAGGAGCGATTAATGAGATAGAAAGATGTATCCGATCATTAAAAAAATATTAAGGGCAGTATGGGAGAGGTTCTAAAACATACCACATCATATTTAGTTGAAAATAAATGGGTGTAACAATATAAGGAAACAAGGATAAAATGAGAAAGGAAGGAAAGTGAGGATCTTTTACTTGTGTGTGTGACTTCAAAAGCTTGAAGAGGGGATTATTGAGAGATTGGATCACCTTGGGAAAATTATAGAGAGGGGTGGATAGAGTAGTGAAGTGTTGCAATAAATTTTAGTTAAATAAAGTAGGATCTTGTGTGGGTTTATATGGGAAATGAGAGGGGAATTCTATGATATTTCACAAACTTAGGTTTTGGAAACTATATAATTAAATATTCAATACCAAAAACCTTCCCCTGATTTTCCCATGGTTTTTTCCAATGTTTAGTGGGAGAAAATATTTTATAAGGAAAATTACCTAACATTTTAAAATAATATCCTTTATTATGTGGAGGAGAGTCACATTACTAAAGAAACGAATTTATAAACATAAAATATATTATACATCTTGGTGGATTCACTAAATATTTATAAAATAAGTAAAAAATATCTAAAATGAAATTATTTTAATGGGATTAAATATATTTTTCTGATAATACATAATATAGTTTTTAGTACATCATTTTGGGGTCCTAATGATGTTATAAAACACATATATTTTATACGGTATTTAATTTTTACACAAAAATTTGGCTCACTAAAAAAATTATAAAAAATTCACCATTGGATAGTTTATATATTCTTATTACAAAAATAATATTCATTTGATATAAATAATTTTATAAATATTTTAATTTTCACTTTTAAAATAAAAGCCAGCATATATTAAAAATTGATGGGTTTTGATAAAAACAGTTTTTAAAACATAATAAAAATCACATTTCACCTCATAAAAAATATATGATCATTTATATTTAATAAAATTAATTTAATAATAATATTTAAAAAAATATTATTTATTTCATAAATAAATTAATTTATAAAAATAGATTTCTTAATTGAATTTTAATATTAACCAAAAATATTATTTATGCTTTATCGTATCAAAATATAATTTTTTAAACAGATAACTTGAAAAATTATAAAGTCAAAACAATAATATATATATATATAAATATTTATAATAATAATTTAAATTAATAGTAAGTAGGAATATACATATTCTTAGGGTTACATTGATTCTCTATTTTTTTCAAATTATTTTTTAACATTAATTACCCTATTTTCTTTTTATCGTTATAATTAATCTTTACTACAGTTACTAATCATATTTTTCAAATATTAAGTTGAAATTATTAAATAATATTAATTATTATGTTTAAACATATGGAATAAATTTTATTAAATTCAATTTATTTTAATAAAGAATCTGCATGTATTATGAAAAATGGGTTTTCAGAAAAATACATTTAACGGAAAATATGAGTTAACTTTAACACTGTATCTAATAATAATTTTATTATTTTTAATTAATAGAGATAGATATATAATAGAAATATTTAATTTATTTCTTTTATAATAAGGGTTTTTTATTAGTTTAAATGGATATACATTATGCATTTTAGTCGATTTTTTTGAAAAATGAATTTTTAATCATAAAAATAAACTTAGGATAAAATACAGTGTAAATATTATTTACATGTAATTAATTGAATTAAATATTAATAAATAATAATAGTTTTTTCTGGAAATATAATTAACAGAATAATTAATTCATTTATCAAAATAAATGAAAATTTTATGTAAAAACTATATTTTCATTATTCACAAAAAATCTATATTTTCCAATATATACCAAATAACTAACCTAGGTTAATTTTGATATGATGATGCCCAAAATAGAGTTTATTTATCAAATAAATTTTATATAGTTTTTAGAAATAAATTATAATAAATAAATAAATATCATTTTTAATAAAAATATATTTTAAAAAACCAGATGAACTTACCAAAATTTGATTGAATAAGTTATAATAATTTATTAATATATTTATTATTAATATATTTCATAAATAATATAATTCTAATCATATAATAAATTTTAATTTAAAGGTTAAAATGGTCATATTTAAATTTTCATTATTTTTTTAGGTTCAATGTTGTGTATTGAATAGGATATAAAACATAATTTTCTATTTTAAAAAAACAGGCCATTACATTCTTCCCCCTTTTAAAAAATTGTACTCTCACAATTTAAACTTTAACTTAGTTCTTCAAATTTATATCTATTTTCTAGAATAATGAGATAAATTAAGGATGAGTATTTTTAATCAATTAAACACTTAAATGATAATCTAATGACATTAATGGGATAACTTATAAATTTAATTTATCTCTTTATGTGTTTTCAAGGATTCAGACTATGTTATCCACGATCTACTTCCTAACATATTTATTTTATGGTAATTTCTGTGTTCCCTTAAAAATGGTTAGTAATGATTTTATTAATTTACCAAAGAATATCATTGGGAGTGTCGAACCATGATTGCATGAAGGCCCATTTTCATGCACTAGTTCTTGTTCGAGTCCACCTCAATGCGGTGTTTTCAGGTTTTACCCCTAGATAAAATTATGCCAGAGCCGCCTCAAATTGTTTGTATCCCGATTGGGATGTATTTTCCTGATAAACCACTTAATATATACTCACCAAATTTCAGTGATTCTTTTCATATACTTAGTCTAATCCTTAATGCTTTCACTATATTTTTCTAATTGTAATCCCTCAAATTACTAAAAAAATCCTCTAATACCAACTATAACAACCTCGATATTTTTTACAGAGATAATCATCATTAATTACATAAACATGCACTTAATACAACCCAGAAGATTGATAGGGCTTGTGTATTTGTGTCTTGGGAACATTACATGAAAAATTAAGACAGAAAATACAATATCTTTATTGAAGACTACTTTTACATGACAATAACATTCTTTCGTACTTACATTGCATGGGATAAAATGAGGACATACATAGAAAAATGGTGAGCTATAAAGCACCGTAAGTTATTAAACAAAAAATAACATGAATAATATAATAAATTTTAGTAAATGGATATATCAATGGAGAATAAGAGGAAAATGAACATAAAGGCATGATATAACATCATCATTAAAACATGAGAATGTAGAAAACACTTACAAAATTACATCATTAACATAAAAGAATCAGGTAATCCCATATTCCAACATGGTAAAAAATGTACTAAAATGAATTAGCTAAAACCTTATCCCATCACGATGTATCATGATACTAAACATTATCCAATGCATTAGAGCGCTATCAGGGCACTCCCTTCATAATCATTTAATTTTCATTCTTAGGTGTGCAACATAGAACATATAACATGGATTCATTCAACATAAAAGTTTATTCCATGATGATGGAATGTGTAATAAATACATGAAAGTATATTTTCAATATGTATATGTGCATAAAGTAAAATACTCTTGATAAATAAAAGGTCATGATATTCACTACATGATTATTTTGGCATGGAAAATCATGGTGCAATTTCAGCAGCATAATTGCTTGATATACAAATTCATAGAAATGGTTGATGAGTGGGAAAGAGTTCTCTAAAAATATATATATAAAATATAAAGTAATGAAGTCATATAGATACATATCCTGACATAATTAATTTGTAAATATAATGCATAACATAATAAAGAATGTTGATGAAAGTAGAGAAATGGAATAACTCTTACGAACTTTTTGCATGGTAACAGGTGTACATGGGAGGGATTAATGAGAGAGAAAAATGTATCCCATCATAAAAAAATAATAGGGGAAGTGTGGGGGATGTGGAAAAACATGACCCATCATTTGTAATGGAAAATAAAGTGGTGTGACATATAAAGAAACTTGGATAAAAATGAGAAAGGAATGTGAGGATTTTATACTTGAGTTTGTGACTTCAAAAGCATGAAGAGGGGATTATTTAGAGATTTGGAAACCCTGGAAGGATTATAGAGAGGGGAGTACAGATTAGGGACGTTCTAAATGGTTCTTTTAGTGAAGGTAAGTGGGATCCTAGGTTGGTTTTTATAGGAAATGAGAGGGAAATTCATTAATATTTTTCAAACTTTTGTTTTGAAATCTATATAATTAAATATTCAATACTAAAAAACATCCCATGGGGTTTCCCATGGTTTTTACCTAATAATATTGGAAAAAATTATTTCAAAATTCCAATGGATGAACATATTAAAATATTAGTCTTGGTTATGAGGAGGTGAGTCACATTATTAAAGAAATGAATTTAAAATCCTAAAATATATTATACAAATTTGGAGGATTCAATATTGATTTATAAAATAAGTAAAAAAATACAAAGTCATGTTATTTTAAGGGTAATATATATATATTGGGTCAATAATTCTTATTATAGTATATATTACACCATTTTGGGGTCATTATGATATTATAAAACACATATTTTGTTTATAGGGTATTTAATTTTTACCCAAAAAACTTCGAATATCTCAGAAAATTATGAAAAATTCACCATTTAATACTTTTTATGTTATGATTCAAAAAATAATATTAATTTTATTGAAATAATTTTCTAAATATGTGATTTTTGACTTTTAAAATAAAAACTGACATTTGTTGAAAATTGTCTGGTTTTATTAAAAAACATTCAAACCTTAATAAAAAATACAGTTGACTTCATAAAAACTATATTATAATTTATATATAATAAAAATAATTTAGTAATAATATTTTACTAAAATATTATTTATTTAAAAAATTATTTAATTTCTAAAAAATATTTTTTAATTGAATTTGAATATCAACCAAAAATACTATTTGTTCTTTATTGTATCAAAATATAATTTTTTAAAATAATTAATTAAAAACATATAAAGAAAAAAATTAGAAAAAAATATATTAATAATTTATATCAAATTAAATATAAATATACATACTATTATTGTTAATTTGATTCTTTTTTGGTTGTCAAATTATTGTTTTACCATTAATTATCTTATTTTCCTTTTATGGTAATAATTGATCTTTACTACAGTTACTAATAATATTGTTGAAATGTTAATTTGAAATTATTAGATAATATAAATTTTCATGATTTAAAATATGGAATAAATTTTATCAAATTAAATTAAATTAAATATAAAATCTTCATGTATTATGGAAAATGGGTTTTCTGAAAAGTACATTTTAAAGAAAATATTAGTTCACATTAACTCTATAACTAATAATATAATTTTTATTATTTTTAATTAATAGAGATACGTATATAATATAAATATTTAATTCAGTTAATTTATCATTAGGTTTTATATTAATTAATTAAAATGGAGATACATTATGAATTTGAAACCATTTTTCCGAAAAAACATTTTTAATCCCAAAAATAAACATATAATAATATCCATTATAAATATTATTTACATGTAATTAATTGAATTAAATATAAATAAATAATAATTATAATTCATTTTCATAAAATTAATAGAAAAATGAATTCTTTTATCAAAATAAATGAAACTTTTACATAAAAACTATATTTTCACTATTCACAAAAAATCTAAATTTTGTTTTTCAAAAAATAAAAAAATTATTAATATATGTTAATTTGGATATATTGAGGTCAAATATTTAGTTTATTTATCAAATAAATTTTATATATTATCTAGAAAATAATTATAATAAATAAATAAAAATCATTTTAATGAAAACATATTTTGAAAAACAAAGAACATTTCCAATATTTGATTGAATAATTAATAATGTTTTATTAATATATTTATTACATATATATTTAATAAATTGGATAATAATAATCATATCTTAAAATTTATTCTAAAGGTGAAAAGGAAATATTTAAATAATCATTATTTTTTTGGTTCAGTGTTGTGTATTGCATAGGCTATCGAACATAATTTTCTATTTTAAATACTCAGATCAATACAGATTTTCCATTATAAAGAAGTAGTATAATTATTTTCTTCAATTAAAGTATTCTATGTAAAATTTTTAATTGTTTTTCTATTATTAATGAGATTGGAAGAACCATTAAAAATTGTTTTGTTTAAATTTGGAACATGCCTATCAAATTATATGATATGGTAAGGGGAGTAAACCCATGACTATATGAGGAATCTTCTATATGTTATACTACTAGTGTCCACATAATTTTCTAACAGTCTATATAGTATCAATAATATTCCATATAAATTATTATTTTGGTATTTTTAAAAATGGTAATAAAATAAATTATTTCAATGAATTATTATTTTTATATTAAATGGTTTTGAATATCAAAATTACTATTAAAGTTTATTGATAAAAATATTTCTATGTTATATATTTATTTTATAAAATATTTTGTTTGATAAAATGTGTTCAAAAAAGACATATATTTTCAAAATAAAATCATTCTAAAATGTATTTTAAACCACTTAATGGGAAATTTAATTCTTACCATATATTTTAATTTTTACATCATAGGATTTTTATAATTTCCAAGGGTTATTTTTTCATATAAGGAGGCATCACATGCGAATATATTTATTCAATTGTAAAATTTTATTTAAAACAATGATAATATGTATGTAATTGTATAATTCTCCAAAAACAAGACAATAAAAGGTCCTAATATGTATAAAGTACTATGTATTTTTAAGTTATCTTTTATAAAAAATACACAATATGTTTGAGTTTTACAAAATAATGTGTGGGATTGATCCTTTAAAATGGTGGCCCTATATAAGGAATGAAACAAATCATATACTTTCTAAAGTATCACATGTCAATGGTCTTTTCTTAGAGAGGAGAGGAAAAATTTAGTACATTAGCAGAAAAAAAATGGGGCGGAACCATCAAATAAATACTTATCTTTGTAGAGGCATGAATATCACTTGAGTTCTTGTAGACAAGAGGTTAATAGTACTTGGATCTATTAAAGTGAGGGTCTATTCAAATTATTTCCCTGAATATATATAACTATATACTTTATATTACTAGAATATAAACTCATATATTATCACATGATGCCTATTCTTCTATGTAGCATAAATATGATAACTTTTTCGGAGTATTTGTATCAGTAAAGGGTTATAAATTTTTTTAGAAATAATGAGAAAAAGAAAATTAAAGGTAAATATTCTCAAAAATATATCTTATTCTCTATACGAAATCTATCTGATAAGAACTAAATGATATTTGATTATCAAGTGCTTGGTTATTTTTAGTGGATTATACCACTTCCTAGGAAGTTCAAACTTTATAATCACTATAAAATTAGGTTATTATGATAATATCTTTAATAGTATTTCCACATGTTACACATGTCATTGGATATTAAAATATTCGTATGTGTGTATTAGAACACACACACACACATGATTTATATTTTATTTAAATATAGAGAGAAATAATATCCTTCAAAGAGCATATTAGGGCTTGGGGGTTTAAAATGGTGAAGACTAAGAGAATCAACTCTAAAAAATTTGGAGCCCACTAAAATAAAGGGCCCAATACTAAAAAAAACTAATAGACGGCCTTTTAGAGACACATTAGAAGTAAGGTAATCTGCATCCATATTACCCTAAAGATAGGTGTGAAAGATGGTCGTGTGACTATCCCAAATACACTTTCACCTTTAGATACGAATATTTAATACTCTAGGAAATATGACATTTGATATATATATCCATGAAAATTATAAGTGAGTCAATGTTAATATCTCTAATTGGAATATTCCTCAAGTGAAAAAGGAGAAAACCTGTAAAAATGTTTTAGGATTATACTTTTAATGAATCCGCATTACCAAAAAAAGTATAGAAATACACCAAAACATAACGAAGGGGATATTTGAAAACTCATCTTCTATGAATTGATCCCATGGAACACAACCCATTGGTGTTGTGATTGTACCCCAAGCAGGGAGGATTCCACTTGACCTAATTCCTATGAGAATAATTTCTACTGTTAGAAGTGTGAGCAGAGAGATTAAGTGCCAAGAGGGAAGGACAATTAGCTGATTCCATACACAACAACCAGAATTCTAGTACAAGTGATCTGGTTTTATAAAGGATTATCATACTAGAAACAATTATGGACTGTTTTTTCACCATGTTTTCGGAGGACCAAAGGACCCAACATTATGAAATAAGAATAAAAATCTTGGCCTTCATTTCAAAACCTGGTCTGTCCACTCCCTCGACCCAGATCTGAAGAAATACCTTAGCTGAAAACACACAAATAGGATGACCAGTGAACTAGAAAAGATTACCCCAAACCTCCTTCTCCCACTCACATTAAAAAAATTAGTTAGACATGGACTCATTATTTGGCTTACTAAAAAAACAACATTTTGAATCTAGACTAATCCCTCAATGTTGAATGCTCTTGTTTGTTGGAAAAGTATTGTTTTGATCATCCAAAAAAATAATGAAGTACTTCAGAGGAAGATCCTTGCACTATAAAACATCTCCCTGAGGGTCTTGAAGAAAATAAATAGAATGAATGTTTATAAATTCATGGAAATTAAATTTACATAAAATTTTTTGGATGAAAACACAACGGTCCTATTTTGTAGTCATCACAATGCTATAAACCATGTTCCTCTGATATACATCCATGGTGCAGTTGATGAGGATAAGATGGGAACAATCTTCTCTGAAGCTGATGAAGGCATACTAAGAGTACGGGAATCCAAGGACCATCCCATACCAATTTTGAAGAAAATAGCTCACTTTTCCATTGTCAATAATCCACTAAGAATTATGCTAAAGGAAAGGTATAAAAGGGTGTATGAAATTCTATACACGGAATGGAATGAATCAAGAGATACATCCATTAACCCCATAGGTATTTTTCATATATTTACCCCAAAAATATTTCACCTCAATAATCTCCCAGGCTAGTTTGTCATGATGTATAGTCGTGGTACTTAAAATACTCCTTAAGATAATACCTCCTCCCATAGAAGGTTTAGAAAGCTTGGTCCAAGATTCCCAATAGAACATACATTCCTGATGGCCATCCCATAAGAAAGATGTAAATGTTTTCTTGATATTTGAAATCACTTTTTTTGAAACTTTATGTGTAGACAGGATATGCATATGAATGGAAGAGACAACAAAATTGATCAAAGTGATTATCCCACCAAAATAATTTAACCCATTTTTCAATAAAGAATACACCCTGTAATTTGTCAAACAACCATATCAATGTGCTTTATAATAAGAGCATATAGATGCATAGGGGCACCCATGTAGATAATAGCAAAGGAACAAATAAGTTGCTTTTCTCATGGTTAACAACTTGACTCTTCCAAAAATAATAAATCTCCACCACTTCATTAACCCCCTTAAAATATAATCTACTACCATTAAAAAAAATAGGAATCATATGCGAACATGAGATGAGAAAAACAACCATATCTATGCTTATTATGAAAGGGGAAAACCTTGAGAATATAAATGAAAATATTAAAGTGCCTGCAAATATAATTATGAGTAATGATAAAAAGGAAGGGGGAAAGGGGGTCTCCCTACCTCATCCCTCTGATGACTTTGAAGAAACCAAACTATTTGACCAAAAAAGAGGTTGAAACCCAAGGAGAACTGAAATAACAAAAAAGTATATTAGTGAACAACATAGAAAAACCCATGATTTGAAGAACCCAAATGAGGATGATCTATTCAACTCTATCATTTGTGTTTCTCACATCCAGTTTAATAGCTACATTCATACCAAATACCTTTAAATTCATGTCATTACTCACTTCTTGGACTATGTAAATGGACCCTTGGATAGATCTACCTACCAGAAAACTATGTTTCTCCAGGGCTAACCAACATAGAAGAAAGGGAGATTGACTATTATTGGGAAAAATACCAAAACATTATTGAGAACATTGTACAATTTTATTTGATGGTATCGGTTTAGAGACATATTCTATATAACTTTGGGAACCAGAATAATTTTATTAGCACAATCCACCAGATGGAGATTACCACCATGAAAAAGTCATGCACCTCACTGATCAGACTCTCTTTCCCAATATCCCATGAGGAATTATAAAAAGAACCAGGGAAAGAATCTAAACTAGGAGCTCTTCCTGAGTTCATAGACCAAACCACATTATGAATTTTATCCTCACCAAAAATATATTTCAATCTATCATTCAAATCATAAGACATGATGATGGGGATTAGATAAAAATGAATATAAGATCCTCTAGGGTAGCCACCATTCATATTTGGGTTAGGGTACAATAAAAATGACCTGAATAAGGGATCCTCCACACGACCTGAAACATCCCTATCATTAGTATATGATCCCTCCCATAGAGAACATTGTGCACTGAGAATATTTGTATTTCATTGAGATAAGCATAACAATAGAAAATGTTCATATCCCCTTCAAAAATCTACTTATCCCTTCACTTTTCATGAGAAATACTGTCCTGTTTTAAAAACAATATTAAAAAGTCCTTATTGGATGTCACAACACTAAAATAACATTATCCCAAACATTTTTTGGAAACGACTCTAGACTTTGGATATCCCTATTAATATCTTCCATTCCTTGATCCCCTGAAGGGACACCTTTATCACAGGATTGATGAAACCACTTAAGATGAAGAAGGTAGTTATGAAGAGCTATATAAGGGTTACCTCAAAATGATATATTTTATGAGGTTTTCCAAATATCCAATTATTTTCAATTCTCTACCCTGATAGAGGAAAAATTCATGAAATATTCACTGACACTACTGGACTGTAAAAGAATTTTAATAAGGGAGTGATCAATGATACTTCTAACCAAGTTGGGAACCTTGATAATAAGAAAGGTAGAATAGAACCACACTATTCACCAAACATATATCAAGCCTACCCCATGAACGTCAATCTCTATTCTGATTATCACTAGGTAAATTATTGTCAAAAAATCAGGCACCCGTAAGGTTGTTTCTTGTCATAAAATCCAAGAAATCTTGACTATCTCTCCTAAGGAATTTAAAAAAACCTTTTCCCCTTATAGAAAGCAACAATATTGATGTCTCTACCAACCATCGAAGCCTAGGTTAAAAACAGACTAGTCACTACAAAGTGGAAATCTAGATTGAGAATCACATTTAGAATTAATAATTAAGATAATGATTAAACTAGAACCAATCGAAACATTGATATGGATAAATCGATTCCACACCGATAACAAGTCATGGGAAATCCTAGATTTCTAGAATACCTAGATGTGAGAATTAGAAGGAAAAATAGAAAGAAATACAAACACTCTCTAGGGATGAAAAAAATAATTGGATTTGGATGGAAATTATTTTGGTTCTCACAATACAGCCATAGACACATAATTATTATGAAATGATTTAGAGATGAAGTCTTATTTTATTGGAAATTCCGATCCATAAGAATTCCAAATGAGGAGATTAATCATCCATGGAAGATGTGCCTGGAACTAGACCTAGACTCAATGATTAGACAATTCCATGAAGATATGGAATTGGATTTGGACCATGACGATGATCTAGTCCATAATCCATAAGATGAAGAGTGAGGAAAAGAGGGAGGAGAATGAGTTCCGGACACAAGAACTTTTGGAGTGGCAAGGAAGCTAACCGAGGGAGGGGGAGGAAAAATAACAACATCCTTTTTTAGAGAAGGATAGAAAACAAATAGTGAGGAAAACATCTTATAAGACACCAACTATCCTCCAGTTTTCTTAGGATTCAATTCTCTCATTGAAAGAAGAGGTAGGGTGGGGAGGCCTAAAAATTAAAGGAAAAACCCTTGGGTAAGGGAAGAATTGTCTACGGGGATAGAGACAAGAAAGCCTCAAGAAAAAAAGATCACCAAGATGACTGAGGGGAACCATTTCCATGCCTTAAGAATCCAAATTTACAATGAAAAGACACACATAGGAAGAAGAAGATTCCTAAATTGCAATGGAGGGTGATGAAATCAGGCCTTTACCCTTGTCTCTTGGCCCCAACTCAGGATGTCATAAAAAACCACCAGACACCCCAAAATAAGGCCTGAAGATACCGTAAAAGTCTTCCTCATCTTGAACTATCCTCAAAACAGTATATTCACGACATTCATGATATGAATGACCTTGCAGATGAAATCGTGACCATAATCTTGGCGGGGAAGGAAACACCAAAGTATGAGAAAAAACAAACATTCCTTAAACACATAGTAGTATCTTAGATGGGAGAGGGAGAGAGAGATCCATATCAACATAAATATGAGTGTCATAGTATCCTCTAGTTTGATAGAACTCTCATCGAATTAATGGGATAATCCTAAGGAATTATTGATTCCACAAAAAAATCTAGGATTCATGAAGGGAAGAGATAAAACAGGTATAAAAATACAATCTAGTTATAAGGATGGATATTTACCGAAATTCATATCCATTGACCTATGTAAAAAGGTAGAACTACTAGCTACCAACCAACTAGGGGTCTCTACACTAGGAAGAAACTATGTCATTCTCTAAGTCCATCATGTTGCAGAACAATTTCCGATTATAAACTGAAACCCTAGCAAGGGAAATAAACCACCATGAATTGATGAAGGATTGGAAAACATAAATATGGGGTTTTTTGATCCCAAATCACATAACAAGATTCAATTGTAGATGATTAGAAGCCTCACTGAAAGATGTAGGAGAAATATCCAGCACAAAAAAACTGTCTTCTGAATGACAAGAAGAACTGAGATAAACATCCATGAAATCCTTGATTCAGAACATGGGGGAGATTCCAATAAAAGTTATTATTGAAGGAAATTACTGGAGGAGTCCTATATTTGGAAAGCGCCAGAGATCTTCAAAGGGGTATAGAACACCCTAGAGATGCCAAAATAAGGAGGACCATTGGAGTGGCCATCAACACATAAGATGTGTTATTTGTGGATTCAAAATCCACAATAATGTGTGTATTAGAATATATACATTATATTATTATTAATGTATATCATGAATCAAATATATTGTTGTATTGATAAAAAACAGTATAGCACATGAAAGTGATGTTGTAGGATATATTGGATGATTAAAATGTTATATAACATTAATTTAATAACTGATTTAATATTTTTCCCTTTAGAGTTATGGATGATGATACCGTTAGCCATTTTATAGAAATGAAACTACTGAATCAATTACATGAACATGTTTGTTCATAGATAATTTCATTTCAGCGATTAAAAGAGTGGAAAATCAAGAATGAATGTTGATGGAACTAATTAGGAAATCTACTTGATGAGATATCAAGACATATATAGTATGAATTAATTTGATGTAGTTGATGTTATAGTATTAAATTATTTCTATATAGTTGACTTGATGTGTTGCAAGATGAAAATCTTGAACTTTAGGTAATTTCATATAACGCCACTATGAGAGAATTTTTGAGGGTTACACCCAAAGTATATCCAAAACCTAAGTTAAATTATATATTAATATAAAATTAGTAATAAATATTATTTACATATTGTGGTTTAATAATTATTATATTATAGTTGATCACATAAATTCAATAATCACTTATTCATGTTTAAAAACTATGTGAGTTGAATATTAAATAAATAATATTTAATTACCTCTTACTTATCACTCACTAGGTAATAAATAATTATTTACATATGAAATAAATATTTATTTAGTTACTCAAATATTAAAATAAATATATATTTTTGAGATTGGAAAATAGAATAACTTTTTATTGAAATTATGAATAATATAATAATACTAATTTAATTACATAAATATTTACTATCATAGTTTTTCTAAATATTGAGAATGATTGATAAGAATTGTTTAGTAGTCTAATTTAAATTATATATTAATCCATGAGTTTAGAACATTACAGGAGTATATAATAACAATATTATTATTATAAATTCAAATGGGGTTTACATAGAATATATAATTAGATAAAGGAATTTTTGTAAATATCACATTTCAAACCCTATGTATATAAAATCATTTTTAATCAAATTTTTATGAATTATATTTTTTGTTTACAAAATATATATTCAATGGAATTTTTTATAATTCATAGAAGTAATTTCTCAAGAATGATATCAATAATGAGAGGAAATCCTTATAAAAGGAGATATCAAATATCTGTAATAAAGATGGGTGTATTCTTCATATGTGTCATCAATTTATTCTTCCACATAACAAATAAAAATGATAAATCCCTCCATAATTGTGATCTATCTCGCACTTCTCATCCCCCAAAATAGATCCCAACAACTCCTTCCATTTAAGGGTTCTTGTTATTTTATCCCTCTAATTTATCTCCTCCTACGACTCCTCTTCCTATGACTACTCTTCATACAACTATTACTCCTATGGTTTTTCCTCATATGGAAACTTCTATGGTTTCAACTCCACTTACGACTACTACACACACGACTCCTCTACCTCCACCTACACCAGCTCTGCCTGAACATGATCTACCTCCGCTAATTCCCCCTATCTTCTTTTCTCCTTACCCGACTCCATCCACACCTCTACCTCTAACTCACATGTTTATAGTTCCCTCTTCCCCCATGTTTTCCCTCTTATTTTCAAAAAAATTCAAACCTGATTTCACAAGTTTTCCCTATTGTATGATTTCTACCTATTATTTCTCTACAAGATCATCTATTTTAATCCAAGACATTGATTTTCATGTGATGGAAAAAATTAGGTCAGTTTGTCTTCATTCTTTTCCTCTTCCCCTAATTTCTTTATTTAGTCATATTTATTGACATCTATTATTTCTTGGATCCAAAACCACATAGTTCCCTACATCCCTCTATATGTTGGAGGGTCATTATTTAATGGATTTGATGATGATTATTCACCAAATAATTGTAATTATCATTCCATGAATATAATTTAATGTGTGTGAAAAATACACTTTAAGAGGTTATTTTCATTATCATATTTCTATCAAATAATTTTTAATGTTAATGTGAAGGATTTCTCAAGGGATGAAGGATTCAAGTAACTATTATCCAAGATTTTATTTAGAGCTCTTTTTAATAGACATCTATGAGACTATTTTGGTAAAATTCTCATCAATTATTTCATTCCACTAATGTTGTTCTTTAGTTTTCATTACCAAGTTACTACATTCGACCAGTCATCATTTTATTCATCTATTCATTTCTTCAGGATCTATTATTTGGTGTTCCATTACAACAAGCCTCTTACAAAACATGTAACCCAAAATCAAATTATTAACTACTGTCTATGTGAAAACATTTTTATTACTTCATTGTTTCAGAACACCATAACCAAATGTAGTATTAATTACTAAAATTATTTATCATTACCTGTATAATGGTTTTTATTATTTAATTCTATGATTATAGTATTGATGTGGTCAGTTTATAAATATTAATTTCATTAAATTATTGATTTGTTAATTTCACCATTGGCGAGCCTGTATTTTTTTTCCATAAATTCATTTCCACTATCTGTTTCTTCTTTCACTTCTAGGCATTTCTGAGAAGAGAACATTTTTTTTTGTTATTTTATCTCAATATGTGAAATAACTTCTCTTTAGTTTTAGTTATGAACAACTATATTTCCTTCCATATTTTAATTCTAATTTTCTTTAATGCTATTGAATAAGATCATAAATTTCCATTAAAGAGAGAACTAAAGCACATCATGGTTAAAAATGAATTATTGCCTTCATCCCTTATGAGAAATCTACACATTAATTTAATTTAATGAGCCTATTAAATTAAATATTTAATTATATGGTGCATTAAATTATTTTAGTTATTTAGTTTACAATACATGGTTTCTACATTCAACTAGTCAACTTTTTATTCACCTATTTTTTTAAGGATAATTTTTTTTTTCTAGTACACCAATACCTCGTGCAGCAATGATAACACACACTAAAATTTTTGGATATCTATTACATAAAAACAATTTTATTTGTTCATTGTCCTAGAACACTATAACCTCTTATAGAAAAAGTAACCCCTAAGAAAATTATTTAATATTACATATATACATTGTTTTTCTTATTTTAGTTATTTATTCTTAAAAGTTTTAGCTGAAAATGCTAATTTCATTGACTTATAAATTTTTTCATTTCATAGTAGAGAAACACGATTTTTTTGACCTGAATTATTTTCCATTAACTATTAATTCCTAAAAATACACCCATTTAATAAATGAGGTTAATATTTTTCTTATGTCATATCAATAAGTGAAAACCTCTTATTCAGATTTAGGTATGAACAATGATATTCCCTTAAAAATTATAATTCATGTTTTCATTATATTTATGAAAAACATTAAATCCATATCCTAAATTAATTTCCATTATAATTTTCTTATTTCACTTCTATACTGTTTAGAACGGTGAATTTTTTTACTATCATCTGAAGATGTTAAACTACGTCTAATTCGTTTTAGGTATCGAAATCAAGAATCACTTCTAAATGTTATTTCTAATTATTGTTATTGGTATTTAAAATATTTAATACATTACCTTCTTTAATGACTCAATATTATCCATACTATAAAAAAGAATATAATTATTTACTATTGCTGTTTATATGAGGTGGTGTTGAAAATTATTAAAAATATTGTCCTTTACATGTCTTATTAAGCTATAATTTTATTTTCATCATGGTTTCCTAATTATTTCTGTATTTTTGATGATGAGATATAAAACCAAATATTTTAGGTAATTATATACGTTATTTTGTGAATATTTATTGTCTTAACGTTTTGATTTCTCTTGATTTTAGGTGGCCACCTCTTATTCATGCATTCATGTCCGAGAAATTTCCCATGCTCACCATCATTTTTTAGGCCTTGACCACCCTAATATCCTATCACTACTCTCTATTATGTTCCCACATCTACCTTTATCTATTTATAGTATTCTACGCTCTATTTTTAAGTAACAACTTCCACAGTTCCAACTATGATGGATCGCATTGCTTTGCCTCCTTTTGGTTCAAGTCTTATGTTACACTTTAATTAGTTCATATCCTTCAACTAATTTTTTTTTATTTCTATTGTCTACGTTTTTTTTATCAGTATCTTATGTCATTTTTTGCTTCATTTTCCATAGTTTCAATGAACCAGATTGGCTATGGTTTATTTGATTTTTCATTCTCTTCTCATTCATTTCCATTATCTAATTCATGGGACATTTCATTAACCCCTTACACCAGCCCCTTATAATCCACATAAAATTGATTACATGAGATCTTCTACTCACCATATTCTATTATATTTTATTCAAAGTCTATTGTTATTTTTAATTTCTTAGTAATGTTTCATAATGTTTTAAATTGAATTTGTTTTTTATGAAATATTCATTCTATTTATAAATACGTATGATTTTTTTAAAATTTATGAAGCATATAATTTCTATTCTATTTATAAATATATATTTCATATATCCAAATATATTCCATATTCATTTTATTTGAATGTATGAGAATAGATTTTTCTATTTACTCATCGATTTATTCCCAAAATGATAATCCTAGCTTCTACAACTATATTTCTTTTCTCACAATTTGTTTCTATAATATGAAATATTAAAATTTTAAAAATAATCAACATTCATAAAATATCTATCAGAGTTATAAGTTTTATTAATACATCTGTAATTGTTATATATGAACTGTACACACACACACCTCTCCTTAAACATTCCCCCCTTAGTTGTTATAATTGGTAGCCCATATGACATTCCATAATCCATAACAAACATTTTCTACTGCATCTTTTGTAGTATAATGTGGGTTTTTATAGGAAATTTGATGTTAATTTTATTGTTAATGGACTTAGTAATGAGTATAAAATTAACCAGGTCGGCACTTCCAATGTTTCCTTCACCAAAACCTCATGCAGTACATGTAACCCTAACTGATATTAGTGACTATTTCCTATTTATATTCTTTTTCATTAGTTCATTTTCAAGAACACCATAACGTTTTACAGTAATGGTTACTAATTTTATTGATTTTTTACTATATATATATATTTTCTTATTTCATTCTATGCTTTTAGTATTCATGTTGTAAGTCGATAAATGTTAATTTCATTGACTTATTCATTTTTTAATTTCACTATAGGGGAACATGATTTTTTTCCCTAAATTAATTTCCAATATATATTTCTTCTATCACTTCCTGGAATTTTAGAAATGAGAAAATTTTATTGTTATGTTATCTCAAAAAGTGAAATAACATCTATTAGGTTTCAAGTATGAAAACTGATCTTCCCTTTAATATTATAATTATAATTATAATTATTTATTCTTAATAGACTCGTAAATGTCTTTTCAGAGAGAAATAAATCACATCATGGCTATTAGTGACTTCCGTCCTTTATCCCTTTTGACCCTATTCATGTTAATTTCTATTAAATATTTTTTATTTCACATGTAGATATTTTAGAAATGAGAACAATGTTACTGTTATGTTATGTCAACAAGTGAAAAAACGTCTACTCTAATTCAGGAATGAACAATGAGTTTCCCTTAAAAATTTTAATTCTAATATTCATTATTTTCATTAAAAGAATTAAATCCTTTTCCGAATTTCATTACCATTATCTTTTTTATTATTTCACTTCCATATATTTTATGAAAAATCATATTTTTTTTCTATTATCTGAAGATGTTAAACAATTTCTATTTGGTATACGATATGAAAAACGATATTCACTTCTTAATTTTATTTCCACATTTTGTTATTATATTTAATTTTTAATACATTCATATTTTCAATTACACAAGATTATCTATATTATCAAAAATAATGAAATTATTTTCTACACTTGTTTATATGAGGTGATGTTGATATTTATTGAAAATACATACTTTTACATGTCTTCATAAACTATCATTTTATTTTCGTTATAGTTTTATGATTATTGTTATCTTTTGGATGATGAGATATGAAACCAAAGCTTTTCAATGACGATATTAGTTTTTTTATGAATATTTATGGTCATAAATCTATGATTTATCTTACTTTTAGGTGGAAACCTCATATTCATACATGTATGTCAAAGAAGCTTCCCATGATCACCATTGTTGTTGAAGTGCTGACCTCATTTCTCTCCTATCACTGATCTCTATTCTATTTCGACATCTACCTCCATAAAATTATTGTATTCTGGTCCCTATTTTCAAGTAAAAACTTCCACAGTTCGAACTGTGATGGTTCACTTTTCTCAGCCTCCCTTTGATTTAAACTGTAAGGTACTCTTTATTTAGTTCAAGTCCTTCAACCCAAATTTTTGTTTCCATTGATGTGGTTTTGTTTTTATCGATATCTTATCTCAATATTTCTCTAAATTTACTCCATTTTGAGGAACCATATTGGATATTGTTTATTAGATTTGTTATTTATTTCTCATCCATATTTATTATCTAATTCATATAACTTTTCATTAACCCCTTTCAATAGTCTCCCTATATTTCATGTAAAATCAAATCTATAAGAACATCTACACACCAAATTTTCTTATATTTCATTAAAAGTATATTATTATTTCTAATTTTGTAAGAATGTTTTTTAATACTTTTTATTTGAATTTATTTTTAATGAAATATTCATTCTATTAATAAATACAGATATTCGTTTTTAAAAATTTATGAAACATGGAATTATAATTTTGTTTCTAATATACGTTTCATTTCTCCAAATACATTCCATTTTTATTTTATTTAAATACATGCTAAATAAATTTTGTTATTTAAACATCGAGTATTCAAAAAATTATAATCCATACTTTTACACCTATATTTCATTGCTCACTATTACTTTCTATAATATGAACTATACAAGTTTTCAAAATAATCATCATTAATAAAATATTCATTGCATGTATAAGTTTTATGAATAAATTTATAATTTCATTATATGAACTATAAACACACACACACATCTCCTTAAACATTTTCCCCAAAGTCAATATAATGGGTATCCTATAAGACATTTCATAACCCCAAACCATCATTTCTTCTCCAGCTTTTGTAGCAGAATGTGGGTTTGTCAGTATGAACATTTAAGTGCATTATCATGTCAATGGACAAAACAATGGGTTGAAAATTAACTAGGTCATCACTTCCAATGTCCACATTACCAAAACTACTTATAGTATATGTTATCCTAACTGAAATTATTGAACACTACCTACATACCCAATTTTTTATTATTTCATTATTCCAAAACACCATAACCTCTTGTATTATTAGTTACTGTAATCAATGATTATTTCTTATATAAAATGGTTTTCTTTTTTCATTCTAGAATTTTAGTATTCTAGTGGTTACACGATAAATGTTAATTTCATTGACTTAATTATTTTTTTTAATTTCACTATAGGAAAACCTGAATTATTTCCCTAAATTTATATCCACTATCTATTTCTTCTTTCAATACCAGTCATTTAAAAAATAAGAGATTTATTTTTGTTATTTTATCTCTATAATTTAAAAAAATTATATTCAGTTTTATGTATGAACAATGATATTAACTTCTATAATTTAATTTTAATATTCATTATTTCCATCTAATAGTCTCATAAAGGTCCATTAAAGAGAGAATTAAATAACATCATGGCTAATAGTGACATGTAACCTTCACCCCTTTTGAGAAATCTCAATAATAATGAACATTTATGAACATATCCATGTTAATATCTCTTTAATTAGTGCATTACACTGTTTTTGTTCTTCAGTTTACCTCACACAGTCACTACATTCAACCAACCAACTTTTTTTCACCAGTTTGTTTCTTCAGGATCAATAATTATTTATTCTAGTACACCAAATCCTCTGGCTGTATAGGTAACCCCAAATGAAATTAATGATAATTTTTTATATAAAACTATTTTATATGTTTTTTAATTAATAACTACACAACATCTTATAGTAAAGCTAACCCTCACTAAAATTATTAAATATTTCCTATATAATTTTTTTTTTCTTATTTTAGTCATTTAGTATTCAACTAGTCATATGAAAAAATATTAATTCCATTGAATTTTCTTTTGTTTTCATTTCATAGTAGTGGATGATGAATTTTTTGACAAAAATTCATTTCCATTTTCTATTAATTTTTTCAAATGAAAACATTTCAGAAATGAGAACTATATTTGTGTTAGGTGATGTCAACAAGTGAGAAAACTTCTATTCCAATTCAGGTATGAGAAATGAGATTCGCTTTAAAATTTAAATTCTCATTTTCATCATTTCTCTTAAAAGCATTAAATATATTTGAGAAATTAATTTAAAATATATTTTCCTATTTCATTTCTAAATAACCTAGAACAGAGAACAATTTTTGTTACAATCATTTGAATATGTTAAAAAAGTTTTATTTGGTTTCAGGTATAAAAAATGATCTTCACTTATTAATTTTTTTCTACTTTTTGTTATTGGTATTAAAAATTTTAATACATTTCCCTATTCAATGATTCAACAATATCCATATTATCAAATATAATGATATTATATTCTATTGTAATTTATATGAGGTGATAATGATATTTATTGAAAACATAGTCCTTTACATGTTTTTGTAAACTATAATTTTATATTCATTATGGTATTATAATGATATATATATTTTTGATGATGAGATAAAAAACTGAATCTTTTCAGTGATGAAATTAGTTTTATATACATATTTGGGGTCATAAAGTTGTGATTTATCTTGATTTTAGGTGGAAAATTCATATTCATAAATTTATATCCAAGTAGTTTACCATGCTCACCATTATTTTTCAGGTGTCGACCTACCTTCTCACCTATCAATTCACTCTATTCTTTTCTCGCATCCACCACTATCGATTTATAGTATTCTGATCCCTATTTTCAAGTAACAACTTCCATAATTCTAACTACGATGGATAACGTTTCTCACCCTCCCTTTGATTTAAGCCATATAGTACTATTTATTTAGTTCACATCCAATAAATAAAAATTTTTATTTTCGTTATCTAGGTTCTATTTTTATTGTTATTTTATTACATTATTTCTTTAAATATCCATTTTTGGATGAACCATATTGTCTATGGTTTATTAGATTTTTCATTCATTTCTCACTCATTTTCATTATCTAATTCTTATAGCTTTTCATTAACCCATTTCACCAGTCCCCTTATGTTTCATGTAAAATAAATTCTATAAGAACTACTTCTCAGCATCATTATTCTCATTCAAAAAAACTGTGTTATTCTACCTAATTTTATAATCATGTTTTTATGTTTTTTTATTTGATTTTTATGAAATATTCATTATATTTATAAATTAATATAATTGTTTTAATTTATGAAACATGAAAATTTAATTTTATTTCTACATATTTGTTTTATGTCACAAAATATATGCTATATTCATTATATTTGAATGCATGAAAAATACATTTTTTCTACTTACTCATCGTGTCAGTCTGAAAATGATAATCCCTAATTTTAAAACTTTTTTTTCTCTATTTCTTTCTATAATATACAATATATAAAATTTATAAATAATCATCATTCATAAAATAGGAATTTCATGTATATGTTTTATGAATATATCTATAATTTTTAAATATGCAATTTATACAAACACCTCTCTTTAAAACTTTTCCTTCAAGTCATTATATTGGGTAGTCCATATGACCTTCCATAATCCATAACAAGCATTTCTGATCCAGCTATTATAGCAGAATATAGGTTTGTCAGTAATAACATTAAAGTGAATTATTATATTAATGGACTCAACAATGGGTAAAAAATTATCCAGGTCATCACTTTCAATGTCCCCTCCACCACAAGCTCTTGTACTATAGGTAACCCAAACTGAAATTATTTACTACTTCCAATATTCCAACTTTTTTATTACTTCATTATTCAAGAACACCATAACCACTTATAATATTGGTTATTAAAATTATTTATTATTTCCTATATAAAAAATTATTTTTTATTTTAGTTACACTTTTAGTAATCAAGTGGTTAGTCGATAAATTTTAATTTCATTGATTCATTGACCTTTTAATTTAACTTTAGGTGAATAATAATTTTTTTCCCAAAATTAATTTCCATTATCTATTTATTCTTTCACTTATTGGAATTTTTTAAAGGAGAACATTATTTTTGTTATATTATTTCAATAAATGAAACAACATCAATTATGTTTTAATTATGAATAATGATCTTCCCTTAAATATTTTAATTCTACTTTCCATTATTACTATTGAATAGGTTCAAAAATGTCAAATAATGATAGTAGTAAATCACATTATGGCTAATAGTGACCTAGAAACATCATCCCTTTTGAGAAATCACCATAATAATGGATATTTATGAGCTTATTCAAGTTAATATATCCTCACTTGGGGAATTAAAATATTTTTGTTCTTCTGTTTCCCTCAGATGGTTACCACATTAACTTAGTCATATTTTAATTCACCTTTTGTTTTTTCAGGATCAATAACTGTTTATAACTGTAAACCAAAACCTTTTGCATTATAGGTATCCCTAACTAAAATTATTTACTATTATATATATAAAAACTATTTTATTAGTTTGTTTTTCTAGAACACCATAACCAATTACAATAAATATATCCCTTACTAAAATTATATACTATTTCCTACAAACAAACCTTTTTCTTATTATAATCATTTTTCTTGAACTTGTTAACTAAAAAATGAAAATTTCATTGCCTTATTTTTTTCATTTCACATTAGAGGATCATGAATGTTTTAACCTAAATTAATTTCCATTAAATGTTTATTTATTTCACATTAAAACATTTCATAAATGAGAAAAATATTATTGTTATGTGATATCAAAAATTGAAAAAACTTCTATCCAGATTCAGGTATGAACAGCAAGACTCCCTTCTAAATTTTAATTATAAATTTCATTATTAATTTTTTAAAAAATACATTCCCAAAATTAATTTCCACTATATTTTTATCATTTCACTTACATACAGTTTAGAATAGTGAGAAATGTTTTTTACCATCATACGAAGATGTTAAATTAATTATATTTTGTTTCAGGTATGAAAAAACATATTAAATTCTTAATTTTATTTCTATTTTTTGTTATTGTTATTAAAACAATAATACATTACCCTATTAAATGATGCAAGGATATATATATTATCAAAAATAATGAAATTAATTGTTTTTATGTTTATATGAGGTGATGTAAACATTTATTAAAATACAGTCTATTATATGTCTTCTTAAACTGCCATCTTATTTCCTTTATGGTTTAATGATTATTACTCTTTGTTTGATGATGTGATATGAAAACAAAGATTTTATGTGATGATCTTAGTTTTTTATGCATATTTGTGGTTATAATGTTCTGATTTCTTTTTCTTTTAGGTGGCCACCTCCTATTTATGTCTTCATGTCCAAGATGTTTCCCATGCTCACCATTGTTGTTTAGGTGTTGACCTCCATGATCTCCTATCACAACCCTCAATTCTATTCTCACATCTACCTCCATCCATTTAAAGTATTCCTAGCCCTATTTTCATGTAACACCTCCCATAGTTCTAAAAATGATGGATTACTTTTCTTAGCCACCGTTTGATTTAATTTGTGTGCTACAATTTATTTAGTTCATATCCTTTATCTAAACATTTTATTTCCATTGTCTTGGTTTTATTAATTAATGACACATCTTATTATTTTTCTAATTTTGGTTTGTTTTCATGAACCATATTGGATATAGTTTATTATATTTTTCATTCATTTATTATATATTTTCATTATCTAATTATTCTATATTTTGGTTAACCCCTCGTACCAGTCATATTATATTACATGTAAAATCAATTCTATGAGTTCATCTTCTCACAAGAATTTCTTCTCTTTCATTAAATGTATTTTTTTCTTACTAATTTCATAGAAATTTTCTTAATGTTTTTTATTTGACTTTATTTTTATAAAATATTCATTTGGTTTATAAATATATATTCTCTTTTTTAAATTTATAAAATATTGAAATTTAATTATGTTCCAAAATATATGTTTCATTTCTGTAAATGTATTCCATATTCGTTGTAGTTGAATGAATGGGAAATATATTTTTCTCTTTACTCATCGAGTTAGTCAAAAAATGATCCTCTCTTATTTTACACCAATATTTCTTTTCACACTATTTATTTATATAATATGTACTATATAAAGTTTTAAAATAATCATAATTTATGAAATATGAATTGTATATATAATTTTTAGTAATATATCTATATTTTTTATATAAACTATACACACACACACATCTCTTTAACCATTTCCCCCCAATTCATTATAATGGGTAGCCCATATGACCTACCATAATCCATGACAAAACGTTCTTATCTAGATTTTTTTAATAAAAAGTGGGATTGTTGGTAGGAACTTTGATATTCATTATCATGTTAATGGACTCACCAATGATTAAAAAATTAACCCAATTAGCACTTCCAATGTCCCCCATCATCTTGGAGCAGTCATCGAGATTATCTTGTACTAAAATCTTACAGTTATGATAGATCTTGAACATCCTATTTTCCACATGAAAATCAATGAATACAACAACTCCAGTTATGATGAATTTCTTAGGTGCGTATCAACCAGGTCACAATAGAGAGTTCAACCATATAGCATTATGTGATTTCCAATTTCAAAATCTCTTTTATAGGATTAATGAAACTACTAATATTTATTAAAAATCATTTCTTGGGTAGAATATGTTTTATAACTCTAACATAGTTCTATTTTGTAAAGACCCAGAATTTCCCTGTATTTTTTTTAAATATATGAAAATTGTACAAGTCTGCGAAAATTGACGACGCATGATTCCGATGCCCGGTGTGCTGGGAATCAACTTCTGACATTTTGTTAAGGAACGTTCAGTAAATGTATGAGAAGGCTTTTATAGATTTTAAATAGGTGCTTAGAATTGAAATCTGAGGGCACCATTGAAATCCCATCACTGGTTTTCTCTTAAGAATACCTTCACCTCGACGGTAGTTGGTCGAGGGTGCAATTTAGTTTTTGGGTTTTTTATGGCAATAATAAAATAAAATAAATGCATGTTTTATTTTATTTTATCTATTATAACCACCCATGTGGAAGTTGGAGGTGGGTACAACCACACCTTAACCTCCCATGAGAGGTTATGGTTGTGGGGCCCACCCGAACCTAACCTCCCATGGGAGGTAACGATGTGGGGACCACCCGAGAATAAACCCCCCAATTAATTGAAGAAAACCTCTCAACTCCCTCATAAATGAGGGAGAGTCTCTTGACCTCCCTTAACTTAATGGTTCCACCCCCCTCTTTTAATGGTGTTAACCCTCCCCCTTTACTTAATTGAGCCATCTCCATTAATAAATTTCTACAAATTGAAATTTAAACCCATAAAAATAAATAATAGATAATCTATTATTTGGAGGGGCTATCTATTCATTTGTTGGAAGAAGGTTGGAAAAAGAGGATGAGAGCTCATGGGAGAAATATTGGGAGAAGGATACCAATGAATAATTCTCCACCGATGAAGAATGTCGGTGAGGAACACCTCCAACTACAAAGAACAACCTAGACTTTGACTTCCTTTCTTAGATCTTCCTTCGACGTTGGATGTGTTCATCTACAAAGAATCAACGTCCGCCTTCTTGTGCCAATGTAAACCAACGTCGAATATGGTAGGGATTTAATTTTAAGTATGATATTATCCCCTTGATTCTTTCCTTCTAAAACAATGAACGCAGACCAACATATTATCAAGTTGATCTATGGATGTTTTTCCTTACAGGTTGGGAAAATTTTGTAAAATGAGGGATTATGGGGATTGATGTTTTTTAAGATATCTTCCATGATGTTTTTTGCTTTTCTATTGTAAACTGTATGCTACCACTCTAAATGAGGAGGGTGTAAGACAATGTAACATGGGCCGAAACCCTACTGATCTTCTTTGAGGTGTTCTTAGAAATGGAAATGAAAGCAACAGCCGCACCACCAACGGCCTCCGCACCCGCGCCGCCCATGTGGCGTTCTGCTGCCGGCTGAACCGCGCCCTGCGCCCCAGCCACGAGCACTCTGGTCGCACTACCGCGCCATTTCCGTCACCCCACCAGCTACACCCTCACACCTAGGCCACACTGCCCCTGGCTGAATCGGTTGCGCCCTCATGGCGCTTTGTGACAAACCGACCCTGTTCCCTCAGGCCGAGCCGCCCACACGGTGCCCTCCGGGCCAAACCGCCCTCACGGCCTGCTGGGCGAGGCCCAACGGGCCGGGCCGAACAAAATGGGCTAGACCACCTGATGGGTCGGGCCAGACCCTATAGGTCTAGCTGTGTCGACCCGAACCGGTTCGGCCCATAATGGTTTGGGTAGGGTCGGTCTGACCGGGTCAGCCCGGACCCGGGCCCACTATGACCCATTTGTGCTTGTTTTGGCCATATCATTGGCACCAAACGTCAGTTTGATGAACCATCAATGAAACTAAAATTTTTGGAGCGTGAAGGTCCCTTTGAGTAATCCCACTAGAGTTTAGGGTATAGGTGAGATATAGTTAGGTTGGATCGTGCATGAATCCAACCGAGCCCCCAGGACTAGAAGGATAATAACTCACTGACCGGGCATCCGATTGACATGTAGTCAGTTGTGTTGAGAGCCCTATGAAATTACAAACCATTGGAATACTTCTTCGTGGGGATTCGTTGCAGTTGGAGTATCAAAAAGTATCTTGTGGAGAGAATATTCTAGAGACAAGAATGCATTTGTGCAGGAACCTAGTAGCTGGCTGAGACTTGATGACTACTGACTGATTGACTCAGAGTGACTCGACTAGCCTAGTGGGGAGCACCTGGTTGTGGCCATAGAAACACAGTAGAGGAGCACCTATTTGTAGTGGTAGACCCGTGTTACACGACAGGAGGAGTACCTCTGCAGGCTTTGAGGGGGATCTCCTTGTTGTGGTGGTAGACCCATGGTTGGGAGAGATGATGTGTGACACAACAGACCCACGATACTCAATAGGAGGAGTACCTCGACATTCCAAGGTTAGTGGGAAGCACCTGGTCCTGGAGGTAGAGCCACCGCACTGGATAGAGGAGGAGTTCTCCATCAGCCGAGGGTTCAAATTTTTTTACCCCTTGAATAAATCCTGGTTTGAGCCAAGTCAGTAACTTTTTTGATTTCATTATGATTGAGATGGATTACTTGATAACATAGATATCTTTATGGGAATATACCAAAGTGGGGTTATCTGTTGATTTCATACATTGTGGTTTTTCCTTGTTGGATTTTGTGAGACCATGAGGGTCTCGGGGTCCTTACTGAGTACCGTTATACTCACCCCTGCACAGGCTATACGTGCACCTCGTTGTGTTGGATGCATATGACAGGCATCGTTGATTAAGGATAAGAGTACTAGGACAGGATGGTACCCAGAGGTGGACCATATGGTGTGAAGGTACACAGAGGAGACTGACGAACATGGAGTGCTGAGGAGGCAATCTATTCCTACCCTTCAAGTAGGAACCCAGTGGATGAACTAATAGTTGTTTTTCTTTTTTTCCCTCTGTTATACTTTTACTTTCAATTTCTTGTACTCTATAGTTGGGCTTGTACTTCCAGCCCCATTTACTTTCAGCAGTCTTTTTTTATAAATTTTTAATTAGTGTTTTGTATCTAGCTATATGCTCTGTTGTGTTTGTTTACAATTTATAGAGGAAATTCATTCCCAGTTTTAGAGAATTACTCCTTTGGTGCTAGTCACCAGCACCTAGCCTATGAAAGGTGGGCTTGGGGTAGTCATGACACGAGCCTCAGGGGACGAGTTGTGAAAAATTGGTATCAGAGGAGTCAGTTCTACCATATAACATAGGACTCTGATCTTCTCTGTGAAACAATAGTGTTAAGTGTAGTGATTGTGGTTTTTAGTTCAGCAAGTCTAGTGTTGGTGCGGTGGCTGACGTATCCATACACCAGGTCTCTGACTTCTGATTTCCAACTCAGTGCATGAAAACACTGATTGCGTGTGTGTTTTAAATTTTTTTCTTTAAATCAGCTCAACTAGGTCAGCTCACCAGGTATAAATTTTTGACTGTAGCACACCTATTTCTTTCACACTAGTACAAAAACCTTTTTTTACATCGGTTTTTTTGTTTTTTAACGTCGGTTTTTAGGCGACGTTATTGCGAGAGACGTCAAAAATATGATTTTTTACGTCAGTTATTAAATAACCGACGAAAAAAATGGGGTAATATAGTTTTTAACGTCAGTTTTTAAAAAACCAATGTGAAATACATTCTTGAAATGGCGATAAGAAGCCATTTTTTACGTCGGTTTTTGAAAAAACTGACGTTATAAGTCATTTTTTACGTCGGTTATCTAATAACCGACGTTAAAAGTCATTTTTAACGTCGGTTATTAAATAAACAACGTGAAAATATTTTATTTTCTTGTAGAAAATTTTTTAAGCTTTCATTTGACAGGTCATAGAGCTCAAACGGATTTACGGATCAAAAGTTATGACCATCAGATGTTCGATATTTTTTTCGAGGAAAGATTGAATGAGCCAACCGTAGCTTCATATTAGAAGGAATTTTTGAATCCATATGAGGATTTGTAGTTTTATCATGATATAAATAATCATCCATCATTATAATAAATTAACAATTGTTAAATTGTATATCAATTATGAAAAATACTCATAGAAAATATAAATCAGGGGAAAATAATTACAAATACCTTGATGAGGTCGCAGAAATAAGAAATAGTTGATTCATGTTGAAGATAAAACAAGTTGATTCTGTGGAATGATGATGGTTGAATGAAATGATCATAAAATGTTATGTCAATTAAGAAAACAAATAATAAAAACCATAAACCATGGATGTATGATTAAATATACCTTGACGAGATCGCAGAAAGAAGAAATAATTGATTCGCGTTCGAGAGAAAAAGAGTCGATTTGGGGGAATGATAATGGTTGAAATAAATGATCGTAAAATTAATATGGGTGTATAATGGAAACATATAATTGATATTCTATGAGAAAACATGGTATTAAAAATTTTAGGTGGCAATTCACAATTTCGATGCCGCGATGTAAACAAATTGAAATTTCGCATTCGCGGGATATTAAAATTTTCATTCACGTCAGTTTTAAGGTAACCAACGTGAAAAGATATTAAAATTTTCACTTATTTTTGAAATCGGTTATTATAAAACCGGTGTAAAATATCAATCTTCATCACTCTTTCACGTCGGTTATTAAAAAACTGACGTGAAATATCGATTTTCATGACTTTTTCACGTTGGTTATTTAATAACCGACGTTAAAAGGTATTTTTCACATCGTTAATTTATTAACCGACATAAAAAAAGTTTTCAAAAATGAGTTTCATTTTCCAAGCTTTAATTTGACAGGTCACAGAGCTCAAACAGAGTTACAGATTAAAAGTTATGGCCTTCAGAATTTGGACATCCTTAAGACATCGTTTAGAGATGATCAACTTCTTAAGGCCATAACTTTTAATCCGTAACTCCGTTTGAGCTCCGTGACCTTTCAAATTAAAGCTTTAGAAATGAGATAAATTTTGGTAAACATTTTTCACGTCAGTTAAGAAATAAATGATGTGAAAAATAACTTTTAACGTCGGTTATTAAATAACCGACGTGAAAAATAAGGGAAAATTTTAATATATTTTCCTGGAAAAGTATTTTTCACATCGTTTATTATAAAACCCACATAGAAAATAAATCTTCTTCACTCTTTCACGTCGGTTATTAAATAACCGACGTGAAAAATTGATTTTCATGACTTTTTCATGTCGGTTATTTAATAACCGACGTTAAAAGGTATTTTTCACGTCGGTTATTTCATAACCGACCTGAAAAATGCTTACAAAAATGTAGTTCATTTTTTAATCTTTAATTGGACAGGTCATAGAGCTCAAACGTAGTTACATATTAAAAGTTATGGCCTTCATAATTTGGACATCCTTAAGACATCGTTTAGAGATGATCAACTTCTGAAGGCCATAACTTTTAATCCGTAACTCCGTTTGAGCTCTGTGACCTATAAAATTAAATTTTGAGAAATGAAATACATTTTGGTAAACATTTTTTACATCAGTTATGAAATAACTGACGTGAAAAATACCTTTTAATTTCGGTTATTAAATAACCTACATGGAAAAGTCACAAAAATTGATTTTTCACGTCTGTTATTTAATAACCGACGTGAAAAATAAGTGAAAATTTTAATATATTTTCCTGGAAAAGGATTTTTGACATCGTTTATTATAAAACCGACCTCAAAAATCAATCTTCGTCACTCTTTCACGTCGGTTATTTAATAACCGACGTGAAAAATAAGTGAAAATTTTAGTATATTTTCCTGGAAAGGGATTTTTCACCTCGGTTATTTATTAAATGACGTCGAAAGGTGATGTACATTGACTTTTCACGTTTGTTATATAATAACCGACGTGAAAAATCAAATAAAATGGATTTTTAACATCGGTTCTTATATAACCGACGTGAAAAATCATAGAAAATGTATTTTTACGTCGGGTATATAATAACTGACGTGAAAAATCTATTTTTAGATATTCTCACGTCAGTTCTAAAAAACGACGTTAAAAATAGTAACGTAAAAAAATGTTTTTGTAATTGTGTGAGGATGCCTCCACGTAGATGAACAGCTAGAGTCCTGATAGTTATATGCACGAATATCACAACGAGTGACGAGGCCTCAGTGCATGGCCATTTTCCAGTGGAGGTACCAGCAGTACCTTTACCCGTTGGGCCACCAATGCCACCAGCCCCAGCAGTAGACAGTGCACACCGCTTGAGCGCGTTTCATGAGTTCTAGTGCTAGAGAACACCTAGGTTCAGGGGAGAAATGGACCCACAAGCAGCTGAGGATTGGATGGAGGCCGTGGTGAGAGTTTTCTGACTATTTGGGACACCATCAAAGATCATGGTGATTCTTGCTGCTAGCCTTCTATAGGTAGTAACGAGAAGATGGTGGAGCTTGATGCTCCAGGTCCATGACGAGATGATGCTTCTTTGGGAAGACTTTGAGAGCCTGTTTCAGGAGGAGTTTGTCCCATGGACTCTTTGTACAGTTCACATAGATTATTTACTTCATCTACAATAGGGTAACCTGACTGTATCTCAGTACTCAGTGAGTTTCACAGACCTCTCGCGCTACTCCACCGATATGGTGCGGGACCCATTCATCTGGGCCCAAACCTTCATGCAGGGACTCTAATGATAGATCAGGGCATCAATGATCTCACTCAGCATCCCGAAGCAGGAGGGGGTGTTAGATGGGGCCCTATTGGAAGAGATTTTCCTTGCTAAGCAGTCACCAGCAGTGAGATCCACCACAAGTAGACATGTAGCAAAGTCTTCTATAGCTAGTAGCAAACAGTTGTCGCAGAGGTTCAAGAGGACCAATCCTACAGGTGGATGACCGCATGAATTAGGATCAGTTGTGTGGGGAACCTAAAGCAGAGAGAGACATGCCAAGAACGGGCAATGTTACTCATGTGGCGGGAAGGGTCACGTGGCTCGTGACTGTACGCACTGCCATTCAGATGATCAGTAGATGGTCGAAGGACCACCCAGGTAGAGACATATATTTGATCGAGGCGGTCCTCAGGGCACAGGTGGACGTGGCAGAAGAGCTGGTCCTGTAGTTGGTGGTGGGCGATGATTTGAGATGTTACTTCCACCACCACTAGGAGGTCCACACTGGCTTTAAGGAGCAGCTGGACAAGGGCAAGCTCAGCTCTAGGAAGCTGAGGCCTACGATCACGGTGCTCCAGAGATGATACAAGGTACAGTCCGTGTCTATTCCACCATATATTCAGTACATATAGACATAGGTTATAGTCACTCTTTTATTTCCACTACCCTCATTCAGATCTCGGAGATTCCGATGGGGCCGTTGACTCGATCCTTAAAGCTAGAGACTCCTGCGAGAGTTGATTCGATGATTACGCACTAGTGATGGTTGCTTGAGTTTACTCTATGAGGTGAGATCTTCGGCTAGGATCTCCTAGTAGCGGCGTCGAGGCCTTACGACATCATCTTGGGTATGGACTGGTTAACTAGAGTCCATGCTCATATCTACTATATTAGGTGCAAAGTGCGGTGTGGCCACACGGATGGGACCAGGTTTACCTTCACCGGTGAGAAGGGAGCCTTTGCAGCATAAGACGGACTTACCCAGAGGAGGGTGTAGCCGATAAATCATTATTTTGATGGCCTTACCCTCAGAGAAGTTTATGTAGAGAGTCCGAGCAATCCTGTAGTGGTAGACTAGTACATGGATGTTTTCCCTAAGGATGTATCAGGTCTACCTCCTCACAGAGTGGTGGACTTTTAAATTAATTTGTACCCTAGGATGGCACCGATATCTACATCAGCATATCGGATGGCGCCCATGGAGCTTTGCGAGCCGCGGGTACAACTAGAGGGCTTATAGGGGAAGGGGTTCATTCGACCTAGTGTTTCACCTTGGGCAGCCCCAATTCTGTTCGACAAGAATGCAGATAGGAGCTTGAGGCTTTCTGTTGACTATCGGTGCTGGAACCAGGTGACTGTGAAGAACAAGTACCCACACACGAGGATTGATGTCCTCTTTGATTAGTTGATGGGAGCATGATGGTTCTCAAATATAGACCTCAGATTAGGCTATCACCAGCTTAGAGTTTGAGACGAGGATGTGCAGAAGACAACCTTCAGATGTCGGTATGGACACTACGAGTTCTTGGTTATGACGTTCGGCATAACCAATGCTCTAGTCGTGTTCATGGGACTCACGAACATGATCTTTCAGCCAGACCTAGATCAATTTATCATAGTCTTCATCGATGAAATTCTGATATACTCGGCTACTAAGGAGGAGCATGCCTATCATTTGCAGGTAGTGTTGGAAACACTCCGAGAGAACCCACATTATGGTAAGCTTTCGAAGTTCCAGTTCTAGATCCGAGAGGTTCACTTTCTAGTACATGTTATCCCAGAGGCTGGAGTTGTAGTTGATCCAGTGAATATTGAGGTGGTACTTGCTTGGGAGCCACCAAGGGGTGTGATGGAAGTACGGAGATTCCTGGGTTTGGATGGATACTACCATAGATTTGTACCAGAATTATCCAGAGTTGCATCACCACTATCAGCCTTGACAACGAAATGGAAACCCTTGGTGTGGTTGGAGAGATTCCAGCAGAGCTTTTAGAAGCTGAGGAAGAGGCTGACTTGTTCCCCCATCTTGAGGCTTTAGGAGGAACGCGTAGGGTATGCAGTCTACTGCGACGCATCAGGGACCAGACTTGGATGTGTCCTAATACATGAGTGAGCGTTGATTGCACATGGTTCACGATAGCTGAGACATCATGAGTAGAACTATTCTACCCATGACCTGAAGTTAGCAGTAGTGGTCTTCACCTTGAAGGTGTTACGACACTATCTGATGGGTGAGTGTTTTACCGTGTACTCTAATCACAAGAGTCTCAGGTATATCTTCTTCCAGAAGGACCTAAACCTGATATAGTGACGTTGGATTGAGTTCCTCTAGGATTATGAATTCGAGATAGTCTATACTACTGGAAAGGGGAACTTTGTTGCAGATAAACTCAGTAAGAGATCTGGTATACATCTTCTAGGTGACCCGACAGAGTATCTGGTTTCTTTACAGATATCCATTGTGGATAGAGAAGGAGCTGCCTTACTTCAGTCTCTTACAGTAACTCCTCCACTTCTTTAGCGAGTCAGGGAGGCGTAGTGTGGGGACACTGACTGCGAGACACGACATTCTCAGATATCCACAGGACATGCAAGTGATGGATTTACTGAAGGTGGGGAGCATGTCTTCCTATTCAGAGGATGTATCATGGTAGCATTATCACTTCATAAGGAATTTTTGAGGGAGTTGCACACATCCCCTCTAGAGGTATATCCAAGAGTGGATAAGATGTACCAGGATCTCTGGCGATAGCCCTGGTGGTCCGGAATGAAGAAATCAGTTGAAGAGTTTGTCTCTTGATGCCTCACTTGTCAGCAAGTGAAGGCAGAGCATTAGGTACCAGTAGGCTCGGTTAATCATTTAGAGGTCCCAGTGTGGAAGTGGGATGGGATATCAATGGACATCATGATAGGTCTTCCACGTACATTTATGGGACATGACTTGATTTGGGTGGTCGTCGACCAACTCACCTAGTTGGCCCACTTCCTACCGATTAGAGAGTTGGGTTCAGCAAAGAGCTTGGGATGCCTCTATGTACAAGAGATTGTGTGGTTACAAAGAGTACCCTCAACGATCATTTCCAATTGTGATGCACATTTTACTTCTCGACTATGGAAGGGGTTGGATGAGGCTTTTGGGACGCATCTTCATTTGAGGACCGCCTTCTATCCTCAGACAGATGGTCAGACTGAGCGGACCATTCATACACTCGAGAACATGTTGCGTGCTTGTGTCCTCGACTTTGGTCACAATTGGGAGGATCACTTACCTTTAGTGGAGTTTTCATACAAAAAAATCTATCACTCGACCATAGTGATGATTAGGGGTGTCTAGACACGACCCAACCGGGTTGGGTTGGATCACAATGAAAAAAAACCGGGCCAGGTTCAGCTCGAGTTAACCCGTACATGGGTTGGGTCGGGTTGTGGGTTGGAGTCATTTAGACCCAACCCGACCCATGACCCGGTGTAGCGAGTTAAAAAATACCCCTCTCAAAGACTCGCGGAGTCGCGCGACTGCCTTCCCAGTGCCCTCTCATCTCTCCCCCGACCCCAACCTTCCCTCACATAAACCCTACTCCCCTCCTTCCCTCGCAAGCGACGACAGTGGCGACGACTCTCCTCCTACCTTCCCGGAGCTTCCCCAACCCCTCGACCTCGAATTTTAATCCCTCTTCTACATTGCGAAAAACCCTCCATCCATTATCTTCTCCTCTTATCTTGGATCATTTCACACCTCCTACCGAACCCACCTAGAAAAGGGCTCCTCGCGCTTGCCTCCTCCCCCAATAGACACCTTCTAAGTAATCAGCGTTCAGGAGAAAAATACATTGGCCTTGCGTCACCTCCTCCTTCTGATTCCTGCCTGCTGCTGCTGTGCCCGGTCCGGAGTGTGGTGGTAAGTAAAGAAAGCAATTGATTTTTTATCATGTTATTTTAAATGATGTTTGTTTGTCATTATGTATGTATGAGTTCTCAATTTTGTTTTTCTACTCGGACTGCTATATTATTCTAGTTTGGTCAAAACACAAAGATTCACAGTTTAGTTGCTATAAGTTTAAGATAAGTTATAATTATTGCACTTAGCCCAATTCTCTATTGGTTGGTGATGTAGTTTTTATTGGTGGAATTTTAGGATATGTTCGTTGACTATCCACCATGAGGCATAAACCGCATTGCATTGGTTTCATTTATCCTTTTTAATTTCAAATCCATATCTTTGTTTCTAATTTATTCTCCTAATATTCTTCCAAGAGTGATCCACGGCTAACAACAATTATAAATTCATGGAAGGTGATAAATTAAGTGGGTCTTTTAATCCTCTAGTTGGTGCAACCCAAAGTTAGATGAGGTCTACTCCAACGGCACATTCAATAGGAGGGGAGAGTAGTAGTATACTGGTTTAAGAAAGTGAGGAGGCTAAGAGATCTCCTAAAAAGGTAACAATTCCTCAAGCTCCTACTGAATTTATAATTTCTCAAGCTTGGGATCATTTTTATAAGAAAAATAGAAGGGATTTTTGTAATTATTGTGGAAAATATTATTCTTGCACATCAGGCCAACATGGAACTAGTAATTTGAATAGGAATTTGATAAGGTGCAATAAAATTCCACAAAAAAATCTTGACAAAAGTCAAACCACTGTAACTCTTAGAAAGAAATGCGAAGATGAGGATGATGGGATGATAAAAATTTCGGTAGCTCATTTTATTCAAGAAGAGTGCAGAATAGCTCTTGCTAAAATGATAATCATTGATGAGTGATCATTTAAATATGTTGAGAATCAAGGTTTTAGAGAATTTGTTGAAGTTTTTCAACCTCATTTTCAAGTTCTATCTTGAAAAACAGTTGCTAGGGATTGCTTATAGTTATATTTGGTAGAGAAATAAAAATTGAAGTCTATGTTTTATACATTCTATCACATGGTATGTCTTACCACCGACACATTGACTTCAATTCAGAATTTAAATTATATGTGTGTGACTGCACATTTTATTGATGATAATTGGATCCTAAATAAAAAAATCATGCGAATTTGTCTTGTTGAATATCATAATTGGGAAAAAATTGGTCGAGTATTAGAATAGACATTGAAATAATGTAGGATTGAAAAGATTTATACCATTAATGTTGACAATTCTTGTTCTAATAATACAGAGATCAGTTATTTGATGAGGAGGGTTAATGATTGGAATGGGTCTATTCTTAATGGAGAGAATATGCATGTGATATGTTGTGCACATATCTTAAACCTTATTTTTAGTGATGGGTTGAAGGAAATATCAACATCAATTGCTATAATCAGTGTTTCCTGCAAATTTGTGAGAAGTTCACATTCAAGATTGACTCTTTTCAAGAGCATAGCCGAGGAGTTAAAAATTCCTAGTAAACATGCCATAATTCTTGATGTGCCTACTAGGTTTAATTCTTGTTACTTTATGTTGGATGTTTCAGAGAAGTATGAGAAAGTATTTATTCTCCTTGAGGAGGATGCAAGTTTTAGGATTTCTCTTGTCTGTGAAGGTGGGGATCCTACAACATATGATTGGGAGCGTGCTTGTGTATTTTTCATGTTCTTAAAAAAAATTCTGATAGCACTGTGGAGTTTTCTGGTTCTATGAATGTGACATGTCAAACTTTCTTTCATAATATTTATGACATAAATAGAAGTATCAAGAAACGGATGAAAAGTCAAGATATTACTATGAGTGCAATGACTATTGCAATGAAGCTTAATTTGGAAAAGTATTGGGGTATTGGTTCAAATTTTAATTCTCTCTTAACTATGGACGTTTTTCTTGATCCCCGATATAAATTGGAATATGTTCGGGATAGTTTTGAAATGATGTTTGATGTTGAAGAAGACAAAAAAGCAATTGATCAGTAAATTAACAGAGGTTTTGAATAATCTCTTAGTGTTTTATAAATGTAAATATCCCATTCCAATTGTTGATAGATGTGAGTCAAGTTCTCATCATGAGTCACAAATTCATGATGCTAGTACTGATAGCGAGGATTATTAGAAATGGAAAGATACATATAGATTAAAGAAAAGGAAAAGGCAATTGAAACAACAAAGGAATGAACTAGAGAGATATCTTGAGATTGATGATTGTGAGAATGATTTCGAAGGATTTGATATTTTAAGTTGGTAGAAAGGAGAGGCAAGAAAATATCATGTTTTCTCATGCATTGCGAGAGATATTTTAGCAATTACTTTAACTACAGTATCTTCAGAGTCAGATTTTAATAAAGGAGGACAAGCCCTTGATCTGTTTTGTAGTTTTTTGAATCACAACACCATTGAGGCATTAATTTTCTCACAAAATTGGTTTATAAAGTCCAAACAAATTGACATTCGAAAGAAACTAGAAGAAGTGGAATAGATTGAATCAGGCACCATTAAAAATATTATAATTTTCTATAATTTTCCATTTTTCAATTATAATCATTTGTTTGAAAATGTAAAAAAACTAACTTTTTCTTTCTTTTGTTGTGTTTTCATAAGATATTCCACCATCAACAACCACAATTCATGATTAGAGTTTTAATGTCTTATGTAGAAGAATCATGGATGAATCATGATGGAGCACTCTTTATTAAGGTATATATTTATATTATTTTACACACATAGATCACTCCAAAAGAATAATAATATATAGTTTTTTCGCATGTATTGATTCCTCCTCTCATGTGAAGTTTCCCTCATTCGTGGGATCTATGAATTTAATAGAATGAAGGCATCATTAATGACAAAAATATATCCTTCTAATTAGATTAGATATTAAATGGAGTGTTTTTTTGCTTCTCTCTGGTTGGTGACTTGAATTTCTCTATTAAAATTCAATGGGGATTATTAGTAGTAGTTAATTTTTGTATTTAAATTTTCTTTTGTCCTAGAGGTCATATTTTTATCCTTTACTCACTCTTTACTCATTTTTGTAGTTTATCCTTTAAAAAAAATCTATTATGTATATTGGAATTGAAAATGTACATGTTAACTTCTTTTACTCTTTAAAAGTTGAAAAGTTGCAAGTTAGGTCTCCTAGGTTCTGTCGCCCATGTATACATATTGCTATCATGTAGTAAATTATCCATTATTCATGATATGACCTCATAGATTTATCTATAACCCTTTGTAGGATTGAGTTTTGTATATTCTTAAGTTGGTTCCACTAATCGATCAAATCCTGGAACCTACACAAAGAGATTTATTAATATTTCTAGGAGAGCAGGTTGATTATATATTTCTTTCAGTCATTTATCTGGAATTTATTTGGATCCATCATAGAGTTGGTACTTCAACATGCCCAATACAACATTGTGTGAGTTTTCAGCTCTCCAATCTTCTGATGTCAATCCTTCTATGAAAGTTGGAGTTTCTTCTCTCTTAACATTGTCATATACTTTAAAAACACTAAGAGAGGAGAGGTGAGGCATGACTAAATTGTTATTTATAAGGATTACAAAATCCTTTCTTATTTTTTGTTGCATGATGATTTCTTCTATTTGTCAGATATTTGTAAAATGAATAATATAATTTATTCTTCTGGTCACTTTTCTTACAAATTATAGTAGAACATCATGCATGTTTTGATTTTGTTATAGCTATGTAAGTATGCACTGAAGCTGTTTTTTTATTGTTTACCTGTTGGTTTTCCTGGGGGGACAACCTTATTTGTATTACTAGAGCGGGGTGCAGCAAAGGGGATTGGGGGAGGGGTGTAGTAGTCTGTGCAGGGGTGGGGTACATCAGAGGAGGGGAAAGGGGAGGGGTGTATGTGCAATGGTTTGGCTATGTAGGGGTGTAACAAAGGGGGGAGGGGAGGGGGAAGGGGGGAGGCTGGATGGTGCATGGGGGGAGGGGGGCTGGTGCAATGGGGGAGGTTGTTGTAGTCCTGCAGTGGGGGAGGTTTGGTGGGGCTGGAGTGGAGGGGTGCGGTAGAGGGGGAAGGGGTAGTGGTGTAGGTTGGTGCAGGGGTATAGGTAGTGCAGGGGTGGGGTGCATGGGGGAGGGGAAGAGTAGGGGTGTATGTGCAAGAGTTGGGCTGTTCAGGGGTGCAACAAAGGGGGAAGGTGCGAAGGGGGGAGGCTAGGCTAGTGCAGTGGGGAGGGGGGCTAGTGCAAGCGGGGGTTATTGGTGAAGTCCTGCAGGAAGGGGTAAAGTTGGGGAGGTTTGGATAGGCTGGAGTGGAGGGGTGAGGCAGAGGAGGAAGGGGTAGGGGTGTAGGCTGGTGCAACAAGGGTGTAGGTTGTGCAGGGGTGGGGTGCATGTGGGAAGGGGATGGGTGTATGTGCAGGGGTGAAACAAAGGGGTAGGGGGAGGTTGTTGTTGTCTTTTTGTAGGGGTAAAGTGTGGGAGGTTTGGTGGAGGGGTGCAGTAGAGGGGGAAAGGTTAGGGGTGTAGACTGGTGAAGGGGTGCGGGGGTGTAGGGGTGGGGTGGTCTATAGTGGAAGTGGGGGTGGGGGAGGATGGGTTGGGCTGGAGTGGAGGGGTGCTGGTGGTGTACGTGCAGTGTAGGTGGGGGGGCTGGGCTGGTGGTGCAGGTGCAGTGCAGGGGGGTTGTCCTGGTGGTGCAGGTGCAATGCAGGGGGGCTGGGCTAGTGGACCAGGTGCAATGCAGGGGGGGTTGGGCTGGTGATCTAGGTGCAGTGCATGGGGGGGGGGGGGCTGGGCTTGTGGTGCAGGTGCAGTGTGTGTGTGTGTGGGGGGGGGGGGGGGTTGTGCTGGTGGTCCAGGTGTGCATTGCAGGGGGGCTGGGCTGGTGGTCCAGGTGTAGTGCAGGGGGGTCTGGGCTGGTGGTCCAGGTGTGCAGTGCACGGGGGGCTGGACTAGCGGTCCAAGTGAAGTGCAGGGGGGGGGGGGCTGGGATGGTGGTCCAAGTACAGTGCAGGGGGGGGGGGGGCTGGGCTGGGCAGGTGGTCCAGGTGCAGTGCATGGGTCTATCTGGGGGATTCGGGTTCGGGTTGTTGGCTCGGGTCTATTGGGTTGGGTTAGGTTGGGTTGGGTTTACCATATAACCCAACCCGAAATGACCCAACTCACATCAGGTTGGGTTGGGTCGGGTCCTTCAGCCATGTGTCGGGTGGCCCGACCTCAATGGGTCGGGTTGGGCCTGGTCCGCTGCTCGTGAGGCATGTGACCCGACCCGACCCAACTTGAACTGTTTTCCACATGTCAGGCCCTAAAACTCCATCAACCCAACCCAACACGACCCATGGACACACCTAGTGATTATACCTTTTGAGGCGTTATACGAGCGATGTTAAAGATCACCTTTGTGCAGGACATACCCAGGGGAGTCAGCACTAGTGGGACCATAGTTGGTATATGCTACCACAGTGAAGGTGTAGATTATCTAGGAGCGGATGAAGACTACATAGAGCAGGCAGAAGTCATATGCTGATTGGAGACGAAGAACTCTGGAGTTTAAGGATGGAAACCACGTATTTCTACGGGTATCACCTCGAAGAGGTCTATAGAGATTTAGCCGAGGCGACAAGTTATCACCGAGATTCATCAGAACTTTCCAGGTCCTCAGGAGAGTTGGTGAGGTGGAATACCGCTTAGCTCTTCCACCTCAGTTGCATCGGGTAAACGACGTACTCCATGTATCCTAGCTAAGGATATATGTGAATGACCCTTCCCACATTGTTGACCATGGAGAGATGGATGTCGATGATGGGGTTACATTTATGGGGGTTCCAGTAGAGATTGAGGATCGATAGGTATAAGGCCCCATCCTTAAACCTTACTTAATATTGAATTAAATGAATAATTCACATTGAGGATATTTTCAGGTTTAGAGTTTTAGAGAATTAGATCATAAAACATGTATCACATTCCAAATTTAAGAAAAGTGGTTACATAAAAGATAGTATTCATTTTTCCCATCAACAGAAACATATTGAAAATAAAACATGGATTCTTTCTTGACACTTCCTTGACACTATTATCATGTCATGTAACCTTCCCTTGACTTGTGAAAAACATTTCGAAAACTTGTGATGAGCATAAAAAGCTCAGTAAGGGATATAAAAATATGGAAAGGAAACATGAGTACATGTATACATAAGAATCAATGAAATCATAATCTACTCATAAAACATAATAACTTTAACATACCTCATCAAATCATGAATAAATCATAGAAATCATAAGACATAAAGGTAACTTGAGGCATTCATAACATTCTTACGTAGGGAGTAACCCTCTTGGTTAGGTTTGGAATACCCATCATAGTATATTCCCTAAATCTCTTTAGAGAAACCTTAATGTTTCACTCCTTCACGTTACCCAATGCATTGGAGAGCTATATCGGGCTCACCCACCCTTATTTTATCATGGAACCACCCGTCTTCATAATAATGCCCAATAACCACAACATAATCGTATCACATAAAACATGCATAAAGGAAACATAACATTTCCACCTTTCAATCAGAAAATATCAATACAACACATTGATATAAAAACATTATGAAAACCATTTTCAATACTAAAATAAAAAAAAATTAAAACATGGTATTTATTATTCTTAAAAAAAGTATCGCTTGTAAAGGAAGCCGAAACTCAAATAATGGTCACGACAGCGGACAAATCGTTGTTGCCGCATACGTATGACAAAAAAAAATCCCCCGTTTGTCCTTTAGTAAACTCTTAGAATAAAAAAGATTCATTTTGAATAAACATAAAAGTCAAAGGGGTTTATACACCATATAAAATAAGGTTGTGTATAAAACAAAATATGTCTCAATGAAAGGATATTGAGACGAAGTCCCATACCTCGTATCCAAATTGACATGATCATTATGTAATCTCCTGAATAATAAACTTGAGACAATTTCTACTTGCTTAGGAACCTTTTTCAAGTTCATTATTCCTTTTATATCACTTATTACCATGTCATGAACACTATGTAATTATTTTAGTTAATAACAGTCGTTTTAACGATCATTGGTACTTGAGTCAAAATATGATCTTTATAATTACAAGTTGTTCTTGTATCCATCATTTCTAGAGTTATACTCATGATTTATATATCATATATATCATATATATCCATTATATACATGCATTTATAATATTACACAACTTTTAGAGGTAAGAAATAAAATGCACCATTCATGGAGATGGTAAGCCGTACGTACGCATGAACGCTACTTTCATTTCTATTTCATATTTTATGGAGTTAAAACATAATGATACATAATAGAATTTTAATTCCAGTATGGTATCATATATAATATCATTAAATATATCCTTTATACGTACCATATATGGTATTAACGAATCAAATCACTTTGAGGGGGCGGTAGTCCGCACTTCCTAAAATGAAGATATCACGTTTACTCATAATGGTAACCATAAAGATATTTCATAAATGAAAAATACAGAAGATTAAGTAAAACATAAACATATTATATATAATATATAAATATAGTGACATCTTAATGTCCACCTTTGAAGGTGATATATGAGTGTTGAATAATGATCGTTTCGTGAGGCAGAAATTCACCATCCACGGAAACAATATGTTCTTTAACCATTAGATGTAGGTGTGTGTAATTGTAGCTAGAATAATTCTTATAACAACATCCTAGTATATGTAATATACTGGTTTTATTACAAAAGAAATTAATAAAAAGATTTTAGGGGGTTGGAGAAGAAAAATAAAACATAAGAACACAAGAGAAGACACTACCTTTAAAACGGGTACTCTTTTTGATTTGAGCTCAAAGGCTTCCTTGGAAAGGCTTCTGCCCAAAGAGAAGCTTCTAGAAGTTAGAGAGGGATGTGGAGAGACAAAATGGGTATGGTTTGGCCGAGCCAAAGGCTTTGGAAGTGTGGGTAAGGAGGTAGAGGTGGGGGCCTTTTATAAGAGGAGAGGAGGGGCACTCTTGGAAAGTAAAGAAATGATACTTTATTTTAAAATGAGTTTCGGATTTAGAAGGTCCGAAATTGATATAATTCGAGGCTAAGGTGATAAGGGTTCAAAATCCACCCGTCCAATAGGTTTCAGACATATGTAGGTCATATATTTTACATTATCTTTTCATTTTATTTAAATCGTTAAATAATGAGGTAATCGCTGCATTATCATGGTGTCATAAATAATTTAATTTATTTAATGTCTATGAATTATAAAAAAACTACTATGATGTAGGAAATATTTTTAGATTTCTAATGACTATTTATAGTAAAAAATCTGACTTGTATAACCCCATGTAAAAATTGTTTTAGTAAAACAACTCATGTTTGTGTCATTTTTCTTTTAACATTAAATAAAAAGATATTAATGTCATTTTCCTACCCAAGTGGCTCCATGGGGTCCCCAAGTTGACCCATGGATTATATTGTTCGGCCATGACACATCCAATAAGGTTAGTACATGTGTCAAACTCATCACATATTATTAAAACATTATTCTTACATTAAATTACACTAATTACCTCTAATCGCGAATAAAAACTTAAAAGTTACTATTCACCAAAAAATTATTTTAATCCCATTGAACCACATTTTACTTTTTAATGAAAACCATGTATGTCAGATTTTTAAAATTCAAACCACAGAGGTGGTAAAATTTCATTTAAACGAAAAATCAGTTTTTATAAGTACCACTTAGTGGTTTCACTATTCATCAAAAATTGACGTTTTCCAGAAAAAAACCAAAACTTCACCATTTGCTATATTTGATATTCCGAATTCAAAATTGTTGTCTATTTTAAAAAAGTGAAAACATATAAGTTGCATTAATTAATTTAATAATTAATTCCCGCTGTCAGAGAAAATAGCGTGTTTTTATTAAACAATAAGTATCATAATATTGACACTAGTTTAAGTCGAATTTCAAAGTGAAATTAATTCCAATGACCACTATTGGATTAAATGGTAAAAATATATTCTAATTGAACTTTAAAACCAATTCAAAATATAATCTAATCATATAAATAAATTAGATTAAAAAAAGGTTTTGAATTAAAATACAACATTTTTCACTATTCATTAAAAAAATGAACTTTATCGGAAAAATACCAACAAATCACACAAAGTAAATTTTGATGTCCCAATCATAAAGAATAAGTTTATTTTGACAAATATAGCTTATGAAATTGTCAAAAGATAGATTTAAAAGATGGTTTTCCATCTAAAGGCAGTAAAACAATCATTTAAAAATATTAGTGTATTCCATGCTTAAGATTGGATTTATTCTCATTTTAAGCCTCTAAAACACTATCTAATTCATTAATAGACATAGTTAAAAATATCTATTATTCATTACTTACTTGGGATGTTACATCCTTCTCCCCTTTAGAAAATTTCGTCCCCACAATTCATTTACTTATCGAATAAGTGGGGGTATTTATCCCTCATTGCATTTTCAGATTCCCATGTTGCCTCTTCAATATTGTGGTTTTTCCAAAAAACCGTTACCTGATGAATCAACATATTCCGTAACACTTGCTCCCTGTGGTCAATAATCTGGACCGGTTGTTCCTCATAAGATAGGTTCACTTCCAGCTGAACTACCTCTAGACTCAAAACATGAGATGGATCTGGCATATACTTTCTCAACATCAAAACATGAAAAACATTGTGTACCTGAGATAAACTCGGAGGTAAAGCCACTCGGTAAGCAACTGATCCAACTCTCTCCAGAATTTCATATGGTCCAATGAACCTTGGACTTAGCTTTCCTTTCTTACCAAATCACATCACACTTTTCCATGGTGATACTTTGAGAAAAACATGATCACCTACCTCAAAAGAGAGATCCTTCCTCCTATTGTCCGCATAACTCTTCTGCCTGCTCTGAGATTTTCTCATGTGTTTCTGTATTAGCTGAACTTTTTCTACCAACTCTTCTACCAATTCTGGTCTCATCAACTTCCTCTCACGCACTTCATCCTAGAAAGTTGGAGTTTGACACCGCTTCCCATATAATGATTGAAATGGTGCAATCTGTATACTGGAATGAAAACTGTTATTATAAGAAAATTCAACCAAAGAAATATGTTGGTACCAACTTCCCTGATAATCCATAGAACAAGAACGTAGTATTTCCTCCAATGTCCGGATCGTTTGTTCTGACCGCCCATCTGATTTAGGATGAAAAGATGTATTAAAATTTAATTCCGTACCCAACGAATTTTGAAGGCCTTTCCAAAAGTTAGAAGTGAGCCTGGGATCATGGTCAGATAAAATGGAGAGAGGAACTCCATGTAACCTAACTATCTCTTTAAGATACAAACGGGAAAGTTGATCTAGGGAAAAAGTATCTCGTATAGCAAGGAAATGAGAATATTTGGTCAAGCGATCAACAATAAATCAGATTTCATTATTACCTCGAGATGTATTTGGTAATCCCACATCAAAGTCCATGGATATATTCTCCCATTTCCACTCTGGCACTGGTGAAGGTTGAAGCATCCCATTCGGTAACTACCACTCTGCTTTCACCTGTTGACAAGTCAAACACTTCATAGTAAAATCAAAAATAACTCTTTTCATTCCATCCCACCAGTAATACTCCCGAAGATCTCTATACATCTTAGTACTGTCAGGATGAACTGAAAATAGAGAACTATGAGATTCACATAACAACTCTCTATTCAACTTTGAATCACACGACACACACAATATCTTCCCAAATCTCAAAACACAGTCATTATCAATGTTGAATTCAGGAAACTTACCCTTCTGAACCAGTTCTACCTTTTTCTGCAACTCACTGTCTTGCTTCTGTGCTTGCTTAATTCTGTCTGATAGAGATGATCTCACTGATACCTGAAACAAAACAGAAGAACTTCCTACACCAACAACTTCTATTCCAACGTTCATCAAATCAAAAAACAAAGTATCTTGTTCCAAACGTAGCATGGTTAATGAAGCATTACTAGTCCGACTCAAAGCATCAGCCACTTTATTTTCTTTTCCCGGATGGTAATGAATTGTACAATCATAATCCTTGATTAAATCCAGCTATCTCCTCTATCTCATGTTCAACTCTTTCTGAGTGAATATATACTTTAAACTCTTGTGATTAGTATATATTTCACACTTTACTCCATACAAATGAAGCCTCCAATTTTTTAAAGAGAAAAAAACAGCAGTTAATTCCAAATCATGTGTAGGGTAATTTACCTCATGAGTTTTCAACTGTCGTGAAGCATAAGCAATTAGCTGATCATTCTTCATTAGGATGCAACCAATCCCTTTCAATGAAGCATCACTGTATATAAAAAACTCACCATTCCTGGAAGGTAGTGCCAAAACTGGAGAATTCACCAATCTTCTTTTCAGTTCTTGAAAACAATCATCACATTCTTTTGTCCAGATAAACTTAACACCCTTCCGAGTTAGCTTCATCATTGGACTAGATAACCGTGAAAAATTTCTAACAAACCTTCGGTAATAGCCTGCCAATCCAAGGAAGCTACGAATCTCAGTTACATTTGTGGGTCTTGGCCATTCTTCAACAACATTTGTTTTTCTAGGATCAACAGTTATCCCATATTTATAAACAATATGACCAAGGAAAGAAATCTGTTGCAACCAAAATTCATACTTTATAAATTTCCCATACAATTTCTTTTCTTTCAAGGTTTGAAAAATAACCCTTAAATGTCTTTCATGTCCTTCTTTACTTTTAGAAAACACCAAAATATCATCAATGAAAACAACCACAAACTTATCCAAGAACTCATGGAAAATTCTATTCATTAAGTCCATGAATATAACAGGTGAATTGGTTAGCCCAAAAGGCAGTAATACAAATTCATAATGGCCATATATTGTATGAAACACAGTCTTCGGAACATCTGCTTCCTTTACCTTCAGCTGATAATACACCGATCTCAGGTCAATATTTGAAAAATACTGAGCTCCCTGGAGCTGATCAAACAAATCATCGATATGAGGCAAAGGATATTTGTTCTTAATAGTGATGTTATTCAAGGCTATATAATCAATGCAATGTCTCATAGAAACATCTTTATTTTTGACAAATAAAACAGGATCACCCCATGGTGATGTGCTAGGTCGAATGAAACCTTTCTCTAATAAATCTAGAAATTGATCCTTCAACTCTAAAAGATCAATTTGAGCCATTCGATAAGGGGGTTTTGAAATTGGCTTAACATCAGGAATGATGTCAATAGTAAACTGAACTTCCCGATCTAGTATTATTCTAGGCCAATCATAAAGAAAAACATCAGGATACTCATTTACCACTAGAACATCATTAATCTGAACAGTTCCCTTGATTTCAACAATATTTCCAAGGTAACATTCATTTCCATCTTCTACAAGTTTCTCAGCCTCTTGATATGTTATCAACAGTAAGGGTTCATTCTTCTACACAAACTGAAAGTCTTTCTGAAAAGAAACTTCTTTAGCTCTATAATCAATCTTAGTATGGTAAATAGAGAGCCAATCCATACCCAGGATAACATCAAACTCTACTAGAGGTAAAACAATAAGGTTCACAAGTATTTTCTTTCCACGGATAAGGATAGGAATATTATTATGAATTCTTTTTTCCTCAACACTTCCCCCAGGTGTTTTTACCACAAGTTCAGGAGTCATTTCTTGAGATGGTATTCCCATTTTACTATAAAAGGTATCAGAGATGAAAGAATATATAGACCCCAAATCAAACAACACACTGGAATAATCTGAAAAAATAAACAAAGTACCTAATACAAATTCATTTGATGGCCTGAAATCTATTGAAGTAGTTGCAAATGATTTCACCACCCCTTTCTGTTTTTAGTCTAACTTCTTCCCATCACTCAAGCTCTTTGTCAGACACTCGTTTTCATAGTGACCCATCTCATTGCACTCAAAACATTTCACTAACTGTAAATCAAATTTGTTCTTACCATCACCCTGATCTTTTTCAGTGAAATCACAATCCTTATGTCCCATCTTACCGCATCAGTAGCACTTTCCAAAATTCAAGAGACATTCCCCAGCATGCCTTTTTCGAAATTTATCACAAACTAGAAACTACATTATCTTACCATCAGACCTTTTTGAAGAATTCTTCCCTTTCTCCTGCCACCTCAGTCTCTTCTTCTGCTAGTTGTTATAGAACACTTGATCATCGTCAAACTCCATTTCAACCTTCTCCTCACATCGAACATAATTTTCATAACTTTTGAACTCACAAGAAGAAAAATCCCTTCGATATTTTGGCTTTAATCCTGAGTAAAAATGATTGATTTTACTATCAAGGTCTTGGATAAAATTTGGAGCATACCTTTCCAATCGAGTGAACCTTTCTTTATAGGTAGCCACTGAGTCTTCCTCTTGCCTCAATTCCAAGAATTGCTTTTCCATCCTAAGTCGAACAACCTTAGGAAAATACTTCTCAAGAAACATACCTTTAAATTCATCCCAGCCGATAGTATCAATCTCATCAGCATCCCTGATATTTCTAACCATCGTCCACCGCTGATCTGCTTCACCCTCCAAACGGAAAATAGCAAGACTAACCTTTTGATTGTCTGAACACCCCATGACATCGAAAATCTTCTCTAGTGCTTTAATCCACCCTTCATCTAGCACAGGGTCATATGATCCTCTGATTGATGGGGGATGTTTCCTCATGAAATGTTCCACCACAGACATGTTCCTCTGCAGTTGATCTGGCTAATCTCAAGCATGGATACCGCCACCATTTATCGCATCAGTCAACTGCACCATTACTGCAAAAAACTGTTCAGTTCCAATTCTGGAAATCTCAGGATGCTGATTCGGAAGGTTATTTCCTTCAGTATGCCTTCCTAACACTACTTCCCTATTTCCTCTAAAGAAAACCATTCTGAACAAACATGTATTAGATGAAGCAACAAGGTAATCTTCAAATGCTATATCATTTCAATTTGACCATAAAAAAATATTTTTGGATAAACATTTAATAAAATTCTAACTCCTAAAGTTATCTAAACCAACCTATGATACCAAATATAAGGCCCATCCTTAAAGGTTACTTAATATTGAATGAAATGAATATTTCACATTGAGAATCTTTTCAGGTTTAGAGTTTTAGAGAATTAGATCATAAAACATGTATCACATTCCACATTTAAGCAAAGTGGTTACATATAAGATAGTTTTCATTTTTCCCATCAACGGAAACATATTGAAAATAAAACATGGATTCATTCTTGACACTTCCTTGACACTATCATCAGATCATGTACCCTTCCATTGACCTGTGAAAAACATTTCAAAAACTTGGGATGAGAATAAGAAGCTCAGTAAAGGATATAAAAACATGGAAAGGAAACATGAGTACATGTGTACATAAGAATCAATGAAATCATACTCTACTCATAAATCATAAACACTTTAACAAACCTCATCAAATCATTAATAAATCCTAGAAATCATAAGACATAAAGGTAACTTGAGGCATTCATAACATTCTTACATAGGGAGTAACCCTCTTGGTTACATTTGGAATAACCATCACAGTATATTCCCTAAACTCTTCGGAGAAACTTTAACGTTTCACTCCTTCGCGTTACACAATGCATTGGAGAGCTATATCGGGATCACCACCCCTTAGTTTACCACGGAACCACCCACCTTTATAATAATGACCAAGAACCACAACATAATCGTATCACATAAAACATGCATAATGGAAACATAACATTTACACCTTTCAATCACAAGATATCAATACAACACATTGATATAAAAACATTATAAAAACCATTTCCCATACCAAAATAAAAGAAAAGTAAAACATGGTATTTATTTTTCTTAAAAAAAAGTATGGATTGTAGAGGAAGCTGAAACTCAAATAATGGTCACGACGGTGGAGAAGTCGTTGTTGCCGCATACGTACGATAAAAAAATACATTCCCTTTTGTCGTTTAGTAAATGCTTTGTATAAAAAAGATTCCTTCAGAATAAAAGTAAAAGTCAAAGGGGTTTATACACCGTATAAAAGAAGGTTGTGTATAAAACAAAATATGCCTCAATGAAAGGAGATTGAGACGAAGTCCCATACGTCGTATCCGACATGACATGATAATTATTTAATCTCTTGAATAATAAACTTGAGTTAATTTATACTTGCTTAAGAACCTTTTTCAAGTTCATTATTCCTTTTATATCACTTATTACCATGTCATGAACACTATGTAATTATTTTAGTTAATAACGGTCGTTTTAACGATCATTGGTACTTGAGTCAAAATATGCTCTTTATAATTACAAGTTGTTCATGTATCCATTATATCCAGAGTTATACTCATTTTGTATATATCATATATATCATATATATCCAGTATATACATGCATTTATAATATTACACAACGTTTAGAGGTAAGAAATGAAATGCACCGTTCATGGAGATGGTAAGCCGTACGTACGCATGAACACTACATTCATTTCTATTTCGTATTTTATGGAATTAAAACATAATGATAAATAATAGTATTTTAATTCCAGTATGGTATCATATATAATATAATTAAATATATCCTTTATACATACCACATATGGTATTAACGAATCAAATCACTTTGAGGGGGCGGTAGTCCGCACTTCCTAAAATGAAGATATCGCGTTTACTCATAATGGTAACCATAAAGATATGACATAAATGAAAAATACAGAAGCTTAAGTAAAAAATAAACATATTATATATAATATTTAAATATATTTACATCTTAATGGCCACCTTTGAAGGTGATATATGAGTGTTGAACAATCATCGCTTCGTGAGGCAGAAATACGCCATCCACAGAAACAATATGTTTTTAACCATTAGATTTTTGTGTGTGTAAGTGTAGCTTGAATCATTCTTATAAAAACATCCTAGTATATGGAATATAATTGTGTTGTTAAAAAATAAATTAATAAAAATAGTTTAGGGGGTTGGAGAAACAAAATAAAACATAAGAACACAAGAGAATACACTACCTTTAAAACGTGTAACTCTTTTTGATTTGAGCTCAAAGGCTTCCTTGGGAAGACTTCTGCCCAAAGTGAGGATTCGTGGAGTTATAGAGGGATGCGGAGAGAAAAAATGGGTAGGGGTTGGCCGGGACAAAGGCTTTGGAAGTGTGGGTAAGGAGGTAGAGGTGGGGGCCTTTTATAAGAGGAGAGGAGGGGCACTCTTGGAAAGTAAAGAAATGTTACATTATTTTAAAATGTGTTTCGGATTTAAAAGGACCCACATTGATATAATTCAAGGATAAGGTGATAAGGGTTGGAAATAAACCAATCTAATAGGTTTTTGACATGTTTTGGTCATTGATGTCACATTATCTGTTCATTTTATTTAAATCTTTAAATAATGAGGTAATCACTTCATCATCATGGTGTCATAAATAATTTATTTTATTTAATGTCTAAAAATTATAAAAAAATACTATGATGTAGGAAATATTTTTATCTTTACAAATACTATTTATAGTCAAACATCTTACTTGTATAACACCATGTAAAAATAGTTTTAGTAAAACAACTCATGTTTGTGTCATTTTTATTTTAACATTAAATAAAAAGATATTAATGTCATTTTCCTAACAAAGTGGCTCCATGGGGTCCCCAAGTTGACCCATGGATTGTCTTGGTCGACCATGACACATCCAATAAGGTTAGGACATGTGTCAAGCTCATCTCATATTATTTAAACATTATTCTTACCTTAAATTATACTAATTACCTCTAATCGCGATTAAAAACCTAAAAGTTACTATTCACCAAAAAATTATTTTAATCCCATTAAACGAAATTTTACTTCTTAATGACAACCATGTATGTCGGATTTTTGAAATTAAAACCACAGAATTGGTAAAATTTCATTTAAACGAAAAATCATTTTTTATAAGTACCACTTAGTGGTTTAACTATTCATAAAAAATTGTTGTTTTCCAGAAAAAAACCAAAACTTCACCCTAAGTTATATTTGATATTCTGAATTCAAAAATGATGGCTATTTTACAAAATTCAAAACATATAAGTTTCATTAATTAATTTAATAAATAATTCCCGCTGTAAGAGCAAATAGCGTGTTTTTATGAAACAATAAGTATCAAAATATTAACACTAGTTTAAGTCCAATTTCAAAGTGAAATTAATTCCAATGACCAATATTGGATTAAATGGTAAAAATATATTCTAATTGAACATTAAAACCAATTAAAAATATAATATAATCTTAAAAATAAATTAGATTAAAAAGAGGTTTTGAATTAAAATGCAACATTTTCACTATTCATTAAAAAAATGAACTTTATCGGAGAAATACCAAAAATTCACACAAAGTAAATTTTGATGACCCAATCATAAAGAATAAGTTTATTTTGACAAATAGAGCTTATAAAATTGTCAAAAGATAGATTTAAAAGATGGTTTTCCATCAAAAGGCAGTAAAACAATCTTTTGAAAATATTAGTGTATTCCATGCTTAAGATTGGATTTATTCTCATTTTAAGCCTCTAAAACACTATCTAATTCATTAATAGACATTGATAAAAATATCTATTATTCATTACTTACCTGGGATGTTACAATAGGAGCGGGTCCTTCGTGGATGGTTGATACCTCTGGTGTACGTCCGTTGGTAGTACGAGAATCTCCAGGAGAGCACATGGGAGTGAGAGGCTCAGATTTGTGCTCAGTACACCCACATGTTCCCATAGTACGAGTTGTAGCTTATAAGGACGCAAATCCCTAACGTGGGGAGAATGTAAAGACCCATAATTTCCATGTATGGTTTTTAAATATATGGTAATTTTACAAGTCCGCAAATATTGACAGCGCGTGATTCTGAGGCCCAGTGTTCCTGGAATCAATTTATGATGTTTTGTTCAGGTATGTTTCGTAAACGTACGAGCGGGTTTTTCTATCTTTTAAACCGGGGCTTAGAATTGAAATCTGAGGTCACTGTTGAACTCCCATTGTCAGTTTTCGCTTAAGAAGAAATTCACCTGGATGGTAGTTGGTCGAGGGTGAAAGTCAGTTTTTGAGTTTTTCATGGAAATAATAAAACAAAATAAACGAATGTTTTATTTTATTTTGTCTATTATAACCACCAATGTGGAAGTTGGAGGTGGGGACCACCACACCTTAACCTCCCATGAGAGGTTATGGTGGTGGGTCCCACCTGAACCTAACTTCCCACTAGAGGTTACGGTGTGGGGACCACCTGGGAATATGCCCCCCATTTAATTGAGGAAATCCTCTCAACTCCCTCATAAATGAGGGAGAGTCTCTTGACCCCCCGTAACATAATGGTGCCACCAAACCCCTCTTTTAATGGTGTCAACCCTCCCCCTTTAATTAGTTGAGCCATCTCATTTAATTAAATGCTAAAATTTGAATTTTAAACACATCAGACTAAATAATAGATAATCAATTATTTAGAGGGGCTATCTATTTATTTGTTAGAAAAAGGTTGGAAAAGGAGGATTAGAACTCTTGGTAGAAATATTTGGATAAGGCTCCACCAAAGAACGCTCCACCTACGAAGAATGCTGATGGGGAACGCCTTCAACTATGAAGAATGACCTTAACTTTGACATCCTTTCTTAGAGCTTCCTTCGACGTAGGACGTGTTCATCTACAATGAATTGATGTCTTCCTTCTTGCGCCAACGTCAACCAAATTCGAATAAGCTAGGGATTTTATTTTAAGTATGATATTATCCCCTTGATTCTTTCCTTATAAAATAATGAATGCATACCAACTTATTATCACATTGATTTGCAGATATTTTTCTTTGCAGGTTGGGAATATTTTTTTAAACGAGGGATTATGGGGATTGATGTTTTTTAAGATATCATCCATGACGTTCTTCACTTCGTTCTGTGAACCGTATGCTACCACTCTAAACATGGAGAATGTGGGCCAATCTAACATTGACCCAACCCACCCCCACCGATCATCATTGTGGTGCTCTTCGAAACGACGACAAAGGCGACGAAGGCAATGACTGCGCCACCCGCGACCTCCACGACCGGCGTCGCCACTGCGGCATTCCGACCGTCGGATGAACCGTGCCATGCGCCCCGGCCTCGAGCACCCCGGCCGCGCCGCCCCGCCGGATGCGCCCCATGCCCTAGCCACGTTTCCTCTAGAATAACCGGCCACGCTGCCCCTGGCCGAACCCGCCGTGCCCTCATGGCACTCAAGGCCGAACCAGCTCCATGCCACCGAGCCGAGCAGCCCACGCGACACCCTCCAGGCCGAACCGCCCTCGCGACCTGCTGAGCTAGGCCCAGTGGTCTGGGCCGAACCCAACAGGCCGGCCTGCCGAACGGGTCCGGCCAGACCCAATGGGTCAGGCCGGGTTTACCCGAACTGGGTCGGTCTGACTAGGCCGGACTGGACCCGAGCCCACTACGACCCATTTGCGCTTCTTTTGGCCATATCTTTGGCACCAGACGTCTGTTTGTCGAACAGTCAGCGATGCAGAAATTCGTTGAGCATTACTGTTCCTTTGAGTATACCCCACTGGAGTTTGGGGTATATTTGAGATATAGTCAGTTTGGATTAAGCATGAATCCAACCGGGCCCCCAGGACTAGAAGGATAATAACTCACAGACTGGGAGTCCGATTGACGCACCGTCAGTTGTGTTGAGACCCCTATGATGCATCAGACCTTCAGAATACTTATTCATTGGATTTTGTGGTAGTTGGAGCATCTAAAAGTAGCTTGTGGATCAGATCTTTTAGAGACAAGAGAGTATTTGTGTGGGAACCTAGTAGTTCGCTGAGACTTGATGACTGCCGACCGATTGACTCGGAGTGACTCGACTAGACTAGTGGGGAGCACTTGGTAGTGGTGGAAGACCCACGACGGAGGAGCATCTGGTTGTGGTGGCAGACCCGCAGTACTTAACCAGAGGAGTACCTATGCAGGCTATGAGGGGGAGCGCCTGGTTGTGGTGGTAGACCCATAGTGGGAAGCACCTCTAAGTGACACAGCAGACCCATAGTACTCGACAAGAGGAGTACCTCAGTAGTCCAAGGAAAGTGGGAAGCACCTTGTTGGGGTGGCAGGCCCACTGTACTCGATAAAGGATGAGTTATCCAAAAGCTGAGGGTTTGAAATGTTTTACCCATAGAATAAATAATGGGTTGAGCTGAGTCAGTAACTTTTGTGATTTCCTCATGATTAAGATGAATTACTTGATAACTAAGGTTTATGTATGGGAATATACATAAGTGGGGTTATCCGTTGATTTCATTATTTTTGCTTTATCCTTATTGTATTTTTTGAGACCTTTAGGGTATCAGGGTCCCTACTGAGTATCGTTATACTAACCCCTACACGGGTTATGCCCGCACCTCTTTGTATTGGATGCAGACGACAGAAAACTCTGACTAAGGATGAGAGTACTAGGACTGGATGGTACCCAGAGGTAGACCATACAATGTGATGGTACATGGAGGAGACAAACAGACATGGAGTGCTGAGGTGGAGATCTGTACCTACCCTTCTGGTAGGAACCCTGTAGATGACCTAGTAGCTATTTTTATTTTTTCCCTCAGTTGTACTTGTAACTTCAGTTTCTTTTACTCTACAGTTGGGCTTGTATTTATGGCTGCTTTTACATTCAACACTCTTTTGTCATATAGTTTTACTTAGTGTTTTGTATTCATCTGTGTGCTTTGTTGTGTTTGTTTACAGTTTATAAAGGCAATGCCTTCCCAGTTTTAGGGAATTACGACTTTTGTTCTAGTCGTCATCCCCTGGCCTATGGAAGGCATGCTTGGGGTAGTCATTGCACGGGCCCTAGGGGGCGGACCGTGACATATTTTTTACAAGCATGTCTATTTTATTTGGATAATATAATGATATGTGGATCATTATTTTATAACATGACTTATGTTTTCTATTCTATGTTATTAATGATTTTTTTGTTTCTAATATCTTAATTTTATGTTTTATTTGGAATTAGATCAAAAACTATTTCGCTTTTATTATAAAAATTGATATAAATATCTAATTAGTAATTTTTATTGTGTTATTTATATTGTGATATGAATTATTCTTATTGAGTGAATATTCATGAGTTAGTATTACAATCAACAATAACCGGGTATTATTGTTTTTTACTTTGTCCAATTAAATAAATTATATAAAAAAGAAAACAATATTGTAATATTCGTTTTATTCTTGCATGATAAGAACATTAAATCCCTTGATCTTTCTAAGTCACTTGGAACACTAATGCTAGATATATTACGACAACTACCATTATTTCTTCTACTCAGGTTTGTGGTTTCTATCTTCATTGACTATTATTTTCATGAAATCATTAGAACTAACATTACTTAATCTTATCATGTCATTTCAATTTTCTATATGATTATAACATATACTATATTTCATCTTCTGTTTTGTAATTTTTTAAACAATAAAATTCTGCTTCAATGAATATAGTTGTCAATATTTTATTTTACTTATTAATTAAAGTCATTTCATTATGTAGAAAAATTTGTTGACTATATTTGATGAAGATGATCAATTCCACTAATATTTAAGGATTTTTCAAGACTCTACAGCTACAACAAGACATACCATTGAACTGAAACCCTATATTGTAACGCCCCGACCCCAGCTACCTAGAGTCGGTGCATTAGTTCGTAACATTGGCATGATCACAAAAGATCAAGTCTCGAAAGACCGATTAGTTTAGTAGCCTTGGAAACACTAGATACATTCATAAGTCTTTCATTACATAAAAAAGTAAACAAACTACAATAACATGGTCTTCATAGTCCACAATCATATCCCTTTCTGACTACCCCTGTAGGTCATTCATAAAATACTTCTTCACATCCTGGAAAAATATTAAAACATTAAAAGGGGTGAGCTCAGATACTCAGTAAGGTTAACAATATAGCGGAAGCTTTCATAAATAAACATTAACATTTAAGGCAATGTATAACTAAAACAAAGGCCTTTTAAACTTGAACTTCAACATAATATGGCAAAAGTAAAATGAGATAATGCCATTTAATTCTTCACATGGATATTCTACTGGTCGAATAATCACATGCAATATCAATAACCACTTTCATAATGATGGAATGCATAATGCCAGACTATCATAACCACGTAGTCAAGGCCTCATGCCAAGACCACAAATAAGCTTTTGTCAAGGCCTCGTGCCAAAACACTAGTTTGTCTCATGAGACCTGCCGATGCATCGAGGAGCTATAGCGGGCTCCACCCGTCACTTATTAAGTCCAATGCATTCCTCATATGAATAGGTTTAAACATATCATAAACCATAACATAATCATATCACATAAAACATGCATAAAGGAAACATAACATTTCCACATTCCAATCACAAGATATAAATACAAAACATTGATATAATAAAAATGCTTTCAAAACCATTTTCAAAATAAAAATAAAATAAAGTTAAAACATTGTATTTATTTTTCATTAAGAAAAATGATGGCTTGTAGAGGAAGCCGAATCTCAAATAATGGTCACGGCGGCGGAGAAGTCGTTGTCGCCGCATATGTACGGAAGGAAAACATTCCCTTTTGTCATTTAGCAAAACGCTTCGTATAAAAAATATTCCTTTTGAATAAATGTAAAAGTCTAAGGGGTTTATACACCGTATAAAATAAAGTTGTGTATAAAACCAAATATGCCTAAATGAAAGGGGATTGAGACGAAGTCCTTAAAAGATCATTTTTAAAATAAAATAGATCTATTATGTGTATTCACTATAGGTACACATAAAGAATGTAAAAATACAAAATAGGACATAATATTATCATGACATAATTTGAAAGTAAAAGATTAACCCAATGAATGGAAGTTGGGTTAAGAAATTCCCTTACCTTGCGTCCTGTCCTGACTCGACCGTTCTTTAACCTCCTGAATAATAAACTAGAGTTAATTTATATTTACCTAATAACCTTTTTCATATTCATTATTCCTTTTATATCCCTTATTACCATGTTATGAACATTATTTAATTATTTAAGTTAATAACGGTCGTTTTGTCGATCATTGGTACTTGAGTCAAAAATAAACTTCTTATAATTACAAGTTGTTCATGTGGTGAAATATCCATTATATCCAGAATTATATTCATGACATAGATATCATATATATCATATATATACAGTATATACATTCATTCATAATGTCACGTAACATTTAGAGGTAAGAAATGAAATGCACCGTTCATGGAGACGGTAAGCCGTACGTACGCATGAACGCTACTTTCATTTCTATTTCATATTTAATGGAATGAAATCATAATTATATAAAGGTATAATATAGTTCCAGTATAATATCATATATAATATCATTTAATCCATCCTTTATACATCCCACATATGACATTAACGATTCACATAACTTTGAGGGGGCGGTAGTCCGCACTTCTTAAAATGAAATTATCGCGTTTTACCCATAATGAAAATCATAAAGTATGCCATAAATGAGAAATACAGAAGCCTAAGTAAAACATAAACATATTATATATCATATATAAAAATAGTTACATCTTAATGTCCACCTTTGAAGGTGTTATATGAGTGTTGAACAATCATCATTTCGTGAGGCAGAAATTCTCCATCCACAGAAACCGTATGTTCTTTAACCAATAGATGTAGGTGTGTGTAAGTGTAGCTAGAATAATTCTTATAACAACATCGTAGTATATTTTGGATACTGGTGTTGTTACAAAAGAAATTAATAAAAAGAGTTTAGGGGGTTGGAGAAGAAAAATAAAACAAAACAACATTAGAGAAGACATTACCTCAAAATCGGGTAACTCTTTTTGATTTGAGCCAAAGGCTTCCTTGGAAAGTGTTCTGCCCAAAGTGAGGCTTCTAGGAGTAAGAGGGGGAAGTTGGGAGAGTATTTGGGCAGAGTTTGGCCGAGCCAAATGGCTTGAAAGTGTAAATGAGGTGGGAGAGGTGGGGGCCTTTTATAAGTGGAGAGGAGGGGCTCTTTTGGAAAGATTGAAATGTTACATTATTACACAATTATTTTCGGATTCTAAAGGTCCCACACTTATATAACTCGAGGATAAGGTGATAAGGGTTCGAAATCTCCTCATCCAATTGGCTTTGGACAAGTGTAAGCCTTGGAGTTTGCATTATCTTCCCATTTTATTTAAATCGTTAAATAATGAGGTCATCGCTGCATCATCATGATGTCATAAATAATTTCATTTATTTAATGTCTAAAAATTATAAAACAAATACTATGATGTAGGAAATCGTTTTACCTTTCTAATGAATATTTATAATCAAAATTTGGACCTATGTAACCCCACTTAAAAATTGTTTTAGTAAAACATTTTATGTTTGTGTCATTTTTTACATTAACATTAAATAAAAGGTATTTATGTCATTTTCTAACTAAAGTGGCTCCATGGGGTCCCCAAGTAGACCCATGGGTTGTCTTGGTCGGCCATGACTCATCCAATAGGAGTAGGACAAGTGTCATGCTCATCTCATATTATTATAACATTATTTGTACCTTAAACTACACTAATTACCTCTAATCGCGATTAAGAACTTAAAAGTTACTATTCACCAAAAAATTATTTTAATCTCATTGAACCACATTTTACTTCTTAATGACAACCATGTATGTCGGATTTTTGAAAATCAAATCACAGAAGTGGTAATATTTCATTTAAACGAAAAATCAGTTATTTAACTACCACTTAGTGGTTTCACTATTCATCAAAAATTGAAGTTTTTCAGAACAAGGCCAAAATTTCACCCTAAGCTATAATTGATATTCCGAATTCAAAAATGATGTCTATTTTACAAAATTCCAAACATATAAGTTGCATTAATTAATTTTATAATTAATTCCCATTGTCACAACAAATAGCGTGTTTTAAGAAACAATTTATATCAAAAGATTGACAATTGTTTATGTCCAATTTCAATGTTAAATTAATTCTATTGACCACCATTAGATAAAATGGTAAAAATATATTCTAATTATACCTTAAAACCACTAAATAGTATAACTTATCACTATAAATTATTTTGATTAAAAAAGTTGTTTTAAGTATTTTTCACTATTCATAAAAATTTGGAAGTTCTCGGAAAATTACAAAAAATTAAACATAGGATAATTTCAATATTAGAAATACAAAAATGAAGTCCATTTTGAAATATAAAATTTCTATAAAATTTAAAGGTGGTTATTACTATTCATAACGGCTACTTTGATTAGTTGCGGTGTGTTAGAACTCGAACTTGCGTACAATGCAAGCTATTGCATTATTGAAAGAGAGGCGTATCGTGGAAGCTCGGGGTGTTACATTCTCCTCTCCTTAAATAAATTGCGTCCTCGCAATTTGGTATTTTTCTTTGAAAATAAGAGGTTGAAAATAGAAAATACCTTTTTGGAAAACCCACATCGGAAATAAGGTTAATAAAATTTAGCCTTAATAAGAGGGAAATGGAAATAAGAAAGTCACCACCAAATTATGATCTAGATAAGGAGAACATTGGTGGAAATTAGAGACATATAATTGGAGGAAAAATGTAAATATTTGTAGGGAGTGATTGAGGTCATCAATCACAATCAACTGTCAAATTGAGGGCCTCAAAGCCTTCAATCTATGTTGATTTAAAATATCATCACTTCAACAAGACATAAGGTATTAGGATAACACATTTTTTGTTTTAATATCCCTTTACTAAAGTTTAAGAATTAATTTATTCATTGAATAAGAGATATGTATATATATATTTATGCTTGAAAATTAGAGTTTCAACCATCAACTCATCTTTCACTCAATAAGATAATAGAACACAAAAAATATTATACTTATCCTAATTGTATAATGTTCCAAATGTTAACACGTACCATTTAGATTAGTAAAATTATTTTGTAATAACCAGGGACTTCCTGTAGGCTAGTGGTAGGAAATAAAGGCCTGTCGCACTATGATTGTGGGTTCGATTCCTGCAGCTTTGTCCGACGCGACGGGTTATGCCCCACCCTGCAGGTTGTCCTTTTTCCTAAAACTATAGTATTATAATATTCCAAAAATAATCTTTAGAAATGCTTTATCCTTAAACAATACTATCCATGGTTCAACTTAATCCATTCCAACCTTAATAGTTATCCAAAATACCTCCGTCTAGACTTTCTCTAAAAGGTCTCTAAATTCCAAAATCAATTGTAACATCAGAATCCCCAAACAAAGAAATGTTTCTCTTATTGTCACATACTAAAAATATGATTACCTTAATCATATTAAAACCTTACTGAAATCAACAAGTACTGCAGTACAATCCTTATATATATATATCACATTATTCTAATAGCCAAAGTATAATCCATGAGTCCAAAGGCACCAATACATTAGTTATTCTGCTTCAATTGTAGTAACAGCATAAGATTGTCCTTGATCCCTTGGCCTTTTCTGAGGTAAGTTTCCCTGACGCTTAGGACATTCATTTGCATAATGACCCATTTCTCTACGATTGAAGCATTCAACTTTGATAGCCTCTTTCTTTCCCTTGCAAACACGAGCCTGGTGACCCTTTTCTCCACATTTATAACAAACTCCCATTCCTTTTAGGCAAGTACCAGGGTGATTCTTCCCACAATTATCACATACTGGAAAATCCTTCTTTCCCTTTTCCCTTTATCTGTCTCTTGTTCCACCGTTATCTTCTTCTCTTGCTTTACTTTGTTGTCATAAGACATAGAGAATTCCTTTTCTGTCTTGATAGCACACGAGACAATATCTTCGTACGATGAGAAGGATTGTGATACCAAATCTCGACGGAGAAATGGTTTTAACCCATCAAAGAAACTATCAATCTTACTCCTTGGGTTACGTATATAATCGGCAGCATGCCTCGCTATCCTTGTAAAGTTAGCCTCATACTTTGCGACATTCTCATCCTCCTTCTGCCTCAGACTCAGAAATTGCCTTTCCATATCTGCTCGATGGTCACGAGGAAAGTATTTTTCTAAGAAAAGCTCTTTGAACTCCCTCCATTCCATATTCGATACGTTATCATCTTCCTTTTTGTTTTGAATCAGCGACCACCACTGATCGACATCTCCAGTGAGGCGGTAAACTGCCATGACAACCTTCTCCCTTTCACTACTCCCCAAGGTATGAAATATTTTTTTCTAAGGAATTTATCCATTGCTCAGCTACTATAGGATTTGAACTCCCATTGAAGGTTGGTGGTTGTTGCCTCATGAAGCGGTCTAACATTGATCCTCCGCGTTGCAGATCAGGGTGCTCCATACGAGTAAGGTTATTATTCATAACCTGAGTAAGTTGTCCCAGTATGGTGATTAGCTGATCGGCACCAGTTGCATCACCATCCCCACTATAATTATCTTGAGCAGGAGGGAAATCCCTACATGGAGTGCGTGCATTGATACAGTTCCCATTTCTTCCACTAGGCGCCATTTCTAAATAATTGCGTAAACTAGATCAGTTTATGAATCAAAATACATAATCCCATACTTATAAAACACTTAACATAAATTGAACTATTTATGGATATAATCCATAATCATAAAAATGTTTTCTTTGAGGAATTATATACTCATAAACCCTTCATAATGATTCGTATAGAAAAAGAGAGTTATCCTAAGCATATCCCCCGGGAGTGTCGTAACCAAGAGTGCAGCAAGGCCCGTTGTCGTGCACCAGTTCCCGTTCTAGTCTAGCTCAAAGCGGTGTTTTCGGGTTTTACCCCTAGGTACATCTGTGCCAGAGCCGCCTCTACCTGCTCGTATCCAGACAGGGATGTATTTCTTGGAAAACTCACAAAATCTCTACAATACCAAAACTCTAGGAAGTTCTTCTATACTAATCCTCAAAGTCTATCTTCGGGCTATGTGATCTAATGAGAGTTTATCTAAATCTAGCTTCCAAGGTTAGTACTAAACTGCCTCTGATACCAACTGTAACGCCCCGACCCCAGCTACCCAGAGTCGGTGCATTAGTTCGTAACATTGGCATGATCACAAAAGATCAAGTCTCGAAAGACCGATTAGTTTAGTAGCCTTGGAAACACTAGATACATTCATAAGTCTTTCATTACATCAAAAAGTAAACAAACTACAATAACATGGTCTTCATAGTCCACAATCATATCCCTTTCTGACTACCCCTGTAGGTCATTCATAAAATACTTCTTCACATCCTGGAAAAATATTAAAACATTGAAAGGGGTGAGCTCAGATGCTCAGTAAGGTTAACAATATAGCGGAAGCTTTCATAAATAAACATTAACATTTAAGGCAATGTATAACTAAAACAAAAGCCTTTTAAACTTGAACTTCAACATAATATGGCAAAAGTTAAATTAGATAATGCCATTTAATTCTTCACATGGATATTCTACTGGTCGAATAATCACATGCAATATCAATAACCACTTTCATAATGATGGAATGCATAATGCCAGACTATCATAACCACGTAGTCAAGGCCTCGTGCCAAGACCACAAATAAGCTTTTGTCAAGGCCTCGTGCCAAGACACTAGTTTGTCTCATGAGACCTGCCGATGCATCGAGGAGCTATAGCGGGCTCCACCCGTCACTTATTAAGTCCAATGCATTCCTCATATGAATAGGTTTAAACATATCATAAACCATAACATAATCATATCACATAAAAAACATGCATAAAGGAAACATAACATTTTCACATTTCAATCACAAGATATAAATACAACACATTGATATAATAAAAATGCTTTCAAAACCATTTTCAATATCAAAATAAAAGAAAGTTAAAACATTGTATTTATTTTTCATTAAGAAAAATGATGGCTTGTAGAGGAAGCCAAATCTCAAATAATGGTCACGGCGGCGGAGAAGTCGTTGTCGCCGCATAAGTACGGAAGGAAAACATTCCCTTTTGTCATTTAGAAAAATGCTTCGTATAAAAAAGATTCCTTTTGAATAAATGTAAAAGTCAAAGGGGTTTATACACCGTATAAAATAAAGTTGTGTATAAAACCAAATATGCCTCAATGAAAGGGGATTGAGAAGAAGTCCTTAAAAGATCATTTTTAAAATAAAATAGATCTATTATGTGTATTCACTATAGGTACACATAAAGAATGTAAAAATACAAAATAGGACATAATATTATCATGACATAATTTGAAAGTAAAAGATTAACCCAAAGAATGGAAGTTGGGTTAAGAAATTCCCTTACCTTGCGTCCTGTCCGGACTCAACCGTTCTTTAACCTCCTGAATAATAAACTAGAGTTAATTTATATTTACCTAAGAACCTTTTTCATGTTCATTATTCCTTTTATATCCCTTATTACCATGTTATGAACATTATTTAAAGTTAATAACGGTCGTTTTGTCGATCTTTGGTACTTGAGTCAAAAATAAACTTCTTATAATTAAAAGTTGTTCATGTGGTGAAATATCCATTATATCCAGAATTATATTCATGACATAGATATCATATATATCATATATATACAGTATATACATTCATTCATAATGTCACGTAACATTTAGAGGTAAGAAATGAAATGCACCGTTCATGGAGACGGTAAGCCGTACGTACGCATGAACGCTACTTTCATTTCTATTTCATATTTAATGGAATGAAATCATAATTATATAAAGGTATAATATAGTTCCAGTATAATATCATATATAATATCATTTAATCCATCCTTTATACATCCCACATATGACATTAACGATTCACATCACTTTGAGGGGGCGGTAGTCCGCACTTCCTAAAATGAAATTATCGCGTTTTACCCATAATGAAAATCATAAAGTATGCCATAAATGAGAAATACAGAAGCCTAAGTAAAACATAAACATATTATATATCATATATAAAAATAGTTACATCTTAATGTCCACCTTTGAAGGTGTTATATGAGTGTTGAACAATCATCATTTCGTGAGGCAGAAATTCTCCATCCACAGAAACCGTATGTTCTTTAACCATTAGATGTAGGTGTGTGTAAGTGTAGCTCGAATAATTCTTATAACAACATCGTAGTATATTTTGGATACTGATGTTGTTACAAAAGAAATGAATAAAAAGAGTTTAGGGGGTTGGAGAAGAAAAATAAAACAAAACAACATTAGAGAAGACATTACCTCAAAATCGGGTAACTCTTTTTGATTTGAGCCAAAGGCTTCCTTGGAAAGTGTTCTGCCCAAAGTGAGGCTTCTAGGAGTAAGAGGGGGAAGTTGGGAGAGTATTCGGGCAGAGGTTGGCCGAGCCAAATGGCTTGAAAGTGTAAATTAGGTGGGAGAGGTGGGGGCCTTTTATAAGTGGAGAGGAGGGGCTCTTTTGGAAAGATTGAAATGTTACATTATTACACAATGATTTTCGGATTCTAAAGGTCCCACACTTATATAACTCGAGGATAAGGTGATAAGGGTTCGAAATCTCCTCATCCAATTGGCTTTGGACAAGTGTAAGCCTTGGAGTTTTCATTATCTTCCCATTTTATTTAAATCGTTAAATAATGAGGTCATCGCTGCATCATCATGATGTCATAAATAATTTAATTTATTTAATGTCTAAAAATTATAAAAAAAATACTATGATGTAGGAAATCGTTTTACCTTTCTAATGAATATTTATAATCAAAATTTGGACCTATGTAACCCCACTTAAAAATTGTTTTAGTAAAACATTTTATGTTTGTGTCATTTTTTACATTAACATTAAATAAAAGGTATTTATGTCATTTTCTAACTAAAGTGGCTCCATGGGGTCCCCAAGTTGACCCATGGGTTGTCTTGGTCGGCCATGACTCATCCAATAGGAGTAGGACAAGTGTCATGCTCATCTCATATTATTATAACATTATTTGTACCTTAAACTACACTAATTACCTCTAATCGCGATTAAGAACTTGAAAGTTACTATTCACCAAAAAAATTATTTTAATCTCATTGAACCACATTTTACTTCTTAATGACAACCATGTATGTCGGATTTTTGAAAATCAAATCACAGAAGTGGTAATATTTCATTTAAACGAAAAATCAGTTATTTAACTACCACTTAGTGGTTTCACTATTCATCAAAAATTGGAGTTTTTCAGAAAAGGCCAAAATTTCACCCTAAGCTATAATTGATATTCCGAATTCAAAAATGATGTCTATTTTACAAAATTCCAAACATATAAGTTTCATTAATTAATTTTATAATTAATTCCCGTTGTCACAACAAATAGCGTGTTTTAAGAAACAATTTATATCAAAAGATTGACAATTGTTTATGTCCAATTTCAATGTTAAATTAATTCTAATGACCACCATTGGATAAAATGGTAAAAATATATTCTAATTATACCTTAAAACCACTAAATAGTATAACTTATCACTATAAATTATTTTGATTAAAAAAGTTGTTTTAAGTATTTTTAACTATTCATAAAAATTTGGAAGTTCTCGGAAAATTACAAAAAATTCCACATAGGATAATTTCAATATTAGGAATACAAAAAAGAAGTCCATTTTGAAATATAAAATTTCTATAAATTTTAAAGGTGGTTATTACTATTCATAACGGCTACTTTGATTAGTTGCGGTGTGTTAGAACTCGAACTTGCGTACAATGCAAGCTATTGCATTATTGAAAGAGAGGCGTATCGTGGAAGCTCGGGGTGTTACATATATGAAGGATAAATTAATCTAAAAGACTAAAAAAATTGAATGATATTTCACACTAAAATTGAATGGTAATTTCAAAACATGAATCATTATGTTACATTCAAATTAGTTTTTAAACTTTTATTTCCTCTATAACCTATACTGTTATTAGAGTTTACAAATATTCTGAACACATTTTTTCACATATTTTGAACAAGAAAATGTTGTTCTTTTCAAAACATTTTTTTCTCACATTTTTGGGTTTCATATGGATAATCCCTATACACTTAAGGTATTTCTATATTTATATTTCATCACCTATATTAATTGATGCATGTATCAAAATAAATGTGAACCCAAAATCCATAATAGGGGATCCACATCAATAATTACTCACACCATCACTAGCATACTTTTATAAATAAGGAAATCCCTAAAAACAATCTATCAAAAAAAACACTAGATAATGTTATAAAGATTAGTAATTGTTAAATAACTCACCCTTTTTTAAGAAAAAACCCTTTTGTGCAAATATTTTTTTTATGCTTCCTTAGTTTCAAACTATCTCTTTAATGTTGAAAGTCACAATTTAAATTATCAAATTTCAATAATCAAGACTATATTTTTTTTATTTGAAATTTAGTTTACTTCAAGTATATTATTTCTCCGTGATCAAAATAATTTTTCATTCATTTTCATGATTTGGAAAATTGGATCACATACACTGTCTAGGTAGTGGATGATGTATTTAATATGACTAGTGGATGTTTTTTAGATCATTGGAAGGTGTATTTTATTTGATGATGGGATCATGTATTATAATTATATAGTGGATCATTTTTTATGAAATTAGATCATATAATCACCAAAACACATGGGAGATTACTACTTTTTCTAGAATCTAAACTCAATATTTCATTATTTTTATAAGAATAAAGTATAGTGAACACCACAGGGACAACCTATGTAGGAGGCTACACCAGAAACACTATTTATCTATTGATACTATTTAAACTAATATATACTAGTAATGGAAATCTAAATTATTTGGTGTTTTATAAAATAAGTGATATATATTTTAATGAAATTAAAATTAGAAAAAATGAAAACATAATGAAGTTACTTTGAAAATAGAAATAAAGTGCTAATGTTATAAGATTTTTTAGTGAAGTAATCATTGTTAACTAAAAATATTATCATTATTATTTTCAATGTTGAAAACAATAACTACCACTCAACACCCGTTTCATTCTAATTATTACTACCCCTCACCAATATCTCTACATATGTGACAATACTCTTCCTAAATTCATCTTTGAGACCACCTCACTGATCCTCACTACCGAAGTCAAGAAACACAGTATGAATAACATAAATAGTGAAGGGGAGGTTAATGAATGAATATGGAAGAATAATCACAATAGTAGATAAAGAAGGGTTACCACACTTTAAATTTGATTTAACCAACATTGAAATTATCAAAATTTAATAAATATAAAATTATTATTTATGACCACTTAAATCATAAACTATTATTTTTTTAGAAACAAAAGCTAATGCTAATTACCAATTTTTATAGAGATATAAATGTAAGTTGGAAGAAAAAAGAAAACAAAATGTAGAAAATTAACTAATATTTTTAAAAATGTATAATATTTAAATAAAAATAATCATCCTTATCCAAGGAAATGGAATCCATTTTAATGAAGTGGGTGTACAGTTTTAAATTCAAGATGGTTTTCTTTTTTCCAACAAATTATTTTCTCCAAACTTTTTCACATTTTATTTCCATTAAATTGTATAATACTAAAAACTAATATACTGGTAATTTTTTTATAAATGTATTACACATTCATCCAAAATATTCAATCTCCATTAAAAATGAATATTAATCATTATTACGGAATTAACCATGGAAGAGTGTTCCTCTAGGTAAACTATTTTTATTCCCTTGATTTGGTTTCCCATTCATTAATGAACTTGAAAATTGGTGACTATCAAGAATCCTTAGTTAAATAAATTTTTCTTTTACCAAATATAGATTTTTATACAAAATGAAATATTTTTTAGATAGGAAATTTCTAAGATATGGTCCCAATATCAAAAGTTTTCAAAATTGTGTGTATATTTCATGGCCCCTCTTAAATAGTTCATTTTGGACATCTATGGTGAGATTTAGATTAAGGTATAGTTGTGTGAAATTCATCCCAATAAACATGGTATATAAAAGAAATTAATTTTTCAATTTGTATCAGGGTAGATAAATTTATAAAAATAATACCAATGTAAATAATAACTCTTAAAAATATAGAATTAAGACATATTCACTACATTACCAAAAATATTTTGGAAACCTAAAAATTTCACAATTACCCTTAAAATAAAAAATTATTGGGATTTAAAAATTTAATTGTTTAATAATCTGTATAAAAATATTTGCATCATCAATATTCCATACTGATACATTTCACTCCCATGTAATCATGAAACATCTTTATAAAAATACACACTAAAAACAAAAGTGTGAAATTTTGAATGATATTTTACAAAATTAAATTTCATAATATCTAATGTTTATTTAAAAATTCCACTATATTTTCAACTCTTATTGCTATATTATTTTAACCTTAAAAATACATCCATGATCTAATCACAACATACCTCAAATAATATTTTATGCCCCTCTTCACTCAAGAGAAATTTGAACTAGAATTGTACTCATACTAGGAGAATTCGTATACAACCACATTCTTATGGACATTTTCATCTCTCCAAACCATGAGACAAAAAATGATTTCAATAATGTGAACTTTTCAATGTGATTTTATGAATATGTATTAGTGGGTACATAGATTTAGAAATATAAGGATTAAATCTATAAGTAGAAATTTTATGTATAATAGAAGAAAATTTATGTAAAAAATATTAATTTTTCCTTACCCAACACACTTTTTAAATATTAAACACCAAAACCTGTTTTTAATGTCATGTAAATTGAGCCAATTAATTAATTCAGTGAATGATTTGTTACATATTCTCATTTTTTCACATTTTTTTATTTTTTTTGTTTTTCATGGAATATAAGATGATAAATAAAAGTAATCAATTAATGAAAAAACATTCATGTGACAAAAATGAATAATTAAATATTATATATATTTTATTTTAGTTAGTATAAAATTATATGTGTGAAATTAAATGAATAATTATTCATGTCCATTTCTATTTATTTTATACAATAATGAGAGACACCTTAGAAAACCTACAATTAATTGCTTCCCAAAGAATACACATGAAAGTCCATTCCCCTAAACTCAAAAATGAAATACTAAAAGTGAAGTTAGATAATGAAAATTAGATTATAATGTCACTTTAATATATAAGGAAATTCATGAATTCAAAGTGAAAGACAAGGTAATATGTAAATGGTATGTCTCATGTTAAAATGTGGCTAAAAAAATTAATTTCTGAATCATATTAAATTTACTGATGAAATAGATATCATTTATAGAAAAATAATCACATGATTCGATTCTCACACAGAATTCATGATTCAATCAATAATGTGAGGGTATTTAATGAATGTGTCAAAATTCCTCAGAATACATCACATGGTCGAAAAATTATTATGAGTCACTATTTCAAGAAAATGGATTTTGAAAATATGTCAAACTCATGCAATTTTTTTAAAAAATATTATAGGAAAAATGTCTATATCAACAATAATTTAAAAATAAATTTTATTAAAAACATATAAATATCACAATATAAATTTTAATTTTAAATATTAGAATAAATATTCATTAAATTTAAATGTTTTTTAAAATGAAAAATAAATAAATAAAAAAAAATACTTAAGAAGGTTAGCACTCGCCCACAATTCAAATTAACTAAACTTTGTTTAAACTAAAATAGATTTAAATTTTTAAGGGAAAAAAACATATATAAATACACAAAATGAATTTATTTTGGTAGTGGAATACTTGAGTAAAGTTCTTGTTTATTTCAATTTAAACAATTTAGGAATGAATAAATAAAATATAAGAAATTTATTAAAAGAAAAATAAATAAATATAAATTAAAAGGAAAGAAAAGGGATATGCCTTGGACTCCACCTCTAAGTGGGTACTAGATTTTGACTACCCCGAGATAATTATTTCTATATGATCTTCCCCAATAAAGAGTTAGATTGAGTTTCAAAATAATGAACTACAACATTGTATTTCTCCAAAATATTATAAGTTTTTACGAAGAGTGGGAACCCCCAAAAAGGAAAAAAATAAAAGTTCTAACTCTCAATTAATAAGAAAGATAATGTCAAGCTACCAAGGGGGAGGGACTAAAATATATATCTAATCCTTGTTGACAATCTTGATTTCCTCATCCAATAGGTATTAAATCTAGTGTTGAGGAGGTATTTACATCACCATAAGCTTCTCGATCCAATATTGTTGATCATATGACTCATCAAATTCTAGTCACATTTTATATTCTATGGTGGATTATTTAAGTTATTCTTCATTATTTAGGATAGTTTCCAGCTTTACTAGATCTCTATTTTCAAAAAAAGGTATTATATAGTGATTTTATTAACGGATGACAAAAATAAAGTGATTCAAATGAAAGGTTTATCAATTTATAAAATTTTCCTCAAGATATTTCTCTTAAATTCATACCTCCTTGAATATAATTATAGGAGAGGTAAGTGAATATTAATGTTGCCTCAACCACTTAAATTCATTTATGGAATGTTAGAGGAACAAGATTTTATTTTTCATTAGTTTATTCCTTTAACTCTCTCAATGAAGTGTAATGAATTTTGACCTTTATACTCTCTTCTTCAACCATTATAAAATTTTATTTCACTTGAATATTAACTATCTCTTCCCTTATAGACTAAGCATTATCCCATTAATATTAACAATCATTGAAAAAATACATTATTACAGAATAGGAATGTATATGTAATGAAATTATATATATATATATATATATATTATTTTATGATATCTATGTATCTTTTTTGTGCTTTTTTGTTGAACAATAGTGTGTGAATGTTGTTGTGCTCCATAAAATTTCTCCAAATTGAGTAGTGGTATTTTTCATGAATCTCAAAATAAGAATTTCTAATATTATTTTAAATATAACAGAGTCACACCCTTGGGTAAATCTAATATAGAGGCCACTAAAAATCTTTAATCCAAATTTTTATTACTTATAAACTAAAATATATATTACTAGATGATAGAATGATATAATGTGGGTGTATAATTAATATAAAAACATGAAAATAAAAACTCAAAATAAAAAATAAGAGAAATAAAAATGTACTTGGTGAAAAAAATCTATCACTATTTGGATATTGAAATGATTGTATCATTATTATAAAAAAATATTCACATTATTAAATTCAATGTTGGGATTGATAACATTCATTAAAAAATATAATTATTTTATTTTTTAATACACCACATAAATGCCTCTGTATATGGGATTATTCCCTTCCTAAATTCATATAGTATAACTCTATTTTTACCTTCACTACCCAAGTAAAACTCAGACATATAAATTACATAGATATTAATCAAAAGAAATTATAATCAACTAAGAATAAAGAATCACAGTTGAAGAGAAAAAAAAGTAATTCAAATCAATTAAAATGATTTAACCCCAACATAAATTCTAATAATTAAATAAATAGAGTACATTTAAAAAAAAGAACTAAATGCATCCAATATTACTTTCATTGGAACAACAAGAAAATTATTTTCCCTATTTTCAAGGAGAAAAGAAAGTATAGTGAGAGAAATTAAAAGAGAAAAAATCAATGAGGGGGAGAAGAAATTAATAAATAATATAAATTTAAATTTCTAAAACAAAAAAAATTCATTCTTAACTAATTAAATGGATAACACTTTTAAAATAAGTTGTGGTAGTAATTTAAAGTCAATTAGGGTGGTCAGTTTACCTTTCATTCTATCCCCTGAATGTTGGTGCATTTAAATCCCTTTAAAATTTTGAAACTCAAAAAGTATTATAAATTTAAATTTTTCCTCTATATTTTTTAAATTCTCTCAAAATATTTATCTCTAATGGACTTTCTTATCAATGGTTATAACAACATTACTAAAGGAAAACATTTATGCTTTGAGAGAGAGTTCATATTCAAAATCTCTAATTTCCCATGCAATAATAACAATAAAACCAGTTGAATATGAAGTATCTATAGTTAATTTTTTCCATTGAATTTTCTATATTATAATAAAAAAAATTATAATTTTTTAACGATGAAGTTTGGGATATGGTCCAAACATCAATATTCTTCAATAACCACACACAAAGTTCATGGCCCCACTCGCAAGCTTCATTTGTGCCATTTATGATCAGATTTAGATTTATGTCACTTTTTATAATATATATCTAAATAATCATGGAATCAAAAAAATATGAAAATTTCAATGTGGATAATTGTATAAAATTTTATAAAAACATTATGAGTATAAATAAAGACACTAATAAATTCTAAATTAAACAATTTATTCAATAATGTCCAAAATAGTCATAAAACCAAAAAAATATAGAAATGAACCTTAAAATAAAAAATTGGTAGGATTAAAAAAATAAATTATAGAAATTTTTTATTAGTATGATTTTACCACTTAAAAAACATCGTAGGATCAAAGGAACAAGAGAATGAATTTTTTGAGGCCCAAGATATTTATTATTGAGATTAATGAAAAAAATCATAAGAGCTTTGTAATTGTGACCAAACACCTATAATACTAAAAAAGTATTTTTAGTTTTATTGGGAATGTCTGGATACTAGAATATGGTTTCTAGTTTGGATTCTTTACCACAATGATCAGATACCAAAACCTCCAACTAATTTGTTAACAACTAAAATAATTATCAAAATATGGTAATTATTCTACTAAATTTATGATTAATAATTTGTAAAATTTTATCACTATCAAGAATATGGGGGCACATAATCATATTCATCATATTTTATACATTGATACTAATTAAAGATATTGTCATTCACGATATGAACAATTATGGTGTTCCCCATATTATTCAATAACTTCGATATATTTCTCAATATAATTCGTTTAATCACTTCCCATTATTTTTTGGTCTTTCTAAGACTGAAAAGGGTTAAAATTAGTTGATTTTTATTCATTAGGGGAGGGGATCTCAATTTATCATAATTCCATTCCAATTTTAAATATTCCATTGATTTTAATGTTATTTGGTTTATAAGGTTACATATTTTAGTTTATAAAAAATTTCAAGGAATTAATATTATTTTAATAGTCTAAAAATTAATATAATTCATGATATAATAGTCTAATTTTTTATCCCCTACCCAGAACCAATGTGAGGCTAATTTTTCGTATTTTTTTGCTTAATCCCTTTCATAAGATTATCAGGTCATGTGTGAAACATAACATAACATTATTATTATAGTTACATATAATATTCAAGTGTGCCATGCACAATTAATTCCATCAATCATTTGGAAAATTCGATATAAAATTCATTTTTCTTGACAATTTGAGATTTGAAAATATTTTTGCCTTAAAAATTTCCATTTGAGGTATTCCATCAAGTGGTGGGGTAGGATTTATAGACTGAGAGAATGATTTAGATTAATTGGGTAGTGAACCTAAACTATAGAATATGCATGACAAATTCTTAAATATGAATGAACTATTGGATTCCTATTTTTTTTGTCTAATTGTGATAATATATAATAAGGATCATTATCACTCTAATTTTATATTATTTTTTATTAGTGTAGTTATTTTAGTATAGGGGACTGATAATAGATTATAATTCAATTTTTTTTCAATGTAATTTATCCCTATATTTAATTTAAAACGTATGTTGTTTTCATTAGTTTATAAATTGGAATAATTTTGAAATAAATTGTAAAGTGACTAAAATATTTTTTTGAAATTGATTAATTTTTTTAATTAATTAAAACAAATAACTGCATCTTTGTGGGTACTCAATCACTTTTAGTAAGAAATAAAAATTACCACATTTGATTTTTATTGGATTTTTCTGGGTTGTATATGAGAAAAAATATTTTTAAAGGGTTGATTACGTATGTAAGGATGAAATATCCTGGATAATGCTTTTCATGGGACTAAAAAAAATATTAAGGTGTAGTGGAAGGAAAAATGACTAGAAAATAAGGCCCACATAAGGATAAATTTGACCTCAAGTACCTTCATTGGAATGATTTTACCAGGTAGTATTCACTTTAGAATAAAATAAAACACAGTGGGGTTGTAGTATAATTTAATTCCACTATGTTATATTAATAAATAAATTTTTCCTCGTATAAGAATTAGTCCCTAATAATTTTCTCATTTCTGATTCTTTTAGGGTCATTTCAACTTAAAACCCAAGATCAATGAGACAATTATAGGGAAATCAATATAGAAGGTGCTCGAATATGAATAAATTTTCAATAACCATACATGTATAAGATAAAATACCCCCGCATCATATTAAGATACACATCCCCTAACCAAATATTTTCGAATAAAACCCCAAACCTACCACTCACATGTGAATAAAAAGCTCCTATGAATCTCACACAAAGAGAGCTTTTAGGCCCTACAACTTGTTTATGTTACACCCAAAGTGAATCCTACATTCCCAGTTTACCTATATGCTTTATATGAAATTATCTTCTGGGAATATACCATTTTCTATATGGGATTGAAATTATAATATCACTATTGAGTTATAGATCAACTATAAAGGTAAAATTCTTTAATTATTCTTGCCATTGAAAATCAAGAAGGCAACAGAAAACATACCATACCACATACATTCAACATTTGAAGTAGGTAGTGATAGTGTGATTGAAATTTTCACCTCAAAGAAGACTAATGATTTATGAAACATAAAGAAATACCTACACTCAACTATTCCATATAGAAGTGATCAAGTATAGGTTATATAAGACACTGAATTATATATGGAATTTTTTGAATCACCAAATTTTTGTAAATATAATTCCTCCTATCACTTATAAGGGATTCATACCCCTTTTATATCATTATTCATCTAATATAGGTATGTTTTCTATATTTAATTTATTATTTTACAAATATAATTTCATAATGTTAAATTTATTTTATCTTATGACCTCATTTGTTTTCATGTTCATTTTTTTGTTTTCATCTTCCCGATCATGGATATTTTCAAGGAGGGTTACCCTAGTTTAAGAGATTCAATATTCTAGAGTCCTTGTATAACTTATTCAATATAAAATTCTCAGAGAGTGTATGGATTAAAGATTTGAAATATTATCTCTTATCAATGATCTTCATTATTTTATTATTTTTCTAAACTACTCTTATACATTCCTATAATGGGTGTTTAATTTTAGTTCATAGTCTCCTAGTGATTAATTGGTGAAAGATCTTATTATGAAGTCTAATAGGTTAGTCTCTCAAAAGTGGAGTAAACAAATAGTTTAAAATGAAGGAGGTGGATTTACAATTAACATGAGAGGTTCTTAAGTGGAATTCTAATTCAAACTATCCAACCTTATAAGAGGAAGATTGTGAAAATTAGGGATCAAGATAATTGTATGGGATGAGGAGTTCTATCATAAAGGTATCCACAACAAAAATCCTGTTGTAGTTTTTTTCTATGTAGTATTTAATTCAATGAGTTTTTGTGTTATTTTTCTTTTCCATTTAAAAAATTCATCACATGCAAACACCAAACCTATTTTATTTTACATTAAATGTTAAAAATAATAATAAACTTGAAATAGAAAGGTGAGTGTTTTATTTTTGGTTTCAAAAGACATCACTGGTCAGCTTCCCTATATTCATTACAATAGTCAGAACTGTTTTTCCGTGTGGGGACTATGAAAACCTATCACCATTATTCTCCATTTATCTAAAATGTAACTCCATCAAAAAGTGAGTATTTATTCATTTATGTCCACAAAAAATTATTCTTAAATATTATTTTCATATCTTTCTTCCATATTTATTCTTGTTATTACATCCCTATGGCCATGGAATTTGTGTTTTTAAGTTGTAAAATATGTAGTGATGGGTTTATTAATTTTAGAGTTTTAAATATTCATCATAGGGTTCCTTTTACCAGCTCTTTATGGAGTGACTCTCCCCAAATCAGGTAGGTAATCCATTCATCTTCATTTTAAATTTAGAAACATGAGTGATTTAATGAATTTAATCCTTGTTTTCTATGAAAATAAATTTTAAAGTATTCATTAATTATGTTGATATTTATTTTTATGCATTTAGTTAATAATTTCTGGACCTCGATGGGTGATTTATATCATTAAAATCTTAATAATAATTTTTGTGAAAGCCACACACAAAAAAGTGTTGATAAAATGACACTAATTAATTATTCATGAAATAATTAAATAGTCATACATGGGAAAATTTATTGTTAATTATAATTATTTGAAAACATTTTCTTATTAAAAATATCTAAGATTGACCATCCATTTGATTATGTTAAATTAACTTATCCCATTATCAAAAATATATTATTGTTACATATTCTAATATTTATAATATTTATTGCTTAAATTTTAAAAATTAAAATTTATGATTATGACTTGTATTCTCTATTTTATATCCTTTTATTCTTATTATGATCATATCATTGATTGTTTTCTTCGTCTAATCCCTCTAAGATAGACCTCTTCAATTTTTTGAGTTAAATGTTTAATTTTAGTTATTTCATGGTGTGATCATGGAATATAAATATTAATTTTGTGTTATAAAGGATATTATAACACGATATACATTTATAAGGGGTACATGGATTTTAGGTTGATATTTAAAAAAATAATTTAGATAATATTTTAAAATGTAATATGTTTTTGTTTATAAGTCACCTCCACTTGCAAGTCATGGATGGACTTTTTATCGAAGTGGGAGATCAAGGTATGAGTACTCCAATATAAATTATAATTATATTTCTAGTGTAACTTACCGGTTCCAGAAGCCACACAATGGGTGCCCCAGACTTCAATACTGGAAATGCTGTTTTTCCCAACGGGTGTTTACCAACGGTTTGCTAAAACCGTTGGGCTTGAAGGATTAAGAAAGCCTTTCCCAACGGTTCAGTGAAACCGTTGGGAAAAGCCACCCCTTTGCCAACAGATTCTTCAAACCGTTGGTAAAGGGGTGTGTTAATCACCCTTTTGCCAACGGTTCTGTTGAACCGTTGGGAAAGGGTCACCCCTTTGCAAACGGTTTGAGATACCGTTGGTAAAGGGGTCCTTAGCATCTCTTTCCCAATGGTTCTTAAAAACCATTGGGAATTATTTCCCCCAAATCCAGCCGCGGGGCTGCTCTCCCCCATTCGCACAGAAACCTAATTTCATCTGCTCCATCGGTCTCCTCTCACGAAATCCCCTATCCGAAGAGGTGAAAACCATCTGAAATCAGGTATTTTTTCATTTATACACATATACTTTGTTATTTGTATTGTTATTACTTTAGTATTTTAGTTTTAAGTTATCAATCCACCTCCAGCTCTCTGCTACTCTCCAAATCTCCCATCCGAATAGGTGAAAACCTATTTGAATTATCTCAAATCAAGTAATTTTTTGTTTATACACATATGGTCCCTTGTCTTTATTATTTTTATTCTTATTTCTCTAGTATTTTAGTTTTATGTTATCAATCCAGCTGCAGCTCTCTGCTACTCTCGAACTCCCCCATAGGAATAGGTGAAAACCCATCTGAATCGTCTCAAATCAGGTAATTTTTTCTTTATACACATATGGTACCTTGTTTTTATTGTTATTGATCAAATATTTTAGTTTTAAGTTTGGATTTTGATGTGATTTCACCATGTAAAATAGGTAAATGAATAAATATTTTGTTAATTAATTAGTTTCCCCTGGAATATCAGTTGTGTTATAATGTCCATGCTAAATAAAGGGGTAATGTAATAAAAGACCTTGAATAAATAAATTGTGGAAGTTGGGATATGTTGCCTCTATGAGAGGTTTTTTGTTGTGTTTCATTGTATGCTGTAGGCTGTTTTATGGGGATTGAGGTGACCAGTTGGGCTTTGTGATATGTGGGGTTGTAATGTGATGGTTAGTGGGCATGGATGTGTCATGTGAAGTTGTATGATAGTGATGATGTGTGGTGGTGTTGTGTCGTGTGGAGGTGTTGTGTGATGATGTTGTGGAGTATAATGTGGTGAGGTGGTTTTGGTTGTGCGGTGGTTTGTGATGTGCAATATTTTTATTGTGATATGTGGTTGTTATGGTGAGATGGTTGGTCGATGTAACATGGTGTCGATGGTTATTGTGAGATGGTGAGTTGTTGTGTGGTGGTTTTATTAGTTTCCTGGTTATCTATGGAATAAATTATGTTGCTAAAACAAAAAAACAAGATATTAAATAAATGAGATGGAATAGAAATTGATGTGTGGTAAATGGATTTAAATAATTTAACATTAAATGAATGGACAATGTAAGTGTGAATGAAGTGGCTTATAAATGAATGTGAGAAATGCTATGAATCTTGTGTGGTGGTGGTGTGGTTTATGTGTTTTATGGTAGTACTGAAGTGTGTGATTATGTAGTTAATGTGAACCCATAGGTTGAGTATTTTGTGCTATCTATATATCATGTATTTTTATGTTATTTCTACACATTCCAGGGGGGTGGTATGTCTAGGTGGTGGTGGTGGGGTTGTAGGGGAGGGGGGTGTGGGCTGTTTGGGAGGGTGGGCGGGGCTATCCAGGGGGGGTACGGGGTGTCTAGGGGGGTACAGGGGTGGGCGGGCTGTCCACAAGGGTGGACGGGCTGTCCACGGGGGTGGTCGGGCTGTCAAGGAGGGGTGGGCGGGCAGTCCAGCGGGGTGGGTGGGCTGGCCACGGGGGGTAGGAGTGTACAGGGGGGTGGGTGGGCTATCCAAGGGGGTGGGGGCTGTCCATTGGGAGAAGGGGTGTCTAGGGGGGTGGGTGGGCTATACACGGGGGTGGTTGGGCTGGCTAGGGGGTAGGGGGTGTCCACGGGGGTGGGTGGGTTGTCCACGGGGGTGGGCGGGGCTGTCCACGGGGGTGGGAAAGGCTGTCCACGGGGGTGGGCGGGGCTGTCCAGGGGGTGTGGGCTGTCATGGGGGTCTGGGTGGGGTGTCCTGGTGGGGGAGGGGTGTGTGGGGTGTCCAGGGGGTGGTATATCTAGGTGGTGGTGGTGGGGTTGCAGGGGAGGGGGTGTAGGCTGTTTAAAAGGGTGGGCGGGGCTATCCCGGGGGGGGGGGGGGGTACGGGGTGTCCAGGGGGGGTACGGTGGATTGTCTGATGTTTCTCTAATGATCAAGGACAGAATTTTTGGAGGACATCACAAGTCCTGACTGGTTGATCCTAGAAGCAATTTCATGATCATGGATATAATGCCTATATGAAATCTCTTGATTTTGGTGATCTTCTCCATTTTCATCAAAAGACATGTTTGACACACTGGGAGGGAAACTCTAGAGTCAGTGTGACATGTCTTGAAGGGTAATTTATGTCCATAGTGACATGATTTGAGGACATCACATGACCTAGTTGGTGTTCCTGGAGGGTGTTAAGGGAGCCATCTAACATTCCTAACATTTAATATGAGACTGAGATAATATGTATTGATTCCCCTATATAGAAGGAGAAACATATCTATTGGAAAACATGTAGTCTGTATGGTGATAATTAAAGGCTTTTCATTACAAGGGTTGCATATTCATGGGTGCCATCTGATTTTATTGGACATGTCAAGGGGACATCAAATGATCAAAATAGGTTTCCAATGGAATGTATTGTGAACATGATGAAATTTCCTAGTGCAATAAATTTTCATAGGTGATGCATGTTATGAACATTAGGGTCAACATATATTTCCTTCACCTTAGTCTCCCATATTTTAGTATTTCATCCATCATTTTATCCCAACTTCCATATATTTATACATTATTTTATTATATTATGTCTCAAATTATCTAAAATATGTGTTTGATGTTCTTCACGTGACCTATCATAATTCCTTCTCATAATCTATAGTGATCATGGGAAGATCCCATGCATGATTCATGATCACTCAAATTATTCTACAGATCATACATAATGGAAGCCTTACAGGATGTGAGATGATTATATCTATGAAATCTACTCAGGTACCTGGTGAGGAAGTGCATATTAATTCAAAAAGGTAAATCGCATATGAGGATATCCTACTAATATGGTTATGGGATGAGGCATGCTCTGATGTGATAACACATTAAGTTCTTGTTGGTTTAACATTTTTTCAATAACACATTAGTATGTTTTTTTCACATGTGTAGTTGATACCATGATTATTTTCTTCCTTTATCATTTACTTAAATGTATTTTCTATTAAAGTTCAATCCTATTGAATTGTTTATGACAAAATGACTTATATGAATTCTTTTTACAGAATGGACAGAAGTTGGCTGTATGAACCCGATCGTATCTCAAGCGATTTTCAAAACAATTTGGAGAGCTTTATAGATTTTTCATTTCACAATGCTTCAGATAGTGGTCGCATACACTGCCTATGTTCTAATTGTGTTGGTAGACCTTGGTTGAGTCGTTAAGAAGTCAGCTACCACATAGCCAAAAATGGTTTTCAAGCAAACTACTTTGTGTGGTATCACAATGGGGAGAAAATGAAATCTCAAATTGGTGACGATCGAAATGAAAGGACTGGAATGCAGAATTTGTTAGATGATCGGTTTCTGTTTATTCGTCATCATGAAAAAGAAAGGATTTCGACTCAAGAAGACATCGATATGAGGACAACTGATGCATCTAGTGAAAATGATGATATTGATAGGGTGAAAAAATTGAATGATGTTTCCACGACTCCAGTATATCGACAATGCGATAAAATGAAAAAGATGGAATTTTTAATCCGATTGTTTCATGGAAAAACTATGTATGGGATTTCTAATACAGCAATCGATTACATTCTTACCCTCTTGAAGGATTTACTTCCAGATGATGCAGATATTCCCTCAAACCACTATATGGCATGGAAGTTAGTTGAAGAACTTGGATTTTCCAGAAACAAAATTCATGCTTTCCCGAAAGATTGTAGTTTATTCTGGGAAGAAACCGCTGAATGAAATGAATGTATAAAATGTGGCACATCCCGATGGAAGTCAAAATCTAATGGAACACCATCCCGTGTTCCACAGAAGGTAATGTGGCACTTTCCATTGATCCCCAGACTCCAGAATCATTTTATGTCTGATGACATATCAATAAAAATGAGATAGCATGATACCGAGAGAAAGAAGACTAATGATGAGTTGGTTCATCCTGCAGATGGATTTGCATGGCAGAGATTTGATGCTCGACATCCTGATTTTGCAGCTGACGTGCGTAATGTGAGGCTGGGTCTTTCATGCGACGGTTTTAATCCTTTTGGGCAGATGCTTACTTCACACAGCACATGGCCAGTTTTTATACACATTTATAATCTTCCCCCATGGTTGTGTATGAAAAAATATTTCACATTCATGATTATACTCATATCTGGTCCTTCTGATCCCGGAATTGATATTGATTTATACATGCAACCTTTAATAAAAGAGTTGAAACTTCTTTGGGAGTGGGTATGCGCACATACGATGCATGTTCGAAAGACATATTTCAGATGCGTGCTGCGCTTATGTGGACGATCAATGATTTTCCGGCTTATGCAACGATGTCTGGATGGAGCACGAAGGGAAAACTATCATGTCTAGTTTGTATGAAGAATACATGATCCAGAAGACTGAAACATCGTTGTAGTTTTAGTTTTATGGGACATCGACGATTTTTTCCAAAGGATCATCCATATAGAATGAATCGTCGAAGATTTGATAATACTATAGAGACCGATGATCCACCTCAGCGTATGTCTGGAATTGATGTTCTTAATGAATTGAAAGATTTCAGTTTTTCGTTCGGGAAGGGTCAAATGAAATCTGGAAAGAGAAAGAATGTTTCCACAGAAACCTGTTACAATTGGAGGAAGAGGAGTATCTTTTTTGATTTGCCTTATTGGTCAACCAATTTGGTACGTCATTGCTTAGACGTAACGCATATTGAAAAGAATATATGTGAAATGTTGATTTCAGTTCTTCTAAATGTCAAGGGGAAGACAAAAGATGATTTATGATCTCGACGTGACTTGGTGGATTGGGGCATCAGACCAGAATTGCATCCTGTGTGTATCAGTGAAAATAAATGGCAACTTCCATGTGCTTCTTATGTGATGACACCTACTGAAAAAAAAACAATTTTTGGAAGTATTAGAGACTATTAGAGTTCCTGATGGCTATTCGAGCAACATATCTAAACGGGTCAACAGAAGAGAGTTGAATCTAAAATCTTTGAAGACTCGTGATTATCACGTTCTACTGCATGAGTTGCTTCCAATAGCAATCCATCATCTTTTGTCCAATAATGTAAGGGTGGGTTTTATTCGGTTGTGCCATTTGTTTAGAGATCTTTTTTCTAAGAAGTTGTCCAAGTCTTTCTTGCAAAAAATGTTGACAGATGCCCCATTAATTTTGTGTGAGTTGGAGAAAATATTTCCCCCATCATTTTTCACATGCATGCTGCATCTGACTGTCCATATTTCAACTGAAATACTTCTCGGAGGACTTGTTTCTTTTCTTTGGATGTATCCAACTGAAATAAATATGTTCACATTAAAGTCTTATGTTCGAAACAAGAATCATCCCGAAGGTTCTATCGTGAACGGTTACTTAGCTCAAGAATGTATGGATTTCTGTTCAATGTATTTGTCTGATCTTACTACAAGAATGAACAGACCAATGAGAAATGAAGAAGAAAAATATGAGCAAATTGAACCCATTTTTCCATCACTTCCTCAAACAGGAGGAATTCCTGGATCATATACATTGAACACATTAAGCCATGAAGAGCGGGAGATGGCACATCGCACAGTTTTGTTCAACTATGATTTTTTCGATGACTATATCAGGTAACAAAATTGAATATGTATATCTTACATATTTATCTGTTAAACCATTCATATTTTTTTATCTACAGGGAACATAAAACAATGAAAAATAGGAAGCATCGTTCTTTATCTTTGAGAAGGAGAGAGACTTTGTATAGCAAAGAGTTTTCTGCTTGGTTAAAATTGAAGGTAAAAATATTACTGTTTAAATTAATTATTTCAATATTTACTTAAGTTTAACTGTCACTTCTATTTCAGGTATTGAGTTTTTCTGCAGACTCTGTCTCTGAGGAAATAAGAGCTTTGACTTTTGGTCCTAATACCGTGGTTCGTGACTGTAAATCAATTTTTATCAACGGGTACAGATTTATTGTCACTAAACGAGCCAAAAACATGAGAACACAACATGATGGTATTATGGTTACTGCCACAACAGATTGTTATGCCAGTGCATCAGATAGTAGACCGCGACTTGAAAATGTGGGTTATTATAGAGTCGTTGAGAAAATAATAATATTGGATTATTACTCTCATGGACGAGTCACAATGATGAAATGCCATTGGTTTGATTCGATGACGAGACATGGCACATTTATTGATGATTGTGGATTTCGAGTAATTAATATGACCCGCACTCTTGCTACCGAAGAACCATATGTGTTGGCATCAATGGCTAAACAAGTTTTTTATGTCAAAGATCCACTTCAACCTGAATTTGGTGTCATAGTTGAAGTAATTCCAAGATATATTTTTGATGATGCTGATGATGGAATTGACACTGCCCCTATTGCCATTGGAACCAATCCATTTATTTCTTTTGATGACTCCAATAGCTCAATTGTCAGAGTTGATTGTGAACCTGATGTTGTGGTTGGAAATATATAGAATCATTCATCCATGTTCTCAATTCTTTTGGTTTACCTCAAGTTGTGTTGTTAAGGATGGTAATATTCATATTTATTTAGTATTGATCACAAATATGTTTTAGCTGACTTGACCATTATGTAAGTTTTCAATGTTTATTGGTTGCTGTTTTATTTGAATTGCATCTTCTATTTTGGAATTGAACTGTATTCAAACCAAATCAAACAATATTTCTAACTTGGTGAACATTACAACTTGTATGTTTTATTAAATTCATTCAAGCTCTTCTAAAACAATTGATAGCTAAATTACCAATGAATCCCCTCATTCCCTCATATATTTAGTTTTTGGGTTTGCACATTAATTTTCTTTTTCTAATTAATTACATATTTGTTTTCAAATGCAGGAAATGCAGACAATTGAAGAGAGATGAAGAAAACAAATGGCGGAGAACAATCGTCGGATGGAGGAGATGGGCATTCCACCATTAGTGCCTACAGTGAGTTCATTATTTCATATATATATATATATATACATAATATATAATGTCATGTGATTAATTTTTTTGTAAACTTTTTTGTAGGATCCACCTTTACGTCGACAATTTTTCGTCGAGGAGCCTAGTACTGGTCCTAGTACTCAGGCCGGTGGTACGAGGAGGGTTCGTACCAGAGGTGGACGTAGAGCTGCGCGTGCCCGACTAGACCCTGCCCCTCCCACTGACATTTCAGCCTTCCCACATTCTGATCTCGGTGTGTCGTTAGGGACACACGGGGTATTTAGGCCTCCCATGTTTTGTCTACCTTCTACATCTTCTGCCCCATCATTTTCACATCCCATGATGATTCCCACTCCCCTGTCAGCATCAGGTCATACAGTTGTTCCATCTTCTTTTCCTTCTACTTATGTCTCTCTGAGCTTTTATATTCCATCATCTTCGACTCCTGTTCCACCAGAGGGTGTTCCATCAGGTTCTGTGGATCCAGTGCCACTCATTGATCAGACTAGCGCAGGTATATTTATAAAACCCTAACAAATTTTTATAGAAATATTTATTTTCATTATAACATGTTTTGATAAAATATTTGTTTTTCTTTCATGACAGATACATCTACTGACAGGAGGCGGGCGCGGGGTCGTACACGCATGTGTTCGGTGTGGAACCGTCGCACACAGGTTATGGTGGAATATAATGAAGACAATCAGATGGTTGAGAAAACAGGGCAGGAATGTCGGAGTTTTCTGGCGACGCTTGCCAAATACTCCGACATCATTCCCGTCAGCCCACTGTCGTGGAGACATTTTCCACATGAGGTCAAAGATAGATCTTGGGAAGAGATATGGGTAAAAAAATCTGTTGTATTTAATGCCATGAATTATTTTTGTATTTATATTAATTAATATTTTTATTTCAGCTTTGATTTAATTTTCCTGATGGTGAGGGTGCACGACTGGAACGTCTTAAGGATTTAGGCGAGCTTTGGAGAGCCTACAAGCATGATCTGTATATTGGCTGGTGTGCTAGAGTTGGCACTGAGTTAGAGGCGGTACCAGTCGTGGATGATTGTCCTATAGAGCAGTATCGTCAAATGATTAGTCATTGGACGAGTACCCAGTTTAAGGTATGAATTACATTTGAGGTATTTAAATAATAACTTTCAATTTTTGCATTAATATTATCCTATGCATTATCAAATTTTATTTAGGAATCATCTGTAAAAAATAAAAAAAACATTGATGCAAAAAAATACTTCCATACACTAGGACGCACGACGATGCCGGATCATGAGAGGCAGCAGGTATGAAAATTGTTTATAAGTTTTATTTACAACTTACATTTTCTTTTGTTTCCTCAATTATTTAATCATTTTCTAAAGTTTTTATATAACTTTTGTTTCAAATGTCATTGTAGAGGCAGGTACAAAATATTGAAGGACATGTGCCTCGAGCAAAACTGTTTTGCTCGAGTAGACGAAAAAAGGATGGAAGTGCTGTCAACGAAGCGACTCAGCAGCAGATTGTAAGTTTTAATATATTGATTTTATATTTTAATATCTATTTCATAACTTAATAATATATTTATATTTGTAACAGGATGATTTAGAGGCCCTCGATGCCTAAGAAGCAGACAATTTTGGGCCATCTGATCACTTACATCAGGTGTTGGGAGAGGATCATTCTGGCAGAGTATGCTGCCGACCTAGGATAGCCCCAACGAGGTATTGGCCTGCCTCAGGTACGAATTGTAGTGCCATCGAGCTGCAGCAATTTAGGGAACAGGCAGAACAGGCTGAGAAAAGGGCCACATATACGGCAGAACAGTCTGCTAGGGCAAATAGTGCATTTATGAAATTTATTGAAGTTCTACGTCCAACAATTCTAGCAGAGGCCAGCCCAGCGATTGATGAATACATGTCGTCGATACATTCTATATATGGTGCACCAGGTGGCAGTTCCAGTGGTGGTCAGGCCGATGTCCAGCTTGAAGATGATGATGGAGAGGACTCTGATGCGGAAGAGGAGGGAGATGAGGAGGGAGAGGAGGAGGGCGAAGGCGAGGAGGAAGGCGAGGAGGAAGGCGCTGTGGAGGGTGAGGACGATGACGAGGACGATGACGAGGGTGATGATGATGATGATGATGGTGATGGTGATGCTGATGTGGGACATATTAATCCATTACATTTTTGACTTATATTACTGATATTTGATGTTTAATCTATTCTAGTTGTTGGTTTTATCTAGACTCATAGTATAGTATTGGAGTTGAGTTATTTTTATATATTGTCTGTTTTTATGGATGTTGTTGTCTTTTAGTGGTTGTGTGTTTGCGAACTCCCTGGACAACCCCCCTCATTCTTGGACCCTGGATAACCCCCCCTCCCCCTTGGACCCCGAACACCCCCCAAACACCCCCCGGATAGCCCCCACGGACAGCCCCCACGGACAGCCCCCCGTACAACCCCCAACCCTCCACCCTAGACCCCGGATAGCCCCCCGGACAGCCCCCCGGACATCCCCCCGGACAACCCCCCCACCCTCCCCCTTGGACCCCGGACAACCCCCCAAACACCCCCCGGACAGCCCCCTGAACAACCCCGGACAACCCCCTGAACAACCCTTGAACAACCCCTGAAAAACCCCTGAACAATGCCCTGAACAACCCCCGGACAACCCCCTAAACAACCCCAGACAACCCCCTGAACAACCCCCAAACACCCCCCGGACAGACCCCGCACAGCCCCCCCACCCTCCTCCTTGGTCCCCGGACAGCCCCCCGAACACCCACCGGACAGCCCCCCCGGACAGCCCCCGCGGACAGTGCCCTGGACAGCCCCCCGTACAGCCCCCAACCCTCCACCCTGGACCCCGGATAGCCCCCCAGACAGCCCCCAGGACAACCCCCCCACCCTCCCCCTTGGACCCCGGACAACCCCCCAAACACCCCCCGGATAGCCCCCTGAACAACCCCGGACAACCCCCTGAACAACCCCTGAACAACCCATGAAAAACCCCTGAAAAACCCCTGAACAACCCCCTGAACAACCCCCGGACATCCCCCTGAACAACCCTGGACAACCCCCTGAACAACCCCCAAACACCCCCCGGACAGACCCCGCACAGCCCCCCCACCCTCCTCCTTGGTCCCCGGGCAGCCCCCCAGACACCCACCAGACAGCCCTCCCGGACAGCCCCCGGACAGCCCCTCCACCTTCCTTAATTTCATTAGCTCTGAAATGTTTCATAGCACGATCAACTAAAATCTAATCCATACTAAATAGGATATAAAAATATTCTATAATAATTTCCATAAGATTTTAAGTGAAAACAAAAATTGAAATTCAAAAAACTGACCAAACACATTCGAAATGTGTTTATGCTTTAGGAAAATGATCCATGGGTCATATGTGATGTGTATGAATCAACCCCGCCTCAATCTGAGGCGCGGTGTGGTCAGAAAAACTCAAAGTGTATGTCTTTTGTTTCAAAAGGACATCATTTTAAGTGAAAAACATCAACTGGAATACGGAAAACAAGACAAATTCATTCAGATTGTGTTGATACTTTAAGACAACGATCCATGGGTCATTTGAGACGCGTACGAGTCAACCCCGCCTAAATCCGAGATGCGGTGTGGTCGGGACCACTCTAAGTGACTTTCTTTTGTTTAAAATGGACAGTATTTTAAGTACATACGGAAAACCGACCAAACACATTCGGTTTCTGTTGAAACTTTAGGAGAACGATCCATGGGTCATATGTGACGTGTACGAGTCAACGCCACCTCAATCTGAGGTGCGGTGTGGCCGACACCACTCAAAGTGTCTCTATTTTGTTTAAAATGGACTTCATTTTTAGTGAAAACAAAAATTGACATACGGAAAACTGACCAAACACATTCGGTTTCTGTTGAAACTTTAGGAGAACGATCCATGGGTCATATGTGACGTGTACGAGTCAATGCCAACTCAATCCGAGGCACGGAATTACCTACACCACTCAAAGTGTCTGTATTCATTTTAAAATAGACAGTATTTTGGCCGTTTATGACACCAGAACTGCGTTGTCGGTCACCGCGGGCACATGGCACGTCCGATTGACGTGCCGTCTCTGCGTACATGTCACGAATAATAATTATAATGTTGCACGGTGGTTTCAGGTCAATCCGAGGTCGTCTGCTATGAATTTTACCGTTGGACGCCCGTTTTGGCCGTTTATGACACCAGAACTGCGTTGTCGGTCACCGCGGGAACACGGCACGTCCGATTGATGTGATGTCTACTCGAACACTTCATAAATCTCTCACCCATATTTGTCGTCTGATTTCATGCTATTCCGAAATCGTTCGGCCCGTTTGGACCACCCTCACACGCGTTTATGAAGCGCGCGCATCACTTAAAACACGAATATTGAGCCGTACCGCGCAAACCACACATCCGATTGACATGAAGTCTGCGTGTACACGTCACGAATAATAATTATAATGTTTCACGGTGGTTTCAGCTCAATACGAGGTCGTCCGCTATGAACTTGACCATTTGACGCCCGTTTTGGCCGTTTATGACACCAGAACTGCGTTGTCGGTCACAACGGGCACATGGCACGTCCAATTGACGTGACGTCTACTCGACCACTTCAGAAATCACTCACCTGTATTTTTAATCTGATTTCAGGCCATTCCGACTTCGTTCGGCCCATTTGGACCCCCCTCACGCGCGTTTACGAAGCGCGCACATCACTTAAAACACGAATATTGAGTCGTACCACGCAAACCACACGTCCGATTGATGTGTCGTCTGCCCGTACACGTCACGAATAATAATTATAATGTTGAACGGTGGTTTCAGGTCAATCCGAGGTCGTCCTCTAGGAATTTGACCGTTGGATGCCCGTTTTGGCCGTTTATGACACCAGAGCTGCGTTGTCGGTCACCGCAGGCACACGGCACGTCCGATTGACGTGCCGTCTGCTCGACCACTTCATAAATCACTCTCCCGTAATTGTCGTCTGATTTCAGGCCACTATGACTTCTTTTGGCACATTTGGACCCCCCTCACGCGCATTTACGAAGCACACACATCACTTAAAACACGAATATTGAGCCGTACCGCGCAAACCGTACGTCCGATTGACGTGCCGTCTGTGCGTACACATCACGAATAATAATTATAATGTTTCACAGTGGTTTCAGCTCAATCTAGAGATGTGGTGTGGCCGACACCACTCAAAGTGTCCGCCTTTTGTTTCAAAAGGACGTCATTTTAAGTGAAAAGCATCAACTGACATACGGAAAACCGACCAAACGCATTCCGAATCTATTGATAATTTATCCCAACAATCCATGGGTCATAGTGACGTGTACGAGCCAACCCGGGATGAATCTGAGTCACGGTGTGGCCAGGATAAGTCTAAGTGACTCTCTTTTGTTTAAATTGGACACCATTTTAAGTACAAACGGAAAAATGACCAAACGGATTCGGTTTCCATTGAAACTTTAGGAGAACGATCCATGGGTCATATGTGACGTGTAAGAATCATCACCGCCTCAATCTGACATGCGGTGCGGCTGACACTACTCAAAGTGTATGTCTTTTGTTTCAAAAGGACGTCATTTTAAGTGAAAGGCATCAACTGACATACGGAAGAACGACCAAACGCATCGGATTCTATCGATACTTTAGCACAACGATCCATGAGTCATATGTGACGTGTACAAGTCAACCCCGTCTTAATCCGAGACACAGTGTGGCCGACACCGCTCTAACTCTGTCTCTTTTGTTTAAAATGGTCATGATTATTAATGAAAAGAACAACTGGCTTACGCAAAACCGACCAAACACATTCGTAATATTTTAATAATTTATCACAACGATCCATGGGTCATATGTGACATGTACGAGCCAACCCATGATGAATCTGGGTCGCGGTGTGGTCAGGATTAGTCTAAGTGTCAGTCTTTTGTTTAAAATGGACAACATTTTAAGTACATACGAAAAACCGACCAAACGCATTTGGTTTCCATTTAAACTTTAGTAGAACGATCCATTGGTCATATGTGACGTGTACGAATCAACCCCGCCTCAATTGGAGACGCGGTGTGGTCGGCACCACTCATAGTGTCCGTCTTTTGTTTCAAAAGGACGTCATTTTAAGTGAAAAACATCAACTGGCATACGGAAAACCGACCAAACACATTTGGATTGTGTCGATACTTTAGCACAACGATCCATGGGTAACATTTGACATGTTAGAGTCAACCTCTCTTCAATCCGAGGTTCGGTGTGGCCGGTATCACTTCACGTGTATGTATTTTGTTTAAAATGGACATCATTTGAGGTAAAAATATATGGTATAGAAAAAACCGATCAAATTATGAATTGAATTTCGGATTCCACATATAATTGTCATCTAAATTTTAAATTGAATTCTATATGAATTATGTATGTTTATAATTACGTTATGAATTATAATTTAATTGTCATCTAAGTGTGGTCGGGACCACTCTAAGTGACTTTCTGTTGTTTAAAATGGACAACATTTTAAGTACATATGGAAAACTGACCAAACGCATTCGGTTTCCATTGAAACTTTAGGAGAACGATCCATGGGTTATATGTGATGTGTATGAGTCAACGCCACCTCAATCCGAGGCGTGGTGTGGCCGGCACAACTCAAAGTGTATGTCTTTTGTTTCAAAAGGACATCATTTTAAGTAAAAAACATCAACTGACATACGGAAAACCGGACAAACGCATTCAGATTGTGTTGATACTTTAGGAAAATGATCCATGGGTCATTCGAGACGTGTAAGAGTCAACCCCGTCTAAATCAGAGATGCGGTGTGGCCGGTACCACTCTGACTGTGTCTCTTTTGTTTAAAATGGACAAGATTATAAGTGAAATAAACAACTGTCATATGAAAAACTGACCAAACGCATTCGGAATCTGTTGAAAATTTAGGACAACGATTCATGGGTCATATGTTACATGTACGAGTCAACCACGCCTCAATCCGAGTCGCGGTTTGGCCGAGACCACTCTAAGTGTATCCCTTTTCTTTAAAATGGACTACATTTTAAATTCATACGGAAAACCAACCAAACGCATTCTGATTGTGTTTATATTTTAGAACAACAATCCATGGGTCATTTGTGATGTGTAAAAGTTAACCCCGCCTCAATACGAGGTGTAGTGTGGCCAACACCATTCCAAGTGTCTCTCTTTTATTTAAAAAACACTTCATTTTAAGTGAAAACAACAACTGACATAAGGAAAACCGACCAAACGATTTCGGAATATGTTGATACTTTAGGAAAATGATCAATGAGTCATTTGTGACGTGTACGAGTTAACCTCGCCTCAATCTGAGGCACGGTGTGACCGGTATCATTCCAGATGTATGTATTTTGTTTAAAACGGATATCATTTCTATTAAAAATATATGGTATATGAAAAACCAATCAAATTATGAATTGAATTCCGGATTCCACATATGATTGTCATATAAATTTTAAAATGAATTATAAATGAATTATGTATGTTTATAATTATGTTATGAATTCTACTTTAATTATGGATGTGTATATTTTCAGGATGCATTATATGTGTTGGTTGGTTGGTTTGCATTATTTGTATGTGTTGGTTTGTTCTCTATATGTATGCATTATATGTGTTACAGGTACAATAATTGGATTGAAAAATGAATTGAATACGAGGGAATAATTGGATTGAAAATTGAATTGAAACCGAGGGTGAATGCCCAAAAACCATACCTGCTGTGCAAATTGCAGGCTGCTGTGCAATTTGCACAGCAAAGCCTATGCCAACGGTTTGAAAACCGTTGGCATAGGCTCTATGTAGCTGTTTTTACCAACGGTTCAAGGAACCGTTGGTAAAAACACCCTATCCCAACGGTTTGAAACCGTTGGGATATCCTGTTGAATGGTTGATTTTACCAACGGTTCATAGAACCGTTGGTAAAAACCGTTCCCAAAGGTTTGTAAACCATTGGGAAAGAAAATTCTCTCTTGATTTCCCAACGGGCCAAACCGTTGGCATAGGCTTGTGTACTTATCCCACAGGGCTGAAGCACACGACGTGTGGAAATGTACATGGCGTGTACCCAAATAATTTGGGTTTTTACCCCATTTCCTTATTTTAAAAAAAACACATATGTAAAAGGGAAAAGAAGAAACTCGTACCTCAAGAATAAGAACCAGGTTCTTACAAACTTCCCCCATTAATGAAATTATTCCCAGAATTTCCCTTCTAAGGGTGGTGAAGATAAACCTGAGAACAACTCTAACCACTGGGCACGTACGTCGGTCTCCCGCTCCCAGGTTTCATCCTACACTCAACCATGCTTCCATAGCACCCGTACGAGAGGAACTGACCAGCCTCGGAGATCCTTTGTGCTCCTATCAATAATACGAACCGGATGCTCCTCAAAGGATGCATCAACCTAAAGTTCAACCTCCTCAGGCTGAAAAACATGAGACGATTATGAGTGATAATGGCTCAGCTTAGATATATGGAAGACGTCATGCATGGCATGATACCTATGTGGTAACTGCAATAGATAGGCAACCAGCCCGACACTCTCCAGAATCTCAAACGGCCCCACAAACCTCTGTGAAAGTTTACCTAGTCTCCTGATCCTCCTGTGTCTCAACCTCAGTGAAACACGAAAGAAAACATGATCCCCAACCACGAACATCAATGGTCGTCTACGGTGAGCAACATAATATTTCTGACAAGACTCTGTATTAGCCATCCACTTCTGAATCAATTGGACCTACTCTAATGTCTCTTTTATGAGACGTGGTCCCAGTAAAGCTGTCTCACCTGCCTCCAACCACCACAATGGTAATCATCATGTCCTACCATATAAATACTCATAAGGTGCCATCTCAATAGTTTCCTAAAAAATATTATTGAAGTCATACTCGACCAGGGGTATGTGATTCTCCCAAGAGCCCCCAATGTCCAGGATGTATGCACGAAGTATGTCCTCCAGCACATATATCGTATGATCTGACTGGCCATTGGTCTGAGGGTGGTAAGCTGTGCTCAGAAGAACCTGTGTACCCAATTCCCTCTAAAATATCTTCCAAAAACGGGATGTAAAATGGGTGTCCCTATTAGAAAATATAGAATGAGGGACCCCATGAAGACGTACTACCCCTCAGATATAAATCATTCCGAGCTCGTCAACACCGAAGGTCTCATTTATAAAAAATGTGTTCTACCTTTGTAAGTCTATCCAAAACAACCCACATGGAATCATTTCCTCGATATTACCTCGTCAACCCAGTCAGGAAGTCCATCGTGACATCATCCCATTGCCACTCTAGAATTGGTAACTTCTGTAATAGTTCGATTGGCCTCTGATGCTCCGCCTTCACCTGGTAACAGGTGGAACATCTCGCAACAAAACCAGCTACCTCTCCTTTCATACCCGGACACCAATACTGACGTCTCAAGTCATAGTACATTTTGGTAACTCCAGGATGCACTGCCCAAGTTGAAGCATGAAATTCCCACATCAACACCTCACGTATATCCCCTGGAACCAACACCTGTATATGGATATGAAATACCTCATCATCACCTATCTTCCAACCAAGAGAAGGGTCCTCACTTTCCATTGACTCTCGTAGAACTAGGCCTTATGAATCTGATAGTTGTCTCATCCTCACTATATTCACGAGGGTAGAAGTCACAACTAATGATGAGAGATAGGTTTTCCCCTAACTATCATGCACCTCCAAATGAATCTCAGAGAAAAAATCCATGAGCATCTACTCACCACTAGACCCCTTCACTGCTACTATCTGAGTCCTCCTACTCAGTGAATCATCTACTATATTACCTTTACCAGGTGTATAGGAAAACTCAAAGTCAAAGGACTGAAGGTATTCAACCCACATTCGCTATCTCAAATACAAGTCACGCTAGGAAAAGATATATCTCAGAATTTTGGGGTCTATAAACACCAAAAAATGTTCTCCCAAGAGATAATGTCTCCAGCAACGTAATTCATGAACAACTGCAGCCAACTCGAGATCATGTATCTGGTAATTCCTCTCATGTGGCCTCAACTGCTGAGACTCATACGCAACTACTCGATCACCTTGCATCAACACCGCTCCCATCCAAATACCTGATGCATCACAATAAACTGTATAGCTCTTCCCTTGCTCTAGAAGTATCAATACTGGTGCTGATATCAACCTTACCTTTAGTTCCTGAAAGGCTGTCTCACAAGCTTCTGACGAGATGAACTTCACACCCTTCTTAGTTAAACCCGTCAACAGTGTTGTTAAGTGGGAGAATTCCTGTATAAATCTCTTTTAGTAACTAGCCAGCCCTAAGAAACTCTATATTTCAAAAATGTTCTTAGGCTTCCCCCAATAATCTACTGCTCTGACTTTCTCTAGGTCTACTGAAACTCTAGTCTCTAAGATAATATAACCCATGATGTGAATCTGGTCCATCCAAAATTGGCACTTTGAGAGCTTTTCATATATCTGATGCTCTATCAGTTTACTACGTACGATTTCAAGAAGAGTAGCATAGTCATGTCGAGTGTGAGATTACACCAAGATATATTCCATGAAGACTACCACAAAAGAATCTAGATACGGATGGAACACACGATTCATCAGAGCCATGAAAACTGATGTCATGTTTGTGAGTCCAAACGACATGATCAAGTACTCGTATAGACCATATCTACTCCAAAAATCTGTAAGTAGTATGTTTGGTGGTCAAACACGCAACTGATGATATCCATATCTCAAGTCAATATTCGAGAACACTCATACTCCTTGAAGTTGATAAAAAATATCATCAATCCCCAGTAATGGATATCAGTTCTTAACCATCAACTGGTTCAGCTTCTGATAATTCACGTAGAGTCTAAGGGTAACGTGTGCCTTCTTCGCAAATAGGATAGGAAAACCCCAAGGAGAAGTACTGGGTTGGAAGAAACCCTTTGGCTGCACCTACTCTATTTTCATCTTGAAATCCTACAATTATGGCATTGCCATCCTATAAGGAGGAATGGACACTAGTGTCGCTCCTGGCTCAAGCTCAATAGAGAAGTCCACCTCTCGCTCTGGAGGTATACCAGAAAAGTTGTCCAGGAAGACATCCTGGAAACGATCAACTATTAGAGAGAAATCCTTCGGGCAAGTTCCCTAGTCATGCAGATATAGAATCGCAATATGGGATGTCACTCCACCTCACCCACGAAGCTCTGGTCCAGCTCGGCTCGCCTGGACATCCCATTAAACCTTGTATAAAAACTCTCTGCCCTCTGGTAAAAGGCTCGAAAGGGTACGAACTAGTCCATCCCAAGAATGAAATCATAGGTTTTCATCTCTAATACATAGAGGTCGCACAGAAAGTGACACCAACAAACTCTAGGGGGAACTCTTGGCACTGACTCACACTTGATGTTCTCATTCCCAAAGGAGTGTCTAGAGTCATGATATAAGAAGAAGAAGAAACAAAGAGCCCAAGGCTCTCCACAATAGGCACAAATATAAATATATGTCAGGTACCCATATCGAAAATTTATGAAGATAAAATAGAAGAAACCTCAATTGTACCTGTGACAGTGGAAGGTCTAGGATCCTGCATCTATTGGGACTGTTGCACTACATATGCCTACCCTGTGCTGTGGCCCAATGACCCAACCAAGCTACCCAGAGCTGACCCGCCCTGCTATCTCTGAGATTCTGGTGTCTGGCTACCACGACCATGACCACCACCTCTGCTTGAACTTCCTGACATATTCTACTTCCCTGGCTGATAAGAAGATTCTGGCTCTGCTCCCGCATACGGAGTCTGTACATAACCCCTCTCAATTGTCCCTAGTGGAAACACCCTGCAAAAACGCTGAAGATGACCCATACTGCCACAAGCTCGACAATCCACTAGGTCACGTGGACACTAAGGTCTCTTGTGCCCCTCCTTAACAAACTGGTAGAATATTACCTGGCCACCTGAAGAATGTTTCTGGCTAGTATTTCCACCGTGATAGAAATCCATCTGCCTCTTCCTACTACCAGTAGAAAAAGTACTAGAAACTAGTGCTGAACTACCCTGGCCGCACCACTAGCTTCCCGCTGGTTCCGCTCAATAATCAATGCCTAGTTCACAATAGCATGCACTATAGGATACTTGAAAACATTCACCAGTGCTCATATGTCATATCGAAGACCATCCTCAAAGCATCTAGCGCTCAACGTCTAGTCATCAACCAGAACAGGTTCAAAACACTATAACTCAGGGAAGTGGGAAAATAGTCCATCACTGACATAGCGCCCTGCTGCAGATTCTAGCACTCTTGAGCTCGATCTTCCCTTAGTGTATCTGAAAAGAAAAAGTCATAGAATACTGCCTCAAAATCATTCCACTCCATGTCTTCGTTATGCTCGGTCTGGGTGGTAACATCCCACCATCTCTTGGCAGAATCACGCAGCATGTAAGTAGCGAGATTGAACCTCCTCCGTGGAGGTATCTCCAGATGCTCAAAAATCATCTTCATAGAACCCAGCCAAGACTCCATAGCTTGTGGTCCGCCATCCCCTAAGAACCTAGGCGGATGCTGCTGTTGGAATATATGTTTCAGTTCTGCCATAGATGTGGCAACCGACAGTGCTCCCTGAAAGGTCAGCATGAACCGCATAAGGCCTTCACGGAACTGCGCATCTGCACCTGCGTCCGGTATACTGGTTGGTGCCGTATCTGGCTTTGCTATAGGATCCATCGGTAGCCCATATCCTACCATCTGTAGAGTATAATCCTTTTCACTCTCTTGGTGAACAACTCGAAGTCTTCTCGGTGATATGACTCTACAAGGTCAAAAACATGCCTTAGGTCATGATCATCTAGGACTATGAATGGAAAGCATAATAAGGGAACAGGAGAAAGAAAACATTCATGTTTTACAAAAGAAGTCTACACGGCGTGTATAATAACTACACGACATGTGCCCTTAAGTATTTCACATGGGTGTGTACTTCTACCAGAACTAGTTGTGTAACACCCAAAACACACGGCGTGTTGTACAGACACATGACGTGTACTTGAATTTTCTTCCCCCACTTGAGTCCTCCTAAATGGATTAGCCACACAAGTCTCTTTTTATCGAGACTACACGTCAGGTATAAGTTCTACACGGTGTGTACTTGATGAGCTTCACCGACCCGTGTTATTCGTGACACGGATGGGTATATAGCTCACACTACACGACGTGTTACACCCATACACGACATGTACACTACCCTGTTTCCCCAGCCACATTTCCATGTCCACACGGTCTCTCACCGGTCAAGACCACACTATGTGTCCCACAAGTACACGGTGTGTTCTAGGAAGGATAACACTGACTCGTGTTCTTTGTTACACATCCAGATTCCCAGATTACACTACACGGTATGTTTGGAAGTTACACAACACATTTAAGAAATGATTTCTCCATCTGTTTTGTTAGTCACATGAGCGGACATCGGTTCAACATGATAAGACATGTACAAACGGTACAGGACGTGTTCCCTCTAGAGTTTTCCCCTCCCGTGTTTCTACCTACACGGCCTTTGAAACTATTATAAACTTCATGGAATGTACATAGGGTACACGACATGTACTTAAATTGTTTCATTTCATCCCGAATAGAAGAGTACATGGAGTGTGTTCCTAGAACCACATGTCGTGTTATCTTGGTTTTCAGACAGTACACCACAGAAACTACCTCAAAGCCCCTTTTTCATTAATTTCACGTGTCAGTATGCCAAATTCTGATCCGTGGAGGCCCATACTCCCCACGAATCAAAGTTTAACACCCAAAATTTCACATTATAGTACAAAACACAACCAAAGGATGGATCATGATCTCCTAAATTCTAGCCCAAGTGAGGCCATACTTCTCAGGAACCATGGTTTAGCATACATAAACCCAATCGTAACATGTACCATTACCGTATCAATAGTAGGTGTATCTAACAAGGTACTTACCACAACAACATCCATTTTCTAGCACATTATCTATCACAACAACATACAATTTATAATGCACCTACATGGCTTGGAAACTATGCATGGCATCTGATTCAAGCATGTGCCGAAATGATACATGAGATGGAATACCCTCATCTCATCGGGTTGCAAATAAATAGAACCCTCTATAAAAATATAAACATCACAACACAAGTGCATCACACAATAGTGAAAATCAGATCAATTGTAAAGTGAAATATTAGTAAAATTACAACACGAGGTAAATTGATTATTCTTGGTACATGCCTTAGCTACTCCTAGGAAAAACATATTACCAAGTACCTATTCCATATTATCACTATCTATAGGCTCCAAACATTAAGTCAAGGAGAAAAGAAACCCCCTTTGATACCACATTGTTACATCCCAGTTCCGGAATCCACACAACGGGTTCCCCAGACCTGGTTGGTCACATGACATGAAGCGCATTTCCCCAAACGCCAGAGGCTGCTGACTAGTAGCAAGGGCCTAGGTCTGATAGTGGGGAAACTATGCCCTCATTTGTCAATGTGTAGTGCAACAGAAAAATATAAACATATCCAAAAGTGGAGGTAGTAAAAATATATAGCTTAAAGGAAAATGGTACTGAAGAAAAAGATAACCAACAATCATATATATATATATATGATGATGAAATACGTCCTATTTCTAAGAAAGAAGTCAAAACATGAGACACTACAATCAAATACAATATAGTAAAATGTACCCAGTACAAAAAAACAAACTAATATAGTGCAATAGGAACTCAGCAGCATCGCAAGGCTAAGCTCGGTCCCATGATCTCCTACTACTCTACAACAATCATGTACATGTATAGGGTACCTTGCCCTTAACAACACCTACAACAATATAATTTGTATGGGCTGAAGACATGACCCAAAATGAGTGTGAGAAATAAATACCAATATCGAACCACCAAAGGCCTATGCCCAACAACCATTTAAAAATGTGCAACAACAGTGTCCAATAATGAAACACAGTAAACTAGGAAGTACTCCAAAGTAAACATTTCTACCAGTTATATTTCCATTTCAATAAATATATAACAACTCCAAGACCGTGCTTTGGCTTGGCAGATACAACACAAGAAATTACCACCGTGATTATTCAAAGAAAACATTGTCCTCCGACATACAAATACTTACCCTCAGGTAATCGGAATTGAAACCCTCAGGTGATTGAACTTAGGTATAATGAATATTTCCCTCAGGAATACGAGATGTTGCCATCAGGAACAGAAGATATTGTCCTCAGACATCAGAAACATTTCCCTCAGGCTAAACAAAACACTACCCTTAGGCTAAGGAAACACTGCCCTTAGGCTAAGAAAGTAACCGGGCCAATCCCAACACATAAACAAGCAGTTCATATACATTTTATCTCAATAAAACTCAAAACATGCTATCATCATGGAATACCCATGGGTATCCTAGCCAAACGGCTAAACAAGGGGAACACACCCACAGGGTGGACCTAGATCAAAGCAACGATCCCGATCATCATTTTATATTTATCGTTAAATTATTTATGCAATTCTAGATATCTTAACAGCTAAGGCCTCAGCCATACAACACCTTAAATTTGGGTGCATAGCACAATGATACACAAAATGAACTCAATAGTTAGAAATAATCACTAGACCACCTACCTAGATCTCCTATGATCAATATACGTGAATGACGTCTCCCGAATCAACCAAGAACGATGTAGATCGGGGAAGAAAAATAACCCATTAAAACCCAAATAACATTCTATCAGGAAAGAATTGAAAGGAAACACTCAAGGGGAGGGAACGTCTTACCCGCATGGTCCAAACGATATTGACGACAGAAGAATTAGAGTCTCAGTGTGCGATCAGGAGCTCCTCCAAGTATCAACCTGCTCTCCCGCCGCTCCGGGTGTGTTCTATGCCTCCTCTACCGAATGTGGAGGCTAATGAATGTTTTAAGGGAAAAAACATAACTACACATTGTGTATTCTCAAGTACACAGTGTGTACTTTCCATTTTTTAACTATTCCTTCGGCGGCCACTTTCCACCACCTCATTGTTCATCTGTCGACATGATTACACGGGGCGTATTTCTGAATACACAACCTGTACTATCGCTCTGCTGAAGGCTACTCCCACCTCTTTAATGTTCACCTGCTGACTGATTACATGCCGTGTGGTCAGTTTTTACACCCTTCATCTCCGATAGGCCTACACGCCCTATGTACTTATCCCACACGGCCGAAGCTCATGATGTATAGAAATGTACACGACGTATAGCCACAAAATTTGGGTTTTTACCCCATTTTTTTATTTTCTCAAAAAAAAACTTAAAGAAAATGGAAAATAAGAAACCCGTATCTCTAGAATAAGAACCAGTTTCTTAAATCTACTTTCCTTGAGTTCATACGTTACTCTATTTTTTGTTTTTTACCTATCAGTCAAGAAAAGTATAGTAAAATTTAGTCATAGGAAGTTGGTTTGCACCAGGAAAGTGAATTAGATTGATTCCAAAATTAGGTTTCTCTATTTCATATATAGGGATACTAGGTGTTTCCATTATGAATTTTATTCTTATAATTATAGTTATTTATTTAATACTATTTTTAATAGTTGGTCTTTTTAAATATTTTTAATAAGTATGGTTTAATTCAGTACCAGAAAGGGTAAACATAAATTATTTAATTTGGCATATATAATTTTGTTTTCCTTCAAATTTCATATACATTATAATCATTATATTATAAGAAAGTTTAATTGTTTTATTTATATATTGGGAAAATTAATTATTTTTTAAAACATGGTATTAATTCTGTTTCTATTAAATACCCAATCATCTATTTCCTTTTAACTACAAATTATATTTCATTAGGAGTAAACAACTTAATTATTTCAAATCCAATGCTTACATGTGAAACACCATATTATTTTATTTTAAATAAAAAGAAACCATAATTTTATATGTGTATTTTAAACAAGTAATGAATATATTAACTTTTAATTGTTATATATAGAGAATTTAGTGGAATTTGTGTAAATTTTTTATCTCACACCCTATATACACACTATTTGTGCTAATATAGACCACATTTTTAGGATGCATGATAAGGTTAGGTAAATATTAATTGAGTGATTGATTGTTAGCTTATGTTATATGTGCCTTGGAGGTGGTAGGTGATTCATGGACACCTATATATAGAGATGGGTGTTTTGGCATCTTTTTGGTTAATAAGTTTTTGTCTATCCCATGAATTATGCTGCCTATACCGCACATTTATTTTATAATCATTTCCCTTAAATAAATTTGATGTATCAATGGCTGGATTTATATATTTTTTGATTCTAAGTTATTGTATAATGTATATATTTATTATTGTGAATTTATTCATGTTATTATGGATGTTTTGGTTCAAGAATGATTTCCAAGAGAAATAATATATTTTTGTAATTCTATATAATATAAACTTGTTATATCTAGATTATTGGTTGTGTTCCTATTATTATTATCATTTATTTGTAACAAATTATATCTCATTGTGTCTATTTTAATTCACTAACACTAATTTAGAGTCCTTGGTGATTATGAACATTCCTCAGGTCCTGTAACGATCTAGCTCGAGTGATGTACCAGGTTGACTCAGTTTGGATCAATAAAAAATGGCATTAGATTATAAATTTTCATGATATCTAGGGAGTTAAGTTATATTATAGATCAGATCATCTAAAATCAATATATATGTTGTGAGTAAGAGTCTATCTATCAGTCCTCATATCATGCCCAACATTACCAGGGGTTGTCAATATTTTTTAATTTTAGCATTCAATTTGATATATCATATATTTTTGGTCAAATTAAATCTTTGAATAAAGCTAAAATGGCAAGTAATAAGTTTTAAAACATACTGAACATGGGCAAAGGCCGTTAATCCTTGATATTTTTGGGCTTATTATGTTATCGTCTACCTGTAGTTGATAATGATTCTTAATACGCTTTACAAATTATTTTTGTTTTATATTGATAGTGTCTATATAATTTTTAATTTTTTTGACATTGTAATTTAAAATTAAGTTGACTTCCATCAGGTATTTTTCTATTTAATTACATTGTAAATAATTTCTCATATTGCAATGTTTGGTGGTCACTTTTAAAAGGTTGAATTTTACAATAGAATGAAATTTAATAAAACATAATAGAAGTTTTCTAATTTTTTTACGTTTCATAGAATGAATAAAAAAATTCATTAATGTTTTTAGATTAATATAATGTGTATTAAGGTATTTTAGGGAAACATTTTAATGATTTAAATGAATATTTTTATTAAACATTTTAAATATAAAAGTAAATTTCTAATTATTTTTTAAATACATTTCAATGTTACTTAAAATAACTTCTGAAAAACTATTTCTAGATTTAATTGTTAAATAATATTACTAATATAAATTAGGATACTTTATGTTAAATATAGGTTTTCAATTGGTGGATTCCTTATGTTCCATATATGTGAATTTTTTATAAATAAATTTTGAGTATCTAATGGGCTGTTTGGTGTAAAGAATTCAACATTAAACATTCTTTAAATGACTTAAAATGTATTATGGATTTTGATTGAGGGGTTTAAAGGGATTATTTGATTATAGTAATACAATATATTTTAATTTAAGTGATTGTTTTATTTTAAAATAGAGGGATTTTCAAAATAATAAAAAACATTTTCACTAATCTGGGAAGTATTTTTGTACATGTATCAATTAAATTAAATATTTTTTCCTTATATTCATTATTCTTACTAAGGAAATTAAATTGGGTATTTTGTTGGTGGGTATGAAATTATTTGTTTGTGGTTATCATAGAATTTTTTTTATCTATTATTATGGTTATAAAATTGCACAAATCTTGCATAAATTTAATCATCACTAAATAATATACATATATAAAGATAAATGAATTATTTAATTGGGAACCAAATTAACAAGGTGTTAATTTCTTTTAATTAGAAATATTTTATTATAATTTTTAAATTTCTATTATTTCATGTGTTTCTGAAAAAATTATATTTAGTTTTTTTCTTTTACATGGATTATTTAAATAAATATAGGTATATGTGTGTAACACCCCAAGATTTTATAGTGTGTTATTTCTTCAAAATAATTCAATAACATGCACTACACGCAACACCGAGTTCAATTACACCATGAATTACCAAACAAGCCGTTCAAAAGAGGTTATGAATAGTATTAACTAAATTTTAAACTTTATATAATCCTTATAATTTTTGAATCCATATTATGAGTTTCTTAGAGATAATTTAAGAACAAATTCATTTTCAGTATTGCACTTTTGTCAACTTTTAATATTGAACCCTTTTTAAATACAATATTTTAAACTTTTTGACTAAATGGGGACATTAATAATTTAAAATGAAACATCCCAAGCTTCCACGGTACGCTTTCCTTTGAATAATACAGTAGCGTGTGTTGTACGCAACTTCGAGTTTTAACACACACCACAACCGATCAAACTAGCTGTTATGAATAGTAATACCTACTTTTTGAAATTATATATATTTTATATTTCAAAATGGACTTCATTTTTGGATTCGGAATATTGAATTTAGCCTAAGGTGAAATTTTGGTACTTTTCGGATAACTTTAATATTTTGATGAATAGTAAAAATTACTAAATTTTAATTAAAAACAACTTTTTAAATCAAAATAATTAATAGTGATAAATTATGAATTTGAGTGGTTTTGAAGTATATTTATAATATATTTTTACAATTTAATATAACGTTGCTCATTGGACATAATTTTACAATTAAACCGAACATAAACAAGTGTCAATCTTTTGATAGTTATTATCTCTTAAAAACACACTTTTTGTTTTGACAGCGGGAATTAATTTTAAATTAATTTCTGCCACTTCTGTGTTTTGAATTTATAAAAATGGATTCGATATTTGGAATCAGGATGTTCAAATTGTGTAAATAGGTAACTTTTATTTTTAGGCATTTTGAATAATTACTGCGGTAAATATTTTATGGTTAAGGGTAAATCCGGTAAATAAGGGTTAAAAAATAATATTATAATAACACTAAATTACCCTAAAAAGTGTCCTAACCTTATTGGTTGATAAATGGTCGACCATAGGCATCTTTGGGTTGATTTTGGGACCCCATGGTGCCACTTGTAGGTGACAGGGACATTTTATTTTAATTAAGTTAAAATAAATACAAAAATGACACAAGCGTATATCTTTTAGCAAAACAATTTTTACATAGGGTTATATATGTTGGATTTTAGATTATAAATATTTATTAGAAAGATAAAACGAGTTTCTACATAATTATAATTTATTTATATTTTTTAGACATTAAATAATATAATTTATTTATGACACAATGACGATGAATTAATTACGATAATGGTGAAAAATTAAAATAATTGATATTATAAATACCCAAATAAATATAATATGAAACTTTTAATGAATTAAACTAATTTTATAGGATAATATGATATATTAATATTGATAAAATCGATTTTTTTCGAAGTAATCAATCTGTTATGAGTTTCACAAAAATCAACTATTGAATAGTGTCAAAATTGACATAAAAGAGTTCTTAAAACAAATATTATATTATTAATTGATATTAAATTCCTAAAAATCTACGGTTCGGGAAAGAGACTTATATCATGATAGTTTCATCATTAATGGACCACTATGGGGTCTCTTGTATGTATATAGTAAGTTTATTAACCATATTATATAAAAATACAAAGAGACATTGTAAAAGTGAAACTAATTAACTTAGAGTTAATACTTAAAGATAAGGTTAATATAAGTACCCAAACCTATCTAAATTCTATTGGTTGAGTGGTTTTAGACCTATAACCACCTTAAAATTTATATATTCAACTTTTGAGCCATTATAAACCGAATATTAATTTATTATAAACTAATATTTCTAGCTTTTCCAAAGGTGCCCCTCACCCCTCTTATAAAAGGGAACTCCTCCTTCTCATTTCTTCACACCTTAAAAGCCTTTTGGTTCGGCCAAACTCTGCCCAAATACTCTCCAATCTTCCCTAAATACAACCTAGAGGCCTTATTTTGATCAGAAAGCCATACTAAGGATCCCTTTTGATCAAATCAAACGGAAGAAACCGAAGAAGAGGTAATGATTTCACCACCCTTTTTCCAAGTTCCTTTCTTCTTCCACTTCTTCTTCCTTTGTTATTACCATTATAAAATAATAACTCCAGTATCATATATATACTGTGATGTTATTATAAATATGGTACAACCATATTCAGTATTCTATCCACCCTTTGAATAACATGTCACCATACGTGCGTACGTACGGCTTACCGTCTCTACGTCGTGGTGTAATAGTTATTCAATATATTATTATTTGGATGGGTATAATAATTATGTGTAAGTCATGTAAATAATAAATATAACATGTTAGTGATTCTGTATATATGATATAACATCCATTTATATAATATTTTAATATCAAAAGAATGATATTGTCGCTCGTACGTACGTACGGACTACCGTCTCCACGAACGCGATGAGATTCATTCTCCATCATATCCATTCAAGTATAATTATCATTTGATGATTTAAAAATGAGGTTTAAGGACTTAATATCATTCTGGATATGAATAATATAAAACCTATCCATGACAAACATGGCTTATGTAACAAAACATATAAAAGATATCAAGTAAGTTAACACCCGAAACGACGATAATTCTAAGATATTATTAACAAATCAATGTTAAAAGATCATATATGATATCATATTAATATATACGATTCTTGTATAATTTAATAACAATTATTTCACCATTATACAGGAGTTTAACCTACCCAAACCAAGGAAATGTACAAGGTAAGGGGTTTTCATCTCACTCCTTATTTCCGTGAGATTCATACCATATTGCCACCATCACCTTTTGTGTGGTGTATGTACTGCCCATAATTATATTCATTGTATAATACACTATAATTTATGTGTATTTACATATTCATTGTATGATATCTCTTTCATGGGTTGTATGTTTCATAAGTTACCAAATTGGTAAGGGTTATTTCACAATCTCTTCATTATCCGAGGTTGTTTATATGTAATAATCTACTGGGATCTCTTTATCATCCACATCCATGTTTCTTAATAATGTATTTCAAAACATTTTTACTATTTAAGAGAATATGGGTTAAAGTCATTTATACCCATATGTGTTTCGAAAGGAATCTTTCCGTCATTTTCCAAACAAGGCACTTTTAACCTTTTCGACAAATTTAAGGTAAGAATGTTTTTTTAACTTATACGGCGGGTGCGGCTATTTACTGCCGTTATAAAATCGTCAAAGCTTCCCTTACAAGCTTATAAGAATATTTTCAAATTGAATGTATTATTTTATAATTATGTTACTTTTAAAATGATTTCAATAAAAAGAGATATTTCTCTAAAATAGTTTTGATTTCATCTATGTCAACATCCTTTGATTGCTTTTAAGCTTATGTGAAGTTGATTTATTACGATACAAAACATCCATATTTTATTGAAGGTTTTGGGATATTTTTGACTGTGGATAAGCTATTATTATGTCACTCATGGTTTTTTATAGTATTGAAATTTCATAGGTTATTTTTAATCCGAATGATTATGTTATATTTCAACCTTTCATTTAGATGAATGTGTTAGACAAGTATGTTCCTGGTTGGGGACCGGTAAAAGTAAGCCCCCCAGTTTGGTCTCCGGTTATTAGAGGAACTCCGGTTTGGTATCTGGTTATTAGAGGCACTCCAGTTTGGTGTCCGGTTATTAGAGGCACTCCGGGTTGGGTTCCGGTTACAGTTAGCCCCTAGGTCTTGGGACGAGGCCTTGACAAAGAAATTAAAGTTCCGCATTATGCATTCCGACATTATGAAAGTGGTTATTGATATTGCATGTGATTATTCGATTAGTAGAATATCCATGTGAATAAGTAAATGGAATTATTTCATTTTACTTTTTCCATACTATGTTGAAGTTCAAGTATAAAATCCTTTTGTTTTAGTAATGCATTGCCTTAAATGTTTATGCTTATTTTTGAATATTCTGCTATATTGTTATCCTTACTGAGCATTTGAGCTCACCCCTTTTCTATGTTTTATTTTTCCCAGGATGTGTAGAATTAAGTAATGAATGACCTGCATGGATATTATGAGGGTATAATAGTGTGGACTATAGAGACATTATGTTGTCATAGTAGTTTTTCACTTTATGATGTAATGTAAAACTTATGAATATATCTAGTGTTTCCAAGGCTACTAAACTAATCGGTCTTTCGAGATTTGATCTTTCTTGTGATCATGACAATGTTATGTAATAATGCACCAACTCTGGGTAAATTGGGTCGGGGCGTTATAGTTGGTATCAGAGGAAGTTTAGTACAAACCTTGGAAGCTAGATTTAGATAAACTCTGATTAGAGAACGTAGACCTAAGATAAACCTTGAGGATTAGTATAGAAGAACTTCCTAGAATTTTGGTATTGTAAAGATTTTGTGAGTTTTCCGAGCAATACATCCCTGTCTGGATATGAGCAGGTAGAGGCGGCTCTGGCATAGATGTACAAAGGGGTAAAACCCAAAAACACCGCTTTGACCTAGGCTCAAACAGGAACTGGTGCACGACAACGGGCCTTTCTGCACTCTTGGTTACGACCCTCCCGGGGGATATGCTTACGATAACTCTCATTTTCATTACAAATCATTATGAAGGGTTTATGAGAATATACTTCCTCAAAGGAGACATTTTTATGATTATGGATTATATCCATAAACAATTTAATTTATGTTATGTGTTTTACAAGTTTGGGATTTGGTATTGTTATTCATAAACTAATCTAATGTATGCCATTGTTTAGAAATGGCGCCCAGTAGAAGGAATGGGAACTCTAGCAATGCACATGATATAAAGAGAAATAAGGATCATATATTTTATGGTCTTATGCCAGAATTTACAAGAGAAATAGTCTCGCATGTATTATTATCATATGAAGAAATAATATCATGTGTTGATAAGATAAGTAAAGAGTTTACTGAGTCCTATGGATTTGAAGGGAAGCAAGAGAAGAAAAGGATGGAAGAGAGAAAGATGGATAAAGGGAAGAGGGAAAAGAAGAATTTTTCCATATGTGATAATTGTGGAAAGAAACACCCTGGAACTTGCCTGAAAGGAATGGGAGTTTGTTATAAGTTTGGAGGAAAAGGGCACAAAGTACGTGACCGCAAGGTTAAGAAAATGGTTTCAAATGTACAATGCTTCATTTTCAAGGAGTTTGGACACTACGCGAACCTATGTCCCAGTCATCAGACTATGCCACAAATGATGCTATTGGATAATAATCAAGTTATGATACTACCACAGATGAAGAGGAATGATTAGAGTTCTTATGTTGATTATGTCAATTAAGTGTTGTATCAACAATGTACTTGTTATAATAATTATGGAGTATATAAGGATTATACTGCAGTACTATTTCATTAAGGACTTGAGATTGTGTGGAACAAAGAAAAGTGACTCAATAGCAGGATATATTTTTGGAAAATATATGGTTGAGAGAATGATAAACCATAATATAGTTCTGATACCGAGGTAGTGATTTTGGAATAATACATGATTGTTTTGGATAAATTATATTGGATATTCTTGACTACCTTGGAACTGATTAATGATTTGTATATTCCATCATTGTTGGGGTTTAAAACATTTTTGTATTGATGATGTATATCCAGTATTCTATATGAAATAAGGGAGCATGAATGTAATCTATAAGGAATATGGTAATTCAGGATGTTTCAGTGTATTAAAAGAATACATGATGAAGGTATTCATATGCTATTACGGGGTAAAAAGGATCTACATTATGTTTACCTTCCTTATAAATGTTGGACTGTGAGTTTGGATAGAAGTATTTTGGATAGTTCTAGTTTGGATTATTTTGGATTGCCATAAAAGGACAACCCAGAGGTTGGGCGGCAACCCGTCGCGTCCGGCAAGGCTGCAAGACTTGAACCTGCAACCGAAGGGCGACAAGGGTGTATCACCAACCATTGGCCCACGAGATGTCCTGGACTAAATAAAGTAGTTTTTTTTAAAAGATTTGGTAGATGAATTATAAATTCATTTATTTTGGAACCCTGTACGAATAGTATAAATAGAAAAAAATTTACGTTCTATTATCTTTTAGAGTGGAAGATAAGTTTGTGGTAGAAATTTATTAATGGATAAAACTATAATTATAAAGTAACTATATCTCCTTATGATCTTAACCAATCTCATAAATAAATTCCTCAACATTAATAAAAGGAACATAGAACAAAAATGTTGTCCTAGATGGTACCTTAAATCATCACTAATTTATGGCTTTGGGATTGTTGGCCTTTTGATAGCCATGTTCTCTACCACTCTCCATCAGATAATTGATGGTTAGATTTCTCTTCCATATCTATGTTTTCATACATGGAACCCTAGTATGTGTTATTTTCGGTAATCTTCATACTTTCCACACTTTATTTTAAATAGAGGCCTCATTAATTCATTTTTTTATGTGGGATTTCAACTAAGATATTTTGAAACGTCAAAAATGTGTTATCCTAATACTCTATGTTTTGTTGAATAGATGGTATTTCAAATCATCATAGATTGATGAGTTTAAGGACCTCAATTTTATACTTGTTTGTGATTGATGACCTCAATCACTACCTATAAATATTTACGTTTTTCCTCCAATTATATGTCTCTAATTGCCACCAATGTTCTCCTAATCGAGATCATAATTTGGTGGTGACCCTTTCATTTCTCTTTTCCTCATATTAAGACTAAATTTTAGTAACCCGATTTCTGATGTGGGTTTTCCCACAAATATATTTTCTATTTTCAACCTTTTATTTTCGAAGAACAATTTCAAATTGCGAGGACGCAATTTATTGAAGGAGGGGAGAATGTAACACCCCAAGATTTCATAGTGTGTTATTTCTTCAAAATAATTCAATAACTTTCACTACACGCAACACCGAGTTCAATCGCACCATGACTTACCAAACAAGCCGTTCAAAAGAGGTTATGAATAGTATTAACTAAATTTTAAACTTTATATAATCCTTATAATTTTAGAATCCATATTATGAGTTTCTTAGACATAATTTAAGAACAAATTCATTTTCAGTATTGCACTTTTATCAACTTTTAATAGTGAACCCTTTTTAAATAAAATATTTTAAACTTTTTGACTAAATGGGGACATGAAGAATTTAAAATGAAACATCCCAAGCTTCCACGATACGCTTTCCTTTGAATAATACAGTAGCGTGTGTTGTACGCAACTTCGAGTTTTAACACACACCACAACCGATCAAACTAGCCGTTATGAATAGTAATACCTACTTTTTGAAATTATATATATTTTATATTTTAAAATGGACTTCATTTTTGGATTCGGAATATCGAATTTAGCCTAAGGTTAAATTTTGGTACTTTTCGGATAACTTTAATATTTTGATGAATAGTAAAAATTACTAAATTTTAATTAAAAACAACTTTTTTAATCAAAATAATTAATAGTGATAAATTCTGAATTTGAGTGGTATTAAAGTATATTGAGAATATAGTTTTACCATTTAATATAATGTTGGTCATTGGACATAATTTTACAATTAAACCGAACATAAACAAGTGTCAATCTTTTGATAGTTATTATCTCTTAAAAACACACTTTTTGTTTTGACAGCGGGAATTAATTTTAAATTAATTTCTTCCACTTCTGTATTTTGAATATAGAAAAATGGATTCTATATTTGGAATCAGGATGTTCAAATTGTTTAAATAGGTAACTTTTATTTTTAGGCATTTTGAATAATTACTGCGGTAAATATTTTATGGTTAAGGGTAAATCCGGTAAATAAGGGTTAAACAATAATATTATAATAATAATAAATTACCCTAAAACGTGTCCAAGACTTATTGGTTGATAACCTGTCGACCATAGGTATCTTTGAGTCGATTTTGGGACCCCATGGTTCCACTTTTAGGTGATAGGGACATTTTATTTTAATTAATTAAAATGAATACAAAAATGACACAAGCATATATCTTTTAGCAAAACAATTTTTACATAGGGTTATATATTTTGGATTTTAGATTATAATTATGAATTAGAAAGATAAAAAGATTTTATACATAATTCTATTTTATTTATAATTTTTAGACATTAAATAATTTAATTTATTTATGACACAATGATGATGAATTAATTACTATAATAGTGAAAATTTAACATAATTGATATTATAAATACTCAAATAAATATAATATGAAACTTTTAATGAATTAAAATAATTTTCTAGGATAATATGATATATTAATATTGATTTAATTGACTTTTTTCGAAGTAATCAATCTGTTATGAGTTTCACAAAAATCAACTATTGAATAGTGTCAAAATTGACATAAAAGAGTTCTTAAAACAAATATTATATTATTAATTGATATTAAATTCCCAAAAATCTATGTTTCGGCCAAGAGACTTATATCATGATAGGTTCATCAATACTGGACCACTTGGGGGTATCTTGTATGTATATTGTAAGTTCATTAACCATATTATATAAAAATACAAAGAGACATTGTAAAAGTGAAACTAATTAACTTTGAGTTAATACTTAAAGATAAGGTTAATATAAGTACCCAAACCTGTCTAAATTCTATTGGTTGAGTTGTTTTCGACCTATCCCCACCTTAAAATTTAAATAATCAACTTTGGAGCCATTATAAACAGAATATGAATTTATTATAAATTAATATTTCTAGTTTTTCCAAAGGTGCCCCTCACCCCTCTTATAAAAGGGCACTCCTCCTTCTCATTTCTTCATACCTTCAAAGCCTTTTGGTTCGGCCAAACTCTGCCCAAATACTCTCCCAACTTCCCTCACTACAACCTAGAGGCCTTAGTTTGATTAGAAATCCATCCTAATGAGCCCTTTTGATCAAATCAAAAGGAAGAATCCAAAAAAGAGGTAATGATTTCACCACCCTTTTTCCAAGTTCCTTTCTTCTTCCACTTATTCTTCCTTTGTTATTACCATTCTAAAATAATAACTCCAGTATAATATATATACTATGATTTTATTATAAATATGGTACAACCATATTCAGTATTCTATCCACCCTTTGAATAACATGTCACCATACGTGCGTACGTACGGCTTACCGTCTCCACGTCGTGGTGTAATTGTTATTCAATATATTAATATTTGGATGGGTATAATAATGATGTGTAACTCATGTAAATAATAAATATAACATGTTAATGATTCATTATATATGATATAACATCCATTTATATATTATTTTAATATCAAAAGAATGATATTGTCGCTCGTACGTACGTACGGACTACCGTCTCCACGAACGCGATGCGATTCATTCTCCATCATATCCATTCAAGTATAATTATCATTTGATGTTTTAAAAATGATGTTTAAGGACTTGATATCATTCTGGATATGAATAATATACAACCTATCCATGAAAAACATGGCTTATGTAACAAAACATATAAAAGAAAACGAGTAAGTTAACACCCGAAACGACGATAATTCTAAGATATTATTAACAAATCAATGTTAAAAGATCATATATGATATCATATTAATATATATGATTCTTGTATAATTTAATAACAATTATTTCACCATTATACAGGAGGTTAACCTACGCCAACCAAGGAAAAGTACAAGGTAAGGGGTTTTCATCTCACTCCTTATTTCCGTGAGATTCATGCCATATTGACACCATCACCTTTTGTGTGGTGTATGTACTGACCATAATTATATTCCTTGTGTAATACACTCTAATTTATGCGTATTTACATATTCAATGTATGTTACCTCTTTCATGGGTTGTATGTGTAAAGACCCATAAATTTCAAGGAATTTGTTTTTCTTAATTTTCTTTGGAATTTTACAAGAGTGCAGTCTCTGACGGCACCTGATTCTGAGGCCCGGTGTGCCCGGAATCATTTTCCGAAGTTTGGCTCAGGTACATTTAGTGAACGGACGAGCAGGTTTTTCTAACTTTTGAACCGGTGCCCGGAATCGAATTCTGAGGGCACCGATGAAATCGCAGCGCCGATATTCGCTTAGAAACGCCTCTTCCGGAGTTGCGTTTGCTCGGGTGTGGTTTTTAAATTTCGGGCTTAAAGTTAAGAAATAAAATAATTTTGCAACAACATTATTTTATTTCACTTAAGCCACTTTAAAGCCACTTGAAGCAACTTAAAGGCGGCTTGAACTGATTTAAACCGGATAGGATGCTATCTAGAAATATCATACCCCCTTGGTAGGATATTTGTGAGGTGGGGCCCACACGAGCCCCGCCATTTCTTTCCTCTAAGAAACGCACCCGTGAAAACCCGTCATTATGAAAGTCAACTAACGTGTTTCTTAAAATATTAACAGACCATTTAATTGGGTGGTTTATTTCATGAATTAAATGAGCTGTTTCTTTCGTTGAATTAATTCAACGAATTGATGGGTCGTTTCTTACCCGTTTTTGTGTGTTGGCATAATAATAAAATAAGACCAACCAAAATCCTTTGGAGGATTACTCGTTGGGACAGAATCCTTGTTTCTTCTTCCTCCTTCGCGAAGAACGCGAAGAACGCGAAGAACGCGAAGAACGCCGAACCCAAAAATCGACGACGTGACGCCGTGATCCGCAATGCCGACAACGTTCTTCTGCGACGTCTTTTCCTCCGCGACAGATCTTCGATCGGCTGCTTGAGGTAAGAGTCTCGGACCTTCCTTTTTATCTCCTTCGTGGTTCTTAACCCAACACGGATTTAATTAATTAAATTAAATCTGTTGTTTCATGGTGTGTTGAGTTCGCCGACTCAACGCCGGATTCCGCGATGACGCGACGCCTTCCCGCGACGACGCGAAGATCTCCACCTTCCGCGACGAGCTTTTTCGCGAAGAACGCTCGCGCACGACGACCTACATGTTAGGGGTTGTTGTGAGTTTATTTTCCTATTCCCGTGATCATTCTTTTTCTTTTTTTAAAAAAGTAAAGAACCGAAAGGTATGAACAATATTATATCATTAAAATAGTATAATTCATATGTTGAATTTGTTTCTCCCATTTGTTTATCTCTAACGCGGAGGGTGCGGGCCAAACGAACATGGCCCGATGACCCTCCGTCGTTCTTCGTTTTGTGCGGATTTGACGGGCGATGACGGAACGTACCGCAACGGATGTTTGACGATCCCACAGTGAAGAACGACTCCCTGGAGGAGCAATGGCGCAGACGGGAAGAGAATCGGACCACCGGAGCGATCTCGGTGGCCCGCGGAACTCGTCAGCGGCGCGGCGGCGCCGGCAGCTGGGAGCGGCGGCGCCCCGGCGCGCCGCCGGACAGGCCACCGTGGCTAAAGCCGCGGTGGCGGCAGCACCCGCGGACCCGCGGCCGCGCGGGTCCGGTGCCCTCGGACGCTGCTGAAGCCGCGTCCATGAATCAGCGCGGCCCCACGCGGGGGGCCGCGGCACCACCAGGCCGCGGGGGCGGCGCCCCGCGCGCCTCGTCCGTTCGGCCGCTCGGCCGAACCGGGCCAGGCCGGTCCGCCCGGCGGGGCCGCGCCCTGGCCGGACCGGACCGGGTCGGACCGGGTCGGGTCGACCCGGTTCGGCCGACTCCTGGGGGGGGGGGGGGGGGGGGGGTCGGGCCGGGTCGGCCCGGGCCCGTACCCCCCCGTCTTCGGACAGTTTTCGTTCAAACGCCCGTAACATGAGCTACGGGCCTCCAAAAGACTCGCCGTCAGCGGAAACACGATCCTTGGATCAAGACGGTCATTTCGGTATATCGCACTCAAGGTTTCGGAATACTTTGGGTTCGGCCGGGTTGGTTCGTACACGAAACCAACCGGGCCCTCAGAGCGGAAACACTCATATCTTGAGCCACGGACATCCGATTGACGTGCCGTCAGCTTCGTTGTTTTTCTCTAAGTGAGACGGATCTTTTGGCATACTCTGCCCGAGGTTTGGATGCAGGTGGAGTACGGTCGGATTTGTTTTGCCTTAAAAACCAACCGGGCCCCTGGGACGAAAAAGCCAATAACTCTCAGACCGGGCGTCCGATTGACGCGCCGTCTGCGTCGTTGAGTTCCTGTTGACGATACGGAACTTTTGGATACATCAACTTCGAACTTTGTGTCAGTTGATGTATCAGCCTCTCAGCTCGTGGAGCGGACCCTCCCGAACGAGCTTGCTGTGTGCGGGAACCCTAGTGCTGGCTGCGACTGCTACTTCGACAGCGACGACTATACAGAGATCCTCCGTGGACTCCGACGACGACCATGCAGAGATCCTCAGTGGACTGCGGCGACGACTGTGCAGAGATCCTCCGTGGACTCCGACGACGACCGTGTAGAGATCCTCAGTGGACTGCGGCGACGACTATGCAGAGATCCTCAGTGGACTGTGACAAATACTGCACTCAGCGATCCTACGTGGATCAGTGATACAGGTCCTGTGTGGGCCCGGACCTGTGTGGGCCCGATCCTGTGTGGGTCCGATCCTGTGTGGGTCCGCGCTCAGCGGTTCTGTGTGAGCCAGTGCCTACAGGTCCTGTGTGGGCCTGATCCTGTGTGGGTCATTGCGGGGGTTAGTTACCTATCGATTCTTCGTGGGTCCGACGATTTAGATGGATCAGTGATCATCTTTATCGTCATCCGAAGAAGTATACCTGTGTGAGATGAATCTTGTGTTACTCTCCTTTGTGGATTGTGTTGAGCAATCCTATGTGGATTTACTGTTTACTCTCCTTTTTGGATTGTGATGAGCTATCCTGTGTGGATTTACTGTTTACTCTCCTTTGTGGATTGTGATGAGCTATCCTGTGTGGATTTACTGTTTACTCTCCTTTGTGGATTGTGTTGAGCGATCCTGTGTGGGTATACGTTTTGCTTTCCTGTGTGGACTGGGTTGTGCTTGGGCTCGGACGTTGGAGCCGAACGGGAATTGATGACTTAGGTATATGTATGGGTATATACCAAAGCCGTGTCAGATGTTACTTCGTGATTGTATCTTTCCTTTGTGGATTATCCTTTGTGGATTTCGGGAGACCTTCGGGGGTCTCGGGGTCCCTACTGAGTAGCTTATACTCACCCCTACACGGGCTTTGCCCGCACTACGTTGTGTTGGTTGCAGACGACGGATAGCGCTGATCGTGGAGGAGGCGTGCGGAGCAGGACGGTACCTAGAGGTGGACCACTGGGCGGGACGTACTCGGAGCGGTCAGGTGGACCCGAGGAGCAGTGGAGGCTATTTGTACCCACCCTTCAGGTGGGATTTCCAGAGGACGGCTCGACGCTACAGTTTTCCCTTTCAGTTGCTGTTTTTCTTTTCAGTTTTACTTTACTGTTGGGCTTGTATTTCCGGCCCCTTTTACTTTCAGCACAGCTTGTACAGTTTTTACTTAGTGTTTACTTTTCCGCTTGCTTACTCTGTGGTGCTTGTTTACTTTTCAATGGCAATGCCTTCCCCTTTTTGTTGGGATTTACGCCTTGGTGCTAGTCACCAGCCCCTGGCCTATGGAAGGCGGGCTTGGGGTAGTCACGGCATGGGCCCCGAGGGCGGGTCGTGACAAATTGGTATCAGAGGGGTCGGTTCTACCGCAGACTCTGATCTTTCTTCTGTGTGAAGCAATAGTGTTTAGCGTATTGAGTGTGGTTATCAATCCAGGGAGTCCAGTGTTGGTGCGGCGGCCGACGTATCCATACACGAGGACCCTGACTTCTGATTTCCGACTTAATGCACGAAAACATTGATTTCATGTGTGTTTCAAGTTTTCTTCGTGATTACTTGTGTCAGCTCACCAGGTATACTGTTCTGACAGTGGCGCACTTGTTTCCTTTTTAGGATGGCACGACGACAGCAGCCATCTAGGGTTTCTAGAGTAGAGCGTGACGACAGCCCGCTGAGTGACGAGGCCTCGGTACAGGGCCCGTTGACAGCAGAGGCACCGGTGGTAACTTTACCCGCCGAGCCCCCGATGCTTCCAGCATTGGCAGCTGACAACGCACGATGCCTCGGAGCTCTGCATGAGTTCCAGTGCCAGCGACCACCCAGGTTCCGTGGGGAGTCGGACCCCCAGGCAGCCGAGGACTGTCTGGAGGCGGTCGTCCGAGTTTTCAGGCTAGTGAGGACACCAGCAGACCTCAGGGTGATCCTCGCGGTGAGCCTACTGCACACAGCAGCAGGGCGATGGTGGAGCCTGATGCTCCAGGTACACGATGAGGCCTCCCTCATCTGGACGGACATCGAGAGCCTCTTCCGCTCAGAGTTAGTCCCGGCCACCCTCCGTGCGGTGCGCATCCAGGAGCTTCTTCAGCTGCGGCTGGGCAGCTTGACGGTCGCCCAGTACGCGGTGAGGTTCACCGACCTTTCTCGCTACTCGACAGACATGGTACATGAACCCTTCTTCCGGGCCCGGACCTTCGAGCATGGATTGAGACACGAGATCAGGGAATCACTAATCTCCCCTAGCATCTCGACCCATGCAGGAGTACTTGAGCGAGCCCTCCTAATCGAGAGCTTCCTGGCTGAGTCCACAGCGAGACCTACAGCAGGGCAGAAGGTAGCGGAGTCATCGGAAGCTGGTAGCCGACGGATAACTCAGGGTTCCAGGCAGACTAGACCTTCCGTCAGACGACCTCGGGACACTAGCTCAGCAGTGCGGGGCACACAGCGCGGAGCCGCTCTTCCGAGAGGCAGACAGTGCTACGAGTGCGGCGGACAGGGCTACATGGCTCGTGACTGCCCGACCTGTCGTACCAAGGGGCAGCAGACGGTGGAGGGACCACCCAGGCAGAGGCAGAGGGTCGACCGTGGCGGTCCGCAGGGAGGAGGCAGACGAGGAAGAGGAGCTGGCCGAGCAGCAGGTGGTGGGCGGCGCTTTGATTCTCTGCCAACACCACCACCAGGAGGCCCGCCCCGACCACAGGGAGCTGGCGGGAAGAGACAGGCGCAGCTCCAGGCAGCAGAGGCCTATGACCACGGCGCGCCAGAGATGATTCGAGGTACTATCTGTGTCTATTAAACCTTTGCTGTAGTTCTGATATACACAGGAGCGATTCACTCTTTCATAGCCACTGCCCTTGTTCGAAGCTCGAAGATTCCTACGGAGTCATTGGCTCGATCCTTACGGCTAGAGACTCCTACGGGAGCAGACTCGACGATTACGCACTGGTGCCGGCAGTGTGATCTTACTCTATGAGGCGAGAGCTTCGGCTGAGATCTTCTTGTAGCGGCGTCAAGGCCTTACGACGTCATCTTGGGCATGGATTGGTTATCTACGGTCCACGCTCAGATTGACTACTTTAGGCGCAAGGTGAAATGTGTGCGCACCGACGGGAGCAAGTTCACCTTCACCGGCGAGAAGGGAGCCTTAGCAGCACAGGATGGACTCACGCAGAGGAGAGGTCAGCCCATCACTCATCAGTTTTCTAGCCTCATCCTGGGAGTAGTTGACGTGCAGAGTCCCAGTTTTCCTGCCGTGGTGGATCAGTACGCGGACTTCTTTACCGACGACGTTCCAGGACTACCTCCTCGCAGAGAGGTAGACTTTTATATTGACCTGTACCCCGGGACAACCCCGATATCCACTCCAGAATATCGGATGGCCCCCACTGAGTTTCGAGAGCTGCGGGTACAGTTGGAGGACTTGCAGGGCGAGGGGTTCATCCGACCTAGTGTTTCACCCTGGGCTTCCCCGATATTGTTCGCCAAGAAGGCGGACGGGAGCTTGTGACTGTGTGTCGATTATCGTCGTCTAAACCAGGTGACAGTGAGGAACAAGTATCTGCTACCCAGGATTCATAACCTCTTCGATCAGCTCAAGGGAGCATGATGGTTCTCGAATATAGACCTCAGGTCAGGCTATCATCAGCTCAGAGTTCGAGACGAGGATGTGCAGAAGACGGCCTTCAGATGTCGTAATGGTCACTATGAGTTCTTGGTTATGCCTTTCGGCGTGACCAAGGCTCCCGCAGTGTTCATGAGCCTCATTAACAGGATCTTCCAGCCATACCTCGATCGATTTGTCATAGTCTTCATCGAAAACATCTTGGTGTACTCGACCACGGAGGAGGAGCACGCCTACCACTTGCGTGTTGTACTAGACACACTCCAAGAGCACCAGCTTTATGGAAAGCACTCGAAGTGTCATTTTTTGTTACGTGAGGTCCACTTTTTGGGGCACGTAATTTCTGAGGCGGAAGTTGCAGGGGATCCCGCGAAGATCGATGCAGTGCTAGCTTGGGAGCCACCCAAGAGCGTGATAGAGGTGCAGAGTTTATTGGGCCTAGCCGGATACTATCGAAGATTTGTGCCGGACTTCTCCAGAGTTGCGGCCCCACTCTCAGCATTGACGAAGAAGGGGGAACCCTTCGTGTGGTCAGACAGATGTCAGCAGAGCTTCCAGGAGCTGAGGCAGAGGTTGACCAGCGCACCTATCTTGAGGTTTCCTGAGGAGGGAGTTGGATACGTAGTCTACTGCGATGCATCAGGGACTGGACTCGGGTGTGTCCTGAAGCAGGAGCGGGCCGTGATTGCCTACGGATCACGTCAGTTGAGGCCTCATGACCAGAACTACGCTACCCATGACTTGGAGTTGGCAGCAGTGGTCATCGCCCTGAAGACATGGCGGTACTATCTGATGGGCGAGCGCTTCACAGTCTTTTCTGACCACCAGAGTCTCAGGTACATCTTCTCTCAGAAGGACCTGAACCTGAGATAGCGGCGATGGCTCGAGTTCCTCCAGGACTATGACTTTGAGATAGTCTATACTCCTGGGAAGGGGAAAGTGGTAGCCGATGCCCTCAGCAGGAGGACGGGCATCCAGCTATTTGAGGAGGTGACAGAGAAGCTAGCCGCCTTGCAGATATCCTTCATGGATAGATATGGAGCAGCCTTCCTTCAGACTCTCACAGTCTCTCCTCCACTTCTACAGTGGGTCAGAGAGGCACAACGTGGGGACGCTGACTTTGAGACACGGCGTGCACAGATATCCTCGGGACAGGAACCTGATGGTTTCTCCCTTAGAGCAGAGCACGACGTCCTTTTCAGAGGACGTACCTTGGTACCAGTCGCATTACGAGAGGAGGTGCTGAGAGAGTTTCACACTTCTCCTTTGGCGGTACATCCTGGAGTGGCGAAGATGTACCAGGATCTCAGACGACAACACAGGTGGCCGGGCATGAAGAAGGTTGTGGCGGAGTTCGTTTCACGGTGCCTCACCTTCCAGCAGGTGAAGGTAGAGCATCAGGTACCAGCAGGCTTGGTACAGCCCTTGGAGGTCCCGGAGTGGAAGTGGGACGAGATATCTATGGACTTCGTGACTGGACTTCCATGCACTTCCAGAGGTCACGACTCCATTTGGGTGATTGTTGACTGACTCACCAAGTCGGCACACTTCTTACCCAGACGAGAGAAGGGCTCAGTGGAGAGCTTGGGGCGTCTCTACGTCTAGGAGATTGTACGGCTTCACGGTGTGCCATCGACTATTGTCTCCGATCGGGATGCTCGCTTTACTTCCCGGCTTTGGAAGGGGTTGCAGGAGGCGTTCGGGACGCGGCTACGTCTGAGCACCGCCTTTCACCCACAGACGGATGGTCAGACGGAGAGGACCATTCAGACCCTCGAGGACATGCTTCGTGCATGTGTCCTTGACTTTGGTCACAGCTGGGAGGACCACCTACCCTTGGTGGAGTTCGCATACAACAACAGCTACCACTCCACCATCGGGATGGCACCCTACGAGGCATTGTACGGCAGGCCTTGGAGATCTCCTTTGTGATGGACAGACCCTAGGGAGTCATCACGTGTGGGACCAGATATGGTCTGGGCCACGACAGAGAAGGTCCAGGTCATCCAGGAGCGGATGAGGACAGCACAGAGCCGGCAGAAGTCATATGCTGACAGGAGGTGGAGGCCACTAGAGTTTGAGGATGGCGACCACGTCTTCATGCGTGTCTCACCTCGACATGGTTTGTGGAGATTTGGCTGGGGCGGAAAGTTGTCTCCACGCTTCATCGGGCCTTTCCAGGTCATCAACAGGATTGGCGAGGTGGCTTATCGCCTGGCTCTACCACCTCAGTTGCACCGGGTGCACGACGTCTTCCACGTATCCCAGCTGAGGAGATACGTGCAGGACCCGACGCACATCATTGACTATGGGGAGCTAGACGTGGATGATGGGGCGACTTTTGCGGAGGTCCCAGTGGAGATAGAGGATCGATAGGAGCGGGTCCTACGTGGGTGATCGATTCCTCTTGTGCACATCAGATGGCAGCACAGGAACCTCCAGGAGAGCACTTGGGAGCGGGAGGCTCAGATGCGTGCTCAGTACCCACATTTGTTCCCTAGTTTTAGATGTATCTTTATGGGGACGTAAAGTCCTGAGGTGGGAGTAATGTAAAGACCTGTAAATTTCAAGGAAACTTTTTTTCTTAATTTTCTTTGGATTTTACAAGAGCGTAGTCTCTGAGGGCACATGATTTCGAGGCCCGGTGTGCCCGAAATCATTTTCCGAAGTTTGGCTCGGGTACGTTCAGTGAACGGACGAGCAGGTTTTTCTAACTTTTGAACCGGTGCCAGAAATCGAATTCTGAGGGCACCGATGAAATTGCAGCGCCGATATTTGCTTAGAAACGCCTCTTCCGGAGTTGCGTTTGCTCAGGTGTGGTTTTTAATTTTCGGGCTTAAAGTTAAGAAATAAAATAATTTTGCGACAACTTTATTTTATTTTACTTAAGCCACTTTGAAGCCACTTGAAGCCACTTAAATGCGGCTTGAACTGAGTTAAACCTGATAGGATGCTATCCAGAAATATCCTACCCCCTTGGTAGGATATTTGTGAGGTGGGGCCCGCACGAGCCCCGACATTTCTTTCTGCTAAGAAACGCACACGTGAAAACCCGTCATTATGAAAGTCAACTGACGGGTTTCTTAAAATCTTAACAGACCATTTAATTGGGCGGTTTATTTCGTGAATTAAATGAGCTGTTTCTTTTGTTGAATTAATTCAACGAATTGATGGCTCGTTTCTTACCCATTTTCGTGTGTTGGCATAATAATAAAATAAGACCAACCAAAATCTTTTGGAGGATTACTCGTTGAGACAGAATCCTTGTTTCTTCTTCCTCCTTCACGAAGAACGCGAAGAACGCGAAGAACGCGAAGAACGCGAAGAACGTGAAGAACGCCGAACCCGGAAATCGACGACGTGACGCCGTGATCCGCAACGCCGACAACGTTCTTCTGCGACGTCTCTTCCTCCTCAACGGATCTTCGATCGGCTGCTTGAGGTAAGAGTCTCAGACCTTCCTTTTTATCTCCTTCGTGGTTATTAACCCAACACGGATTTAATTAATTAAATTAAATCTGCTATTTCATGGTGCGTTGAGTTCGCCGACTCAACGCCGGATTCCGCGATGACGCGACGCCTTCCCGCGACGACGCGACGATCTCCACCTTCCGCAACGAGCTTTTCCACGAAGAACGCTCGCGCGCGACGACCTAAGAGGTAGGGGTTGTTGTGAGTTTATTTTCCTATTCCCGTGATCGTTCTTTTTCTTTTTTTTAAAGTAAAGAACCGGAAAGGTATGAACAATTTTATTCCATTAAAATTGTAGAATTCATATGTTGAATTTGTTTCTCCCGTTTGTTTATCTCTAACGCGGAGGGTGCGGGCCAAACGAACACGGCCCGACGACCCTCTGCCGTTCTTCGTTTTGTGCGGATTTGATGGGCGATGATGGAACGTGCCGGAACTGATGTTTGACAATCCCGTAGTGAAGAAAGACTCCCGAGAGGAGAAATGGTGCAGACGGGAAGAGAATCGGACCACTGGAGCGATCCCGATGGCCCGCGGAAGTCACCGGCGGCACGGGTCGCCGGCAGCCGGGAGCGGCGGCGGCAGCCACGGACCTGCGGCCGCGCGGGTCTGCTGCCCTCGGACGCGGCTGAAGCCGCGTCCATGACTCTGCGCGGCCCCACGCGTGGGGGCCGCGGCACGAGCAGGGCGCGGGGGGGGGGGGGGGGGGGGCACCTCGGCCGTTCGGCCGCTCGGCCGAACTGGGCCAGGCCGGTCCGGACCGGGTCGTACCGGGTCAGGTCGACCCGGTTCGGGTCGACCCGGTTCGGCCGACTCCCGGGGGGGTCGGGCCGGGTCGGCCCGGGCCCGTACCCCCGTCTTCGGACGGTTTTCGTTCAAACGCCCGTAACTTGAGCTACGAGCCTCCAAATGACTCGCCGTCAGTGGAAAATCGATCCTTGGATCGAGACGTTCGTTTCAGTATATCGCACTCAAGGTTTCGGAATACTTTGGGTTCGGCCGGGTTGGTTCGTACACGAATCCAACCGGGCCCTCGGAGAGGAAACGCTCATATCTTGAGCCACGGACGTCCGATTGACGTGCTGTCAGCTTCGTTGGTTTTCTCTAAGTGAGACGGATCTTTTAGCATACTCCGCTCAAGGTTTGGACGCAGGTGGAATACGGTCGGGTTTGTTTTTCCATAAAAACTAACCGGGCCCCTGGGACGAAAATGCCAATAACTCTCAGACCGGGCGTCCGATTGACGCGCCGTCTGCGACGTTGAGTTCCTGTTGACTATACAAAACTTTTGGATACATCAACTTCGGACTTTGTGTCAGTTGATGTATCAGACTCTCGCCTCGTGGAGCGGACCCTCCCGAACGAGCTTGCTGTGTGCGGGAACCCTCGTGCTGGCTGCGACTGCTACTTCGACAGCGACGACTGTGCAGAGATCCTCCGTGGACTCCGACGACGAATGTGCAGAGATCCTCAGTGGACTGCGGCGACGACTGTGCAGAGATCCTCCATGGACTCCGACGACGACCGTGCAGAGATCCTCAATGGACTGCGGCGATGACTGTGCATAGATCCTCCGTGGACTCCGACGACGACCGTGCGGAGATCCTCAGTGGACTGCGGCGACGACTGTGCAGAGATCCTCAGTGGACTGCGACGATGACTGTGCAGAGATCCTCAGTGGACTGCGACGACTACTACACTCAGCGATCCTACGTGGATCAGTGCTACAAGTCCTATGTGGGCCCGGTCCTGTGTGGGCCCGATCCTGTGTGGGTCCAATCCGGTGTGGGTCCGCGCTCAGCGGTTCTGTGTGAGCCAGCGCCTACAGGTCCTGTGTGGGCCCGATCCTGTGTGGGTCATTGCGGGGGTTAGTTACCTATCGATCCTTCGTGGGTCCGACGACTTAGATGGATCAGTTATCATCTTTATCATCATCTGAAGAAGTATACCTATGTGAGCTGAATCTTGTGTTACTCTCCTTTGTGGATTGTGTTGAGCTATCCTGTGTGGATTTACTGTTTACTCTCATTTGTGGATTGTGATGAGCTATCCTGTTTGGATTTACTATTTACTCTCCTTTGTGGATTTTGATGAGCTATCCTGTGTGGATTTACTATTTACTCTCCTTTGTGGATTGTGTTGAGCTATCCTGTGTGGGTATATGTTTTGCCTTCCTGTGTGGACTGGGTTGTGCTTGGGCTCGGACATTGGAGCCGAACGGGAATTGATGACTTAGGTATATGTATGGGCATATACTTAAGCCGTGTCAGATGTTACTTCGTGATTGTATCTTTCCTTTGTGGATTATCCTTTGTGGATTTAGGGAGACCTTCGGGGGTCTCGGGGTCCCTACTGAGTAGCTTATACTCACCCCTGCACGGGCTTTTCCCGCACTACGTTGTGTTGGTTGCAGACGACGGATAACACTGATCGTGGAGGAGGCGTGTGGAGCAGGATGATACCTGGAGGTGGACCACTGGGCGGGACGTACTCGGAGCGGTCAGGTGGACCCGAGGAGCAGTGGAGGCTATATGTACCCACCCTTCCGGTAAGATTTCTAGAGGACAGCTCGACGCTACAGTTTTCCCTTTCAGTTGCTGTTTTTCCTTTCACTTGTACTTTACTGTTGGGCTTGTATTTCCGGCCCCTTTTACTTTAAGCACAGCTTGTACAGTTTTTACTTAGTGTTTACTTTTCCACTTTCTTACTCTGTGGTGCTTGTTTACTTTTCAAAGGCAATGCCTTCCCCTTTTTGTTGGGATTTACGCCTTGGTGCTAGTCGCCAGCCCCTGGCCTATGGAAGGCGGGCTTGGGGTAGTCACGGCATGGGCCCCGAGGGCGGGTCGTGACAGTATGTTTCTTAAGTTACCAAATTGGTAAGGGTTATTTCACAATCTCTTCATTATCTGAGGTTGTTTATACGTAATAATCTACTGGGATCTCTTTATCATCCACATCCATGTTTCTTAATAATGCATTTCAAAGCATTTTTACTATTTATGAGAATATGGGTTAAATTAATTTATACCCTTATGTGTTTCGAAATGAATCATTCCGTCATTTTCCAAACAAGGCACTTTTATCCTTTTCGACAAATTTAAGGTAAGAATGTTTTTTTAACTTATACGGCGGGTGTAGCTATTTACCGCCGTTATAAAATCGTCAAATCATCCCTTACAAGCTTATAAGAATATTTTAAAATTGAATGTATTATTTTATAATTATGTTACTTTTAAAATGATTTTAAAAAAAGAGATATTTCTCTAAAATAGTTTTGATTTCATCTATGTCAACATCCTTTGATTGCTTTTAAGCTATTTGAAGTTGATTTATTATGATACAAAACATCCATATTTTATTGAAGGTTTTGTGATATTTTTTACTGTGGATAAGCTATTCTTATGTCACTCATGGTTTTTTTAAAGTATTGACATTTCATAGGTTATTTTTAATCCGAATGTTTATGTTATATTTCAACCTTTCATTCAGATGAATGTGTTAGACAAGTATGTTCCGGGTTGGGGACCGGTAAAAGTAAGCCCTCCAGTTTGGTCTCCGATTATTAGAGGAACTCCGGTTTGGTGTCCGGTTATTAGAGGCACTCCGAGTTGGTGTCCGGTTATTAGAGGCACTCTGGGATGGGTTCCGGTTATAGTTATCCCCTAGGTCTTGGGACGAGGCCTCGACAAAGAAATTAAAGTTCAGCATTATGCATTCCGACATTATGAAATTGGTTATTGATATTGCATGTGATTATTCGATTAGTAGAATATCCATGTGAATAAATAAATGGCATTATTTCATTTTACTTTTTCCATACTATGTTGAAGTTCAAGTTTAAAAGGCTTTTGTTTTAGTAATGCATTGACTTAAATGTTTATGCTTATTTTTGAATGTTCCGCTATATTGTTATCCTTACTGGAGATTTGAGCTCACCCCTTTTCTATGTTTTATTTTTCCCAGGATGTGAAGAAGTAAGTTATGAATGACCTACAGGGATATTATGAGGGGATAATAGTTTGGACTATGGATACATTATGTTGTCGTAGTTGTTTTTCACTTTATGATGTAATGTAAAACTTATGAATATATCTAGTGTTTCCAAGGCTACTAAACCAATCGGTCTTTCGAGATTTGATCTTTCTTGTGATCATGCAAATGTTATGTAATAATGCACTGACTCTTGGTAACTAGGGTCGGGGCGTTACAATGTGTCTTCAATTATGAGATTGAATTATTAAAAATATATCTTTTTAAGAATATTATTTTAGTTATGTTATAAATATATAAAAACAGGGATATGTATGTTTAATTTGTTTTCTTTATTTTATTTTGAAACTATTCCTTTTAATGTCAAAATGTTTATTATTACATTTTTGTGATGTTATGTCTTAAAATTTTTACATTATTTTATAGTAAGGATTCCCATTCATAGTTTTTTTAGGAAAGACTTCATTTGAGTTCTGAAATAGTGGGTGGATGGTATACATTTAGCTTTGTTAAACATGAGTATTTGAAAATCATTTCATGTGTATGAAATGTTATCATATTACTTTTAGTCTTGGAAAACATATAGTTTTCTTATTTGTAATAGAAATTTTACATATTTTTATTCTTTAGTATTATATTTCTAAAACAATTTAATGTTCACATGATGTATTTATGATTCATATAATGTTTTAACTATGATTTGTTATTATTCCATCAGTTTTGATAGAATCATTGTTTTTTTATTTAGAATGATAATATTTTCATGTTTAGTTTGGGTTAAAAAATTGTAAAAATAATTTAATGAAATATTAGGTTAGAAATATATACTATAGAATTACTTTTCATTTTGATTAAAAAATTAAATATATGAACATTTTTTTATAAAACTAATTATAGTGTAAAAGTTTAATTTTTATGATTATTTATTCCTATTTTGGTGTTTAAATCATGATGTTTTAGGTTTTAGTGATGGGTGAAAGTAATTTATTATTTAAATTTAAACAATATTTTGATTGACAATGAGAAACACCTATATTACAGTTCAAAAGGAGTTTTAGGTCGTATAAAAGAATTCTATTTATTCTAAATGACTTAGTTTATTATTTTATATTTAAAATTTTTAATATGTTAAGATAGATTTATATCTATAAAAGTATGTGTAATATTTGGTTATGTTTGAATCAAGTGATTTTATCTATATTGAATTATAATTATTTTTTTAACATAAACCTTAATATTTATATTTTCTTTTTAAAAAATAATTTTTTAATTACAAATTTGAATAATATTGGTATCTTAGATTAAATAAAAAAATAAATAACATTGAGATATGCACTAGTGTATGATGTTTTATGATTTTATTTTGTTTTTTTGTGAAGGTATTTTGTTGATGAAATAATCTTTTATTTTAGAGAATTTTCCCAGAATTTATTTCCATGGAATGGTAATAGGGTTGATTATTATTATTAAAGGAACTATTATGACACCCACAATGTTATTTGTATGTTTTTAATTTATTATTCATTGGATTTGGCTTTTTATTTGAGTATTGGGTATATATGTTGTTTTTTATGTTTTTACTGGATTAATAGGTATTGTTCGCACCCTTGCTTGATATTTAACTGTTAAAATTAAAATATGGGAACTTCCTTGGGGGTATTTTAATGCATGTGTAACCAACATGAGATCTTAACCTCTTCAGGTTACCAGAACCAATATTACAACACTTTTTTTGAAATTTGATCTTAAGGTAAAATCCTCTCAATCTTCCCTCATATATCTGAATCCCCCTTCATCCATCTGTACTTCATTCAAATACCCTTCATTATCGGGGACCTCCATTAAAAAGGGACAATTATTATCATATAATCCCACAAAACATCTTCCTCTCTTCTCTTATCATATCTTTCTTATATTTTAATCTCATTCATCAAATCTTAAGGCCATGGTGTCTATTATTCAATTTTAGATCAATATTAAATGGAGATTTTATATTTTTTTACATTTCAAATATTTATATAAGGGTTATTTTTTCCTCATATGAAATTATTTTCTCATATACGATCGTATTTACTTGAATCAGATTTGTAGGTCTCTTCATCTTCTATTAAAATTTAAATCTATGGGAGATTGAATGAATTTAATTTTTTTTTTCAATTAAAATATATGTAACAATATTTTATTATTTATAGTGGTATGAAGTAATAAGTGTTTATTTAATCATTTCTTGACCCTAATGGGACATTTACATTTTTTGAAATCTAAAGACACATTTTATTGAATTCCATACACAAAAGCAATTAAATAAAATTAAACCATATATTATTCATGAAACAATTAATGGTACATCAATGGGTGTATTTATTTTTATTTACACTAATTTAGAAATATGTTCTTTGTAATGTTTCAAAGGATTTTGATCCTTTTAATTATGTTGATGTAAATTATTCCATTTGGGAAATTATATCATTATTAATTGTTTTTATATTTAGGAAAAATTATAGTTACATTTTGAAGGAGAGAAATTTTACTATATTGATAGGCATTCTAAAGTTTAATTTAATAAAAAACATATTAAAAAAATTCAATGATTTTTGGTAAATTTTTAAACCCATGAACATATACCACTTATTATTTCATTATTTTAAAGATGGATTTTTATCATGTTATTCAATGATCAGGGAATAAGGATAATATTATTTAGTTATTGATTTTATAATAAAAGGTGGTTTCTTTTATGAAGATTATTTAGAGGTTATAGAGGGTTTATGTTTGAAAAATAGTTTTTTTAAATATTAAATTGTTAATTGTCAAATTTTAATTATCACATCTATTTTTATGTATTGGGATTCCGGGTGTATAATCGATAGTGATCATTTAGTGAGTTCTCCATTAGAAATGATGAGACTCTATCTAGTTCTCTAAAAATAGGTTTAATTTCTATTTAGGAACTTTTTACACTCTATTTAGTTAAGATGGGTAAAACTGAGTGTTAGATGATTGGATATGATCATTCATTCAAATTACACGTCATATTTAAAAATTGATTATAATTTAATCCATTTTAAAACATGTATAAATTACCTAAACGAATTAAAATGTACCTTCTTTATTGACTACATTTAATTGTTACAATTTTCTTTCCTTATAAGTTAAATTACCATATACTCATTCAATTTAAAAAAAATAATATGTTTTCAATTCACTTCAGTAAATCATGGCTATTTGTAATGACATGGTTTTAAAGGGTTATCCTTTAACTAGTCAATATACTCCTTACATTTAACTTTACTGTATGTTTGGTTGGTGATTAATAACTTTTTTTTTTCAAATCTAATGTTTACTTATGAATGAAATCATTATTTTATTCAATATAAATGAAAACAATACTCTAATATGTGTATTTAAAAATGAAGGTTTTAGGCGTAGTGGAAGCTTGTGGGTGGATGTGCCCACTTGGATTTTTTTCATTAGCAAAGATCAATCTGGGATCAATACAATGATAAATGCCAGTCTCCATAGCTCGATTCACAGAAATAGACAAAGAAGGAGAAAGGTCCCGGAACCACAAAAGTGGATCGTTAAAGGTTGAAAATAGTTAATTTAATTAATTGACAAGAATTACCTTTTGGGTGTTCTTTCTTCGTTGATATTTTTTTATCACGTTATGATGTGATTCGTCATTGCGTTGCAAAATCCAAGGGTAGACTTCCTCTAGTGGTGATCCACACGTGCAACATGTATCTCTGGACATCACCGAAGGTGTCTCCAGGTGTTAGCGTGGAGAGACCATTGCCTGTGTTGCCTGCCTTAGATCATCTTGATCCGATGAAGAGGATCTCTCTCGGTCTTGAGAGTGTTCTTTGATGAAGGTGTTCTTTAGGTCATGAAATAATTTTTAATAATTGTGGAGCACAACGATTCTTATGAAGAAAATTGGGGTTGTGCGGATATTTATAATCAGGTTTGAGGTTGTAGAGTTATGAAAATAAATAAAGGTGTTACACATTTTAATTATTTCATTAACTCTCTTGAAAACCCTATGTCGATTAAATAATTTCATTACATGCTCCCATTCTTATTATAATAAATATCGTTTAATAAAATGATATTTCCTCTTAATCCCTACTAGAAAAACTACATGGTGTGTAATCATAAATTCAAGGCGTGTACTTGTTTTTCATTAAAAACTACATGGAAAGTAATCATTAATACACGGCGTGTACTTGTTTTCAAAATAAAAACTATATGGCGTGTAATCATTAATACATGAAATGTACTTGTTTTCATTTTATTCTTCCTCTAACATTAAAATTATTTAGGATTCCTTGAATAATTATTAAACCACGTATGGGAATAATCATTATTCTTATTGAGATACTTGGATACACTTAGTGTGTGACCCTCTAGGCCTCTTTCTCAATTTCATTATGTGGGCTTGCCTAAATTCTAAGATTACACTCTAGAAATGGGTCAAGGCACCCAAGAGAAATAAGGTGAAACCACATTGACGTGTCACCTCATATGAATTCTTACTATGTAATTTAATCCCTTTGTCTCAATATCTCATCAAGTTGGTTTCATGGAAGTGTCATAAACCTATATACTTGATCTGTCATTCTTTGACTTCTAGAAATAAACTCTTCGTGACACCATAGCCATGGAATTTGTGCGCAAGTTCTATTTCAATCAAAGGGACTGATATATCTACATCCATAAATATGGAAGGGACAAATCTTTCATTGACTTATCCATTAAGAAAATGTCATTCGTGACACACACAACATACCCTACATCCCACCAACTTTCTTCATGATAATTTTCATCAGAAAATCTAAGTGTGTGAGTCATGTCATGAGTTAATGATAATATTCTAGTCTAAGGACCATTACACAATCTCATAGATAGCAATTTCTGATGGCAACAAGACATGCAGAAATTCTACTGGTGGTTCTGTTCTCATAATATTCCATCTTGGAGATTACTATGTGCGAACTGCATGAGAGAGAGTCACTTCTTCTTACGAGTACTCACACATGATGGTCTGTATACTATGTGTCCTATCATAGTATGTCATCCAACCGTAGAACTTTATTTAAGAATATTGTTATATCATTTCAAGGTTCTTATCATAGAGCGGATTTTCCATGACCTTATTAATGCAACAAATATTCCAGGACATTATTATATTATAGTCACACAGAACAATGAACAATATATAATAAGTGTACATTCATGTATTCAATGTAAAAAATAGTTGGTTCTCAAGAAACCAACCCTTACAAACCCCCACTTGGACTAGAGCCAACTACCTACGACTTTTAGTCTGACAGACCTCACATGATAATCATGATTCTTTTGAGTCAAGGCTTTAGTCAAGGGGTCTGCGACGTTGTCTTCTATGGAAATACTGCTCACTATAACTTCACCTCTCTGAGGGAAATCCCTCAAGAGATGATACTTCTGAAGTATGTGCTTTGTCCGCTGATGTAACATTGGTTCTTTTTAAAGTGCCACTGCTGCAGTATTATCACAATAGAGTGTGATATAATCTTTACATCTAGGTACTACATCCATCTCTTAGACGATGGTTTGCATCCATACTGTTTCATTAGCTGCCTCAGAAGCTGTGATATACTCGGACACTACTGTAGAATCTTCCCCCACACTTTTCATTGAGCTCTTCTAGCTCACTGCACCTCCATTCAAACGGAATATGTATCCAGTCTGTGACTTCATGTCATCTTGATCAGTCTAGAAAATAGCATATACATGTCCTCTGATGACTCATTCCTCATCTTCTCAATAAAATTGGATCATATCCTTAGTATGCGCCAGATACTTAAAGGTAGTCTTGACTACCATCTAATGGTGGTCTCCCGGATCAGCTTGATATCTACCTACCACACTTAATGCGTAAGAAAAATCTATCCTTGTACATAGCATAACATACATGACTGACCAAATTGCAAATGCGTAAGGTATCCTTACCATTTTCTTTCATTTCTCATGTATATGAGGACACATTTTCTTGGAAAGATTAATGCCATGTGACACTGGAAACAATCCTTTATTATATTGTTCCATACCAAATCTCTTCAGTATCTTATCAATGTATGTAATTTGACTCAGGTCCAACATTCTTTTGGATCTCTCACGATGGATCTTGATCCCAATAATATATGCTTCCTCACCCAAGTCTTTCATAGAGAAGCATTTATCCAACAATGCCTTAACTAACTGTAAGAAAGGTACTTAGTTTCCAATCAGTAATATGTCATCAACATATAATATTAAGAAAACGATTTCACTTCCACAAATCCTTTGGTAGTCGCAAGGCTAACATTCATTCTTAACAAAGATAAATTCCATTACATCTTCATTAAAATTAATGTTCCATGACCTTGATGCTTGCTTTAATCCATAAATGGATTTCTGTAACTTTCATACCTTTTAGGAATCCTTTAGAGTCACAAACCATTCAGGTTGTGTCATGTAGACATCTTCCTAGAGGTTCCCGTTAAGGAATACTGTTTTGACATCCATTTTATAGATTTCATAGTCATGGTAAGCAGCACTGGCCAATAGGATTATAATGGATTTCAGCATCGCAACCAGTGAAAAGGTTTCATCAAAGTCAATTCCTTGATGCGATCTAAGACCTTTGGAAACCAGTCGTTCTTTATAGGTGCTGACTTTCCCCTCCATGTCTAGTTTTTTCTTGAATACCCATTTATTACCAATAGGCTTCACATAAACCGAAGGATCTACCAAAATCTAGACATGGTTTTGGTACATGGAATCCATTTCAGAATTCATGGATTCTTGCCACTTGGCAACGTATGTGCCTTCAACTTATTCCTTATAGGTAAGTGGATCATCATTTTCAACCAATAATGAGTCACTATCCTCAGTGACAAGAAAACCATATCATTATGGTTCTCTCACCTCTCTCATGCTCCTACAGAGTTCTTGTGTCTCTGGAATAGATTTTTCTTCCACGGGGCTTTGTGGAATCTATTCTTATAACAAATATTGTGTATCTTGAGCCTTGACTACATCGAAATCTATCTCGCTCCCACTATCTCTTTTAGAGATGTGCTCCCTCTCAAAGAATATAGCGTGTCTTTCCACTGCAACCTTTTTGTATGAGGCGTGTTATAGTTAATATCCCCTTGTTTCCTTGGGATATGCTATAAAGATACACTTTGTGCCTCGGGGTGCAAGTTTGTTACTTGAAGAGGCCTTAACAAATGATTTGCTAGCCCACACATGTAAATTCGATAACATGGCTTTGTGTCCACTTCATAACTCGAATAGAATACCATTTATTGATTTAGTTGTTACTTGGTTTAGTATGTGTGCTACAGTTTGTAATGAATATCCCCAAAAGGATAATGGAAGACTCGCAAAACTCATCATTGATCTCACCATGTCCAATAGAGTGCAGTTCCTCCTTTTACTTACACCATTACACTGAGGTGTGTAAGGAGGAGTGAGTTGATATAGAATCCCAAACTCCCGTAAGAAATCAATGAAGTCATGATTAAGATATTATCCTCCTCTGTCTGAGCATAGTTTCCTAATCTTCTTACCAAGATGGTTATCAACAAGATTCTTCTATTTTGTGAACCGATCAAAAGAATCTGACTTATACCTCATTAAGCAAATATATCCATATCTACTAAAATCATCAGCAAATGTTATGAAGTACGAGAACCCACCTCTCGCTTAAACTGGAAATGGTCCACACACATCTGTGTGAACTAATTCTAGAATCACTTTAGCCCTTTCACCTTTCCCACTAAATGGGGCTTTGGTAATTTTTCCTTGTAGACACGCATGACATACACCAACTGGTTTTAGTTCGAAAGAATCTAAATACCCATCTTGATGTAATTTTGTCAATCATTTCTCATTGACATGACCTAGACTGTGATGCCAGAGTTGGGTATGGTATGAGTCATGTGAATTAAATTTGTCATCGATTTTCATTTCTTGGTTTGTGTAGTATAACACATAAAGGCCATTATATAAATGTTCCCTACCAAAAAAAATTCAATATTTATAAAAGTAGGAACATCCACTTCCAAACATAAAGATTAATACATCAGTATCTAATCTAGATACTAAAATAATGTTTTTGGTTACAGAGGGTACATAATAACATCCTTTAAAAACCAAGACCATCCCAGCAGGCAATGTGATGTGGTAGTCTCCGAGAGCTACAATAGTGAGTCTGGCTCCATTGGCTACTCGTAGGTCCACCTCACCTGGTTCAATCTTTCTGAATATACTTGGTTCTTGTATATGGATACAGATGTGAGAACCACAAGCAGTATCCAATACCCAATTGGAAGAAATAGATATATTGAATTCGATAACAAACGCACCTAAAGCATCCCATTTCTTCCTTGGCTGGGTGCAATTTTCCTTCTAGTGACCCTTCTTGCCACATGCACAACAAACAGCCTCATGTTCTCCTGCCTCCCCTTTTATATTCTTTTTCATGGAAGGCCTTGAAGAAGCCTTGGGCTTAATGGTCTTCTCCTTCCCTTTTTTAATTCACCATGAGGAGAGATGGATTTTCATGCTACATGTCATTGTCCACATGGAGAATAAGGATAAGATGATTATACATAGACCTCTAAATGTTTTTCATTTTGAAGTTCACAACAATGTTTGACAAGCTCTCGGGGTGTGATGCAAGAATGAGATCGGTGCCCAGTTCTTTGGGGAGTTTAAACCCTAGAACCTCCAAAATCTCAATGTATCCAATGAGCTTGACTACATGAGGCCTGATTGGGGCACCCTTTCAAAGATTCCTCTGAAATAGAGCCTTGGATATCTCAACCCTTTATTGTTACTCTCTCCTGGTATAGAGCATAGAGATGATCGAGCATGCTATAGGAATCCATGTCTTCATGAGACTTCATGAGCTCACTAGAAATTGATGATAGCATCAAACATTGAATGTGGAGTGAATCCTTCAAATGTTGATCATAGACCAAGAAATATTCATCACTCGCCCCTTGGGTAGGCAAATCTGGAAATGAGGACTCCAGCACGTAAAACTTTCATTCATGGAATAGGATTACCCAAAGGTGCCTAAACCATTCCTAAAAGTTACTGCCGGTGAGGATATTGTCTTTGTCTAGAATTTATAGTAGAGAAAATGTGGTTGACGAGTTTTTCATATTGATTCTAAAAATTAAAAGAGCAGATTTATCAATACCTTTTGATTACATATTATTAAAAATAATAAAATAATTTATTAATTATCCCACTATTTTATCAAGTCCAAATGGCCCTCACCATTGAACCTAGAATTTCTATTTTCTTTGACATTCTAGTGGCAAGGATCCATATTTCCCTTCGCATAACCCCAGTAATGGTTGGTCAATCTATTTGAAGGTATTTACGCATGCAGGTCTTTGCCAACTGTGAGCTTATAGTTCCTTGATCTATTTAGTGGACTCCCCAATCCTGGAATCAAGACTTGGATTTCTTCAACACTTGCCTCCATTTTACAACAAGTCTAGAAAGGGAAAATCCTCTTGATGTAAAATGTTTATGTCAACCCTAAACATTCATAATATCATCCTTTATAAAAGTAAGAGTCCCAAAAAGGGTTGATCAAACACATAGTTTTATTGACTCATTTCCTTAATCAATTATTAGAAGGCTTGGTTTGACTTAATATGGGATTTGGGGGATTTTAATCATTATGCATACTTTTTCATTATCACATTCTTGTTAATATTATGTGATGCTTGCTTAAGTGATTAACCATGTTCTGATAATCTTTACGCGTAGTCCGGTTTTTATTTTATTCCATCATTGCAAGCTTGTTTATTTCATTAATTATGTGATCGCGACAACACATACATAATAAATAAAAACAAGAAATTAGAAAGAAATAAAATAAGATGGCATGACCATGATCTTATATTGGTTAGCTTATCTAGCGCATTAATAAGATACCACAGACCTAGGGAAAACCACCTTGAACCAATGGTTCGTGTTTTTCAGCTCCCACCTTTCCACCTTTATATCTTCTTGGGTAGGTTTCGCCTCATCTTCAGGTTTTGAACAGTCTCCTCTAGCTTGAGATATCCTCTATTACATGGGGTTTACATTAAAGAAACCATGTCCACAAAGGCCCTAAATTTTATTGGAAGAAGGCTCACAGGCCAACGAATTTAAATTAAAAAAAATTAAATAAATCCAAACACACATACAAAGGGTCTTTGTTCTAGCTCATGATCATCCATAGGATGCAATGACATTTAAGCATATTTAGAATTAAAATTCATTTAATCGTTATATTATTTAAGATAATTCGCGCTTCAAATTAATTAATTATGATCTTATAATTAATCAATTCTTTATTTTAAATTCCTTTCTAAATTTACTTGAGAATTTTCTCCTCCATATCCCTTGTACATGTCTTTTTACATTAGGAGGAAACCCGGTGAAATTCCATTTATGGAAAGTACATGGTGTGTAGTTTATATTTACACGGCGTGTATTTCATTTCACAATTTATCCAATGTACACAATGGGGGCTTTGGTGTGTTTTATCATCTTTGGAAATTTTGGATTACACAGCATGTAGATTAATTTAACACAGAGTGTACTTCCTTGTTATGTGTTTATCGGCCATGCAATCCCGTGTATGTGGAACACAGCTTTTCCTTGTACACGTTTTCACTTGGGTCAGATCGGACTACATGGAGTGTTGATTTAACATACATGCTATGTATTTCGGTTCTATGTTCCATTCCTTTCTGGTCAACACAGTGTAATAAAACTCAGGTATACTCAATTCACACGACATGGCTTGGCGGACCAGAACCATTTTTTTGAACCTAAGTACACGACATGTAGTTTTCATTACATGTTGTGTATTCCGGTGTTGTATAGATAGAAAGAGTGGCTCATCCGGATGAGTTCCTCATTTTTTTTAATTAAAATTAAAATTAAAAGGTCATTTCTGTGATGTGAATCGAGAAACAAAAGAGAAAGAATAGATCTCGTTCATTTAGTTTAATAGAACGATTTATCCTAAATTGAATCAAATATAAATGTGTAAATTACAAATGAAAATTAAATAACTATAATCAACTGTAACGTCCTCATCCCATAAGCCACTAAACCAGTGCTCTGAGGCGGGTGGTTACATGACCTTAAGCGCGCCTCGCCGTATGCCAAAGGCTGCCGACTAGCAGCGGGGGTTTGTGTAGTCAAGTAGGGAGACTATACCCCCTATTTATTAGAGTAAGCCACAATAGAATAAAGAAATAGCAGAAAAAATAACCAATCAACATGGAACATGTATAACAACCAATCCCATCAATAAATATGCCATGTCATACTACAAGTGTAAAGTGTACAAAAAACCAAAATAAAGACACCATCCAAAATCCCCAAAATGGTCCTGAATCAAAGTCTGGATCCTCCACCAAGTGATACCCATATCCACTCAACTATCTAGCAAGGACGCTTTCCCTTATTCTGACCCGCAAACCTGATGTTTGCTCGGGTACCCAACAATGGCCTGAGCATGGTGTAAGTACAACTCAGTAGGCCACCACCAACAGTGTCTATAAAATATCCAGTATAAACAAGTATTGCATGAAAAAGGAAAATGAATGATAAATTCCAAGTAATTATTTAAGGTACCTTTAACCAATTCAGAGCCAAATCCATTACAACTTTCAACACCATTCATTTCACACAAATTATCATCATTTACTATTTCATCACATTTCCATGGGTTAATCACATACATTATTTTACATGAGTCTAAGGCCAAAAATCACATGCAAGAGGGTAAAAACATCGTTATCCTATCTCACTAGGACTAACTCCCTCATAGAAACCATATCCTCACCCCGAAGCCTTAGTCCAGGTGGATACAACCGTTAGGAGAATAAACCCTCAGTCCCCTTTCCTAACTCATGCATTTAGGGTGGAGTTTAGAGCCTCAGTCTTAACTCGACCCATGGGCGTAGATCCTCATGTCATACCCCACTCTACAAAGCCATGTGCACATGCTTATCTAGGTAACCATCAACCATCCAAACCATTGCCCTTCGGCCAACACTATTCAGAACAACGCACATGGGAAACCACATCATGCCTTAACCCATTAACACATTACCATTTCACATCATTTAGCCATTCACCAAATTCCCATGTGTTATGCCTATCTCACTAAGCATTCAACATTAAACCCATAACCTATCCCATTATGGTCTTAAATCAGTTTACACATTAACCCATTTAACCCGTTCATCATTCCCATGAACCAACCATTTAACCCATTTCAATTAACCCTTTGGTTATTACCAACTCTAGGTGCATCACCTAACTTGTATTCCAAGTTCAACCAACCATGCCAACATGTTTACCAAGGGATCTACAATTCACTACAACAAGCCACTTGTTTAATGTCAATCCCTAAACCCGGGAAAAGCTGACACATCCCATGGATGGCCCAATTAGGTCAAGTCAATCCCAACACATCCCATGAGGATCGTGAGGGTTACCATTTTCCATTTTAAACATCATTAAAACCGAGAATTCCAAGGTTATTCAAAACCTAACCTAGTGAAACAAGAACACAAGTAAACAAGCACAAAAACCCTAAATAACCATGGGATATAACATGTTGACCACCTACCTCTAATCCATGGTTGAACACACCCTAAATCAATTCTTTAGATATCAATTCGCCCAACCCTTGGAGCTTCAACCTAGAATTCACCCAAAATATAAGGTTTTAAGGTTTCAGAACAAGAGGGAGAGAAGATACAAACCCTAAACCAAGAAAAGAACCAAGGAGGAGATTATACTTAACCGAAGCTTCAATCCACAACCAACGACACCAAAAACACCATATAAATGAGGGAGATCAATCTCTTGGAGCTCTAGGGTGAATCAGTTTGTTCCTAGGGTGAAGAGGGAGGAAATGGAGGAAAATACCGAGTTGGGGTTATAAAGCCCGGAGTGACAATTTTGTAAATTTTACAACTTAAAGTTGCTGCACGATTTAGCCACATGGTTTGGAAAACCATGCACATGCCACTGCCTGGAGGAGGGGGAGTCACACGATTTAGCCGCATGGTTTGGAAAACCTTGCGTAAACCGTGCACTCACTTCTGTCTAGAGGAGGGAGGGTCGCAAAGTTTCGCCCGGGCAGGCCGCACGGTTTTACTGACCGTGAACAGGCCGTGCGCCTTGGTCTGCTTTGCCCAGACTTCCCTTCTCCTATACCACGAGACCCCGGATCTCCCCAAAGTCCTCTCACACTTCCAAGAAACCTTTTTAAAGTCACAAAAGCAAGGGTTAAACCCAGAACACAACAAAAACATACCTTTCCAAAAACCGGGATCTTACAAGCTCCCCACCTTATAAAGGCTCTTCCTTGAGCCGAGCATCCAAGAAACATTGCTCCACCGAAGAGAAGAGTTCGGGCCACTGAGCCCACATATCAGATTCCTACTCCAATGTTTCTTCTTGAACTTTCCCATGCTTCCATAGTACTCACACTAATGGCACAACCTTACCTCGCAAGACCTTTTCACTATGATCCACCACACGAACCAGATGCTCCTCAAAGGACACATCAACCTCAAGCTGCACATCCTCAACATCATCAACATGATATGGGTCAGGGTGATACCGTCAAAGATGCGACAAATGAAACACATCATGAATCCCCCCATACCGCTATGGAAGATCCAATCGGTAAGCCACTGGTCCGATCCTCTCCATAATCTCAAAAGGTCCCACATACCTGGGTGCCAGCTTACCCTTCTTCTGAATCCAACAGTGAGCCAACCTTGGAGACACCCGAAGGAATAATTTATCACCCACCCCAAACTCAAGAGGTCTACACCTTCGATCTGCATACGAATTCTGCCTACTTTGAGCCATATCCATCTGCTTCCTGATCAACTCGACTCTCTCGGAAGTCTCCTACACGAGACTTGGTCCCAACAACTTAGATTCACTGGCCTCTAGCCAACATAATGGAGATCTACATGGTCTCCCATAAATCACCTCAAATGGTTCCATCTAAATTGTATCCTGAAAACTATTGTTGTAGGCAAACACAACCAACAATAGGTTCCTCTCTCAATAACCACCAATGTCCAAGACACAAGCTCTCCTCATGTCTTCAAACACTTGGATCGTACGCTCCAACTTCCCATCCGTCTGTGGGTGGAAATCCATACTCAGAAACACCTGTGTAACCAGAACCATATGCGACCGCTTCCAGAAACGTGATGTGAAACGTAGATCTCGGTCTGAAACTACGGTCTGCGGCACCACATGTAACTGCATGATCTCCCGAGCATACATCTCACCCAACTGGTCGACTGTATAGGTCTCCTGAATCAGTAAGAAATGATCCAATTTCGTTAACCGAACCACGACCACCCAAATTGTATAGTTCTTCCGCAGCATCCTCAGAAGGCCCACAACAAAATCCATTGTTACACCATACCACTTCCACTCTGGAATGGGAAATGGATGCAACAAACCACTTGGGCGTTGATGCTCGGCCTTCACCTGCTGATAGGTAAGGCACTATGCCACAAAGCTTGCAACTTCTTTCTTCATTACAGGCCACCAAACATCCTTCGGAGATCACGGTACATCTTGGTCAAACCAGGATGCACTGCCCACTTTCCAGGTTTTGGTTGTACATCACAATTCCTACCGAACATGAATCAAGGGCACAAACTTTCCCCACAAGCCTTCTTCACCGTAACCATGACACAAGCTGAAAAACTCCTCAAGGATTTATCGACATAAACCGTTATTACCATGAGAAATTCATGGGGAAAACATAGGTGGAAACAACTAACTCACAACACAAGGAAACATAACCCAAAACTTCTCATCATCATGGGGAAACCAATCGTCACCTCATCCGCCCGATCCTCTGCACAACTCATGACCCCAAATCACTTGGTGTCCTTTTTTGTTCACCCAACTCTAATGGTGACCCAACCCAGTATCACCTGGAGGAAAACACATGACCCTTCCAACCAAATTTCGTGAAGATCTCACTCCACAACTATACACCCAACACAAAACAAAACTCTCGGCTACATAACCAGTTAAACTGTGCCAAAGCTCTCTACAAGGGATAGCTCACCCGAACGGTGACCACTCGGGTCCTTCCAACTCAAGACTATGGTCACGTCATCAACCGACCATTTATCCGGTATGGTTCTCTCCACCATTTCCGGTTTCATGGCACCTCCTCCATCGATGAAGCAACATCAGATCTCAACCCAACCTTCCCATTGCCTAACACGTTCTAATTTACCAGCCCCAAGCATCCATAATCGCATTACCCTGCCTTGGCATCCACCCACACTGTCACAACCATTGGGAATAAGACCATCATGACCTCACTTAGGTTCAACTTTGCTTTGAAAGGCACTTTCTGATACAATATAAGCCCTTAAGTGGTCACTCTCACCTCACCCTTGGCATGACACTACATCACATGACCAAGGTTCACCCAACTTCACAGCATCCTAAAACCACACAAGGATGATTGACCGAGGTCTAACCCAAATCTCTATTGGAGTTATAAGGCCTCAAATTCTCTTTCCTCAACCGATTGTCATATCCAACAAAATCCTCCCACGACGAAGCACACATATCACAAGCTTCACATTGAACCACCCCGAGCTCAAGCCAACACATGGATCATTTGTCACCACATCCAAGTCCCAAATGCCTCTCCATGGAACCTGACACACACCTCACCAGTTCCTCATTACTACCCTAGTGCCACTACACCGTCTCAATGTTCTCTCTTCCACATTCAAGGCTGATTTATCACTCACTACCTTAGGAGTGTCGTTACCTTTTCTCACCATGAGGGATTCCAACCCCTGCATCTTAAAACCGATCACAAAACGAACCCCAATCTTATACATGGCCATCCATACTATTTCCCAAAACAAGGAAACGAACATCACCTAGTGCCTGTTCTCGGCCTCCATGAATGAAACCCAAGGCATTGTCAACATTCGACCTATCCCGAGGTCTCCACCCTAAGCCATCGAGGGTGTACATTCCATCATCAAACTCCACACGCATCGTTTCCTTGTGCATAAAATCCATGATATACCTCATCCAATAAACACCTTCATGTCTCTTGGTGAGAGACAGAGCTTCTCAACATACCATGGACGATTTCAAGATGTTGGGCATGCTCTTCACTTGCTGAGGTACGCTATGAGGTCATCGAGGAACACCACTACCAACTTACCCGTTTCTGATGTCAAGCTATGGGACACCATCACCTGCCAGGAATCTCAGGCTTCCCTGCCGAACGGGCCACATAAACACATAACCATCACCACTCAGGTGCGATTGCCAACTAGTTTCAACCATCACTCCACAACCATCCCATTCATACACAAGTTCATCCACATGACCCACCCTTACCTCGGGTGTCACCATAGAGCGAGAGTATATAACCAAACTTTAGTCACCCTTGTCTTTCCTATTCAAAACAACTTCCAGACCTCCATTAATCCTCACTCAAACAGGTGAGTCATGAATTCAAGTGATACAACCATTCAAAACAAACCTTACCCCTTATCACAAACATTAGGGTACCCATATGAAAGAACCAGGAACAACTAGACCACCAACCTTTCCCACTTATCCTTACGTCACAATACTGCACCACGCAGCACTCAATGCCCCACATTGAAGGCCCAAAACATCCATAGGTGTGACACACACCCAAAAGCACTAGAAGCCTTGTCCGAACTCTCTCATAGGTCACCATGAAGGTTGAACGATACCAACTCCATAAACACACAATCTAGGCCATAGCATGACCGAGAAGGCCTCACAATCCAAGCCCAAAATCTCCACTAGGGCACTCTCACGACCCCAACCCATGCATACATAGGGATAACCGACAACACCAAGGGTACCCACATTTGCACTCAAATAATCACATTCCGAACTTGTCATTCACTTGGCACTTTGAAATAATGACCAACAAAATTTAACCACAAATGGAAAGAACCAACACGATCAATCCTTCAACAAACCATTCTTGATTATTTACCCCAGTGGCCATCATCACACTTATAACACCACCCCCTACCATACCTACCATAGTCATGGTCAATATGGGTAACCAAATTACTCAATCAAAAGTCTTTTATCAACACATCTTCAAACCAATTCTACTTTCACAACACGATCCTTTCTTATTAGGCACATTTCGCATTTCACAACATGTTAAAATCAACTTTTTAACATATTTACACCTTTTATTAGGCAGAATTCATTAAAATTTTTACCATCCCTATGTAACCCCCCATTTCTTTTCTTTTGGACACCGAACCAAGCCTTGAAATTTATCACAACCCAAAAATTTAACCCAGTCACAACATTTCTCATTTTAATTCCCCTAATTCACCCGCTTGTTTTATTTCATTCATCTCATCATTTCTTGATTTCATGAAATGCATGATGCATCCTTCTTTTCCTGACTCACACACCCACCCCGTGTGTGTTCCTAACACAAAACCTGTCACTTATCTCCCTAGGTGCCTATAATGATGCATGAATGAAATTTCTCATGCTGTTAAGGCCACGATCCAAATATCATAAAATAGTGACATCAAACCACATGTGCATCACCCAATTGTGAAATATCATCAACAGTAACAACACAAACCCAAGAACAACAATTACCACCCATGATGAATAGATTTTTCCCCGTACCTGGGTTAGCTACTCCCAATAACGAGCTCATTGCCAAGGCATGACACATCCTAACCCTTGGATATCAATACCAAATAACAAGTCCTTAGAGAAGGAGAAGCAAGACATCCTCTGATACTAATTTGTAATGTCCCCGTCCTGGAATACACTAAACTAGTGCTATGAGCTGGGTGGTTACATGACCATAAGCGGGCCTCCCTGTACGCCAAAGGCTTCTGACTAGTAGCGGGGGTCTATGTAGTCATGTGGGGAGACTATACCCACTATTTATCAGAGTATGCCACCACATAATAACCAAATAGCGGAAACAATAACCAATAAACAAGGAACATGTATAACAACCAATCCCAACAATAAATATGCCATGTCAAACAACTAGTGAAAAGTGTACAAAAGCCCAAAATAATGACAATGACCAAAATCCCCAAAACGGTCTGGACTCCAAGTCCAGATCCTCTAACAAGTGCTACCCATATCCACTCGACTATCTAGCAAGGACCCTTTCCCTTCTCCTAACCTGCAAACATGAAGTCTGATCGGGTACCCCACGGAGGCTCGAGAAGGGTGTGAGTACAACTCAGTAGGCCACCACCAACGGTGTCTACAAAATATCCAGTACAAACAGGTAGTGCATGAAAAAGGTAAATGAATGATAAATTCCAAGTAATTATTTAAGGTGCATTTAACCAATTCAGAGCCAAATCCATTACCACTTCCAACACCATTCATTTCACACCAATTATCATCATTTACCATTTCATCATATTTCCATTGGTTAATCACATACATTATGTTTCTTGAGTATAAGGCCAACAATAACATGCAAGAGGGTAAACACATCGTTATCCTATCTCACTAGGACTAAATCCCTCATAGAAACCATATACTCACCTCGAAGCCTCGGTCAGGGTGGATGAAACCGTTAGGAGAATAGAACCTCAGTCCCCTTTCCTAACCCATGCATTTAGGGTGGAGTTTAGAGCCTCATTCTTCACTCGACCCATGGGAGTAGATCCTCATGTTATACCATACTCTACGAAGCCATGTGCACATTATTATATAAGCAATCATCAACCATCCAAACCATTTCCCTTCGACCAACACTATACACAGAAACCCACATGGGAAACCACATCATGTCTTAACCCATTAACACATTACCATTTCACGTCATTTATCCATTCACCAAATTCCAATGTGCTATGCCTCTCTCACTAAGCATTCAACATTAAACCCATAACCTATCCCGTTATGGTCTTAAATCAGTTTACACAATAACCCATTTAACATGTTCATAATTCCCATGAACCAACCATTTAACCCATTTCAATTAACCCTTTGGTTATTAACAAGTCTAGATGCATCACCTAACTTCTATTCCAAGTTCAAACAGTCATGCCAACATGTTTATCTAGGGCTCAACATTTCACTAACATAAGTCACTTGTTTAATGTCAATCCCTAAACCTGGGAAAAGCCGACACATCCCATGGATGGACCAATTAGGTCAAGTCAATCCCAACACATCCCATGAGGATCGTGAGGGTTCCCATTTTCTGTTTTAAACATCATTAAAACCAAGCATGCCAAGGTTATTCAAAACCAAACCAAGGGAAACAAGAACACAAGTAAACATGCACAAAAACCCTAAATAACCATGGGATATAAGTTGTAGACCACCTACGTTGAATCCGCAGTTGAACACACCCTCAATCGAGTCCTTAGACCACGAATCGACCAACCCTTGGAGCTTCAACCTATAACACACACAAAATATTGGGTTTTAGGGTTTCGGAACAAGAGGGAGAGAAGACACAAACCCTCTACCAAGAAAAGAACCAAAGAGGAAATTACCCTTACCCAGAGATTCAATCTGCAACCAACGACATAAAAAATTCCTTAATAACGAGGGAGATCGATCTCTTGGAGCACATGGGTGAGTCAGTTCGTTCAAAGGGTGAAGAGGGAGGAAATGGATGAAAATCCTGAGTTGGGGTTATAAAACCCGAAGTGGATTTTTTGTAAATTTTCCAACTTTAAGTGGCCGAACGCTTTAGCCACACGTTTTGGAAAACCATGCGCAAACCATGCGCCCGCCACTACCCGGAGGAGGGGAAGTCACATGATTTATCCACAGGGTTTGGAAAATCGTGCGCAAACCGTTCGCTCGCTTCTTTCCAGAGGTGGGAGGGTTGCAAAGTTTCGCCTCGGCAGGCCACACAGTTTGGCTGAACGTGTGCAGGCCGTGCGCCTTGGTATGCCTTGCCCAGACTTCCCTTATCCCATACTGCGAGACCCCATAACTCCCCCAAGGCCTCTCACACATCCAAGAAACCTTTTTAAAGTCCCAAAAGCAAGGGTTTAACCCATAGCACAACAGAAACATACCTTTACAAAAAATGGGATCTTACATCAATGTTGTAACCTCCCTTTGATACCAATTGAAGGTTCCGGGCACAATGGAAGCTCGTGGGTGGATGTGCCCACTTGGATTCTTGTCATTATCAATGATCAATCTGAGATCGATACAACGATAAATGCCAGTCTCCACAAATCGATTCACAGAAATAGAAAAAGAAGAATAAAGTTCTCGGAACCACAAAATTGGATCGTCACAAGTGGATTATAATTAATTTTAATTAATTGACAAGAAGTACCTTTTGGGTGTTCTTTCTTCGTTGATATTCTTGATCACGTTCTGATGTGATTTGTCGTTGCGTCGCAGAATCCATGGGTAGACTTCATCTAGTGGTGATCCACACATGAAACACATATATCTAGACGTCGACAAAGGTGTCTCCGGGTGCTAGCATGGAGAAACCTTTGCTTACGTTGCCTGCCTTAGATCGTCTTGATCTGATAAAGAGGATATCTCTCAGTCTTAAGAGTGGTCTTAGAAGAATGAGTTCATTCGGTCTTGAAATAATTTTTCAGAATTTGTGTGCACAACAATTCTTATGAAAAGAGTTGGGGTTGTGAGGATATTTATAATTGGGTTTGAGGTTGTAGAGTTATGACTATAAATAAATGCGTTAAGTATTTTATTTATTTCATTAACTCTTTTGAAAACCTCATGTAGAATCATTAATTCCTTGACATGCGGCCACACTGATTATAATAAATATCATTTAATAAAACGGTATTTCCTCAAAATCCCAACTGGAAAAACTACACGATGTGTAATCATAAATACAGGGCACGTACTTGTTTTTCATTAAAAACTACACGGTGTGTAATCAATAATACACAGTGTGTACTTGTTTTCAAAATAGAAACAACACGACATGTACTTGTTTTCATTTTACTCTTCCTCTAACATTAAAACAATTCAATCTTCTTTGAATGATTATTAAACCACATATGGGAATAGTCATTGTTCTACATGAGATACTAGGATACACTTAGTGTGTGACCCTCTAGGCCTCTTTCTCCTTGTAATTAGTCGGGCTTAACTAAAGTCCAAGATTGCTGTCTAGCAACAAGTCAAGGCTCCCAACAGAATTAAGTTGATGCCACATTGGCATGTCACCTCATATGAATGCTTACTGTGTAATTTAATCCCTTTGTCTCGATATCTCATTGAGAAGGTTTCATGGAAGTGTCATAAACCTATATTCCTGATCTGTCATTATTTGACTTCTAGAAATAAACTCGTCGTGACACCATGGCCATGGAAATTGTGTGACAGTTCTATTTCAATTAAAGGTCTTGAGATATCTACTTCCATAAATATGGAAGGGAAAAATCCTTCCTCAACTTATCCATTAACAACATGTCATTTTTTATGCACCCAACGTACCCTACTTCCCACCAACTCTCTTCGTGACGGTTTTCATCAGTAAATCTAAGTGCGTGAGTCATGAAATGATTTAATGATAATCTTCCAGTCTAAGGACCATTACACCTGCTCATATATAGCAATGTCCGATGACACCATGACATGCAGAATTGCTACTGGAAGGTCTGTTCTCATAATCTCCCATCCTGGAGATTAACAAGTGTGAACTCCATGAGAGAGAGTCTCTTCTTCTTATGAGTACTCTCAAATGATAGTCTGTATACTATGTGTCCTATCATACTATGTCATCCAACATTATAACATTATTTAAGAATATTGTTATATCATTTCAAGTTTCTCATCATATTGGGGATCTTCCATGAGATTATTAATGCAACACATATTCTAGGACATTATTATATTATAGTCATGCAGAACAATGAAAAATATATAATAAGAGTACATTAATGTAATAAAAGTACAAAACAGTTGGTTCTCAGGACACCAACCATTACAAAAAAGAGTATGACATTATGTATTTTTTCTAGTTATGTGAGGATAATTTATTGAAATCCTATAAGGAAATATTTTCAATAGCCAACATACACACTTTGTTTGTTTATTTTATCTTTATGGTCTCTGATACAAGACCATATAAGAGGACACTTTGTTGAGAAGCTGATCATTAATAAATTGTTTTGTTATCTTGGAGGTGGTAGGTGAATATTATAAATTATTCATGTGGAGTTGAATGTTTTTGGGATTTATATTTGTTATTTATTTTTGCTTCATCTCATGTATCATTCCATCTCATCCAATCATATTTTTTATCAATGTTTTTATAAATTTTGATATATATTTATGTTTGATTATATATGTTTTAGTTTAAATGGATTTTATAAATTGTGTTGTTGATGGATTTTTGGGACTCTATTCATGTTTGTATGACTATTTTTTTTAGTTTTGAATTCAAAATATCTTAATTAATGTGTTTAACTCTCCGATATAGAGAGAGGTCATATTGGAATTCTAGGAGGTGATCCTCTTATATTAATTGTTTCTTTGATAAAAATAATTCTCAATGGTGTAGATTTTTTTCCGTGAAAATAGTTTCAAACCCCTAGTGATCATAAATTTTCCAAGGGATTTATTATGGTATAGCTTGTGTGAATGGGCTGGTTGGATTGGGTTGGTTCTTTACATTGAGAAAAAAATGTTTCTGTTCACTTATTTTTAACACTGTGAAAATATTATTTTCTTAAAATAATTATATATATAAATACATCATTTATAGAAATATTAATAATATAAATGTGTCTTTTTATATTGTATATATTTTTTCATTTATGTTTATTATATATATATACATATAATCATATTTCATGATTCCTGTCTGAAAACATTCTCACATAAATCCTCATCATCCCCTTAATAGAGATATTATAAGTTTCTTTATATTGATCATAGATTTATTTTTATTTGTAATTAGTTCATTTCACTTCATTCACTAACAAGATCAAGGAAAAATCAATAAAATCATCCCCATATTTATCCTATTGTATCCAAAATAAAAGTTTTTATCCATTTCCTTAAATCCCTCTATTCTATTTCAAAGGTGATCATGGAATAATTTATTTTGAACAGGAGGTTAAAATACAATTTGAGAATTTTTAGTTCTCTTGTCGGTTCCTTCTATGTATTTATTCTGAATTTTATTTCAATTCAAAAAATTTGAAAATCATTACATTATTTTAGGTTAATGTTAGGGTTCTAGACTATCTTCGAGTTACACTTCACTTAAATAGTTCTAATGAATTTATAAAATTATAGTATCATGTTTCATAGAATATTTATGTTATTAATGTGGTAATTTCAATATGGAATCCATTCGTACTTGAAAAGTAAAAACATATCGTCTTTCTAGACTGGTTGAGCTTCATTATTTTCAATCCTCAACTTCTTCAACCAAAAAACCTTTCAGTGAATGGAATGTTTCTTGGGTACTAATAAGGTCTTATTTTTATACCAAAAAATTATAATAACTTTTTGATGATAAGGTTTATATTTTGGTAGATGTTTTATTTGAGGTACCTTGTTTAGTTTGAAGCATTAATGTATGAGAGTAGTTTTTTAAACAACAATATTATGAATAAATATCTCAATATTAATTTCGTTGTCAATGTTTGGGAAAATATTTCATGGAGTGTGGTAAATCCTATTATTTGTGTGTAATATGGATAATCTTATTTGAATATGTTACCAATGGTTCCCACATTTCAAAAAAGAATCCAACTTTATGATCAATAATTAATGGGCTATTCAAGATATATGTTAGTGTGATTATTGAGGTAGAATCTCAAATAAATGATCAATTCCCATTATAATAGTATATCAATAGATCTTTATAAGCTGAAGAATTTCATGATGCTATAGTAAATATTTTGAATTTAGAATATGAAGATAATAATTTCTGGATGAAGACAGGAGACAGATCTCTTCAAGTAGAGGAACAACTATTTATTGTTGAAGGGGTTTTTGTTATGTTCTGGGACACTTCTCATACCAAGGATAATGTGGCCTTAGGGAAATATACTAATGTTGATAAAATATAGATTTAGGATTAACATTAATGCAATTAAGTGACTTTGAGAATTTTTTACTCATTGCTTTGAAGTTTGGGATGTTGGATCCTGTGATGGATATCCAAAACTCCTAGAGATAAGTCAGATTCTATGATTCAAGTTGTTGAAGGGAATTATTATTGTATGTAAAGTATGTGAGAAGTGTAGGAAAAAGTTATGTAATAGTATAATGAAGGTAATAGAAGGATAATATATAATTATATAGATTTTGGAGCCCTTTTTTCCCACACTGAATATAGAGATTATAATATTTATTAGGTGATTTACTAAAATGGAAGATTCTAGTCATTGACATTGAAGGTTTCACGATGTATCACTCAATGAATTCTAAATAAAGCTTAACATATTCATGTCTCTAGATCACCATGATTACAATATAAATTATTAAGCAACATAATTAAATTATTAAAAAATAGTTGATGTTTAAACCCCATTTGATGTTTCCACTAAGTATTCATAGGAGAAGGTGTAAAATAAAAAAACGACACAAGAGAACATAGATTGTATGTATTATATTGTTATCGTAAGAATTGAAAGAGTATTTGATCAATTGGTCTATTTTACTGGAACAATAATGTTAAAAGAAAACATAGTATGAACAAGAAGTTATTTGGGGAATCCTTATAACATACAAAAATCAATGTTTCTCAAGCAATGTAGGCTTCTCATTAAAGGATTGAACTCTGAATGGCTCGAGCTTGAAAAATATTTTTTATCTTGGCAGAACATCTTTTATTCATTAATGACCATCTTCTAACTATTATACAAATTAAAAGATATATATTGGTTACTCCATGTCAATCATTATGAACACAAGACTTTTTTTTACGTTAAACTCTAATAAAATTGTTAATATTTTTATAATTTGTTTGAGGAGAAGATTATATAATCATGATGTATTTTGTTCATTTTCATGATCTTGTTCTTTCTTTAGCATTCGACTATGGTAACAATCGTTTTTCTCTTCCGCAAATGACTGTTTTATGTTATTTTTCTATCATTAGAAATGCATGCATGTACAGGAACACAGGCACACACACACACACACACACACACACACACACACACACACACACATATATATATATATATTTCATATTTTAACACACACACACAAATATTATTTATGATATTATAAATTTATCATATAAATAGTAATTTTTAATAAAAAATAACAATTAAATAAAAATATTATGTGTATATTAGGGTATATAAATTTTCAAATTAGGATAAATTTTAAATTATTTATATTCATATTTCAAAAAATCTAAATTAAATATTAAAATATTAATTTAATTAATGATTAGAATTGATATAATAAATATTTTTTGATAAAAAATAAATAAAAATAAAATTCCGAATTGGAATATTAAATTGAAATATAATTTCACTAAAATTTAAAATAAAATTTACATATTTATATGGAAGGATGATGTACATATTTAATGTGATGATTCATATAATTCTATATGTTATTATATTTTAATATACAAATTTATGTATATATAATTTATATTTTTATAATATTGAATATATTAAATATATTTATTGAATATATGAATATGTAGATATAAGATATAAATTTCTATTTTATTACGATATTTATATTTATATAAATATGACAATGTAGAAATATAACATGAATTTTAAATTTTTGTATCCTTGAGAATTCCATTTAAAATAATAATAGGAATTTAAAAATATATAAATAATTGAATAAATATTAATATATATATATATATATTATCCTAAATAAATTTTATAGTTTATAAATTTATATCAATATACTGTGGAATATTTATATTTATATGATTATAAATAAATAATATAAATATAAATATATATACATATATATAAATATATGTGGAGAAGGAAACACATATGAACATACAAAGCGCAAAATATAATATATGAGTTCTTTGGGTTGTGTAGTTCTATAATTTCTTCATAACCTGAATGATCTCACATCATCCCACACTGTCCTCCCAAATCCAAGATTTTGTTTCCATATCAATGTCTTTTCAATTCTATATAAGGGCATTGAGAAAGTGTATCTTTCTCATTTCTAAAAAACACATTGGAAAACCATTATTTCCATGTATTCATTTAATAATTTCATTGATAACAACCCTCTTTTTAAAAACCCTTACCCCAAAAATTATTCTATATCTTGACAAATCATTTTTTATTAGGTAAATCTAAAAAAACTAATGAAAAATAAATGATTTTTAATTTAAAATATAAAAATCTAAAATTTTTTTTATTGACTTAAATTATACTATGTTGTAATTTCTTAGGTATTTTTAGATTTTTATGTAGTTCATAATTATACATATTTTTTATATGTATGTATCTGTGTGTGTGTGTGATTGTCCCACATAAAAAAGATGCCCTGGGAGTGAGGTGGTGATTTATGGTGTGAATGTTTCAAATAACCTTTCAAAATGATCAATTTAAATGATTAGAAAAAAATCGTATTTTATCCACTAGATAATATGGAAGTAATAAAGGAAATAAAGAGTGATAATAGTGATTTTACTTGATTCACCCACACTGATGTTCTGGTATACTAAAATTATTTATAACTAAAATACTTTTTCATTATGAATTTAGATTGATCACATTGACCATAGTGGTTTACAACCTTTACAAACATGAAGTACTCACTACCACCCAAAGAAATATTTTTATTATGAAAAAATTTTATGGGGATGTGAGAACCTATACAACAAATTCTGATCAAACAGTAAAGAAAATGACTGACTTATCAAAGAAATGCTTTACTAAATTGGAATATATCTCCCTAAATAATTTCCATGACATAGAACTTACCTGATAGTCGAGATAATCATTTAAAATGTCTTCAAAATGGAATTCCAAATAGTCCCAAGATTTAAATAATTATCCTTCATTAATCATCCCATTATTTCATCAGTATCTTCCTACATTGCATAATAAGTAGAACATCCTCCAACATACCTTCACCCGAGTGTATGAGCTGCTCCCCACTCTGGCCATGAACCTCAGCATCCTATCATTGGGGGTCATCAAGGGACTCTTCCCCTTACTTAATCCTAGTAGGTAGAGTATCCTCCTTCATCAGTCACACATCCTCTAGGTGAGAATTACTCTATTCTCTCCTAACTTATAATTATTTCAGTACTCCTATAAAAAACACCAAGATCATTTAAGAAAAAATTTGGAATTACAACAAGATATGGGTAATAATAACCTTCTTCGTCATCCACTGGACAAATCTCTATAAATTTCCAAGAGAGATATCCTAGAATGAATCATATTCTATCTATTTTCCAGCACAATTACTTCATCATGTTACCATATCAATCTTCAATATTTTATCCCTTTAAATAGGATGATAATAAAATTTCCAAGATTTAATTTCTTAATCCCTTTTGTTAATCATTGATTTATGGGTAAAATACATCTACCATAGTACTTAAATTTTTAGTCATACAATTTCCTATTAGTGGAAAATTAGCTATTTATGATAATACATTTATAACTAAAAATTCATTATGATCACTAATATTTACATATTTTATACATGCTTTCTATAACAATTTTATGACAATTTATGGTAATTTAGTGTTATATGTTCTCTTTAGTTGATAATTTTTCCATAGTAGATAAAATTGTTTGAAAAAAATTATTAAATGAATAATTTATGTAAAATGTAAAATTTAGTGCCTTTAATGTTCAGTTCTCAGATTTTTTGATTTTTATATATATTTTTAACAAATATTTTGAATTACATTTATTATTTTTAATTCCAATTTTAGGTTATATTATTTAGAATTATTTCAAATTTTAAAATTATTATGAATTTAATGAATATTATTTTTTTTAAATATTTTATTGGGTTAAAACATAAAATATTATGTTTCCTTGACATATTTAAATAGGTTGAAACAGGAGTTAAAAAAGGTATTTCAAGAGTCAAATGTTTCACTTCATATTTTATTGTTTTTGAATTCATTTAAATTTAATTTTAATTTGATTTTTCATGAGGGAGGAATTAATTATTTTGTATGTGTTATTTAAAAATTTAACAAAAGATGTATGAATAATCTAGTTCTAATATATGGAAAAATTTGAAAATATCGACATTGTCAAGAAGGGACTGTTTGATTTGTTTTTGATTAAATTTACAATTTCATTAGGTGAGATGAGAAATCCATTATCTTTAAAAACATATTGCAATATAAAGAATCATTTGTGGAACTATATTCAAAAAAATAAATAAATGTACAATGTAATATTTTTTATTCATCGACTATGAATAAAAACATTCAAAAAAATTAACTTTGTTAGAGATACAACATTACATGTTAGGACACCTAAGTGATTTTATTATCTACATTGTCATATTAGAATAAAATACAATGGTCGTAAAGTTTCCATGAATCCAAATTGGCACCCACATAATATCTTTTAACCACTTTATATAAATAAACTAGATTAACAAAATTTGGCCTTTAGGGATTCATGGGTAATCTAACATCAATAAATAGAAGTAGATGTCTCACATGAGATATATATGATGGGAGATTAAAGACAGGATGTGAATAGAAGTAAAATTCATAGTTATATTGAAAACAAATGAAGGAAGGATATTGGGTTTCAAAGAGTATGGTTGGGTATAAGAGTTGTAGATAATAGATATTGAGCCACATCAGTTTAAAAGTGCATAATATCTTGGATTTGAAATTATGATTTTCAAAAGAAGAGACCTTAAAAAATGATCATGGGGATCTAGTGTTTTTTCATGAGTTCATTACGATGTATCCCTGAATGAATAACTATAACAAACTGATAAAACTTAGTGGATTTTATTCAGTGTTATAATGATCAATGATCATCAATTGGGAATAGCTATATATATAAGTAAAAAACAAAAGATATGATGGAATTCAAAAATTGGTAGGTTATTTTATTGATTTTAGGCTAGTTTAAAGTAGATGGACGAAAATATATATGGGATAAATAAGTTCAATTTCTTTTTGTGAATCCATTTGGCCAAATTAGGGATCAAGAAATATAGTTCATCTGGTTATTAATGTCACTTTATGTCATGTTTTTAAGTGATTTTATATTGTAGTTGCGTGAGCTTAAATTGGTATCAGTGTGTGTATGCAGTGTTTGAAGAAATTATTTAGTAGAGATTCATTTCTGATAATATAATAGGGATAGTGGTGTAAATATCTATATAAAAAATGAGTGAACAGATTAATGGGAAACAAAATATAGTTGGAGTTTAAGTTAGTTGTAGAAATATATAATTATAATTAGTTATGTTGTAGTTTAAGGGATCATGATTTTAGAAGAACCTGATTGATAGCTTGATACAGATTAAAGAAAAATGGTTGATGGTGTTTTTCTATAGTGTATGGGTTTGAATGTGGTATTAATGTTGATATGGAAAGTCAAAGAAAATATGTACTAAAGAAGAATAAATTTGTTTGTTTAGATAGAGTATAGATTACTAGAGAAACAAAACTGAGGGGGTTGGTATGTGTGGAGAGAAGAATTTTTTTTGGGAAAAAGATGAATAATCAATAGAAAAATAAAAAAAATAAAAAAATAGTTATAGGATGGAAGAAGATAAATAGAGAAAAATAATATAAATTTTTTTTATTATAAAACAATTAATTTTATCGTGGATCAAATGTAGAAATATATGATATATTTTAAAATCATTTATTTCCAATATCAGATGACTGTAAGAATGGAATGAATTTAAAATGATGTTATTTTGATAAAATATATTATTATTTTCAACTCATTTAATGAAAAAAAACTTGTACTGTAATGTTTCTTTTTTTAATGCGGTATAGGATTTAGACGCATGGTTTTCAAACTATCCATCAATCATGTGATCCCCACTTACTAAGACTAACCATAATATTTTTCTTTATTTATTCACCCATATGATTCTTAAAAACCTTCCCCCTCCATCGATCTATATAGATATGGTCCCTGGAAATCCCTAACCTTATGATATGTGATTTAAGCCGCATTTTCCAAATTTTGAAATCCCAAACCCCATAATTCCCATTGGACCTTCGCTACTACTTGAAAAATCATTCTATATTTTTAAAAAGTGTTTAACCAAAATTAATATAATAATGTTTCTCCACAAGGGTCAGAATCTTATAATACCAATTCCTATAACTTTAAAGGGGATACTATTCCAAAAAGTAACAACTCCCCTATCATTTTATTGAATGTTGTTTAATATTTTTCTATTTGTTGTTATATGATAGTAAAAATTACTATGAAGTACCCACATGTTACATTTTTTTTTTTTGGAAAATTCAACAATGAACCCATATTCATCCTTCATTTGTTGAACATCATTTCCCTTTTTATCAAAACAAACTATCCTAGAAGAGTATCCCTATGTACATTATTATTATGAACCAAGATTTTGTCTACACAGTGAAATATATTATGAGTATGTAGAAATAATGAACATTTCCCATATACATTCCATTTTTATATTAATTTCTTTTTAGAGTTTCTCCCCTTTAAATTAATTTATACATTAATAAATAGACATGTTTTTCTTGAAACTATATTATTCCAGACAAATAATTCCCCAACACTAATAATAACTTAGGAATATTAATCATTCTTATTAATATTGGTTCATTTTTTCCAAAATTTATTATTGATATATCAAAATATTTTAAACATAATTTTTCCATTGTCTTGGGGAATTATTTCAATGTATGTTAATATAGTCTTTTTTATTGTATTAAATTATTTCACAAATTTTTTATCATCCAAGACATGTAATATTTTCATTTTAGTACTTTAACTATTACTAAAAAAATTTATTCATTTATGTTTTATAGCTGTTAGATAAACATGAATCTTGGGATAACATTCTATAAATCATTAGATGAATAAAATTTAATTTCAATTTTTTTTGAAAGTTTTATTTTTCATTTTCAAAGTATTAAAGGATTCAAAGAGACATTGAATGTATCTTACATAATGTTTTTTAGTAAAACATGTTTTTCACCCTTATATTTTTCTATATTATCTTTATCCATATCTTCTAAAATGAGTATTTTAGTTCCTACAATATAACTATATTCTATTTTAAAAATATCCTCATTACATCATTATTTTTAATCCACTTTACTCAACTACTAATCTTTATTATTAAGATAAATATATTTTTAAAGGAAATACTCAAGTAAATATTTCAAAATATACTTAATTTATACATTATCATTGTTGGTTCTAAACACAGTTATGCCTTTCTTCCAAGAAACTTTGTTTTATTCTCTTAGATGAATATTTAACATCTAACAAATTTTGAACAAATTTTATTCTCTAAGGGTTTTTTTTATTTCTGACCATCCTCTTATGTAGCACAATTATTCCTTGGATAATTCATTATAAATTACCCAATAACACTGAAACTAAATGGTATTTGGGGAATTTACCTCTCCACATTCATTTTTCTTTTATTGGGTTCTTTAAGATAAGATCCATAATAATATAATAATCATTTTCCTTTACTTATTCATCTTTTAATTCACTAGGGAATTCATCTTCCTCTTCCGAAATTTTAATCTTCCTCCTGGATTGGAATTATATATGATCTTTGATATTTTTTTCATTTCATAATCAATAATTAAATTTTTTTAATTTATTTAGAGATGTATCATAACTATCTCCCAATACAAAAACATTATCATAAACATATTTGGGAATTTTCTCTTCATATTCTTGAAAATAATAGTATCTTCAAACATATCGTTAAATCCATTTATGTTTTTCTGGTTTAATTCACTCTTTTATAGTGATAATCAATATTTTCTTCATCAACCATCTTCACATACTCAAATATAAATCTCAATATTTTTGGTTTTCTTCTTAGACATTCACATTCACATCAATGTTATTATTCTACATTGTGCTTAATTTCCCAAACAGTTCGGAGTCTGATCACCATTTTATATAATTTATTTTATAATAATAAGAGAATTTAATTTATTTAGTTAACATGAATTTCCATGTATATTTTATTATTAAAATTATTAGGTATTTTTATAAATATATGGAAATCCCACATAATTAACATCAATAAATTTCATGCTAATTTTAAGAAAACAAGGAATCATTATATTCTTCCACACAAGATAATTTTTGACATTTATTATTGGAATAAATTAAATATAAAATGAATTCAGATTCTTGCATTCCAAAAAATGTTCATATATTCTAAAGGAAATATGGTTCCCCTTGATATGAACTAAATGACCCAAGAATATAATTAACAAATTTGAAAGGGGGTTGAATCAATGTTTATATTTTTACAAATTTATTATAAGTAGAAATTAACCAATGTGTCTTGTTAGAGTGTACTCTCTATATAACATTATATACCACCTAAAACAATATACAAAATTAATATATGTTAATACATGGAATATTTGAGTTTTTTAAGGTTATTTCTTTATGTGAGTGACCAGATCCTTGTAGTGTTCAAGACCAATAAGAGACATATATTTTAAATTAATAAAAAATATTAAAATAACGGGTATAGGATGGCACCATCCATTACCAAGTAGTGTTTATGAACACAAATTTATCCAAAAAATTTAATATGTTTGTTCCCACCTATTTTAAAAAATACGACCGAATCAATGAGAAAGACTACTTTTACACCATTCTACTTCTATAAAAAAATTGAACATTATACAAGAGTATAAACCAGTAATAATAAACAATAATTCACAATACCAATATTTATAACATCATAATATAAATCTATAATTCCAAGAACAATATCATTTGGCCTGTCAATTGATTGATCATTTAAAATTCAGAACATCCTCCCATACACATAAAACTAAAAAAAGTTTATATATTATTCTTTTAAGAAATATATATTCAAAATTTTTTTTTCAGTAAATCCACTATATATTTTATCAAATTTTATAATAAGATATCTCTAAATGAACTCAGCCGTTATATAAATTACATTTCTCTAATAAATTTAGTATTATAATTTCGAATCTTTTACCTTTTTCCAAATATCAATGAACTGCATTCAATGCCTTAAAGAATATTAGATTCTGAACTCATCAAATCCATTAAAAATATTGACATCAAATATATTCAATGATTTTAAAAATCATAGTAAGAGTCATTAAATCAACTTAATTATTTTTGTTTCATGATGTAAACCACTGTATCATCACATTCATTCGGGTTCTAAAACTTTAGAAGACTTAACAATATTCTCACATGGAATTTATTCCACATCCACATTCAGTTATACCTTTGTTACTATATATATCAAATATATAGATCATGAAAATCCATCTCATATATATATTTTTGAACATATGTATTTATACACAGCTCTACTCTGAACTCTTCAAATTATTCATCTCCCCTTAAATTTTCCAAAGAAATTTTAAATTCCTCTTGAGATTCTATTGATCGTATTTTGTATCTATTAAAAATCATTTAATCGTTGGTTCAAGAAATCCTATTATAAATACTGATCACCTTCCAATCATTTGTAACTTCTGATCTTATCAGCTTCGGTACTACTCAATATTTTTTTATATATTTTTATTATCAAGTGGACTCATAAAAATACAAATCATGAAATTCCATTCATAGTTGGATTTGAAAATATACATTTCAAATTTATAACTACAATTTATTCTACTGATCTATATAAATTTTTATATATTCACTATATTTCACTTCATTCATATAAATCATTTATTCTAACTTTACTGTAAATTTTTTTTATTTTCTTCAACCAAAACTTTCAGTATTACTAACTAATTATTCTTACAATTTAAAACAAAACTTAAATATATGATGTTAAAAGTTAACATTTAAATGTAATTTATTTATCTTTAAACATTAACTTTTCAAAATAACTCAAGAATAGTTATCTATTACCTTTTCCTTAATCACTATTAAATTCACATAAAATGGAAAAAATGTTACGATGGATTTTTGACTCCTATGTATTATCTATAAAAACCTTTAGGGAATTTTTAAATACTCACTATCATATAAATTCTATGAACTACACATTCTTAAAGAAACATAACGTCCAAGCATATCATGAAATCGGGTTTATTCTCAACTATTTTTGTTATTTGTTAATTCGAATGGTCAATATAGAATATACTGATTTTAACATCAAAATTTATCAATCAAAATAATTCAAACATCTAAAATTATTCTATCACATAGAACCTTACTTCTTACATATTATGTCAAATCTATTAAATTTGGTTTGTACCTATACAAGATTTTTGGTTTTCATATTAGTGAGATACATACATAATGACATAATATTTTTTACTCTAGATATCATATCTAACTAATAACTTATGGATTCAAGAAACATATAGACTCACATATACCATCATAAAAAACTCTACAATAAATGTTCACTGATCTATCAATTATAATTTTTTCTAGATACAGAACATGGGTAATTACAATATATATAAAAAAGAAGCCTCAAATCATAATATTTAAGAGTTACTTAAGAATTTATCCCCCTTTTCATTCATATTTACACATTTATAACATAACATGTCAGTTTTCACAGTTCAACATCCATACATGTATCATATGAAATTACATATACCACGTTAACTAAAGAAAACTCATAAAGAGTCAGCCAAAGAAACAAACACATTCACCTTTAAAATTTCTCAAAAAACATTATGAAACATAAAGTTAAAAAAATACATCACTCTAAATAATTACATGGGATATTAATAATCCTTAAACTCATGATACACAATGTTTCTCTCAACTTGAATACCATTTTCACAAATAAATAATGATATATAATTTTTAATTGTAACAATAATAATGTTTTCACCAGATATTAACTTCTGTCATGTTGTTCTAGTTATTCTTCTTCATCATCTTGTTCCACTTCTTCCTCTTCTTCCAAATATTCATTTTCATCCCATTCATTCCTCTTTAATTATCTACTATATAAAAATAGAATTCCATCCCTTATTAACTCCATCTCATGTATGAATTCCCACCCCAATATTAGTTCAGAACATATAATGTAACCACTCAACCTTCTTATACTATCATCGAATCTATCCAGGACTTCTATCCACTATTTTATATGATTACAGGGTCTAAATATTCTATTTAGGTAATCCCTTGAAGAAAAAATAGAACCACATCCAAGAAACATGAATTCATAATTTTCCCATTGTCATGACATGAAAATTAACATTATGGTTTGAACCTCAGCTGTAATACACATTCAATATTTTCATGTTATTACAAAATACATTTTCTCTATCTTCTTGAAATTTCCTCTCCAATTGAAATTTTTAAATCTTTAATGTCATTTGGTCATATTTTCAATCAATTGAGGAAATATAAAATATTCCAAGAACCCAATAAAATTGGATTGAAAATCATGAATTCAGTAATATGTAACATGTGTCTTACTTATATATAAGATAACATATGATGTGGTATGTTTCTTTAATATGAATCTAATTATATATAACACCATTTTTACGTACAATAAGTGTAATCTTATACATTAACAGTCTTCATATTGTCACATCATTCATGGTAAATTTTTTTCATCTACATGAAATTCATATAATTGTGTATAATGTCATGGGATACACCAATGTGGTGTGACTCAGTTGAATCTATAATATTGAAGGGAATTTATTTTTCATGGTCTTATAATTAACATGTGATTTAAATAACATGATTAATAGTTCAAAAATATCAACATTACATTTTCATATTTCAGTCTTATATAATATGAATTATGTAATATCCATATTTATTTTAGAGTGATTATATATAATCCTACTAAACATCCCCAACACTATATCTTTCCAAACCTGAACACATCCATTCTATAAAAATTCGTAAAACCACCTTCACCTAAACTGATTCTTTAGGAAATAGTTAATATTAATTATGCTTTAAATATTCATATTTTTTTGGTATGAAAATCCAAAACTAGAGTAATGAACTATATCCACTACAAATTTTCATAAAAAACCCCATTGAAAAATTTCAATAAAATGGTTAGGAATTCATCTTTATTAACTATTATAAAATAAAATAACAATACTGTCTAATAAATCCCCACATTTTTATTTTCTTATCAATGCATTGAAAAATAAATTGATTTTTCTACCGTTTAAAATTGATCACATCCTTTATATGTAGTAATGAATCATCATTTAATTATTAGAAGTCTATATAAGAATACTATGTTTATGAGATAAAAACTATTAATAACAGGAAAAAAAATATTATTTAGGGTATCTAACATTATATCCCAAAAATATCATTCATAAATTCACTTATATTTTTATATATAATCATAAAAAACAATACATAATGTTACAAAAATATCATTCTACACTCATGATCTACAATAATTCACACATCATTAACTCTCTCTCTCAAGGAAACTATGTTCCAAATTTTTTCCTTCTAAAAACATACATTAAATATGTTTAACCACTGAAGTGGTGGAATGTTTTTTGATTTTCTATTTTAATAACCCCCATTAAAAAAATGAAATCCAAAAAACAAGAATAGTGTGGATAGAATCAACATAATATATCCTTAATTGAATGATTCTAATATCTCATCATTGACCGTGTTTTTTAAATGAGCTATTATTTACTAATTTAGTTAACACATATTCTATTTTATCCTCAGCTAGATCAAAAATCATATTAAACAATACTTTCACTATGTAATATTTTATAAAATTGTATTTTATTTTGTTTTAATTCAATTGAGAATAAAAAATTGGGTTTCTCAATAAATGGATGGAAGTTTTATTATTAATTCCAATGAGTAGTGGGAAATTCACAAATAATTTAACTTATTATAGTAAAATTTTCATCCACATAAATGGGATTATCACATGATTTGTAGAAGCACAATACTCCTTGGATGAACTCATGATTAAAAATAAATTTTTTTTGTGTTCTCTTCCATAAGCATGTAACTAAGAAATAAAAAACCACTATATATAAGTATAATATCATCCACCTTTCAAACAAATATTCTACTGTATATTAAAAGGTAAATATCTTTCATTTTTAAAAATATTTAAAAATATAATTAAATTTTCATTTTTAATATATAAGAATTCATTTTCCTCCAAAATATGTGATTACTTTTATGGAAATTGAATGTTTTCTAAATATGTAATATATAACCAAGATTTAGTCTTGAAGCAATAAATTTGAAAAAAATACCAATAATATTTCTAACCATTATAAAATCAAATTACTTTACCTGTATATCCATTAATATATTGGTTCCCACTAATTGTGTTTTATAAAATTATATGAATTCTCAATTATATTTTTTTAAATAAATTGATCATAGATATCTTGAGAAAAGAAAATATGATCCCTCTCATATGAAAATTTCAACCCTTGAAAATAATTTATATATATTATCAAGGAAATATCAGAAATTTTATTTATATTAAATTAAAATTACTCATAGAAAAATTCATTATTTACAATAATGATAATATGATATATATAGAAAATAATAATTAAAAACTCCATTTTTTCATCATCAGTGTTGGGGATGTTTATCAATATTCATTTCCTAAATTTTTGAAACATCAAAAACGTTTCTTACTTACAATATTGTTCTATTTGGGATTAGTTTAACACATAAATATTTATTTAATTGAAAAAATATCCTTCATTATCTCCATGAAATAAATCATAGATTTTTTAAATTTAAACTTTCACTTTAAAATCCCCATTATGGATGGCTCACTTGAAATAAATTTGGTAGATCACACAAAAACTATGTGATGAAAAATAATAAAATAATCTAATCCTATAAATCTAAGAATTTCATGTGAAATCCTCAAAGAAATCAGTTCATTTTACATATGAATATTTATTTCACATGAATATTTGCATGTTTGTCATCACCTCCCATATCTTATTCAACTTTATACTGAACAACCATATTATTTTTATAATATTCACATTTTATGGGAGGGTACCTACTCCAAAGAATATTTATTATTGATTTGATATAATTTCTAATTCATAAAAAATCTTAATGCTCTAAATATTCCTTCACTTCACTTGATTCAACATTAGAAAACACTATGGTATGATATATTATCGAAAATGTTTTCCTACTTTGAATCAGTTATACATGTTCTCCCATAAAATCTATAGCTCACATTTTTTCCAACCATAGATATGTTGAAAAATGGTTTTATTAATCACTAGAAACAACTTATTCATAATCATTCAATAATTATTTTTTTAAAAATACCATTATTTTTATAAACCACATTATTCTTATCAATAATTTATAATTTGGTATCTTCATTTATGAAACATTATTAATGGTGTGTGACCTTATTAATTGACTGTTCCTAAATGTTCAAATCTTTAATATCCAAAGTATTTCCAGTATATTTATTATTACAATGATATCATTTTGTATATAGAGTATAATAAAGGTAGATAATATCAAATATTCAATTCTCAAACCTCTCAAAACATTCACCATTCACTTTAATAATATATGTTAATTCAAATATCCTAATTTATTTCAAGATTATGGTATTCCTATAATAAATTCCATGTGGTATCATATATAAATTATGTGGGCATAAACAATTGGTTTGAATCCAATGTATTGTACTAATTTCTTGCCTCTAGAAAAATTGGGAAGTATGATGCTTTAACAATATGGTTTGGTCAATTTCCATTAAGTATTTACTTTTTATTCAGTAAAAACTTTTATTGTGGGGTATATAATGTTATAAATTAATGGAAAATACCATTATTTCCTAGATATAATTTTATTTTCAACATGTGAATTTAACACCATTTCCCAAACATAACTTCTAAATAGAGAAAGAACACTATTTTACTACAATTATATCAAAATTTTCTAAATATCCTAAAAGAATATAATTGGTATATCATAAACATAATAAAAGTAATATTAGTTAAATAATTAATAAAATAAATTAAATATTTAGATGAATTACTTGATAACTTCTATATAATCCCCAAAAAATCCAAATTAATTTCGTATAATGAGTGAGATGTTTATATATCCAATTTTTATTTAAATAATTGATAATATTACCATTTTGAAATGTATAAAAATATAATTAATTTCTCTCAATAGTATTATCACATTAAAAAATCATTCCTTAAATAATCTTTCTCAAATTACTATTTATAATGTGGTAAAGTCTTTAATGACTTAACTAATCTTGTTACTTCAAACATAATTTTGTTTTATATTAAGCATACATAATTCAAAACATGTTTCCCCATGTTTATAGAACTTTCATAAATATAAATCCATAATTTAATATATTCAAAAAACATTCATTATTATAAAAAAAATATTTCCTTCATCACACAACTAAGACACACATAATAATTGTATTTCATCCCAAATAACAAATACGATGTCCTCTGACTTTAGTTTTTATTCATCAATGAATAATAAATGAAATTATTTTATATTAATTTATCCATAATTTACTAATATCATATATCCATTATTTGAAATTTTAATACCATTCAAAATATTCAAATATCTTATAATATATATATATAAAAAACTCTAAAATATCAAAAAATATTCTTTTTTGATGCTTTGAGTGACACTTCAACAACCAAAACGAACTCCATTACATTATAATACCTCTTACAATAATTTTACGCATGGTAATTTAAAATATGTTTAGTCAGTATAATAGTGAGACAATATTCAAGGAAGTGACCAAGGAGGTCACATAATTTAATAACTTCTTCCAATGATTGAAGTTTGTTTTCATCCTTCAATCTATAATTTTAATATTATTTATAAACATTTATTATTTAATTTGATTTACTTTCCATTAATATCTTCTTTCAATTTCCTCTATTATGATTGATATATTATTAATTAAACCAAAATCTTATTTCCATGAGCTTAAATATTAAACAATACTAGAAGTTTCCAAAAACAATGAGTATATCACTGTGAACACATATTGCAATCTAAAAATAATCTCATGTTATTATCCATTTTTTGACCAGCATCCTTACCTCCATTATCCAAAAAATGTTAAACTAATTATAGAGCCCCACACTTTTCATAAATAGACATTATATATTAATAATTTAATATTCATTACGTATCATTATGATCCATGTCAGAACTGTAAATATTTAGTGTCTTTAGAAACTAGATATAGTATATTTTTTATTTCCTGAAGGGTCTTTAACATTTACTACAAAGATAGTCCCACATAGTAACCTTCCTAAAAATACCCTATTAAATACCATTTGTCCTAACACAAGGTACACATAAATAAGAAAAACTGAGATCAGATGCTCAGTACGGGAAAATAAGAGATATATCAATGATAACTTAAGAATAACCTGATCATAAGGGTATGATAAAATATGTTTAATATTTTACAAACCTTAGAGACATATCATATATAAAAATCATAATTCATTTAATAATCCTTTATTGTTCATAAGATATGAATCTAAAAGGAATCAAAGAACACAATACATGAGAGAATAACATTTTCATAAGACAGAAGTTTGTGTCATACACATAATCAAAAAAAATAATTTCATTAGTCATGTATCACTTCCAAGACTATAATATTGGATCAGGTTCACTAACTATTCCATTATAACTTTATTCAATGTTAACTCCAAATACTATCATAGTGAATAATTCAATTATTGAAATGGGTTGACATTCTAATCTATTTCCTATTATAGAATGAGATATTCATTTTTTGCAGTACATTAGTGGGATAAATTATTTGAGTTCCACCAATCATATAACCATAATAAATTAATTTATATTCCAAATATTATAAAATATTATTTATATATGATAACATATGAAAACTAAATAGGTTCTATAAGTATTTAACAAATTCATTATTTTATAACCCATGGAAAATAAAGGGGTTTTGTAAACATCTCATTGTCATAATCATAAAAAATACATAAAATGAATACGTATGGTATCCATAGTGTCATGATATATTCATATATAGACATTACATATTTTTTAATGAATATTAATTACATTAAAAAAAACACACACATGAGTATATTAAAGGCATGGTTCCTTTAGAAACATGAAAACATAAAAAAATGGTTCATATGTAAACCACACCTTCTCCAAAATGTTCTTAATGAATAACACCCTTCTTATACATAGTATAAATAAAAACATTCTTCATTACCTAGGGAAAGGAAACATAATAAAGGGTGATCTCATATGTTTAGTAAGGTTAAAATGGAAAATATGTAAGAGTAACATGAAAATAAGTGTACAAAGAAGAAGAATAATATTTTAAAATCACACCTTGCATATCAAACAACAAAATCAAAGGTCTTGGAATAAATATTTGAATTTATAAGACACAAAAAGTAATAAAATAAAAGAAAAACAACCCTATGAAAATAATATTGTCAAAGTAATGGAATTATGGTATACACATATGAATAGAAAATCATTTCAATAGTAGTAAAAGATCATTTAAAAAACTACTATAGTGCAATTGGTTAACTCCCTGAACAATTATAGTAGTCAAGGTTTACTCCAAAGATGATCACATCGGACAAAGTCCCATATATAATCAGGTTCAATTCCCATTATAGCCATCTATACCTCAAGATATATAACTATTTTCCCAATGCATTAGAGGGAGATAAATGTCCCACTCATAAAATAATAAAAATTATACCTATTTTTCCATAAGATCATTAAACATTTATCCTTTCGTAACCCACAAAATGAAATAGGTTTCCTAATTTTTTTTCCATATCATAACCTATTTAAAAGATATAGGTTTTGTAATCATTTCATCATTTCATCATAGAATAATCTATGAAAATAAGCAAGTTTGATAAGAACTTCCACATGGTATGAACCATTAATGGAATACATGTTTTATAAATATTTTTATATCATAAAAAAATTAAAGAAATAAAAAGAATGTTATCCATTGATCATATCCTTAATAAGGAAAATATAACATCAATAGATGCCATATTAGATGGAATGTTTTTTAAATATCATATTTGACATTCCTTAAGAAAAATAAATTTTCCTAGAAAATAAATTTTATAAAAGAAAAATGAAAAAAACATTTTGGAGATCCATTCCTTTGTAAATAAATGTCGGTACTTATAAAAGAATATTTAAAACGAATTTAAAACATTTCTCGAGGAAAATAAACATTCATCATGTATTTTTTTAAACCAAAAACATTTTGGAAATTATTCAACATGAAAAAAAAACCATGAAACAATATAATGAATCCTCAAATAAAATAATGGTTATTTTAGATGAAAATTTTACTCACCCCATACATTTTAAAATAAAGTTTCCTCTAATATTTAAGGGAAAATCATAATATAGATTGTCTTTAAAAGGACTTGATGGTTCATTTAAATATTTTTTTTTTAAAATTAAATAATGTATAAATATTTATTTAATAAATAATTTTTAAAAGGTAAATAAAATTGGAATTGTTTTTATAAAACATTGGTTTTGGGAAAAATGATATCTGACTGAAGATAGAAATTAAGTATGATTTTATTTAAAGCATTTTAAAAATAAAAGTGTCAATAAATGGTAAAATTATTGGATAATATTTATTAATAACCATATTTGAAAAAATAAATGAGTTTCTTGGGAGATATATCTTAATATTTTGTCATTGGAAGCATAATCATGAACAGTTTCGATAAACGATGAGATAGTAAAATAAAAGCCATACTAATTTGGTAACATTGAATCATTATCCACATAAAATAAATGAAATAAAATTAAAATTAAAATAATATAAGGATAAATATATTCATGATATAACATATCAAAGGGGTACTATATACACTATAAAAAGAAAACAATTGGTGTAAATGGAATATGTCTCACGATATTAAAAGTGAGACGAGAAGCCCTTATTTCTTTAGAAATATTTGAAATCATAAGACCCAATAAATAAATAAAATAATTTAAATATCATGAGATTATGTATATTAAGTGTAGAAAATATAAATTTGTAATTATATACCCCACACAAAATAAAGGAGTGTTAAATTTCTATATGGCTCCCAAAAATTAATATAGGCTAGTAATAACTTACCATACGTCTTGAAGTCATTCATACATGTTAAAATATCATTTATAATAAAAATAAGTTTATTATAAATATATTAAATAATAATAAATTTTTATATCATACCATATATTATTTACTTATGACCATTATTTACAAATTTATTAATAATTCCATGTTAATGTTATGTTTCAGATATTAACAACATTGTTTTTCGTATATCTTATGATTTTTTATTTTAGTTCTTATAAAATTGATCAATATTACATAGTCAAAATAATTTTATACATAATGTCAATATCTCATATATTAATTATAAATGTATTTATAGTGATCTATACAATTCAATGATTTAAATGAAATACCTAATTAATGCAGATGATAGACTGTAAATATGCATAAAAGTTGTTTCTGTTTTCCTGATGGAAAAAAAGAAGGAAATGTAAAAAAATATTATTATTAAAGAATCATTTTATGTCATATATATCACATATTTTCATTAAAATATATATATTAGCTTCCATTTAATGTTTGAATGAATCACATCGCTACGCATGACTGTAGTCCATCGTAAACAAAAACAATGATATTATATTCGCACAGAATGGAAAGTAAGAATTAATATGTTATATCATTATTAAAAAATAATATAAATATCATAAATAATATATATAAATAGTAAATCCATCATTATATCCTTATGTGGGACATGTTAATGAAAAATAAATACAATTGGGTCACGAGGCGATAATCTGCGTACACACAAATGATGATTTATTAACCATTTTATTGATGTGGAGATGATTCCAGGTCATGAATGTAATCGTTTTTATTATATATAAGATACTATAGTTATTATAAAATAATGGATTAATAATAATTGATGTAGGTTGAGGAAAAAATAAAAAAAATGATCATTGAATAACATCACCTCTTCTTTAGGTAATTTTCTTTTTACACCAAATGGATTATAAGGTTGGTTTTCAAAAAAATTAATATTTTAGGATAAGAGGAGGGAATTAATAAATTTATTTTGGTAGTTATTGGAAAAACAATGGTATTTTATGTTTGAAGAGGATAGTAGAGAGGGTAAACTTTTATTCTTGAGGCGAGTGACTCACTACTAATTATTTGAAAAGAAAAAGGTATTCCCATGTTATTCACAAGATATTTGGCTCCAAAATGGACTATTTTTTATCGAATAATATATAAGGAATACATATGGCCATAAAATATATTTTATATAAGTTTTATGGAATATTAAACTATAATCAATTTTTAACCCCGATAATCACATGTTTACCCTAACCATGACAGCTAATTTTTGTTGTTTTTACTATTGAGTATGGAAAAAATTTAGTTATTCCTTATAATATAATATAAATTATATTGATTAAAAATAATTAATCCATTTTTTCTAATTCCATTCACATTATTTTCAAAATTAATTTCAATTTAATACCCCATGAGTGATGACAAAGGTGGATTTCAATGAGAAAATGTTCAAATGTTTGAAATTATTTTATACCAAAATTCAATATAAAAACTATTCAACGACCTAATTTAGATTTGATGATATAAAATTGACCTATTTCTTCTTTAACTATAATATTATAACAATTTTGAAGTTTTTAATGGCTCTAAAATAAATGAATTTTTTTAATGAAATGTAATATTTTTCACTATTTATCCAATACCTGTCTTCTCAATAAATTATAAAAAATAATCTTATGAAAATTCGGATATGATTGTTTCAAAGAAGAACCATATTTTAATTTTTTTTAAACAGTTTTAAAAAATTGATTTAAAATAAGCGTGGAAAAGGAAAAATCTACACTCAGTGATTCATGTAATGTAAGAAAGAAATAGTGTTTCATATTAAAAAATGCAAAACAGATATTGAGTGTAATAAAAAAAATAAAAAAGCTATTTTTTTAATTTTATTTCACAATATCTTAGGGTGTTACATTATACCCTATTAAATGAATTGCATCATCACAATTTGAACTTGTAATCAGTAAAAAAGGGTTTAACATTTGAAAATTCCTCTTTAAAAACCCCACATCAAAAAATAGTTTAATCAAACACCCTCTTCAAAAGAGATCAAGGGAAGTAAACTTGTCATATAGAATAACACATAATAGGTTTCCAAATAGTAGAACTTATGTGGGTAGGCAAAAAATAGACATAGAAGAGAAAAATTACACTTAAATACTAATGGAGAGTGATATGGATCATAGATAATCCAAATTTAACAATAACAAAGATATAAACCAAATAGGTCTAAAAAAAGTCATTTATTTCATAAAACATTATGATTTTAGGATTTGTTTTAAATTTCAAGATCCGATTTAATTATTTTGGATAATTTTTCACGAGGATGTATACTTACATGATTTAATTATGTTTCATATGAATAATATCATGTTTTGGTTGTGACTTGATCAATTTACACATCATGTTTTACTATAAGAGAGGAATTTTGATGTCTGAAGAACTAAATAATATCCATAATATAATTATATTTCATTATTTCTATCTCTTGTTATGATCCAAAAGAAAATTTCTAGGATAATTTATGATAAATCATCATATTATGAAATATTACATAAATCTCTAAATCCTTGTCCACAATTCATCTTAACCAATTTCATTAATAGTTTACCTTATAACCCTTCAAAAATTTTAAATTTATAAATAAGGTCACTAAATTATTGAAAATAAAAATTACTTTAACCCCTAAATTATCAAATAGTATCTCTTTATTTTCATATACCAATATGTGAAAACCTTCGTCATATATTTTCATGACTCATGGTAATAAAAAAAATTACCATAAATCCTTAATGAAAACATATACACATCACTATTCCTTGAATAAATCCATAAATTATTAAATATATTCCAAAAATCAAATATTCCTATAAACACCATCATTAATAACATAAATCACTTTGTCAAAAAATCTTCATTCAGTTACAAGTTCATCCATAATATAAAATTTACTTTATTCATATTAATCAACTATTTATGATAACTCAACTTCGTTTTCTTATCATCAGAAACATATTAATAGTTATCTTCACTTAATGAAAATAACACCTTTCCATTAAATTAATTATCTTGGTTATTAAAAACATTCAACATATTTTTGCTAATCATTATGAAAAAACATATAGTAAAAAATCCTTATATATTTAATTATTCATATAAAATAATTCTTAAATTACAATATATCAACACATCAATCATCCCACATCCTTATAAAAATATAGCTAGGCTTTATCATCTTCTTCGTTAATACCACATTTATATAATATGAAATATGAATCATGTTTTTAAATTCATAAAACTCAATTTAAACATGATTTTCATGTTTAACAACAATAATACAATTATAACAACCCATACTATTAATATTTCATTTATAGTCACCTAATCATTAGTAGTATAACCATTACTCATACCACCTTGACAATTATATTCATTACGAACCCCCTTTGGACATCGAGTTAGATAATGATTATACTTTCCAAAATTGAAATATTCAATCATCAAGGAAATATTATAAAGACCATTATTTTTATCAATTTCATTGACTAATCTTTTTATTTTTCACTAAAATCACTTACATTAGGTCCTTATTCTCAAAACTCAAAATATTTTCATGTCCCCCTCGGACATATACATGTGTTATTATTCCAACATTCTCAACATATAGGAAACATAAAATTATTTACTCTGTGGTATCCATCACCCAAACTCATAATGAACCCTACCCTTATATTCTTTCGAGAGTTTTTTAGTTGTTTAACATGAAATTATTTAAGCATATATCATTAATAAATATTTGGTATAATCATAGTATCCATCAATCTAGTTGTAATCCCAATTGGTTTCTCATCATCTAATTGTCTATCAAATTTAATGTTGATCATGTTTCTTCTGGGTTTCACAATTTACTATAATAAAAAATTAGGCCATGAGTTAATATAATCAAAGTGGGGAACAATATAATCAATATAAATAAATTTTTTGATGTCTAAATATTAGAAACTTATTTTTAATAGATGACCCTTTATGTTTATCTGAGGTCATTATTATTCATCACCTACTTTAATTATTTAAGATTCTATGTAATGAGTTTGTGAATTTAAATATAATATCACATGGGACTGTCAAACTAGATATACATCAAGGATGGTTATTTTGAACAAAGTGATGATTGAGTCCACGTTAATTATCCACTTTCAAAGTTATTACCCCTACTTAACATTGTGAAAGAGCCACATACACTATTATATCCTTACATGGATGTAATGTTTTGGAATCCATGTGATCTACACTTAAAAAAAATTATTTGAACTTTTTATATACATTCACTTATACTTAAAATTATTTTATGAGACATTCCTATAAATATCCTTATAGATATCTTCTAGTGATATCAGTTAAGTGTTATCATCCTAGTTTCCATATTTAATCTAAAACTTAAATCTGATACCCGCTGTAACGGTCTGAAATTATTTCTTGTGGACTATAATTTATACATATTAGGGCACTCCATGTGTGGTTACACCTCTTGGGTTGGGCACACCACACTCCCCAGTGGAATATGTTTCCTCATTAACCCCTTGGGTGGAGATCAATGCTTCATCCAATGCTCCCACATGAGAGTTCCAAAGGATAACATTACTTATATTTTATTTGATACCAACTATAGTGATAAAATATTTTGATAAATATATATTACATCATTTTTATGAGTATTTATTACATTACATAAATGAGCACATAAATAACATAAAGGTATTTTTCATTGAAACAAATAAAAATAAAAAAAATGGTTCATATGTGAACTAAATCATCCCCCACGAAGTTCTTCATGACTTACACCATTGTTATAAATATCATACCTAATAAATATCTTCATAACATTGGTAAAGGAAATAAAAGAATGTGTGATATAAGACACCCAGTAATGGAAAAAAGAGAGAAACATATAAAAAAACATATGGGTATGGGAAAATGATCAGAACATCAGAAAACTATACCCTCCATACAAAAGATCATAATATTGAGGAATATAATAAAAATTGTATGTTCATAAAAAATTAATTATATGAATATTAACAAACATAAGCCATGATAGAATAAATTTTTCATAATACATAGGATTATGGTGTACAAATAAGAATATAAAATAATTTCAATATTAATAAAGTTTCATTTACAAAAATATCATTGTGGAATGATTTCACTCTCCAAACCATCATAGTAGTCAAGGATCACTCCCAAGAACATCATAGAGGACAAAGTACCTTATAGAACTTGGTTCACTGCCTAGTCCATTCATGTATCAATCATGATATTTCACAATTTACCTAGTGCATTACAGAAAGATATAGGTACCTCCCATCACATAATGAAAATCAAATGTATGTGTGTTACAACATTATAAATCATTTATCATACCATATCCCATGAAATAAAATTGGTTTCATAAACATATATTCACATCATAAACCATGGAAAAGTGAAAAGTTTCATAATAATTTCATTATTTAATCATTTCATCATATCATAACCGATTAAAATAATCAGGTTTGATTATCCTTTCATTATGATACAAACTGTGAAATAAAAAAAGGATTCATAAATGTCATTCAATCATTAACATAAACCATTGAGTGAAACAATAATAATGGGATATGTGGATCATATACCTAGTAATAAATAATTATAATCAATGGATGAAATCTTTTGTGGAAAATTATTTTAAATTATCATTTAATATAGTTGTTGAGGAAAATAATTTTTTTTAATTTTTTTTTAAAACTAAAAATTAACAATACATTTTCAAAAAACTTTTCATTGAAAATAAATATTAAAACTTATGAATGAATAATTTAAAATAATTTAAAACATTTCTTGAGGAAAATAACCTTTATTATTAGATAAAAATACTCAAATAATAATTTGTTTTTAATTTTTTTATTGAAAATAACATTGAAAACATATAAAAGAAGCTTCCAAGTAAATAATGGTCACAATGATGAGAAATTATGATCATTCCATACATGTTAAATGATTATTTTAATTGAAAATGTTCATTAGTAATGAAAGGTAAATAAAATGGTAAATAATAAACATAGGTGGAGAAAATACTTGACTCCCTTGAGATATTTATGATAATATTTCATGATTGGAAGAATAATCATGAAAAATATGGATAAATGATGATATTATAACATAAAACACTTACCTCTTTGATTACATGGATACATAAGACTCAAAAAAGAAATGAAAACATATAAAAGTATAAAAACCATGGAGATAAATATATTCATGATATAACATATCACAGGGGTAGTATATACACCACAAAAATTAAATTATTTGTGAATATCATATATCTTTTTTGGAAGTAAATGTGAGACAAGAAACACTTACCACTTTAGAAGTATTTTAAATCATAATCATTAATAAATAATAAAATTAAAGGAAACATTAAATTTCATGAAAATTAGGAGATAAATGATATTCCATATAAAATTTACAGTATAGGCACTACAAAAAATGAATGAGTGGTGAATTCGTATATGTATCACAGAAATAATAGAGAGTCTTGAAATCCCTTACCATAAGTCTTGACATACTAAATACAAATTAAAAACTCATTTATAATAAATCTATTTTTATTATTAAACTATTAAATAACTATATATATATATATCCTACCATATAATATTTACTTATGACTTTTATTACTTTTTTATTAATAATTCCATGAAAAATCATGTTTCCGGTAATATCTCTTTTTTCATATCTATTTTGATTTTTTATTTTTTATATATTACTATGGTCATGGTTAAAAAACACTCCAAAATTTTAAACATTATATAAGTATCATATATATTAATTATAAATTTATTTCATGTGATTCCTAATGTCTAGAGATAGAAAATGAAATAAAATTTTCATGGAGACGATTGGATGTACATATGTAAGAACTTTGTTTCCATTTTCATGATGAGAATAAAAAAAAGATAAATAATATATTATTGTTACATAATAATTGTAATTTCACATACATGACATATTTTTACTAAACCCATCCTTATAAACATCCATTTAAATCATGAACAAATCACATTTCTTCATGAGGTGGTGGTCTGCCATACACAATAACGATGTTATTGTGTTCCCAAATAATGAAAAGTAAGAAGTAAAATGTTGAATAATTTTTCCAGAAGAATAATAATATCATAAATTTTAAATATAAATAACAAATCCATCAATATATACCACCATGAGAGGTGGCGATATAAAGGAATAACATCATTTCATGAGACAATAGTCTATTGTACACAGTAATGATTATTTCTTAACCCCTTTGACGGAAGTGGAAATGGATTTAGGTAATTACTTATATGTATAAAAAATATAAAAATATTTATGATGTTTAGTTTTATTATATCGTTATGTTTTTTTGAAATTTTATGTATTTTGAGGAAGAAATAAGAAACGATCATTGAAGAACGTAGCCTCTTCTCTGGGTAAAATCTATTGGTTTGATCCAAAAGGATTATAATGTATGATTTATGAAAACATATAAGGATTATAGGATGTGAGAAGGTATTTTATAAATTCACTTGGATTGTTATTGTCTGAACCAAATGTTTTCGAATGTTTGATATGTATATGATAGGGGTGACCTTTTATATGTGAGGTGGGGGACCCAAATGTAATGTTTTTTGAAAAAAAGGTGTGCCTATGTTTCTGACATGAAAAAAGAATAAAAAATGATATTTTGTTGATATTTTAAGAGATTAGGTCTATATATGGCTATACAATTTGTGTTTAAAATGTTTTGGGACATTTTTAATCACTTTCATTTTAGTTTAATCCCCGATAAACCCATTATTACCTTAACTATGGAAAATATTTTTTTACTATTTTTACTATTCAATAAGGTGAAAATTATGTTGAATATATTCTATAATATTCTTTATTATGATTATAAATATGAAATCCATTTTTAAAAATTTAATTAACAAAATTAGAAAATTTTAATATTATATTATTCCCACAGACAGGTTAAGAAATATGGGTTTCAAATAAAAAATTCTTAAAAGTTTCAAAGGGTATTATATTAAACTTCAACATAAAAATTATTAAAATGACATAAATTTTATTAATACATTTAAAAATTTACTAATTTTTGTTTTAATATCATATTAAAACAATTTTTATGTTTTTCAAATATTTAAATGAAAAGAAAATTATTAATAAAATTAGTATTTTCACTTTTCATCTCAAAAATATTCTTCTCAGAATTTTCTCAAAACATCATACTGTGATAATTTTTACATGAATATTTAAAAAAACAGAAATATTTTTTAAAAACAATTTTCTAAAAGTTTAAATTTTTTTTAAAAAATATCTGTGAAAAAAGGTTATAAAACATCATTTTGTAATTATATTTTAGGAAAAATATAATTGGATTTATTTATATATATTGTATAGAAAACTAATAAGATGAATGTAAAAAATTATATTGAATTTGTGATAAATATATTTAATAAAAATCATTTATTAAAATATATTTTCTTAAATTATTTAGGTAGAATACTTTTGAGCCTATTAAAATAATCTTTCCAAAAATAATTTCCATTATTATAATTTTTTTAATTATAATCAATTTTTCATCAAATAAATAATATAATATAAATGATTAAACCAAATATTTTCATAATTTCACTAAACCTATTTTAACAATATATTTCAGATGTTAGTTTATAATTATCATATTAAATATTAATATTTTAATAGCATAACATGTTTCATTTATACTCACCATTCCATGTAAGGAAATATCCAGTTCTTGTTGAAGTGACACTAGATAAAATTAGTCTTACATATAACGACATCGAACCTTAGTATTTCATGTAATAAAAAATTAAAATTATTAAATATATTTGACAAAAATATTTAACAAAATTTATGGGTGTTATAATATCTATGAATGATATGACAAGTAAATCATAAATAAAATCAAAGGATGTTATCAGAAGTTAAAATTATTTTGAAAGTTCACATGGAGTATTTTATGAGGAAAAATGAATTTTTAATGCATATAATTTCATTATTTAAGGTTCGAAACTTATTGATCAATATATTTTATTTATATAGAACCATTAAAAATAATTCTAAAAATGTTGTTATTACTATTTACTATGATAATTTAACAAACATGTTATATTTATATGTAATAAAATAGTCCTTTTAGACTCTGGGATATGTGTATAACAATATATAAAATGAATTAAATTTATATGATGATAGATATATCAAAAAAAATTGGGAGTTACATTCTAATTACCTTAATATGAATTTCACCCATGAAATTCCATATCTCTAATTAAAAAAACTAAGGATATATTTGTTTCATAACATCTTTCGGTTTCCAAGTAGCTTCTTTAAATTTATGATTCCCCAAAAGAACTTTGATAAAGTGATTTTTCTTGATTCATTAAACATTATATACATGAACAATGATTTATATTATCTCTTCATTTTAGGAAATAAAATGATCCAATGGTATAACCTCTGAGTTAATTACATGTGAATGTCTTGGTATATACTTACTTATGAGATATATAAATAACACATTATAAAAATCAGAGAGGTTTAACGGAAGATGAATGTGATAATCAACCATCCCTACTCAATCAATAATGTTTAATGGGGATAATATAGCTAGGGTCTAGCTATCCCTTTTTTCTAAATCCCATGAAATTATTCCATGGAAATATTTATAGGAATATGTGTTCACTAACATCAAACTTATGACTTTTCAGAATGATTTTCATTATAACTTTTATTTTGACATTGATATACATTTATGTGTTGTTGGATGGATTTAAAAATCTATATCATTTCAAAATCTATCCCAGTTCCTAATTTCATTAATTATCTTACTTCTTACCATGCCATTAGAGTTCCAAACTTCCTTTAATAGAGGAATTTATATGGATCCATATGAATTATCCAGTGAAACATATTGTTAAAATAAAACTTGAATAAAGAAAATTGTTGTTCCAACCACTTGTGAAATACATAGAACAAGATCATAGCATATCCTCCAGTGTTTGAATAGTTCTTTTAGACTGACCATTTCATTATGGATGATAATACGTACTAAAACACAACATTGAATATAGATCTTATTAATGACTTAGCCTGAACGTCAAGGTAAACCTCTTATCATGATTAGATAACATAGAATGTGGTAAACTATAAAAACATACCACTTATTTAATATATATTATGGAAACATAATAAAGTTAACAATATTATCTGATAGTAATTATTTGTGAGAATTTCATAAGGTTATTGATTATAAACCAACTATCCTTATGTCCTTTACATTTTTTGGGGATTCCAATGAAAAAATCCATGGTGATGTTTTCGAACTTCTATTATTGTATGGGTCATGTTTTTAAAATCCCCTTAGACTCATATTTCTCACAAATAACTAATTGGTATACCAAGCACCGGGATACATACTCTTCAATATCACATTTCATGTTATTCTACTAGAAATACTCTTTCATATATCTATACATACTCATATTTCTATGGTAAATTGAGAATGATAAACTATGAGATTCTTCCAACAATTCCTTCTTCGTATTTGGTATTGGTAGGACACATACATGGTTCTATAACCTTACCATTTATTTATAATAACGATTAAACATAGGAACATTTCCCACATTCTTTTCCAGCTTTATATCTTTCATCTGTAAAAATTTAATCATGACATGAATATATGGTTGGACAATTATTTGAGTAGGATAATATTTATTCCCTTTATTTTGTATTACCAAATCCATTATTTGAAAATTCAAAAATATGGTATCATTTTCTAGTCCCCATAATAGATAATCTAAAATTATCCTTTCAACATAAAGCACCATCCACTATTTTATTTCTTATTGTGGTAATGTATTGAGTAGTTATAATATTCAATCAACTCGAACCATTTTTTATAGAGCATGTTTAACTCTTTTTGAGTGAATATATACTTTAAATTATTATGATTTGTTTATATGTCACAACTTTATATGTAATTAAAATTCATACATATAATTAATGAAAACATTACTAGAGATAACTGTAAATTATGTGGTGTGTAATATTTCTCTTGCACCTTCATTTTTCATGAGAAAAAAATATATTACTATAAAATAATTCATAAAGAAAAATACTTTCTTATTATTTTATTGATACCTAAAGATAATAAACCCTTATCTACACAAGGGTAGTGTATGAAAAATTTTAATAACTTAACATCACTTTAGTCCCTTTATTTATTTCACATTCATCTATCAATTTGAATTTGACTCCCTTCCATGTCAACATGGTGAGTAGATTAGGTAGCTATGAGAAATTCTTTAGAAATCATTGATAATATCTAGTGGACCCAATAAAACTATGGATCTTTGTCATAGTGGTTATTTTGGGATAATGTTAAAAAACTTAAATCTTTCATGGATCTATCAACATAACCTCACTTGAGATTATATGACCCAAATATGATATTTTGTATAAACAAATATCACAATTGGTAAATTTTGTACATATATTTATCTTCATTATGGTCTCAATAAAATCCTCTGGTGATCTTCATTCTCTTACTTTATCTTGGAATTTAAAATAATATAATCTATAAGTACTTCTATAATTTGACGAAGGTAACCTATAATTAATCTACACATTAAATACATGAATATTGTGGAGTAATTAGTAAGAAAATATTGAGTCACTATAAATTTATGGTGCCCATAACCTGTTGAAAATGATTATTTGGGTATGTAATTACTTTTGAACCTCAACTAATAGTATCATGATTGATTATTAGTATTGAAAAAACATTTATCTCTTTTTAATTGAATAATCAAGTCATCAATACATAGAAGGGGATACATGTTCACTATTTTAATCCTATTCAGTTCTCAATAATCAATGCATAGTCATACAGATCCACCATTCTTCTTAACAAAAAGACATAGTGAACACCATTGTCAGACACTTGGCTAAATTAACCCCTTATCAAAATTCTCCTATAATTCATTATTAAATTTGTACAACTCAATATGTGAAATTCTATATAGGGAATTTGAAATTGGTGTAGCCCAAGATATAAGTTTTACTGAAAACCCAACTTCCTGATTCAAAGGAAGCATATGAAACACTTTCCAAAAGAAATAAAAACCTCCCACACCAATGAAATATATTCCATATTGTGTTCCCCTAAAACATTATAGATAAAAACCCCTTTTAAATATGAATCAATACCCATGCAATGGCTTTAATTTCTAATATATATTCTTAGTTATGGTTGCACTAATAGAACATCATATTTTGGTTCAGAATACCAAATTTAGATTAGTATCCACAAAAATTGATATGTAATTTATATAAATATATATAATCCTTTCCAAAAAATACATAAAATTATTTTAGAGGTATAATAAAAATACATTTAGGAAATATATTCCCAAAAAATAAATTTGGAAAACAATAAAATACTTGAGATGTGATGATAATATCATTATTGGTTTTCACAGCTAATTCATTATCTAGTAATTGAGTTGTTACTGTGATATCCTTAGAAAATTATTTATATTTATCAGAGTGGGATGATCTAGAATCATATAAGAAAATTAAAATTTTAGATTGTATTTTATGTGTACCTTTCACTATATCATTATCACACCCTGCATCAGCAATTGTGATCACAAGAGATTTTCCATTGTGTATATGATTATTTGTTTTCTATATAGATAATTATAATAAACATTCATAATTTAAAACTAGTTATCTTATTTCCCATAATCTATACATTTGTAACATTAGAGTGTGGGTGGTGAATTCTATGGTGTTTTTAATCTATCATTAGCTAACTTATTCTTCCCAATAATTTGGCATTCAATAACCTGATGACCTTTCATTCCTCACTTAAAACATATAGTAGTCCATTTAAGACAATTTCCACCATGTTTCCATATACACTTTTAACGTAAATAAAATATAGTCATATTCTCTACAAAGTTATTATTATTATAATTTCCTTTTAATTCCATGATTATTTTCTTTTGAAAAACATGATTCGGATAGATAAAACTAATCTACATGTCTACTGTGATAACACAATTTTTTTTCTCATTATCTAATATATATTTTATACATAATTACCTTAAGAGACTTATTTTTTTACCACTGATGAATTCATCAACCCTAATTTTAAGTTGGATGAGAACACCAAAACTGTACATAGGTAGAAATGGATATACTATACTTCTAATTTATCTCAAGGAATTAATTCTCTATTTTCATTCATACAACAAATTGAATGTACTTTTTGAAAAATATGACCATAAACTCATCCCAATCCACTGAGTAAATTTATTTCTACAAACATTTGTTCTTGTTAATAGTCCACCGATTATCTTATTCTCCATCCAAAAAATAAACAAAAATTACATTTTTATGTTTCAAGCACTATAGAAAAAGGGAATAAGTTTTTAGTGGTACTGGTCTATTTCTCAACACCTATTAATTTATTAATCCTACTAAAAGAGGGTGTATTTTTTCTAACAAAGGAATCAATTAAACATTGTTCCATCCTTTTATCATTTTGATGACCAACATGATTAATATCTGGAGAATGCTTCATAAGAATACAAAAATGATTTTTAATTATATCTACTAAATCATTTGGTTTCTCAGGAGTAATTTCATTGCATTATTCATCACATTCTGCCTTAATATTGTTCTATCAGGTTACACACAATGAGTAAAACAAAAAATATCCTTGTACATAATAATAAATATAGTGTGAAACCACATAATCATGAAAAATAATTTATTATTTTTATAAATCATGACACCATAATTTCAATTAATGAAACCATATCTTTAACCATGTTTATCAATTGTCATCATATATTCAAACCCATCATATTGTTTTATATAGAAAATGTTACTTTACCGATGAATATCACCAAGGAGTGTTAAACTAGCTGCATAGTGAGGGAACACACCCCATGAAGTATAATTATTCCCAAGATATAATACACTAACTCTTCTAGGTTATTATTCCTAGATGAATCAATTCAAAAATCACACCCAATTTAAGTATCTATACATGGGTGTATTTATAAGATTATTATATAATATCTTCTTCAAAAAAATATTATGATATTATAGTATACTTATACACATCCCTATGGTTTAAAAAAAGATATTTAATAATAATATCTAAAGATTAACTCAACTATTCCCTAAAAGAAACTATCATGATCTAAAATATTCATATATAAATATAACATCATAATAGATGAATATTCATTAAATAATAGTATAATACACTGTATAACATTAAAAATTTAGTTTATTTGGAGACGATATGCATAATATTCTTATATCATGAATGATCTTCAATGTAATCCACACAAATATCCTAACATAGTACTGTTATTAAACATACCCTACGAAAAACATATCTTCATAATAAGAGGAATGAAAACATAATAAAGGGTAATATTACATGTGATATTTTAAATAAATTTGTTTTCATAATAACATCCTTTGTTATTACTTATAATTTTCTAAGTATGGGATTCATCGATTCATTCTAAATTGTTTCTCAAGATTGTTTATGATTATGATTATGAGATTTTTGTTAACCTTGTTTATTTTACATTAGTTATTCAAGGGGGAATTGTTGGAATTTTTATGAAACTATTTAATTATAAATGGGTTATGATATATAATGAATATTTTATGATTATATGGAACACATATAAATGGATTGTGATAATGTGATGTGTGGTCCTAAAATTATATATCCCACTAATTTATTGGGTAAAATGGATATCTAATCAGATAATAAAGACTATAATTGGGAATGAACCCAATTCATTGAAAGACATTTAACACAATGATAATATTTTCAATGAACTATGACTAAGGATATGATGAAATGGGTAGTGAACCCATTACATAGTTATAGTTTTAGTGTTGATATTATACTAAGAATTTGATTTTCTATAATTATGTGTATACCATAAAAATATTTATTATTCCAATGTTATGCTAGAATGTCTCATGTTCATAGATTCCTTTATGATTAATGTATTATGAACATCCAAGGTTTATTCTATTATTCAAGATTATGTTCCATGATATACCTAGTGTGGATTTCAACTGATAAGCTCATGTTCTGATACCCTTATTGTCATTTTATGCATAGGTTATCATTAATATCTCTCTTGTCTACCCTTAATGAGTATTTTATCATACCCTTTATTATGTTTTCATTCCTCTTGTTATGAAGATATGTTTTTTGTAGGGTATGTTTAATAACAGTACTGTGTTGGTATATTTGTGTGCATTACATTGAAAGAATTAGGATGGAATCGATAAATCTCATACCTAGAAAAGAATAATTAATAAAAAAGGATGTAATTAAGAATACAAATTTATTTAAAATATCACTCTTAATATTTCAATAAAAAAATATTTTTTGGAAGATACAGTTGCAATAATAAAAATTGTGTGATTATTTATAAATGTATTTTTTTATCTAAAACTTGTAAAAATAATTTTCAATTTTGGAAATTTATATTCACCACAAAAATTTAATGGAAAGGTAAAAAGAAAATTTTATATCACATTTCATTTATTCTCATATTTTAATGTATAACATTCTATCAAATAAATTTAATTTATTTGATGATATTTTTTTTTATTTTAAGAAAAATTTGTCATAAAATCTCTAGGTGTTAAAATCCAAAAAATCACCCATTCATCCAAGTCTTTTTTCATGACCATTTCATGTCCTAATTTATACTTCGTTTTTGTTTCAAATTAGTTCTCTAGTGTCTATAGAGGACATAAAATTTTATTCCTTTTACTTAAATTTGATATTATTTATTTGTGTCTTTAAATAAACTATTTAAATAATTTTTTTTTCAATGTTGTTATGAATACATGAATAAAAATATGAAATTTATATTTAAAAATTTTCAATTACTTCTACACTTATATCAACCATTATAGAAAAAATTTAAGTTTACTACCATTTTATTTTTTATTATACTATAATAAATCATTTAAAAACTTTTATTCACCCATAATATTATTTAATCCATTAATAACATTCATCATCTGTAAATCATTTTTATAATGTAAGGTTTATTATTTTCTCTATGATTAACCAGCTTCCATTAGATTATACTTATTCTTATCCAGTTTTTAAATATTTGAAAGACATTCATTGAGATGCCACATTATTACGTATCCCATTTATGTTTCATATAGGCTTCTATTAATACATCAATTTTCCCTGAAAATTTCTTGTTCATTCACTTTTTTCAGTCAACGTTTTCTCAGTAACCTCACTAGAAGTCTCAAATTGTTTTAATACTCAATACAATCATTGTATTCATAATTAGATTATAAGTTTCTCTTTCATGGGTTTCTTAATGTTCTTACCTTTCAACATCGAAGGAAACTATGACTTACTGATTTTTTTTGGAATTATACATAAAATAACCTCATAGATTATTATACTGAACATCAAAATATTTATTTTATTTCGATCATGGAAAATTTGATAATAATTTTCCATGAAATTTGGAATTGAAACACTTTATTGGTAGATTTCTTGGATAATTTCTACTGATGATCTCATGATTTTTGAATTTAACGACATGAGTTTTTTGAATTTTGTTACAATGAATTATAATTCATTAAATTAATATTCTTTGAAAATAATTTCTTTTTAATCTATTCTTATTTTGAGTCTTTAAATTATATTTCATCACCATACTTTTTCAATATCATGAAAAAAAATAATTGGATATTCTATACGGAACCGAAACGCTAATCAAATTATCCAATAAAAGTGTTCCATAATAATAATATTTGAGTGTTGAAAACTCTATAGAATATATAGATGGTATGATATATAATATTTTATTGAAAAACATAGAGTCCATTATCAAATTAGAAAATTATCTGTTATTGGTCACAATTTCAATGACTCAGGTGAAGAAGGCATCCATTATATCATTATTATATATCTTAAGATATTTAGATTTCAACCTCTAATCCTATGGCTTGTGCTTCTTTATCATTACATTTCAAATATAAATATTTTCTAAATTATTCCAAATTCCATTTTATGTCATAATTTATTTACCCATTTTTCATTATAAGACTTTGAAATATATTATGAAATATTTTTTGAGCCATGGAATGAGGTGGTGCAACATTATGAGGCATGTTGATCCTAGAATTGATCTTATAAAAATATTAAATATATTAATATCACAAGAGTAATGTTTTTATAAGTAATAGAATATAGATTTAAAAGAGCTTCAAATAATAAATTTAAGACCACAGTTGATTCTGGAATATAGGAATTACCAAAGGTGTGAACTAAGGCAGGTTGATAACAGACAATCAGTTGAGGCAGCCGATGGTGTGTGATTTAAGTGAATTAATGAATTAATGAATTAATGAATTAATGAATTAATGAATTAATTTATTTAACAAACCTATCCTAAAAATCCTTCAATAAATAGGTTTTTTATGATTACATTCCCCAATTATCTTCCTAACCTTATCTCAATCGGAAAGAATATGAGATTGTTCTTTTTTAGTGGATCAACTTTGGACAACCAACATAGATCTAATTGAGGTATATTGAGAGGAAACAATAGCCCTTCTCCATTGCTAGATAACATTATCTTATGTAATTATCAATCTATAATTTATTCAGGCATCATCAATTTTAGATTCCACCATTTTGATAAAAAATATTTAGCATAGATATTTATTTATCTGCTTTTGATCCGGGTTATGTATTAAACGTATGATCTTTTTTAAATAATTTGATTATTTATTAAAATTATGATTTAAAAGATTTTATATCACCCATGTTATCACTATTATATGATCCTTTTACAAGAAATAATAACTAATTAAGATTGACAAAATTTCTATACATTTCTCCCCAATGTTATTCAAATTCTTTGATGTGGGCCCACGAGGTTGTGGTTTGACATTGTTATGGATGGTTTGAGAGTGCTCAAAACCTAAATGTCATGGTTTTTTGGGGAATGAGGTCTATGAGCATGATATGTGGATAGATCATGACACATTGTAGGATGAGGGTGAGGCTTTCATGGATGTAGGATGTATAGCAGTAATGGAAGGAGGTAAAGGGCACATCAGACAACAATATCAGCATTATGTGGGTGGTTGAATTTCAATTTTCAGCACCCAGAGAATAGGAAGTCGATGGAAAACATCATTACCATTGAATTTACACGATTTTAATTGATGAATAGGTGGAAATCATGCAATAATGTGTAAATCAAGGTAACATCATAGATAACTCATGTTTCTATAGAAAAATCAACTATATGGACTTTAATTTTAGAACACAAGTTATGTAGATCCACCTTGATGTAGCAATTAGGTTTTGGGGAAGATATCGATCACACATCATGTGGTGGGGCCTAAACACAATGTGAACCTCCCTGGGTGGCCATGCAGAAACATTACGATACCAATGCATAGACAGGTACAAGACCAAGAACTGTGATGATGCACATGATATTTAATAACATTTCAAAAATTATTAACAAAGTTTCTATAAATTATATTTACCTATTTTTGGAATTTTAGGTTATTTAAATTGATCTTTTGCGTTTTAATTAATTTTTATAGTATTTAGTTTATTATATAATATTTTTTAGTAATTTAGTATTTTTTTATTATATACTTTAATATTTTATATTTTTATTATATATTACAATATTTCATTATAAAAATTTGTAGTTATAATTATATTAGTGTTAATAATATTAGTTTATTATGTTTATAAAATTATATTACTATTTAATAATATTAATATTATTATACGTTTAATCATAATTTTATCTTGTTATATATATATATTTATATTAGTATATAATTACATGTACATATATATACCTATATAACATTATCTAATAATTATTTGTTTCTATAAATTTTAAAATATATTTGTATAATTAAAATTCTATTATTATTGAAATTATTACTACTACTACCACTACTACAACTATCATTGTTATTATTATTATCATTATCTTACATTTTGGAAATTTCAATTATTGAAATTTTAATTTCTCTTCCCATATTTTATGAATTTAGGTATTAGGGATCTATTTCATTCATATAACCAAACCTCAATCTCTTCAACCCTACGACTAACATTTCTCTCTCCTCATATCCTTCGAGCACACAAGTCACACTTATCTTTTCCTCCCCACCCTACAACACCTTCTCCCTTATCCCTATATCCATCCTCACCTCCCTTCATACCACCACCTCCAAACATGACTCACCAATAGCCCACCCATCCTTCTTCAGATTTAGACCACCACACCACTTTCCTTTTTTGCAATAAAACAAACATGGAAAACCAACACCACTACTCACATCACCTCCCTCAATCCACAATAACTGACCGTGCTAGATCCCCTTCCGCACTATCATCCATCCCATTATTCTATTACACATATTTATACCATAAAAGACCACATCATTCCAACCAACTTCATGAACCATAACATGTTGGTGTTATTATTTTTCCTTGTTTGTGGCCCGATAACATTCACATCGGGAGGGTAATTTCATGGGACATTGACGTGCATATAATTTTTTTAGTATTTTTTTCAGAGATCAACTATTTGTGACAAGAGTGAAAATAGATACGAGATTTAATTCAATAACAAATGTATATATTTAAAGAAGTATAATATTATTACCATACATATTTTTTCAGTCATTATGTTGAGGAAAATTTTCATTGTTGGGATGTTGATTAAATAATTTTATTTATGTTCTTTCCTGGTTAATATTTTATTTTTTGATTTATTTCCCATTGATGTCACTTATAATTGGATATTGATCTACTTAAAATTAAAATTTTTCTAAAATAACTTATGCAAAATAAAACATGAAATTTTAATTATTTTTTGATTTACTATTACAAATAAAGTTAATTTTCTTTACTGATTTTAGTTCAAATAGGTTTCATAGGATTGTGGAAAATTGGTTTTGGTTATTTAGTAGATTGTATAGGTACTTAAATTTGATTTTTAATTTATATATAACTTAAAAAATTGGACTGTAAATAAAATATTATATATATAAATGATCTTTTAGAAGAATGAATATATTTTTGGAAGTAGTGATAATTAGGTAGAATAAATATTTATTCACAAAAGAAACATATTCCACATATCTACACAATAGTAAGATTGTGACATCAGCATCATAGATTTTTTTGATTATGAGTTCATATTCATTTTTCATATTTCATTTTAATTTATCAATTTTTATTTCTAAAAGTTTAGTTTTAAAAAATAATTCAAAATGATCTAACATCTGTCAGTTTGTTGCTCACCTGAACACCATCAAAAGAGATAATATTTGTGAACTAGACTGCATGATCTATGTGGTTTAACCAATATCACCACATATACAATAACCAACAGTTAATTAAAATTTGAAATTTGATGAATGAATTTGAACACACCAAATTTTTGGTACTATTTATAGGGAGCATATGCTAGTCTAGTATTAAAAAAAATCTCATGTAGGCCGTGATTTAGGAACATTTTTTCTCGATGGTGAACAATAATAATTATTCTCCTTCATAAAATGATATACTTATTGATATAGATAATTCTAACTAAAGAAAAGGGAGAACTATAGTTGGTAGTTCATCCAAAAATCGAATGAAACAATGGGGGGAAAGCACTGGGACTCACATTACCACACTCCCTAGTGGATAAGTCAACCCAATTTTTAGAAAACATATTTTTAATAACAGAAAAAGATCTAATTTGAAGAAAATATTGAGAAAAAACACATTTGGAGTCGTCTCTGGAAAAACAATACCAAGAATATAAGAGACACATTTCAAATTTAAGCGATTGATGATCAACCTGCTCCAATAAAATGTGTGATTTTTGGGAATGAATATTGATGACCTGTATATGTATGTTAAATGATTTCTCATAATATTTGAAATATTTAAATATAACGGGGTGATTGAAAAGGTGTTGATCCTAACACTGTTTCTTTAATCATTACAAGTAATTGATAAGGTCTTGTTTGAACATCTGGAAGCATATACATTCTTTCCTTGGGATGTGTTTTGAATAAAATACCATGATTGAAATTACACAATTGAACAATGGTTGAAAAATAATAGAGTCCATGAATCATTTTTAACAAAATTAATATGACTCACTAATAGAATTTGGGTAAATATTAATGTCAATGCTAAGAAATTTTTATCATCACTAAATTATGTTGGTGAAATAGTTACAAGATTTCTACTATAGACATCAAACCGAGAGTAAGGAAACAATTAGTACAGCTACATGAAATGCATTCATAGATATTGAGCCTAAATATATATAAAAATTAATTAAAATCATGAAATTACATAGATTCCAGTGTCTAAGAGATTTTTAAGAAGAAAAGTATGAGGGATTCAATTTGATTCTTCCACATTTATAGCTGCAAAATTTTATTCCATTAATAATAGAATAGATAACTTGTAACTGAGTTTGTCTAATATGGTGCATTTTATATAAGACGAATATTACCCACAATTTAGTGGTTCTCATGAATCCTAGGTGTCTATATAAGAAATATAAGAACAATAATATTGAAGATAGCTATGTTAGATACAACTCTGGAAATTAGGAAAAATAATTACCATATAAACTAGTAAACATAACCCGAATTTTAGTTAGAATGAACCAATACCTATTCATCAATTGAACCAGAACATTGGTACACCTTTTTACCTACTCGATCTAATTTTAGAATCAACAAGAAATTAAAATATCAATGATATCAAAAAAAATATTGAACAAAATTTCATCAATAACATCAATATAAAAACAAAACGGAAAAAATATATTTTCCACTTAAAGTGAAATGTAAAAAAGAATGTGAAGAAACTACAGGAAAATTAATTATCTACAATTATAAATGGTCCAATTCACAAGATATGGAAACCCAAAACATGATAACAACCAAGAAAAACATATAAATATTGGTACATAATAATCAAAATCTGGTTTTTCCCTTAGAGATACAAATGAAAGACTGACAATATAAAACTCTAGGGGTAGCACAATATTCAACCTATGAAATGATTAAAAATATATCCCATTATATAGTGGCACATAGTTTCCAAAGAATAAAATTAATTATTCTTAACTAATAAAAGAGACATGAACACCTTCCACTGAGAATGGTGATTCAATATAAAAATAAGATCAACTAGAAGAAAAAGAGGAGGATGATCAAAATTAACAATTATAAATTGAATATTAAAGAATAGAAAAGGAAAATGATATACTCAATGTAACATAACAAGTAAGTAATGAATAATAGATATTTTTATATATGTCTACTAATGAATTAGATAGTGTTTTAGAGGCTTAAAATGAGAATAAATCCAATCTTAAGCAAGTAATACACCAATATTATTAAAAGATTGTTTTACTGCCTTTTGATGGAAAACCATTTTTAAATAAAACTTTTGACAATTTTATAAGCTCTATTTGTCAAAATAAACTAATTATTTATGATTTGGACATTGAAATTTTCGTAGGATAATTTTTTGGTATTTTTCCGATAAAGTTCATTTTTTAATGAATAGTGGAAAATACTGAATTTTACATCAAAACTGCTTTTTCATCGAATTTAATTATCTAGTTAGATTATATTTTGAATTGGTTTTAAAGTTTAAATATAATATATTTTTACAATTTAATCCCATAGTGGTCATTGGAATTAATTTCACTTTGAAATTGGACTAAAACTAGTGTCAATCTTTTGATACTTATTGTTTCATAAAAACACGCTATTTGCTCTGACAACGGGAATTAATTATTAAATTAATTAATGTAACTTAGATGTTTTTAATTTTGTAAAATTGACATCATTTTTGAATTTGGAATATCAAATATATCTTAGGGTGAAGTTTTGGTATTTTTCTGAAAAACTTCAATTTTTGATGAATAGTGAAACCACTAAGTGGTACTTAAAAAACTGATTTTTCATTTAAATGAAATTTTACCACCTCTGTGTTTTGAATTTCAAAAATAAATCATACATGGTTTACATTAAAAAGAAAAATGTTGTTCAATGGGATTAAAATAATTTTTCGGTGAATAGTAACTTTTAAGTTTTTAATCGCGATTAGAGGTAATTAGTGCAATTTAAGTAAAAAATGATATTATAATAAAATGAAAATACCTAGACACATGTCCTACCCTTATTGGATGTGTCATGGACGACCAATACAACCCATGGGTCGATTTTTGGGACCCCATGGAGCCACTTGGGTAAGATAAAGACATTAATGCTTTTTATTTAATGTTAAAATAAAAATGACACAAACATGAGTTGTTTTACAAAAACATTTTTTACATGGGGTTATACAAGTCATAATTTTGACTATAAATAGTAATTGAAAAGATACAAAGAGTTCATACATAATAGTATTTTTTTTATAATTTTTAGACATTATATAAATTAAATTATTTATGACACCATGATGATGCAGCGATTACCTCATTTTTTAACGATTTAAATAAAATGAAAAGATAATGTAAAATCTATGACCTAAACATGTCCAAAACCTATTGGATGGATGGATTTAGAACCCTTATCACCTTATCCTCTAATTATATCAATGTGGGACCTTTTAAATCCGAAAATCATTTTAAAATAATGTAACATTTCTTTACTTTCCAAGAGTTCACCTCCTCTCCTCTTATAAAAGCCCCCCACCTCTACCTCCATACCCACACTTTCAAAGCCTTTGGCTCGGCCAAACCCTGACCAGTGTTTCTCTCCACATCCCTCTATAACTCTTAGAAGCCTCACATTGTGTAGAAGTCTTCCCGAGGAAGCCTTTGAGCTCAAATCAAAAAGAGTTACCCGTCTTACAGGTAGTGTTTTCTCTTGTGTTCTTATGTTTTATTTGGCATCCCCAACCCTCTAAACTCTTTTTATTCATTTATTTTGTAAAAACACCAGTATCCTCAATATACTAGGATGTTTTATAAGAATTATTCGAGCTACACTTACACACACCTACATCTAATGGTTAAAGAACATATTGTTTCTGTGGATGGGGAATTTCTGCCTCACGAAACGATGATTGTTCAACACTCATATAACACCTTAAAAGGTGGCCATTAAGATGTCACTATATTTATATATTATATATAATATGTTTATTTTTTTACTTAAGCTTCTGTATTTTTCATTTATGGCATACCTTTATGGTTTCCATTATGGGTAAATGCGATATCATCATTTTAGGAAGTGCGGACTATCGCCCCCTCAAAGTGATTTGATTCGTTAATACCATATGTGGTATGTATAAAGGATAGATTTAATGATATTATATATTAAATTATACTGTAATTATAATATACCATTAATTAATTATTATTCCATTCCATAAAATACAAAATAGAAATGAAAGTAACGTTCATGCGTACATACTGCTTACCGTCTCCATGAACGGTGCATTTCATTTCTTATCCCCAAATGTAATGTACTATTATAAGTACATATATATAATGGATATATATGATGTATGTTACATCTAAATGATTAATATAATTCTGGAATTAAAATATACATATCTCTGATTTAGTTTTAATTCCATTAATATGACATAGAAATGGATGTAGCGTTCATGCGTACGTACGGCTTACCGTCTCCATGAACGATGCATTTCATTTATTACCTATAAATGATTATGTAATATTATAAATGCATGTATATACTGGATATATATGATATATATGGCATCTACATCATGAATATCATTCTTGAGATAATGGATATTTGACTACGTGAACAACTTGTAAATATAAGAAGTTCACTTTTGACTCAAGTACCAAATATCGACAAAATGACCGTTATTAACATAAATGATTAAATAATGTTCATAACATGGTAATAAGTGATATAAATGAAATAATTAACTTGAAAAAGGTTCTTAAGCAAGTAGAAATTAACTCAAGTTTATTATTCAAGACATTAATGAACGATCGAGTCAAGTCGGACCCGAGGTATGGGACATCGTCTCAATCTCCTTTCCTTGAGGCATATTTTGTTTTATACACAACATTCTTTTATATGGTGTATAAAACCAGTTGAATTTTACATTTTTCCAAAAGGAATCTTTTTTATATGAAGCATTTTACTAAATGACCAAAGGAAATGTTTTTGTCGTACGTATGCGGTGACAACGACTTCTCTGCCGCCATGACCATTATTTGTGTTTCGGCTTCCTCTACAAGACATACATTTCTTTAAAAGATAAATAAATACCCTGTTTTACTTTTCTTTTATTTTGGTATTGAAAATGGTTTTCATAATGTTTTTATATCAATGTTTTGTATTGATATCTTATGATTGAAAAGTGGAAATGTTATGTTTCCTTTATGCATGTTTTATGTGGTACGATTATTTTATGGTTCTTGGGAATTATTATGAAGACGGGTGGTTCCGTGATAAACTAAGGGCGGGTGAGCCCGATATAGCTCTCCAATGCATTGGGTAATGAGAAGGAGTTAAACGTTAAGTTTTACCCAAAGAGATTTAGGTAATATACTATGATGGGTATTCCAAACATAACCAAGAGGGTTACTCCCTACGTAAGAATGTTAGGAATTCATCAAGTTACCTTTATGTATTATGATTTCTATGATTTATTCATGATTTTATGAGGTATGTTAATGTTCTTATGTTTTATGAGTAGAGTGTGATTTCATTTATTCCTATGTATACATGTACTCAGGTTTCCTTTCCATATTTTTATATCCCTTACTGATCTTTTATGCTCATCCGAAGTTTTTGAAATGTTTTCACAAGTCAAGGGAAGGGTACATGTTATGATGATAGTGTCAAGGAAGTTTCAAGAAAAAATCCATGTTTTATTTTCAATATGTTTCCGTTTATAGGAAAAATGAATACTATCTTTTATGTTACCACTTTGTTTAAATGTGTAATGTGATAAATGTTTTATGATCTAATTCTCTAAAACTCTAATCCTAAAAATATCCTCAATGTGAATTATTCATTTAATTCAATATTAAGTAAAGTTTAAGGCTGGGGCCTTATAGTTGGTATCAGAGGTCGGTTTAGAAAACTTTAGGAGTTAAAAAATTGTTAAATTATAAATTAGTTTATGGTATGTTTGAAATGATATAGCATTTACAGATTACCATGTTGCTTTCCCTAAGATATTTCTGTGTTAAGAATGTTTTTTTTTGTAGAGGAAATAGATCAGCTTTTCTAGGAAGGCATACCAAGGGAAATGAACTTTCAAAGCAGTATCCTAAGATGGTCAGGATCAGAACTAAAAAGTTTGTTGCAGTGATGGCTACGTTGACTTAGGTGAAAAATTTTGGTTGTTTTTATTGATGATATGTTGGTGTTTTCTAAAAGTAAATAAGAGCATGAAAGAAATATAAGGGTTATTTTGCAAACCTTAAAAGAAAAGAAATTGTATGGGAAATTCAGCAAGTGTGAGTTTTTGGTTGCAAAAAATTTCTTTCCTTGGTCATATTGTTTCTAAAGGTGGGATAACTGTTGATCCTACAAAAACAAAGGTTGTTGAAGAATGGACAAGACCCACAAATTTAACTGAGATTCTTAGCTTCCTTGGTTTGGCAGGCTATTACTGAAGGATTGTTAGAAATTTTTCACGGTTATCTAGTCCAATGACGAAGCTAACTCGGAAGGGTGTTAAGTTTATCTGGACAAAATAATGTGATGATTGTTTTCAGGAACTGAAAAGAAGATTGGTGAATGCTCCAGTTTTGGCACTACCTTCCAGAAATTCTGAGTTTGTTATATATAGTGATGCTTCATTGAAAGGACTTGGTTGCGTCCTAATGCAGAATGATCAGGTAATTACTTATGCTTCATGACAGTTGGAAACTCATGAGGTAAATTACCCTACACATTATTTGGAATTAGCTGCTGTTGTTTTCGCTTTAAAATTTTTGGAGGCATCATTTGTATAGAGTAAAGTGTAAAATATATACTGATCACAAAAGTTTAAAGTAAATATTCACTCAGAAAGAGTTGAACATGAGATAGAGGAGATGGCTGGAATTAATCAAGGATTATGATTGTACAATTCATTACCATCCAGGAAAAGAAAATAAAGTGGCTGATGCATTGAGTCGGAAATGTAATGCTTCATTAACAATGATTCATTTGGAAAAAGATCCTTTGGTTTTTGATTTGATGAACTTTGGCATTAAAGTTGTTGGTGCAGGATGTTCTTCTGTTTTGTTTCAGGTATTAGTGAGATCATCTCTATCAGATAGAATCATGCAAGCACAGAAGCAAGACAGTGAGTTGCAGAAAAGGGTAGAGCTGGTTCAGAAGGGTAAGTTGCCTGAATTCAACATTGATAATGATTGTGTTTTAAGATTTGGGAAGAGATTGTGTGTGCCTTGTGATTCACAGTTTAAGATAAAGTTGTTATGTGAAGCTCATAGTTCTCCGTTTTCAGTTCATCCTGGATGTTCTAAGATGTATAGAGATCTTCGGGAGTATTACTGGTGGGACGGAATAAAATGAGATATTGCTGATTTTACTTTGAAGTGTTTGACTTGTCAACATGTTAAATCTGAGTGGCAGTTACTGAATGAGATGCTTCAGCCTTTACTAGTGCGAGAGTGTAAATGGGAGAATATATCCATGGACATTGTTGTAGGATTACCAAAGACATCTCGAGGTAATAATGCAATCCGGGTTATTGTTGATCGCTTGACCAAATCTGCTCATTTCCTTGCTATACGAGATACTTTTTCCCTAGATCAACTTTCCCATTTGTATCTAAATGAGATAGTCAGGTTACATGGAGTTCCTCTCTCCATTGTATCTGACCGTGATCCTAGGTTCACTTCTAACTTTTGTAAAGGCCTTCAGAAGTCGTTGGGTACTGAATTAAATTTTAGTATAGCTTTTCATCCTCAATCAGATGGGCAATCAGAACAAATGATCCAGACATTATAGGATATTCTACGTGCTTGTTCGATGGATTATCAGGGATTTTGGGACCAATATCTTTCTTTGGTTGAATTTTCTTATAATAATAGTTTTCATTCCAGTATACAGATGGCACCATTTCAGGCATTATATGGGAAGCGGTGTCGAACTCCATCTTTCTGGGATGAAGTGGGTGAAAGGAAGTTGATGGGACCAGAATTGGTAGAAGAGTTGGCAGAAAAAGTTTAGCTGATACAGAAACACATGAGAACATCTCAGAGAAGGCAAAAGAGTTATGCAGACAATAAGAGGAAGGATCTCTCTTTTGAGGTAGGTGATCATGTTTTTCTCAAAGTATCATCATGGAAAAGTGTGATGCGATTAGGTAAGAAAGGAAAGCTGAGTACAAGGTTCATTGGACCATATGAAATTTTGGAGAGAGTTGGATCAATTTCATACCGAGTAGATTTACCTCTGAGTTTATCTTAGTTACACAATGTTTTTCATGTTTCAATGTTAAGGAAGTACATGCAAGATCCATCTCATGTTTTGAGTCTAGAGGTAGTTCAGCTGGAAGAGAACCTATCTTATGAGGAACAACAGGTCCAGATTCTTGACCACATGGAGCAAGTGTTAAGTAATAAGGTTATTTACCAGGTAATGGTTTTGTGAAAAAACCACATGGTTGAATAGGAAACATGGGAATCTGAAAATGAATTGAGGGCTAAATACCCCCACTTATTCGATAAGTAAATAAATTATGGGGACACAATTTTCTAAAGGGGGGAAGGATGTAACATCCCAAGTAAGTAATTAATAAGAGATATTTTTATCTATGTCTACTATTGAATTAGATAGGGTTTTAGAGGCTTAAAATGAGAATAAATCCAATCTTACGCATGGAATACACTAATATTTTTAAAAGATTGTTTTACTGCCTTTTGATGGCAAACCATCTTTTAAATATATATTTTGACAATTTTATAAGCTATATTTTTCAAAATAAACATATTCTTTATGATTGGGAAATCAAAATTTACTTTGTGTGAAGTTTTGGTATTTTTCCGATAAAGTTTATTTTTTAATGAATAGTGAAAAATGGTGTATTATAATTCAAAACCTCTTTTTAATATAATTTATTTATATGGTTAGATTATATTTTGAATTGGTTTTAAAGTTAAATTAGAATATATTTTTACCATTTAATCCAATAGTGGTCGTTGGAATTAATTTCACTTTGAAATTGGACTTAAACTAGTGTCAATCTTTTGATAATTATTGTTTCATAAAAACATGTTATTTCATTTGACAACAGGAATTAATTATTAAATTAATTAATGTAACTTATATGTTTTGAAGTTTGTAAATTAGAAATCATTTTTGAAATCATAATATCAAATATATCTTAGGGTGATGTTTTGGTATTTTTTTGAAAAACATCAATTTTTGATGAATAGTGAAACCACTAAGTGGTACTTAAAAAACTGATTTTTTGTTTAAATGATATTTTACCACCTCTGTGTTTTGAATTTAAAAAATCCGTCATACATGGTTGTCATTAAGAAGTAAAATTTGGTTCAATGGGATTAAAATAACTTTTTGGTGAATAGTAACTTTTATGTTTTTAATCGGGATTAGAGGTAATTAGAGCAATTTAAGAAAAAAATGATATTATAATAAAATAAAAATACCTAGACACATGTCCTACCCTTATTGGATGTGTCGTGGGCGACCAAGACAACCCATGGGCCGATTTTTGGGACCCCATGGAGCCACTTGGGTAAGAAAAAGACATTATTGCTTTTTATTTAATGTTAAAATAAAAATGACACAAACATGAGTTGTTTTACTATAACATTTTTTACATGGGGTTATACAAGTCAGATGTTTTTCTATAAATAGTCATTAGAAAGATAAAAAGAGTTCCTACATCATTAAGTTGGGGGGGGGGGGTCAAGAGACTCTCCCTCATTTAAGAGGGAGTTGAGAGGTTTTCCTCAATTAAATGGGGGGCATAGTCCCAAGTGGTCCCCACACCGTAACCTCTCATGGGAAGTTAGGTTCGGGTGGGACCCACCACCATAACCTCTCATGGGAGGTTAAGGTGTGGTGGTCCCCACCTCCAACATCAACAATGGTGGTTATAAAATATAAAATAAAATAAATCATGCGTTTATTTTATTTTATTATTTCCATGAAAAAATCAAAATCTAACTTTCACCCTCGACCAACTACCATCCAGGTAAATGTCTTCTTAAAACAAAATACATGGAAATTATGGGTCTTTACATTCTCCCCATGTCAGGGCTTTGCATCCCTATAAGCTACAACTCGTACTATGGGAACATGTGGGTGTACTGAGCAAGAATCTGAGCCTCTTGCTCCCATGTGCTCTCCTGGAGATTCTCGTACTACCAACGGACTTACACCAGAGGTATCGACCATCCACGAAGGACCCACTCCTATTGTAACATCCCAAGTATGTAATGAATAATAGATATTTTTATATATGTCTATTAATGAATTAGATAGTGTTTTAGAGGCATAATATGAGAATAAATCCAATCTTAAGTATGGAATACACTAATATTTTTAAAAGATTGTTTTACTGCCTTTTGATGGCAAACCATCTTTTAAATCTATCTTATGACAATTTTATAAGATCTATTTGTCAAAATAAACTTATTCTTTATGATTATGACATCAAAATTTACTTTGTGTGAATTTTTGGTATTTTTTCGATAAAGTTCATTTTTTAATGAATAGTGAAAAATGTTGTATTTTAATTCAAAACCTCATTTTAATATAATTTATTTATATGATTAGATTATATTTTGAATTGGTTTTAAATTTCAATTAGAATATATTTTTACCATTTAATCCAATAGTGGTCATTGGAATTAATTTCACTTTGAAATTGGACTTAAACTAGTGTCAATATTTTGATACTTATGGTTTGATAAAAACACGTTATTTGCTCTGACAGCAGGAATTAATTATTATATTAATTAATTCAACTTATATGTTTTCAATTTTGTAAAATTGACATCATTTTTGAATTCAGAATATCAAATACAGCTTAGTGTGATGTTTAGGTTTTTTTCTGGAAAACTTCAATTTTTGATGAATAGTGAAACCACTAAGTGGTAGTTGTAAAAACTGATTTTTCATTTAAATGAAATTTTACCACTTCTGTGGTTTGAATTTCAAAAATATGACATACATGGTTTTCATTATGAAGTAAAATTTTGTTCAATGGGATTAAAATAATTTTTTGGCGAATAGTAACTTTTAAGTTTTTAATCACGATTAGAGGTAATTAGTGTAATTTAAGGTAAGAATAATGTTTAAATAATATGAGATGAGCTTGACACATGTCCTAACCTTATTGGATGTGTAATGGACAACCAAGAAAATCCATGGGTCAACTTGGGGACCCCATGGAGCCACTTTGGTAGGAAAATGACATTAATTTCTTTTTATTTAATGTTAAAATAAAAATGACACAAACATGAGTTGTTTTACTAAAACAATTTTTACATGGTGTTGTACAAGTAATATGTTTGACTATAAGTAGTCATTGGAAAACTAAACATATTTCCTACATCATAGTATTTTGTTTATAATTTGTAGACATTATATAAATTAAATTATTTATGACACCATGATGATGCAGCGATTACCTCATTATTTAACGATTTAAAGAAATTGAAAAGATAATGTAAAATATATGACCTACACATGTAAAAAACTTATTGGATGGGTGGATTTCGAACCCTTATCACCTTATCCTCGAATTATATCAATGTGGGACCTTTTAAATCAGATACGCATTTTAAAATGAAGTAACATTTCTTTACTTTCCAAGAGTGCACCTCCTCTCCTCTTATAAAAGGCCCCCACCTCTACCACCATACCCACACTTCCAAAGCCTTTGGCTCAGACAAAACCTACCCATTTTGTCTCTAAAAATACCTCTCTAACTCCTAGAAGCCTCACTTTGGGAAGAAGGCTTCCCAAGGAAGCCTTTGAGCTCAAATCAAAAAGAGTTACCCGTTTTAAAGGTAGTGTCTTCTCTTGTGTTCTTATGTTTTATTTTGCTTCTCCAACCTCCTAAACTATTTTTATTCATTTATTTTGTAACAAAACCTGTATATTCCATATACTAGTATGTTTTTATAAGAATTATTCGAGCTACACTTACACACACCAACATCTAATGGTTAAAGAACATACTGTTTCCGTGGATGGCGAATTTCTGCCTCACGAAATGATGATTATTCAACAGTCATATATCATCTATAAAGGTGGCCATTAAGATGTCACTGTATTTATATAGTATATATAATATTTTTATGTTTTACTTTGGATTTTGTATTTTTCATTTATGGAATATCTTTATGGTTACCATTATGAGTAAACGCGATATCTTCATTTTAGGAAGTGCGGACTACCTCCCCCTCAAAGTGATTTGATTCGTTAATACCATTTGTTGTACGTATAAAGGATATATTTAATGATATTATATATGATAACATACTGTAATTAAAATACTATTTAGTATCATTATGTTTTAATTCCATAAAATACTAAATAGATATGAAAGTAGCGTTCAGCGTACGTATGGCTTACCGTCTCCATGAATGGTGCATTTCATTTCTTACCTATAAACGTTGTGTAATATTATAAATGTATGTATATACTGGATATATATGATATATATGATATATACATCATGAGTATAACTCTGGATATAATAAATACATGAATAACTTGTAATTATAAAGAGCATATTTTGACTCAAGTTCCAATGATCGTTAAAATGACTGTTATTAACTAAAATAATTACATAGTGTTCATGACATGGTAATAAGTGATATAAAAGGAATAATGAACGTGAAAAAGGTTCTTAAGAAAGTAGAAATTAACTCAAGTTTATTATTTAGGAGATTAAAGAATGATCAAGTCAATTCGGATACGAGGTATGAGACTTCATCTCAATCTCCTTTCATTGAGGCATATTTTGTTTTATACAAAAACTTATTTTATACGGTGTATAAACCCCTTTGACTTTTACATTTATTCAAAAGGAATCTTTTTTATACGAAGCGTTTACTAAATGTTAAAAGGGAATGTTTTTTTGTCGTACGTATGCGGCGACAACGACTTATCCGCCACCGTGACCATTATTTGAGTTTTAGCTTCCTCTACAAGCCATACTTTTTTTAAGAAAAATAAATACCATGTTTTACTTTTATTTTATTTTGGTATTGAAAATGGTTTTCATAATGTTTTTATATCAATTTGTTGTATTGATATCTTGTTATTGAAAGGTGGAATGATATGTTTTCTTTATGCTTGTTTTATGTGATACGATTATGTTGTGGTTCTTGGGAATTAATATGAAGACGGGTGGTTCCTTGATAAACTAAGGGCAGGTGAGCCCGATATAGCTCTCCAATGCATTGGGTAATGAAAAGGAGTGAAATGTTAAGGTTTCTCCGAAGAGATTTATGGAATATACTGTGATGGGTATTCCAAACGTAACCAAGAGGGTTACTCCCTACGTAAGAATGTTATGAATGTCCCAAGTTACCTTTATGTATTATGATTTCTATGATTTATTCATGATTTGATGAGGTATGTTAAATTGCTAATGTTTTATGAGTAGAGTATGATTTCATTGATTCTTATGTATACATGTACTCATGTTTCCTTTCCATATTTTTATATCCCTCACTGAGCTTTTTATGCTCATCCCAAGTTATTGAAATGTTTTTCATAGGTCAAGGGAAGGGAACATAATATGATTATAGTGTCAAGGAAGTGTCAAGAAATAATCCATGTTTTATTTTCAATATGTTTCCGTTGATGGGAAAAATGAATACTATCTTTTATGTAACTAATTTGCTTAAATGTGGAATGAGATACATGTTTTATGATCTAATTCTCTAAAACTCTATACCTGAAAAGATCCTCAATGTGAATTATTCATTTAATTCAATATTAAGTAAGGTTTAAGGCTGGGGACTTATACTCAATTAATCTATTAAACCTGACAATCATACTTCCCTATTTTCATAGAGACTAAATAAAATGATGTTGAATGGTAAATTTTTTAAATTCATGGAAATGTATAAAATATTCCCATAAATATTGACTTCATGGTATCCATCAAAAAAATTACCCACTATGATAAATTTAACATAGTTATTCTATAAAAAAAATAAGAAAAATAGATGATTTTGAAATAGTTGTAATGCATGAGGAATGTTCAATAGTCTTACCCTGATCAATTCCTACTAAACTAAGAGACCCAACTAGTTTTTTCAATCCCTTACAACATTAGAGGATGAAATATTTGGATACTATTATGCAACCTCATAACTTGTCTACACTTCCTAGAATCTTGAGTCCTTGTAGAATTTTGAAACATAAAATTAAATATAACTATGGTGTACTTACAAATGGTAGACTGATCAGTGATTCATCATCATGAAATTATATAGGATGTTCTTGTCAAGTTTGATAAATTTTAATTCCCCACTAATTTTTTTATCCTTGATATAGAATAACAAAAGGATTTACTTCTCATTATTTGAATACATTTCTTACTAAAATTTAGAGATATTTTTATTTTCCAAGAGGGAAAATTAGTATATAGGGTTTGTGATGAAAATATAACATTTAATGTACCTAAATAAATTAAAAAACCATATTTATCTTACATTAATTTCATGGATATGATTAATAAATGGGATGAGTTATAAAATAATGTGATGAATATTGAATATTTTAAAATGTAAATAGTGTTGTTTAAAAAATCAAAAGAATAATTATAATTCATCTAAAACATAGTTGTGTATTTTGATATGCACGAGTTCACCTCTTTGACAACATCACTTGAAAATCCTTCAACGCCTTAGTTTAAACCTCTTACAGAAATTATAAGGATTATCTACATAATAAATCACAATATTTGAAGTAAACAAGGAAGTATATTACTCACTTTACTCAGGAAAAGTAAACAATTGATAGGATGGATGATTACTGATTTATAAGGTATAATTCATACCATATAAACTCACAAATTACATATCTAATATAAATAAAAAAAATTTAGAAACCCACAAATATTATTAACATCTCCAATAAAATATGTAGTCAAGAATGAATTCACTAAAATTATTGATTTTAGTTTAATATTTCCAATATATGATTGTCTGTGGGTTTCCCCATTGTAGGTGGAAACTAAAAAGGTGGGACCACAATGGTTAAAAATGTTAAATTTGATTGACGCCCAATAAGAAGTTTACTGAATGATGAGTTTTCACTTATTATTAAAAAATTAATTATATCACTAAAGAGGATCACTTCCCTTTTCAATTTATTAATGAAATATAAAAATTACTAGTAGTAATGTCTTACTATTGTTTAAAAAAAATCTGGTCTAAAAAAATATGTGGTTACACTAGAAGATCATTATAAAAGTATATTCACATGTTTATATTACAGTGACCCTGACTTTTCTTATATTACTATAACATCATTATAAAGATAAATAACATAATAGTATTACACCATGAAGTTCCCTAGGTTTAGTGTCTTGAGAAAATAGGGAAAATACATATAATTTACAATATCAAACATAAACATTTATATAAATCATTCTTCTCTAGCTTCTTATTGGAACTTGACTTTACTTAAGTTCATATAGTCACATGAGGATATACATCAAAGAAAGGGTGAGATAAAAGCATAGTAAGAGGATTATCAATATAAAAATGGATGAGATAAATCATAAAAAAGGAAACAGATCATGAACACGAGATGACAAATTAATAAAAGACTTGAAATGTGGAAATGCATAAAATGAAACATCATGTCTTAGTGGTCAACTACCACACATAGTTCTGAAAAATGATTGGATCAAGTTTACACATCATTTCCATTTATCTCATGAGATTCATCACTTTACCCAATGAAATAGAGTTCTATATAATCCAGACCCACCCATCACATCAAAACAATCATATTGCACTATATAATTCCGGGTGCACCCATCCCACCATAACATTTACATTATCATGAATGCCAAAAAAGCATACGTAAAACATGAACCAAAAAATAAAACATAGAAATAAATTGAATTCACATCATAAAGAATGCATTTATAAACATTTGGTTCCAAAAATATATAGGGAATAACATTCTTGGCATAGAACAATCCATGATGTGTGAAGAAGAAACAATTCGTGAGAGTGTGTTTATTCGAAAGAAGAGTTCTTTTGGAAAACATTGGGTTTGTGATGAAATTAATTAGAAAGCAATCTATATCCAAAAAATTTAATATAATGATTAAAAAAATTATTTCTCAATAGTAACAATACCCAAAATTTTGTGAATGAGGGAGAACCTGAAGAATTAATGTTGGGATCAAGAATTTTCACTTACCTTGTATATGAACGCTTTCATCACATTAATGTCATGTATAACCAAATTATATTTATTAATTAAAAATTCAAGAAACTTGAGTACATTAATATGATTCATTATGATTTCATTAAGTTATTTTATGGGCAGTTGGATGCATTATAATGATTAAATCTATTATTTGAGAATGTTCGTTCTTATGGTTTTCTAGGACGATTTAGTTGTATTCTTGATAGGAAGTTCTTATATAACATTGATAAAAATACAGAACTAATATTACATGTTATTATTGATATACCTATATTTTAAATTATTTAATAATTAAATGTGTTATATAACATGTGGATGATTCATTAGTTATGATTTAATGATGATCATTTTAGGTTAATTTCGGCATTGTTTGGATCACAATGAACATGTTTTGTTTAATCATTAAGTAATATGTACATAAGTTAGTTAAAGAAAATTTAAAAGGATATAATACATATAACTTGATATGGTTCAACTATAAAAATGGTTTTATGACCAGATCTGAAGGCTATAAATGAACATGAAAACATGTTATTTTTGAAGGTGATAAATTAACACCTCACCAACAACGTTTTGCATTCTAAAATAGAGAGAAGAAGAGAAAGGGGTGGATGATATATTGTCTCATTAGTATCATAATATTAAATTATATGTATGATACTAAAGTTCCCAATCCATGTGGATGATTATAGTTGAAAGGAGATTAAGAAAAGAACTTGAAATTGAAAGGAAATTAAAAGAAAAGAGAGGGAGATGGATTACCTTTTGAATACTCCTATTGAGATCCTCCAAGGCATGGTATTTTGATGAGACTAGAAGCTCTTGGAAATGGGGTATGTACTAGGGAAAATATTTTCTTAGAGTTTAATCAAGGCTTGATTCTAGATATATGTGAGGAAATTAGGGTGTGGGAGTGGTTTTTATAGTGGAGGGGAGAGGGGTTTTCTCAATATTATATACATTAATTTATTATTCATACACAATAAAATAAATAATGATGATACCAAGACCAAGAATTGTAATAAGTGCATTTGATTTTGAGATAAAGACCTTACATCAACCATACATCAGCTGATGACATCATAATTCATATATTTATCATTTATCGAAAATTGTCATATTTTACTATTAATAAAAAATTCAGGTATTTTAGAAATATTCTAAAACTTCACCTTAACAATTTTATGATGTGTAGAATAAATAAATGAACTAAATTTTTAAAAAATAATTTTCTAAATATGATTAATATATTTTTTTAATTAAAATCATAATTTACATGAAAAAAATATAATTTTAAAACATTTATTTACTTATTCAAAAACATAAGTACATCATACTTTCACTTCAACCCAATATATATATATATATAATATCATAGTAAAGATTACTATTTATAAGGGTATGTCACTATTCATAATGGTAGGTTACTATTCATATGGGTAGGTTACTATTCTCCTAATGGTATGTTTGGTACATTGGTCGCCAAAATTAATCTTGGACACAACTGTGTATGTAAAATTTTCAAAATTCAAAACACAGAAGAGGAAAAATTATATTTAAGTGGAACCTATTATTGTACGATAAGTCAACCCATATAAAATGTTGATCCCATTAAATTTTGAATGATAATGTGTAGGATCGTAAAATTTATTCACGTATATGAATAGACCTTTCAGATTTGCCATTAGTTTGGGGGTGATAGGTTGTGATAAAATTTAATTCACTACTCAGAGCATATTAAAGACATCTCCAGAATTTGGATGTGAACCTGAGATCATGATCAGAGAAAATAAATAGTGGAACACCATTCATTCCCACCAAATCCATCACATATATCATTGCAGTATGATCATCTAAGAGATCTTCCCCAATAGTGATAAAATGGGAAGCCTTGGTGAGTTAGTCAACCATGACCCATATCACATTGTTTTCCTTCGACGTCTTCAATCGACCCATGAAAAAGTCCATTATGAAATTAACCCATTTCCACATGATCATAGGAAATGGTTTCATCATCCCTTTGTAATTTTTTCTCTATACATCATCTTACTAACATAGCATGAACCTTGATATATATTTTGTGATCTTCTTCTTTATGTTTTCCCACCAGAAGTGTTCTCAGAGATCTAAGTACATCTTGGCACTACTAGGATGGATAGATAATCTTGCGCTACATGAATTTTCTAATATATTATTCATTAACCTGGGTGAGGAAGGCACAAAAATCAGCATTCCAAACCGAATCACACCATCATCCTCGATATAGAAACCTTGAAGCTTGCCTCCATTTACTGCATTTACTTTCATTTATAACTCCAGATTATCCCTATGTTCCCACTTAATCATCTATTGGATTGATGATTGCACATTCATTTGGGCGAGGTATTATGTATCCTATGAAATAATGACTTAAAAATATATCCTTTTCATATGAAATAAGATAGGGTATTTCTCAACCCATAACATCGATATAGTAGCATGTTCTTTTCTGCTTAGAGCATCAGCTGCCTTGTTCACCTTTCGAGGATGATAGTGAATAGACGAATCAAAGTTCTTGATTAGCTCTAATAATATCTACTGATGAATTTTATTCTCATTTTATGTGAATATATACTTTAGGATCTTTGGGTCGGTGTATATGTCACACTTCTCACCATAAAGGTAGTGCATCAAATTTTTCAAGGCAAAAATCACAGCTTCCCTCTCCGGATCTTACATCGGGTAGTTTTGCTTACAGATCTTCAACTCCCATGAGGCGTAGGATATCACATTATTATTTTCATGAGTACATAACTCAATTATTTCTTTGAATCATCACTATATATAACCAAACATTCACTACATATTGGTAGTGTGAGTACAGGTGCAGTGATTTGCCTTTTCCGTAGCTCCTTGAAGCTTTCCTCACATTCTTCCATCCAAACAAACTTTAACCATTTCCTTGTTATCTTGGTTAGTGGTCATGAAAATCATGATAATTGTCTCACAAAACGTTAGTAGTACCTATTTTATCCATGAATACTATGGATTTCTATGACACTAGATGGTCTGGCCCATTCCTCAATCGCATTTGTTTTTTATGGGTCCAAATAAATTCCCTCACTTATGATCACATGTCCTAATAAAGTGACATAAATAATCCAAAAGTCACACTTAATGAACATGGTGTACAACTTATCCTTTTTCAATGTCACCAAAACAAATCTTATATTTTCTTCATATTCATCCTTTCTCTTTGAGAAGATTATAATATAATTGATAAACACTACACCAAATTTTATGTGGTAATGTCTAAATACCCTATTCATTAAATCCATGAAGAATGTAGGAGAATTATTAAGTCTAAAGGGACTCCCCAAAGACTCATAGTGCACAGACCTTTTATGAAAGTACGTCTTCTGAATATCACCCTTCTTTATATTTAGCTGATGATATCGAGAGTGAAGATCCAACTTTGAGAAGTATTGATAACCTCTTAACTAATTGTACAACCCGTCAATCCTTGGAAGATGATACTTGTAATTTGGTGATATTTTTGAGTTCTAGATATTAAATACATTGTTGCATTGACCCATACATCTTCTCCATAAAGATAACTATCCCACCCTAATGTGATGAACTAGGGGGCAAGAACACTCTATAAAAATGCTATTGCAGCTACTTATTTCACTCCTCCAGTTTGATGGGAGCCATCCTATATAGACACTTTGAGATAGGGATAACTCCAGGTATGAATTCTATTGAAAACTCAAAATCATGATTTGGGGGAATTCTGGGTAACTCTAGGAAATACATCACTGTATTTCCTCATGATGTAAATTTCTGCAAGGTTTTCACTATCTTTTGACACAACCATTTTAGAGAGTTACTATTCTTCAAATTGAATCAACACTCACACCATTGAAGGATTTTTAAAAGGATATTTTTTATCTTCTTTCCATTTATAGAAAAACATGGGATGGTTTGGAATAGGAAAAGATATTTACATTTCCTGATAGTTTATATGAGGTCTATTTAATGAGAGACAATCCATTCCCATTATAGCGTCAAATTCCACTGAGGTAAGTATTATGAGATTCGCTCGCAGAATCTTCCCATATAAGCCAACATGATAAGAGTCAAACACTTGGGTTTCAAGGATTTCACAACTTGGTGATTTTAGATATATCTCTACTTCAATGTTTTGGGGCTTCAATTCTATATTTCTAGAAAACAGGCAATATATAAAGGAATGCATAGAACTGGAATCAAATAATATTTTTTCCATCATTGAGTGAATAAGAAGTGTACCTTGTATAACTTTATTTTATTTGTCCAAATATTGTTTTGTGATGTCATAATACTTCCCTTTCTCCATTAGGATTGTTGTATGCTGATTCTGATTACCCTCAAGGTCTCGAGGTTCAGTACAGTAGCTTGCATAGTGACCTTTCTCACTATAGTTGTAGCATTGGACCATGGGTGGTTCTATCGTCTCTTCCACCACATTACCCTTCCTTATTATGTATTTTAGATACTATTTATCATGATTGCATTATTTCCCACACATGAAGCATTTCCCCATCACATTGAGTCATTTCCCATGATGCATCTTACAACATTTTTGGCAAGCGAGTCATTAAAATTTCTTCCCACCATTATCATTAGATCCTCCGACATGAAACTTAATCTTTCATTTCATATCAATATATACATGGGGACATTAAATAAACTCCATATAAACTTTGAGATGACATCAAACAACTTATTTATAAATCCCAAAGTCTGGAATTACAAGAGCCTTTCAAAAGCATGGTTTTAATCCATTAAAGAATATACCAAATTTTCTAACATTTATTATAAAAAAACCTGAAGCGTACCTTGAATGCCTCATGAAACTCTCTTCATTGGTTGTGATAGATTCTACATATATTTTTGTGATCTCTATAAATTAACACTCTATATTCATATAAAGTGTTTTTGGGAAGTGCTTGTTAAGAAACATGATCCTAAAGTCTTCCCATTCGATCTGTTCAATTTCATCCCATGGATTGCTATTCTTAATCAAAGCCCACCATTGATCGACCACTACATATAAACGATAAATTTCTAGATTCACACTCTCTATTTTTTAACAGTGAATCAAAAGAAATCTTCTCTATGGAGTTGACCCATTGTTCTGTAACTAGTGGATTAGAAGATCTACTAAACGTCGGTGGTCATTGCCTCATAAAACACTCGATAGCCAGTTTCTCCCTCTTTGGTTAATGAGGATATTATACATTATTCGTGTTATTATTCAGAAAATTATATATTTGGGTTAACATTTCCATGATGTATTGAACTCCACCTCCCAAGGCATTGGGGTTGTCTTTCGGGAAATCACTGCATTGGCCCTCGCAGGGGTTGTTGGCCAGGTTTCTCATGGTTCCCACTATTTTCTAAAATAGAAAAGGTTAGAACAAAACATAAGTCAATGAGTCATAATTAAATTATTCATTTGTAAAATTTAAACTAAAATAATATATTATTTGATTCCTATGAATAGAAAATATTCTTGTGTGCATAATTGTACTTACACTTATAATAGAGGTTTTCTCCCAGGTTCACTAATCCAAATTCCCAAATTAACAAAACCTTTCCTTTAATACCAACTATAGCAACAATTACTTTTCTTACAATACTATAACATCTTTATAAATTTAGAAAAAATAAATCTATTATTCCAAGAGTATCCATAGGTTTATTTTCTTGGGAAAACTAGGACAATGCATGACATTTATAACAACAAGAATAAACATTTATTTAATTCCTTTTTGTCAAGATTATTTTTTGGAAATTGACCTCTCAATAGTAGATGTAGTAAGATAAATATAAACATTTAAAATAGGTGAAACAAAATACTAGTAAGGGGATAAAAAAATATAAAAAAATGTGATCACAATCATAACATTAGGAATGCATCATGAACATGAGAGGAAGAATTAATAAAAGAATTGAAATGTAGAAATGCATAAAATGAAACATCATGTCTTAGTGGTAAACTACCACACACAGTTGTGAACAATAACAACCTCATTTACACTCATAATATCTTATTAACTCATAGGATACATCAAATTAACCAATTAGTTGGTGTGTTGAATAATTTTGGGTGTACCCATCACATCGAAACATTCATATTGTGCTATATAATTTTGGGTGCACCAATAACACCATACCATTAACATTATCATGTCTGCCACATAAAACATATTTTAATCATGAAAATAAAAATAAAACATTGAAAAAATGGGTTTAACATCATAAAAAACACATTCATAAGCATTTGGTTCCCAAAAAATAGAGGTAATAACATTGTTGACATAGAACAATAAATGACGAGTGAAGAAGAAACAATCTTTGAGAGTGTGATTATAAGAAATAATTGTTATTTTCGAAAGCATTAGGTTTTTCATAAAATTAAGTATTAAACATTTATAACCCATAAAAGTTATGATAATGATGAAAAAAATATTTTTTTGGAGTAACCATATCGAAAATGGAGTGAAAGTGGGATAACCGAAGAAAGAAAGTTGGGTTCGAGAATTTCCCCTTACCTATATCTGAAAACTTTCTCCACTTTAATGTCATATATAACCACATTAATTCATTAATTATCAATTCAAAAAACAATTATGAATATAATTCACTATGGTTTCATTAAGTTCTTTTATGAGACTTTGGATGAGTTATGGAGATTAAATCCATTGATTGGGGATGAGAATTTTAAGGGTTTTCTTAAACGGTTCAGTTGTATTCATGAATGGAAGTTTTTGTAGAACATTGATAAAAATACATAAATAATATTAAATATTATTAATGATATTACAAGAGTTTAAATGATCTTATATGTAATTATGTTATATTCCATGTGGATGAATCATTTGTTATGATTTAATAATGATTGTTTTAGGTTAGTTTGGTCAATTTTTGGATCACAATGAACATGTTTTTTTAATAATTCGGTAATATGTACATAAGTTAGTTCTAGAAAATTAAATACGATATAATACACACAACATAGTTTGGTTCAACCATAAAAATTGTTTCATGACCAGATATAGAGGCGTAAGGAAAAATGAAAACATGTCGTTCTTGAAGGTGATAAATTAAATCCTCACAAACAATATTTATAATTCTAAAATAATGAGAAACGGAGATGGGGTTGGAAGATATATTATCACATTAGTATAATAAAATTATATTATATATAATATATTGGAGTTTTCATTCCATGTGGATAAGGATAGGTGGGTAGAGAATAAGAAAAGAACTTGAAATTGAATGGAAATTGAAGGAAAAGAGAGAGAGAGAGAGATAGAAGAATTACCTCTTGAATCCCCCTCTTGAGATCCTCCTAGGATTTGTCATTTGATGAGACCAGAAGCTCTAGGACGTGGGTGTTGGGATAGGGAAGATGTTTGATTAGATTTCAGGCATGGATTTAATCTTGATAGGTGTGAGGAAATGAGTATCTAAAGAGTGGTTTTTTTATAGTGGAGGGGAGAGTGGTTTTCTCAATATTATATTCATTAAGTTATTATATCTACACAAAAACAATCAATAGTGATGATTACATTACCAAGAAGAATAATATGTGAATTTGAGTTCAATATAATGTTCATACATCATCCATACATCAGATTATGACATCATAATTCAAATATGTTTCATTTATCGTAAATTATCGTATTGTACTATTCACCAAAAATTCATGTATTTCAGAAAAATACAAAAAATTCACCCTAACCATTTATTGAAATGTAGAATACAAAAAAGAAACTATATTATTTAAATATAAATTTCTAAATATTATTAATATAATTTTTAATTAAAATCATAATTTATTTGAAGAAATACAGTTTTAAAAACATTTATTTACTTATTCCAAAACATAAGTACATCATACATTCACATAAATCATATATATATATATACACTATTATAGATGAGGTTAATTTTCTTAAGGGCATGTCACTATAAAAAAAATTAGGTTACGGTTCATAAGGGTAGGTTTATATTCACCAAAAATTATGTTTGTTCCCTTAGAACCCAAAAATCATCTTGGAGGAAACTCTGTATGTCAGATTTTCGAAATTCAAAACATAGATGTGGAAAAATTATGTTTAATGGTCATATTAATATTTAATTGTGTTTATTAATGTTATTATATTATAAATAATTATTATAAGAAGGTATTTACATGGTTAAAACTTTGTGTCATTACATATAAGGTACTTTCCATTATTGGAGAATTCTATTTGGAATGTTCAATGAACCAGACACATTTCAATGATACATGATTTAAATATTCCATGACATGATTGAAATAGTTTTTGAAAATATTAATGGGTGATTCCTATATTTATGAAAACTAGTTTGATGAATGTCTAGGGAATCTTTATAATGTATCGACGAGACGCGAAGAAAATAATTTTTTGATCAATTTGGAAAAATGCACTTCGAAGTAAAAAGATGGATGTTTTAATGTCTTTAAATTTCCCATAAATAAATAGATTTTTTTTTCATGAAGAATTAATACAATATATTTTATACCATTTCCTCCTTTGGATTGTTTAATTCGAGGTTATCTTGGGAATGATGGGTTGTAGCAATGTTTTTTATAGATTTTTATTTTATTTTTACCCACTATACCAACCAATTAGTAAAATATGTCAAATTAAACTATTGTGTTAACTATTAAGTAATTTTTATATTATTAATGAAATCATTTTTTGAGGCTAATACAATGATTTCATTTGTCTTGGTGTAAACATTTGAGGTAATGTTTTGTGTTAGTGATTGTCCAATTAGTTCTGTATTTGGGCAAAGTAATTATAGGATATTTAGAATAATATATTATTCAAGATTCATATTTAATAGGTATTAACTTAATTTAACAAAAAATAAAAAAAGATACTACAAGTTGTCTTGGAATTCAATAAATTATGATCTTACGTGATATTATCCAATGTCACTATGTACACAGATCCGTCTACCTTAAGGTATCAGATAACTAAAAATGTTGTGAATTGTAGACTCAATCGACGCATAATATTACTTAAGAATTTTAAATTAATTTTATTGAAAAAAGGGAACTGATAATATCATTAATAGACATTTAGCACCCCGATAAAATTAAACAAGTGAAGTAAATATAGAATTTATAAATGAATCATTTTCTGATGAACAACTCTACACCACAGATACAATCAATCATTAGTATGACGTTTTTTTGAATTAATTAGATTTTGGTATTGTACGTCCACATTTATTAAAAGAGAATAGAAAATTATTTTTTAATGAATCATTTCATTCCTACTAGCTTTATCTATTACTTTTCAAGGATTTTGAACAATACATTGATTAGAATGTGTATCCTAAAAGACAATGTTTATAGTGCTTGGAATTTATGTCATTCTAGAGAAGATTATAAGTTCCATGTAATGCAACATGAATATAGAAAATTGTTAAAAATGGTATTTTACTAGATCAAGATGCATCATGATATTCTTGAGTTCATCATCAATTGTGATAAATTCCAAATAAGTCGGGGGTATATGTTGGATGTGTGAGATGCTACAACATTCGATCATAGGTGTTAAATTTTTTGATATATAAGGAATAAAATTAATGGGTCTCCTTCCCAAATTTTTTGTAAAGTCATAAATACTGTTCTATTTTGACTATGAGTCAAATTTGGTCAAAGATAACCAATTTTTGGAAAATAATGATTGATTCATCGTTAAATTTTTAAAGAAACACATTTTTACCTAGTTTAAGATTCCATGGCTCATCATCTGTTATCATGGAACCCATATCAGTAATAATATGTTCAAATTTCTAATAACACACCATGTATGTCACCACTACATGATCACCCCAAATAGTTCATACACCATTGGATAAGCTAAGGATTCAAATAGAGATATTATAGGTTTTTATTTAAAAATTTCAGTGCATCTTGAATAGTTTATTACACCATACATAATATTGAGCTTTGGGATTATAGAAATTCATATGAACCACATATTGGAATTTCACCATACTTCTGGGTCTTCAAAAAAATATTCCACCTCACATTAGAATAAAAACACAGATCATACTAGGCTGTAAAGAAGCTAAATTTTGATTTCAACAATGCATAAGAATTGTTTTCTCTATAGATGAATGAAATAAATGATATTAGAAGGGAAGGATATGAAAATATTTTGATCTATAATGATAAAATAAGTCTTAAATTGATGAATGGGTCAATTGTTTTCTCACTGGGTGAGAATGTTCTACTCCTCAACTCCAGACTTTGGGTCTTAGAAGGAATGCAAAAATTATAGTGGTTAATTCTTTACAATATCTCAATTGTTTTTCCACATATGGTCATTGAAATATATGATGGGGTGGAATTATTACTTATAAGGTTAATTTGAATTTCCTAAAAAAATATATATTACACTTTTGATATAATAAATATCATTGAATTGGTTCAATTAGGATTATAAGTCCCTCATCTATCTAATGATGTCAAAATCAGCACTAATTAGGATACAACCTTGCTGTTTCATTATTATTTGGTCTCTATTAACCAAATATATGACTTTTTTTTATATTTTAATTAGTAGTTCCTTAGTCCAATTAATTTTACATGAAGGTATAATCTCATATAGAAATTCCCCACATGAATGACTCTGATATGAAGGTCAAAAACCTATTGAATTTTGACGAAATTTTTTTATCATGAGACATTCTAGATGGAGTAAATTCAATGAATAAGTTCACATGAGAAATTATTATTATATATGAGAGTTGTAAAGATGAATAAATTTCCTAATCGGTGGATTATTTCTTTAAAAATGGATATTTGGAACCTCAAAAATAGATTCTTGGAGTTGGAAAACACATCCTCTAGCACATTGAATTGGTTGAGGAATTCTGCATTAATGGAACAAGCTAATTGAACATTATTTATATTTATATATGAAGATGTAAAAAAAACTTTTTATGGGTTGAAACAAATGTTTTATTATTATTATTATGATTTTTATTAGTTATTATTTTTTATGAAATAAACGCAGCTTGTGTGGAGGATTTTTCTCAACTACTCCCAAATTTTTTTCACTAATTATTCTACTTCATATCTATTTACAAATATGTGATCAGTGGTGTTATCATTAATATATTATGCTAGTATTCATTTTACATTTTTATAATTTATATTTACTATTATAGAGCATCATCATATAAAAAAATCTATTCAATGTCAATCATCACTTACTCCCAGAAGTGTTTTATTTTCTGTTATATTTTATGCTTCTAAAAACACCATGTAAAATAACTAAGTAACAAAATTTTTAAATTGAATGAAAAAAACATTCATGTTATTTATGAACCAACATGAATGATTTGTTATTTTGTTCATAACACATTTGGAAGAATACTACTTGTATCGCTTGTTTATTTGAGAATATGATTCATTTTTGACATGTTTTTATTCTTGAAATTAGGATTCATATGATTATTGAAGTTGTTAAATTCTTTGAACTATTTCTCCCAAAATATTTATATTTTTGAGACACTTGTTTTAACTCATGCTAATTTATTTATTCTATCATTTTTTTAATTCACATGGATATTATTAACCATTTTTAAATAATCTCACAATTCACATTTTTCTTCATAAAATCTCATCCATCTTATGTATACTATAACATTCCAAAAATTTTTATCAATGAAATCAGAATTTTTGAAGAAGTTGTAAAATGAATGAGGAATTTGTTTGAAATATTTACCCATTTGACACATAGATCCACCCATGTATTTTATCAGGGTTTTATCCCTTAAGAGGCCCCAAAGAATTCTTTTTTAGGTTGATCCCACAACTAATAGACTTCGCTGCCCATTTCTTGACTATCTTCGTGATTACTCTCAATCTAATTGTGGGGAAAATATTTATCGAATGAGAGGGTTGTTTTAGGTGTTATTGAGACGTTGGATTCACATGGATTGACTTAATCTTATTATTTCATTTGTATTAAATTTCATAGTAGACACAATCATTACATGTATTTTGATATGGGAATGTAAATTATTTTTGGTTCTAATAAAGGGTACAACTATATTCATTATCTAGTAACCCTAACTAATAGGGATACAAATTAAAGTGATCGTCCATTACTCAGGGAACTAGAGATTAATCTATATGACTTCTTTCATTGTGTTTCTACAGAGTATGAACTTCCTGTGTACTGGTCTTTGATATTTATTAGGATACATATTCTATGGGGATTTGGGCCTCATACTCAATTTTTTACTTGTCTATTGTGTTTTGGTGAGATTTTTCCTAAAAAATGGATTAGAAAAAATTTTAGCGAAAAAAATTAAAAAACAAAAAATTTTAAAGAGATGCATGGGATTATCATATTATTTGGTAAAATCAATTTTTTTATTATAGAGGTGATATTATGAGGGATACATTTGGATTTACATTTCTTATGAATTTATTTCAATATTCTTGCATCATTTTTTCAAAAAACTATTATTATTTATAGGTGACCATCTCATAGATTCATAGATATTTGAACCTAATGTGAATTCCTCGATATTGGTAAATTGTTTTGAAATCCAATAGTGGTGATTTTAAATTCAAGGAACACGTATGGTAAAGATTCATGTGTATGATAACTGGTCATAATATTTTAAATGAAATTTATTGAGTGATGAAAGTGTGGGGATGTAAGTCACTTTGATGCATGATATTTGGTACTTATTTTATAAGGAATACGAGTTGAAGGGAAAATATATATGGGAATTTATTTTTAATTGAAGCCTGATACATTTTAGGTGAAAGGGACAGGAAAATTGTGAGCATCTAATTTTTTTCTTTCTGTCTTGTTTTATATTCTTTATATTTTTTTCCCAAGAGTGAAAAGTTTTTTTTTGAGTGATTTGATACACAAGATATTTTTTGACATTTCAATAACCTCTATTATAGTGTGTGTTAATTAATTTATCATCTTTTAGTGTTTTTAGGTTCTTTGTATAGTTTCATTGTTTTTTATATTTAATGTTTTAGTTAATTATATATATATTTTAGTATTTTTTTTATTAATATATATTTTATTTTTTTATATTAGTGTTATATATTATTATATATCATTATAAATATTGTAGTATGAATTCTAGTAGTAATAATATTTTTATTTTTTTATTATAAATTATATTATTATTTAATAATGAAAATATTATTATATATATAATCATACATTTATCTTATTTTATCTATAATCTAGGGTCTAGTTACATGTTCACTTATATATATATAACATCTTATAAAGATTTTTTATTTATATAATTAGTATAATATAATTCTATTATTTTAATTCTATTATTTTTATTGTGTTCATAATATTATTATCACTATCACTATTATTATCATTATTTAAAATTGGTTTATTTTTTATTTTTGAATTTTGAATTTTCCTTCCAATATTTCATGCATGAAGGTGCGAATGATCCCTTCTCCTCAAGATCTCCAAATCTCCTCCCATGAATGAACCCTACGGTTAGACATTCTCCATTATCACATTCATTGAGAACAACATCCACCATATTATCCCCCTTAATACACCTCCAGCACATTCTCCCTTATCCCTCTCTCTATCCACACCTCTTTGCATACCACCACCTCTCTACACGCATCACCACCAGCCGCCCCTACTTCTTCCTCCACTTCAAACCACCACACCACACTCCTCCTGTTATGTAGACCAACTTTAGACCCCCACCACCACCAAACACATCACCTCCCTCCATCCAAAGAATCCAACCATGATATTACCCATTCTACACCATTGATCGTCTACTTCATTCAATTTTATGAAGTCACACAATAATAGGCTCGCTCATGACCACTACCTCTAAGAACCAAAAAATATTTTTTCTATTATTTTTTGTGGTTCTGGATCGATCTCATCCACATATGGTGCGATATTTCTTTTGATGTTGACACATGTAGTTATTTTTCCATTTTTCTTTTAGAGATCATGAATAAGTGAAAACATATATGATCATACTTTGAATAACATTGTTAATTTTTTTAATAAACAATCAGTTTACTACCATGCATATATTTTTTAGTCATCATGTCAGTCTAATTTTTCTATGTCAGGATGTTGAATGAATATTATATATTTTTTGTGTTTCATGTGTATATTGTATTATGAAATTAATTACCGGTTAATTTTTTTAGTAAAATATTTATCTACATAAATTATATTCACATTTAAATAACTTTTAAAATTAAATCTAAAAATTTTAATTATAATTCGATTCAATGATAAAAAAAGTTAATTTTTTGACTGATCATATTGTAAATAGGTGGTGAAGCATTGTGATAATTGGTTTGTGTCATTTTTTTGATTGTCTTGGTACTCAAATGTGTCTCTTCATTAATTTATAACATGTAAAAAATGTATTTAAATAAATTAGAAGATATAAATATGATCATCTAAATAATTATTATATAATCAAAACTAGTGAAAATTATGTAAAATAAATATTCAACCACAGAAATAAATATTTTTCATTATTGTGTAGTTATTTTATTATGACGTCAGTATCAAAAAAACACTTTTTTTTATTTTGATCGAATCTTCATTTTTTCTGTCGCATTTTATTTTGTCTTCTTCGATTTCTCAAATTATAGTTTGTTTAAAAAAAATAAAAATATATTGTAAATATCTCAGTTTATTATCTTCCTGAACATAATCATAATAAATAATGTCAGTGTACTAGACCCTTTTCTTTATGTCTTTCATCCCTTATAAAAAAATTTACAGTAGATTGTGGGTTATTAAATTTAAAAATTAAACACACAAAAATAGGTATACCAACATGCACAATAAGGAGCACATGGGTGGGCCCCGCATGCCTAACACACATCATGTGGATCTCATTCTTTCTTTTAATGGGGGTAGAGTTTCTGATCCATCTTTGTAAGATCGCATGACCAAGAATCTAGGTGAGAGAACATCTCATTAAAACTATATACACACAGTGTAGTTCCCCCTAAAACTTCTTCCTATCATATATCCTTTTCTTGGGTATCGATGTTTTCCCATGAGTAGCCCATCATGAGAATTTTGGAATATAGTACATCATGAAATTCTTTATATTGGAATTCTTGCTATTGTATGGAAATTTAAAATTCAGTCAGTTATTTAGGTGATGCTTTATGATGACAGTGATTGCAAACGATCATCAATAAAATAGGATGGAGGTACCAATTGTCCTATCAAACTAAGGTGTAATTACCCTATTGTATTTTTATTAGTTAAGTGGTACCCACCTATGATACTGATGTAACATTTATCTACCCATTGAGTGGAACTCCCTAGATTTAATAGGTAATAGGTCCTTGATCAAGATCTACTAAGTGACCCTCCTAAAGAACTAGGGCTTGGGACCCCAAATATTTGATCGGAACCCATGATGCAATAGGAAGTCAGTGCTTGATACCTTTAGTGGCACAAAATTGGTACACTAGTGAGTGGTTCATATATATACATCTACTAAGTTGAATCCACTTGTTGCATTATGGCTTGGATCCTCTATTTGTCTATGGAGTGGAACCCCCTATCACATATGGGCGTGGGTCCTCTACTTATATATTGATTGGAATCCACCTATAATGCTAAGGCACAAGTTATATATTGGAGATTGCGATCACTAAGGATATAGAGTAGATGTGAGATTAATATATTCTTCCAAACTTCTTTAGATCGACCCATGAAATGCTGGGAAATGATGAAGAACCTTTTCAGATGCAGGTAGAATAAATATCATGGGCTGAGATGTGATTTTGAGATCCCATTTCTCTCATATGGATTTTTTATGATCATATATATATATATATTTTGGGGTTTTTCCTTCATTCTTTGGTTTTATATCACTACATATATCTTATCATCTATTTCCCCATCATCAGTTTTTAAAGATTCCTATTGGGTAATTCAATACTCCCCGTTACTTGGGATTTTCACACATGTTTCATGTCTTATATAGACGAAATATAGTTTAGCGGTTATATTAGTTGAGTATAGAGATACTCGAGTTTATATTATCGGTACAGTGGTTGGGATTAGAGATCAGGAGTCAAGTTCTCTTTTCTTTTATTTCATTCTGTTTAATTAATATTGGGACGTCATTTTTGGATGGGTATGTATTTTACCCCTTATCACTTCAGTTATATTATTTTGTAAATAGATGTATTCCATAGAGATTATTATAAGCATGGATAACTCTAGATGTTAGTATATTTTAATATTTATCTACCCTTTTTATGGATATAGTTGGGAGTGTGAATATAGGTATATTATGTAAAGGACTTCAATTATATATTATTCATCCTTGGAGATTTTTACCAGTGCCTTTCTTATTGGAGTCGGGCTTGGGGTTGTGACGTCTTGAGCATCCACCGACCAAGAGTGACCCGATGGTTCGAGTTGTTTTAGAGTGGTTTTAGAGGAGGTCAATTTTGGGGATGATGTTTAGAGTTTTCTATTTATATGAATGTTTCAGTCTTCGAGAAATAATATCAAAGTGTCTTGAGTTTGACATTCAAGCTAGGGAACCTATTGTGAGAGAAATAGGCTACACATCCCTTCAACATGAACCTAAATACTAACTTGTAAAATCAGAATACCAAGAAATTATTTTGAAGGATAAATGATACATGAATCATATAATATTCATTCATTAGACTATACATCATGAGTCAAATCCCCATATATATATTCTTATCATACAGTTTTATGGATTTATCACTTTTACGATGACTCACATCCAACAATGTTATTTATTTAGGACTATGAATTTGATCTAATGACTGATGAGGTATCAGTTTATGGTTCATCTCATAAGGATATTCCTCACAGAAGTTATATAGTATCACCACTGACTTTTGAGATGCAATTAGAACTAGTAGGGAAGGATCAGGATGGGCATAAACATAGCATGTTATGTGGGTTCCAGCACTATAGGTTGCTAAGTTTATATAGTGATCTAGATTTCTAGACAGTATAGGATTGTCTTGAGTTGGTGATCCCCATCTTCAGTCTTGTGAAAACCCTGACTGATTGGCTGGTTTCACTGGTAGAAAATTACTTCCATGTAAGAGCTAAAAACTAGTGGATTCGAGTCATGTAAACTTTTGATGAGATGAAACTCTCAGGGGATGACTTCAACCAGATGTTTTTTGGGGATTGTTTCTTTTAAATATCGAGATCTATTAGGATTCATGATATTCTATTGTTATAGTATGGTATTATGACTATTTATGAGTATTTTGTGTGGTTCAATGTCTTTATGTGATAATCACTTGTTATGGTGGGAGATGGTTACTTCCAGGAATGAATATTTTAGAAATGGATTAACATAGACCTCTGTGTAATAATGGTTCACATATACATTCCCAAATATAGTGGAGTGCTAGAGAATGAACTATTTATATGGATATTCCTTTTAGTGGGACACTATGAAGTCAGAGATGGAATTATGTCGTAGTTATCTAGAATCATTAGATATGATCTTGGCACTGGAGACCTCACCATGGCCCATCTCAGTCACATGGACATGTGGTACAAGGTTCAAAAATAGGACTGGGTCATCTTATACAAGGTATTTATTCTGTCTCTGATGGGTGATGTCACATGACACATGAATACCCGACCCAACATACCCAGGAAGATAGGAAGGTGGGTTATGGACTGCCATGGTAGAGATAATTCTAGAATCATTGTTCTTCAAGGAATTACTGAGGCAGGACCCATGGATGCGATGATGGTAGAAGGGAAACTAGAGCTCTTTGAGGAGGATATGTTTTCATAGTGTGAAGTTATGATATACCTCCACCACCACCACTAGGTGGTCTATTAGAATATTATGGAGCTAGTTGTCTAGGTTTTAGGCTACTGTAGTCCTGGAGTATTGATACCTGATAGCTCACGAGATGATACAAGGTAAATTTTTTGTTTTTTCAATATTTTCTTCTATAAATTTAGAAACATTTTTGAGTCACTCCTTCATTTTCATATCCCTTGTATGAGATCTATAGATCCCCAATGAAAATAGAACACATTATGTTTTTCTAGGGATTCTGACTGCATGGGATCTTCGATATCACTTATCTATTGAGAGTGTCTGCTGGTTCTCAGTGGAGGGAGTTTATTATTCTACCTTTTTATCACCATAATTAAACCTTCTAATGTCATATTGGTTTTTGAATGGTTGTCTATAATTCGGGCCTATATATACTCTCATTGTAGATGGGTTTTGTTCCTTTTAAAAGATGAGATGAGATTCTATTTTGTGCTAAAGGGAGATCTCATGGATGAGTGAGTGCAAATTACAAGCAAAAGGATGTCTCCCATCTCTAATCATTTGGTGATTATATTCTATCACAAAATGGGATCTTCATGAATATATATTACTTAAGTAGTTGATGAATTTATATATGTCTTCCATGTGGATGTTATGGGAAACCCTTGAGATAATAGATGAAATTTTTTGTTGACATTAACCACATGACTATTCCAATATAATTTTCAGCATATCAAATATCCCCTACTAAGCTTCAGGAGGAAAGGTTATAGTTGGAGGTCCTTTGAGAGATGAGTTTTATAAGACCCAATATGTTCAGCAAGATAGTTCTGTTTTTTCGGTGACAATGATGGACTAGAAATCATGGAATTATGTTTATTTTCATCACCTAAATGAAGTAAAAATAGATAAAAATTACCCCCTCTAATGTCTTAGTTACAACTTTGAATAGTTTCAATGAGCGATTAGTTTCTCCAAGATCGATATCAGATTTGGCTACAACCATTTGACAGTTTTTGAGGATTGTAATTGCCTAAACATTTATGAATGGGAACTACCTTATTATAATTATTTTATATAGTTTAACAAACTTAAAATCACTTTTTTAACACAATAAAAACAATATAAATCATAAATGAATGAAAAATGAGGTATTTCTAGAAATTAAGGTACCTATATCGATGGAATAGTAACTTGACCCTTGGAATAATTACATAACAATTGAGAATATTAATTCAAACAATAGAATTATAACATAATATATGAAGGTATAAATATAATTTAGGCATCATATAAATGAGAATATAATATAATTATATCGTAGTATAAGTAAATAAATATTTACAAAATAAATAATTTATTGTTTTTTATAAAATATAAATGAATATTTTCAATTTTTCATTTAATAAAATTATTTAAAATAAATTTTATTTACATAATTGTTTAAAATATTAATATTTTGTTATATAGTCATTATAATACAATTTTATGTGACCAAAATTAATTTTTCAATGTGTTTTAAAATTATTTATAATTTCAAAATAGGAATTTTTCAAGTAAATGATTATTTTACATAAAAAATAAAGTTACCATATTTAGAAAAATATTTTTTGAAAAGAAATTACATCTTTAAATTATACACATAAAAAATGGTTTAGTTAAATTATTGGGATTTTTAAAAAATACAGGAATTTTTTTTGAATAGTGAAATACGATACTATATAGTGTATATACATTATAAGTAAAATACACTATTTCTTTTATCATTGTTGATGTAATCACCATAATATAGAAATGTATTTAATTATTTCAATATATTTTGTGATAATTATCAAACTATTTATAGTCTTGCAGCTAAATAAAAAACTTATGAATAAAATAATGTGGAAACACCCCTCTGCCCATATAAATACCACCCTCCCCACATCTTATACTCACACCTTCCAGGAATTGAAACATTCCATATTCATCCCAAAAATATTCCCAAGCCTCTACCCTATGTCCAAGATTCCTTGGTCTTATCAAAAGACCATACCGTTTTTCATATATACATTCTCAAGGAGGAGAAATTGAAGAGGTAAGCACCGCTATCTTTTTATTTTAATTTCTTTTCAATTTATTTTATTTTTCATATCCTCTCCATACCTCCACTTATCAATGTGGATTGATAAACCTAATGTCTTTTATATATTAAAATACTTTTAATGGAATAATTCAAATTCAAATCTCTTCCCTCTCCATTTTATTCTAAAAATGAAAATATTCTCCATGTTGTGTCTATTCACCGCCATAGTAGATGATGCATTTTCATTTTTCACTACTACCTTCAACACTGGTCATAATAACAAAATTATGGTTAAATAATATTTTAATGTACATATTATAAGTTATAATATTTTCTTTAATTAATATATAAACATGTTATTAAATAGAATTATATTATTTCAAGAGGGTCATAAAATCTTCCAAATACATTAAATCATTTGCATTAACTATTTATCTAAGGATTAATCCTAACACAATATAAAAATGGTATATAAGATCATTTAATTTATGAATTTTCATTAATACCATATAATTTCAATTAACGATTACTACTCCCATTTTACACGAACCTCCATACTTATAAACAAGCGAATCTATCAAGAAAACCATGAAAACGAGCACTCCTGAATGATGAACTTAAACAGTATAACTCATCAAAATGAAAATAAATGAACCTAATAAAACTATAAAAAATAAAATTCTTGTATATGTGATTTTGGATTTAATAATTAATGAATCAAATTTCATTACCCAATAAATTAAAGTAAATAAAGTATTCAGACATAAGATATGAGAAATTCTCAAACCCAAATTTCTTTCATTGACGTTTATCTATACAACAACATTTTTAGTATGGGAATTCTGTTAATGTTCCTTAAATATCATTTCAATTTCATTAAAATTTCTTTTATTGGATTTACATGATTCCAAATGTGTTTTATGTCAAATGAAAATATTTTTCCTAAATATATATTCTTTCAAAAAATACAACTTTTACATCTCATGTTAGTGTTTCTTCTTTACTCATGGTTGGTGATTCATATACCAATTATTTTATTAAATATTTACTTTGGGAACCCCAATTTTTATTCATGAATGTATTCTTTTTGAAATTAAACTCATTCCATTCCATGGTTTATTTTATGTTCAATATTGATATACGTTCTATATGGATTTCATGATAATGTAAATGTTATTATTTGATGAGTAAAACTAAAATTATATAGCACTCCTATGCATTGGGAAATGTCATGTATCTCATGAGGTAAGGTGATATATGTCTGAACATGATTCTATCATTTTTCAAAACTATTTTTATCAGTTGAAAACTAAAACATGATGTTTTATTTTTAGGAATTTCCACTTTCCATGCCTTTATTTAACACTTCCTACTATGAATATGATGATGATCCTATTCTTATGTTATGATGTTGATGATTATTATGATCACCAATGTTATATTTGTTAATGTTATTATCTATCATCATACAATGATTTTCTCTCACCCCTTTTCATGATGTATATCCTCAGGTAACTACTTATACTACGGAGTACTTGAGGGCCACTAAGAATCTAGGGAAGAAGGAATTAAATAATCATTGTATTTTATTATGTGAAGCTTATGCATGATACTAATTTTCTTATGACACTAAACCACTGTATCCTAGTTTTTAGAAAATATTATATTATTTATAATTAAAATGATGTAATAATATTTTAAGAAAAAGTAGGGTCGCTATAGTTAGTATTAGAGGATTGTTTAGTTAATTTGGGAATTAGGATTAGAGAACTGTTATGAAACCCATTAGAACGAGACTATGTATTTGTTAGCATAAAAAAATATTTTTTTAGAAAATGTTAAACCTAGGGATACCAAAAGATATGCCTTTAAATTTAATCTAATAAAGGAATAAATTATTTTTTCATAAATTTTTGACTAATTTTTTATTCAAACTATAAGTTACTAGTCAGAGTGATTGTATTAATGAGAGGGATGGGGTGAATCAGTGATAACTTTTGCATTTATTTTTATATTAAAAAAAATTCTTCTCCTGTTAGAGACTCAATCCCCACCTGAAATCAATTCAACACACATCCTTGGAACAAAAATATTTACAAGGTTCACTATTATCTATGAATAGCTACGTCCATGGCATAGTTTAGAGATATTCCAATTCTATAAAATCCACAAGAAAACAAATACTTAGATTACAATGAATAGGATATACCCTTACACCTTTAAATCACTTTGAATATTATCCCTAAGATTGTGTGCAGCGTCTTAAAAAAAATAGGAAAAATATTGTTATGTAGAATCTCTTGTTACCTACTCTTCTTTTCAATTCTAAAAATGTATTAAATTGAAAAAAAATTCTTCAATTTCATACCAAGATGAAGAGTAAAAATATCTTGTACTTTGTTTGTAAAAAAATACTCTGATTTTCCTGGGTCTAATTTTCCCAGTCTAATTCCTCTAAGTCTGATTCCACCTAATAGAATTATATCAGTCAGATTTTATAATAGAATACAATATAAATGGATTAAAAAAATTCAATATTTTAGTACGATAAAATATTTATGATACTTCCTCAGTTTGAGAAACCCAATAGAGAAATCCCAAATCCAATTAATCTAGCCCGATATAATGATAAGTCCAATACAACCTTTATCCCATCGAAATGACTTCAACACAAAACAAAATGGTATCAGTTCCTCTCACTAAAAACTCAGATCTTCTCTCACTACTACGGTGAAAGGTACTTCATTTTTAGTTGAGTAAAACTTACTTTTCTCTTTTAATTGGTCATCCAAAATGTGTTTAGGCAGGAATACCAAAATAATTTCTTTCTAACATATATTCAACAAAATATTAATTTACCTTGAAATATTAGAGAAATTATGACTTCCTCAACACTTGTCAATTCTTAAAGAAACATCTAAAATCTTCACATCTTATTGTCTAGACTATCATTTCAATATTCAATATGATTACAATTGATGTGTATGATTTTATGAAGTCAATTTCTTCATAATAATGTGCTGTATCAATTGAAATTGAACATGATGAAATGGACTTCCACTCTTGAGATGAAATAATTATTTTTAATGATAAGATCTATCTTGAGATCATAATCAAGTTATTTTTCTTTAGCACCTTTCTTGATCTTCTATAAATAAAAAGTATCTTCTTATCATGATCCCCTAATCCCATTGAAAATCAACTTTAAAGGATAGAAAGATTAAATCATATATTTACCCACTTGAATACAAATAATATAATTTAATTTTGAGATGATGGCTCCCGGCCTAATTGAATACGATACACAATTGAAAACAAGTTAGAGTTCATCTATCTCTTCCATTAAAAAATCAATCAACCACTTAACTCAGCCTAATTATGATATGCAGAGTATGATATTTCTATATACGATTGGCCTGAGTACAATAAGTTTGGAGTTGATCATTTATGAGTATGATTATTTCTTGATGTTAATTAGACTGAAAAAGATCATACTAGATATGAAATGTTTTTATATCATCTGACAGAATACATGATGCTATAGTAAATCAAAATCACCACTTCAATCGATACCACCTCTTTAATCCGTATTAACTCTTCAATCGACACCACTTTTCAATTGGAACCAATTCTCTATCATCACCACATTTCCAATCGGCACAACCTTTTTAATCGGTACCACTATTTAATTCAGCATCTCCATACCTTTGACTCCCCCTTCATTCCATCAAGAATGAATTGGAAGTTCTCAATTCAATATATGATTTATTTGAAATATGAATCATCAAATCATTGTAACAATTAATTTATCGGTGTAACAGAGACTATGATTATTTATTAAAACAATCACTTCTTTCATATAAAATTTAGAGTGAATTTCATGACAGTCAATTAATCAATATGATATTCTCACATTCTAAAACCAAGACAATCCCGATCAAAAATTTTCACTCCAAAATATGTTCTCCTCTTTACGATGGACTTTCATAGTGAGTATGCTTATTTTGATAACATGTGTCTGATTCTTTCGTAATCATGAGTCTGATTATTTTGAAACCAATACAATTTCTACCAAAAACAAAGTGATTCATAATTCATGCATTCCTTCCCAGAAAAAAATGACCCCCTCACAAGCTTCTTTATATTTAAATTGGGGAATTTAATTTTCAATAGTTTCTATTTTTTTATCAGTATCCCAATCGGATGAATCATATTGACTCATCCAAATATTATGAATATGATTGAAAACATTTTTCAATCCCTTTCAATCCAAATTATCAGTCGTCATCTTTTTTCAATACCTTCAAATCCAAATTCCTATTCACCATAATTATCAACATCCCTTATTTAATAATTATATTAATTGATAGACAACAAGTATAACCCAAAAAAACATGGGCCTAACAATCTCCCACTTTTAATTTGTTGTCAATACCCAATTCAAAAACATCAACCAAAAAGAACATTCATTCCTTTATTTCTCCACATATTTCTTTTATCTATCCCTTAATATTATCTATAAACCTTATTGACCATCAAATCCAAAGCTCTAGCATGAAAATGTTATCTCTTATTAACAAATGATCTCCATTTCCATGGTCTGAAATTTTATTCAACATAGGTATCAAATGTGTTTCTAAAAAAAGAACCTTTAACTAAAAAACATGAAGTCGACATGGACGGACTCGATGTAGAAAACCAGATATTATAATCAAGGTGATCAATGATTTCCATAATACAACTTTCATGTAATACCTTTTAATTTTTCTTCATGTATTCTCATGATTGGGGAAATTCTTCAAATAATCTATTTAAGATAAAAGAAACATACACACATCTCAAATAACATATTAGAATGTTTAAGTGTATAAAAACACAAATTTACAAAACCTTATATTTTCATAACCACATTACATTCTTTTTCAATAATAGTAATTGAAATATAAATTACATCTTATTTATTTTCACTATTAAAATTCCATAAATGTCAGGACAAGTATAAAATGATTTTGGGAATAATAAGGAACTATTATTGTTTCTTTGAAATAACAATATTGCATAGTTTCCTCTCTTAGTATTTATTTTTTTTACATTTCAATGATTTTTCATAGGACATACTTTGTTCCTTATGTTCATCCTTCCCAGATTTTCTAAAATTTTGTTCATTATCTTTAGAATTTGCTGATGAGGATGTTTTCTTTTCTTCAACTTTGGAAATATCTATGTTACATTAAGTTTGTAACATTTTCCCATACTTTTATTTTATTCTAGAAAGATAGTTGAATAATTCTTATTATCATGCTTCTCATGGTCATATAAAAATTCATGGTTCACTTGCTCATATCCAAAATCAATTGATACCATTTTTTAAACATTTATTATTTCTTAAATATATTATTTCTTCCACTCTTATTTATCATTATTTTGTGCTTCATTCAATTTATTATCCAAGTCACTGTGTTCTAGCTATACAACTATGAAATCTTTCTTTTCAGACTGAGCATATCATTCTTTTTTCTCTTCCAACACTTCTGGCTATTGAGAATTGTTTAAAAAGATTTGTTCTGCAAGTAAAAAAAACAAGAAATCCATTAGAAATGTTTCTAGGTTGATCAAATATTTCAAAAATAGTTTATAAGGGTTGGACCAAATTTTCAATATTCACTTCATTCTCTTTAGGATTCTTCAAACAACATTCTCAGAATCCATTATCTGAGGAGATTGAATCCCCCTCAAAATGTTTCATTCATATCATGTGGACTAATAGTATTGATGTATCTTAAACGAACATATATTTTGTCCATGCCTGAATCCACCACAATACCAGAAATATACATAGAAAGAGTACTATCCTATAAAGTTTCTATAATGGCCAGAATTGTGAATACATTTTTAAGCCACATTATTTTATTTCTCCTACGATCCACTAGATTTTCTATTATCAATTTGAGTCTTCCTTTAATTTTCTACATTGTTAGAACCAGAAGTATTATAAAACATTCCATATTTAGTATGTTTTGAAACATCTTTTACATCAGATTCATTGAGAGTTATGAACTCATTACTTTGTCCAAATACATAACATTTCCAGAATTCTTCTTTTAAGTATCAACCCCATTCTTCTTCGCACCAATTTAAGGTAACTATTTTTTGAACCTTGATAGGTTTCCAATTACGAGATCATTCACGAACATCAGTGAAAGAGTTGTGGAAACTTGTACTTTTTTGTTCAACTTAAGAATGTTTTTTGATCAATAGGTTCTAACTCTTCTATTTTTCTTTCATTTTCAATTCCACATGCTGAATATGATTATTTTCTTTTTCAATTCATTTATCCAAAATCACCAATCTATACCCATATATATTTTACCTCTTCTATGTGTAAGAGTTGGTGTCCAAGAACCAACAGGCTCTACATTGAATACATTGATATTTAATGTATTTAAATATAAAACTTATTATTTTTAATTGTTTATTGTTCTGCATGACTATGATGTAATAATGTCCTAGACTATTTATTATATTGAAAAGGTAATGGCAGTTACACTCTATAACGAGAACCATTAAATGATATTACAATATTATTAAATATAGATCTACGATTGGATAACATACTATGATGAGACACATTGTAGAATACCGTCAGGTTTGTGTACTTTTAATTAGATGATACTTCCTCTCATGAAGTTCACAATCGGTAATCTCCAAGATATGAGATTATGAGAACACAGCTGCAAGTATGAATTTCACGTGTTTTTGTGTGATCATATATTTCTATCTTCGAGCATGTGTAATGATCCTTATACTTTGAGATTATCATTAATATGTGTCACAACTCACACACTTTAATTTAATAATGATAATCGTCACATAGACAATTGTAAGGAAGTAGGTTATGTTTGGTGCATCCCGAATGACATGTTATTAATGGATATTCCGAGGAAGTATTTTTCCCTTCCATTTATAGAAGTTGATGTCTCGACCCTTTGATTGAAATAGGACCGTCACATGAAATTTCATGGCCATGGTGTAATGAAGAGTTTATTTCAAGTAGTTAATGAACGGCATATGAAGCATAAAAGTTGATGAAACTATCATGAAGCCTTCTTAATGAGATATTTCGACAAAGATATTATATTACATAGAGAGTGTTCATATGTGGATGTCATTGTTTCGAATTTGTGTTCTTTCTCTTGGGTTCCATAAACCATTTCTAGATAGTACTCTTTGACTTTAGGCAAGCTTCCCTAATTCCAACAAGAAAGAATACTAGATGGTCACACACTAAGTGTTTCTGGTAGTCTCGAATAAATTATATTAGAATTTAAATAATAAATATTATTTTAAAGAAAATGGAAAAATTTTATTCATGTAAAAAATTATTACATAAATTAAATAATAATTTATTCATCGGATTGTGTGTAAAATATATTAATTTATTTCTCTAAACATTTAATAAAAATTTATTTACTTGTTTATAAATAAAAAATTTATTTAATATATTAAATTAATTATTTATTTATTAAGGTTTTCAATAAATAGAAGTGGAGTTTGAGAAGACCATAGCTATTCTGGTAGTAAAATAATTATTAGTAAGACGATAAATAATTATTTAACTAGTTGTCACAAATTAAAATAATGCTGCTATTATTTTGTATTGCGGATTTTTATTTTTAATTCTGTTTTGTGAAAGTTTTCACACCATAAATAATAACCCGGTATTATTATTAATAGCATGGGTTTTCTCTATGGTTTTGAATATATTTAATTTCTGTTACACAGTTAAATATTGTAATGAAAGTCACCAGTCAATAAATAGAAACATAATTATATTGTTCCATATACCGAACCACACACCCGGTGAATTGTAAATTTTTGAGATAAACAATTCCTCTCTCAAATCCTCTTCCTGCCTCTCTCAAGAAAAAGAGACGTTCATCAACGTGGATGAATAAGTGATAAATAATGACTAACAGAAGACACTCACTTCACCGTGTTAGCACCCGGAGAAAGAGTAGTGTTGATCAGAGGCCATCAGAGCATGTGTGGATCACTACTAGATGGATTCTAGTTTGGATACTTGCAAGAACAATAATATAATATAGAAGGGTTATTTCAGATGATCAATATAAGACCCCAACCTTAAACCTTAATTAATATTGAATTAAATGAGTAATTCACATTGAGGATCTTTTTAGGTTTAGAGTTTTAGAGAATTAGGACGTTACTATTACATCTCAAAAGATTAAAAAAATAGTCGCTTCTACTAAAATTTCCATAAAATAAAAACTCTTAAAAAGAAACATTTTTAGTTACATGTTTTAGGTAGCACGACTTTCCCTTGAACCCATCCTTGACCGTATTCCATGCTAAGTCCTGTGAAAAACATTTCAAAAACTTGGGATGAGCATAAAAATCCTAGTAAGGGATACACAAAGAATGAAAACTGTTAGTTTTTCAAAACAACAAGTAAACCATGTAGACTTTATCAAAGTAATACTTTTCACCTTTTCGAAGTAGTAAAAAATATTCACTGAATAAAAGTTCATTACTTACCCTTCTGTAACCAAAAGATTACCATAAAACCTATATAAAGATCACATAACAAATAAAGGTAACTTGGGACATAAACATACTTAAGTGGAATAACCATAAGGTCGACTTCCACACATATCACATAATGGAATAGCCATTCGGCCAACTTCCATACATACTTAATAGAATAGCCGTATGGCCGACTTACATACCCAATGCAATGGAGGTTATAACATAACCACCCGTCCTAGTATTCACAGCACCACCCATCACATGGTTTATCACGTAACCACCCGTAAAATGTCCAAGTATCATTATAAAATTATAACACATAAAACCAACATAAAGGAATGATAACATTTCCAAATTTCAATCACAATATATCATTTAAATATATTGACATAATATAATCCTTTATCAAAACCATTTTCAATACCAAAATACAAAAAAATGTATATGGTATTTATTTTATTTTAAAAACATTACGGCTTTTTGAGGAAGCCAAAGATCAAATAATACTCACGACGGCGGAAAAGGTCGTTGTCACCGCATACGTAAAAGAAACATTATTTTTTGTCATTTAGTAAAATGCTTTGTAGAAAAAAGATTCCTTTTGAATAAAAGTAAAACTCAAAGGGGTTTATACACCATATAAAAGAAGGTTGTGTATAAAACAAAATATGCCTCAATGAATGGAGATTGAGATGAAGACCCTTACAAAGACGGTATCCTTGGTTTAAGGATAAACCAATTGCATAATTATGTGTGAAAAATGAATACACCAAATATAAGTGGATATTAAGTGTAAAACAATCAGAGTTTATTCACACATATTCATAGAATGACATATTGAAGGAGTACAAGTTTATCCCAAAGAATCAAATTTGGGTTAAAAAGTTCCCTTGCAAAAATTTGACAGCCTAACGGCGTCACTTCAAAATTCAGAAAAAGAGTTGATGAGAGATAAAAAAAGTATCTCATCACATAAAATTCACATCAATAAGGATATATGAGAACATATCCCAACATAACAATATGTGAATTAAAAGACCTAACAAAAGAAGTCTTTTAAAAAGAGGAGTGTGAAAGGTTCCCTTACCGACTAGGGTATCTTTCGAAACATACACCCCATGAAAGAAGGTCAATAAATAATTGATGTAAATAATCATAAACGAAAGTATATTACACAAAAAATAGAATAATGGGAAGTACATACACCACACAAGGGCAATTGTGGGAAATGTAGCATAAATCTCACGGGAATAAAAGTGAGATGAAAAATCCCTTACGAAAACTCGGCAGCCTAACGACGCCACATAAAACTTCCAAAATGGATTGATGAGAGAAAATAGGGTCTCTAATCATATGAACAATAAAAATTACAGTAAGATTAATATAAAATAACATCCCAATAATAAGAAATATGAGCTTTAAAATGAATGACATAAAGAGCGTACTTAAAAAGAAAGAGAGGAGTAGGATCCCTTACCTCGGGTCCGACTTGACTCGATCGTTATTTAACGTCCTGAATAATAAACTAGAGTTAATTTATACTTGCTTAAGAACCTTTTTCAAGTTCATTATTCCTTTTATATCAATTATTGACATGTTATAAACATTATGTAATCATTTAAGTTAATAATGTTTGTTTTGTCGATATTTGGTTCTTAAGTAAAAAGTGGACTTCTTACAATTACATGTTGTTCGTGTGGTCAATGGTTCATTATATACAGAATTATATTCATGATTTGGATATCAAATATATCATATATATCCATCATATATATGTATTTATAATGTTACATAATCATTTATAGATAAGAAATGAAATGCACCATTAATGGAGATGGTAAGCCGTATGTACGCATGAACGCTGACTTCATTTCTTTGTCATATTAATGGAATTAAAACTAAATGAGAGGTATGTATATTTTAATTCCAGAATTATATTCATCATTTATATGTAACATACATTATATATATTCATTATAAATATGTACTTATAATAGTACATTACATTTGTGGATAAGAAATGTAATGCACCGTTCATGGAGACGGTAAACCGTACGTACACATGAACACTACTTTCATTTCTATCTCATACATTAATGGAATGAAATAATAATGATATAGAGGTATATTATAATTCCAGTATAACATAATATATAATAACTTTAAATCCTTCCTTTATACGTCCCACATATGGAATTAACGAATCACATCACTTTGAGGGGTGGTAGTCCGCACTTCCTTAAATGAAGATATCGCGTTTACCCATAATGGAAAACATAAAGGTATGACATAAATGAAAAATAAATAAGTTTAAGTAAAAAATAAACATATTATATACCATATATAAATATATTGACATCTTAATGGCCACCTTGGAAGGTGTTATATGAGTGTTAAACAATCATCGTTTCGTGAGGCTGAAATTCACCATCCACGGAAACAGTATGTTCTTTAACCATTAGATGTAGGTGTGTGTAAGTTTAGCTCGAATCCTTATTATAAAAACATCTTACTATATTGAAGATACTGGAGTTGTAACAAAAAAAAGAATAAAAAGAGTTTAGGTGGTTGGAGAGGCAAAATAAAACAAAAGGACTCAAGTGAAGACTTTACCTTAAAATCGGGTAACTCCCTTTGGTTAGAGCTCAAAGGCTTCCTTGGGAAGACTTCTGCCCAAAGTGAGGTTTCAAGGAGTAATAGAGGGAAGTGGAGAGACAAAATGGGCAGAGGTTGGCCGAGCCAAAGGCTTTGTGAGTGTGGGTAAGGAGGTAGAGGTGGGGGCCTTTTATAAGAGGAGAGGAGGGGCACTCTTGTAATGTTACAAAATGTTACTTTATTTTGAAAAGCGTTTCGCATTTTAAAGGTCCCAAATTGATGTATTTCTTGGATAAGGTGACAAGGGTTCGAAATCCACTCATCCAATATGTTTTTGGATATGTGTAGTTCTTAGATTACATTATCATTCCATTTTATTTAAATCATTAAATAATGAGGTCAACGCTACATCATCATGATGTCATAAATAATTTAATTTATTTAATGTCTTAAAATTATAGAAAACATACTATGATGTAGGAAATATTTTTATCTTTCCAATTACTATTTATAGTCAAAACGATGACTTGTATAACCCCATTTAAAAATTACTTTAGTAAAACATCTCATGTTTGTGTCATTTTTTACTTTAACATTAAATAAAAAGGTATTTATGTTTTTTTCCAACCAAAGTGGATCCATGGGATCCCCAAGTTGACCCATGGATTTTTATGGTCAGCCATGACACATACAATGAGGGTAGGACATGTGTGTAGGTCATTTAATTTTATTAAAACATTATTTTTACATTAAACTACACTAATTACCTCTAATCGCGATTAAAAACATAATAAGTTACTATTCACCAAAAAAATATTTTTATCCCATTGAACCACATTTTACTTCTTAATGAAAACCATGTATGTCGGATTTTTGAAATTCAAAACACAAAGATGACAAAATTTCATTTAAATGGAAAAATCAGTTTTTATAAGTACCAGTTAGTGGTTTCACTATTCATCAAAAATTGAGTTTTTTTAGAAAATTACCAAAACTTCACCCTAAGCTATATTTGATATTCCAAATTCAAAAATGATGTCTATTTTAAAAAATTCAAAACACATAAGTTGCATTAATTGATTTAATAATTAATTCCCGCTGTCAAAACAAATAGCGTGTTTTTATGAAACAAAATGTATCAAAAGATTGACACTAGTTTAAGTCCGATTTCAAAGTGAAATTAATTTCAAAGACCCAAATTGGATTAGATGGTAAAAATATATTCTAATTTAACTTTAAAACCAATTCAAAAGATAATCTAATCATATAAATAAATTAGATTAAAAAGACGTTTTGAATTAAAATACAACATTTTTTACTATTCATTAAAAATTGAACTTTTTTGGAAAAATACCAAAAATTTACACAAAGTAAATTTTGATGTCCTGATTCTGAAGAAGAATTTTATTTTGTCAAATATAACACATACCATTTTCAAAATGTTGATTTAAAAGAGGTTCACCATCAAAAGGCAGTTAATCGACCTTTTAAATAATATTAGAATGTTTACGCTTAAAATTGGATTCATTCGCATTTTTATTTATTGTAAAAAGTAAAAATATTTGACAAACATATATAATAATTTTGTAGTTAGTTCTATTCATTCCCTCCATCACAATAGCTAGTCGTTAACCACCATTTAAAATAATATTATTTTATTATTAGAGTGCAACGTAAGATTCCCAAGAAACTCGTTGTTGCGTGTTGGGTACGCCATCGAGCATTGCATCCCCTTTAATGTCATATTAAAATTTTATTCAAAAATATGGATAAATTTGAAATTGTCATATTCTTTATTTACCTGGGGTGTTACATCCTTCCCCCCTTTTGGGAATTGCGTCCTCGCAATTTTAAAATTGATCTTGGAAACATCCTTGAAAGTCCTACGTCGGAACAAGAGTCGGTAAAACAATCACTTTAAAATAAAGAAAGATAAGTACATAGGTCACCCGAGTTAACCCATAATAGGATTCCGTATAGGAAAACATGGACATTAAAGAAAAATCAAAGGGTCATGTTCTTGAGGGAGAGTGATAGTAAACATGTCTAGGAGAAAGTAAACCATAAGAAAATCACAAACTTGTGATGGGTTAAACGGTATTCGATTCCTCCGTAGGAAAAGTTAATAGAAAACATTTTTGTTTTAAGTTACTTTTTATTGAGGTATTTATTCATAAGGAAACATAATCAGTTATCATGTTGACTTTCTACGTTTACTAGATTCCTTAATCAAACTCATATTTTTTCCAAAAGATGAGTATTTAGGAAGACTTGTTCGCATTAAGAGTACTATAATCAAATTCTAGAGAATCACCTAATCCACCAAAGATAAATATATACTTCCCATATCTTTAGACTTTAACCAAAACCAAAACAAAAAAGGTTAGTAAAAGATCAGATAATCCAGAAAAGGATAACCCTTTATAAAAAGAAAATCTATTCTTAATCTCCAAAATTTTTCCAACAAAACCCAAAGTTCAACGAGGACCATTTGATAAACAATTTTTCCATAAAATTCTTCAAAGTAAACCAATCTAAGATTGAAAACCAAATATTTGAAGGATTTAGTCACATAGTCTTCCAAGTTAAATCGTAACATTTATCTCCAAACAACATCAGTTGCTCCTAAAGTCTCGTATTAAAAAGTAATTAACCTAATCACATATCCTCCATGATAGGTTAATAATTTTCATAAATAACCCAAAATCAACTTACTCTAAATTCATAAAATCATATAACTAAAAAGAATCAGTCAATCTAACCAGGGACTTCATGTAGTCCAGTGGTAGGCGATAAATACCAGTCGCACTTTGGTTGTGGGTTCGATTCCCGCAGCTTTGTCCGACGCGACGGGTAGTCACACGGTGTGCGTGTTGTCCTTTTTCCAAATCTATATAATTCTCAAATCATTCCCAAAAAATCAAAGGATAAAATCATCAAAAATAATCATAACATAATTTATCCTCAATTTTATCTCATGCCATTCACTTAAATCATAACATATAGTAACCCATAATTAACTCAAATGTAAGGACCATATAAACCCAAATGGTTCTTTATAACTATGTCCACAATAGAATAGATAACTATTCATTGAATAAAATTTGCATATATTAAGAATCAGGGTTACACATAATATAAAAAGTCTTCTAATGTAACCCAATCATCAAAAGAGACTTAATACTCTTAATAATTTCACCATAACTCTTGAAGCCCTTATAGGTTGACATCTTACTCATTCAACATTCTTCATGATCCATTAACCATTCCTTTCCAACTTATTCCGAAATACCTCTTTCCTACAAACAAAATCATGAATCATATCCTAAGATTCCAAAATAGGAAAACAATAGCCATGAAATAATACATACCTTGGATTGGTCATTGTCAGTATCATCATCCTCAATCGGAATGGCATTAAGTATTGGTAAATGAATATTTGTATGATCTTGGTGCTCCTATTCCCGAAACTTCTTCATAGGACATGTGTTTGCATAATGACCATGCACACAACATTTAAAACATTAAATTGATCCCTTAGAAATAACTTCTTTCCCATTCCTCGATTCAAATAGATGCTTCCTTTTTCCATGGCAGGTTCTTACTTTATGACCTTCATTTCCACATCTATAGTATATTTCTGGCCCTTTGAAAAATTTTCCTAGGTGTTTCTTTCCACATCTTTGACACATAGGTTTTTGTACACACTTACCTTTATGATTATTACCTATAGTTCCATAGGGATTTGTTTCTCGCATATATGATGCCTTATATAAATCACCAAGGTTTAGGTGGTCAATCATGACTCCAGATAGTTGGTTGATGATAAACACAAGAGTTCTCATTGCAGATCCCATATCATTCAGCTGCTCACTCAGAAAACTGTCACAGTTTCCTTCACATCCACTGTTACTTTGGTTCTTGCTAGATCCAGCCATTTACTAAAACCAAGAAGGTCAGTGTGAGTATATCAACAAAACCATCATGTACTATAGAGGAAGATAAACACTAAGATATACTTACTCATTCACTTTATCTATAAACTATGACTCTTTCTGAAATCCTAACCATTATGGTCATGTCAATTATGCTTAAATAATACCCTAACCTCTAAAGTTATCTAAACCGACCTTTGATACCAACTATAAGGCCCCAGCCTTAAACCTTACTTAATATTTAATTAAATGAGTAATTCACATTGAGGATCTTTTCAGGTTTAGAGTTTTAGAGAATTAGGACATAACTATTACATCTCAAAAGATTACAAAGTAGTCGCTTCTGCTAATATTTCCATAAAATAAAAACTCTTAAAAAGAAACATGTCTAGTTCCATGTTTTAGGTAGCATGACTTTCCCTTGAACCCATCCTTGACCCTATTCCACGCTAAGTCCTATGAAAAACATTTCAAAAACTTGGGATGAGCATAAAAAGCCCAGTAATGGATACACAAAGAATGAAAACTGTTAGTTTTTCAAAACAACAAGTAAACCATGTATACTTTATTAAAGTAATACTTTTCACCTTTTCGAAGTCGTAAAAACTATTCTCTGAATAAAAGTTAATTACTTACCCTTATGTAACCAAAATATTACAATAAAACACATATAAAGATCACATAACATATAAAGGTAACTTGGGACATAAACATACTTAAGTGGAATAACCATAAGGTCGACTTTCACACATATCACTTAATGGAATAGCCATCCGGTCAAATTCCATACATACTTAATGGAATAGCCGTACGAACGACTTCCATACCCAATGCATTGGAGGTTACAACGTAACTACCCGTCCTGGTATTCACGGCACCACCCGTCATATGGTTTATCACGTAACCACCCGTAAAATGTCCAAGTACCATTATAAAATTATAACACATAAAACCAACATAAAGGAATGATAACATTTCCACATTTCAATCAAAATATATCATTTAAATATATTGACATAATATAATCCTTTATCAAAACCATTTTTAATACCAAAAAAAAATGTATATGGTATTTATTTTATTTTAAAAACATTACGGCTTGTTGAGGAAGCCAAAGATCAAATAATACTCACTGCGGCGGAAAAGGTAGTTGTCACCGCGTACGTAAAAGAAACATTATTTTTTGTCGTTTAGTAAAACGCCTCGTAGAAAAAAGATTCGTTTTGAATAAATGTAAAAGTAAAAGGGGTTTATACACCGTATAAAAGAAGGTTGTGTATAAAATAAAATATGCCTCAATGAATGGAGATTGAGACGATGACCCTTACAAAGATGGTATCCTTGGTTTAAGGATAAACCAATTGCATAATTATGTGTGACAAACGAATACACCAAATATAAGTGGATATTAAGTGTAAAAAAATAAGTGGTTATTCACACATATTCATAGAACGACATATTCAAGGAGTACAAGTTTATCCCAAAGTATCAAATTTGGGTTAAAAAGTATCCTTGCAAAAATTTGACAGCCTAACGGCCTCACTTCAAAATTCAGAAAAAGAGTTGATGAGAGAAAAAAAAAGTATCTCATCACTTAAAATTCACATAAATAAGTATATATGAGAACATATCCCAACATAACAATATACGAATTAAAAGACCCAACAAAAGAAGTCTTTTAAAAAGAGGAGGGTGAAAGGTTCCCTTACCGACTTGGGTATCTTTCAAAACATACACCCCATGAAAGAAGGTCAATACATCATTGATGTAAATACTCACAAACGAAAGTATATTAAAAAATGAGTATAATAATGGGAAGTACATACACCACTCAATGGAAATTGTGGGAAATGTAGAAGAAATCTCACGGTAATAAATGTGAGATGAAAAATCACTTATGAAAACTCGGCAGCCTAACGACGCCACTTAAAACTTCCAAACTGGATTGATGAGAGAAAATAGGGTCTCTAATCATAAGATCAATAAATATTACAGTAAGAGTAATATAAAATAACATCCCAACAACAAGAAATATGAGCTTTAAATGGAATGACATAAAGATCGTACTTAAAAAGAAAGAGAGGAGTAGGATCCCTTACCTCGGGTCCGACTTGACTCAATCATTCTTTAACATCCTGAATAATAAACTTGAGTTAATTTATACTTTCTTAAGAACCTTTTTCAAGTTAATTATTCCTTTTATATCAATTATTGATATGTTATAAACATTATGTAATCATTTAAGTTAATAATGTTTGTTTTTTCGATAATTGGTTCTTAAGTCAAAAGTAGACTTCATACAATTACATGTTGTTTGTGTGGTCAATGGTTCATTATATCCAAAATGATATTCATGATTTGGATATCATATATATCATATATATCAAGAATATAAATATATTTATAATATTACATAATCATTTAGAGATAAGAAATGAAATGCACCGTTCATGGAGACGGTAAGCCGTACGTACGCATGAACACTACTTTCATTTCTTTGTAATTTTAATGGAATTAAAACTAAATGGTAGGTATGTATATTTTAATTCCAGAATTATATTCATCATTTATATGTAACATAAATTATATATATTCATTATAAATATGTACTTATAATAGTACATTACATTTGGGGATAAGAAATGAAATGCACTGTTCATGGAGGCGGTAAGCTGTACGTACGCATGAAGGCTAATTTCATTTCTATCTCATAAATTAATGGAAATAAATAATAATTATATAAAGGTATATTATAATTCCAGTATAAAATCATATATAATAACTTTAAATCCTTCTTTTATATGTCCCACATATGGAATTAACGAATCACATCAATTTGAGGGGACGGTAGTCCGCACTTCCTTAAATGAAGATATCGCGTTTACCCATAATGGAAACCATAAAGCTATGCCATAAATGAAAAATACCGAAGCTTAAGTAAAACATAATAATATTATATATCATATATAAATATAGTGACATCTTAATGGCCACCTTTGAAGGTGTTATTTGAGTGTGGAGCAATCATTGTTTCGTGAGGCAGAAATTCGCCATCCACGGAAATAGTATGTTCTTTAACCATTAGATTTAGGTGTCTATAAGTGTAGATATAATCATTCTTATAACAAAATCCTAGTATATTTAAGATACTGTAGTTGTTACAATAGAAAAGAATAAAAAGAGTTTAGGGGATTGGAGAGCAAAAAAAAAACAAAAGGACTCAAGTGAAGACATTACCTTAAAATCGGGTAACTCCCTTTGGTTTGAGCTCAAAGGCTTCCATGGGAAGACTTATGCCCAATGTGAGGCTTCAAGGAGTAATATAGGGATGTGAAGAGACAAAATGGGAAGAGTTTGGCCGAGCCAAAGGCTTTGGGAGTGTGGGTAAGGAGTTAGAGGTGGAGGCCTTTTATAAGAGGAGAGGAGGGGCACTCTTGTAAAGTTACAAAATGTTACTTTATTTTCAAAAGCGTTTCGAATTTTAATGGTCCCCCATTGATGTATTTCGAGGATGAGGTGATAAGGGTTCAAAATAAACTCACCCAATAGGTTTTGGACATGTGTAGGTCTTATATATTACATTATCCTTCCATTTTATTTAAATCGTTAAATAATGAGGCCATCCCTGCATCATCATGATGTCATAAATAATTTAATTTATTTAATGTCTAAATTTTTTTAAAAAAATACTATGATGTAGGAAATCATTTTAGATTTCCAATTACTATTTATAGTCAAATATATGACTTGTATAACCCCATGTAAATTTTTTTTAGTAAAACATCTCATGTTTGTGTTATTTTTACTTTAACATTAAATAAAAAGTTATTTAAGTCTTTTTCCAACCAAAGTGGATCCATGGGGTCCCCAAGTTGACCCATGGATTTTCATGGTCCTCCATGACACATCCAATAAGGGTAGGACATGTGTCTAGGTCATTCCATTTTTAAAAACATTATTCTTACCTTAAACTACACTAATTACCTCTAATCGCGATTAAAAACTTAATAAGTTACTATTCACCAAAAAATATTTTTATCCCATTGAACCACATTTTACTTAATGAAAACCTTGTATGTCAGATTTTTGAAATTAAAAACACAAAGATGACAAAATTTTATTTAAACGGAAAAATCAGTTTTTATAAGTACTACTTAGTGGTTTCACTATTCATCAAAAATTGAGGTTTTTCAGAAAATTACCAAAATATTACCCGAAGCTATTTTTGATATTCCGAATTCAAAATTGATGTCTATTTTAAAAAATTCAAAACAAATATTTTTCATTAATTAATTTAATAATTAACTCCTGCTCTCAAAACAAATAGCGTGTTTTTATGAAACAAAATGTATCAAAAGATTGACACTAATTTCAGTCCGATTTCAAAGTGAAATTAATTCCAAAGACCACAATTGGATAAGATGGTAAAAATATATTCTTATTTAACTTTAAAACCAATTCAAAAGATAATATAATCATATAAATAAATTAGATTAAAAAGAGGTTTTGAATTAAAATACAACAATTTTCACTATTCATTAAAAATTGTACTTTTTTGGAAAAATACAAAAAATTTACACAAAGTAAATTTTGGTGTCCCGATTCTAAAGAAGAATTTTATTTTTTCAAATATAACACATACCATTGTCAAAATGTATATTTAAAAAGAGGTTCGCCATCAAAAGGTGGTTAATCGACCTTTTAAAGAATATTAGAATGTTTACGCTTAAAATTGGATTCATTCACATTTTTATTTATTGTAAAAAGTAAAAATATTTGAAAAATATATATAATAATTCTGTAGTTAGTTCTATTTATTCCCGCCATCACAACAGCTAGGCGTTAGCCACCATTTAAAATAATATTATTTTATTATTAGAGTGCAACATAAGATTTCCAAGAAAATCATTGTGGCGTGTTGGGTACGCCATCGAGCATAGCATCCCATTTAATGTCATATTAAAATTTTATTCAAAAATATGGATAAATATGAAATTGTCATATTCTTTATTCACCTGGGGTGTTACAATCAATATTATCAACAAAGAAAATACAAATGATCCAGGTATTATTTTATTTGTGAAATTAATTAAATTAATTATAGACTTGATGCGAATAATACTATCCAATGGTTTTGGGACTCTTACTTATTTATCTAAATATTTTATTCTATTCTTTGGATATTGGAATTCATCTTCATATTGATCCCATAATAATCATTGATCATGGTAAGAATTAAATTTGGGTGCCGGCCCAATCATGCTTCTACTACACCCAAAACCTTGAAGTGGAATCAGAGGTGTTTCATTATAGATTATAATTATTTAAATATTTCATTGGTGATTTATGTATTTAATAATTTAGTTTTTTGAATTCAAGTTAATCTTTCTGCAAATCTGAGTCTTATGATCTCTTTATCCTCTTTCATTTCCCATTAACCTTATAGAAACAATATTTAATTTAAAATTTAATTAAAATAAAACATAGTATCTCATCCATAGGTGAAAATGGTTCTTGTCCATACAACACCAGAACACACAACCAGTATTCAATAGTACATGTCGTGTAGCCAAGGTTTAATGCACAGAGTCTGGTATGCTAAACCAAGTCATTTTATTGGAGTTTGTCTAAGCCTTAATAACTATGTGTACTGAACAGAAACATGTGGCACACGGTTTCTGGATTACATGCTGTGTGGCCCACTTGACACGACATGTAGTACCTTTGGGTTAGCGTTGGACCATGTACCCTGTACACTACGTTCCCAGCTAGAGACTGTGTAACAAGGAACTACACGGTGTGTGACCCACTGGAAATGTCATGTACTCCAAATATTTATGAATTACACACACACGCTGGTTCCTCGGGCAAGTAAAATAGATGGATGGTGAAAAATAGTACACACGAGTTAGTTGGAACTACACTCCTTGTGCTTATCCAAATCATTGAGATTTATTAAAATTTTTTATTATATTATACAAACCCTTGAGATGTGTACCATCATGTATTCATAGAGCTTAGGAACAAAAGATGATAGGTGTTATATATATATGTGTTTAATCTAACTTCTTTAAAATGTTAATTTATACACAATGGATAGTTATGAATATGAATTCATAGGGTTTCCTCCAAGGTACAAGTTATGTAAAAAAATAATTTTAAATGAATTTATTTGTTAAAAATTATGATGGATGATAATTTCAAGGATATTCCAAAATATGTTTAATATAAAAGGATTGATTAATTTAATTTTATAATTTATTGATTAGAGCACGATTTATCTTAAATGAGAATGATTAAATAATTGAATTCTAGTTTTATTTACGTTTAAATATCATTTCATGTATGGATGATCATGAGCTAGACCAAGAACATTGTATGTTGATGGTTTCATTTAATTTATTTATTTGAATTAAATTTGTAGGCCTGCAAGGCTTATCCTTATTAATACGTTGGGCATGCATGCCCAAGGTTTCTTTTATGTAAAACCCATTTTTACCCCTCACCTACATATGAGTTAAAAAAAGTCATATGTAATGGATGGAACTCCCAATCTAGTAGAGGTAGTTTAAACTAGAGCTAAGAAAAAACCAATCCTAAGAGATATAGAGGTGGATAGGTGGAAAGTTTTAAACACAAACTCAAAAGGATCAAGAGGTTTCTCTCCTATGCCGGGGTAAGATTATCTATCACTAGATAAACTAACAATTAAAAAATCTCATGATAATTCCCTTTATGTTATTTTATTTCAATCTATTGCATGGTTTATCATTATGGATGTGTAGTCACAATCAAATTATCAATGAATTAAACAATCATGAAAGATGGAACAAAAATAAAGCAGACTTATTCATAAAAATTATCAGGACATGGTTAATAACTTATGTTAGTTCCACTTAATATTAACATGAATGTGATAATGATAATAATAAATTCACGCATAAGAGATAAAAATTATTCAAATAAAATATTATTTCAGACTAAGCCTTATGTTACTTGATTAAGGGAAAAACTCAATTAAACTATGACTTTTACCAACCCTTATTGGGACAGTTAATTTTATATAAGAATCCCTTATTAAAGGTTTTATGTTGACTTAACCATATTACATCCATAGTAGTATCCCTTCCTAGACTTGTTTTAATATTGGAGGCCAGATTTGAGGAAATCCAATGTCGTGATTTCAGTATTGGGGAGTCAACTCCACAGATCGAGGAGCTGGAAGACCACAGTTGGAAAAGACCTATATAACTAAATACCTTCTAAATAGATTGACTTACCCTTGTTGGGGTTATGTAAAGGGGAATATAGATCCTTGACACTAGAATGTCATAGAAACTGGATATTACAAGTTCAATGTTGAGGGTCTTTGGGAATTTATAACATAGTTGGATAATTAATAAAATTTATTGTTTCCCATAAAATGTAATAAAAAAATACTACTGATATACTATTTTAATTATATAATAAAAATGAAAATCTTGTCAACCACACTATCCCTACAATAAATTATGGATAAAGAAAACATCCTCATCGACAGTAACTTTATAGAACTGTTTAGACACCATTGGGTTATCCTACACCATGAACGAAAGTCTTATATGTTGTAGTCAGCATCACTTGATCCTCCTACCAATGATGCGAGTGATGAGGATTTCCTGGTCTATGAGAAACATGTGAATGACATAGTCAATATTCAGTGTTTGATGCTATCATCAATGTCTACTGACCTAATGATGTCTCATGAAAAAATGGATGCTTATAGCATGCTAGAGCACCTGTGTGGTCTTTACTAGGAGAGAAAAAGATAGGAAAGGCTTGAGATGTCTAAGGAAATAATTTAGAGTAATCTTGGAGATGGTTCTCCTGATTGGCTTCATGTAGTCAATTTCATTAGTTACATTGATCTCTTAGAGGTTCTAGGGTTCAAACTCCCTGAGGAACTGGGCACCGATCTCATTGTATCATCAATCCTTCAGAGCATTTGAATATTTGCTGTTAATTTCAATATGAACAACATTGAGATGTATATTTATGATCTTCTTATCCTCATTCTCCATGTGGACAAATATATGAAGCATGAAAGACCTTCTATCATTATGGTGAATAAAGGGAAAGGGAAGGCGAAGATCATTAAGCCCATAGCTTCTTCATGGCCTTGAAACGAAATGAAGATCAATGGGGAGGTAAGGGAACAAGAGACTATTTCTTTCATAGGGGGTGAGAAGGGAAACTGGGAGAAGAACTGCACCCAGCCTATAAAGCAAGGGGAAGCTTCATGTGAGTTTTTTATCGAATCTAATCTATCTGTTTCCACAAATTGTGTATTAGATTCTGCTGGATGTTCTCACATAAGTATCCAAAAATTGGAACCAAGTAGATTCGGAAGATTGACTGATGGAAGGTAGATTTATGGGTAGCCTATGGAGCCTTCATGGACTAGCACCTCACATTGCCTATAAGGATGATCTTCATGTTAAAGGATTGTTATTATCTGTCGTTTTTTCATAAAAACATTTTTTTTGTATCCACAATAGACCTAGATGGATTTTTTTTTCAAGTTTTGAAATGAATGTTTCTTCTTTCACAAAGATAAAATTAGAATTTTTATGGTAGGGAACATTTATACAATGGTCTTTATGTATTGGATTACACCAACCATGTAATGGAAATCGATAACAAATATACTTTACATGACTGATACCACATCCAACTTTGGTATCACTGACTATGTCAGGTAAATGAGAAACGATTGACAAAGTTACATCAAGATTGGTATTTAGATTTTTAGAACTGAAACAACTTCGTGTATGTCATGCATGTTTACAAGGTAAAATTATGAAGTCCCCTTTTAGTGGTAATGGTGAAAGTTCTAAAGAACTTCTTGAATTGTTTTATACCGATGTGTGTAGAAACTTTCCAGTTCAAGCAAGGGGAGGGTACTCATATTTTATAACTTTTATGTATAATTTCACTCGATATTGATATATCTAATTGAAGAGGTATAAGTTGGATTCTTTTTATATGTTCAAGGAATACATGAATGAATTTGAGAACCATCATGGTAAGAAGATTAAGAAAATATGATTAGACCGATGTGAAGAATATCTCAATAATGAATTCATTTATAACTAATGGGGGTTTGGGATCCTATCACAAATCAATCCTCCATACATGACCTAGTGGAATAGTGTGACAAAAAGAAGAAACCACACTCTATTTGACATAGTGAGATCAATGATGAGTCATTTGAGTCTTCCATTATCATTTTGGGGACATGCGTTACAAACAATGACACACATACTAATCCATATACCAACTAGATCGATAAATGGTATTCCATATGAGTTATGGTTTGGACATTAAGTTGAATTATCGAATTTACATGTGTTGGGAAGTGATGCGTTTGTTAAGGAATCCTTAGGTAACAAACATGCAGCATGAGGAACAAAGTGTACCATTATATGATACCCCTAGGAAACAAAGTGATATTATATATATAACCCCTAGATAAAAAGGTTATCGTGGAAAGACAAGCCATATTACTTAAGAGAGATAAATTCTCCAAAAGAGATAGTGGGAGTGAGATAGACTTCGATGAATTTGAGGCTCAAGGTATACAAGAGTTGGTACATGAACATATTCCATAAAGCCCTATTGAAGAAAGAACTGTTCTAGAGATACAACAGTTGTTTAGGAGTATGAGAGAGTTTATAGAACTAGCATGGTACGCTTTTCTTGTTATTGATGATGGTGACTCATTATTAGTTGATAATAATGATTCACTAACCTCCACTGAAGCAGTAAGTGGAATAGATTTTTCCAAGTGGATAGAATCCATCAGTTTTGAAATGGATTCCTTGTTTCAAAACCCAGTATGTATATTGGTAGATCCACTAGATGATGTAATGAATGTTGGATGCAAATCAGTTTTCAAGAAGAAACTAGACATGGAAGGACAAGTCAGTACCTATAAGGCATGACTGGTTGCTAAAGGGTTCAAATAACATTAATGCATTGACTACAGTGAAAATTTTTTACTTGTTGCAATGCTGAAATCCATCAAAATTTTATTGGCCATTGCCGCTTACCATGACTATGAGATTTGGAAAATGGATTTCCAAATGGACCTCCTTGACAAAAACCATCTGGAAAATGTCTACATGTCATAAATTGAAGGGTTTATGACTCCAAAGGATGGAAATAAGGTATGGAAGTTATAGAATTCCATTTATGGATAAAAGAGAGCATCCAGGTCAAGAAAAATTAGTTTTCATGAAGCCATAATGAAATTTGGTTTTATCAATAATGAATGTGATCCTTGTGTCTAAAAATGGTTTAGTGGGAGTTTATTCATTTTTTTAATAGTATATGTTGATGACATGCTACATATTGGAAATGAGATACAAGTCTTATAATCATATAAGACATGGCTGAATCAATGATTCTACATGAAGGACTTGGGTGAGGCATCATATATTCTTTGGATCAAGATCTATCCAGATAGATCCAAGATATTGTTGGCCCTAAGTCGATGTACATACATTGATAAGATAATTAAGAGATTCAGAATGGAAAAATCTAAGAGGGGATTTTTTATAGCATCACAAGGTAAGAAAATGTGTTCTCAAGCACGCGAGGAATGAAAGATAATGGCAAAGACTCCATATACATATTCGATTGGTCCAGTCATGTATGTCATGCTATGTACTAGGATGGATTTCACCTACACATTGAGTGTGGTAAGCATATATCAAGATGACCCAGGTGATTGACATTGGATGGAAGTCAAGAGTATCCTAATGTATCTACGGAGTACTAAGGCTAGGTTTCTGGTTTATAGAGGAGTTTAGGAACTAGTCACCAATGGATATGAAAATTCTAATTTCCATACTGATCAATTTCACATGAAGTCTCAAACATGATATATCTTCACATTTAATGGAGGTGCACTGAGTTGGAAGAGTTCAAAGTAGAGTGTGGTCTTAGATTCTACTCTAGAGTACTAGTATATTAGAGCCTCTGAGGTAGATAAAAAAGAAGTTTGGATGTGAAGCGTCATCTAGGATCTGAATGTGATACCTATAAGAAAATATCTGATCACACTATACTGTGATAATACTACAGTATTGGATCTTGCAAAAGAGACAAGGTCCCATTAGTGGGAGAAGAACATAATTCAGAAGTATCATCTCTTGAGGGATTTTTCTAAGATATGTGAAGTTACAGTGGTCAATATTTCCACAGAAGACAATGTGGAGGACCCATTGACTAAAGCCATGACTCAGCGAAAACATGATAACCATGTGAGGTCTAGCAGGCTAAAAGTCCTAGACAATGGGCTTTAATCCAAGTGGGAGTTTGTAAGAAGTTCTATCTAAGAACCAACTAGTTGTACTTATATTACATAGATCTTTAATGTATTTAAATATTTAATAAATTATTACATATTGTTCATTATTTTTCATGACTATGATGTAATAATGCCTTAGAGTATTTGTTTCTTTGATAAGGTCATGGAAGTTCCCCACTATGGTGATAACCTTGAAATTCTATAAAAATATTATTAAATATTGGTCTATGGTTGGATGACATACTATGATGGGACACATAGCATGAAAACAGTTAGGTGCGAGTACTTGTAAGTAGATGAGACTTCCTCTCATTAAGATCACACTTGGTAAACTCCAAGACATAAGATTATGAAAACAGACCCGCTAATAGGAATTCTTCATGTTTTGGTGTCATTAAATATGTCTATCTACGGGCATGTGTAATGATCTTTAGACTTTAATATTATCATTAATACGTGTCATGACCCACACACATTGTTTTACTGGAAAAAGTTGTCACACAGTCAATTAGTGGGAAGTAGGGTACATTGGGTGTGTCACGAGTGGCATGTTATTAACGGATAAGTCGAGGAATGATTTTTCCCTTCCATTTAGGGATGTTGATAGCTCAGCGCTTTGATTGAAATAGTACCGTCGCGTGATATTCTATATCCATGGAGTAACGACCAGATTAATTCATGTTGTAAAAGAACGACAAATCAAGCATACAAATTGATGACACTATCATAAAACATACTTTATGAGATATTGTGACAAAGAGATTATATTATAGAGTGAGATTTTTCATGTGGATTTTTTTGTTTAAACTTTTTGTTCTTTATCATGGGTTCCTTGAACCATTGGTAGACAATAATCTTGGACTTTAGGAAAGACCACCTAATTCCAATGAGAAAGAATCATAAAGGGCCACACACAAAGTGTTTCTGGTGGTCTTAGTTAAATTATATTTGAATTTAATAAATAAATATTATTCCCAAGACAATGAAATTTTTTTGTTCAAGTTAAAATGATTGCATAAATTAAAAAAATATTTATTCACCATATTGTGGGAAATATATATATATATATATATATGTACATTTGATAAATATATATTTTCTAGTTTGTAAATAAAATATTTATTAATGAGATTAAATTATTTATTTATTTATTTGGGTGTTCAATAAATGGAATTGGAGTTCGAGAGGACCAAATCTAGTCCAGTAGTAAAATAATTATTTGCAAGATGATAAATAATTATTTGACCAGTTGGAAAAAATTAAAATAACATTGCTATTTTTTGGGACACGGTATTTTATTTATAATTCTATTTTTCATAAGTTGGAGCACCATTAATAATGAAGTGGTATTATAATTAATCACATGAATTTTCAGTAATGTTATGAATTTATTTTATTTCTGTTATGAAATTAAATATTTAATAGAAGCCTCATTTCAATAAATAAACACATATATCTATTATGCCATGTTCCGAACCACACACCTGGTGAATTTTTTATTGTGGATCTGAACAATTTTTCTCATGAATTCTCTTCCCACCCCTCACAAGAATGAGAAACATTATTCAAGTCTGAATAACCAGAGATCACGAATGACCAACACAAGAGACTCACTTTTCCACACTAGCACCTGAAGAATGAATAGTGTAGATCAGAGGCCATCAGAGCATGTGTGGATCACCACTAGAGGTATTCTAGTTTGGATCCTTGTAAGCACAACATGATAATATAGAAGGGTCATTCCAGATGATAAATATCATCAATGAAGAAAATACCAAAGATCCATGTATTATTTTATTTATGAAATTAATTAAATTAGTTATAAACATGATGAGCATGATCCTCTCTAATTGTTTCAGGACTCTTCTTTCTTTATCAAAATATTTGATTATATTCCCTGGAGACTAGAATTTATAATTGTATTGATCCTAGACTAATCATTGATCATGGTAAAAATAAAAGTTGGGTGCCAGCCCAACCATTCTTTCACTGTGCCCGAAACCTTCACAAAGAAGCCTTCTTGAATGGTTAAGGAACATTCATCTTCCAATTCCTTGATCTGATTTTCAAGTGTTCTGACTTTTCTCAATCATTCTTTCTGCTCTTATTTAGAATGAATTTCTAGGTGAGTTTCTTATTAATTAGTACTAATACTTATTAATTATTAATTATTCCTTGTATCAAAAAAAGTATTTTCAACATCATTCTCAATATATTTTTTGGATTTGGCTTCAATTATTTCATATTCTTCAGAACAACTAATTTCTTTTCTATAAAAAAATCCTTATTAAATATTTCAATTACTGTATTGTCTTCACCATCATTAGAAACATCCCCACTATCATATACTTTACAAAAAATGCTTCTGCTTTTCGATTTAGAGAACTTATATCTCATCTCTTAGAATATATTTTTTCTTTATCACCTTTTTTCTTCCAGGATCTTATTGTTATTCTTTATTGTTATTTAATTTCATCTTCATCACTTTCAACATTATTACTTATTTGAAGACATTTTTTTTCAAAAAATCCAATGGATTCACATCGAAAATTTTATAGGGGAAGTTCCCCTTTATATTTCCCAATACTTATTTTTACATTTTTAGAAAACAATGTCAAAATTTCATTAAGATTTTTATATTCCTCATTTTTTGATTTATAATCATCACTTTATTCTTATTCAAGAATCTTCTTCAACTTTTTTTTTGTGGTTCCCTTGAAATAAATTTCCCTATCGACATTTTTTTCTTTTCATAAAATTATCCCTTCTCTATTGTAAGTAATGAGATTACAATGAAAATCATCTCTAGAAATTGTTTCTGGATCTCTATATTCCAATAAAGAATCCTGGTCATCAAACATGTATGAAATAATTGTTAAGAAATTTTCAACAATAGTATAATATTATAAAATTTCATGAAGAAATTTAATACTAATCACAATGTCATTCTATTTTGTATAGTATTCATTATCTGACTCATGATCACCCATGTTAAGGTCTTTATACTTTAATTTCAATATTTGAAACTTTTCATTATTCACTTTTATATTTCCATCATAAATGTTGATCAACTTCTCCCAGATTGCTTAAGTAGTGGAATCTCCTTTTACCCATAGAAACGAACGTTCAAAAACTGATGAGATTAAATCATTCTTGGATGTGCCATAATTATCAATATTTTCTTATTAGATTTTGTGAGTGAATAATTCTCAATATGAGGAAGGAAACCATCTATAATAGCTCTTGAAACATCATACCCTGGAGGCATAAGATATGGAGTTATTCTTCCTTTCCAGATATGATAATTCCTATCATTTAAGATCAAAATCCCTTTAATGTTCACACAACTCAAATTATTTATAACAACTTCTTCATCAAATGCTTCCTAAATGAATGAAAAAAGGAAACCCTCAGATCTGATACCAATTGTATGTGCCTAGTTAGACTGATTATATCACTGAGAGGGAGAGGGGGTGAATTAGTGATATATTTTTCATTTATGTTTCAATTGAAACAACCATCACCGATAATTAAATACTTAAATACTAGATGAAATAAATTATAATAAACATCCATAAAAATAAAAATATTTAAATGGTTTACTATTCAATAAGAATATCTGTATCCTTGGTATGGTTTGGAGACACTTTATTACCATATATTATATTAAAAAAACCTTGGATTACAATTATTACTATATACCCTTACACTGGTGAAGGACTTTGAAAACATTATCTAAGTCTGTGTATACTCTCTTAGCACAAATAAGTCAAAAAAATGTTATGTTATAACTCATGTTACTTGTGCTTATTTTCATTTCAACAAATTTATTCAATTGAAAAAATACTTAAAATTTTTTACCGAGAAGAAATGTATGCACCTCTTAGACATTGTTGCATAAAACTCAGTCCCATTTTTGGGGTCTGATTTTCCCATTTTGATTTCTCTAAGTCTGATTCTCCCAAATACAATTATATTTTCTAATTTTCTGATATAATTCAGTTTAAATGATTTAGAAAAACTTCAATCACTGAGTACGATAAACTCAGTACAATGATTCCTGGATCCATGAAACCCAATACAGGAATGCCAAAGTTGACTAATCCATCCCGATACGATAATCAATAGAATAAAAAATTTTCCAGTTGAAATGAATTCAATACCAAACAAAAAGTATCAATTCCCCACACAAAAAATTTGGATATTCTCTCTCTACTGTGGTGAATAGTTATTAACCATCAGTCATGTACAAAATATTTTTCTCTTTTTATCGGTGACACAAAATAGGTTTAGGTGGGAATCCCAAAACACTTTCCCACCCACATAAATTCATCGAAATCTTAATTTCTCTAGAAATAAAGGAGAAATTATGACTTCATTAATGATTATTGATTATTATTGAAACATCTACAATCTTCACCTTTTCTTATGCAGATTCCCATTTCAATTTTCAATATTATTATAATTGATCAGTTTTATTTTCTAAAGACAATTTCTTCCTAAAAATTCATTATATCGTTTGAATTTGGACAAGAAAAAAAGGAATTCAACTCTTGATATGAAATCATTGTTTTTAATGAAAGGTTCCCCCTTGACATAAAGTTCTAATTTTTTTTTTCATTAGCACCTTTCTTGTTCCAATTTGAATTCAAAGAATATTTTTCTCCTCTTCTTCTAATCTGGTTAAAACACAATTTCAATGGATAAAAAGTGTAAATCAAATCATGACCCACATGAAAGGAAACATGATAATTCAATTCTGAAATGATGGATCTTGACCTTATAGATGAAACCACAGAATTCAAAACATGTAAGAGTTCATATATATCTTCCATCAAGAAATCAATAAACTATTCAACTCAGTGTAATTACCATATGAAGAGTTTGATATTTCTGAGTACTATTAGACTGAGTAGGATCATTTCTAGATATGATCTGTTCTGGGTATGATTATTTCTAAGGACCATCAGTCTGAATATGATCATTTTTTGTATGAAAAGTTTTTTTGTCATCTGATGGAATACATGATTATATAGTAAATTGGCCTCACCTATTTAATCGATACAACCACATCAATTAGCATCACCTCTCTAATCGGCACCACTTTTCAATTTTTACCACATCTCAATCAACACCACTTTCCAATCAGCATCACATTTACAAGAAGAACCACATTTTTAATTAGAACCACCTTTTCAATTGGAATCACCATACCTTTCACTCCCACATTATTCAATAAATATTACATCAGAAGTTCTCAGTTAAGCTTAGGATTTATATTAAATATAAATCCAAAATGAATCGTGAAAATTAATTTATCAGTGTCATGGAGAATCCAATTCTTCACTAAATAACCACTTCTTTCATATCGAATTCAGATTGAATATGATGAATGTCAATTCAACATTATGATCTTCTCCCATTTTGGACCCAAGACATGTCGGAGCAAAACCATTTACTTAAAAACAACATCTTATCATTATGATGGATATTCATAGTGAGTAGAATTATTTTAATGACATGAGTCTGATTCTTTCAAAAACATGCATCTATTTCCTTTGAAACCAATATAATTTGTTAAAAAAATTGATTCAGAAGTCATTTTTCCCCAGAAAAAACTGATCTCGTACAAACTTATTTCTAATTACAATGGTGAATTTAATTTCCATGTTTTTGACTTTTTATCAGTATCCTAATACGATTAATTGTATTGACTCATCCAAATATTTTGAATCCAATTGAAAACATTATTCAATCCCTTTCAATCCAAATTCCCAATCATCATATTTATTCAATCCCATTCAATCCAAATTAACATTAATGATATTTTTCAAAGTCCTTTATTTCATTATCATAATGATTGATTGACAATAAATATAACCAAAACATAACTTGGTCTTAATAAAAAACTCTTGAATTTTATAACATGGTGGTAACTAAGAGAAGTCAGGCTAAAAATCCATGTGATGGGCAATGATATTATTTCTTGAACAATATCAAAAATTCCTTGGGAGGTAGATTTTAGAACATAATGGAGATGCTTACCCAGATGTCTCAGGTTATGAACAATAACTTGACTAATGTTAAAGATCCACATTTACATAACAAATACTAACTTTTTATAGAATATTTTATGTGGAAATGACCATAATAATTTTGTGTATATTTTTATCAACTCATAGAGGTATTTTAGGACAACTCAGTGGAGTTGTTATATTCTATGAACCATTATTAAGAGAAGGATAATGTGAATCTGGCCATTTATCATCTTGAAGAAGATGCAGATCATTTGTGGGAGTTGATTAAAAAAACCAAACTAAAGAAGAAAATTGGAGAGATAAATTGATAATAAATTAAGATAATGTTTCTTAAAAAGTATTTCCTAGGAAATCATCACATAAATATGGATAAATAATTCATAGCGTTGAAGAAAAATAATGGTAAATGTAGCACGACCTATGGAGAAATCTGCACAATTATTGCAACACTTTAGGGGTTTGTTATAAAAAATTATATAAAAAATTATATATTATTTAGTGTTTTAAGGACACAACTTTGAAGGGATCTATAAGTTAGATACCTTGGGAGTAATGATGATGTTTTTCAATGTTCTCTCAATATAGAGATGGATTTTGGAGAATGATCCCATTGATATGGTGATAAGAAACAAATGATGGAGTTTTGAGATGGGTGACCGAATGAGAAAGTTGGAAAGAAATATAAACCACTCACATGTCAAAAATGTGGGAAGAAGCATCATGTAAAATTCTTCAAAAGGATGGGAAAATTATATAAGTGTAGTTTAGAAGGCCAAAAATATCATTAATATTGACGATACATGAAAAAGTAAGAAAATTTGGTGATGGAATAGAGAGAACAAGCCATGGTTAAATGATTAAAATATAGTGAGTAAGGGAACTATTAAAAATAGTGCACAAAATCATTATCCCCCAAGGGTAATTAGAACCGGATGACACAAAAGGAAAGGGATCATGGGGAGGTTTATTCCATCACTACTATTGGGTGGATCCCAACAATGATGTGGTGACTGGTATACAAGTTATTCATTCATGAATAAAAAACATACTATTTCATTCTGGTTCTATGCATTATTTGAAATAATTCAGGTTTAGTAGAACTATTCAATCACCACCTTAAAATATGGAGGTTGAGTTATATGTGAGAACCAAAAATTTGGAAATTATTGTATCTAATGTATATAACTTATCTGTTGTTAATGGTTATGGTATGAACCTACCAGAAATTTTTTTCTTACTTACTTTTGGTTTATTTTGATGCAATTTTGGATATGGATTAGATATATTTATAAAATTCCTACAACAACTGTCAGGAAAGGGATACCACTATCCACAACCAAAAGCATCCCCTAATTGCGTTCAAGAGTAAGGAGGAAGATGAAACTCCCTCAGAATAAACATCTCATGTGTGTCTATTATTTCATTATAAGAAAATAATTTCTATATAAAATGATAGATAAAAAGGATGTAATAATGCTTGATTACATGCCTATATTGAGGGACTACACTGATGTGTTCCCAGAAGAATTGTCTTGTCTTCCTTTTAACTGATAGGTTGAGTTCTCAGTTGAACTTATTCTTGGATATCTTCCTATATCAAATATATCATATAGAATTTCCACCTTTTATGTCACATAAATGAATTATTTTAATGGTACATTCCATTTAATTGGAATTATTTCTTTGTTTTGGGGGTTTCCCATGAATTTTTTAGGTAAAGTGTGAGTTTTAATGATTTGGGCAAAACCGTGAGCCCATTTCCAGATTTAAACACTGTTTTTTTATAACTATTTAATTTTTCAACATTTTTCAGCCATTTCACATCATAAATTTCCTTCCATGACATATTAACACCACCATTAAAATTTAAACCCTTTAAGAATCCATAATAATGTTGGATTTTGGTTTTTATCTACGAAATTAGGCCAGCCCAGAAGTCCATTTCCACCTTTAAAAAAAATTATTTAATATCATATTATATTTTTATGATTTTGTGGTTATCCTAAGTCTCACCCAAGACCATGGTACCCAAGGGCGAGCCAATTCTCTTTACACCCTTCTTTGGAGAATGTATGTATCATGAATTAGTGCAGAACTTCTTAGGGTTTCTCAAATCATCACGATTTGATGAGGTAGCTTCATTCCTCCTTAAATCCAACAATTGTTACTCTTTTTCACCTGTTTCAATTCTGACATGACCATATCAGAATTTTTAGAACCTAAATTCTATCTTTGGATCTTTGGAAAGTTAGATACTAGTGTATTTGGAACAATTTCTTTATGTTCCTTCGAGTAAATGAGTCTTATTTTCTCTTCCTCCCATTTTATTAGGCCTTTTAATTAAAGTTTAATCCAATTATTATTGAAGTTCCTTATGTTCATCAAGTTGTGTTTTTAACATAGTGTTCGATATTGGGTTTATTTCTCTGTTATTATGGTTTTAGGCTTGATCTAAGTCCCTTGTGATGTGATAGTGGTGCAGAAGAATTTTCGCACAATGATTCAAGGGTTTTGATACATGTTGTAGGTGATTCCATGGGTAATAAATGATAGATGAGTAATCTTTTTATAATTTATATTTCTATCACACTTTAATTTTATTTTACTTTTTGGAAAATTTTGTTTTGGTTATGTTTGTTAAACAAATGATTATTAGGTACTAATTTTGTGTTAAAATGGGTGTTTTACATGTCTATTTTATGTTATTCCAATTGGGGTTGTTTTATATTTAATGTAATTGGATTATAGAAATGTTTTAGGTGCTTGTAAATATGTTTTTATAAATATAGGTTTTCACATGGTGTTCATGCTGGGGTTTTTATGTGATTTTGTGTTAAAAAACAATTTTATGTTTTGTGAAGTTATTTTATAGAAATTTTGAAGGTTTTATTGAGTTGTGTAAGTGTTGAAAAAACATGTGTAGATATTGTTTTGAGTTGATTATGACCATAAATTATGTGTTTAAGTGATAATAGATTTTTTTATCAGGATATATTGGTTTGAGCACAATGGGGGAAACCTGGGTACTGGGGAGGGAAGATATGTTCTAGTACGCTAGTGATACAGATGGCTTTTGTCCCTATTTCACTGAGTAAAATGGATAAATAAAACAATAAAAAAACTATATTGATAATGATTATTGACTAATAGGTTTTGGGTATGTTCTTTACTAGTAGACCATTCATGATAATTGATTTTTCTCTGGCAACTTTACATCGTGGTATGGGGTACATGGGGCCTGAGACTATATAGCACCTAGGGGTGTTCCTAAGATTGGTTCTCATTGAGTATTTTGTAATTATATTTTTAATATGGTGATTTTTCATGAAAACACAGTACCTAAATTGTCTTATTGAAATGTGAACACTCATGGAAAATTCCCATGAAAAACTATTTTCAATATAATGATTCATTATTTATAAATTATTTCCACCACTTTTTGTGTATCAAAAAGTGAATGTTTTTTATATTATATTTTTTACTCTATGGAATATCTAGTGGGTATATTATTGGGATTTGGATCACATCCTACATACACCCAATGGGTGTTTGTAGACTTTTCCATGTTGGACACAAGTAACGGAAAGGCTTTGGGTGATGGCGGTTCATGGTGTTAGTTCCCATCCATGTTACGGAGTTGTGGAGGCGGATTGTGGGTGATGAATCCTTATTGTGTGGATAACATGGAAATTTTTTGCTTCTATTTTTATTTGTCTTTGGACAACTTATGGTATGTTTAAATATATGTATTCAGTTCTGATTTATTTTCTAAATCTTGTTTGGTGGGAATTTTTCAAATTCTTTTTATCAATTGTTTTTGAGGTTTTATATATACATATTTAATTAAATCATTCCCAAACCAAAATATATGATACATGGGAACTTGTGCCAGACCATAGGGATAGGTAATGCCCTTTGGGCCTTGTAATAAATTGGGTTTGGCACTGGTTTTGATGGTGACCAGTTTAGGTTCATGATAATTGAGTTGTAGGAACTAAAGAAGTAGTTACAAGAGAATATTGAAAAGGGTTTTATATTTCCGAGTGCTTCACCATGGGTTGTGATGATCCTATTATGTAAAAATAAGGATGAATCAAAGCACCTATTAATTTATTATCATGAGCTCAAAATAATCATGATAATCAATATGTATTCCCTTACACAAATAGACGACTTGTTCGATAAACTGTGCTGGACAATGTATTTCTCTAAGGTGGACCTCTGGTAGGGATACCACTAATTAATGTTGAGGAAGGAAGATATTCCAAATACAACCTTTTGAATGATGTATAAATAGTATGAGTTTAATGTTATTCCATTTAGACTCATCAATTATCTATCCATATTCATGTAATTAATTAATAATTTATTTAGAGATTACCTTGAAAATTTTGTGGTAGTATTTATTGATGATATTCTGGTATAATACAAGATCAAGGAGGAACATGTGGATCATTTTAATACTTTGTTAATGACATTTCAAAGGGAGAAACTTCATGAAATGTATAGTAAATGTTTGTTTAAGATGGAGGATGTATCTTTCTTATGGAATGCTACCTTCAAGAAAATAATATCCAAGGACCATTCAAAGAAAAAGGAAATCAAAGTGTGGTCCATTCCAAAATATATAATGGAGATCCATAGTTTCTTTAGTCTATCTTCGTATTACTGATTATTTGTGAATAAATTCTCATTATTGTAAAACCCACTAACAAAGCTTACACTAAAAGTAGATTTTTTTCTAGACTAGTGACTGTGAAGACTTACTCAAAGAGTTAAATAAGAGGCTTATCACCATGCCAGTAGTCCCACAATTTAAAAGAGGGAGACAATTTTTAGTAAATATATATTCTTCAAAAGAAGGTACAATGAAGCATAATTATTAAAACTAATAATTTGATTGCCTACATGTCATGGAATTTGAAATTTCATTAGAAAAACTATCACAAATAGGATTTGGAGTTGAAAGCTATGATATTTGAATAGAGAAGTTTGGGGAATTATCTACAAAGAAAGAAGCCTGAAATATATACGGATCATTAGAGAAAAGAAATATTATCATAGAAAGATGATAATATGTGTTTCAAAATATGGCTATAGATCATTAAGGATTATGATTGATCCATCAACTACCTTAATAGTATGTATAATTAGGTGGTAAATGATCTAAGTAGAAAGGATCCTACAACATTATCATTGATGACGATTGAGAATGATCCAATATTATTATATTTTAAAAGGATAGACATTTGAATCACTTATGAAGGAACATCACCAATCCTTTATCAAATGATAGCACATCCATCCGTTATGTGGAAAGTAAATGATGCTCAATGTAATTATGTATAAGTTTAGAAGAAGGTGGAATCTATCATAAATGTGAAATCATCAAATTTTAAAATTAATGAAGAAGGATTTATAATATTTTTTTATGACTATGTGTACCATTTAATCCATACATAAAGAACAAGATTCTGTATGATTCACATAGCTTAACTTTCTCTATTCACCAAGGGATCACAATTATGTATCGAGATCACCTTGAGAACTATTTTCGGAAAAACATGAAGTAGAAGATTACTAGATATATATCAAATTTTCTAGTATTTCAGCATGTGAAGGTTTAAATAAAAATTATAATGGGATGATGGAAAAATTACTCATACCACCATGGAAATTGAAAAAAAACACCATGGATGTCATCATCAAACTTCCATAGATATCTAGAAGAAATAATTCTATATCGTATTTTTAATATCTTTTTAAAATGACATCTCACATTATCTCAATTAAAAAGGATTTCTCATTAGAGAAACTTTCATTTATATATATAACAGAAGTGGTAAGGTTTCATGGAGCACCAATATAGATTTTATCTAATATAGATCTAATATTTAACTCCAGGTTCTATAAGAGTCCCACAAATTCTCAAAAAACTGAGCGAATCTCCAGTATGGTTTATCATCCTCAAAATGATGGACGATCTAAGTGAACAATTTAGACCCTAGAATATATGTTTACATAATGGTATATGGTCTTTATATGCATATGGGGTGAACATATTTCTCTAAATGAGTAATCATACAATAATAGTTTCCACTCACGATTTAAAATGGATCTGTATGAATCCCTTTATGTTAAACGATTCAAACCACCCACATGATGGGATGAAGTTGGTGAACATATATTTTTAGAACCATAAATAGCCAATGAAATGGTGGAAAAGGTGAATACCATTCGGCAACACATCAAAGAATCCCAAATTCAACAAAAGTGATTTGCATAAAATCATTGAAGGGAACTAGAGTTTCAGGTTGGAGACATGGTATTAATCCGCATATCGTTATTGAAGAGGATAAAGAGATTTCAGAAGAAAGGAAAGATAAACTCAAGGTACATTAGCCCCTTCAAGATTCTTGAATGCGACTGAGATATGGTCTATCTAATGGAACTTCTACCTACCATGTCTTAAGTACATGATTTATTCCATGTATCCCTTTTGAAAAGGTATATACGAAATCCCTCACAAGTATTGAATCCAAAGTAAATATAGTTGGTAAATGATCTCTCTTACGAGGATTAACCAATAGTGATCTCTAATATTAGAGATAATGTTTTATAAAACAATACAAATCACCTAGTAAATGTACTATGGTCAAACCATAACTATAAAGAGGAAACATGGGAACCAGAAGAAGTGATGAAGGGGAAATACCCACACCTATATTTGTAAAAAAAAATTGAGGCAAATATTTCATAAGGGGGAAGAATGTATGACCAAAAAGTTTATCAATGGAAACTATCTTCTTATAATTATGTCATATAGTATAAAACACAAAAACTTATTTTGTGAAAACAATAAAAAAATTATAAATTTATAATAAATTAAATAAGTTGTACTTCTATAAAATAAAGTACACATACTCATGGAATTGTAACATTACACTTGAATAGAAAAATAACAATTAGAAATAGTAATTCAAACAATATAATAGTAACTTCATCTATAAAGGTCTAAATAAAATATATCCATCCTATAAATTATTATATGATATAATTATGTCATATTATATGTAAATAAATATTTTAAAAATTATTAATTTAGTGTTGTTAATTTTCTATTAATCATTAATAATAATTTTCAATTTAATAATTATTATAATTATTCAAAATAAAAAGTATTTTCCTAAATCTATTGAAAAATTAATATTTTTTTTCTTATTATAATAAGATAATTTTATGTGATCTTATGTATATTTTCATTGTGTTATAAAATCAGTTAAAATTATAAAATTTTATTTTCCAAGTAAATGACAATTTTATTTAAAAATTAAATTTATGTTATTAGATAATTATTTTCATAAAATAGAGTTAATATTTTAATTATACACATTGAATAATGGTAAGGATTAATTGTTTGGATTTTTCTAATGTACATGAATTTCTAGTTAATAGTAAAATCCAAAAATTTACTGTATATATACATGATAAATTAAATTTACTATTCCATGAATCATTGATGATGCAATGAAAATAATATCAAAATATCATTTAATATTATAATTTATTTATATATAATTTTAAAAATATTTATATTCTTGAGGTAAAATAATAAACTAATGAAAAAATTGTGGGAAAACAACCCAAATCCTCCACTATATATACCACCTCTCGCCACATATTTTTCTCACAACTTCCAAACCGTGAAACTTATCCATGTTATATCCAATACTCTTCCCAAGACCCTTCCCTACACCTAGGAGACCTTGGTATCATCAAAATACCAAACCAATTTCCCTAAGGAGGTTCTCAATGTGGAGAAATTCAATAGCTATAACCCTCTTTCTTTTTGTTTCAATTCTTTCCAATTTATATAAATTTATTATCCTCTTCTCACATCCACTTATCGATGTGTAATGATAAATATAGTATATTTTATATGCTAAAATTTTACTATTTAAATGTAATAATTCATCATCAAATCAATTCCCTCCCGGTTTTATTCTTATAATAAAAATATCATCCGTGGTGCCTAGATTTATAACCACAACGGACAATGCATTTTCATTTCTCACTACAGCCTTCAAGGATGGTTAAAAAATCATAATTATGGATAAATAATATTTTATTATAAATATTTTAATTTATATGATGTTCTGTGATTAATATTGAAACATGATATTAAATACAATTATATGAGTTTGTGGTCGTCATGAAACCCACCAATTAAATTAAATCATTTTATTAAACATTTATCTAATGATTAATCCTTATACTATAAAGAAAAATGATACATAAGTTCATTTCATATTTTTAATGTCCATTAATTACCTATAATTTAATTTTCATTAAACTATTCCCAATTTTCATGGTCTTCCAAACTCATATAAAAGCCAACTGATCATGAAAATCAAAAAAATGAACACTCCTGAATGATGGAATTAAACTATATAAATCATATAAAATACAATAAATGAAATTAATAATACAATAATGAATCCAATAAATGTAAAATATGTTCATTATTTATTAATTAATCTAATTTTATTATCTTGGATATTAGTGTGAAGAAATAATTTAGACATAAGGTACAAGGATTTTTTGAACCCAACTCTCTTTCACTGAGGTTTCGCTATTTCACAACATTTTCTTTATGGATGATCCTTTAATGTTACTTAAATATCATTTATTTTTCATTATCATTTCTTTTATAGGATATACATGCACCCAATATGTTTTTTTCAAAGGAAATGATTATTCCAAGATAAATCTTCTTTCTAAAAATACATCTTTGACATCCCATGAGATTGTTTCTTCTTCACCCCTGGTTGATGATTCTTATACCAATTATTTTATTCAATATTTCATTTGGGAACCCCAATGTTTATTCATTCATGTATGCTTTGTGAAATGAAACCCATTCCTTTATGTGGGCTATTTTATTTCAATTATTGATATAGGTTTTATGTGGGCTGCAAGATAATGTAATTGTTATGATGTGATGGGTTCCCCTAGAATTATATAATTCATATTAATTTTATTTTGTGATGGGTATTGTTGGAATTATATAGTCCTCCAATTCATTTGATAATGTGATGTATATCATGAGATAAAGTGAGATGACTACATATACTAAGAAGTACATGGGGGACACTAAGAAGCTATAAAATAAGGTATTGAATAATTTTTATGATTTATTAGGTAAAAGTTGTGTATGGTTATAAATCTCACAAGACACAAAAACTTTGGATCATGGTTTTGTAGCACTATTATCTTGTTTATATTTAAAATGGTTTTATTTTCATGTAAGAAAATGTAGGGTCAATATAAAGTTGGTATTTGTAAGATAAAATTTCATTGTCACCGTAGATAATATGAGTTACTAGTGATTCATTTTAGTGTGATGAATTTCCACAAAATGTTTTTGGCTTCTGTTAACCATATATTTTATCTATACATGGAATGATTTTTGGTTGTCTTCATTGATGACAAACTCATTTAATTATTATCAGAGGAGGAGTATTCAGAGACTCTGAGTATAGTCCTAGAATAACTCAAGGAGCACAAGATTTTAATAAATCTCATAATGTTCCAGTTCTATATCTATAAGGATCACTTTTTAGGGAATGGAAATTCTCAACATGTATTGAATGTGGACCCAATGAATATTGATAAAATGATTCATTGGTTTCCAACAAAGATAATGTTAGAGGTATGTTGTTTTGTTTACTTGGAGGGGTTCTACAAGAGTTTAATGGTTGAATTATCCAACATTTCATACCATTTGACCACCCTAACCAACAATGTACACCCTTTTTCTATAATTTATTATTTTCAGAAGGCATCCGAGGAGTTGGGATTAAGGATGATCGGTGCACCTGTTTTGAGATTACCAGAGGATGAAGTGGATACATAAAATATTATGATTACTACAGAGATATTATTATCTATGTTTTGATATAGAGTTAAGAAATAATCACATATTTATCAAGGTAATTGATACCTCGTGATAATAACTACACGACCCATGATGTGGATGCACTATCTTTAGGGAGGAAGAATTATTATTCACTCAGAACACCATATTCGTAGTTATATCTTCATGTAGAGTGATATGAACATGATATAGAGGTTCTAGTACTAGATATTCCAGTGCTATGAATTTGATTTATTATATATTCATGGAATGAGAATCACGGTGTAAATTAACTTAGCAGAAATTCCCATTCTCATTTCCGGGATAAGGTTTCTAATCATTACCCTACATTATTGTAACATTTGTAGAGGAGAAGAGTTTATATTTTCTTTAGTTTTTGGTCTTGACTCTTCCACTTATTTATTATGTGAGGGAGGCTCAGTTTGGAGACCTCAAATGTGTGCTTTTTTGATCATATATTTTAATGAGATTCACCATAAGGAATTTCAGAAATAGGGAAACTTGAAATCATTTTCCAGGGATAGATAGTGATTATGGTCATAATTTGAGAGGTAGTGATGAGGGAGTCCACAATTCCCCTTAATCTATAAATCCTATTGTTGTGAATATGGAAAACTACATTTAGTGGATATTTTGGTTAGTCAACATGAGTAAGGGAATATTTGAGTTTGTCTCTCATTATCATACATGTTAGAAGGTAAAGGATGAACACAAGGTTTTGGTAGGTTGTAAAAAACCGATTGAAATCTCAATGTTAAAATGGGATGACATATCCATTTATTTTTTGATTGGGATTCTATAGATAGTGAGAGTTCATGATTTTATCTCACTGATTGTTAAGGTTATAGAGTGGACTATAGGAAGAAATCATAACACAATTGTAAATGGTTCGGTGTTCAACTACTAGATAGATGTGAATATAGACTATAATAACTATTTGTGGGGGGATATGCTAAGATATTTTTTTGGAATTTGGATTGTTCTTTAAGGATAACGTTCCTTTGGTGGATATTTATTGTAAGAAATTTATCACCCAATTATTGGCATAACACCTTTAGGGGCCTTAAATAGGGGACACTATAGGTCACCCCTGTCGTGACCTAAGATTGGTGAGGAAAATATTGTTGGTCCATATTTGGTGTATGTAACTATGGGGAATAATCGGGTGATATACAAGCTTATGACGAAAGCCGAGAGGCAAAAAAAATCTTACCCCGATCAAAATCATAGAACCATAGAGTTTGATTAGTGAAAATATGTTTTCCTATGAGTATTATCACAATGATGATTGTGAATCCCTAAGATTCATCAGGCCATTGGAGATCCTATTGAGGGTAGGAGAGGTTTCATACCACCTAGTATTACCACCATAGTTGGAGTGGGTGCAAGAATTATTCTAGGTACCTCCATTGAGATGATATATTCATGATCTTTACCATGTTATTATCTAGGATGAGATAGACATTGAGCATGGATCCACCATTATTGAGTAACTATAGGTGATTGAGGATTGGTTGGAGTGAATATGTGATGATATACCATTTATATGGTTTTTGTTATCTGTAAGCATAGGAGAATGCACGAGGTCTCCTGGTTGTGTAAGATCTTGATGTGGGCCCATCATCATAACATTTTAGTATAAATTTCTATTTTTCAGAAAACAAATTATTAGTGGGGGAATAATTTAGTGTCATTATATTTTCCTATTAAGACATTGAAATAAATTGATATATAGTTTTGGAGCTAGGAACTAATATAATTTCATATTCAGATGTTTGATGAGCCCAAAATTGATATTATAAAAATATTAAAAATATTAATATCACAATCATGATGTGTGTAATAAATAATGGAATTTTTCATCAATGAAACCTCAATGAAGAAATCTAATACCCCATTTAATTTTGGGACCCATGGTTTATCATTGGCATGATCATTTTTTTGGTGATGACGATCGATTGACGCAGTGGTTGGTGGGTGTGTTATGTAAATTAATTAATTTAATTAATTAATATAATTAGTAAAACTGACCAAAACCTCCTTCTATTAATACATCATGGGTTTATAGGGTTATCTATATAACCCATGCTAGATCAGAGAAGATGGGAGAATTATTCATTGGAGGTTCGACATTGGATGACGAACAACGTTTGGACCGAGGTGGATCGAGAGGCACCAGACACTCTGGAATTTCTCTATTGATGGTGAATGGGTTCTTCAATAACGATCAGTCAATAATTTATGTAGGGATCAGGAATTTTTGGTTTCAACATTGTATTTAAAAGATTTATTGTTGATATTTTTATCAACTTTTAAATTTCATTATCCATTCATCGCATGAGTGAATTTCAATAATTTAATTTTTTAAACTAAATTAGGATATAAAATCCTTTCCATCACCCATGATATCCTTATCATGTGGTCATTTGACATTTCCTCTTGGAAAATGACTTATTGAGTTAATTACTATGAATTTATCCACACATTTATTCATGTTATTCATCAATGTCCCATGGGGTTGTTGTTTAACATTTTTTGTCCAGGTTCAAGTGCGACTGAACCACCATATTCATGGTGGTTTTTTAAACGATAAATAAGATGATGAGTTATTGATGGATCATGATAGACTGTGGTATGTGGGTGAGGCCTCCATCAATTTCAAATCCAAAATGGAAATAGAAGGTGATGGTAGATTCATCAGATAACACTACGTACATCATTTGGGTGGTAGGATTCTTATTTCCAACCACCATAGGTTGGGAAATCGACTACTAAATTCAACACCTTTTATTTATATATATTTCAAGTAGTTAATTGGAGGAATTCATGTTAGTGAGACCAAATCTAGAACAAACATGCATAAATTGATTTTATATTGATAAGTTGACTTTATATCATGCATTCCAAGAACAAATGTTGTGTATCCCTTGGATACAGTGTTAGAGAATTGAGAAAGACAAAGATCACACACACTGTGGCCAAGCATACACACCATGTGAAACTCTTTAGGTGACCGAGACATGTTCCAACTAGCACATTCCTAGGACCCCATATGGGAGGACACTCCCATCACTCTTGGAGTGCATGAGTATGGGCTGGTACCCAGGCATGGTGAGGTACACGACCATGATCACATGAACGACATGATGAAAAATCATATGGCTTGGTGTACACATATAGTCCTCAGGGGGATGAGGCACTATTTTTGAACACTAGCCACTTTGTATCAATTGTCGTAGATTTTGACCCTTTTTATGAAGATCACACTGACTGATAGAAAGGTGGGACCAGATACCCCGTTGTCCCCACACACACAATGTAGTTCATACTTGAACATATTCCTTTTGTATCTTTATATTTTTGACTCAGATTTGTCCCATGAGTAGCATATAATGAATATATTTCCATGTAAAATGTGATGGTACCATTCATAATAGATTTAAATATATGAGCAAGATTTTTCCAAGAATGAATCATTTTTAGTTGATACTTACGAATGAAAGTGAACATGAAATATCATCTGTGAGAGAGGTCTGGTTTTTCAACCCCCCTCTTACACCAATTGAGTGGTACCCCACAATGTTACTCATGCATACATCCTATCTACACTAATGTGGAACACTGCTAATGCACTAGGTTATGGGTCCTCTATCGACATCTTCCGAGTGACACCCTGTTGTGCACTAGGGCTTGGGTCCCCCATTCATTGAGTGGAATCCCACATGATGAACATATTCAAGGGTTATATATAAATTTAGTGGAAGCCCCTTACACACTAAGGTGTTCTTACTATATCGATATATACTGAGTGAAATTTACCAAACAAATAAGGTTGTGGGTCATCTAAATATCTACATAATGTCATGCCACAATCACATCAGGGCATGTCTCCGCTACTTATCTACTAAGTGGAATTTAGAATCAATTAAAGAAATGGATCCTCTATTGAATATTTTTTACCCTTTTAATGTGGATCATTAGATAGGCGTTGCTCTGCCTCATGACCTCAAAAGACAGAAAAATAATATGTTTGGAATTAATGATGGACTTATAGAGATACAAGAAGACTAGTAGTCTTGGGTTGTGCTATGATATATAGATACCCATTCTATCTCATGTAGGTTTCATTATGATTATATATTTTATTGGGTTTCATTTTTGTCTTTATTTGGTTTGATATGTCCACTTCGATCATATAATTAATTTCCCCCACTTAAGTTTCTAGGTCTTCATACTAGGTATGTATATAAAGACCGATGGATGGGATTTTCCTACATGTGTTATGTATTATACAATTTAATGTATATTTTTGGTGATATTAATATATTACAGTGATACTCGTGTTAAATGGAATCCTAAAGAGCCAATCACGGAGATCAGGAGATGGGCTCTCTCATATTTTATTTCTTCTCGTTGTAGTTAGGCTAGGGATTCAATTCCAGTTCGGTGTGTATTATTCCCATTTTCACCAAGTTTTTGTTATACCCTACTCCGATGTATTCCCTAGTGGATATTTCTTTAATGGAATATCCTAGATTTTACTAAAATTTATTATCCCTCAACACTATTGAATTTATAGAGTTTGGTGCACACATACATGTATATTAGGAAAGATCCTAATATGTATTATTTTGGCTTCTTGTTTCTGGATTCCAGTGCCTCGCATATTAGATGCTGGTTGGGGATTATGAAGTCTTATACATGATCTGGCCAAGTGGTCCCTAGTGGTCCAGTTCATTACACTTAATCCAAATATATTTTAGAAACAGATTTTTTTAAAGAGACAACAACTTTTCATTCCATGCACAACCCTAATTAATTTAATATTTTCAATCTAATAATTTCATAGTGGAATCATTATCATGTGTTTTAAAACCATCATAACCATCCTCTAAAACATCCAAACTAAAAGAAAAAATATATAACCAAACACGATCCTTATAAATATGAAAAAAATCAATCATATAAAGTTAATTATCTTGATATTCCATGAATTAATGTTTTCTGTGAGAAATATTGAAATTCAGAGTCTAAAACATGGAATAGAGGGAAACTATTTTTCCAACATAATCTATATATAAAATCATCTTTTATAGAAACAATAAGTTCATTGATACCACTCAAATATAGATCCACATTAATTGTGTGAATTCATGGACATGTGAGGTGAGGAATTATTTAATTCACATACTGTTAAATTTATCCTTAAAGAATCCTTCAAAAACTATTTTATGCATAAAAATATCATTTGACACAATATAATTGTTTTTATAAACATAGATAATACAATATTATTTTATGGTACATTAATTAAATTGAGTATCCATATGCTTTTTATGATTTGGTAATACCCACAATCATATATTATACTATAATAACCATGTGGATTACGAATGAAAATGGATTATAATAAAATAATGATGTAAAATATTACTAATGAATTTTTTAATGTTCTTTTAAATATTTAATATATAAAATATAAAATTTTTATGAAAATGTGAATTCAAATGTGATTGACTTAGATCATGTTTCCATTTTAATTATTGTAATAATTATTATTATTCATCTTCTTCCTCTTCTTCATTATCTTCTTCCTATTATTTTTTATCTAATTCTATATACATGTATAAAAAATTCTTCTCATCATCTCCCACTCTCAAATATTAACTAAAAATTCAATTGGAGGTGATATCATCAACTTCAAATTTTCTTTCAGCTTTTTTGACCACCAAATATATCCAGGCCTTTTGGAGACAATTATTTTTTATTGAATATATAATGGTTGAATGTATGTAATGAACACTACTATATTAGCCCATATATGATGGTTATATAATTATATTGGTACTATATACATATAATTTCATCATGAATGACTGAATATTTTATTTGTTTTGGTAAACTAGATACATACATTCCTCTCATTTTACATTTGAAAATGAAATATATAATATATTGAGAGTAATTATTCTATATAGTTGAACTCATTAATAGATCCATTATTCATATCAATGGGAATGAAAAAATATCAGGGTGATCTAAAATTTCAATTTATGGATATTTATAGTGAATTTTTTCTAGAATTAATAGGTCATAAATAACATGCAATGGTAAATGACTAAAAATGTTTTATATTTAACCAATAACTTGAGCATGGAGAATTATATGGTATGAATAAATGATAATAAAAAAATTCCACTTAAATAATAAAATTCTTATAAAAATTATACATAGATATAATATTCATTAGAATAAATACATATAAATAAATAATTAAAATTGTTATTATTGAATGAATATTTTCTAACATCATAATCATACTATCAAGGAATCCTTCCTAGTCATCTAGAATAACCTGGTAAGGCCTCGGTAAAATACTCAAAATATTTTGTCCCATGAGACATATCTATGCATCAAGGGGATATTACAGATCCCACTTGTCATATACTAAGTACAACGCATTCATCATATGAAATAAGTAAATAACAATTAAATACATAATAATCATATAAATTAGTATTGACAAACTATCATATGAAATGTTAATATCTCCCAACAACAAATAATCATAAATCATATAGAGAAATCACAAGTGTGGTCTTGTAACGTTATATTACCTATGGATTATATGTAAAATAAATGGTTATTATCAATGATTAATATAAATTTGATAAAAATATAATTAAAAAATTATTATGTAAAATAAACTTTTCAATTTTAAAAATAATTTTTTTTTAAAAACAAATTAGAAGATATTTGTGATTACTTTTTTTACATGTAAATAAATATTTAAATCATTGACAGGTCATGTGTGTGGGAAGGTTATGTTCATTTCATATAAGTTAAAAATCATCATTTTCCTTATTCCTTAAACAAATTCCAAAAGTAACTCATTCATTAAATAAAATGAAGATTCCTTTTAACTATTTTTAAAAGATAAATATGGTTAAAAGTTTATTTAATAAATAATCAGGGAATAATAAAAATATTAATTAAACATTTCATGGAAAATATGTACATCGAAGTGAAATCATCCCAACCAAGAAGAAAAAAGTCTATTTTCCGTTACAAAGGTCTTCTGGTATTTTGGGTTTTTATAGAGTATAAAATGAGAGAAAATCATATAGTTTTAAAAAATAACCATTAGATAAGAAAATATAATGGATTTATGAAAAAAATACAAAAAATAATTTCCTTGGAGTGATTAATATAAAACATTCCAAATAATGATGGGATTGGTAAAGAAAGCCGTACTACCTGCGTAACAATATAATCATAACCCATAGAAAATAAGATACATCAATTTTAATATTAAATATGATTAATACAAAGGTATTAATTATATAACATTTAAAAATGGTTTTAGATACACCTCCTATATTTGGAAAGGTGTATAACGCAACATATTTCCCCATAAAATATTTGAGACAAAGAACCCTTACTACGATCATATCACTAATGTGAGAATTATTCAATGAAGTGATTTTTTATTACTTTTAAATTAAAAAAAAAGTTTAAATACAAGATAATATAATCAAATATTATTTCACAAATAATAATAACATAACATTTTCAATGAAGTTTAAGTACAACTCAATGGATAGAAATTGATTTTAGGAACTTATTACCGCTTGGAAACCTAAAATTAAAATCTTTTTAGATTAAATAATCCTAATTAAAGCTTAAAATACAATGAATTATGAATTATTAATGATATAATTATTATAATTTTATTATCTAAACAATATAAAATATATCGGTTCATTATATTAAAATATGCCCTAATAAAAGGAAATTGAGTTAGATTCCACTAACTCAGGACTGAATCATAATGTATATTCTTTATAATCCTACATAACAATCTTTGTTAATAATTTAAAATTTTAACATCCATTTTCTAATTTAGTATTCCTTTTATATTTTTAATTACCATGTTATGTTTAATTACTTGATCAACTAAATCCCAATCATATCTGTTGACAATATTCTGTTCCAATGTCTAAAATTAATTAAGTAGGTTGAATTTAGTAAAAATGGACATTGCTAAATATTAAAAAAATGACAGTTATGAAATAATTATTATTTTAATACATTAATTATACTTTTAAAACCAACCATGAAATGTAGTTATGAAAGATGAACTACCTTAAAACCATGGTGATGGTCAGTTGTATGTACACATAGACAACATTTTCATTTTTCACTGATCATTAGGAAAGAATATATGAATTATATAAAATTTCGAAAATAATAAATATATTATTAAAATCATTCCATTTATTTTAAATACTAATATATGTATTCTTTGTGATGTGGTAATGAAAAACATATCACTTTCTTTCATGGAGGTGGTAATCCACACGTACACACTAATAAAATTATAATTATTTAAAAGATGGTATGGTATGATTATATATGATATAATAGATTTTAATAATTAAGTATATTACATTAATATAATATATAAACATTAAACACATCATTAAAACTATTTTTTAGAGGTGGTGATGACAAACTATTTACATCGGTTCTTGAGGCGGTAGTATAGTGTAAGAAAAAATGACAAATTTATTTCCCACTTCATGAAAGAGGGTATAAATATAGGCAATTGCAATAAAAGAAAAATATATAGGTACATGGAGGATATTAGAGTAATTATTTAACCATGGTCTATGATTATTAGAAGGAGGTAGATGAATAAATAAAACTAAAACATTCAGTTAAAATGTTTACCTCATTTTCATATAGTTTAATTTTCTTTACAACATAATCCCTCTAAGGTTAGTGTTCTTCCCAAAATAATACCCCTAAAAATGGAGGTATATTAGGAAGGGTTATTATCATGGATAATAAAAAATGTAAATTTTAGTGTGAAGAAAACATTAGATTGGGTATCCTTTTAAATGTTAGGGAAGGGAAACTTTTTTAATTTCATAAAGTATTAAGATAATATATATTATTTCCCAATAAAAACTGGATCACAAAATATATATTTTAAAATTTTATTATAAAGGGTAGAATGTATATCATACAATAAAATTAATACAAGTTTCAATTAGTATTGTAACCTTATATCTTTGTTTTAATAGGCATTAAACTTTTTTGAAAATTACTATGATAAGGATGTTTTCACTCTTTATGGAAAGTATATTTACTATAAAATAATAATTGGCCCATAATTGGATGATAGTTGATATTTTTAACCAAATTTAAATTAATTTTCCAAATATATTATTTTTATGAATTTTTAATCAGTTCATAAAATACTATTTAATATAAAATATCACTAATGACAATTTTTGAACTTTTCATTTAATTAGACTTTGAAAATAACATGATAAAATTAAAATTTGAATATATTATTTTAAAAAATTTCTAAAATGATATATTTTAATTATAAAATTCCTAAAATAACGAATTTATTTAAATTATATTACTTTCAATTTTTTTAGAATAATTTATTTTATTTTTATCTTAATTAGATAAATATTGTGTCAGGGTTGCATATGCATTAAAGGAAAAATTTTCATTACTAAAAATGAGAAATATTTTATCATGATAAAAAAATTCATTATATTTCAAATTAAAATTTATAACTAAAGATAATTAATTTTTATCTATGTCATTAAATATAATGGTTATAGAAGGCAAGATATATAAATTTTATTATTTATCTTTTACATAAATATTATAATGCTCAAAATCAATGAAATATGTAACCAAGTTGTTGAATCAATATATCTAAAATACAGATTATGATCATAAAAATATACTATTAATGGCTCTATTACAAGAGTGGTAGGGGTATATTTTAGTTACAAAAACATTATTTTAATAGTCTTTAAACTAAACAATGTCACAAACCTATTTTAGTAAATCTATCATACTCATACTGGGATCTTAGTCTGATTACAAATGTATCATAATGATGATTTATTTTGATATATCAGAGTTATAGAATAATAATTTAGAACAATATAATTTGATTAGTACCAAAGGTTAAAGTCACTACAGATCCGATTAATCAGAGTATATGAATCATAATTAGAATAATTATGATAATGAAAAAAAATATATTTTTTTGAATATGAAAATCAACATTATAATTTAATATGAAAAGTTGAAAATAATCATGTAATAATAAAGAAATATCTATAATAATATAAGAATGACTTAAAACTATTAAAATATTAATCACTTTTTTACTTTAAGAGTAAAGTAATCAATTTCCCTAACTAAAGGTATCCCTTGTTTAATAATTACAAGAATGTATTCCATTTCATACCTCAGAAATCCCTCAATTTTAAGATTTATTCTATCTTTCTTCCCTTGAATACCTCGATCTGACATATCAGATTCATTATCTCAAAATCCCCACGAGTCTCCGATCAATATGGTGATCAAATTATCAGTATTTCTATTGTAGGATGACCTCGATCATAATCACATCTATCAGACGCAATCACACTTACAAAGATGTTATTAAGGTGTAAACATTATAGGGTTTCCATAGAAATAATCTATCTAAAATTTTAAATGATACTAAAAAAAAATTCATGATATTTATGACATTGAAAATTTGATATAAAATCTAATCCAGAAGCTCCAAAATCATTGAAAAATTGTGCATTTATACAAATCTTTCCAAACGTCATATTCTTCCCCCAATGGTCATATATTCCCTGAGTTTTTCCCAAGGACATGGAAACTCAGAACTTGACATCTCATAATGATCTATCATAAAAAAATTTCAAATCTCGTATTGGTTTTACACTATTATAGTTTAAAAAGTATTAATTAAATTAGAAACAAGTATTTCATATTTATAATTTAAAAATATTCCATCTGATGAATATATTTAAAAATATTATTACTATAATATTTAATAGTGTGAATCTAATGTTTCTTGATACCAATATCAGTCTGATGTTTAATAATTTTTCATTACAAAAAATAATGAATGTTGAACCTTTGATCTGATGTGGGTGAATCTTATGCTTATTGGATGCATAATCATTTCTAATATCATAATGAAACATGTTAGAGTATATTATTGAGTATATTAAAAATATTTCCTTTAATGGAAAAATATTATGTTTTCTATAAAAAATTTGAAAACACTTTGTACATAAGAAGATAATAATAATGTATTTATGAATGTGTTAGTGATTTATTAAACTAGAGGAATGACAAATTCATTATTATAACTTTTAACCCAAAAAATTCTACCTTTTTATGAAATCAAAAACCCACAATTTAGATTAAAAAAATAAATTTGAAAAATGTACTGTCCATTTACTTTTAAGTACACTATTTGCAAAATTATTCTTTAATCCTTAATTTCTAATTAATTTATAGATCATCTAAAAAGGATTAGGAATAATGTTAACTCTTACATTTGATATAAACCTCTCATATAGATCATATTCTCCCCCATTATCATAATAAAATCATCCTTTATTAAATTTATCCCCTTTATAATTAACATTCTCATATTAATGTTTCTACCCTTTGATAAGAAAATTATCCCTTCTTTGATTTATAAAAATAATAGGGAAATACTTGAGTTTCCTAAAATTTAAGAGGATGTAAAAAATATGAATCAATAAAAGGAATTAAGTAGACGTCAATAAAAATATGAAAGAATATAAAACTAGTCAATATTTTAATTTTTTAACAAAATAATATAGATTGGTTTAAAGGTTGATTCATTAATTAATCCGAGATTATTTTTCAAAATAAAATACAATTGGACTATTAGAGAAATTTAGTCATTGTTCAACAATTTTTTCACAATATACTTTCACATATTAGAATATTATTAGTCTTTCTCTTTCTTGGCTTTCCTTTCTTATTAGGGCCAAATATTTTCAAACAATTATTCATCATTATTTTTCAAGTTGATAATTTTGTCTTTATAATATTTGAGTCTTTTCAACTCCAACTACAAATATTTCATATTTCCGTACGATTTTTTTATTTCCTCGGTTTGGTTAGCAGTTTTATCTCGAAACTATTCCCCAAAATATACACTATATTTCATATATTTAGATAATTTATTAAAATCTTCTATGGATACAATCATAATATTATTCATAACTTCAAAATTATCTCCAGGATGCATGACATCGACATCGATTGGATGAGACCACGTTACCACATTATTGCATGCCTTTCAATGAGTGAGTCTACCTTCAAGTAAAGAGTTCAAATATAACTCATACCAAATTACTCTTTATATTATCATCTTAATTATTCCAATTTTTGACCAAGACTTCCAGGAATAATTTATACTCTTGCTTCACATATTTGGAAATATGAAATTATTCTACCAAGTCTCTTCAGAGATTGAATGTTATGATCAAATCTGTGACCATTTACCATATTTACTGAATCCAATTCAGGTTTATGGATTTGTATAAGATCAATTCTACTTTATCAGGCATAAAATATTATTTTTTCCATTTTAAACCTTCGTAACATCATTAGTGACTTTGTTTTGACCAACATCACTATCATCAGAAACCTCAAGGATCTCATCATCATTATCATCACATATTTGTTTTGGAAATTTTTTCATCATTAAATTTTTAAGATGATAATTTAGAATATTCTTCTAATTATTATTTTCTATAAATTCATGATTTTTGTTCATTATTGGCATTAGAAGTTAATTCTAATGATGATTCCCCAAATTATTTTTTTATTTTTTTAAGTTTCTTCTTTATGCAAAATTTTACTTTATTCTCCATCTGCGTCCTTTTCATTGTCATTTTTTTATTTTTAACGTCTCCCAATAATACAAAATCAGGAAAAGGAAGAGATTCCATATATAAGTGCAAAGAAAAATCACCGATAAAGAAACCCCGTATCAGCGCTAAAAAAGCGATGATAAAGTGTCCCTTTATCAGCGCTAAAAAAGTGCTGATAAAGAAGACCTGTATCAGCACAAAAATTTTAGCACTGATAAAAGAAGGATTTATGAGCACTTTTTTAGAGATTATAAAGAGAACCTTTATCAGCGCTAACATTTTAGCACTGATAAAGGTAGTCTTTATCAACTCTTTTTTTAGTGTTGATAAAACCGTAGTCCCATATTTTATTAAATCGTTCGCACAATGTCCTCCTTTTATCATGACCTAAAGCTCTCACGGTACCGAAACCTTGTGACTACCCTCCGCTGCCACCCAATATTCACGTTGCGGAACCACAACCACCCCTGATCTTCGTGTTACCGGACCTCTGCTGCCCTCGATCTTGGCGTTTTCGGACCTTCGCCTCCATCGATCTTCACATTCCCGGACCTCTTCCGCCCTCGATCTTCATGTTGCCGGACCAAGTGTGCAAAGTTTTTTTGGTCCCCTATTACACATACTCTTCTAGAAACTATGGTAATTTAATCCTAAGTATTTGATATATCTCATCGATGAGTTTGGGTCATTAAAGGGTAATACCAATAGTGTTATAGTTATACTTCTATGGAGGGTGTAAGATTCTAAGATTCATATTGACTCATTACTTCAATCGGTAGGCTATGATATTTAATCCAAATGTTTCTTATGAAACCATAATAAGAAATAATTCAATCATATTTTCTTAATATATGACATTTCCTCAGTTTTATGGCATGTTTTCTTCTATATTATTGATGTTTATCCTCCCAAGAAAACCTCTGTCTAGGAGAATCTCAAATATTTCTCTAGGTTTCCTCTCTCCCAAGAACTACTCAATATACTTCATGTGTCTAGTGTATAATTGATTTATCTTATATTTAACATTAGAAAGAATATTTATCATATGTATTCTACCTTTAATATTCAATCGTCCGTCATTAATATTATGATTGCAACAAAAAATGTGAACTATCTTCGAAATGTTCATTTTAATAACATTATTGTTAACATTTTTGTTCTTACGAATCAGGGAATTATATGTAATTTATGACATCCTTCTAAAAAGTTTATTATTATATATATTCCAATATTTCCTCGATTGATCCAATGTAACTCGGATAGGGCATGAAGAGGGAATCTAGGACCTTTGGGATTTGGAGAAGTCTTTACAAATCATGATGGAAATGTCCTAGGATGTCTTTGTATACGATGTGGAGTTGTCTCATCTATTGATGTTTAAATTATTGGCATGGTCAATGTAGTTAAAATAGAGTGTAAATGAGTTTAGAATTAAATGTGGATAGAATGTGACTCTACTACCATCATGTAGTGGATCAGAAATGGTTATATTCACCCTTTATGAAAAATGGATGTTAGGTTGATCGAATTATTGGAAATTCATTCATACCTAAACTACATCATCACACATTCATACCATGAATTATACTTCATGGCTGATAGTATTGAAAATAATGGGGGTTAATGTTATTCACTTCCATTGGAATAATGAATTACCAATATTATTTTTCATTTTATAGAAATTGATTGTTTTATAATGCCTTATTTACAACTTTTGAGTAATGGATTCCACAAAAGTGATATTTATATAGAGTTTCTTGAACTGTTCCAAAAAATTAAAATATTGACCCTAAATTTTCCCATGTCTCATTCTCTTTTGGAATGGAATAAGGGGTATGTATGGTGGAGGTTCCACATAGTAATATTCTTTGAAGGGTTGGTCTTAGACTTGAGATTTTGCATTTTTATCTGATTCTATATTCTTTTCTTTATCAACTTTGTGTGTTCTCTCATTGCTGGATTTTTTTGATGACTGTGGCATGTGATTAAAGTTCTTCAATCCTATTTTCATCTACTTTTATGTCTATTTAAATATTATCTCGTTTTAACTATGAAAAACAACATATTTTCTTCTTCTCTTGTATGTGTCTTAGTTTTACTAGGTAGTGTACCCAGTAGTCTATCCAATAAAGTATTAGGGATATTCCATACTTTGTGATTGAGGATTTAGAGAGAAAACATTTGATTAGGCATCTATATTAATTATGTATTCATTCTCTAGTTCACTTTTTAGATGAATGAGATAAGAATATTTCCAAGATTTGACTATTGATTTGGGTATTTTTGTGACTTCATCATCATATCTTATTGAATGTTTTATTGATGAAGGGGTGGAAGATGATGAAACGTAGTGGGGAATGGTATTTGGGTGAATGTTCTTTGTGGTTGAGGAGATGGATTATGAGGTGGGAACCCAGGTGGTCTTTGATTTCATGGTGGATCTTTTCCACTCCTCTATTTATTGTAACCCTGATTGTTTTTTTGTTTTAAATTGGTATTAGTGGGTAGAAAGGTTGATGAAATTATTGTGGTTGTTTATTGTAATTAACTTAATTACAATCCCAGATTTGGGTTTCCTCAATTCCATCTTGAAAGTATTGATATAGGTGTGGTCCTCCACTCATTTAAATTATTTAATGGACTCTACTACCATCATGTAGTATATCAATGAAAACATAATGAACCATGCCATTCCATAATTTATGCCAGCTAAATGCCATGATAAAGTCCATACAAGAACAGAACTAAATTGTAGACTCAATTAAAGGCTCCCATTGTCGTTATGAACTGCATGCTCGTTCCACTATCTATGATCAAAACCCAAAAAGAAAGTTGTCAACAATCAAGAGAAAATCTCCTTTCCCTTATCCAGACCTATATCCATGAAGACTGCTTGGGTACCAAGTGGATGTATCATTCATTATTATTCTTGTGTTAGTACTGCTGTGATTTTATGAAACTATAATGAATCTAAAGTAATTAAATTTAATGAATACCATATTTTAGAGATTATGAGAATCCTTTCATTACTTATAGATTTGGCTACTGATTTTCATCCATATGTATTTTAGGTTGGTGAGGTATAAAAGGATGGACTAGTTGACTATATAAGGGTTGACCCGATATAGGAGGATGAACGATAGAGGATAATGTTGTGTGAGTTTTACCATCTATGACACATGTTATTATCCTCGCAAACCCCTTTGTGTTTGGAAACTGTGTTGATTTTGATGGGGGTCTATCCTGGTTCTGTTGATTTCCAAATCTTTATTGGAAATGGTTAGGCTATATTAATCTCTATTTTTATGTGAAATTGGTTCTCTTATACTGTATTTGGATGTTTGTTTTGTGTAATTGAACAATAAATACTAATATTTTAGATTCAAATATGATAAAGATGAATAATGATTGGATTGATTCTAATCATTTGACAATAGAGTATGAGAACCAAGTGAAAGAGTTCATTAAGTTTTCAAAGGATCACACAAAGGATCCTTCTCAAATACTTTGTCCTTGTTTACATTGTTGTTATTCTAGACTACTTACTCTAGAGGAGTTGGATGAACATTTGATATGTCACGGAATTGACCAAAGTTATAAATTTTGGAATACACATGGAGAAAAAGCGAATGTAGTTCCTAGATGGGATAAAACTACGTTTTATGGATCTTCATGTAAGAATACAAATAAGGATAATAAAGAAGACTGTATGGAGGATTTGATCACAGATGCCAATGATGATGAAGATCATATTGTGGAAATGACATAGAAAATTGAAGATGAACTCCATCATTGCCCAAAATTGTTTGAGATGTTAAAGAGTTTTGAAAAGATGCCATTGTATGCTGGTTGAGCTTAGTATACAACATTGTCAGCTGTACTAATGTAGTATAAATTTAAAGTAGGAAACAGATTGAGTGATGTCAGTTTTTCGGAACTACTTGCTCTCTTAAATGACATGCCCTCGGAAGATAATGATCTCCCAAGCCTAACATATAAAGCTAAACGAATGCTATGCTTGATGGCTATAATTTCTAAAAGAATACATTCCTGCCTGAAAGACTGTATATTGTTTCGCAAGGAGATCAAATCACTTACAGAATTTCCAATGTGTGGTGCTTCATGATAAGATAAAGATGAATCCAATCCTACGAATGTTGTATGGTAATTTCCAATCATTCCATTGATTATGCGTCTATATGAAAGTGAAGAAACTGCAAGACAATTTTCATGGCATGTGTATAAAATATATAAAGATGGGAAATTATGTCATTCGGCCGACTCTCCTCAATTGAAGAAAATTGATCATGAGTGTCCTGACTTTGGAAAAGAGCCGAGAAACCTTCGTCTTACATTATCTACAGATTAAGTGAATGCTTTTGGTTTTCAAACCAGTACTCATAGTACATGGCCTATTATGTTGGTTAATTATGACATTCCACCCTGGTTATGCATGAAGCGGAAATTCATCATGTTATATATGCTTATATCATGACCAAAACAACCAGGTAATGATATGGATGCTTATCTGGATCCTTTGATCGAGGATTTGAAGTTATTGTGGGATTCAGGTGTTATGTTGTATGATGCTTATAAAATTTAATTCTTCACGTTGAGAGCGATGTTGTATGAGAAAATAAATTATTGCCCTGCATATGGAAATTTTTAAGGCTATGGAATTAAAGGAACTAAAGGGTGTCCCTTGTGCGAAGAAGATACAAAATCAATTAGGTTGAAACATTCATCGAAATCTATGTTTCTAGGACATTGTAGATTTCTACCTCGTCAGCATAAGTACTGATCTTAGATGACTTCATTCAATGGATGTTTAGAACAACACACAGAACCGTCTCCACTAACAGGTGATCAACTGTTTGAGAAAGTAAAAGATGTGAAAACTATGTTTGGAAAACCCTTTTCTAAAAACATTACGAAATTCTGTTGGAAAAAGAGATCAGTTTTTTTAATTACCATACTGGAATTGTTTGTACGTTAGAAATTTTCTTGATGTGCTGTATGTGGAAAAAATGTATGTGACAGTGTTATCAGAACGTTGCTAAATTCCCCTGGCAAAAAAATGATGGAATTAAGGCAAGGTTGGACATGGTTGACATGGGAATACGAGAAGATTTGCCTCTCATGAAGGGTGAAAATCGAATGTTTCTTCCTCCAACTACTTATACTATTTCTAGGGAGGAGAGATATCATTTTTTCATCTTCTTCAATGATGTAAAGGTTCTAGATAGGTATTCACCAAATATCAAGAACATTTTTTCAATGACTGATTTGAAGTTGAAAGGGATGAAATCACATGACGGCCATGTTTTAATACAAGATCTAATTCCTACAACTTTATGTTATATTTTCCCCAAAAATGTTCATCATACGTTAACCAAACATTGTTTCTTTTTCAGAGCTATATATAGCAAAGTTTTAGACCCAGTGAGATTTCCAGATATGGAAAAAGAAATGGTCATCATATTATGTGAAATAGAAATGTTCTTCCTGCCAACATTCTTTGATATGATGGTTCATTTGAAGATTCACTTGGTGAGAGAGATTTGACTTTGTGGTCCTGTGCACTATAGATGGATGTATCCTATTGAACGGTATATGAATATTTTGAAAGGGTATGAAAAAAATCAATGTCGGCCAGAGGGTTGTATAGTGTAGAGATATATTGTTGAGGAAGACATTGAATTTTGTATCGAATAACTATTTGATGTAGAAAGCATTGGCCTCCAGAAATCTCGTCACACTGGAATCATTGACGGTGAGGGTATTTCTAGAAGAGAAGTTGTGAGAATCAGTATTACAGATCGGGAGCAGGCCCACCTTTATGTTTTTCATAACAGTTGGGAGGTTTCTCCATATATTGAAAATCACAATGAAATTATTAGGCATTTGAATCTATCAAGGGCTGAAAAATGGTTATAAAATACACATAATCACCAGTTTATAGGATGGTTGCTGGACCATATTTTTATGCAGTTGGTTGAAAATCCGAATTCAATTTTACAAAGACTTTGATGGCTAGCCACGGGACCAAGTGTGTATGTATTATCTTATAGTGGTTATGTAATTAATGGTTATACATTCTATATACATGAACATGATGAAGATAGTACCATGCAAAATAGTGGAGTTACACTAGTGGCTAAAGCGATGCATGTTTTTTGTAGTAAGGATAGAAATCCAATTTATGAAAATATGTCACACTTTGGCATTATCAAACTAATATAGATGTTGGATTATACGACATTCCAGTTGCCAATTTTTCAATGCAAATGTGTTTATAACAATATTGGTGTTAAAATAGATGAATGGGGATTTGTGAAAGTTGATTTTAGTAAAGAAGGGTACAAAGACGAATATTTTATACTGGCATCACAAGCACTAATGTTTTTTATGTTCCAGATCCCACAAAATGAATGTGGTCGATTGTTTTGTTATCGTCCAAAACTACTAAAGGTTCTGATGAAAATTCAATTGAGGATGATCCTTTCAGTGGTACATCGCAATAATTTCGGAGCGGTCCCAATGTAGATGATGTTTTTTATATTAGAGGAGACCACAATGAAGGGATTTGGATAATCTATAGAGGTGTCAAATCCCTTTATCCTTTGAAAAATATAAAGAGAGTTCAATAAAGAGGTTATATTTTTTTTAATATAGATCTTGTTATCTAATATCATTATATTATCATTACAGAATTTATCTAATCTAAATTAACTATTCATCTAATTTTGCAGATAAGGACTTTTGCACATTCTGGTGCTCCTAACCTTGAGTCTGAACAAGTCTCTCAAGCTGCTGCTACTCCTGCTGCTACGCCTGCTTCTGCTCCAACTTCTACTCCTGCTGCGGCTCCTGCTGTTCCTACTGCGGCTCCTGCTGTTCCTGCTGCAGCTGCTGTTGCTCCTACTACTGTGGCTCCTGCTACTCCTAGTGTTGAGGTCCAACAACCATCACCACATTCTGTTGTTACCATTTCAGATGAACATATATATGATGTTGATATCGATGAAATGGTCGATAATGAAGGTCTGACATCGCAGAAAACACAGGTGCGTCGTAGTTTAACAGTGTTAGCCAAAGATGATAAGGCGAAAAGCAAAGGCATCAAATTTGATATCGGATGGAATGCACGAGGCCAACATGTGAATCCCAAAAAGTCTATGTTTATTAGTTTCATTGTAGTTGTGACTCGGAAACGCGTTCCAATTGATACAGATTCAAGGCACCATATTGTGTCCGGGATGAAGGTTGTGATCTAGGAAGAAATTACGGTAACATTATGAATTTATTTATTTAATTTACTAGCAAATAAAATAATGAAACAATGACTTACTCTTCGCATTCTTTTTCAGAGTACATTTAGAGTAGACGATTCACAAAAAGATTATGTACTAAGTCTTGTAGGAAGGATTCATCGAGGATTTCACACTATTTTAATAAGATGTCATCTAAAAGATTCCAGAGGTAAAATAAACCTGCACCCACACATTATTTGCACTCACCTGATATCCCAAGAAGAATGGGAAGCATTTATTGGTTGTTGTGGGGATTAGAAGTTTCATGTACATTGTGGGTGATAATTATAAGTCCTCGGCCTTAAACCATACTTAATATTGAATTAAATGAATAATTCACATTGAGGATCTTCTCAGGTTTATAGTTTTAGGGAATTAGGACATAACTATTACATCTCAAAATATTACAAAGTAGAAACTTCTACTATGTTTCCATAAAATAAAAACTCTTAAAAAGAAACAATTATAGTTACATGTTTTAGGTAGCATTACTTTCCCTTGATCTCATCCTTGACCCTATTCCACGTTAACTCCTGTGAATTTTTTTTAAAAACTTTGGATGAGAATAAAAAGCTCAGTAAGGGATACACAAAGAATGAAAACTGTTAGTTTTTCAAAACAACAAGTAATCCATGAATACTTTATCAAAGTAATACTTTTCACCTTTTCGAAGTAGTAAAAACTCTTCACTGAATAAATGTTCGTTACTTACCCTTCTGTAACCAAATGATTACCATAAAACCCATATAAAGATCACATAACATATAAAGGTAACTTGGGACATAAACATACTTAAGTGGAATAACTATAAGGTTGACTTCCACAGATATCACTTAATGGAATAGCCATTCGGCCAACTTCCATACATACTTAATGGAATAGCCATACGGCTGACTTCCATACCCAATGCATTGGAGGTTATAATGTAACCACCAATCCTGGTATTCACATAACCACCCGTCATATGGTTTATCACGTAACCACCCATCAAATGTCCAAGTAACCTTATAAAATTATAACACATAAAACCAATATAAAGGAATGATAATATTTCCACATTTCAATCACAATATAACATTTAAATATATTGACATAATATAATCCTTTATCAAAACCATTTTCAATACCAAAATACATAAAAGAGTACATGGAATTTATTTTATTTTAAAAACATTACGGCTTGTTGAGGAAGCCAAAGATCAAACAATACTTGCGGCGGCAGAAAAGGTGGTTGTCACTGCATACGTTAAAAGAAACATTCCTTTTTGTCGTTTAGTAAAACGCTTCGTAGAAAAAGATTCCTTTTTATAAAAGTAAAAGTCCAAGGGGTTTATACACCGTATAAAAGAAAGTTGTGTATAAAATGAAATATGCCTCAATGAAAGTAGATTGTGATGAATTCCCTTACAAAGACGGTATCCTTGGATTAAGGATAAATCAATTACATAATTATGTGTGAAAAACAAATACACCAAACATAAGTGGATATTAAGTGTAAGACAATCAGATGTTATTCACACATATTCATAGAATGACATATTCAAGGAGTACAAGCTTATCCCAAAGAATCAAAATTTGGTTAAGAAGTTCCCTTGCAAAAATTTGACGGCCTAACGGCGTCACTACAAAATCCAGAAAATGAGTTGATGAGAGATAAAAAGGGTATCTCATCACTTGGACATAAAATTTAAATCAATAAGGATATAGAAGTACATATCCCAACATAATATTATGTAAATTAAAAGACATAACAAAAGAAGTCTTTTACAAAAAGAGGAGGGTGAAAGGTTCCCTTACCGACATGGGTATCTTTCGAGACATGCACCCCGAGAAAGAAGGGAAATACAACATTGATGTAAATACTCATAAATGAAATTATATTACTCAATGACTAAAATAATGGTAATTACATACACCAATCAAAGGAAATTTTGTAAAATGTAGCATAAATCTCACGGGAATAAAATTGAGATGAAAAATCCCTTACGAAAACTCAGCAGCCTAATGGCGCCACATAAAACATACAAAAATGGATTGATGAGATCATATAGGGTCTCTCATAATATTAACATAAAGCTTACAGAAAGAGGAATATAAAATAACATCCCCCAACATAACAAAGAGGAGCTTAAAATAAGTGACATAAAGGAGAGTACTTAAAAAGAAAGAGAGAGGTTAGATCTCTTACGAAAATTCGGTAGCCTAACGACACCACTCAAAACGTCCAAAATGGATTGATGAGAGATAATAGGGTCTCTCATAATATAAACATAAAAATTATAGTAAGAGTAATATAAAATAACATCCCAATAACAATAAATATGAGCTTTAGAAGGAATGACATAAAAGAGTGTACTTAAAAAGAAAGAGAGGAGTAAGATCCCTTACCTCGGGTCCGACTTGACTCGATCTTTCTTTAATCTACTGAATAATAAACTTGAGTTAATTTATAATTCCTTAAGAACATTTTTTAAGTTCATTATTCCTTTTATATCACTGATTACCATGTCATAACCGTCATTTAATCATTTAAGTTAATAATGTTTGTTTTGTCGATATTTGGTTCTTAAGTCGAAAGTGGACTTCTTACAATTACATGTTGTTCGTGTGGTCAAAGGTTCATTATATAAAGAATTTTATTCATGATTTATATATCATATATATAATATATATCCAGTATATTCATGCATTTATAATATTACAAAACATTTAGAGTTAAGAAATGAAATGAACCTTTCATGGAGACGGTAAGCCGTACGTACGCATGAACGCTACTTCTATTTCTATTTCATATTTAATGGAATTAAAACATAATGATACATAATAGTATTTTAATTCAAGTATGGTATCATATATAATATCGTTAAATATATCCTTTATATGTACCACATATGGTATTAACGAATCAAATCACTTTGAGGGGGCGGTAGTCCGCACTTCCTTAAATGAAGATATCGCGTTTACCCATAATGGAAACCATAAAGGTATGCCATAAATGAAAAATACAGAAGCTTAAGTAAAACATAAACATATTAGATATCATATATAAATATAGTTTCATCTTAATGGCCACCTTTTAAGGTTTTAGAATAATGTTGAACAATCATCGTTTCGGGAGGCAGAAATTCGCCATCCACGGAAACAGTATGTTCTTTAACCATTAGATGTAGTTGTGTGTAAGTGTAGATCGAATAATTCTTATAAAAACATCCTAGTATATTGAAGATACTGGATTTGTTACAAAATAAATTAATAAAAAGATTTTAGGGGGTTGGAGAGGCAAAATAAAACAAAAGGACTCAAGCGAAGACATTACCTTAAAATCAGGTAACTTCCTTTGATTTGATCTCAAAGGCATCCTTGGAAAGAATTATGCCCAAAGTGAGGATTCACGGAGTTATAGAGGGATGTGGAGAGACACAATGGGCAGGGTTTGGCCGAGTCAAAGGCTTTGGACGTGTGGGTAAGGAGGTAGAGGTGGGGGCCCTTTATAAGAGGAGAGGAGGGGCACTCTTGGAAAGGTATAAAATGTAACTTTATTTCCAAATGCGTTTGGGATTTTAATGGTCCCACATTGATGTGTTTCGAGTATAAGGTGATAAGGGTTCTAAATACACCCATCCAATAGGTTTTGGACATGCTTAGGTCTTATATTTTACATTATATTTCCATTTTATTTAAATCGTTAAATAATGATATCATCGCTGCATCATCATGATGTCATAAGTAATTTAATTTATTTAATGTCTAAAAATTATAAAAAAAATACGATGATGTAGGAAATCTATTTAGATTTACAATTAATATTTATAGTCTAAAATATCATTTATTTAGACAAAATTAAAAATATTTTACTTAGGTGATACATTCTTTGTTACATTTAACAATCTTTAAAAATAAAAAGATAAAAAGTCACTTTCTCACAAAAGTGATTCCATGGGGCCCCCAAGTATGGAACAAGTCATACTATTGTCAGAAATGAGACAACCAGTAGAATTAGGACACATTTTGTGTTCATTTTTTATTATTATGATATTATCTTATTATCTTTAACAACCCGATTACTCATTAATCAAGATAATTAAAGATAATTACTGTCGTTAGTATTCATAATGTCCAAAAACAAAAGATCCTTAATTACATAATTTGGACCTTATGATTCCAAATATTTAATTCATTTTACCAAATTCCAAACACATAAATATCAATAATTAATTTTAAAAAAACTTCCCGTTGTCAAAACAAATAGCGGGTTTTTTAGAAACAATATTTATGAAAAGTTTGGCACTTGTTTATGCCTAATTCCAAAGTGAAATTAATACCAATGACCATAATTGAATTACATGGTAAAAATATATTATAATTACACTTTAAAACAAATTAAAAAGATAAGATAACCATATAATTAAATTATATGAAAAAGCAGTTTTGATGTAAAATGCAGTATTTTTCACTATTCATTAAAAAATGAACATTGTCCGAAAAATACCAAAAATTAACCCAAGGTAAATTTAAATGTCCCAATCATAAATAATATGTTTATTTTTGAAAAATAGAGCTTATAAAAGTGTCAAAAAGTGGATTTAAAAGGGTTTCGCCATCAAAAGGCGGTTAATCGACCTTTTAAAGAATATTAGAATGTTTACGCTTAAAAACTGGATTCATTTGAATTTTTAATCCTCTAAAATTTATTATAAAGAGTAAAAATATTTGAAAAACATATATAATCATTTTTTAGTTAGTTCTATTCATTCCCTCCATTACAACGGCTAGGCGTTAACTACCATTTAAAATAATATTATTTTGTTATTAGAGTGCAACGTAAGATTTCCAAGAAACTCGTTGTTGCGTATTGGGTACGCCATCGAGCATAGCATCCCCTTTAAAGTAAAATTAATATTTTATTCACAAATATGGATAAATATAAAGATGTCATATTCTTTATTTACCTAGGTTGTTACAATAATACGTTGTTTGAAGATACCTATATTCATCACTTTGATTGTCGATATTTCATTTATCAAATAGACACTCTGTACTGAAAATAAAGAACGTGCATCAAAACCAACATAACACAATCTTAAATTAAGGATGGGGTACGCTTGACTAGAAAAGAAAATGGTACATATTTTAAATTTATAGTAATATTGTGTTGTTCCAATAAACAACATCATAATTATCTTTCTGTGTTAATATGTGGATTGATGAGTCTAATACCAAATAAACTTCCATCCAACGTCATGTGCTATGGAAGGAGGCATGTGTGAATAATGAAGGGAAGCTAGTAGATGAGAAAACACAAAAGGTGTGGCAAATTTTTGTAAGTATGACATGACGATAAAAATATTTGTTTTAAATTGCTATTACATAAAAATAATTATATATTTTCCTATATCTGACAGTCACATGAATCAACAACTCTTGTAGCAGATGTAGACCTATTATCGATAGCTTGGAAGAAGAAAGAAAAATTTGGTCATTTTAGAGGTGCAGGGTTTTGGGTGACACCCCGAGTATATTTTGAGAAGAAAAAAATGGATGATACAGATGAAAAATTGGAACAAATGAGGAAAAAAATAGCAATCATTGAAGAACGATTTCAATGGAAGGGAGAGTTGCTAGAAAATTTTATGGTTGGGAAGCAAAGAGAAGACACAACTCAGGAATAACCAGCGTGTGAGCATCCCACCCCACCCCCACCAGCTTTGAGGCGAGCCATTCCCCTCAAAGAACTGTCTTAGCTGTGGTAATCAATATTCTAACAATTGTTCCCAGGAAATGTGAATCAGACAAACACGAATACTTTTTCTATACTGATCTTCTATAGTATGATAATGATTGTAATTTATATCTATCAACACCCACATATCACCTTGTAGAGAGGGCTAGATTGTTCAATATCCTAGATGCCACGCTATATAATTCACCACTTCTGAAAGATCATTCGAAAGTGATGATTACAGTAGCTCATTAGCCAAATGTAGAGCTACCTATTCAACTTGCTGACGATGATATTCATATGGTCGAAAAGGATATTAAGATATTCATTGCATGGCTGTCACAACTTGTAAAAGTACATGCAGACAAATAGGTATTTATTTCAATTTTTTCAAGCTAAACCTTTAACAATTAATGAAAAAAGGGACTGAACTAATGATTTTTATTATAGATGTAGGAAGGGAAGGGGTGACAAAAGTCGGCTCAAAACCATCTAAAGGACCAACCAACCGATCCAAAGGATCTAATGAAAGCTAAATAACACCACCTATTCTCTATCAACATTTACTAGCATTGAAGACTCATGTGGATACGAAGCTAAAATATTGAAGTAGTCATATTGTGGTTTTCGAAATGAATATATAAGGAGAGGAAAGTCAATATTTCATTGTTGTTGAAATGTAAATGAGATCCTTGACAACGGTTGGCTAGGCGTCATAGTTGTAAATATATATATGAGGTATATTTTCATGAATTGATTTTCTAAAAGCTGATCTAATGTGAAAATTATGACTAAATGCATTTTATATTGTTGACATACGCATTTATGAAAAACTATTGAAGGAATTTTCTCATGAGAAAAGATTTGGACTCGTTAGTCCTCATACCACATCAACAAACCTAAAAAAATTAAAGCCATCAAAAAATTATGAAATAGTGAACGACTTGCTGAAAACATTTGAAAGTAAGATTAAAGATGACAGAATCTTCCTAATACCAACCATGCAGGGGTAAAACACTTCAATTAAAGCATATCAATTATATTTTCACTTCTTTCATTACTTATTCCATTTTGTGTTTTTAGGAAACATTGGTTACTAATTGTGGTGACCTTGGATACTCCAAAGATTTATTTTCTGGATTCAAATCATGGATATCCATCAAACTGACCACACATGATGGAGTTTGAAAATCTGTAAGACACTACATCTTACATTTTAGGTCTAAACAGAAAGTAATATAACTTATATTATCTTTTATTGAGGATTATCTTATGATAGGGTGGTGTATCATTATCATCTAAAAAAGGAATGAGTACCGGGTCTAAGTATAAGGAGGTGAGTAAGTACTACATCTGGACAAATATCTGGGTATAAATAATAAAATTTGACTACCCAAACACATCTCAACACAAGTTACTCATTCTCCTAATGATCATTTTTTTACAGTGTCCAAAATAGACAAACGATAATGATTGCAGTTATTATGTTTGTAAATTTATGAAATAGATCTTTTTTCATGAACAAACTAGCATCCCTAAATAGGTATTTTCAAAAACAACTACTAGTTATTTTAATTTATATAATAATTCATTATTTTTATATTTTTTAGTACTACTATAACTTCCAAAAAGACACATACTCACTAGATGATATAGATTTTTTAGAAATGAGTGGGTTGAATACTTGATGGCAAATTGTACACAAATAGAATGAAGATCAAACTTGGGGACATGTACAATTGGTGGTCATTTTTGATAGGGGTTAAGGGGATCAAAAGATGAAACATTGTGGTATGTAAATGTTAGTAGGAAAATTTTAATTGTTATTAAATAAAACATTTTTTCTCTAATGAGTCATTTTCCCATTTTACTAGATGATATGAACTAGCAACATGCAAGAATGATGAACCACTCAAACAGTCTCTCTTAAGTTTAAAATGGACATATTTTTAAGTGAAAACAACAACTAACGTACGAAAATCAAACCAAAGACATTAGGATTTTCTTGATCATTTTTTATAATGATCCAGAGGTCATTTTTGACATGTACGAGTCAACCCTACCTCAATCCGAGGCACGGTGCGGCCGATACCACTCAAAGGGTCTCTGCTTGGTTTAAAATGGACAGATTGTTAAGTGAAAACAACAACAGACATTCAAAAATCTGACCAAACGCATTCAGATTGTCTTAATCATTAATAATAACTATCCAGGGGTCCTTTTTGAATTGTAAGAGTCAACCCTACCTCAATCTGAGGAACGGTGTGGCCAGTTCCACTCAAAGGGTCTCTCTTTTGTTTAAAATGGACACAATTTTAAGTGAAAACAACAACTGACCAACCTAAATCTGACCAAACAAATTCAGATTGTGTTGATACTTTAGGAGAAAAATACAAGGGTCCTTGTTGACATGTAAGAGTTAACCCCGCCTCAATCTGACGCACGGTGTGGCCGGTACCACTTAAAGGGGCTCTTTTTTTTAAATGGACACAAATTTATGTGAAAACAACAACTATCCTAAGGAAATCCAACAAAAAACATTCTGATTGTGTTGATCATTTAGGATAATGATACAAGGTTCCTTGTTGACGTGTACGAGTCAACCCCGTCTCAATATGATGCAAGGTGTGGCCATTACCACTCAAAGGGTCTCTCTTGTGTTTAAAATGGACACAATTTTAAGTGAGAACAACAACTGGCCTATGGAAATCCAACCAAACACATTAATATTGTGTTGATCCTTTAGGATAACGATTTATGGATCCTTGGTGACGAGTACGAGTCAACCTCGCCTCAATCCTTGGCATGGTGTGGCCGGTACCACTCAAAGAGGATCTCTTTTGTTTAAAATGGACACAATTTTAAGTGAAATCAACAACTAACCAACATAAATATGACCAAACGCATTTAGATTAAGTTGATACATTAGGAGAATGATCCAAATATCCTTTTTGACGTGTATGAGTCAATCCCACTTCAATCCGAGGCACGGTGTGGTCAGTACCACTCAATGGATCTCTCTTTTGTTTAAAATGGATAGAATTTTAAGTGAAAACAACAACTGACCTATGAAAATCCAACCAAATGCATTTTCGATTGTGTTGATAATTTAGGAGAAATATCCGTGGTTCCTTGGTGATGTGTAAGTGTCAACCCCCCTCAATATGAGGCATGATGTGGATGGTACCACTCAAAGGGTCTCTTTTTTTTTTAAAATGGACACAATTTTAAGTGAAAAGAACAACTGACCTAGAGAAATCTGACCAAACGCATTCAGATTATGTTGATCCTTTAGGATAAAAATTAATGGGTCCTTTCTAACACGTACGAGTCAACCCCGCATCAATATGAGTCATGGTGTGGCTGGTGCCACTCAAAGAAGCTCATTTTTTTTTAAAATTGACACAATTTTAAGTGAAAACAAGAACTGACCTACGGAAATCCAACCAAACACATTCGTATTGTGTTGATCCTTTAGTAGAACGATCCAAAGGTCCTTAGAGACTTGTAAAAGTCAACCAGCCACAATCCGAGGCATGATGTGGCCGTTACCAGTAAAAGGTTGTCTCTTAAGTTTAAAATGGGCACATTAAGTGAAAACAAAAACTGACCTACGGAAATCTAACCAAACAAATTCGTATTGTTTTGGTCATTTAGGATAACGATTAATGGGTCCTTTGTGATGCGTACGTGTAAATACCGCCTAAATACGAGGCACGGTGTGGCCGGTACCACTCAAAGGGTCTCTCTTTTGTTTAAAATGGACATAATTTTAAGTGAATACAACAACCGACCTACGAATATCTGACCAAACACATTCAGATTGTGTTGAGTTTATAGGATAATGACTCATGAGTCCTTGGTGACGTGTACGAGTCATTCTCTCCTCAATCTGAGGCATAGTGTCACTAGTAACACTCAAAAGGGCTCTATTTTGTTTAAAATGGACACAATTTAAAGTGAAATCAACATTTGACCTATAGAAATCTAACCAGACACAATTAGATTGTGTTGATCCTTTATAAAAACTATTTGAGGGTCTTTCTAGATGTGTATGAGTCAACCCCACCTCAATCCAATGCACGGTGTGGCTGGTTCCACTCAAAGGATCTCTCTTTTGTTTCAAATGGACACAATTTTAAGTTAAAACAACAACTAACCTACAGAAATCTGACCAACCACATTTAGATTGAGTTGATCCTTTTGGAGAACTATCCACGAGACCTTAGTGATGTGTACTAGTCAACCCCACCTCAATGCGAGACACGATGTAGCCGGTACCACTCAAAGGGGCTCTCTTTTGTTTAAAATGGACACAATTTTCAGTGAAAACAACAATTGACCTACGAAAATCCAACCAAACGCACTCGGATTGTGATAATACTTTTGGAGAACGATACACGGGTACTTGGTGATGTGTAAAAGTCAACTCCGCCTCAATCTGAGACACGGTGTGACCGGTACCACTCAAAGGGTCTCTCTTTTGTTTAAAATGGACACAATTTAAATTGAAAACAACAACTGACCTAGGGAAATCTGAAAAAACGCATTAGGATTGTGTTAATCCTTCAGAAGAATGATCCATAGGTCCTTTTTGACATGTATGAGTTATCCCCACATCAATCCGAGGCACAGTGTGGCCGGTACCACTCAAAGGGTCTCTCTTTTTTTAAAATGGACACAATTTTAATTGAAAACAACAACTGACCTACAGGAATCCAACCAAACACATTCAGATTGTGTTGATCCTTTAGGAGAATGATTCATGTGTTCTTGGTGACATGTACGTGTCAACCTTACCTCAATCTAAAGCACAGAGTGGACGATACCACTCAAAGGGGCTCTCTTTTGTTTAAAATGGACACAATTTTAAGTTAAAACAACAACTTGCATACGGAAATCCAAGAAAACACATTCAGATTGTGTTGATACTTTAAAAGAATGATCCACAGGTCCTTTGTGACTTGTACGAGTCCTCCTCGCCAACCCCCTAGACAGCCCCTATCCCCCCTGTGCACCAACCCACCCCGAGACACCCCCACCACTCTAGACACCCCCTACTCCTTGGAAAGACCCCCCGACACCCTGGACATTATCCCACCCTTGGACATCCCATAGACAACCCCCACCTAGACACCCACTCCTTGGACACCACCCCACCACCTTGGACAACCACCAACCTCTTTGACAGCCCCCACCCCATGGACGACCCCCACCCCCTGGACACCCCAACCCCCTAGACACCCCTATCCCCCTGGACACCCCCATCCCACCATCCTGGACACCACCACACCCCCCCATGATAGCCCCACCAACCCCCCTGACCGCCCAAACCCCCCGGACACCCCCACCCTATAGAAAGCCCCCCTGACACCCTGGACACCAGCCCACCCCCATGGACAGCCCCCCACCCCACCTGGACACCCCCTTCTAGACACCACCTCACCACCTGGACACCCCCACCCCCTAAACACCCCCACCCTCCTTGGAAAACCCCCAACCTCCTGGACTTCCCTCACCCCCTGGACACACCTTTCCTCCCGGACTCCGCCATCTCCCCGAACACCCCTACCCCCCCTTAGACAGCCACCCCAAACCCCTGTACAACCCCCACCCCCTGAATTCTAAATTGAATTCTTTATGTACTTAATTGACATATGAATTATTTGTTAATGGTGTACGAGTATACTTGTTTTATTGGTATACTTGGTCTAATTAGCTTATGATTTATGTTTTAATTTTTTATGGATATACTTGGTCTAATTAGCTTATTGAGATTCTGATTTTTTTTCAGGTGTTTGGGAGTGTTGCGGTATAGTTTTTTTGTGGCATCAGACATGGTATTTATTAGTGCTTTTTTAGCGTTCATAAAGAAAGCTTTTATCAGCGCTAAAAACGCGCTGATAAACTAAACATTTATCAGCACTAAAAAAGCACTGATAAAGGATTAGTTTATCAGCGCTAAAGGAGCGCTTATAAAACAAACATTTATCAGCACTCTTTTAGCGCCGATAAAGGTTTCCCTTATCATCGCTTTTGTAGAATTGATAAAGTACCCCTGTATCAGTGCATAGTAAGCGCTGAGAAATGGGACCCTCCTTTATCATCATCGAGCTTTAAAACGATTTTTTATCACTGATAAAGCCCATTTTGAGCGCTGATAAAGACCATTTTAGTAGTAGTGTTCATATAATTCTTATTATTATTATACATAAATTTTTTCATATTTATTTTTAAACTATTTCATATTCAACAAATTTTCATCTTTTATATATTTCACCAACCTGTTCCTCAATTTCGTTATCAAACATTTCATATATAAAACATTCTATTTTTAAGTCACCTTTTCTCACTAGTACTTGTTCTTCATATGCTACAGTATCCTTTCCCTATATGAGACAAAGGGAAATACAGAATTTAATACTATAGTGTCCAGAAAATATAGTCTGGAATCCAGATTTCATTGATCGGTATATAAATTTTGTGGAACTATATTCCTTGATTCTAACTCTAATCCATTAAACAAATTATCACATAGTTGATATTATATTAACTAATTCTTAATCCTTTTCTTCTTTTCTCCTTCATGTAATGTGTTTTAATAAATAATTCTTAATGCAATGAATTATATAGGTCCCAGATTAAAAAGATGATCTCTAGGTTATCATTCATCTATCTTTTTTTATCCTTTCATCCCTTATGTCATCAGAGACTTTCTCCTATTTCTCATATTTATTTAGTGAGAAGGAATTCTCTACCCTTTTTTTTGTCACCCTGATCATCTTTTCTTGATGGTTCTACCTATGATGTGACACCAACATCCTTCTCAACAAATTTATTTTACCTGAAATCAATGAAATGTTTCATATTGTTCATGATATCCACGTTGATAAAAAAATTTCTTCATTATTAATGTTTATTTGTTTTCAACAGTACAACAATTCACACACTCAACCACCTATTTAATAATGAAATATTAAAACATGATGATATGAGAATTTTTTGAACAAGTATTGATATGTTTTATAGTAAGAAAAAAAATAATCTGATGAGATTTATCTTCCTCATGTTCAATATATAATCCTATATTAAAATGTTATAGAATTTAAATATATCACAGTCTCATTAATTTGGAATAAGAAACCCTTGATTGCACAGAAAAACAACCCAATTGGCTAGTGTCATACGAGAAAACATTTTTACTTTCTCATAATGTTCAAATCAAAAATATTTTTACTTTATCATATTAAATTAATCAAGATCATATTTTATATTTTTTAAGAAAATGTTTTTCTCCATGTGATGATATTTCTGGACATATTACAGATTTCTTATAAGACATTTTTTACCCCTTTATATATATCATGAATGAGAGTTTTTATTGTTCATACTCTATAAAAAAGGCTAAAGAATATAAATCTTGAACATGATTTAGATAAAAAAATAAAACTTTTCTCTCTTTTTTCTGCCTAAAACGACTCCCAACTTTCGAATTGTACAATATTATTTTATGTTAGAATCATCCATCTTATAAAAATATCTTTATAATAAACTTTCTATCAAGATGAAACAATTATGATAATAATTATAAGCTACAATATTTGGAGAAGAAACTATTTATTAATAGAAAATAAGACTTTATCGAACTAATAAATAAGAAGGAAGTAACAACTTAGGGGAAAACAAGCTAGAAAACGAATGTGGGATATATGTCGCCCCTTTATATATAATCTGGGGGTGTCAGTTTATTTTTTATATAAAATAATATACTTGAGATGAAAATGTTTCAAATCACGATGTTGAAAATGATTTTAGGAAATATTTGAAGAAAATTTAACTCTCAAGGTCTTAAAAATTTATCATATCGTAACTAAATACAATTTTGAAAAATTAAAAACAATTACATAAAAATAATTTTTTTATATAATTAAAAGAATAATTACAATAACACATATTAATATACATAATTAAATAGTGTAAAAATTTAAATATTAGAAGAATACCTTTTAAATTTGGAATGATATGTTAGTATGATAATATAGTTCTTATTTATTTTTGTATACTAATAGTTTACGATATTTTTAAAGGGAATAAATACTACAGTTTTTACTAAATATAAAAGTGTTTTTTGAAAACTTAAAACCACTGTGTTCATATGTTAGTATATAAAATTTAGTGTCATTAAGATTGAAAAATTTTGTTATGAAAACAGATTTTAATGTTGTCAATTAATAGAAACTAAATCTGACAGTTTTTTTGGAAAAAATAATAGAATTTTTTAAATACTAAAACATTATTAAAAATATTCATCCAAAAAATTTTATAATATTTTAAGAGGTCAATCATTTTTTTTGAGAATTATAAATTTGGATTTGTTTAATAAATATATATTTTTTTAATAAAATTAACGATTTTGGAGTTGGAGAATAGTTTAAGAAAATTTACTGATAAAATATTTTAACAATGATGAGTCCACAATGATGAGTGTTAATTTTTCTAGAAAATAATAATTTTGAGAAAACAAAAATTTTAACATACAAAAAACATATTTACCCCCCTATGAAATAGTGTATCTTATTGAAAAGATATTGATAAAAATGATGTATATATGAGGGATCATTATATATTGATTATTTTTATCTTCTGTTTAATGAATTCAAATCTCTTGGAAGGTAATGGTTTTTTAAAAATATCAACAAGTTTTTCATCTAATTCCGGTGAATTGTAAAATGATATATCTTTTAAGTGTGTGATTTTAAATGGAATGGTTCCTTATATATTCATGTTTATAATGATAGTGGTGTGATGTGTTTTTATATAAAGAAATGTTAATAGTATTATTACATAGTGTTTCTATTATTTTAAATGTCATTCCATAGTTAGTGAGTGTGTGTTGCATAGACAATAATTGAGCATAACAAATTTCAGGTGCCACATATTCTTTTTCACTAGTGGAAGGTGCTACTATGTTTTGTTTCATACAAGACCCAGAATCTGATGAGTCTCCTATGAAAGGAAAATTACCAGATGTTATTTTCCAATTTATTCTACATCAACCAAAGTCAATATCTGAAAAACATTTTATCTCAAAAAATTTCTAGAATAGTAGAAAGGTCATAATCCATATTTCACATTAGCTAGTGATTTTTTTAATTATTTTAGAAGGGAATCCTTTGGATTATATATAAACTATTCATATAATAATATAGAAAACATTATGTTTGGATGATTAGTAGCTAATTATAGTAAACATTCTATAATTACTCTAAAGACTTTTGATCAGTTGTTTTCCTAGAGTTATTAAGATCAAGATTATTTGAGTTACCTATAGTTTTAGTAATAATTTTTTTATTAACATGTCCATTATTTTTAATAATATATTTAATATAATTAATTTGAGATATATATATTCCTTTTCATTTTTGTGATATTTGCAAACCAAAAGAAAATTTTCAACTCACCCATTATACACATCTCAAACTCATATTTCTTGAGATCCATAGAGGAATATGTTAAATTTTTTAATTCCATAAAAAAATAATGTTCTTAATAGATATTTTATAAATCATAATATTTTTTAGACGTTTATTTTAATAAAATATGGATCTGCATCTCCCTTAATAATGTATTTTTTTAACAAAAATCATATTCACCTACCATAAAAAGCTCTAGGGGCTTGTTTATATCCTCACAATGCTTTGGTATGTTTATAAATGTAGTTAGGATTTCTTGTATCTTCAAAACTAGGTGGTCATTCAACATTAAATTCATCATAAACATATCCATTAAGAAAATCACACTACACATCCATTTGAAAGAGTTTGAAGATAAATAATTCCTCAAATTATAAAAGAATATTAAAAGTTTATAATCTTTATATTGGTTAGTTAGTTTTATCAGGGTCTATGAATTATTATTGAATATAACATTTTTCAAAATTCCTTAATTAATTACTAATTATTATCACATATTTATCACATATTTATTTGAAAACTAATTTTACTCTAGTTATAGATGTTTCTTTAGGTCATTCAACAAATGTCCAATCTTTGTTCGTCATAAATTTATTATGTTCATCTTACAAATCCTTAAACTATTCCTCATCCCCTAAATCCTCATCCATATTCATAGGCTCAAATTGGGAAAGGTAAGAAAGATGTTCAATTTCATTCCCTAAATAACTTCTAGTCTTAAATGGTCTATCAACATCTCCAATGATACGATCATTGGGATGATTCCAAAGAAAAAACTATCTTCATGGGTTACTAAATGTTTGTTCATCAACATAAGGTAGGAAATATTCTTAAGGAATTTTTTCAATAACTATTTATTGAGGTGAATACATATTAGAATAAATTTATACCAAAATATTAAAATTATTTTTGGAACTTACATTCATGAATGTTTTTTGAGTTTGATTAAAAAAAAGAATAGTTTTATAAAATTTAACATGTAAAATTTCCTCAACGGTACAAGAATTTTTGTTAAAATCTATGTATTCCATAGAATTAATGGAATAACCTTTAAATATTACTTTATTGAATTTTGGTGAAACATTTGGTAAGTTATATTTTGTGTTCAATATGAATACTTTACTTACAAATTCTCCAATGTAAGAAACATTTGTTGTTCAGACTTCCCAAAACACATAAAGAGTTTTATGCAAGAAATTTATAAGGAAAACTCATTTTATAGAATAATAGGTAGTACTAACCACATTAGATAATAGTTTTTTACTAATTTAGTAGTCACTCAACATGGTTCTTATTATTTCGTGAATTATTCTATTTTTTTTTTGACAAAACCATTTTTCTAGGGGGTTCTAGGAGAAAAAATGTAATGTTCTATAAATTTCTTATTAAAAAAAAGTTTTAAAATCCGTATTAAAATATTTCCACCGTAATCAATATGTATATTTATTATGGGAAGGTTTTTCCCATTTTTAGATTTGGATACCAATATTTTTTTAAAAAAAAACTTAAGATTTATTTATGGTAAAATAAAATCATCTATATTTTGTGTAATCATAAACTAAATAAAATTCATAGTATTTTACCTCAATACTCCCAGTTTCTATAGGACCAAATATATCCATGCACACTAACTATAATTAATCATGATTGGAGACTACACTAATAGATTTAAAACATGAATTATGTTTATTAACATATAAAAAGGGAAAAAACTTCTAATGAATCAATCTTATGTTTAGAAGATACTTAAAAATTATATTATCTTTTAACATAAATATGTTTAATTTTTTATAGCCTCATAAACATCTAATACATAAAAAATATTGATCTTCCATTGTAATTAGGTATGGTATGTCTTGGCTTCAAAGGTATTCTATGTTATGTGTATAAACATTCTCATTATGATGGTATGAAATAATGAACTCATCTATGCAACTATGTACTAAATAATTATTATTACTAATGTTCAGAAGATAATGGTCATAAAATAAATTAATTATTCTTATAATGTTGTGTATAATACCGTTATCAAATAAAAAAAATTTAAATTAAAAATTTTCCAAAAAGAACAATGTTACCTATATCTATAATCTATCCTTGAAAATTATATCCAAATGTAACTTTTACAAAATTCATCTTGACAATAATTTCAAAAAATTCATTATTACTAGTCATATTTCTATAACAACTATTTTCCATGTACCTTGTATTATTCTTTTTGGTAATTTATTTGTTTTCATGAATAAGAAAACAAAATGTTTTCAGTTCCCAAACCTTATTGGGTCTAGTAATATTAGAAAATAAAAACAATGGAAACCACATTTTTATTATTTTATTTTGGGTGGATGACATTTCTTTTATAAAATAGGATTTATGAAAACCAAGGGATTGTATTTTGTTTAAGTAATTGTTTTCCAATTCCCCTCACTTTTACTCTTATTACAAAACATAAATTTTTCATATTAAGGTAATCATTGTCGAAAAATGGTTTTTATAAGAACAACACATTAAAGAATTAGTAAAATTATGATTTTTTAAACATTTTATCAATATCTTCATTTCTAGTGGTGATGTTAGATAAAAGTTTTCTCAAATGTGATTTTTTGATTTTTAGTTTTGTAACTAAATCATTAGCCTATTTTTTATTAGGTTCATAACAAGGTTTTTCAAAACTATTTTGTTGACTATGTTTTTTAGAAGTAACTATTTATTGATAATTTAAAGAATAATTATTTTTTAAATTAGCCTTATTAATATGTTTAGAAAGATATTATTATTTATTTTTTTTAAAAATTACTAATCTCTAATTATCCATATCAGGTTTCTTATTTGAAAATACTGAAAATTTTAATTACTAAAATTTTTGAAAAAATAAAAAACTTATTCATAAAAAGGTAGGAAATTTTATTTATTGGTTAAAGAAGATTCATCATTTAAAGATGATGAATATTTCATAATAGGGTAATGGGAATTTAAAGACATATTAGTTATGTTTTTAGAAGTTGTTTCTTTTTCCATGAAATAATGATTTTAAATAGATAAATTTTCATATAAGACTATTTCCATATGTCTAGAATTAATATTATCTGGATTATTTTATCAGGCATTACATCAACTAGCACTCCAAATTTTAGCAACTTTAAGAAAATTATATACTATAGATTTTTTATAATTTTTATTATTATTTTGATAATTTTTCTCATTTTATATTTTCTTTATATCTTTGGACATTATAGTATGATATGTCCATATTTTTTACATTCATATCATGTAACTTCATCCTGTTTTATTCATTTTTTCCCTGTGGCCTTTTTTGTTTCAGTATTGGAAAATATTCTTTCTAACTAAAATGATTTTCGTTTTGGATAAATTAGATAAAAAATATTTATAATCCTTATATGTATCTAAATTTGATTGAAAATTAAATTATTTTTTCTATTATTCTTAACAAACGTATTATAATATAATACATTTTTAGGTAAAATTGATGTCGAAGAAAAGCCTACTCCACCATTTTTTTGTTTCTTATCATCTCTTTTCTGTCTAATTTCATACTGCGTAAGAGTTCTAATGAGATAATTTAATGTAATTCTAATAAACATTTATTATTTTATCAACAACTATCCTCTTTGATTCTCATTAATCGAGAATGATGTCAAAAATAGTTTCTACAATATTTTCATCATCATAATCTTTTTCTCTAATAGCATGTAAATTATTTATGATAATTATAATAATATGATTAATTTTAAAATTAGATTCACCCAATAAAAAATAAAAGTCTTGATAGTAGCTATTAACATAGATCTTTGAGTTTCAACAACATTATAATTACAAAAACATATTACATGAAGATTTTTTCAAAACCCATTAGCTGCTTCAAAAGATAAAATTCTGACTATATAGAGCATAATTAAGTATTTTAAAATTTGTACTAGATATGATAATACAGTTTCTCTTGATATTTAAAATCTACTATATCCTTATTAATAATATTATAGTTTCTAGTTAACATTATAATGTTTTCACCTCTAGTGATGATAACAAAACTCCTCTTACTATAAATCTAGTATTCATAGTGAACACCATAAAAAACTGGAAGTTTGTTGGGATTAACATTTTATATTGAACTAATATTCATTTCTTCCATAGTTATTTAAATAAAATATATATTCTCTTTTACAAAACATATTTCTGTAAAAAAAGTTTTATAAGAAAAATTTATAAGAAAAATTAACAAACATTCAAAATTAATGAAAAGTAAAATCCACAGAAGGTATTTGAGATACAAAATATTATTTTGATACCAATTATTGAATCAGAATATCTAAATTACAGATAAGGATCATAATAATAAACTCTTAACATCTATATTATAATAGGTGGGGTGAATTATTGTTTTAAAAACATTATATTAAAAGAATTTAAAATAAACAATTCCACTATACTCTATTAGAAAAACATTTGTATTCACACACGGACCTTAATATATTGAATCACATTTTATAATTACAATTGATTTCTATATATCAGATTTATAGAAAAATAATTTTGAATAATAAGATTTAATAAGTATAAAATATCACAGTCAATACGGATATGACTATTCAAAGTATAAGAGTAAAAAATAGAATAATTATGATAAATAAAACAAAATATATACTTTTTTGAATTGATAATAAACATTAAATTTAATATGCACAGTTGAAAATAATCATGTTATAATTAATAAATAGATATAACATTGTTATAATGTCATTTAAAAATTAAAATAATAATCCATTTTAACCTTACGAGTAAGGTAGTCAATAACCCTGAATAGAGGTATCCCTTATTTTATATATACACGATGTTATGTATTTCAATAGTAAGGAAATAATTATATTCAAATATTGGTTCTTTATTCCTGGCATGGAATCCCCCAATCTGATGGATCCGTTCCTCTTCCTCACTATACCGTTGATACATTTATCAATAAGATGATCGAGTTCTCCATCTTCATATTCTCGGAAGCCTTTGATCGTAATATCAATAATCAGACCCAATCAAAATAACAAATATGTTCTTATGGAGAAAACATGATAATGTTTACATTGAAGTAATCTCTCTAAATAACTACAAGATACAAAGAATAATATTTTTATTCTATGCAAGATTTATCAAAATTGAGAGTGAATGTAATCTAGCAGCCCCAAACTATTCGAATTACTGGGTATTTATAGTCTTCTTCTCGACGGTTATATTCTTCAATAAATTGTTATATTTTCTATGTGTTTTTCATAAGGGTTTGGACACAAATTACATGACAAATCATTATGATCATTCACAAAATAATTTTTGACGTTGTATTGGTTTTACACCATTTCAATGTAAAAATGTTTTCCGAGCATTAGAAACAGGCTTTCAATATTTAGAGTATAAACATAGTTAATCTGATAAAATCATTACAAAAATAATTAAGATTATAATTATGAGAGTGAATATGATGTTTATCGGTACAAGTATTATTATGATTTTTAACACTTTGTTAGTACTAGAAACCAGATACAAAGTATAACATCTAATCTGATAAGGGTGAATCCCGTTTTTATCTGATCCATACGCATTACAATGATTTTAAGGAAGAATGTTAGATTATAATCATTTTTAAATTGGAAATATTTGTAAAGATATAAAAAAAATATTGTTTTCTAAAATTATTTCTAAATAAAATTGGGTATAAAATATTAGTAATGAAGTATTTGAGAAAGAGTTTGTGATTTCCCTAACTAAAAGAATGTAAAAGTCATAAGTATAAATTCTGAGTCAACACAACATTCAATATATTTGAGAATTAAATGGGAAAAAATAATTAAACTCATAAAATTGGACAAATTCAAGTTTTACGGTCAATTTATTTCCATATCATATATCTATTAACCTTAATTACACAATCTACCATTTCTGTGGTGATAATTATTTACTATAGTTTCTATTTATAATGATAGAAAAAAGTGAAAGATTTAACAATATAAGAAATACTTATTAGAAATTTTGAATAATTTTTTTAGGTTTCAATAAATTTAATTTGTATAATTAAAAATAAAATTAAACAAACAATGAATGGTGAAAAGTATTTTTTCAGAAACAATCTTTTTTTCAAGGAAATGACGATTTTACACTAATTTTATGACTATTAATATTTTTATTAATTTAAATTACCATATAAAATTATAAAATCTATAAATTTAATTTAAATAATTATATATTATGGGTATTTTAAAATAATTAAAATAGGAAAATATTATGCATTAAAAATATGTTTTTAGAGAAAATACATTTTTAAGAATAAAAATAATTTTATACCAATACCATGATTTTTATGATTAATATTAAATCACTTATAATATTATTATGAAAATTTATAATATATCACTTAATGAACAAATAAAACATTTAGACTTACTATAAATTACTTGATTTAATGAATCAAAATGATTGTTTTACAAAAAATGATATCTCCCCTATTCACAGAAAACCTTTCTTTTCAGAAAAATCCAAAACATTCATTTTATGCTGATTTTGATATTTTAATTTGGAAAATGATATAGTTTTTATAAAATACCATGCAAAATGTGTCATAAATTAATTATATTATCCATGCTGAAAAAGATATAAATATAACTTTTAATGAAAATGAATTTTTAAAGCATCGATTTCTTAACCAAAAATTGAATGTTTATTTACAAGTAATTAGGATAAAATTCTTATATAGTTGGAAAATTACCAATATATTTCATAATTAATTTAATTATATTCAAACCCACCAATATATTTACTATGTTATAATAGTCAAATTTATAAATAAACTTTTTCTTGTCTTTTCATGCTGGACAATGCGTGTGACAAAAGATATCAAAGAAATAAAATTTATTTCAAGAGAAATATATTTCAAATATCAATATACTAAATTATATTCCCTCAAATAAATTCAATATTAATATTTTTTACTTTATATCCATGAAAAATGGTATGAAATTTTAAAATAACTTTTTAGAAATCCCACATCATAAGAATGGTTAATAAAAAATTCACATTAATAGAAGATAAGGTAAGAATGTAGGGAATCGAGAATAACTATAAACTAGGTTTCTATAGAGGATAACAATAATGGGATGTAAAAAATATGGACAAGGAGGGGAAAAATAACACTTAATGAATAATATATTAAGATAGAGAACATGGTTTATAGAAAGTTCATGACCATGAAACCATAAATCCACGAGGTGTGAAAAGTGAAGATCCTTTGTAATAATTTCTAACAATGTATTTTTTTGTTTTCTTCAAAATAATTTTGTAATGAATGTTTTTTATATAGGTTTTATAATGTTTTATAATAATGTGTCTATAAAAGATGAAATTAAAAAATAAATCAAGTTGGAATGTTTTAGTAACGCTGTTAAAGATCCTTCTTATAAATTTAGATGATGCGCTTATATTTTTTCAGGTTTGTATTATTCATTAATAAATCACAAAACATGCTTTTGTTTGGAAAAAGGGGAAATATGTGCAACTTATGTGTGAAAAATAATTTTCATAAAAAATATATTTAGACAAAAATTTGAGAAAAATAATTGTGTGAAATTCTAAGAATGAAAATTTTATACAACATGTACCAAGGTATTGGAAAAATAAATATTAGAGGTTTTAGATATGAGTTTCATAATGTGGAAGATAAATTTAATTGGAAAAATATTTTTATAATAATTTACTGGTAGTTAAATTATTTCCCCTGAAGTTTTTTAATATTGTGTGGATAAATTATGGGATGTGTGCATGCCATTAGAATAAGAATACCACCAGAACTACATTGTCAAAGGATGGTCCAATGTTGAGATTCCAAAAAATTAAATACAATGAGTTTATATAAGATATGAAATGATTTTTTTATAATCAAATGAACATTATTATGAGAATTATTGTACATTCCCATCAGACTTAACATATGTTGACCACTAGACAAACCTGATAAAATAGAAGATAAAATTAATTATTGGTTGCTGATTTGGTGTTGTTTTGAAAAATGATAATTAAATATAAATGGGGGTAGTACATTTTAGGGAGGTCAATAATTTCTATGTTTATAAAGGAGGATAATTCAATGATTTGAAGAAAAAAGTATTTCAAAATTGGACACCAAAATAATATAGTCAAACGTCTTCACTAAGTGAAGAAAAATATACAGAGGAAAATTTTAATATCTTTCCCCACCTTGTTTTCGTGAGAAGGTGGTGAAACATTACATGGACATCAAAGAAATCTCAATGGGCCCAGAAGATATAAATAAATGTAAAGGAATTGAAAACATTTGGGTGATAAGATTCTACTTGAAAATAAGACAACCAAACCAAAAAAATTATAACTAATAGAAAACTACATGATTCATGATAAAATTTAAAAAAATTATATAATACTATTATATCAAAATAAAACTATGAACAAGTTCCACAATGGAAGACATAAAAACAGAAAAGTACACAATGGAAGAAAATATAAACAAAAATAAAAGACTCCAAAGATAACTCCAAATTTCCAACATGGTCCATCCTCCGCGTCCACAAAACATCCCATTTATCACAATTCACAACTAAAGAAGTGTAATAATTTACCTTTTACTATGTCATGATGAACAATATTTTAAAAAGTACCAAATTTCTAAAGAGGATGTGAGTAATGAAACCCAGATGGATTTCCCCAATTTATATCACTACTCATGCTACTATGGGAGAATATGTTAACACATTTACATTAACCAATTTGTAAAAAAAATTAAAAATAATGTACATCAATTCGAATCAGTTTAACAAAAATTTTGTTTCCATACATATACTATTTACAAGAGATAAAACAAAAGAAAACAATAAAAACATTTCAAAAATAAAATTTTTAATCATCAACCATTCCATTCCACATATCCACATATCCAACCATGCATGAATCGATGAACATCCTTATACTCAAGATGAACCATTTTTATGGGGGATATTTCATACCCTTATCTATCCCAAAAATTATGGGGGAATATTTAAACCCTTATCCATATGATATTCATATCAACACACAATACCATCATCCCAAAATCTAATGCCGAACAACTATTTCAAGTATTTCAATAATGTTGTTCTTTTATTGAAAACCTTTCAAAGAATAAATTCCATAAATTTCAATAAAACCATCCTTTTATTTAAAACATATAAATTAGACCATATTCCAAGAATCTAATAATGAATCATTTTAAAATAAATATTTTAAAATTATAAAAACAAAACTATTTTCATAAGAAGTTTCCACAATTCCAGAATTTCACCATAAATTAAAAAACCATCAATAAAGTGGGTTTCTAAAATAATGTATTAAAAAAATTTGCAATCAATTTCAATCAAAAAACTCAATTTGAAATCGATCCTTCATGTTATCAATAGAGTAGTTGAGCGTGAATCCACCTACCTAGTGATTTATGTTAAAATTGTATAACAATACAATAATGCCAAAGCAATTGGGTTTAATCTCCAATAACCATCCTTATGATTCTACCCCTAACATCCAAACGTCCAAATATTAAAATTATTATCATAAAAAACGTTATATATACCTTTTGTAGAACTGGATCTATAGAACCAATAGAGGGAGGGAAGTATATCTAAGAAAAATCAAGGAAAAATAACATAAATGATGACTTAATGTAAGAATGTTGATTTAATGCAGCATGAAAAAACCTAGATTGCATCTAATTCTTTGAAGTTAGGTTTTATATCCTTTTTGATGGAGAAATATTGAGTTAGGGTAATTTTCGAGAAACCTTGTGGGGTTAAAACATAACCCTGCCCTAGATCCCTAATTATAGGATCCTATTTTTAAAGTGTGCATGGTTAGTGGGACAGTTAAGAAAACCATGCACTGATTACGCTCCAGTGTACGCCTCAAGTATGACCCTGAATGGTTGGCCCGCAGGGTTTGAAAAACTATGTGGTAAACTTAAGAAATTTCCCTATCCCACATTACATGGTTTCTAATGGGTGGCCACATGGTTTGGCCAAACCATGCACCATAACTATGTTCCAACCCTTATCCATTGTCTCACGGTGCATAGTTTTCTATAATAGTTGTATAGTTTTTACAGACCATGTATCAACCGTGAACCAACCGTTCACCAACCGTGCACCAACAATGCACCAACCGTTCACCTTTATAAAACTCCAAAACATTCCCAAATACTCTCAACCTGTAGGACCCTGGGACACCCTAAGAGGGGAGGGGTGAATCAGGGTGACATCGTTTTCTTTTACTGTGATGGATCTTGATCCCAAGTTGGCAGGAACTTGTTAAACTTGTATAATGAATATGATCAGAAAGAAAACATTCACATATAGAGAGATAACACAACACTTTTTTACTTGGTTCACCACTAAGGGCTACATCCAAGGAGCATACAGCGATAACTTTTCGGTCATACCAAATATTACGAAAACTTCACCAGCGATGGATTACAAAGGATCAGGCATAGTCACTCTGTCCCAGGCTCACTGCCTTTACAAAGGTTCAGGGATAGCTCACTGCATCCCTCGAGTCACTCCCATTGACTCCCCTGGCTCACTGCCTTTGGTGAATTTCTAATATATTTATAGATGTGAAGGTATCTTCATCATCTCTAATGAATGCATCCTCTATTGTATGTAGATGCTCTGTTGAAGTCCAACATCCACCAGAAGAAAAATATCACTTTTCACCAACGGTATTGGGAAAACTTTCATCTTTTGCGCAACACCAGAAAGACTCGAATACTTCAACAACACCTTGCACACTTCTCCAAGCCGACGTGCAAGTTTCAAGGCCGGTGCACATGTTTCAAGATGGCACAAAAGTCCAGCTCTCCCACTTGCACAACACTCACTTCTTCAACATCAAACTTGCGTGACTCACTTCCTTTTACACCGAAACCATTTTTGGCGCACAACTGTGAACTGTCGCTCTTCTTCAAATTCTCGCGCATAGGTGTCACCACAACACCTTTGAGAAACCTTCTTCTTTAGCTCCAAAACATGGGTGACTCCACCAATTTCTCACTCGAAACACCTTGGATGCGTAGAAAACAACTATCGCGCAACTTCAACTTGTGCGACCCACCACCACTTTCATGACCACTACACCTGCGCAGCGGGAGCTCTAATTTTCTCTAAGTATAATCCTCGTACCTAATGATGGGGGGATTAAAACTCTTTTATAGGCTTTTAGATACCATGTGCGACGGCGCACAAGTCTTCCCTCAATGCGTATGTTTCGGAACGCAAGTATCTTCTGTACAAGTCACTTGCGTGACCAGCCCCAAACTTGGGCGCTCCTTCTTCCTTTTCCATATTTTGATGATATGATGTTGAAAAAAATATTTCACGCAAGTTTACAAGACTCAAAGTCTTTGGCGTGCAAGTACCTTTTCCAAAAAACTTTTCTTCATTTGTCAATTTTGAGGTCCAAAAATTTGGTAAATACTGGAAACTGATGCCACCTTCAATCCTGTTATCTGCTTTTTTTGTATGATCACTTTGCTGGCACGAATTCTGAACATTCTATAAGGACTGACAATAAACACAACCCGTACCATACACCAATTAATGCATAGAACTACCATGGTTCCAACACAACCCTCCCTAACATAACCCATTTTCGTTACATACATAAAAATCATATTAATAGAGTTACGTACATAAAATGGCGGGGGGGGGGGTGAAAAATTCTCTGCAACATTGTTTATTTTAACCATGTAATTAGAAAACCACTACTATCCTCAATGAGTTCGGTCCATTGATCGACCATTTCCTTCTCTTGTTTCCATATATATTTTGGAATCTGACCATATTTCCACAATAAATGCACTAGATCAATTATTTTCCCATGAAGGACTTTCTATTTTTATCAACAGTCGTCATAGGAAATTCTACTAATGAAGTATTGAACTCTAGGTCAATAAGATCCCATAAAATCCAGGTTCATGACTAGGATGATACTATATCAACTCAGATACATGAAAAACGTTATGCCCAATGATAAACCATGTTGGAAATGTAAATGAATATGTCCCCTCACCAAGTGATTCATTTATTTCAAAATGGACTATGTATCTAAAATATAGATTTCCCTAATTCACAAAACTACGATGTCTAATCCTCATAGATATTTTCAAGAACACATGATCACTCAAAATTAATGACAAAGCCTATAAACAATGATACACATGATTTTTGATAACTATGTTTTATCTCCATCGGTTTCCTAGTCATCTAAATCTTCTATGTTGTCTCTTGGAAAATGCTCAGACCAACCAGTGAAGTCTCACCTGTTTCTACCAAAAAATGTGTATAATGACATGAAAAACTATACAATACTTCAAAAGGAGCCATATGTATTGGGTAATAGAAAATTTTTTTAGGATAACTCCAATAATAGTAATTTATCCTCTTATGGGCCACCAAAATCCATTCCATAACCCCGCAACATGTGTTTAATTATTTTTATTAACCATTAGGATTTCCCATCTATCTGAGGATGATACAACATACTCACAGTCAAATGAGGACTCAGTTACTTCTATATCGATTTTGAGAAATGAGATGTAAACCTGGGATCTCTATTTGACACTATCAAAACCAGTACTCTTTCCTCTTTAATACTTCTCAAATATTGATTTTTGACAAGTCCAGTTGCAAATGTGATTCATGAATAGGGATGAAATGGGCCGACTTACTTCAACGACCCAATATGACCCATATGTCTTCGTGTTTCTGAACCGTACATTAGAGACGTATTTCAAAATCCATTGTTACCTATTCCGATATCCAAATAGGAATAGGTTGATGTTGAAACATACCTAATGGACAAAAATATTCTTATTTAACCATCTGAGAAGTTATGCATCTTGAAACAAATTGATCCACCTTTATTTTCATACTGACCCACCAAAACAGTGCATTCAATGATTTATAAATCTTATGTATTCCATAATTAATTACCCATTTCAAATGTTTGTAAGCATGAATATGTATTTTCTGACACGCCATAGGTCAAACCATTTGATTTCATAACCACAACACTAAACTTCCATCCCGCTTATATCCATCAATATTCTCCCCACTATTGAGTTTATTTCTCATCGAAAAAATTCTAAATCAAACATTTCTTCCTATTTAGTCATTATCATTGAATCAATAAGAAACATAACTATAATTAAAATTGAAAAATCACCATTATCTTTACATTCCAAGTGCATATTGGCTTATAATGATATTATATACCAGTAATTAGAAGCATAATTTTCCAAATGAGTATATGAATTTCTGCTGAAGGCAACTACCACCAAATTATCTTTACCTAATGAATACATTAATTAATAGTCAAAACTTTATAGATAATCCATATATATTATTTTTCAGAGGTTAAAATACCTTTGTGTGTAAAAGTATTCCATATCATACTATCTATAAACACCATAATTGTTTTACCAAAGAGGTAATGAAGCATAGTATTCAATGCATGGACTATGGAAGCAAACTTCAAACTGTGTCTTCGGTAATTTTTCTCAATAAACAATAAATTCATTAAGCCATAAGAAATAACGCGATCTCCATGAATGAGAAAAAATCCCTACCTAGATCCTGAAAAATCATAATACAAAATATACCCTTATCTTGATTCAGAAAAAAAAATCATGATTGGTGATGAAATAAGGATAAATTTAAGCTCTTGAGAATACATATGACACTCCTCATTCAATTATAATGGAATATTGTTTCATTCTTAACTCTTTCATAAGTGTGTAATGTCATGAGAAATCACGAAAAAATGTGTTGGTAATAACTAGCTAGAAGATAGATACTACGTATCTCAAATACAATAATTGGAGGTTTCCATGATATTATAACCTATTTATTTTTTTGATCCACATAAACAACATTTTAAAATATTACATAGAAAAGGAAGCATGAATATTATATCCAAAAACCATACTCTGATAATTTGGAATACAAATAATGATCCATAAAGTTTTCTAACACTGTCACTGTGTATTTCTCAGGCTTAGTCCTCATTCTTTAATACACCAATATATTTTCTGCATGCACCATCACAAATGAATACATATATTTCTGAAATATTTGATTCATCAATTATATAAAGTTTACTAGTGAATTTGTATTACTGAAATGAATTTCCACATATTCAAAATGGCTATATCTTCTTCTAAATTCTACCATTTGAATATTATCCTACATATATCGTAATTAGTGATATCTTGATGATAAGTTAATTTTCAATAACCATTGATCTACTATCAATTTATCATTAAAATAAATAATACATAGAAGTGAATACCTGTTATTTATTATAAATTGGTTAATCGTCTGATAATCCACACAAAACCGTAGAGGTCTATCTGCCTTTTTGACAAACAAGATTGGTACTGCCCATAGAGACATGCTGTTTCAAATGAACCCCTTTCATTACAACACCTCTAACTATATTATTAAATCCCATAATTTTGTTGGTTTCTTCTGGTAATATTGATATGAAATTGGGTTGTTCTCCAAATTTATATCATTCAAAAACTCCACTTCTCTCATAGGTGTCAACCATGATAAATGTTTAATTAAAACACAAAAAAAGTGATAAAAACCCATGGGAAAACTACTACTCTTAATATATTCCATCAATTTAAAATTCAACTCTTCTAAATGGTGTGAGATGGTTCCATACAAAAGTTTCAAAATTCTCATTTCACATGCCTTTATACTCTGGTCTCCTCAAAAGAGATTCACAATGCCATCTTCAGGTTTAAAATAATCCTTTTTTGTATAAAAGTCGATGTGAACCTTGAACATTGTCCACCAATATATACATAGGACTATTTTATTGGAATCCATCTCAAGTATAGATAAATCACATATCAACTCAACTCCATAAATAGTAATTGAACATACTCTATAGAAAAAGGCTCTAAATTCTCTTTGACCAATGATAGTATGATTTTTAACATAGATGGTATCATATAACCATTTAAACTTAACAAATCATCATCATGAGAATAAATAATGGAGTCTGATTCACCCATATACAAAAACAATTACTTGAGGGTAGAATTTAAAATGATCTTACATCACACAAATGATGGTCCAAACTGATCCTCCATAATAACCTTCTTATATTCTTATATTCTTTTACTCACCATACACTATTATTTATTTTTGTATTGATACTGCTATTGTTGAGGAGTCATTTTATTCCTAGATTCCTTATGGATATATTGGTTCTTCAAATAAACGTTATTTTACTACCCTCATCCCATCAAAGCATATGATTTTTGCGACAAATGAGAAGTGTCTCGATCACCTGACCTTGGAGCACTGTGATAATAATGCTCAAGATGTCCTATTTGATTGTAATTATGACATCATCTAGCTAGTGTCACACACTATCTCTTCATGTGGCTATATAAAAAACATTGGAAATATCTAGGCTAGATATTTGGGTTTATAGGGAGATTTAATAATTCTTCTATTTGATTCTGAGTCATTATCATACCTTGGAAATATGTGTACTTGTTCCACTTACTCACCGCATTAGAGTTCCCACACTTTCCTATACTTATAAAAATGCTTCCTCCAGTCATATCTCATGAGATTTCTCGTTGATCCACCAAAACTTTATTGGCCATATTTGTATTATCTATAATAGAAATTATTATTATCATCATGTAAATATCATTCCGTGGCCTTGATTCAAAGATTCATTCCTTCAAGGATACATTAGTAGAAACATCGGGTGAGAGGTGCACTAGATTTGTTGAATTTAGCCACATAATCTATCATCATGAGGCTATATTTAATAAATATTAAGAAGTCTTCTGTTTTTATGATTTTAAACATGCGAGGAGAGAATTTTTTGTTTAACAGTTATTCAAAATCCTCCCATGAATATATTTGGTCAAATTTAGTTTGAACTTCTATGTTCCACCATTGGAGTAAAAGATCTTCCAATATATACTTCACCAGCTTGAATTTTATGGTGTTTCAAAAAAATAAATGATACGATTTATTATATTCTTCCACACCTCTGCCTTCTATGTTTTTGAATCGCCCATAATGATGGGTGAATTCTACTTTTGGAATTGGATGAAATGAACCAGTTACCTTAGTTCATCCCTCATTATCCCTCTACCCACAACTTAAAATGCCTGGACTATACTTTGAACTAGTTCTTGGTTCACCTATGGTTCAGGTGTAACCACATTCTCAATAACTTCATAAGGTTGGTTTCTATGAATCCTAATGGATTCTATTTTCTATAAACACCATAATTGCCACAAGTCTCACTTTATAGCAATATAATTATGAAAATATCTAATTTTTTAACATAAAAACTATCACAACATTGATTTCTAAAATCATCTTTTTCCATGTTAATTTTTTTTGAAAATTTTTAACACTCTTTTAAAATTAAAACCCTTTTCAAAATACCACAATCATGAACTTTTTCAAAATAATTCATTTGAAATGAACATTAATATTAAAAAAAAAATTCACCAAATGATAAATAATTTATTGAAATGAAATATGAATTACTTGTGGGAAGTCATTTCTACATTGCATGTCATGCTCACATCATTGGCTAAACCCATGATAATTAGATTAAAATTCTTATAATTGTCTCAAAAAATTTTGCATCCAATTTCCTAGTAACTTGAAGATCAACATAAATGGTTATCTACATCTATTTATAATATAAATTTCAAGTCCAAAAAATCATACTCATTTTTACCAACCCAACACAAGGAATAAACCATAATGAATTTGAACTCTAAGACTTATAGAACTGATGACCACTTGTTATTCAATGACCGAACAAGCTGATACCACTTGTAAAATCCCACTACTCTTCATTGGATTTAGAAGGTATTGGAATGTTACCTAGCCATAAGAAACATCCCCAAGATTTCAAAAGCTAGAAATAAATGCCACGGTATTCAAAACAAATCGTGGATAATTTTTTAATTTAAAATAAAACAAACCATCCTAAATTTCCATAACTAAAAAGCCATTACATAATGAATGATGACAATATAAAACATCTCAGCAATACCATTATATCAAAACCAAACTTCAAATGAGTACCATAATAGAATATTAAAAAACCTCATAGCACACAGTGGAAGAAAAAACTAACAACACAAAATGACTCTAAAGATATATCAAAATATCCAAAATGCTTCATGCTCAATGTCCACAAGACATCCCAAGTATCATATGCACCACTAAAGAAGTGTGATATGTTACCTTTTCTTATGTCACAACAATAATTATATAAAAAATCACCAATGTGATAAAGTATGGGTGAGTAATAGTACTCAATAGGTTTTCATTGAATTAATTCCCTATTCACAACATATGAATGAAACATGTATCACATTTATATAAAACAATTCATATAAAAAATTCAAAATAGTTTACATCAAATAAAATAGGTTAATACCAAAAATATTTTTTATAATAAATAAATTTCCAAGTGAACAACCAAAAAATACATTAAAATGATTTAAAAAATTATATATATTTTTGGAATAAACCATTCCATTACACATATCCACAATTCCAAAAATTCATTCATCCATGTTCCTTTCTATTCTTAAGAGTGGTGAGTCATCCTTTAACTATGACATTAATTAATGAAGCATTTTTATGGGGGAAAGTTAATACCCTTATCCATTCCACAAATGATGGGAGAATCTTCACACCCTTATCCATCCTAAATGAAACTTACCACACACAACCATTAATCTATAAACCAATTCCAAACCACCATTTCTAAAATTTCAATAAAGCTATTAATTTATTGAAAAAGATTGGAAAAACCAATTAAATACATTTAAATAAAACCATCCTTCTACTGAAAACACATCAATTAAACCAATTACAAAAAATCACAAAAATCCACATTTTTAAGTCAACATTTTAGAAATCAATAAAATAAAACACTTTTCACAACCACTTTCCCCAATTCCACAATTTCAAAAAAAATTCACAAACCATCCCTAATGAAAATTTTCAAAATTATTTTTACAAAAATATCATAATAAATTTAAACAAAAAAATAAATTTTAAATGAAGTGTTAATTTTATAAATAGAGGAGTCTAGAGTAAATACACCTACCTCAAGATTTATAGAGAATTTGATGAATGATAATAAACACCATCGAAACCAGGTTGAATCTCTAAAACCCCACCATAAGTATCTTCCCCTAATATAGAAGAGAAAAAATATAAACATTATTTGAATGAAAAATGATATATCTATCCATAGAGGAACTATATCTAAGAATATGAGGGAGAGACATGAGAATATCTATGAAAACCCAATGGAAAAAACCATAAACGATGACATTTTATGATGATATGGATTTAACACACTATGAAACACCTCGAGATCACCATAATTTTGATGGGTAGAGTTTCTAAAACTTTTGGGATGGATACATATTAAGTTATGGTAAATTTAGAGAGACATTATGTGTTAATACATAACCAAAACCTAGATCCAAAATTACTGGATAATGTGGTTAAATAATGTACAATTAGTTGTATGGTTAGGGAAATTATGGACCAGTTTCATCCTCAAGGAGGAAAACATACGGTTTGATCACACAATTAAAAAACCATGTGCGAAACATGAAAAATTTAACTATCCCACATTTCATGGAATATACTGGGTGGCTGCACCATTTAGCCCAAATGTGCCCATTAACCATGTCGCAACCCATTATCCCTTGTCTCGCTGTACATAGTTTCATGTAGAAGATTGACAGTTATCACTAACCATTCACCAACTATTCACATTTATGAAATCCCCATAATATTCAAAAATTCTCCGAAACGCTACCGAATATCAACCACATACTTTTGATATTTAAAAATGATAATATATATTTTCTTGAAACTGGGGGTGATACAAAAATATTTTCAATAAAATGATATTTTATGTAATGTTTGAAGATAAGAGATTTTTTATAGGCTAACATTTAAAGATTGGGAGTTATATAGTGTTATTCTAAATTATTTTATATATGAAAAGAATTCATTAAAAAAATTATGTTTATTAAAATAAATAGAAATGTATTTAAGTATGATTCACTAGATAAATAAGATTATTACAATGATTTTTTTGAGATTTTAATTGAAAAAAATTCATACCGAAAAATAAAATTATAATAATGTGTTTTAATAATTATAAGGATAAGGCTCTATCATATGGATGATAATTAGTTGAACATTATCAATATCACTAAATGCATATTCCAGAGAATATACTGTTTAGAAAAGTTTATTTTTAGGGAGAATAAACAGACATATAAATTGATCTGACAAGATCAAGCATAAGATGAAAAAGAAAAGAAGTGTATTTTTCAAAAATAGAATAATTATTATGAAATTTATTTAAAAAACAATTCCATGTTAGAATATTTATAAAAAAAAATTACAAATATATATAAAGTCTCAAATCATGATGATTCTATAAGGGATTTTCAATTAGATTCTTTTCAAGATTAAATAAGGATGTTTTATGAAGTTCCATAACATTAAAACTTATGGAATATTGATATAATTCCCAATTAGTAGAGAATTCAAGAAGAGTCAAGAGGTTTTTATAGTATTTGATGAGTAACCAACTATTTTAATTTTAACGGGAATGAGTAATTTGAGAATTTATTTTTGAATGAAATTGATAATGAGTTCATTCAATTTTATAAATTTAGGTAACCTCTATTAAATTGTAAAAATAAGTATATAATTATTATTTTACACAGATAAAAATCTATATCATTGATGTATTTTTTTGAAAATATTGTTTCAAAGAAAATTATGTTTTGTATTAAGTACAATTTTAGGAAAACTATTTTGATCAGAAAATCGTATAGAATTTCCGGTCAGAAAACCAGACAGAGAAGAACAAATAGTTTTTTCTAATAGTGTTTTGAGGTGGAGTGTTTTTCCTATTTTAACAAAAACATAACATAAAATAAAAAACTTTACACTAAGGAGAACCAGATAGACATTCCAAAATGTTGAAAGTACTCACCGAATGAACATTATAGATTGTTAAAACCAGATGAGATTTCTGAATGAACCATGGGAGACGATGTTACACTATTTAATACTTTTTTATGTCTAATGTTTTTAATAAAAAAATATAAATTAATGGTATTCATTATAATCATACATATTGGAATATATAAAGAGTATAATGGGAGTTGTCTCAATATATAAATCACTTATTTTTAATAGTGAATTTACATGGACAAATGGGAGTGTCAATGATAATGATATTGGTCCTCACATTGAATCCAAACTATAAATATATTTTTTGTCTTGTTTAATTAATTATAAATTCGTGTTTTTATTTAATTAAAAATTTGTACGAAAATAACTATAACAAGTTTTAGGTGTTATGTTAATAATGTTATAAATTTATATATGTTAACAACTTATTCAACCCCCCTTCTCAGTGTTTCAATGACCCTTCTGAATTTCAAATGGGTTTTTAGGGAGGAATCCCTTTTTTAATCGTTATTATATAAAATATTAATTCATTCAAAACTATTGGTATTCCTATATTTGATGATAAATGTTTTATGGTTGTAAAAATGGTGTGATACCCTATCTTAAGTCATTTTTACTAGAGGTTATTTAGGTATCAACTGTTAGGATTCATTTAATTTAAAAAAATCATATGAATTTTTATAATGAGGAAACACTGATGATTAAAGGAAATATAGAAATTAAATTTTTATGTTTCATCAGAAATTATATTCATAAAGGTGATGGATCTCAAAACATATAGGGAATATTGGTAAAAACTATAAATTATTTTCAAGAAAAACAGAAATGTGAAATTTGAAAAGTTGAAAATATACTGAAGTAGGTTTGAAGATATCATAAGAAGAGATGAGGAAACTATTGATGATTAATAGGATTCATAAAAATATATGTTTTCATTTGTAATATATTTCATTAAAATAATTAAATAATATAAATTAAAAAAGTTTATTTAGGAAACACTCCTTTAGAATCAAGAAATTGATCATATTTATTAACACATGTTAATTAAATATTTTCCATGATCTATTTTATATACATATATTGAATTTATACTCTATTTTTACTAATTTATTATATGATTAGATCCACTTTCAACATGAAAAACTTGCATGGAATTCCCTTGTCAAAATATTATGAGAGTTCTGCTCTTCACTCTAAAAGGTTATTCCCTCATATAACATCCTTAAACCTCCCTTGACACATTGGATTTACCTATAACTATCATAATAGATCCTAAAAATCCTTCACCAATTCCTAAAATCCTCCCCATGGGAATAAACAAATCAATGGAATATTTTGGTTCTAACAAAAAGGTGTTACCTGATTAAAAGGTAACAAAAATTCTATGAAATTTTAGTTTTATTTACATTCACTAACCCCTAAAATATTTTTATTATATTATTCTTTAAAAACTACTATATACTAAAAATAATATGATTTTATAATGCTATTTTCTATATATAAAATTAGAGAAACATCAATATCGTGGGTAACACACATACATTTTCTATGTATGGCTAACAACTACCTCACAAAAAGATGACTTTCAAATTTCCTTTACTAACATTCATAGTTAGACATTATTATAGACCAAAAATTTATATATCTTATATAATATTTATTATTATGTATTTATACTGATTTAATAATTTTATTACATATACATTTAAAACATTCAATTTTTCATCAATACAATAACATCATTGGAGGAAGTGTGGACTACCACTCACTCAAAGTGATGTGATTCATTTAGACTAAACATGGAACGTATTAAAGATAAATTTAAAAATAATATATGAAATATTTTCCATGAATAGAGTAATATAATTATAATATACATGTATATACATATCATTTAATTTTGATTCTTTTAAAATCTTAGAATGAAATGAAGGTATCGTTTATGTGTACGTATAGACTATCGTCTCTATGAATAATGTATTTAATTTCTTCTCTATAGACATTATATATTGTACTAGATACATATATAATGGATATATAATTTATTAAAATAATTTTTAACATTATAGATATTATGAAACCATGATATATTTAATAACAACAAAAAACAACAAGTTAAAACCTACTCGACAAACTAAGCAATTAACCCAAAAAATATTAAAAATAATGAATGTTTTAATAAAAAATAGGTAATAAGACATTATAAAAGGATAATATATTATATCATAAATATTAATATGGTTATATTTTATGTTATTAACTTGTTTAATCCCCTTATATAGGAGGTTAAACTATGTTCACTCGAAAGGAAACACAATGTAATGTATTCTCATCTCACTTTTTACATCTAAGTGATATATGTCATTTTCACCATATACATCTTTTGTGTGGTGTATCTACTTAACCATATTTTTTATTATGTAGTTAATCCCTTTATCTTCATGTTATCGTAAAATTTTATTTAATACTATTCCTTTACGAGCATTATTATTTAAGATGTTTCAAATTAGTATGTGAGATATTGGAATGTTTAAATATTAATTTCCTCAATAATAACATTATTAATATTTAAATGGAATTTAAATTTGAGAAAATTATGTAAAAACAATTTATTAAAACCATTATTTTTATATCCTATGATTATTCATGATGATTTTAATGTATTAGTACCATTTTCCCACTCTTTGTTTCTCAAAATATTATAGAAAATGTTTTTTTTATAAAATCTGATAATATTTATCTCTTTAGTGTGATAATATGTTATCTTCTAATTTTTTTTAAAAAAATCCAAAAATAATTATTATGCGATTTCATAATTACATTACTATCATTTTTTCTTTTACCAATTTTTTCAAAATAATATTATTTCCTATTACCGAGCAAGGCATCTTTCTAACCATTAACAATGCCAAAATGATGTTCTTTTTACATTATACATCTTTTATGGACTTACCCATCATCATTTTTTGAAGCTTTTATTACATTTTTTAAAAGGATACTCATTAGTGAACATATTTTAATGATAAATTTTCAATGAAAATGTGTTTAAAATGCTTTTTTACAATGAAATGAAATTTTCCTCAAGAATATTTTCAAAATATTTTTTATAGTGTTTCCATTAATCAAACACCAAAATCCTTTGTTTAACATGAAATCCATTTTGTAGTATTGATACCATCCATAATACTCCTCTATATGGTTTACAATTAATTTATCCATGGATTTTATTCACATTCCATTCCTTGATTACTTTTTTCCCCATGTAATATTTAACCTCCTATTATCATTGAACATTACATTTTTCTAAAATTATCAATATCATTTATCAGGAATATTTATATTTCCTAAACCATATACCATTTTAAATATAGTTTTTATATTGAATGTTATTTTATTGTACGGGAAAATATCGATAGAACTATATATATTATTTAATACAGATATATGATAAGGAACATTATTTATTCGATATGAGAAATATTTGGAAAGGTAATACATGGGTTGGGGACCATTTATGGTAGGCCCTATGGATTGGGGAACAGTTAATAAAACCCCCATGATTAATCAGTATTATGATGAGATTAAATAGTTGGATGACCTATTTAGATGTGTTTTTACTCGAAAGATAAACAATCTGATGAATGGTCTTGATGGTAATGGTATAATGTACCTCAGAAAAATGGCATCCCATAATAAAATAATCTACCAAATTTATATTTACCTATTATAGATCCATCAGATTTTGTGTCAATATAGCTATGTATACAAATTAATGTTTTTCCATTTATTAAATGGAATGTGTTAGAGTTTCTTAGTCACCATATTTATTTTCCTTTATCATGTTATATGAATTTATCGTGTTTCCAATTATTACCTTTCCATATTGTTTATTCATCTCCTTCTCTGTTTATTGATTAAATGGAAACTTATTTTTGTTATTTACTATGAAATAATTATTAATTTCAATGATTCATTATTTCTTTTTCTATATTTTACACTTACTATACATTTGATCTCACCCTTATTATATTTCCTTTCATAGGATTAAATAAGATTACTATGAACGATATGAAGGGATTTAATATATGGATTAGAGTTATCCTTGATTTTATATATTTATCAAGGAGAGAAAAAATTTATATCGTAATTAGTGTATTCAGTTGAAATAAAATACCCCTTTATGTATCAATTTTACCAAGACTACTAAATTGGTCAGTCCTTTGGGGGTTGATTCCTTATTGTCAAGCCAACATAATTGATAATAGACATTAACTCCGACCTATTTGTGGTCGGGTTTCTATAGTTAGTTTTAGATGATGTTCAATAGTAACTATGGAAAATTGATTCTGGAAAATATAGGTCAGGGAACATAACTCTGGGGTATAATTTCAAGATAAGTATTGAAGATCTCCCTACACTTTTGATATAGTATATATCATGTGGGTTTTCTAGTAGTATATCCTTGCCTTGATACTCCAAGTAGACGTGGTTATGGAAAAGATGTACCCAAGAGTAATAACTATGACAAGGTGTTCTGAGTCGGACTCAACTTAACATGGTATATGACAAAGGGCCCTACTGTACAAATGATTTGACACTATTAGGGGATACACTTAGGATAATTCACATTTTCTATAAAAACAACTATAAATGATTTTGATAAGGAATAAACTAGGATAAATCTATATTATTTGGAATGAAGATATGGTGTCCTGATTTAGAAATCCTATAAATGATATAGTGGTTAAACCCAAGACCAAGGAATTACCAATGTGGAAATAAATGGATGAAGTATATATGTTTTGAGTTTACATTGAAAAACATAGTTACAATTCTATTTAGTGATTAACATCATTTCAAGGATGTACATAATATTTATTTTTAGAATTATATCATTTTGGTTATAGAAAATTATAACCTATAAACTAGGTGATAACCAATCAAATCCCAGAAGGTCGTTAATCTTGATCCCATGATTGAAGGACGATAAGGGATTCATGACGACCACTAACATATGAAATATCACTCTTAATTCTTGATTTTTTAGTTAAACAATTTGATCAGTAATATCACTTTTAGGTATTAGTGATTAATATATTAACCGATTTCGTTTTGGAAGAGAGTCAATGAAACAAAGTTAGAGTTTTAACTATTTTCTTAGGCATTACGATCATTTAAAATTTTCTTTTAGTGCATCATAAATAAGAATAATTCATTTGTGGTTGTTAATTTTTGGGAGTAAATAGATGAATTATAATTTGATCAAAGCATAAAAAAATGATTGTTCATATGAAATTTAAATCTGTCAATTAATATTATTATATTACATTCGTGGCCAGTAAAAGAATTACCCATCATTATGAGAATGTCTTTGGAATAAAATTCTTTCCCAATACCTTAATTTTTGTTGAACCAGTGGTATTTTAAATCATCTCAGATTTATGGATTTTGGTGGCCTAAAATTTCCCTAGATTATTCAACTTTTTTGTGATTGATGACCTCAATTAGTCGTTATAAATATTTTTATGCATTTTACCCTGCACGTAACTCTACATTCCATTAATGTTATCCTGCTTAGATACATTGATATATGATAGTCCTTGTGTACTTTTCACATCCCATTCTCAATTTTCAATAGAATCATTTGTGAACCCTTCTCATGATGTGGGAGATCCAATTAGGACATATCTTACATTATTTTACCATGGTTTAGCATAAATTGTGATGGTGTAATTTAATTAATGTGGGGAGAATGTAACAAACCAAAATTCTAATGTACAACTTTTTTTTTCGACAATGTGTATGAGTAAAATCACCAAGAACATATAGTCATGTAATCACCCAATACATTAAAATATATTTACTATCTTAAATAAATATGATATATTATATGTCTTTCAATGAACACCACACCAATTCAGCTTGTATTACACGTAAGAGGGACCTTCCTAGATAACTTGTGCTGCACACAAGACTGAGTTTCACCAAATAACAATGTAATATAAAAATATTATTATCTAATATGATATAATATTACAATGATTCTATATCAATGTTTATGAAAAGTATTAACTATCTTATGTAAATTTATGGTTTATATAAATATAAAATGAATTCTCATATTCCCAATTAATTAGAAATGAAAATAAGAATATATCGTATATAAAAAGAAATATTATAATTTTTAAGCTTCAAATGGAGTTTTTTCTCAATAATCATAATTAATTAAAATTAGTTAATGATGTTAATGAAATATATATGTTAAATATTGAACCAATTTTTTTCAATCAATAGGTTTGATGTACATAAGATAAGAATAACACCTATTTTACAAATAAAATCATATTTTTTTATAAAGTATCTTTTAACAATTTTCAAAGTTGAAACCATTTTGAATCTATATTTTGAAATATTAATCGATTTAATATATCCAAATAATCTTCATATTTTTAATATGTACATAAAAATTAGGATAGGGTGATTTTATGATACTTTTTTTGAAACATTTAATTTTTTTAATAAATAGTAGAAAATATTGAATTTAGTTCAAAAATTCATTTTCATTTAATATATTTATAAGGATAAATTTTAAATTTAATTTTTTAAAATTTTAATTAGATGATATTTTTATCAATTAATTCAATGTTTGTCATTTTAGTGAATTTAATGTTATAATTGATTATAAAATCATATAAAAACATCATATATTTTTTAAATTTAATACCTTCATTATCTTCCCACATGCGAGATGAATTTAAATTAATTTATACCACATTTGGGATTGGAATTCTATAAAATGGAATCCATAATTCGAATCGGCATAATTTATAAGGTCTAATTATTCAAAATCGTTTTTTAAAAAAATAAGGATACTAATTAATATTAATTAAATTGATTGAATTAAAATTTAGCTTAACTAAGGAATAATCCAAAACCATAAGGCCCAAAACTACATATTAAATTGTACAAGAGATATTGGATGGCCATATATCGAACCTAAACTCTCCTATATTGAGTTGGGTCCATTATTGGATACACTTACAACATTAAAAAAATGCATGGAATTACATTTTCAAAATATTAAAAGAGTGCCAATCAAAATCCACTCTAAAAGGACCTCCCCTCATTTATGTTCCTCACACCAAATAAGCCACTTTTTCTCAACCGAGATCAACCAAAATATCTCCCTAAAATGACTATAATCATCTTAGAAGCCTCCAATGGGATAAAATAAATTCATTTAATCTTTGGGATCAAACCAATTGGAGTTACCCGATTAAGAGGTATCAACATTTTTAAAGCTTTTCAAATTTATTTCCATTTTACAAACCCTTGAATATTATTATAATATTATTATATAAAAAATTGTCTTAAATATAATTTTTTTTATTCTTAGTGTTTTAACTATACTTATACACACACACACCCATCTAATGGGTAACTAAAATATTATTTATGTGTACAACGAACTACTACGTCACAAAAAGGCAATTATTTATTTTTTCCTTCACCCACATTTGTGGATGGTCATTAAGATGGAAACCAAATTTATATATATATATATAATATATGATATTATTTATGTATTTATACTTCTATAATTATTTTTTAACAAATAAATTTACAATATTCAATTTTTCTTAAATACTATTACATTGTTTTAGGAATTGTGGACTAATACCCTTTCAAAGTGATGCGATTCATTCACACGAAACATAGAATGTACTGAAGATAATTTTAATAATAATATATGAAATATATCAAATTAATAAGGTAATGGAATTATAATATATAAGTGAGAAAATACCATTCAATTTTCATTATTCTAAAATACGAAAATGAATTGAAGGTATCGTTTATGTATACGTATGGACAACCATCTCCTAAAACATTACATTTATTTTAATTCTTAAAAACATAATATATTGATATGTAGACATATATAATGTATTTATATGATATAAAAATCATGGTTTATAGTCTGGAGATGATGAGAGCAAGATTTATTTAATAATAACTACAAATAATTATTTAAAATATACTCGAAAAACAAGGCAATTAGCACCGATATAGTTAAAATAATGATAGGTTATTAACAAATGGGTAATAAGACATTACACAAGGATACAACATCACATAATAGATATTAATATGGTTCTTTTATAATGAAGTAACATGTTTAAACCCCTTGTACAAGAGGTTAATGGACTTTCACATGAAATTAAACACAAGTTAAGGTATTCTCATCTCACTTTTTACATTCGTGAGATAAATTTCATGTTCATCCGATAAGATTTTGTGTGGTGTATCTAGAGCCCCCATTTCATATTATATCATTAATCCTCTTAACATTATGGTATCTTAATATTTAATTTAATATTATTCCTTCATGAGGTTTATAATTTAAAATTTTCAATGTGGTATGGGAGACATTGGAATGTTTAAAGTTTATTTTCCTCAAAAATAACATTAATGATCTCCCAATGAAATTTCCATTCATGTAATTTATATGAATATTGATAAACAAAACATTTAATTTTTATCTATTCTTTTTTTTTCATTGACATTTTCTTGTATCAGTACAATTTTTCCACTCTTCATTACTCAACATATTTTAGAAAATGTTTTAAAAAAACATAACCTCATTTTTAATTCAGTTGGAGTACCTATTTTCTATTTAAAAACCATGTTTTATTAAAAAAATTCAATAATGTTTTTAAATTTATTTGTTAATGATGTTTTTACCATTTTTTCCTTCTACTAATGTTTTTAAAATGAGTATTATTATCATTATCCGATCATGACATCTTTCTAACTTTTAATTGTGCAAAAGGAATGTTCTTTTTACCTCGTTTGACTTGTGTGGATTTACACATAAGCATTTTAATAAATATCCCATTTTTGGTTTTAAAAGGATTCTTTTGAAAAAAAATATTTTCCAAAGTGATTTTCAATGAAATGTTTTTTCAAAATCTTTTTTTATTATGAAAGGATATTTTCTATAACAATGTTTTTAAAAGATCTATTTTTAAGGTTTCCATTTATCAAAACAAAAACCTTTTATTTTACTCCATATGGGTTATATTGTTTTGATAATATATATAATATTCCTTTGGATGATTTTGGATTTATTTATCCAAGAATATTATTCACATTCACTTCCTTGATTCCTTTTATCCAACTTGAAATATTCAATGTAACACCCCAAGATTTTGGGAATTATTATTTTTTAAATTAATTTATATTTATGATATTGTTCATTTCACATGACACTAGATATAGTGATATATATATATATATTAAAACACTAATTAACTAATTCTTTTCACATGAAATACAGACTTGGCTTGCGCTACACACAATACTGACTTGGCTTGCACTACACGCAATACCGACATGGCTTGTGGTACCAATAATACCATTTTGTCTTGTTCTACATGAAATAACAACTTATATTGTTCTACACAAAACACCATCTTGTAGAATAGTACATGCAACCATGATATTTTTATTGAAACATCATCTTATTGTTGAAATTATTTAATCGAGGTAATTATAACCTTGCCGTTAATCATAGTAATATGAATAGTAAAAAAATTTGAAAAATTGTTTATAATTTTATTATGTAATTAAAACGTACTGATCATGAAAAATATTCTTTTTATAAAATTCCTTATATGTTTAAAAATATTATTTTCAAAAATAAACTACACTCTATGTCCTTATATCAAAAATAATAAAATTACATTTAAAAAAAATCTAGAAATATAATTTGATAAAATAAACTTCATTTTCAATTTATAATTCTTAAATTATCTTAGGGTGCTTTTTTGGATTTTTCTGAGAAACTTTTGTTTGTTGATGAATAGTTAAAAATATGATATTTTAGTGAAAAACATTCTTTTCATTTAATTATGTATTAATGATAAATTGCAATCTAAATTTGTTTTATTGTGACATTAGATAAAGTATAAATATATTAATACAATTTAGGTTATTATAATAAATTTAACAATAATATGTTTTAAAAAAATATAATAACCTTTAGATCATTTACTTTAAAACCCCGAACTATCACCATGTCTACAAAATTAACATTAATCTTAATTTGTCTACATCTGTGGATTATGTTTCGAAAAAATAACATAATTTTTTTTGTAATATTTAGTTTCTATTAAGATCAACTTATTTGTTTTACCAAAAAGATTAAAAATAGTGATTAAAATTAATCATAGTGATTGAGGTTAAATTAATCTTAATTATGGACTAAACCTCAATTTTAGGGGCCAAAATGACCTTGAAACATATTAAAACCCCATTTTATGGACATTATTCAGACATAAACATTAAATTATTCATTTAGGTTGGTTTTAAATTATTTATTTACATAATAACATGTGTACATATAACTTATTTTCAAATATTTATAGTGAGTCATCTTCATTCCCTATAAAAGAACACTACTTTTCCCATATCTTCATAACTCTAAAACCTCTAAGGTTCGTCCATGTTCTACCCCATGTGCATCCCAACATACCACCATTAATAATAGAATCATTGCCTTGGGCCTAAGGTAATCCAAGGAATCATTTTGTCCCAAACTAAATGAGGATACCTAATTAAGAGGTAATTTCTTCTCCCAAATCATTTCAATTATTTTACTACTCCATCCACTAAAAATCATTTTATTATATGATTATATAACAACAACAATATCCCTAATATACTAGGATATTGTTATGTAATTTTTTACCTTAAATTACACACATCCCCATATAATGGATAAATAACATATTTTTTCTTTGTATGATGAACTACTACCCCACGATACAATGATTGTTCATTTCCATTTTGTGTTAAAACGATAATTTCTTTTGAGGAAGTGTGGACTACCACATCTCAAAGCGATATGATTCATTCATACACCACATGTATTGTATTAAGGATGGTTTTAGGGAATATATATGATATTTATGATATCATATGGATACTATAATAATGATATTTATATATATATGTTTGTATTTTAATTTTTTCTTTCCAACATGAAAATTAAATAGAAATTGTTTTCTTGCGTACATACGACCTACCATCTCCATGAATGATGTATTCAGTTTCAAAATTATTTATCCCATATATTATAATAATAAAAATATACTATATATAAATTTAATTTTTATCATGGTTGGAATTATTTAAATCATGATATAAGTATAAGGACTAAATATATAAAACATTAATACAAATGCAAAGAATAAAGAAAGTATTACCCGAAGTGAAGCCTTAACATAGGATTGTTAAAAAGTTGGTAATGTAATGTCACAATAAAATAATATATGGTATTTATTATAAGAATATTATTATATAAAATATTTATTAGAAACATATATTATTTATATTTTAAGCCTTTATGTGTATGAACAGAGTAAAGAGACATGGTAAGGGTATTTCATCTAACTTTTTATTTTCATTAGATTTATGCTTTATTCACCATCCAATCATTTTGTACATTGTGTATAATGACCATGGATTTGTAAAACGTTTCATATAGTTAAATGTATGGTTATTTTTATATCTATTCTATTAAATTTATTTCATGCGGTTTACATTTCAAATCTAAGAAATCAGTAAAATTGTTTTGTCTTAGTTTTCATTCTTTGAGACTAATGTTTTTTTATGAAACTAAATTATTTTTTTGATGTGTATATAATTACATTTTAAATTTTATATAATTGACCTCTTTATTTTTATTATATTTTATACTTATTTAAATTTACTTCTCTTACATGGATATTATGATCCCATGTTACCAGTTGATAAGAGATTAAAGAAATAATATCATCAATTTTTGATATTGTTTCGGTTGATGATTCCTTTGATCGATTATTATGTTTCATATATCAATGAATTCAAAAACATTATTCACCTCAGGTTATTTATGATATTTTTATATATTGGTATCATTTTATAATCTTTGATACATAATATAGTTAATAAACTGTTTTTAAGAAATCCCAAATTTACCTATTATTTAGTCAGAAATATGTGTTCCATTAAAACCATGTTTTCTAAAAATGATTTCAAAGTATATTATAATAATTTAATATGATAATTAAAATAAATTTTCAAACAATTTCCTTTTATTATTAAATTCAGTTGAATATTCCTCTTGATTTTCAAATGAGGCATTTTTTCAACCCTTTGGCATTAAAAGGAATGATATTTTTACCTCATTAGACTTGTAAATATTTATCCATCATGAATATATAAAGGATTTAAATTCATGTTTAAAGGATAATTTTCATGTAAAGGTTTTTATTGAAATGTAATTTAAACGAAATTATTCTCAAAACTATTTCACCCACCTTTTATAAGTTTTCTTGGAAAATGTTTTTTAAAACATTTTGATGCTCTTTTTTTAGATTTCATGGAAAATGGATTTCAAAATGTTTTCAAACAAAATTAATATGATTTCAAGAAAAACGTTATTTAAATAAATCTTTTCAAGGATTATTTATATGTTTGGAAATTATTTATAAAGGAAATTGTATTCAAAAGTTTTTATATTTTATAGAGAGTTTTTCAAAGAAGATAGAATTTTTTACTAACGAATTGTTTAAAAATATCCTTTAATGTTATTTACCTTCTAAAATGAAATCTATTTATGTTACTCATGACCATCAAGAAAATTATATAAATGTTCCATTTATATATTTGGATAAATGGATATGTTTTAATGGAATTATTCTTATAACACACATTTTTATTTAACGGAATGTATTCTTTTGAAAGGTGCTCTGTTTCATGGGCTATGCTTTGATGAAATGAAATATATCTATTTTCTATAGGTTATGATGTGAAGAAATTTTAATGATTCAAAATTATTTTCATGTGTTATGATTTTATGTTTATAGTAGCCACATGATTTTATTGGTCATAATATGATGATGTTTCATTAACTTGTGGAACATGTATGAATGATTTAATTATGAGATGGGTGGGACCTATATCTCCCTCCAATGCATTAGGTAATGATTGATGATTCATGAGTATAAATGTTATGTGTGAGACTAATTACATATTCAGAGTGATATGCATGTATATAGTTTCACGTCTATATGTTTATGAATGAATTTGAATACATGTTCACAATGTTATATTCAGACCTGATTACATTTTCGAAATGTTATTCCTTGACCTGGTTTCATGACCAAAGGATTATGCATGATCCTAATTACATGTTCACAATGTTATGTGTGAACCTGATTATATGTCATCTTTTTAAACAAGTACCTAGTTTAATTTTCATATGTTTATGCGTAAACCTTATTACATGTTCACATTGTTATGAATGAACCTGATTACATGTCAAAATTTCATGCATGGACCTGGTTTCATGTCTAAAGGAATATGCATGATCTTTATTACTTGTTTACAATGTAATGCATGAACCCGATTACATGTTTACAATGTTATGCATGGACCTAGTTTCATTTCCATAAGGTTATGAATGAACCTAATTACACATTTACAATGTTTTGAATGGACTTGGTTATATGTCCATAAGCTGATGCAGGGGCCTGATTTCATGTCCTTAACATAATGAGTTAACCTGTTTCTGTTTATGGATGTTCATAACATTATAAAACAACGTTCATGACACAAATTATACATCTTATTACTAGGTTATGATTTCCTTACATATGCTCTCAATCCTTTTATTATATATGACTTATAAAATACCAATCTTTATTTTTATCTTTAATATACATGTTATGATATTCAAATGTTATGCTCATGTTCTATACCCTTTTGTTTCACGTTATGCTTACACAATTCCATTATCTTCCCTTACCGAGCATCTAATCTCACCCATTTCTTATGTTTTATTTACCCCGGTTATAAAGAATGGTTTTCAGTTGAAGTACTGAAGGTAGAGATCTTTATGGGAGATTTTGAAGGAATTTCACATGGCTAAAATGTTCTTTTCTATGTTTCCAATGAAACTAAAAAATTATGATCCTTAGTCATTTATTTTTGTAATGTAATGATTATTTCTATAAAATGATGTAATATACATTTATTTTAACCATGTTTTAATATATTTTGTATCAAATGAAAGGTTTAGTCCAACATTCAAAACTAGGACAAAAAGTATTGCAATACCTAGGTAATTTTCTATGGATATTTCTTGGGATTTACCTAAGTATGCGTATAAGGAGATTAAATGTTTAGAAAAATATCCTGGAATTTTGGTAAAGGATAGAGTGAGTGGTTTCATAAAAATACCTCAGTATTTAGATAATACATGTGGATGTGGACTTGGAATATATGTACATAGTAGTAACAAATCTGACAAGATGGTTCAAGCCTGACATAGAGAAATCTGGTACACAAAAATAGGCCTTATTGCAACCCTAGTTTGACACTCCATGGGGATATAATTAGGGATTTCAAAAAAAATTCATAATGATCATAAAGTATTTAAATATATGTTGGCTACAAATAATTGAGGATAAGCCAAAGGATTCATAGATTAAATAATTTTTCATACCTTAGAAATAATATAAGTGACTTTTAATGATTATGTGGTTCTTTATTAGGATACATGTTTATTACTCTATACATTTTATTTTATCCAATGGATGGAACCTAATAAAACCCCATTAATGGATATTTTGACAAAAAATGAAAAGAATATCCTTATAAAGATCTTAATTCCATGGGGTATGGAATAGAAGACCTCATTGATATACTCTCATAGATTTCTCAATCTATTAATCATATTGAGTTTCCAAATTAGAAAAGAAGGTAACAACATTATATTGATTATTTCATGAGGAATCATCCACATTCTTTCAGAAATACAACTAATACACTTGTTGTTAGAATCTATTTTAATAAAAACAAAAAGTTATTCTCTATTATCAATTTTTTTGATCATGAGAAATTCATTCTATCTATTTATCGGTAATAAGGTGAAGCAGACCAGTGGTGGAATCTAATAAAGAGTACAAGGAAGAAATATGAAATTGAATCCATGGATTGGAATGAGTTTATAAGCTTATTATTCAGTAAGTATTGCCCATGTGTTCTTCGTACAAAGATGGTAAATGAGTTTATTGAGTTGAAGAGAAAGGATAATGAATCTGTTGGTACCTATGAAGATAATTTAAAATTACTTTTGAGGTATGCTTATGGTATTATCATTCAACCCAAATGTAATGTTGATTTGTTCTTCCGTAGCATAAAACCAAGTCTCATAATGACATTGTCCATAAAGAATCCCAATAAATATGAAGATATAGTACGTTGTGAAATCAAATTTAAAATGGAGGTTTGAGTTACATATCAATCTCATGGTTTTAACAATATGTGGAGGACAAAGATCCAAAAATAATCTTAAAACCCTAGATAAAAAAAGTTTCAAACATCTACATGAAAAAATTATAGGAAAGAGCCCATATGAGAGTGATAGAAAGTAACAATAAGGTTAATTATGTATGGGATACCTAGACACTACGAAAAATAGTGTATAAGTGATGAGAAAAATAAACTCCATGGAATGAGTGGATATAATTCTCACCAGAATGACCCACCCACACTTCAGTGTTTAAATTTTATGGAGATTTGGCATTATGCGAATAAATTCGCCAATCCAAGGGATAAAATGGTCAATAAGATACAACAACCTCTGAGCAAAATGAAAAATGGGAAATCTTATACAACCACAATCGATTAAGTGAATAATGAAAAGAAGGAGAAAACATAACCTCCTCATTATTTGTAATGTTCATGTTTGATTTTGTATGAATAATACCTAGGATAATTTTTTTTTTCATCCTTTAGTTAAGATTCATGTAACTATATAACTCTACATGGATTTTAGAATAATAAATTCAAATTTAATGTTCTATTGGGGCATGTATGAACCCATGTATTCATTAAAAACTTTTTTGGTATAAGATAAGTGAATATCTAAGTAAGGGTGAATAATATTTTGGATGGGTTATAAAGTTGTCCATTTATGGAAATTTTATGTCAATTTTCAAATAATGTCATAGAGATTAATATATTATCTCACGACATGAGGACTTATTAATATTAGATAATATTTTTATGTCGATGGTGAATGAATATATATGGGTTATATTATCATTGATCACATGATCTATTAGTAATTTAAGAATAGGAATGTAAAAATTATTTAGAGAAAAGAGGTGAAGTGGATCAAGGAGAAAAGGGTGAGGCTGTCATGAAATCATGAAAGTATATATTTTCATTACACAACTTTATATGAAAGGATCATGACACAAAAAAAATGTTATCATTGTATATATAATTTACAATTAATCAAATGGTCCCATAGTTCATCATCAATTTATTACTTTTAGTCTTTTAACATTATCCTAACCATTTTCTCTATCACTATCCATTAAAACATGATAGGTAAAAATTTATTCCAAATACATGTTTTCATTTCCAACTTATGTTATTCTATGTTGTAACCTATTATGTGTTACTTTGGGTAACGAATAGGTTTCCAACTTTCACTTTTAATAGAAATTTTAGTATTCATATTTTCAAAGTGGATTTATATAAATGAAAATTTCAAGAATTAAACCTTTGATAAATTAGAAGATTTTCAAGGAAGAAATTCATTTGAAAGTGGTAGAATGTGACACCATGATATTTTTTGAATTATTTATTTTCCAAATTATTTTATCATTTTGATATTGTTCATTTCATTTGACTCTGGAAGTAGTTCCATATGTATTTATATATTTATATTGAATCATTAATCTAAACATTTCTTTCAGACACAATACCAACATGGATTACACTACATGAAATATCGATTTGGTTTGGTCTACATGAAATACCGACATGGATTTTAATAAATATATAAATTACTTGTCTTGTGTGACACATAATAACAAATTGGCATGAACTTCCCAGAACACCGTCTTGGTTTACATACACGCAACACTGATGTTTTTTATGAAATATCATATTATTGTTAAATTTATTTAATCGTGATAATTAAACCATAATTCATAAACATAATAATATGATTAATAACAAAAATTTGTAAAATATTGTTTATAATGGTTTTATATAAATAAAAAATTTTGATAATGAAATATATAATTTTTTAGAAAAGTCATTATATGTTTAAAAATACTATTTTCTCAAAGAAAATACGCTTCATATCTTTCTATGAAAGAAAATAAAATTAAATGTTGATAAATAAAGAAATATAATTTTATAAATAAACAGTATTTATGAATTTATAATTCTGAAATTATCTTTGGGTGGATGTCTGAGATTTTTCTATGAAACCACTCTTTTTTGAATAATGAGAAATATTGTATTTAGTTAAAAATAGAGATATAATATAAATAATCATTAAGGTTAAATTGTTTTCAAATTTGTTTTATTGTCACATTATATCAGTAATAAATATATTAATACCATTTAGGTCATTACAAAAAATTTCAAATTGAAATTGAATATAAAAACATAATAATCTTTTGAACATTTTACTTTGACAATCGTCTCTCTCTCTATGTCTGTAGGATTCACATTAATCATAATTGTTACACTTACATGAACTAAATTTTTAATAAATTACATTAAAAATCATAATCAGTATAATATTTAGATTGTAATAATGTGATCTTATTTTTTTTCTACCTTAAATGTAAGTAAAATTGATTGACATTAATCAAATTAATTAAGTTCAAATTAAGCTTAGTTAGGGATTAAACCTCAATCCTAGAATCCCAAATTACCCATACACTATTACAAAAACAATTTCATGGGCATTATTTGTCCATAAAATAACCATTAATTATTTATTTTGTTTTTGTTTTGACTTTTTATAGGTAAGAACATGGGTACACCTAACTTGTTTTAAATAATTCCAAGTGAGTCCTTTTCCTTCCATTTAAAAGGCCACCACCTCTACCACCTATTCACACATCTCAAAATAAGCAGGTTTAGCCACGATCTATCCAATACAATTCTCAACATACCTAACTTTATAATATAGTCCTTTCCTTAGAGAAAAGTCAACCGAAGGAAGCCTTTTGGCACAAACCAAAAAGAGTTACCTGATTAATTGTTGACATCTTCTGTAAAGTCCTTCTCTTTTATTTTCATTCTCCACCACTCCAGTTATTTTTATTATATTATTATATAAAAAAACAATTATATGGAATATATTGGGCATTTTTATGTAAATGTTTTGATGTACACATTCACACACTCCATCTAATGGGTAATAAACATATTGTCTCTTTATACAGAGATCTACTACCCTATGAAACGATGATGGTTGATTTTGACATTACTACCTACCATAGTTCCCATTATGATAGAAAATATGTTTATATATGTCATATATTAAATTTATTATGTATTTATGATTATTTATTTATTTTTAAAAAACATATCCTTTTACATTCAATTTTTTGTAAATACGATAATTGCATATATGGAAGTGTGGACTACCGCTCCCTCAAAGTGTTATGATTTGTTTTAACACTACATTAGTTATAATAAACATGATTTTATTGAATATATTATATATATATATATGATATCATAAATCTAATTTAATAAATATATATATATATACATATGTCTTTTACTTTTTTTATTTCAACATAATAATTAATCCGAAATAACATTCATGCATACGTACGACCTACCGTCTATATGAGCAGTGCATTATGTTTCATAATTTTATATTATATTGATTATCATTACAAGAATTTAATGTATATAAATCATATTTATATCAGGTTTTACATTTTTTAAATCATTATTTAATTATAAGGACCAAATATTTAACAAATTATGAATCATAGAAAGAATAAATTGAATATTACATGAAGTGAATCCTTAACATAGGATCATTAACAAGAGGGTAATATAAAGTAACAAATAAAACTATATATGGAATTAGGTATAATTATATTATTTTATAAAATATGCATAATAAACTTATATTTATTAAACAAGAATCTTGTACAAGTATGAAGAGAGTCAAGACACAAGGTAAGAGGATTTAATCTCACTTTTTATTTATGGGAGATACATGATGTATTCACCACACACACCTTTAGTTTGGTGTTTATAATTAACATTTATGTATTCAATTATTATTATAGTTTAATATATGGTTATTTATATATAAAACATATGGCCATTATTTCATGGGGTTTATTTATCAAAATTGACCAAATCAGTAAAATAGTTTTGTCTCAATTTTCCTTCTCTAGGGATCATGTTTTTTTATACTCCTAAATTATTTTATTAAGGTTTAAATAATTCAATTTTAAATGTTATATCAAAAAAATATGTATTTTCATGATATTTTATGCTTCCTGTAAATAACTTTTCATATATAGATAGTATGATCCCAAGTTAACTAGTGGTAAAACATTATTGATACAATTGCATCGCTTATCGAGAATGTTTTTTTCCATACCTAAAATGATGAATTACTATGTTCCAAATATAATGAAATTCATGAAATTTCTTGTCCTATAGTAATTCATGATAAATTCATGTATTGGTTCCATTTTCTATGCTTTGATACAAAATACTATTATGGAAGGGTTTTTAAGAAATCCTAACATTACCCTCTCTTTGGTTAGAAATATGTGTTCCTTTGAAACCATATTTTAAAAAATAGGGTTTCCAAGTATTTTATAATAATATCCTATTATAATTAAAATAAAATTTTACCCATTTTTATGTTTTAATAATAAATTCAAATGAATATTCTTGTAAATTTTCAAACAAGGAATTTTTTTAAACTTCTAAACATGTAGAAGGAATGTTTATCTTACCTCCTACAACATGTACGGATTTATCCATCATTAGTCCATTGATGATTTATTTTTATAATTGGAGTTGATTTTTTATGTAATTTCTTTTCAAATATATTTTCAAGTAAATGGATTTCAAAACATATTCACTGAACATTTATAAGTTTTTAGAGAATATTATTCAAAATATTTTCAATCTTATTTTATAATATTTTACAGTCAAAAGGTTTTGAATAATTGTTTTCAATAATTATCTATATGATTTAAAATTATTTTCAATGTAAATGTTTTTCAAAATATTTTATGTTTTAAAGGGGGGTTTTCAATGAATGAAGGATAATTTCCTCAAGAAATGTATTCAAAATACCATTCTAAGTAATTTTACTTCTAAGATAGAATATGTTGATGTTACTCAAGCCCATATAGAAACCTATACAATGGTTCCTTTAATATCCATTCTTAAATGTTTATGTTTTATAGAATGAATCTTATTATAAAAATATCTATTCCATAGGTTTTATTCTTTTGAAACATGCATATTTTCACGGGTTAAGCTGTGATGAAATGAATCTTATATATTTTCTATAGGTTATGATGTGATAAAATTATAATGATCACCAATTAATTTTATATGTTATTATTTGACGTTCATGAAACCCATATTTTATTATGGTTCATGATATGATGATATTTCATTATGTTATGGAACATGTATAAATGATTTTATTTTGATGTGGGTGGGACCTGTATCTCTATAAAATGCATCGGGTAATGATTGATGAATCATGAGAATAAATGTTATATGTGAGACTGATTACATGTTCAAACTGTAATTAAAACACATGGTTTCAGGTATATATGTTTATGAATGAACTCGATCCCATGCTCACAATGTTATGAGTGAACCTGATTACTTGTTCACAATGTAATGCATAGACCTAGTATCATGTCCAATTATTTATGCCTGAACCTGATTATATATTCACAATGTTATGTGTGAACCTTATTATATGACCAAAATTTTATGCATAGACTAGGATTCATGTTAATATGTTTATTCATGACCAGATTACATGTCAACAATGTTATGAATGAACTTGATTACTTGTTAACAATGTTATCATGGTTCTAGCTTCATGTCACAATGTTTATGTGTGAACCTGATTTTATGTTTATAATGTTATGTGTGAATCTGATTACATGTTCAAAATTTTATGCATGGACCTAGTTTCAGGTCAATTAGGTCATGCACAATCCTGATTACATGTTCACAATGTTATTCCTAGACCTGGTTTCATGTCGATAAAGTTGATTCAGGGGCCTGATTTTGTATGCTTAACTTAATCAGTGAACTTACTTTTACTTATGATTGATTATAATGTTATAAATCAATTTGAATTCCACAAATTCCATGTCTTATTACTATGTTATGATTTCAGAAATTATTCTCTTAATACTCTTATTGTTTATGTATTATGAACTGGTAGTCGTTATTATGACATATAATATGCAATGTATGATCTTTAAATGTTATTCTCAAGTTTAATACCTTTTTGTTTCATGATATGTTTAAAAATTTCCTTTATTTACCCTTACAGATCATCTGAACTCACCCCTTTCTTATGTTTCCTTTCCCCATGTTATGAAGAAAGGTTTTCTGTTGATGTACTAAAGGTGGATATAGTTATGGGAGATGTTTATGATCTTAAATCATGAGAGAATATTTTTTTCCCATTTTCCTAACACACTAATAAATTATGGTCTTCAAGCATGTATTTTTTTAATGTACTAAGTAGTCTTATAAAATAATTTAATATCATTGTATTTTATGCTTCGGTCGCTATATTCAGTCCTCTATGGTTATTGAACATTGAATTTCCCCTAAATTATCCATATCATTTATCATGGATATGTTCATTTCCTAAGTCGAATATAATTTTAGATCTGGTGTCTACATCGAATGTTAAGGGATTAATTGGGGAAATATTGATAGATATGTATACATTATTTAATAAGAATATATGGTATGGAATATTATTTATTCTATATGAGGAATGATTCGGACAGGTAAGACATAAGTTGTGGAATATTTAAGGTAGACAATGGGTTGGAGACAGGTTAATGAAATCCCCTTGATGCATCGATAGTATTATGATATGAAATAGTTTTCTAGACACTTTAGATGGGTTCTTAACTGATAGGTAAAATATCATGCGAAAGGTATTGGTGGTATTGTTCCATGTACTAGGAAACATGACATCTAATAACCATGAATTTCCCTCATTTATTTTCATTTATTGTTCATCCATGTAATTTTTCATCGACAAATCTATGTATACACTTTATTTTCATTTCATTGATTAAATGGGATGTTTTACAGTTTCTTTCGTTACCATATTGAATACTCCATATCTAGTTACATGAATGGCATGGGTTACTAGTTATGAACTTCCCATATTTTTTATTCACTTCCTTCAACATTTTTTGATTATATGGTATTAGTGTTCTATTATTTACCATTCCATAATTTTTACTCACATTTATTCAATGTTAATTTCGCTATATTTTCCCAAATTAAAAATTTGATCTCACACTAAATATGTTTCTTTCCTCTGAAATTTAAGAAGCTTACTATGAATGATATGTTAAGATTTACTCTATGGATTTGAGTTATCCTCAATGTCATTTATTTATAATGAAGAAATATGATATTGTAATTAGTGTATTTATTTTTATTAAAATACTAATTTATTTATCTTGTTCACTATAACCACTAAAATGATTGGTACTTTGGGGATTGATTCGTTTTAATCACGACAATATAATTGATAGCAGGCATCAACTTCGATTGATTTGGGGTTGTGTAAATACAACTAAAAATTCAGGTATTAGAAATTTTCTAAGAAATCACATATTGTAAAATGATTTTTGAAATCTCTAACATCTATTAATTTTGAAAAAAACATCCAATATAATATTTACCCAAAATACGATTAAAAAAATCATAAAAATATCATGAACCTCTAAAAAATGATTGCAAAGAAAGATAATATTTATATAGAAGACTGATATTTAATAGATATTGCTGGTGAGGTGGTAAATTTTTCTATAAATCATATATTTTTTTTTCAAAAAATGTGTCTTCCTAGAAGAAGGTATGAAATGTGGGGGAGAAACATCAGTTTAAATTTAAGTAAAATTCTTATTACATCAGATGATTGAAAACCAATATCTCAAGATATTAGAAAATTTTCAATGAAAAAACAGTCTGGATACCTTGAGGATTTTTATGGAAGTTTTACCAATCAATTCACATTTTGGTAGAATGTATCAAAACATTCCAAGGACAAGTTTTTTATGTGCATAAATGAAAATAAGATGGAAAGAAGAAAATTCAAGAAGACCCATTTTTGTAGAGTTGAATCTAAAAGAAATACTTTAGTGAAAACAAGGATTCTTGACATTGGTTATTCCTCAGACAAGATAAGAGATATATAAATCATAAAATATATTGAAAATCATGATGGAGGTGTAGTTACTTTTTTAAATGACAATTCCTTAAAAATCATTGGAGTCATAATAGACGATATGGAAGCTGATAAATGTAAATTTAAGGATGTATAATATGCCTAGGAGATTAAGAAAAATATAATCAGTAGAAGGAAACAATATAATAATGGAAATTAAGTAATAATAGAAGAAATTCATGCACTATTAGAAGTTTGTAAGATGGTAAATTTTTTACCATGAGGTAAAACGAGGGAAAATTCCATTCAAATTGGAGAACATAATAAATTAAGTAATTTTATTATTATAGATTTGAAATTTTTTGGAATTGCAAGCTTTGAAATATTGATTAGAAAATGGGGAAAAATCTTTTTAAAGTATATGGTGTAATAAAAATGATATACTTGAATAGAAATTTTACATGTTGTTTGAATAATAAGTCAAAATGGAATATGATTGGAATAATCCATAAGAAAGATGAAATTTATCGTACAAAACATCTTGAAATTATTCACTATGACATATGTTGGACGATGATGCATCAATAAAGAAATGTGATTTTAAATTTATTACTTTTATTTATGAAATTTCCCAAATGAATAAAATCATTATTATGAATAAGTAATCAAATCCTACAGAAATATTAATATTTTAATGAAGATATTTTAAAAGTGTGTTGACTGTTTATATACATAAACTAAATATAAATAATGAAAGGGAGTAAACATGTAATGATTTTAAATTACATCTAAGGAAATATGGAACTGACCATTAGTAAAATGATATGTACACCAGAAAAAAATGGATTTGGAAAAATGAGAAATAGAAGTATAGTGTAATTGTGAAGAAGTATAATGGAAGAGTTTAATAATATTATATTTTTATAGAGATAAGATGTCAGTTCTTATATATATGTACAAAAAATATGTTATTTTAGGATAGAATACAATATTAATTACAAATAAATATGGTATAACCAAACCACATTAGTGAAATATTTGACAGATTTTTGAAATCCATGTTTAGTAAGTAAAAATATCTAGATTTTTAAGAAAATTATGAAAAAGGTGATAAAGGAATGTTACTTAGATATTCACCAAATTAAATAATTTATAAATGTTGGGTCAAATATTTACTATTGTTGGTGGATTATTTTGATGTGAATGTTATTGAAAATTCATCTTACATAATAAAAGATTTTGAGATGATTGTGGAAGATATGTTAAATACTTCCAATGATAATTAAAAAAGATAAGATAAATTGATCCAAAACCGGTGGATAAAGATATAAATGATATATATGATGAGGAAATTAAAGCAGTAATAAAAGATATATTGTTCCATAATACATAGAAATAAGATTTATATATAAATATTATTGAATATATTAATTCTCCAATTCAATCCAGAAAAATGACTATATTATAATACCAAACATTACCAATATCAAAATTTTACTTGAAACTAATTTCATTAGTAGTTGAACAAAAAAATTAATAGGTGTTATTGAGAAAGAGATTGGTTAAAATGAAAATAAATTACAAATGGGAGCTCATTTTATGATTACAATGGATTAATATTGGCTGACCAAAATTGGTGTTATGAAATATACTAAATGAACATGGGTAAGTTTTATATAAAACATCATGAACTATTTGCAAAGGTTAATCACTAGTAGAAGGTGTGCATTTTGAAGACAAAAATTCCTCCATTACATGATTGAAAACTATAAGGATCATATTAGCTAGGGATGCACATCATTGATTCATGGTATATTTGAGGGGAATAAATTAGGCTTTCAAGAATGAGGATATTAATAAAGAATAATATATTGAGAAAAATTGGTTATTGCTACTCGATAATGATATAACCAAGGTTTCTAAGTCAAATATTTCTTTATATTGGTTTAAATATGATCTATAATCATTTTACTTAAAATGTGATAGTCTGTTAAAATAGTTTAATTTTTTAAAGGGAATATTGAAAGAAACTTATATGTGAAACAAATGATCTCATGTACCCTAATTGTTATTTTATATTTTGATGTCATCATTTTTTATGTGATAATGGAAATTATTATCCAAGGGGTTTTTATGAAAAGATGAAAAAATTTACAATTTTAATTATTAGAGAATTAACTTTCTTTCATAAAGTATAGGTTATATAAAAAGGGATGTATATTTTCCAATTAGAAGAAAAATATTCTAGTGAGTATTTTCAAATGTTTTTCAAGGTGGATTTGATAGAAGTTTTTTTCATCTATTTCAATTAGAATGAGAATGAGCAGCAATGAGGCTATGAAATGGATGTGTTAGAAAGCCTTCATAAAATTGATATGACATTTGGTGTATCTTACAACCTCATGACTGGACGTTGTGTACAAAATTTCGTTCTGTTTCAGATATCAGAGTGATCTGTAGAAATATCAAATGTTGGCAGTGAAAAGGATTATAATTTAGGCCAAAAAATGAATTTAGATGGGTAGTTTAATAAAATAAGTTTTGGTATATTTTATTTTGTTTACACTAAAGCAATTTGGGATTGATATTTAATTTATTGAATGTATAATATAGGTTGAATATTTTTCTTAGGAGAATATTGTGTGATATAGAATATTAAAAAATAGATTTAAATAAATCTGATTATAGTGGAAGTAAAATATGTATCCCTACCCAGACTTCTACAAAAATGACTAAGGTGAAAGTACATCTGAAATAATTGAATGTGATTATTTATAATCCATTAAATATTCTTTGTGATAATCAATGTAAAATTGATATTCCAAAAATTCTATCCAATTTTTGAGATCAAATCACATTGACATAAAGTATCACTTCTTGAATGATATTATTTTTGGTGGAGAGGTTCTGATGGAATATATTTCAACAAAGTATCAAAACTATCAAGTTTTCACTAATGTTATTTCAAAAGAATTATATATTTAATTAAGGCTAAAAATTCATGTTCTTACTCCACCAAATTAGTCTTAATCGTTTTTATATAAATTACCTAATTTTATTTCAATAATTATTTTGAAAGAGGCTGAGAGAATGTAACCAAGTTGAATAAAGTTTTTACAAAAAATTTCAATTAGAATAGGAAGTTGTTGTTATTACAGTATGGGGGGTTAAACTGTAAAATGGAAGAGTGAAAGTTTTTTATTTGAAAATTTTATATCCAAAGTGGAGAACATATTAGTGATATTAATTTTATCATAATATGGTCAAAACATTTATTCTCAACAAGGGATGTAATTCTTTCAAAATAATTACTTTATCCAATAGTTTTATGTCAGTTCTTTCAGTATTTGAAAGGCAACTATTTTCTATAATTTTAAATTATATGGAGTGATGAAAATTGATCACTGGTTAAAGGTTGTTAATAAATCATTCCAGCACATCCAAACATAGAAATTTGAGATCCTTTGTGATAGTTTGTAATAATGTTTTATATTTTTTTAACAAACATTTTATATTAATGTTTTTGATAAATAAGTTTTAGAATTCATATTATGAAATTCTTTTATGATTTTATAGTGAGAAATAAACTAAAAGTTATCTAAAAAAGTTTCTATATAAATTTACTAGATAAAAATAAATTTTAATGTTCTAATGTCAGAAATTATTCATAACATTTTAAAATAACATCCTAAATTTTTGAGATGATGCGTTTTTTTCTATTTATGTTCCAAAAAATAATAAGAAATTCATGAAACAAGATAAATTTTGTATAACGGGAAATAAATTGAAACAGAATTCTTAATAATAAATTTTCAAGACATCATATTCCGAAAAACCAACGTGACAAAAACTATAAGAAAATTTTGGAAGAAAAATTTTCTGATTTTTTAACAATGGAATCATATATGTTAGTTTTAGATTTTTCAGAGTTGAGTTTTTGAGAATTAAAAAAATGGTTATCATAAATATATTATTATAAGAAGATCATGTTAGTGAAATTATTGCTACTTGTGTTTTTATAAAGTGTGTGGAATGAAGTATTTTTGAGTTAAATACTATGAATAGATAAGACAACCAAATATACATTGTCATTATATTGACCAATACCGAGTTTCCAAAAAATGAAAGATCACTGTGTTTATAAAAGATAAGAAACGATCGTATTTTCATTCTAGAAATTTTTTTTTGATAATTTATTAACATTTCCATTAAATTTATAGGATGTACACAATCAAATAATCTATATTATATAGAAGACAAATGGAAGTGTTTATTTCTTAGTTTGCGTGGGTTTGAAAAATGAGAAAGAAATAGAAATAGGGGCAGTACGTTTTGTGAAAAGCTAAAAAATGAAATTTTTTAACACACTTGTATAAAATGTACAATAAAATACAAATAAATTGTTCTCAAATTGTTTATGATAATGTTTTTAATATAAATAATATGTATAAATGTAGTCAACTATCTTTTGCGAGTCAAGAAAAATTGAGAGAGCCAAATATGTTTAATTGAAAGAAAAGATTTAATGAAGTTTGAAGATCATTATTATAGCTTATAGTTTACTGAATTGGAGTTTTGAAGCATAATACTAAAATATAGTGCAAATGAAAAAAATACACCAGAGAGATGATTTTTGTAAATATAATTAATTAAAAATAAGTTGAGGAATATTTTTTACGGAAATAATAACCTGGGGGAATTTTTTTAATTCACATGAAATAATATTCATGAGGATGAATAAAATACCAATTATGATGTTTCATAATGAGATGGAGAAGGATCTAACACATGGAGGAGAATCTATTAAACATTATCAGTATCATTGTATAAATGATTCAGGGATGTTTTTGTTTAGAAATGTGTGGGCTACAAAAGAAGGATCAAATAAACAAAATCATCAGAAATAGTCACCGGGATGCAAAAATATTGAGATATAGAATTTTTATAAATTTATTAAATGATATTAAAAGTTTTTTGGACAATAATTATTTGAACATAGATTTACCAAAACATTACATATATTTATGAATCCACAAATCAAAACGATGGTGTTATATATTTCAAATTTTTTCTTATCATGCTAAAATAAGGATGTTTTATGATATTCATTATTAATAAAAGATCCTGATGTTTTCAATTTTTTCAATTTTTTCTTATCACACTAATAAAAGGATGTTTTGTGATATTCCTTAGAAACAAAGGTACACTATGTTTTATATTATTTGATTTTTTTAAGAATTCAAAAAGATTTAGAATGATTATAGAATATTTCAGAAGAATCCAAATATTTTCATTTAGCTGAGAATCATAAATTTGGTTATTAGTTTTAGATTGAATTTTTAAATGAGTTTCTATCTTTTTCTACTTCTCAAGTACCAATATAAAGGTGTGAAAAAATGTAATTAATACTTTTCCCTGGAAAAAAGATGATGTTCTGAAAGATTTGTGTTAGAATTTAATTTCTATCTGAATTGTTTTGTGTGTTTCAGATAGTGTTTTCAAATAGAAAATTAGGGATAATTTCAGTTCATAGAACCAAATTGAGTAGAACAACAATATTTAGAAAATTTTGTTTTGAATAAAAATGATATATTGGTAGAAAAAATGAATGTTGTAAACATCATATTTTTTCACTATGTAGAATAGGAGAAACTTTTTCATATGATGAAATGGTTCACTATATAATCTTTCGAGATTGAAGAAACATGAAAAACGTTTTAGTTGAAATCCAAGAGATGAAGATAAAATGTTTCTAATTTTATTTGTGGATCATGTTTTGAAAAAAACATTTTTAATTAATGATATTAATTATAATCATACTTATCTAGAGATATAATGAGTCTAATGGGAGTTGGATCACATTTATATTCATATTTACCTAATTGAGAATTTATATGGAAAACCATAATGGCCAGGAAAAGGATTTCGATTATCACCGAAAGGATGAAACTTTTAAATCATAGGAACCTTATGTAATATCTTATCATTTCATGAATATGGATTTTTTATAGATTGATAATGAAAAAACAATAACATATTGTAGGGGTTATATTTAATTTTTTTAGAAACTTTTAAAAGTAAACCATGAATTCAATACCCATTTTAGTGGTTCAAAGATACGTTGGAACTTAACAAGCATTATTTCATCAGAAATGAAAGTAGTAGGATAATTATTTTTTTTCAGGAAACATTTCTTATAGTTGAGTTACTACATTACCATATAGACTAAGAAAAAATGGAAATATAATTACATGAAAATTATAATGTCATTTTTATTCAATTTTCACCAAAATCTTGTATTTTTCACCAAATAATGAATATTGATGATTCTTTTTTTCATTCATGAGGCTTTAAAATCAACTTTGAATGGATCATAGAATCCCAAAAAATGATAAATGTTGATCCTCCCATATTTATACATTATGAAAAATTAAAAAAGGATAGAATAAGGTAAGATAATTTTCAAAAATATTAAACCTTGATATGATGAAATAATACATTAATGGCCGAAATTCAATAGTAACACCCATTGTTAAAACTAAATAATATGATAACTAATAAGGTGTAAAATTATTCAAAATATTCCCAACCAATTTGGAATCCCAAAAATCAAAACCATCTGATCACATATACTTTAGATATTATCTCCAACAAACGTGAGTCAGTCATACAAAAAAATACTCAATAATTTATTTAACTGACTCTTATAACCTCTAAAATAAGATAATAATTTCCATGAATAAACATAGTCACCATAAAGACACATTCAAATAATATCTATTTCTAAAATACAATTCATCCTTTATTCCATAAACAAATTCTAATCCTATAAAATAATATTTTTTATCTTAATCATATAATGTTCACTAAAGATATTGCATTCTTTTTCTAAAATAAAATTAATCACTTAATCACCAAATCACATTTCGATACCATGGATAAATAAAACATAAAAAATATATTTCTAAATTGTGATAACCATTAGTTTCCTCCACATCAATGATCATATAAACTATAATGATTAAAATAACAATATATTTTTGTTCTTAAAATATAAAACAATTATCAACAAATATCATTCTTAATAAAAAAATAAAATGAACTAAACAGATGTATTCATATAAAATTCTCCAAAAATATTCATAGTTATGTAAAAATATCATTACATAAAACATAAAAATTTCTCTTCATGAATTTGAAATTATGATGAACATGAGAAATATTATCCCAAGAAACATTATGTCTAACCCTTATCAGGATGCATATAATAGGTTTTCATAGGCTTTATTATCTTGTTCATCATAATTTTTAATAATGAAAATATTAAATAACCCAATAATATCACATGGGAGTGTGAAACTTTGTTCACAGTAAGGGCACACATACCATGCACTACAATGATGTCAGAAATATAACTCTTTTTAGAGTTATTACCACAATATGAATCTATGAGAAGGCCAAGTCCACATAATGAATCTGCAAATGGATATATTACAAGTGAAATCATGTAATATTTTCCTTTATAAAATATCTATGATTTTATATAATAATTAGAAACATCTTCATAGTTTTTTATAGGGTTATTTTCTCTAATATATGTTTTAAAAAATCTATTTCCCCATGTTTCTAAAAAATTGACTCTGATACAAACTATAATGATCCAAAATATAATAGTCCAGAGATAATGGTTACATTATTGCATTATCACTAAATAAGAGGATTGAAAAGCTGATGGACCAAATAGTTTAATATTCATGGTATTATAGATATATACATTCATCCCATTTTATATTAGAAAATGAAATATAAACCATATATAGAGTAATTATTTCCCGTCCTTGAACTCATTCAAAGATTCATTCATCCTATCGTATAGAAATGGAAAATGGGTAATCTCAAATTATTTTTATGTGTTACATAAAATGAAAGCTATCTTGAATAAATAAATACTAATCAATATAGAAGTTAAATAACTAACAACATATCCCATTTAATTAATAATTTAGGAAAGATAAATAATAGGTAATGAATAAATGACGATCAAATAATTATATATAAATAATCTCATAATATTGAAACATATTCATGGACATCATGACCATTTAAATAGTCACATTTAGATCAATAAGTGATCTCAAAATGATGGAATTCACAATGAATCTGGGGACTATAGTAGGCCCTAGAAGTCACTTATTAATTCCAATAAAATTATCAAATAAAATTGGGGAAGGATAATTCAATATAATATAAACATAAACATTCATATTATAAATCTAGCATATAAAATGTTAACATTTCCCCAGTCAAACTGATCATTAATAATCGACAGAATGAATAAAGAAGGAATGTTTAAAAAAATTACTTGTAATTTCTAAGATAAATATATTCACATTGTCATTTATTATTATAAGTACATTAAAATTCCATTAAAATATTATTTAGGAAATAACATTTTTAACTTTGAAAATCACTTTTAAAACATAAAAAATTCAAAAATATTCTGGGAACCATTTTTCTTGATAAAACACATGGGTAAATGTAAATGAAATTAAAAATTATTGATCATTCATAAAGGTTGGAAATTCCATTAATGGTGTATAAGTTAAACAATATTCCATTCAAACTTTTGTACGACAACCCAAAACATACCTCCTTCATGAAAACTATAAGAAAATTTGTTTTAAATCATTTTTTAAAAGTAAATGTTGATAAAAATAACATTGAAAATTCATTTTATAATAATAATAAATCTAATAGAAACATATTCATTGAAAATATGGTTATTAATAGAAGATAGTTTTGGATGAGTAGAAATAAAAAGTGTAATTTTCTTAAAAATAGAATTTTGACATCATGACTACTTAATGAGTGTAAAATTATCGGAAAAATTGTAATTTCTCAAAATAACGTTATAGGAGGAAAAAATATTACAATTTATATCAAAATAATAAATTATTCTCCTTGTAAGTTCTTTAACAAAAACAATACCAAATAATGATTAGATTTTGAAATAAACCCTCACAACATTGGAAACTATAGAATCATTAACCCCATGAAAAAAATAAATTTAAATTAAACATAAAAAACACCAATGCAAGGATAGTAATTATATAAATTTGAAATAGCTATTAGATAAAATTTATAAAATATCATAGGTATATTACGTAGGAGATATCCCAAAGAAGAAAATTTGAGATGTTATATAATATATTTCCCAACTTCAATAAGCACATGTTCTCTCCTCTCTTATCCACACTCTAAGATCCATTTGGTATAGACAATACCATTACATATAGAATCCTTTCATCCATCCAAAAATCATATATTCCTTTTTTATTATTAAACCCTCTTAATAAAGAAATAGGTGTAAACCTAAAGTCATTTTCTGAAGAAGTGGTATAGTCGTTATCCCCGAATTATCATTTTATTTATTCTTTTAACAACTTTAAATATTTTACAACTATAATTATATAACAACATATATATTTACCATATACTAATATTTTTTATGTAGCTTATATATATCTAATCGTCCATCAAATAGAAACAAAACCATCAATCATGTTTATAAAGGTCTACCGCCACACGAACCAATGTCATTTATTTTTAACCAACATCTGTCAAAGCTACAGATGATGATGGATTTAATTTAATATATTATTTTCAATAATATTTATAATTATGTATTAATAATATCATATCTTCTTTTTACCTTACAATCCACTGTGAAACGATGGTGTCTCTTGTGTGTGTGTGTTGACTACCACCTCCACGATGCCATGTGACTCATTCATTATTACATTTTTGACATGGTTGGAAATAATTATAGATTTTATAAATATATATGATATATATGAATTAAAAATATTATATTATTTTTTTTATTATTTACCCCTATTTCTTTCACTTCATTGAGATAAGGAAAACCGCAATCAAGTGTACGTGAGAAATATCATCTCTATAAATACTGTAGTGTATTTTCCTTCTCTAAAATTTATTGATTTTTATAAATAAATATATATTGAATATTGAATATATTTATATAATGTTTATAATTATTTATATTATGTCTCCATTATCAAATTCAAATGACTAAAAATAACATACCAAAATATATACGAAAAACAAAATAGTTGTTATCAAAAACATGATTTTAACAAATAAATTATTAATCAATGGGAAATAAGATTTCATAAGTAAAAAATGTATGTTATCATATATATAATTATTGTTCTATAATAGTTATATGATATTCATATATTTATGATACCATAGGTTTCAAAGAGTATGGAAGGAGTTGAGACATGAGGAAAATGTTTTTCATATCATTTTTATATTCATGAGACACAAGACATGTTCAACACTTGTTTCCATTATGTTCTATATACACTAACCCTGAATGTATTTTATGATTATTATAATTAATATTATTTTCTATTCATATCCATGTAGTAATTTATATTTCCTAGTGATTATGAATTAATCATTACCAATGAAGTAAAGGTTTTATGTAAGAATCCCATTCTTTATCAAGATTGGTTGTGATTATTCTTTTGATGATGTAATATTACGATGTATGTCTCAAAATATTTATTTAATTTTTTATAATAAAAATATTTCTTAAGAATAAGTGTTTTAAATTCAATTATCTATAGTTTTAAAATAAATATACCAAATGACTATTTATAATAAAAAATGACTTTATTTCATCCATCAATCGAAAATACCCTATCTTATATATAATTTCTTAGAAAAAATGATATCATGAAAGTTTTAATTATAATATATAAATGTATAAATTCATTCATATCGTTATTATTTTTTCAAAATCTCTTTAGTGGAATCCTATTGACATTTTATGAATGTCTTACATTTTACCTCTTTTTGAAAATGAGAAAGAAATATTTTTTAACATGTATGACAGTTATGATTTAACCATTCAAAATAATATGCAATGATTTAAATCCTACTTTATTTGTTTATAAGGATATTTAAAATGGAAATGTTTTGTTTAATATATGGTACTTATTTTGGTATTAAATAACAATTTTAAAGTGGAAAGGTTATTTTAATTATGAATTGTTTTAAGTGAGATTTTAAAATTATTTTCCATATAAGATGAAAAAAATTTATGTTACTTATTATTTTTTGGGGATAAGTTTCAATAATAACATCTTTATTATTTCTCTAAATGGTTTATCTTTTTTATGAAATTATTTTTAGGAAATCCATTCCTTTCTGATGTGTTATTCTATGATGAAAATATAAATTGATTATGAAACTCATTTATTTTTTATGGTTCTTGCAATGATGAAATTTGTATGACACCAATATCATTTCATAGGTTTTGATATAATGAATGTTTAATGATATTATGGATCAAATATGTATTTTTTTATTTATATTATGTATGAGACTGGGATTGTATTTCTATCTGATGAATTAGGTAATGATTAATATTCTATCAGCTCAAAAGGTACTCATGAAGTTGTCTTAATCCAAAATTAGGGTGCATTAGAGACTATACCAAGGTGAAAAGTATGTAAATAAGAGTTTATAACAAATAAAAAGTAGGTACATGGGTGGTTATCCAAAACCTAACATGATATTGATATCTTGGTGGGTACCCTTGACATTAGATTTACTACACTTATGTGAATGCCAAAAATCATGGTCTTATTCAAATGTCAAGCAACCATAGAATATGTCCCTGAAATGATTTTTTAAAAATATATGACAAACTACCACAATTTTTTAAATTATGATGGTTTATGATATCTGATTTGAAGGTTATAGTTTTCATGTTTTATTATCATGTTCTCATACCGTTATGGTAATGTTATACTTTTGTGATCATTGGTTTATCCCTTTTATACCATAATTGATAATATGATCTCACCATTTCCTATGTTTCCATTACCTTGTTATAAATAAATGTATTATGTATTATAATTATAATAATGGTAATAGTTATGTATAAGTTACTGTGAGACTAAGTAGCTCACATGAGAACCAGTTTTTTATGTTCCCAATTTTTTTAAGTCACTATATTTATATTTTTATGGGATGGATACTTGTATTATATAAGAAATATTCATATATTAAGATGTATTAACTTTGTATAAAAATACAAGACCACCATTTTTGTATGAAAATGCTGAGTCACTTTAGTTGGTATTAGAGAAACATTTAGTCAACCTTTGGAAACTATGATGAGAAAACATTAATGAGATAGATAAGCATAAGTATAAGTATATGAAAAAACCCTTTAATTTTGGGGATTGATATAAAGAGTAGTTTCTAAGACACTATATCTATTTTTTTATAATACAAGTGGATGTGTCAATAGATTAATGGTTTTTAGGGGTTGTAACTCCCAAAGGAGGCATTTGTATTTGACTTGATCATAACTTAGTGATTTATAATGGGCCTTACTGCATATATGGTTTGAAATAATGAGGATAAATGTTTTCAAAATTCCTAAACGAGTCATGAACCATCGTGATAGATTTCAATAGATGATGTTCATGAATTACCTAGGTTAAAACCAATGTTTCATAGATTGAAAATTACATGTCATGATTTATCCATCCTATGAATGAATGATCACATTGATTGGAGATGCATTACCCACAAGCTAACACTTTTGGTTTTACTACGATATTTAAGATAGGTAGATAATGTTAATGTGGTTATAGTTACACTCAAATATTGATGTAATTTATTTGATATTAGTTATATTAATTTCCATATATCATGAAAACTATTTTAGAAAGATAATTCCTATCATCAAAAAATAGATTTTGTACTATTAGTGAAGACCATAAATCATTCAATTATCACATATCAAGTCTATGATTATTCCATGATTAATGCTTGTTGTAGTGTGCTTCCTATAAATCTTGTCATTATTCCTCTAGTTGTATTTTATATTATCTTTGGAATGGATTGTACATATCTATATAAATCGCATATATATTTTTAAATTATTAAATTAATGTTTGAGATTATGAACTAACCTATGATCATTTACTAGTAAAATAATAAATTCAAACTTCCATTGGAAATGGAATATATTTTATGAGTCATGATTCTTTTTCCAAAATATTTTTTTAATCTCAAATGGTTTTGGAGAAACTGAACAATAATGATAGAAATATTTTATGGGAGTTTGTTGATCTTATTCTAGAATAATTTACTTATTCTTCCCTAAATAGGGATGTTGTGTTCTCAATAGAACTCTTACCTGGTACTAAACTTATTTCAATGCATCTCTATATAATGGCCGGAATTTTGTTATAGTAATTAAAGATGAAACACTAGGAGAATCCCAAAAAGGTATTTATTCACTCAACTATTTCACCTTAGTGTGTACCTATTATTTTATTATAGAATAAGGATGGATATATGATAGTTTTAATTTATTATCATAAATGGAAAAATATCACTACTAGAACAAGTATATTCTACACCATGTTAATGACATGTTTGATGAACTGTGTGGATATATATACTTTTCCAAGGTTAAAAATCATTTGGGATATCATCAATTGAGGGATAAGAAGAAGTATTTACAGAAGAAAACATTTCATAAAAGTTATGGGCACTATGATTATATACTTATTCCATTTAGTTTCACTAATTATGCCACTATCTTTAGGGATTTAACAAGTAAAGTGTTTGTAGATATCCATGATCAGTTTTTTAGTCTGTATTGATTATATTATTATATAGTCAAAGGGAAAAGAGGAGTATAATGATCACTTGAGGATTGTACTGAAGAACCTATGGAAGAAGAAGATATATTAAAAATATACAATGTGTGAATTTTGGAAACAATATTTTTTTATCTTTTTGGGTCATATAATCTCTAGTGAGGTTATATCGATGGATCCACCAAATTTAGAGGCTATTAAACATTGTATGAGACCAACCATTTAGTATGATTTATAAGGTTTTCATGGTTTTTAGGGATATTATTAATGTTTTATGGAGAATTTATCATGACATTTAAATATAATCACCATGTGGAATCTGAACGGATACATGTTTCATTAGAAAGACGAATGTCATGAAAATTTCAAGGAACTAAAGAGATAGATAGTCAGTGAATCGGTTCTTACATTACCCTATAGAGGATAAAGGTTTTAAATCTACAATGATGTTATAAAGAATATATTTGGACACGTTATCATGTATAATGACATGGTTATATTATATACATAAAAAATAGAAGGTTCATGAGAACAAGAACCCAAATTATGACTTGAAGTAAAATGTATTACATTTTTAATATATATATGGAGGTGTTATATTTATAGGGAATAATGTGATATATATACTGATCATAAGAGTATAAGGAATATATTCACCTAGACACTATTGAACATGCACCAGAGAAGATGGTTAGAGATGATTAAATGTTTTGACTAATTAATACATTAACACCCTATGAAAATAAACAAGTTTGATGAATCATTAAGTCGAATGAATCCTACTAGATTATATATTTTAGGATCGAAGAGTTCCAATATTTATGGATTTTCAATGGTGGATCTTAAAATTTTGAAGGAATGGGAGGCATATTCTTTTTGAAAAAGGTTTCTCCAACCATCTAACCATTTAGAAATTAAATAATAATACAAGGATGATATAGAACTATAGAATAAGGATAGAAATGTTATTTAGATTAAACATGATTGTGATAGAATGATAAGGTTAGAGAAATACATATTATTTTTTTCATGTCTAAATTAAAAAGGTTGAAATTAGAGTAAACTCATAGATCTTTATTATATATTCATCATGGATTAACTAAGATGTTTAGAGATTTGAAAGATAATTTTTTGTGGGACTGTATAAAGAGAGAAAATGAAGGGTTTCAATATCATTGTGTGATGTTCGGAACTAGGTGCAACTAAGTGGTGCCTTGAGCTAGTTGGCCACATGCCCTCAAGCATGCCTCCCCATACACAAAAGGGTGTCAACTAGAAGCGATATTTTGGTAAGTCAGTCTTTGGTAGACTAACCTTCTATTATCAGAAATAAACACCAACCAAAGAAAGTAGCAATATGAAAGTATGGAAGAATAAAAATAACAAGAACAAATACATGTCATATGATAAACAAAACATGAAAATACAATACTCAACTGAATGGTAAAACATTCTAGGACAATGAAAATGTCCAGTGTCTATAATGTAACTCAATGTGAAGACACAATGACTCCAAAATGCGTACCGACCCATGTCTAATTCCCTCTCCCATGATCCAATCCTATACAATAACCTATCCCAAGGAATTTCCCTTATCCTTTCTCGCAACAACAAATTCTCGTCGAGTGCTGATCAGGAGGCCCAAATATGGTGTGAGAACAACTTATTAGGCCACCCTCAATAGTGTCTAAAACAAGTCAAGTCAAAAGATAGTGCATGCATTTTTATAAAGAAATGAGTATAATGAATAATTTAAATTGTTATAAAATTTTTATTTAATGTTTAATCAACACATTAGGATAATTTTAGTTCAAATTTCCCATTTCAATCATCTTTCAATATCTTTAATTGTTTGGGATAGGTTGTCAGGCCTTAAACCACAAAATCTTAATTGAATAATTATTCATTATTATTATTATCATTCCTTTGGTGTAGTTTTTCATTCCTAGACAAAAAATATCATTGAATCATCATTCATTATTGTCATTTATTTGGAGTGGGTTGTCATGCCTAGACCCACATGTCTCATTGAGTGTAATAGGTCATTCCTAGAACTCGTTTTCTCATTCTATGTAGATAGTTATGCCTAGCACCCGATAATCTCAAGATTGGATAATAATTGGGGAGGAACCCCATATACATGTCCCAACTTGTTATTCATCTAAAACATCGTTTTAACACTAAAAAATACTCATATATTTAATCATTCTTTAATTCACATCAATTTACCTCATTATTCCATTACAAATCCAACGAATTGTTAAAGATTTCGAAGTCCTTTTGTTAACTCAAAAATTAACTAAGAACATAACACATAAATTAATTCTTCAATCAATTAATCAATCAATAAAATTATTTTCCATAATTACTTTTCACAATTCATTATATACATCAAATATCAACATGTCATAATTAATTCTCACAATTAATTATCATTGATCACATCTTGGAAAAGAATTAATTCTCACAATTAATTATCTTACATGGCCTACGTAATTATTTCATAATTAATTATCTTAATTATTTATCTTATCAGAATCAAACTAATATCCTAATGAAAATTTATCAACCCATAAAACAATCTCCAAAAATATTTATTTGTGTATCCTCCTTCATTTGTTCTATTATTCATTACCAATTAATGACTGATGAAAACTCAATTTAATTCCCCATTCCTTATTATCCAAATTTGGGAAATCATTCATCAATATTATCTAAGAATCATAAACTCATATACTTATCAAAATCACGACTATGGGAGTTCAATTTAGACCACCTACCTTAGTTAATTGATGGATGTTTTCCCAATTGAAATACCAAATATTCGAGTGACACAATATCATCGATCATTCAACATATCTAAATCTCTATATCCACAATTAAGACCAAAGGAGTCAAGATGATTCAAATATAGATCTATATCTCAACTCATATGTTTATATCTAAGAAAATGGCAGAGATATTCCATGAAAAGATCTTGAAATGATAAGAGAAAGAATGGGAGAAACATTGGAATGAAATAAAATTACATATAGAAGAGTATATAATCAATCCAGGGATTTGTTTTCATGAAGAACAATGTTAATATCAACTTGGAATCCCTTTGGACATATTTGGGAGAACCTAGAAGATTTCAAGCCCAATACTAGGCCTAATTATAAGGGTTTCAAGAGTTCAGAAGGTTTTAAAACCAATTTTTGAAACAAATTGGGCCACACACATGATTTCACTAGGGAGGCTGCATGGTTAGGCAAAATTGTGCGCCAACCATGAAATCATCCACTACCTTCACGGAATGATGTTGGATGGTTAGAAAAACCCTCCTATAACAGTGCCTAACATCACTTTCGGCATGGTTAGATTAAAAAAATATTGGAAAAACGGTACAGAAGCTGTGCCCAACCCCTGTCTTCCCAATACCTTTGAAACTTCACCGAAAGACACCCTAGGACATACCTAAACCAAAAGTTACATAAAAACAACAATACAGTACAAGGAAAAATGCTCGTGTTTTCTCTAAAAAATGCTGGGATTTTACAATCTCCCACCATATAACAACTCTTCCTCGTGTTGCACTCTCGAACTTCTCTAAGATTACGAGCCAAAAAGGCTAGGCTAAAGTGCCATCATGTCTACTTCCCCTTCCCTAGTTTTCTCTTGAACACTTTCATGTTGTCAAAACACATGATCTAATGACACTGTCTTTCCCAACAGCACATTTACACTGTGACCCAACACACATATCAGATTATCCTCAAAGGATTCTTCTACCTCAAGGTCAAATACTTCCACATTAATCACATGAGAAGGGTCAGGTTGATTCCTCTGTAGTTGTGACACTTGGTAAAGTTCATTCATATCACCAAATTTCTATTTAAGTGCTAATCGGTATGCCACTATCTCGATTCTCTCGAGTACCTCAAACGCTCACACAAACCTGGGTGCTTACATGACCTTTGTATTATTTGGTGACCCAAACTAGGTGAAACCCTAAGGAAAACAATATCATTATCTATAAAATCTAGGGGTTATATATATATATATCAGCATATGACTTCTATCTACTATGATTCATCGCTATATGTCTCTGAATCAACTTCACCTGCTCCGATGTCTCCTGAATGAGACTCGGTCCCAACAGCTTTGACTCACGTGCCTCTAACAAACTTAGAGGTGAACTAAAAGGTCTAAAATAATGTTTCTTATATGGTTACATTTGTATAGTTTCTTTTTAATGATTGTCATAGGCTAACTCCACTAAATAAAAGTGATTCTCCCATGAACTAAAAAAGTCAATCACACATGCTCGTATGATATCCTCTAACACAAGTATGGTACACTATGACTGCCCATATGTCTATGGGTGGAATCTCGTACATAAAAAAACCCATGTACTAAAAACCTTCTATAATCCATTCCATAAGTTTGAATTAAATAATGAATTTGGATATGAAACTATAGATCATGGAACCCCAGGAAAACAAACTATATCTCTTATGTAAATATCTCCCAACGGGTCTACTTTAATTGTTTCCTTGATAATAATGAATTGTTATACCTTCATTAGTCTATCCAAAACAACATAAATAGCATCATTAATCCTATGAGTATTTGGAAGTCCTACCACAAAATCCATAGTCACATCATCCCGCTTCCATTATGGAATCTGTAGTGGCCGCAATGGGCATGAAGGTTGATGATGCTCTTCCTTCACCTGCTGACACGTGAAACATCTTGTTACGAACCCTGGTATCTCATTTTTCCTGCATGTCTACCAAAACAATCATCATAGGTCATAGTATATTTTTGTCACACCATGATGTACCTCCCAACATGAAGCATGAAATTATCGCATGAGTTCTTCTCATATACTCGTTGGCAGAATAACACAATTTTTCACATAGATGATCTCATCCTCATATATTATTTTGTCTGAAGGTGTCTATCCACCTTCAAAGATATTCCTTAAGGCCAAACACTCTGAATCCTCATGAAGCCTAACCTTGATCCATCTCAAAAATGTAGACTGCACTGCTACAAAAACCAAATTCATCTTCTCCAAACTATCCTGAACTACCACATGCATTTCCTCCAACAAATTCTTCATCTTCCACTCTTCACTTGACCCATGTACCAACAGAGTTGTCATATTTCTTCTCATGGAATAAATAACAGTATTTCCCTTTTTGGGTGTATATTCCAGTTCAAAATCAAAGGAATACATATACTATACCCATATTTGCTGCCGAACATTCAAGTCATGCTGTGAAAAGATATAATTAAAGCTTTTTAGATCTATAAAAACTAAAACAATTTCACTGAAAAGATAGTTTCCCCAACATATAAGTGTATAAACAACTACTGTTAACTCTAGGTCTTGTGTTCATTAATTATGTTAATGTAGCATCAACTTCCGAGACTCATAATCAATTACTCTACCCCGTTGCATCAACACATCATTGATTCCGACCCTAGAAGCATCACAATACCCCATGTAGTCCTCACCTGACACAAGTGAGATCAATATTTGTACCAATTTCAAGAACTTCTTCATATCCAAGAAATCATTCTGACATGATTCTATCCAAAAAAACATTATCACTTTCATTGTTAAACTATAAGCAGTGATTCCAAACAAGAAAAGTCTTGGATCAACCTCTTTTAATAACTAGTTAATCCCAAAAATAATCAAGATATAAAAAAAACCTTAGGATTTTCTCAAGAGATCACTGAAGGAACTTTTTTTGGGTCCACTTATATACCTTATTCTGTGATTATATGCCCCAAAAGGTTTACCTTGTGAATCCAAAACTAACACTTAGATAGCTTGTCATATAGATGATTCTCTCTTAGTGTACCTAGTAGGATGTCAAGATGTTGGGAATGATTGTAAATAGTCATAAAGTACTCCATGATTTCGTCCAAAAACACAACCTCAAACAGATTTATATATGGGTGATGGATCCTATTCATTAAGGCCATAAACATTGTTGAAGTATTTCTCAACCCAAAATGTATTATAGCAGACCCATAAAGGTCATACGTTCCTCTGAAATCTATTCTTGGTATATCAGAAGTCCGAACTATGACCTGATGATACATTGATCTGAAATCGATCTTTGAGAACACACAATCCCCCTTCAGCTAGTCAAACAGATCATCTATACAAAAAATATGATATCGGTTTATCAAAGTCATTTTATTCAACTTCTAGTAACTGACACACAATCATAAAATCCCATCAACCTTATTTTCAAACAAAACAGTTGATCCCCAAGGTGATGTACTTGGATGGATAAAACCTTTATCCTCTAAATCCTCCAACTGTGTTTGAGCTCTTGAATCCATGCGAGTGCCATTATGTATGGTGGAATGGATTCCAGAACAGCCCCTAGCATGATCTCTATAGTGAATTCCACATCTCTCTCAGTTGGAAAACCAAAAAAGTTTTTTGTAAAGAAATCCTAAAATAGTTCTACTACTGGTGGAAGGAAATCTTGGCTACCACTTCCATCATCCAATAAATGACTAGAAATTTTGGCTATGAGCTCTCCCAGTTTCTGAGTAATTGGCCTTGCTCATCCTGTATGAATATCTCATTCTCAACGAACAACATATTGGTCAACCTCAAGAGATACAAAGGTCATTGTCATGCGGTAACAATCTATGTGAGCTCAGTATATGACTAGATAGATCATACCCATAATTAGATTAAAGACTGTAATATCAAGGATATTGATATCCCAAAAGAAACGATACTCTCGAGTCCCAAGAGAACATCCCTTACATAAACAGATATCCTTAGTCCATGTTCCCAATGGTGTATCTATATTCATCACCACGCTTAGAGACTCCACCTCCAGGACCAAGACATTAACAATGTTTTCATATATAAATGAATGAGAGGCACCTGTATCAAACAAGCAATACTACAAATACACCCTTTATCAGTGCTAAAAAATGGCCATTAACAGTGCTAGAAAAGCGCTATTAAAGCTGGCGAAGATAATCGATGGGTCCCCTTTATCAGCGCTAAAAAAGTGTTGATAAAAGTACCCCTTTATCAGCGCTTTTGTAACACTGATAAAGGGGTCCTATAACAGCGCTTCCTTTATCGGTGATTTCATTTTAGCGCTAATAAAAGACCCTTTTATCATCATTTTTAAAAAAGCGCTGATAAAAGTTAAAAAAATTTAAAAAATTAAAAAAAATTACAAAAATTACAAAAAATTACAAAAAATTTAAAAAGTCATGCCAATCTGTGGGGGGGCTTTTATAGCGATTGAGACTCAATTTTAATAGCTCTTTCGACCCCCTCCAGTGCCCCGCACACACCCCCTCTACCCTTTATTAGTGCTGCCCCCCCCCCCCACATCCACCCACATGCATGCGCCTCTGCCTCCAGCAGGTTTTGAAATCAAGACCTCCCCCCCTACGCGCCTATGCCCTTACCACTACTCTATTTTGATTTGTTTGTTATTTCATGATATATATATATAGTTATATTTATTCGTATTGTAATATAAATTTATATTAATATATATATATATAATTATATTGATATATATATAGTTATATTAATATATATATAGTTATATTAATATATATATATGTATATTAATATATATATATATAATTATAGTAATATATATAGTTATATTACTATATATATAGTTATATTATTATATATATAGTTATATTAATATATATATAGTTATATTAATATATATAGTTATATTAATATATATATATAGCTATATTAATATATATCCCTATTTATATATATATATATAGTTATATTTATTCATATAGTAATATATATTTATATTAATATATATATATATAGTTATATTAATATATATATATAGTTATATTAATATATATCTCTATTTATATATATATATAGTTATATTAATATATATCTCTATTTATATATATATATATAGTTATATTTATTCGTATAATAATATATATTTATATTAATATATATATAGTTATATGAATATATATATTTATAGTGACATTAATCTATATATATATATAGTAATATTAATATATTTGTAGTTATATTAATATAAATATTTATAGCTAGATTAATAAATATATATATATAGTTAGATTAATATATAGGTATATAAATATTCATATATTGGTATTTTAAATAAAATGGATATTAGTTACTATTTAGATAATGATAATATATTTAATATGTAAATATATTTTATTATTTATATGTATAATTAATTTTTCTGTGTGAATATAAAAAAATATGTATATATTGTTAGATATTTTATAATAAATAGCAGTGAATTATAAAAAATGATAAAATTTCAATGACATAATATCAATATGAATGTAATATCCTGAAATAAATTTAGTCCCCATCAAAAAAAGTCAATAATACCCCTGTTAAACGAGGCTGAAAATCCACAAAATTTTATAAAAATCGGGGTACCCCGACTAAAAATTCATTTTTAAAGGCCTTCTGGGCCTCTGTTGGCCTTGGAAAACCCTCAACCAAGGTCACCACTCATAATAGCAACGTAGAGCTCATCCCAGGCTTCGATTTGATATGTGGTAGAGTTCAAATGGACACTCGGATCAAAAGTTATGGTCGTTTGAAGTTTGAGTTGCGTTTTCAACATATTTTGGATCTTTTTTTAATTTTTTTAGTCAGCAAATTGTAATTAAATGACTATTACTCCATAATAATTAACAAATTATCAATTAAAAATATTTTTTTAATTTTTTAAGAAGCAATTTTCACTAAATATCTTATATATTAAGAATATTATGTGTAAATGTACATTTATAAATATCTAAAATATATTTAAAAATTATATATTATATTTCTATCAATATAACTATATTAGTATATTAATATATTAATATATTTTTTTAATTTTTTTTGAATTCAACCCATTATAAGCGCTTTTAAAAAAAGCACTGATAAAGGCCCCCCCTTTATCAGCACTACTAAACAAGCACAGATAAAGGGGGGGAGGGGGCTGGGAAAAACTGTTTTTGTGGTATTGAAGGAAACAACTAATGTAGAAGCAACTATAATAGTAACTCTCACTATCAAGGGACTAGCCTCTCTCTCCACAAGTATATGCTGCACTGCATGCAACTATCCAGCCTTTCTTCCTTGTGGTTTTTTATGACTCCCCTAAGAAGCACCACTCTACGGATTTGGGTGCACATTCCCTAAAGCACCGCATCAACTACCTCGTCTGCCTTTTCTAGTATAACTCCAACTACCAGACCTATATGGGATAGAAAACCCTCTTCCCACACTCTGACTATGAGTAGCTCCTCCATCAGTACCAGCCTACCACTACTTCTTAAATAACTTCTGTAGGTGGCCCATCTTGATCCAAAACTAGAAATCCACTTGGTGTCGAGGACAATGTGTATGATAGTTTCCCTGCTGACTGCACTGGTGAAAAAAATCATGAGAAAGATCAAGTTCAACTATTCCTCCTGACTTTCCACCTACCTTTCGAATGTCCTGACTAAGATTCTTGTAACCATGCATCCTAATCTCGGAAGGCACACTCCCTGGTCGTCCATCTACCTATCTAGTACTTGAAGCCTCATTCAAGTTCCCCTATGAAATGAGATCCTTATTGTCCACTTCTATGAACTTATTCTTCATAAATATTCTAATTTGGGACTTAATTTCACACATAAGTCCATCTTGAAATCATTTATCCGAAGAAGCCTCATATGATAAGAAAGATAAAGCAAAATTCTATAAATCTGTGAAACATTCAACGTATTCCATTATGGATATGCATCGGTGGGTTAGAAGAATAAACTCTGAGGCCTTATCATATCTCAATGTATCTAGATATGTGTTCTCTAAGAACATCTCTGGAAAGTATTTCCATAACATCTCATCAGTCAGTCCAGATCATACATGAATGTCCCACGAGCACTTCATTTAACCTCTTACCTTATATACAACCAACATGGCACTCATCTAATCTAGAGTCCCAAAACGGTTGAGTATCATATCTATGTATTCAATCCAAAATTGACACCCCACGGGTCTACCCTATCTAGTAAAAGTAAGAGGGTGCTATAGCTGAACCTCCCTTGTCAACTAAGACATGCTTTTCTAAAGCCACTTTGGGTCTTTATCCATGAACTGCATGAAACAAGAAACGTTATCTCAGAACTATTCCACAACATCCTCATCTTGCACTGATGGTTCTTTAAGGTCCATGTATGGATGTTTGTTGTAGGAGAAAACCCTGGGTCTCTACCTCAACAAGCATTGTGGATGAATATCTCTACAAAGACAAACACATGTCTTAGGTCAAATAACACAACCTTATAATATTTAATTAAGAGGATAAACTTACACAAAAAGTTTCAATTCAATATTTTTCCCCTTTTTCTCACCACGTGATCAACACTGATGCATTACTACTACCCTTAACCATCTTATTCATAGGTCCTAGTTTACAAGGGTAAATATATTCTCATTAAATAATTCAACAATTAATTAATTAATCACATTATCCCAATTTGATAATTAAACAATTAATTAATTTCTCATACTCATTTAATCAATCAAGTTTCTCATTAGACAACCATTTATTATTTTATTTTTGAAACCTATTTCATTATCTCAAGAAGGAAAAATAGTCAATGTTCAAAAACATACCCATTACCCATTTTCCTGTGAGTTCCTAGATTGTTGCTTGTTACAACAACCCTCAGGTTGTAGAATGATGCATGAAGACTCAATTATGATCAATATTTAGAAATCAAATCAATATTCAACAATTTTTGGAGAAAATATCACCTCACACCACAAGTCTGTCATTGAAGGTGAAATAATATACGACTCTAACCACAGAACATAGTCACAATAATCCCTCACTGAGTACTCATATTTTTCCCCCAAACATGGGTTTGGAACTCCCATGAATGATCTCATTACTACGCCATGAATCCTCATAGTCTCCTATCTAACTTTACCAAAATAGTAATACAAAATAAGATGAATGAAAAGAAAACTCCATTGAAACCATGTTGTCACATCCCGACCCGAGTGAAACTGAGCGGTGCCCCAGGACGGTTGACCACATTCTCTCAAGTTTGCCTTCCCATACTCCAGATGGTGCTGAATAGCAGAGAGGGTCTGGTAGGTCTGTCTTAGAGAGACTATAACCTATTTTATCATAAATAATCACCAGTAGAATAAAAAATAAATAAACTAGTGCTGAAGCATATAAGAAACCAGAACAAATCCATATCATATGATAACCAAAACATGAAAAATACAATACTCAACTGAAAGGTAAAACATTCGATGACATTGAAAATGTCAACTGTCTATATTGAAACAAAAATTTAAGACACAAAGACACCAAAATGGATAACAAACCACATCTGGTTCCCTCTCCCATGATCCAATCATAAATAGAAACCTATCCCATTGCCTTTCCCTTATCAGGTCCTGCAACAACAAAGTCAACATGGGGGCCAATCATTCATCCGGAATAAGGTGTGAGTACAACCTATTGGCCATAATGAATGGTGTCTAAAATGATTCATGTCCATAGATAATGTACAAAGTTTAATAAATAAATAAATACAATTCATAATTTAAATAGTTATGACATTGTCATTTAATCTTCAATCAACACATTAGGCCTATTTCAATTCATGTTTCTCATTTTAATCATCATTCAGTATAATTAATCATTTGGTGTAGGTCATCATGACTAGCACCCCAAAATCATAGTTGAATCGTGATTCATTATTATTTTCATTCATTCGGTGTAGATTCTTATGTATGTCCCCACAATCTCGTTAAATCATCCTTCATTATTATCATTCGTTTGTTGTAGTCCATCATGCCTATCACGACAAATCTCATTGAGTGTAGGCTGTCAGGACTAGCACTCCATTTGTCATTCGGTGTAGGTCATCATTCCTAGAACCCTATAATGTCCAGATTTGGTAACTATTGGGGAGGAACTCAAGGTCCAAGTCCCAAATTCTAAACAGGAACAGTTTTTCTAGCATAACAAATCTCATCTATTTAATCATTCTTTATTTCATATGAATATTCCACTTTATTCCATTACTGATCCAAATATTAGATAAACAATTTAAATTCCATTTTTAACTCAAAAATTAACTATGAACATAAACCATTAATTTATTCATTCATTAATTAATAAATCCACACAATTATATTAACATAATTTATTATTCACAATTATCATTCTATATCAAACCTTAAAACGTCATAATTAATTATCAAAATTAATTATATTACATGTCATACATCATTATTTCATAATTAATCCCCAAAAATTAATTATCTTATCACAATAAAACAAATATCTTAATAAAAATATCTCAACCCATTAAAAAATCTCCAAAATATCTATTTGTACAACCCACCTTCGTTTGTTCGGTGATTCAATTATCAATTAAATGCCAAGGAAATATCAACTCAATTGCACATTCATAATTACTCCCTTTTAGAAAATAAATCATCAACAGAATATAGACAATAATAAACTCCTACACATATAAAAATCACAACTATGGGAGTTCAATTTAGACCACCTAACTCAGTTTATTGACAAAAGTTAGCACAACAGAAATCCCTAAAATCTGAGCGGCACAACGTCATCGATCATGATCTGAATCTAAATCCATAAATCCAAAATTAAGATCAAAGACATCAAGATCGTGCAAACCTAGATCTAGATACAAAATCCTTGATGTATCTCTTAGCTCATAGGTTTAGATCCAGGAAAACAAGGGAGATCTTCCATGAAACGTTCTAGAAAAGATACGATAAAAATGAGAGAAGCATCGGGAAAAAATCCACATACGGGGAGGATATAAGATCTTCAATACGGGCTTTCTATCATGAAGAATGATGTTTAGGTCGCCTTGGAATCCCTCTTAAATTATTTGGGTGAACCTTAAAATTGTCAACCCCAAGCCTAGGTCAAATTAGAGAGGTTTTGAGGGTTTGAGTTGTTTTAAAACCAATTTTTAGTGTAAACTAGGTCGTGCACATGGTTTTAACTAGGAGGCCACATGTGTAGGAAAAACCATGAACCATCTGTGTGGTCTTCCACTACCCAGATAGCTTGATGGAACATAGTTACAAAAACAGTGCCGACCTCAACTGTCCGCACAATTACCTTGTACACGGTTTGTCCAAACCATGCGCAAACCATGCATAACCACTGTCTTCCCAATTCCTTTGAAACATCATCCAAACACACCCTAGGTCCTACTCCAACCCAAAGGTACTTAAAAACAACAAAAAAAATACCTAGAAACATTCCTGATATTTATCCAAAAAATTCCAAGATCTTACACATTGATTGGTATGTCAATATGTTAAGACAAAGAGACAAACTTCTATGGGGATGTTACAACCATTACCCATACTTTAATCGAAATGGGAAAACATCACCATGGATTTTTTCATTAAACCCACAGAAACTTCAAAATGGAATAAATATATATGGTTTGTAGATTATATCCTTGAGAAATCATCACACTTCCTCATTATCAGAAAATATTTCTCTCTAGGTCATATTTTTGGGGCATAGATCAAATAATTGATAAGGTTATATAGAATTACGCATTCTATTGTATGTGATTAGAATATGAGGATTACCTCAATGATTTGGTGATATATTCAGAGTTCCCAAGTTACATAGTTGATTTTTAGTGAAATGTATCATCCTCAAATAGATATTAAATTTGATAGGACCATTCAATCCCTATAGGATGTATTTAAATCTTTTTTTAGGAGTTCAAATGTGGTTTGGACGAAAACCTTCCTTTAAATGTGTCTTCTTACAATAAACTTTTTCACCCAAGAATTCATATGGATCTTTATGAAGCCCCCTATGGAAATAAGTGTAGACCTCCAAAATATTGGAATGTTGTTAGAAAAAGAAAGTTATTAAGAATTTATCAGTCTAAAGAAATTGTAGAGAATTTTATATCCTTTCAATTACATATAAGGTAAGTATACTGATAATAGAAATGTTGTTATAATAGTCATCGTTAGGATTTTATGTTTGAAGTCAATGAAAATGTGTTTCAACAACATTCTGAAAGGAAGAATGTTATTTTATTTAGAAGGAACATAAAGTTGACGCATAATTATATTTTCCCATTTGAGATTATTTATTGAGTTGGGATAGTTTTGTATTACTTTCAACTTTTATAGAACCTCTCTCAATTCCATGGTTTGTAAAATGTCTCTATCATAAAAATTACATAAAAGATACTTTAAAATTAATTTGAGGAAGCTATGTGGGAACCTATGGATATGATGAGGGAGAGTAATCATTAGTTTTTATATCACATGAATGAAATTCAAGGGGAACATTAATTAATAGGGGGTATAACAAAACAATTATAAGATTTTATGAAATATGTTTTTCAAATTACTTTCATTTCATTGAAAACATGCATTACATGAAATACTGAGTTTCTGTAAACTGTAATATACTAAACATGACTGATATAACATATCCATTAAACACTGTAGAATGAATTATAATAATTTTTTTTCAATTAATTCTAATTATATTAGAAAAATATATAATAATAAAAAATTATTCTTTGTTAAGGACATTATATACTTCAAAAATACATATCATCTAAAAATAAGATTTTAATTACTTTTTATGAATAAATAATGAAAATATTTTTTTACAAATCTATAAAATTTATTTGAAAAAATGAATTTTATTTTTGAAAAAACAACTTCAAAATTATCTTTGACTGAATTTTTGAGAATTTTCAAAAAAGTCAATTTTTTTAATGAAGAGTAATTTATAATAATTAATATAATAAATTGAATTTTCATTTAAATAATTTACAACTTATAGTTTAATTAAGATTGTTTTAAATATAACCATATCTAAATTATATAATTATTATTTCATTTCATGAAATTACAATCAACTTTATAGTTATTTTTTATAAAAACATTTAATACTTTTGAATCCTTTTTCATTGGAAACCTTTTTTTGTCACATCGACTTAATTAAGTTTAAATTACAATCTACTCAATATTTGACTTAGATACGGATAATAGGATTAAATATTTTGAATTAGAATATCTTTTGTTTTATAATATCATAAACATACAGTTTTTCATAATAAGTAGAAAAATAGTAAAAATTGAAAACTCTGGTTAATGTTTAAAAGAGTTTATAGGGGGTGCAGGGGTATAAATCCAAATATTAAAGATTGTTTTCGAATAAAACGTGTCTCAAACATATTTTGTATCATAGTTTCAAATTTATTATATCCCAAATTAAAATATACGGTCATTTTAATACAACTTTTATTGGGAATTACTTTATCTTTTTGGATTATCTTGAGAAATTTCCATATAGATTTTATGTGGGTTGCATTCGCAATTTATATATGTGCATATCCTCTCTTTCACTCCAACACTATGAGATAATTTTGGATCAGAGAATCCCTTCCAATTTTTTTTAACTTCTCTCCCAAAATCCTAGAGGACATACTTTGATTAGGAAATCCTCTTAAGAGGGCTTTAGGTTTAAATGTATATTGTTTCTTTAAAGGAGTTATATTGTCCTTAAAAATGCATTTTAATTTTATTTATTCCTTTAAATCCTTAAAAACCACATAAAATTTACTCATATAATGAAATAAATATCTATTATAATTACCCAAACTATTGTAACCTAGATTTAGTGTCTTACATTATTACATTGGCATGATATATAAGGAATCACGTCCCAAATGACCAAATAGTTCAGTACTATTGGGAAACTAGATACATAGATAAGAATTTAATTCCATTTGAATGGAAAAATTACAAACTAATGTTTTTTAGAATATTATTATTCCCAATATAATATCCTTACTTATATTTCATAGTACACTTCATGAATTTTTGGGAAAGGAAAAATAATGTTGGGGTCAAATTATAAGTATGGGTTAAGTACAATAGAAGATATCATGAATCAAATTCAATATTGAACATGGAAATGTAAATAATTAAACACCCATTGTAACATCCCCAACTGATAAAAGGTTATATGGGTAAATGATTTACTCATTTCAACAAGGTGCACGTTCCTTTTCGGGAGCCTGTATGATTAGAACATCATAGTTAAGCGTGCTTGTCCTGGAGTAGTGATTAGGATGGGTGATCTTCTGGGATGTTTTTTCAGGGTGTGTGTGAGTGAGGACAAAGAAAATTAGAAAGGACATGTGTTGGCCTGTGGGGACAGTCATTAGTCAGATAACCCTTTCGGGAATATGGGTGAGACCTAGGTTGGGACCCACGTGTCTGCAAGGTAACTGGTGGGCGGGGCCCAGTTGTTACATCTGGTATTAGAGGAGGAACCCAGCCTTAAGTGTAGTGCACTGCCTGGGTTAAGTTGAAGGGCCCACAACAAGGGAGTTGTGCTCTAAAGAGGGGGTGATTGTAACATCCCCAAATGATAAAGGGTTAAATGGATAAATTATATGACTCATGTCAACAAGGTGCACTTTCCTTTTCGAGAACCTGTCTGATTAGAACTCCGTAGTTAAGTGTGCTTGGCCTGGAGTAGTGATTAGGAAGGGTGACCTTCTGAGATGTTTCCCAAGGTGTGTGTGAGTGAGGACAAATCACATTGGAAAGTAAAGTGTTGGCATGTGGGGATAATCATTATTCAAATAACCCGTTCGGGCACATGGATGGGACCTAGGGTGGGACCCACATGTCTGCGGGGCAATTGGTGGGAGGGGCCTAGTTGTTACACCCATTCCATTTAAACAACATGTCTATCATAATGATATATGTAATAATAAATGTTTAATGGTATCTAATATAAAACACATTCCATTTAATCAATAAATATGAAATGAAGTACATATAATGATAATAACATTGTAAAAAATGGATAATAATATAAGGAAAAATCAATATTGAAAGGTAAATAACTGAGAACACATAAACATTTAAACAAGGTGCACCATCCTTTTCGAGAGCCTGTCTGATTAGAACTTCATAGTTAAGCGTGCTTGTCCTGGAGTAGTTATCAGGATGGGTGACCTTCTAGGATGTTTCCCAGGGTGTGTGTGAGTGAGGAGAAATCACATTGGTAATGACATGTGTTGGCCTGGGGGGACATTCATTAGTCAGATAACCCGTTCGGACACATGGGTGAGACCTAGGGTGGGACCCACGTGTCTGCGGGGCAACCGTTGGGCGGGGCCCAACTATTACATTTGTTATCAGAGGAGAAACCCAACCTTATGTGTAGTTCACTACCTGGGTTGAGATGTAGGGCCCACAATGAGGGAGTTGTGCTCTAAAGAGGGGTTGATTGTAACATCCCCAAATTATAAAGGGTTAAATGGCTAAATGATATGACTCATGTCAACAAGGTGCACCTTCCTTTTTGAGAGGTTGTCTGATTAGAACTCCATAGTCAAGCGTGCTTGGCCTGAAGTAGTGATCAAAATGGGTGACCTTCTGGGATGTTTCCCAGGGTGTGTGTGAGTGAGGAAAAATCACATTGGAAAGGACATGTGTTGGCCTGCGGGGACAGTCATTAGTTAGATAACCCATTCGGGCACATGGGTGGGACCTAGGGTGGGACCCACATATCTGCGGGGCAACTGGTGGGTGGGGCCCGGTTGTTACACCCATGCCATTTAAACAAAATTTCTATCATGAAGATATATGAAATAATAAATATTTAATGGTATCTAATATAAAACACATTCCATTTAAACAATAAATATAGAATGAAATACATACTATGATAATACCATTGTAAAAATGGATAATAAGATAATAAAAAATCAATATTGAAAGGTAAATAACTGAGAACACATAAACATTAATCAATAATCCAATAATGACATTAATCTCAAGATAATATCATTATTAACATCTAATGGTAAATAATAATAGAATTCATAATGAATAAAATGGTTAATTATTAGATCTAATGTCTCAGCCACATGATACCTCTACCTTCAAGATCATTCATCAGATGGATTAAAACTACAGGTAAAACCCAGATATTATTTTCAACATAGTACTATTGATTCGTAAAGGGGATATATAAAATTGGCCCCAACACATTTTAGTTCCAATGCATTCTTCATATATCAAATACTTGATTTTATTTGTGAACAATGTGACTTGTCATAAAATATATGTAATGTGTAAATAATATAGGGTTTTCAATATTTCCATAGTAAATAAAATAACTTTAATTATAAAACACCGTATACAGAAATTATATATTGTTGAATAAATAATTATATCCATGATAAATGATATGGAATGTGGGGACAGTCATTAGTCAGATAACCCTTTCGGGCACATGGGTGGGACCTAGGGTGGGACCCACATGTCTGCAGGGCAACTGGTGGGCGGGGCCCAGTTGATACACCCATGCCATTTAAACAACATGTCTATCATGAAGATATATGTAATAATAAATATTTAATGGTATCTAATATAAAATACATTCCATTTAATCAATAAATATATAATTAAATACATACAGTGATAATAACATTGTAAAAAATGGATAATTATATAAGGAAAAATCAATATTGAAAGGTAAATAACTGAGAACACATAAAAATTTCAACAAGGTGAACCTTCCTTTTTGGGAGCTTGTCTGGTTAGAACTTAATCGTTAAGCATGTTTGGCCTGGAGTAGTGATCAGGATGGGTGACCTTCTGGGAAGTTTCCCAGGGTGTGTGTGAGTGAGGAAAAATCACATTAGAAAGGACATGTGTTGGTCTGTGGGGACATTCATTAGTCAGATAACCAGTTCGGACAAATGGGTGAGACCTAGAGTGGGACCCAAGTGTTTGCAGGGCAACTGGTGGGCGGGGCCTAGTAGTTACATTTGGTATCAAAGGAGGAACCCAGCCTTAAGTGTAGTGCAGTGCCTGGGTTGAGATGTAGGGCCCACAACGAGGGCGTTGTGCTCTAAAGAGGGGGTGATTGTAACATCCCCAAATGATAAAGGGATAAATGGCTATATGATATGACTCTTGTTAATAAGGTGCATCTTCCTTTTCGAGAGCCTGTCTGATTAGAGCTCTATAGTTAAGTGTGTTTTCCCTAGAGTAGTGATCAAGATGGGTGACCTTCTGGGATGTTTCCCAGGGTGTGTGTGAGTGAGGAAAAATCACATGGGAAAGGACATGTGTTGGCCTGTGGGGACAATCATTATTCAGATAACCCGTTCGGGCACATGGGTGGGACCTAGGGTGGGAACCACGTTTCTACGGGGCAACTGGTGGGTGGTGCCCAGTTGTTACACCCATGCCATTTAAAAAAAATGTCTATCATGAATATATATGTAATAATATATATTTAATGGTATCTAATATAAAACACATTCCATTTAATCAATAAATATAGAATGAAATACATAAAATGATAATAACATTGTAAAAAATGGATAATAAGATAAGGAAAAATCAATATTGAAAGGTAAATAACTGAGAACACATAAACATTAATCAATAATCAAATAATGACATTAATCTCATGATAATATCATTATTAACATCTAATGGTAAATAATAATAGAATTCATAATGAATAAAACAATTAATTATTGGATCTAATGTCTCAGCCACATGATACCTCTACCTTCAAGATCATTCATCATATGGATTAAAACTACAGGTAAAACCCAGATATTATTTTCAACATAGTACTATAAATTCCTAAAGGGGATATATAAAATTGGCCCCCACTCATTGTAGTTCCAATACATTCCCCATATATCAAATACTTGATTCTATTTGTGAACATTGTGACTTGTCATAAAATATATGTAATGTGTAAATAGTATAGGTTTTTCAGTATTTCCATACTAAAGAAAATAACTTTAATTATATAACACCGTATATAGAAATTATATATTGTTGAATAAATAATTATATCCAGGATAAATGATATGGCCTGTGGGGACAAGCATTAGTCAGATAACCCGTTCGGGCACATGGGTGGGACCTAGGGTGGGACCAACGTGTCTCCGGGGCAACTGGTGGGTGGGGCCCAGTTGTTACACCCATGCCATTTAAAAAACATTTCTATCATGAAGATATATGTAATAATAAATATTTAATGGTATCTAATATAAAACACATTCCATTTAATCTATAAATATAGAATTAAATACATACAATGATAACAACATTGTAATAAATGTATAATAAGATAAGGAAAATTAAATATTGAAAGGTAAATAACTGAGAACACATAAATATTAATCAATAATCCAATAATGACATTAATCTCATGATAATAACATTGTTAACATCTAATGGTAAATAATAATAGAATTTATAATGAATAAAATAGTTAATTATTGGATCTAATGTCTCAGCCACATGATACCTCTACCTTCATGATCATTCATCAGATTGATTAAAACTACAGTTAAAACACAGATATTATTTTCAACATAGTACTATCGATTCTTAAAGGGGATATATAAAATTGGCCCCCACTCATTTTAGTTCTAATGCATTCCTCATATATCAAATACTTGATTTTATTTGTAAACAATGTGACTTATCATAAAATGTATGTAATTTGTAAATAATATAGGTTTTTCAATATTTCAATAGTAAATAAAATATCTTTAATTATAAAACACTGTATATAGAAATTATATGTTGTGGAATAAATAATTATATCCATGATAAATGAGATGGGTAATTTGGTAAAATTTAATGTCCAATTATCACATAAATGTGATTATTTAAAGGGGATGTTAATGACTAAAAAATGAATCAAGGAAGTGTATTTCAAAATATTCATGGGAAAAATAATCATAAACCATCAAAAGGGAGAATAATTTCTGTATCAATAAAACAAATACAAAGATGAGTATATTTAATAAAAATGGGCTTTTCATTGATTAATATAAATACCACAAAATGTTTTCAAAAACTATTATTTAGGTAAATATCCTTTTCATTTTCAGGATAACATTTTAAAAATAATATTTTAGAAAATAAAAAAATAAAAAAATATTTAAAAAAAATATTTAAAACATATAATGGAATATTTAAAATATTATGTGGTAATAAAATTAAAACATTTAATATATTATGAGTACATTAAAATAAATATTTCTTCCACATTTTTTGATAAAAGAAAAAATAAATTTTTTTAAATGATTAAAATATTCAGTTTAATGTTTTTTGAATTAAGTAAAAATGGGGAAAATTTTACTTAATAATTTAAATGGGTATGGGACTAAAGATATTAATTTTTATATAAAAATGGGTTCGTAATAAAATTCAGACTAAAGTGATAAATTAACCATGATTTTGTTTAAAACATTATTAATCATATAATGTTCTAATGAGTGTAAAAATGGTATTATTACATGAAAAATATCATGAATAAGATGAGCATAATAAAAATAAAGAGATTATTAAGAAATTAACAAATATTTTTCATCAATGAAAATGAATTTATAAAAAATAATAATTAAATTAAGATTGTGAAATAAACCATTGAAAAGATCATGACATTGATGAGAAAATTTATATATGAATTTATTTGTTTATCAGAGAAAAAGAAGAAGTAATATAACCCAATGAAAATAATGAGATATATAATTCTTTACCACTTAGTAACATTCATGTGAAACCCAATATGATAAGATAATTCAAATTTATACATAAAATAATGTTATTAATGAATTTTTTTTTTTATTACATGTAAAATGGGTATTTTATAGACTATTTAAGAGAAATTGTTTTATAACATAACAATATACCTTAATGAAGAGAAATTGTGACAAAGCCACTAACCTAATTCTTCCTTTGGGTTAAACATGCATTAAAATCTTATATAGTGGTTTTGATTATGATATTAACTTATAGAAACGAATATGAATATTTATAATATAATATACTATCTTTTTATTACATTTTATCATTCATTTATTAATATTATTTGATTATTTTCATTCATTTATGTGTTAATTTCTTTATTTTATCCATTGTTTTTCATTATGAATCATCTAGTTATTGTATATATTATTTCATTAAATCATATAAAAAATATCCATAAAATTGTTTTCAAATTGAAAAATCCATTACACATTCAAAACTAATCACAAAACATGGTCTTGAAAAATGAAATACATTACGGTCATGGAGGTGGTAGGCCATATATACACATGAGTACCATTTACATTTTTTAATGATCATTATGGGAGGAAGGTAAGAAATATTTTATATATTAATAATTATAATAATATTATATATAACATATTATTTCATGCAATATTCTTATGTATATCATCTATGTGGTGTGGTGATGAAAAGAGAGTCACGCCACTTTGTGAAAATGGTAGTCCACCCAAACACGAACGATGTTACCATTTTTCAGTGTTTGAAATAAAATTATATATAAACGGTTAATAAAGATAATTATGTATGTAATATAAAAAATATTTCATTTATAACACATATAATTATTAAATATATCTTTATTACTTTCCATGTAACATTTTTTTGAAAAACGAATCACATCGCTTCATGAGGCGGTAGTCTATCGTACACACGAGCGATGTTATCGTATCCCATACAGAATGAAAATTAAAGAGGATTATATATAATCTATAATTATTAAATAGGATACATTATTTTTTAATTATCATATATATAATTTATATCTATATTACTACCAAACCGTGAAAGGTGGTAATAGGGAAATTGATTCAAGAGGTGGTAGTCTTCTGTACACACGAATGATGATTTTGTAACTAATTCGAAGGATGTTAATATTCATGTAGGTAAATAAATATACAATAAAAAATATCTATATATTTAATAGAATGGGGTTAAAATCTAATCATGTATTAATAATAATTTTAGTAGGTGGATGAAGAAATAAAATAAAATGTTTTTTAAATAACATTACCTCTTCTTTGGGTAACCTCCATCGACTAGTACCAGAAGACATCCTAAGATGAATTTATAAAAAACCTAATGAATCATGGTTGATATTAAGGAATATGAGATGTTATTAAAGATGTTATGTTTTTATCCACAAGGATTTGAATGTGTTAACATGAGATGATAGAGGGTCTTCTTTTAAAATTGATGTGAGTGGAACACTTGTAATTTTTGCAAAAAAGGTGTAACTAAATTTTTAACAAGGAAAAAGGCAAAAACTGGAATATTATTGACACTAAGTAATTATATAGCTTAAATATATCAATATTATAGATTTTTGACATGTTGAATTTCATTTTAAACCTTACCTATTCTATTTGATCCCCTGATAAATCAATTTTTACCTTAACCATTGAAAATAATTTTTTCCAGTTTTTAATGTCCATTACGTTATATACTTAAATTCTACCATATTAGATAACATTAATTATGTTTATTCCAAAAATTAAATCCATTTTTCTTAATTTAATTCACATAAGTTGAAAAATATAAATTTAAATTAATCATAAAGGCGTGATAAGAAAGTGGGTTTTCAAAGAAAAAGTATTCACAAGAATACAAAGATTGTATATAAAAATTCAATATAAAAATGATTAAAATGACATAAATTGGGTTAATTGATATATAATTGAAAAAAATATAATTAAAATCATTAAATAATATAATTTTACATTAAATTAATTAAAAATTAAACTAGTTTCAATTTAAATTATTTATTTTTCATTATTAATTGAAAAATAAAATAAATAATAATAATAAATAAAATAACTTAAGATTATATTCATATAATTATATGATTTTTTTTAATTTTTTTCAAATATTTTTTTTGTAAAATGTTATAATATTTTATTTTAATTTATCAATATAATGTGGGATAAAACTGTCTTTTTGAAAAATATTATTTTCCTAAAAACATATTCTTTTTTAAAAATGGTGATTATTTTATTCTTAATCAATAGATAACCAATGAATTTGTTTACCAATGTAAATCATATAACTATATTTATTTAGTAATTACTATTCATTCTCACTGATTTTACAGTTTGTTTTTAATTATATTCTATATTACCATTCATATAAACTCGGGGTTCAATGTTTTACAAGGTATTTAAAAGATTAAATTGAAGAAGCATGTTTCATGGGTAGTCTAGGCTCAGTGTTATGTGTACCATATGATATAAAAAATTTATTCTTTTTATGTTTTTTAGTTGTCACATTCTCCCCACCTTAAATAAATATTTCCATGCAATTTAAACTTGACCTTGATAATCGTGGTTTTGACTTTTGGAAAAACAATTACTTGTAAACCCAAAAATAAGAAGAGTAAATAAAACATCATCTTAAAAGGATAAACAATAATGTAAAAAGATCCTATGGAATACAACACAACTAGGTTTCTATATTATTGAACACTGGTAGCTATTGAAGACATGGACATTGGAAGAAATTTGTAAATAATTATAGGGAGTGATATAGTACATTGATCTCAAGAAAGTGAATAATCAATGGAATGTTAAGGACCTAAAAAAGTATCTATGATGAATTAAATGATGATTTTATTTATCAGATATGAAGGTAATAAGATAAAATTATTATTTCAATACATTTTTCTTATTGTTTAGGAATAATTGTTATATCAATAAATATAATGAAATATAATTACATGATATATTTATATTTCATAAGAACAATTTCATACTTTGGTTGTGCATTTATAAATTTATAATTTATATCTTACATCATGAAATGAATATCTAAAAATAGTGTTTTTATGCCTAAAATAGAAAAATTAAATTTATACGGATCATAATATCCATAATATAATGATAATTCATTCATTTTATCTCACATTAATGTTAAGACTAAATGATTAAAAGAGGTTATATAATATTCATAAATCTCTATATGGTGAATTAATAGATTAATCTATAATACTTCATTCAAATATTAATATAAGTTATTTTATAAATGGTTAACCTTATTAAGCATACAAAATATTAATATGAAAAACATTATAATGAAGTTCATTTTTTTTAAAATTGAATATGAATTTAACCCCATAAATAACATGAAGTAGATTATACACACCACATACCAAACATGTTAATACCTTCATAATGTATTCTATTAAGTGATTTTAGTAAAAAGAAATAAATTAAAACCATATTTAAAACATTCATTCAATTTTATTTCTTAATTAAAAAACATATTATTGAATATATTCCTTAAATCCAAAAAAAATATCAACTCCAATAATGGAATCATAAACCACTTTATCAAAAAAAAAACATTAATTTGCCCCAAGGTACTCAGTACTATTCCATTTACATCATCCATATCAATTATCTATTATCCCAAAATCCTTATTTCAACATCCGAAACAAATTATGGGTTATCTTTCCCTCAATCATGTGTTTTCCAAGAAGTTAGATATTACACGGAATTGTTTTTTGATTATTGGTACCGTTCATTATATTATCTCAAATACTTGGTGAAAATTTTTCTAATACAGTACATATACAATTAATAATTTTTATTACAGGGATATCGCTGATAAATGCACAAAAATATTTAATTAATGAATCCAAACATAAGAAAATTAATCATTCCACATCAATTGTGGTAGTAGCCTAAGCTTGACACTGATTCATTAGAATAATTTGAGGTATATTATTTTTACTCTTGATATATTGATTTTTATAGTGTCCCATATCTTTATAGTTCAATCATTTTACATTGGTAATATTTTTCTTGACACTGAAATCAAAAGAATTACAATCTTTATCTCCACCCTTGAAGAAAAATCCCATTCTTTTTAATATATCACTAGGGTGTTACATTAAAAATGTAATAACATATAGGGAAATTATTCTTTACAATTTTATCTTAATCCAAATATTTCCCTATTATCCTTTTGTTTACTATATTCCCTCTAATTCCATAATACTTAGATAATTCCTTTATTTTCTTGTTAGTATAAGATATTATTTTCTAATATGATGACAATGTTGTGAAACTAGATCCATTCGATGTATTGGCTTATATACTTCAATACAATGATAAATATTATTTTTATAATTATAATAATTGATGTAGTTCCCATTAATTCGACTATTCTTTATTTTCAAATGATGGAATACAATAGATTAGATCATATCATAAGGAATTATATTGTATAATACAGAAACTAGTGGAATACTTAACATAAATTGAAAACATTTTTCCTACCTAATCACATAACCATAATCATGGGTTATTTTAAAATCTCACTATTTTCACATATTTAATTATGATGTGTAAAAAAATTTAATTACCTTAAGAATATTCACTTATAGTGTCAAACGAGGTACATAATATGGATCGTTTTCCTACAATATATAATGACCGGTTCAAGCCAAATGTGCCCTTATAGAATTAGTACCCCTAAGAATATTTGTTCCAAAACAAAATAAACATATATTATCAGGAGAAATATGTATTTCCATGAAATACATATAATCTATATCATACCAAGTCATTTCAATTTTTTTCGACACATAGCCTCAAATCTTATCATAAGATTATGATTGTTAATTTTTTATTTACTAAACCTAGTTCTTATGGTTCATACTAAAATTGCACTAATACTCATTGAAAGGAATATAAATCTAGTAACCCAGAGCATATTTCTAACATTATTATAGTGGCCAAAGATATAAAGAATCACAACATGAAGGACCATATATTTTAGAATTATTTAAAAAATATATACATACCTAAGTCTTGAATTATATTTGAAAACACAAAAAACATAAATTGTTTCAAGAATATCATTATTACCTATTGTGTATCCATTAATATTTTTCATATTCTACATCATGGATTCCTATTAATGGAAACAAAATAATGGTGAGCTCAAATTCTTATTAATGATTAATAATAGTTGGTTGTTTCACCAATCAAGAAGCACAATCCATTTATATAGGTAAATAATTGAAAAAATATATAATTTAAACAATATGAACATAATGATAAGATAAGGTATAAATCATATGGAAAGGTAAAGAACTAAAAACTTGTTCAATTTAATCAATAAACTGAGAATGAAATGTATGAAGAGATAATATCCCATTAAAATTTTATCAATAATAAGAAAAGAAATAATAAATATAGAATGATAAATTTAAATGGTAAAGTAAACTTTTTTTAAGAATCATAATCAAAAAAATTATATTGGGGTATTTTTTTTTATTTTTTATAAATGTTTCATTTTCCATTGAATATTGAAATATAATAAATATTATATAAAAAATTCATTTTAAATAGTTTTATTTATAAATTTTAATTTTAATTTTAATTTCATAGAATGTAAAATTAGTTGAATTATATATATTATTATATATTAATACAATTATCACAATTTTAATCATATATAAATTGACTTTTAGATAAAAATCATTTCATATATTGGAACATTTTATCCTTCAGAACCAACTTTCACATCATGTCTAAGGGATTAATTTTAAATTAAAATATTACAATTCTATGAATGGAAATTTTAAAAAGGGATTAAATATTATTAATAATTATAATTTATATTTTCTAATAAAATTACTATATGTTTATACCATAATTAATAGTAAAAATAATATAAAATATTTACTATAGCTATGGTAAAAATGGATTTACTGGTGGTTAAAAAATGATAACAGTTAAAATGACATAAAAACCTGTCTAAAATATAATTTATGGAACATTTTAGACTATATAATGTATAATTATTGATAAAAATACAATATTTACCATTTTTAATGTTCAAAACGTGGTTACACAGTTCCTTTTCATAAAATTACAAGGGTGCCAGTCACACTACTTATTAAAGGACACCCAAACTACTCTTTTTTCTACAAATATATAAACATTTGGGTAAACCCATCCTAAAAAACTTTTGTAATTCCTTCATATCATCCTAGAAGCCTCAGTTTTTGTATAAATCCTACCCATTTAGTCTTGCGTGATAACCTAAGGTGGTTTCCAAAAGAAGATATAATGTTATTTAATAATAATGTTTATTTTATTTCTTTCTCCATGTAATTAAATTGTATTTAAACAATAGTATTATCATAACCTAATTATTTCAAATATATATGTATATTTTTTATGTTAGGGTATAGAAATTAATACATATACACATCACTAAAATGGGTTACGAAATCATCATTTGTGTGTATGGAAGATTACCACCTTGTAAACCGATGCTATTCATCTTCCCATTACAACCACTCATGGTTGGGTATTATGATGGATAAAATGTATAAATATGATTTATTTAATATAATTATAATAGTAGAGTCATTATTTCATATACAACCATTTTAATTTCAATTCCTTTGGTGATATAATAACATCTCACGTGGTTATGGTGGATCACCTCTTAACGAAGAGATTTAATTTATCTTCCACTAATGCATTACATGGAAAGTGATTAGGATAAAGTTAATTATTATATGTGATATAATTGAAATAATAATGATATTAATATAATATTAATCAATGTAAAATGATAATATATATAATTTTTTATTTCTTATTCACTTAATGAATGTTGATAGCAACATTCATGTATGTGTGGACTACCACTATTACGAAATGGTGTGAGTCTCCATTCATCACCACACCATGAAAATAATATATTTAAGTATATTTAAATAAATAAAATTATATTTATGATATTATAATCATTTTTAAATTTAAAATATTACTTACCATCTTTCCATATTTATTATTGGAAAATGGAAATGTTACTCATTTTTACGTATTACTTACATCTCCATGATCATAACAGACGTCATTTATCAAAACCTTATTTCATGATGGGTATTAAAATCATAATTGATGAATTTTTTTGATAATTCTTTGATTATTATTTTTTATAGGATAAAAATATATAATATTCCCATGAAAAATAAATTTATTGACAATGAATGAATAAGAAAAGAAGGAAATTAACACTCGAAACAATGAAAGAAATGAATGATTTTTAATGAAATGGTGATCAGATGTTATAAATAGATCATATATGATTTTTGAAATATTTATATGGTTATGGTATAAGATAATAACATTTTGAAGACCAATATACAAGATATTAAATAATATTCAACCAAAATGATGTGGGAGGTAAGGGACTCCATCTCAATTTCCCTTCATGGAGTCACATTTATATGTTATGAACCAATTTATTTTATATAGTTTATATTAAACCCATTCAAAAAATACCATGTATCCATAATATTTCATTACATTGGAAGTATCAAATTTGATTATTTCATATAATTTTATTTGAAATGAATTTTCAAAATTGTTAACGAACATCATACTCCAATTTATTTTCATTGGGTACATTACTTTTTCATATTCCTTGGAATTATAAAATTATGTGTATAAAAGATTATGACTATTTTATGTTGTATTTCCTTTTATTTTAGGTGGATTTAAATATTATATGCATAATCAATTCATTGGTAATTCTAACTTCAACATCATGATCTTTTCAAGGGTTTATTTTACAATCTCATATTAATAGTGATTATTTATATTAGAATTTATATTAAAGGAAATGATTCCATTATTATCTAATAAAACCATTTAATTTTATTTTGCTCATGTTATTCATGAAATATTTCATGTAATAGAACCATTTTTACACTCTTTGGTACTTACAATTACTAAGAAAATGTTTTTAATAAAATACAACTTTATTTACCTCTTCCGTCATTAATCCTTTATCATCCAAACCAATTTTTTCAAAATATGTTTTTTGAAATGTTTTTAACCTTTTCAAAATAATATATTAAAGAAAATTTTATATATTTTTTACTGTTCATTTTTTTGAAACTAATATTCCTTTAATTTTAAAAATATTTCTAATTTTTTCTTTTATCATAGAAGTGCAATGGAATATTTGTTTTAATTTGAAGAAAATGAATGAAATTTACTACCATCACGATATATAAATGTTACAGATTTCGTGGTTATTTTTGAAGAAAATTATTTGAAAAATGTATTGAGAACATTTATTATAAAATGGTTATTTTCAAAATGAAAAGGATATTTTCCTCTGGAATGTTATTAATTTTTGTTTTTCATGTAATTTCTACCAATAAATGAAAACAACACTATATCTTATATATAATTAACTTGGGAAATGTTGTATTGATAACATCCGTATTCTTTTTCTAGATGGATTATGATTATTTTGAACAAAGATCTTATTGAAATTCACATCATAGATTTATTTTTGTTGTCATTAACCACCTTGAAATATTAACTTTTATATTATCGTTATTCAATAAGTTTTCCCTAATTATCCATATCAATTATCATAGATTTACTTATTTCATAAACTATATATACAATTTATACACATATTGTTTTACATTTAATGTAATTTGATATACTAGATAAATATTGGTAAATCTATAATCTTTACTCACTATATATATTTGATGATAAGATAAATTTTTCATGAATTAATTCTATTATTTGATATATCAAGAATGATTTGAACATATAGTGAAGGGTGGCCCCATTATTATATATCCCCTCAATGTATCAGTAGGTCTAATGAAAAAAGATAGTATGATATCAGTACAATGGTTTTACTTATAGTTTTATACCATCTCATAAAAAGTCATTATGGAAGAGGTATCTTGTGGTTGAGACACGATGTCCAATAATTAACCACAACCTTCATTTAGAATTTAGTTATAAGTATCCATTAGATTTTGACAATGATACACTACGGGAAAAATGGTTAATAGCGACGGGATATTTGCGACGGGAATTATTCCCGTTGCAAATACCTTTCGCAAAGGAGTATTTGCGGCGGGCAACTTATCCCGTCGCAAATAATCTGTTATTTGCGATGGGTAAAAGAACCCGTCGCAAATAGGTTGGCGTGATATGCGCGCCAGACCGCGCGAAGTTTATTTGCGACGGGGATAGAACCCCGTCGCAAATAACCGGCGGCGGTTAAAGACTATTTGCGACGGGCCCTGTCGAAAATAACCGTTTTAATGTCGCCAATAATTAAATGCGGTCAGGGTTATTTGTGACGGGCACCGTCGCAAAAATCATTATTTACGACGGAAAACCCGTCGCAAAAAAACCCGTCGCAATTAATCCAACTTATAAATAATGCCAACCATTACAATTTCCTCACTTCACTCTCAACTCTCAACCGTTCCCATTTTTTCACTCTGAATTTTTTACGACATTCAATTTAAATTTTTTTTCCGACTTCGAGGATTAAGTTGGTGGTCTTCTACAATTACAACGGCTCGATATTGACATCATGTTTAAGGTTTTTATCTGAATTTTAATTTAATATTTATTTTCTTTATTATATTTATTTACTTTAATTTTTGAGAATTTTTTTTTGATTTCTAATTATAAATAATTATGAATAATATTAATAATTAATAGGAATTAGAGACAATTAAACACTAATTAATTTAAAATAGTTAGCTGTAATTACAATTAATTAGCAGTAATTATGAAAAATTAAAATTAATTTGAATTAATTAATAAATATTAGAAATAATTAACATTAATTAGTAATAATTTATAATAATTACCAATAATTAGAAATAATTAGTAATAATTAGTAATAATTAATAATAATTAATAATAATTAATAATGATTCCCAATATTCAATAATTGCTAATATTTGTAAATATTTTTTCCAATAATTACCAATATTTACCAATAATTGCAAACAATTGTCAATATTACCAATAATTACGAATAATTACCACTAATTAAGAATAATTATCAATAATTAGGAATAATTACCAATAATTATGAATAATTACCAATAATTAGCAATAATTACCAATAATAAGGAATAATTACAAATAATTTGGAATAATTACCAATAATTAGGAATAATTACCAATAATTAGGAATAATTACCAATAATTAGTAATGATTCGCAATGATTACCAATAATTAGGAATGATTCCTAATGATAACCAATAATTGAGAATAATTATCAATAATTAGGAATAATTACCAATAATTACCAATAATTAGTAATAATATCCAATAATTAGTAATAAATAGTAATAATTAGGAATAATTACCAATAATTAGGAATAATTAGAAATAATTAGTAATAATTGGTAATAATTATCACTAATTACAAATAATTAGTAACAATTACCAATAATTATTAATAATTAGAAATAATTACCAATAATTACTAATAATTAGTACTAATTAGTAATATTTACCAATAATTAGTAATAATTAGTAATAATTAGTAATAATTACCAATAATTCATAATAATTAGTAATAATTACCAATAATTCGTAATAATTAGTAATAATTACCAATAATTACCAATAATTACCAATAATTAGTAATAATTATCAATAATTAGTAATAATTACCAATAATTAGTAATAATTACCAATAATTAATAATAATTAGTAATAATTACCAATAATTACCTATAATTAATCATAATTAGTAATAATTGCCAATAATTAGTAATAATTAGTAATAATTAGTAATAATTGCCAATAATTAGTAATAATTAGAAATAATTACTAATAATTACCAATAATTAGAAATAATTATTATTACCAATAATTACCAATAATTAGTAATAATTAGTAATAATTATCAATAATTAGTAATAATTACCAATAATTAGTAATAATTAGTAATAATTACCAATAATTAGTAATAATTAGTAATAATTACCAATAATTACCATTAATTACTAATAATTAGTATTAATTGCCAATAATTAGTAATAATTTCCAATAATTAGTAATAATTACCAATAATTTGTAATAATTACCAATAATTAGTAATAATTACCAATAATTAGTAATATTTACCAATAAGTAGTAATAATTACCAATAATTACCAATAATTAGAAATAATTACCAATAATTGCAATTAATTAGAAATAATTACCAATAATTACCAATAATTACCAATAATTACTAATAATTGGTAATAATTACCAATAATTACCAATAATTATCAGTAATTAGTAATAATTATCAATAATTAGTAATAATTACAAATAATTAGTAATAATTACTAATAATTACTAGTAATTACCAATAATTAGTAATAATTAGTAATAATTAGTAATAATTCGTCAAAACTAGTAAAAATTTCCAATAATTAGTAATAATTACCAATAATTAAAAATAATTAGTAATAATTAGTAATAATTAGTAATAATTAGTAATAATTAGTAATAATTAGTTATAATTTGTAATAATTAGTAATAATTTGTAATAATTAGTAATAATTAGTAATAATTATTAATAATTAGTAATAATTAGTAATAATTAGTAATAATTACCAATAATTAGTAATAATTACCAATAATTAGTAATAATTACCAATAATTAGGAATAATTACCAATAATTAGAAATAATTACCCATAATTAGGAATAATTACCAATAAATAGGAATAATTACCAATAATTAGGAATAATTACCAATAGTTAGGAATAATTACCAATAATTAGGAATAATTACCAATAATTAAGAATAATTACCAATAATTAGGAATAATTACCATTATTTACATTATTAGTAAATTTTATTATTAATATTAAAATAATATAATTTTCTATATTATATACAATTCTGCTTTCATCTGTGTGATTTCTGTCTCCACATTTAATATTTGCATGTGGAGATAGAAAACACAGAGATGAAAGGAGAATTGTATATAATATAGAAAATTATATTATTATAATATTAATAATAAAATATTAATTACTAATTATTGGTAATAAATACCAATAATTACCAATAATTACCAGTAATTAGTAATAATTATCAATAATTAGTAATAATTACTAATAATTACCTATAATTACCAATAGTTATTCATAATTAGTAATAATTAGCAATAATTAGCAATAATTAGTAATAATTAGTAATAATTCGTCATAATTAGTAATAATTACCAATAATTAGTAATAATTACCAATAATGACAAATAATTAATAATAATTAGTAATAATTAGTAATAATTAGTAATAATTGGTAATAATTAGAAATAATTTGTAATAATTAGTAATAATTAGTAATAATTAGTATTAATTAGTAATAATTAGTAATAATTAGTAATAATTAGTAATAATTAGTAATAATTACTAATAATTAGTAATAACTACCAATAACTAGTAATAATTACCAATAATTACCAATAACTACCAATAACTACCAATAACTACCAATAACTACCAATAATTATTAATAATTTGAAATAATTAGTAATAATTAGTAATAACTACATATAACTAGTAATAATTACCAATAACTAGTAATAATTACCAATAATTACCAATAATTACCAATAATTACCAATAATTAGTAATAATTACCAATAATTACCAACAATTAGGAATAATTACCAATAATTACTAATAATTAAGAATAATTACCAATAATTAGGAATAATTACCAATAATTAGGAATAATTACCAATAATTATGAATAATTACCAATAATTATGAATAATTACTAATAATTAGGAATAATTACCAATAATTAGGAATAATAACATTATTACATTATTTGCGTATTTTATTATTAATATTAAAATAATATAATAATATACTAATAATGTAATAATGTTATTATTATATAAATAATATTTATGAAAAAATAATATTAGTATTATTAAAATAATAAAAAATTTATATAATATTATAATTATCAATATTTGTAACATGTTTTTCTTGATTCTCAACATATTCAACTCTTAGAGTGTCAATTTTTAGGTATATCTCAATAAAAATTTTGCGCCAGTCGTGTATGATGTAAACTCTATAATTATCCTTGCTTGAATGTTTTTTCTAACAAATTATTCAAAACCAGTAATGCTTTTATATTTTATAGTAAAATATGGAACAACGAGGTTGTCAAAAATCATTATTAGATGACCGCATATGGATAAATCAACGTAGAAATCCAAACGGTTCTGGTTTAAATCTAGTATATGTAGAGGTTGTGGAGACTTTTTTATCATTTGCGGTATAAAATCCAGAATTTGTTTAAGAAGGAAAAATAAAATGCCCTTGTAGAAAATGTGCATTGAGAACGTTTGACACGTTTGAAAAAGTGGGGGGACATCTCTTGCGTTTTGGTTTTCAACCAGATTATGTTTTTTGGTATCAACACGGTGAACACAGTTCTAGAGCAGGTGATACCAACTTGATTCATGAACGATCCCGGTTTCAAGATTTAGTAATGATGTTGCAGGTTCATCTGTTCAACATACAGAAACTCCGGCTGATATAGCTTCAAATCCTGAATTGGTACCATCTGAATTTTATGATTTGTTGAGGCCTTCTAGGGATGAATTATATCGTGGCTGCAAGATGAGAAAATTAGAAGCAGTTGCAAAATTTATGGCTATCAAATTAGATAACGGAATGTCAAACACCTATTCTGACTAGATATTTTCTTTGCTTAAAAAACTGTTACCCGAATGAGATGTTTTGCCTACCAATTACTATGAGAGTAAGAGGCTGGTTCGAAATTTGGGACTTACTTATCAGAAGATTCATGGATGTTCAAATGACTGCATTTTATATTTTGGGGAAAATGAGTCGTTGGATAGTTTTCCCACATGTGGGAAACTGAGATATAAAGAAGGGAAACATGGGAAGTCTGGTTTGATTCCTATAAAACAGTTGAGATATTTTCCACTTACATCCAGTCTTCAGCGTTTATTCATGTCTAAGAATACATCAACAATGATGTCATGGAATAAAGAGAATATTTCAACAGATAAAAGCTTGTATCATCCAGCCGATGGTGATTCGTGGAAACATTTTGATAGAGTGCATCCATCCTTTGCTTTAGAAGCTAGAAATGTTCGACTGGGCCTTTCCACTGATGGTTTCTGTCCGTTCGGATCTTATGGTAGTCAATATTCATGTTGGCCTGTTTTTTTAACTCCGTACATTTTACCTCCATGGATGCTGATGAAGGAGCCATATATATTTTTGACTTTACTAATTCCAGGACAGCCGAAGAAGAATATTGATGTTTATTTGAAACCATTGATTGATGAATTAAGTTTATTGTAGAGTACTGGTGTCAGTACATATGATGTTACTATGAAACAGAATTTCATACTGAGAGCAGCATTGATGTGGACAATTAGTGACATCCCGACTTATAGGATGTTATCTGGATGGAGTACACATGGTCATAAATCATGTCCTTACTGTATGGGAGAGAACAAAGAATTTATGCTCATTCAAGGAAAGAAACCTGGTTATTTTGACTGTAATCGCAGATTTCATCCAGCTGATCATCCTTTTCGCAGAAACAAATCTCAATTCAGAAAAGGAATAGTTGAAAGGGATGGACCTCCAAAAATTCTATTAGGTTCGGAGTTAAAATCAGTTGTATTTTCATTACCTCCCATCACTTTTGGTCCCACAATAAAACAATAGAAAATTTCTGGTTTTGGGAAAGAACACAACTGGATTAAACGTAGCATATTTTAGGATTTTCCATATTGGTCTAATTTGTTGTTCTGTCACATGTGAGATGTCATGCATATTGAGAATAACTGTTTTGATAATTTGTTTCATACAGTTTTGGATATGACAGGAAAGAACAAAGACAATGTAAATGCACGTTTAGATCTTGCCCAAATGTGTAGGCGTCCAGAACTGGAACTGTTTGAGAATGTCAGAACAGAAAGTTTACTAAAACCAAAACCACCTTATACACTGTCTAAAGAAAACTGTTTATTATTTTGTCAGTGGATTGCAGATTTGAGACTTCAAGATGGTTGTTCTTCCAATTTGGGTAGATGTGTAAAGAATGGTCATATTACTGGATTAAAAGGTCATGATTGTCATGTTATAATGGAATAATTCTACCCATTGGATTAGGAGGTCTGTTGAATTCTGTGATTTGGGATTCGATAATAGACATGTCTCATTTTTTTCGGGAAATTTGTGCGACTACAGCAGATTATGATGCTCTATGCAATCTTGAAGAAGATGTTGTTGTAATTATATGTAAACTAGAAAAAATATTTCCGCCATCTTTCTTCGACTCAATGGAACATTTGATGTTACATTTTCCATATGAATCCAAATGTGGAGGTCTAGTACTGTTTCGATGGATGTACCCATTTGAAAGATGCATGCTAAAATTGAAAAGAAAATTATGTAACAAAGCATCTATTGAAGGATCTATTGCATAATCTTATTTGCAAGAGGAAACATCTTTTTTCTGCTCCCATTATTTTGAATCTGAGTATCCTTCAAAACACAACCAAATGAAATGGAATGAGAGGAATATTTATGAAATCGACAATCAATTATCTGTTTTCAACCAGCCAGAGCTTGGTTTTGGTGGAGTTTATGAACGCTGGCTTTCAGATAATGAACATCACAGAGCTCATACGTATGTTCTGCTCAACTGTGAAGAGATGACATCAGTTGTACTGTAACTGTTTATATCACTTATTCTATCATTTATGTTACAGTAAATAACTTTGTTTTTTATAGGTTGTATGATAATCATATAAAGAAACAAATTCCACAAATTATAGTATCTTCTCTCAAAGAACGCCAACATAAAAATTTCTCTCAGTGGTTTCAAAAACTGGAAACATAAATTCTTTATCTTTTAGAAACTCATTCATTGTATAGTTTACTATATTGATAATTATTTCACAAATTTTCAGGTCTCTCGACATGCTGATAAAATTGACAAACGGCTGTGTATATTGAGTAACCCACCTTCCAAAATTGTTAAAACTTATAATGCATATGTTGTGAATGGATTTCGATTTCACACACATGCATATGGGGAATCAAAAAAAACAATGAACAGTGGAGTTAGCTTGAGAGGATCTCATCATCGAGAAAATGAAGTTGACTTATATGACATACTTGATGAAATCATTGAACTCTATTATCTTGGAAACATTACATAACCATGTTCAAATGTCGGTGGTTGGATACAGAGAGAGGCGTGCATGTTCATCCGACTCATGGAATCATTGATATAAAATATAAGTGTTCTCGCAGTAAATGAACCATTCTTATTGCCTCAACAGTCACATCAAGTTTATTATGCAAATTATTGTGCTACATCAAGAGACTTGACTGATTGATGGAGTATAATAAAAATCAAAATTCGAGACGATCAGTTTAGTCAAATTGAATGTGCTTTCACTAATGTGCAAAGAATTGAAGTTTTTCAAGAGAGTACTCAAAGTCAATATTTTTTAGAAAGAGACATGAGGGTCGATGATGACACCCCACATTTAAGAGTCGGTGATGACGAAGATGTTAATGATGTCACATATGAATTTGAAATGGTAATAGATGAAGCAACTGGAACTCAAATGGATATTGATGATGTTGAGGAGGAATATGAAGATGACATTGACATATATGAAGATTATGATGAAGATGAACACTGAAAGAATTCCATGGTAGTTATATACAATCATAACTAATATATATGTATTTATAATAGTAATTATCAATTATTTGCTAACAACATTAACATTTTCTGTTTCAGATGGATGACGAAACATTTCGTGAGTCAGTGGATGTTGACCTGCCTTTCGATGCAGATGAGTTGCTGGTAGATGACCCTCAGCCTGCAGGAGCTCCAGGGAGTACACAGAGGGGGCGCAGTCTTACACGATTGATGATTCCTGACCCCATACCCAAGCGACGTCCACATCTTGGGTTTGATCCACGCACACAGAGGTGTAATAACCTGTGTGATAACCTGTGGATTTGACTAATATTTCATTAATCTATTCACATAATAAATGTCTATCATTTTTACAGTTTTCCGCATATAGCAGTCGGACAGGGAAGCGCTATTTTGCGCAACTATTTCTCTCAGCCTTGGACCACATGGGAGCAGATTCCCATTGATGTGAAACATGCTATTTTTGGCCATAGGTTGGTACGTACGTAAATAAATAATTTTTATTTTGAAAATTATTTCATTTCTTACTTGATATTTTGATTTATTTGTAGGGTTTATGGTATCCGATCGAGGATACCATGCGTGACGCCATCCACAAGGCATGGGAGGTGGCCATGCGTGATCGCTTTCGTCAGTTTTTGCACAATTTAAGAAAAGCTGCCATGAAGAATGGAGGAGTGTCAGTTTTTGACGAGTCATGTAGAGCACACCGACCAGAGTACATTTGATCCCATGTATGGGATTGATTATGTGTGCACTGGTTGAGTGATGCCTTTCAGAGGAGATCATCGGTGGGGAGGCAGAATCGGGGGAGACAGGAGGTTACTCATCGAGCTTGGAGTGGTACTTTCAGTACACATAGACATCATCTGGTACGTACATAATTTATAATGATTTCATATAACTATAAATATTAACAGTTTATTTTTTATTCTTATAGGTTGTCGAGCACCCCTGATATTATGGAGTAAGGCGTATATCGGAGGATGTATAGTGATCCTACTACTGGGGAGCTCAGAGGTGATCGTCAACGTCACATCATGGTCAGTATTATTTATTTTCAAGTTTAAAAATTAAGTGCATATAATATATTCATAATTTTAATTTTAAATTGCACCTACAGGAGTCATATAAGGCCGCCGCGTCACAGAACCAGCCTAAGATTTAGGCTGATTCATCAGATCAGACCACTAGCCATCAGTTTGATGAGGCAGCATGGATGCAGGCCACCCAATATGCCTTTGAGAAGGGCCGGGTAGTTGGTATCAGCTCTCGACTGACTCCCAGAGATTATTATGGATGTGTTGCGATGTCGGCGTCCAGCTCGAGAGGAGATCGTGAATCTTCTTCTGATACATAGTATGAGGATCATTTGCGATCTCAGACTGCACTGATAGAGAGTCTCTGACAGTAGCAGGAGCAGATGCGTCAGCAGCAGCAACAACATGAGGAGGAGCATTGACACTAGCAGCAGCTGTACGAGGAGCAGATGGGTCGGTGGCAGCAGTAGCATCAGGAGCAGATGGAGTACATGCGCCGACTCACTCATGCTTTAGGGATGGTGTTTCCTCCACCAGCATCTGCAGATCCCCCCTCCCCCTCCCCCCTCCTTCAGATTAGAGATTGTTTTTAGGTTATAAAGTTGATTAAATCAAAATATGAATTTTTTTCTATTTGTAGTTTCTGTCTCATTATAAAATATTAATAATATTATATTTTGAAATAACAATATTAATATGAATAGTAATATTATTTATATTTTATAATATTAAATTTTATATATATATCAAAATTTTATAATATTATAATTCAATTATATTTTTTTGTAATATTAGAATTATTTTAATATTTGAATGTAAAATAATTCTATTATTTTTATATTAATTTAAATAACTTATTAATAATTTTTTATTTATGAATTACAATTCTAATATTATTATATTAATTAAAATCATTTATTATTATTCTAATATTTTTTATTTTTGAATTATAATTCTATTATTATTATATTAATTAAAATAATTTATTATTTTTATTTTTGAATTATAATTCTATTATTATATTAATTAAAATCATTTATTAATATTTTATTATTTTTTATTTTTGAATTATAATTCTATTATTATTATATTAATTAAAATAATTTATTTATAATTTATTATTTTTATTTGTGAATTATAATTCTATTATTATATTAATTAAAATCAATTATTAATATTTTTTTATTTTTGAATTATAATTGGATTATTATTATATTAATTAAAATAATTTATTAATAATTTATTATTATATATAGTATTTGCGACGGGATACTATGCCCGTCGCAAATAGTATTATTATTATATTCATTAAAACAATTTATTAATTTTTTTAATTTTTTTTTATAAAAATACTAATTGCGACGGGCCTATCGCAAATACGATTTTAAAAAGTTTTCACAAATATAAGGAATAATATTTGCGACGGGAAGGATCGCCATCGTAAATAATACCTTTCGCGACGGGCTCGTCGCAAATAATTGTTGTTGCGACGCCGTTTTCCACGACAGGCTATTTGCGATGGGCCCCCGTCGCAAAAGCCTCTTAGCGACGGGATCCCGACGCAAATGCCCCATCAAAAATGCCATTATTTCTAGTAGTGATATTATCTATAGATTAATTTAATTATTAATTTTTTTATTAAATTTAATTTGTTTTTTAGTTAATCAACATTCCATATTGAATATTATATATCTAATTATTATAGTCAAGTTAGTGATTAAATGTAATGTGTGTGTTTTCTTATTTACCTTATAATATTTATTATTATTTATTGAATCATGACATATTCTATTGTACTTAACCCTTAATAAGAATTATATCTCATCCTTATTTTGTTTCATTTCTCAAGGAATCCATTAAGTGTACATTGATTTTTATGAAAGGGAATACTTGGGGGAATAATGTTAATTAAAATAAAAATCTGGATGTAATTTATTTATTCAAACCTAATATGGGAATACTTATGTATCTAGTTAACCAAGACTTAAAAACTTTTTTGTCCTTTGGGATTCGATTCAATGTATTATAATCCAATGTAATAAATTTAGAAACTAGAACCAGGTCACTAGGTCTAGGGTAGTTATAGTTCGTATGAGAAAAGGTTTATAAGAAATAATGAGAAATAGATTTATGAAAACAAAGGTTATTTTATACAACCCAATGATAATATTTGAGGATAAGTACATAAGAATAGCCTAAAATTTCATAATGTTAGATATTATGTGGTTTTGATGGAACTAAATCCACACATGTCTAATACAAGTGGATGTGGTTATAGAACATATGTACCTAGGGGTAATCACTCTAAAATGGTGGAATTATATAGACCATATCTTCACCTGGTGCACTAAAATGGGCCTTACTATGTACATAGTTTGACACTACCTGAGGATAGTCTTAGATAATACACTAATTACAAACCTTTATGAATTATTTGAATAGATGATGAAAATAATTGACCAAGGAAAAACCTAAGGTGTCATTGATTGAAAATAAGTTGTATCAAGTGATTGAGAAAATGTATTATGTATAGAAATGTGCAGCATGAAGAAATGAATTGCGAGGAAAAATGATGAGTATGATAAAAGGAAATAAATTTCATCATACTGATCAATTTAATGTTTATTTTCTTAAATATGGGGAACCATGTATTATCCGATTCAATTCCCACTTCTAATGAATAAACCATAGACTAAGGAAATATATATTTTGAATTAAAATAGATGAACTATTTATGTATTGGATTAATAAAAATAACTTTTAGATGTTTTTTTACAAATGGTTGTTGGGTTATAATAATTATTAATCATCTAAGCATTTTGTAAAATTTAAGTAGCAGTTATGTCTTCATTAACATAAGATTTATGGATTCCATCATGAATTTATGAGTCCAAGTTTAATCATATGTTCCCAAACATAATCTCAACAATTTTAATTTTTTTAGTTATATAACATCATTAATGATATTTTTTGAAAAACTTTATGGGCATAAAACCCATTGGTTTAGGATATAATTATTTAAAAATATAATTATATAATAATGTGATTTCGTTTTGTGGGAATAGATTTAATGGTATTGGTAAAAATTAAATATTATCATATAAATGATTTTGACATGATGTAATTTTAGTAAATTTTCTTAATGTTATAGGAATTATATTAATATTTTCTTAGAAAATGGAAAACCCATATACTGCGTGACAACCAATCAGATATCATAAGGCCATTGGGAATGATACTCTGACTGAAGGATGTTAAGGTTTGAATACCTACCACTATTCTACATTATTTTACAATTAATGATAAATTATTTTTAGTAAAAATATTTGATTATAAAATATTAATGATGATCTAGTGTTGTTACTTTTTATGTTTCGATATTAATATATTATATAGGATAATTTGGGGTAACCATATTATTTTTGAAAATATTTTGAGACATTGGGAAATAAACTTAATTCTTTTATGGATTTCATGAATAATTTTAAGTGAAACATACTTTTGTAGAAATAAATATTCAATTCTTGCAGTAATTGATTAATTTTAAATAGATCAAAGCATAACCAAATGATGTAATTTTACTTATTACATAGAAATGTATCAAGTAATTATATTCTAATATATTCTTAGACTTTAAAATAATTCCCCAACTCTATGAAAAGGACCGTGAAAGATGATTTTTATCCTCGTACATTCATTTCTGATGAATCAAATGGTCCCTTAACTTAGGTAAAATTTATATTCTTGTGGCCTTTAACCTTCTATGGACCCCCAATATACATTGGATCAATGACCAAAATTACTCACCATTAATCCATTAGAGATATAAATTTATTCTTTTTCATTGATATAATTTTCCACCTCTGTTATCTTACTTAGAAAACCAGCTATGTGTTAATCTATATGAACCTTTTACTTCTTTTTTAACTCTTATTAAGATGATATTTTAATAAACCTTTTACATTTTGAGTTTTACAAACTAGAATTTCTAAATGTCAATCCATTAGTTACCAAGATCTTGATTAAATTGTGAGGAAGAAATTTGTTTAAGGTGAAGATAATGTAACACCCCTATATTAAAAAATTGATTTTTTGATAGCATATGTGACACACTACACTAGTCTTAAAAATTAATGAAATACATTTCTTTAAATTTAATCTCTTTAATTTCTCTTAAAACACACAACCCCTAGAAAAAATGAAACATAATATAGTATGATATTATATACAAACATTTAAATTGGTGGGTATGAATAATAAACACTAAATTAGGAAAATTATGGTTTTATATTGATTATATTTAATATAATAATAATTTAATAGAAAAATGGATGTTTATTAAAAAATTATATTTTTTAATGATATTTTAGCTTTCCTTTTCTTAGATAATTTTAAATTATTTTTCACCAAATTTGAAAAATTTATTTATAAAATTATATAATTTTTTGTAATTCATAATATCTAAATTAGTTAAGGAGAGTTTTTTGAAATTTTATAGGACATTATATTTTTCAATTAAGAGTGAAAAATATTGAATTTTTATTGAAACCCTAATTTTCATTTAAATTATTCCTAAAATTTAAATATATTTTAATTGGTTTTAAACTAAAATTAGTTCATTTATATATATATTAGTCAAATTTTACTTATTTTTAATAATTTCTATATTCAATTTTGATATAAAATCATTCTAATTTTTTTTAATATTTTCACATTGAAAACCTGCTTTCTCGTAGCATTTGTGGGATTAATTTTATATAAATATTTTCCACTTATGTGAATGTAATTATAAAAATGGTTACTATTTTTAGATTAATAATATTTTATATTATATAATATTGTTAAATTCATTTTTTCCATAATTAATATTAAATTGAGAAAAAAAGTAGTCATTGTGGTTATGGTAAAAAGGATTTAACTCGGTTTTAAACTAAACATTTATGTTGTTAAATGAATCTAAACCATGTAAAAAAATATATTATTGGGAAATATTTATACCTTATAAGACCTATTTCACTAGATCACTCTATTTTGGAGCTTTTCGGGATTTAGAAATTGTGTTTATGCCTTTTGTTTTAAAAAAAGTATAGGTGTGCCACTCACATCACTTATAAATGGATACCCATATCCTCTCTTATCAACACCTTCTATCAATATTGGATTACTCAAGACCTAAGAAACCAGATTCCCTAATTCCCTCATCCCATCCAATAATCCTTAGTTTTTTTAATAAGTCCCTTCTAGTATTTATTTTGGTGCTAACCTAAGGACGTTTCATGAAGAAGAGGTAACACTATTAAACAAGCACATTTATTTAATTTCTTCCCCCATATAAATTTATGATTAATAAACCATGATGATATAATAAAACAATATATTAAATATAATGAGATTTTTTATGATATTTTTAGTACCTAAAACCGTCTACACATCTTTCAATTGGGTTACTAAATCATCATTCATGTGTATGAGGTACTACCACCTCACAAACCAATGTCATTCCTCTTTCCATTACCACCTATCATAGTTGGGTATGATGATTTATATAATATATATATATATTATTAAAAACAAAATTTTACATCTAGGTTCATTATTTAATATATATCATTTTAACTTTCTATTCCATAAGAGATACCATAATGTCACTTTTGTGTATGACTTACTAGTACTTCGTGAAGCGGTATTAATCATCTTTCACTACTAATTTAAATGGAAATTAAAAATGACAAACTAAATTATTTCATGTGATTAAAATTAAATAATTATAATATTAATGACATCTTTAGCATTCTGAAAATATAATATATGTCATTTTATTTCATATCCTTTCCCATAATGAATGATAATAATGTTGTTCTGGTGCGTGCGGACTACCAACTTTATGATAAGGTGTGACTCTATTTTTATCACCACAACAAATGGGCTATATATATACCTAAATTTATCAAATAATAATTTATTTATTTTATTATTATCATTCTATACAGATATAATACTACTATCCTCATTTCCATAATGATCATTTAATAATGGAAATATTACTCATGTGTATGTATGTCCAACTATCTTCATGATTGTAACATATATTATTTTTCAAAACCATATTTATTTTATATTATGAATAGTATAAATGATTATTAAAAACTAAATTATTATAATTATTATTATCCCAGTGATGATGAAACTATATTTTATGTGAAACAACTAGAACGTTCTTGAAAAATCATGAATAAGACACTACAACAAATGCCGATCCTAGCGGCGGTTTTTTTCCGGTTTAGCGGCGGTTTAAACCGCCGCTATATTGTGTGGCGGCGGTTTACAAAAACCGCCGCTAAGTTTGGCGTCGGCAATCTATTAGCGGCGGTTTTTTCGATTCCGCGGCGGTTTTAGAAATGTGTCGTATGTCCGTCATTTAGCGGCGGTTTTTCTTCATTTAGCGGCGGTTATATGGGTATCTTATTTAGCGGCGGTTTTAACCGCCGCTAAATTCTACCCATTGATGCGCCTATTCTGCGGCGGTGAAAACCGCCGCTAAATATCAACATAATATATTTAGCGGCGGTTAAAACCGCCGCTAAATTCTGCCCAGTTCATCATTTAGCGGCGGTTAAAACCGCCGCTAACGGATTCCCGGTTATTTAGCGGCGGTTAAAACCGCTGCTAAATGCTCACAGGTATGGCATTTAGCGGCGGTTAAAACCGCCGCTAAACGTTGAACTGGAAAAAAAAATATGTTGCATCTGCTACACCACTGCCCCACTAACCAAGCACACAACCATACACCAGTTTCATAGTTCCAATTTAACTACATCAATTACCAACCACCTACATAATCATTTACCATATTTATATATTTAATTACAATCCATTATATATTCAAGACCTACATTTTTTTCAACCTAATTTAAGCAAAATTATCCAATTTATCCATCATCATTCATTTACTAGGATTTACCATTTCAAGAATTCCATAACTACTGAGTAACTAACAAGACAAGACACAATGTTATAAAATTCAAACACATCCAACCCACAATTTTTGCATCACAAATCATCACCTTATCCATAATCCAAACTCATAAAGTAACCATAACCATAATTCCATCTATTATGCAAACTATCAAATTAAATCAACCTCACAAGAAAAGGGAAAAGACAATGATTCCTTGTTTACAGATAGGAAATTCAATTACCATAAGTAAAGACATTATCATTTTAATGTGAGGTGATTTATCAAATTAAATTTTAGAAACAATAATAATTTCATAGAAGTAAAAACAATTCATAATAAACAAGAACCAACACACATTCATAGAAAAGCAATATCATGAAAAACCTAAAGCACATTTGATATCACCCCTTCCCATTAATTTTAATATATCCAATTAATTATTTTCATTAGGAAATATCTTAACTTCCACCCAAGATGAAATAGTAGTATTATAATATCACATATTTAAAATAGTAATGAGGGAACTCAAATATCCTACCTTAATTAGAGATTTAAGGAGAACCATAATCGCAACAGAAGAAACAAAGGATCAAGTTTCACTAGGATATAAGAGAAACCCACCAAAACCTATCCTCAGAATCCCATCACCCAAACACACTCATAACTCAACCAAAAATATAGGGGTTCTCAACAATAAACACCCAAAATATTGGGAATAATAAAAGGTAGAAAGGAAAGAAGAAGGAAACTTGAATAAATGGAACTCAATTATCCACAATCCAAGAGGATAAAAACATTAAGAGAGATGGTAAAAGGTAATCAATGGGATTTGGTGTTATCCAAATATCAAATTAGAAGAAAGAAAATCAAAATAAGTCCATATGTGCCTTCTATTTATAGAGGAAATCCCAAATGGGTTCTCCATAGTGTGGAGACATCCCAATATGCTGTGGTCTCCCTTGGTTAAAGGAGATCTAAGTCACCCATATCTCTTTCCTGCCTTTCATGTGTTTTTAAAAAAAATTGACCACCACCATATCCTAGAACATGGAATGGACCAAGGTGTGCTGGATCCCTCGATTCCCTCCATGAACATCCACTATGACATAACATAAAAAGATTGGTTGTTTTCTCCTCACCACACCCAAGACCACGACATGGTTAAACCTAGCTCCCCGTGCTACACAGGTGGTACCCAAAAGTGAAATGAACAATATAATTCCCTTCACCGTGCATATTCTATTTCCCATGTTACACAGGGTGGACATCCATTCACCATTCCCAACAACATAACCAACCATACCATTTCACTCTTTGTGGTGTATCCTAACATCACACAACCATCTCCATAGACAACCTACAAGAACCAATGGCCAAAACAACCATCACCACAACCAACAACATGGAATGGTGACCCTTTGAATGCACATAACTCTCACCAAGACTCTAAAACACCTCTAAAATTCCTTTTAGTAGAAACAAGACATGGAAAAATGTAAAGGGAGTGACTTTTGAATTCTGGACCCTCAAAACAAAAATCTATTAAACAATTATCATCCTTGAGAATCAAAACAAAACATAAACACATCACAATGTAAAAGTATACAACATCCAACACAACTCATAGAATATATACACAAAAACAGATGAATGATGTATATTTTTATCGGAAAACAAAAAAAAAATTGGTGTTTTATTCACCCATAATGCAACTAGGTCAAAATTAATGTTCCCAAAAAATCCCACAACTTATTGAAATTCAATTCCAGATTTCCATCGATTAGGGGATTGAAAGTCATTTTAAAGAGAGTTTAGGTAATGGAGGGATTCCATATTCCTCCCAATAATGATGATATGAAATAGGAATTACATTCTAAACAATTAATTATGGTATCATGGGGAGTCCTAAAACCTCATCCATGTACAATCATTCTTAATAATGTATTTAACTGGACTCCTTGATTTCTATATAATTTTATGAAATCATTATTCAATATATGATCACATATCCTCCCTAATATTGGGGATACATTGTGACCATCACAATTTTGACTTCCACCCACTTCCAATTGGTATATAATGATTTCATGAATGTACACATCTAAGAACTAGTATATGAATTCATAGATCATATATATTGTGAGCCCCATTTATATATCTTCTTCTATTATAACACTGAATGATATAACCACAAACCAGATGTATTCAAACCTATGAGGGAAGGATGTATTCAAGATAACCTCATCATTCAACCACCTCAGGTGACTTTTAGACCATATATCAATCATAAAAAACCTATCAGATTCCTTTAAATGGTGTAATATATCATCTACAATTAAAATGGGTAATAATTCTTGATTTTATGATAATTAAACATTAATTACTCCAAACATAGTCTCAGAATACCATCTTAATACATAGAGAACAACACTAGAGTGCTAAAAAGAAATAATTTTCAGCAAATGAAATGCTTTTACTACAAACCAACTGTTATCATACTTGTTCAACACATCAACAATACTACTACTCATCATCTGATGCTGCATCGTCACCCTCTCCACCTTCATCTCTACCACCTGCTGCCACCTGTAAGAACATTATATTGAAAATTAAATATTGTTGCATATTTATAATAAAAATTAAAACCAATAAAAGTTTGCAAACTAAATGATTTTGATTTTTTTGTGATTTACCTGCTCACCACTACCCGATGCACTACCACCGGGGGCATATCTGCTCATATGCTGACGTATTTCAAGCAACTCTTTCTGCAGATCAGATATCTGATTCCCCTGCTGGTGAACTGTGTTTCGTAGAGCAGACATCTCCCTCTGAGCATCTTCAGGTATGAAATGACTATAACCAGGAGTGGATGAGGCCGAAATCCCTGATGGCATGCGAAAGACCTCAGATGGTACGGGTCCCAAACCCATCCCGCGCACTCTACCAGGATGCTCCTTCCCAAGGACTTGACCAACCGGGTCATCCTGGGAGACTGAGTAGGATTGCCCAGGATTGGCATCCCATTTTTCTTTAATTTTTACCTATAAATCAAATATCAATATATATTAACACAGTAAAAACTGATATTAAGTTATTATAATAAATAATTGACTTCATACCCCAACTTCTCTGGCAGGTTCATTAACAAAACTTCCATCTGTTTTTTTATGAACATCCAGCCACAGTTCTGTTCGGGATGCTTCATGCCCTAAACTCTGTGACTGCATTAAACAAAGATAAATCATCAATCAAATATGTTAAATAGATAATATTATCTTATAAATATTTAAACTAATTAAAAGATTACCAATGACATTCGGCTTCTTGAAAAGCTTTTTGAACCCGCTGTGTGCGGGATTACCTGCTTCGCCCGGTTTGAAGCATTCTTTCTTGAGAGATCCTGAAATAAATAAAATTCAATTTAATAGTATTGTATTCAATGTCTATCTCCTCTTCATGTACATTTATAAATGTAAAATGAGGATAATATAATAATATATATTTCAATACCATCCGCTTCTCATCACGATGTCTATCGACAAAAACCTTCCACTGTTCTTTCGGTACCCCACTGGGTATCTTCTCATACATCTGCTGCACGGTCAACGAAGAATCGTTGACATCATACCACAACCTCCATTTGAAATCTTTCCATTTTTTTCCAAGATTTTTCAATGTCCACTTCCGTGCTATCACATCAGCAACGGTAAAGTGGAAGAACATCTGTATACAGAAATTCATTTTGAATATATTAGTAAAATGACATTCAATTAAACCATAAAGTAATAAAATTACCTTTATCTGAGAATCATAAACTTCATTTTTCCAGTTTGGAGGCATATGCCTCCAATCATCATACGAAATAGGCAGGGAAACGGGCTCCGCTGCCAGCTGACCTATAATCTGACCAAGTAAACCTGCGGCGTCATCCGTCGGGACCCCATAAGAATCAAATGGCACCACTATCTTCTTGCCATGCATGTTCCAAACATCAGAACTTTTTATGTCTCTTTCCACGGTTTCATTGTCTTCATCTGCAATGAGCAAACAATTACTATAAACAAAATGCAATAAATTTATTTAATTAAAATTTGTACCTATGACTGCGACCCTCCAGAATGTCTGTGATGAACTGGAGTGGGCGTGTCGCTGCCCCGCTGCTGAAGCTCCTGTAGGGGGAGGCGATGACTCATCCCCTAATGAGGCATCCACTGATGGTGTCAGAGATGGTGCAGGGGGAGATGATACTGTGGGGACAGACGGATCGTCATCTGTCGCAGAAGAAGAAGGAATAGTGTACCGCTTCTTCCTTGGCATTCCTGTCATTTAATCAAATAAAATTAAGTTCAGAATATATATTTCAAAAAATTCATGCAGAAAAAAAATTAAAAATGATAATAGATGCCCAGTATTAACAAACAATATATATATAACAATGATAATGAATGACTACAGAAATGAAACAAGTAGTTGCTGAATGAATAAATAATTGTACATACAATCATTTTCCCCTTCAATCATGTCAGTTTCCTGCTCCATTGCTTCATCCACTTCATTCATCCTTGCTAGACCAATATTTTCAATATCATGATGGACAAATAATTCTGCTTCCTGTTGTTGATGAAATTCAATTGCAGAGGTCAAATCTTCCACTTCATCACCCATATCATACAAATCTCTTTGTATTACGTGAGTAACTACACTCCACCCTTCATCCACAACATCATTCACATAATATACCATTTTTGCCTGCGATGCTAAGATATATGGATCATGCAGTTCACGATCACCAACATCCATCAAGCGAGAGAAGTTTACAGAAGTAAATTGCAATGAATCTCTTTTAACACCTCTGATAAAATCGACCCATTTGCATTTGAATAAAACAACAGAAAAATGCCCGTGGTAGTTTAATTCAATAATATCATGCAGCTTTCCATAGTATTCCACTTCAGCAAATGTAAAAATACCACTATTCTGTGTTTTCAAACCCACTTCTCGATCGACTGTACGAAATCTAAAACCATTCACATTATAAGCGTTGAACTTTCTAACTTGTTTTATAGGACCTCTAGCAAGAAACTTCAAATCTTCTGAAAAGTCAGCTCGAGTATCAGTATTCATGATCTGAAAAAAAAAATATAATTTAATAGATTTGCAAATTGTATGTGTCAAAGTAATATTCGTATTTATTGCAATATTTATAAACTTACACGTCGTGCAAACCATTCTACCAGCTCTTTATTCACAGCTTTCGTTATATCTTTTTCATTTCGTGTTCGGCTTCTCATTCGTCTCTTTGTTTGTATCCTCAACTCTTTAATAAATGGATCTGCAATTTCACTATTCAGCAGCACATATCTATGTGCCTGTAATAATTCCAATTCTGTTAGTGTCGCGTATGAGGTCCTCCCAACTGATCGGCCAATAGCAGGAAATATTTTTGATTTCTGATGCATTTGAGATTGAGTTGATGTGTCGTCAACACGTCCAACTCGAGTAAATCTTGTCTCAATATCATCCAAATATCTGGAACAAAAGGTGAGACACTCCTCGGCCAAATAGCCTTCAGCAATAGAGCCTTCTGGTTGAGCTTTATTTCTCACGCATGCTTTCAAATGCCCAAGATATCTGTGAAAAAATAATAATAATATTATGCATTTATTTAAATGCCAAAAAATGTTTACTTAACTGGAAACATATAAATAAAATACCTCTCAATTGGATACATCCATCGATAATGAACGGGGCCTCCTAATTTAGCTTCGTCAACCAAATGCACAGTTAAATGCATCATGACAGTAAACAACGATGGAGGGAAGATCATCTCCATTGCACAAAGGGTCAATACAAACCTCTCCTGTAGGTTGTCCAGCTGAAATGGATGTAGAGCTTTCTCACATAACTGTCTGAAAAATGTGCAGAAATGGAGTACAACAGCAGTAACTTTTTCAGGTAATAATGTACGCAATGCCAATGGTAGTAACTGTTGTAACAAAACATGTGAATCGTGACTTTTCAATCCATATAACTTACGATTCTTCAAGTCAACACACCTCGAGATGTTACTCGAATACCCATCAGATACCTTCACATTCTTTAAAATTTGAAGGAACGTATCTTTATCCCTATTTTTCAATGAAAAAATGGCCGGAGCATACTTTTCATTCTCATCTGGCCAGAGATCACGTTTTATGTTCATTACTTGTAAGTCTTTGCGAGCATTGAGATGATCCTTCGACTTTCCATGCTCATTAAGTAATGTGAAAATCAAATTATCACATACATTCTTCTCAATATGCATCACATCAAGATTGTGGCGCAAAGAATTAAATTCCCAATACGAAAGTTTGAAGAATATACTTTTTTTCTTCCATTGTTGCGTTCTGATTTCACTTGACGATGCACTTCGCACTCGTTTTCCGCTATCATTCAAATGATGAACCTTCCCAAATTCTGTTTTAACATTTTCAAGCTGTGTCAATATTTCAGAACCGGTTAACAACTTTGGAGGTGGTCTACGATCAATGCAACCATTAAATTTTGATTTGTTCAGCCGAAATCTATGAGATGCATCAAGAAATCTTCGATGGCACAAGAAGCACCATTTTCTACTATGAGGTAGCCGTTTGGGCTCGAAATCAAAGTTACAAACGGGACAAGCCAAACCCGTATAAGTGTTCCAACCAGATAAATTCCCAAGCCCAGGGAAGTCACTAATGGTCCACATTAAAGCAGCATGCATTTTAAACATTGTTTTAGAAGAAACATCAAATGTCTCAACACCGTTGCTCCATAACTCCTGCAATTCTTCAATCAAAGGCTGCAGGTATACATCAATATCATTTCCAGGCATTTGTTTTCCAGGAATAATCATCGAAATGATAAAAGATGTTTGTTGCATACACATCCACGGAGGCAGATTATAAGGGATCAAAACAACTGGCCAAATGCTATAACTCGTACTCAAAGTCCCAAATGGGTTGAATCCATCGGCAGCCAATCCCAATCGAACATTCCTAGGATCAGCTGAGAAATCTGGATGTAATGAATCAAATGTCTTCCACGATTGGGAATCCCATGGATGTCTCATTAACCCATCATTGTTATTATCTACAGCATGCCACTTCATGTGTTCGGCGGTTTTTGATGACATGAATAATCTTTGCAATCGAGGCTTCAAAGGAAAGTAAAGCAAAACTTTTGCAGGTGTGTTCCTTTTCTTCTTCTCCGTGAAATTATGTTCAGTCATACTTCCAACATCACCCTTTGACTGCCATCTAGAAGAAGAACATTTCTTACAATTCTGTCTACTTGAATCCTCTCCCCAGTAAAGCATACAATCATTGGGACACGCATGTATTTTTGTATAATTCAGACCAAGCTTGTTAACAACTTTTTTCATATCATAAAACGATTCTGGGATTTTTGCTTCAGGAAATGCATCATGAATCAATTCCAATAACATGGACATTGCCTTATTTGTAATTCCACATAGACATTTGATATGGTACAACTTCAGTAGAAATGAAAGCTTTGAATATTTCAAACACCCACTATACAACTCTTGATTTCCATCGGCAACTAAATCATGAAATGCATTTTCCTCACTGAAGTTTTCCCTTACATTTGGCTCCACAGAATCAAGAGGATCCAATGATATGTTACAATCTTGATCTGCTTGTGTTACAGTCTCAGAAACATCACTTGTCACGTTGCAATTTGTAGCACCCTCTTCTGGTTGTTCTGATATGTTTTGATGCTCATAGTGGTGTCTTGCAGTGCCGAATGCATCATTTATGAGGTTTTGCATTTCATTTTCCATTGTTGAAGAACTTGGGACCTCATTCTGTGGATTAACATCAGTCCTCAATCTTTCTGTATTGTTTGATTCTCCATGCCAAATCCAACACAAATATTGCTCAGGGAATTGCTTCAGTATTAAATGTTCATAAACTTCATCTCTCTTCAACCATGTACTAAATTTACATTTAGGACATGGACATCTTATTCTCCCTTCAACGGATCGATTAGAAATTGCAAAATCTAAAAACCCATTCAAACCCTTAACATATTGAGATGTGTTCCTCGGTAATGTGATCCAGCTTTTATCCATGTATATCACAATGTGCCTACACAAAATATACGATAGTGTAAGATTACAGAAACATAATATAATAAAGATGAACCATTGGCCATAAAGTATGCATAATATAATAAAGATGATTCATTGACCACATTTACCATTTCAGACCAACTGAACAAGTCTGGTCCATAGGAGACAGCGTCAACACCTCATTTAGGAGCAATAAGAATATCGGGATACACACTTATCATAACACCATCGATCACACATTTATGTTGCCTCAAACAACACCCCTTTGATGTGTGATCGAAACTGATCATAATGCATTTTAAATCAAGTTAACTACATGATCTTCATGTGGAAAAAGTTCATCATGTGGAAACTTTAAAGACAATTCATGCTATTCAAAAGTAATATTTTAGAAATGCTGGGAGATTGTGTGAGAGAAAAAAATTGGGAGATTTGGCTACACCATCCAAAAGATTAAGGGGTAAAAAGAGTTATCCCCACTCTAAAAATACCACCAGCTATTTAGTGTCTGTTGGAAGTGGTTTCTTGCATTTCCAGACACTAATAGCTAGCCGGTGGCACTGCAACTGTTTTGACTACATCTACCACCCGACCTCTCCCAAGGTTCCTATGATACTTTGAGATAACTCAAAAGCCTCCAACCATATCTAAAACTCCTCCATTGAGGTTTTCAAAGACTCAAAATTTGATTCTAAATCCCATTTCAAAATTCAACTTAGCCACTAAATTGAAAATTTAAGTTTCCCTTGATCTCTAAACACCTGTATAGATATGGGGTTTTACAAATACCATCCCTAATTAAAGCAAAGTGAACATAACTCGAAAGAGATTATAGTTTGGGCACATAAAAGAAAACATGATAACTATATACACATGTCAGTGTGTATGTAGGGTGTGAGAAAAAACATTCCCATTTGGATTCTACTATAGATTCTGTGAAATTCATTCCATATGAAATTTCAATAATTCTAGTTTAAACTACAGTTAGGAAAATAAGTTTCTCACATGTAATATTATCAAATAAAATATCACACCAAATTTCACATATTAAAAAATTTAATCCATTTTTAACTAAATAAGGAAAAAATAACTACTTTAAAACTTTAAATAGGAGACCTTTAATTTTTTTTTTCAGAACAAAACTAATATTTTACTATGTATCTATATCTTCTTAAAAACTCAAATATAAAACATAAAATTTTATTTCCTTTGAAAAAAAAATCAATTTTAAATCCACCATAATTTAATTCATTATATAAAACAAATAAAATCATAAGAATAAAGAAAATATCAATAAATAACTAAACCAATAATGAATAAGGAGTAACAAACACAAACACACAATGGTTTCATAATCCAATCAATCTTGGGGACACCATGAAAAAGAAAATGAAAATACCCTTTTTAATTTCATAAAAAATACTTGGTATCATGGGAAAATCACTAGGGTATAACATGAATGATATTGGATATATCTAATCAGAACACTACCTAATACATGTGAACCTAAATATTTTGGGAGCTACCATGGTCTCATTGGGTCACAAATCTATCCCATTAGCTCACTCGGTCTAATTGGGACGTAATCCCTAGCCAATGAATAATATACAGTAGGGTCACAATCATATAGATCTTTTACATAGCTACCTATGATCCCCATGATAAAACTCAAGGTATGTGAGGAAACAAGTAAGTCATATGATCATTACCCAAATAAATTTTAAAACACTTTAACTAAATATCACATCACCTTCAATTCCATCTTAAGAAACATCCCCATTTCACAAAAAATTCCTATAATAAAGATATAAAATATTCTCCTCAGTAACAAAAATATATATGTATCAATCAGTACAAAATCAAGGGCCTTGACTAAGGGCTGTGTACATTTTTGAGAAAACCTCCTTGAAGGTGACAAACATGACTTTCTTTCAAAATTAGTCCAGGATAGCAAGCCATTTTTTTCCATTTTGAAATATTTATTTAAAATTTATTTAAATGAAAATAATAGAAATCCATACATAAAACCATTTAAAGGATCAATTTCCTTTTTTCATTTAAATCATTTGAAATTCCAAAACACCACCTTTTATTTAAACTTTTTATTTAAAACTACACCTTTTACCATTCCAAGACTTAAACATGGCCAATTGACCATAATAATTAAAATCAACATTAAATGATCCATATACACATTTTTTTAAATACTTGAAATTCAATATCACTTTATAAATGAGTAAACTATTGAAAAACCTTTATGAAAAGTAAGAAAAACTTGATATTTTTTTTAAATCCACTACTATTACCGCATATAGATTTAATTTAACAATAAAAGGAATTAGAAAACATTAGGCACTCAATGATCTTCTAATTAAAGGAAATTTAAAAAATTTACCTACCTCAATCAAGTGGAAGTCAAGTTAAAATGAGTCTACTTTTATAGAAAATATCAACCAAGAAAAGGGGAGCCCTCTAGAAGCCCTAAACACATAAAACCCCCATATTAGAACCATATCATACCCTAATATCCACCAACATATTTACTAGAGTTCATGGGATAAGTATAAAACAAGAAATAATGGGTGTAGGGGAGAGTATAGGGGATGAACAAGATGAAAAAAGCATTTACCTCAATAAATTTCTAGAAATCAATGGAGGAGAGGCTCAAAATGGAGGCCGCGGGGGGTGTGGCGGTCGCCGGAGGGCGTGGGGGGCGCGAGGGGCGCGGGGGCGCGGGGGTCACCGGCGATCGAGGGGGGGGTGCAGGGTTCGCCGGGGGGCTCGGGTGTCGCCGGAGGTAGCGGGACGGGGATCGGGGAAGAGGGGAGGGTTTGTGAGGGGGATCGGGGTACGGGTATGCGATAGGGGAGGGGAAAGCGTCGCGGTTTTTCAAAATAGGTTGGGTTTCGCGGCGGTTTGTTAAAAACCGCCGCAAAATCTTTCACGGATAACGTTTAGCGGCGGTTTTGTGAACCGCCGCCACAAAACCGCCGCTAAACACTGTTTATGTTGTAGTGAGAAAACAAGGAAATTAACACCTGAAACAATGAAAAAAATGACAAATTATTAATGAATGGCTGAAAATATGTTATGTAATTATCTGATAGGATATTATAAATATTAATATGGTTATTTTATAAGGTAATAACTTGTTTAAAACTACCGTATTGGATTTTAATTGTTGTTTATCCAAAAATAAGTGTGAGTTAAGGGACTTCGTCTCAGTCTCCATTCATTGAGGTATATAATAATTTTATACATCTAATTTATTTCACATGGTGTATATACTACCCATTCTATATATAATATCATGATTTATTCAGACTTCATCGTATTTTTTTAATTATTTCATCCAATGGAAATTTTCTTGAATGTTTCCATGTGGTAAAGAATTTCATAACTCATTTTTTTCATTAGGTGATACTACTCCTTATTTTTCATTGATATTATAAGATTATCAGTGTAAGTAATTTTAACTATATTTTTCTTTATTTAGATTTTTTACTTGTTTTTTTATTTTATACACATAATCAGTTCATTTATTTTCACACTTCAAGGTTATGATCTTTTCAAGGTTTTACTTAAGAATCTCATTTTAATCGTGATTGTTTATACATGAATTTATAGTGAAGGGAGTTATTTTATCAATATTTAATAAAGAAATTAATTTTAATATTTTAGGGTTATTCATTATATTTTTAAAATAATATTACAATTTTTTAAAATTTGTTATATATAATATTTGAGAAAATATTTAATTATGATCCAACTTCATTTCTCACCTCGACAAAAAAAATTCATCTAAAACCATGTCTTATATAAATGTATTTAAAAATATTTTTATCCCCTTTCAATAATATTTATTGAATAATTTATAAAAATTGTGACTTTTGTAATATATTTTTAAAGGAATCATTATGTCATTTTACAAAAAATTATTATTTGGATTTTACTGAACATGTGAAAGGAATCATTGTTTATTGTACTCCGCATGTACATAAATTCCAATCATAATGACCATGAAATGTTTTATAGCTAATTTATATGTATGGAATTTTATTTCAAAATAGAACTATTTTTAAAATGTTTTGAACACTTTTTTTAATTTGTATTAAAAATGAAAAGGATATTCTCCTTAAGAATATTTTAAAATACAATTTTATGGTACTTATATTAATAAACAACAAAAAACTTTTATATTAAACATAATTACATGCGGAAATTTTTCATGAATAACATCCTTATTATTTCTCTGGATTTTTTAGGATTATTTTGACCTAGGATAGTACCGAGATTCACATACTTGATTTATTTTTTATTCCTTTACATACCCTTGAAATATTCACTATCATATGATAATTGGATATTGAGTTCCCCTGAATTATCTATGTCATTTACCTTCAATAATCTTATTTCATAGGACATATATCATTTCTTTTTATGTTTTGAATTTTAATTTTATGTGATTGACTGTACGATTTTTTGTAAATATGTCTTATTTACTCAATAAATATATTTGATGATAAGTCACATTATTCATGATTTAAATTGATTATTCAATACATGGGGAATGCCTGGACCTACAGTGAATGGTGGGGAACGATATTCTGTTGGCACTTGATTCATAGTATTTATCATGGAGAAAATTAATAAACTATCATTAAAATGTTTTTTACAAATAGTTCCAAGACATCATGTGAATGTCTTGATTAAAGAGGTGTCATTTCCTTGTGACATTATTTCCAATAATTAATAATATCCTTCATTAAAAATTTAGTAATTATTATCCATGGTATTTTCCCAATGATATTATATATGGATTAATTTCATTATATGTTTACTGATCAAAGTTAATTTTCTCAGTTATTTATCAATCCATATTTATTATGGATTATATAATTATTATATCCATTTTATTGATTAAATGGTATGTGTGTTTAGTTATTTATCTTGTCGTATTGATTATTCATTATATATCAACGATTTATTTAAAAATACATAACTCTTACTATAAATTTGAGCTCATTTTTATTTATTTCATTTCCTAAACATTCTATGAAGTGTATGATGATCATTATGCATGGATATGATAGCTTGAATAATGTAATTAATGAAGAAAAACTATGATGAGATATTTTTTTCAAATATAATATGGGAATCACTTATGTATCTAGTTTACTAATAAGACTAAAATATTAGGTATTTTGAGATTTTATTACTTTTATCTAATAAAAATGTAATCAAATCATGATAGACCCAATAGTTTTTCGGAATTGGTAACCTAGATATATACCTAATTCTTAAATTATATTTTAAAAAAATTAAAGCATATGTTTTTTAGGAGAAATATTATCCCATCTCATATATCCTTTATTTTTAAACACATTACACTACAGTGTTTACGCAGAATGGAAACTGAATATGTGTTATCTCAAGTAGTTAGTATGGTTTAAGTATAGAGAAATCTGTTAAGGATCAGTATGAATTATCCACATGGGCTGTTAAATTACTTGACACACTTTTCGTTTAATTAATAACAAGGATATCTTGATTCGATAAAGAAATAATAGAAATGGAATGGTAAATAAATAAACTCACATTCAATTTAATAAATAACATGAATATTATTTTTATATATATAATAATCTATATTCCTAGGTAAGTAAATAAACACTAATTCTATTTAAATAACCGGACTATCATGAATAAATTACATATAATCAATATCTCAAGGTAAAAATCTAAAAAAAATTCCATTTAATCTATAAGATTAAAATAAAATGAATATAAATATAATATGAATTTTTTAATATCATGGATAGTAATAAATAAATAAATACTGATGTAAATGATTAATTATATCATTCCATATTCTCAAGCATCCTGATACTTATACCATCATGACGATTCACAAGACATTATAAAACTACAGGTAGAACCCCATTTAAGTATAGATTACTGATTTATTTAATAGGACCTATAAGTGATTTTATGGGATACAAAATTTTAGGCCCCACCCATCACATTAGGTAGAAATCATTCCACATATATTGAATAATACATTAAATTTATCAACAATGTTCCTTATCATCAATTATTGAAATTGGGTAAAGAATAAATATTTTTTAACATTATCTGAGTTAATGAATTAATTATCATTATACAAAACCATATGTAGAATTGATATAAATTTTTAGAAATAATAATATCCATGATAATTGGTAAATATAATCCAGGTAAACATAATGTCTAATGATCATATGAAAGTAAATATTTCAAGGGGACATTAATGACTAAACAATGAATCACATATGTGATTTTCAATACTATCCTTGATCAAAAGAATCCTAAACCATATATAGTGAAATTAAGGATAATATCAATAATACAAATACCCAATAAATTATATGTAAATTAAAGGGTAGTTTTCATTGGTGAACAAAAATACCATAAAAAGGTCATAAAGAACATTATTGAGAAAAATATCATTTTATTTTAGAAAATCAGTTTTTGAAACAAAAATTTCCCAAAACTATTTGAATAATTTTTTTTAAAAAACATCCAATTAAAACTATAAAAGATAAATTAATACATTTATTGGTCTGGACAGATAAAATTCCATACATGTCGTGTATGTTAAAAAAATATTTATTTCACTTTTTTTGTTAAAGGTAACAAAGCCTTGTTTTGAAAAAGATATAAACATTGCATTCAAAATATTTTTTTAAAACTAAAAATATATAATAATTAATTTAATAAATAATTTTTAAATTTTAAGATTTATTTTTGAAAACTATTTATAAAAAAAATTGTTTTTGAAGAAAAAAGATTAACGCCGTAACATAGAAATGAGGTCTTGTTTCCAGAAAACAATTTCTCAATAATTTTAAGTAATAATGAGTGGGAAAATAGTAATATTACATTAGATTAAACAATAATAAAAATATTATAATAATATTAATGGGTTAATAAAATAATTATTAAATAATTTACTTTAATAGAAATTCTGTTATAAACATTCCTAATAATAATTAGGCTGCAATAAAAATGCTTGAAAATATCATAATGTTGAATTGAGAATTAACTGATGAATAAATTATGTGTATAAAATTTAAATCCTAATAAGAATTGGAAATCAAAATATAGATATTAAAATGTCATTAGAGGAAAAATTATAGATTATGAATTATCATGCAGGCTTAATATAATATAATGATAACAATTTGAGTTATGATATTATTTACCTCTTAGTAACAATAGTGTAAATTCCGATTGGATGGAATAATTATATTTGAAACATAAAATATCATTAATTATTTATCATTAATGATATTATATGTCACTACGGTATCTTCTACACCATATAAAACAAATTAGGTGAATAATATAACAATATGACGTAATGCATGGATATTGAGATGACGTCCATTGCCGCACAATTATTATTAGTTGAACGTTATCCAAATTTATATATAATGGGTTTAAACATGTTATTAAACTATGAATGATCAATATTAATATTTATAATTAAATATATGATCTTTTTATGACATATTATCACCATTTATTAAATAAAATTTAATTATTTTCATTGTTTCTTGTATTAATTTCTTTGATTTCTTATTCATGATTTTTCATGAGTGATATCGTTCATGTGAATATTATATATTTTCACTATATGAATACTAATAATCAATAAATAATTATAAATATACTTATATATATTATCCATGTTTTGTGTTAATGAAAAGAGAGTCACATTATCTCAAGAAGGTGGTAGTCAGCAAGTACATGAATGATTTTATCATCTTTCAGGGAGCGAATGGGTAGGAAATAATTATATAAATTATATTTTTAGAATTATAAATATTTCATATATATTATAAATATTTTAGTTATGTCACATATAATATTTATATTTATCCATATCACTTTCCATGTAATGAATTACAGAAAAATGAATCACATCTCTTTACAAAGGGGCAGGTTTCTATACAAATGTGGGATGTTATGATATCTCCTATAGAATGGAATAAAAGATATATATATTATAATTACTATATTTTTATAATTACATTAAAAATAAAATATATATAATTTATATCCATCATCATACCAAATCATGAGTTGTCATAATGAAAGATTAATGAAATTTGTTCGTGATGCGATAGTCCTCCACACACACAAATAATGATTTCATAAACCATTTGATGTATGTGGTAATGGTTATAGTTCATTAAATTAAAATATAAACATCTAATTATAAGGGTTATGTGAGGTTTTAATATCATTATGTTTTAAAAAGAATTGTGAGGTTGAGTAAGTAGAAAAATAGAATTCTTTTTGAAGAATGTCACATCTTCTTTGGGTTACATCCTTTGGTTAACACCAAAATCATTCATAGGTAAGATTTATGCCAAAATTATGTATTTTAGAAAGTTAAACGATTAGTTTAGAAGATATTTAGGTAGGTTTTTTGTGATCCAAAATGATTTTTGGGTGTTAATATAATAGGAGATGGGTTGGCCTTTAATATGTGAGGTGAGTGGTACACATGCAATTATATATTATAAAACATGTACCCCTATTTATCAAATTACAAGAGGGTTTAGAATGAATTAGTATATATTTTTAGGCATTATAAGGTAAAAATATGAAAAATATATATATATTTAAAATTATTTTGGTCATTTTAACCCTTATCTTCTAAGTGTGGCCCCCAATAATCCCATTTTACCATAGATGTTGTAAATGAATTTTTTCTGTTTATACTATTCATTATAGTAAAAAATTTATTTAATTTTATTAGATAATATAAATTATTATTTTTTAAAATATTGAATAAATATTTCTAAATTATATTTATAGATGATGAAATTTATAATTTAGAACTGATCCCAAAGATGCAATTAGAAAACTAGTTTTTAATGAGAAAATGCGCAAATGATTACTAATGCTTCCTATATAAATTCAGTTTTAAAATGAATCTAATGGAATAAATTTGTTTAATTTATATATAATTTTACTAATTTGACATTAAAACCAATTAAAAATATAAATTAATAGTATAAATAATTTAAATTAAATTGGTATTTTGAATTATGATTCAGTATTATTCAATAATTATCCAAAAAATGATAAAAATTAAAAAATACATAAATTTTACCATAATTTATTACTGAAATTCTTATTTAAAAAATGATGCTAATTTTATCAAATTAATTTAATTAAACTATTTAAAATTAATTTTAAATTAAGTTCTCAAAGAGACGTTATATCATATTTTAGAGAAAATATTGTTTTTCAGAAATCATTTATTTATTTTCTTAGTGAATATTATATTATTTATAATTAATAGATAACCATAATTTTCATAATGTAGTATGTACTATTGGTACACTTAAACTTAATTTATGGGTTTTAATTATCATTTTTAAACAATAATATTTTAATATTTTTTATGTTTAGTTTTAACCTAGTGTTTCACGCATGAAAATCTATTCAAGAGATTATATTTATTATAAAAAGAAATTATAATAAACACTCATGGTGTTAAATTTGATTCTAAGATAGGTGTTCAGTTTCATAAATGCGATCAAATAATTTATTTTTCTTTTATAATTCGGGGGTGTTACATTTTACCGATAAAAAAAATATTCCATTCTAATTTGAACATGACCCTGGTTATCATGGGTATAACATTTCAAAATACCCTTATTGGAAAACCGACATCATAAAAGGGTAGATAAAATATCAAGTTTATAAGATAGAAAATGGAATTTAAAGAGTCATATTAATTAACACATTAATAGGTATCAATGTATGATATCATATGTGGGATATGAATTCATTGACGTGGAAGAAATTTGGTGCACAACATTACATTATGCCTCAATGAAGTGAAATTCATATGAAGTCCCTTAACACACACTTATATTTGGTTGAATTTGATTTAATATACTTTATATTGTTTTTTAACATGTTATTAACTTATTAAATAACCCAATTAAAATATTTAATGTCATATATGATCCTTTTATAACATATTATCACCAAATTATTAACAATATTTCATTATTTTAATTGTTTTAGGTGTTAATTTCATTATTTTTTGATTCATGATTTTTTATGATAATAATGGTATAGTGAAAATTATATAGTCTCGTAATCTATATAATAAATATAATGAAATAGTTATAAATTTTTTACTTCAATTATACTTTTAAAAATAATCATGAATGATGGTTATGAAAAATGAAATATGTTACAATCATGAAGACGATAGGTCATATGTATGCATGAATAACTTTACATTTTCAAATTATCATAATGGAAAAAGATAAGTAATATTTTATCCTTAAATAATTATTATAATATCATTTATATCATAGATATTCTTTAAATATACTTTTATATTTCATCCATGGCGTGTGGTTGTGGAAAGAGCATCACATTGCTTCGTGAAGGTTGTAGTCCGCAATAAACAAATGATGATATCATTTTCATTATAAAAAAGAAAAAATGACATATACCTTTTCCTTAAAGAGAAATATATCATTAATATCATAATTATTTCCACGATATCATATATATTCATTAAATATATCTTTATTACCTTCTATGTAAAGTGTTACTGAAAATCAATTTACAAAACATCATAGTGCGATAGTTCAACAAACACATGAGTGATGTTATAATATCCCCTACCAAATAGATATTAGAAAAATATGTATATATAATGATGATAGTAGATGTATAATTATAGGTAAATATCATATAAATAAATTATTTTCATCATCAAACCCAACCATGACATGTGGTAATGGAAAAACATAGGACATCGGTTCATGAGGTGATAGTCCGGCGTAAAAACTAATGTGGATTTTATAACACATTAGATGGAAGTGGGAAACATTATAGGTCATGATCATAGCATAAATACATTTAGATATATTAATGATATATGAGGTTATTATATCTTATTTTTTTAAAAAAATAATACAATGATGTGGAAGACGTAGTAAAGTAAAAATGATCGTTAAAGAACAATGCTTATTATTCATGTATCCTAAATAGGATTTCACAAAATCTTTTTTAGGTTGGATTTATAACAAAACTAATGCTCCTTATATGAGTAGAGGGAAGTTGGGAAGAAACATGGGATGTTTTAGATAATAAAAATGGGTCTTACGATGTGATGAATAATGGAGAGTGGGTGGAATTTTTTTAATGATAATTAATAGTTTTACTATTAATGAATATTTAGAAATATACTCTCCCGATACATTTATAAATAATAAGAATAATTTCATCCATGTGTTGTTCATTGATTAATTTATAATTCATTTGATACCAACATTAAAGAAATTATTCCTAATATCCCAAATATGGTTTCTTAATTAATTACATATAAATAAGATATAAGAAACCATATCTTAAAGGAATCAATAATATAGTAGTCTGGGTATACTAGAACCATACATGATACCCATATTAAATTTTAAAACCTATATAATAAATAATTCCCTCTCCTTTCCTACATAAACCATCCCATGCTCCAACTTCATATTCACTCAAATCCTTTGGAGATCATCCATCCTCTTCCATCCTCTTTAAAGAATCCACCAAAGGTGCCCCAACCTCCCAAAAATCCTATATCAAGCCCCTCCCAAGCCTTTGGGATCACACATTCAAGTAAAGGATTTCTTCCTTTCACATTTTTATATAATTGTTTTTAAGTTTTTATGCCCTTTATTTCAACTACAAATGTTGGGGTATGATTTTGAACCCCCCCCCATACTGTCCTATTTATTTTTGGATGATGGGATACCCAGATCTCTCTCATTAATGCCTCACATTTACACCCGTTACAATGCTGAAATTTCTAGAGGGATTTATCTCTACTCTTTTACATCCAAGTAATTCTTTTTTATTATGCATCGAAATTCCATTATGTTTGTTGGGAAATGTATCTATATAACCCCTTGCTATCCATTTGATGTATATATGATGATTCACCCTTATCTCTCTCATCAACCATTTTCATGAATCCTAATGTCACGCCGTTATGCTGCCAAAATGGCACTGCATGTTTCCATGCCAAGATCATTGTGTAGTGAATACCAAACCCATTTCTATATCAATGGTATTAACCTTTAAAAATATATACATGTTGAATGGTACTTTCATGTATTTATTCCACATTTCATAATCTTGTATCTACTTATGATGTGGATTGATTGCATGATCTATGTGGCACACTTATACATGAAATGAAATGTTTAAGAAGGGTGTGCCCAGATTGTACTCCAATGCATTAGAAAAATTATTGTATCATGATACGTCATGTAAAATGTGTTTTGACTCGTGCTAATTTAAGTGAGACGAGTTTTTACTCATGTTTCATGGTCAATGAGGGTTTACTCATAATCCATGTGCAGTGAGCCTTGGCTCATACTAATTCCATGTTAAGTGTTGTTGAAACATTTCCATGTTATGATTATTATGTTTTATCATGCCTTTATGTTCATGTTTATCTTGTGCTTTATTGATAGTCCTATTGTCTAATATGTATTGCATTCTTCATGTTATTCCATGTTTATTCCCTTACTAGGCTTTATAGCTCACCCATTTCTTATGCATGTCCTGAGGTTATGCTATGCAATGCTAAGTACGAGGGAATGTAATTTTCATGTAAAGGATGTTTTCAACAAATATGTTGTGTGGTTTAGGTTCTATGCTGTTATATAATGTTCTTAATTTCTAAAGACACTATACCACTCGGTCTTCTATGTTGTATCAAGTGAAGATTTTATTTAATAAATAGGGTTTAAGTGTGTAATAAAAAGCATGGTTGTCATAGTTGTAATGTATCATTAGACTAAATTTTTTCATTTAATATAATTTAGGTAATTGAATGCATTTTTACATTTAAATTTTACACAAACACATCTCAATATTTTAAGAGTTTTTATTTCTAAAAAACCCACTTTTTGGTTTTAAAAAAGAGAATGAAATTAAAATTAATTACTATAGGTTCTGTGTTTCTAATTTTAAAAATTCTATTCCATATTTTGAATCAGAATATCAAAATTATATAAATAGGTAACGATTTTTTAGACATTATGAATAGTAACTTCAGTAAATATTTTATTTCCCATGTTTAATGGGTAAATTCACTAAAAAAGGGTAAAAATAATTTAATAATAATATTAAATTACCCTAACACATGTCTTAACCCTATTTTATGAAATATTTCCAACCATGGGAATCTTTAGGTCGATTTTGGAACCACATGGAGCCACATGGTCGTGAAAATGACAATTTATATGAATTAATCTAAAGTATAGAAAAATATAACATAAACATGTATCTTTCACTAAAAAAAAGTTCATATGAGGTCATATATTTGATCTCTTCAACTATAAATATTTATTAGAAATATAAAAAAATTTACTACTTCATGATATTTTATTTAGAAAATATTTGCATAAGATAAATATATTTATTTATGACACAATAATGATTCAATATTTTCTTTATAAATGATAAAATCAAATAAATGATATTATAAATAATAAAATAAATAAAATTTAAAAATTTCGATGCCATACACGAATTTTATTGCGGAATATTACATGTTAGGGTTGATGCAATGTATTTGGTTGGAATTAATCACGTTTTTATGACTTTCACAAAAACCAAATACTCTATTGTGTCAAAATTGACATAAATGAGATTTAAAAAATTATTATTTTATTAAGTGGTTTAATATTTTTAAAAAATATTGGACTAAAAAAACATATATAAGGTTAGATATTTTATAAATGAACCACTTGAGTTTCTCTTTCCATTTTATAGTACGTTTATTAACCATAAAATATAAAAATTCTAGAAGACATGGTAAAACATTTACTATTTAACTAATACTTAAATCTAAAAGATATGGTTATTATGGTGACATAAATTTGTCTAAAACATATTGGTTGAGTATATTTCTTCCCATCACAATTTTTGTTTTTAAATAAATAAAATTATAGCTATTACATTGCTAATATGATTTTATAATAAATTAATATTTCCAGCTTTTCTTAAAATGACCCTCGCCTCTCTTAAAAAAGTGTACTTCCTCTTATCTCAAATTCACATCTCAAAATAAATTTGTCTTATCCAAACCATAATCAAATATCATACCAACTACCCTAAAATCAACATATAGGACTTAATTTTATCATAAGTCCATCCAAATGAGTTATTTAGTTCAAATCAAAAAGAATAATTTGAAGAAGCGGTAATTATTTAATCACCTCTCTCAATGTTATTTCTTTCTTCATCTTTCTATTTCTTTGTTGTTTCCATACCAAAATAATAAACCCAATACCTTATACATACTGTAATTTTATTAAAAATATTTTACAATCATATTCATTATTCTATCCATCCTATGAAAGACAAAGTCACCATACGTGCGTACGTATGTCTTACTATCTCAACATTGTGGTGTAGTTTGTTATTAAACACTTCATTATTTAGATGGGTATAAAAATTAGTATAATTGATTTAGATAGTAAATATAACATGTTAATTATTATTTAAATATAATATACCATCCAATTACATACAATTTCACCATTAATAGAATGATATTGTTGCTCATGCGTACATACGGCATACCGTCTCCACGACGTGATGCGATTTCATTCCCCATCGTAACTATTCAAGAATAATTTTCATTTGATGATTAAAAATAATTTTTAAAAACATAATATAATTATTTATATGAATAAAAGTAATCTTATACATAACAAACAAGGCTTACATAACAAAACAAATTAAGTAAAATGTAACAGTTAACACCGTAAATAATGTTGCTACTAAAATATTATTAATAAAGAAATACTAGATGATATTATATAAAAGAATATTTATTTATGTGGTTATTTTATAATTTAATAACAATTAATTAACATTTATACATGTGGTTAACATACACTTGAATATGGAAACGTACACGGTAAGGGTAAATTTAATAATCTCATTATTATCCAAGGTTGTTTGTATGTAAGTATCTACTAGGACCTCTTTATCATCAACAACTTTGTTTATAAAAATGTAATTAATTTTTTTACTATTTACTAGACTATGGATTAAATTCATTTATACCCTTGTCTGAAGATATATAAAATTATTTGAAAGGAACCATTCTGTCATTTTCCAAATAGGTTACTTTATGACCTTTTAGATAAATTATGGAAACAATGTTTTTTAACATATACGACATGTGAATATATTTTCCACCGTTATAAAACTTCGGAGCTTCCTTTAGAATCTTATAAGAGTATTTTAAAAATATTTCTTTTCTTTACATTTAATTTATTTCAATGTAAAAAGTGATATTTCACTAAAATAGTTTTCTGATTGATTTAATCTATGATAACATCTTTTTTTTGGATTTTATACTTGTTTGAAGATGATTTATTATGATACAATCTTCCATATTGTATTGAAGGTTTTGTTATATGTTTGATTGTGGATGTGATATTTTTATACCATTTATGATTTATAGTTAAAGTATTAACATTTCATATGCTACTTTTAATACGAATGTTTATTTTATGATTCAACCTTTTGAAATAAGGAATGCATTAGACGTAGTAAGTGGCGGGAGGGGCCCGCTATAACCCCTCAATGCATTGGTAGGTCTCATGAGACAAACTAGTGTCTTGGCACAGGTCCCTGACAATATTTTTATTTGTAGTCTTGGAATGAGGCCTCGAATATGTGGTTACGAAGTTCGGAATTATGCATTCCATCATTATGAAATTCACTATTGATATTACATGTTATTATTCTACTAGTAGAATATCCTTATGAATGAATAAATTGAATTATTTGATTTATATTTTCCATATTATGCTGATTTTTGATTTAAAATGTTTTTTGTTTTTGTCTTATACATTAGTTTAAATATTTATTCTTATTTAGGAATGTTTATGATATATAGTTATTCTTACTGAGCATTTGAGAACACCCATTTCTTATGTATTATTTTCCCCAAGATGTGATGAAGTATTTTATGACTGACCTGAAGAGATAGGCTAAGGGATATGAGTGTTTTTTATGGAGACACAATGTTACTTTTTCATTTCATAATGTAATGTTAATCTTTTGTATGTATCTAGTACTTTCAAGGCTACTAAATTGGCCAGTCTTTCGGGAATTTATCTCTTGTGGTCATGCCAATGTTATGATACAATGCAATGCATCTGGGTAATTAAGGCCAGGGAATTAAATTTGGTATCAGAGGAAGTTTAGTACAAATATTTGAATCTATATTTAGAAAAAAAACTCTGATTAGGGAACATTACCCTAAGATAGAGATTGAGGATTAGTATAAAATCACTTCCTAGAATTTTGGTAATGTATATATTTTGTGAGTTTTCTAATAAATACATCCATGTCTAGATAATACAAGTAGATGTGGTTCTAGTATATATTTATCTAAGAGTAAAAACTCTAATAAGGTGTTTCAGGATTGACCCAGGGTATCCAGGTACACAATAAGAGGTATTACTATGAACATAGTTTGACATTATTGGGGGATATGATTATGATAATTCACATATTCATTACAAAACATTTGGAAATATTTATGAGTAAATACATCCCCAAAGATTTTTTATGATTTCATATTATATTCATAAACTGTTCAATTAATGTTAAGTATTTTTCATGTTTGGAATTATGCATTGTGTTTCATGAACTAACTTAGTGTAAGTCATTTCTTATAAATGGAACCTAGTGGAGTGAATGAAAACTGTATCAATGCATGTAATCCATGAATTGATTTCCCTCTTACTCGAGATAATTATTGTTGAGTAGGTGATGCTATTGATGCGGAATAGCTTGTATCCATAGTAGGACAACTGACTTAGGTCATGAATGACAACCTTACCCGTATAGAGCACCCTGATCCACAACATAAAGGATAAATGATAATCTTCTTCATGAGGAATCAACCGAAAACATTCAATGGGACTACAAATCCCGTTGTAGTTGAGCAATGGATATGTTACAAAGAGAAAATATATCATGCTTTGTCGAGTAGTGAAAGGGAAATAGTTTCCATGGTATCTTATCACCTCACATGAGATGCAGATCAATGGTGGTCAATAATTCAAACTAAAAATGAAGATAAAAAAGTATCAAATATGGAATAGAGTAAGTTTAAAGATATTTTATTAGGAAAATAATTTCTTCGTGAACATCAAGCAGATATGGAAAAGAAATTGGAGGGTCTATCGAAAAAGGTGGATGATAATGTCTCAATGTGTGACGCTAAATTTTCAAGGATAACAAGGAATGCTATAGATTATAAACATAACCCCATAATTATGATTGACCGATTATTTTATGGGTTAAAACAATTTCTCATTCAAGTATTAGTCTCACAATCCTTCTCATCTTATGAAGATATTGTCTCATGTGCTATCAAGATAGAATATTAATTCTCAAATTATTATAAATTTAAAGTGAAGCAAGAGAATATTAGATCTTATATACACTAAAAAAAATTAAATATGTGGAAGAAGAGAAATGTTAACTTTCAACCATGGAGTAAATGTGTGAAGAAACACCATGGTACATTCTTTAAGGGGATGGGAGTTTGTTACATGTGTGAAGAAAAATCCCACTAAGCTCATGATTGTAAGGTAAAGAAAGTGGGTGCCAATATTAAATGCTACAATTGTATAGAAATGGGACATTATTCAAATTAATTTCCTAAGCATCATGGAAACATACCTCAGAAAAGGCTAGTGGAGCAAGGAAACACTTATATGATCAAAACCGCCGAAGTTAAAGCTCCAAATGATGTAGTGGTAGGTACTTTAATCATTTCCTCAAAAATTTCAAATACTTTATTTGTTTTTTAGATTATCGCATTCTTCCTTATCATCCCAGTAATACAAGGAGATTAGATATTTTCAATTCGACTTAACAAAGGATTTTTAATTCAAAACTCCTAAGGGAAGTATCAATGCAAAAAAAAAAATCAATCAATTACCATTATGGCATAAAAACGTGCTTTATTTACTAATATTATTGTCATACCCATGATTGAATTTGATATAATACTTGGTATGGATTGGATTTCAGACTATGATGTGAAAATATATTGTAAGAAGAAGTAGGATACATTTTTTTATGACGATAATGAATACCTTATCATTAGAGAAGAAATTTCACCATCTGATTCTTATCTAGATCTACCCCTAGTAGCTCTACTAAATTAAATTATTGGGGAAGAAGGGACTTAAATAACCATGGGTGAGGAAATTAATGTTAAAATAGAGGATGCACCCATTTTTGTTGAATATTTTGATGTATTTCCGTGGATTTACCTAGAGATCCTCTAGAACATAAAATTTAGTTCTCCATTGACATAATTCTTGGTTCAAGGTCTATTTTGAAGAACCCTTATAGAATGGACACTATAAAATTAGTGTAACTAAAGAAAAGATTGAAGAAAATGAATAATAAAGTATTTATTCACCCTTTTGTTTGTCCATGGGGATCCCATTTTCTTTTTAATAAGAAGAAAGATGGATCTATGAGATTGTGCGTTGACTACAGGGAGATCAATTTTATAGCAATAAATAACATGTATCTTATACCTCACATTGATGATTTATTTGATCAGCTTCATGAAGCTCAATATTTTTCAATGATTGTCCTTTGATATGGCTACCATCAGTTGTGCATGAATATGGAAGACATTACAAAGACAAATTTTCAACCAGATATGGGAATTGCGAGTTTAAATTAATGGATTTGGATTGAATAATACACCCTTTATTTTCAAAGATCTAATGAATAGAGTATTCAAGATATATCTTGATGAATTTGAAGTGGCATTGGTTGATGATATCATAGTATACTATAAAATCTATGAAGATCAAGAAAATCACTTGCATACTATTCTAAAGACTCATAGAAGAAATGAATTATATGGGAATTTCAGCAAATGTAATTTATGGCTTCAGGATATTTTTTTTGGGTTATATTATTCCTAAATATAGAAAATTATATTGATCCTTCTAAAATAAGTGAAATCCATGAATGACCATCACAGATGAGTATAACCGAGGTACACCATTTTATTGGTTTAGAAGGTTATTATCGGCGTTTCATCTAGATTTTTACCTGATTGGATAACCTAATAAACAAGCTAACATGTAAAGGGGTTATATTATTTTGGACAAAAGACTGTGAATAATGTTTTAAAGAATTTAAGAGAAGATTATTCGAGGCTCTTATATTGACTCTACCATCGGGGAATGATGGTTATGTTATTTATAATGATGTATCAAAGAAATGAATTGGTTGTGTCCTTATAAAGAATGATAGAGTTATTTCTTATGAGCCATGATAGAAAAAAAAATTAATGAACAATAATACCATACTCATGATCTTGAGTTTGATGGTGTAATAATTTCTCTAATTATATGTAGGCACTATCTTGATGGTGTAAAATGTGAGATATATACTGATCACAAGATTTTAAATTATATTTTTTCACTTAAAGAACTCAACATGAGAAAAAGGTGATGACTTAAAAAACTCAATGACTATGATTTCACAATACACTACCACCCGGGGAAGGAAAATAAGGTGGAAGATGCTTTGAGAAGAAAGGGTCATTGAGATCTAAACAAGCTGAGAGTTTAAATGGATCCTATGTTCATGGATCTAGTAAATATAGAAATTGGAATAATCATGGAAGTTGAAACAACAACACTTTTTTAAATGGTTGTCAAACCATCTTTACTAGAAAGGATTAAAAGTTCTCATACAGATGATGGGGAGTTTCAAAAGAAAATTAAAGCTATGAATGATTGGTGATTGATTGAATTTGTAAATGAAGATGTAATTTTGAAAATTGGGAAGACGTTTTGTGTTCCATATATACCTGATCTAAAAAGGTAATTGTTGGATGATGCTCGTAACACTAATTTTTCTATACACCATGGTAACAATAAGATGTATTGAGATTTGAAAGAACATTTTCTATGCGACAACATAAAGATGGAGATTGCGGATTATGTGTCATGATTTATTATTTACCAATAGATTATGGTTGGAAGACAAAATCTTATAGGATTCATGCAGCCTTTTTTCATACCTGAGCGGAAATGGGATTATATTACGATTGACATTGTCATTGGGCTACCAAAAACACGAATAAGGAATGTTGCAATATGGGTCATTGTTGATATTCTTACCATGTCTACCCATTTTCATGATATAAGAGAATATTTTCCACTTGAATGTTTAACAAGACAATATATTAATGATGTTGTAAGACTAAATGGTGTACCACAATTGTTTGCTTCTGATCATGATCCTCATTTTAAATCACGATTCTGGAAAAGTCTTCAGAAATCCTAGGATACTGATCTTCTTTTGAGCACTGCTTACCACCCTCAAATTGATGGAAAATTAGAACAGACTATTGAAATGTTAAATGAAATGTTGATATCGTTCTCACTTGATGTTAAAGGTATGTGATATCAGTATTTACCTTTGGTATAATTTTCCTATAAAAATAACTTCCATTCAAGTATTCAAAAGACACCATATGAAGCATTATATGGAAAGATATTTCACACAAAAACATGTTGGGATAATGTTGGTGATGGAAAAATCGTATCCCTAAAACATGTTGAGAAATAAATTGAAAAGGCGATGATTATACAAACCCACAAAAAGAAAATCAATATAGAAAAAAGTGCTATGTTGATAACCGATGGAAGTATTTTGAAGTTCAATTAAGAGACCATTTTTTCATGAAGGTACCTCCACGGAAGGGTGTTATATGATTTATAAAGAAGGGTAAATTATGTCCCATGTATATTGGCCCACTCTAAATTCTAGAACAAATTGGAGTTATAGATTACTGTTTGGCCATGTCACCAAGTCTCTCCAACGTTCATGATGTGTTCCACATATCATTGTTGATAAAATACATGCCTGACCTAATGCATGTACACACATATGAAAAGATATACCTGGAACATGATTTATCTTATTGTGAAGAGCCTATGAAAATTTATGATACTAGTGAACAAGTATTGAGAAACCAGACGACTCGTCAGGTAAAACATAAATGAAAAAACAATAAAATACAGTAGAAAATGTGGGAACCAGAGGAACTTATGATGAAGAATCACCCCAATCCTTTTATGTAGTATTATTATAGAAATTTGCAAGAAGTTATTATTTTAAGGAGGAACATATTTAACACCTTAAGCATCTACAGTACGTTTCTATTTGAAAAATGCAATAACTTGTGCTATACGTAACATCGAGTTCTAGCACACCATGACCAATCAAACTAGCTGTTGAAAAAAGCAGTTATAAATAGTAATACCCAATTTTTAAAATTTTTAAAATTTTATTTTTCAAAATGGACTTATTTTTGGATTGTAAATATCAAAATTATCTTAGGGACAATTTTTGGTACTTTTCTGCTAACTTTCATATTTTCATGACTAGAAAAAAATACTAAATTATAAATAAAAAAAATTTAATCAAAATAATTTATGAGTTTAAATTATAGATTTTGTTGGCTCTAATGTGTCATTGGATTATATTTTTTTCATTTAATATAATTTAGTTCATTAGATATAATTTTATTTTTAAATTGTACATGAACACATGCCAATCTATTGATAGTTTTTATTTCTTAAAAACTCATTTTTGGTTTTGACAACAAGAATTAATTTTAAAATAATTACTTTGAATTCTGTGTTTTAAATTTGGAAAATTGGATTCCATACATAGAATCAGAAGGTTCATATTGGTTAAATATATATCTTTTATTTTTAGACATTATGAATAGATACTTCGGTAAATATGTTATCTCTCATGGTTAAAGGGTAAATCCAGAAAATATGGGTAACAAATAGTATTATTATAATATGAATTTACCATAACACAAATCTTAACCATATTGTTTGAAATATAACCCCCCATGGGAATCTTTTGGTCGATTTTGGGACCCTATAGAGCCACATGGATGTTAAAATGATATTTTATAAGAATTAATTTAATATATTGAAAAATATAACATTACTATGCATCTTTCACTATAACAATTTTTATATGAGGTTATATAATTGATTTTTCGAATATAAATATTCAATATATAGATAAAAATATCTCCTACATGATGATATTTTATTTATATATATTTTTAAAAAATAAAAAAATTTATTTATGACACAATAATGAAGCAATATTTTCCAAATTAATGAAATATCCAAATAAATGATATTATAAACGCTGAAATAAATATAATATTAAGGTTCTAATGCCATATACGAATTATATTGGGGAAAATGATATGTTAGGATTTATTCAATGTACTTTTTCTATGTAATAAAGTTTTTATAACTCTTACAAAATCAAAATACTAAATAGTTTCAAAATTGACATAAATGAGTTTTTAAAACAAATACGATTTTATTAAAGGATATAATATTCCTAAAAATATATTATTTCCCCAAAAGACTTAGATAAGGTTAGGAATGTAATTAATGAAACACTGGTTGGTTTCTTGGAATTTTATAGTAATTTTATTAACTATGTAATATAAAAATACACGAAAACATCATAATAGTTAAACTGTTTGACTAAGAGTTAATTAAAAAAGATAAGGTTATTTGGTGACCTAAACTTTTCTAAAACCTATTGGTTGAGATTATTATGTCCCATACCCACCATATCTTCAAAATAAAAACATTTGGATTTATTATAATCCGAATATGATTTTATAATAAATTAATATTTCTAGATTTTCTTAAAGTGCCCCTCACCTCTCTAATAAAAGGGTACTTCCATTTCTAAAAAATTCACATCTCCAAAACCATTTGGCTCAGAAAAACACAAATAAAATCTCCTCAAAACTAACCTCACTAAAACCCAAAGTCATTAATTTTATCATAAATCAAACCCACTGATCCCTTTTGTTCAAATCAAAAGGAACCACCCGAAGAAGAGGTAATTATTTTATCACCTCTATCAAAGTTCTTTCCTTTTTCGACATCCCCTTTGTTTGATGTTTCCATAGGTAAAGAATAAATCCCCTACCATATAAATAATGTGATTTTATTATAAATATGGTACCATTATATTCAAATTTCTATCCATCCTATGAATGAAAAACTCACCATGCGTGCGTATGTATGGCTTACTGTATCTACGTCATGGTGTTGTTTTTTAGTCTACACTTCATTATTTGTATGGGTATAATAATGAGTATAATTGATGTAAATAAACAATATAACATGTTAATGATTATTTATATATAATATACCATCCAGTTAAATACAATTTCACCATCAAAAGAATGATATTGTCTCCCATGCATACATACAACTTACTGTATCCACAACACGATGAGATTTCATTCCCCATCATAAACATTCATGAATAAATTAAATTTTATGATTTTAAATAATATTTAAGAACATAATATCATAATGTACATTAATCAAATAAAATCTATCCCTAAAAAACTTGTCTTACTTAACAAAACCTATAAAGGAAAATGGATCAGTTAACACCCGAAATTATGATATAACTAAAATATTATTAACAAAGAAATATTAGAGGATCTTATATGATTCATATTTATGTATGTGGTTCTAGTATAATTTAATAACAATTCTTTAACCATTATATAGGTGGTTATCTTACCCTTCACTAAGGAAAATTACACGATAATGTTTTATTTTACAGTCTCTTTGTTCTCCGAGGTAATTTATATAAAAGTATCTACTCGGACGTCTTTATCATCCATATCCATGTTTCTGTAAAATGTACTTTAAAATATTTGATAATTTTTCCAAGAATAAGTGTTAAAGTCATTTATACCCTTATTTTTTAATTTTTTATAAAATTCATTGAAAGGAATATTTCCATCATTTTCCAAACGATGTACTTTATGAAATTTTCGACAAATTAAAAAAAAGAATGTTTTTAACTAATAAAGAAGGTTTAGTTATTTTGTTCCATTATAATCTTTAGAAGCTTCCCATATGAACCTTTATGAATATTTAAAAAAATATTTTATTAAATTTAAATGATTTCAATGTAGAAAGAGATATTTCACTGAAATTGTTTTTTGATTGATTTCATCTATGTCAACTTCCTTTGGTAGATTTTACACTTGTTTGAAGTTGATTTCTTTGGACACAATCTTCCATATTTTATTGAAGGTTTTTCGATATGTTTTAATGTGTATGATCTATTTTTATACCATTCAATGTTTATGGTTAATTTATTAACATTTTGTATGCTAGTTTTAATGCAAATGTTTATGTTATGCTTCAACATTTTCATATGAGTAATGCATTGGACGTAGTAAGTGTAGAGAGGGGACCACTATATCCCCTCTATGCATAAGTAGGTTTCATGAGATATACTAGCATCATAGCACAAGGCCTTCAAAATATTTTTTTTAGTTTTTGCATGAGGCCTAGACTATGTTGTTATGATCTCTAAAATTATGCATTCCATCATTTTAAAATTAGTTATTGATAATACAAGTCAATATTCAACAAGTATAATGTCTATGTGAATAAGTAAATGTGGTTATTTGATTTATCTTTTACAAATTATCTTGATGTCTATGTTTAAATGGATTTTTTTTAGTCGTATACATAAACTTCATTGTTTATGCATATTTATGACAGTATTTACTGTATTGTTATCCTTACTGAGAATCTGATCTCACCCCTTTTTTATTTTCATTTTTCCCTGGATGGGAGGAAGTATATTATGACTAACCTACAGAGCATTGATAAGGGATATGAGTGTGTTATATGGAGACATAATGTTTCTTTTTTAATTTCAAAATTTCATGTAAAACTTATGTATGTATCTAGTAATTCTAAGGCTACTAAACAGATCGGTCTTTTGGGACTTGAACTCTTATGATCATGCCAATGTTATATAATAATGCACCGACTCTAGGTAACACGGGACAGGGAATTAGAAATAATAATATAGTATATCACTAATATCTAACCCTTAAATTGGTACATATTAATAATAATAACTAAATTATGAAAATTATTGTCATCATTTAATTTTAAATAAAATGAGAGTAATTTAAAATAAAAATAATTGTTCTTTGGAAATAAATTGGTTTTTTTCTAAAAGGAATTTTAGTCATGAATTTTAATTATAATTTAAAAATAAGTATTATCAAAAATAAGAACATTATATGATAAAATTCACTTCATTTTAAAAATCATAATATCAAAATTATAATAGGGAAATTTTTCTTGTTTTTTAAATATTTCATTGTTTGATGAATAAGGACAATGGCTGAATTTTAATTGAAATATGTCTTTAGTTTAAATTATTTAAAAATTTAAATTACATTTTAAATTTATTTTAATGTAAAAAAAGTACAATTATATATTTATTACTCTATTTTCGGTTATTTTCATCATTTTGATATTGAGTTTTTATGTAAAAACATAATAAACGTTTTATCATTTCTTAATTGAAAACCTGTTTTCTTGTCGTGTTTGTGAGGTTAATTTTAAACTATATTTTACCAATTATGTGAATTGAATTTTGAAAAATTTAGTCCATGTTTTAGGCATAATAATTTATATTATATAATAAGGTCATCTTAATATTTTACCATATTAAATAGTAAAATACATAAAAATATTTTCCAAAGTTAAGGTGAAAAGGATTTTGTGGGTGGTTAAACTAAAAATATTGCAACACCCCGAGATTTTATGATTAAATATTCTTTTTAATTTCACTAATGTCTTGTGTTGTACGCTACACAAAAAGGAGCTTGGAAAATACACATCCTTGATTTTCCTTTCATTACACGCAATCGCGACCTTCCTCGATAGCGTGTGTAGTACACAATAACGAGTTTCACTAAACAACGATATGCTATTAAAATATTATTAAAACTAGTCGTTATGAATAGTAATAACCACTTTTTGAAATTTTTTAAATTTTATTTTTTAAAATGGATTTTATTTTTGTATTCGGAATATCGAAATTAGCTTAGGGTGAAATTTTGGTAATTATCAGATAACTTTCATATTTTGATGAATAGTGGAAATTACTAAATTTTAATTAAAAACAACTTTTTCAATCGAAATAATTAATAGTGATAAATTATTAATTTTAGTGGTTTTAATGTATATTTAGAATATATTTTTACAATTTAATACAATGTTGGTCATTGGATGTAATTTCACATTTAAACCAGTTATAAACAAGTATCAATATTTTGATAGTTATTATCTCTAAAAAACACGCCTTTTGTTTTGACGACGACAATTAATTTTTAAATTAATTAATGCAACTAATATGTTTTGAATTTGGTAAAATAGAAATAATTTTTGAGTTCATAATATCAAATATAGCTCAGGCCTAATTTTTGGTATTTTTCTGAAAACTTTCAATTTTTGATGAATAGTGAAACCACTAAGTGGTAGTTAAAAAAACTGAATTTTTCATAAAACTTAATTTTACCGCTTCTGTGAGTGGAATTTCAAAAATCCGAGATACACGGTTAATATCAAGGACTAAAATTTTGTTCAATGAGATGAAAATAATTTTTGGTGAATAGTAACTTTTTACTTTTTATTACCACGGTAAAAAGTAAATAGAGCAATTAAAGGTAAAGATGATATTATTATTACTCTAACACATGTCCTAATTCTATTGGATAAGTGTAATTCGACCAAAAACAAACTTAGAAATAAAATATGACCATTTAGCCCCACTTGGATTAGATTAGGACATTTATAGTTAATTTATTTAAAGAAGGGTTAAAATAGCTAAAATCAAAGATTAATAAGTAAATAATTTTTAATATGGGGATATACATAATATTAATTCGACTATAAATATTAATTAGAAAGATAAAAATCCTTCCTACATAATGGTATTTTATTTGTAATTTTTAGACATTATATAATTTAATTTATTTATGACACAATGAGGATGCAATAATTATTTTATTAATGAAATATTGACATAATTGATGTTATAAACACCAAAATAATTTTAATTTGAGACTTTTTATGAATTCCAATAATTTTCTAGGTTACTATGATATATTAGTGTTTATTTAATCAACTTGGTTCGAATATATAATTCTGTTATAATTTTCACAAAAATCAATTACTAAATAGTTTCAAAATTGACATAAAATAGTTTTTAAAACAAATATTATATTATTAATTGTTATTTTATTCCTAAAAATCTATAGTTCGGCCAAATGACTTAGATAAGAATATAAATATTAATAATAAATAACTTGGGGTTCGTTTGGCATGTTATAGTAAGTGTATTAACCGTATAGTGTAAGAAAACAAAAATTCACGGTAAAAGTTAAATTATTTAACTTAGAGTTAAATCTAATTGATAAGGTTAAAATAATAAACTAAACTTGTCTAAATCCTATTGGGTGATAGGATTGAGAACCATCCCCACTTTAACTTCGAATTAAGACCCTTTGGAACCATTATAAACCGATTTTGACTTTAATATAAAATAATATTTTGAGATATTCCTAAGGTTCCCCTCTCCTCCCTTATAAAAGGGCACCTCCTCCCTCTCTTCCTCACACATCTTTGAGCCTTAAATCTCGGCCAACCCCTGCCAAATTCTCTTCTCCAATTCCCTAGAAACATCTTAGAGGTTCTGGTCTTCATCAAAGACCAATTCTTGTTCCCTAAGAGGAGGTCGCAAAGAGTCACTTCAATGAAAAGGTAATTTCCGTTACCGATTCTTTCACCTTTATTTCTTCTTCCACTTCTTCTTCTTAGGTTGTTTCATTATGAAGTAATAACATCAGTATCACTCATATACTGATATTTTATTATAAGTATGAAACAATCCTATTTCACCAATCTATCCATCCTACGGAAAACGAAATCACCACGCGTGCGTACGTACGGAATACCGTCTCCACGCCGTGGTGAAATCTATTTTCCACCACCACCTTACTTGGATGGGTACAATGGAGTAAATAATAACTATATATGATTATTATAAAGTGATATTGATACTGAAATAGTATACATACACTTCAACATATGTTCACGAACATGAGAACGATATCATCGCTCGTGCGTACGTACGGACTACCGTCTCCACGACGCGATGAGATTCATTCTCCATGTTAACCATTAAAGAATGACTATAAAGTATATATAAGAAATAATAATGAAATATATGACATTATAAAGCTACTGGATTTATGTATATATTTATGTCATCTACTTACTTCCATTCAAGGTAATAAGGAAAGGAAAACAGCGTTCAGGCGTACGTACGGACTACCGTCTCCATGAACGGTGTGTTTCATTTCATTTATCTATCTATTATATATATATAATAAATATATATGATATATAAATCATGTTTTATATTCTGGAAGTAAGTAAATCATGATATAAGTAATAATAATGTCAATAACAACAAGTCCAAACACCTACGATAAATGAAACAGTTTTACCCAAAACGCTTCTTTAACATGGAATTTACAAAAGAACGGGTAATATAAAGTCATAAGTGAACCATATATGATATCATAACAATTAATATGATTCTGTAATAAGTTAATGACATTATTTAAATCATTATACAGGAGGTTCGGATACGTACAAAGCATATCGGACATAAGGTAAGGGAAATATCACAATCTCATTTTTATCCGAGATTGTTTATACTTTGGTATTTACTGGGGTGTATTTTATCATCCACATCCATGTTTCCTCAGTATGTAATATTTATATACTTATAAAATAGTTTATATCCAATTTTACCCTTTGATGAGTTTTTAGTAAACGATATGAAAGAAATCTTTTGTCGTTTTTCGTACGAGGTACATTTTGACTTTTTCAACAAAAGTACGAAGAATGTTTTTTTAACTTATACGGAACGAATGGATTTTTACGGTTTTATAAAGCCTTATTTCCATGAAGCTTAATCCAAAATATTTCATGACTATTTTCAATAAAATCTCTATCTTTTAAAAATTGCATGATGTTTTGTGAAAATAAATTGATTTTGAAGAAGAAAGGATATTTTCCTCAAGAATTCAATTCAAGTGTTTTATCAAAATTATTTTCCATATAAGATAATAAAGGGTTCTATTTCTATCCATATTTTCACATTTATTGGACTATATTGTGATGGAATTATGTTTATGAATTCATTTATCTAATGTGAATGGTTTTATGATTTCATGTTGTTTAAGAATCCCATTTTTATTACATGGGTTATGCAATGATGTATGATTTATGATTTTGTGGAACACATAAGAATGGTATCATTATGAGATGGGTGGGACCTATATCTCCCTCCAATGAAATGGGTAAAGATTTTATATCTCATGAGATAGACATGGATGGAATGGTAGGTTATACCGGTTCAGTGAAACAGGACTGAAACGAGGGTGACTCGGTTCAGAAAGGGACTTTGTCCACTAAGATAGTCTTGGCAATGAGTCTTGACTAACAAGAAATGATTCTCTATGATTATATTTGAATGCCACAAAGTTTCATGTTTTAAGTTATGATTATTGTGATTACATTTCACTGCCATGATTTATTCCATGTTATGAAATTATGATCTCTTTTGCAGGCTATGATTTCCAAAATGTTATGTTCTTATGAATATGACGTGATTGATATTTCTTTTGTTTACCCTTAATGAGAATTTGAGGTCACCCTTTTATTTTTCTTTTCCCCAGGTTAGAAAGAAAGGTTTTAGGTATAAAAAAGGAAGATCTTTATGGGAGATATTGAAGATCTCTCACCACGATTAGAAGATTATATTCCGAGTTTCCAAAGACACTAAACTGTTACGATCCTTGTGTGTGTGTTTTTGTTATGTACTAAGTATTCTGCAAAAGTAATGTAATGTCCATGTATGTCAGGCTTCGGGTCTCTACAGTTGGTATCAGAGGAAAAGTTTAGTCATCCTTTGGAAACTAGGATGCGAAAACGTTAGTGAGATCCCTAGATATATTTCTAAGGTATGTCTAGGGATGTCCCTATGGATAAGTATACATATAGGATATAGTCCTAGAACTATGGTAACAATATTAGATTAAACCAAAGATGTTAGATATTGCAGTTAATCCCCATTTATTATGATTTTTTCCTCTCAAACTATTCTTTTTGGGTTTTAGAAAATGGCTGGAAACAAGGTGATTCACGATAATGGAGGATATGATGGACAATGGAATGATATTTTTCCTGAGCAACGAAAGGAATTGGGATTTGGAAGTCCAAACATCATTATTATGACGAATCAGTAATCTCATAATATGATAAATAAAGTAAAATTTGGTAAGTTTCCTGACTCGGCTAATAAGAGAAAGATGGAGTTTCTGATGATCATAGAGGAAAGAAAGTTCAATTTCCCCTATGTAAATCATGTGGGAAGAGGCATCAAGGAGAATGTTTCAAAGGAACTGGAAGATGCTTTGGGTGTGGAAAAGAAGGACACAAAGCCAGTAAGTGTAAAGGAAAAGGTTCCGTTAACACCAGGGATGAGGATAATGGTATTGCTACGACATCAGCAATGGTTAAATTTCTTAAATGTGGAATGTACGGGAATTATGCAAACCAATGCCCTAAGGGAAAGTCTCATGAAAAGAATCAGTATGGTCGTATGGGTAGTATTTATGTGGATGATGATGAAGAGAATACAAATGATATGTGAGATGAATGAATTGTTGAAGCTCGGTCAATGGTTTAAGAATGTAGTGGAATGATTACATGTTTATCATGTGTAATGTTGTATATGTAATCTCATGCTACTATGGAATAAAGAGACATCTATGGATTGTCACACTGTTGCCTTTCCTTGAGTTTTGAAAGTGTATGATTAATGTTACCAGTATCCATGAAAGGTTATTCAGATATTTTTCGAATGTAGATGATATGTGCATAATGAAGGGATAATGAGAAAATTAAATGTTTGATAGTATTCATGAGCTCATGACTGATATAAGGAGAAGGTTATATCATGGTTTGAGTATATAGAATTTTTGGATTTTGGTATGTGGAATGTGTTAACTTTTAACTGCATTCATGTTTTCACTAAGGTTCAATGGGTATTCATTCTTCAAGAGAATACATGATTAAGGTATTCACATTTGACCAAAAAGATATATCTTATGACATATGGGGGATAAATGATGGCATTCACGTGATTGTTCTGTGACATTCAAGTAATCATTTTCTTTATACTATGAGCTTGGACGGAAGTATTTTATATAAGCCTAAAGATTAGAGTGGATTATGTTGGACATAAGTTAGGATAAAACGTTTTTCAATATTATTGATGGGATATTATAGTAATATAGCTTTAGAAAAAGGACAACCTGCAGGACGGGCGACAGCCCATCGCGTCGGACAAGGCTGTGGGAATTGAACCCAAAACCGAAGTGCGACTAGCCTTTATCGCCTACCACTTGTCTACAAGAAGTCCCTTTTTAGTAGAAACTAGTTTTATTATATTAAGCAGTATGATATATGAAGTATAAGTCCATTTTAGGAACCATATATGATTAATCTCACTATAGAATGAATTATGTATATTTAATAACTTTTTGTTTCAGACAGATGGAATGACCCGTCATTGTATCACATGATCTGATAACACTTCACGAATAACAAATTCAACTTCATTTATTTAAGAGATGAAGTGGAAATTGTTCAAGGCACGAACAAAAGTGAGATTGTACCAATATAAAGTAAGTATTTATTCTAATTCAAATTCTTCAACTTTAGGGAAACGATCTTGAAAACCAAAAATGTTGTCCTAGTGCTCTTATATCTGATTAATCAGATGGTACCTTAGATCGTCACAAATTTATGGATTTGTGATTGTTGGCTTTTCCATAGCCATGTTCTCTACCACTCTCCATCAGAACATGATGGTTAGATTTTTCTTCCATATCCATATTTTCACCTATGTGGAAACCCAGTGATTAGTTTATTTGGGTAATCGTTACATTTCATACTTTAGTTTTTAAAGCCATGTTTTGGTATTCCTTTTTACGATGTGGGTTTCTATCAATGAAACTTTCGAATAGTAAACCATTTATAACCCCGACGAATTTCGAGGGCAAAATTCATTTTAAGGGAGGTAGAATGTAACACCCCATGATTTTATGATAAAATATTATTTTTATTTTCACTAATGTCTTGTGTTGTACGATACACCAAAAGGAGCTTGAACAACACGCATCCATCATTTTCCTTGCATTACACGCAATCGCGACCTTCCTCGATAGCGTGTGTAGTACGCAATAACGAGTTTCACTAAACAACGATATGCTATTAAAATATTATTAAAACTAGCCGTTATGAATAGTAATAACCACTTTTTGAAATTTTGTAAATTTTATTTTTCAAAATGGATTTCATTTTTGTATTCGGAATATCGAAATTAGCTTAGGGTGAAATTTTGGTAATTTTCGGATAACTTTCATATTTTGATGAATAGTGGAAATTATTAAATTTTAATTAAAAACAACTTTTTCAATCGAAATAATTAATAGTGATAAATTATTAATTTGAGTGGTTTTAAAGTATATTTAGAATATATTTTTACAATTTAATACAATGTTGGTCATTGGATGTAATTTCACATTTAAACTAGTTATAAACAAGTGTCAATCTTTTGATAGTTATTATCTCTTAAAAAACGCCTTTTGTTTTGGCGACGACAATTAATTTTTAAATTAATTAATGCAACTAATATGTTTTGAATTTGGTAAAATATAAATAATTTTTGAGTTCATAATATCAAATATAGCTTAGGCCTAATTTTTTGTATTTTTCTGAAAACTTTCAATTTTTGATGAATAGTGAAACCACTAAGTGGTAGTTAAAAAAACTGAATTTTTCATAAAACTGAATTTTACCGCTTATTTGAGTGGAATTTCAAAAATCCAAAAGACACGGTTAATATAAAGGACTAAAATGTGGTTCAATGAGATGAAAATAATTTTTGGTGAACAGTAACTTTTTACTTTTTTTACCACGGTAAAAAGTAAATAGGGTAATTAAGGGTAAAGATGATATTATTATTACCCTAACACATGTCCTAATTCTATTGAATAAGTGTAATTCAACCAAAAACAAACTTAGGAATACAATATGACTATTTAGCCCCACTTGGATTAGATTAGGACATTTATTATTAATTTATTTAAAGAAGGGTTCAAATAGTTAAAATCAAAGATTAATAAGTAAATAATTTTTAATATGGGGTTATACATAAGATAAATTTGACTATAAATATTCATTATAATGCTAAAAATATTTACCAAATAATGGTATTTTAGTATTAATTTTTAGACATTAAATAATTTAATTTATATATGACACAATGATGATGCAGTAATTAATTTATTAATGAAATATTGACAGAATTGAGGTTATAAACACCAAAATAAATCTAATTTGAGACTTTTTATGAATTAAACTAATTTTATAGGTTACTATGATATATTAGTGTTTATTTAATAAACATGGTTAGAACATATAATTCTGTTATGATTTTCAAAAAAATAAATTACTAAATAGTGTAAAAATTGACATAAAATAGTTTTTAAAACTAATATTATATAATTAATTGTTAGTTTATTCCTAAAAATCTATGGTTTGGCCAAATTACTTAGATAAGGATATATATATATTAATAATAAACAACTTGGGGTTCGTTTGGCATGTTATAGTAAGTGTATTAACCATATAGTGTATGAAAACAAAAAGTCACGGTAAAAGTTAAATTATTTAACTTAGAGTTAAATCTAATTGATAAGGTTAAAATAATAACCTAAACTTGTATAAATACTATTGGGGGATATTATTTCTACCCATACCCACTTTACCATCGAATTAAGACCCTTTGAAACCATTATAAACCGATTTTGACTTTAATATAAAATAATATTTTGAGATATTCCTAAGGTGCCCCTCTCCTCCCTTATAAAAGGGCACCTCCTCCCTCTCTTCCTCACACAACTTTGAGCCTTCAAGCTCGGCCAAACCCTGCCAAAATCTCTTCTCCACTTCCCTAGAAACATCCTAAAGTTTCTGGTATTCATCAAAGACCAATTCTAGTGCCCTAAGAAGAGGTCTCAAAGAGGCGCTTCAAAGAAGAGGTATTTCCGTTACCGATTCTTTCACCTTTATTTCTTCTTCCACTTCAACTTCTTATGTTGTTTCATTATGAATTAATAACATCAGTATCACTAGTATACTGATATGTTATTATAATTATGAAACAATCCTATTTCACCAATCTATCCATCCTACGGAAAATGAAATCACCGCGCGTGCGTACGTACGGAATACCGTCTCCACGCCGTGGTGAAATCTATTTTCCACCACCACCTTAATTGGATGGGTAAAATGGTGTAAATAATAACTATATATGATTATTATAAAGTGATATTGATACTTAAATAGTATACATACACTTCAACACAAGTTCACGAACATGAGAACGATATCATCGCTCGTGCGTACGTACGGACTACCGTCTCCACGACGCGATGAGATTCATTCTCCATGTTAACCATTTAAGAATGATTATAAAGTATATATAAGAAATAATAATGAAATATATGAAATTATAAAGCTACTGGATTTAGGTATATATGTATGACATCTACTTACTTCCATTCAAGGTAATAAGGAAAGGAAAACAGTGTTCATGCGTACGTACGGACTACCGTCTCCATGAACGGTGTGTTTCATTTCATTTATCTATCTATTATATATATATATATACTGAATATATATGACATATAAATCATGTTTTATATTATGTAAGTAAATAAATCATGATATAAGTAATAATAATGTCAAGAACAACAAGTCCAAACACCTACGATAAATGAAACGATTTTACCCAAAACGCTTCTTTAACACGGAATTTATAAAAGAACGGGTAATATAAAGTCTAAAGTGAACCATATATGATATCATAACAATGAATATGATTCTGTAATAAGTTAATGACATTATTTAAATCATTATACAGGAGGTTCGGATACGTACAAAGCATATCGGACATAAGGTAAGGGAAATATCACAATCTCATTTTTATCTGAGATTGTTTATACTTCGGTATTTACTGGGGTGTATTTTATCATCCACATCCATGTTTCCTCAATATGTAATATTTATATCCTTATAAAATAGTTTATATCCAATTTTACCCTTTGGTGAGTTTTTAGTAAAAGATATGAATGAAATCTTTTGTCGTTTTTCGTACGAGGTACTTTTTGACTTTTTCAACAAAAGTACGAAGAATGTTTTTTTAACTTATACGACACGAACGGATTTTTACGATTTTATAAAGCCTTATTTTCATGAAGCTTACTCCAAAAGATTTAATGACTATTTTAAATAAAATATCTTTATTTTAAAAATTTCATGATGTTTTGTGAAAAGAAATTGATTTTGAAGAAGAAAGGATATTTTCCTCAAGAATTCAATTCAAGTGTTTTATCAAAATTATTTTCCATCTAAGATAATAAAGGGTTCTGTTTCTATCCATATTTCTACATTGATTTGACTATGTTGTGATGGAATTATGTTTATTAATTCCTTTATCTTATATGAATGGTTTAATGATGTCATGTTGTTTAAGAATCCCATTTTTATTACATGAGTTATGCAATGATGTATGATTTATGATTTTGTGGCACACATAAGAATGGTATCATTATGAGATGGGTGGGACCTATATCTCCTTCCAATGCATTGGGTAAAGATTTTATTTCTCATGAGATAGACATGGCTGGAACGGTAGGTTATACCGGTTCAGTGAAACAGGACTGAAACGAGGGTGACTCGGTTCAGAAAGGGACGTTGTCCACTAAGATAGTCTTGGCAATGAGTCTTGACTAACAAGAAATGATTCTCTATGATTATGTGTGAATGCCAGAAAGTTTCATGTTTTATGTTATGATTATTGTGATTACATTTCACTTCCATGATTTATTCCATGTTATGAAATTATCATGTCTTTTGCAGGATAAGATTTCCAAAATGTTATGTTCTCATGAATATGACGTGATTGATATTTCTTTTGTTTACCCTTACTGAGCATTTGAGCTCACCCTTTTATGTTTTCTTTTCCCCAGGATATAAAGAAAGGTTTTATGTATAAAAAAAGGAAGATCTTTATAGGAGATATTGAAGATCTCTCACCACGATTAGAATATTATATTCCGAGTTTCCAAAGACACTAAACTATTACGATCCTTGTGTGTGTGTTTTTGTTATGTACTAAGTATTCCGAAAAAGTAATGTAATGTCCATATACGTCAGGCTTCGGGTCTCTACAAATATAATGTTTCAAAATGACTTAATATATGTTTAATATATATTTTAAATAAATATATATACCTTATCATATCTATGGATTTATAATAATCCATTTTTTACTCTTTTTAAATGTGAAAAGTAGGGGTAACCATTCTTCTTTTCAAATATTATGAGTGTGCTACTCACGTCACTCTTTATAAGCCACACACTGTATTTTCTTATTCAAAACATAAATTTTGTTTTTTTTGGAAAATATTTGACCAAATAACATCCTAACTACCACATAATAGTATTATAATCTTTATTTTTTGTAAAACAATACTACATAGTAAGGATTTTGTGAAAACCTAATGAGGATACCCAATTAAGGGGTAATATTCTGGAACAAGCAAGTTTAATTTATTTCTTCCTACACCTATTTAAAATTTTATAAAATAAGAATAATATAATAAACACTGTATATTCCATATAATGAGATTTTTTATGTTATTTTCATTAACTAAAACCATCTCTACTTCAACTAAATGGGTTAGGAAATAATTATTCATCTGTACAGCAGACTAATGCCTCTTGAAATGATTTCATTCGTTTTTCAATTATCACCTCTCATAGTTGTGTATGGTGAGTGATATAATGTATAAATATGTCATATATAACATTATTATACTAATGGAATCATTATAAAATATATAAACCATTATAATCCATTCATTTTAGGATACAATAACTATAATCATGTGTATATCAGACTACCACAACGTATTGTGATGTGATTATTTTCAGTAATTCTTTTAATGAAAGGAATTAAGGATAAATTTAATAAATATATGATCTATAAACCAAATAATTTTTATTTTAATGACATATTTATTATTTGGATAAGATAATATATATATATATATCATTATATTTATTACTTTTTTACTCAATAAAAACATCATAATGTCATTTTGGAAAGTGTGGACTATCGCCTTCACCGAACATTATAACGATCATTTCATCACCATACCACAAGGGTTATATATATTAGTAAATTAAAGAAATAAAATGGTATTTATGATATTATGATAATTATATAAATATAAAATAATATTTACCTTTTAGAATGATCATTGAAAAATGGAAACGTTACCCATGTGTACATATAGCCTACCATCTCCATGATCGCAACACACTCCATTTCTAAAACCGTCTACCGTGATTGGGGTTAAAAGTATAATTTATTATATAAATATTATATTTATTACAATAGTACTATTTTTCATTTGATAAAACTATAAATTATTTAAAATAAATAGATCATTGTGAACAGACCCTGAATGAGAAAACAAGGCGATTAACAACATAAATAATGAAAATAATGAAATATTGTTAAAAAAATAGTAATAATATGTTATTAAATATAATATATGATATGAAATTTTTTTATGGTTCTTATATAAGTTAATAAAAATTTTAAAACAACTATATCTGAGGCTAACTTGCGTTCAACCAAAAAGATGTGTGATGTAAGAGACATCATCTTAATTGGCCTTCATTGAAGAATATTATAATATTGTGCACACAATTTTTCTTGAATAAAATACATAACACCTCTTTTACATAGAGTATCATAATCCATTAATATATCATGGTATTTTAGGAATCAGTTTGAATTATTTCATCCAAGGGTAATTGACATTAACGATACCTTGTGATAAATAATTCCATCACAAAATTTTATTTCATTTGGTTAAATTACTCTTTCGATGACTTTGATATTATTAGAGTATGTTTGTAACAATTATTTACTATATATTATATTATTGATACTTTTTATTGTGGATTAACATTTGATACACAAAATCAAATCATTGTTTAATTCTTTCTTCATTTTTATGGTCGTTGTAATGGTTTACTTCACAATATCGTTTTTATTGAGATTATTAATACTTCAATTTACATTATAGGAAATTATTTGAGAATTATTTCATAAAACCATTAATTTTTTTATCCTATGGATATTCATGATATTTTTTAAGAAATGTTATCAATTTCTGACTCTTTTTTACCAAAATGAGCTAAAAGAAAATGTTTTAATAAAATATTGACTTTATTTATCTCTTTGGATGAAAAAACATTTTCTTCCAAAAACCATATTTTTTTAAAAAAATTTCTAAAATATATTAACCCTTTTAAAAATTATTTATTAATTTTTTTTAATAATATTAATATTTTAAATTATTTTTAAAGTAATATTTATATAATTTTCTCAACAATTTATATTTATATTTTATCAATAACATAAAATTAATATTTGTTTTAGTTTTCTCAACATGTCAAAAATTTCATAATTTCACGACCTTTCAATGTTTTAATCATTACATTATATGTGTCAAAAGTTATTTTCAAAGAAAATTATTTTCAACATGTTTTTAAAATTTTATTTAAAAAAAAGGATATTTTAAACTAAAATTATTTAAAGGTATTTTTTAGAAATTATATTAATAAACAAAAAAACATTTATTTTAAATATAATTCAATGGGGACATTTTTAATTGATAAACTAATCATTATTACTCTGTATGTTTTAAGATTATTTTGAACAAGGGCAGTATTTATATTCAATTCCTTTATTCTTTTTTAAGGTCATTAATTTCCTATTTAAATGTTCACTTTCCTATGATGAATGCAAACTAAATTTCAAAAAATTATCCAATCATTTATGTTACATACTATTATTTATTAAACTAATATCATTGGTACATATGGCGTTTTGCATTGAATGTTAATTAATTGACTACGAAAATATTGATAAATATGTATACCTTAATAAATATGGTAATTTGGTGATAAGTCATTTAATTCTTGAATTAAATCTATTATTCAATAATTGAGGCATTATTTGAACCTAAACTGATGGATGGGGTTGGTATTTTATTTCCTCTCGATGCATCATTGGTTCTACTGAGACAAATTAGCAAGATTTCAAAAAAAACCCTTTCTACATGTTGTTTTAAATTTTCTTGTAAATGGTTTGGACAGAATAGGTATCATGATGCCTGAGATCGTGGAGTCCAATATTTAAGAATTTCTATCATTATGAATCTATTTATTATTATACATGATATTTTTACAATGTTATTATGTAATTATTCATTTCATTCTTAGTTTATTGATAATATGGAATGTTTTTTCATTATTAAACTTTATATATGGATTATGCCTTATATAATCTTGATATTAAATTTATTTAAATGAAATTTTTGTTCAAATATTCTCTATTACATATTTACTATTTCTTATCTAATCAGGATATCAGATGATAATAACTAAATGTATTGAATGTTTACTTATTTATATTTCGATATAGATTATTACTGATCTAAAAAAGATCAAGTTATTATTAAAATAGAATGTGTGTTCACTTATTTACCTTTATTTTTTGATTATAAATATTCATTCACTATATATTCCAGTTTACATAACATTGAATGATAATTTTATTTCACCATTTATTTTTTCCTTTCTTATGAATTCATGAACTGTACAATGTTCGAAAAGCATGGCTATAGAAGAGGGAATAATTTTATTCTCAAAATTATCCGTAATATAGTATAAAATTATAACATAAAAATTAAATTATTTTGTATGAATAATACTAAATAAATTATAAAAAAATGGTTATATATTGAAAAAAAAATAAAAAAACAATCATTTAAAAGAAAAAGAAAAGTTTTTTGAAAACATGTATTTTTTCTAAAAGGTTATTTAGTCCCACATTTCAAATATTATTTAAATATTATTTTAACCAATTTTTGAAAATTTATTTTTTGAAATTAACTTTATATTTGAAATCAAAATATAAAAATTATATTTTTGTTCTATTTTTTTATTTTTTTTAAAATGTTTTATATTTTTGATGAATAGTGAAAATTGTTGAATTTTAATTTAAATCTTCCTTTTACAATAAATCATTTATAATGCAAACGTATATTTTGAATTGGTTTTAACATAAAACATGTTCAATTATAAATATTGTAATCCTATATAGTTTATCTGAATCATTTTAATTTTAAACATTTATATAATAACATTGTAAACTTTTGAAGAATTTCCCTTGAGAAACCTACTTTCTCATCATGATTGTGGGATTAATATTAAATTAAAATATTGAATTTTTCTGAAGGGAATTTGAAAAAATAGATTCTTATTTTGAATATGAATAATTTATATTATGTAAAAGGGTTAACTTAGTTTTTTACTTATTGAATTGTAAAAATAGTTAAAATCAACTTCAAGGTTAATGAAAAAATGGGTTTATTGAGGGGGAGTACACTAAATAAATAAGGGTTCAAATGTTGTAATGTTTTGTATAATATCTATTGGATAGAAATATTTAGGCATGATTATGTATTTCTGTCTTTAATGATCAATTATTATCCTTTTTATTTGAAAAATTTGGGTGCTACTTTTTCTTTTCAATAATTAATGTGTTCCACTCAGCTCACTTATAAAATAATACCCCTCTCCTCTCTTCTTCAGACCATCAAACCCTTTTGATTTGGATTCTACAAATTCTTTATATATAAGGTGACAATGTTCATGTAAATTATTATATGTGATATACATAAAATTATTATGATATTCATGTCATATTTAAAATTATGAAATGATAATATATATATCATTCTGTTTATTAATTTTTCACATAGTGAAAGATAATAACGGCGCTCAAGTACATGTGAAATACAACCTTTAAGAAATGATGTGACTCACTTTTCATCAACATTCCACAAGTGGGATATATAAATTTATATTTATTTAAATAATTTTTTATTTATGATATTAGTGTCATTATATAAAGATAAAATATTACTTAACACCTTTATATAATGATTATTTAAAAATAGAAATGTTAACCATGTGTATGTATGACCAACCATCCCCATTATTGAAACATGCTTCATTTAAAAAAACCTGATTTTATGATTTTATTCTAATACGAATTGATGTAAAAATATGAAAATTGATTCATGTTTATTATTATGTTGATTATGAAAATATGTAATATTCCCATGAATCAGAACATTCATGATAAAGAAAAAATTAGAAAACTAGGAATTTAACACCTTAAAAAATATAAAAATGTTAAAAATTAATGTGAGATGAGGTCTTATAAAATTATCATATATGGAATTATAAATACTAATTATGTTCATGTATAAGTTGATAAAAGTTTTGAATCATCAATATAGTTGGTTAAATCATGTTTAACCCAAATTAAGTTCGTGGTAAGGTACTTCGTCTCAATATCACTTCATTATGGAATATTGTAATGTTATGCAACCATTTATTCAATATATTCTTTATATTAATCTATTGACATATAATATCTTGATTCATTCATAATTTATGGAATTATAAGTTGCAAATAGATTTATTTCATCCACTGAAATTGACATGATTGTGACAAATTGGAAATAATTTCGTAATTCTATATTGTTTCATTTGGATATATTAATCCTTTATGGTCATTAATATTCAACGATTACATGGGTACTAAATTTCGGATATGTACTGTTGAAATTACAATTGTTTTATGTTGATGTAAATTCAATACACATAAAATGTTCATCTCTTAAAACACACATCAACATTATGATCATTACAGGTGTTTGCTTCACAATATCATTTTAATAGTGATCATTTATAATTGAATTTCCATTAATGGAATGTATTTTATCATTATTTAATAATCCATTACAGTTTATTATCATGTTGCTATTCATGTTATTTTCTCAATAAATTGTACAATTTCTTATCTTTTTGAACTTAACATGATTTATAAAAGGGTTTAATAAAATCATACTTCATTTCTCTCTTTGGTTTGAAATCCATTTTCTTCTAGAACAATGTTATCTAAAATAATTTTTATAAATTATTTTTACCCTTTTCAAAATGATTTATTAATGTAATTTTCAAAAATTTCTTACTTTTTATGAAAACAATTCAATAGAATATTTATTTCAATTTCGAAACAATTTTAGTTTAGCATTTTTTCATCAAGGTGAAATGAATCTTGCATTTAAGGTATTTATCACATTTGGAATTATCAACCATCATTTCTTGTCAATTGTTTAATTATTATTTTATAATTTAGTTCAATTGTGTTATTTTTTAAAAAAACACAACATAAAAAAGATATTATCCACAATAACATTTTAAAGAACTTTATATGGTCTTTATATTCATCAATGATAATAACCAATTACCATACATATTCTCTACCATAGTTATGTTGTATTTATACCAGACATAATCTTCCGTTGTATGTTTTATGATTATTTTAACCAATTATAGTATTGAGATTCTCTTCCTTGATGATTTTTTTAGTAATAAACACACTTTTGAAATATTCACTTTCTGTGTATAATTGTACAAAAAATTTCACCTATTTATCAATATAATTTATCATGTATATTTTTATTTCATAAACCATATTTCATTTATAAATAATTTTTTTACATTTATTTTATTTTATTGTCTTTGGAGATATTGAAAAAAAGTTATTCAGTACTTAATATTATTATTTGTTGATAAAACACATTGTTAATGACTTAAATTGATAATTCGATAAATGAGAATTACATTGGACATTTAGTGATGGTTGGTCCCTAGTGTTGTATATACCATTTATGAATTTGTATGTCATATTATCAAACTCAATAATTTAGTACGAAACTAGTTTCTATCAAAATATTCAAATTGTCTTGTGAAAGGTCTTGATGGTAGAGCTATAATGATTCTTGATACCATGGTGTCAAATAATTAATCATTTCCATACTTAAAAATTAAGTTATCAGTATCACTGATATTTTCAAGATTATATTATATCTAGATGCATTTCATCCACATTTTATTTATTAAATGGCATGATTTTATGTTTTTTACCTTACCATATTGAATATATTAATATATTGGTGACAATTAATTTATCTAAATGACATGTGTGTTAGTAATTTATCATTCCACATTAATTGTTATATATATTGACTCAAGTTATTCATTAAAAAGAATGTATGCTCAATTATTTATAATTATAAATTTATTATTCTTTTTTAAATGAGGATTAAAAAGTTACCGATTAAATGACATGCGTGCTCAGTAATTTACCATGTCATGTTAATTATTTTTATTGATTCATGATATATTTTGATTTAGTTATTCCATATAGAGTATTTGATCTCAAACTTATTTTTTTCTTTATTTGGAATCCATGAAGTGTACAATGTTTGGTCAAAAAGGATAATCTATGTGGAATAATGTTATTCTAAAAAAATTATGTTTTACTTTGTGTTTCTATAAGTAAAATGGGACTCAAGTATTTATCTAGTTCATGAAGACTTCTAAACTATTTGGTACATCTAGATCCAATTCCAATTATCTTATTCTAATATAATAATGAAAAATCAATATTTGGGCTACTTGGGTCATGTTTACAATAGTTTATATCAAATAATTTTTAGTGCAAACCATGAGAACTAGATTTATAAAAATATATATTAGGGAACATAAGCCTATGATAAAATTTTAGGATATGTATATATGAACATTTTAATGTTTTGGTTAGGTAGTTATTATATAAGTTTTCCTATATATACATCACTGTATAGATACTATAAGTGGACACGGTTCTATAATAGATGTACATAGGTGTAAAAATGCTGAAAAGGGTGTATTTGGATTGACATTATTGTTACATGGTATACAAAAATGGTTTTAAATTTCCACATAGTTTGATTATTTATGGGGATACACTCTGTATAATTCATATTTTCTTTTTGAACCATTATAATGGATTTATGTATATATTGACAATGAATGATACAGGTTAAGAGAGAAGTACATTAGATAAAAAATATGGTATCTCAATGGAAATAATAAAATTTATTATGTTTGAAATGGAAGGGAATAAAGAAATTAATTGATGAGGAAAAATGATGAGTACAATACAAGGAAATATATCCCATTATAGGGATACATTTATACTTCGTTGTCATAAATGTGGGGAGCTTAGGAATTATCTAAATCAATAACCTATTCCAATGGTTAAAACCTAGACTAAAGAAAGACCTATGTTGAAATAAAAAATATAAAGTATTTATTTATTGGGGTTGAAGAATAAAAGTGTAGTATAATTTTTTACAAATGGAATTTCCAAGATAATAATTATGATTCCTCTAAGGATTGTTTTAAATTTTTTAAAAATATATATTTTTATTAAATTAATTGTTATTAATACAGTCATAGACTTATGATTTTATGTTTGGTCATAATATAATAGTCTTAAACATCACTTTTATTAATTTTTATAGTTGGAATATATTCTAATTAAAGATAATTTTAGAAAAAATTAATGAAACACAACACATTGGTTTTGTATATGAAATATTTTATAAGTAAAAATTCTATTACATTTTTGAAGACTCATGATTAAATGTACTGGTAAAACATAAGGTTTTTATTATCATTCATATTCTAGTAATAATGATTCATCATAATTTGGGAAAATTATAGTAATAATATCTACATGGTTTAAAATAGTACAACTTGTCGCATTAGGTAATGCCCAGAGTCCTGAACCAATGAGTAAATGATAATAAGGGTGTTACAACTACCACATTCCTACATGAATTCCTACTAATATGTCAATTTTTGGTAAGATGATTTGAAAATTAAATTTTAATTATAAACTATAGGTGTTACTATTGACTTTTAGAGATTAATTTGTTATATTGGATTACTTATGCTAACTATATTCATTTGTAAAATAGTTTCAGGTATATGGAAATGATTTTCACACCTTTTTAGATCTTATGATCCATTAAATATTAATTTTAGTGAATTAGGGAAAAAATTATTTTTAGATACTCATTTATTAGATTATATGAGGAATTAAAAAAATGAGGCAAAACCAAGGATAAAATTGTTTTTGTGAAATACAATTTTATCAAGTATGTATATTTTTTTATATAATTATAATTTAAAATAATTCCTCAACTATAAGAAATGATATTTATACCAAAAATGATATCATATTAAAATCGTACTCAATTAATCAAATAGTATTTTAAATCATCACAAATTTTGGGTAATATGGTCATTAAACTTCTCTCTATCACAAATTTTCTTATGATCACTGATCTATATAACTCTATTAATTCTTATGTGTTATTATTCGTTTCCATGTACATGTTTTCATTTATTGACAATGTTCTATAATATAGAATCCAGGTAATGTGCTAGGATTGATAAACTTCATATTTAATTTTCAATATTTTTAAGAGTACTCTTTATTAACCTTTTTATGATGTCTTATTTTAAATAGTATTTCCAAATTTCAAACTCTTGATTACTGAGATAAAGATAAAATTAGGACATTAAGATTTATTTAAGTTGGGGAGAATATAAAAAATTGAAATAATATAACAGGAACATTGTATTTGATAAAATATATGAAAGTAAAAAAATCAATATTTGAAGAAAACTGAATACTATGAGACTTTATAAGATATTCCTTTTTAAATTAATTCAATCTGGGCAACAACTTGAGATACACACACCACTAGGTTAAAATGTAAATTGATAAGTTCTTAAATTATTATAATTTAATCATGACCATTATAACGTAAAGACTAATTTTAAAGGAATTAATATAACTAACTATACCGTGAAAAGTATGGTTATCTATTTATTAGAAATTATATAAGAATCATTAGAAAGAAAAAGAAATGTTTTCTAGAAAATTGTTATTTTTTTCTAAAATATGGTTTACTCACTCTTTTCACACAACATTTAAAATTAATTTTACCACCATTAGATTTTCTAAATAAAATCTAATTCATTTTTTAAATAATAATATCAAAATTATCATAGGTTGAATTTGTAATATTTTTTTAAAATGATTCATTTTTCAATGAATAATAAGAAATATAGAATTTTAATTAAAAATAGACATTCATTTAAATTTTATATAATGTTAAATTATATTTTAACTACCTTTAAATTATAATAAGCTCAAATTTATATCTATTAATACAATTTATTTCATTGGTATAACTTTTTATTTAATATTAATAGGAAAACTCTTTAATATTTTGAACAATTTCACTTTAAGTCCCATCTTTCTTGTCCCGATTGTGAGATTAATTTTAAATTAAAATGTTAAAAATATGTAAAGTATATTGTATAAATGTTTTACATATTTTTAATTAAAATAATTTATATTACCTATTAAGGTTAACTTAATTTTTTACTATAATTATTAGTAAATACTATAAAAATTATTTATCACGGCTTAGGTAATAATGAGTTTATAGGGGGGTCAGACAGAAATGATAAGCATTAAAATTATCTCATCTGTGTATAAAATATATTTTAAATCCATATTTATATAATATAAATTTTATTTAACTTGTATAATAAATTTGGGACTCTTTTTTTAGTTGAAAAACATGGTTATGCCTTTACTCTTCAAAAAACGATGAAGTGTCCACCTGGCCTCACTGATAAAAGGCTACCCCTATCTTTTATTATTCACACATTAAAACCATTTTTTATTTAAAATTATTTCCCAAATAACTTCAAAAATTCCCTAATCGCATCCCAAAATCCATACTTTATGAAAACAATTAACCTAAGATGACTTATGGTGTTAACCGAAGAAGGTTCTTGAAGAAGATGTAAATTTCATTAATGATTGTTTTTATTATATTTAATATTTCAACTCAATAAATTTTTATTACACTGTGACAATGAAATAAAAATAGTTTCATTCAATTTTTTTTTATGTTATGGTATTGTCATATAACCCTTTCCACTTCCATCAAATGGGTTATGAAAACATCATTTGTGTTTATAGCTAATTACCGCCTCATGTACCGATGTTATTATTATTTCAATTACAATGAAAATTTATTATATCATTTTGTTGTATTAATATATAATAAATCACATACACAAGGGAAAATAGTTTATTATCTTTCGTAAAATAGATATATATTTTACTCTTTCAATAAAATTGAAAGAAAAATGTACAATTTTTTACCTAAATAACATTATTTCTTCTTGAATATGCATTAATATCAATCATAATACACTTCATATATTAATGTGAATGGGAAAAAATAAGGTCTATCTCAACTTTTAATTAAGGGTTAACTATAGAAGAATATATCATGAATCAGAAAGAATATTCACTATTAATCTGTAAGATAAGAATTAAATGCATCTAGAGATAACATGATAGAGAAAATATCATTGATATTAGGAAATTAATTATCAATATGGAAAGGTAAATAAATGAAAAACCATTCCATTTCATCAATAACATGGCCATCATAATAGGATAATTCATAATCAATATGAAAATGTAAATAACCGAGCGCACTAACCATTATAACAACGTTAATATAAAGAATAGATATGGATTAACTAATATGGAAAGGTAATAATTGAAAACCATTTAAATTTAGTATATAAAATAATAATTAGATTATTATATATATATATAATTATGGAAATATCATGGATAAGAGTAATTGAATTCTTATTAATGGAAAAGCTTAATTATTGGACAACAAGATATCAGAAATCATGATACATCAACTATCAATATATTTCACATGAAGGTTTAAACATGGAGGTGGATACTAAATTAATGTTGTTATAATAATTTTTATCATGCTACCAACAGATTTATCATGATTCTATAAAAAAATGGGACACACCCATCACTACAAGAGGACACCATTCCTTATATATTGAATAATGATCTTAGTTCTTGAATAATGCACCATTATCATCAAATAATCATGCTGAATAATGAATATTGATTTATCAAAAATTTAATATTCAATGAAAAAAAATTAAATATAAAAAACCATATCTATAAATTAAATATTGTTGGTGTAATAAGCATATCAATTATAAAAGATATGTATAATTAGGGAAAATTATATTTTGAATGAACACATGAAAGGGAATATTTCAAGTGGAAATAAATCCATGAAAATATAATCAAGGAAGTGAATTTCAATATTATCCCTGGTGAAAATAATAATAAACCATCCATAGAAAGAATAAAAAAGATATCAATACAACATATCCCTAATGGACTATACATAAAATAAATGGTTTTGTTCAATGATGAATATATATACATAAATATATATGTAATAACAATCTTGAGGAAAAATTATTTTTCATTTTTAAATTCACATTTTATAAATAATTGTTTATAATAAATTTCAAAACACTTTTATTTGATTTTTCTGAAACTAATAAGATATTATTTGAAACATAGACAGGTCATGAAAGCTATAAATTTTATTCATGTCGTACATGTTAAAAAAATGATTTATTTCACACATTTAGAAAAATCTAAGAGAGCCTTGTTTTGAAAATGGAATAATGGACCATTTAAAAAAAATTAAATAATAAAAATGGGAATATTTTTGGATAAAACATTTCAAAAATTATAAAAAAACATTTTTTAAATCATTTTAAAAAACATAGTTTTGGAAGAAAATGTTTTTCTGACTAATGAAAAAAATTAATTTTGATTCTAATAAAACAAATCATAATCATGTAAAGTTAAAGAGATGGGTTAATGGTATTATTACTTGAAAAAACATCAGTAATTACTAGTGTATAATAAAAAATACTATTTATTAATCAATGATCATATAATTACCTTTAGTGGAAATTCAAGTATAAATAATCCCTATCAAAACTAAGATTGTGACGTAAACAATTATAAAGATTGAAACATTTAAGTGAGAATAAGAAAATAAATAAAATATTTAAATCAAATTTAAATCTATATAAAAAATTTATATAAATAATAATGCAATAAAAATTTAATTCACACAAAATAATATAATTTCAAATACAATAAATAAGTAATATAATCCAACAAAAAGTAATTGAGTTATGAAAATCATTACCCCATGGTAACATTCATGTAAAATAAAAAAAAGATGAAATATTTAAAATAATTACTTAATATACAATTAATTGTGAAGTATTAATGATTAAAATTATAAAAGGGGATGTATTCACAACATATAATGGAAATTAGGTGCACAACAATAGAATATGGTTCAATGAATGGAAATTGAGATGAAATCCATTACCTCATGTTTCTTTTTTCTTAAACATTTTGAAAAACACATATATTTATTTTTCAAAATTTAATAACTTATAACATAACCATATCAGATATGTTTCTTTTATAACATATTATTAACCTTTCATAAATAATCATTCATTATATGAATTATTTGGGTGTTAATTTTCTTGTTTTCCCATTCATGTTTCATTATAAAAGATGCATTTTTTCATATATTATATAGTCTTATTACCTATAGAATAATAATCCAGGAATAATTATGATATTTATACATCAATTATACTATTAATTTTAATCATTTAAAATGTTTATGATAAATTATGTAGGTTATGATCATCAAGAGTTATATCGATTGTACACAAGAGTAACATCTCTATTATTCAATAACCATTATATAAAAAAGTTATGTAGTATTTTATGATCATATAATTATAATTATATAATATATATAATTTTACTTCATTAAATATATATATAAATATATATCATATATGTGGTGTGGTGATTAATAAATGATTATATTGATTTGTGAAGGTGGTAGTCTACACAAACAAGAAAAGTGTTATAATTTTTCTGTGTAAGAATGAAAATGATATATTATCTTTTAAAAAATAATAAATAAGTCATTAATATAATAAATATATCATTTATATCATATAAATTCAATAATATTTTACTCATTACCTTTTATGTAAATCCTTAGTAAAAATTGAACCACGTCGCTTCATTATGCTATAGTCTTCTCTATCTATGAGCAGCGTTGTCATATCCCCTATGGAATGGAAATTAAAAAAAGGAATATATGATATAATCATTCCATTTGTAAAATTATGTTGCATATATTATATAAATAATTTATATCCATCATTATACCCAACTATGATATGTGTAAATGTAAAGAATAATGATATCCGTTTTTTAGGCGGTAGTCTACCGTACACATGATCGATGATTTTATAACCAATTTGATGGAAGTGGGTATGGATATAGGTCATGGACATGACACAAAAACTATCAGTATATTTAATATTATGAGGTTATTATATTAGAAATTTTTACTAATAATGTATGGATTTTGTGGATAAATAAAATTTAAACGCTTATTCATGAATATTACCTCTTCCTCAGGCAACATCCTTATGTTCCCATCAAAAGCCATCCTAAGTTATATATATACAATAATAAAGGATTATAGGATGACATGAGAGAATTTGGGAAGTTACATGGGATCGTATTTTGTAATCCATGAGGGGTTTTTGTTTTATGATGTGGGGAGAGTGGGTGGCCGTTTATAAGTGTGTTGAGTGGTACACTGCAAAATTTTTAAAATAAAAAGGTATACCCACATTTGTCACATTCCATAAGGGTCTAAGATGAGGTATTATAGATTATAATACATTATATGGTATACATACATTCATTTAATATATTTATACACATTTTTTTAATTCTAACCCATATCATTTTTTGTTTAACCCACGATAAATCTATTTTTACCCTAAACGCTGTAAATGATTTTTACTGTTTTCACTAATCATAATGTTTAAAAATTATGTTCACCTAATTAAATAAAATAAATTATTATTATTAAAAATATTGAATCCATTTTTTCAAACTCAATTCAAATATATGGTCAATTTTATTTAAATTTTAATCCCATAGAAACGATGAGAAAGTGGTTTTTAAGAAGAAAATATTTAGAAGTATACAATTTTTTTAAAACATAATTATATATGAAAATGATTATATTTTTATAACTTTGATTAATTAATATATAATTCAACTACGAATTGAATTAATACATATATAATTGAACTATTTTTTATTAATCTGATTCCAAATATAATTCAACTTCTTAAATATTTTAAATAGAAAAATTTAAATTAGAATTCAATATTTTTTACTATTCATAAATAAATGAAATTTTTTATAAATATCTAATAAAAGAACCATAATATTATTTTTATATGATAATTACAAAATAAAAGAGCATTCATGTAATGTTTATAATTTTTTTAAAAATTCCTTCTAAAATTTGTGTGCAATGCGTGGGTAATGAGTCTTTTATAAGAAAATATAAATTTTCAAAAACAATTATATTTATTTTAAATGATTATTATTTTATATATAATAAATATATCCACATAAATTTCATATTTTATTTACTATTATTCTTATCATCCAATTTAAAAATAGGTTATAACTATGTAGTATATTACAATTAATTTTACTCAGGGTTGCGTGTTCCATAAGCTATCAAAAATATTAAATTTAATGAAATATATCTTGTGGGTTATTTAAACTCGGTGTTTTCGGTTTCATTTTCTATTGAATAACATGATCTTATTTTGTAGATTTTTGGTATTAAATTCTCCCTACCTTAAATAAATTTTGTGCTGGAAATTTGATCATTATCTTAGTAATCATGGGGTTGATTGTAAGGGCCTGGATCGATGTGGATCGACCCTTTGTGTGTTTTTGAAGGATGTGGTGATCAGAGAAGGATTAAGGGATTTCTAGAGGAGTTTAATCATATAAATATATAAGTATGGATGATACATGACTTGTATAAGTCCTATAGAATGTTTACTATTCTAGGTTTTAAAAAATAAAAATAATGCTGAGGCAATGGGGTTTTTTGGCAGAACCCGACATCAAGGTAGTATACGACATTCAAAATCGGTACATGTCATGTAATGCACCACTAAAAAACGTTTTCAAGACAATCAACTGCTCATGTTTTCCAATTGTTATGACCTCACCTATTTTCTCTGTCATCCCAGGCAACCATACACCTTTGTACATGAAATTTTAGAGATCCCTTCGACATGTATTGATCTCAGGCTTCCTTCTTCAACTCATCTTTTATATGAGGGAATATATAGCTCTATTCTTATGGTTTTATTCAATAAACTTTTCCCGTTTCTATTTTCCCGGTGATACAGCATGATATCCATGGTTTTAATAGTGTTCTTTTTTTGGATGGCATTGTTGTGTTGTGGCGTCATTAGGTGGATGCAGTTGTCACAGGGGAATGTGATCGTGATTTGGTACATAGACATTTCTTGTGGAAATAACCTCTTATACCCTTTGTGGTAGGGTAGTCTTTGCATCTCTAATTCCATATATAAAACTGTAAACCTAGAATGATTTTTCCATTGGATCTCAAGAAAATTGACCTAAAAATTACCTAAAATAGATTAAAGAATTGGTACCGATTTTATGTTCTTTATTTATACCATGATAATGGGATTCCATATATTTTTTATATTGTGTGATAACTATGCCACAATTTTTAGCATGTTTATCTTTATGTAATTTGTAAATAACATGAAGCTGAAATTAATTGTAAATTGTTTGGATATAGATAATGTGGCATACAATGAATCCAGTTGTTGTTGTAAATTTGATGTTAATCAAATTGATGTAGTAAACATGTTTAATTGATAAACCTGAAGCATGCTGATGATTTTTGATTAATGGACCAAAGGCATGGGAAAATATTTGTTTAATTAATAGTGATAACTAGGATATCTTGTTGTTTAGGTTTCCCGTCATTGGAATATATGATTAATGAATCAGTTAATTCAAGATGGATTAATGATCTTATTGATTGATAAAAGATAATTCCCTGAACAGTTCTGAGTTAGCTTCTTTCATTTAAATTCAAATTTCTTAATACTTTGGAGTCGTGAGTGCTCATTGTGTGTGGAGGTATGATGCCTTTTTTGAGGTGAATAGCCTAGTTGCTTATTTTTTCTTTCTACTTGTGATGTTATGTGAGATGGGAAGGATTTTGTGGTATGTGGCATATAAAGACCCAGTGGTTTTGGTATTATTTTATTCCTAGAGTGGTGAGATATGTTGATTTATACATATGGGTGTTGGGTAGGACTTCAGGAATGATGACAAGGGTTGAAGTTGTGCTTACCCATAGACGTGAATGTTGCGATGCTTGTTTTGTTTATCTACTTTACATTAGCCACTACTTGAGGAATCTGGACATGCTTACCCTCCATAAAAAATACAAAATTATGTGTAGGGTATTCCATGTTGTTTCTATGTTTATCTTCTCGAGGGTAGTTTGGCCTACACTCCAGTTATACATGGAAAAGACTCGATGGGTGGTTCATCTACTCATTATGTTGAGCCCTTGTGATTGGAATCATAGAATTTCTTTTCTATAATTCATAGAACTATGTTAATGTGTTAATTATATTAATAAACTATTGAATAAATGATGTTTAACCCATGAGGTTGGATCTTATTGGGATGTAATGTTGTGGTTACTTATAAGGATCTGTATACTTAGTGTGGTTATACTAAGAGGGCATGAGACTTTTTTGGGATGATAATGTAATTTAATGTGGAAATTGTAATGGTTTATTAATGGTTAAATAAAAAATTTGTTTAATTTTAAACTAATTAAAATGAAAAAAAAGATTTAATAATGATATTTAAATATTTTCATGCTTATTAGATAAATATACTTAACAGTAGAAGCCGGCAGTTCGAGAGAAATTATCTATAGTTGAGTGAAATACTAGGTTATGCCCATAGTATGGGGGTGACCTATATTATATATTGTATTTTATGTGTTTCTATATGCTACCCCAACCTATTAGTCTGGTAGATTTAATACCCCAAGCATACTAATCCCTTGGAGGGGGTGTTTTCCCTAACATCATAGTGGCAGAATGGATGGATGAATACCCCCTTTGGCCCAACTCTCTTCTCCTAGTAGTTATTTTTCATAATAGGCATGGTGGTTAGTGTTTCCCATATATGTTTGTTGAGGTTTGTAATGACTTTTGGTTATTCAAAAACATATAATCTGGATATAGTTTTCTAGGGACTAGTATATGTGTAACATGTGTAGTTAGTGATGGATTTTGGATACTTACTAGACATTTGATACATGTTATGTGAGCTATGGTGGATCTCGAAAACTACCTGGTTAAATATTTTTGTGAGTATAGTGTAGTTCTCCACCCATGTGTCTTTATGCAAGAATTTTAATTACACAAGTTCCATGATATGGTGCTCACCCAGGTGTCCTCGAGTGAGCCTTTTAGGGGAGAGATTCTTAGGACGTGCGATGTTGTGTAAAAGTAGAAAACCAGTGGGAAAGTGGTTGGGGTACCCTTTATTTCATTAATATATTATATACTATTGTATAAGATACTTGGAAAGAGTATCCATGTTGTGGTTGGGAACTTATTATAGATGTTTCAATGACGATTTAGTTTCACTTGTTGATTCACTATGGTTTAGCACGATTCAATTAATTTTTCACAAGAGGATCTAGGGAGAATCCTACTGAGAATACTGTTACACCAACCCTATGTTATATAAACTATTTTTATAGTCACTTAGAGGAGGTTGGAGATCATGCTTATTACTACTAACAGGGGGTTTACATGAGTTGTTTGAGCTTTGTGGTTGCCAATATTTTACATTATTTTGGTACATGTAGTTTTCCATTTCAATTTTATTAGTTATTACCTGACACTACATACGTGTACATGGGTTTATATATATATTTTAGTTTGAGTGGGAGTTGATTAGTGCCTTTCTATCTCTTTATTTCACAATGTGTTCTCTTAGAGGGTAATGCCACCCATATTTGTGTTTGTTACACACACAGTGTTAGTCGCCAACCCAAGGCCTACTAGAGGTGGGACTCGGGAGGTCATTATCTCTCTTCTCACCTTTCAGCACAGGGGGGTTCACCCTATGGGGAGGGGGTCATGAAATAGTGGTATAAAAGAGTTGGTTAAGGTATATGATGGATTTTGGAGTTGGGCATAGGTGAAGTTTCATGGGATAGTTTGGAAATGGTATTGCCTATGTTTAGGAAGTACTTTAAACACTACAGACCGGCTGAGACCTGGGTCTTCAGGTCCCCCTATGATATGATGCATGAATTGTTATGTTTATAGTGGATACAAAATGAAGTGATGTCGGTTCTAGGGTAGTGACATAAGAAAGGATAACACATCATTCTTCTTTATGTATGTGTTTGAATGGGTTTACATAGGGATAAGTTAACCTAAAATCAATTGAAGATAATAATTAATTAATGTTATATTCTCACATATTCTAGGTTTAATAGTTCTAACCATTTTTCCTTTTGTAGGTATGGATCCAGAACAAATTCCTCCTCTGGTCCACAAAGAATATGTTCTGTAGGCTATGATAGCCTATCACCAAAGATTAGAGGATGAAAATGATGAAACATGGAGGATGACACTCATATAATTTAAGTGACATAGTCTATATATGTATGGGCACACAGTTTTACATATAGTCACAGAAGATTGGTTGGAGGAGTTTGAGATAGATATAACCTTAATATGTCCTCAATATGAGCCCTGGTTGTCGTTGGTTGTGAAAATTCTATGCGCATAAGCAAGGTAGTGGTGTTTATTGTTCCATAGAGATCGAGAGTAGTCAAAAATCTCATGGGAGGAGTTCTAAGGAATGTTTAGAGTTTTGTTTCATTCTTAGACCATGATGGTGTCCAGTCGCTACGAGATTCATAACCTTTGACAGTGGACTTCCTATGTGTGAGAGTTTTGAATCCATTTCAGGAAACGTTTTTGATATATTTTTTTCTTGTTCCTAAATGAGGAGTCAAGGTCAATGCATTTCGAGGAAGATTTGTATCCCATGATCCAGCGCTAAATCATCCAATTTATGAAGAAGACATATCATGAGGTGCATATTGGGGAATAGGTCATCTAGAGGATGTTATTCAGAACCGGATCATCATGATAGGTTAGTTGTCATTATTACTCACGAATTAGAGATGTGGTACGGGGTTCTAGGTTTTCTTGAAAGAAGAGTTTTTGTTTGGCTAGGGGTGGGTCCTGGCCCTCACCATCTCATTTCTCTAGGAGAGGCGGTTGTCAAGCCTTTTCCACCATGTTAGTAACTTGTTTTTCTTGTGGAAGTCGAGTTCATTATCACCGAGAGTTCCTTACCTTTTAGAGCATCCATCATTTTTTAGGTGTTCCTCTCTAGGTATCTCCATTGAGGTTGTTCCAATAGTGGAAACATCAGTTGGTTCAACCATCTTTGGATCAGCCGAGAGTAGATGGGTTAGGTAGAGGACAGGTCTAGGGTGCTCTCCATCACCATAGAGCATAGTGTGTCCATGACGATGTTCGTCATTAGGGTCATAGTGGATTTGGCGCAGGTTGTGATAAACTTCATGCTTCAGTGATGCCAACTCCAGGGAAGCGAGACATTATTTAAGGTACCCTTGTCTTGTTTTTCAATTGGGTGTGTGCATTGTTTTATTCAAGAGTGGAAAAGTCTTTCATATCACCTTCCCATTTCCATGAATTTGGAATTGAGGTAGAGAGGCTTCTAGTTCCCTTAGCATTGACTATGCTAGTTAGAGGTCGAGCTGACTTGTTTGAATTATGATGAGTCTCTAATCTAGTGGTAGGGAAGCATAGCTCTAGGACAGATTTCTTATTTCTGTAGATAAAATCGTATGATTTAATATTTGGAATGGATTATTGGAATTCAGTAAAATATATAGTGGAATTTTTCAAGAGGCAGGTGGTGTTCTACGATGTCGATAGAGAGCCAGTTGTGTTTGTGGGTGAGTGAGTCCCTTAGATGGGTTAGAGGTTTGTTCTATCTTTGTCATCCTTTATGGATAAGTTGATTATTAGTTTGTCATTGGTTCAACATTTGGAATCTACCAGGGTTTTTTATGATTACCCTAATGTCATTCCAGATTCGGTTTTCATGTTAACCCCTTAACGAGAGGTCATGTTTGGTATCAAACTACTTCCATGAGCATCGCTTATGTTGATATCTTCATATAAAATGAATCCTTCTAAGTTTCAGGAGATGCGTATACAACTTGATGTTATGTTGTAGTGTAGTTTTGTTCAGCCATGTTTTTAATCATGGGGTGCATCAATTGTTTTTCATGAGAACGGATGATAACTGTTTGTAGTTGTGTATCAATTATTTTCACTTGAACAAAGTGACAGTGAATAACCTCTATCCTCTTTATAAGTTTTATGATTTTTTCAATAAACTAAAGGGTGAAGGTTAGTTATCAGAGATAAAATTTTAATTTAGGTATCATTAGAAGCATGTGAAGGATGGGGATATCCTAAAGACTATATTCTATTGTCGTCAAGGGAATTATGAGTTCATGGTGATGTTGTTCAGTGTGACAAATTCTCCAATTGTATTCATGGGGTAAATGAACACTATGTTCCATGAGTTCCAAGATATGTTCATGGTGGTTTTCATCGAATACATCCTTGTGTGGCCCATATCTTAGGAGGATCATGAAGAGCATCTAAATACCGTTTTGGGAGTCCATCATCGACATTTGGTGATGGGAAGCAGACAAAGTGTGAATTTTGGGCATGATATGTCATCTTCTAGGAGCATGTTGTGTCATAGTAGTGAAAATTGTTGGAATAATTAAATATAGAAGCAGTGTTTTCTTTGGAATCCCCAAAGAAAGTGGTAGAGGTGTGAAGTTTTCTTGGTCTTGCAGGATATTATATGAGTTTCATGGTAAATTTCTCTTGAGTGGTGACTCATCTGACAATCTTGAATAGAATTGATCAGTATTTAAAGTGGAATGATCTGGGTTAGGAAACCTTCATGTATCTAATTGAGAAGTTGGCCAGTGCTCTAGTTCTTTGTTCTCCAACAGAAGGAGTTCAGTTTGAGGTTTTCTCTTATTCTTCATGTATGTTGTTAGGATGTGTTATAATAAAATAGATAATTTTCATTTCTAATGCTTCTCAGCTGTTACATCCCCATGATCATTACTATTCCACCCATGACCTGGTGTTGTAAGCAGTGGTGTTTTACCTAATGTTACGGAGACATTACCTCTTCGGAGAGCACTTTTTAGTCTTCCTTGATTATAAAAACCTAAGGTATGTTTTCTACCATCATGACTTGAACTTGTGACAACATCAATGGATTCAATTATTAGAGGATTATGAACTCAATATATCTAATTCAACTGTTAAGGGAAATTTTGTAGCGGATATGATGAAAAAGTAACTGGCTAGTTATACATTGAATTAATATGTTGATTCATGGAGAGTTATTGAAGAGATATCATCATTACATCTCAATATTAGGGATGTTGGGGGGAAGATGTTTTCTTTTCCAGATGATGTTGTAGTCATCTCAAGTGAAGTAGATATACGAGTACTAGTTTGGGGATTATGAGGTAGAGTTCTGGAGAGACTGAGTTTTTTTCTGGTGAGGACCCTGATGGTTGGTACGAGGATAAACAACATCAGGTGTTGTTTTTGGAAAGGATTTTCTTTCCTATGGAGATGTGTAAGATGGTTCTCAGAGAGTTCAATAGTTATCTCTTAGTGGTATGTTCGGAAGTGACCAAGATATATCGAGCCCTGAGGAGTCAGTTTTGTTGTCATGGGTTGAAGTGTGCAATTACAGAATTTTTGTGTCAATATTTTTTCTATCAAAAGGTGAAGGCTGAGAGCCATGTTCTCAATGGTTTTTTTCCATCCGATAGATGTTATTTCATGGATGTGTGATTATATCTCTATGGACTTTGTTACCAGTTTACCTCGAGCTCTGTGAGTCTATGACACTATGTGGGTGGTAGTTGATCATTTGATTGAATCATCCCACTTCATTGAAATCAAGGAGTTTAGCTCAGTGGAGGTTTTTTGTGGCTATATCCAGTGGAGTTGGGGAGACTCCACGAAGTCCCAATAAAGATAATTTTGGATAGAGATCCTCATTTTACGTCTAGTGAGTGGAGAGGTCTCCATCATTCTTTTGGTTCTCAAATATTACTTATTACGTCTTGTCATCCATGGAGGATGGTCAAAAAGAGTAGACCATACAGACTCTTGAAGGCATGTTGCGCTCTTATGTCCTAGATTTTGGAGGTTGGTCGATGAGCCACCTTCCCTTGTTAGAGTTCATTTAAAACAGTATTTTACACTCCACCATCGGTATGAAGCCATTTTAATCCTTGTATTGTGGACCATATCATTCTCCATTGTGCAGAACTATGGTCAAAGAATTTATAATTCTCAGGCCAAAATTGGTACATAATAAGATATGGATGGTTTAGGTGATTCATGAGAGGATAAAGGCAGCATATGATCATGAAAAGTCCTATGCCGATCATAGGAGGAGAACTCTTGATTTTGATGTTGGGAATCATGTTATTTTAAAGGTAACTACCCTTCATGTGCAGTAATGTTTTGTTCGTGGGAGTAAGATTTCTATCTATTTTTTGGGACTTTTGAGGTGTTGTCTCTTATTAGAGAAATGGAATATCGGGTATCAATTCCCCTACAAATGATCTAGATATATGATGTTTTTCACTTGTCACTGCTTTATTTTTACCTTTACGATGACTCTCATGACATCAATTGGGGTGAGATCGATGTCGACCATGGTGTGACATTCGAGGATCAACCGATAGAGATCTAGGAACACAAGTAAAATGTGTTTCATAGTAATTCTATACACTTAGTTCATGTCTTGTGGAAATACAATGGCGCGTATGAGAGTACATGGGAATGTGAAGTAAAGATTCATTCTCCGCACCCCGAGCATTTTTTATTTTTGTCAAATTTATTTTAATTATGCTATTTTGTTCTCATAGAACGTCCCTACTTATGATATAGATTTATCTTATTGTTTTATATGGTTTGATTTGTTTTGAGAGGTATCTTCCCCAAGATATTATTATGGAGCTTGTTACGGTATTTGTGTGGTTTCCTGTTGTATATTTTCTATGTAGTTGAGGTTATGTGGTCGTGAGAGCCTTTAGAGGTATCTCACTGGGTGAGTGTTTGGATAGCCATTTTTTGGTTTTATATCTAGATAGGTCTAGATTCTTAAGGATGATAATGTTTTGCGAGGAATCTGAGTTAATGTTCAGGATATATTCTGATCAAACCTTTGTGTGTTTTTGAAGATATAGGTTCACAGAGAAGGGCTCGAGGAAGTTTGGAAGAAGTTAGGACATGAAATGTTTGAGGTAATGAGGTTACCTGATGTTTAAAAGGCCTACATGATGTGTACTATTTCAGGTTTCAAAAAATAAAAATTATACTGAGGTGAAAGGTTTTTTAGTAGAACCTGCCCTCAAGGAGGTACACGATGTTAATTAGAGGTGCACATCGTGTACTACACCACATCCGTATTTTTTAAAGACATTTGGCCACATAGGATATCAAAACCATATTGCCTCACATTTTTTCTCTCTCTTCCTAGGTGACCCAAACCATTCTTCTAGGGAGTTTTAGATATCCCTTTGTTGGGAATTGATCTAAGGAATCCTTCATCGACCAGTCTTTGATATGAGGTACGATATACCTCCGTTCTTATGGGTCTCTTCAATCCACTTTCTCTTATTTTTCATTTCCATGTGATAGTGCTTGATCACCATTATTTTAATCGAGTTTTATTAGTTGTTGGTATGTTCGGTTGTGCCGTAACGTCCTCTGGTGGATGTAGTTTTCGTAGGGGCAGGCGATCGTGATCTGTTGCATGAGCCATTCTTTTACAAAGGATACTAGAAACCCTTAATGGTAGGGGATTCTTTGCTTCTCTAATACCATATGTGTAATTGTAATGTTAGCATGATTTAACACTTTGGATCATAATGAAATTGACCTAATTATTACTTGAACTATATTAATGAATTTTTACTGATCATATATTGTTGATTTATACCATGATAATTGCTTCCTTTTTTTAAATAGTGTGATATCTATGACCTACTTGTTTACCACATTTCTTTTGATAGAAGTTTCTAAAGAACTTACATCCATAATTAATTGTAAATTATTTGGATAAAGATAAATAAGAATGTTAGTGATTGCAATTATTATTGTCATTTTGATGTTAATAAAATTGATGTAGTAAAATATTTTAATTTATAAAACATAAGAATGGTGATTCTTGTTGATGAAGGAACGAACGGCATGAAATATTAATTATTTAATTCATAGCGATAGAAATGATTTTTTTCTGTTTAGGTTGACCATTGTTGGATCCTGTGATTAAGGAATCTATTAATTCAAGATGGATTAATGAACTAGTTGTTTAATAAAAGATAATTCCTTGAAGTGATCTGAGTTACCCTCTTTCTGGTAAAGGACATGAACCTTATGATTTGGAGCTGTGAGCACTCATTATGTGTGAAGAATGGATTCTTTTCTTGGGGACATGATCCTAGTTGCCTATTGTTTCTTGCTACATGTGGTGTGATATACTCATATAAGGCTATCGTGGAATGTGGGGATAGGGAGACCAAATGGTTGTGGTATAATTTCACACATAGAGTAGAGAGATACTCTGGTTTATTCCTATGGGTGTTGAGGAGGAAACAAGGGATAATGGAATGGGTTGAAGCTCAGATTACTAGTAAATGTAGAGGTTGTGATGTTTTTTTGTTTATTTGATTCACCATCCCTACTTCTTGATGCAACAACATTTGGTTACCCTCTTTTGAAAAAAGGTGAAGATGTGTGGGGTATACCACATGATTTTTTTGTTTAGCTTATCTAGGATGGATGAGTATACACTCTACCTATACGTGGAAATGATTTTATTAATGGGTTTTCTACTAACCTTATTGACCCCACTGTGTTTGGTAGCTTAGAATTAATTTTCTAGAATGCATAGAATTATGGGACTGTGTTAATGATGATATTAAATGATTGAATAAATTATTTTCAACCCATGAGGTTGGAGCTTGCAAGGATGAAATGTTGTTGTTACTTTTGAGGATCTGTAAACTTAGTGTGGTTACACCTGTAGGGCATGGGACATTTTTGGGTTGCTAATGTAATATAATGTGAAAATGTTAGCATTCGATTAATGGTGATATAATTAATTAACATAAAGTGAAATTTATTAAAGTTGAAAAGGTGATTTACTAATTCTATTTAAATATTTTTATTGTTATAGGATATTTAGTGTTAATAGTGGCGACCGAGAGTCCAATAGATGTTTGCATCAGTTGATTCAAAGACTAGGTTATTCCGATAGTGTGTTTGTGAGGTATATTATATCCTAGAATTTTTGTGTTTCTATATGGTAGCCCACCCTGTTGGTTAGGGTGACTAACACCCCGAGGATTCAAAGCCATGGGGGTGGGTCAGTGGGTGTTTTCCCCAACATCTATGAGGGAAGAGGGATAACTGACTACAACATTTAGCCCTACTCTCTTCTCATGGAAGTTACTTGTTCAGATAGGCATGATATATGGTTAACCCCATATATGTTTATAGAGGGCTGTAAGGGATTGTGGTTATTCACACACATATATTCTAGATATAGTTTCCTATAGAATAATATAGGTGTAACATGTATAGGCTGTGATGGCTTGAAGATCCTTACATGGTGTAGGGGCTGTAATGGATTAAGGTATAATAACCAACATATGATACGTGTTATGCGAGCTATGGTTTATCATAGAAGCCACCTGGTTACTTTTGGTTGTGATGATGGTGTAGTGATTTGACCATTTGTCTATAGTAAAGTCTTTGTGTTTCATGAGGTACACATTGTGGTGCTCTACCAAGTTCCTTTGGGATAATAATTTTGGATAGATATTCTTATGACGTACAAAATTTGGTAAAAACAGAAAATGAGTTTGGAAGTGGTAGTGGGGTACCCTTGATATTCTTTTATATATTATATATTCTTGTATGTGATACTGTATAGCAGTATCCATAGGGAGTTTGGGAACTTAATATAGCAGTTTAGGGGACAAGTTATTTTCACTTGTTGATATATAGTGATTTAACACACTTCGTTTAATTTTTTATGAGAGGATTTGGGAAGGATCATATTGAGTATATAGTTATACTCAGAAAATGTAAAATAATATATTTTTTAGGTAACTTGGAGATGGTTAGTGATCTAGCTGGTTATTACTAGCTTGGGGTTTATAGGTGATGTTTAGGCTTCATGGATACTATAGCTTTACTTTCATTTGGTACCTTTTGTTTTCCATTTCACTTTTATTAGTTCTTTTATGAAATTATATATGTGTACTTGGGTTTATTTTTATATTGTAGTCTGAACTGGAGTTGGTTGATGTCTATCTTATCTATATCTTTCGTAATGTTCTCTCTTAGAGACTAGTGCCTCCAATTTCTGTGTTTGTTACACCCACCATGCTAGTCTCCAACCTGGGGCCTACTAGAGGTAGTACTCGAGGGGTCATTTTCTATATTCTGACATTACTGGACCAGGAGGGGTTCAATTTTTAGGTAGGGGGTCATGAAATTTATTTTTGAAAATTCATTTATTAAAACATAAATACCTAAAATTGATTATAAAACATACTATTAAGAGTAGTGAAAGGGAAGTAAAAATTTTATATAGAATTATATACTACTATGTTTCCATATAAGAGAACATTAATGGAATGTGATTATATGGAAATGGATGGAATGTGTAAATAAATATAGAGACTGAAAGAGATCATTGATCACCACAAATTGGATGATCAATGAAAAGTTAAGACTTTCATATTTAGAATCTGAAGAAATTTTATTATGTAATATTTTCGACATAATTAATGACCAAAGAATAGTAAAAACAATTAACAATTATTTGGAACAGTTATGATAAGAATTGGTATTTATGGGGTCAAACTCAAAGTAAATGGTTTAGATTCAACAATAAAATGTTCTAAAATATTTTACTTTTATATATTTTGAACTTATATTTTGTAATTCTGATAAATACTCCATTTTAACCTTTGTGGAATTTGATAAATACGACTAGAATTTTTTTTTTCAGAACAAGAAAATTATGCCACTCATATCACTTATAAAATGCCACACACACTTCTCTATTATTACCACCATTAGACAAATTTATTTCTACAAATAACTACCAAAATCAATTCCCAAATTCCATTATATCATTCAAGAAGCTTATATTGAGTATATATCAAACCTAGGGAGGATTTTTGATCATACATAAGAAGTTAACATGAAGTACATGTAATGTTTTTAAACAAGAATTTGCCTTTTATGTCTTCCTCAACCTACTTCAATTCCATTTAAAGAATTCTGATATAATAAACTCAGTTCCATCAATATTTTTAGGTTTTTTTATTTTATGGGTATAACCCACAACCTAATTCAATTTCATCAAATGGGTTATGAAATCATCATTTTTGTGTATGGAAAACCATGACCTTGTAAACTGATGTCATTAATTATTCCATTAGAATCTCTCACAGTTGGTTATACTGATATATATAAAGTATGAATATATATATGATACTTATAATAGAATAAAACCTATTGATTCATTAAATCATATCGACCTTTTTTACATTCCAATCTATAGGCGATATGATAAATTTGGTTGTGTGTGTGGGAGCCTACAGCCTCATGAAGCGATGTGAATCATTTTTCACTAACGCTTTAAAAGAATGATAATTAGGATAAAAATAATTAATATATGATATATAAATAAAATAATTATTTTATTAATAAAATATTAATCATTCAAAATGATAATTTATCCTTTTTTTCTTACATAGAAAAAATGATAATATCGTTCGTGTACGTGTGGACTACCACTTACAAATAGCGATGTGACTCTCTTTTGATCCCCACACCACATAGATTATATATATAATTATATTTGAAATAACATGGTATATTTTATATAATTATTATCATGTAAAAATAAAATATTACATACCATTATTCCATAAAGATAACATGAAAATGGAAATGTTTCTCATGCATACATATAACCTACCATCTCTATGATAGTAACATACACCATTTATCAAGACCATCATTCAGGATGGGTATTAAAATTTTAATTATTTTACAAATATGATAATTCATCCATGATTATTATTCTAGATATTATGTAACTAAATAATTTTTATAGGAATCAGATCTTTTATAAAAAATCTAGGATTAGAAAACATTTTAATTAACACCCAAAAAATTAAAAAATTGAACGATGATTAATGAATGGGTGATAATATGTTATAAAATGATCATATATGATATTATAAATATTAAAAAGGTTCTTTTATATGTTAATAACATAGTTAAAACTAATATTCATTAGGTAGAATCCCGTCCAACCATAAAGAACCATGATGTTTTGTACTTCACCTCAATTTCTCTTCATTGAGGAAAATTGTAATATTAGAAACATAATTTATTTTATAAGAGTTTTATAATTGAATTTTAAAATTCATTATCATGAATAATATATTCTTCATGGTATTTTATGTTACAAGTTAAAATATTTTATCCATGGGGATCTGATATAAAAGTTACCCTGTGGTAAATAATTTCAAAACTAAATTTCTTTTTAATTAGTTTATATTGATTTATCATTGTATTTTATATTGTATAATTATGAGTTTATTTAATTTTCAATACATTATGTTTCATATCCATTTATTTTATCTAGATTTAAATTTCATATGCAAAATTTATTTATTATTTAACTCTCAGTTTACTTCAAAACCTCATTTTAATAGGGATTGTTTTACATGAATTTAAATTGATTGAAATTATTTTAGCATTATTTAGAAAAAAATTAAATCTCATCTCTTATATTTATTCATGAATTTTTTCATGTGATAGTTCCATTTTTCTAATATATGATACATAATATAACAAAGAAAATGTTTTTATTAAATTCATCTTCATTTACCAAATCAATCAGATCTTTGTTTCCTTCAAAAACCATGAAGTTCAATAATGTTTTAAAAAATGATTTTCACCTCTACATAATTATTTATTAAATAATTTATTAATAATTTTTGTATTAATTATTAAAAAGGAGCTTCATGTCAGTTTCAATCCAAGGCCCTTTTGGCATTTATCAAAATATATAAAGGAATATATAATTTAATGTACCCAGAATATATAAAATTTCATTTCTCCATTACATCTATTTTTTTAAAATAGAATCTATAATCTTTAATAGATGTTTTTAAATAGAAATATTTTCAAAATTTATTGTTAAATTTTATTTTTAAAATGTTATTTTTGATATAGAATGTTAATCTTCTTCAAGAATGGTTTCAAAAAACATTTTTTGGTTGTTCTATTCCTCAACATAAACAACCTTTTTTTATACTCCACTAGAGATATATTGTATTGATACCATTATTATTATTTCCTCAGATGGTTTATAATAATTTCTACTAAGGAATGTTTTGATATTCACTTTCTTGATTCATTTTTGTAGTTATTAACATTTCATTGAAATATTCAATTTGATTTGATCATTAGACAAAACATTTCCCCTAAATATCTATATTATTTATCATGGATATGATTATTACATAAACTATATCTCATTTTTTATTGTATTATTTTAATTTTAATGTTAATTGATAGAATCGGGAAATATTGATAATCCATATTCTTTCATCAATAAAGAATTTTAATAGTAAGACATATTGATTCATGAATTATATTTAATATTAGATATATAAGGAATGATTTGTAACTATAGTTATGGATGAGGCCTATAATTTTACAGCCCCTCGAAGCATTGGTAGTATCCAAAAAATCACTAAGTGATACTTAAATGGGATTCTTCTTATTGTTTCACAATATCTTATGAAATTTCATGATGGTATATGTATCGCTATCCCTGAGAAAATGAAATGTTATAATAAATTATTTCTATCATTAAAAATTCATTTATTTTTATACATAATATATTAAAAATGATATTATATATGGATAGATTTTATTTTCAATTTTTGGAATAAACAATATGTGATTTCAGATATGTACCATTTGATATTGAATATACCTTATATTGTTGTCCCTATGATTTTAATAATGATATTTTATATGGATACATTTCATTTTCAGTTTATTGGTTAACTGGATTATGTTTTTGGTTATTTTCCGTACTATATTTGATTATCTAGTATGAGTTAACAAATATAATGATTGTTATGTTATTTAATATTACCCTGTAATTTATTATTATTTATTCAAGAATGATTCCATTGTACTTAACCCTTACTGTGAATTTTAGATCACACTTATTTTTTTCTATCCCAAGAATCTTGTAAGTATACTATGAATGAAATGCAAGAAAATTATATATTTTATAAGGATATTATCTATAAAAAATTATGTTGTAATTTATTTTTTACAATGTAATGCAAGACTCATGGTTGTATCTTGGTTACCATGAATACCAAGGTATTCAGTCCTTCAGGATGTGACTCTTTGTATCGTATGAAAATTTAGTAAAGAAGAAATAAACATTGGATTAATGGTGTAAGGGTTACTAAATGTCTTATCAATGTATTTTTAATATAATGATGATGAACAATATTTATATAATCATAAAATAGGTAACATAAAAATATGATATAAATTCAGGATAAGTATAGAAGAAAATCATAATATTTCCATAACAAATAGATTATGTGTTTTTTCTTTTCAATACATCCCTTTCTAGATATTAAAAGTGGATGTGATTTTAAAAATTACATAACTAGGGGTAATTATTCTGAAAATGGTGCATTGGGATTGACTTGATCCTCAATGGGTACACGAAAATAGGCTATACAATGTTCTTTGTTCAATACACTCAGGGGATATGCTAAGGGTAAAATAAATTTGCATTAAAAACCATTATGAAGGATTTAAATAGATGATGGAATTGAATGACCAATGATACACATGGTGTGTATTATTTTAAAATAATTTGTTTTATTATTTTTACATCTTATAAATGATTATATGGTTTTCTGATAATAATTATTTTTACTTAGACTATGATTTTAGGATTTTGTCAATAGATGGAACCCGAATGAATTGTATGAACATTGTAAATGAATGAAAATGTGGTTAATATGAGAAACCAAATGGGATTATGATAATATTGAAATATATCATGATTATTCCAAATAATTTATCCCACAATATATTTATCAATGTATTCATTTACCATATACCAGACTCGCTAAATAATAGAAGTATGGGGTTTTCTAAGAGCTCTAGTGGTGGATTTCATAGATAAAAAAGACTCAGATTCAATAATGTAGGAAATATGGTAGAAAAAGCACATGAATTCGTCTCAATGGAATAGTAAAATGAGTTATGTGTGAAATAGAATGGTATAAATTAATAAAATTACATGGAAAATGAAAATTATGATGTAAGAAAATAAATCTCATCCTAAGGATCCATTTATAATTAATTGTCTTAAATGTGGGAACCTAAGAATTATCAAATTTCATGACCTATTATAATGGTTAACCCCTAGAATAATGATGTAATTATGTTTAAATAAAATGGACAATGTATTAAAGTATTGGTTTTTTATAATTAAATTGTATATGTATTTTGAAATATGAGGTTTTTTATTAGAATTATGAAACATATAATGATTATGTTAAATTTTAGAATAATACATCTATTCATTAACTTTAGAGTTATCAATACCATCATATGTTCATGAGTTTAAGGTTGATCATATTTTCAATGTCTTAAAAAGCCTTTTTTACATTTTATGTGATGATAGTCTATCATAATTAAGGATATTTTGGGTTACATTTATCGAAATACATCCCATTTCTATATTATGTATTTTAAATATTTGTTTGAGGAATAATGTTTTTATAATTCATAGGAATAAGTTTAAAAGTATCGATAACATTTACTAATTAATATGAACATTAATGAAATTTTAACAATATTAAAATAAGATTAATATAAATTATTAAACAAATATTTATAATTGAAAACTATATTAAAAAGTGTATTTATTGATTAATTTCCTATCAAATATGTCCATTTTATTTTTGGGAACATTATATGAATTATATTAATATAGATTTATAAAATGAATAACACACATGCTTGAAAACAACCATTCAATTCTATAAATGTCATGGGGTTTGATCCCATGACCAAAGAATGATAAGGGTTTAACACCAACCACTAGCCAATGTAATTTCTTTTTTTATATGTCACTATTTTTAGTTAAATTATTTTCTAAATAATTATTAGTGATGAACCAGTGGTGTTACTATTGAGGTTTTGATAATAATTTGTTATATTAGGTAATATTTTATAACTATATTGGTCTTGTAAAATATTTAATAATACATGTAAAAAATTTTCACTCTTTTCTGTATCATATGATCCATAAAAACATAACATTAGTTATTTATGCATTATAAATTCATTTTTAGATGTTAATTTATTAGAGTAATCGATGAATTGGAAATTGACCAAAGATAAACAAATGGATGAAATTGTTCCTATGAAATTTAATGGAGAAAATTATGTACATGTTCATATATTTTCCAAAAATATTGTAATATAAATCATCAACCATAGGGAAATTATATTGAAACAAAATGTTATCATAATACCATCATTTCCCATGAAACAAATTGTCCCTTAAATCATTATAGATTTCTGTTTGTTTGATCTTTAACCTTTTCTAGATCACCCAATTTCATATGATAAATGAAAAAAAACACCAATCATGTAGGTGAATATCAAATTTTGAGACATTATAATGTATTTTTTAAAATAATTTAGTCTCTTTTATAACTAGCACCACCGAGACCACCATGATTTAACTAACCATGATATTGCATTAAAATATTAATTTTTTAAAAAATAAAATTATAACCTAGCAATAAATTAGTGGGTATGAATATTAAAGAATAAATTATGAATATTATTTGTGTCCATTGATTATAAATAAAATAATATTTTATTCTTAAAAAATGTTTTTTGAAAAAACAATATATTTTATAAAATAGGATTTAGTCAATCATTACACAAATTATTTAAAACTAATTTTCAACCCATATAAATAATTATTTTAAAAAATTATAATTAATTTTATAACTCATTACATAAAAAATATCTTAGTGTTAATTTTTGGGATTTTTATGAATTATTTCATTTTTAATGAATATTTTAAAATACTATATTTTAATTAAAATTTACTTTTATTTTAAATAATTTATGAAGATAAATGTAATTTTCTAAATTGTATTATTGTAAATTTTTTTCAATTATATATCTACTTATATAATTTATTTCATTTTAATTTTTTTGAAATATTATATAAAAGCAATGTATGATTTTGAACATTTCCTCTTTGATAAAACTCTTTCTCATTACATCTAGGAGTTTTATTTTAAATTAAATTTTGATTATTATATGAATGGAATTTTGAAAATTTTATTCCAAAGTTTTAATAACAAAAATTCTTATTATATTATATGGTTAACTGAATTTTTGATTTTAATGGATAATAAAAACTGTAAAATTTATTTATCGTGGTTATAATAAAAATGGATTTAACGACGGGTTAGAATGAAGAGATTAGTGTGAAATTGACCTAAATTTTTTATAAAATAACATTTATAGAAATATTTATACCCTCCATTGAATAAATATCAATAATAATTAATTTGGGACTTTTTTATAATTTGAAATATTGTGGGCACAACCTTTTATTTTCCTGAAAATACATGTGATCCAGTCACCTCACTTATATGTAAGCACCCCTCTCCTAAATCCATCAAAGCATAAATATATTTTATATTCAGAAAATAAAATCCTAAATTACATACTAAATCCTTTAATATAATCCTAGAATCCTATTTTTTGGCACAAATTCAACGTAGGAGGATTTTTGTGTTAACTTGAAGAGGTTACCTGAAGAATAGGTAATTTTATTCAATGATCTTTTTTATTTTATTTATTCCTCCACCCCCTTCAATTGTTATAAATAATAACTATACAGTAAAGTATATATATGAGATATAAATAGAATTTTTTATGTTTGGTTAATTAAATAAAACCACTCAACATCTATCAAATGGGTTATGAAATCATCAATCATGTGTATGATAGACTACTATCTCACAAGCCAATGCCATTCGTCTTTCCATTATGATATCTCACGGTAGGGGATGATATTGGATGTAAACAATATATATGAAACCTATAAAATAATAAAAAATAACAATTAATTATATAATATTTTTTTAACTACCTATTCCATAAGATATACGCTAATGTCACTAGTTTCTATGGAGGACTACGACCTCTTGAAACGATGTGATTCGTATTTCACCAAAACATTACATTGATAGTTATAAGGAAAAAGTTAATTATTATATGTGATATAAATTATATTTTTATGATATTAATGATTTATTTATTATTAAAAAAATTAAATATATTTTCCATTTTTTTATTACCTTTTCAGTCGATGAATGATGATAAGCTTGTTCACGTATGGTTAGACTACCGCCTTCACAAAATATTGTGACTCTCTTTTCCTCACTGCACCACATTTAATATTTATATAAAAATATTTACAGAAATAATATGGTATATATGATATTATTATCAGTATATAATGTTAAAATATACTTTAACATATTTCTATAATTATCATTACAAAATGGAATGGGTAAACATTTGTACGTATGACCTACCATATCTATGATCATGACACAGATATTTTTCTCAAAAATAAATTCAATATTGGTAATTAAACTATAATTTTTCTTAAATATGATTATTACTTCATTATTATTATTCTGATATTTATTAAACAAAATAAAATTCATATCAATAATATCTTTCGTGAGAAATCATGTGTAAGAAAACATGGCAATTAACACCCAAAAAATGAAAATAAATAATTATTATTAATGAATAGGAGATATGATTTTAAAAAAGAATCACATCTGATTTAAAAAATACTCATATGGTTTTGGTATAATTTAAAAATATGTTTGAAACAACTATATATGAGATTAAATAATGTATAAGTAAAAGAAATCATGAGGTAACAGACCTCATATCAATTTTACTTTATTGAGACATATTCTATTATTGTTTGAAAAAGTTCTTTTATATGGTGTGCATACTAAAAGGTAATCATGTAATATCACGAATGATACATATATAATTGTATTTTATGATTCGATTTTAATAATTTAAATTAATTTAATTTTAAATAAAAATTACTACGTGGTAAATAATATAATAAATTAATTTCTTTTTAGGGTGTTATATTACTTATTAATTTTATTCATTATTCTATGATTATGTGCATTTTTAATTTTAAAAGAATTATTTTTTATATCCAATTTTTTTATGTGTATTTAAACATTATTCTAATAAGTAATTCATTGGGTAATTATCCCTTCAATGTAATAATATTTTAAATGGTTTACAACACAATCTCATTTTAATAAAGATTATTTATACCTGAATTTTGATTCAAAGAAATTATTTGATATTTTTAAATAATAAATCAATTTATTCTCATATGGTTATTCATGAATTTCTTAAATTAATAGTAAAATATTTTTACTCTTTGGTAGATAACATTATTGAGAAAATGTTTTAATAAAATCCGATATCATTTCTTTTATCATTCAAAAATATTGTTACTTTAAAATCCATGTTTTCTACAAATTTTTATAAATAATTTTTTAACACATTTTAATTAATTAATTAATGTAGTATTTACCCATTTATTTTTTTACCATTTATTTAATGGAATCATCATGTAATTTTCAAAACAATTCCCATTTGGATTTTACTAATAAAGTGAAAGGAATTATTTTTTAACGTGTATGACATGAACAAAATTTACAGAAATCATGACTAGTATCTATTAAAAAAGTTATTTATATGTTTAGAAGGATATATTTATTGAAAATTATTTTAAAATTTTTTTGAACTTTAATTTTCAGAAATTGATGTTGAAATTGAAACAGATATTTTCAATAAGAATATTTTTAAATATTTTATGGTATTTCAATTCTTCAATGACACAAATCCTTTATTCTTACTCTAGCAAATATACATGGGACTGATACAATAATTCTTATATCAATGGATTATTTATGATCATTTTTATCAAGGAAAGTATTAAAATTCACTTTAAAGATTCATTTATGTATTTATTAATGTTCCCTGGAATATAAAATTTCTTGTGATAATTGGGCATTAAGTTACCCCAAATATCCATATTATATATCATGGGTATGATTATTTCATAAACCATATATAATATCTACATATGATATTCTATAATGAATTTTATTGTTTATCTATGAATTTTTTTGAAATACGTATTATTTACTCAATATGAATATCTGTTGATAAGGAATATTGGTTCATGAATTAAATCAATCATTCGATATATATGTAATGATTTAGACCAGCAGTTATTGTTGGGCTTGAGTTTTATATACCCCCTTGATTCATATAAATTTATTATGAGGTAAATAAATAAACTAACTATAAAAACTGTTTCTACCCATATTTTTAAATAATATTTTGAAAGGTTACTCTAGAATAGGTTTCACATTGTATAAAATCATCGCATCTAATAATTAAGAATTTCCTTTATTAATAATTTAGTTATTATTATTCATGAGATTTTAATATTTTAATTATATTTAGATGCATTTAGTTCTCAATTTTTTTATTAAATACCATGTGTTTTAAATTATTTACCAGTCTATATAGGTTAAGTCTTATCTTTTCAATATAGTGAACTTGTTATAGTGGCATATATGTTTAGTTATTTACCTTTTTGTACTGACTATTCCATAAATAGTTATTATAGTCATGTTTTTTATTAAATTATATGTTATTTACTTATTTATGTATTCATATTTGTTATCCTTTTTTATTATATATGATATTTTATCCATGACATTTTCTTAGGATTCAATTCATTATAGTATTTTTAATGAAATGAAATTTGTGTTTGGTTATTTACCTTCCTATATTGATTATTCTTATTTATTGAAGATATATTCCTATTTACTTATCCATTAATAATGATTAGTGCTCACCCTTATTTTTTATCTTTCCATTGAAATTGAATAGTAATTATTATAATGAGTTTTCAAGGATGTAATTCAGTTTATTTGTTTATTTATTATGGTTTATTTTCCACTCCCAATAAAAAATGGGTATCATGTATATATATGTTTCAGCAAAACATAAAAAATGATCAGTCCTTTAGGATTTGAAAGCATTGTATCTATTACAATATAATTGTGTAGAATAATAAGATCAAGTAATAGAACTTTCATGGAAATACATGAATAAGAAAACAAGGGATTAACTTAGGAAACAATGAAAATAATAAAATATTTTTAACGAATGGGTGATAATGTATGTGTCTCTATTAAAAAGAATAAAAAAATATCAAGTAATTACATATGTTATTCCTTAAATATTATATAAATTATTATTATCTATTTATTACAAATAAAATACTAATCATTTAAAATAAAAGGATATTGTTTCCAAAAAGGATTAGTTTTTTTTGCAAAAAGACAACTTCGTCTTTATTTGCAAGAAAAAATTAACATTATTTTTAAGAAAATATTTTTTTTAAAAAAAATAAAATTTTCAAATCTGGATATCAAAATTAATATAGGATGGATTTTGTTTTCTTAAATGTCTCACATTTTAATGAGTAGTGAAAATGCTGAATTTTAATTAAAAACTACCATTTTGTTTAAACTATTTATAAAGTTGAATTATATTTGTATTTGTTTTAGAGTAAACATTGACCAATTATATATCTCTTAATCCAATTTATGTAATTATAATCATTTTTACATTGAATTTGGATAGGAACACTTTGTAAACATTTGAAAATTCCTCTTTAATAACAAGCTTTCTCATCGTGTTTCCATGATTAATTTTAAATTAAACTATTCCACTTATGTGAATTGAATTTTGAAAAATGGATTCCATATTAATAATAATAAATAATTCTATTAATTAATAATTTTAAATAATTTTTTTACCCTAACGGGTTTTAAATACAGTAAGAAATATTTACCACGGTTAAGGTAAAAATGGTTTTATAGGGCGGTCAAACGCAAAAGATAAGGGTTAAAATGACCTAAAAATACTCTAAAATATATATTATAGCCATATTGAGTACATATAATTTATAATTATCTATAATAATATAGGTCAGACCATTTTTTTGTTTAAAAAATGTGGGTACACCTTTTTGTTTTTAATAATTACAAGTGTGCCACGAACCGTACTTATAAAAGGCCACCCATCACTTCTCTTATTCACACATTTTCACCCATTTGATTTAGAAAAATAATACCAATATCACTTAAAAACTTCCATAATATAATAATATAATTCCTCTTTGTTATTAATTTCATCCAAGGATGTATTTTGGTGAAAAAATATATATATTACTCAAAGAAGTGGTATCATTCTACAATGAGAATTTTTTTCTTCCTCTAACTCTTTTAATTTCTATTAAACCATGATGATATAATAACCTCAGAATGTTTTGTATAATTATTTTTTTGTTATGGTAATTATATAAAACCATCCCTACTTCCATCAAATGGTATATGAAATCATCATTCATGTGTATGAAAAAGTACCCCCTCATGACCCATTGCTATTTTATTTTCCGTTACCACCTCTTTATATTGGGTATATTGTTGGATATAACGTTTATATATGAAATTTATATTATATATATATATATATATTTATACGTATCGAGTCATTATATCATATATAAATAATTAAAATCAATTCCATTGGGTATATGATGTGTCGCTTGTGTGTACAATAGACAACCACATCATGGAACGATGCGATTCGTTTTTTTACATACACATTGCATCGACGGTAATGAGGGTAATGTTAATAAATATATTTGATATAAATGAAATAATTATAAATTTAATACCATATTTATTGATTTTTATCTATTATATATATCATTTTATTTCTTAACATTTCACTCAATAAAATTTGATAACATCATTCATTTTATGTGTGGACTACCTCCTTCACAAAAAATTGTTACCCTTCTTTCATCACCAAAAAAATGGGTGATATATATAAGAGAATTTAAAAAATAATATGTTACTTATTTTATAATTGCTTTTCCTTAAATATAAAATATTATTTATGTCATTTTTATAATGATCATTGAAAAATTAAAATGTTATTAATGTGTATGTATGGCCTACCATCTCCATGATGATAACAAAATTCATTCATAAAAACCATATTTTATTATTGGAATTAAATTTATAAGTAATTTAAAAAAATTTCAATTACTTAATATTATTATATATATGATGAAATTATAAAAAATGAATAGGAACCATAACATTAATGTTAAATCATGTATTATAAAATAATGAAATTAGTACATGAAAAAAATGAAAAAAATGAAGATTAATAAATAATAGGTGATAATATCTTATAAAAAGATCTTATATGATTTTATAAATATTAATATAGTTCTATAATTAGTTAATAAAACATTTAAAACCACTATTATGATGTTTAAATCACATTCAAACAAAATAAAGCGCGAGATAAGTGATTTCATTTAAATTTTACTTCATTGAGGTATATCATAATGTTATGAACCTACATTATTTTATATTGTGTATATAATTATGTTGTTACATGAAATATCATGAATATATCATTATTCAGGGTATTCTATTTTTCAATTTGAATAATTTCATATGAAGGATATTTAATTAAAAATAACCAAATAATAAATAATTTCATGACTTAATTTCATTTAATTGGGTTTTATTATTGTTAATTATCTTTAAAATTCTATCATTATGTGTATAAATACTTCAAAAAAATTTATTTTCTATTTTTATTTTGTTTATGTGTATTGACATTGGATACAGATAATCTATTCATTTGTTAAATATCAATTCAACAACATAATATTTGGAAGTGTTTTTTTTTTCACAATCTCAATTTAATCAGGATTTTTTATACATGAATTTCCATTAAATGAAATTAATGGATCATTGTATAATATAACCATTAAATTTTATTCTGGTCCATTAATTTATGAATTGTTTCAAATAATAGTACCATTTTCCACTTTTGGTACTTAAAATAATTCATAGAATGATTTAAGAAAATATTTATTTATTTCTATCTTCTATCAGGAATAAAATTTCAAGAAAACCCATGTTTTATAAAAATGGATTTGAAAATGTATTTAAACTTTTCAAATTTATTTTTTAAATAAATTTTGAATGATGTTTTATTATAGTGAATTTTTGTAAATAATTCTTCATGTCAATTTCGAATCAATAATTATTTTTCTTTTACTGATAATTTGAATCAAATATTTGTTTTAATGTGTGTGACATGAATAGAATATACTACCATCATGAACACTCAAATGTTTTAAACCTTATTTTATATGTTTCAAATATTGTTTTTAAAAATAATTATTTTAAAATTTATTTTGTGAAATAATAGTTTTAGTAAGTGAGTTTCAAAATGAAAAGAATATTTCACTCGTGAATGTTTTTAAAGATATTTTTATGTTATTTCTATTAATCAAAGACAATAACCATTTATTTTATATATTATTCCATAGATATATATTGTATGGATACCATATTTATTTTTACTATATATAGTTGATGATTAATTTGACCAAGGAAAATATTTACATTCACTTCATGGATTCTATTTTGTAGTCATTAACTTCCCTATGAAATATTTACATTACTATTATCATGAGACATTACATTTTAAACAAATTCCTCCACATTTATCATTTATATACTTTTCTTATTGTATATTTTCTTACATTGAATGTAATTTTATTAACTTGGTAAACATTGAAAAACCCATATGTTTAACTCAATAAAAATATTTGATGTTAAGGGACAATGTTCACGATTGAAATCAATAATTCAATATATATATGGAATTATTTGGACATACATTAATGGATAGTCCCCAACATTATATATAATCTCAATTTAATTGTAGGTAACTCGTGAAAAATCTATAATTTGTCATTCAATTTGGTTTTCCTATAGTTTTAAATGGTCTTGTGAAAGGTGTTGATGGTATATGTATCATGTTACTTATACATGACATCTAATAATTCCAGTTTCATTAATTAACAATAAATTTATTATTATATAAGAGATTTTTATGATGATATAATCATTGTATTCATTTTATTCTCATTTTATTGATTGGAAGATACGTGTTTTGAGTAATTTATCTTTTCATATCGATTATTCCTTAAATAATTATTATATACATATTATTAATTAAATGGAATGTGTGTTTATTAATTTACCATTCTATATTGATTATTATTTTTTGATTCATAATAGCTTCTATTGTACTTACCAATTACTGATAATTTTTTATTACCATAATTTTATCCATTCACTTGAAATACATAAAGTGTAAAACAATTTTTATTTAATGATATCAAATAGGAATTAAATTTATTAAATATTTTTTTTATTTTAATTTTTTTTTCAAATTGGATTTTGGAATCATGTATTTATCTTGTTTACTGAGACTATTATACTATTCATTCTTTCAATATGTTATTCCTGGTAATTTATAATAATGTAATAATGTGAGACACTAAAAATTTTAATAGTATAGGTAATCTAGATAACAACTTGAGTCCCATATTACAATTGAAAAAAATATACAAAAATATTTTATGTAAAATAACATTATTACAACTATACTATCCATTCTTATCAAACATAGTTCACTTCATGGATTCATAAGGAAAGTAAAAAAATGTGTCAACTTATATACTAATTATTGGTTACGAATAGTAGAATATATCCTGAATAAATACAAATATATTAATATGGAAGATAAAATAACTGAACACACATGAATTTTATTAATAACATATCTATAATAATAATACAATGTAGAATAAAAATGGAAAGTTAAATAGAAGCGATCACAAGTAATTTAATAAATACCATGAGAATGAAATTCATCAAGAGATAATATCTCTATGAAAATATCATCAATAATAATAAATGGATTCATAAGGAAGTAAATCCATAATTATTGGATGTTATGTCTATATCATATAATACATCTACTATCAAGCCCTTTCACAAGGTGATTTAAAATTATAGGTAAACCCCTACAGAATGCTTGAATACAGATTTGTCTCCTGAGACCTACCAATACATCAAGGGAATATAGAAAATTGGGCCCCACCCATCACTGTAGGTAAAAATTATTTCTCATATATGAAATACTTTATTTAATTCATGAATAATGTGCATCATCCTTAAATATCTCTATTTAGTGACGAACATAAAATTACAAATATTTTCCCAATCATCCAAATAAATTTCAATGTTAGACACCATTTGTAGAAATTTAATATGGTTTAATCAATAAAAATAACCAAAACAATTATATGGATAATTAGAGTAAATTTAATGTCAAATGATCATAAGAAGGATAATATTTCAAAAAGAACATAATGAACATGAAAATGAATCAAACATTTAAATTTCAATAATATCCTAATTTAAAATAATAAAAATCTATATAGGGGAAGAATAAGGATAGTATCAATAAAACATATCACTATTGGAGTATAAGTAAAATAATTTTTTATTTTTATTTATTAATAGAAATACCATAAAAGGATTTTTAAAACTACTTAGGAGTAAAATATCCATTTCATTTTTAAGATCACATTTTAAAACTAAATTTTCAAAACAATTTGAAAATAATTTTATTTTAAAATAGACTTTGAAAATTATATATAAAAAATTAAAACATTAAAAGGTAATGATATATATAATTTCCATTCATGATTTATGAATGAAAATAATGAATATTTTCTCTATTTCAGTAAAATACAAATAATATGTTTTTTTAAAAAAACATGAATATTCTATTAAAATTTTTAGAAGTCAAAAAATGTGTAAAAATTGGTTTCATAGATCATTTTTAATATATTAGAAATATTTTCAATTTTTTTAGGTAAAAATGGGTTTGGATGAAAAATGATTTCTGATCGAAGAGAGATATAAAGTCAAGTTTTTTAAAAAACATAATTCTCAATAATTTAGGTGTCAAAGATTTCCAAAGTATAAATAGGGATAGAATATTTTCATGAGGAAATACAGTCTAATAAAAATAATTGTGTTAATTAGATAACGATAATATAATTTCCTTTAATTTAAATTCAAGTATAGATAATGTTGATTAAATTTTGATTGTGAAAGAAACCCTTATAATTAGATGATGTTTATGTGAGAATTAACAAATCAATCTTTATTTTGTGTAAATTTTAAATATATATAAAATATTTTTATATAAAAAACTATATAATTAATGGTAATCATACACATAATCTAATAATATCAATGAAAATAATGAATTCATATGACCTAATGAAATGAAATTGAGTTATAAAATTCGTTACCACTTGGTAACATTCATATCAATTAAACATTGATGAAATGATTCAAAGTGAGACATAAAATACCATTAGGTATTAATATATTATTATATAATATTTAAAATAATCTTTATATATACCATATAAATGAAATTGTGATTATAACATTACAATATGCCTCAATGGGGGGAAATTAAGATAAAGTCCCTTACCTCACACTTAATTTTGATTGAACATTTTTTGAAATTATATATAGTGGTTTTAAAACTCTTTTATTCTAATAAAATAATCAAAATAATATTTATAATATCATATATGTTACTTTTATAAAATATTATCAATTATTCGTTAATAAAATATCATTATTTTCATTGTTTTAGATGTTAATTGCCAGGTTTTCTTATTCATTGTATGTCATGAATGTTTTGTTTCTTCAACATATTATTTAGTTTTATAATATCATGAATAATTATAATTAAATAGTGATATTATTTATTTATCAATTATAATTTTAATACTTATAATTAAGAATGTCTTGAAAATTGATTTATGTTATAATCATAGAGATAGTAGGTTTCACATAAGTGTGAGTAAAATTTTTGTTTTCAAATGATCCTTATAGAAATAAGTTAAGTATTATTTTACATTTATAGAAGTATAATAATTTTAAAATATAACATATTATTTATTTAAAAAACTATATATTATCTATGTGGTGTGTCATTGAAAATAAAATGAAAATATTTCATGAAGGCAGTTGTCCACATGTACAAAAATGATGTTAAAATCATTCATTGAGTGAAAAGGTATGAATGAAAATGATATATATTATATTTTAAGAAAAATGAATATTCCTTTAATATAATTATTATTTATTTTATAAAAGATATATTAATTAACTTTATTCTTATCACTTTCCATATAATGATTTAGTGAAAGATGAATCACATAGGTTCACGAGATGGTAGTCATTCGTACAAATGATTGATGTTATTGTATCTCATATGGAATGGAAAATAAAAATATACATATGATATAGTTACTATAGATATATAATTAGGTTATAAATATCATATTTAAACATTATATCCATCATCATACCCATCTGTGAGATGTTGTTATGAATGATTAATGTCATAGGTTAATGAGGCGGTAGTTCGCCAAACAAATGAATGATGATTTCATAACCCATTAGATATATGTGAAGACGATTTTACATAATTAAATTAAAATAATAACATAAAATTATATGTGAAATTTGGTTTTCATTATATCATCTTGTTTTAAAAAAAATATGAATGTGAAGGAAGAAATAAAAAAAAATGCTCAATGAAGAATGTGACCTCTTCTTCGGCTAACCTCCTTAGGTTAGAAGCAAAATCCTTTCTGGGATGGATTTCTTCCAATAAAAATTTAAAATATTTAATGAGTTAATTTAGAAGTTATTTTTCAGTGTAATAGATGATCCAAATAATCTTTATGTTTTTTCGGAAAAGATGGGAGGGGTGGCCTTTAATTAGTAAGGTGAGTGGCATACTTGTAATTTTTTGAAAAGAAAATGTGTACCCACATTGTTTACATGACCCATGGGTCAAAACACATATATTCCAAAGAATTATAAATTATAGGATATAAATATTTCCAAAAAATTTATTTTTAACTATATTCTATGCCATTTTTACCTTTAACATTTACTTTAACTCAGGTAATTCAATTTTTACCTAAACAAAGAAAAACATTGGTTTTTCCCATTTTTATTAGGTATTATGGAAAAAAATTAATTTAACCTTATAATATAATATAAATTATTTTTCATCCAAATATGGAATCCATTTTTTCAAATTCCATTCACAAAAATAGAATTAATTAATTTCAAATATGTCTCATTAATGTGATGAGAAAACACATTTTTAAAAAGAAACTCTTGAACAATATGCAATGTTTTAATATTAATATTCAATATGAAATTTTGTAAAATGAATTAAATTTCGTAAATATATATATAATAGAACTAAATTTAATTAAAAAAAATCAAAATATAATTTAACATTATAAATAATTTCAACAAAAGGCAATTTTCAGTTGAATATAATTATTTTTTACCATTTATTGAAGAATGATTTTTTTTTAAAAAAATCATAAATATTTAAACAATATAAATTTGGGTATTGGTATTATAAAAAATAATTTTATTTAATGAAATAATGTATCAAAATTTTGTAAAAATTTATTTTAAATATATGTGGACATCGTGATAAAACTATCTTTTAGAAAAAAAGTATAGTTTTTATGAAAACATTTAATTTTATGTTAAATGAATGTTATTTTATTTCTAGTAATTAGATATAAATAATTTTATGAATTCCTTTATTATTATTTATACTGTGATATTTAATGGTTGAGTTATAATGTAATACTATATTCTGGTTCATTTAGACTTGGGGTTGTGTGTTCTGCATGCCATCAAAGATATTAAATTTAATGAAATATATATCATGTGATGTTTAATCTTGGTGTTGTGTTTCACATATTCTAAAATATATTCATTTTTTAAAATTTCGGGGTGTTATATTATCCTGAACTTAATTAAATTGTTTCCATGTAATTTATACTTGATCTTGACAATCATGTGTTTTCCATTTCGAAATTTCGTTTTTGAAAAAACCACATCGTAAAAGGGTAAATAAAATTTCCTATTAATAAGAGAGAAAAGGGAAGTAGAAGGGTCATATGGAATACCACATAATTTGGTTTCTTAGTAAAAAACATACATCATAAATAAAACCCTATATATTTAAGAGAATACTAACTCCCAATTCACATTAGAGAGTGATAGAGGTCATTGATCACAAGAAAGTGAGTGATCAAGAGAAGTTTTTTAACAAACCGAAATAAACTTTTGTTATGTTAAGGGTCCATTTAATACATTAGAAATGAAGATAAAAGGATAACCATAATTTTATTGAGATCATTCTACCATATTTAAGGAATTATATTACTATCTATTAATATAATGGAATATAGTTACATGATATTTTTTGATTTTATAAGAACAATTTCATCATTTAATTATTCATTTCTCAATTACAAATTTAGTTATTACACTATGAAATGAATTTCAAAAAGTGGATTTTTTATGATTGAGCCACTAAAATTATAATTTAAGGTTTCATAAGATCCATAAATTATTTCGATGCCCTTCCATTTATATCTAAATAATTCAAAAAAATATTGTTAGAAAATATTATCCAATATAATCATTAATTAGTATTAATCAAAAGTTACCCAACTAGTTCATTATAGATATTTATTCAAAAAAATAATATAATTGAAAATAATTAAATATTAACCAATGAATCATGTAGTCTAATAGTAGTTTATAAACACTTATTTCCATGTAGTTGTGGGCTCAGACCCTTTATCCGTCGCTAGATACAATGAGTTTTCCTCTTTCTAAACAACAGTAATATAATTCTTATAAGATTTCAAAATTGTGATGACCTATAATTACTACAACATAAAAGATAATATGAATCATAAGCGTTTTTAATACCCTTAAGTTTGTGTCCAAATTTTTTTTGATGGAATTCTTAATTAAGTTACATTTCATATTCTAAACCAATGGGTTGTATTCCCACAAATGATTTCCAGAAATATCCATAATCATGTTATATTGTTACAACACTATTTTTAAAATGGGTAATTTAATAAGTATAACTTATTAAAGAAATAAAACTCATAATCCTAGGATGGTTTCCATACCACTTAATTTAATAATGTCATATATTCCATTTAAATTTTATACCATCCATAAATAGCATATAATTTTTATAACCGAAATTCTATTGGTAAATAATGTTCTAAAAGATATTTCTTTAATTAGACAAATAAATACCTAATCTATTTTATTTCAAAATAATAAATTACATGGTTTAAGTTTTAACCTATAGAAAAGAGATGTGAATCGAGCAATTCCCAAGTTCCCCACAATCAAAACCAATCTATAAATTGATCACTATAATGAAATTTATTTCCATACATCGTACTCTTCATCATTCCACTAAAATTTATTTCTTTATGATCTACATTTCATCAAAAAAACATTTTTTCATTAATTTGAGACACATTATTTTATATTCATGGCACCTTAGGTTTAATATTGGTCATTAATTTGGAACATATATTGATATCATTCATAATGGGTTGTAATAAAAATGTGAATTATCATAATAAAGTTTCTTGGGATTTTCAAACTAGGTTAACAGTATGGTCAACAATCATGCATCATCAGGTCTTGTAAAATACAACCTTTTCAAAGTTATTTCACCTTGTACATCTATTCTATAACCATTTTCACTTATAATATCTATATATGGATGTATTTCTAAGAATACATAAAAATCTATACCTTACACATACTTTATATAATGTGGTGAACATGGTGCCACATGTTGGTGCCCTAATTTGGTTGGTAACATGATCTCTAGTGGGCTTCCCAAAAAACCATAGGCTACCGAATAATATGGAGGGCCTAATATTGATCATGGGGACAACATACCATCTTTATCAACGACGCACAACAATATCTTAAATAAACAATAGCCAAAAGTATAAGAAAAATTAATACAATAACCAAAATAGATTTGAATAACATGCTAAACAAAAAAATGAAATGGGATCCCAAATTGAAATAGTAGATCTTTAATTCCCTAGTATATGTCATTTGTGAAATGAGAAAACCAAAAATAATGACACTATCAGCTCCCAACAGGGTCCCAACACCATGTATGGTCCCATCATCCATGCCCTATTTTGTCTCACCCATCTTCCTTAGGGTATTTCCCTTATCCTTTATTGTAAAAATGAGTTCTATTCAGGCAAAAATCATATAGCCCATGTAGGGGGTGAGTATAAATCACTAGTCCACCACCAATGGTATCTAATGTAATATCCATAGAAAATTGGGTATATACTTTTATAAATAATAAATTACAATCTATAATGTAATTCTTTATCCAATTTTCATATTATTTAACTAACCAAATAAATTACATACATTGATGACAACACCCAAACCACAAATACCAATATTAGACTGTTCCAGAGTCTAAATCACATCACATAGGAAATCATAATTCATTATTACATTTTCTTTCATTGTCCATTTAATTTAAATTCATAAATCAGCTAATTGGAACCATAGTTCAATGAATATGTTTTTTTCTATATGATCAGGGATATGACCACATGAATATATAAAGCATTAATACATGTCTCACAACCCATTTTTCAATCATTTAAATGTGGTATTTTGAATAATCTATTTGTGCCCCAAAAAAAATTTCCACATCTATGAATTTGTGCCTAGAACCCCATTTTAGGACCCCTTGGGTATTTGAAGCATCAGTATGTGTTCTGGAATCCAATTATCAATCATTCACATGTATCACATATAAAAAATTTGAATAGGTTAATCATTATTAATCCTATAATTGACATTTTATGTAATTTTATACCGTTTTAATTATCAAAACACTCATGCTTAAACACTTTAATAACATGGAATAATATGAAATATTCACCATAAAAAGATTTATCAACATTTAATAATTTATGAAATTAAACCATCAATTTTAAGATTAACACAACTTTATTCTTATAATTAATCAATTACATAATTATCTTTTATCAATAAAATAAACAATCCCATAAATTCACCAATTATATAAACAAAATATCCCATAAATTTCATAATCACACCATTCCACTAATTAGTGATTCAATTAATTATTAAAAATAACGATGATTTTTCAAAACATTGTAATTAATATTTCAAAATTCTACATGTGAAATTATAATCATTTATTTGGTATTTTTAATTTAGACGATATTCCTAAATATCATTGAAGAGAAGTCATCTGACACCCAAAGACATTATAATATTTTACATTTTATGTAAATTTAATTTTTGTTCCTAGATTGGTTTATATGAAACACTATATGTAAGATCCCGGTTTTTTGAATGATATGTTTTCGTTATGTTTTTGTTGAATCCCTTGTTTTGGGATTCAAGGTATGTTTCCTGAAAGGGTGAGAGGCCTTGGGGGTGTTCTGGGGGCTTGAGGCACGAAAGAAAAGAAATCTGGGCAAGACAGGCCAGGGCACACGACCAGGGAAACCGTGCGGCCTTCCCAGGACAAATCATGTGACCCTTCCTCCTCCAGACATAAGCATGCACACGGTTTTCCAAACCATGCGGCTAAATCGTGCGACCCCTCCTCTTCTGGATAGTGGCATGCGCAGAGTTTGCGAAACCGTGTGGACAAACCTGGCAGCCATTTAAAGTTGGGAAAAATTACATGTTTTCCACGATAGGCTTTAAAACCCTACTTGTGATTTCCTTTCATTTCCTCCCTCTCCACCCTAGGCATGAACCAAATTTCCAAAAGGCTCAAAGAGACCGATCTCATTCGATTATAAGGTGTTTTTGGTGCCATTGGTTTCGGATTTATTCTCCGGGTAAGGCAAATACCATCCGTGCTTCTCTTTTGGATTAGAGTTTGTATCTTATCTCCCTCTCATTCTGAAGCATTAAACCCTTATCTTTTGGATGAGTTTTAGGTTGAAGCTCCAAAGGTTGGTTAGATCGAGGTCTATGGACTCGATTGAGAGTGCATTCAACCGCAGTTTCGAGGTAGGTGGTCTCCAAGTGATATCTCATAGTTATTTGGGTATTTGTGCATGTTTTGTTGTGTGTTAGCATTCCTTTGGTTATGTTTTTTATAAATATGGCATATTTGGTAATAATGGTGTTTCAAATTTTAAATGGGAACCCTCACGATCCCTGTAGGATGTGTTGGGATTGTCTTGACCTAATTCGGGCCATCCATGGGATGTGTCTGCTTTTCCCGGGTTTCAGGATTGTTATTAAACAAGTGGCCTTGTTGTAATAAATTGTAGAGTCCTTGATGAACATGTTAGCATGATTGGTTGAACTTGGAATAGAATTTAGGTGATGCACCTAGACTTGGAAATAACCTAGGGGTTATTTTAAATGGAATGAATGGTTGATTCATGAAAATGATGAATGGGTAAAATGGGTTAATGTGTAAACTAATTAAAGACCATAATTGGATAGATTATGGGTTTAATGTTGGATGCTTAGTGAGATAGGCTTAACACATGGGAATTGGATGAATGGTTAAATGATTTGAAATTGTAATGTGTTAATGGGTTAAGGCATGAAGAGTTTTCCCATGTGGGTTGCGGTGAATAGTGTTTGACGAAGGGAAATTGATTGGATGATTAATGGTTACTTATATATAAGGTTGTGCACATGGCTTTGTAGAGTGGGGTATGACATGGGGATCTACACCCATGGGTCGAGTGAAGACTGAGGTTCTAAACTCCACCCTAAATGCACGGGTTATGAAAGGGATCTGAGGGTCTATTCTCTTAACAGTTGCATCCACCCGGACTGAGGCTTCGTGGTGAGGTTATGGTTTCTATGAGGGGGTTAGACCTAGTGAGATAGGATAAAGATGTGTTTACCCTCTTTCATGTGATTGTTGGCCTTAGACCCATGTAACACAATTTATGTGATTAACCCATGGAGATGTAATGAAATGTTAAGTGATGATAATTGATAACAAATGAATGGTAATAGAAATGGACATGGATTTAACTCTGAACTTGTTAATGGAACCTTAATTAGCTATTTGGAAATTATCATTCATATTTATTTTTCATGAACTACCTGTTCATACTGGATGTTTTGTAAACACCGTTTGAGGTGGCCTACTGAGTTGTACTCACACCCTGCTCGGGCCACCGTTGGGTACCCGAGCAGTCTTTATGTTTGTAGGTTAGGAGAAGGGCAAGGGTCCTTGCTAGATAGTTTAGTAAACATGGGTAGCACTTGGTGTAGGATCCGGACTTGGAGTCGAGCCCATTTTGGGGATTTTGGCTGTTGTATTTATTTTGGGGTTTTGTCCACTTTTGCACTTGTAGAATGACATGACATATTTGATTGTTGGAAATGGTTTTTATACATGATCCTTGTTTGTTGATTATTGTGTCCGCTATTGGTTTATTTATGTTATGGTTTACTCTGATAAAAGGGGGTGTAGTCTCCCCACTTGATCGTATAGGCCCCTGCAGCTAGTCGGCAGCCTTTGGTGTACGAGGAGGCGCACTTAAGGTCATGTAACCACCCGGCATGTGGAATCGGTTTAGTGGCTTCCAGGTTAGGGATGTTACAATGTGGTATCAAAGGAGGTCTTTCATCTCCTTCTCTAAGGTCTTGTTATTTGGGATTGGTACCCAATGGTTACGATGTGTCAAGCCTTGGTAATGAGCTCGTGGTTGGGAGTAGCTAACCCATGTACGGAGGAAAACCCAAGTCACCCTGGGTGGGAAATGTTGTTCTTGGTTGTGTGATTTTTTAGTTAAGGATATTTCACCATTGGGTGACGCACATGTGGTTTGTTGTGACTATTTTATAATTTTGGATCGTGGCCTTAATGGAAGGAGGATTAACATTCATGCATCATTGTAGGCACCTAGGGAGATAGGTGACATGAATTGTGTTATGCACAACATGATATGGGGGTTTGAGGCAGGAAAGTAGGGTGCATCATGCATTTTAGGAAACCAAGAAATAATGAGAATAATGAAATAAAAAAAGTAGGTCGTTGTAGCTAGTAAATAGATTTTGATGATGCAGTGAAAGTTTATGGAATGCGTGCTAAATATCGTGCTTGATATTATAGAGAAATGCCACAATAAGGTCGATTACGAGTTGGGCAATGGGATGGTGTTGCTGAGAACACTCCTCCGGTAGAGGAGCATGAAAATATGGTAATCAATGAATGTAGAGAATACCAGTTCTGAGAAAACGTTTCTCGCCTTTTGCAGATGATGGATTGGGACCCAGGGCGGGTTGCACCGAGTATGTTTGAGCTGGCCAGGGAGTTCCAGCTACAACTCCCTCTGACCTTCACTGGAGAGGGCGGTCCAGAAGTAGTAGTGTTCTGGATAGAGTCTTTCCAGACGATACTGGACCATATGTAGACCCCTGTTGAAAAGCGAGTAAAGCTGGCCGCTTATATGTTATGAGGCCAGGATAGGCGTTGGGGGGACATTCAGGCTCAAATCAAGCAAGATGAGGGAATTTCATGGAAGGTTTTTCAGGAAAGGTTTCTGGAGCATTTCTACCCAGAGACATTGAGACGAGAATGGGAAACAGATTTTATGAGCCTGACTTAGGGATCACTATTAGTGATGGACTATGATAGTCACTTCCTTGATTTGAGATGCTTTGTCCCAGTGTTAGCAGGGGATCAGGAAACAGTAGCAAGACATTTCTAGGATTGGTGGAGACATGAGATCAGGTCTCAAGTAAACATCTTCCACTTGAAGAGGTACGTAGAGGTAGTAGATCCGACACTGATTTCGGAAGGAAAACTGAAGGGAGCTTCGGGTAGTGGGCTTGTGGTGTTAGTAGGACAGACAAGCGGTGCAGCTACCAAAGGTTGAAAGCGACTCCATGAGAGCTCACAACATGGAGGAAGTGTGAAAAGTGTCTAGAAGAGAGGGTCATCCTCTCAGAGTGAAAATCAGGCGTTCTACTATCAGTGCGGTAGGTCGGGGCATACACTTGGTCAGTTTCCTCGACATCCAGTTGAGTTTTGTTCATGAAGCAGGATGGGGCATGTGCAGAGGTTCTGTAGGAACCCTCGGCAGGTGGTTGATAATGATGGTGAAAAGCAGGTGCTGCGTACTGGAAGGGGACCAGTTGCCCCGTATCAGGCGGTCAGTTGGGGCTCTACGGGTCGTACTGGCAGGGGTGGTGGACATGGAAATCTAGGGCAAGATTGCTCACACCAACAGGACAGTGTAGCATAGAGTGCTCATGCTGGAGCCCCGGGTAGAGGGGAAAGTCAGCTTCATGCAATTCAGTTTTCACCTGGTGATGGCGAGGCTAGACCATCAAATGTTTGATGTGCGAATGTTGTAGCTTCTACATTTTCTAGTGCATTGTTTAACATAGGTTCCACACACTCTTTTGTCTCTGCTCAACTTGTGGTAGCACTGGGTGTACCTGTGGAGTGGGTGCGTGGAGTTATGTAAATTGAAACTCTGTTGGGGTGCGGGTTGAGGATATCAAGTAGTGCAAGGGATGTCCAATGGAAGATGGTGGGTATCATTTTCTGTGGGACTTGTTCATTCTCGAGATGTCAGGGTCTGTCCTAATCCTGGGAATGGATTGGTTTGTGTTGTATCAGGCGCACATAGAATGTCAATGTCGTATAGTATCATTATGGTCCCTTGAGGTTGATGCTTATGTCCACCGTGGTGAATGGGATGTTCGAGCAGGGCATGCGGGTCCGTTTTGTCAACAGATGAGTGGAATCATGACTCGAGTGGCATGCCTGATGCATGATTACAATGGAAAAGGGGAGCAGTCTGTTTCCCTCCTGTGGTGGATCTATTTCAAGACGTGTTTCCTAAGGAATTCTCAGGGGTTCCCCCCCCGAGAGGGATGTTGAGTTCATGATCGATTTGTTGTCGGGATTAGAGCCAGTTTCTATTCCGCCATACCGAATGGCACCGACAGAACTCAAGGAACTAAAGGTTCAGCTTGAAGAGTTGGAGCGTAAAGGGTTTATCCATCCTAGTACGTCTCCATGGGGATCTCCCATGTTTTTTCATAGAAGGCCAACGGGTTATTGAGGCTATGTGTTGACTATCAAAGCGTGAATCAGATGACAGTGAAAAATAGGTACAATCTTCATTGAATTGATGACTTGTTTTATCAGTTGAGGGGTGCGTCAGTGTTTTCAAAAATTGATCTGAGGTCAGGTTATCATAAGATGAGGGTGAGGTATTCTGACATACCGCAGACTGATTTCTGGAGGTGGTATGGGTTGTTTGAATTTGTGGTAATGCCTTTCCACTTGACCAATGCACCAACATTATTTATGGCTTTGATGAACTAAATATTTCATCCCTATCTAGATCGGTTTGTGGTTGTCTTTACTGAAGATATCTTAGTGTACTCAAAAACTCACGATGATCAAGCCAAACATCTTGACATCATATTGGGTACAATAAGAGAGCATCATTTATATTCCATGCTATCAAAGTGTCAATTATGGATAGGTACGGTGCATTTTTGGGTCACATCATCTCGGAGGTATGTGTGTCAGGGGATCTAGAGAAAGTGCAGGCAGTTGTATCCTGGGAGCAGCCCAAGAGTGTTTCTGATGTTCAGAGTTTCCTAGGTATGGTCGGCTATTACCGAAGGTTCATTCGAGATTTCTCTCGCTTGGCAGCACCACTCTCGGGCTTGACCAAGAAAGGAATCAGGTTCGAGTGGTCTGAGGCTTCTGAAAATGCCTCCCAAGAGTTGAAGATGTAGCTAACGACCACACCTATCTTGATCTTACCTGAGTCGGGTAAGAAGTACATCGTGTTTTGTGATGCGTCCGAAGTCGGACTTCTGGCTGTGTTGATGCAGGATGAGCGGGTTGTGGCTTACGGGTCAAGGTAGTTGAGACCCCATGAGCATAATTATCCCACTCATGACCTTGAATTTGCTGTAGTTGTGTATGCCTTGAAGTGATGGAGGCACTATATGTTGGGAGAATAGTTTATCGTGTTTACCGACAATAAGAGTTTAAATTACATCTTCTCATGGCAGAATCTGAATATTCGACAGTGAAGATGGGTTGAATATCTCCACTCTTTTGACTTTGAGTTTGTGTACACACCAGAAAATGGAACCAGTGTTGCTAATTCTCTGAGTAAGAAGGTTCAAAATCAGATGGTTCCGGAGTCCAGCACCGAGTGGAAGGTGATGGATTTGTTTGCAGAAATGAACCTGGAGGTGCAGAAAGACAGTGGTCAGGTTACTCTTGCTTCCTTGGTGATGGATTCGACACATTTGTGTCGGGTTAAGGAAGGTCATCTTGATTTTCCTGAGTGTTTGATCATGAAGGAAAATATTAATGGCGGGGAGCTAGCTTTTGGTTGGGCCGTCGACGTGGAAGGTGTTTTTCAGGGTCGAGATCGTGTGGTCGTGCCAATGTTTGTGTGGGAAGAGTTGATGTGTGAGTTCCAAGCATCAAAGTGTGAAGTGCATCTTGGTTTGACCAAGATGTTCCGTAATCTCCAAATGTAGTTTTGGTGACCTGGGTTGAACAAGGAAGTTGTGGGCTTTGTGGCACGATGCCTGGCATGTCATCAGGTGAAGGCCGAGCATCAAAACCCATGTGGTTTGTTACCTACATTTCCCATTCCGGAATGGAAGTGGGATGATGTGATAGTGGATTTTTTCGTGGGACTTCTGAGGACACCATGAAAGAATGATGCAATATGGGTGGTTGTGTATCGGTTAACGAAAGTGGCTCATTTCTTACCGATTCAGGAGACCCATACAGTCGACCAGTTGGGTGAGATGTATGTTCGGGAATTAGTGTGGTTGCATGGTGTTCTGCGAACCATAGTTTCAGACCAAGATCCCAGTTTCCCATCATGTTTCTGGAAAGGGATGCAGAAGGTTCTTGGTACGCATGTGTTTTTGATTACAACTTTCCACCCACAGATGGACGGGCAGTCAGAGCGCACGATCCATGTATTGGAAGACATGTGAAGAGATTGTGTCTTGGACATTTGTGGTTCTTGGTAGAGGAACCTATCATTAGTTGAGTTTGCCTAAAACAATAGTTTTGAGGCTACGATTCAGATGGAACCGTTTGAGGAACTCGACGGGAGGCCGTGTAGATCTCTATTGTGTTGGCTAGAGGTCGGTGAATCCGAGTTGATGGGGCCAAGTCTCGTGTAGGAGACTTCAGAGAGAGTTATGTTGAATTGGAAGTGTATGGATATAGATCAGAGTATCCAGAAGTCGTATGCAGATCGAATATGTAGACCTCTAGAGTGTTGGGCGGGTGATGAAGTGTTCCTTCAGGTGTCACCAAGGTTCGGTCACCGATGGATTCAAAAGCAGGGTAAGTTGGCACCCAGGTTTGTGGGTCCATTTGAAATTATGGAGAGGATTGGAATAGTGGCTTACCGGTTGGATCTTCTACAGTGTTATGGTGGGATGCATGATTTGTTTCATGTTTCGTAGCTTCGATGGTATCATCCTGACCCATCTCACATGGTTGATGTTGAGGATGTGGAGCTTGAGGCTGATGCGTCCTTTGAGGAGCATCCGATTCATGTGGGGGATCATAGTGAATAGGTCTTGTGAGGAAAGCTTGTGCCATTAGAGCAAGTACTATGGAATCATGGGAATGTTCAGGAAGAAACATGGGAGAGAGAATCATATATTCGGGCTCAATGGCCCAAACTCTTCACTACGGTGGATCTATTAGGCTTGGGAGCTCGACTTGAGGATGAGCCGTTATAAGGTGGGGAGGTTGTAAGATTCCGATTTTTAGAAAGGTATGTTTTTGTTATGCTTTATTTGAATCCTTTGTTTCATGATTCAAGGGATGTTTCCTAAAAGTTTGAGAGGCCATGGGGGTGTTCTGGGGGATTGGGGCATGGGAGAAAGGAAATATGGGCATGACAGGCCAGGGTGCACGACCTGCGCACAACCAGTCAAACCATGCGGCCTGCCCAGGATAAATCGTGTGACCCTTCCTCCTTCAGACAGAAGCAAGCGCACGGTTTGTGCACGGTTTTCCAAACCGTGCAGCCAAATCATGCGACCCCTCCTCCTCTAGACAATGTTATGCTCATGGTTTTCACACAGTTTTCCAAACCATGCGGACAAACACTATAGCCACTTAAAGATGGAAAAAATTACAAGTTTTCCACTCCGAGCTTTAAAATCCCACTCAGGATTTCCTCTCATTTCCTCCCTCTCCACCCTAGGCACGAAACAATCGCCCAATGGCTCCAACAGACCAATATCCTTCAATTCTAAGGAGTTTTTGGTGTCGTTGGTTGCAGATCGATGCTATGGGTAAGGCTAATCCCATCCTTGCTTCACTTTTTAGTTTAGGGTTTGTATCTTCTCTCCCTCTTCTTCTGATGCTCTAAAACCCTATATTTTGGGTGTTTTTTTGGTTGAAGCTCCAAATTATGGTTGGATCGAGGACTAAGGATTCGATTGAGAGTGTGTTCAATAGCAGTTTCGAGGTAGGCGGTATATAAGTGATATCCCATAGTTATTTGGGTATTTGTGCATGTTTAGTTGTGTTCTTGCTTTCCTTTGGTTATGTTTTGGATTACCTTGGAAGGTTTTGTAATAATGGTGTTTAAAATGGAAAATGGGAACCCTCTTGATCCCCGTGGGATGGGTTGGTATTGTCGTGACCTAATTAGGTCCATCCATGGGATGTGTCGGCTTTTCCTCTGTTTCAGGATTGTTATTAAACAAGTGGCCTTGTTGTAGTAAATTGTAGAGCCCTTGATGAACATGTTGGAATGATTGGTTGAACTTGGAATAGAATTTAGTTGATTCACCTAGACTCGGAAATAACCTAGGGGTTATTTGAAATGGAATGAATGGTTGATTCATGAAAATGATGAATGGGTTAAATGGGTTAATGTGTAAAATGATTAAAGATCATAATGGGATAGATTCTGGGTTTAATATAGAATTCTTAGTGAGATAGGCATAAGAGATGGGAATTCGGGGAATGGTTAAATGATATTAAATGGTAATGTGTTAATGGGTTAATTCATGATGTGGTTTCCCATGTGGGTTGTGGTGAATAGTGTTTTCTAAAGGGCAATGGTTTTGTTGGTTGATGGTCACTTATATATAAGCATGTGCACTGGGCTTCGTAGAATGGGGTATGACATGAGGATCTATGACCACGGGTTGAGTGAAGACAGAGGTTCTAATATCCACCCTGAATGCATGGTTTGGGAAATGTGACTGAGGGTCTATTCTCCTAACAGTTGCTTCCACCCAGAATGCGGATTCGAGGTGAGGTTATGGTTACTATGAGGGGTTTAGTCCTAGTTAGATAGGATAATGACATGTTTACCCTCTTTCATGTGATTGTTGGCCTTAGACCCATGTAACATAATGTATGTGATTAATCCATGTAGATGTGATGAAATGGTAAGTGATGATAATTGGTAACAAATGAATGGTAATAAAAATGGAAATGGATTTGGCTCTGAACTTGTTAATGGCACCTTTATTAACTACGTCGAAATTATCATTCATATTACTTTTTTGCACTAATTTTTCATAATGGATGTTTCGTAGACACCGTTGGTGGTGGCCTACTGAGTTGTACTCACACCCGGCTCGGGCCGCTGTTGGGTACCCGAGATAACTTCATGTTTGCAAGTCAGGAGAAGGGCAAGGGTCCTTGATAGATAGTTGAGTGAACATGGTTAGCACTTGGTAGAGGTTCCATACTTTGAGTCGGGACCATTTTGGGGATTTTGGCCGTCGTCTTTATTTTGGGGATTTGTCCACTTTTTCACTTGTAGTATGAGATGACATATTTGATTGTTGGAAATGGTTTTTATACATGTTACTTGTTTGTTGATTATTGTTTCTACTATTGGAATATTTCGTTTGTGGCTTACTCTGATAAAAAGAGGGTATAGTCTCCCCACTTGACCACATAGTCCCCTGCTGCTAGTCGGTAGCCTTTGGAGTATGGGGAGGTGCGCTTAAGGTCATGTAACCACCCGGCTCGGAGCACCAGTTTAGTGGCTTCCAGATCTGGTATGTTACACTATGTTAATATTATTTCACCCACAATATAATTTTTATCATTCTCTATATATAAAATCATTGTTAGCTTGCATTACATGAAAGACTAACTTTCCTTATTGGTTTTTGTAGCACGCAATAGTGAATTTTTTTAACCAATAATATATTATTTAAAATATTTTTATTTAATATAATACAATATATCCATGATATTAAATTATCAATTATGAATATTATTTATGAACTTATGAAAATATATAGTTGAATTAATTTATTATAAATTATTTTGGAAGTGAATATAAGAATCAATTGAATAAAGGGGGAATGTTCTCATAAAAGAACTGTTTTTATGATCTAATGAAATTTTATATTAATAAGTTAAATTAATAAATCTTATTGAAATACATTAATGATATTAAGATATTATATATATTCAATAAAAAAATTCAACTCATTGAATAGATTTTAATAGCATAAAATAATAAAAAACACATTTTTATACAAAAAAACTATATTTCTATAATGGTATGTTTACTGAATTTTAAAGGTTTACCTTTATTAAATCCAATTTTTGTAAATTTTATTGATATCATGTGAATAATGACCTATGGGGTGTTTTTTTTATTTTTCTGTGAATTTTATTTTTTTGATGAATCGTGAAAAAATACAAAATTTTAATTTAAAACAACTTTTTTTGAAACATTTATTTATAAGGATAAATTAATTTTTTATTTTATTTAAAGAATTGTTAGTTGAATTTTTCATAAATTAATACTATTAAAGATATTTGAATTACTTTCACATTGAAATTTGAAATAAAAACATAGCAAACTTTTGATCATTTTAACATTAAGAACCATATTTCACATTCTATAAATGAGATTAATTTTAAATTAATTTCTACCAATTCTATCACTAAAACATGTAAAAATTTATTTTATATTTGGAATTATAAAAATTTATAATTTTTAATATTGTAAAATTATTGTTTTATCAATATTAATAGTGAATGTTGTTAAACATAATTACTTTGATTAAGGTAAAAGTAATCTTAACAAGGTACTAAACCATAATCATAAAAGTCAAAAGACCTATAAACTAGTCAAATGTCTATTGAATGTTACTATTTTTACCATATACTACTTTTATATAATTTTATTCAATATTTGAGCCACATTAAATATGAAAAACGTTGGTGGAATTCCCATTTCAAAAATTTACAAGAATAAAACTCCTCTTCTAGTATAAAACAGTACTCAGACCTCCCACTTGTTCATAATTATAAATCCCTTTATCTTGACCAACCTATAAACAAATGATATATCAAAATATTTTCCTTAACACTAGAATCACCATATAGGGTATAAATAATACCACATAATCCCATTACATCAAACCAAAATGATTTACCCAAAATGAGGTAACATTATTCAACTATCACATTCATTATAAAAAAATAAATTATTATTAATATTGTTGTATAATTATATAATAATATCAATATCGTAATTATAATATTATTTTTTTTAATCTAAGGGTTTTACCTACCCTTACACACACTTCTATAAAATGGGTAAGGAACATACCATTTGTGTGTATAACAAATTACCTCCTCACAAAATGATGTTGTTAATTATTTACATTAACACCTTTCATGTTTGAGAATTATAATTGAAAAGTTATTTTTATATTATATATATTATATTTATGTTGTCTTAATACTTATTTAATATTTATATAACACATAACATTATTATGTAAATTTTATATATGTACGATAACATTGTTTATGGAAGTGTGTACAACTGCCTCCTCAAAGAAATATTATTCAATCATGGGACCCATGGAATGAATAAAGTAACGTTTTAATAAATAATATGTAAAATAAATCAAATATATTTGATATTGAAGACATAATTACATTTCTACAAATATATAATTATTTTACACGTTTCACACACTAAAAAGTTACAATGTCGACCGGGGACGTGTAGGCAACCACCACCTCGACATAATATGGTTCCTTTTTTACATCATTAGAAGTAAATATAAAAGTATATATTATTAAATTAATTGGTATTTTTAATATAATTTTATCTAACTTCTTTGTATAACAATAATTGAAAAATGGAAACTTTACTTAAGCGTACACACAACCAACTATCTACATGATTATAACATTGATTCATTTTTCAAAACTATATTTAGTGAATAGTTTTGAAATTATAATATATGTATAAATATTATAATTAAGTCATTATTATTATCTTTGATAATTTTATATAATCACCCCTTTGACCATAGTCGACTTACATAAGTTGTTTTTAACACACAAACTGAAATTGGTCAAAACATCCGACGTAAAATGGACTGTTAAAGTACTTGATTATTTTTTTAAATAATTTATCTAATAATAATGATAAAAATGGACAAGGTTATGAAGAATTAAATAAATAATTTTTTATTATTATTTTGGAAGATGAAGACACACATTACATGTTGGAATAAAGGTAATGTAATTCGTCTCACGTAATATTCCTTTAAATTTTATTTGTTTTTATGCACCATTTCACTTTTATATGTTGTAGATACATAACTTGGTAATGTAATATAAAAAATATTTTTATTATAATGATATTATATGTTTCAGTTAATTTTATTTCTTTGTGGAGATTTTTTAGGACCAAACTAGTAAGGATGGTAGTTATATTCAAGTGTTGTCTTTTTTTGTCAAATAAGTTTAAGAAGAAAGGGAAAAATCACCTCACATTGTATTTAGAGAAAATCATATTGACCAAAGTATTTGTAGAATCAAAATCAAAATATTTAAAATATCCATCATATTCTGAAGACTTTAGGAGAAAAGTCGCATCATATTCATAGTCAATCAAAAATTAAAAATCAATCATATTGAGAGATAATCTTGCTAGAGTTAAATTCCCATTAGACTCGCTCTAAATTCTATATATAAGGTTAATAGAGTCTGGATGAAAATGGTAAAACAAATTTGATGATTATTCTATGATATTGGAGTTACCATATATCATATGTTAGTTGTGAAATTCATGGTTTAGGCTTGATGAAATAAACAAGAAGTGAATGAGATGTTGAGAAATGTATTCAGATTAATTAGCTCTATACAAAAAAGGAAATGGGTGGTGGAGGTCATATTCTGGATGATTTGTAATGAAGGATAATTTTAAAATATTGATAGATACTGTAGCTATAAATCATCAACATATTCATGATGTCAAGAATTTTTGTGGAAAATGTGTAATACCGAAGATGATGGTTTTTATTCAGACCAAACTCTAATTGAAAATATTTTCAATGAATGAATTTTATTGGAAAATAAAAAGAAGGTTTTAGTGTTATCATATTCAATAAATAAAAGAAAATACTGATTGAATTATATTTTCCATCATATTTAGAGTATGAATTTCTATAGACTGATCAATACAAGGAATAGAAAAGATAGTGAACAAAAATGTAGTCAACCATTTCAAATGGGATTAAATTATTTTTTTGTTCATGTGGGTCATGAAAAGAGACAATGAAATGTTTTGTACATCAAGTGAATTATGGGAAGAGATGAAGAGAAATTATTGGATTGTTGACTAGGGGGATCTTGAAAACTAATAAATGATTATAATTGGTTGAAACCATCATATTAAATAATAGAAATAGAGAGAAAAAATAAAAATATGATAAAAAATATGTTTACTTATTTATATATTCAATTGTGACAAAGATCCTTATTGAATAAATTGGATCAAGTTGGTCGGATTAAGAAATTAGGCATGGAATGGAATTTAAAAATAATGTAAAGGGAATAGATGTAATGTCTATAATATTTTAAAAGATTTTATGTAGTGAAGACGGACCTGAAATTAAAGGGAAATTGTGATTTTGGGTCATTGGATTGAGCATTATTGTTTTTGGGGTTTTAGCCAAAACCTATCATGAGTCAACTTTCAAAAGGGAAAGTACCATGTACTTTATCTGACAATGGATTTTCTATTCATAAGATAGATATTACTACAATGTTTAATGTATAGAAATAAGTTTCCATATCTAGACCTAGTGGAATAAATTTCCAAGAGATTTGGAATAAGAATTAAAAAAAGAAGAGGAAAGATCAAAATGTCACTAATAGGATCATCTTATTTAGTGATCATCATATTTAGTTGATTACTCTAGTCTGGTTGTCATCATTTTTGGATGATTATCATATCAAGAAAGATAATCAAAAGGGATTTTTAGATTGGTTTTTCTTGACTGAGGAAAGAAGTGTTTTAAATTATCTTTACATTATTCTGATTGAGTTATATCCATCTGATTACGGAATTGGATTTGATGAATTCAATCTCATGAATTTGATAGGGAAGATCAGATTGGGAAATCAGATTGAGCTTTCATTACCAAGTATAGGAGGTTATTACTAGATTCTTAGTATGAATTTGAAGAATTATTTCAAATTAATAATGTTTTTTTTAAATTTAAAATATGTATAGGTACTATTATTTGTTACAAAAACATTGATTTAACCCATTTGTTCTAATAGGGGGCACACACACATTTGTATTGTTTAAATAGTGATACCCTAGTGAAAGGGAATTCCATAATCATTGTAATAAAAAGAAGTTTTTTTATGTGGATTGTGTGGTGTTGGATTATATATAAACCATACCATGGATATATATATTATTATTTTATTGTGATACTTATAAATTAAATTGTTCTTATGGTTGTCTATATGATTTTTTAACAGGAGCTGAAATGTGTAATATGAGGAATAGTGTAGAGACCCAAAGCTTGACGTACATGGATAGTACATTACATTTGAATAATACTTAATACATAAAAAAACCAAAACTCAAGGATCGTAATAGTTTAGTGTCTTTGGAAACATGGAACATAATCATCTAATCATGGTGAAAGATCTTCAAAATCTCCCATAATGATCTTACCTTTTTGTTTTCTTACCTAAAACCTTTCTTTATATCCTAGGAAAAAGAAAACATATAAAGGGTGAGCTCAAATACTCAGTAAGGGTAAACATAGAGAACATAAAACAATCCATAAACAATTGAATATAAAAACATGCGCATAAAATCTAAACATCAAAATCATCAGCAATGACATAAAACATTGTAGTACATAAGGAATAGATCATAAAAGAACATTAATCATGATAAAATAGCATAGGAATAAAACTTTTAATTGTGGAAAAACATTAAGAACATGAATTTATTTCCATAGTAGCCAATGCATTGCTTCCAAGACCATATTAGTAGACAAAGTCCCTTACTGAACCAGGTTTAATTTCTCTTCCATCCCTGTATTACTGAATCTGATTTACTTAACATTCCAGCCATGTCTATCTCATAAGATATAAATCGTTACCCAATTCATTATAGGGAGATATAGGTCCCACCCATCTCATAATGAAATCATTCTTACTTGTTCCACAACATAAACATAAATCATTAATCATAACTCAAAGAATAAAATGGGTTTCATAAACATCATCCCACTATCACGCAATCCATATAAAACAAATGGATATAATTTCATCATAAGAAAAGTGAAACCATGTAAATCATAGAGACATTATACTTGAAACATTCACATATGAAATAATTTCATCTAAGATGGAAAATGGTTTGATAAAACAATTGAAATGAATTCAAGCGGAAAATATCGTTTCTTCTTCAAAATCCTTTTCATTTCACAAAATTTGATGAAATTTTAAGAGAAAATGATTTTGTTTAAAATATTTATGAAATATTGTAGAGTAAGCTTCATGAAAATAATGCGTTATAAAATCGTAAAAATTTGTTCATGTCGTATAAGTTAAAAAACATTCTTCTCATACTTTTGTCGGAGAAGTCAAAAAGTACCACATATGGGAAACAAAAGAAAGATTTCTTACATAACACAATGTAAAACTCAAAGAGGGGTAAACATGCCATTAAAAATGAATGAATGAATATTAAACACTTTATGAAAAAAAATTTATGGTCATGGATGAAAAATATAACCCTAGTAAATTCTGAAGTATAAACAATCTCGGATAAAAATGAGATTGCAAGATTTTCCCTTACCTTAGGTCTGATTTTCTTCACACATATCCGAAACTCTTGTATAATTATTTAAATAATGTCATTGACTTATTACAGAATCATATTCATTGTTATGATATCGTATATGGTCATATTATTATCTTCTTATTAGTAATATTTCACTGCTACTTGTTATTCGGGTGTTTATTGCTTTATGTTCTTATGCATGTTCGGTCGAATAAATTCTTATTCTTCTTTTTTAGTTATAGATAACTAATTTACATAATGGTATTAGTGTAATATATATCATATTTATTCATTGAATTCATTGATATAATTATTATTCAATGAAGATCATGTAAAACAAGTCGCATCACATCGTGGTGACGGTAGGCCGTACGTACGCACGAGTGATGATATCGTTCCCATGATCCTAGAATTGTATTTAAGTGTATGTATTCTATTTTTGAATCAATATCACATTAAAATAATCATATATTTTTATTCTTTACACCATTATACCTATCCAAGTAAGCTGGTGGTGGAAAAAAGATTACACCACAGCGTGGAGACTGTATTTCGTACGTACGCACGCACGTTGATTTGATTTTCCATAGAATGGATATAAGGTGAAATAAGGTTGTTTCATATTTATAATAACATATCAGTATATTATTGGTACTGATGTTATTACTTCATTTAGAAACAACAAAATAAGAGGAAGTAGAAGAAGAAACAAATTTGAAAGAATTGGTAACAGATATTACCTCTTCTTCGACACCCCTCTTTGAAACCTCCTATTAGGGAACTAAAATTGGTCTTTGAAGAAAAATGGGACCTCTAGTATGTTTCTAAGGATGTTTAGAAGGGAAATGGGTAGGGGTTTTCCGAGCTTGAATGCTAAAAATGGTGTGAGGAAGAGAGAAGGGATGTGCCATTTTATAAGGGAGGAGAGGGACAACTTTGGAATTATAAGAAATATTAATTTATAATAAATTCATCCTCACTTAAAAACCTCAAAAAAATGACTCAAATCCGAATATTATATGATATATGGCTGTAATAGTTTCAACCAATAAAATTTAGACAAGTTGGGAAATTATTTTAAACATTATCAGCTTGATTTATCCTTATATAATCTATTTAATTTTCTTTGTGGTAATAATATTTTCATTTTATATCATTATAAATAATTACTTATATGTTGTGAATTTTACTTAATTGTATGATATATTTCATTTTAAACCAAATAAAGTTTAATTTATAATTTTTAAATATTTTTGTGATTTTTAAACAATTTTATAATATGTAATATTTATAAAATAACAATAGTGTCAATTTTGACACTATTCATTTATTTTAATTTAGATAAAATCCAAACAGAGGATATATTCTAACCAAAATATTTAATATATTCCTAACATGTCAAATTTTCCTATAAAATTTGTGGAGCACATTAAATATTTCATATAATATTTATTTTAATATTTTTAATACCATTTATTTGGTATATCTATTAATAAAATAATTAGTACAACAATTTTGTATAACTATTTAATATACTTATTTGTTCCATAAAAAGTAAAAAAAATCCTATGATGAATATAAATATGATATCTTTTATAATAATACTTTTAATTTAATTTATCATCTTAAAATCACAACATGTAAATTGTTATATTTATGAAATTATGAAGGTGGAAACATTGGAATCATTTAAAATAAAATAATATAAGTGTCATAATAGGATTTATAAGGATACAAATGGTAAATAATTCGGCCTTTGTATTATTAGGGTTTATATATACACTACCATTAATTTTGTATAGATTTTGGGGCCTTTTATATGCATTAATATTTCAATAAAAACTATATTATTGATTTTTCACTAAATAAAAAATTTCTCCATCATTAATGTATAAGATAATAAGGTAATTAAATAAAAAATAAAAATTACAAATTAATTACCATCATAAAGAAAAACATTTTATCTTTGAAATTTTTATTTATAAACGAATTTATATTCTGTATAACCTTATATTATAATTAATTTAATTATTAAAGTTTGAGTGAGACATATTTCACTTTCCTTTAAATAAAATAAACTAAAGGTCTTAATCAAATACAAGTGGGTTAAATTAGATTAAATTTAGACCCAAGTATGATTTAGGACAAAATATATTCATCCCATTATATTAAGTCAAGTTTTTTGGTAATTTTATAATATTATATTTACCCTTAATTACCCGATTTACCTTTAACTATGGTAAATAAAATTTACAGTAGTTACTATTCATAGTGCCCAAAAATAAAAAGTAGCCTATTAACAAAATATGGACCTCTTGATTTAAAATATGAAATCCATTTTTCCTAATTCAAATCACAGAAATAGCAGAAATTAATTTAAAATTAATCCCATTGTTAAGAAAATGAGTTTTAAAAGTTAAAACATTGTAATAGAATGAAATGATTTTACCTATGAATTCAATGTAAAATAAATGCTAATGAAATAATTTATGTTAAATGGTTAAAATATATTCTATTTATACTTTAAAACCACTCAACATTATAATCTAGCTGTATGAATTTTTGTGATGAAAAAAGTTGTTTTTATTTAAAATATAGCATGTTTTTACTATTCATTAAAATATGAAATTTATCAAAATAATATGAAAAATTTATCTAAAGTAAATTTTTATATCCTGATTCCAAAGAAGAATTTTATTTTTTCAAAGGTAGAAAAACTACATTTTTTGAAAAATACTTATTTTACCTGAAAAATTTATCTTATTCTCATACCATGTTTTAGAAAATGTGTAAGATGAATAATAATGTTATTAAATTAAAAATGTAGTTAATACAATTCATAACAACTAGTTCATAATAATATTATAACCATATATCATTGTTAGTAAAACCTGGTATTGTGTACAACACACGCAATCGAGGAAGGTCGCAATTGCATGTAATGCAAGGCATGTCAGGGTTGCATGTAGTGCAAGACACCTTTGTTGTTGCGTATAACAGAATCCAACCATATTTTATTTATACATTGAAAATATAAATATATACACTTAATGTTGCGTAGAATAACTACTATCAAACGAACTTGAAATTGTGTGTAACACTACCCAAGAATAGTGTTGTGTATACTTCAAGCTAATACGGTGTTGCGTATAGCGCAAGAAAAACTTAGTGTAGCATAAAATAGAAGATATGAAAGAAATTAAAAAGAATATATCTCATAAATTCTCGGAGTGTTACATTCTACCCACCTTAAAATGAATTTCACCCTCAAAATTTGTCAGGGTTAAAAATGGTTTACTATTTGTAAGTTTCATTAATAGAAACCCACATCGTAAAAAGGAATACCAAAATTGACGTTTAAAAACTAAAATATGAAACGTAACGGTTACCCATATTAACTAATCACTGGGTTTCCACATAAGATAACATATGTGAAAATATGGATATGGAAGAGAAATATAACAATCAAGTCCTGATGGAGAGTGGTAGAGAACATGGATATGAAAAAGCCAACAATCACAAAGCAATAAATTTGTGATGATCTAAGGTACCATCAGATTCATCAGATATAAGAGCACTAGGACAACATTTTTGGTTTTCCAGATCATTTCCATAAAGTTGATGAATTAAAAGAAATACTTACCAGATTTTGGTACAATATCACTGTTGTTCGTGCCTTGAACAATTTCCACTTCATCTCTTAAAGAAATGAAGTTGAATTTGTTATACATGAAGTGTAAGCAAATCATGTGATAGAATGATGGGTCATTCTATCTGTTTCAAACAAAAGGTTATCAAAAGTTATCAAATATACATAAGTCCATCTATGTTGAGGTTAATCATATATGATTCCAAATATGAACTTATACTTCATCTATCATACCACTCAATAAAATAAAACTAGTTTCTAATAACCAAGGACTTACTGTAGGCCAATGGTAGGCAATAAAGGCATGTCGCACGTCGGTTGTGGGTTTAATTCCCACAACCTTGTCCGACGCGATGAGTTGTCACCTGTCATGTAGGTAGTCCTATTTCTAAAACTACATTATTATAACATCCCATCAATAATATTGAAAAGAAAGTTCTATCCTTATACAATACTAACTTATGTACAACATAATCCATTCCAACATTTAGGCTTATACAAAATACCTCCGTCCGAACTCATAGTATAATGAAAACAATTACTTGAAATGTCATCAACAAAGCATGTGAATACCATCATTTATCCCCCATAAATCACAAAATATATCATGTTTGTCACATTACACAAATGTGAATACCTTAATTATGTATTCTCTTGAAAAATTAATACCCATTTAACCTTAGTGAAAACATTAATTCTGTCAAAAGTTAACTCTTTCCACATACCAAAATCCAGAAATTTCTATATACTCAAACCATGATATCAGTAATGAGCTCATTTCATTTTTTCTTTATCCCTTCATTATGCGCATATCATCTTCTTTCTAAAAATATTTCAATCACTTTTCATGGTTACCGGTACCATATAATTATTGAAAACCAATAAAAGGATATTCCAAAATTCCATGATACCATTAATGAGATTCCATGATACTATTTGGAAATCCCATTACATTAACACTAAATAATTATACAACTTCATTTTCATACTCAACACCACAAATAGTGATCGCATGTGACTTCCCTTTATCCTTTGCTTTAAGTGGTTTCTCGTGTTGATCATCATTAACCGTTGGATTATGGAATTGATTAGCATAATTCCCCATTTCCTTGCACTTGATGCATTGAAGTTTGGGTGGTGCGTTCTCTGTAGTATTTTCATTATTCACATCATTAGAAACCCTTTTTCCATTACTTCAACACTCTGCTACTCGATGACCTTCTTTTCCACACTTAATACATTTTCTAATACCTTTAAGATAGTCTCCACCATGCTTCTTTCCACACTTTGAGCATAAAGAAAGATTCACCTTTTTTCACCATTGTTTTGAGGTTTTTCGTTGAACACCATCTTTCATTTCTTGTCAAAACCATGAGATGGATATGTTACACCAACTTCTAGTTCTACCTGGATATCACAACGCACAATTTCTTCATAGCTACTGAAGTATCTTATAGCAAATGCCCTTAGAGGACTTGGTATTAATCCACTGAAGAATCAATCAACTTTACATTCAGGATGGATGATAAAACCAGATGCAAACCTTACAAGTCCTATAAAATTGGCATCGTATATACCAACGGATTTATAATCCTTCTGATTAAGCTCAAGGAACTCCTTTTCCATCTTTGTTCGAAGAATACGAGGGAAGTACTTACTAAAAATCATGTTCTTGAACTCGTCCCATTCCATTGATTCAATTTGATCTTGGGGCCCTGTATTATTAAGTAGAGTCCACAACTGGTCTGTTTCACCTTCTAAATGGTAAACAGCCAAAATGAAATTTTCATGCTCTGAAAAATGAAGTATGGTATATTTCTTTTCAATGCAACTGATCCATTGTTCAGCAACAAGTGGATCAGAAGACCCACTAAAAGAAGGTGGATGTTTCCTCATAAAGGACACAATAGAATATTGTTCCCTTCTATACTCATTCAAAAGTACAGAATGATTCATAGCTTGTGTAAGTATAGTAATAAGATTTTTCACTCCATCTCCCATAAAATTGGTTTGTTCAGAAGGACAATATTTGCATTTTCCATTACATTAATCAACACGGTTCCTTCGGGTTCCGGCCACCATCGAAAACCCAAAAAGAATAGTGTGAGAGGCAAAAATCATGCTAGGGAAAACAACATAATAAAGGGGGAGTACCTTCAATATATTAATCATAGGATTAATTCAATGATCATTACTATAATTCTAGAACTATAACCGATACTTATACATAACCTAAGGGACATCTCTAGACATACCTTATAAATATATCTATGGATCTTATTAATGTTCCCGCATCATAGTTTCCAAAGGTTGAATAAACCATTCTTCTGATACCAACTGTAGATACCCAAAGCTTTATGTACATGGAAAGTACATTACTTTTTCGGAATACATAATACATAACCAAAACCAAAAATCAAGGATCATAATAGTTTAGTGTCTTTGGAAACTCAGAACATAATCTTCTAATCATAGTGAAAGATCTTCAACATCTCCCATAAAGATCTTCCACTTTTATTTACATACCTAAAATCTATCCTTATATCCTGGGGAAAAGAAAACATATAAATGGTGGGCTCAAATGCTCAGTAAGGGTTAGCATATAGAACATAAAACAATCCATAAACATTTGAATGTAAAAACATGAGCATAAAATCTAGACATCAAATTCTTGAGCAATGACATAAAACTTTACAGTACATAAGGCATAAATCAAAAAAGAACATTAATCATGATAAAATATCATAGGAATAAAGCTTGTAATTGTGGAAAAACATTAAGCACATGATATGATTTCTATAGTAGCCAAGGCGTTGCTGCCAAGACCTTCTTAGTGGACAAAGTCCGTTACTAAACCGGGTTTACTTGTCGTTCCAGCCCTTTATTACTGAACCAGATTTAATTTCCATTCCAGCCATGTCTATCTAATGAGATATAAATCATTACCCAATGCATTGGAGGGAGATATTGGTCCCACCCATCTCATAATGAAATCATTCTTACTTGTGACACAACATAAACATAAATCATTCATCATAACCCAAAGAATAAAATGGGTTTCATAAACATCATCCCATCATCACATAATCCATATAAAACAAATGGATATAATTTAATCCTAAGAAAATTGAAACCATGTAAATCAAAGAGACATTATACTTGAAACATACACATATGAAAAAATTTCATCTTAGATGGAAAATGGATTTGATAAAACACTTAAAATGAATTATTGAGGAAAATATACTTTCTTCGTCAAAATCATTTTCATTTCAAAAAATTCCTTGCAATTTTTAAAAAAGGATTTTGTTTAAAATAGTGTTGAAATGTTGAAGATTAATATTCATGAAAATAAGGCATTATAAAACTGTAAAAATCCATTCATGCCTTATAAGTTAAAAAAACATTCTTCACGTACTTTTTTCAGAAAAGTCAAAAAGTACCACGTATGGTAAACAAAAGAAAGATTCCTTCCATAACACAAAGTAAATTTTAAATATGGGTAAACATGACATTAAAAATACATGTAAGAATATTAAACTATTAATGACAAACATTTGAGGGTCATGGATGAAAAATATAACCCCAAAAAATTCTGAAGTATAAAAAATCTCGGATAAAAATGAGATTACGAGATTTTCCCTTACCTTTGGTCCGATTTGCTTAGTACATATCTGAACCTCCTGTATATTGATTTAAATAATGTCATTTACTTATTATATAATCATATTCATTGTTATGATATCATATATGGTCATATTATTATCTTCTTATTAGTAATATTTCATTGCTACTTTTTATTCAGGTGTTTATTGCTTTATGTTCTAATGCATGTTCTATTGAATAAATTATTATTATTCTTTTTAGGTTATAGATAATTCAATTAAAGAATGGTATCAGTGTAATATATATCATATTTAGTCATTCAATTCATTTTTATAATCATTATTCAATGAAGATCATATAGAACGAGTTACATCACATCGTGGAGACAGTAGGTCGTACGTACGCACTAGCGATGATATCATTTCCATGACCGTGGAATTGTATTGAAGTGTATGTATAATAATTAAGAATAAATATAAATTTACAATAATCATATATAGTTATTATTTACACCATTATACCCATACAAGTAAGAGGGTGGTGGAAAAAAGATTACATCACGTCGTGGAGACAGTATTCCTTACGTACGCACGCACGGTGTTTTCATTTTCCGTAGGATGGATAGAAGATGAAATAGGGTTGTTTCATATTTAAAATAACATATCCGTATATGAGTGATACTGATGTTATTAATTCAGTATGAAACAAATAATGAAGAGTATGTAGAAGAAGAAATAAATTTTAAGGAATCAGTAACAGATATTACCTCTTCTTCGACACGCCTCTTTGAAACTACATTATAGGGCGCTAAAATTGGGACTTTGAAGAATACCAGGACCTCTAGTATGTTTCTAATAAAGTTGAGAATGGAAATTGGTAGGGTTTGGCTGAGCGTGAAGGCTCAAAATGGTGTGAGTAGGAGAGGGAGGAGAGGGCCACCTTTGGAGTTATAAGAAATATTAATTTATAATAAAATCAACCTCACATAAAAACCTCAAAAAATGACTCAAATCCGAATATTATATGAGATATGGTTGTAATAGCATCAAATAATAAAATTTAGATATGTTGGGAATTTATTTTAAACATTATCAACTTGATTTATCCTTATATAATCTATTTAATTTTATTTGCGGTGATAATATTCTAAATTTTAAATCATTATAAATAATTACCTATTTGTTTTTAATTGTCCATAATTGTATGATTTATTACATTTTAGACCATATAAATTTTAATTTATAATTTTTTAATATTTTTGTGATTTTTTAACAATTTTATAATATGTAATTTTTATAAAATAACAATATTGTCAATTTTGAAACTATTCATTTATTTAAATATAAATAAAATCCAAACAGAGGATATATTCTAACCAAGTTATTTAGTAGATTTTTAATATGTCAAATTTGTCTATAAAAGTCGTATAAAACATTAAATAGTTTATATAATATTTATTTTAATATTTTTAAAACCATTTATTTGGTATATCTCTTAATAAAATAATTAGTCAAACATTTTTGTATAATTATTTAATATAATTATTTATTGCAAAAAAATTAAAAATAAAATCCTATGATGAAGATAAATCTCATATATGTTATAATAATAGTTTTACTCGAATTTATCATCTTAAAATCGCGAAATGTAAATTGATATATTTATTAAATTATGATTGTGACAACTTTGGAATCATTTAAAATAAAATAATATAAGTGTCATAATCATCTTTATAAGAATTAAAATGGTCAAAAATTCGTCCAGTGGGTTATTATGGTTTATATATACACTAAAATTAAGTTTTGTTCAGATTTTGGGGCCTTTTGATATGCATTACTATTTCAATAAAAACAATATTATTGATTTTTCACTAAATAAACAATTTCTACATCATTAATGTATAAGATAATAAGGTAATTAAATAACACATAAAAAATAAAAATAAATTTACATGATAAAGAAAAACATTTTAGCTTTAAAATGAGTATTTATAACCGAATTTATATTCTGTATAACCTTATTTTAAAAATAATTTAATTATTAAAGTTTGAGTGAGACATATTTCACTTCCCTTTAAATAAAATAAACTAAAGGTCGTAATCAAATACAAGTGGGTTAAATTAGATTCCATTTAGACCCAAGTATGATTTAGGGAAACATATAATCATCCACTTATATTAAGACAAGTTTTAGGGTAATTTTATAATAGTATATTTACCCTTAATTACCCCGTTTATCTTTATAAATGTTAAATAAAATTTACCGTAGTTACTATTCATAGCGCCCAAAAGAAAAAGTAGCCTATTAATATAAAATGGACCTACTAATTTCAAAAATGGAATCCATTTTTCCTAATTCAAATCACAGAAGCTACAGAAATTAATTTAAAATAAATCCCATTGTTAAAAAAATGAGTTTTAAAAGTTAAAACATAGCAAAAGATTGATATGATTTTATCTATGAATTAAATTTAAAATCAATGCTAATGACATAAGTTATATAAAATGGTAAAAATATATTATATTTATACTTTAAAACCACTAAATATTATAATCTTACCATACAAATTATTGCGATTAAAAAATTTGTTTTTATTTAAAATATAGCGTGTTTTTACTATTCATTAAAATATGAAAGTTATCAGAATAATATGAAAGATTTATCCAAAGTAAATTTTTATATACTCATCCCAAATAATAATTTTATTTTGTCAAAGTGAACTTATAAAACCATCAAAAACTATATTTATAGTGGGTGCGCCATCAAAGGCAGCAAAACAACATTTTTTGAAAAATACTTATTTTATTGAAAAATTTATCTTGTTATCATACCATGTTATAGAAAATGTGTAGATGAATAATAATATTATAAAATTAAAAATGTAGTTAATACTATTCATAACGGCTAGTTCATAATAATATTATAACCATATATCGTTGTTTAGTGAAACTTGGTATTACGTAGAACACACACTATCAAGGAAGGTTGTGATTGCGTGTAATGCTAGGAAAGTCAAGGTTGCGTATAGTGAAAGACTCCTTTGTTATTGCATATAATAGAATCCAACCATATTTAATTTATACATTGAATATATATATATATATATATTTACACTCAATGTTGCGTAGAATAACTACTATCAAACGAACATGAAATTTTGTGTAACACAATCCAAGAATAGTGTTGTGTATACTGCAAGCTAATACGGTGTTGCGTATAGCGCAAGATAGTCTTGGTGTATAATACAACAAAATATATGAAAGAAATTAAGAATATTATATCTCATAAAATCTTGGGGTGATACAAATAGGCTGTTTCAATTGAAAAGAAACATAAATGAAAAAGAATCACATATTCACCCTTCCCTTTACCTATGATATATTTATAATTACTGACACCTTCATCTTGCAACGACCCAAACATTTGAATAATATTTGGTTTCCTCAATATGAATGTTTTAATATTTAATAATCAATAAAAAAAATATAATCATAAATTAAATGGGAGCATCTGGTTTTGAATGTTATATGACTATTAGTTGATTTGACTGTTGGAAAAAATAATATTTTTTACTATTATAATTATTTTTTGTAAATATAAATGATAATGGATAATTAATGACAAATTTAAGAGTTGATAGCAACATCCTGTAAACTCTTTCCATAAGAATCCCATTTTTCAGGGCTTGGGAAGGAGGTAGCATCACTGTCCTTCACTCTTGACCAATCCCAAGACGATCATAAACTTGTTAGTATTGAACAAAATTGCCTACTAGGGATGTTCAATTTAGTGGAGATTACCACACATGAAATGTTTACTGTGCCACCCAATAGTCTATCACCACTGACAACTCAACCTCAGGTTGTTTGTGGGTGTTATTAGGGGTATGTGTTAAGGAAATATTCACATAAATCGTAATCAATTTGTTTTAGTAAAATATTTATTTCAACATTTTTGTGTTATGAATAATCTTGTGTAATAACAAATATGTTTAATTGAGGTAAATCTGACAATTTGATTTTACAGGTAAAAAATTTTTGCATCTTAAATGATTTCTCACACTTATAAAATTATTATGGTAAAATAAACTTCATTTTTGAATAGAAAATGTCTAAATTAACATAGGGTGATATTTTAGTATTTTTATAAGATGTTTTTTATTTTTTATTAACTGTGAAAAATAATGTATTTTTTTAAATAATTATTTTACTTTATATAGTTGATTCTGTGAATTATTTTTGAAAAATGGACGTACATGGTTATAATCAGTTAGATATTTAGATTCTGATTGGATTATGCTAATTTTCTAGTAAATAGTAACGTGACCCTTTGGAATAGTAATGTTACCCTTATGAATTGTAATATGACCAATGGAATAGAAACATCACCTAAGGAAGTATAAATATATTTTAGACATTATAAATGGTAATGTTCTTTATTTATATCATAGTATAATTAAATAAATGTTTTAGAAATTAATAGTTAAGTATTATTATGCTTCACGTAAATAATGATTTTTTTATAAATTAAATTTCCTTTATTTAAAAAATAATATTCATGTAGTGGATTTAATTTTTAAATTCTGAATGTTGATATTAGATTAGAGTGAATTTATGAGAATTTTATAAATTTTGTTGTTTTTTGATGATTTGTAAAAATACTGTTTTCATTTTTCTATATATTTAATAAAACCAATGAATTTTAATGATTATGAAAAGATTATTATTGTCTTTTTTGGATTAAATTTTTATATTAGGTGTCCCATGTTCCCAATAATAAGGCAACACCCGTTTGTTTTCAAAGACCACTACCGAGGTGTCCTAAAAATTAATAAAAAACTCCCTCCCTTTTAATATAAATTCCATCACATTCCTTCATTTCCTTTCATTCCAAAATCATCATCCTAGAATATAACATAGTATAAGCCCTGAAGGAGTTCCCCCAATGTGTTATAAATCCCCAAATTCCCATATCTTCATGTTTTTGGAGTCACTCATCAAGGTAAGGGAATTCTCATATTAATTTTTCCTTTCAAGTTCTCTTTTATATGGTTTCTCATTAAAATTTTCTTACCATGTTCTTATATCAATTTTATTCTATCCATATTCTGTATTATAATTCTTTTATTAAAATTTGAGCATTTTTAACCACTATTTTAAATGTTTTATAAAACCATGTTTCATACACATCAAGCTATATAATTTTTCTCTCAATATCTATCTATTTTTCTCAAGAAATTATTTTATTTTATATATGTGAATATACGAACAAATTGTATTTGAAAAGGGTATTTATGAAGACCTAAAAATGATTTATTTTATTCTAGGTTTTACATACATAAAACCATCAGTCCATTTCCATTGGATATAAATCATAGAATGATAATTTTTTAAGAACTTTTTAAAACACAATGATTTTGATATGAAACACAATTCTTTTAATATCTTTGGTTTATTTGATATTTTTTATTATGATCTAGGTGGATCACATTAAAATAACTATATATTAATAGTGTGCCTTTATAGCACCCAAATGCATTGGATAAAGAAATTAATCTCAAGAGATGAACAGTTTTATGATACCTTGGTTAATAACATTGGTAAATTTTATGTCACCTTAGGGTGGACCTTGGTGATATTCTTATGAATGTGCAAATTAAATTTTGTAGCCACATTTACAAGTTTTGACTCAATTTATTTTATTTATTATTTTCCACTTTATTATACCCTCATTCTATTCCTCATTTTCTTATTGATATTATTTAAGACCTGAAGTAAACTATTTCCATTGTCATCCCTTATTAGGATTTCAACTCACCCTTTCATTTAATGTGTGTCCCCAAGTTATGAGATACCATAAATGTACATAAAATGAACCTTTATGAATAATTTCGATTGTAATAAAAGTATATTTTATGTTTTCATGTATTATGTACCATATTTCCAAGACATTAATCTTTATACGATCCTTTGTAAAATTCTATGTAATAATATCTAACAAAAAGCCTAGATTCCATTGTTGGTATCAAAGGATAGTTTAGTTGTATTTGAATGGATTTGAAAATATTAGGAATGACCTTATAAAAAATATTAAATATCAGAAAACCATATTTCACTTAAGTGAAATTTTAATTAAATAGTTTCCAAATAGAGAAATACATTTCTAGATTCGAACTAGTGGATACGGCTCTAGAACATATGTATCTAGGGGTAATCCTGAAGACACTACATTGAGAAAGACTTGAATGGGGACTGGTGCACAAAAAATAGGCCTTGTTACACTCCAAGTTTGAAACTCCCACAATATATATAGGTTAATCAAAATCATTTTATAAACAATTATGAATGATTTATAGAAAATGTAACTGATGATAATGAATAACATGTTTAAGAATTATATTTTAAGGCATAAAAATAATTCAGAGTTATATGTTTCTTAAATAAAATAAGTTTCTCACTATGGTTTTCTTCTTTAATAAAATTGTGGGAAATATGAGGAATCATGCATGTAGTGACCATAATGGATCATGTAGTGATAACCCCCTAATGAAAGATGTAAAGGAATATTTCATGAGAATAATGAATTAACTTACTCAAGATAGGGGGAATTACAAGAGTCTAGATGAGAGAGAGATTTCAATTATAAGGGAATGACATTCCATTAAGTACTTTATGTGTTAAAAATTTCCTATTATTAGTGGATCTACTGACCCATTTATTATAGACTAGGTGATAAGATGTATAGAAAAGATATTTTCTATATTTAATTGTTTAGAACAAGAGAAAGTCACTGAGGTTATGTATCATTTAGAGGGAGATGATGATCAGTGGTGGGACCAGATTAAAAAAATAGGGCCATGAAGTTTGATTAAACCTTTGGAATGTGAAGAGTTCAGTGGAATCTTATTTGATAATTATTTTTCACGTTCGATGAGAATGAAAATGGAGAAGGAATTTCATAAGCTGAATAATAAATAAGATGAATTTGATGGAAGCTATTAGACGAGCATCCAAATAATTTCTTGTTATACATATAGTTTGGAAATGGATCCTAATAGAAAGTTTGATTGATTATTTGGTGGACTATTACCTCATATATATATGAATTTATCCAATTGAGACTATGATAGCTATGAGGAAATATTATGGAGTGTAATGATAGTCAAACTAGAGTTTAGTAAGATGTAGTGGTACCATAAATCAAATGAAAATAAGAGATAAATTGATTCATTCTTGGGGATGATCTTTGATAATATAAGAGGATGAAATAAAGTGTAACTTCCCATGTTTAATAAATATGGGAAGAATCATTCAAGGAACTAATTTATTTGGAGTAGGAGGTGTTAGATGTGTGGAAGAGATGGAGATAGCACTCAGAATTATCTTTGTGAGGGGAAGCCCTAGAATCCAAACACGAACATGAATAGGAAAATTGTCTAAGACCTACCTTAATTCCAATGCTTCAAGTGTGTAAAACATGGGAATTTGTTCTATAATTTCCCGAATATAAGGGCAGTGTAGGTGAATAACCATCAACCTCAACATAGGATAGGGGGAATGACTATGCTTTTTCTATCACAATCGATACTTTTGAATCTCTAAATGATGTGGTGGCTAGTACACTTGTTGTTCTGTCAAAGCTAGCATGTACTTTGTTTGATTCCTATTCTTATCATTCCTTTATTTCTTACAAGTTTTCAAATAATAAAGAATCAATAAATAAACATCTAAAATCAATGTCCTCAGTAAATATTCTTTTTGGGATTGTCCAATAATCAATCATTTTTAAAACCTCTATTACTTATATTAGTGATAACAATCATATCAAAAATCTTGTAATCATTCCCTTGATGGAATTTAACATTATTCTAGGAATGGAATGTCTCTAGAAGTATATTTATAAGACAAAATATAGAATTAATGAAATTTAAATAGTCTTAAAAAGATAACCAATAGTTATCTTCCAAGGAGATATATCTCAACCCGATATTTGTCTAGAAGCACAAGCTATAGCCTTATTTATGGAGTTGATCAGTTAAGAAGATGAAGGAAATAAGAGTATAAGGATAGATAATGCCCACATAAAATAAAGACACATTGAAGTATTTTTTGAATAGTTACATGGAAATCCCCTTGAAGGAGAGGTGGAGTTCTCCATTGAACATATGCCTGGATCCCAGTCGATATCAAAAAGCCCATATTGAATGACAATTATAGAGCTGAAGGAATTAATGAAAAAACTCCAAGATCTTTAGGAGAAGGGGTATATCCACCCAACTGTACCACTTAGGGGATCCCATTTTCTATTTTTGATGAATAAGGATGCATGAATGTAGATATTTATTGATTATATAGAACATAAACTATCACAAAAGCATTTTTTCCCAGTACTAACATTTCTCAGCACTAACGAAAAATCGCTGATAAAGGGGGGGGGGTGCATTTATCTTCACTAAAAAAATCCATGATAAAAGGTCCCGTTATCAGTGCTACAAAAGTGCTGATAAAAGCACCCCTTTATCAGCACTTTTTTTAGCGTCGATCATGGTACCCCCTTTATCAGCTCTTTTTTTAGCACTGATAAAGGGACCCCCTTAATCAGCGCTTTCTTAGTAGCACCGATAAAGGGAGGCCTTTATCAGCACTTTTATAAGCACTGATAAAGAGTCTAATTCAAAAAAAAATTAATTAAAAAAATATATTAATATATAAATATTTAAATATAGTTATATTGATATAAATATAATATATAATTTATAAATTTATTTTAAATAATTATAAATATACATTTACACTTAATATACTTAATATATAAAGTACTTCATGAAAATGGATTATAAAAAAAAAATAATATTTTTTTAATTAATAATTTTATAATTATTATGGAGTAATAGTCATTTAATAAAAATTTGAAGACTAAAAAAATTAAAAAAAATAAATAAAAGATCCAAAATATGTTGAAAATGCAACTCGAACTTCAAACGGCCATAGCTTTTGATCTGGGTGTCTGTTTGAGCTCCACCACATATCAAATCAAAGCCTGTGACAAGATCTACATCGCAATGACCCTAGGAAATTCCGGTCAAGGTTTTTTTGATGCCAAAAGGGGCCCAAAAGGCCTCTAAAAATGATTTTTTAGTCGGGGTACCCTGATGTTTTAAAATTTTGTGGATTTTCAGCCTCGTTTAAGGGGGTATTATTGGCTGTATTTGGTGGTGAGTGAATTTATTCCAAGGTATTAAATTCATATTGATATTATGCCATTGAAATTTTATCGTTTTTTATAATGCACTACTATTTATAATCAAATATATAACTATATGTACATATTTTTTTTGTATTCACACCTAAAAATTAAATTATAAATATAAATAATAAAATATATTTACACATAAAATATATTAGCTTTATCTAAATAATAACTAATATCCATTTTATTTAAAATAAAAATATGTGAATATTTATATACCTATATATTAATCTATATATATATATATATTAATATAACTACATATATATATACTAATATGACTATAAATATATATATTAATATCACTATAAATATTTATATTAATATCACTATAAATATATATATTAATATAACTATAAAAATATATATTAATATAACTATATATATCTATATTAATATAATTATATATATATATATATATATTAATATATATATATATATTACTATACGAATAAATATAACTATATAAATAAATAGAGATATATATTAATATAACTATATATAATAATACAACTATATATATATATTAATATAACGATATATATATTAATATAAATATATATTACTATACAAATAAATAAAACTAAATATATATATATATATACAAATAGAGATATATATTAATATAACTATATATATATTACTATATATATATATTACCATACGAATAAATATAACTATATATATATAATGAAATGGAAAAAAATCAAAATAGAGGAGTGGTAAGGGCTTAGGCGCGCAAGGGGGAGGTCTCGAGTTCAAATCCTGGTGGAGGCAGGGGCGTGCGCGCATGGGGGAATATGGGAGAAAGCACTGATAAAAGGTAGAGGGGGTATGTGGGGTGCTGTAGGGTGGCAGAAAAGTGCTGTAAAGAGGGTGATGGTCAAGTTCTTTAAAATCCCCTTGATTGACATTAATTTTTTTATTTTTTATTAAATTTTTTAAATTTTTTTACCTTTTATCAGCACTTTTTTAAAAGCACTCATAACATGGTATTTTATTCGTGCTAAAACAAAGCGTTGATAAAGGACCATTTTTTCAGCACTTTGTTTCAGCGTTGATATAATACCCCTTTTATCAGTGATTTTTTTTAGCGCTGATAAAATGGGTCTTTATTAGTTCTTTTTGGAGTGCTGATAAAGGGGACCCCACCAACCCTCATCTTTGCTGGATTTAACAACGCTTTTCTAGCGCAGTTAAAGGCCATTTTTAGCGCTGATAAAATGCATATTTGTAGTAGTGTTAGTGAGATCCCAATAAAGAACAGGTACCCTCTTCCAAGAATTCATGATTTATTTTACCAGATTCATGTGGCTTAATTATTGTGCAAGACTAATCTTAGAACTGATTATCATCAATTGAGTTTGAATAAAGAAAATATTCTAGAAACCACCTTCTGATCAAGATATAAACATTATTGATTGGTTATTATAACTTTCATCTTGAATAATTACCCTGCTATATTGATGGACTCGATTAATTGAGCCTTTAAGGAATACCTTGATAACATTGTGGTAGTTTATATTAAAGATATTATGATATATTCCAAAATTCATGAGGAGCATGAGGATCATATAATGTTTATTTTTAAAACTAAATTGAAGGATAGACTTTTTGGAAATATTATAATATATAAATTTTGGTTACAAAAAGTTTCTTTCATGGGGAGCATTGTAACCAATGAACGAATATCAGTTTTCCTTGCAAAGACAATGATTATGGAGAAGTGGCACCAACCAACAAAAACAATTATGATTCATATTTTCATTGGTTTATCATGATATTATAGGAGGTTTTTGGAAAAAAATTCATCAATTTATAATCCACTAACAAAGTTAACTCAAAATGGGGTTAAGTTCATCTGAAAAAAATGAGTGTGAGGAATGTTTCCAAGAGTTATGGAAATTATTTTTCACTGTAATGATTTTAAATTTACCCTCAATCAGAGAATGGTTCATTATTTTTAGTGAGGAATCTATAAAAGGGCTTGGGTGATTCCTCATGGAAAATGACAAGGTGATTTCTTATGTATCTCAACAGAAAATGCCTCTTAAGAAAAATTATCACATTCATGATCTAGATCTAGCTATAGTATTTTTTGCTCTGAAGATACAGTGACACCATATTTATAGGGAAATGTGTGATATATACACATACCATCAATGTTTATATTATATCTTCACAAAAATGGAATTACACTTGAGATAGAGGATATGGTTATAATTTAATAAATATTATGATTGTTTAATTAATTATCAACATGGAAGAGTAAACAAATTCGCTGATGTAGTATGTATGAAATGCCTTGTTGTTGTAGAAATGATGAGGATTTATGGTGATCTTTTTATCAAATACATAGTAAAATGTTACATGGTAATTTTAAGGGAAGGGACATCCTCAACCCTAGGCCAAACTATTTCCCATCATTCATTACTATATAATATCAAGAAATATCAAAGTGAAGATCCTTCATTACAGAAGAAGACAGAGGCTAGAAATGATGAGCATTTATCTAAGATCAATATTGATTAAGAATGTGTACTAAAATATCATACAAGATTATGAGTTTCATATATTCTAGATATATAAATGAAGATGATGGATGGAGTTCATAGCTTTATATTTTCTACAAATCCTGGAAGAACTAAAATGAATAGGGGAGTTTGTGATCATTATTGGTGGGATCACCAGAGAAGGGGGATTTCCAACTACACTACATGGTTCCTAGTGTGTCAACATGTGAATGTAGAGAGATAACATCCTAAAGTGTAATAATAACACTACCCATACTATAATGGATGTGGACCAAAATCACTATGGACTTCTTCACCGGTCTCCTAAAAAACATCAAAAGGAAACAATGTGATATGAGTTATAGTGGATTGTCCATCCATGAATTCCCATTTTATCTCTATATTGGATGATTTATCTCCGGAATAACATTTTTCATTTACATGATAGAAGTGGTAAGACAGCCTGAGGTACCACTCTCTGACATATCTGATCATGATCTGAGGTTCACATCAAAATTTTAGGGAACGTTTCAACATGGATTGTGTTTGGAATTGAATTTTAGTATGACCTACCACTCCTAATCTGATGTCCATTATAAAAAAACTATCCAAACACTTAATGACATGATGAGAACATGTTCAATTGAATTTAATGGTGTATGGGATCAACAACTCCCATTAGATGAGTTCTCTTACAAGAACAACTTCTATTCAAGTATTGAAATGACTCACTATGAATCTCAATATGAAATGTAATATATAACACATACATGTTGGTATGAAGCTAGTGAGAGAACGGTTTTTGGGAATTATCAAGTAAAAGATATGATAGAAAAGGTTCATACCACCCAATAACACATTAAGGATGCTTGGAGATGGATAAAGATTGATGTTGATAACCTTCTATGGGACTTAGAGTTTGATGTTGGTGAAAAAGTATTCCTTTGAATTACACCATGGAAGAGAGTTGTGTTATTCGGGAAGAAAGGGATGTTTATTCTCATGAATATTGGCCCATTTTAAATCATTGATTAGATAGTAGAAGTTTCCTATCATTTAGAACATATACTAAATCTGTCCTAAGATCATGATGTCTACCACATATATCTCTTGAAGAAGTACATACCTGACCCTTAACATGTACTAAATCCAAAGGTGGTACAATTGAAACAAAAACTCTCTTAAAATGATTACCTGATGGAGATCGTGGATCGTAGAGACAAGTTTCTACGCAACAAGACTACCCACTCTACTAATGTATAGTGGAGTAACCACAAATATGAAGAAGACACTTAGGAACTAGAGGAGACTTTGAGGTAGAAGTACCCACACATTTTGTCTTTTAAGGGTTCACGTTGAAATTTTGGGACCAAATTTCTTATAGAGGGAAGAATGTAAGGACCCAAACCTTTTAATAATATTTTTTTACCCAAAAGTATATGTTTTACTATTTCATAATAAAAAATGAGAGTATAAATGAAATGTTACCATTGGGTTTTCACTATTATATGGTTGATCATCAATATAACCATTGGAAAAAATAATAATTTTTAATGTTATAATTATTTTTTACAAATGGAAATGATAATGGATTATTAACGTAGATTTAAGATTCATTCACCTCATCCAGTAAACTCTTGCTGGATGAAGGAATTATAACAGAGCTTGGGAAGGATTCATCTTCACCATGCTTCGCTCATGGCTAAGCCCAAGAAGATCTTCAACATTTTAGGCTTGAACAAAATCACATATGGGCGAAGTTCAAGTTATAAGTGATTGACACTCGAGTAAAGTCATCTGAACCACCCCAGGACTCTATCACCATTTCACACCTTTCCCTTAGGTCATATGCAAGTGTTATATGGGGCTACATATTAAGGCCATAATCACTTAAATTTAAAACTATTTATTTTAACAAATTTATTATTTCATCATTTATATGGTAAGTATAATTTTGATTAATATAATATATGTTTAATTGAGAAAATTTTGAAAATTTGATTTTTCAAGTAAAAGAATTACTTTTAAAATAGTTCTCATTGTTCATAGTTATTATGGTAAAATACACATCATTTTTGAAGTTCAAATGTCAAAATTAATATAGGGTATATTTTTTAGTATTTTTCAAAGAAGTTTCATTTTTTTATGAATAGTGAAAAACAATTTATTCTTTAAAATAATTATTATACACTATATAATGTATTCTATTAAATTATTTTCAAAAAACAGATATACACTGTTGTGATCTAGAATATATTTAGAGTCTGATTAGATTAAACAAATTTTTTAGTGGATAGTAAATTGACCCTTTAGATTAGTAATGTTACAATCATGAATAGTAATATACCTAATAGAATAGTAACCACACCTTAGGGAGTATAAATATATTTAAGTCATTTTATATAGTAATGTGTTATAATTATATATTAATATATGTAAATAATTGTTTTAGAAATTATTGGTTACGTATTATTATTTTTGGAGAAAATAATTATTTCACATAAAAATGAAATTTCACATGTTTAGAAAATCAATTTTATTAAATATAGATTATTTTTCAATTCAGAATGTTGATATTAGGTTAGGGTGATTTTATAATAATTTTATAAAATGATTTGTTTTTCAGTTAATAGTAAAAATACAGTTTTGAGTTTTCAATATGTTTAATGACATCATTAAAGATGCAATGTGTAATATTTGATGATGGTCGACTATTGTGGATTAAAATATTATATGGTCTATTACTAGTGGCCTATAAGTTGGGGAAAATACCAAGGGAAATCCCATGGTATTTCACATATGACTTATGAGGGGTCCTCAAAAATTAATAAACAAATCCCCCAACATTACTATAAATAGCCACCCATTGTTTTATTTCCATTCATTAAAAACTCATAAAACTAAAATATATAATAGTATTACCTCCCAATAAGTACACCCATGGTTTCCTCAAGCCCCCAATATCTATATCATCATATTTTAGGATTCAATTTTCAAGGTAAGGGAATTCTCAACATCTCTTTTCCTTTAATGTTCTCTTTTATGTGGCATGTCTTTCAAAATTCCGTAACACCTTATTATTTATATTTTATTTTTCCTCTATAATGTATTATGATTATTTTATTAATGGTTATAAGTTTTCCTTTCTTGTTTAATTGTTTTATAAAACCATGATTCATACCCATTATGGTGCATTATTTTCATCTAAAAATACATCTCTTTTTTTATAGAAATTATTTTACATTATTTTATGAATCACCTAAAATATTTTATTTCAAGGGGTATTAAGAAAGGCATAAAAATTATTTATTTTATTCATTAATTGACATATATGTAACCCCCATTCCACTTCCATTGGTTATAGATGAAATAATGACCATGTTTTTAAAAATATTTTGAAACGCCATGATTTTGGTTTAAAATCCATTTTTATTCACAAGGGGTTATTTATGAAATGTTTGGTTATGATTTATTTGAAAAAAATTAAAATAAATAGATATAAACCATTCACCTAGATGGTGATATAACACATTGGGTATAAAATTAATCCATAGAGATGACACGTTTTACGATTCCTTGGTGAAAACCCCTGGTGATTTTCATGACACATTGGGGATGTATGTTGGAAATATTCTTATAAATATCTAAATTAAATGTTTTATCCACATTTACATGTTATGATACATGTTATTTTATTTTTTATATTCATATTTATACTTCCCTTATGATATTCGTTGGGTTCTCATTGGTATTCCCCATGATCTCAGGTAAACTGTATCATTTGTTATCCCTTACCTGGCCTCCAGCTCACCCATTCTTATGATGTATGTACCTTTGTTATGAGATACCATAAATTTACATAGGGTAAACCTTGAATAAAACTTTCACATTTAATGGAATAATGTATAATGTTATCTTATATTATGTACCTTATTCCAAGACAATAAACATTAAAAGAGAATATCTTTGTAAAATACAATGTAATGTTATGTAATCAAAATGAAAGATGACATACAAGTGTAATCAGAGTTGAAGGTTCCCATTGATTATTGTTTTCTGATGGAAAATTTTGATTGTGTGAATAGAAAAAGGTATTTTTATTTTTGATGGAAAAAACTATCATATCTAAAAGGATAGAATGTTGCCTTATTTTTTTCTATTCGATATGATTTTCTAGAAGTAGTAGTAGTTGGGTTTCTCATATTGTGGATAAAGCTCCTACAATATCTTTTGATTTGACAAATCAAAAGAATGAGATAAGGATCACAAATTCTATATTATCGTTGCATTCTAAAAGTTAATTCCTAAGGGTTATTTTTTCCACATCTAAAGGTATATAGGATAAATTAAAAATCATATATGAAGGAAATATAAATGTAATAAAGGTAGAGTTACAAATATGGAGGCTGAAGCATGACGTTTTGATAATAGATGAGAATGAATTTATTATGGACTTCATTACCAAGGTGAATATAATTTTTATCAATATAATATTTCTTGGTGAAATTACTGAATATTCTATAGTTTTTGAAAAGATCCTAAGAATATTTCATGAAATGCATGATGTAAAAGATTCTTTATTTGAATATAGAGATCCTAAAACATATAATTTTACTAATTTAAATAGCATTGTCTTCTCTTATGCAATGAGAAGAGAGAAAGTTATCAAAATAATAACAAATAGTGATAGAGATTTGTTTTTTTACATATGAAATGAAAGAAAAGTCCTAGAATATTCTTCTTGGTGATAATTCTAGTGAATAAAATTCTGAAAATATGGTATGTAAAAATCATGGTTAATTTTTATCATTGTTTTATAGAAATTAGAAAAGAGTTAATGGGAAAAAAGGGAAAGTCCCATTAAAAAATTTTGAATGTGGATTTTTTTATCACATTCTTTCTAATTTTCCTTAAAGGAAAAGTGATGATATTTATGAAGAAGAATAAAATACAAGATGATCATGGAAGAAATATAGATATAAATTAAATTCATATTCCATATGGAATGATATAAAATTTAACAAATTAAATATTAGTAGTTTCTTCTCTAACTATAACGAAGATGATTGTAGTGATGCAGAATCTGAATATTCTACTAAGTATAGTGTTCAAAATACATTTATAGAAATAGTGAATGATGATGAATTAAGATTAAGTTGTTGTGATGAAGAAGAATCTCAACTTGATTTCTATTTTAATTAATAGTTGAAATAATTTCCTAGGAAGATTAGAAATCATGAAAATAAAAAAATTGTAAAGAAGAATGTTCCTCAATAAAAAATCAGGTACATTTTGTTTATGTTAAGTTGAAGCTGGTGAATAAAATTGACAGTTTGATTAAATATATTTAGTAATAAAAGAGTTATAATTTAAACTTTTTAGTAATACTGAAATAAAAAGAATAATATTTGGAACATATCCAACAAAAACATTCTAATGTTGAAGAGAAAGGTATAATTCTCAGGAACTCAATTAATGATGTTGGTGAATGTTTTCATAATTAGATACCTCAGGAAAATTTACATAATTTACCTTAAATTTTTGAAAATGGGTTGAATTCTTTTTGAGAAAAATAATGGTTGTAAGGTTATATATGTGTCCAAGACTAAAAAAGTTAGGAATTGAGATGTTTAAATATTCTGTAAATCTAAAATTATTCCCAATACTATGGGATCTATTAAAGGTAAAAATAATATGATTCATCTTATCGATAATAGAATATTTGGTGGATTTTAAAATAAATAAATAATGGTTGTGGAGAAATATACTCACAATTATAGTCGGTATGGATGTTTCAGAGAACAATACTATTTTAATGTCCATTATTGCTATTTTGGGGGATTCATATAGATGTAAAATCTATGTTGGATCAAATAAAGTATTCTATTTTTAGATAGTTTATATAAGTAAAATGTTTAAGGGGATTCAATATTCTCAAAGAAAGAAGGCAGAGATAGTTGTTTTGAAGAATCCTTAAAAGGTTGGAGTAAAGATTGAATATAGGTTCCAAACATTAAGAATTGTTTTTGAATGATGTGAAGAACCTAAGAAACCGTGGAATATGATGTCTTGTATTATTAATTAATTAAAAAAAATATATAGCAATTCTCATAATCTAATGCAATGAATGAAAATAAATGAGAAAATTTTCTTATTTTTAAAACCACATTATAAGATACAAAAGGATAAAATATTTGTCTTTATATTTGTGGGTGTTATTATTATATGAAATTGTATTTTAAATAATTAAATAATGTGATACACTTTAAATAAGGATCAATTTCATTTGAAAATGGTGAATTCATGGAAATCAGATGTGTTGGGTCATCCATCATTGGGAAAGAAAAGAATAAATCAAAAAAAATCTATGTTGATAGGTTGAATTTTTTTTTCTATTTCTGTCAAAATTATATGATGGGGGTAAAAAGATATCTCTAGGAAATATGGGTATTTTTTAAAAGTTAGGAGGATGAAAATATTTTTACAATAGGCCAATGTACAGAATTAAATTTGTTTCAGGTTTGTTAAATACACAACTCTTGGTACATGATTATAGTGGAAGAAAATAAACTATGGAACAAAAGGAAGGGAAACATGTGATTTAGAATCATGATCAAGTTATTAAAGAGAGACAGTGTATAATAAATTATATATTTTCTAATAAGAATAGCTTGGTGTTTCACTATTTATTAGAAATGAAATAATACAAACTCTGTGCATACGAATGTTGAATTTGTTTCAAGTCAACCCCTAAAGATAATTTATTCCAACATTTGTGGTCCAATTAGTAAACAATTAAAAATTGAATATAATTAATTATTTAAATTCATTTAATATTTTACTCACAATTCTTGTGTTATTTATATGAAACATAAGTCATTATCCTAGAAAATGAATAAAATTTTCAGAACAAAAGCTGATAATGAGTGTGAGTATTCAGTAAAGAAGTTGTGAAAAAATAATTGTGGTTAATAAAATGTAATTAATTTAAATGTTATATTGAAAATAATGGAATTCATAATGAGTATAGTTCTTCATAAAATCCTCACAAAATGGGGTTTCTGGATGAAATAATTGATATTTTCTGGAAATGGGATGAATAATGATACTTAAACATGGCCATTCTCATTAATTTTGGAGGAAATCCATGTGTACTGCTATTTATATTCAGAATAATGGTTTCTATATACCTATATTAGATATTACACCATATGAAATTGTTTTTGTGAGAACTCCAAGATTTAATAACATTAATGTTTTTATGACTCCATGTCTTATAAAGAAGAAATGTTGAAACTATTGTATGTTTGAGCAGAAAGATTATGATAGAAACTTTCATAGATATGCTAGGAAAGGAATACGATTTAGATGTTTTGGAAAATAAACAAGAAGAATTTTTTACTATTTTTATGTGAATTTAATTGAAATATCTAAAGCAATAATGCATGTTGAGACAAACGAATATGTTTGGAAATTTGAAGAAAAAAATTCTTTATAAGGATACATAAAATTATAATTCTATTCATGATGAAGAATCAGACTAAGCTATTTCCGAGGATAAGGATGATACTCAAAAATCTCATCATAGGCTAAGAAATAAAGTGGAAGCTCAAAATATTATAGGTGATCAAATTTATAAGGATCAAACAAGTAGAAAAAAAATTCTACTACACATACGACTCAGTATTCAAAAGTGGGGCTGAATGACGTGAAAAAAACATTTGAGCATCCAGAATGTGATAAGTCCATGAATGAAGAGTTGGATCAAATTGAAATGAATAATATATAAAAACTATTACCCAAGCAATAAATTTAAATCATTATTGGAAGAAATTGGTTATTCTAGAATATGGTGAATGATGAAGGTAGAGTGATGAGAAGAAAAAGAATGATTGTATTGCAAAGGGTATTCAAAAACTGAAGACATTGATTTTGGTAAACTCTTTTCTCCCGTGGAATGATTAAAAACAATAAGAATCATTATTTATATTAATTCATAATGAGTCTATAAGTTCAATTAAATGTATTTTAAATCCACCTTCTTTAATGGTGATCTTGATAAGGAAGTTTACAATTAACATATATATGGATTTTTTATAGGGAATAATGAATGTTATGTGTGTATTATTAAATAAGATTTTTATTGGATAAAATAATATCTGAGGGATTTTTTTTCAAATTGTATATAGTCTTGAGGAAGATGGGTTTTAGGAAATTAAGAGTGGATAATAATTATTACATCAATGAGATACATGAGTATTCCCTCATTGTAGTTGTTTATGTTGATGATATTATATTTTTTAGGAATGAAAAAAGATATTGGGAAATATTTTATGAATAAATGAAAAGGGTTTTTGAAATTTTCATGATTGGGGAAAATGAAAGGATTTATTGGGTTAAAAATACTATAAAATAAGGAATAATTTTTCTATCTAGAATTTTATGATAAGAAAATCGTTAAGAGGTTCAATATGGAAAGCCATAAACTGTGTCCACAAAACTTTTTAGGAGGATAATTATCCTTAAAGAAGGATAAGGAAGAAATTATGTTCAGAGAAAATTTTAGAAGTATATGTGATGTTTTTTGTATTTGAATGCCTGAGGATAGAATTTTTTTAACTGTGTTTTATTATCTTTATATTTCCCGAGTTCTCCCAAATAATAACATTTAATTTATTGAAAAATAATTCTCAAATACAGCAATGTAATGAATGATTTTATAATCATATTTGATATGTTATAAAGTATTTTTTTGAGGTATTGATTTTTTGATTGGGAGAGAAATGTCAAGGATAGAAGATCCACATTTGTTGGAGTATTATTTCCTGGAATGAATTATATCAGTTGGCATTCCACGAAACATAATATAGTAACTCTTAGTACAACTAAATCTGAATATCATCCTACCAATCAAGCTAGAACTCCACTTATGTGGTTGAAAACTAAATTAGAATACATAGTTTTTGAACTAAAGTGACCCATTTTATTAGGCTGTGAAAATCAAAGTAAAATGAATCTCACCAACAATACGGTTCAAAATTTTTTTTTAAAACTTATTGATATCAAATATCATTTCATAAAATAGCATGTGGAGAAAATGAATTAATGATAGAGTATGTTCCAATATTAGAACAAGTTATTGAAATTTTCACAAAACCATTACCAATATAATCCTTTTCCTAATTGATCTTGAAAATTGGTGTCCAAATTCTTTCTCATTAAGGTTTAGGTATGTGTTTCTATCTCATTTATAATATTACATTTTTATTTATAATCCATGGGATAGTTTATTACTTAATAAATCTTTTTTAATGCATGTAAATTGAGGGATTTGTTGGTAATATAGAAATTTAGCATTATATTATGTGGGAACTATTCTGACTATTTTTTTGAGAGAATGGATGGAAAAAATTATTTTATTATTGGAAAGTTGAGAAGATGGGGAAGAAATATGAAAATGTTTTTCATAATCAATAATTTTCGTCAAGATATTTTTATTTTCAACGAATGTTGTTTCATTGAATTTGTTATAAAAAATAATCCTAGAATTTTTGATATGTAACCTATTTATTTTATATACAAAGTTCAGTGATTTATGAAACCTGAATGAGAAAAAAATATAATGGGGGATTTTTAGGACCATACTATTGAGGAAGGTAATTGTATTCAGGTGTGTATTTTATTGTTGAATTAGTTTAAGATGAATGGGAAAAAACCTGACTATGTATTTTGTGAAAATAATATTTAACATCATATTCAAAGAATAAGACTCATAATTCTGGAAATGTTCTATCATATCTAAGAGATGATGGTTGGAATATATCATTATATTCACACTAAATATAGATTGAAAATTTAATTTTATTGTTAAAGAACATTACTGTAAGTAAATGGTCATCTGAATCACTCTGAATTTAGCATGAAATAAGTTAATTAAGTCTGCATGACTATGATTAAAAAATGTGATGATGATTTTATGATCATGGAGTTTTCATGTATCATAAGTAAGTTATTGAACATACACACCATGCTTGATTAAATAAAGGGGAGTGAAATATATTCTATGAATCGTATTCAGATTAATAGAATCTAGATAGAAATAAAAATGGTACTGGAGATCATATTTAGCCAGATCATATTTAGGATATGATGGAAAGAAGGATGTTGGTAAAATAATGATATGCATAGTAGCTAACGATCATCAATATATTAATGAAGCCTTAGATCATTTTTGCAAAAAGAGAAATTCTGATGGTGTCGGTTTTCAGTCATACCCAAAGCAAAAAAAACAAATCTTCAACGTTGGAAGCTGATAGGAATAGAAAAAAAAGGTTTCAGTCATATCAAATTTATAAAGAATGAAGTTTCTGATAAGATTTTGTATTCCAACTTATTCAGAGAAATAATTTCCTGAGACCAATAAATGTCTGTAAAAGAAAATAAGGTGGTAAATAATGTTGTCAAACAATTAAAATGGGGTTGAATAATTTTTTCTTCCTCTTTTTCAATAATATAGATAAAGAATAAATTTTTAACATACAGTTAATTAATAAAATATTTGAAGAAAAAATTGATGGATCTTTTTTGAAGGGGAGATTTAAACCAACAAAATGATTGTAATTAGTACAAAGAATCATATCAAGAAATTTTAATAGAGAAACATAATCAAACTATGATATTTGAAGAAGTCCATTTCATTATATATTCAATTAATACAAATCATTGAATTTAAGAAAATTGAATGAGAAGGTCGAATTTAAAAATCATATATGGACTGGTATTATAAAAAAAATCTAAATAATAGATGATGGCTGAATTTTTTTTGGAATATTATAGAAGAGTGGAAGAAGTCATAATTCACCTAAAATTCAATGGAAATAATGATTTTTGGTAATTTCACTAAGCAAGAATGGATTCATGATTCCCACCAAAACCTCTCATTGGTCATAGATAAATGGGGAAAGTAAAATGTACTTTCTATGACAATGGATGTATAATTCAAAGAAGAGAGAGAAACATTAATGTTTAAGGGGGAGAAAAAAGTTTCAATATTAATATTTTATTGAAAATGTTTTTACCAAGAGAAATTGAAGAAGAAAAAGAGAAATGATCACAAAATTACTTAGCTGGTCATTGTATTCCATGGTCACTATATTCATCTAATTACTATGATCTTCTAGTCATCATATTTGGATGGTTCTGAGATCGATATAGATAATACGATCATGATATTTGTATTGGGATATATAAATTTGGTTTTATGGACTATGGAAATAAGTTGTATGAATTTTCTCCACCACATACTGATTGATTTGTATTCATCAAATTTGGAATCAGATTTAATGAATCAGATCTAAAGAATCGGAGTGGGAAGATAGGATTAGGAAATTAGACGGTGTTTTCATTATGAAGTCTAGGGGGTTCATATCAGCATCTAGATATGAATGTGAATAATTTTTTCAATAGAATATATTTTTTTTCAATTGAAATGGAGGACATGTAACATGAGTTGTTACACAAATATTTCTTTACCATATTTGTGATTATAAGGAGAAAACTCACAATTATATTGTTTACATAGTACATCATGAGTGAAATGTAATATCATACTGGTTGAAATCCACGGATTTGTTTCTAGTGGATTGTGTAGTATTTTATTATTTCCAAAAAAATAACAAGGACCTTACTATTATAATTAGATAGTGAAGCTTGTAAATTAATTTATTTATGTTGAATTGTGTTTGATTGGTTTTATGTAGGAAATTAAATCTTTAACATGAGATGAAGGTTGATTCAATTAAAAAGAAACATAAAAGCAAAATTAACAAAAATTCACCCCTCTCCAATTGTGTGATACAATTACACTAACTAGGAACATCCAGTATGATGACTAAAATTTTTAAAAGGGTTTTGTGACACATTTGAATGTTTAAAAATAATTTTATTTCCTAAATTTTTAATGTTCTTTCATTTGTATTTCTAATCATCAACATCTACAACCATTATTGTTACATATCCTCCATTGTGGAATTATTGATAAATACATATTATTTGTTCAATGTGGATATTTGATAATAGGTAATATTGTTTTATTAATTAAATAAATCCATTTATATTATTAGTACTTTATACATTCATTGAAGGGTGGGGCCCAAACATTATGTAGCCCCTCAATGCATCGATAGGTTCCCATGAGACTAAAAAGTTTTCCCAATTAAACAGGTTTGTAACTGTAGTTTAAAACTATCTAGATGATTAATATTGATAGTGTAGGTTTTCGTGTTCCTGGGACATGACATCGAACACTTTACAGTTTTTTTCAAAGATATTTTGGTTTTGGTTTTTATTATACTTGGGGATATGATATTATATAATATATATAGTCATTTAAATTTAAGTTGATTGATTAAATTGAAGGATATTTTAGTTTTTTGGGTCAATATTTTTTATTTTTTATCCAGTTATTTGAATTTCATTTGTTATTAATTATTTAAGTTTGCATATTTATTTACTCTCATTGATTTCTTATTTCTTCTAATTTACTTACCCTTACTAAGATTTAATTTTCTGCCAAACTAAATTATTTTTCTAGATTATAATGTAAATTAATTTAAATTATTTTCCAGGATATTTTTTATTTCAATTTATTATGTATCATGTTTTTATTTTTCTTCCAAAATGTCTTATGGGTATTTTGTAATTAATATAGTGTTCAAAAACTACTATCTTATATGGTCCCATGGGATTTTAAGCTTATATGTATGCCAATGTAATAATGTAAAGCACAAACTCTGGTATTTCGAGGTCAAGGACATGTAATTTATATCAGGGTAGGTTTAGTAAAAACCATACAAACTAGATTTTGGAAACATATACTAGGAACCAAAACCCTAATATATACATTGAGGATATGTATAGAATATCATCGTAAACATTTAGTAATGTAGGTATTATGTTCTTATTCCTAGAAATATATACCTTTTTCGATACTATGAGTGGATAGGGATTTGGATTAGATATATCTAGTGGTAAAACTCTAATAATGTTCATTGGGACTGACTTAGCAAAACCTAGTACATGAAAACAGTCCTTTCTATGCACCTGGATTGATAATCTTTGGGGATACTCTTAGAATAATTCAAATTTTCATTACAAACCATTATAAAGGGTTGTAAACTAAATATTACATCAATTATACGTTGTTTATTAATGTAATATTGGCTATGCTTACATTTTTCTATTTATGTTATGTGTTATCCTATATTTATAATTATAAAATGTTCATAATTTTATTAGTAAATTTTGTATGTTCTATTTAATAGAAATGGTTACTAAATGAATTATATTATCAATAATCATCAAGAAGATAGAGGTTTCTTTATATAAAACATCAATATATATTTTATATTGTAATGAATAATTTATTTTATATGTTAGGGTCTGTAAATTAGGTTATGAAACATAACCTTGACCGGATGGAGAAACAGGTTCTACATTGAGAATATCTGATTTTGGATATCATTATTCAATAGAGGCCCCTAACATTTTGTCGGATTACTAAACAATTGGATGGTGAGAAATGAATTAAGTCTTTTAAAAAGATATTTTCTCATTTGGATGTGGTGAAATGGAAAAGGATAAACATACGATTCATTATTTCAAATATTATTCCAATCAATGGTGGTCATTAATTCATGATTTTACAGAGGAAGAAGAAATAGAACTCATGGAATATAGAACATTTAATGAGAAATTATTCAATAAATACATCCCTCATGATCAAAAAATTCATATGAAGAAACTTTTCCTTAGCTTAAAGAAAAAGGACAAAGAAAGTGTTACATATTATGAAGCTAACATTATAAGGATATTCAGGTATTATATATATTATATATGTAACTCATAATTTATGATTTACAACTTTTTTGATTTTATAAATCAAAATATTTTAAGGGGATGATTTCTTAAAAAAATTCAACATACAACGAGGTGATTTTATGTTACAGAAAAATAGAGAAAGAATTATGACTATCCAATATTTTCAAAGGAATCCAAGATATCAAGAGGTCCTTTTAAAACCATGAAAATGAGTATGATTCAATTTATATGAAGAGAAATAAGGGGTCTCCAACATGTGATAAAATTGTAATGAATCATCAAAGTAAATTCGTTAAAAGAATTGGAGTCTGTTATATGTGTGGAGAAAAGAGTCACCTGGGGAATGATTGGAAAAGATAGAAGGAAAACAAAACTATCTGGTGTTATAACTACTAGGAGATAGGAAAATATGTAAACAAATTCCCCAAACATTAGGGGAATACACTTGAGAATAATATAAGGTGTTAATTTCAAGCTTGTGATATTGATATAGACGATGTGGAATGATAAATTCGGTCATATATTTGGATCCTTGATGAGTTTTTTAATTATATTTTCTTTATTATATATTGGATACAAGTACTATAGAATGTATAATGATTTTACTATAACAGTTTTTTATCAATGATTTATTTGATTGTTTTTATCATTACAAATAATAATTAAAAGTGACGTAGTATAAAATTTAATTTTGTAAAAGAGGTGGTTAGACTACTGAGAAGACTTAGTATGTTAGTAAGGTTTAGTTAATTAAATTTGAAATAACATATGATTAATATAGATAAAATAAATTTGGTTCTACTAACTACCTTTAAAATGATCCTAATTTTTTGGATCACAATCTTTTGGAAGGGTTACCACTAATGAAATGGTTTAAGTTGAAAATTTGATGTGGTTTATGGGAATGTTGTTTTAATTGAACCTATGATGAAACATATGATATTATATAAATTATAAAATTTTCATGGAACAACCAATGGATAATAAATTTCATATAAAATTATATCAAGTGGTAAGATTTACTTATATTGTTATAGAGTTAAATAATTTCTCAACACTAGGAAAACGGTCCTGAAACAAAAAATGATTACATTTTATAATTATATATAATGATTTCTATGTCCTTTATTCACACAATAGGTTTATGGTTTTGTGTCCATCAACATTTTGATGGACATGTTCTCGAGCACCAGCCAACAGAACTGGATTTTTATATTGTTCTTCTCTATCCATGTTTCCATTTGCAACATATGTTCTCTAACTAGGGAAGCTTGTTACATGATTATTGAAGTTTACATTATCTATTATTAAGAATATTTTTTGATAAAATTATTAAAAATTCAGGAATATAAAAAATTGATTATCTTTAAATATCATTCACTTGATTACTGAGATGGAATATAAATTATTGGGATGTAATTTTCTTAGGGTGGGGAGAATGTTACACCCCAAGACATTACAAAATGTTTTTAAAATAAATTTAATTTTTTTCTAGAAAAATTTATAAAAAACAAAAAGATAATATTATGTTACATGAAAAATATATTTTAGATTTATATACATTGAGAACAAATGTTATCTTTGGTGACATGAAATACTATCTTTCCTTGATGGCTTGCGTAACACGCAAGATCGAGATTTAAAAAACAAGAATATATCATTAATAATCTTATAATTTATTATAATAATATATAACCTAGACATTAAAATAGTGGTTTTGATTAGAATTAGATAAATTATAAAAATATATAGTGAAATTCAGTGGTTTCAAATTAATTAGGAATGCATATAAGGACCAATTGAATATAATGGGAATGATTTTTTAAAAACCCATTTTTCATCCAAAGGAGTATTATATTAGTAAATTAAATTAATTAATATTATTGAATGATATTAATGAAAATTAAATATTATATACATTCAATGAAATATTTCTTGTACTCATCATATTGATTTAATATGAATAATATTAGAACAAATCCAATTTTATTCCTAAAACCTATATTATTATAAAGGTAGTTTTAACGCATTTTTATGGAAAATCTATTTTAAATAAAATTATGAATATTTTAATTATGATATATTCTAAAATAATCATATTTTATAAAACATGAACATAAAAATTATATTAGTGAGAATTTATTATGTTATTCCGTGAAGTATCATTTTTTATAAATAATAAAAAATTATGAATTTTAATTCAAAACAAATTTATTACTAATTTATTTATAAGGATAAATTATATTTTTAATTGGTTTTAATGCTCAATTACATTAATTTTTCATGTATTAATCTAATTTAGTTCATTTTAATCTATTTCATTTTAAAATTTGAAATAAAAACATAGAAACATATTGAACATTTTTACTTTAAAAACCCACATTCTCATTACATATATGAGATTAATTTTAATTTAAATTATATTAATTATGGTACTGGAATTTGGAAAAAATGAAATATTTATTTGGAATAATAAATATCTATAATTTCTAATAATTACAACTTTTTTTACCCAAAATATTAGTGAATACAGTTAAAATTAATTACATTGATTAAGGTAAAATTAAACTTAACAAGGGATAAAACATTAAACATAATGGACCAAATGATCTATAAACTTGTAAAAAATCCATTTGATGTTCGTATTTCAACCCAATAATCCAATTTCTTTAATTGGGATTATTATTGGTTCCACATGACATGGGAAAAACCTGGGAGTAATTCCCTTTTCAAAAATTTACAATAATGTCACTCCACTTCGACTATAAAAATGAACACACATCATTCACTTATTCAAACCTATAAAGATCTTTTGATTGCCCAAAAAATTCCTAAATAATCATAAAAACCCCTAAAATCATTATATAAGCCTCACCTTGGGTAGAATGAAATCCAAGGAATCCCTTTGGTGCAAACCAAAAGGAGTTACCTAAAAACGAGGTTACATTTTGAAAAATAATATTCATTTTATATATTTATAAAAGAATTAAATTTTTATTATTCCATGATTGTATACTGGAATAAGTATATTAAGTATACATATATATTTTTATTATATGGTTTCTATATACACATACACACACTTCCACAAAATGGGTATGAAACTTATCATTTGTGTAAACAACGAACAACCGCCTTGCAAAATGTTGTCATTCGTATTTTACTTTACCACCTATCATGGATGGGAATTTTGATGGAAAATATTTTTATATAATTTATATGAAATTTTAGTTTTATTAATACTTATTTAATTTTTATATAACACATACCAATATTATTTCCATTTCTTTAATATAATAAGATGGTTTGTGAATGTGTGAACTACTTCCTCATCAAAGTGGCGTGATTCAGTAATGTGATACATGGAATTCATAAAAAATGATTTTAATTAAATATATTTGAAATAAATGAAATTTATATTATATTAATGAAAAATTTCTATTGTATAAAAATATTTATTTCATTATTTCTCTTATAACATAGTTAAAAGTGATAACATCGGTCGTGGACATGTCGATTACCACCTCCTCGACATAATTTCATTTTTTTTACATAATAATAATTATATATATAAGTATATATGATTAGATAACATGGTATTTATGATATAATTATCAATCTATAAAGTCACAATGTTACTTATTGTCCTTAAATTATGACCATTAAAAAATTGTAGTGTTACTTTTGTGTATGTACGACCTACCATCTGAAAGATTGTGAAGTTAATTTATTTTTCATAACCATATATCGTAATTGGTTTTAAAAGTACAATTTAGTTATAAAAATGAAAAGAGTAATTATGATTATAATCATATATATTTTTATATAATGACCTATTTGACCGTAGAAGACATACAATATTTATTTCAAACACAAAAATCGAAGCTGGTCAAAACACTCGATGTAAACTGAATTTTCTATGTAGTTGTATAAAACATAGTATGAAGTGAAGTAATATTATTATTAATATTAGAAAATATTATGAATAATGTATATAATTAACATAAGTTCATTATTTATGAAGATAAAACACATGTCAATTTCCAAACTCAATGTAAGGTATTTCGTCTCATTTTACATGCCATTGACTCCTATTTTTTCATGCACCTATTCACTTTTATATGGTCTATATACATCGTAGAAATGTTATATCAGGAATATCCTTATTAAAATGATATTTTAGGTTTCATTTAATGTTATTCCTTCATGGGTATTATTATTCAAATGTTTCAATGTGGTATGTGACACATTGGAAAGTTTACAGACTATTTTTCCTCAAGAATGTTTTAAAAATATTTTAGTGGTATTTCAATTCATCAGTGTCAACATCCATTTTTGTTACATATCCTACATTGTGTAATTATTGAAAAATATATATTATTTATTCCATATGGATATATAATGATAATGATTATTGTTTATTAATCAAATATATTACATAAAATAAAGAATGATTTGAACAAGATGTGACGGGTGGGGACAAGACTTTATATAGCCCCTAGATGCATCAACATGTTATAATGAGATAAATAAGTTGGAAAAATTAAATAGGCATATATATATATATGTTTAAACTATCTGGAGGGTAGATCTTGATAGTATATGTTTTGATCTTCCTATGACATAATGTCAAATAATTATGAAATAATTTCATATATTTTTCAGTTATTACTATTATTAACCATGATGTAATCATTTGATAAAACATATCAAGTATTTTCATTCCCTATTTATTGATTAAATTGAATTTGTTTTCAGTTTCTTACATTCCCATATTTGTTTCCCTTATCTTGTTGTTATAATGGCATGTGTTATCAGTTATTTTCTCTTATATATATATTTACACTGATTGAATCATTTTTTCATTCTCCAATACTACTCTTATTGGAATTTTATATCAACATTGTTATGTATTATTCAACTAGTTTATGAATAAATATCTTTGAATGATTTTCAAGGATGTGATTAATTTTTACTTAATTGTGTATCATGTTTTAATGTTCTATTCCCAATAAACCGTGGGTGTCATATTTATAATATTGTATTCTAAAACTGATATAATTTTCAGTTCCTTGTGAATTTATGCTAGTACATATCTGACGTTAACAACCTATGACACTAACTCTGGGATTTCAAAGTCGGGGAAATATAGTTCAGCAAACCAGAAATTCCAAAATTTATGTGGAACATTCAATTTCTTAGTGAAGAATAATATCAAGATCCAAAACATAGATCTAAGTTAAAATGGATTAATATCCTTGATGACATATATCTAACACTTTCTAATAGAGTAATATATTCCATCCAAATAATGAGGAAAATAAGGGAGAGAGTGAGGAAACTAATATCTAAGAGGAGACATATGAGGATAGGTGTACATCAGCCATATTAATCTCTGATTCATGAAGAACAATGTTAAAAAACCCATGGATTCTGTATAATAACCTAAAAAACATTATGATTTCATATTAGGTCTAATAGTGGTGAATTAGGGTAAAATACATGTGTTTTTTTATTTTAAAATAATTATTTTGGGGTTCAAAATCCATGTGCATGGTTTTATGAACTCAGTTACACAATTTTCCAAACTCGGGTCCCTAAACATGCACCTCACTCATGAAGACATATGGTTACTACTAAGAGAGATCGTGGTTTTAAAAACAATGCATTATCCATGAAATATTACTATACATGTGTTTTTATGGTTAAATGAGGGTAGGCACAAAGTTTTGGGAAAACTGTGCACTAGTTGGTCACTACCCCTCCTTCATCCAAAATTATCAATTTTCACTAGAATCAACACTAAACAAAAAAACCAACCAATGAATCATGGTAGAAAAAATACCTATAAATGATCTAGTTAGATATCTATAAAATGTTGTGATCTTACAATTTCCCCACCTTATAATGGGTCATCCTTGGGTTGTACTACAAAGAATCTCTACAGTTATGAGGTAAAAATATCGATCCATGGAGCCCTCATATACACTTCTATCACCCATGTTTCCTCATGGAAATTACCATGTTTAAATAATTCAAAAACTATGATGACATTATTTTCCGTCAACACCTTGTCGGTGTGATGCAATATAGGTATTAGGTGACCCTAAAATGAAGTATGAGATTGAAGATCAACACCATCAACATTGATCACATGAAAAGGGTCAAGGTAAAACTACCGAAGTAATGACACAAGAAAAATTTAATGCCTAAAACTGTACATCGGTGGAGGATCCAATATGTATATTGCCAGACCGATTCACTCCACAACCTCAAATGGTCCCACAAACATGGGTTCCAACATTCCCAATCTCTATATCCATAGGTGGCCAATATAGGTAACATGTGAGGGAATACAAGATCACCCTCTATAAACTCTAGGGGAATTCAACTTCCACTATCACAAAAATTAATCCAATACTACACCATAGCTAAAAATTTATAAATCATATGTACTTTCTCGGGAAAATCATACATGAGACTTAGTCACTATAGCTCTTACTCTCTAGCCTCCATCAATTATAGTGGTTTATTCCATATCCTTACATAAAGAGCCTCATATGGTCTTATTTGAATAGTTTTATAATAATTGTTATGATAGGGGAAAAAAGTTTTATGTGCTACTACTAAGAGCCACTAATGTATCAGAAAAATTTCCATAGCATATCCTTCAATACACATATAATACATTATGTCTAACCATCTGTTTGAGGGTAAATATTAGGCCCCAAGCTTAAACCTTGATTAATCTTGAGTTATTACAAGAATACACATTGAAGATCTTTTCAAGTTTAGAGTTTTATAGAATTAGATCATAAAACATTCATTACATTCCACATATAAACAAAGTGGTTACATAAAGATATAATTCTTCTTTCCCATAAATAGAAACATATTTAAAAAAAATCATGGATTCTTTCTTGACACTTCCTTGACACTATCATCATATCATGTACCTTTCCCTTGACCAGTGAAAAACATTTCCAAAAAAACTTGGGATGAGCATAAAAAGCTCAGTAAGGGATATAAAAATATATGGAAAGGAAACATGGGTACATATATACATAATAATGAAATCATAAATTACCCATAAAACATAAGCACTTCAACATACTTCATCAAATCATGAATAAATCATACAAATCATAAGACGTAAAGGTAACTTGAGGCATTCATAACATTATTACGTAGGGAGTAACCCTCTTGGTTTCGTTTGGAATACCCATCACAGTATATTCCCTAAATCTCTTCAGAGAAACCTTAAAGTTACACTCTTTCGTGTTACTCAATGCATTGGAGAGCTATATCGGGCTCACCCGCCCTTAGTTTATCACGAAACCACCCGTCTTCGTAATAATGCCCAAGAACCTCAACATAATCGTATCACATAAAACATGCATAAAGGAAACATAATATTTACACCTTTCAATCACAAGATATCAATACAACACATTGATATAAAAACATTATGAAAACCATTTTCAATACCAAAATAAAAGAAAATTAAAACATGGTATTTATTTTTCTTTTAAAAAGAAGGTATGGCTTGTAGAGGAAGCCGAAACTCAAATAACAGTCAAGACGGCGGAGAAGTCATTGTCGCTGCATACGTATGACAAATACATTCCCTTTTGTAGTTTAGTAAACGCTTCATATAAAAAAGATTTCTTTTGAATAAACGTAAAAGTCAAAGGGGTTTATACACCGTATAAAAGAAGTTTGTGTATAAAACAAAATATGCCAAAATGAAAGGAGATTGAGACGAAGTCCCATACCTCGGGTCCGACTTGACTCGGTCGTTCTTTAATCTCCTGAATAATAAACTTGAGTTAATTTCTACTTGTTTAAGAACCTTTTTCAAGTTCATTATTCATTTTATATCACTTATCACCATGTCATGAACACTATGTAATTATTTAAGTTAATAACGGTTATTTTAGCAATCATTGGTACTTGAGTCAAAAATAAACCCTTTATAATTACATGTTGTTAATGAATCCATTATATCCAGGATTATAATAATTATGTATATATCATATATATCCAGTATATACATGCATTTATAATATTACATAATCATTTAGAGGTAAGAAATGAAATGCACCGTTCATGGAGACGGTAAGCCGTACGTACGCATTAACGCTACTTTCATTTATATTTCATATTTTATAGAATGGAATCATAATGATATAAAGGTATATTATAATTCCAGTATAATATCATATATAATATCATAGTTCCATCCTTTATACGTCCCACATATGGTATTTAACGAATCAAATCACTTTGAGGGGGCGGTAGTCCGCACTTCCTTAAATGAAGATATCACGTTTACCCATAATGGAAACCATAAAGGTATGCCCAAAATGAAAAATACAGAAGCTTAATGAAAACATAAACATATTATATATCATATATAAATATATTGACATCTTAATGGCCACCTTTTAAGGTGTTAAAATAATGTTGAACAATCATCGATTCGGGAGGCATAAATTCACCATCCACGGAAACAGTTTGTCCTTTAACCATTAGATGTAGGTGTGTGTAAGTGTAGCTCGAATAATTCTTATAACAAAATCCTAGTATATTAAGAATATTTTAGTTGTTAAAATTGAAACGAATAAAAAGCATTAAGGGGGTTGGAGAATCAAAATCAAACAAAAGTACTCAAAAGAAGACAATACCATAAAATCGGGTAACTCTCTTAGATTTGAGCTCAAAGGTTTCATTGGGAAGACTTCTGCCTAATGTTAGGCTCCAAGGAGTAAGAGAGGGATGTGGAGAGCCAAAATGGGCATGGGTTGGCCGATACAAAGGCTTTGTTAGTGTGGGTAAGGAGGTAGAGGTGGGGGCCTTTTATAAGAGGAGAGGAGGGGAACTCTTGGAAGGTAAAGAAAAGTCACTTTATTTTAAAATTGTATTCGGATTTAAGAGGTCCCACATTGATGTGTTTCGAGGATAAGGTGATAAGGGTTCAAATTCCACCCATCCAATAGGTTTTGGCCATGTTTAGGTCTTAGATTTTACATTATCATTCCATTTTATTTAAATCATTAAATAATGAGGTCATCGCTGCATCATCATGATGTCATAAATAATTTAATTTATTTAATGTCTAAAAATTATAAAAAAAATAATATGACGAACGAAAGCTTTTTATATTTCCAATGACTATTTATAATAAAAAATCTGATCTTTATAGCCCAATGTAAAAATTGTTTTGGTAAAACATCTCATGTTTGTGTCATTTTTACTTTTATATTAAATAAAAAGTTAATTATGTCATTTCCTAACCAAAGTGGCTCCATGGGCTCCCGAAGTTGACCCATGGATTGTCTTGGTCGGCCATGACACATAAAAAGAGGGTAGGACATGTGTCAAGCTCATCTCATTTTATTAAATCATTATTTTTACCTTAAACTACACTAATTACCTCTAACCGCGATTAAGAACTTAAGAGTTACTATTCACCAAAAAATTATTTTAATCTCATTGAACTACATTTTACATCTTAAATAAAACCATGTATGTTGGATTTTTGAAATTAAAAACACAAAAGTGGTAAAATTTCATTTCAACGCAAAATCTGTTTTTATAAGTACCACTAAGTGGTTTCACTATTCATCAAAAATTTAAGTTTTTCAGAAAAATACCAAAAATTCACCCTATGCTATATTTGATATTCTGAATTCAAAAATAAAGTCTATTTTAAAATATTCAAAACATATAAGTCACATTAATTAATTTAATCATTAATTCCCGTTGTCATGACAAATAGCGTGTTTTTATGAAACAATAAGTATCAAAAGATTGACACCAGTTTAAGTCCAATTTCAGGGTGAAATTGATTCCAATGAACACATTTGGATTAAATGGTAGAAATATATTATAATTTCACTTCAAAACCAATTAAAAATATAATCTAATCATATAAATAAATTAGATTAAAAAGAATTTTTGATGTAAAATGCAGTATTTTTCACTATTCATTAAAAAATGAACATTGTCTGAAAAATACAAAAAAATTACACAAAGTAAATTTTGATGTCCCAATCATAAAGAATAAGTTTATTTTGACAAAAAAAGCTTATAAAATTGTCAAAAGATAGATTTAAAAATGGGTTTCCATCAAATGGGAGTATAACAATCTTTTAAAAATATTAGTGTATTCCATGCTTAAGATTGGATTTATTATCATTTTAAGCCTCTAAAACACTATCTAATTCATTAATAGACATAGATAAAAATATCTATTACTCATTACTTAATTGGGATGTTACATCCTTCCCCCCTTTTGAAAATTGCATCCCCGCAATTTATTTACTTATCGAATAAATGGGGGGACTTATCCCTCATTGCATTTTCAGATTCCCATGTTGCCTCTTCCATCATGTGGTTTTTACACAAAACCTTTACCTGATTAATCACCTTATTCCGTAACACTTGCTCCCTGTGGTCAAGAATCTGGACCGGTTGTTCCTCATAAGATAGGTTCTCTTCCAGCTGAACTACCTCTGGACTCAAAACATGAGATGGATCTGGCATATACTTTCTCAACATCGAAACGTGAAAAACATTGTGTACCTGAGATAATCTCGGAGGTAAAGCCACCCGGTATGCAACTAATCCAAATCTCTCTAGAATTTCATATGGTTCAATGATCCTCGGACTCAGCATTCATTTCTTACCAAATCTCATCACACTTTTCCAAGGAGAAACCTTGAGAAAAACATGATCACCTACCTCGAAAGATAGATCCTTCCTTGGGTTATCCGCATAACTCTTCTGCCTGCTCTGAGCTGTTCTCATGTGCTTCTGAAACAACTGAACTTTTTTTCCATCTCTTCTACCAATTTTGGTCCCATCAACTTCCTTTCACCCACTTCATCCTAGAAAGCTGGAGTTCGACACCGCTTCCCATATAATGCCTTAAATGGTGAAATCTGTAATACTGTAATGAAAACTGTTATTATATGAAAATTAAACCAAAGAAAGATGTTGGTCCCAACATCCCTGATAATCCATAGAGTAGGAACGTAGCATATCCTCCATGGTCTGAATTGTTCGTTTTGACTGCCCCTCTGATTGAGGATGAAAAGCTTTACTAAATTTTTACTCAGTACCCAATGACTTCTGAAGGCTTTTCCAAAAGTTAGAAGTGAACCTAGGATCATGGTCAGATACAATAGAGAGAGGAACTCCATGTAACCTGACTATCTATTTAAGATACAAACAGGAAAGTTGATCTAGGGAAAAATTATCTCGTATAGCAAGGAAATGAGCAGATTTATTCAAGCGATCAACAATAACACAGATTGCATTATTAACTCGAGATGTCTTCGATAATCCCACAACAAAGACCATGGATATATTCTCCCATTTCCACTCTGGCACTGGTAGAGGCTGAAGCATCCCTTTTGGTAACTGTCGCTCTGCTTTAACCTGTTGACATGTGAAACACTTCATAGTAAAATCGGAAATATCTCTTTTCATTCCATCCCACCAGAAATACTCCCGCAGATCTCAATACATCTTAGTACTGCCAGGATGAACTGAAAATGGAGAACTATGAGCTTCACATAACAACTCTCTCTTCATCTGTGAATCACAAGGAACACAAAATATCTTTCCAAATCTCAAAATGCAATCATTATCAATGTTGTATTCAGGAAACTTACCTTTTTGAACCAGCTCTACCTTTTTCTGCAACTCACTGTCATGCTTCTATGCCTGCTTGATTCTATCAGATAGAGATGATCTCACTAATACCTGAAACAGAACAGAAGAACTTCCTGCACCAACAACATCTATGAAATAGTTCATCAAATCCTTAACCAAAGGATCACGTTCCAAACGCAACATTGCTAATGAAGCATTAATTTTTCGACTCAAAGCATCATCCACTTTATTTTCTTTTCCTGGATGGTAATGAATTGTACAATCATAATCCTTGATTAATTCTATCCATCTACTTTGTCTCATGTTCAATTATTTCTGAGTGAATATATACTTTAACCTTTTGTGATCGGTATATATTTCACACTTTACTCCATACAAATGATGCCTCCAAATTTTTAAAGAAAAAACAACGACAACTAATTCCAAATCATGTGTAGGGTAATTTATCTCATGAGTTTTCAACTGTCATGAAGCATAAGTAAATACCTGATCATTCTGCATTAGGACGCAACAAATTCCTTTCAATGAAGCATCACTATATATATCAAACTCACCATTCCTGGATGGTAGTGCCAAAATTGGAGAATTCACCAACCTTCTTTTAAATTCCTGAAAACAATCATCACATTCTTTTGTCCAGATAAACTTAACACCCTTTCGAGTTAGCATAGTCATTGGACTAGATAACCGTGAAAAATTTCTAACAATCATTCGGTAATAGCATACCAAAACAAGGAAGCTACGAATATTAGTTACATTTGTGGGTCTTGGCCATTCTTCAACAACCTTTTTTTTGCAGGATCAATAGTTATCCCATCTTTAGAAACAATATGACCAAGGAATGAAATTTGTTGCAACCAAAACTCACACTTTCTGAATATTCCATACAGTTTCTTTTCTTTTAAGGATTGCAAGATAACCCTTAAATGTCTTTCATGCTCCACTTTACTTTTAGAAAACACCAAAATATCATGAATGAAAACCACCACAAACTTATCCAAGAACTCATGGAAAATTCTATTCATTAAGTCCATTAAAACAGCAGGTGCATTGGTTAGCCCAAAAGGAATTACTACAAATTAATAATGGACATATCTTGTATAGAACACGGTCTTCGGAACATCTTCTTCCTTTACCTTCAACTGATGGTACCCCGATCACAAGTCAATCCTTGGAAAAAACTGAGCTCCCTCGAGCTGATCAAACAAATCATTGATATGAGGCAAATGATATTTGTTCTTAACAGTGATGTTATTCAAGGCTCTATAATCAATGCAAATCTCATAGAACCATCTTTATTTTTAACAAATAAAACAGGAGAACCCCATGGTGATGTGCTAGGTCGAATGAAACCTTTCTCTAATAAATCTTGCAATTGATCCTTCAACTCTAAAAGTTCAATTTGAGCCATTAGATAAGGGGGTATTGAAATTGGCTTAGCATCAGGAACTAAGTCAACAGTAAACTCAACTTCCCGATCTGGTATTATTCCAGGAAACTCATCAGGAAAAACATCAGGATACTCATTTACCACTGGCACATCATTAATCTGAACAGTTCCCTTGTTTTAAACAATATGTGCAAGGTAACATTCATTTCCATCATTTACAAGTTTCTTGGCCTATTGATAAGTTATCAAAAGTAAAGATTCATTCTTGTATACAAACTGAAAGTCTTTCTGAAAAGAAACTTCTTCAGATCTACAGTCAATCTTAGCATCATAAATAGAGAGCCAATCTATACCCAGGATAACATCAAACTCTACTAGAGATAGAACAATAAGGCTTGCAAGTAGGTTCTTTCCCCAGATAAGGATATGAAGATTCTAATAAATTCTTTTTGCCTCCACATTTCCCCCAGGTGTTTTTACCAAAAGTTCAGGAGGCATTTCTTGAGATGGTATTACCATTTTACTAGAAAAGTTTTCAGAGATGAAAGAATGTGTAGACCCCGAATCAAACAACACACTGGCATAATCTGAAAAAACAAACAATGTACCTGATACAACATCATTTGATGGCCTGACATATGCTGAAGTAGTTGCAATGGATTTTACCACCCCTTTCTTCTTGTATTCTAACTACTTCCCACTACCCAAGCTCTTTGTCGGACACTCGTTTGCATAGTGACCCATCTAATTGTACTTATAACTTTTCACTAACTGTATATCAAATTTGGTCTTACCATAACCTTAATCTTTTCTAGTGCAATCAAGAGCCTTATGTCCCATCTTACCACATCGGTAGCACTTTCCAGAATTCAGAAGACATTCACCAGCATGCTTTTTTCCACATTTATCACAAACATGATACTTAGTTTTCTTACCGTCAGACTTTTTTGAAGAATCCTTACCTTTATCCTGCCACCTCGGTCACATCTTCTGTTGGTTGTTATAGAACACTTGGTCATCGGAAAACTCCATTTCCACCTTCTGAGCACATCAAAGAAGCATTTCATAACTTTTAAACTCACGAGAATCTAATGCCCTTCGATATTTTGGCATTAATCTTGAGTAAAAACGATGGATTTTACTATCAAGGTCTCAGATAAAATTTGGAGCATACCTTGCCAATAAAGTGAACCTTTCTTCATTGGCAGCCACTGAGTCTTCCTCTTGCCTCAATTCAAAGAATTTCTTTTCCATACTAAGTCGAACAACCTTAGGAAATTACTTCTCAAGAAACATACCTTTGAATTCATCCCAGTCGAGAGCATCAATCTCATCAGCGTCCCTGATATTTTTAACCATCGACCACCACTGATCTGCTTCACCCTCAAAATGATAAATAGCAAGACTAACCATTAGATTGTCTGAGCACCCCATGACATCAAAAATATTCTCCAGTTCTTTAATCCACCCTTCAGCTAACACAGTGTCAGATGTTCCTCTGAATGATGGGGGATGTTGCCTCATGAAATGTTCCACCACTGACATGTTCCTCTGCAGTTGATCTGGCTGATCTTGTGCATGGATACAACTGCCATTTTTCGCTTGAGTCAACTACGCCATTACTGCAACAAACTGTTCAGTTCCAATTCCGACCATCTCAGGATGCTTATTCGGATGGTTATTTCCTTTTGCATGCCATCCTAGAACTACTTCCCTGTTTCCTCTGCGGAAAACCATTCTGAACAAACAAGTCTTAGATGAAGCAACGTGGTAATCATCAAACGCTATATCATTTCAGAAAAAAAAATATTTTTGTATAATAATTTAATAGAATTCTAAATCCTAAAGTTATCTAAACCGACCTCTGATACAACTATAAGGTCCTAGCCTTAAACCTTACTTAATCTTGAGTTATTACAAGAATACAAATTGAGGATCTTTTCGGGTTTAGAGTTTCAGAGAATTAGATCATAAAACATGCACTGCATTCCACATATAAACAAAGTGGTTACATAAAGATAGTATTCTTATTTCCCATCAATGGAAACATATTTAAAATAAAACATGGATTCTTTCTTGACACTTCCTTGACACTATCATCATATCATGTACCTTTCCCTTGACCTGTGAAAAACATTTCCAAAAAAAACATGGGATGAGCATAAAAAGCTCATTAAGGGATATAAAAATATATGAAAGGAATCATGGGTACATATATACATAAGAATGAAATCATAATTTACCCTCCAAACATAATCACTTCTACATACCTCATCAAATCATGAATAAATCATAGAAATCATAAGACGTAAAAGTAACTTGAGGCATTTATAATATTCTTATGTAGGGAGTAACCCTCTTGGTAACGTTTGGAATACCCATCACAGTATATTCCATAAATCTATTCGGAGAAACCATAATGTTACACTCCTTCATGTTACCCAATGCATTGGAGAGCTATATCGGGCTCACCCGCCATTAGTTTATCACGAAACCACCCGTCTTCATAATAATGCCCAAGAACTTCAACATAATCGTATCACATAAAACATGCATAAAGGAAACATAATATTTCCACCTTTCAATCAAAAGATATCAATACAACACATTGATATAAAAATATTATGAAAACCATTTTCAATACCAAAATAAAAGAAAATTAAAAAATGGTATATATTTTTCTTTTAAAAAGATGGTATGGCTTGTAGAGGAAGCCGAAACTCAAATAACGGTCACGACAGCCGAGAAGTCGTTGTTGCCGCATACGTATGACAAAAACATTCCCTTTTGTTGTTTAGTAAACACTTTGTATAAAAAATATTCCTTTTGAATAAACGTAAAAGTCAAAGGGGTTTATACACCGTATAAAAGAAGGTTGTATATAAAACAAAATATGCCTCAATGAAAGTTGATTGAGACGAAGTCCCATACCTTGGGTCCGACTTGACTCGGTCGTTCTTTAATCTCCTGAATAATAAACATGAGTTAATTTCTACTTGTTTAAGAACCCTTTTCACGTTCTTTATTCCTTTTATATCACTTATCTCTATTTCATGAACACTATGTAATTATTTAAGTTAATAACATTCGTTTTAACGATCATTGGTACTTGAGTCAAAAATAAACCCTTTATAATTACATGTTGTTAATGTATGAATTTTATCCAGGATTATAATCATTATGTATATATCATATATATCTAGTATATACATGCATTTATAATATTACATAATCATTTAGAGGTAAGAAATGAAATGCACCGTTCTTGGAGACGGTAAGCCATACGTACGCATGAATGCTACTTTCATTTTTATTTCGTATTTTATAGAATGGAATCATAATGATATAAAGGTATATTATAATTCCAGTATAATATCATATATAATATCATAGTTCCATCCTTTATACATCCCACATATGGTATTCAACGAATCAAATCACTCTTAGGGGGCAGTAGTCCGCACTTCCTTAAATGAAGATATCGTGTTTACCCATAATGGAAACCATATAGGTATGCCCAAAATGAAAAATACAAGAAGAATAAGGAATACATAAACATATTATATATCATATATAAATATAGTGACATCTTAATGGCCACCTTTGAAGGTGTTAAAAGAATGTTGAACAATCATCGTTTCGAGAGGCATAAATTCACCACCCACGGAAACAGTATGTCCTTTAACCATTAGATGTAGGCGTGTGTAATTCTAGCTCGAATACTTATTATAACAACTTCCTAGTATATTGAGGATATTGTATTTGTTACAAAAGAAAAGAATAAAAAGAGTTAAGGGGGTTGGAGAAGCAAAATCAAACAAAAGGACTCAAAAGAAGACATTACCTTAAAATTGGGTAACTCTCTTAGATTTGAGCTCAAAGGCTTCCTTGGGAAGACTTCTTCCCATAGTGAGGCTTCAAGGAGTAATAGAGGGATGTGGAGAGCCAAAATGGGCAGGGGTGGCCGATCCAAAGGCTTTGGGAGTGTGGGTAAGGAGGTAGAGGTTGGGGCCTTTTATAAGAGGAGAGGAGGGGCACTCTTGGAAGGTAAAGAAAAGTCACTTTATTTTAAATTTTTATTCGGATTTAAGAGGTCCCACATTGATTTGTTTCGATGATAAGGTGATAAGGGTTCGAAATCCACCCATACAATAGTTTTTGGCCATGTTTAGGTCTTAGATTTTACATTATCATTCCATTTTATTTAAATTGTTAAATAATGAGGTCATCGCTGCATCATCATGATGTCATAAATAATTTAATTTATTTAAAGTCTAAAAATTATTAAAAAAATACTATGATGTAGGAAATCGTTTTATCTTTCCAATGAATATTTATAATCAAAACTCTGATCTTTATACCCCCCATGTAAAAAGTGTTTTAGTAAAACATTTCATGTTTGTGTCATTTTTACTTTTACATTAAATAAAAAGTTATTTATGTCATTTCCAAACCAAAGTGGCTCCATGGGGTCCCCAAGTTGACCCATGGATTGTCTTGGTCGGTCATGACACATCCAATGAGGGTAGGACATGTGTCAAGCTCATCTCATTTTATTAAAGCATTATTTATACCTTAAACAACACTAATTACCTCTAATCGCGATTAAGAACTTAAGAGTTACTATTCACCAAAAAATTATTTTAATCTCAATGAACCACATTTTACATCTTAATGACAACCATGTATGTTGGAATTTTGAAATTCAAAACACAGAAGTGGTAAAATTTCATTTAAATGAAAAATCAGTTTTTATAAGTACCACTTAGTGGTTTCACTATTCATCAAAAATTGAAGTTTTTCAGAAAAATACCAAAAATTCACCCTAAGATATATTTGATATTCTGAATTCAAAAATGAAGTCTATTTTACAAAATTCAAAACATATAATTCACATTAATTAATTTAATAATTAATTCCTGCTGTCATGACAAATAGCGTGTTTTTATGAAATAATAAGTATCAAAAGATTGACCCCAGTTTAAGTCCAATATCAGGGTGAAATTGATTCCAATGACCACCATTGGATTAAATGGTTACAATATATTCTAATTTCACTTCAAAACCAATTGAAAATATAATCTAATCATATAAATAAATTATATTAAAAAGCAGTTTTGATGTAAAATGCAGTATTTTTCACTATTTATTAGAAAATGAACATTGTCTGAAAAATACCAAAAATTAACACAAAGTAAATTTTGATGTTCCAATCATAAATAATATGTTTATTTTGACAAACATAGCTTATAAAATTGTCAAAAGATAGATTTAAAAATGGTTTTCCATCAAAAGGCAGTAAAACAATCTTTTAAAAATATTAGTGTATTACATGTTTACGATTGGATTTATTTTCATTTTAAGCCTCTAAAACACTATCTAATTCATTAATAGAAATAGATAAAAATATCTATTACTCATTACTTACTTGGGATGTTACAGTAAAAATCTGTACGCAGGAATTCATAAATACCAAGATCCTTCTTCATTCTTTTCATGAAGGAAAAAGTAAAACACGATTCATAGTTTGAAACTATACATAGTATCAGCCCATGTAGATAGAATATATCCTGATTATACATGTCCCCTAAATTATCCACTGAGAAATTCTCCCGTATTGGCATGAAATGTGATTAATTAATTAGCTAGTCCACAACCACCCATATAGAATCATTCTTACAAGGCATACTCAAGAGATCCAATACAAGGTCAGTAGTATTTGAATCCAAATTTCATTTGGGAATGGGAAATGGATATAGTAAAACACTAAGAGGTTTATTCTTATCCTAAATCTTTTGATAGGTATAACATCAGGTTAGGAACCCTGCAATCCCCTTTTTCATTATCCACCACGAATAATGTCAACATAGGTCACTGTAATTTTTTGGTCAAAACTAGATGTAACACCCACTAAGAGGAATTGAATTCACAAATCATCTTCTATGTCATAAATTTATGAATAATAACACAAAATGAGACATAGATGAACTCATTATAATCTATAGTCTAATTTTAAGGTGACTTCCCACCATTAATGATTTCATTCAAGGGAAATCTCTCAAGATCCTCATACCGCCACGATCATATCTGGATCAAAAGTGTACACTCCATTGATACTGATAAGAGAGTCATATAATTTTGGATATCCTTAACCAAATAAATAATTTCATTTTTTGAAAGTCATCATCTTCTGCTAAGAATAGAACTCTTTAACTTTCGGTTTGAGTTTTCCACATCAAAGTGTCAGCGAAATCTTTTCCCACCCCACCTGTAATTTCAGTCATGAAATCAAATGAATTCATATAATCTACCCATATCTACTACATATTACTCAATCCTCATGTGGAAAATATTTAATTTAATCTCTTATGGTTAGTATACATAGTAATCTTTTCTCCCAACAAGTAATTCCACCAATACCTCAAGGATTAAACAACAACTACTTGCTCGAGGTCATGTGTAGGGGAAATCCGTTAACATGTCCTCAAATACTGTGACCCATATTACATAACCCTGTCTCCGAACATTAAAACTACTTCAAGTCTAGTTCTAGATACATCAAAAAACACAATATACTCCTCACCTATCTTGGGTAGGATCAATATTTGATGGGTAGTGAAAAACTTCATCAACTATTAGAAATAATTATAATATTCCACTTACTATTCAAACATTACACCATTATTGGTCATCCTAGAAATTGGTACTTCAATGTGGGAAATGTTTTAGATGAACCCTATATAATAGAATACTAATCCAATAAACAACATATATCTAAAACATTCTTGGTCTAATCCAAAAAACACTACCTATAATTTCATTGGATCTATAGAAGTACCCTCCTATGAGATGATGTGACCCGGGAAATATACCTGATCAATTTAGAATTTAAACATACATAAAATTGTTTATAATAAATTCTCTCTCAGTATACTCATAAAATTATCATTATGTTGGGAATGATCATCATGAGTCCTGTAGTTAACAAATATTTCATCCAAAAATGCTACCACGAACTAATCATGGTACATGTACTTGAGTCAGTTTATCAAGTCCATATAAACTATCGGTGAGTTCCATAGCTTGAATGACGTCACAAGGATCATATAAAGGTCAAACCTAATTCTGAAAGCTCTCAGTAGTATATTATATGTTGTAACTTTATGTGGATAATACCCTGATCTAAAGAAAATCATAAAGAACATATATGTTCTACTCAACCAGTCAAATACAACATTCATACATGGAAGATGATTTGGGTTCATTAATATCTTCTTGTTCAACTTCAGGAAATCCATAATCAAGTGAAAAGTCCCATCAACTTTCTATTTATAAAAAATTACGGGACACCAATGATTTGTCATCGGTTTGGGTAAATCCGTTATCAATAAAATCTTCTCTTTGACCTTGAGATCTTGATGCTTTAATGGTGTCATCTTGTATGGTTTAAAAGAATATAGATCAACTCTATACATGATCTCAATTGAAAATTATACATCTTTATTAGGTGGAAGCCCTAAGAATCCTAAGGAAATAAATTCTAAATCATGTCCCCTATGGGTGGAAATGTTTTTCTTTACACACCCTTATTAAAACAATGACTTGAAACCTAGGTGTTAAGATCCCCCATTTGCTGGGGAACATGCCTGTATGGCTTTCCTAGATATCACAGAATCCACGATGAATATCACCATCACCCTCAGGAGATATAAATTCCTGCATCACATGGTAAAATTTAATGTGGTATTGATATGATACTAATTAGTTCATTCAAAAAATCATGTCATATAATGAAATATACTAGATATAAATATATCATAGAAAATGATACTCCCAAACCCATAGAGAACACCCCTTTTACAAACATATTTATCTTGATTTCACCCCAAAGGGGTATCATTGGTCATAATCTCACTCAAAAAATACACCATGAGACTCAAAACATTCACAATTTGTGAAGATATAATGAAATGAGATAAAATATTATAAAATAGAAAACATGAAAGTGTAGAAGTCCCAAAAAATGGTACCTCTAATTTCCAATCTTCTAAAATCTCTATCTATAAGTGTAGGATGATTTTCCTGAGTTGTCCTACCCATATTCTATGTGCTATAGTTTGATTCTCCTAATAATAACAAATATAATGATAAGGGTCATCATTCATATAATTACCTCATCTATATATTCTAACACAGAAACTATTTTAATTACTACTACTAGACTAATATGGGGTTAAAGGTCCCCTTAATGTGCCCTAACACTGCCTAACATTTCCATCACCACCCATCTGTCATGGGTTCATGCAGAACCATTATAGATGTCCCATCATGCTGCAAGCTTGACACTATATTCATTGTTGGGGAAAATTTATAAAATCATATCTTAGCATACTAAACCGATGCTAAGTCATTTAGATAATGTCCTAAGTAACAAATCCTTACCCCGAACCACTCTTCTCACTATCTCCCAAGATGTTGTTTTTAGTGAAACAGTTCATACTCTCAGAATTCATACCTCTTATCCATCTATCATAAACTAATTATCATCCACTAGAAGCCTCCTTCAAGTTCCCCTCTGATATGAGATCCTAATTTACCACATCTATAAACTTTATCATCCTAATAATGTTAGCAGGTAACATAATCTCGCATTAAATCCAATCATGAAACAACTTTTTCATAAAATCATCTTCCACTGATAATGTTAGAAAAATTAATGGAAAATTTGTTAGGTGGTCTACATAGTTCATTACATATATCCCCCCATAGTTCAATATCATAAAATTTACTTCTCTCTCTCTTACATGATCATCTCAGGGTAAATGATTTCCATGGCCTTCTCCTAAAATTCTATTCTAACCATATTATCTATATTTCCATCCTAAATCAAGATGTTCATACAAGGTAATGTTTGACCATTTAACATGTAAGAATCCAATCTGAATCTCTTCTATATGGTAGTCTCTAGGTGGTTGAGGATTTTCTGGATTGAGTCAATCTATATGTCATCTCCGTCAAGTCAACCCTCTCTCATGAAAGTTGAAGGGTGCTACAACTAAAACACCAATGTCAAGTGAGACGTTATTTAACAACTCGATTTGGGTCTCTTTCGGTACGAACATGGATTTTCACTTTGGTATGGATCAATTAAATTTTTTTATACATCATTATTTTGGACCTAATGTGGATACCAAACGCGTAAATGAAGTTGTTAGGGGTGTATGAGGCTAATTCAGGGTCCTGAACCCAACTACTTGAAATATCTATCCTTGTCACTATGTTAGATTAATCTGTATGGGTAGGGTGCACAATTATATTTAACTGGGAATATGTCTTATAGTTTCTGGTAGAGCCATTCTACATGGTTGGTCTATAATTTTTCTAATCACGGGGAATACCCCTTTCTCTAGGTACCCATGCATGGTTTTTGCAATGTTTTTCAAAAAATCAATTGGCTAAACTTTGTGTAATATAAAATATTACCCTTAATGATCTAAATAATCCTTCCTTCTTCCGTAATTCGAAATCTAACAGAAAAAACATTCATTTTCTCCCATTTTAGAGATTTTTAAGGCCTAACCGTGGGATAAAAATATCTCCCCCATATTAGATTCACTGATGCTTCTATTTATCACATTGGATGCGCAATAGTAAGTACTCGAGTCCTTTTTATCCATTCATAACCACTCTTTCTTTCAAAATTGTTATCGAAGTGTGAGAATTTTTACCCTTTCCTTAGATATACTCCATTCTAAGACAAATTAGATTGTAATAATGGATGAGGAGAATCATACATGCCTAAAGTTGGTGGTCTATAACTCATCACTGATGTATGCTGATTTTTTGAATTTCCGTGTGGGGCATACCAATTTCCTCAGTTATCATTTAATTATTTTACATTCCATGCTTATAATAATTAAGACCAAATGGATATTCTATTTAAAACTATGTGATTAGTTTTTAGTGGTAATTCCCACAAATCCATCCATCTAATGTTTGATCGGATTTCCATAATTTTCATTTTAGTGTTTTTACATTCATTAGTGACAGTTCAAGTCTGTCAGGGCTCAAAATTTATATAGTATGACTTTCTATATTAAGTGGATTGATTTAAATTTTGAATTGAAATAATGTAAAGTACCCTGTATTCCCACCACTTTACCTGCTTAAGGTATCTTCTTCAATTTGAATAGTAAATGTGAAATTCAAATTGGAAGGTATACTAAGTATATGACCATTCTTTTTTATTTATAATAAAATAATAGGTTTCAAGTCCGTCTAACCCCTTACCATGTTAATGGAAGGTAGAGGAGTGAACCATGATTTTTAAAATTTTCATAAATAAATTAAATGAATGCTTTCATGCTACACATCCTTGTCACACTAATTAAAGGAAATGCATGAACCAAAAAGACTTACTAATTAATTAATACCTTATTAAATTTTTTAATTATCTATTATCCTTTTCATAGTAATAAAATATAATGGATTAAATCTTATTAATTATATGTGAAATCATTAACAAAAATAGGAGTGGCCTGACTTGGGTTCACCTTGGACTCCTAATGAAATTCCTTGAGCACTCAAGCACCCCATTAGGAATTAGAGGATATGAAATTATTAGGTTGAGAACCTCCTATAAAAAAATATTTTTTTGACATAGGATGCACGATATCACACTCTAGGATCCCTTATGTAGTAATACATGATTCCTTAGATACAATCCTTGGATCCAACATTGAAAATTAGGTGACATGGTAAAATACCATCAGACCCAGTGACTGTGTTTCCTTGTTTTACCATGGATAAAATCCATTCACTCTGTAGGCATATTATTATGGAATTCCATGGACTATGCTCCTTATATTACTCACTTTCCCTTAGCTAGGAAATAGTCATTACTAAGTTTGTGAACCTTGAGGCCTATGTTTCCTAGGTAGTTACCATTGAACATTATTATTTAATATCATTACATGTTTCTTTTTTACATCAGAGATCCTTAATTATTGCTAATGCATGACTTTTTTATATACTGGCAACAACACAATAATGAATTGGTTACTTTTTTAGACACCATCTCATAGATTAATCATGTTCATGGGTATTTAGCTATGTTGAAATACATTACGTTATATATGAATGCATGAACACTATTACATACCCATTTCATGTGCTTTATGTTTCTATCAATGTTTGTGGTTTCCCACATAAATTTATCTCACAACCACTATGGGAATCGTTTAGTACTCGAGGAATATTACATGAATTCATGTGTTGATAATAGGTAGTATATATCTCTAAACACTTTATTGTTTACTTTTTAGAATGTATCTTGATAGTAAATGAACATGATAGAGATCGGGATGATTGGGATAGTATTTTTATTTCCATTATAATTTTTTGGAACATATTATTCCGACTATCAAGTATCTATGTTTACCAATTTCTCGTGACATGACATATCATCATCAGTTATTCCACCCGATTCAATTATTGTTATTCTTTTTTATTTATCAGATTATCAGCCTCCACTATTTACATAATTGTTTTTCTCTACATTATGGTATTTATATATATCCACCATGATAAACTTTATTAAAAAGGGAATAGTCTCCCCATGCACACACTCTAGCCCCTCGCTGGAATTTGGGGAGATGCATTTGAGGCCATGTGGCCCACTGGGCTCCGGCCATCTATTAAGCAACATCTAGGTCTGGGACGTAAAAAAGTAGTATTAAAGGGGTTTTCAAAAATTCATTACCATTTAGAGATAATAGATTAGAGATTAAGAAGGATATGGTACTTGGTCATAAGACTTTCTGGTGTTTCATGAACCATGGTTTGGTGTAAAAGCCATGTTACTAAAAATATAATATTTGTTATATTTTTCCTATTACTGTTGAAATTATTTTACCTTTAGGTGACACCCATGATTTGTGGTGTTATTGATTCTTACACAGATTTAGGATTTTTTTTCTATCCTTAACCTGATGATATGAGGGAAAGAATCCTAATTCATGAATAATTATAGGAACCTATAATTAACCTATCACGGATATTTTCATGCTATATAGGCGAATTTCGCAACTTCTGTTGCTTGATATGCTTGCGATTATTGTGTGATTTTGTGATAGTTATCTTATCCTTGTGATATTCTTTGGTTGCTATTAAGTGATTAAATATATCAATTCATGAGGATGATAGTCCCTCGATTCTTGGGATGAATAATTTTTTGAGTCCATCCACGGTGATATAAAAAAGGTTTCATTTTTATGGATAATGTCCATTTTCACTCATTCAATAGGATTTTTCATCCCTTATAAAGTAAAACATGACATCTAAAATGAATTGGTTTTACTTATTTATCCTTCCCTGCCATGTTTATGAAATATAATGGTTTGATCCAATTAATTAAATATAAAATCAAATGGAATGGTTTCCAATAAATGATGAGTAATGGTATTAATTAGAATTCATCAATTGGATACCCTAAAAAGTATACCTGAGAACTAACCAGTACCTAGCCATCTAAGAAGATAGTAGAGGTATTATATGTTGTATCGTGATTCCTTACTTGTTTAGGTTCAATTAGTGTCACTATATATCTATTTAAAGTTTGTTTCTAGGTTTGTGTTATGAATTTATAGATGAATTCCTCCATGAAGTCCTAATATCCTATGTTGGGAGGGTGTGGACGTGCATACTGTAGACGTAGTGGGCCATAATCCACCATTCTTACCTATAGGAGTGACACTTGAGGGACTAACGACAGCACCTGATCTGGGCACTAACGCCCAGGTTCATGATGTTATATTTGTCTGATGAACACCATGCATGGTGCTCCATGTGGTGCACCTATGTTGGCTGATCTGACTAATGATTTCCACCCGCAACACCTTTCAACATTTTTGGGGGACGGTGGTATGTATGCTACTTTGTCTTTGATGGAGGCTACACTGTATATCTTTGAGAATCTGTAAAAACCTCCAAATTAGAGGGTAAATCATTCCACATACATGCTTCATGAGTCATCTAAACATTGGTGTGATGTGATAACTCAGGATGGTCACCATTAAGGCATGTTTTTTTGTTTATTTCTAGTCTTCCTTCTATGATAAGTTATTCCCTTATATTTATAGAGATAGACGAGTCAAAGAGTTTATGAATCTCAATTACGGTTCTATGTTATTTGTGGAGTGTTCAACACATTTCACAGAGTTGTAGTGATTTTCACTACTTCTTTGAATTGATGAGTTTTTTCGTTCTAAAACATCAAGGACTTGTTTTCTACTCCATCCATATGTAGGTGAATGTAATTCTCAAACCTATTTTTTCTGAAATATTCAACCATGATCTTATAACAGAGTGAAACCCGAGGGATAGAAATATCATCAGGCATAGAATATCAGTTTCATGGTAGGAAATTAGTTCTTCTGGTAGTAGGAAACTTCCCCTCAATGACTTTTTTTGTCAAGCTAGTGATAATGAGAGTACCTATTTTGATAAATCCATGGTGTTTCATCCATTTAGATGATAGGGGTAACTAAAGCCCCATTATGATAAAGACCCATTGGAGTGTTGGGTATATAGATGTTCAATGCATCTTCAATAATTCTGTAGGACCTTTCCACTAATGTTGAGTGAAAAATGACCAGTTCCAACTCCACCTTTAGGAATAAGTTCTTTTACGCCGCGTCAGGAGGGGTGTTTGAATAGCATCAGAAGGACCGGTCAAGGATGAAGTTGTGGTTGTGGAAGTCTGATCCCTGATAACCAGCAGTGCCAACAGATTAGTTATGACTATGGTATACAATATATTTTACAATGCCATGGATCTACCATGTTTCATGCACTGTAGTCGATACATGAGGATCAGGATGTGGGAATATATGTTGTACAAGTGACTATTCTAGTAGAATCTACTATAGTATATGATTTAATAGATAATGATTCTTATAACTCTATTGTATCTGTATCTATTGTGGAATGTGTTAAACAGAAGGTATAGTATTACGTGGGTGTAATTACCCTAGACACACCATTAATAGTGGAGTTAGAGGGAATACACTTATGTAGGTACTATCCCCTAGAGTTAAGAAGTTACAGTTTCTTTATGGGACATGTTAATTTTAGAGATGATAGGATTCAATTTCATCCTTATGAGGGATTTTGGGGTTCATTATCCTTATTTGGTAGAATTTAATTGCTCTATATTATCATTTACATCACTAGAGGACATCAATTATCTACATAAGGTTTAGTGGGGTTTCTATGATTGTAGATCATGACTAGAGTATCAGGGGATAGGTGGAGTGACTGCCTAAATTGAAAATATCTTCAAAGATGATCAAGGATTATGTCAAGAAAATTTCCTTGTAATATAATGACATTTCTAGAATTTTATTCCTGATGATGTTTTGGGATTTTACACTGAGAGAGAGGTCGATTTTATGATTGATATTGTTTTGGGAGTAGCTCTGATGTCCATTCCATCATATATAATGGCACTAGTTCAGCTTTAGGAACCCAAGTGGATGTTAATGGATCTAGAGGCCAACTGATTTATACAAGGCAGTACACCCTCTTGGGTTTCACCCCTTTTTTTTATCAAGAATTAGGATGGAACCTTATTTCTATGCAAGGATTACAGAAGGATTAACTAGTTTACAATGAAGAACAGGTATCAACTACCTCCAATCGATAATGTCTTAAATGAGATCCAAGGATCTACGGTTTTCTTAAGATCTACCAAGGTAATTTATATAAAAAATGGGATTAAGTCCATAATACATACATCTTAAAACATGTTTTAGTAGTTATGGTATATTTTAGTACCTTGTTATGTCTTTTAGTCTTACAAACACACTCACTATTTCATGGCTCCAATTAATAGGGTTCTTCATCCCTATATGGATTATTTTTTCAACGTATTTGTGAAAAATATCTTGATGTATTCTCACAATTGTAGGATCCATTCCAAGAACCATTAGATCATTTTGAATTTACTAAGATATGATTCGATTTGTGAAAATATTTCTAACTAAAACATCAGGATTGTCAAAGTTAATTTTATAGGTTATATAATATCCTAATCAGGAGTATCAGTTTACCTAGTGAAGGTTATTATTGTATTTTTTTGTGAGTATAAAAATAATGTGTTTGAAATAAAACAATTCTTGGGGGATAGATGAATATTATATAAATTCCATACAAGACTTTTACTTCCTTGATTTACCTCTTATAGGAAATATAAATAATGGTGTTATGTTTGTGTGATTAGAAGAGTGTCAGAAATCATTTCAATAGATGAATTAGAGGCTTGTCTCAACAACTATTCTGACCCTAACAGAGTGTGGCATAGTTTATATCATCTTCTACGATGGATCAGGTATCGACATAGGAGTAGTGATGATGTAGGAGGATAGAACTGTTCGATATGGTACTCAGTGTATGAGGACTCATGTGTGAAATTACCCAACACATGACCTCGAGCTAGCAGTAGATCTCCATGAATTACGTTGCTGGATACACAATATTTTGGGTGAGAAAAATGTGATGTACATAGATATGAAGAGGAAAAAATATATATTTTCACAATGTGACTTGAATATCCAAAAACTAATACGGTTCAAATATATCCTGTCCTTTTATTTCATGCTTTCATATACACCTTGATGGTGAAATGGACTTACTGATATGCTAAGTCAGAATACTCAAGCACATGTCATATTAGAATCCATTGATTAATAGAAATTAAGAGAACTCTTTTTTAATATGAACATGATGTCTCATCATTATTAGGATTAGTCATACCTATCATCTTTAACAGTGACCTCTTACCTAATTGAGAAGGTTAAGGGTAGAAAATTTTTAGATTACGCATTCTTGGATCACTATGAGGATATATTACGAGGCCAACCACCTCTTGATTGTTCTAAGGATACAGAAGACATCCTACGTATTCATGGGAATGTCTAGGTTCACAGAGATATGAGATATGAGTTTATACAAGATCCCCAAACTACTCAGTGGGAAGTTTATCATGGCATCTCCAAAATGAATTAAGATATGTCATGATAGTATTGGTGTCTTGAGGCTAAATGTAAAATAGAAGGATTTATAACTAATAATTCACCTATCATTAGGTGAAAGTATATCAGCAATGACCTAAAACATTGTTATAAACACTTCAGGTCTAGGACTGGAAATGGTAAGATATTACTATAGATTTTGTAGTTGTCTTACCTAGGTCATCAAGGGGTATAGACAATTTATGGGTAGTTATTGACCAACTAAGAAAATAAGTCCACTTCATTCCTATTTTGGATATATTATCAGTTGTTGAAATGGGAAGACTGTGTGTCTGTAAGATAATATGAAAACACGAAGTCCCTTATACTGTCATTCTGTATAGACACTCTCATTTCACATCATGGTTTTGTTATGGATTTTAAAAATATATGGGTATACAAGTTCCATTAAGAACAGATTTTCACCCTCAGACTGATGTTCAACCAAAACAGATGATACAATTTTTTGAAGACATGATATAATCATGTGTCCTTGATTTCTGTGGTTCTTGGTAAAATCATATCCCTCTAATTGATTTCTCCTATATTAATAGATTTCAGTGAAAAATCGGATGGCTCATTTTGAGGCCTTATATGGTAGAATGTGCTGTTCACCATAGTGATTGATAGAGATAGGTGAGGAAGCCATACTAGGTCCTCATCCCGTACATGAGACTTTAGGGTAGGTTTACCTTATCAAAAAAACATGTGACTATTGTTCAGTCTAGATATAAATCTTATGCTGATCACAGCTGACGAATTTGAAAGTTTGAGGTTGGGGATATTGTTTTCCTTCAGGATCAACCATTATAGAGAATGTAAAATTATAAAATAAATGAAAGCAGACACATCGTTATGTAGGGATGTTTTAGATTCTAGAGATACTTGAGACAATATCCTATCAGTTTTCATTACCTCAAATGTATCATTCCATGCACTAGATTTTCTATGTTTCACAACATCACAAATATCATGCCAACACATATCATAACATTGATCATGAGGAAGTTGAGTTCGATGCCAAAGCTACCTTTGACAATTATCCAGTACGCATTGTAGACTAAAGCATAAAGTTTAACCAATGTCATTATATCCCTCTAGTATTAGTGTTATAGAAGAAAAGACACATGCATGATGAGACATGGAAATGGGAGGTCGGCGTATATTCCCAGTGGTTAGATTTGTTCTAAAAAATTGTTTCACCATCCATAGAAGGTGAACTATGAGACGAGTTCTTTTAAGGTGGGATACTGTAAAAACCCAATTTATCACATAAGTATGGATATTATAAATTTGACTATAATATGCTATTTTTAACCTAATATGGATACCTAATCAGTTAGTGAGGTTATAAGGTGTTTTCATGGCTTGTTTTGTGCCTTGACCCAAATTTTTGTGATAAATGGTCATATTAAATAGTTTGATAAAACTGTATGAGTAGGGAAAATCATTAGATCTAACCATGAAGATATTTTTTAGTTTTTGGAAGATCTATTCCTCACGGTTGGCACACGGTTTCCCTAACCATGCTTCCTAACAATTTAGTACTCCCCTTTTCTCTAGTAAATCATCCATGGCTTGTGCATGGTTTTTCAAACCCTGCAGACAAAGCATGAAAATACTAAATTTTATGTAATTTGATATTTTAACCCTTAATGATATAATTAATACTTATTTCTTCCAGAATAAGAATTATAGTTTAAAAAACCTATATTTACTCTTATTTAAATTATTTTGAAAGCCTATCCTTAATATCAAGAGATCTCTTTTATATGGGATCAGTTCAAGCTTCCATTCATGACATTGGATGTACAACAATATGTATTCGACTCATTTTTATCAATTATTCATTATTATTTCTCTCGCCCTAGTTATCAACGTGTGAGTGTTTTTACTATTTTCATAGATATACTCTATTAAAATAAAATTTAGAGGCCAATACAAGATAAAGAGATTCGTACAAGCCAATGACCAGTTGTCTATAACTCATCCCTCAAGTACGTTGATTTTGAAAATTAAGTGTCATGCCCACCGATTTCATTGGGTGTCATTTAATGAATTTATATTCCATTCTTATAATAATTAGAACTATATGGTTATGATATTTCAAAATATGTGAATTGTTTTTAGTGGTTACGCCCAAAAATATTTCCATACCATGTAGGGTGTTTTTTCCAAATTGTCATTTTAGTTTTTTGACATGTTTGAGCCATTTTTCGTGTGTGACATGGCTTGAACATTATAATGGTATTAGTTTTATATTAAATGTATTGATTTAAATTATGAATTTCATAATGAAATTTACTAGGTATTCTCAGAACATGACCTGTCTTGGTTATGTTCTTGATTTTGATAATTGATTATGAAATTAAAATAATCAAGTATACTATGTATATGAATTGGCCTTTATAAATATAATATAATAATATGTTACACATATATAGAACCCATTACAATATTAATAGAAGGTATCAAAGTGAACCATGACTTATGGAAATTCCTTAAATGTATTAAATGATTGGTTTCATGCTACTTGGATTTGTAAAACTAATGAAAGGAAAGGCTTGAACCAAACCGACTTATTGATTAATTAGGACTTTATTAAAAAACGTTATGCTCTAATATACATGTCATAGTAATAAAAGTTAATGTTTTTCACAATATAAATTATATTTGACTTAATTATCAAAAAATTGAAGTGTACTAATTCGGTCTCACCTTGGATTCCCGAGGGAATACCTTGAGCACTTGTTGACCCCATTCCAAATTCAAGGATAAATTTTTCTTATGTTGATACCCACATAGAACCATTTATATAGATAAATTTTGATGACTGCTATGAAACCATAGGATCCATCATATACTAAAATATGATTCCCTGGATATAATCCATGGATCTATCATTGAAAATTAGGTGCCATGGTTAAATCCCATGTATCCCATTCATTTCATAGCCACATTTAACGATGGATGAACTCCTTATACATGGTAGGAATCTTGTCATTGAATTCCTTGGACTATAATCCTTGGATTAGACTATTTCCATTATCCTGGATATAGTGATTACTATGTTAACAACTATTGAGGTTTATGTTTCCTTATTTATTCCCTTAGAACATCATTATTTAAAATCATTACATGTTTCCTAGTTACATATTTTAACCTTATCTTTTGATAATGTGTGACTTATTTATAAACAAGTAATAGTAAAATAATGAATTGGTAAGTTTTTTAGACACCAGTCGAGGGATAAAAAAGGTACATGGGTGTTTTGTTACATTATATTGCTTTATGTTATAAATTCAATCTTACACATTGTTACATATCCATGACAAGGGACAAATGTTATAGACACCATTGGTGCTGGCACATTGAGATTTATCTCACACCCTATCTTGGCACCATTTGGTACCTGAGGAAGATTACATGAATGGAAGTGCCGATAAAGGGTATCATATAGCTGCAAACACTGGATTTCATGATATTTTGGATGGAGTAGATAATATTTTACCAAGATGGAGCTCAATATTATTAGAAGATTCATTTGATTCCATTTATACTTCTGTGAAACATGTTCTGACAATATTCGTATATCTAGGTTTTCCTTTTTCGAGTGATATCACATATCATCATATGTTATTCTAGTTGATTTAGTTATTTTTATCATTTTCTATTTATCACGTTAATCTTATTTATCTATTTAATTATTTTACTTATACTACTTATGTATCTTTATATTTATCTATTGTACTACACTCTGGTAATGAGGGCATTGTTTCACCATAGACACACCGTAGGCGCTCGTTGTTAGTGGGCAGCCTCTGACTTTACAATGTAGTGCTTGAGGCAGTGTGGCCAACCAGGCTCGAGGAACCCATTATTTGGAATCTGGATCCCAGACATCACAGTTTCAATAAAATATATAAAGAGGGACAATTTCATGTGAAACCACAATCTGGATTCCTCACCAGGAACTACTGGGTCCTCTGGTTCCCCCATTGGTGGTATGTTACAATTCATATCTTTATGTCATCCTACCAAAAAATCATTAACATTGAAGAATATTTCTAATATTAAAAACACACATATTAAGACATAGGACAAATCATTGACATGTTTAAATAAGAGGGTCTCACATAAATTCACATCATTTATCCCCTCATACCACAACACACCGTCCAAATCGAGGTGTTATCACTTACATCACCATTCTCTCACCCATGCCTCAAATCTCATAGGGTAAAACAAATTCACAAATTCTACTTTCTAATTAGTCACCTGTTTTCCACATTTTCCATAATTTTAAAATTTCTATTTCATATTATGAATTTTTTTAGTTCAAATTTACACAATAAAGAAAATTATTTTTTTATAAACTACTCAACCCAAAACCTTATTTTCCAATGTGTTGATAAAATATTGTATTCCACAATAATTCATGAGTTCCTATAATGATTCATGCATACTAAACTCTCATTCTATAAAAGTCCATGACTCCACACTTATAAAACACAAAAAAAAATAATCACATCATGAAAAAAGTTCATCACTCGTGGTAAAATAACATTCAACTATGACATGAACCATCAATGACATCAATCCCACCTTTGGTACATTGTACTACCCCCATACATGGGTATGATAGTCACATTTTTTGTGTCCATGAACAAGGATTGAATCATAATAATATCTTGTCTACCATTCCAAAATTTCAACAAAAAATGAAAAGAAAACCAAACTCCTCTAATAAAACCTTTTTACATACTCACATAGATACCACTTATTAGTGCCCCGATCGGGTTGGTTATGTGACATCAAGCACACCTCCCCATATATAATAGGTCACTAATTAATAGTGAGGGTCTAATATCATTAATGTGGAGAGTATACCCTCTTTATCAAAGCATTACAATAACAAAATATAGAAAACATAGAAACCTATATAACCACACTAAATACCATAATGAAAGTAGACCATCATTACATGATGATCCAAACTAGGAAAGGCCATCCAAAATGGAAATAGTAGATATGCAATTCCATATTATGTGGAAACCAAAAAAAGGAAAAATAAATGGAAAAGACACTAAAAAATCATAAGTGGTTCCCAATAACATGTTCAGTTACCTCATCCTTTCTTCATCATGACTCTTCCATCTTGCATAGTGTTCATACCATTATCCAATGATATAAAAAAGAAGTCTATTTAGGTATCAATGAGGAAGCCAGAGTAGCGTGTCAGTAAAATAAATTAGGGAACTGTAAATGAGGTCTAATGTAATATCCAGTAAATAAAAGTGTATGATGTTGTATATAATGTAAATTATAATAAAAAAAAGTAAAGACTTATCACATATCATTATTCATTAATTGAGGACATAAATTTGTCAGGTTCATGATGAAACCTGAACCACTGATATCTGCATCATCCCATGCTAGAGAATAAACTATATCATATAGGGATTCACAATTGATTATCATATAGTAATTTATTATAAATTTAATTTCAATTCATAAAACGTTAACTTGGAAGCATAATACAATGAAAATATTTTTTCCATGAAAACCATGGTAAGGAGCTAATGGTTATTTGAATCATTAATTTTTATCCCGTAACCTATTTATGAATAAGTCAAATGTTGGATTTTGAAGCATTAGTATGTGTCCCTCAATAATTTATTACATGCATGAATTTGGGCATAGAACTCCTTTCCTTGAACCACATTGGTATTTTATGCATCAGTCAGTGTATAGTAAGCCTTTTATCAATTATTCACATTTTTCACATATTTTACATTTAATAAGGCTAATCATAATTAATCCTATTATCAAAATTTCACATGATGGTATACCATTTCAATTATAAATACACTCTTAGTTAACCACATTAATCACATGGAATAATTTGAAAAATTCACCATTAAAACATTTATTAAAATTTAATCATTTAAGTCATTAACTCTTCAATGTTAATCTAATCATCCCATGATTCCCATAATTAATGAATTATATAATTTAAAACTATCCATCAAATTAATAGTACAATTCATTAAAAAATTACATAAAACCAATATCCAATCAATTTCATAATCGCATCATTCCATTAATTAATTAATCTATTAATTAATCCAATTAAAGATTAAATTTCAAATAACAATAATTTATATTTTGAAATTAAATACATAGAATATTAATCAAGACTACGGGGTTTTAAATTTATATCATCTTTCTCATGATCATCAATGTGCATTTTCCAAACCAAAAACCCCCATACTGAAGTGAGATGTCCAATCTCACAATGAAGAATGAGATCTTCATCCAAAACCTAGATCCAAGATGAAACATATTATTATCCTTGTTAAATAAGATCTGAACATTTAATATAAATTAATATAATCCATATAAATTATGAGAGAATGATAGGAGAGAAGGAGGATACCAATCGAGAAGAGATCCTATACCAGAATGCGTGCTGATATGTCAAAAAAATAATTAATCGATGAAAAATGGGGTTTGGAATCCCGTTGAATCCATTTTCCAGCCTCTGAAACTATAGAAAATTAAATTATATCAAATTGTGGAAAATGGAGTTGAAATACCTGGGTTTTAGTACTTTTAAAATAATTTACCGAGGGTCAAAATCCATATGCACAGTTTCCTAGGATGGGGTGAAAGGGTTTTCAATCCATGTTCTGTAACCATAGGAATCACAAAGGGGGACACATGGTCACTACTACGATGGTTCATAGTTTTAAAAACTAGCTTCTAGCCATAATATCCCTCCCTATATGGGGTTACCTATTTTTCTTGGAGGTAGGTGCATGGTTTGGGAAAACAATCCACAAACCATGCACTACCCCTTCTTCCTCCAAATTTCCGAAATTTCATTGCAAAAATCACCAAAACCCCCAAGTTATATGATAAAATCGAAAAATAGAAAGCTTTAATGAGATAGATATTGATGAAATGGAATGAATTATACAAATTTCCCCAAATTAAGAAAAATCATAATTTTTTTCTAAAAAATAAGTATAAATAATATCTATTTTAATAAATATGCATATTCTAGATAGATAATATTAATATTTAGATGGAAATTTTATCAATAATGATCACATGAATATGAAAATTTGAATGGAATGTTAATGAGCAAAAAATTAATAATGAAGCGAATGTTAATAATTTTTATATTCATAAAGATCATAAAACATCCATAGAGATAATAAAGATAATATCAATCCAAAATATACCAATTAGAGTAATATTAGAGTGCTTTTGTAACTTTTAGTAATATAAACACCATGAAAAAATCTTTTAAACAATATTTGGGGGAAATTTCAATTTCAATTTTAAAAATCACTCTAAAAAATTCCCCAAAAAAATTAATGTAATTTTCCATGAAAATATAATTATAAAATTAAAAAGGAATATTAAAAATATTGAGTATTCATTATTATTAGAAATTCTATTATTGCTATAAACGTTCAAAACTTCATTTAACTCTTTTTATAAAAGCAAAATATGCCTTAATTTTTAAATAATATGACTATTCCTTTCAAATTTTATTGTAAAATATAGACATTCAAGAAAATGTATTTCATAAATCATAATAATGTTTTTTAAAAAAATTTGAAATTTTTTTAAAACGTCGTCTTGAAACAAAAGTTATTTCTAACTGAAGTGAGATGTAAAGTTGGATTTTTATAAAAAAATTATTAATAAGTCTTTGTTTGAAAGAGTGTAAACATAAAAATATTACATAAAAATATCATGAACCACCAATGTATAGAAATATTAAAGCGTATATTAACCAAAGAGAAAAAAATTTCTTTCAATGACAATAGAAGAATAAAAAATAATGAATAGAATGATATTGTGTAAAAAAACATAAAATGATCAAAATGTTGAAGTAAGAATTAATCAATGATTTGGTTATATGTTCCAAATAAAAATACACATTAAAAAAGTGAAAATACCATATTATATGGTTCAAATTCATTTCACAAATAATCTGAGAACATTATATACTACAAAAGAGTTATATAACCCAATGAAAAAATATTTAGTAATGAAATTGTTTACCTCATGGTAACATTAATTTTTAATAATAATTAATAGAATACATCAAATTAAAACATAAAATACATTTAATTATTATGTATACATGATATTACATGTAAAATGGTAAGTATTTTCCAAATATGAAATAAATTATTCACACAAAAATAGAATATTCCTCAATGAATGGAAATTGAGATGAATACCATTAACTCATTCTTCTTTAAGGTTAAAAATAATGTATTCCCTTATATAGTGCTTTTATATATGTTATTAATAAAATATATAATATTAGTAATATTTAAAATATCATATATGATCTATTTATATAATTTATTTTCTTGTTAGTTAATAGTCATTCATTATATTCTTTGATTACCTTTTTAATTGGCTTGTTTTTTTCATTCATGATTTGTTATAAATGTTATGGTTCTTATGTATATTATAAATTTATATAATCTTTAGAAAAATAATAGTGAAATAATTATCATATTTATACATCAATTATATAGTTCATACGAACAATGAGTGATGGTTTTTAGAAATGAACTACTTTACAATCATGGATACGGTATGTCATAAAGGCACAAGAGTAATGTTTCAATTTTTTAATGATCAATATGTAAATAAGGTATATAATATTTAACCCAAATATAATTATAATAAAAACTTATATACCATGTTATTTCATTAAATATAATTATATATACAATACATTTTTTGAGGTGATAAAAAGAGATTCACATCACTTTTCAAAGGCGGTTGTCCACACGTATATGCATGATGTTATAATTTTAATTTAAATAAATAAAGCAATATAATATATTTCTATAATGATAAATATTCTATTAATATCATATTTAGGTGATTTTTATGTCATATATTAATTATATTTATCTTTATTACCTTCAATGTAAAGAGACAACTAAAAATTAATATTATCACTTCATTAAGAGGTAGTCCACCATACGCTTGAGTAACATTATCATATTACCTATGGAATGGAATTAAAAGAGGAATAAATTATATAATAACTACATAGGTAAAATTATTTTATAAATATCATATATATACTTTATAATGATCATCATAGTGTTGATTCATTCTCAATAATCATAAAAAATTCTAGAATGGAACAAATACATAAGTCAAGGGTATTATTTTCTTTCCAGGACAATGGACGGAACTACTTGGATACATAGAGAGCAAGTTAATAAGTCATGTGGATCACATGACCCATTGATATACATTTGATTTCATGAACCTAGGAATGTCATGTGATGTAGTAATTCAATACACTTGATATGATAATTGTCACGAACCAAATCTGGTTGCCTTTAAAATCGACACCCGACCCGGCCCATGGTAAGACCCGAAGGGCGTTCCCGATCCCCACGGGCTGGCACAAGTGCCTGGGTATCATAAAATGAAAATTGGGAATGATTTACCTGAGTTTATAAACATAAAACAACAAAAGAATCCAATGAAACAAATCTGGATTTTTCAAACCAAACAATATTATACAAAAATTCGGAACTGAATTACATGGCTTAAAAAAACTCAAAAGGTCTATAACAAAAGTACAAATCCATATAAGGACAGCCCAAGAACCCTAATGTAAAGGGGGACCGCACTCAAGCCACCTCCACAAGACTTCACCACCAAGGACCTGCTAGGAACCCGAACCACTGGAACAAAAAAACTGTACCCAACCTGTGACAACAAAAATAACCATGTCTACTTACACCCAAGGGTGTAACTAGGGTGTGAGCCAATGCCCAGTAGGATACCACCACTAAGAGATTCCATGTGATAAACATTTAAAGACGAAAAGCATGCAAGTTTTCAAAAACATGAAAAGCTAGTTATAATTTCTAAAAGATGCAACTTTGAATAAAAACAGTTTTCAAGTGGGCTATCATTAAGAATCAACACTTTTAAAAATAGAGTCAACACTACAGAATTTTCCAGCCAACTATACCGTATGCCGACGGTAAGTACAATGTAAATAATGAACACAAGAAATAGGAAGTAACCCCTAGGCACTAGCTAGATGTGGGTCCCAGGTACCTCGTATCTCGGTGACAGTAACCATCAAAAATATCCATTCTCATGCACAAGCCACTAGTAGGGAACATACCCATAACCTTGTGGTCCCCAATCATCATCATCATCATAGTTTAGTTAGAGTTGTAAGCGTCAATATTTCTAAGTGAAACTGAGGCCAAACCCCACGGATTCACTAGCATACTAGTACACGTCCACACAAGTCACAAAAATCCATTTTTCATTCAAAACGATTTTGAAATCCGAATCACACGAAAATAGCCCACAACACGTTTCACATTTCATCAACACTTCCAAAAAACCATTTAACAATTTTATAAAACAATTATAAGATATTTAAACTCATATAATAGCCCACACACATGGAATATAACTCTTCTTTCATAATCAAAAATTCAATTTTTCACATCACACTCACACAAAACACTACACATCACTTTCACATCACTTTCACTCCTCAATATCTTCTTAAAAAATTAATATAATATTTCCAAGATGATAAATATCACATAACAACATTTTCCCAAATGAAATGGACCTTTTAAAAATATACTCCTACCAAAACAGTTTGCTAATATAGTTTCACCTATTACACAACCCAATAAACCATTCAAAACATTCATAAAACAATTATAAAGAGTATACCCAAACATTGCACATAAAATCCATTTCAAAAACCTCTTTTTAAGCCAAAAGCACACCAAGACCCTACCAAAACAGAATTGGAAGCCCAATCAACATGTAATAATCCACTTTCAAATGTTATATAATCACCTTGAATAATATCACAAAAGATACCCATGAGAACACACAAATCCATAAAACACTTTCAAGGAGTATAACAAGGTTATACAAATAAAACCATTCAAATACGCCCCCTTTTTAGGCCCACATGGAACTATATCACTTAAAAACCATAATTTTCAGCCCCTTTCAACAACTAATAAACCACTTCTATATTTTACAAAACTACCACAAAAGATAACACATGAAATACATTTGAAAAATACACACTTCAAGCAAAAATGTAACATTAAAAACAAATGCTTTAGTATTTATACCAAAAATGGTTTTATCATAATGAACAGAACATAAGGAACATGTAATATTATTTAATCAAGCAAACTAACTCATCATTAAATGGTTATCCACCGAATCACCTACCGAATGTGTCAAAACCCTCAAATATTGGGGCGAAACATCAACCGCATGAACGCCGCACCTCAAGGAAGTTAAAAGAAACCGAAAACCTCAATATTTCAACCAAAATACAGTAATTTAGAACCTATGCGCGAACCCTAACTTCTGGAATTTTTTATAATTCAAGAATTAGGGAAGAAACCCTAAGCAATTTGAAAGAGGAAATAAATAGACTCACCTACTTGAAGTATCGTGAATTAATCAGTCCAAAAACAATAGTTTCTGAAATTTAAAACAGCCAAAATTTAGGTATTCTTCGAAAAATATATAGGAGGTAATTTGGGAACTGGAATGGAGGGAAAAGATTAAGAATTGAGAGAGTTTAGAGGGGATGAAGTTACCTCTTCAATTCTGGCCGATTTGAGACACCCTATGAAGATCAGCCCTAATTCGCGATATCAAAGAGCTTCAAGGAGGGGGGGAAGGCAATGGGAGCGCGCCTGGGTTTCTTAGGGTCGAGTGGGAGATGGAATCACCGAAAAAACGCAAATATTTAATGAGATATAAAAACATTAAAAATTATTTTTAATGTAGTAAATGGGCCTTCGGGCAGGCCCAATATATAAAATAAAAACCCATATCTACCAAGATTATGGATTTATAAAGGCTCCAAATTTATATTTGGGTGTTAATAGGTCAGAGGCGACCATTTAGGAATTGGAATGAAGGAAAAATATTAAAAAATTAAAATGTTATAAAGGAATCAAAATTTATTTTTAAATCTGGAATTGGGCTCACGTTTGGCCCAATTCATGAAAACACATCTATTTATGGATTTTTTTAAAATACATTTTTCTTAAAAAATATTTCTAAAAAACGACCTAGGTCTATTTTGTTTTTAATAATACGCTACAAAGGCGGAATCTGCGATTCCGCCTTTGTTTTAGCGCACAAAGGCGGCACTTGAATAAATATAATGTTATAGAATCAAATAAGGACATAAGAATTAACAAATTAAAGTTATTATTAGTTAATTATAGAATAATAGAATAATTAACGATTAGTTATTATTAGTTAATTTTAGAATAATTAATAAATAACATAGTATTAAAATATGAATTCATATAATGATTAGCTAACGATACTAATGAACATATAAAGTGAAATGAAGAAGAACAAACAAACTAAATAAAAAGGCGCTCTAAAATTACATTCTAATAAATATCATATGGTCAAACATCAGTAGCATAGTTTATGGTATAGAAAGGCGCAATAAAATTACATTATAATAAACATCATATCGTCAAACATAATTGTTAATATTTTTTTACACTATCATAATTTTGATGAAAGAAACATTTTGGACGTAGAGAGCCATGTTTTCCTGTGTGTACTATTATGGGGAGATTATTCAAACTGAGCAAGGAGCTTCTTACAGTACACAACCAATTACGGTGGTTAGTACAGTTGATTATGTTACCATAAGTGACCTTCAAGAGAGAATTCATGTTTCCTTAAATCTGGGACCCGATCAAGAGATAATGTCTATGAGCTATAGACATTTGCAATTTCCAACAACACTGTGGCATATAGCTTGTCCATTTGTTGCTGATGCGCAGTGGGTCCAAGAAATTAATTTATTTTCTAAATGGTTAGATGGTACCATGATGGAGTTATACGTTGTTGTTTCTACTGTACAACAACAACGCCCACTTGTACAAAGACGTAGAAATACAAGAGTGGTTGAAGACACTCTACCCCATGACATTGAGCCTATTCCAAATGATGCAGCAGAAGAGGACAACCTAGATGATCTTCCGGATATACATGTCAATCCAACTTCGGATGAGGAGTTTCGTAATGATAGATCAGATGGTGAAAACAGTGCTGATGAGGAGGGACCAACAAAAGATAGAGAGGAGGTTTTGAGAAATGCAATTGTTGTACATCAACCTCGGTCAATAAATCATCCACCATTATTTTCATCTTGGTCAGAAGCAATGACATGTGTGCCTGAATTCGATAATACTATTATCACACAGACAACTGAGTTCCCTGGAGTTGTACCAGATAGGTTTAGTGAGGTGGACAAAACCTTATATATTGGAAGGAATTTTCCCAGTAAAGATGCCTTAAAAAGCACGTTAAAGAGATTTCATATTGAGAGAAACCTCAACTATGTAGTTCACGAATCATGCCGTAGTAAATATGTTATACGGTGCGTGAAGTATGGGGATGATTGTAGATTTCGCTTAAGGGCTATTCCAGACATTACATTTGGAGGTTGGAGAATCTCAAGGATTGAGGCGGCTCATACTTGCGTTCAGCCAAGTCTCACACAAGATCATACTTCATTGGATGCAGAATTTGTGTCATCTATTGTTGTTGAGATAATTAGGACAATCCAAGATGTTCCAATATCCCTTGTGCAAGAGAGGATTCTACAGACATTCGGTTATAAGATTTCCTATAATAAGGCATGGATGGAGAAACAGAAGGCAATTATGAAGGTATATGGTGATTGGGATGACTCATATCGAGTATTGCCGCAATTGCTAGCCATACTGAGGCATCATAACCACGTTGTCTTCCATCTGGAAAAAAACGAACATTTGTCTCATGATAATCAACTTGATCCATCTCGTGTTCAATTTCATCGGTTGTTATGGGCATTCCTTCCTTGTATCTCTGCATTTCGTTTTTGCAAACAATTTATTCAGATTGATGGAACATTTCTGTATGGAAAATACATGGGCGTATTGTTGATTGCAGCAACCCAAGATGGAAACCATTCACCTATTCCGCTTTCCTTTTCCATTATAGAGAAAGAAAACTATGAATCATGGAGTTGGATTCTGGCATGTATCAGCAACCATTTCACCAAAATTCAGGGAGTTTGTTTGATATCTGATCACCATCGAACAATTAATGAGGCAATCAATGCAGATCCTGATACATGGAGATACCCAAATTCACATCATCGGTTCTGCATTAGACACATTGCTAGCAATGTACATAAAAAATTCCACAACGAACCGATGAAGAAGGCAATCACGAGGCTTGGTACGTATTTTATTCATTCTGTTTTACTGTTTCAATATAAATATAAAATCAATTTATGTGAAATATCATCTACGTTTTGTAGCATATGAGTCGGACCAACGACGATTTGAAGAACGTTTTGAACAAATTCGTCAGGCTAATCAAGAAGTTTATGATCATATTATGCAGATTCCAAAATACAAATGGACATTGGCATACGACGGGGGAAAGAGGTACGAACACATGACGACAAACATTGTGGAGTGAATCAATGGTATCTTTAAAGGACTTCACAAGCTACCTATAACCACATTAGTTCAGGAGACATTATATCGATGCGTGAAGTACTTTGTGGATAGACAAAAACTAGCATCAGACGGAATACATCAAGGGATAAGATATGGAATACACTTTCAATGAGAGATTGAAAAAAATATTGAAGAAGCTTCTGGTTATCACGTATGTCTCTTTCGAAGAGAAGACTCCCGATTTGAAGTTCAATAGCGTTCAGACCCCATCACAAATCACGTCGGTGAAAAAATAGTGGTATTACTGGAAACAAGGCAACGCCAATGTGGAAAATTTGAGGCCTTACGGTTTCCATGTACACACGTCATCGCAGCATGTGACTCTGTGAACATCTCATGGGAAGCATATGTTGATCCAGTGTACCAGATGGATATCATTGCCAACTGTTATGCTGCACCATGGACACCTATTGGGGAGTATCATTATTTCCCAATGCCTGAAGGCCAGCCGATAGTGATACCTGACATGAATCGGTTACGTCCTCGTGGGAGACCAAAGGCGAGTAGGATGCGTAATGAGATGGACTGGCCTCAAGAACAAGGGCAGAGTTTGCGATGCACAATATGTCATAAAGAAGGTCATAACCGGAAGCGATGCCCTAACGTTGTTGGGTCGACTTCACAGTCTCATTCATAATGATGTATTGTCTTCATTGTGACATTCCCATATTGTAAACTAAATGTTGTTATCTCTTTTTTATTCCATGGTTTTCTAGACCCCAAACATCTGAGATATGTTTTCATATTAATATTCATGCTTTCAAGAAATAACTTTAAATATGAAACAATAGAATTTATTTCAAAACTCTGCAAGCGGAACACTTAACCCATATTGAAAAGTGTATGTCAGTTAACCCATTAACATGTTTCCTGGACGTTAATATTAAAAATTTTAACCCTAAACCCTCCAACCTAAACCCCAATCTAAACATGTAGGATATTTTAGCAAACTGTTCTATAACAAATTTATAGTATCATAATAATTAGCATAAGATATTGAATACATACAATTAGATAAATTCTAAAAACATCATTACTAATTGACATGGTTTATCTTAATCCAATCCATAAGTAGTTAATCACAAAGCTCCCCCAAAATATGTGTAACCAAATTCAAGACTCAATATTTTAGATAACATAACTTATTTCATATTAATATTCATTCTTTCAATAAATAACAATAAATATGAAATAATAGAATTTATTTCAAAACTCTGAAAGAGGAACACTTAACCCATATTGAAAAGTGTATGTGAGTTAACCCATTAACATGTTTCCTGGTCGTTAATATTAAAAAATATAACCCTAAACCCTCTAACCTAAACCCCAATCTAAACATGCAAGATATTTTAGCAAACTGTTCTATAACAAATTTATAGTATCATAATAATTAGCATAAGATATTGAATACATACAATTAGATAAATTCTAAAAAAATCATTACTAATTGACATGGTTTATCTTAATCCAATCCATAAGTAGTTAATCACAAAGCTCCTCCAAAATATGTGTAACCAAATTCAAGACTCAATATTTTAGATAACATAACTTATTTCATATTAATATTCATGCTTTCAAGAAATAACTTTAAATATGAAATAATAGAATTTATTTCAAAACTCCGAAAGCGGAACACTTAACCAATATTGAAATGTGTATGTCAGTTAACCCATTAATGTTATATTTACATTTTACATTTACGACTCATTTTCTTTGTTTATATGCAGATGGATGATACCATACTACTCACTCAGCAGCCTACCGATATTTCGCAGGCCGTGTTAGAGGGTCATCCAGATCGATTTGTGAAGGTGCGTCGAGCGCACCATTTTCATCACATAGAGCCTCCACATGCCATTAGACCTTACTTGCGCCGTGCTGGCTTCTATGGCCTTGCCGTATCAGATTTAAAATTTGTAGATCATTACCTACTTGCTGCCCTCATTGAGAGATGGAGACCAGAGACACACACATTCCACTTGCCTGAGGGGGAGATGACCATCACCCTCGAGGATGTCGCAGTTCTTCTCGGTCTTCATATCCAGGGGAGACCCGTTATTGGACCCACTCGTGCAGCTTGGCCAGACCTTGCTCAACGCTTGTTAGGCGTTGATATTTTGTCCGACTGTAGGGCTACAGATGGATCATCCATATCTATGCGTTGGTTGGAGTCGCAGATTCCACTTTTACAGGATGATGATGATGAGCAGACCGTCATGCGTTACACCCGTGCATATATCTTACGACTCATTGGTGGGACCATGTGTACTGATCACTCAGGGATGCACGTGCATATGATGTATCTACCCCTACTAGAGGACTTTGATCGGGCTGGGACGTACAGTTGGGGATCATCCTTCTTGGCATACACGTATAGATCATTATGCAGACTATCCCATAGGGACTGTACAGGTCTTGGAGGATGCATCATCCTTATTCAGATGTGGGCATGGGAGCGCATCCCATCATTCCGCCCTGACCTTGCTGGTCCACCGGTCGATATGGAGGTGCTGCATGACGCTCCGCGTGGACGCTGGTATGATAAGTCATTTCTATTGGTTTTTTATTCTACTATGAGTTATTGACTATAATTTCTCATTATTTTTCATTATCGTTGTATTTTACAGGTGGTGTCAGCGACACAATTTTGATGTGGTTCCGAGACAGCATTTGGGCGTATATTGGCTACAGTTGGACTGTCTCTTACCTGATCAGGTATGTATATACAATCTATCACTGTCTAATATTTTTAATAATAACATCAATTTTGGTTTTTAGTTGGGTGTTATTTTGACAAAATCACTTGTCATTTCATATTTCATGGCTTCCATAGTGGAGTATTATGGACCAGTTGCCAGCATACTGCACTGTTGGGCTTGAGGATGCTATGGCTGTAGTGCCCCTCATTCACTTTCATATTATTGAGTGGCAACAGCCTGACATGGTCATGCGCCAATTTTTTCGTACTCAGCCGATTCCATTACCATCTAGACAGACAGACAAGCTTCATGGGATGAAGCTGACAGGGAGGCAGGATGATGACTGGTTTCAAGTACATGCAAGTTTTATCGACTGCTGGCACAGACGTGCAGAGTTACGTATTCAAGGTGTTCCTACAAATCGATTCTCTCTTTCAGAGCAGGTTGACTATGCGCCATGGTATAGAAAGAAGTATATATTGTATCTTACCCAAGCTGGCATAGAGATGCAGAGGATGGTAAGTTAATAAATTCCTATTAGTTTGTTTATTGAATTATTTTCTAATTCCATTTGAATCTACTTACAGGGAAGTCACACAGAGCAGCTTGTTCGCATGAGCGATGAAGAGGAGGAGGGGGTCTTTAGCCGGGCAGCCGTCCATGCTACAACGCTGGAGGCGAGGGCATCTATTCATGAACTTTCCGAGAGCATCTTCACACATCTGGCTCGGAGACAGGAGGTTCCTGCCCCAGAGGAACATCCTACAGCTGCTGCTGGTGCTGAGGAGCCACGACCACGGCGACGTAGACAGCGTCGTGCTGCACGTGAGGCATCGCCTGTTCCACAGGCAGAGGTCGGGCCTTTAGTAGTCCCGGATCAGCCTATTCAGGATGTGCCTCAGATGGCATGGGATCCGTCTTTCCTGACAGGATATCCGCAGTTCTTTCCATCTTGGGTTCCAGATCCTTCACAACCTTGGATTCTAGAGCCGTCTTCGTCTTGGGGTATAGCTCCGTCACAGGCTTCGTTCCCCTCTGCGATGGAGGCAGGTCCTTCTACCACCCTAGTGGGAGAAGGATCCGAATGGCAGTACGAGATGCAGTTGACAGCTCCTCCAACTGACACACAGATGGAGGATGTGACGGTCGATGTTTCAGTGCCCGAGGATCAGCCTTCTCCAGGTCATCAGACTCCACTGCGCACTCGACGCGGATGTCCTATTCGCAGACTACCATGTGGGACGGAATCTCCTCGCCACATACATATGCATTGATTGTACATTATTGTTTACATGTTTTATGTGTACTGAAATCAAAATACTATTTTTACTTGTTGGTCAGAGTGGAATCTCAGGAGGGGGTAAATTAGGTTTTATTTATATATATTTATATAACCATACGAACATAATAATAAAAAATTAATAATTACTAATTACCTAATTACAAATTATATAATTAATAATTCTATTACTAATTAACTATTTAATTAGTATATAATTAATATTTATATTACGAAATAACTAATTAATTAGTATATAATTTGTAATTTGGTAATTAGTGTTTATTAATCATTAATTATATAATAAATAATTAGTTAATTAGTAATAAAATTATCAATTATATAATACTTAATTATTACATATATAATAAATATTTAGTTAATTAGAAATATAATTAATAATTATAACTAATTAATTAGTAATTGGTAATTATTAATTAGTTAATCAGTAATATAAATTTTTATTATAATTATTCATTATAAGTGGGTTTGCCCTGAAAATCATTCTGCATTTTCGATGTGGGATTCAGGTTCTACCTTTACTGGGCAGTAGATTCTGCATTTCCGATGTGGGATTCTGTTTCAAGTATGCGACTTTGAAATACAATAAAAGATAAACTATAAGGCCAATATAAATGAAATTTTAAAAATTGATTAAACATATAATAAATAGTTGAAAACAAAAAGAATTTCCTCAAAAATGTTGATGAAAAATAATCTATAACCTTTCAAAACCACCTACTTGAAACATAAAAATGTTTCAAGTACGTGAATTTGAAAGACTGTAAAATATAAACTATAAAACGAATATAATTGAAACTTTAAAAATTGATTAAACATATAATAAATAGTTGAAAACAAAAGAAATTTCCAAAAAAAAGTCGATGAAAAGTAATTTATAAGCTTTCAAAACCGCATACATGAAACTTAAAAGTTTTCAAGTACGTGACTTTGAAAGACCATAAAACATAAAATATAAGACCAATATAAATGAAACCTAAAACATGGATTAAACATATAAAAAATAGTTTAAAAAAAGCAATTTACAAAAAAATGTTAATGAAAAATAATTTATAAGCTTTCAAAACCGCCTACTTGAAACTTAAAAATGTTTCAAGTACATGACTTTGAAAGATTATAATTATATTACTAATTAACTAATTAATTATTATATAATTAATAGTTATATTAATAATTAACTAATTATTTATTATATAAGTAATAAATAATGAGTAATAATTAATAATTAATAATTTAATGAATAGCTATAAAAAATATTTATATTACTAATTAACTAATTGATAATTACTAATGACTTATTAATAATTACTAATTACTAATTTCTAATTATAATAAATAATTATAATAAATATTTAAATTACTAATTAGCTAATTAATAATTAATAATTACTAATTAATTAGTTATAATTATTAATTGTATTTCTAATTAACTAAATATTTATTATATATGTAATAATTATATTAATAATTAATTATTATATAATTAATGATAATATTACTAATTAACTAATTAATTATGACATATTTAATTATTTATAATTACTAATTAATAATTAAAAATTATAATGACTAAATGTAATTAAAAATTATATTACTAATTTACTAATTAATTGTTATATAATTAATAATTATATCACTAGTGAACTAACTAACTATTATATAATTAATTATTAATTCTTAATAATTACTAATTAATAATTATAATGACTAATTATAATTAATATTTATATTACTAATTAACTAATTAATAATTACTAATTACTAATTACTAATTACTAATTACTAATTACTAATTACTAATTACTAATTACTAATTACTAATAATTAGTAAGTGAAACCGAAAGCTTATGAATTATTTATTATCATCATTTTTATGATTTTTTTTGTTTTCAACTTTTTTTATATGTTTAATCCATGTTTTAAGTTTCATTTATATTGGCCTTATAGTTTATATTTTATAGTCTTTTAAATTCACGTACTTGAAAAATTTTAAGTTTCAAGTATGCGGTTTTGAAAACTTATAAATTACTTTTCATCAACATTTTTTGGAAATTTCTTTTGTTTTCAACTATTTATTATATAATTAATCAATGTTTAAAGTTTCAATTATATTCGTTTTATAGTTTATATTTTACAGTCTTTCAAAGTCACGTACTTGAACCATTTTTATGTTTCAAGTAGGCGGTTTTGAAAGCTTATAAATTATTTTTCATTAACATTTTTTTTTTGAATTGCTTTTGTTTTAAACTATTTTTTATATGTTTAATCCATGTTTTAAGTGTCATTTATATTGGTCATCTATTTTATGTTTTATGGTCTTTCAAAGTCACGTACTTGAAACATTTTTAAGTTTCAAGTAGGCGGTTTTGAAAGCTTCTAAATTATTTTTTATTAATATTTTTTTGTAAATTTCTTTTGTTTTAAACTATTTTTTATATGTTTAATCCATGTTTTAAGTTTCATTTATATTGGTCTTATATTTTATGTTTTATGGTCTTTCAAAGTCACATAATTGAAAAATTTTATGTTTCAAGTATGTGGTTTTGAAAGCTTATAAATTACTTTTCATCAACATTTTTTTGGAAATTTCATTTGTTTTCAACTATTTTTTATATGTTTAATCAATTTTTAATGTTTTAATTATATTCGTTTTATAGTTTATATTTTACAGTCTTTCAAATTCACTTATTTGAAACATTTTTAAGTTTCAAGTAGGCGGTTTTGAAAGGTTATAGATTTTTTTTCATCAACATTTTTGAGGAAATTCTTTTTTTTTCAACTATTTATTATATGTTTAATCAATGTTTAAAATTTCATTTATATTGGACTTATAGTTTATATTTTATTGTATTTCAAAGTCACGTAATTGTAACAGAATCCCACATCGGAAATGCAGAATCTACTGTACAGTAAAGGTAGAACCTGAATCCCACATCGAAAATGCAGAATGATTTTCAGGGCAAACCCTCGTATAAAAGGGAGGCCTGGGTAAGAGTTTCGGTCAGAATCCAGACTGTTGTAATGGCTGTAGCGCTGGATCTTTAATAGTAGAGAAATTCTGCTGATTTTTTTGTTTTGTTTATATATATATATATATATATAAACAAAACAAAACAAAACAAAAAAAATTAAAATTAAAATTTTCAAAAAAAATATTTTTTTAGGAGAAAGGCGGCATCGCGGATGCCGCCTTTCACCCGCAGTGTAAAGGCTACATCGCGGATGCCACCTTGCCCCCGAAATGCAAAGGCGGCATCCCGGATGCTGCCTTTAAGGTGCATTTTTTTAAAAAATTTGCCGGAAGCATTTTCTGGAAAATATTTTTTAAAAAAAACTTAAAAAAAAATCCTCTATTTCTCCATAAAACCTTTGGAAACCATCCAAAACGAATAATGAAAGGAAAAAAAATGAAATTTAACTTCAAAATAAGTCATGTATGTGACAATTCTCCCCACCATGAAAACATTCCATCCCCGGAAACCTACAGAAAGACCAGATACGAAATCCAAAACGAACTGATAAACCAAGATGTACTCCCTTTCCAGGTTTCACCCCCAAAGGCCAAAACACCTCCATTGATCAATTATGGAAGGAATAATTCACAAAAAAATCATACACCACTTTCCTGAAACAATCAATCACATTCAGGCTTTATCCCAAAGGAAAACTCCTCAAACACTATCTGAATAAGACTCAAGCAATTCACTCACACGAACAACAACATCGAACAAGGTTACACATACCTTGATATAACTAAAACATTGGGCACTCTCCAATCTCAATGGTTACCCAAGGAAGATTTCGGTAGCTTGATAGATCTTAATGAGACTACCTACCACCAATCCTTGACCATGGATAAGTCTAAGTTATTGGTACGGGGGAAAAAAGTCTCCCCACCATAAGAACCAACAATCATAATCGACCAGCATGGGCCAGTACAGAAAGACCCCAAAATATAAAGTGTTGGGACGACCACATGGTTAGTCTGCATGGTTTGGGAAACCATGAACTAACAGTGTATATTCTTCTATCTACATGGTTTTTTTGGGGGGGCATGGTCACTACTAACCAAGTGCAAACCGTGTGGTCAACCTGTCTAGCCAAACTTCATAACATTCTCTAAAGACTCAATGGAAACCAAAGAGGGAGGGAATAAAATTGTGTGATGACATGGGTACAAGACCCTCCACCTATTTCCACCGAACGGGAACAACAGAAGAAATATGATGACACCATAGGTTTAAACTCTTATTATCTTTCATATTGAGGATATGACTTTGCACAAGGGTTTTAATGACACTGGGGTTTCCCCTAACTACGCGCCAGCTTCTCTCCGGGACCTATGGCTGGAGCATAAAATATTGAAGCATCTTCGGCCTCGCAGTTAGGCTTTGGAAACCACCTGAATGAGAATTCTTCTTTCATTTCAAACAACAACTACATCGCAATCCCCTGATATGTTTTTTCCAAGACATAACACATTCCAAACTCACTTTACCCTAAATCGATATTTCACTGAAACAAGGGATTAGAAGATGTACACACATCACACCTTGTTTGTTCGGGTTAGAAAAAATAGAAGTAAAGAACACTTATACTCACCTTCCTCTAAAATTGAATGTTTTTTAATGTTTTTTTTTCAATGGAGACATTCTCCCAACATAATAGAGACTCTCAGATGATTTCCCAACTTTCACCTTCACAGTCAATCGAGCACATGACATCACGAGGAATCACCGAACATGACCATTGCGACTGAAATAAACAATGAATAGAGAGGGAACTTGTACAACATCCCAAAACAATACATAATTCAAGAAAGTGGCCATAATATCCTCTCATGACTAGATTTCCCACACTAGTAATTTAACATGAACTCCTTCTTCGAAGAGACTATGAAGGACCGAGAGTTCCTCTTAGACACTATCCAAATACTCATCTATGATAACAAACCAAGAATACTTCCACCTTCGAAAAATTAGGAATGTTAAGAGGCTAAGGTCACTTTCAACCATCCATAATCAATCTCCCACTACAAGAGGATACACAAAACCAATAAAGTAAAGGGTGTATACTCAATCTAAAAATCTCAAGAAATAGATTCCTTATATTGATCAACTGGAGGATTTTCCAATGGAGAAACAATCTGGGTTGCACATCAGTTATGCATTAACCTTTAATGGGGGCATACCTTATCCAATGAGAGAACCCAAGGACCCAACCAATTTGGTACATTCGTCAAAACAAGCCATAAACCAGCTCCAAACACATGAAGGGAACTACCGTAAAGGCATCCCAAAACATTTTTCAAGAGATACCACTAACCGTCCCTACAACACAGCTTACCGACCAAACACAAACCCAAAACACAGTTCAAACAGAAGGGGTTCTTGGAATCAAAACATCCCACAACATTAACATTTTCAAAAACCCATAACACAAACCAAACAAAAATATTCATCAAGACATCGTGTTTTTCTTTAAATGTAATTCTTTGAGAACAAATAGTTTAGCAGTAAGCATATCCACTAATGGTACCCCATGGTCCTCACACATGCATGTTTTTGTGCCACACCAGACACCCTTCTCATATCCATCCCGGCACTCATCCAGTCGTGCCATCAACCATCCATCATCCCATATAACCCCATGCATGTGGTTGCTAATGGAAATACCAAAGGTTAAAACAAAAATTCTTCCCACTTTTCAAAACCAAAACGGTCAACCAACACATCCTTTTTTCTCATAACTGCTATCCATGAGATCAAAATCCTAACTCACATCTTACAGAAATTTTCAGAAAGTCACAAACATTTAGAAAATAACTCACATTCAAGATATTCACATCAATTTCAAAACATCTCATCCCATTAGAACACACTCTGATTGTTTAGAAAACTCTATTGGAAACAATTTTCAAAACCAACTTCAATATAGTTCCTACTTTCAAAGAGGTGTAAGCACACCATTTTAAATTTCAAAACAAATATGAAAATTATGTTCCGCCATTTCATAAACCAAACCATTCCCTCTTTATTTGAAAATCATTTCACAAAAACTTTAAACTTCTTAAAACCAAAGTGCTAAGGTTTCAAAACCTAAGCACAAAACAGTGCAAGAGGAAACCAGTTTCCGTGGGTGAATTGGAAATATGGCTGGCAGCCATATTCCAATCACTTCACTATCATAGAGAGTGTTTTAGTGAATATCCTTGGCTCTACATGGCTTGCCAGGCCTTGCTAGCTCACTAGGACCATTAACCCAACTCTCTTTTCATTTCCCTTAATCATCATCGAACCAAGAAAACCGAAGGACTTAGATAAATCCCGACTTCTCTTGGAAACTTGAATCCCATTATGAGGTGTGGTGATCAGGCACACTACCCATAACTAGAATTCCATGTAACAACAATCCTAACTCCAGACTATCCTGACTCTTCCCCAAATAACATGACCCAAAGAGTTAACCTGAACCTTCCTCTGATACCATTTTGTCACGAACCAAATTTGGTCGCCTTTAAAATCGGCACCCGACCCGGCCCATGGCAAGACCCGAAGGGCGTTCCCGATCCCCACGGGCTGGCACAAGTGCCTGGGTATCATAAAATGAAAATTGGGAATGATTTACCTGAGTTTATAAACATAAAACAACAAAAGAATCCAATGAAACAAATCTGGATTTTTCAACCCAAACAATCTTTTACAAAAATTCAGAACTGAATTACATGGCTTAAAAAAACTCAAAAGGTCTATACCAAAAGTACAAATCCATATAAGGACAGCCCAAGAACCCTCATGTAAAGGGGTACCGCCCTCAAGCCACCTCCACAAGACTTCACCACCAAGGACCTGCTAGGAACCCGAACCACTGGAACAAAAAAAACTGTACCCAACCTGCGACAACAAAAATAACCATGTCTACTTACACCCAAGGGTGTAACTAGGGTGTGAGCCAATGCCCAGTAGGATACCACCACTAAGAGATTCCATGTGATAAACATTTAATGATGAAAAGCATGAAGTTTTCAAAAACATGAAAAGCTAGTTATAATTTCTAAAAGATGCAACTTTGAATAAAAACAGTTTTCAAGTGGGCTATCATTAAGAATCAACACTTTTAAAAATACAGTCAACACTACAGAATTTTCCAGCCAACTATACCGTATGCCGACGGTAAGTACAATGTAAATAATGAGCACAAGAAATAGGAAGTAACCCCTAGGCACTAGCTAGCTGAGGGTCCCAGGTACCTCGTATCTCGGTGACAGTAACCATCAAAAATATCCATTCTCGTGAACGAGCCACTAGTAGGGAACATACCCATAACCTATTGGTCCCCAATCATCATCATCATCATCATAGTTTAGTTAGTGTTATAAGCGTCAATCTTGCTAAGTGAAACTGAGGCCAAACCCCACGGATTCACTAGCATACTAGTACACGTCCACCCACCTAGATACCCAGGTTTTCCCCCTGTGCTCAAAAATGTTCAACAAGTCAAGAAATATACATTAGAAATTAAAATATCATTTCCACATCACAAATTCACCAAACAGCCCATATGTATACCACACAAGTCACAAAAATCCATTTTTCATTCAAAACAATTTGGAAATCCGAATCACACCAAAATATCCCACAACACGTTTCACATTTCATCAACACTTCCAAAAAACCATTTAACAATTTCATAAAACAATTATAAGATATTTAAACTCATATAATAGCCCACACACATGGAATATAACACTTCTTTCATAATAAAAAATTCAATTTTTCACATCACACTCACACAAAACACTCACATCACTTTCACATCACTTTCACTCCTCAATATCTCCTTAAAAAAATTAATATAATATTTCCAAGATGATAAATATCACATAACAACATTTTCACAAATGAAATGGACCTTTTAAAAATATACTCCTACCCAAACAGTTTGCTGATATAGTTTCACCTATTACACAACCCAATAAACCATTCAAAACATTCATAAAACAATTATAAAGAGTATACCCAAACATTGCACATAAAATCCATTTCAAAACCCTCTTTTTAAGCCAAAAGAACACCAAGACCCTACCAAAACAGAATTAGAAGCCCAATCAACATGTAATAATCCACTTTCAAATGTTATATAATCACCTTGAATAATATAACAAAAGATACCCATGAGAACACGCAAATCCATAAAACACTTTCAAGGAGTATAACAAGGTTATAAAAATAAAACCATTCAAATACGCCCACTTTTTAGGCCCACATGTAACTATATCATTGAAAAACCATAATTTTCAGCCCCTTTCAACAACTAATAAAACACTTCTATATTTTACAAAACTACCACAAAAGATAACACATGAAATACATTTGAAAAATACAAACTTCAAGCAAAAATGTAACTTTAAAAACAAATGCTTTAGTATTGCTACCAAAAATGGTTTTATCATAATGAACAGAACATAAGGAACATGTAAAATTATTTAATCAAGCAAACTAACTCATCATTAAATGGTTATCCACGGAATCACCTACCGAATGTGTCAAAACCCTCAAATATTGGGGCGAAACATCAACCGCATGACCGCCGCACCTCAAGGAAGTTAAAAGAAACATAAAAGCTCAATATTTCACCCAAAATACAGTAATTTAGAACCTATGCACGAACCCTAACTTCAGGAATTTTTTATAATTCAAGAATTAGGGAAGAAACCCTAAGCAATTTGAAAGAGGAAATAAATAGACTCACCAACATGAAGTATCGTGAATTAATCACTCAAAAAACAATAGTTTCTGAAATTGAAAACAGCCAAAATTTAGGGATTCTTCGAACAAGATATCGAAGGTAATTTCGGAACTGGAATGGAGGGAAAATATTAATAATTGAGAGAGTTAAGAAGGGATGAAGTTACCTCTTCAATTCTGGCCGATTTGAGACACCCTATGAAGATCAGCCCTTATTCGCGATATCAAAGAGCTCCAAGGAGGGGGGGAAGGGAATGGGAGCGCGCCTGAGTTTCTTAGGGTCGGGTGGGAGGTGGAATCACCGAACAAACGCAAATATTTAAGTAGATATAAAAAATTTAAAACTTATTTTTAATGGAAGAAATGGGCCTTCGGGCAGGCCCAATATATAAAATAAAAACCCATATCCACCAAGATTATGGACTTATAAAGGCACCAAATTTTTATTTGGGTGTTAATAGGTCAGAGTTGACCATTTAGGAATTGGAATGAAGGAAAAATAATAAAAAATGAAAAAGTTATAAATGAAACAAAATTTATTTTTAAATCTGGAATTGGGCTCACGTTTGGCCCCATTAATGAAAACTCATCTATTTCTCCATAAAACCTTTGGAAACCATCCAAAACGAAGAATGAAAGGAAAATAAATGAATTTTAACTTCAAAATAAGTCATTTATATGAAAATTATCCCCACCATGAAAACTTTTCGTCCCCGGAAAGCTACAGAAAGGCCAGATACGAAAGCCAAACCGAACTGATAAACCAAGATGTACTCCCTTTCCAGGTTTCGCCCCCAAATGCCAAAACACCTCCATTGATCAATTAAGGAAGGAATAATTCACAAAAAAATCATACACCACTTTCCGGAAACAATCAATCACATTCAGGCTTTATCCCAAAGGAAAACTTCTCAAACACTATCCGAACAAGACTCAAACAATTCACTCAAACGAAAAACAACATCGAACAAGGTTACACATACCTTGATATAACTAAAACATTGGTCACTCTCCAATCTCAATGGTTACCCAAGGAAGATTTGGGTAGCTTGATAGATCTGAATGAGACTACCTACCACCAATCCTTGACCATGGATAAGTCTAAGGTATTGGTACGGGGGAAAACAAGTCTCCCCACCATAAGAACCAACAATCTTAATCGACCAGCATGGGCCAGTACAGAAAGACCCCAAAATATAAAGTGTTGGGACGACCACATGGTTAGTCTGCATGGTTTGGGAAACCATGAACTAACAGTGTATATTCTTCTATGTACATGGTTTTTTTGGGGGGGCATGGTCACTACTAACCAAGTGCAAACCGTGTGGTCAACCTGTCTAGCCAAACTTCATACCTTTCTCTAAAGACTCAATGGAAACCAAAGAGGGAGGGAATAACATTGTGTGATGACATGGGTACAAGACCCTCCACCTATTTCCACCGAATGGGAACAACAGAAGAAATATGATGACACCATAGGTTTAAACTCTTATTATCTTTCATATTGAGGATAGGACATTGCACAAGGGTTTTAATGACACTGGGGTTTCCCATAACTACGCGCCAGCTTCTCCCCGGGACCTATGGCTGGAGCTTAAAATATTGAAGCATCTTCGGCCTTGCAGATAGGCTTTGGAAACCACCTGAATGAGAATTCTTCTTTCGTTGCAAACAATAACTACACCTCAATCCCCCGATATGTTTTTTCCAAGACATAACACATTCCAAACTCACTTTACCCTAAATCAATATTTCACTGAAACAAGGGATTAGAAGATGTACACACATCACACCTTGTTTGTTCGGGTGAGAAACAATAGAAGTAAAGAACACTTATACTCACCTTCCTCTAAAATGGAATATTTTTTTATGTTTTTTTTTCAATGGAGACATTCTCCCAACATAATAGAGACTCTCAGATGATTGCCCAACTTTCACCTTTATAGTCAATCGAGCACATGACATCACAAGGAATCACCGAACATGACCATTGCGACTGAAATAAACAATGAATAGAGAGGGAACCTGTACAACATCCCAAAACAACACACAATTCTAGAAAGTGGCCTTATTATCCTCTCATGACTAGATTTCCCACACTAGTAATTTAACATGAACTCCTTCTTCGAAGAGACTATGAAGGACTGAGAGTTCCTCTTAGACACTATCCAAATACTCATCCATGCTAACAAACCCAGAATACTTCCACCTTCGAAAAATTAGGAATGTTAAGAGGCTAAGGTCACTTTCAACCATCCATAATCAATCTCCCACTACAAGAGGATACACAAAACCAATAAAGGAAAGGGTTTATACTCAATCTAAAAAGCTAAAGAAATAGATTCCTTATATTGATCAACTGGAGGATTTTCCAATGGAGAAACAATCTGGGTTGCACATCAGTTATGCATTAACCTTTAATGGGGGCGTACCTTATCCAATGAGAGAACCCAAGGACCCAACCAATCTGGACCATTGGTCAAAAAAAGCCATAAACCAGTTCCAAACACATGAAGGGAACTACCGTAAAGGCATCCAAAAACATTTTTCAAAAGATACCACTAACCGTCCCTACAACACAACTTACCGACCAAACACAAACCCAAAACACAGTTCAAACAGAAGGGGTTCTTGGAATCAAAACATCCCACAACATTAACATTTCCAAAAACCCATAATACAAACCATACAAAAATATTCATCAATACATCGTGTTTTTCTTTAAAAGTAATTCTTTGAGAACAAACAGTTTAGCAGTAAGCATATCCACTAATGGTACCCCATGGGCCTCACACATGCATGTTTTTGTGCCACACCAGACACCCTCCTCATATCCATCCCGGTACTCATCCAGTCGTGCCATCAACCATCCATCATCCCATATAACCCCATGCATGTGGTCGCTAATGGAAATACCAAAGGTTAAAACAAAAATTCTTCCCACTGTTCAAAACCAAAACGGTCAACCAACACATCCTTTTTTCTCATAATTGCTAACCATGAGATCAAAATCCCAACTCACATCTTACAAAAATTTGCAGAAAGTCACAAACATTTAGAAAATAACTCACTTTCAAGACATTCACATCAATTTCAAAACATCTCATCCCATTAAAACACACTCTGATTGTTTAGAAAACTCTATTGGAAACAATTTTCAAAACCAACTTCAATATAGTTCCTACATTCAAAGAGGTGCAAGCACACCATTTTACATTTCAAAACAATTCTGAAAATTAAGTTCCGCCATTTCATAAACCAAACCATTCCCTCTTTATTTGAAAATCATTTCACAAAAACTTTAAAATTCTTAAAACCAAAGTGCTAAGGTTTCAAAACCTAAGCACAAAACAGTGCAAGAGGAAACTAGTTTCAGTGGGTGACTTGGAAATATGGTTGGCAGCCATATTCCAATCACTTCACTATCACAAAGAGTGTTTTAGGGAATATCCTTGGCTCCACATGGCTTGCCAGGCCTTGCGAGCTCCCTAGGACCATTAACCCAACTCTCTTTTCATTTCCCTTAATCATCATCGAACCAAGAAAACCGAAGGACATAGATAAATCCCGACTTCTCTTGGAAACTTGAATCCCATTATGAGGTGTGGTGATCAGGCACACTACCCATAACTATAATTCCATGTCCCAAAAATCCTAACTCCAGACTATCCTGACTCTTCCCCAAATAACATGACCCAAAGAGTTAACCTGAACCTTCCTCTGATACCATTTTGTCACGAACCAAATCTGGTCGCCTTTAAAATCAGCACCCGACCCGGCCCATGGCAAGACCCGAAGGGCGTTCCCGATCCACACGGGCTGGCACAAGTGCTTGGGTATCATAAAATGAAAATTGGGAACAATTTACCTGAGTTTATACACATAAAACAACAAAAGAATCCAATGAAACAAATCTGGACTTTTCAAACCAAACAATCTTTTACAAAAATTCAGAACTGAATTACATGGCTTAAAAAAACTCAAAAGGTCTATACCAAAAGTACAAATCCATATAAGGACAGCCCAAGAACCCTCATGTAAAGGGGTACCGCCCTCAAGCCACCTCCAGAAGACTTCACCACCAAGGACCTGCTAGGAACCCGAACCACTGGAACAAAAAAACTGTACCCAACCTGCGACAACAAAAATAACCATGTCCACATACACCCAAGGGTGTAAGTAGGGTGTGAGCCAATGCCCAGTAGGATACCACCACTAAGAGATTCCATGTTATAAACATTTAAAGACGAAAAGCATGCAAGTTTTCAAAAACATGAAAAGCTAGTTATAATTTCTAAAAGATGTAACTTTGAATAAAAATAGTTTTGAAGTGGGCTATCATTAAGAATAAACACTTTTAAAAATAAAGTCAACACTACAGAATTTTCCAGCCAACTATACCGTATGCCGACGGTAAGTACAATGTAAATAATGAGCACAAGAAATAGGAAGTAACCGCTAGGCACTAGCTAGCTGTGGGTCCCAGGTACCTCGTATCTCGGTGACAGTAACCATAAAAAATATCCATTCTCGTGCAGGAGCCACTAGTAGGGAACATACCCATAACCTAGTGGTCCCCAATCATCATCATCATCATAGTTTAGTTAGATTTATAAGCGTCAATCTTGCTAAGTGAAACTGAGGCCAAACCCCACAGATTCAATAGCATACTAGTACACGTCCACCCACCTAGATACCCAGGTTTTCCCCTTGTGCTCAAACAAGTTCAACAAGTCAAGAAATATACATTGAACATGAAAATATCATTTCCACATCACAAATTCACCAAACAGCCCATATGTATACCACACAATTCACAAAAATTCATTTTTCATTCAAAACGATTTTGAAATCTGAATCACACCAAAATAGCCCACAACACGTTTCACATTTCATCAACACTTCCAAAAAACCATTTAACAATTTTATAAAACAATTATAAGATATTTAAACTCATATAATATCCCACACACATGGAATATAACACTTCTTTCATAATCAAAAATTCAATTTTTCACATCACACTCACACAAAACACTGCACATCACTTTCACATCACTTTCACTCTTCAATATCTCCTTAAAAAAATTAATATAATATTTTCAAGATGATAAATATCACATAACAACATTTTCACAAATGAAATGGACCTTTTATAAATACAATCCTACCAAAACAGTTTGCTGATATAGTTTCACCTATTACACAACCCAATAAACCATTCAAAACATTCATAAAACAATTATAAAGAGTATACCCAAACATTGCACATAAAAACCATTTCAAAAACCTCTTTTTAAGCCAAAAGCACACCAAGACCCAAACAAAACAGAATTGGAAGCCCAATAAACATTTAATAATCCACTTTCAAATCTTATATAATCACCTTGAATAATATCACAAAAGATACCCATGAGAATACACAAATCCATAAAACACTTTCAAGGAGTATAACAAGGTTATAAAAATAAAACCATTCAAATATGCCACCTTTTTAGGCCCACATGGAACTATATCATTGAAAAACCATAATTTTCAGCCCCTTTCAACAACTAATAAACCACTTCTATATTTTACAAAACTACCACAAAAGATAACACATGAAATACATTTGAAAAATACACACTTCAAACAAAAATGTAACTTTAAAAACAAATGCTTTAGTATTGCTACCAAAAATGGTTTTATCATAATGAATAGAACATAAGGAACATGTAAAATTATTTAATCAAGAAAACTAACTCATCATTAAATGGTTATCCACGGAATCACCTACCGAATGTGTCAAAACCCTCATATATTGGGGCGAAACATCAACCGCATGACCGCTGCACCTCAAGGAAGTTAAAAGAAACCTAAAACCTCAATATTTCACCCAAAATACAGTAATTTAGAACCTATGCACGAACCCTAACTTCTGGAATTTTATATAATTCAAGAATTATGGATGAAACCCTAAACAATTTGAAAGAGGAAATAAATAGACTCACCTACTTGAAGTATCCTGAATTAATCACTCCAAAAACAATAGTTGCTGAAATTGAAAACAGCCAAAATTAAGGTATTATTCGAACAAGATATAGGAGGTAATTTGGGAACTGTAATGGAGGGAAAATATTAAGAATTTAGAGAGTTAAGAAGGGATGAAGTTACCTCTTCAATTCTGGCCGATTTGAGACACCCTATGAATATCAGCCCTAATTGGCGATCTCAAAGAGCTCCAAGGAGGGGGGGAAGGCAATGGGAGCGCGCCTGGGTTTCTTAGGGTCGATTGGGAGGTGGAATAACCAAAACAACGCAAATATTGTAGGAGATATAAAAGATTTACAAATTATTTTTAATGTAGGGAATGGGCCTTCGGGAATGCCCAATATATAAAATAAAAACTCATATCCACCAAGATAATGGATCTATAAAGGCTCCAAATTTATATTTGGATGTTAATAGGTCAGAGGAGACCATTTAGGAATTGGAATGAAGGAAAAATATTAAAAAATGAAAAAGTTATAAAGGAAACAAAATTTATTTTTAAATCTGGAATTGGGCTCACGTTTGGCCCAATTCATGAAAACTCATCTATTTCTCCATAAAACCTTTGGAAACCATCCAAAACGAAGAATGAAAGGAAAATAAATAAATTTAACTTCAAAATAAGTCATGTATGTGACAATAATAATCATGCAAATCCCTTCTAACATGACCTCATGTTCTTACGAAGGCATCCAAAAAAAATAATGATCACTTTAAGGATGCATAATAATCAACCATGATAATGTTATTAATTATGAGAAAAATTAATTAAAAAAAATCCCCCATATAATGTACTAAAATAATTAAATTTTTTTTTAATCTTCATGGGGTTGAAGTTACTCACTTTTTATTGCAATGGGATCATGCAACTTCAATAACATAGAGGACCATAGCCAAGAAACATTGATCTCATGGTGTTTACAATAAAATTATCCCCCAATCAAAAAAATCCTTTTAATAAGAAACATTATGTCATGAATACTCCTTGACATGTCAAACCAATGTTGAGGAAGCCCCTTGACATGAAAATTTGATCGTATAACATATCACACACATATAGAGCCCCAATTAATGAAACCTTTTTCAAACCATCATGAGATGCTCTTCAGATCCTGAAATTCCCTAACAACCAATAATTTGGAAAATAAATAAATATTTTAAAATTATTGATTAAAATATTGAAATATGTTTTCCTATATTGAATTTAAGACACACAAATTTTCATGAAAATGGGTCATGAACCTTGCATGGTCACCATTGACCGTGCGAATAACCTTTGACATGTCAACATAATATCATTGAGGAACCCCTTTAATGGAAATTTTGGTTTTCTTGAATGACCTCTGACAATATGAAATAATATCTCCAAGGTCCCTTTATATGTATCCATTTATCATACCAACATCCATTAAAAATCTTGGTTCTAATAAAATAGTGACGATAAAGTGATCCCACCGTGGTTTTTTATTATGAGATGCCTAGAAAACACAATGGATGACCCATGTTATGTTCACATTATGTGAATTATACTTATATGACTAAAGAACATATCATTAATATATAATAACTGAATGGATGTATATATATTCGGTGGAAAGGGATATAAATTTGACCCCATTAGTATAAAAACACACTCATGGGAAGATAAAGAAAAAGATTATAAGTTGGGAATGCAAAAGCAATAGATTACTTATCAGAGTAGAATGTTGTTCAATAAAAAAATTTCTTCTATTTTTTAAACATGGGAAATAACATTGGAGATTATGTGATATGTATATTCACTTCGTGTGGTAATCTTATTTGTCATGTGAAGGATTTCTAGTGCACTTTTCATGTCATAGGAACGAGTTTATGGATTTCAACTTTGTCAAACAAGATCTTAATCGATTGAGGCCTAATGAAGACTGAGATATTTAATAAATAATCACCGGGAAATCCAAAATACATACAGATATAAAGATATTAAGATTCTCTTATAAAGGATCCATGTGCTTCATATAACCCATATCGATCATGTGACATCCTTTGGACATATTGTCTTGGTCATGTAGTTTCCCAATGACGTGTAATTCATGTCATTAAATGTCCTTCAGATATGTCATCCAAGTCAAGTGATGTCTTATAGGAATTTTTTCCATGTCACGTGATGTACTGCATACACATCATCAATGTCACTAGATATCAACCAAACATGTTAGTTATTCAATGTGTTGTCCTTAAGACATGTCATTCAGGTCATAAGACCACTTATAGACATGTTATCCATGTCATGGGACAAATTTTCAACATGTTGAACTCAATCATGTGGTACCCTTAGACATGTCTACATCGATCGAGTCAAGTTCACAGATATAAGTAATTTGGATCATGTTATCATTGTTAGAAATTTCTAAATGGTAACTAGGAAATGTATAGACATCCTCACACATGTCAAAAATACACTCAGACATTCCATGAATACAATTAGGTATTCCATGAAGACAATATATCATATCATATAAACAATTAGTACATTCTAAGAAGGGACATAGTACATGTCAGTCTTTTCCACAGAGAGTACTATAAATTCCCATTTTATATGGGAGGTGTCATTAATGGGATAATAATGAGGGTTCAAGTTACCTTAGGGGTATTATGGGATCCTAAAATCCCCCAAGAATACTCAGTTGGACTCTCATGGACCCCACTCATGTTCTATCAATGCATATGGGTCAGATTGTTTTTAATTTGAAACTCTCATGTAATAAGTCCATATTTTATCCAAACGTAAGATATGATTATAATCTATTCAAGTATAATCATTTCCCAACTCATAATGAAGTCATGGGTTATTCGAAATACAAATAATATGATTCCTCTTCAAATATGATGTATATCATTACTTCATATGTCATGATACCCAATGAGCATCCACTTTGGTGTATTTCCCTCCCAGTACAACAAATTATAAACTACGGGGACCCAGACTATCCAATGAGTGCATCATTATTCATCATCCACTTGTGGATTGAGAAGTTAATAGAACTATAAATAATCTGATTAATATGTAAACATGATACATATGATGCCATCCTAAGGCCTAAGATCCATTCCAAACACTCTTATTAGGCCTACACATTGAATTGGTTCTGAATCCATTTGTGATGCATCTCATTACATTCTATCCATTGTTTTTGAAACTGATAATCACTCATCTGCCCTTAGAAATTTTAAATGAACATATCACTCACATGAAAAATTTACCCCATACAAGATAGCCACTATGTAGAATACCCATTTATTACTATGATATGATTCCCTCATACAAGGGAGTCCACCTGGTTGTAAGTACCAAGGGTATCCCAACATTGGTAATCCCTTTGGAAATAACCCTAATGGGCCTTATTTATCTATCATTACCCTACAACGCGATGAAAGTAAATCAAAATAATATGACTATAAATGAAGTTATATATAGAATACGAAGGACACATTTATAGTTCTTAAGAACCATACCTAGTGCATATGTTCCATATGACATGTCCTTTCGCATTTCCATTAAATATCATGACCTAATCAAACTACATGGGTTTTCATTCCCATTACACACAAGATGTTTATGACTCCTCTAAAGGTTCAATCTCATCATCCCAACACAAATAGACACCTTGGATGGTAGTATAATCCATAGTTATGGTTAATACAACTTGAAAATATTATTAGAAACCAATTACTAAGAAACAATGTGAAATATATGAATTACCAGAGATACATAAAAATGATCTCATTAATTTAACACCCATATACATTCATAATGATTCAATAACTGATCATCTTATTAGGTCAATTCGTCTTATATCAGGATTTATAATATATTTATAAACATATAATAAATATATAAGATATTAAAAAAAGAGGAAAAAATTCCACCCAAAATGGTGTAATATTTCTAACATCCCATCCTCTCTATCAATGTGAGCTCCTATGTGTCATCGGGTCTGAAACCCAAAATATCTGTCTCCCTTTGGAAATTATGTATGTACATTTTTTTGATGTATGAGCCATTGGTAAATTATATTGAATTTGAGAATATAGAATACAATGTGAAATCTTATAATGATAGAATAATTGAATCATTATGAATATAAGGAACCACAATAAAAATTTACTGAATGAAATAAAAATGGTGAACCGATTGAGATTATCTCAAATAATATAAATGATCAGTTAACCATGATATGGGCCATTTGTTAGTCTCCAATGAAAAAAGTTTTACACCCTAGGTTAAATCCTTTCATAAGAATATTTAATCAAGGTTCCCATGAAATAAGTCTGGTATCACCATAATAATTCTGTATGAGATAAAAGAAAAAACAGTAACAATAATAGAAAATTATGCTAACTATGAATAGGAGATTAAGTATTTATCATAATATTTATGATTCCATGTTTTGATAAATTTTTACGTGTTGTCTTTATGATTACATAAACTTCTCTCATTTAAATCTTGAATTGAGATAATGTATTTCTCAAAAAAAATTACTAGATCTTTGTCTATGAATGTGACCACTTTGGCTCAAAAAAATCACCAATATGGTGTTGTGTTTCCAAACCATTCATGGATGACCTGTTACAAAATCCACATCTATCTACTCCCATTTACAAATAGGAATAGGTAAAGACTACAAGATTTGTTCTGGTGGTTTATAAAATTCTTAAACCCTCTAACAAGTTAATCATCACGAAACAAAATCAACCACATGCATGTTCATCCCGAACCACAATAAAAATTCGTTAAATTAATTATACATGTTATATATGAGAGGATGAAAAATCCATGTTTAATGGTGGTATCAATGAAGAATTGTTTCTTGAAAATACATAGGTACCCCTTTCCGATCATAAAACCACCAAACTGGACATCCATTTAGTTTTCTTCCCTCAATGGTCTCCCCACCATTTAGTTTTTAACTCATATAAAATCATTCAGAATCATATGTCTACACCTGATTAAAATAATCCCTATATCAAGAACCACTAAAACTTGAATGAAAACTACTATATGACCTTGGTGTTCATAATCCATGTTAATTTTCTCTTGGACTAACATCAATTACCTCTCATCTGAAGCATTTTTTGATAACTTAGAGAATCAGTTTATTATTAATTCATCTGCCACTATATTTTCTTTTCTGAATATGTACATCAATTCAATGTCAGAAATTTAGCGATTCGCATTCCCGCATATTTATCTCAAGAAGAAATCACTTTGTGATAAAATATGTTTCAATCTCTTATGATCCTTAAGAAACTTACATTTCTCATGAAAGAGGTAATGCTGTTGTTTTTTCAAAGCATGGACTACGACAGATAACTCAAAATCATGTCATGGTTTTTTATTCTCATAAAACCATAACTATATTGAGTCATAATAAACAACATGATCTTCTTCCATTAGAACACATCCCAAACTTGATCATGAAGCATCAAAATACACCACATACCCTTGTCATGATTCCAGAAAAATAATGTTTTGTTTAATGGTCAGGAAAACATTATGATCTTGAAACAATATCTTAAATTATTTCACTTTATTGAAATGGAACATGTTTCCAAGAGATAACTACCTCTATGTTTTCTATATCACCACAACACCATTTTCAGAGATTACATTGGCATAAAAACATATATATTGTGTCTAAAAAAACACATTGATAATTTAGAATAGATACAATTTTCACTAATGATTCCCAACATCATCACCATGTTTTTTCTCATGAACATATGTAGTCATTCAACATACTAATGTGTCATAATAAACGCAAAACAAAATATCGTTATCTATGGAATATGTTATGATGAACTTAGATAAAGACTAATAATGTATTTTTTTATAATGAAAGGTATCAACACATATTCATAATTGATATGTATACTTCTGTAAGATGTTTTTGGAATAACCTTCTTATGAACTCGTTATTAGTTATATCCTGATCATCATTAAATATTATATAACTAATGGCATCCCATATTTTGATCAAACATATCATCTATTTATGAATGTGGATACTGATTATTTATCATAACCTACTTAATATTATGTTAATAAAAACATATTCAAAGAGTTTCATTCTCATTTTTTAGAAACATGACTGGTGATGACAATAGAGCTATGCATGGAAGACTGGAAAATTTTCTTTCTATATCTTCCATGTAAATTTTCAATTTTTATTATTCTATTTGTTCTCTCTATTAACTAAGAACTGAAATAATACTAGTCCCCATAATGATAACAATCATAAAATCAAAATCCCTTGTAGGTGGAATCCCTATGAAATTCTATAACTAGTCAACCATCACTAGAAAACGTCTATTACTGATCTCTTCCACCGAGGCCAATGTAAATGAAACCAACAATTATTATATCATTCTAAAATGATGGTGCCAAAAAGATGGTTTCATAGACTATTTCAAATTTTTCTCCTTTATTGAGATGATTAACACCATCAATATTCATGAAACTTACCCTTCAGGCATAGAAGTCAATATATTCCTTAAAAATTATCAACCAATGCATGCTGAACACTATTCCATAAAAAGGAATCTAAAATGCTGAGAAATCCCATATCAACTCAGCTCCATAAACAGTTATTTAAATTGTTCAACTCAAAAAGATTAATCATTTTCTATGTCTAAGTGGAGTTTGGAGTTTTAAAACAGAATGCACTATTTCAATATTTAGACAAATCTACTCAATAACAAGATAATAAATTAGAAACTTGAAAGAACCCATACCAAACAAAGCATGAATAATTGTAGGAATAAAGAAACTGTACGTCACATTGTGGATAGTCTAGAATGATCATTCCACCATAACATTATTAGCTATATACATATGGTTACTTGTTGAAATTTGGATCTTATTTCCCTGTTGATACTGTCCTTGTTGATGAGTTATGATATTACTAGAATAACCATGGATAGCTTGGTTATTCTAGAGAGAGGTACTCTTCTTCCCTTGTTTTGTGAAGAATAATATGCTTGTGGAAAATGAGATGTGTTACAAACACTCATCCTCAAGGAACTATGATAATAGAATTGAAGAATACATATTTGATGGAAATTGTGGAATGATCAATGTGTCTTTCTACAGTATCAAATTATGTGACATTGATAAAAACATGTGAAACATAATGTATTTCTCATAAGTTATGGAGGATGATTTACCAAATCACCTATAATATTTTGAGTCCTCAATGCATCTTGTATAATAATATCCCTATACATCTTATTCCCAGCATTAGAGTTTACACTGTTTCTTGTTAGTATAAATATACTTCATCCACTTATAGTTTTAGAGGTTTCCTTTTATTCCAAAATATATTTAGTTAACATATTTATGTAATCCATTATACAGAGCATGAAAATCTTGTAGTAAATCGCTTTCCTTATCACCAATTCCTAAATTTATGCCATAAAGGACACATTAAAGGCAAAATTAGGTACAAAGGGGATTAAATTTTTAATTTTGTAGCATACTCTATCATTTTGTGGTTCTCCTATTTCAAACTGAAATAGTCTATTGTTCTTGACATTTTGAATGAATATTGATATAATTTTTTGTTGAATAATTTCTAAAAATCCTTCAATGAATGAGCATACTCTAACATGGATAAAAAATCCAAATCTAACTATCAATGTTCAAAATTGCAAGAACAATAGACTATTTTGCTTTTGGAACTGAATAGTATAATTCAAATTCAACGGTTAATCCCTTCGGTTCATTAAATCCATATCTAGAAAAGCATGGTCAATAATTTGAACCAACTATAGGTTCACCTTTGGATCAGTTGAAACCACATTATCAGTAGCTTATTACTATTGGTTTCATTAATGCCTACTAGGTTCCATTGTAAATAAACAATTGAAATTTCAGAAGTATTACCCTCCATTGAACGAAGGACTAAAAAAATAAATTCTATCACAACATACTTTCACAACATTTCATTAATAAATTCTCCATTTTCTATGTTCACCCATTTTTTATAACATCACGACGATTTTGAAAATCATAAAATTTTTAAAATATAATAATCGAACCATTTTCCAAATAATACATTGAAAAAATTTCACAATTTTCAAAAATTGAAACATTTGAACCAAATCAGAAATCATTACTCAAAATTAGTTAAAATATCATTGTGTTACTTCATTATAAACATGAATGTTATGATCTTATCATTAGAAAACCCCATGAAATTTCAATACTAATAGGTTTATCAAAATTAATTATGTATCCAACTCCATGGTAACAAGAATTTCAACATAAAACATTTTGATACATCTTGTTATGCTCTACAATTCATATCACAATAATCCTAACTTTTTCTTCCATCCCAATACTTAATATTAAACAAAATGAATTTCTACTACAAGACCGAAATAATTGATAACCGAGTATTGAAAAAATCCATACTACATGTGAGTTAAGGACTAAACAATCTCATACTACATTTGACACCCAACCCTCCCCATTGGGTTATGCTGGGGAATAATTTCTACTTGGACATAAGAATTATTCCCAAGGAGCACAATATTAGAAATAAATTCTAAGGGAATCAAAAAAATTAGAGGTGATTTTACTTTTCATAAATAAAACATACCAGGTATGTAACGACTAGAAATTTTGAATAAATATTGTTTCCTAATTTTTTGTGTTATTTTATTTTATTTTTTATACTCAACAGAAATGTTTCATTTGATAACATGAGTATAATTAAAATGAGACCGTTGGGCATTGACTATTATATGACCATTGGTCAATATGACCACTGAAAACTAAACGTTTTGATTATTTCCTCTAAATACAAGTAATCTTGGTTAATTATTATAGAATGAAGATTCGATGGCCTCACCCAGTAGTCTTGGACCGATCGAAGCCCATATAACAGAACTTGGGAAGGGGGTAGCACCACTGGGCTTTTCTCTGGACCAAACCCAAGCCGAACTTTATCGTGTGAAGCTAGAACGGAATCGACTTTTCAAGAAGTTCAAAATAATAGAAATTACACTCGTGCAATGTTAGCCGAGTCTCCCTCAGATTCTCTCACCTTAGCACACCTTACACTTAGGCCCTATGCTGGTGTGATAAGGGGATATGTAAGGAGACCGTAACTGCCTTGTGTAATCTTTTGTTTTAAATAGAAAATTGGGATCACTTCTTATGATGGTGTTTATGAATTTTCAAATGACCGGATAAATATAGTATGCATATTTTTGATGATTTTTAGAAAAAGGATATTTTAAAAATGGTTGTGTAAACCTTAAATAATTAAAAATGTGTAACGATTTTCGAAAAATGGTCTTCTACAATTATGTTCAGTACAAAATTTAGAGTCTAATAAGATCACCTTAATTTTTGATGAATAGTAAATTATGAATAGTCATTTTATGATTAGGATTAGTAATGTGTCCAAATGGATTAGTAATCTCACTTAAAGAAAGTATTAATATAATCTAGTCACCTTGATTAAGTAATGTGATTCAATAAAATGGTTAAATAACGGTTTCATAAATTATTATTCAAGTATTAGTTTTTTTCAGATTAATAGTGTTTTTTAATAAAAAATTTAATTAAAAATATTTAGAAAATTATTTTTATAAAATGGATTTCATTTTTGAACTCAGAGCACCGATATTATGCTATGGTAATTTTTGGGGTTTTTTTCTGAAAAAATGAATTTTCGGTGAATAGTGTTTTTATTTAAAAATTAAATTAAAAATATTTAGAACATTATTTTTATAAAATGGAGTTCATATTTGTAATCAGAGCGTTGATATTTGGTTAAGGTGAAATTTTGGGATTATTCTGAGAAAGTTGAATTTTGGATGAATAGTGAAAATACAGTTTTTAAGTTACGGGTGTCTAATGACATCATTAAATGATGTATTAAGTATGTAATCAATATGGTAGACTTATGAATAGTAATATAAGGTATGAGGTGTCCCAAGTGGACAATAACATGGGCAAATACAATGGGAAAGCCCATCGTTTTTCCAAAACCACTAATGAGGTGTCCCTTGGCCATTAATGCCTTGTCCCCTCACTTTCCCTATAAATACCAAGCCATCCTCTCATCCATTCGACTCCCCACTCTCCCCAACTAATTTCTGGTCTCATTACCTCCCAAGGAGTCCTACCATGGTGCCCCCAAGCCCTCAAGGTCCCAACCTTTGAGTTTTAAGAGTTATGTTTTAAGGTAAGGGATTCGACCTCTCTCTTTCATTTCAAGTAATCTCTTTTATGTAATTCCTTTTATGCTACATGTTCTTATGTTAGAGGATGTTATTTTATACTCCTATTACTGCCCTTTTTATGTTCATATAATGAGAGATCCCCACTTACTCACATTATTTCGTTTTATGATGTTTTAAGTGGCGTCGTTAGGCTGCCGAAATTTTTGTAACGGATTCTTTCTCCCTTCTCATTTTTCAAGATCTATTTTCATGTATAGTATTTAAAGATCCCTTTTATTATGGTGGGGCATTATCTCTAAACTTATAAAACTTATATTTTATTATCATATGATGAGAGACCCCATTTGATCTCTTCAATTCAGTATTTTGAAGTTTTAAGTGGCGTCGTTAGGCTGTCGAATTTTTAAGTGGTTCTTCACCCTTCTCGTTTTGAAGTTCTACTTTCATGTCAATTCTTTCATGTTCCTTTTTGTTATGTTGGGGTATGATCTCTATATATATCATACTGGACTCTTATGTTCATATGATGAGAGACCCCATTTTATCTCTTCAATTTGGTATTTTGATGTTTTAAGTGGCACTGTTAGGCTGCCGAATTTTTAAGTGGTTCTTCACCCTTCTCGTTTTGAAGTTCTACTTTCATGTCAATTCTTTCAAGTTCATTTTTGTTATGTTTGGGTATGATATCTATATCTATCATACTGGAAACTTATGTTAATATGATGAGAGACCCCATTTGATCTCTTCAATTCAGTATTTGGATGTTTTATGTGGTGCCGTTAGGCTGCTGAATTTTTAAGTGGTTCTTCACCCTTCTCGTTTTGAAGTTCTACTTTCATGCCAATTCTTTTATGTTCCTTTTTGTTATGTTGGGGTATGATCTCTATATCTATCATACTGTAATCTTATGTTCATATTATGAGAGACCCCATTTGATCTCTTCAATTCGGTATTTTGAAGTTTTAAGTGGCGCCGTTAGGCTGCCGAATTTTTAAGTGGTTCTTCACCCTTCTCGTTTTGAAGTTCTACTTTCATGTAAATTCTTTCAAGTTCCTTTTTGTTATGTTGGGGTATGATCTCTATATCTATCATACTGGAATCTTATGTTCATATGATGAGAGAACCCATTTTATCTCTTCAATTCAGTATTTTGAAGTTTTAAGTGGCGCCGTTAGGCTGCCAAATATTTTAGGGGATTCTTTCACCCTTCTCATTCTTTTCAAAGTTATACTTTCATGTCAAGTCTTTCAAGTTCCTTTTTAATTATGTTGGGGAATTATCTATATATCTATAATACTGAACTCTTATGTTCACATGATTAGAGACCCTATTTGATCTTTTCAAATCATTTTTGTTGAAGTTTAAGTAACGCCGTTAGGCTGCCGAACTTTCATAAGAGAAATCTAATTTTTTTCCTCCTTCCATGTTTTTCATTTCTAATGGTATGTCCCTGAAATTTCATTACCATGATCATTTATCCTTCTTATTCTGTCCATCTACTATTTTATGGGTCATTTATGAATGTTTGACCCATTTTCCATCTCTTTTTAGTGTCTTTTAAAACCTCGTAACATAGCCGTTATGCTGCAGAATTTCCGTCTCAAAATGTCTCTCTCTTTTTCTAAAGTTCTTTTATATTATTAAGTGAATACTAAAATCTCTTTCTTCTAAAGGGGTATTCACATATATACCAAAATTTTATATTTTAAATTATGTGATTTACATACATGAGACCCACCTTCCTTTTCTGTGGGTTTTAAAGTGATGTAAAGATCATGTCTTTAAAGCAGTTTTTAAAACGTTGTGATTATGAAATGAAACCCATTTATTTTATGCTATATGAGTTATTTATGAAATGTTTGATGATGATATATGTGGCTCACATGATGATAAAGACAAATTTAAGGGTGCGCCCAGATAGCGCTCCAATGCATTGGGTAATGATGTAACCACTAGAGATTACAATTTTCACGATACCTTGGTGAATATCCTTGGTAATTTTCAAATGACACCTTGGGGATGGACCTTGGTGATATGTTCATGATTATCTATGTTAAATGATGTAGCCACATCTTCAAGTTGTGAAAATGTTATTTTTATTATGATATTCATCATGATTTCATTCTCATGCCTTAAATTTATTTTCATGACCTTATTGATGTATCTCAAGTTCACATGTAAAATGTTTCTCTTGTTTCCCTTACTGCGATTTTTTCTCACCCTTTCTTTTGATTTATGTCCCTAGGTTATGTGATGCAGTAATGAACCTCGGATGAACATGAGGAGAATCCATTCAAGTATTTTATAAGAATGTTTTATGTTTTCATGTTTAAAGTTCCTGGTTTCCAAGACACTAAACCTTAAAGATCCTCGGTTTTGTAAAATGTAACGAAAGTTTATGTGATAAAAAGGGCGGGATGCTATAGTTGGTATCAAAGTATGGTTTAGTTAATTGTTGAAATTAGGATATGAAAATTCTAGGAAGAACCCTATATAAAAGTTAAAAAAATAGGAAATCATCCTGGTATTTTGGTGAGTATTGAGTAAGGGGTTGCCAAGCAAATACATCCCTGTCTGGATACGAGCAGGTATAGGTGGCTCTGGAACAGATGTACACAGGGGTAAAACCCGAAAACACCCCTTTGAGCTAGACTCAAACGGGAACTGGTACACGACAACGGGCCTTGCTGCACTCTTGGTTACGACACTCCCGGGGGATATGCTTTGGTAAATTCATAAGCTTAGTATGAACCATTGTTAAAGGAACAAAGATAAAATAAAATAAAGACTCACATAAGAATATATGATCATGGATAACCTAGATGGGAACCTAGGGGATCACAAGTTAGGGTATACTTTTCTTCTACAAGTTATCCTTATATGCTTTCAGTTCCTTTTCATGATTATTGTCTAAGTACAGAAGCCCCTAATTATGCTTTCTCTTCGTAGTTAATGGTGGGAAATGGAAGAACATGTCCAAACAACCAATGTGATAGGAAATGCGACGATTGTCGTATTAATATGACAGGTATGATTAGGGGATTAATATATGATTATTATTTTGGAAGATGTTCACTATTTTGGGGACCCTATATGATCGAGGTAAATAGATTACTACGGTATTTTCATTGAAGAGTAAGGTTGACTTATATTTTGAATAATCGATGAATTTAAGGTGGAATTATAGTAATTTAGGTTACTTATGGGAATGATTATCCTATCTTGGATAAAATATGTTTAGGTTAGATACTTTTGTTATAAGATGTTAGGAGTGGTTGATGTTGTTTAGAGATGAACAATGAAGTTTATTTTGGAATACTATGTTATCAAATCCTTCTTGTATTTGGGTTTCAATCTTAGTTTGGTTTATTTTGAGGAATTTTAAGGACCGTTATTTATGGAATGGACTATGATGAACTTTGGGTAGTACCATGGAACTTTGAAGATTTAAAATTAGTTTCCATTCCTATGGGATTATTTCTTTTTGAGGAGTTGTTTTACCTTACACTTTCTGTTTTTGGGATAATGTTTAAAGATAGAAGAAATAGATAGTTAATCTTTTGTGGATTATGAAGACGATTCTTGTGTTTTGATGAGACCAAGTAGTTTTGAATGCTCATAGTTTGGAGAAAAGATTATTTTTGGGTAGAAACATATTAAAGGATGAAACTCTACATGAAGATAGGTATATATTCTTATGTTTTTGTTTTATGTTGTAAATGAATTCCTAAAAATTATGAAAAGGAACGTTAAACAAAAACGTTGTTGGTTTACGTTTCCTACTTGGTAATCAAAGACCGTTTACACACATCATAAGTTTGGGATTTTCTTATAGTTAACGTTCTCTTAATCATGTTCTCTATAACTCTCCCCCAGAAATTGACCCTTTGTTTTTCTTCCATGTCCATGTTTTCCTCCATGGAATCCTAGTATGGGTTAACTCGGGTGACCTTTGTACTTCCCTTTCTTTCTTTTAAAGTAATAGTTTTTCTGACTCCTTTTCCGATGTGAGACTTTTAATGAAATTTCAAAACCCTATTTTTTTAAAAAAAATTGCGAGGATGCAATTTCTTAAGGGGGGAAGATTGTAACGACCCGAAATTTTGAATAAATATTGTTTCCTAATTTTGTGTGTTATTTTATTTTATTTTTTATACTCAACAAAAATGTTTCATTTGATAACATGAGTATAATTAAAATGAGACTGTTGGGCTTTGACTGTTATTTGACCATTGGTCAATATGACCACTGGAAACTAAACGTTTTGATTATTGCCTCTAAATACAAGTAATCTTGGTTAATTATTATAGAAAGAAGATTCGATGGCCTCACCTAGTAGTCTTGGACCGATCGAAGCCCATCTAACAGAACATGGGAAGGAGGTAGCACCACTGGTCTTTTCTCTGGACCAAACCCAAGCCAAACTTCATCGTGTGAAGCTAGAACAGAATCACCTTTGCGAAAAGTGCAAACTAATAGAAATTACTACTCGTGCGATGTTAGCCGAGCCTCCCTCAGATTCTCTCACCTTATCACACCTTACACTTAGGTCCTATGCTGGTGTGGTAAGGGGATATGTAAGGAGACCGTAACTGCCTTGTGTAATCCTTTGTTTTAAATAAAAAATTGGGATTTCTTCTTATGATGAATTTTATGAATTTTCAAATGTCCGGATAAATATAGTATGCATATTTTTGATGAATTTTAGAAAAATTATATTTTAAAAATGGTTGTGTAAACATTAAATAATTAAAAATGTGTAATGATTTTCAAAAAATGGTCTTCTACAATTATGTTCAGTACGAAATTTAGATTCTAATAAGATCAACTTAATTATTGATGAATAGTAAATTATGAATAGTGATTTTATGATTAGGATTTGTAATGTGTCCAAATGGATTAGTAATCTCACTTAAAGAAAGTATTAATATAATCTAGGCACCTTGATTAAGTAATGTGATTCAATAAAATGGTTAAATAACGGTTTCATAAATTATTATTCAAGTATTAGTTTTTTCGGGTGAATAGTGTTTTTTAATTAAAAATTTAATTAAATATATTTAGAAAATTATTTTTATAAAACGGATTTCATTTTTGAACTCAAAGCACAGTTATTATGCTATGGTAATTTTTGGGGTTTTTTCTGAAAAAATGAATTTTCGGTGAATAGTATTATTATTTAAAAAATAAATTAAAAATATTTAGAAAATTATTTTTATAAAATGTAGTTCATATTTGTAATCAGAGCGTTGATATTTGGTTAAGGTGAAATTTTGGGATTATTCTGAGAAAGTTGAATTTGCGATGAATAGTGAAAATACAGTTTTTAAGTTACGGGTGTCTAATGACATCATTAAATGATGTATTAAGTATGTAATCAATATGGTCGACTTATGAATAGTAAGATAAGGTATGAGGTGTCCCAAGTGGCCTATACCATGGGAAAATACCATGGGCAAGCCCATGGTTTTTTCAAAACCACTAATGAGGTGTCCCTTGGCCATTAATGCCTTGTCCCCTCACTTTCCCTATAAATACCAAGCCATCCTCTCATCCATTCGACTCCCCACTCTCCCCCAACGATGTTATGGTCTCATTACATCCCAAGGAGTCCTCACATGGTGCCCCCAAGCCCTCAAGGTCCCAACCTTTGAGTTTTAAGAGTTATGTTTTAAGGTAAGGGATCCGACCTCTCTCTTTCATTTCAAGTAATCTCTTTTATGTCATTCCTTTTATGCTACATGTTTTTATGTTGGAGGATGTTCTTTTATACTCCTATTACTAACCTTTTTATGTTCATATAATGAGAGATCCCCTCTTACTCTCATTATTTCGTTTTATGAAATTTTAAGTGGCGCCGTTAGGCTGCCGAAATTTTTGTAACGAATTCTTTCTCCCTTCTCATTTTTCAAGATCTATTTTCATGTAAAGTATTTCAAGTTACTTTTTATTATTTTGGGGTATGATCTATAAATTTATCATACTGATCTTTTATGATCATATGATGAGAGACCCCATTTTATCTCTTCAATTCAGTATTTTGATGTTTTAAGTGGCGTCGTTAGGTTGCCGAATTTTTAAGTGGTTCTTCACCCTTCTAGTTTTGAAGTTCTACTTTCATGTCAATTATTTCATGTTCCTTTTTGTTATGATGGGGTATGATATCTATATCTATCATACTGGACTCTTATGTTCATATGATAAGAGACCCCATTTGATCTCTTAAATTCGGTATTTTGATGTTTTAAGTGGCGCCGTTAGGCTGCCGAATTTTTAACTGGTTCTTCACCCTTCTCGTTTTGATGTTCTACTTTAATGTCAATTTTTTCAAGTTCCTTTTTGTTATGTTGGGGTATGATCTCTATATCTATCATACTGGAATCTTATTTTCATATAATGAGATACCCCATTTGATCTCTTCAATTCAGTATTTTGAAGTTTTAAGTGGCGCCATTTGGCTGCCGAATTTTTAAGTGGTTCTTCACCCTTCTCATTTTGAAGTTCTACTTTCATGTCAATTATTTCATGTTCCTTTTTGTTATGTTGGGGTATGATCTCTATATCTATCATACTGGAATCTTATGTTCATATAATGAGAGACCCCATTTGATCTCTTTAATTCGGTATTTTTATGTTTTAATTGGCGCCATTAGGTTGCCGGATTTTTAAGTGGTTCTTCACCCTTCTCGTTTTGATGTTCTACTTTCATGTCAATTCTTTCAAGTTCATTTTTTTTATGTTGGGGTATGATCTATATATCTATAATACTTGACTCTTATGTTCATATTATGAGAGACCCCATTTGATCTCTTCAATTCAGTATTTTGATGTTTTAAGTGGCGCTGTTAGGCTGCCGAAGTTTTTAGGGGATTCTTTCACCCATCTCATTCTTTTCAAAGTTCTACTTTCATGTCAAGTCTTTCAAGTTCCTTTTTAATTGTGGTGGGGAATTATATATATATATGTCATACTGAACTCTTATGTTCACATGATGAGAGACCCTATTTTATCTTTTCAAATCATATTTGTTGAAGTTTAAGTAACGCCGTTAGGCTGCCAAACTTTCATAAGAGAAATCTAATTTTTGTCTTCCTTCCATGTTTTTCATTTCAAATGGTATGTCCTTGAAATTTAATTACCATGATCATATATCCTTCTTATTCTGTCCATCTACTATTTTATGGGTCATTTATGAATGTTTGACCTATTTTCCCTCTCTTTTTAATGTCTTCTAAAACCTTGTAACATAGCTGTTATGCTGCAGAATTTCCATCTCAAAATGTCTCTATCTTTTTTTAAAGTTCTTTTATATTATTAAGTGAATACTAAAATATCTTTCTTCTAAAGGGGTATTCACATATATACCAAAATGTTCTATTTTAAATTCTGGGATTTACATACATGAGACCCACCTTCCTTTTCTGTGGGTTTTAAGGTGATGTAAAGATCATGTTTTTAAAGCAGTTTTTAAAACATTGTGATTATGAAATGAAACCCATTTATTTTATTCTATATGGGTTATTTATGAAATGTTTGATGATGATATATGTGGATCACATTATGATAAAGAAAAATTTAAGGGTGCACCCTGATAGCGCTCCAATGCATTGGGTAATGATGTAACCACTAGAGATTACAATTTTCACGATACCTTGGTGAATAACCTTGGTAATTTTCAAATGACACCTTGGGGATGAATCTTGGTGATATGTTCATGATTGTCTATGTTAAATGATGTAGCCACATCTTCAAGTTGTGAAAATGTTATTTTTATTATGATATGCCTCATGATTTCATTCTCATGCCTTAATGTTCTTTTCATGATCTGATTGAAGTATCTCAAGTTCACATGTAAAATGTTTCTCTTGTTTCCCTTACTGCGCTTTTTGCTCACCCTTTCTTTTGATGTATGTCCCCAGGTTATGTGATGTATTAATGAACCTAGGATGAACATGAGGATAAGACATTCAAGTGTTTTATTAGATTGTTTTATGTTTTCATGTTTAAAGTTCCTGGTTTCCAAGACACTAAACCTTAAAGATCTGCGGTTTTGTAAAATGTAATGAAAGTTTATGTGATAAAAAGGGAGGGATGCTATAAGATAAATATGTCATAACTGAATAAATAACGCATGATGAATGTTAAAATTGTAATACCAAATGAAAACAGAACCAAACTAAATCACAACCAACATAAGAGTGAAAATATTAAAGACTAAACCATAATGAGACACAAAGGCACTAAGAAATAACTCCATTGGTCTTGACATGCTCTAAGATCTAACTCCACAATACATCCCAAGTATCATGAAGTACCAAAAAATTATTTTGAAACATTACCTTTACCTGTATCTAAATAGATCATATTTTGAAAGGAACCAATGTGAAAATTAGAGGAGAGTAATGAATCCTATTAGGATTTCCCCAAATGACTTCCCTACTCATGTTACAAGGATAAATGTTTTTAGAACATATATATATATATATAATTTATATAGAGCAGTTAAAACCGGTTTAAGAAGAATACAACCCATTTCCATGTAACAAATTTCTCACTTGAAAAAGGTTTTCAAACAAAAATAGTTTATTTGGATGGGGAAAAATAAATACATTTAAGAATTTTCCAATTTCATGTTGGCATTACTCATTCTATTTCCCATAACCACATTTGTAAAAAATCAACCACGAATGCTTGGTGTTACCATTGATGGTGTGTTCACATCTACAATAAAACCCTTTGATGGAGTAAATTCACAACCATTATAGATCACTTTACATTACCTCAAAATAATTTTGTCCAACCACATTACAATACATCCTTTTCCAAAAAAAATCATTTAATTCAGTAAAACCTTTAATTTATTGAACACTATTCCAAAAAACCATTGCAATAATTTTTTTTATTAAATATAATTCAAATAGAAAATTTTAATAAAAATCTCTTATAATGAAAAAAATTCCATGCATCATAATGAAGAAGAATAAGTTAAGCCACCATTTAAGATCATGTTACCAGAATCACATTCCACTAAAGCACCCAATTTGAACAATTCAATAAACCACTACAAAAGATGTTTCTCATGAAGAATTTAACAATAATTTATTATTCAATATCATAAAAAATTAATTTTTAATAATTTTCTATATTTTTATAACAAGAAGTTGACAATAAATCCACTTACCTCAGAAAATATGGTGATAACAAAGAATACCCCAAAAACATCAATAAAATCATGTTTAATCTCAAAACAATTGCCTTAGATCACATACCCTAACATCAAAATGGCTAAAAACTACCATTATTAGAAAAAAATACCATAGATATATATGGAATAGACTATATTTAATAAATTAATATAGGGGATAAGTGGATCTAAGAAAAACCACAAAAAATGACCACAATAAACAACATACCTAAGGAATTGATATTTAATACATCAAGATCTTCCTTTAAATCACTTACAGGTTGTAGGGGAGTGTCTCCCCAACTATTGGGTGGAAGAAAACATTAGGTGGGATATAATTGATAAAAATAAGGGGTTTAGGTTAAAAAAAACATGAGATCCATTTTTATGTAACATTAAAACTGTTCATGGTCCGGAAAACCATTCATAAACCGTCCTCCAGCCTCTAGATAAAGAAGAAACTTAAATGGATGTGTAACACAGTCCTAAAAACTATTTTACAACCATGAAACACCTTACTATCCCATATTTAATATATTCTCAGGAGTGGTTGTGTAGCTTGGAAAACTCGTGATCCTAACTTTGGGATTTCTCATTATCCAATGTCTCACTGTACATGTTTTCTTATATGTGTTGCCCAGTTTCATATAACCATACTCAAACCAAGAACTATTATAAAAGCATAAATAAATAATTTCAAAAGGCCTCCAAAATCTCCCAATAATCACCCAAATATTTTACATTATTAAAAAATTATAATAAAATGGTTACTACTTGAAACTCGGGGTGCAACATGACTTTATTTCTGTCTTCAGTTAGAAAACCATTTTTTTATAAAACCATGTTTTTGGAGAATGTTTTCAAAAATGTTTTGAAACGTTTTCAAAATTATTTATTGAAAATAAATACTCATTTTAATTTTTTTCAGAATTTTTTGAAAGGAATATTTATAACATTTTCAAAAAAAATCCCATTTTGGATTTACTAAAATTGTGGAAGGAATATTTTTTTAACATACACTACATGACTTACATTTATTATCATCAAGAACACTCAATGTTTTAAATATTATTTTAAGATTATCTATCAATATTTCTAAATAAATGAATTTTCACTTTTCTTGTGATAATTTATTATTAAATGGTTATTTTTTAAAATGAAAAATATATTTTTCACATGATAATTTTTAAGTCATTTTTATTGAATTTCTATTCATCAATTATAACAACAATTTATATTACATATACTCCACGTTGTATATTTTTTTTATTAAAACCATCTTTATTATTTATATGTATGGTTAATGATTATTTTGATGAAGTATAATACTGATATTCAATTCCTCAATACATTTATATTATCTATAAATTTCACATTAAATATTTACTTTATTGTGATAAATAGAAATTAAATATCCACTAAAAAATCCATATCATATATAGTAACCCTAACTTATGTAGCTTATAGATAAGGTATTTATTATTTGATTATTAGAAGATACAAGGAATCCTATATCAAAAGAAGAATAGTTTAATAGTCATTATAAACAAGATACATATTTGAGTCAGACATTCAATTTGAATACCAAAAATTACATCATATTTTTTTAAGAAAAATAATATTCCATTTGGAATATCCATTCATATTATTCTTAAAACACTTTGTCAAATCCTAGGGAAAGGAAACAAAAAAATTAGTGATCTCAAATTATTTTTATGGGTTATGTATAATAGAATAAACCATGAATAAATAAGAATAATAAATATGAATATTTAAAAAACCTAACATGCATTCCATGTAATCAATACACAGCAAAGGAAGTGAATTTATAGATAATTTCAATGAAACATCATCATAGATAATTATCAATATGCACTGGTAAATAAATAAAATCACATTTTATCAATAAAATTACTATCATAATTTGATTAGTCATAAAAATTATGGAGAGTTAATTATATAAAAATACATTCTATTTAAAGAATCTGTTTACTATCATAATTTTGTAAGTCATAATAAATATTCCATAGTAAATAACTAAAAACACATTACATTTAATTAATAACTAATAATGAATTCAATCTTGAGATAATATCATTGTGAAAATATCATGGATGATAAGAACTGAATTCAGAGTGAAGGAAATTAGTGAAATATGATTATTGGATCACAATTTGGAGAGTAATAATCTTGGATATCTAGGGTGTATAACACTCTACATTTTATTTTTAATTTATGGCAACTACCTATCGTTAATTGATATATTTATCAACCTACATAAGCATGATTTATTCCACATTTTTCATATTAATGATTTATGAGACTCATGTGTGTTAACGGGCATGTCGTCGGGAAAATTCCCAGCTAAGTATTAGTGAAATAAGTTGCATGGCAATGTTTTTCATGATTCATGGGGTAGTATCCATTATTAAAAATACATTACAAATAAATAAATATTCTGATATGGGTGATTAGTAATCACTCACTTCTTATAGTTATGAAGACAAAATATGGGTAATTCATGTTATCCTCATTGTGAATTTCTTTCATGAACTTGAAAGAAGAAACTATTACCCATATTTAAAATGTAATTTAGAAGTATTTTTGTCGACCATTTTGGTGAATTAACATGGGATTCAGCTCATGATAAAAATAATATAAAACTCTATCATATCTGGCGTAATAGAGAAATGTAAAATATTGTGATAATGAATTCTAGATTGATTATCTGGTATCATAATTATTAGTGAATTTCATAATCGTGGAACAAATCCTCACACGAATGAGTTGGTAGTTTGATCTATCTCCGGCTTCCTAGAGATAAATTCATAATATCTGACATGGAACCCTTCATTAAAGGGTGGTATGTGGCTCTATCCTTATGTCTAATTATGAATCTTTACATTTTATCTTCCCCAATTAATCAAGAGACTCTATAGGGGATCAATAATTCATAGAATCCCCCCTAAAATGGTATAAATATAAATGTTAATGGGTCTTATTGCTCTGGTATTATGTGGGTAAGTGGTGTTGCCTAAAACATATGTGGATCTGTGATCATTACCATAATTTAGACATATATCTTGGGTGATTATCTTCTTGATTATGTATGAAACATTCACAATAGACTATAATATTATTGTTAGAAGAATATATATGTCCTCTATTGATACAAACTCGATGATTATCTTTCACTCTCTTCGAGAACAGATCCGAATCACATAGTCTATGATTTATTATATTCATAGGTGTAAAGACTTTATCATATGAAACACTACCATAAATCACAAATAGATATGAATGGAATCAATTGGTAGATTACATGGAATCAAGGGTTAATAATGATGGTATGAGTATTTTATCATGCTTTGGATCCCTCCCTCTTGGATGGTTTAATATTATCATGGGGAATGCTACAGACTTGAACCCCATTAGGCCCAAAAGATCTTTTCTCCTCTATTAACATATATTTTAATAAATATAATTTTTGAATTTTGTCTTAGTAACATGATAATTCTATCGCAAATACCTTTCACAAGATAGTTTAAATATTCTTACTACAAAAAAATATTTTCTTTGCCAAACTAAGTTTATTCTAGAAAACTAATTCACCATATGAGACAACTGATAGATCGAGGGAATATCTATAACTGGGCCTCAAGGAAGAATGTATTTCCAAAAAATTCCTCAAAAATCATAGAATATATTTTATTCATTAATATTTTACATTTTCTCCAAATATCTATATTAAATAAAGGATAATGATATATATATATATATATATATATTACTAGTTAACTAAATTAATATAAAATTGAACACATGTAAAATTGATATACATTTTAAAAATTACCATATAAATTATACAAAAATGTGGATATTTAAGAGAAAGGTAATGAGAAATGTATAAAAATCATAATATAGTGATTGTTTTATGAGAATGTCACAATCACAAAAGAATCCTAGATTTCATAATAACTTTTACAACATGGTAATTTTCAAGTCAAATAATCATTGATGAAACAATTTAAATAAAATCATAAAAAACAATGATGTATTAATGAATTAGGATAATACATGTCAAATGGGTAGTATAAACCACAGATAAAATTTTAATGGTTCCAAATAACAAACAAGTTTTAATGTAATATTAATTGAGATGAAATCCCTTACAAATAGCATATCATTAATGTGGAGACTAATCAATAAATTTATTATTTTTATAAAATATATATATCCTCATAAATGAATTTTAAAATATGTAATAAAATAATCTAATATCACTATGCATATAATAACATAATGAAATTATAAATTATTTCGATGTTTAACTTAATGAATAGAAATTTAGTTATGAAATACCTTACACCACGCTTCCTATTTGTTGAATGTACATGAGCCACATGTATAAAGGATTTAAAAATTGTATTAACACATAAAATAACCATATTAATATTTCTGATATCTTATATTATCCTTTATAAATTCATATCACCTATTTATTAAAAATATTTCATAATTTTCATTGATTCGGGTGTTAATTGCCTTGCTTTCTCATGCATGTTTTTTTGGGAATGATCCAATTGTTGTAGATATTACATAGTATTATCACCTTCATAATAATAATAATGATATAATTAATATATTTATAAAAAAATTATACTTTTAATACGACTAATTAAATATTGTTTTGATAAATCAAGTATGTTATGTTCATGAAGTTTGTAGGACGTACATACACAAGGTTAATATTTCCAGTATCCAATGATCATTATTGAATATATATAAGTAATATTATGAATTTATAAAATTATAATAATGTCATAATAAATATATTAATTAATTAAATATCCATATATATATATATAATCTGTGCTGTATGTTGATGAAAATATATTCCCATCGCTATTTGAAGATGACAATTCACGAATAATGAAACGATGTTATCATTTTTCAGTGAAAAAAATAAAATGTTATATTATATTTTTTGAATGATAAATATTTTATTATTATCATTATTATTTTAAATTTATCAAATATATGAATTAAATATATCATTATTACATTACATTTAATGATTTAGTGTAAAATGAATTATATTAAATTGTGGGGTGGTAGTTCGTTGTATACACGAGTGGTGTTAGAAAATCCACTACAGAATAGAAAGTAAAAACCTTGAATGTCATATAATTAATATATCGGGATAATTATACGGTAAATATCATATTTATTCTTTATAACCATCATCATACCCAACCATTTTAGGTGGTATTGGAAAAAATTGATGAAATTAGTTCATAAGGTGGTATTCCACTGTACACACAAATGATGATTTAATAACTGATTTGATGATAGTGGGGACATTTATTGCTCTTGAACATAAAATAGAAACATATATGTATATGGAAGAAAATTATGATAATATATCATCTTTTTTAATTTTAATTCAAGTAGGTAGGGGAAGATACGAAAAAAAAATTCCCGTTGAAGAATGTTACTTCTTATTCGAGTAAACTCATAAGGATTGAAAAAAAAATCATTCATAGAATGGGATTATGATAAACATATGTCTTCTAGGAATATAAAGAGAATTTTGGATGGTATTTGGGGAGGTTTATTTAAAACCAAAAAGGATTTATGGTGTGAATAATAGAGAAGATATGTTTCCTCTTATAATTGTGGTGAGTGGTAGACTTGTAGTTTGTAAAATGGAAATGGTATACCAACATTTTTAACATTCCACAAGTGTCAAATTAAGTATTAGAATTAATCAGACATTATGGGGTAACAATATGAAACTGAAATATATTTTAGAAATTTTTATGTTATTTTAACACATATGTTGTTGGTTTAAAACCATGTATATCTATTTTTTACCATAGTAGTGATAAACAATATTTACTTATTTTGATATTAATTTTTGTCAAAAACTATATTGAAAATATTACATAATATAAATTACTCTGAATCAAATATTGAATCCTTTTTTTTCAAAATTACATTCAGATAAATTAAAATTTCTATTTTAAGATTAATCTCACAGATGCGATGAAAATTATATTTTTCATGGAGAAGAAGTTCAAATCTATATAGTGTTTTTATATAAAAATTAGGTATGAAAAAATTTAGAATGACCCACATTGGATTATTTTGTTTGTAATTGACATAATTTTACATTAAATACAATTGAAAATAATATATATCAGTATAATTATTTTTCATGAACTACTCGTAATCCATTAAAATTCTATTATTCTAATATATTTACGGAAGAATAAATCATTTCAGGAAAATAAAAAATACTAATATAAAAAAAAATTAATTCATATTTCCATAATTTAATTAATATTATCAAAACAAATTAAAAAATCTGGTAAAATTTAGTTCAATATGAAGTTCTCCAAACACTAATAAGTTATTCTAGTTAAAAAATAGAAATTATCAGAATAAATTTATTTTTCTTCTAAATGATTTTAATTTCAATTATAATAAATAGATACCCAAAGTTTTCATTAATTTGTTATTAATAATTATAACCTCCAATTTATCAGTAAGGATATAGTAGTATTCTACACTAATATTCATTTGGGCTTGGGTTTTTTTCATTAAGATATCGAGGAGATTAAATTTAAAGAAATATATTTCATTGGTGTTTTATGCATGGTGTCCAATGTCACAAAAAATTTCAAATACATTGTTCTTATTGTATAATTTTATAATTTGACATAATTTATAATGGATATTCTTAATTATTAAATAGTATATAATTTCTAAAAATAATTTTTTACTTTGAATTTTATGTGATTGATAGGGTAAATATTGGTAAACTCACATTCATTACATAATAAATATATTTGATGAAAACAAATAATCTTCATTAATTAAATAGAATATTTGATATATGAGTAATTCATTGGAACTATATTTATGGTTTTGGTCATTTATTATATATACCATGATTCATCAGTAGATATCATTAGGAAAATTAGTAAGCCATCATTAAATAGGTTTCAACATATTATTTTTAAATAGAATGGTGAAAGGACATGATGGTTGTGGCATCGTGATTCTTAATATAATGGTGTCCAATAATTAGGCATTTACATAATTATTCCATTATTTTTATCCATGAAACATTCATAGTTATATTATTTCTGGATGAATTTCATTCTCAGTTTATTGAATAAATATTATGTGTTCTTGTTATGTTCATTATCGTATTGATTATGCCTTATCTAATTGTGATAGTATAGTTGTTTATATGGATTGTGGGTTCAGATATTTAAATTTATTTATTGATTATTAATATGGAGTGAAACAAATTGATAGATCTCAAATTCTCAATATGGTTTACATGTGGTTGATGTTACCATGAATAAAAAACATAATCAACATGGCATGGTAAAATATAAATGGATTCCATTAGATCAATAAAATTATTTTGAAATACATATAGGGATTTTATAATTGTGAAAATATATTTACACTAATAAATTATTTCTCTATTAAGTAAATTATTTATTATTATTCTTCCTTATCTTAGGCATCATGAAACCTCTACTGTGAAGACCATTCATAAGACAGTGTAAATACAACATGTAAAAACTTGTTAAATTTGGACAGTTTAATTGTCTCAAGAAAACTACAAATGTATTCAGAAGCTATATAATATGTGAACACCCATCACTATTGGTTCAAATAATTTATCATATATCCAATGATATATTTATTTTTTGAATCAATATACCTTATCATGAAATACCCATATTGAGTAAATGATATAGATTTATCAATATTTCCTTAATTAGAAAATGGATTTAAAAAATAGTGTATGTTAAAACGGAATAAAATTCTGGAAATAATAATATCCATCACTATATAATAATAATATTTAAATCAAATCTTATGGAAAAATGATCAGAATTAATTGATTGTTTTAAGAGAAGGTTAATAATTATAAATAAAATTGAGATTGTTTAATAAAGCTTTCCACTTATTAAATTTCACATACAAACAATTAGATTAAATAATCCAAATAAAAAGTAAAAACACCATTAATTTTCAATAAATAAAAATAATACATTTCGAAGGGGATGTATATAAAATAGATAATGGATATTTTTTTTATAACATTAAAAAGATCCTCAATGAAGAGTAATCTAGACAAAGTCCCTTACCTTCAGTCTTACTCGACACGTAAATTATTTTTCTTCATGGAAGATAAAACTATGGTAATTATTTAATTTTGAAAAATTGATTTTAATTTTTATTATGAAATTTATTTCACTTAATCCCTTGTTATATACATTATCATAATCAATTATGTTTACATCGATTATTTCCAGGATATATTACATTTGTATAAAAAAGGCTACGATAGGTTGACTATTGGTCTAGGAGGTCATTGTATAATTATATAAAAAATAAGAGATATGAAATTATTATTATATTTATTTATCAATTATTATTTATGACCAATCATCAATGATGTTTTTTAGAAATAAATTATGTTATAATCCTTGGGATGGTAGGTTATAAGTACGTCTGAGTAATATTTCCATTTTTAATGACCATTTTGAAAATGAGGTAAGTAGTATTTGATCATTAATTAATAATCCTATTATCCTAAATAACATATTATTTATTTATATATAATTTTATATATCATCATTTTTGTGTCGGGATTAAAATAGATTGGAATTGTTTGGTGAAGGCGGTAGTCCACAGGTACAAAAACGACATTATCATCATTCATTGAGTGAAAATGAATGAAATGTAATGATATTTATTTCCAATTTATAAGGATAAATTTTTTATATCTATAACATTTATGTAATTTATATCACATATAATCATTAAATTATCATTTTAAATTTCCATGATATGCGTTAGTAAAAGAGAAATCACATCACTTCACCCAACAGTAGTCTTTCGTACATAAGAGGGATGTTATCTTATCTATTTAATAATGGTAATTAAACATGTATATATGATATAATTTATCCACTGGTATAATTATTTTATAACTATCTTATATAATATTTATATCAATCATCATACCCAATCATGAGAGGTGGTGATGTGTAAATGAATGACATCGGTTCATGAGGTGGTCTTCTCCTGTACCAACAAATAATGATTTCATTACCCATTAAATAGAAGTGGGGAATATTTTCAGTTATGAACATAACATAAAAATGTAATTATATGGAATATTTTGTGGTAATAGTTTCATCATGTATTAATAAAAATTTAATTATTTAGAGGAAGAGATAAATTAAAAATTATACTTGATGAATGTTACCTATTATTCTGGTATCCTCCTTAGGTTTCAACCAAATCATACCTACATTAGATTTATAAAAAATATACTGGTTCTAGGGTTAGAGAAAACATTTTGGAATTTTTTTTGGTCATGTCGTGGATTAACCAAATTTTTTTATTGTGTGATTATGAGATAAGATGGGGTCACCTTTTATAAGTTAGGTGAGTAGTACACTTGTAATTTTTGAAAATAAAAATTTTTACCTATGTTTCAAACATAACCAAATTGTTCAAAATGGAATATTCATGAGACCTATAAATTATATGTTTTAAATATTTTCATCTAATATATATTATATATTTTTTGGTTAATTAATCCATCTCTTTTTTATTTAACACACTGATAAACAAATTTGTAACTTAAACATATAAAAATAAAATTTACTAGTTTAAAAATTCATTATAAAGAAAAATAATGATTATAATTTAACATAATATATATTATTCAAATCCCATTTATGTAATAAATTTTTAATAATTACATTTACAAATTTTTAAAATTTTAATTTTACATTAATCTGGAAGATATGATGAGAGAGAAGGGGATTAAAGAGTAAATGTTTGAAAGTTTACAATGTTTTTATATGATAATTCAATATGAAAATGATTATAATTACCTATATTTTATTAATATATATACTAAAGGAATTTTATTTTAAGGAAAATGAAAAATATAATTTATATTTATTATTAATTTAAACAAAATGGTATTTTATAATTAAAATTCTTTAATTTTCACTATTAATTGAAAACTAGAACATTTAATAAAACTCTAAAAAAAATCACCAGAAGGTAAATTTGATATTAAATTTTTTTAAAAAAATTATTTTTTGTCACAAATATTTTATAAAAAAGAAAAAATTATATTCAAATTTTGTGTTCAAAGCGTGACTTAAATATATTTTAGAAAAAAATTCTTTTTATAAGAATACACTTTTTTTGATTCCAGAAATTCTTATTTTACTTATAATAAATAAATATCCAATGAATTTTATATTACATGTGTAAACCTTATTGGTTTCACAATTTGGTTATTATTATATATAGCCCCAAATTTAATATCATTGTTATAATTGAATAATATATTAAATTTCATTTAGACTTGGGGTTTCATGTTCTACAAACTGTCCAATACAACGTTTTTAATTTATAATTTTGGAAGGGTTCTTTCTACCCATATCAAATTATTGTAAAAGAAGAATTTAATATTGATATCTAAAATAAATATATGGAAATTTCAATATATGTTTTTTGAAATCCCATATTAATAAAAAGGTTAACAAGACGTCATTTTAATAACAGGGAAAGGGATGTAAAAAGGTAATATGGAATAACAGATAACTAATTTTTAAAATAATAGAATATAGGTGGGAATATAAAACATGGACATAAAAGAAAAAAGTAGAATCCAAATACAGATTGAGAGTTACAGAGAACACTGTTAGGAGGAAGTCTGTAGCCACAAATCCAAAAATGAAAGGTGTTAAATGTTCATTGATATCTTAAAAAATGATGATAATAATTACATTATTTCCTTTAGAACATTTTACTAATTACACATTGAGGATTATTATCATAGGCCATCCTACTATTTTGTTAAGGAATATATTATGTTATATTTCATATGTATACATCCATAAATGGGTACTTCAAGTGGATGTGGTTCTCTTATAGAGTTACATAGAGTTAATAACTCTAAAAGGGGGGAATTGGACACGACCCAATCATCACTAGGTACCAAAAAGCGGGCGTTGCTACACACCTAGTCTGATACTTTTGAGATACATGCTTTAGATAATTCAAATTTTTATTAAAAACTACAATGATAAATTTAAATAGATTATGATAATAAGTGACCAAGTTTTAACATAATGTGTCTCAGATTAAGAATAAGGTGTCAAAAAATGAATGTGAAAACATTCAATGTTTGGAAAGTAAAGGAAGGAAAAAAAATATTTGTAATAAAAAATGAATAATATTGAAGAATAAAATAAATATCATCATAGGGATCCTATTATATTTTTTTGTCTCAAATTTGGGGAACTTGGGACTTATATGAGATAACTCACTATTTGAAAATGTCCAAACATAGACCATGGAAGGACCTATTTGGAAATAAAATGGATGAGGTATTTATGTATTGGGGTTTAATAATTAAATTGTAGAATTATTTTTACTTATGGTATTATGGTGTTATAGATTATTAATTATATAAGGAATACATCCAATTTGATAAGCATATATATGTCTTTATTAACATTAGAGTTATAAATACCATCATGGGATTAGGTGGTTATAGTTATTCTATGTTTTATTTATTAATCAAAAGTAGGAATTTTTTATAGAAATATAACATTATTTTGGAACATTTTGGAAAACATATAATGGAATATAACTAATTGGAATATAATATTAATATTTATTTAATTAATAAAGAAGTTTAATTTTTGTAGATATATGTGAAATATTATTAAAAACATTCTAGATGTATATTATCTTTGATGTTGTAGTAGACAAGAATCATCAGAATTTGGAACATTATAAGGATTATTTTATTATGGTACAGGAAAATGGATACATTACCTATCCATAAATGTAGTATAAATTGAACTCAAGAATTTAAGAGGATAAGGGTTTAACTCCTACCATGAGACTAGGTGGGGTAATAGTAAATATGTCTTAATTTTTATTTTAAATTTTTTTAAAGATAGATAATAATTTTTAAATTTTGGTTTTACTATTGAGGCTTATATATTGGTTTATTATATAAGATAACATTTTCAAACCATATTGTATTTCAAAAATATTATGAAATATATGTAAAGCATTTTTAGTTCTTATATATCTTAAGATCTTTCAAAAAGGAATGATAGAGAATCACACATAAGAATTTTTTTATGATATTAATATCTTGGATTAAGTGGGCAATTGGAAATTTAATGAGTCACACACAAAGAATGAAATCAAAATTTTGAAATAAAAAGAAATCAATTGTGTATATTTACTTATACGCATAGACTTTCAAATAATTTTTCAACCATAGGAAAAGGATATAAAAAAAATGTTATTATTTTACCTTTGTATCTGCTAAATAAAATGTTATATTAAATCATAAAATATTTAGATATTTAGGGAAATTAACCTTTTCTATATCACATTCATTATTGTGATCAAGGTAATCCAACGCTCTTTATAAAATATTATGCATTAATTTTCTCTTTCATGTCCCTGTTTTTATTTACCCCCAGTGTTCTCCTTCCTGGAATTCTAGTAATGTGTTATTCTAGATTTCATTTATAATTTATATTCTCTATTAGTAAAAGGATGTTTTATTTACCAAAATACTATGGGGGTTTTCAAAAATTTTGTTTTCATTTGTCAAGCCATTGATTAGCATGATCATGTTTAAATTGAATGAACACAATTTATTTAAGGAAGGGATAATTTAAAACCCCGAATCTCTAGTATAATTTTTTGATATAATTTATGAAACAAAAAATATTCATACAATAATTTAGAAAACCCCAAACCTTTATGATATATTTCATTTAAATAAAATCAATATTGTTAATAGAATGTGATGTATGGAACACCATATTTAAAAGAAACTTACCAATTTATTAGAATATTATTATTTAAAAATAGAAATTATAAACTAGAAATTAATTAGGAAGGTATGAAAATTAATATAAAACATAAGAAAATTACGATTATTTATTTAGTAGAACTAATATTATAATCATTTAAAACACAATTTTGTTTTTCTCATAAACAATTTTTTATAAAGGACAGTTTAGTCGTGTGCTGAACACTTAATTTAAAACAACTTTATACCAACATAAGAGACATTATTTAATAAAATAATCTTAATTATTGAAAATATAATATCCAAATTAGACTCTATTAATTTTTTTTGTTATTTTTTTAATTTTTTTATTCTTCAATTAATAGTTGAAAATAATGAATTTTAACTAAAAAACCTTTCTGTTTAAATTAGTTTGAAAGATGAATTACCTTTTGAATTTTTTATAATGTATAACTATTTAAATTATATATTAATTAAAAAAATTTAGGTCATTAGAAAAATTTTAATATTGAATTTAAATTTTATAATTTTTTAAATAATTAATAATTTTCGGTTTGGAAACTTGCTTTCCCATTGCATCCGCAGGATTAATTTTAAATTAAAATTTCCACATTTCTAAGTCGAATTTTCAAAAATGGATTCCATATTTTTAATATGATTAATTTATCTTATATAATACATTAAAAATAATTTTTTACCACAATTAATTCCATAAATATAAAAATCTATTAACAATGATAATAGAAAAATAGGTTTACTAAAGGGTCAATCTCAAGTGATTATTGTTAAAATGACCTAATTATTTTATAAAATCTATTTTATGTCCATATTTGGACCATATAACGTTTTATTATATATAATAATTCATTTTTGACTATTTTGGATTGTGAAAAATATAGGTAAACATTTTTCGTTTCAAATATTATAAATATACCACACAACTCACTATTAAAAGGACACCAAATTTCAATCTTCTCCACATTGTAAAACCCCATTATATCATCCATTTCTAGTACAAATAAAATCTATAGTTTTCCCCACTCAAAATAAATTCCTTAGTTTAGGATAAAATTTAATCAAAGAAGTATTTTTGGTAAACATAAGGAGGATACCTGGTGTTACGTTCTTCAATGTGCATTTCTATTTTATTTATTCCCCAACCTATTTAATTATTATTAATCCATGATGATATAAAAATAATATATTCCATATAATTGTCTTCTTTTATGTTAATTTAATGACCTAAAACCTTACCCACTTCCTTCAAATGGTTTACTAAATCATCATTCTTATGTACAATAGACTACCACCTAGAGAACTGATGTAATTCAATTTCAATTACCTCCTCTCAATATTGTTTCTGATAATGGATATAAAGTATATATATATTATATATACATATTATATATATATATTACATAATTACCCATTTTAAGTCATTATATCATGTTAAACTACTTATTATCCATTCTGTTGGGGATACAGTAACATCACTCGTGTGTACAATAAACCACAAACTCATGAAGCGATGTGATTCATTTTCAATAACACATTACTTGGAATGTATCGAGGATAAAGACAATAAAAAAATATGACATAAATTAATTAATTGTGATATTAAAGTCATGTTTAAAATTATTAATAGATAATATATTTCATTTTATTTCTTACTGTTTCACTCAATGAAATATGAAAACGTTATTTGTATATGTGTGGACTACTCCCATAACAAAACGATGTGACTATCCTATCATGACCACACCCCATGGAAGATATATATTATAAAATTTAAAAAAAAATAAAATTTATTTTGGATATTATTTTTAATTTTTCAAATATAAAATATTACTTTCTTACTTTTTATAATTGTCATTGAAAAATTGGAATGTTACTCATGCAAACATAAGACCAACCATCTCTGTGATAATAACATATATAATTTCTCAACCCATAATTAATTATTGATCATAAAATTTTAATTCATGTAAAAATATTATAATCATTTCAGGAATAATATTATATACATTATTAAACGATATAATGTGCACATGAAACAGAACATTCCTATCAAAGCACAAATGAGGAAAAAAGGAAATTAACACAAGAAACAAGGAAATAATTAATTATTATTAACAAAAATAAGACAAGATAATATAAATGGATAATATATGATATTATAAATATTAATATGATTATATAATTTGTTAAAAAACCATTATTAAATCCATTGAAATGGTGATTAAATCATGCTAAACTGAAAGTAATCCTAACCTAAGGGACTAAAATTTCAATTTACCTACAATTGGGAACATTTTTTTGTTGTGAAACAAATTATTTGTTATAAATTATATGATTCCATTAAAATTTAATATCATTATTAATTAATAAAAAAATTTATTTTAATTTTTATTTTTAATTATTTCATTGAGTTTGATTTTACGTGGAAGTAACAAATTTTAAATAATTTCATTACTCAATTTCATTTTGTTGGGTAATAATTATTATTATTTTTAAAAGATATTTTATTATTGTTTTTATAATGAATATTTAATATCTAATAATATATTTCCATATTTTTGATGTATAATTAAATTTCACACCCATAATTGATTCATTGGTTACTTCATAATTTAACGTAATGATCATTGGAATGGTTCTATTTCACAATGACATTTTATTCGCGATTGTTAATACAAGAATTTCAATTTTTTGGAATTGATTTCCCCATTACATTATAAATCCGTTTATTTTTTATCCTCAGTTTAGTTATAAACTTTTTTTCAAGAAATAATCCCATTTTTCTTTTCTTTTATACTAAAAATTATCAAGGAATGTTTTTTTGCAATATCTAAACTTAATTATCTCATCAATAATAAATCCATTCTCATAAAAACCCATGTTATCAAAAAAAATTAAAATATTTTTAAAAATTAAAAATAATATATTAGGTATCTTTTTAAAAAAAGTACTCTTTAATTTTTTTTAAAGGAATAACCCTTTCTTTTTTGAAATAATCAACACTTGGATTTTACTGTCAAAGTAAGAGGAATAATTAATTTATGTTAGATGACATGAATAAAAATCACATCCATCATGAGAAATAAATTTTTTAAAATATTATTAAAAATTTTATAATTTAATTTTCAAGAAAATTAGTTTTATTAATTTTTTTATCATTTATTTCTAAAAGGTTACTTACAAAATGAAATTTATATTTTCCACAATAATATTTTTATATATTTTTATGGTATTTATATTCATAAATTACTACAACCAATTATTTTACATATATTATTTTGGTGTTATGATACAGTAATACAATAATTATTCTTCATTTAGACGGTTTGTGATTATTTTTACTAAGGATAGTGTTGGAAATAAAGTTCGTATTTGTTAGCTTCCCCATGAAATGTTCAATTTTCTATAACCATTGGAAATTAAATTTTTAATAATTCCCTATATAATATATCATGAATATGATTATTATTTAAACCATATATCATTTCTATATATGGTGTTTTACAATGAAATTTATTTGATTTACTATGTAAATTTGATGATTTTTTATTCTTTACTCAATACTTGTATTTGATGATGAGGCATATGATCCATTTATAAAACCAATTATTTGATATATATGAGGACATATTTGGACATAGAGTCATGGGTGGGGAATGATACTATATATCCTCGATATGTAACATTAAGTATCATGAGTCAAGCCCATAATCTTGTATCTGCTAATGTATAAAGTTTTGTAGACACGCTATTAAATAACTAATAATTTCATTTATTAATAATTCATTTATTATTATCGATGATATTTTAACAATTATATTGCCTCTGGATACATTAATTATATATTTATTGATTAAATGGAATGAGTTTTCAATTATTTAAATTTCTATAACAATTATTCATTATTTAATTATGGTAGAAAAGATATTTATTAAATGGAATCGGTGTTTAGTAATTTACCTCAAAATTTTGATTATTTTTTTATAAGTTCATCATTTCATCAACTATAATTATTGCTTAATGAGTGAACAGACTCACCCTTATTTTTTTCCATTCCTTGGGAATCCCAGAATTGTACTATATATGATAATAATGATATCATAGAGTGAATAATTTTATTCTAGTTTTTTTTGGGTTTTCAACTGTAACATGGGGCTCTGATTTGTATCCAGTTTACCAAAACAACTAAAATATTCTATTCATATGGGTGTTATTCCTTGTATATTATAAAAAATTAATAAACTAGAAACCATCTATTGGCTACTGGGGTTGGGGTAACAACTTTTGGTATCATTGGAGGTTTAATAGAATCTAATGGAAATAGATGTAGGAAACCAAAGAATAAGGAATATTAACCAATAAAAAATGTTATATTTAATAAAATAAAAACCTCATAATGTTTTGGTAATACACCTATTAAGTGATTTTTTCGTATATACCTCCCTTTCTAGATACAACATGCTGATATGGTTCTAGAATAATTCTACATAGGTTAAACAACTCTAATAAATGTATATTTAGGTTTACTAGATCATTAGTTAGTGCATGGAAATAATCTTTACTATACACATATTTCAATATTCTATGAGATGTTTCTTAAGAGAATTCAATTTTTTTATAAACCATTATTAAGGACTTGAATACATAATAATAATGAATGACCTTGTTTAATCTAATGGTGTTGTAGACCAAAAAAATTTTAATCATTGAAAAAAAATGTTTAATGTGTAGATGTGTGGGATATATGTAACTGAATTGTAGAATAAAAATTAAAGACCACTATGGAAAGAAATAAATTTAATCAAATTAATCAATTTATAGTTAATTTTCATAAGTGTATGGAACCTAGGAATTTTTTGAGTCAATTACCACTATTAATTTTTAACCGATATACCCATGAAAGAACTGTAGTAAAATAAAATAGATGAAGTTTTTATTTATTTGAATATATAATTGAATTATAAATATTTTTACTAATGATTTATTAGTTATAATAATTATGAACCATCTAATAATTGAGTAAAACATCATTAGAATATATGTATTTATTATGATAATAGTAATATATACCATCATAGGTTTATGATTATTTGTTTTACCATATTTTTCATTTCTTATACACCCCTTTTGAAATTATTTGTTATATAAATATATCATTATTGAGAATATTTTTTGAATCTTTTTATGGGGATATAACCCATTAATTTAGAATATGAAATTTTATTTGTGTAATGAATCTTAAAAATTTTGTAGAAAATAGAATGAGGTTATTAGTATCCTTTAATGTTTATATTATCATTGATGTTGTGTTGATTATGTGTCATCAAAATTTTGGAACTTTATATCAATTTTATTAATATAGTTTAAGAAAAAGAATAAATAATTATATTTGGAAAAGGTCGAGGGGATTGAATCCACAAATAAAGGACGATTAGGGTGTCAAAACTACCATTTTCCAATATGATTTCGGGGTTAATGTGACTTTGTTATTAGGTAAATGATTCGAAGAATAAATATTAATGAAACAAGTTGTGTAAGAGTTTCAGTTTAGAGATTTAAGTATTATATGATAAAAATTTATAGAACTATATGGTTTTTGTAAAATAGTAAGATATAGAAAGAAAGAAGTTTCACTCTTTTATATATTTTATGATTCACTAAAAGTGAATTTTAGTATATTTGGAAAAAACAATTAAATTTGTTGGATATTCATTTTTTGGAGTAATAAATAAATAGTAAATTGATCAAATAATAACTAGATTATGAAATTTTTCATAGTAAATAGAAACATATAATGTAATTATATTCAATTATATTAATTAATAATAAATAAATTCCTCCTCTATGTGAAAAGAATATTGATATAAAAATTTTATCATTGTACCATAGTTTATAATGAATCAAATGGTCCCACAACTGATCATAAATTTTTGGTTTCTTGTCAATAACCTTATTTAGATCACCCACTTTTTAATTATCAATGACCTCTATCACTATGCATTAATAATTGTAGTTAGTATTTTTTTCCAGGTCCACAATTTCATTTCCAACCTATTTTATCATAAATAGAAACATATTAATATTTTAATCTATATGACCCTTGAACTTCAATTTTCTCTCTTATTATGAGGATGTATAATCAACCCTTTTATGATGTGTGGTTTTAAACAATGTTACTTCCAAAGGTCAATATCTTTCTTATTTAGATCAAGATTAAAATGAGATGATGAATTTTTTTATGAATGTTAGAATGTGGAACCTCAATATAATAAAATACCAATATTTTTTAAAGCATATGTGATGCGCACCACTAAGATTAAATAATACATTAAATATATTTCATTAAATATAATCACTTCGATATCTTGTGGAACATGCAACCCCAAATAAAAATGAAATTTAATATAGTATATCACTATAACAGAGACATTAAATTGTTGTGTATTAATAGAATTAACTATATTATGTTAATTAACTTTATCAATTTATTAGAAATAAAATAAAAAACATCTAAAATAGAAATACATATTTTTTTTAAATACATTATTTTTTCTAAAAGATGCTTTACTCCTAATTTTCACAAAAATATAATATTAATTATTCCACATATATAAAAATTATTTGATAAAATTTAATTCAATTTAGAAATTTTTATATGAAAATTATCTTAGGGTAAATTTTTGAGATTTTTCTGAAGTGTTTTATTTTTCACAGAGCATTAAAAAATAAATAATTTCAAATGAAAGCTTCATTTATGTTTAAAATATATATAATGATAATATATATATTTAATTTATATTACTGATAAATTATTTCAATAATTAATATATTAATAATATTTTTCTCCATTAAATCAATTCACATTGAATTATGAAATAAATATTTGTAAATTTTTGATAATTTCCTCATTCATAAATTGTTTTCCCATCATTTCTATGAGTTTATTTTTATACTATTTTTTTCTAATTATTAGAGTATAATTTAAAAAAATGTAAGTAATTTTTAAAATAATAGAAAATCATATTATCTAATTAGTTAAAATTAATTTTTTACCATAAAAATTTTAAAAGTTGTCAAAATTATTTACCATCTTTAAAGTAAAGATTCTTTACAGGAGGCTTAATCTAAAAATATAAAGGTTAAAATGACAAAAAAACATTTAAAAACTATATATAATTGAAATATTATTAAATTATCATGTATAAGGATAAAAAATAATACATTTTTGTCAGTTTTTTATTCTAATTATGTGCATGTTTTTTATTTTAAAAATATAGAAGTGTCCCACTCAACCCTATTATAAAAGGGAACTCAATATCCTATCATTAACACAACATAAAATCCATTTGTTTTTGAAAATTATAATATAATTTTTTTTCAAACTTCCATAATTTCATCATATATTCTATTGTTTATGATTAAATCCATTTTAATAAGGATTTGGATGTTATCCTAATAAGGTTTCCTGAAGGAGAGGTATTGTTATTCAACAAGTGATTTTTATTTTATTTCCTCTTACACATCATTAGTTATTTTTAGACATTGATATTATAATAAAATAATTATATTCCATAAACTGAGATTTTTATATTTTATTTTCTTGACCATTAACCATATCCACTTCCCCCAAATGGGTCGTGAAATCATCATTTCTGTGTATGGAGGACTACCTCATCATGAACTACTGTAATTAATATTTAAATTACCACTTCTCACTAATTTTTATGGTGGAATATAATGTTTATATGATATATATAAAATTACAATACATTTCTTGTCATTATATAAAATATAAATAATTAATATCAATTCCTAAGAGTAAATGATAATGTCGCTTGTCTGTAGGACAGACCAACGCCTAATGAAGAGATGTGTTTTATATTTCATGGATGATTTACATGGATGGTAATATGGATACATTTAATGAATATATGTGGTATAGATGATATAATTATGAAATTAATTACACATATATATATATATTTATTAAAATATAATACATCATTTTTTTATACAATAAATTTCGATAACATCCTTCTTGTACGTGTGGACAACAACATTAATAAATCTATGCGACTCTATCTTCATCACCAAAGAACCTCGATTATATATATTAGTATATATAAAGTAATGATATGTAATATATGATATTATTTTCATTTTTTGAGTATAAAATATTACTTACTTACTTTCTGTATTGTTCATTGGAAAATTGATACATTACTCCTTGGTATGTTTGACCTACAGTCTCCATGATCATAGCATATTAAATTTATCAAAAATAAAAATAATAGTTGATATTAAAAGTATAATTTATGTATAAATATGATAAGTATCTCACATTTATTATTATGAAAATTACGGAACTATATAATATTCACAATAACAATAACATTCCTGAAAAATCATTAATTAAGAATGCGAGGAAATTAACACCTGAAACAAGGATAATAATGAAATATTATTAACAAATGGGTGATAATATGATATTAAAGGATTATATGTGGTATTATAAATATTAATATGGTTTTAGAATAAGTTAATAAAATTCTTCAATCTACTATACATGTGGTTATATCTTGTTCAACAAAAAAGATGTTTGAAGATGGGGAATTCATCTCAATTTCCCATAATTCTAGTGTATTTTATTTTTATGCACCAAAATTATTTTATATGGTTTAGATACATACAAATTTACTTGTAAAACAATGATTATATAAGAAATACTGTTATTTCAAAAATAAATATTAATTATTTAATCCAGGTTAATTTCTCCTTATTGTTACCAAGTGGTAAATAATTTCACAACTCAAGTTTATTTCATTATGTTATATTTTTTTTCATTGTCGTTGATATTTTATGATAATGTGTTTAATAAAATTATAGTATATTATTTAGTAATTAAATTTTTTTGTGGATTGACATTTTAGACAATATTTATTCCTTGATTAACTCTCACTTTCAATTAATTATCTTTCTAATGTTTTATTTCACAATATCATTTTAATCAGTAAAATTTGTACTTCACATGCCATTGAAGAAAATTGTTTGATCATTTTTTAATAAAAATATTTCATTTAACTATACTCAATTTATTGATTATTATTTTATGTAATATTACCATTTTCACTTTAGGAGGTACTTAAAATTATAGATAAATTTGTTTTTTGAAAATCATACATTTGTTCTCTCTTTAATCATAAATATCTTTTCATACAGAAACATATTTTAAAAAATGTTTTCAATTTTTTTATCTTCTATAAAATTAATTTTTAAATACTCTTTTACAATTATTTTGTCATTAAAAAGTATTTTGAAGGGAATATTCATGTTATTTTCAAAACAATTCAATTTTGATTTTAACAAAAATGTGAAATGAATATTTGAGTTAGTAAACTCGATATGCATGGAATATCATTACATCATGATAAATCATTGATTTGTAAAATATTTTATTAGTTTAAAGTTATTCTTTAAAATAATAATATTTTTTAAATGGTTTTTGGAATTTTATTTTAAAAAAATTATTTTTAAATTGAAAGGGTTGTTTTATTTATTTTCTAAAATAAGTTATTGTTTTATTTGTATTATTCAACAACAAGTACATTTTATTTTACATATACTCCACTGAGGGTATATTTTATTGATACCATACTTATTATTATTTTGATGCTTTATGATTGTTTTGACCAAGGATTATATCATAATTATATTAAGTGATTCATTTTAGTTCTTATTAACTTTGATGTGAAATATTTACTTTCTTTTTATAATTAGAAATTAAAATTTTCTTAATTATCCACATCAATTATCATGGGTAATTTTTTTTTCTTATACAAAACATCATTTATTAATATGGTGTTTTAAATTGATCTTTATTTTATTTACTAGAATAATATTGATAAATATATATTCTACACTCTGTATAAATACTGGATATTAAGGAACATTGTTCGTGAATTAAATCTATAATTCCAAAAATGCGTATTTATTTGGACCCATAGTTATGGGTGGGCCTCAATATCATATAGAATCAAAATGTATTAAAAATATCATGAGTAAAATATATAAGCTAACATTAAATATATAATTACCATTAGTTTTAAACCATTAGGTGAAAACCTTTAACAGTAGAGGTATCATGTGCATGACAGATGATGTCTAATAATTAAGAATTTCCTATATTAAGAATTTAATTTTTATTATCAATTAGATTATAAAAATTATCTTATGTATAGATTCATTTAATTACTATTTTATTGATATAATTGGTTGTGTTATCTGTCATTTACCATTCCATATTCATTATGCCCTGTACAATTTTGATATCACAGTTATTGAATAAATAGACTATTAGTTCATCTATTTACTATTCTCCATTAATTACTCCTAATTGATTTAACATAGAATCTATTTTACTTAACCCTTTTTAAGAGTCTTAGGTCAAAAATTTTTCCCTCACGAATACATGATGTCTACTATGATTTTTTATGTAGGGATATCATATAAGGGATAATGATATTATCAAAAACAATATTGTAATTACTGTTTAAAAATTCTATATTTGAATCATGAATGTATCAATTATACATAATAATTTTTTACAATAATATTAATGTCTAAATCATATCCTTTTATTTCAATCGTAGTCCACTTCATGGATTCTTGGTGAAAGAAAACAAAATTAGCATTAGAACAAATTATTATTAAGTGTTAATAATATAGAAATATATCATTAATTAACAAATAAGATTCCACATTGAATGATAAATAACTGATAACACATTCCATTCATTCAAAAACTTGGCAAGCATAATTATGTAAGGCATAATCAATAGGGTAAGGTAAAAAACTAAAAACACATTCCATTTAATCAAAAAACAAATAATGAAATCCATTAAGATATAATATCATTTTGAAAACGTAAATGATATTAATAATATATTTATTATTTTTCGAAATTATTAATTATTAGAAGTCATATCTCAATTACATGATCCCTATACTTCTATGACCATACACAAGTTGCTTTAAAACTATAGGTAAAAACTCCGTTAATTTTAGCTTACATATGTGTATCATGAGACATTTTGATGAATTGATGGGATATATAACATCGGGTACCACCTCATACATGAGGTCCAAATCATTCTTTATATACCAAATAATTTATTATATTTATGAACAATACGACTTATCATCAAATCTTCATTTTGTGTAAATAATATATATTTATCAATATTTTCCCATTCAATGAAATAACATTCAATGTAAGATATCATATGTATCAATGACATATGGTTAATGTAATAATCATATCCATTGTAATTGATATAAATAATTAGTAGAATATCGTTATCTAATGATCACATGAATGTGAATATTTCAAGGGAAATTTATTTAATACAAAGATGAATCAAGGAAGGGAATTTCAATACTATCCTTGTTTAAAATAATAATAAACACATAGTGGAATAATATGTATTGTAAAAATTTCAAATATCCCCAATGTATTATATATATAATAACGATTTTTGGTATTTGAAAATTGTAAATACAATAAAAATATCATTGAAAATATTATATATAAAATTATCCATTTTATTTTAAAAATAAATTTAAAATATTATAATTTTAAAAAATATTTTGGAAATATTTTTATTTGAAAATATACTTTTAAATATTTAAAAATATACTTATGAATTTTGATCGGTGGGGACTACTAAAAATTTCATCCATGGAATCCATGTTCAAAAATATTCCTCTTATCTTTTCAATAAAATCCAAATAGATACCATTTTGGAAAATGACATGATTATTCTTTTGATTTTTTTTAGAAGTAAAATTTGGTAAAAATATTTGACGGAAATCATTTTGAAAATGATATAATAAATTTATGAATTTTTTTTAATGGGTTTTTATGAAAAATGGTTTTTAGTCCAAGGAGAGAAAGAATTTTAGATTTTTTTACAATATTCTCTCTATCATTTAGAGTACCAAAGGGTGAAAATGATACTATTACTTCAAAAATTTCATAAATAAATAGAGGAGAAAAATATTAAATGGGTTTATTATATAATGATAAGACCATTACCTTTAATAGAAATTCACCTATAAACAATCCAGATTAAAATTTTTTTTTGAAGTAAACACTTGCATAGATTTTAACATTGATGTGATATTTATAAACAATTTCTCTATTTGAATGAATTTTAAATAAAAAAAGTGTGAATAAAATATATTAATGTAATATATCTTTGAATACACTGTCAAAAAATTCAAAAGTAAATGAACATGTTATATAAGATAATGAAAAGATAATGAGTTATCAAATTCTTTGAACTTGTTATCAATTAATTAAAAGCTTTTAATATAAATTAATTCAAACAGTAAATAAAAACAAATTTTATAAAAAACGTTCTATATATTACATTTCAATGTGGAATTTTATACACCATATAATGTTAATTTGGTGTACAACATTACAATATTCCTCAAAGAAATGAAATTGATAAAACGTCCCCTACGTAAAAATTATATTTGGATGAATGTCATTTAACAACTCGTATGGTGGTTTTAAAATAATTATAAAATTATAAAATGAACATATAAATATTTATAATATCATTTATGATATATTTATAATGTTATATCACACTTATGTTAATAATATTTCATTATTTTATTTGTTTTTACTATTAATTTCCTTATTTTCACATTTATGATTTCTTATAAATGTTCTTGTTCTTGTGAATACTATATAGTTTCAATATATCTTAAATAATTTTTTTTGGAAAAATTATCATATTTATATGTCAATTAAACTTTTAATACTAATGAGTAAATAATATTTTGAGATATGATGTACATTACAAATATGGAGACAGTAGGACGTATGTTTGCATGGGTAATGTTTCCATTTTTAAATGATCATTATAGAAAGGATGTAAGTAATAGTTTACCCTTAAATATTGATAAAAATATCAAAAATAAATAATTATTTCTTTTACCTGAATGTATATTTATTACCCATGTCATGTGGTGATGAAAATATAGTAAAAACATTTCATGAAGGAGGTAGTCCACATGTACACGAACAATGTTATCATATTTCAATTAGTGAAATGGTTAAAAAATGGTATATATATTATACATTCATAATGATAAATATTTCATTAATATCATACATGTTTTATTTACATCTCTTGTATGCCTTAAATTTATCCTTATTAACTTCTATGTAAATCATTAGTGAAAAACGAATAACAATGCTTCACTAGAAGATATTCCACCATACACACTAGTGATGTTATTAAATTCAATATGGAATTGAGAGTAAATAGGAATATATTATATAATTATTCAAAATTTATAATTTTTATATAAATATAAAATTAACACTTATTATCCATCATCATACCCAACCATGAGATGTGGTATTGTAAAAACAAATGAAATTTTTTCGTGAGTTGGTAGGCCTCCCTACACAAAAATGATGATTTTGTAACCATTTTATGTAAGTGAATATAATTTTAGGTCATGAAACTAATTTAAAAAATAATATTATATTTATTAAACATATTTTATATTATCAATATTTAAAATGAATTTAAATTTTTTGAGGAATAAATAATATAAAAATTCACATCAAAGAATATTTACTCTTTTTCGGGAATACTTTTTAGGTTTGTGCCAATAATTCTTCCCAGGTAATATTTCATCCAAAAAAGCATTATATAATATGGGGAATTAATTTTAGAATTGATTTATGTAGCTATTTTCCAAAACAAATGGGTTTGATTTTTTAAATAAATTAGGAGATGGGGTGGCGTTTTATATGTGAGGTGAGTGACACAAATGTAATCCATGTAAATAAAATAGAATAACAATTTTTTGAACATAGAAAAAGGGTATAGAATCGATTATCACAAATAATAATACATTTTAATGTATAAAAATTTACATTAAATATATTTTAGAAAAAGTTTATGTAATTTTACTACTTCTCTTTTCAGTTTGACACCCCAGTAATCCCATTTTAAGCCTAACTATTGTAAATAAATTTTTTACTTTTTTTAATATTCATTATGGTTAAAAGTTATGTTCAAATTATTAGAAAATACAAATTATTCTTATTAAAAACATGTAACTAATTTTTCCAAATTAAATTTATTTATGTAAAAAATTTTAAATTTAAATTTACCCTATACACACGATGAGAATGATTTTTTAAGTGAAAATGATCAAATGTTTTCAAATTTTACCTATCAAAATTAAATATGAAAATGATTCCAATGATATAAATTGGATTAATAGATTTATTATGTAATTAATTTTAATTTAAATTAAATTTTAACTAAAAATTAACATTATAAAAAATTAAAATGAAACCGATTTTTTCAACTAAGATTTAATATTTTTACTATTCATAAAAAATTAATAATTTTAGAAAAATTAAAAAAAATTCACCATAAATTAATATGGTTATTCGGATTTTGAAAATGAAAAAAAATCAAATAAATATTATAACTTGGTAAAAATTAAATTTATATTATGTTTTCAATGGAAGAATAAACTATTTTTATATGATATTCAATTTTTCCAAAAACATGTTTCATAATTTAAATGATTATAATTTTATTTATAAATAATTGTTAAACATAAATTTCATAAATTAGTTATTACTATTCATCCCTATAAATTAAACTGATTGTTTATAATTGTTATCTTTAAATAATGATATTCTAATAATGTTTCATGTTTAATTTAAACCTTGAGTTGCACACATCTCAAGCTATTAATGAGATTGAGTTTATTTTGAATATAATTTATCATAATGTATCAGGGTTCTCTATTTTCATATAATAATGGTGGGGTATAATACATATTCTATAAAAATAAATTGACATTCTTTTAGAATTTTGAGTTTTTACAATATCGGCACCATAAATTTATTACATCGTCTCAATTTAATCTTGATCTCAACAATCAAGGGTTTTATATTTAGAAATACAATTATATAAACCCACAAGGTAATAAAGTTAATAAAAACCCCCCTTAAAAATATTTTAATTGACGTAAAATGGATATTAATAATTATACTTTACTATGATTTATTTTAGGAGAATATTGGTAGGAAAATAAAAACACTGACTTGAAAGAAAATACAGACTCCCAAGGATTATTGGAGATTGATTGAGTTTATTGATCACAATAAAGTGGGAGATCTAAATATGGTTAAAATCCATAAAACCATAAATATGTGATGATTAAATGGACCATATAAATCAAGTGAAATATAGTTACAATGATTACATATTTATTTCATGATCTATTTCCTAGAGATGAGTAAATCTTTTATTATATATGAATATAAGAGAATATACTAACCTGGTATATTTCTATTTCATAAAAACAATTTTATATTTTGGTTATGATTTAGTCAATTTCAATCTTATCTATTAGTCTATGAAATTAATTTATAAAAAAATTCTTTTTGTTCCCAAGACACTAAAATTCATTTTTAATAGATTGTATAATCCATAGAAGAATGAAAATTCATTCCATGTTTCGATAACTATTTTCCAAAAAAATATGGTCACTAAAGTTTTCAAATATAATACATAAATCTATAAACCACAATATTAACACAAATTGTTCATAATTAATATTTATTTATCAAATAGTTTAACAAAAACAATGAAATATTAACTAGGACTTCATGTAGTCTACTAATAGGTGCTAAAACTTTTTCACCCAATTACCTTTTCCTATTTCACTGAGTTATACTGTATAAAATTATTTTTAATAAAATTACATTAATGATATAAAAATATGATGTCCCATAATTATCACCACATAAATGATAAAATAAACCTTAAATGTTATTAATAACTTTAAACCTGTGTCTTAAAAAATGTAATATAAGTATTCCTTGAATTTTTTTTTCATATTCTGAATGAATGGGTTGTATTCCCAAAAATATTTTCCAAATATTATCCTTAATAATGATATATTCCAACCACACAAATGTTAAAAATTAGAATATATAACATGGAAATTATGATCAACCTTGAACTCAAAAAATTATGATGGTATCCATAACAAATATGTTAATGAAGTCATATATGATTCTAAAATATAACACATTCCTTAGTTGGTTCTTATTACCAAAATACATTTGGTAAAAATATATATAATATTTAATTTTTAAAGTAGAATGCATAGAATTTTAATAAATTATTTTTATATATAACTCTTTTTTAGTCTAGGGTTTAACTATCAGAAGAAGAATCACACGGATAATGAATAGGGTCCCCAAATTTAAGAAAAATAACTATGAATGGATCCCTCTGATGAAATTAATTTCCTTCTATCAAACTTTTATCATTTCTTTTATGATTAATTTCAATATACAATAGATATCTATATAAAAGACATTTTAATATTCTTATAAGACACTATTTTTTCAATCCCAGGCCCCTTACGTTTAACCTTGGCCATTTATTATCTTTGTCTATTCAAATAATTCATAACACCTAGTAAATAAATGTGGATTATCTTAAGAATATCCCCAAACTCTGTCAACCAAGTATATATTAAAAATTATTTTCTTACACTAGGTGATGATCATGTCAAGACCATTGAATCCTTTTTGATTTATTGTGACTATATAAAACATTTCTAGAACCAATTCCACGTGTAGTATTCAAGAAATGGATGTATTACTTGGAATAACTCAAAATTTATACATTAAAAAACTATAGGGTTTTATTATAGTCATATTCATGAATATTTTCATATGCTTATAGTTCATAATTAATTTTTCCATAAATCTCATCATAATGGATTCTACTAAATTTTCTCTAAAACCAACTATAATGAACCTGGACCAAGTAACCTAGAGCTGATGTCCTTCTTTATTACACTAGAATAATATACAATAAATTACATCCTAAAGAAAAGAATAGTTATATTGTCTTGTTAAACTAGGTATATATCAGATACCCATTTTAAATTTTCAACCACAAATTAAAACATAATTTTTTTTGATAACATATTTATTCCCTCTATCATAGATTAATAAGCATAATAAAATTGGACAGGTAAATAATTTCACCAACATTCAAATAAATCAATAACATGAATGCCCTAATTAGATAAAGAATAATAAATATGAAAATTAAAATTACTAAATAGACAATCTATTTAATTAACAACATTACTTTCCTAATTATAGAAGGTATAATAAATATGGAACCGTAAATCACTTTACCCACATGCCATTTAAATAACATTAATATAATTAATATACAAGGAATGATCAATATGGGAAGGAAAATAACTAAAACACGTGACATTTTATGAATAAACCAAGAATAAAATACATTCAGAGATAATATCATTGTTAAAATATATTGGATAATAATAAATAAATTATTAATGATGTAAATACTTTATTATTTAAAATAGTGATCTAAAGCTCCATGAAACATCTACCAACAAGGAATATAAAAAGGTATCTTAAAAATATAGGTCAAAACTCTTTTAATGGTAGCTCATTAATTTGTATCATGTGACCTACTGATAAATTGAGTGCGTATATAATATTGGGCCCCAACCATCACATCATGTATAAAAAATTCATCATATATTAAGAAATAGATTTAATTTATGAAGAAAAATATTTATCCTGAAAAATACGCATTGAGAAAATAATATTGATTTACAAATATTTCCCTAATCAATAAAATAAAATTCAAAGTAAAATTCCATATATTGAATTGATATAATAAATATGAAAAAAAATTATCCTTGAAAAATGATATGTAAAATTCGGGGATATTTAATATTAAATGGTTCGATGGAAGTGAATATTTCGAGGGGTAGTTAATGACAAAAATATTTAATTAAGGAATTTAATGTCAACAATATCCTTGGAAAGCATAATAAAAATCCTTCCATAATACGAATAGGGATGGTATAAATAAAAAATATCACTAGTTAATTATATTTAAAATAATACTTTGGTATCGTTGATGAATATAAATATAATAAAAAGTTGTTAAAAAAACTTCTTGAGGAAAATATCCTTATAATTATGAAATTCACTTTTAAAAAATAAAAGATAACAATTATTTTGAAAATAGTTTATTTTGAAAATATACTTTGAAACATATAATGTTATCATTAAAAAATAAGTAGTCATGATGGTATACAATTCAATTCATGTCTAGTATGTTAATACAATGATCCATTTCACAATTTTGGTAAAAACCAAATAGTCATTGTTGTGAAAATGACATAAATATTCCTTCCAATAAAATAGAAACTAAATTGGATTAAAAACGACTTTAAAAAATTGACAGGTTTAAAAACATATTTTAAAACATTATACGAAAATATGGTTCTAGAAAAAGCAGATTTCTGACAAAAGTTAAAATGAATCTAGATTTTCATAAAACATTCTATAAAAAATATTAACTAACAATGAGTGGGAAAATGGAACTATTATTTAAAATTGATCATTAATTACTAGATGTGAATAAAATTAATGTTTTTAAAAATATTGATAAATTAATTTCCTTCAATGGAAATTCACGTATAATAAATACGAATTAAAATGAAATTATAAAGTAAACCATTGCAGTGATTATAATATAGATATTATAATTAACCAATGAATTTATTATGTGAATCAAATGAAAATCCATAGAATATAAGTTTATGTATGAACTAGATATTAAAAATTCAACATATAAATAATCATCAAATATCAAAGACGATGAAGGACTAATCTGACTTAATGAAATAACATTGGGTTATGAAAATTTTTACCACTTGGTAATAATCATTTAAATTATCCTTGGATGCAAAAATTCATCGTGAAACATAAAATACAATAGAAAATAAAAAAATGATATTATATGTAAAATTGGAATTATTTTATTGATATTTATGGAACTACGGGAATAATATTAAAATATACCACAACGATTGGAGATTTGGAAAAAGTACCTTACCTCATACTTTTTTCTTGGTTAACATTATTTAACCACTTGTGTAGTGGTATTAAACATTTTAATAACTTATTATTAGAATATAATAATGATTATTTTTTAATGACACTCACAGGGTGTAGAGAAAAACAAATATATTTTTTCCTAGTGCAGCACAGTGGCTGACCAGGACCGTCTCTCTTAAATAGATTTTCAATGTGTTTCACTTACATTATTCTATATCACCTAAACTATCTATTTTTTTTATTTTTATTATCTAATGAAAACACTGACAATATTTTTGTGATATTTTAAATGAAAAATTTAAACCATTATGAAAATCTAATCAGAATGAGTTAATAAGAAAGAACTTGGTTTTGGGGTTCAGTCTTTGATTCAATAATTATTTTCCTACATGTGTTTGATTTTTTTTGATAATTAAAATATGAAATCTAATGTTGGAATCACTATTATTTTCTAGAATATAATTAGTTTGAGTTGCATGTTAGTGGGGACTGTCACCCAATCAGGGAAATTCACCTTGGCCAAGCATGCTACTCAATTCTACTCCAAACATAATTAAAATTTAAAAACAATTCATGAAATTCTTGACCTCATCCCGACTCAGGTATCATAATTAGCCTCTCATTTCTAAGAGTATAATATTACTTGGTGGAGTAGGTGAGGGAAGAGAGAGATTGAGAGAGAGAGAAATAAAAAGAAATGAAGAAAAGTGGATGAGGAACACAAATGCATGGATTAATTTAAACGAAATTGAAATTACCATTTAAATTAAAACTAAAACTAAACTAAAAATAGAATACAATAAAAATAAAAAATGAGGAAGGAAGAGAGAAGAATAAGCATCCTGTTCCCTGGTAGGATCCCTCCATGGCTGTGGGTGCTGAGTTGATCATTTGAGAAGGAGGTGAGGACCTCCCTTTATAGGCAGTATACTATAGTCTGAAATGTTCCATGTTTTTGAACAATTAAATGGCTAATTGACATGTGGACCTCTTTTTCAATGGTGTTTAAAAATATGTTGGATGTTCACCCACCTTAATGACTTAAAAACTCCCCCAAATTCTTTTTTCGAGACTTCCATATTTATCCTCGTGTTATCACACATGGAAACCCATCATTTGGATGTTATTAGGCCGAGTTTGGGTTATGTTATAGTGGTAGGGTCTATGTTGTCCGCACAGAAAAGTTTCCAACTTCAATGAATATTTAGTGCCACTAAATGGCCGAATCAGATCCTAGTCTAGAAGACAGAGATGAAGAAAATAAAATGAGGATTCTAAAAAAATTATGTTCACTAAATTTGGGATTATATTTTCTAATAAATGAAAAAATACCCTTATGGTTAAAATTTTTCCAAAAATCCAGAATTATGCACTTTTCAAAATTTTGCTTATTATCATTCTAAAATTCAAATTACCCATTATTTTAATAAAACGTGTAAATACAAGGGGATTATCATTTAGAAATAGTAAAAATATTCATTATTTGAACAAAAATATGCACGCAAATTTGCTCTGCCAAATACCCCCACACTTAAACTATGCTTTTCCTCAAGCATAAAATCTCTACATGGAAATCAGAGGACACCAATGTTACCAATATTCAAATTTCAATGCAATAAAATAAAAAAATCAATGTGAAATAAAACTTTAAAAAATTTGTATAAAATTTCAATTTAATTTCAAATTTTTTCAATGAAACAAATAATTCATATATTTTACTTTCTACCTTTGAATATGGATGGAACTTATCCTTTCATTCATTCATGTTCCTTCAATCATTATTATTAAGAATGTCAAGTCATGATTTAACTCTCTTTTGATATTTTTTCTTTCATCACTCATGATAAAATTCACGTAGAGTTTTCTCATATCTTGAGAACTTGCTTCTTTTCCATAGGCTTGTAAATGAACTAATTTCCTCACTTTTTAAAGATAAAAGACACATAAAATCATGATTACTTGCAATAATGTTTAAAATGAATCTAAGTCTTAATGTTGGTAGGATTTTTTCATTTAAAAATTATGTCTCAATGATGAGGAGAATCTCTTAAGTACAATGAATGATATAAAAAGTATAATTTTAATGAAACTTCTCCCCATTAATATAGAAACACCCACGTCCCAAAACTCAAAGAAAATGTCATGATCAAATTATACATAATGAATGATTTGTGAACCCTCTTGAATATTTTATTTATTTGAACATTTTTTTTTCTTTTTTCGAATGTTATGCTTAGATAAAACCTCAAATACATCATATAACCACATATGATCATTGGATCATCGGTCTTGAAAATGGTGATTTTTTGTTCTCCCAAATCACAGCATATGTTTTCTAATTTATTTATTCTTTTTTTCATTTTTTCATTTACTTTTAATTCAAGAGAAGGAAATAGTAGAGTATAATAAATGATTCGACAACCTTTTATAATTCCCATAATAACACCCCACACTTCTTCCTTAAAATGTGTATCATCCCATCCACCATGATTCCCTTTACCCCCACACTTCGACTTTAAAATATAATGAAAATACCAAGAGTTTGGTAGGAATAGATAAAAATGTATTGAAACATGGCGCATCCCTATAAAGGTCATTCATGGACCCTATGGGCTCAAAGAAAGAATAATATAAAGTTGTTATTTTAAGGAAAAGTATCTTTTCAAAAGATGCCTCAATCATTTTAAATGTTTTTTTGTACAGTCATAGCTTTGAAAAGTTTCAATACAAGTTCTGGTCGGTTTCACGTCCCAAGATCACTCAAGAAACATGATTAAGAATAAATAAGAAGTACGTGGTCTAGAAATCCTCTCAGGAATGCAAAATATAACATTGGAAAATAACTCATGGAATGACTAATAATAACAAGTCAGTTCACATTAACTTCTAAAATTCAAAGCATAAAAGATGGTAGGGAAATTTCATTTACATGAATCAGTTAATTCTTTCGAATCATGAGTCATAATTTCAATATCTATGCTTTATATTTAAAAATTCAATTCTTATTTTCAATAATTTAATCATATAAACATTGAAATATAAAACATGGAATCACTGGGTTCTTTAGAAACTAATTTCTCCTAGATAAGTTGTGAAAAACATTAATTCAAGTGTGGGCATGAACTTTTATCTTTAAAGATCAAAACATGTTGTGGACTAAAATGTGGAGAGTATAAAAGAAAAAACACTAAAACTGAACTCCCTTTTCCCTGAAATTTATTCCATCCCCTTCACTATCTAGGGAATCCTATTATGAACCTATAAAGTAAAAAAACTCAATTATTCATAAGGATCATGTCATCTAAGATAAAAAAAAGATAGAGGGAGTAGGTTTCATGCTAGACTAATTCCTAAGAAATGAAATTATAATCTAAATTCATAGAAATCATGTAATGATAAATCTTGGTATGATCCCCCCAAGTGGGACATGAATTTTTTCTGCCTCCAAAGGGAAGTACCAGCTGTAATCCAAAATCTGATGAAGGATGATGCTTCATGGATTTGAACCAGCACATGTGACTGACTGATTGGCCTAAAGTTCTCAATTTTTATTTACTTTGGATAAACCACATTTTTAGGAGAAAGGAGGAAACCACAAATGACTTCATTTAAATGGATACATAACATAACACAGTACCAAAACAAGAAACCTGCTCTCAGACCCCATCTAAGGAAATAACTTACAGAATGTCTGGACGACACCAACACCTAAAAATAAAAAAAATCAAATTCTAACATGCTTCAAATTTACCGACTATTAAACCATTCTCTAAACAAAAATAGAGAACCAGAGAACCTCCCTCTCCAAGAAATATCTCCACTGCCTGCAACTCTCATTCACATTCATCAAACACCAGCAAAAGAAACCGTAATCCAATTTCATCGTCTAGATATTGAGGAAAACAACAACCCAGATGAAAATAATGGTGAGAAAAATCCACACAGCACACCTCGAACCTCCACTATCTGGATTGTGAATTTCGTTGCCCCGAAAAACCTCTACTAAACCAAAAACAACACCACAACGCCAAATTGTCAATGAAATGCAGCTGAAGACACTGCCGCAACCACGGATCAAGAGCACCATCCTCACAACATCTTCACACCATCCCCATCATCGAATACGCACAACAAACACCACCAGAAAACCAAACACAAACTTGATCAATAGCTAACTCCATCAAAAATCATCCACAAATCGAAACAAAAAATCATCCAAAAAAATGTTAAGACTAGTCACTAGGCAAAAAAACGAAAATCCAAAGCAAAAAAGGAATAAGATTAAACCATCATCAGTGCGCCTGAAGAAAAACCCTGTCACGAACCAAATGCAGGCCCGTCGCCACTAACTTGGTTTACCTCGAAGAACCTGACACCTCCAAACACTCATCATGAGATGAAACAACACCCTCAGGCAGTGACAGCTAGAACTCGGCCATTGAACCCACATCGCGTTGCCCTGAAAGACCTATCCAACAAAAAGGAGTTGATTGAGAAGAAGGCAAACAACAATGTATAATGCCAAGACGACCGAGTCCTTGAAACTGCACAGCACCACCGTTGCAAGAAGCCTCCGTCACAAGCTCACTGAGAATGAGGATAAGAGCCGAGCTGCGCTAGAACGATGGAAGGAGGTGGCGGCGATGAAGGTAAACCCTAAAATTACAGCGCCCTTTACGGGATCATCTCCAACCTACAAAGTGAACACACCACATGTGGATTTTCCAAGCATGTGCATCATCATTGTTGGTGATTAGTGATATTTGGATAGAGTACATCATAACCACTACCTTCACAAAGAGGTACAGTTTGAATGATGGGGGTAGGATGAAGTATGAATCATCCTCCATCTCGATTGCTACTTTTGAAACCTCTTCCCCATTGTCCAGTGGTACCTCAGGGTAAGATGCATCTAAATAATAGTCAATGGGAAATTCAGAGTGAAATTCAATTTGAATAAAATGAAAACAAGTAGTATTAATATCAAATTTCTTCCCCATAAAAATACGCAGATTTTTTCATGGTCTCCTTAGGGAAATTCACTAGCATCTCTTCATGAACTTTCTTCAATAAATATTCAACATATCCATGGAGCTCTATATGTTTCTCAGCAAGTAAACAACTCATTTCTTCTTCATCATCCAAGGCACAGCTAAGATTGTCTGATTTTGTATATTCAAAACCACAAATAGTGATGCAGAATTCCAATTCAATGATATCAGATGAGATAGAGTTAAGGAATGGTTCAACTCTCTGAGTTGGTTCACCTTTAATCTCTGCCTCAATGGTAAGAGCCACTTGGACTAGATTCTCTGATGATGGAGGTAGGTAGTCAGGATACTCCATGTTGACTTAAAATTCCACCACTTGGGAGGTGTCTTCCTTCGATGGTGATGGATCTTCTTCCTTGTATTGTATGGGGAGATCAGATAGTTCCTCACATTTAATAAAAAAAATCATTCAATCCTTCTTGATCTCCCACTTGTAGCTCAGTAGGTAAATCTTCCTCCTTTGCCAACTGAATTTCTTGATCCTGCTCATGGTTGGGTTGATCCATTAATACACAAACATATTCAAATTCTCTTTCAGCATTACTCATTAGTTGATCAATGATATGTCTAATTTCATTCACCTGAGCCCTTCTAAAATCCTCATATTTTTATTATTGTTGCTACACCTGTGAGTAATTTCTCCATGCATAATAATCTGAATTTGAATCCATGAAGAATGTTTTTTTTGTTTTTTATTTTTAAAAATAACTAAAATATACCTACGATGTGAAAATAAAATAAATAAATGAACTAATGATTTTCTCTATAGAAATAGAGCTAGTTTTGACACACACATGTCACAGGGCATAGAAAAAAACAATTATATTTTTTTCCTAGTGCATAATAGTGGATAACAAAATTCCACAACTTGGGTGGTTTCTTCCTTCAGTGGTTCTAGATCATCATATTTGTGTTGCAGTGAGAGGTCGGTAAATAGCGACAGTTTTGACACACGTCTATTACGGGGCCTGGACAAAAATAATTATATTGTTTCCCTAGTGCAGCACAGTGGCTGACCAGGGTCGTCTCTCTTGAGGATCCTTTCAATGTTGTTCTCTTACATTATTCTATATCACCTAAACAAGAAATTTTTTGTAATTTTTATTATCTAATGAAAATGCGGACAATATTTTTGTGTTTTTATATGAAAAATTTAACTATCTAGAATATATAAACAGAATGAGTTAATAAGAAAGAACTTGGTTTTGGGTTTCAGTCATGGATTCAATAATTATTTTCCTACATGTGTTTGATTTAGTTTGATAATTCAAACCAGAAATATCATGTTTGAATCCGTATTCTTTTCATGAATAGAAGTAGTTTGAGTCGCATGTCATTAGGGACCGTCACCCAATCAGGGACAATCGCCTCGCCCAAGCATGCTACTCAATTCTACCACGAACATAATAAAACATTAAAGAAAATTAATGAAAACCATGGCCTCACTCTGATCTAAGTGTCGTGATTAACCTCTAATTTTTTAGAGTATGAGATTATATGGTGGAGTGGGTAAAGAAAGAGAGAGATAGTGAGAGAGAGAGAGAGATAATGAAAAAGAAATAAAGAAAAGTGGATGAGAAACACAAATAGATAGATTAATTTAAACAAAATTGAAATTATAATATAAATTAAAACTTAAACAAAACCCTAATTAATATAAAATAAAAATAATATTTGTGGGGGGAAGAGAGAATCAGCAGTGGCCTGTGACCAGGTGAGATCCTTCCTTGGTTGTGGGTGTTGAGATGATCATTTGAGAAGGAGGCGAGGGCCTCCTTTTATAGGTAGCATTCTGTACTCCGATAGTTTTTATGTTGTTGGACAAATAAATGCCAGATTTAAACGTGGAAACCTTATTAAATGTTTTTCATAAATGTGTTGGTCATTCCCCCTCCAAATTACAGCTCATTAAGACCCCATATGAAGGATTTTTGAATTTTGCATTGGCAATTTCTGTTTTTGGATGAAGCATTCAGAAGATTCCTCCAAACGTATGGAATTCAATGGCCGCCTTAATGACTTCAAAACACCCCCAAATTTGTTGTAGATCTGGACCTATCTATCCTCATGCTTTCCAAGGTGTAAACACATTATTTGGATGTGTTTATGACATGTTTTGGTTCTGTTACGGTGGTAGGGTCCACGATTCCCCCAGGAAACGTTTCCAACTTCAATGATTTTTTAGTGCCCAATGGTGGACGAATCGGCTCTTTGTCCGGCAGACAAAAATGAATAAAATAAAATCTGGATTGTAAATAAATTAGATTCATTGGATTTGGAATTAAAATGATTTATAAATGATAAAAATATGATTGTGGTAAAAATCTGTCCAAAAATCCCAAATTATGAACTTTTCACAATTTTTCTCATTTTCATTCTAAAATTCAAATTACCCATTATTTTAATAAAACATGTAAATACATAATATTTATCATTGAAAACTAGTTAAAAAAATATTCATTATTTGATAAAAAATATGAATTTAAATTTTCTCTATCAATTATGATATCTTAAATCATAAATTTATAATATATTATCACCCTTTCATTATTATTCATTCATTATTTCTCTTATTTTGGGTGTTAATTTCCATGTTTTCTCATTCACGATTAGTAATGAACATTCTATTTTTGGTTGAAATTATACAGTTTCTTTATCCGTAGAATAACATTCTAGAAAATATTTTTTTATTTATTTATCGATTATAATTTTAGTACCTATCAAGAAAGATGATTTGGATAAATGAAGTACGTTACAATCACTGATAGGGTAGGTCCTACGTTCAGATGAGTAACGCTTCCATTTTCTATTGGTAATTATAGAAAAAAGGTAACTAATATTTTATTTTTAAAAAATTATTATAATAACAAAAATACCATATTATTTATTTATATATAATTATATATATTATTCATGTAGTATGGTGATGAAAATAGAGTCACATCAATTCATGAAGGTGGTAGTCCACATATACAGTAACAATGTTATCATCTTTCATTGAGTGAAAATTTAATAAATAAAATGACATAAATTATAATTTTATAATGTAAAAAATTTTCTGAATATTTTTACTAATTAATGTATATCATTAGAAAATAAATTTTTTATAGTTGAGTTAAATGATTATGAAGCATACATAGAGCCTTTTAAAGAGATAAAGAACCCCTAGGAGCATTAAATGGACAAGACCAATCTAGTCAATGCACAAGCACCTACACATTAGAAGTTCTGTGTAGCCTACATATGCCGCACTAAAAGGATGGACACCTCTATATGGGAGGCCAATGAAAAACACTTACACCCAGTACTTATTCCAAAAACTCGTTTCACTAGGGAAACATAATTTCATTTATATAGGTCCCTTGAGATCCTCATATATGGAAATGGAGAATCAGAATAATCCATCAAAATATGGCTGCAAACCCCTTTTCCCAATTCCCTAAAATTTAGTCAGAATCTCTCTAACATCATAGGGTATATAAATATAAAGGTGATAATTGATATCAAATTCCATTATGTGTATAAAACATAAGAAACATTCTTGAGGACCCCTTATACCCTAATGAAAAACCACATACATGAGGCACATCTCCTTAATCAGGTACCATCATGAGACCCATCCAAGGAAACTTGAGCAGACCTATAGTATCAAGGATAATGCCTCTCCCATGTTTTATTTCTTAGGTGGTCAATTACCCAAGTAATATCCATCTAACAGAGGCCTAAACCCCCTTATGTGATTCATATTCCGATCCTTCAGGGCATTGTATTAGGAACCTATTCACCTTATGATATTACTTCAGATATCCCCTCCTTGAGTCCTCTACTATTACACTAATGAGAAGAATCAGCTTCTTTTGGTTCCCCTATCTAAGAGGTACCATGTTGAATAATAACCCAAGTCCATAAAACTAAAAAATCCATTGGGAATGAAATACCAACATGTCTCATATTTGGATTTTCATTTATATGGTTAGAGGTTTCCCAAAAGTTTCCTACCATATGGTTACAGTCATCAGGGTGCATGAAGATTTATTTCCCATGGTTATAAGGATACCGACCAAGAGAATAGTGTTAGAGAGTTTTCTGACATATGTGGTAGGGTGAGGAACAAGTCCTTCCCTATTTGTCTATAGCAAATAGTGCCTATTATTTAAGTAATGCAGGGTAAAGGTCATTATTGATTTCCCATTAAACTTTGAATGGGATCCTCCTCTTCCCACTTTAGAATCAATTTTATCAAATATTCTTATAGAGGTTGCGCCTATATTTTTTATGGAGGTTGTGGTTTTTTCTCCTCCTAGCTCCCTAGGTGTACTATTTATGTGGGTAGTCATACCAGACTATCTAGGATACAAATATTAGAGAGGGGATTGGAACTATAGCTCCTCTCATCTCTCATCATCCATTTCCCATGGACTAGAGGAGGATGAGAAGTGTTTGGTTTGCTAGATCTTCCAATTCGCATTGTTTCTCACTTTATTTCATGACTCATTATACTTTTTTGATCTTATAAGATATCCATAACCGTTGTATTCATACAATAAGATTCTTGTTTTGGAAGAGATACTTGTTCCAGACCATCCACTATCCTTCCTCTAGAGTACCTCTATATCCACATGTCCTTAAAGAAATAAATTCATCCTCTCGAAAAAGTTGATGTATTGGTTTTCCAGATACTATTCTTCCTCCTATTTTCACACTAATCATGACTCTCATGTTCATAGATCTTTACATCATCCATGTTATCCATATGATCCCAAACCGATGGAAATATTACTGAAGTGAAAGACCCAGTCATAATAGTCCATGGGAATCATTCATATTGCATTCCCTAAACAGTCATGGAAATCCAACATAAGAGAAATCCCCAAACCATATGTGAAAATCATTCTAAATATTAATCACTAAACCATACTAATCTCTAGAGAATCATTTTCATTAGTATTCCCCAAAATAACTGAAAACATTCTGGGTAACCTTTTTAGAAGTAATCCCAAATAAAACACTGAAATCAGAATGGGAGAGGTCACTACTCATATCCCCAAACTGAACAAGGGAATCAACCTTTGGTGTAGTCCGAAACTTAATTTCAGTTCCCTCATTAGGGTGGATCACTGAGTAACTAGAGATATACCCCTCATACATGTGAGTATGATCTATGCATGTGACTATACACTTCATGGAAAATATCAGTCCAGAAATTTACTTAATGACCAAAAATTTCTATTCTACACATCACACTCATAATCTCGGACACTTTTATATCTTTATAATCTTTCTATAGCTCTCAGTGATAGAATATCAAATACTCAAGGAATACATCGACTGACTATGTTGTAACATGCTCCTTTTGGAGTTTCATAAAATATACCATAAAATGGGGTTTTCATATGAAGGATTCCTCTTTTAAATATTCTTTAATACACTACAGTTGGATTTTCATTAAACAACATAAGAAATGGATTTTTCAAAAAGTGGTTACATTTCCCTTAGTAGAAGTGTCTTTGTTCCTTGTATAAATTTATAGAATTATGTTGGAACCCATGATTGAAATTCCATCTAGAGTCATCCTTTGCATAATTTCATTATATCATTTATCCTAATATGAAAACCCTCAGGACCATGGATTACAATATCCTACCACATGTATAAAGTATTCTTGAATGATCTTGGTCTATAATGGAACACATGTCACCTATTGTTTCCCTGATATCATTGTCCATGGAATATAACCTAAAACTAAAAGCACAATATTTCATACATTTTGGACAGAAATGTGTTGGTAACCATCCCTCCCCAATGTCATGGGTAATTTTGATGTGAAATGATCCTCTTATATTAAGGTACATTCCATCCAAAAACCATACTTTGTGCCAGGGGAAATATGAATATCCAAAAATATCCATCAACTTATTGTTATATGGTTTTGAAATTATTTAGGAATTATTTACATGACTATGTTGCAATGAGACCCAGATGCCTTTTCTTAATATATTCCCAAAAATGGGTTTGTTAGTGATGGGATTCCATTATTGAATATTCTCTAACATGCCCTAATCAGCATCTCATAAAATAGACTACAAAATGGGTTTTTCAATTAGTGTTAACTTCTTCATTGGGTGAGACCTCCTACAGTATCATAATAAAATTTTCCCATACCATTTTTGGATACTGGGATCCATAGATAAAAACATTAAACTATCACCCTTCAAACCAGAACATTATCGTAGCTTTGTGGAAAAATTACTCAGGGTGAAGGATTCATTAACATTTCATAAAAATATAACTACATTAAATTATACCCCTTAATATACTTGTTGTATCACATTAAATTATGTAGCATAATTTCCTTGATGCATTCATTTATAGTGAATTTCATAATTTTCATATTGTTTGAAATTAAAATATATAACATAATTTCCTTGATGTGTGAATTTAAACTGCATATCATAATTTCCATGTTGTATGATCATAAACTACATAGCACAACATTATTTCCATGACATGTTAAACTATACATCCAATATCCTAGTTGAAGGAAATTAAACTCGGTGAAACTTTGTCTATTTCTATAGTGGGTCCTTCTCCCTAACATCTTTTGTCTAATAAAATATACCCATATCCACAAAAAATAAATTCATGAACAGGAGGTTTCCCATTCATGGATAGAGACAATATAGACTCTCTCTTAATTATCAGATGTTTCCCCTTCAAAAAAACAAATCACAGTCCTGAGATATCCATATATTCATATACTTCATTAGCCCATCAATAATAGAATGTCAGAATGCTAGATAACTCTTTTTATGACTATGCTTTAATAACCACCAGTTGGATTTGGATAATTTATACTAGAAAATGCGTTTTCCATATGATACCACTATTAGCTATGTCGTAACATATCTTAGTTTTCATTGCATAAAGCATCACACAAAATATTTTTATCATACAATGGTAACATTGTCCTCTATAAAGATGTAATTTTTTTACCAAATATTATTTTTGATTCATAAACATTAAAATTGTGCCTCCTGATTCCCTATATGGTATCTAAAGAATGTCGTAAAATTAATTTCCCACAGTCCCTATTTGGTTCATAATTTCGAAACCCCTTTGGTCAAATATGTTCAACCAAAAATTCCAGTCTCATTAGTATGGCCTTCTTGAATTTATATTATGCATAAAAAAAATAAGAGACAATACTCACCATATATAAAAACCACAAAGGAAAATCCTGAAAAAGTCGAGTCTGAGCTTGCTAGACATACATTGTAAGTGTTTTAGAAAATAAATCGAGCAGTGAAACAAAATTGGCACAAAACATATTAGGTTAAAAACAAAAAAGGGAGGCTAAATAAGAACCAATTAACTCCTTTCTATTTCATCTTCACATTGGACATAGGCTAAATATTAAGGTGATGACATAATAGATAATTTTTTTTAGGAATATCCATATAAACCAAAAAATAGTAAAGTATTTCTATCAAGGGACCATGTCTTAGGAAATGATTATTGTGCTCCCTCATCATCATAATTGTAATCATGACACAATGACATTAAATCAAATGAGTCATTTTTCAATGTTTTTTTACGATAACATTATGGATGGAAATTCATGAAAAATTATTGGGGATAAAACACTTTTTCATTTATATTTGGAAGGGAATGGGAATTTCCACATGGTGAAGCCACTCTATAAAATGATACATCTTATCCACAAATTATTATTTGAATAGTTAATTTTAACTTGATAAATTTATGTTTCTTCATGTAACATCGAAATTTCTATAACTAGAGCCTCCTACCCTATATGAAGCTTCTCCAGCCCTGCACCAACAAGGTCTATTTATTGTGGTGAATCTCAATCAAAGGATTATTGGAGTGAGAGGGCCTATTCCGTGGATAAGTTTAATTCATCTTCCATTTTAATTATTTTGAGATAATTATAATCATGGTTTTCATGGTACTCCTCCAACTTCTTGGATTGTCTGTACTCTTCCTGGATTATGGGAGCTCTAAATTAGTCAAATTTTCCCACTAGTTGTGCCTCAGACTATCATCATCTTTTCTCCTCCTCCCTTTGCTAGAATATTATCTTCACCACATCATGGAACTCTCAGTAACTTATCAAACTATCAACCAATATAGAAATATTGAATGGGTGTATTTAAAGAAGTGATGAAATTATTTCTTGTGGCATATCTTTTATTATATTCCATATATCCCACCGAAGTAAAAGGCATGTACATTGAATCCTAATGTTTCTAAGGATCAGAATCAGAGCCTCTCTTGAAGGGAGAGACATAATGTAAAATCAGGGAACACAGTGAGCTTCTTTGTTCCGATCTATCCAAAACAACCTTATCTTTACCCATCAATATTGGTTGAATTGGAATGGAATCCTCCATGTCAAGCCCAATCACCAAAGATGATGGAACTATATAATAGGTTAAACTTCTCACCAAGATCTGAAGTTCAAAATGTATCAATGGAAAATAAGTGACATAAATAGTTGATGATAGTCAAACATCAATGGGTCAGTCATTGAGCCGATGGCCCAGCCTCAACTCTCAAAGTGGGATCCTCCTAAAAAGGAGCATCATATGTCCATTTCTTCCACATCTAGGATCAGAGGCTCTCGAGAATCTCCCACATCATGATCCTCCACTGAAGTAGTTGGGATTAGTTTCTCTTGAGGATCTCCTACTTCTAAATTCTCTAATGCCTCATCCAAGATCAGTTACTCTTAAAAATATCCCATTTCTAGATTATCATCCATAACATTCTTGAAATCCATAGTAGGATGACAGTGGATTCCTTATTTATGAATTTACATAATTATGACATCTATAGAAAAGGTTGCATCAGTTGAACTCAGATGTGAAGCATAAATTGAAAGAAAAACCTATTATCTTTTTGTAAATGAAAGAGTGATACCAATCTCATTCATTAAATTCTATTCGATAATCCCTAAACTCCACAAGGAAACCTAGAATATCAATTCATATACTAATTAGATAAATTATTTCATGATATAGGTAACAAATCCTAAAATAATTTAGACTTGTAGGTGTATCCAAGTAATATTTCTTGGAAAACATATTTTCTCCTCTATCGATCCCCTTTGCTGAATACTCATAAAAAACATAATCATCATCCCAGGTAGAGCCAGGGTCATAATCAATGACTTCATCAGACCATCTGATATTCCTATCATCCCCTCCATAGATATAATGGGATAAACCTTTACTGTTTAAGTTCCATATAGTTTAACAAATGAATCTAAAATATAATGATAAGAAGAAATTAAAAAATAGTATGGGCAACCAGAATGAGTGAATCTGATATTACCATGGACCTATCCCCTATCAGCTATTATATGTGATGATGTGACAAAATCTCTGGGTATTTTATTCATTAGAAAAACGTCACCATCCTAGAACCATGACTTCACTATAAAATACTCCTTGAAACATGAATGATCAGTTCCATAACCCTTAAGACATGAAAGTGACATTGATTATATAAAATAAAAGCTTTGTTAGTAAGAGTATATCGACAATGAGAAGATACTAAAAGATGATTTATAGACAAACTATGGTTCATGCATTGGGAAACCATTAATTCCCTTATTTTATTCCACTCTCGAGATGTCGAAGGGTCAACCAATGTCCTCTTGGAAACATATTCATGTGGGAAAAATTGATGAGTTACCACCACCACATTGTAACAGCCCAAGATTTTATAATAAATATTCCTTTAAATTTTATTAATGTCTTGTGTTGTACGCTACACCAAAAGGAGCTTGCACAACACGCGTCCTTGACTTGCCTTGCATTACACGCAATCGCGACCTTCCTCGATAGCGTGTGTAATACGCAATACCGAGTTTCACTAAACAACGATATGCTATTAAAATATTATTAAAACTAGCCGGTATGAATAGTAATAACCACTTCTTAAAATTCTGTAAATCTTATTTTTCAAAATGAACTTCATTTTTGGATTCGGAGTATCAAATTTAGCCTAAGGTGAAATTTTGGTACATTTCGGATAACTTTCATATTCTGATGAATAGTGAAAATTACTAAATTATAATTAAAAAACAACTTTTTTAATCGAAATAATTAATAGTGATAAATTATTAATTGGAGTAGTTTTAAAGTATATTTAGAATATATTTTTACAATTTAATACAATTTTGGTCATTGGATGTAATTGCACATTTAAACCAGACATAAACAAGTGTCAATCTTTTGATAGATATTGTTTCTTAAAAACACGCTATTTATTTTAACAGCGGGATTTAATTATAAAATAAATTAATGAATCTTATATGTTATGAATTTAGTAAAATAGACTTCATTTTTGAATTCGGAATATGAAATATAGCTTAGGATGAAATTTTGGCATTAATCTGAAAAACATCAATTTTTGATGAATAGTGAAACTACTAAGTGGTAGGTTAAAAACTGAATTTTGCATAAAACTTAATTTTACCACTTCTGTGAATGGAATTTCAAAAATCCGACAGACACGGTTGATATTAGTAAGTAAAATGTGGTTCAATGAGATAAAAATAATTTTTTGGTGAATAGTAACTTTTTACTATATTTACCGCGATTAATAGTAAATAGGGTAACTAAGGGTAAATATGATATTAATATTACCCTAACACATGTCCTAATTCTTTTGGACAAGTGTAATTCGACCAAAAACAAACTTAGGAATAAAATATGACCATTTAGGCCCACTTGGATTAGATTAGGACATTTATTATTAATTTATTTAAAGAAGGGTTAAAGTAGTTAAAATCAATGTTTAATAAGTAAATAATTTTTAATATGGGGATATACATAAGATAAATTCGATTGTAAATATTAATTAGAAATCTACAAAGATTTAATACATGATGGTATTTTATTTGTAATTTTTAGACATCAAATAATTTAATTAAGTTATGACACAAAGATGATGCAGTAATTATCTTATTAATGAAATATTGACATAATTGATAATATAAATACCAAAATAAATGTAATTTAAGACTTTTTATGAATTCCAATACTTTTCTAGGTTACTATGATATATTAGTGTTGATTTAATCAACTTGGTTCGAACATATAATTCTGTTATGTGTTTCACAAAAATCATATATCAAATAGTGTCAAAATTGGCACAAAATAGTTTTTAAATAAAATATTATATTATTAATTGTATTTTATTCCTAAAAATCTACGGTTCGGCCAAATGACTTAGATAAGGATATATATATTAATAATAAACAATTTGGGGTTCGTTTGGCATGTTATAGTAAGTTTATTAACCATACAGTAAAAGAAAACAAACAGACAGGGTAAAAGTTAAATTATTTAACTTAGAGTTAAATCTAATTGATAAGGTTAAAATAATACCCTAAACTTGTCTATATCCTATTGGATGATAGGATTTAGACCCCTCCCCACTTTGGCTTCGAAATAATACCCTTTGGAACCATTATAAACCGATTTTGACATTAATATAAAATAATATTATGAGGTATTCCTAAGGTGCCCCTCTCCTCCCTTATAAAAGGACACCTCCTCCCCCTCCTCCTCACACCAATTTGAGCACTCAATATCGGCCAACCCCTGTCAAAATATCTTCTCCACTTCCCTAGAAACATTCTAGAGGTTCTTGTCTTCCTCAAAGAACATTTGTAGTTCCCTAATAGGAGGTCTCCAAAAGGCGCTTCAAAGAAGAGGTAATTACCGTTACCAATTCTTTCATCTTTATTTCTTCTTCAACTTATTCTTATTAGGTTGTTTCATTATGAAGTAATAACATCAGTATCACTCATATACTGATATGTTATTATAAGTATGAAAAAACCCTATTTCACCATCTATCCATCCTACGGAAAAAGAAATCATCGCGCGTGCGTACGTACGGAATACCGTCTCCACGCCGTGGTGTAATCTATTTTCCACCACCACCTTACATGGATGGGTATAAGGGTGTAAAGAATAACTATAAATAGTTATTACAACATCATATTGATTCTGATATATTGTATAATACACTCCAATTCAATTCAATATTTATGGAAATGATATCATTGCTCGTGCGTACGTACGGACTACCGTCTCCACGACGCGATGAGATTCATTCTCCATGTTAACCATTTAAGAATGATTATAAAGTATATATAAGAAATAATAATGAAATATATGACATTATAAAGCAACTGGATTTATCTATATATATATATGTATGTCATCTACTTACTTCCATTCAAGACAATAAGGAAAGGAAAACAGCGTTCATGCGTACGTACGGACTACCGTCTCCATGAACGGTGTTTTCATGTCATTTATCTATCTATTATATATATATATATACTGAATATATATGATATATAAATCATATTTTATATTTTGGAAGTAAGTAAATCATGATATAAGTAATAATAATGTCAATAACAACAAGTCAAAACACCTACGATAAAAGAAACGATTTTACCCAAAACGCTTCTTTAACATGGAATTTACAAAAGAACGGGTAATATAATGTCATAAGTGAACCATATATGATATCATAACAATGAATATGATTCTTTAATAAGTCAATGACATTATTTAAACCATTATACAGGATCTTCGGACACGTACAAAGCAAATCGGACCTAAGGTAAGGGAAAATATCACAATCTCACTTTTATCTGAGATTGTTTTTACTTTGGTAATTACTGGGGTGTATTTTATCATCCACATCCATGTTACCTCAATATGTAATATTATTTCCATCCTTCTACAATAGTTTATATCCAATTTTACCCTTCGGTGAGTTTTTAGTAAAAGATACGAAAGGAATCTTTTGTCGTTTTTCATACGAGGTACTTTTTGACTTTTCCGACAAAAGTACGAAAAATGTTTTTTAAACTTATACGGCATGAATGGATTTTTAAAACATTATTTCCAAGAAGCTTCCTTTACAAGATTTAAAGTTTATTTTTAATCAACTTCTTTTATTTTAAATTTGTATGACATGTTATGAAAGGAAAAATGTTTTTTGAATAAGAGAGGATATTTTCCTCAAGAATGGAGTTCAAGTGTTTTATCAAAATTATTTTCCATCTAAGATAATAAAGGGTTCTGTTTTTTCCCTATTATGAAATTGATTTGATCATGTTGTGATGGAATTATTTTTATGAATTCCTTTATCTTATATGAATTGATTTATGATGTCATGTTGTGTCAAGAATCCCATCTTTGTTACATGTGTTATGCGATGATGTATGTTTTATGATTATGTGGAACACATAAGAAATGATTCATTATAAGATGGGTGAGACATATATCTCCCTCCAATGCATTGGGTAAAGATTTTATATCTCATGAGATAGACAGGGTTGGAACGGTAGGTTATACCGGTTCAGTGAAACAGGACTGAAACGAGGGTTACTCGATTCAGAAAGGGACTTTGTCCACTAAGATAGTCTTGGAAATGAGTCTTGACTAACAAGAAATGATTCTCTATGATTATGTGTGAATGCCACAAAGTTTCTTGTTTTATGTTATGATTATTGTGATTACATTTCACTGACATGATTTATCCCATGTTATGAAATTATGATTTCTTTTGCAGGTTAAGATTTCCAAAAGTTATGTTCTTGTGTATATGATGTGATTGATATTTCTTTTGTTTACCCCTACTGAGCATTTGAGCTCACCCTTTTATGTTTTCTTTTCCCCAGGATATAAAAAAGGGTTTTAGGTTAAAAAAAAGGGAAGATCTTTATGGGAGATATTGAAGATCTTTCACCACGATTAGAAGATTATGTTCCAAGTTTCCAAAGACACTAAACTATTACGATCCTTGTGTGTGTGTTTTTGTTATGTACCAAGTATTCCACAAAAGTAATGTAATGTCCATGTACGTCAAGTTTCGGGTCTCTACAGTTGGTATCAATGGAATGGTTTGGTCAACCTTTGGAAACTAGGATTCGAAAACGTTAGTGAGATCCCTAGAGATATTTCTACGGTATGTCTAGGGATGTCCCTAAGGTTAAGTATACGTATAGGTTATAGTCCTAGAATTGCTCTAACGATCTTAGAATTTAACCTAAGATGTTAGATATTGAGGGTACTACCCCTTTATTATGTTGTTTTCCCAAGCATGATTTTTACCTCTCACACTATTCTTTTGGGGTTTTAGACGATGGCTGGAACCCGAAGGAACCGTGTTGATCAATGCAATGGACAATGCAATGATTGTCCCCCTGAGCAACCAAACGATATGGGAGCTGGAATGAAAAATCTTGTAGCCATGCTCACACAACTTTCTCAAGCTATGAATCATGCAGGACTTCCAAACGAGCAAAGGAAGGAGCAAAATTCTGTTGAATCCTTCATGAGGCAGCGTCCGCCTTCTTTCAGTGGGTCTACTGATCCATTAGTTGCTGAACAATGGATTAGTACTACTGAAAAGATATTTTCAGTTCTTCAATGTTCTGAACATGATAAATTCATCTTAGCAGTATATCATTTGGAAGGTGAAGCTGATCAATGGTGGAATCTTATCAAGAATACGAGGCAAAGAGATGAAATTGATTCCATGGAATGGGACGAGTTCAAGAACTTGTTTTTCAGTAAGTACTTCCCTCGTATTCTTCGAACGAAGATGGAGAAGGAGTTTCTTGAGCTAAAGCAAAAGGATGATGAATCTGTTGGTATATACGAAGCGAATTTTACAAGACTTGCACGGTATGCATCTGGAATTATCATCCAACCTGAAAGTAAAGTTGATCGATTTTTCAGTGGCTTAAAACCAAGTCTTCGAAGGGCATTAGCTATAAGAGACTTCAATAGCTATGAAGAAATTGTGCATTGTGCTATCAAGGTAGAAATGGAAGTTGGTGTTACATATCCATCTCATGGTTTTGACAAGAAACGAAAGATGGAGTTCAAGGAGAAATCTCCGAATAATGGTGAAAAGAAGATGAATGTTTATTTATGCACAAAGTGTGGAAAGAAGCATGGTGGAGATTGTCTTAAAGGGACTAGAAAATGTTTTAAGTGTGGAAAAGAAGGTCATCGAGCAGCTGAGTGTCGAAGTAATGGAAAAAGGGATTCTAATGAAGTGAATAAAGCAAACACTGCAGAGAACGCACAACCAACACTTCAATGCTTCAAGTGCAAGGAGATGGGACATTATGCCAATAAATGCCCTAATCCAAGGGTTAGTGATGATCGACATGAGCAACCGCTTAAGGCAAAGGAAAAAGGGAAGTCACATGCGATAACTATTGGAAATGTTGAATATGACAACGATGTGGTGGAATGATTAAGTTTTTATGTAATGGGATTCCAAAATAATGTTGTATCATGGAATATTGGAATATTTATGTATTGGTCTAATGTGGTATTCAAAGTGATTGAGATATTATGGGCATAATGAAGGGAAAACGAGAAAATGAAATGTTTAACAGTATTCATGAGCTCATGATTGATATAAGGACTAAGTGATATCATGGTTTGAGTATATAGAATTTTGAGGATTTTGGTATGTGGGAAGTGTTAACTTTTAACTGCATTCAAGTTTTCACTATGGTTCAATGGGTATTCAAGAGAGTACAAGATTAAGGCCTTTGAATATTTGGAATGTGTCCAACAAGATATATCTTATGATATATGGGGATCAACGATGGTATTAAATCTCTGGTAATCATTTTCACTATGTTATGAAAATGGACTGCAGTATTATGGATAGGACTAAAGATTGGAATAGATTATGTTGGACATAAGTTAGTATTGTTTAAGGATTGAAGTTTTTTCGATATTATTTATGGGATGTTATAGTAATATAGTTTTAGAAAAAGGACAACCTGCAGGACGGGAGACAGCCCATCGCTTCTGACAAGGCTGTGGGAATCGAACCCACAACCGAAGTGCGACTGGCCTTTATCGCCTACCACTGGCCTACAGGAAGTCCCTGTTTAGTAGAAACTAGTTTTATTATATTAAGCAGTATGATATATGAAGTATAAGTCCATTTTAGGAACTATATATGATTAATCTCACTATAGATCGACTTATGTATATAATTTTTGCTAACCTTTTGTTTGAGACAGATGGAATGACCCGTCATTCTATCACATGATCTACTAACACTTCACGAATAACAAATTCAACTTCATTTATTTAAGAGATGAAGTGGAAATTGTTCTAGGCACGAACAATAGTGAGATTGTACCAAAATAAAGAATGTATTTATTCCAATTCAAATTTTCAACTTTAGGGAAATGATCTTGAAAACCAAAAATGTTGTCCTAGTGATCTTATACCTGATGAATCGGATGGTACCGTAGATCGTCACAAATTTATGGATTTGTGATTATTGGATTTTCCATAGCCATGTTCTCTACCACTATCCATCAGAACATGATGGTTAGATTTCTCTTCCATATCCATATTTTCACCTATGTGGAAACCCAATGATTAGTTTATTTGGGTAACCGTTACGTTTCATACTTTTGTTTTTAAAGATTGGTTTTGATATTCCTTTTTACGATGTGGGTTTCTATTAAAGAAACTTTCAAATAGTAAACCATTTATAACCCCGACGAATTTCGAGGGCGAAATTCATTTTAAGGGGGGTAGAATGTAACAGCCCAAGATTTTATAAAAAATATTCTTTTTAATTTTATTAATGTCTTGTGTTGTACGCTACACCAAAAGGAGCTTGCACAACACGCATCCTTGACTTGCCTTGCATTACACGCAATCGCGACCTTCCTCGATAGCGTGTGTAATACGCAATACCGAGTTTCACTAAACAACGATATGCTATTAAAATATTATTAAAACTAGTCGGTATGAATAGTAATAACCACTTTTTAAAATTCTGTAAATCTTATTTTTCAAAATGAACTTCATTTTTGGATTCGGAGTATCGAATTTAGCCTAAGGTGAAATTTTGGTACATTTCGGAAAACTTTCATATTCTGATGAATAGTGAAAATTACTAAATTATAATTAAAAAACAACTTTTTTAATCGAAATAATTAATAGTGATAAATTATTAATTGGAGTAGTTTTAAAGTATATTTAGAATATATTTTTACAATTTAATACAATGTTGGTCATTGGGTGTAATTGCACATTTAAACCAGACATAAACAAGTGTCAATCTTTTGATAGATATTGTTTCTTAAAAACACGCTATTTATTTTAACAGCGGGATTTAATTATAAAATTAATTAATGAATCTTCTATGTTATGAATTTAGTAAAATAGACTTCATTTTTGAATTCGGAATATGAAATATAGCTTAGGATGAAATTTTGGCATTAATCTGAAAAACATCAATTTTTGATGAATAGTGAAACTACTAAGTGGTAGGTTAAAAACTGAATTTTGCATAAAACTTAATTTTACCGCTTCTGTGAATGGAATTTCAAAAATCCGACAGACACGGTTGATATCAGTAAGTAAAATGTGGTTCAATGAGATAAAAATAATTTTTTGGTGAATAGTAACTTTTTACTATTTTTACCGCGATTAATAGTAAATAGGGTAACTAAGGGTAAATATGATATTAATATTACCCTAACACATGTCCTAATTCTATTGGACAAGTGTAATTCGACCAAAAACAAACTTAGTAATAAAATATGACCATTTAGGCCCACTTGGATTAGATTAGGACATTTATTATTAATTTATTTAAAGAAGGGTTAAAGTACTTAAAATCAAAGTTTAATAAGTAAATAATTTTTAATATGGGGTTTTACATAAGATAAATTCGATTGTAAATATTCATTAGAAAGCTAAAATGATTTACTACATGATGGTATTTTATTTGTAATATTTAGACATTAAATAATTTAATTTATTAATGACACAAAGATGATGCAGTAATTATCTTATTAATGAAATATTGACATAATTGATAATATAAATACAAACATAAATGTAATTTAAGACTTTTTATGAATTCAAATAATTTTATCGGTCACTATGATATATTAGTGTTGATTTAATCAACTTGGTTCGAACATATAATTCTGTTATGACTTTCACAAAAATCATATATCAAATAGTGTCAAAATTGACAAAAAATAGTTTTTAAATAAAATATTATATTATTAATTGTTATTTTATTCCTAAAAATCTAAGGTTCGGCCAAATGACTTAGATAAGGATATATATATTAATAATAAACAATCTGGGGTTCGTTTGGCATGTTATAGTAAGTTTATTAACCATATAGTAAAAGAAAACAAACAGACACGGTAAAAGTTAAATTATTTAACTTAGAGTTAAATCTAATTGATAAGGTTAAAATAATACCCTAAACTTGTCTAAATCCTATTGGATGATAGTATTTCGACCAATACCCACTTTTTCTTCGAAATAAGACCCTTTGGAACCATTATAAACCGATTTTGACATTAATATAAAATAATATTATGAGGTATTCCTAAGGTGCCCCTCTCCTCCCTTATAAAAGGACACCTCCTCCCCCTCCTCCTCACACCAATTTGAGCACTCAAGCTCGGCCAACCCCTGCCAAAATATCTTCTCCACTTCCCTAGCAACATCCTAGAGGTTCTGGTCTTCCTCAAAGAACAATTTTAGTTCCCTAAGAGGAGGTCTCCAAAAGGCGCTTCAAAGAAGAGGTAATTACCGTTACCAATTCTTTCATCTTTATTTCTTCTTCCACTTATTCTTCTTAGGTTGTTTCATTATGAAGTAATAACATCAGTATCACTCATATACTGATATGTTTTTATAAGTATGAAAAAACCCTATTTCACTATCTATCCATCCTACGGAAAAAGAAATCACCGCGCGTGCGTACGTACGGAATACCGTCACCACGCCGTGGTGTAATCTATTTTCCACCACCACCTTACATGGATGGGTATAAGGGTGTAAAGAATAACTATACATAGTTATTACAACATCATATTGATTCTGATATAATGTATAATCCACTCCAATTCAATTCAATATTTATGGAAATGATATCATCGCTCGTGCGTACGTACGGACTACCGTCTCCACGACGCGATGAGATTCATTCTCCATGTTAACCATTTAAGAATGATTATAAAGTATATATAAGAAATAATAATGAAATATATGACATTATAAAGCTACTGGATTTATGTATATATATATATATGTATGTCATCTACTTACTTCCATTCAAGACAATAAGGAAAGGAAAACAGCGTTCATGCGTACGTACGGACTACCGTCTCCATGAACGGTGTTTTCATGTCATTTATCTATCTATTATATATATATATATACTGAATATATATGATATATAAATCATATTTTATATTCTGGAAGTAAGTAAATCATGATATAAGTAATAATAATTTCAATAACAACAAGTCAAAACACCTACGATAAAAGAAACGATTTTACCCAAAATGCTTCTTTAACATGGAATTTACAAAAGAACGGGTAATATAATGTCATAAGTGAACCATATATGATATCATAACAATGAATATGATTCTGTAATAATTCAATGACATTATTTAAACCATTATACAGGAGCTTCGGACACGTACAAAGCAAATCGGACCTATGGTAAGGGAAAATATCACAATCTCACTTTTATCCGAGATTGTTTTTACTTTGGTAATTACTGGGGTGTATTTTATCATCCACATCCATGTTACCTCAATATGTAATATTATTTCCATCCTTCTACAATAGTTTATATCCAATTTTACCCTTCGGTGAGTTTTTAGTAAAAGATACGAAAGGAATCTTTTGTCGTTTTTCGTACGAGGTACTTTTTGACTTTTCCGACAAAAGTACGAAGAATGTTTTTTTTAACTTATACGGCATGAATGGATTTTTAAAACATTATTTCCAAGAAGCTTCCTTTACAATATTTCATGTTTATTTTTAATCAATTTCTTTTATTTTAAATTTGTATGACATGTTATGAAAGGAAAAAAAATTTTTGAATAAGAAAGGATATTTTCCTCAAGAATGGAGTTCAAGTGTTTTATCAAAATTATTTTCAATCTAAGATAATAAAGGGTTCTGTTTTTATCCCTATTATTAAATTGATTTGATCATGTTGTGATGGAATTATTTTTATGAATTCCTTTATCTTATATGAATTTATTTATGATGTCATGATGTTTCAAGAATCCCATCTTTGTTACATGTGTTATGCGATGATGTATGTTTTATGATTATGTGGCACACATAAGAAATGATTCATTATAAGATGGGTGGGACCTATATCTCCCTCCAATGCATTGGGTAAAGATTTTATATCTCATGATATAGACAGGGCTGGAACGGTAGGTTATACCGGTTCAGTGAAACAGGACTGAAACGAGGGTTACTCGATTCAGAAAGGGACTTTGTCCACTAAGATAGTCTTGGAAATGAGTCATGACTAACAAGAAATGATTCTCTATGATTATGTGTGAATGCCACAAAGTTTCATGTTTTATGTTATGATTATTGTGATTACATTTCACTGCCATGATTTATCCCATGTTATGAAATTATGATCTCTTTTGCAGGTTAAGATTTCCAAAAGTTATGTGCTTGTGTATATGATGTGATTGATATTTCTTTTGTTTACCCTTACTGAGCATTTGAGCTCACCCTTTTATGTTTTCTTTTCCCCAGGATATAAAAAAGGGTTTTAGGTTAAAAAAAAAGGGAAGATCTTTATGGGAGATATTGAAGATCTTTCACCACGATTAGAAGATTATGTTCCAAGTTTCCAAAGACACTAAACTATTACGATCCTTGTGTGTGTGTTTTTGTTATGTACCAAGTATTCCGCAAAAGTAATGTAATGTCCATGTACGTCAAGTTTCGGGTCTCTACACACATCCTCCATCATGATCCTATTCCCCAAGTATAGTTTATGGGACTAAAGAGACATATCATATTACCCAAAGGTAGTGCATGTGGGTATGTAATTTGGTGACTGAACCACCATTAGTGCGGCTCCATTACCAGGTTATTATTATTATTCTTCTCATACAGACAAAAAAAATCCCCTTAGGATTATCATTGGTGGATAAAAGAGAATTAAATGGTAGATGGAAATGAAAAAATAAATCACTATGTTTAAGGTAGATGTACCATTCATCTCTGGGAAAAATAGATACCCCCTCAATTACACCTCTTCCCAACATTTCCTAAACTCAATTCATAAATAAGAAATGATAATTAGATGTGTATATCAAAGCCCCCTCTTGAGGATTCCTCATCACCTCAGCTAAATGTTTTCCAGGGTAGAGATTGTAGGGAACCATGATATCAATCATCTCTAGGAATCTCAATATATCCTAGAGAAACACCATTGAATATTTTATATCATAAGTTATACTCTCCCAAATACTGATCGCTAAGGGTTTAACATAAGTTTAATCTAACATGGCTAGCAGTGAGGAAGACATGACACCCTTCAACTTACAAGACTATTCATGCATGTTTTCATTCGTGGAAGAATTTGGGGATAGTTAACGGTCCCCCAAATGTTGAAGAAAATATTACCTTGGTGAAGTTGGTTTTGTCTTATCAACACTAGCCTGCTCGGTGGTCATTGGCCAAGATATTTTTGAAGGATATAGAGGTTCCTCATTATCATATTTTCATCAAAACAAATTTAGTACATATACTAAGACCATCATTTTTTGGGTCCTAGACCTAGTATAAACCCTTAAATAATACCTCATGAAGGTATGAAGAGTTCCATGCCTTGCCATACCCAGCCTCCAACCTGATTGATACATCTGGCGAAGGTAGCATGATTAATCTTTTGGATACATCGTTAGACATGAATATACAAATACTTTGGGATAATATAAAATTATTCTCAAACATTAAATGTGCAGGGGATAGATTCTTGAATGTTGAATACATTTAAATTGTTGTGAAAATTGATACAGATAATAATCCTTACTTATGATCTCTCTATCAATGTGAGCTGCCAATACACGGTTCCTGAATGACATCATATAAGAACCAATAAAATAATTCATTTCCTTAATTTCATCGGTAAACATCTATTTTTATGGGTTTGTGTTAAAAAAAAGTTAAATTCTATTAATAGATTCATCATCTTCATCAATTCATCACACATCTAGTTCAGATGATTAATTCAAGTGACATCCTTAAGGAATGACTAGAATTTGATGCCATGGATTTTAACTGGGATCAACACCACATATAAAACTAAATGACATGTGATAAACTCCAACATCACTTGAAATGACACTAGAATCCAAAAAAATGGCATTTAGTTTTACGTATAGAGCATACAATGGTAAATTATTTCCCAGATAGGTGAAACCAAACCTATTTATATCCCTCCCCCCCTCTGCTAGTTTGGATTCTACAACAATTTTTCCCATGCCTCAAACCACCAGTAGACTCATTGAACTGAAGTGGATGAATTGTTAGCCACATAGTATGAAAGGCTTCCATGTGAGTCCTCACAAAAACTCTCGGGTTGACATTATAACCCCAACATGTATATTGGATCATCTACAGAGTAGGCTAAAATGTTCTTGGAAGATCCTAATTTAACAGTGTAGGATATACAGTAGGGGTTCCATAAGTGAGACCTTATCCTATTGGTGCCATAAAACTGTTCATCCACATTTTATCATGGATGTCACCCCTAGGGGTGGATCTTTTTTCTTTAATTTTCTCACCATTTTCACATATCATTAGCCAATAACAGTCCCTTTTTAGTAGCATCCTTTGTTGTATTTAGTGTAACTAACTATTCATATATATCCCCATGAATTGGAACTATAGAGATTTTGTCGATGTCACATCGAAATATTCCAACATCTTTAAGAATTAGGTGGAAAGAATAAATATGTGGACACTATAGGCTCACCAGTTTGGGGACGAATTCTTATATCATGTAGATATTGATTTCTCATGCCCAAACATCCTTATAGCTATAAATGTATTTTAGATGTTTTCTTTAACCATATGAATGTATGGTTCTCCCAATATTCCCTCATCCACTCAGGCCTGACTCTCCCTCTAGAATTAATATCCCAGTCCACTTTCCAACCATACATCTAATCATTATATGAATTGCGAATGGATGATTCATAACAATATGTCCTTGATTTTTGGTTGTGCAGTTTTAAGTATAGATTGAAGGTGTTGTGAGGCATAATAAAACTAATGGGAATATTTCCGAGCTTGATAAAAGAAAACATTGGTGAGATTTTGGCATAAGAGAATTTGATATGATTCATGAACAAGTATTCCTGAAAGAAACTCTGAACAATGGGGATAAAAGAGCCCGTAAAATGTTTGTGATCATACCATGGAATGTAGTCACTTTTTTATAACTCGATTCAGTACATATTTGAATTCTTGTCTAGATCCAGAAGAGTATACTCAATCATTTTGTAGTACTCTTTCCTAATAACATTGATCATCACGTAGGAATGTGAAATAGCTTTTTCAGAAGAAATTGTCATAGTCTCTATTAAGAACCAAAGATAAGAAAATATGTTCCTTCATTATGTTGAAATATTGACTAAAAAGGCTTTATGATTGACATAAAGGAATTACAAAATTCCTCTAGCATAGAAAACCAATCAAACCCTTCGACTAGAATCCTCATACAACCCCTTAGACCATTTTCCACACATGGAACCTTTGAATATGTTCCATGTTCTACACCATGAATCTAGTGGTTTTAGCTTTGGAAATTCCATGGGTTACCTTTTCAAAATGGAGGTATGGCAGAGATTAATGGACTACCTATGAATAGAGAGAATAATATCAAGACCATGAAATGAGAAGAACATGAGAATTGGGACATGAGTATTTATAGAAGCTATTGGATTTTACCGAGGATTTTCACACTAGGTATACACTTGGGACACATGCACTAGACCTATGCTAAAACCCCATGATAAAGTCCTAATCTATTCTTCAAAACAACCATAATATTCGTTAAACCATTCTACCTTAGGACTAGAGCCACATATTTCAATCAGATCCGATCATCAGTGGGATATTTTTTGGACAATTAATTTTTTTTATGTGGAGTGAGATGATTATTATAAATAACTTAATAATTTTAAGGCATAAATAACCCTAAGGATGATATAATGGACCTCCCTATATTGGATTTCACACACACACCTATGCCTGATAAGGTATGTACAGACATCATACATGACATTGAAATAAAATACACCCCTACGCATGACCTATATTTTGAACACCTGTAACTGGGAATAGTGTAGGAAACACCTTTGACCAGGGTTCGCTAATTTCCTACAAATAGGTCCCTTTCGTTCTTCATTTCCAGACTGGTTAATCAGAAGAAGCCTCAAAGCACTAGCCACACATCCCCTTTTCCCATGTCTCAAAATTATCTTAGGTAGCACTCTAAAACCTATGTTACGATATAATTATGGGGGATAAGTTAGATCAAATCCCATTTAGGTTATCAAACATAGGAAAACTACATGAGGACCCCTTATCCCCTTGAAAACAACCACCTAGGTGGTCCCCTCTTCCTAATCAAGGACCTTTGTCTGACACATCCAAGGAAACCTATGGAGAGTAGTCGTTCCTAGGTTAATCCTCATACAATTATTGTTTCCCAAGTGGTAGATTGTATATGGAATATCTACGTGACAAAGAACTAAAAAACCCTATGTGATGGACTTAAAGTTCCTTTTAGCCCCCACATAAAGAACCTACTCCACTTAAGTCAAGATCTGTGTGATCCCCTATTTGTATCTACTAAAAATCCACCAATGGAATAACCCAACCCCCTTTATCTTCCTTATCAATGATAGTGAAATTGGACATCTCCATCAATGCCTTTAGACTAAAAACCATTGGGATGTGAAAAACAATGTGTCTACAATTTGATTTAGCATTCTTATGGTAATGGGATTCATTCACTTGACCAGACAGATGGATATAGCCGTCATGGTGCATGTGGATTTGTATTCCCATATTCAAAAGGACCCCGAACATGGGAATAGTGTCCGGGATATCCCGATCATGGGTAGTTGGAAAAATACCATTCCATTCCATAGTCCTCTCAAGGACCTATGGCCTATAATTCCTAGAAGGGAGGGTGAAGATAACACATGATTTTTCATTAAACATGAAATGATATTATCATATCCTATTGTAGAACCAATTTCATGGAATCCACTCATGGAGTAAGACTATATCTTTTATTATATGAGGTTTTTATTAATTTCCTCTTCTATACCTAAGGGGAATTTACATGCGTGTACTCATACCATTATTTCTTGGATATGATGATCTAAGAGATGATGGGAATAAGAGCTCATACTATCTATCATCGACTCATCATCTTCCACCAGTAAAGGAGGATAATATGGTGGTTTTCTGAATATTCCTCTTTCTATTGCTTCTCACATTCAGGCATGACTCATCATGAATTATGTGGTAATACAGGATATCCATGATCAAGGTATCAAGATAGTCGCCAGTATTTTTTGGAAGATATTCTTCTTTAAGACATTCTCCTAGACTTCCTTCAGGGTACTTCCATTGAAGTGTCTCATCAATGCCATGTATCTGACCTGATGTTAAAGAATATTGTTTGTTTTTTCCTGATTGTCCACCTCCTTTTATTTCTCACACCAACCTTGAATCAAGAAATATTAGAGGGGTATGGTGATCATGAAATTTACATGATCATAAAAATATGGGCATCCACATCTGGTGTAAGCCTCAAAAATACTACTCTATGGGCTTCATTCAAAGTTTATACCTTGAGCCGTCAAGGTAATCCTCCAACGGAGTAACCCCCAACCCTTCCTTAAGAATATGTCGGAAGTGTAATCCCCAAACCAAAAAAATACTGGGGAATCATTTTAGGTGTAATCTCCCACCAAACAAAGAAAATATGTGAATTCTTCTCCTGAGTAAGCCATGAACCAAACCCTCAAATCAACATGGGTCATGTCATTTATCAAATCACAAAAGTCATGAAGGGAATCCTCCATAGGAGTTACCCCATCATAATCCTTTAAAAGGTACACATCGTCATATGAGACAAACCATATGAGGGCCTCCATAGGAATGGGTACCCACACACTAACTACATGAGATATGATTCCTATTCACAAGGGATACATAGGAAACCTCCATGACCCCCATACACAATAACCTCAAATAAAACATATTATCTATAGTCTACACCCCATGTAGGGTTTAAATAAAACTAGAAATTTTTATCCCTAACAGTTATATCATGATTTTATAGCATAATTCCAACACCAAACATTGAATGGGAACCTTCCTCTTAGACATCCTTTCCCCGTGACATAAAACCTTTTGGTTAGGTCCTTATCACATGACATTAAAATGTATGATGCTCCATATTATGAGGCACCGAACTATGTGGTTTATGATTCCTTTCACAAAGATAAATAGGAATCACATTCATTGGACTGATAAAAACATACAAAAATTCTATATCTTTGGGCGGAGATACAATCTAGATAACTCAACTGTGTTTCTAGATAACTAGCATTGTCTTAACAATGACAAATTAATCTATAATCATTACATAAGGGGATACCATTGTTGGAGAACCACATATAAATATAAATATCTACATTTATGAGGAACATTATATAAATATAAATTATTCCAATTTCTGTACATAATAATAATAATTGATTTTTAATACAAGGGTGATGTATATCATACATGGAAATTAATGATGGATTTAAAAACATTTCATAAATCTATAAGAGAGTCCCAATGTATGAAACAATTCCCCCAAAAAGTGTATGCTGAGATTAATATCCCATCCCCTTGAACAATGCGGGTTCTTAATAATTATTGTCTAAAAATTATAATTAATATCTATATTTATAAATAATCATCCCCATGGATATAGAAAAACTTTTTTCCCTAGTTCTAAATAAAATCATGTTGGAAACCGCTTAGAAATAGTGAAGTCAATTGGAATGATTATACAATAACTCAATACCTTGTAATAAATCATAATTAAATTTATACTCCATAAAAAAATTTCAAATATATTAATTTTCAAAATCATTGTCAATTTATATGTACAACATTTAGGAATGATTAATGACATCACTTGTGAGGAGGAAGTCTTTCTTAAAAATGAGAAAAAATACCATATCTCCTGTAATGTTAAAATTAAAATGATATATGTAATATAATTATTCAACATGTAAAATAATGGTACAAATATCACACACACACACACACACACACACACATATATATATATATATATATATATTAAATCAATCATAATACGAGACCCTGAAATGTGATAATGGATTGATCAATGACATCAGTTTGGGACTGTATATATGAAATGACGATTTCATAGTAAATTTTATAGAAGTGTAGAGGGTTTTCTGTCATGTACTACACATAAAAAATAGAATTATTTGTAATATAATTAGGTTATTATCTATTCATGTTTTGATAACAATTTAAATAGATGTAAGATGGAATAAAATATAAATCAATATTGACAAATAGTATATCTTATTCAGGAAACCATTATAGGTTTGCACCAAAAACATTCGTTGATTTCCTTTATTCCAAAAATAAAGATTCTCTTATGAGAGGAGGGATTTTGGAATTTTTTATGGGTATATATTTTTTGATAAAAAATAGTTTTATTGTGTGAATAATAGAGGATATAGGGAAAACATTATAAGTGAGGTATCTTGCACACTTGTACCATTTTAAAATAAAAATTTATACCCATATTTTTAAAATGAAAAAAGGTCTCAAATGGATTTATATCAAAAAATTGAGATGATACTATCTATATAGTTATATACAATATAATTTATAAAATATTTAGGTCATTTTACACATATATATTGAGTTTGACCTCCCGGTATTAAATTATTTCATTAAAAGTATTAAATAGTATAAAAAATATTTATTAATCATTCTTTATAAAAAATAAAGTTGAAATTATTTGGTAATATAAATTATTATGATTCAGTATATGGAATTATTTTTAACAACTTGAATTAAAAAATTTGGAAAGTTTAACTATAACATTAATCTTTCAGAAGTGATGAGAATTTCAGTTTGAAAATGTAAAATGTTCAAATGTCAAAAATGCTTTCCAATAAAAATGCATCGTGAATATAACTCCATTATACTAAATTTAGTTTTCATATATATCACATAGAAAATTGTATTTAAAATTTAATTCAAAATAATAATTTTATATTAAAAATAATTTCAACAAAATGGATTTTTTTCAATTAAAATTTAGTATTTTTCATTATTAATCAAAAAATGAAACATTTGAGAAAAATACCAAATATTCACTCTAAGATAATTTTTATATTATGATATAAAAAATTATTTTCATTTACTCAATTAAAATTTTTTAAATAGGTAAAAATATATTCTAAATTATGTTTCCAAATTGCGATTAACATATATTAAAGAAGAAATACAATTTCTCAAATAATATTTCTTTTTTTCTTATATAATATTTTTATTATATTTATAATTAATAAAATAATTCTTACATTATTTAGCAATATTCATACCCTCCTATATAACTAATATGTTATTATTTTCATGTTGACATAATATTATTTTAATAATGTATTATGTTCTATTTAAACTAGTGTTTTGTGCATTAAAATATATTGAAATTATTGAAATTATTTTAAAAATAATATATCATAATGTATTGGGGTGTTATATTTTATTCTAATATTGTTATATAATTTCATATAAACTCTCAAATACATTATTATTATTTTATAATCATCATGTGTTAAATTCTTCCCAATTTATATAAATTGGGCCTGCCCAATTCAAACATGGTCAAAAAAATATACAGTTTTGCATTTGGAAATACAATTGTTAAAAACCCATATCTTAAAAGGTTTGAAAAATATTCATCTTAATAAGAGTTAAAATGAAGTATGATGTTCATATAGAATAACACATCATTTGGATTCAATGTTGGATAATATTTTTGGAAATTAAAACTTCATTGTGGAAGAGAATATTAATATATTAATATTAATAAAGAGTTATAGAGATCATTGGTCATAATAAATCTGCTGATTGGAATATTGAAAATGAAAAAAAATCAAAAAATACATTTTGATTTAACATACCACTTAATTCATCAGATATTGTGGTAATAAGACAAATTTTTTTTGTTTCTAGATCTATTTCTTATAGTTGAGGAATTCATTTACAATCTAAAAATATATGGAAATATACATTCTCAATACATTTCTATTTAAAAAATTAAATTTAATCCATTGGTTATCCTCATTAAATTTATAATTCATCACGTAATCTAGGTGATGAATATTAAAAAATAAATTTTTATGCCAAAATTACTATAATTCACTTTTAAAATATTGTATGATCCATAAAATAGTGAAAAGTCTTTCCAACTGTCTCTAACTATTTTCCAAATCTAATGTGGTTAGCACAAGTTAACCAACATAATTCAATAATATGTAAACCTCAATGGTACACCACTATTTCATAATTAATAATTTATTTTTCTAATGATTTATCTAACACTATGAAATATTATCCAATATATTATATATTCATGTTCTTGTATTAATAAATTTTCTACTTTTCATCATTGGTTCAAGCCCTGTGGATTTTCTGCATGTGATATGTGGTTATTTATCAAAACCAAATTAATATAATTCTTATAATTTAAACAAATTTTATGACCCATTTTTACTAAAACATAAATGATAATATAATCCATAAAGGTTGGTATTAAATTTAATCTTGTTTATATAAATAAATAAAGGAATTAATCCATAAATAAATTTTTCATATTTTAAACTAATGTGTTGTATTCCAACAAAGAATTTCCAAAAAATCAATAAAAATGTTATATTACCAAAAAAAAATTCAAAAGTGTTTTTCTAGAAATGGAAGACATTATAAGATAAAAACCATAATAATTTTGTAGGAATATTAATCAAATGGTATCCAAACAACAAATTAAGTCTCTGGAAAAAAATATTCATATCCTAGTTATATGGTGAATAGGAAAATGGTATTCTTGTAGTTTATTTTCTCAAATATGGTTCTGATAATTACTGGTCCTTAATACATAATACTAGGGTGTTATATTAAATATAACTCATTGAATGGAATTATTTTAATGAAGATAGTATTCTGAATATATTCTTGGTGAAAAACAAACTAAGATGGGGATAATTTTATATAATTTAATTAAAAAAGAATAAAAATGCATTGTAGTGTGTAAGGATACCTTTACAAGGTTATTAATGTATTATATAGTTTACATATGTCAAATGGATTATAGGATTGAAAATTTATTTTATGAAATTGAATAAATTTTTCAATTTATGTTGGTTTCTCAAAATCATTATTCAAATGATGAATTATTTTTGGTGATATCTGTATATAGAATGAATTATAAAAGCATTAATTACTTGAAATGATTTAAGAGAATAATATGTTACCTATTTAAAAAATATATAATGGGAATAAGGGAAAGAAATATCTTCACACATGTGATAATGGTTGAAATGCCTTGGTACTTTCTTGAAGATGATGAGATTTTTCCACATGTGTAGAGAGAAAGGCCACCATTATTGTTATATATAGGGAAAAAATAAATTACCAATTTTTAATTAATCTACAGTAATGACAAGGGATATATGAAAATTAATTCCCCAAACATCAAGTGAATATATATTTGAGGAAGAAAATAGATCAAGGAAAATTTATGATATTGATACAAGTGAAGTGAAATGAACAATGTGCTTATTTCATTGGATCCAAGAAATATTTTTCAAATTATTTCATTGGTGGTGTTCTTATTATATGAATCATGAAATAGAAAAGGATTATATTATAATACTTTTTTTAATGAATTTGAAATCATGTGTTTGATATTACCAATAAAATTGATAAATTGGTAAGTTGATATTCATGGAAAACAAAATATTTAGGAAAATATTACCCTTAATATGTTCCTAGTGAAGATATAATGATGTAGGGATAAATAGATGATTTATATGGATAATGTAAATTGGATATTACAAAAAACATGTTAAAAATTTATGATTTTTTACAAAGGTTCTTCAAATAGTATTTATTTTTGTAAATGTTTCGAATGAATATATCCAATAATCTATTTTTTATATAAAGAAAAAAATAATAATTCCATTTTTTCATATGGTTTTATGGTAATTCAGGTTATTAAAATGTTTCAAGAGAATACATGTTGAAGGTAATCACATATTTAGTATGTGCTGTTTAAGAGAAACTTAATGTTTTAAAGGGTTAATGATATGTTCATTTTGGAAATTTATTGACCTTATTTCTAAATAGTTAGATCATATTCTTTTTGAATGGTAATAAAGTTAACTATTAATGAAAATTTTTAATTTGAAATTACAATACGAATTTAGGGATCAATTCATTACATCACCAAAAAAATTTATGAATATTGGATAACCTGTATTGAGAATATTTTTATAAGAATATCTATGAGACTATGGAATTAATAATCATTATATTTAAGAAATTACAATCCATTAAATGTTAATTTTTGTGCTTCAGGTATATGAAACTCAATTTTAGAAATTCATTTTTTTAGTAAGAGATGATGTTAAAATTTATTTATGCATAACCAACAGATAGAATTTTTCCATTGAAATAAAAATTTATCAAGTAAGTATATTTCATTCTATTCATAATGATTAATATAATTAATATATTCAAATAAAATGAAATTGTGTTTTTTTTAATATTATCATCATATTTTATTATATTAATAACTTTTTTGTACTTATGGTTTATTGATTTTTTGGTCATTAACATCTTTTAACTATGTTCTATATCACCCAGTATAAAATTTGGGTTTTCATTTTCTCTTATATATCTATGTACTCATTTCTCGACTGTTTTATCCTATTAGTATAAAAAGTAATGTGTTATGCCATATAAAATTTTTTTAATTCCCTTTATCTCTTATTAAGATGATTCTTTATTAACCCTACATATGATGTAGGTTTTTGATAATGATATTTTCAAATGTTAGAGCCATGATAAAAAAATATTATATTGTGAGGATGGTATTTCATTCTTTTTGGAATAATTTAACATCCAAATATTCTAAAAAAATATCATTTCAATTGATAACTTGCAGAACGTGCAACCCAGAGTCTATATAAACAATAACAAAGTCTACAATTATAACATGGACATTAAATTAGAGTGTATGAATAATAATTACAAATTATTAAAATTATATATTTTACACATGTAAAATAAAATTCATTTGTTATCTAATTGTTGTAAATAATATAAAAATCATTTGAAAGGAAAACATTATTTCTTAAAAATAATATTTATAAACAATGTTCCATACTCTCTTTGTGCACATAATTTAAAATTCATTTATAAAAATATTATAATATTAATTTTGATAAAAGGTATATTATTTTCGAAAAAAATTCTAAATTATCTTAGGGTGATTTTTCAGGTTTTTTCCGATATGTTTTATTTGATTATGAATAGTGAAAAATATTGTATGTTAATTGAAAAATTACATTTAGTTTAATTTTTTTATAAAGATAAATATATATTTCATTTTTTTAATGTTGTATTAGTTGAGTTATATATATATTAATCTAATCTAGGTCATTATAATGATTTTATTATTTAATTTTGATAAAAACAATCTGTAAACATTTGAATATTTTATCATTAAAACATCTCTATTTAATCACGTCTATGGGATTATTTTTAGACTATATTATTCCTTTTATATGAATTTAATTTAGAACAATATTTAAAATATTCTGAATTATAATAATTTATTGTACCTGACAAGGTCAACTAATATTTTTGTGAAAATTTATAGTGAAAATAGTAAAACATATTTACTATTGTTAAGGTAAAAACCCGATTTTATCAGGGTTATATGAAATTTTAAGAATTAATGTGACATAATATTTTTTATGAAATAATTATTTCCTTCCATATATAGACCATACTGCATCAATGACTCAATAATACGTCATATGGGACTATTTTTTCATAATAAAAATAAGGGTACATATTTTTTAAAAAAGTACTACTATTCCACTCACCTCACTTATAGAAGGCCACCCCCTCTCTTCTCTTCTTCAAACATTCAATGTAACAACATGAAAATTTATAAATAAAATCACCCTTTGATTTATTTGAATTATTTATTATATAATATAGTTATAGTAAACATATTCACTTATTTGGTATTATTATGTTCTATCAGATTAAAAATATTTTTAAGAATTATTACCATTGATAATATTCTTGTTGAACAAAGATAATATGATTAGTATAAATATAGGGTTTTGAAAAATCAAATTGACACATAAAAAGGAATTTATGAACTCAACTAGTAGGATGATACTCTATAAATCCCATTTATTAGAGATTCCATGGGAGATATCATCAGTTTGATTTTCCCTTGAAAAATCCAAATATGATATATAATAAATAAACCTTGAGTATACCATTTACAGGAGAAGATCATGTTCATAGAGATCACATACAAAACTAGTTATGGGGAACCACCCCATGAAAGTCTCACCATCTCACACCATACCCTATGGACGTTTTCTAATTTATTAAAGGGGTATCTACCAAGATATTAATAACATGAATATGTATATTGTAAAGAATATTGAATATGTTTTCACCTTATTACTGTTATATTATAAAATAATTTTTTATTTTATATAATAAATAACATATTATAATTTTGGTTAATAATAAAATTAAATTAAAGAAATTATTAATTAATTTATATATCAAATATATACAATTTTATTAGTATACTATTCTTAAATGTTTTTAAATATAAACTATCATATAATTTCTAATATGGCATATTTAGATTTTATAACGGTTCCAAAAATGTTATTGTCAAAAAACCTAGTATTTATACACAAATAATTTGTATATTTATAAAAGTAAAATTTAAAATTCCTAGAAAAATATTTGGATAAAATAAATATTATTTTTTGAATAATGCATTTGAAATCATCTAATAGTTAATTTTTCATAATTTTCAAAGAGATTTGAATTATCATATAAAAAATTAAATACTGTCTAAATATATGATCTGTATTATGACATCATAATGACACAAAATTTTGTAATAAATACTATAAGGGGTATACATTAAAAACAATTACCCTTTTAATTAATGTAACATAAAATCTATTTATTTTATTTCATAAATCCTTTATAAATCCTCTAATATATATAATATATTTTATGGTTTTAAAATCATTCCTTTATAAACATTACTCACTTACACATACGAATGAGTAGTATTTAAATAAATTTTTTTTCTTCCTAATAAAATAATGAAAACCCATTCTAGTTTATATAGGCAATGGAAAAACCATGGAACTATTTTTTGTTTTTATTACTTTATTATATAGAGTTTAAAACAATAGTTTGAAAAATAATAAATAATTACCCTATAATTTTCTATATAAACCCACAAAATATCCCATTTCTCCTCAATCAGAAAACCCTAAATCATGTTATTAAAATTTCCTATTCAATCTAGAGTCCTCCCATGGTTCCAATGTTCTCTCAAGAAGTTCCCCATAAGCATTTGGAATAACCCTCTCAAGGTAAGGGATCTCCCACTCTCCCTTTATTCAGGATCCTATTTTATGTTTTGCCTCATAATTACAATTTTTTCATGATGGTATATGTTCATCCAAATAAAATCACTATAAATTTGATTTATAAATTATTATAGACCCATTTAACTCTCAATAATCCCTTCAATGAACCTTTATGAACCACTATTACCATGATGAAATTTAGTAAGGGATGATGTCCTTCCCCTATTTATTCAAGAATCACTATTTTCTTATTCATTAAATTTAAATTTTCTAATATTTGGAAATATTATCCAACACCTATTTATATGGATATTTTTAAAAAATTATTAGAGTTCCTTTTCAATATCATTAATCCATTACATTAAGATTTATACTCCTATGTTATACAACTGAAATATCACCACGATTGTTTATTACAAGCAATTGTGTAGTGAAAAATCATACCCACATTCGATCAAGGGTTTCAAACATTATGAATGTATACATAGAATATTTTATAATTACATGTATTTATTCAAATTCATTTATTATGGAATAATATATAATGATAAATTATCATATGTTTTATTATCTATGTGGCACATGTAAAATCGAGAATGAAAGGAAAGTGACAGGTGAAACATGAATTTTATAACACTCCAATGAATTGAGAAATGATTTAGTATCTAGAGACATAATTAATATGATTTTGGAGTGAAAATAATCCATCATAAGACTTTTTCAATAATAATTTCATGGATGTTTGTGTAGACCAATGTTTATGGTGATGACTTTTATCATTGTTTCACATTTCCCATTAAAAAACCTGATCTTTATTGCACATGAAAATGTGATTCTAATACATAAAACTCAATTAATTAAATATAGAATATTGTGAGGTCTAGATTATTTGGGGCTTAGGATAATTATATACCATCTTAAAATAAGAAATGAAACATTTTTATTGAAACCATCCTCTACATGACCACAACATTCCCCACGTATTTATCATTCCATGGGATATCCTGAGGACATGCATTAGAAAAGTGTGAGCTATGAATCCCAGTAATGAAATAATAATTGAATAATAGGAGGAATACAATAAATGTTAAAAAATAATCATTACAATATAAAAAATAGAAACATGACTATAAAGTATTGGTAATGTAGGATAATCATAACATGGAAATGTGGGAACAACACTTAACATGGAATTCAGCATGAGCCAAGGCTCATTGAACATGGACCATAAGTAAACCCTCATTGAACATGAAGCATGATTAAATCCTCATTTCAGATTAATTAGCATGAGTCAAATCTCATTTTACATGACTTATCATGATACAATATTTTACCAAATGCATTGGAGCGCTATCAAGGAACACCCTTCTTAAACATTTCATTTCATTCCTAAGTGTGCCACATGGATCATATAACATGGAATCAATCAACATCATAAGTTATTCCACGATTAAATAATTTGGAATAAATTCATGAAAGTACCATTCAATATGTATATATACATAAAGGTGACCACCATTGATAGAGACATGGGTATGGTATTAACTACACAATGATCTTGGCTTGAAAAAATGTAGTGCAATTTTAGAAGCATGTCGGCGTGACATAAGGATTCATGAGAATGGTTGATGAGAGAGAAGTGGGTTTATCATCATATGTACATGAAATTGACAGTAAGGGGTCATATAGATACATGTAGCTACAAACATAATGGAATTTAGATGCGTAATACAAAATAATTACTTGGATTTAAAAGAGGAGAGAGAAATACTATGAGGAATTTTAGTATGGTTACAAGTGTACATGGGAAGCATTAATGAGATAGAAATGGTTCAACCATCATCCAAAAATAAAGAGGGAATTATGGGGGAGGTGTAAAATCATAACCCAAAATTTTTAATTGAAAACAAAATGGAATAACAACTTAATAAAAATAGGACAAATATGAGAAAAGAAGAAATCTCTTACTTGGAAGTGCGATCCCACAAGAATGGGAGAGGCTTCAGATAGGCTTATTGGGATATTGGGGCACATTTGGAGGGTTATTCAGAGAGGAGGTAAGGGGTTTGTCAAACTACAAAGTCTGTGAGTGAATAAAAAGTGGGATCTTGGTTGGGTATATATATAGGAAACGAGAGGAAATTCTTAATTATTTATGTTTTCGCCACCTCACATTAAACTAATCAAAAAAACAAACCATCCCATGGTTTTTCCCAAGGTTTTGGCTAATGGGGAGTGGAAAAAAAATATATTATAAGGCCAATTAAATAACATATTAAAATAACAGTGTTTCTTGTGTGGAGGTGAGCCACACTCTAAAGAAAAGTAATTTAAAAATAAACAATGTTTTATAAGCCTTGAAGGTTCCTCTAAAGCATTGTAAAATAAATCAAACAAACCCAAAATCACATTATTTTAATGGGAAAAAATATATTGGCCTAACATAATGTTTATAGTATTTTATTCCATCACTATTTGATCATTATGATGTTAAAAAATACATTATATATTTAAACAGAATTTAATTTTTACCAAAAAATTCGACTATCTCAGGAAACTATTAAAAATACACAGTTAGATAATTTCAACGTCATTATTCCAAAAATAATTGTAATTTTATATAAATAATTTTCTAAATATTGATTTTTTTTAAATAAAAACCCACAATTATCCAAAATTCATGGGTTTTAATAAAAATAGCTTTCAAAATAAAATACAAATTACAATTGAAATCATAAAATTATACAATAAATAATATTTAATAAAAATTAATATAATAATAATAATGATTTATTAAAATATTATTTAATTCAAAATCCATTAATTCATCAAAATATATTTTTTAGATTAATATTTACTAAAAATACTATTTCTTTTATAAAAACTATTTACAAAGTAACAATAAAAAGATTGTATATTTTCTATACAAGAATAGTCTACATAGTCATAGTGCTAGGGTATCATCACATAACCCCTTATAACACCCACATAAGTCTATAAGGTAATGTGTCTGATGGTGACAGACTCTTGGGGTGGTTTGGATAACATCTCTCAGGTGGTAATATCTATTAACTTTCACATCCCTCGTAGTCGGTACCGCTCAAGCTTAAGATGTTCAAGCTCGGCTTGGTCATGGTCATGAGGGAATCCCAATGATGCCATCTTTTTTCCAAGCCCAAAAAAATGGGATTCCTAGGGGGAATGTCTACTGCATGAGGCCACTGCTTCCTTTGTCTGAGTAAATTGTATTTTGTTAAAGCCTTATATTTATACTAATCATGTGATCCTTGTTCAACATCTATATTAGAAACGATCACAATTATTAACAGTATTTTAAATTCCAAAACATAAGACAAAATAAGTGCTTATGTTTTACATAACCATTAGAAGACATTTTAATAGACCAAGAATAATTTTTATTAGTGATTTTTTGGGTCGTTACAATCTTCACCCCTTATGAAATTATGTTCATGAAATTTCTATTTCCCACACTAAAACAAATGTTGGTAAATTTTCTTCATCACTTCCTCTAATTCCCATGTAGCTTCTTCAGACTTGTGTTTTCCCTACAACACCTTTATGAGGGGCATTGAATTATTTTTTTATAACTTTTTCTTTATGATATAAGATCATAACTAGTTACTCCATGTAAGAAAGATCATCCTCTAGCTGTACTACCTCTAAAGAGAGTACATGTGAAGGGTCTGGTATGTACATCATTAAGAGGGATATATGAAAGACATCATGTACATTGGGCATGGTAGGTGAAAGTTCTAGTCTATAGGCCACAGCCGTGACATGATCCAGAATATAAAAGGGGTGATGTACCTAGGTCTTAACTTCCCTTTCTTTACATACCACATGATATTATTTCATTAAGTTATGCTTATAAATACCATGTCTCGAAGATTAAACTTAAGGTCTCATCGATAGTTATTTGCATAACCATTGTTTCGACTCTGGGATGCCTTGATATGCTGCCGAATGGTTTTCACCTTCTCCACCATTTATTCGACCATTTATGGTCCTAGAAGCTTATGATCATCGACCTCATCCCATCATTTCAGTGTTATGCACCTCTTTTTATATATAGATTCATAATGTTTTTTTCAGATGCTAGAGAGGAAACGATTATTGAAGGATAAGTTAACTGTGGAAGATGTTGGTCCCACCCTCCTATGATGTCCATAGAACACGATCTCAACATATCCTCCATTGTCTGAATAGTTTGCTCAGATTGTCCATCCATTTGATGATGATAGGGCATACTAAAGATCAATTCAGTATTCAGAGCATGTTAAAGACTCTTCCAAATCATAGATGTGAATCTTGGATCTTGATCAGATATAATAGATAGTGGTACTCCATGTAGTCTTACCACTTCCATGATATATATCTATGTGAGTTGATCAAATGAGAAATCCTCCCAAATTGCATTGAAATGTGCAGACATTGTAAGATGATCCACAACAACCCATATTGCATCGTTTCCTTTGGATGTATTTGTATTCCTATAAACAAATTCCATGGTGATGTTCCCCCTTTTCCATGCTGGTATGGGCAATGGTTGCATCATTCCCTTAGACTTCTGCCTCTCTGTCTTCACTTACATACACACTAGGAACATTGATATATAGTCAGTTATATCCATTTTCATATTATCCCACTAATAATGATCTCGAACATCTCAATACATCTTCTTGTTTCTTGGGCGAATAGACAAATTTTAACTATGTGCATCATCCAAAAGTTATATATTCACCTTCAAAACAAAATGGATCACATAGTATTGTACAAAATCAAAGAATTTATTCTTTATTAACATTTAACTCCATGGATTTCCATTTCCTAATAGCTTCCACTTTATTTAGAATTCTAAAATCATCTTTTTGAGTATCCTTACAATTTTATAAAAGAGACGGTAGTGCAATCATTTTTGAAATGATTGATTATGTTCTATTCATTAAGATTCCCATTTTCATCTTCAATAAAACTAACAAGAGGGTTGGACAATCATGAGAAATTTCTCACAAATCGATGATAATATCCAGCTAACCCCTAGAAGATATGGATATTCATTACTAATGTTGGCCTCATCCATCCTTCAATTGCAACTATCATGGATGGATCCATTGATATACCATTTCTTGTGATGATATGGCCAATGAATGAAACCTCCTTCAACCAGAACTCACACTTGCAGTACTTTTCCTAGAGATTTTCCTTTCGCAAGGTCTCTAGTATAGTTATTAGAATCTCCTCCTGATCCTCCTTGGTTTTGGAGTATATTAGAATATCATATATAAATTATAACACAAATTTGTCGAGGTAATATATAAAGACTCTATTAATGATGTTCGTGAATATTGTTAGAGAATTAGTGAGTCTGCACGTCATTACTATGAATTCATAGTTCCCGTATCTTTTATGAAAAGTTATCTTGTTGATATCATCCTTCTTCACCCTTAATTGATAATATCTCAAACACAAATCATACTTGGAGAAGTATTGTACTCCATGCAACTGATTGGAAAAGTAATCAATCCATGTGAGAGGATACTTACTCTTTGTCGTGATTTTGTTCAGCTCATGATAGTTGATGCAAAGGCACATTGACCCATACTACTTCTTTATGAAGAGGATTGGTGAACCCCATAGTGAAGAACATGGGTGTATAAACAATTTTTCCATAATATCCTTTAGTTTTTTCATTATCGCCTCATGATCCACGATACCCATTCTATACAGAGTCTTGGATATTAGAAACGCCCCAGGTATATGATCAATTGAGAATTCAAAATCTATTCTAAGAGAAGACCAAGAAATTCCTTGGGAAACACTTCAGCGAATTCCATCATAATAGCCATTTCTTCAAGGAGGATTTACTCCATAGAATCAATCATCTGAGCCATATATGTGTGCTCATAGAGAATTAATATCCACGCTTGAGATGATGGAGCTAAAGAAGATTCATCAGCCTCCTTCCACTTTTACAGAATTGGGGGGGGGGGGTTGATTCTCCACATGGAGAGTGATTTCCCTCTCACAATAATTTATGTGAGCTCTATATAAGATAATCTAATCCATTCCATGTTTTTCACAAATTTCCTCCAGAGGGAGTATGATGAGGTATGTATGGAAGTTCAATCCACGGATTAATACAAGAGAGGAGTTATATTTATGGGAATCAATGATTTCCCCATTTTCTGTAATCACATACATACTTTCTTCCATGATTTGTTGTGGTTTTAATATTGTTCTACTAAACATTCAGGATATAAATGAAAGCGTAGAAAATGAATCAAAAAATATGTTTTTCTATTCATGAATGAATAACTAGAGTAACTATCACCAGTTCATTGTCGGGGTTCACTTCGGCAGTAGTGATGGAAAAATATCTTCCTTGCGGCATTTGAAGTTGTTGGTTGCCTCCAAAATCCCATGGCTTAGGGCACTGATTTTTAATATTCCTTAGTTCTTTGTAGATGAAGAAATGAAAAATTCATTGAGATTCAAATAGAGCGTTCCTCTTCTCGGTCATACATGTGGGTATTTATTGTCGGAATTTAAGGGCTTGGTTCCCTTGTCTTTTACACCTAAAGAATTTCCTCATCAACTTTAATCAATTTCTAGGGTGCTTTTTTTGGGCACATTTGGAAATACGAGTACAATATTTTCATAGCACCATTAGATTTTTCAATCGAACTACTAGAATTTATGTCCACCATACACTTCTTATCCCCATGATACCCCTGATGTTTTCTGATCTCCATATCAACCTTGAGGGCACATCAGACAATTTCCTCATAGCTGTTGAAGTCGTGGATCACCAAGACATTCCGCAGGCTTGGTTTCATCCTACCATAGAAGCAATCAACCTTGAATTCAGGGGTAATGAAAAATCAGGAAGTGTATCGTGAAAGCCTTGTGAAGTTTGACTCATATAATCTAACATATTTGTCACGTTTTTCCTTGAGGGAAAGGAAGTCCCATTCAATCTCAAGCCGGAGGGTTCGTGCAAAATATTTATCAAAATACTCCTTTCGGAAACCCTTCCATTACAACGCCTCGATCTCCTCCCCAGGAATCATATTTTTGATCAATTTCCAATATTGATAGGATTCACCATCCATATGATAAGAAGCTAGAACAACCTTCTATTATTTGGAACATTGAAGGATGGTGACGATCTGTTCAATGGAGTTAATCCATTTTTTGATGATTGAGGGATTATATGATCCCTTAAATGTAGGAGGTCATTGTCCGCAGAATCTCTCGATAGAGACTTGTTCATTCTTAGGGGGGTGAACATTCCTCTTAACCCATGTTTCTATTCAATGCTTGAGATAACTATGAGTGTATCATGAAAATGTTCATGATTCCCTCTCCCATCTAATTGGGCATTTCATTAGAAAAATCATCACATTAGTCTTTACATCAGTTCTTAGCCTGAGTCCTCCTATTAACGTCTAATGGTTGAAATTAAGAAAAGATATGGGTATCACAAAAAGGGTAATATGAAAACATATTAATTATAACTAGATTTTACGTCATTATATTATAAATCTATAGGCTTCAATCTATGTTATCAATGATCTATATTATAACATATATTCTTAGGATATTTTTTAATCCCTTAATAATGGTTCATATTGTTCTTGTGAATTTAACAATGCATATCCCCTAGGCGTGTTGTAACCAAGAGTGTATTAAGGCCCGTTGCCGGGTACCAGGATGCCTCAGGTCACGCCCAAAACTCCTTGTCAGGGTTTTCACCCCTATATACATATGTTACAAAGCCACCTCCACCTGATCATATCCAGAAAGAGATGTATTTTATTGATAGAAAACATACTTAATACTCACCAAAACGTAGGAATGTTTTTATTATACTTATTCTTATCCCTAATGATTTCACTATGGTTTTCTAATCCCAATCCATAAAAATAACTGAACATATCCTCTGATAACAACTATAACAACCCTTCTCTTTATTACAAACTAAAACATGATTTATTACATAAACATCACTTGATACAACATAGAAGATCAAGAGGTATATTTTCTTTGGGGCTTAGGATCATTACATAACAGTATAAAACAATAAATGCAACATCTTTTTTGAAAACATCTTTTACATGACTACAATATTCTCTCATACTGGGCATTGCATGGGAGAATATGATGACATTCATAAGAAAAGGGTGTGATATAAATCTCAGTATGTGAATAAACATGGAATAACATGAAGAATACAATAAATGTTAGAAAATAGGCATTTTAATGAAGGAAAAGATTAACATGAACATAAAGGCAGCATAATTCATGATAATCATAACATGGAAATGTGGAAACAACATTTAACATTGAATTTAGCATGATCCAAGGCTCATTGAACATGAAGCATGAGTAAAACCTCATTGCACATGAATCAAAAGTAAAACCTTGAATAACTTGAATTTTCATGAGTGAACACTCATTTCACGTGACGTATCATGACAGTATACTTTTCACAATTCCCTAGAGTGCTATCAGGACACACCCTTCTTAAATATTTCATGTCTGGCATTAGTGTGCCACATGGTTCATATAACATGGAATCAATAAAAATCATAAGTTATTTCTTGATTAAGTAATGTGGAATAAATAAATAAAAGTAAAATTCAATATATATATATATATATATATGTTCACAATGGTGAATACCCTTGATAGTGACATGGGTATTGTATTCACTACACAATGATCTTGGCTTGAAAGAATGTGGTGTAATTTCGGAAACATAACGGTGTGACATAAGGATTCATTAAAGTGTTTAAAAAGTGGGAAATATATATCATCATATATACATGAAATGGAAATCATGGTGGTAATATAGATACATTTCCTAACAATTTTATTGTAATTTAGATGCTTAATACAAAATAATTACTTGGATGTAAAAGAGGAGAGCGAAATATGTCACAGAATTTCTTCTTTGTAACGAGTGTACTTGGGAAGCACTAATTAGAGATAAATGGGTCTCCTATCTTCCAAACACAAAAAAGGGCTATATGGGGGAGGTGTGAAATAATACCACTAATTTTTAATTGAACAAAAAAGGGAATAATAACTTAATGAATATTGGACAAAAATGATAAAGGAAGAAAATTTTTACTTGGAAGTGTGATCCGAAAAGACTGGGAGAGTCTTGAGAAAGGGTTTTTGGGAGCATGGGGAGCCTTGTAAGGATTCTACAGAGAGGTGGTCAAGGTTTGATCAAACAGCAAAGGCATTGAGAGAACAGGAAGTGGGATCTTGGATGGGTTTCTATAGGAAAGGGGGTGGTATTTTTTATTATTTAGTTTTGAGTCACCTCACATTAATCTAAAGAAAACCACAAACCAGCCGATGTTTCTTGACCATGGTTTTTTCTAAAGATAGTAGAAAATAATATTTTATAGGGAAAACGGCATAAAATTTTAAAATAATCTGTTTGCTTGCGTGGAGGTGAGTCACACTCTCAAGGAAAACAATTTAAAAATTCAAAATATTTTATAATCCTTGAAAGGTCCACTAATGATTTTTAAAATGAATCAAAAAAACCAAAAATAACATTATTATAATGTTAAAACATTTATTGGCTTAAAACAATGTTTACAGTATTCTATTACATCACTTTTGGGTCATTATGATGTCATAAAACCCAATATATATTTAAACGGTATATAATTTGTAAGAAAAAATTCGAATGTCTCAGAAAATTATGAAAATCTCACCATTGGGTAATTACGACATCATGATTCTAACAATAATATTTACATTATATAAATAATTTTTTAAATATGTGAATTTTTAGTTTTAAAATAAAAATTGATATATATAAAAAATTCATGGGTTTTGACAAAAACAACATTCAAACTGCAATAAAAATTACAATTTCACTAATAAAATTATACAATAGGTTATATTTAATAAAAATTAATTTAATAATAATAATATTTTTTTATTAAAATATTATTTAATTTAGAAATCCATTAACTCATCAAAATAGAATTCCTAGTTGAATATTAACCAAAAAATATTATTTGTTCTTTAAAACCTATTTACAAAGTAACTATAAAGAGAATGTATATTATCTATGAAAGAATAATTTACATAGTCATAGTGAAAGGATCTTATAACATAACCCCTAATAACACCAACTTAATACCGAAGGGTATAGTGTGCGTTGGTAACAGACTCTTGGGGTGGCTCATAAAACATCGCTCGGGTTGTAATCTTTATTAACTTCCACTTCCCCCATAGTTGAATTTTTTCAAGCATAACGTGTTCAAGATCGACTTGTGCTTGGTCACGAGTGATTCCCAATGACACCACCTCCTTTCTGAGCTTCGATAAATGAGAATTTTATTGGGAATTTCTACTTAATGAGGCCATCACTTCATTTTTTTGAGTAAATTGGATTTGTTAAACCCCTTTATTTATACTCATCACGTGATCATTGTTACACGTCTTTATTATCAATGATCACAATTCTTAATTGTATATTAAAATCCAAAACATAAAACAAAATAAGTGAATATATTTTACATATCCATAAGAAGACATTTAAATAGACCAAGTGGAATTTTTATTAATGAATATTTGGGTTGTTACATCCCATGTTTCATTTATGATTATCAATCTATATAATGCCTCATTGTTAATTTTTAGGATTCATAGTCTTTTATGACCAATTGATATTCCTATCCTGTAAATTTTTTTACTTTATTCTTATTATTCCATTTTCATTTCATATCTAAGATTTATAGCACACCCCTTTCATATAAATTTCCCCATTTTATCACATGAAATATTTTGTATGAAGAAATAATATGAGAATGTTCAGGAGTCATGCAATAAAAATAATTTGTTCCCGGATTTAAGTTGATATTTTATGTTACTAATTTCTAGATGCACAAGAAATATCGATCTTTCATGTTTTAATAAGTGTTATCTTATGTAATAAATCATGAATAAATATGTAATGAAGATAAAGGAACTCTTAGATGGTATCAAATGAATGTTTAGGAATTTATTGGATTAGGATAAGAAAACTACAGAAAAATAATTAGTGATAAAATCATGTTAAGGAAAACATACCTATTTTTTGGAAATTTATAGTCTATGTTGTTTATCATTGATATTAATCCTTTCTTGAATACTTAAAGTGGGTCTGGATACGGTAAAAAATTATATGGGGTTAAAAAGAAAAAAATTGTGTTGAGAAAGACTTTACTGAGACATGATGCATGACAACATGCCTTGATTCACACATTATTTTAAAATTATGACGAATATGATCTGTTATATTCTCATTCTCATTATGAATAATTAATCACAGAGGAAATATGACCATAAAATTATATGTTTGGAAATCGATCATGGACAACATAAATTGAATTCGAAAAATTCATAAGTTATGGAATAATTTTCATTTATAATTTATCACATTAAAGTTATTAGATTCTCATTTATATGTTTAATAGTTTAAAAAAGCTAACCCCCAATTTTCTATTAATTCTCACCAAACAATAGAAATATGAGGAATCGTGTTAATAATTATTGTGAATGGAAATTTGTTGACCTCCAAAATGAGATACCCAACCTGATCGGAGTATGAATTATGAAATTAATGATAATACTCTCTCAAGTTAATTATGTTTTTAAAAAGAAAAATGGACGAAAAGAAGTTCAAAAGTATCCCTAATAATAAAGAATTATAAATTGAGACCTTTATATGATAATGGCCTTCAAACATTAAATGGACCATTTGATCTCTTAATTGTAGAACAATGGATCAATCCACTGACTATATCATATAAACACATTGATGATAAATGAAATAAAATGTTCTAATTGATGAGTTTCTTATATAGTGGTAAGATGGTTATTGGTGGAAATTTTACAATAATTTGATGGCTTCAGAAGAGATTCAAAGGATAGGGAGGAAGGAATCCATGAAAACCTTTTTTTGAAAAACATTTTTCTCTCACACTTTGAAATAAATGTTAATGGGATTTCCATTCCTGAAAAAAAGAGGAAAACAAATGGGTTAATTAGAAATTCAATGCAAACCTTCAGATTTGTTTTTATCCCTAAATTCAAAGTTGATAGCTTCTTCGATGGCATAAGACCTGGTGTAAAAATACCCCTATAGCTGTTATACATTGATAGCTATGAGGCAATTTCCAGTTGTGACCTCAATGTTGAAGTGGATAATATAGATTCTGAAGGTTATAATGGGGATAAAAATCCAAAGGTAGAATTTAATTAGGTTGTTCTGATAGAGAAATCTAATAGTGATATAAAATTTCAACAACCCACATGTAAAAATTGTCTAAAAATCAGCCAAAAAATTACTTTTTTTTGAAAGGGGAAATGCATTAGGTGTGAAAATGAAGAAAACCTAGCTAAAGATTCAAGAAGATAGAATTACACTACTTCGATTGTTCAATGAAATGATATATTCCTCTCTCAGAACATTGTTCATTATTTTAATTATAAGGGAAATGTTCGTTTTTCAGTACAATGCACAATGAAAAGGTTTTACAAAGATAGCCAATGACCTCCAAGGATGAAGGGGAAATCTTATGCCACCACAACTATTGAGTTGGATCCTAAAAACAATGTGGGGATATATATACTAGTTATTCATTCAAGAATAAAAAACATAATTTTTTATTCGAGTTCTATGAATTATTAAATCTGAAACATGTTTATTATATATATTCAAACAACGACATAAATAATGTATGTAGAGAAATCCATGAAAAAATGGGGAACTTATTTCATCCAAGGTATATATCTTAGGCCTTTTGAAAATTGGTTGGCCAAGAATTCTATAATAACTTTTGATACCCACTTTAGTGTATTTATATGAAATTCTTGGTATGGATTGGATTTCTCTATATGAAGGCAATATAAATATCCGTGAAAAGGGAACCACTCTTCGTATAGTGAATTTACATTGATTCTATACAAAATCTAAGATGAGGATGAATTGTATTTATCAGCAATATATCATGAATATATATTATTTCCCTGTGATAAAGGACATCTAGATCAAATGATTGATTCTATAGAATGTTTAATCCTTGAAGAAATTTTCTTTTTGGGGGAATACAATGATGTGTTTCCAAAATGATTTCATGGTATTCTACCTAGCTAATAGGTTTAATTTATATTTGAGATTATACTGGGTAATTACCATTATCCAAGAATTAATATAGAACGAATATTGTGGAACTTGAGAAGGTTAAGAAACAACAAAAATTTTTTAATGATAAATATATCATACACCCATGTTCTACTACTTAGTGTGCACTTATCATATTCATCAAGAATAAGTATGTGTCAATGTTCCCTTTCCATGATTATTGCGAGCCCAATAAGATCATGATAAAAAACAAGTATCATCTACCACTGATTGATACCATCTTTTTTATTCAATTTGGTGAGTGATACATTGCCATGGTGGATCTTTGTCCGAGATATTATCATGTAATAGTGAAGATGTAGAATATCCCCATGACTGCATTCGAAACAATGTATGGGTAATATGAGTTCATATAATTACCATTATGACTCACTTATACTGAATAAATATTTTGTACAATGATGAATAGTTTCGTTAGATATTACCTCCAAAACATTTGTACTATTTTTAAATGATATTCTAATATACTTCAAATGAAAGAAGGAGTTTGAGGATCATCTGCGCATTATACTAAAAATGATATGAAAGGAGAAGATTTATGAAATATACTTCAAATTTCAAATCTTTTGAGAGGATTTCCCATTATTGGGGGAATAATTTCATAAGAAATTAGATATGTATGGACCCTTAATAGATATATGTAATTAAAAGATGTTAGAGGTCAATATCCATGACAAAAATGCATAGTTTTCTAAGATTAGAAGGGCACTATCATCAATTTATGACAGATTCCTATGATTTTCAAACCCTCAAACAAATATTACTCAGAAGGGATTCATTTTTATTTTTAATGATGAATGTGAAGAGTATATTATATACTTGTAAATGATAATTCTCACTACACACGTACTAATAGTAGCCAAATGTGGGAATCTTATTGTTGTATACATCGATGCTTTGAATAAGGGATATGGTTGTGTGTTAGTGAAAACTGAAAACATGATACACAATTTATCATTGAAATTGACTGTTCATGTCCAGAACTACCCAATTAAAGATTACAATATTTTTAAATGAATATTGAGTTTAAATATTGTAGTATTAAATTTTATGTGAATAGTGTGAAATATGTACAGATCAAAAGTTCATCAAGTATATATTGACATATAAAGAGCTTAATATGTGACAATGATGATGGTTTTAGCTGATCAAGGACTCTTAATTATCAAAACACAACCATCTTGGTAATGAAAATAATGTGGCATATTCTCGTTATGTGAAGGATCAAAAAATATTATCACTGATTAGATATGAGATGGATCAAATCATCATATAATTAAAAAGGATGGACATGGGAATAATAACTGAAGGAAAATAATCATTCATTTCACAAATTATTGCTCAACCACCCCTTATTGAGAAGATAAAAAATGATCAGAGATATAATATGGAAATTCAGAAGAAAATGAGCTATATTAGATGATAAATCCTTATAGTTCATTGTAAAACAAATATGAGTTGTGAGATTTAGGTCATCACTATGTCCACCATCAAAGCCAAAGTTAATAAAAGGAGTTATTGGATGATGCATATAGGACAATATTCTCCATCCATTTGAGAAGTACAAATATGTATCAATATTTCTAATAGCACTATTGGTGGATTAATATGAAGAAGTATATAAATAATATAAATCAATGTGACATTTATGTTAGAAATTTATGGATATATAAAAATTCAAGGGGATGATTAAACCATTTCCTATGCCTACATGGATGTGGGAAAAAATCATCATCGAATTTCTCACTGATCATCCAAATAAATCAAGTGGAAATAATTTTATATGGGTTATTGTGGATTATCTTACAATGTGTCACAAAACATATTTTTTACCATCATTACCAAGACCTGACCCGGTCCACGGTAAGGCCCGAAGGTCATTCAATTCTTCCATGGACTGGAGCAAGTACTGACGTATCATAAACAATAGTTTGGGAAAAAATTAACCGAGTTTAGAAGCATTAAACAACTAACAATAATAAATAGATGAATTCTAAAAATTCATACCAAGAAATCCTTAATTAAAAGTATAATTTTATTAAAAAAATATATAGATGTCCAATATCTTTTATTAAAATCAACAAAAATAAATGAACCATGAAGGGTACAAGAAAACATGGAAAAACACAATGCAAAATCAATTTGTTAATATTTTTTAACAATCACACACATAGTCTACTTTCTTCTTCCAAGATTTCATTCCATTCAGCCCTTACACTACCGCATCCCCGACCCCTCGATGTCCCCTTCCTTGAAGTGATAGATTGAAGTCTCTCATAGAGCGTCTAAACATCAGTTCTTTCAGAATCAGAGCTATCAATTTTTCTATCTTTCCATTTTGGGGAGAAGTTTCTCTTATCACAAGCGTCATCATCCCCTCTACCCCCATTTCTATTGCCGGATTCAGAGACTCCTAATGATTTTTCTTATCCGGAGAACTCTGGATTGGATCATGCATCTCAATGGGACCATCAATAATCTGCTCAGAGAAAGAAACGGTGTTACATGTAACTAATTTCTCAACTACCACTGGAGAAACCACCAGAGACGTTTACTTATTTTGAGAGACATTTTGAAATCCATCATTATCCACAATAGGCTTTGAAGAGGTATGGCACATTTTAGAAACTACCGTAGAGTCAGATTCTAAATATTTTTTTTTACCTTTTTAGCTACATGAGGCAACCATCCTTTCCTATGAGAGTTTATGATCCAACTCGTGTTGGATTTTCTCTTTAAATGCTTGTCCAACTATTTAATTTCCATCATTAGGAGTTGAACATTATTGAGTATGTTGTGATATAACAAATTTCTCTATAATATTATCAGTATTTTGAACATTCGCCTCTTTAGAGAAGATTTCATCCCAAGACATCGCCTTATCCTCAGAGTTAGTACCATTAGTTGAGTCACTAGCCTGGTCACCCTTTCCATTCACTGCAACCCCAAAATCAACATCCTAAACCCCCTACTTCTCGACATTTTCTGTGGTAATTCCTAGAAAAACATCACACTTACAAAGGTCTTTCTCATCCTCATTCTACAATAATTGAGAATGACCATCAATATTCTTCACAGATTCACTTTTGTTTTTTTTTGTCAATTGTTCATGTCATGACCACACAAATCACATAAGCTACAAACTGTGCAACGCCGACAGACATATGATTCATTTCCAATGACATTGAAGTCTTTTTAGAATTTAGGCATTTTTTTCATAAACAATCTTCAACTTAATAATATCATCAACTGTTGATACCATTACTGTGTCAACAAGAGTCGATACCAGTTCAACCTCAACATAGAACCTGGAAAAGTGACCGAATCAAGATGGAAACATTGAAGAATGCACACCTTCAAAATAAGCTCACATGCTACTGAACTATTCAAAAAACAAAACACACTGTATACCGACTGTATGTATAATATAGGCAACAAACACTAGTCAAGGGAACACCCCTTGGTACTTTCTTATTGTGGGAACCTAAGTACATTTTATCTCGGGGTAAAATTATCCATACTCAATATCCATCCCCTGCACAAACCATTAGGAGGGGACAATCAGAGGTTCTCATGGTCACTATCATCATCATGGTTTATTAATTTTTATCATAAATAAATTTCGAAGTGATATAGGGATGAAACCACTACTATATCACTAGAATACTAGTCATAGTCCAACCACATAAATACCATGGTTCCCCTCTTTGTGATCAATCAAGTTACACATGTTATAAACATTTTTTTACATGTAAAAACTATATATTCAAATTTTACAGACACCAAAAATAAAAAAACATGTCACATAATTTCCTTTTCACATTCTAATTCATTTTAATATCATACTCACTCTTAAACCACCCACAAACATTCCTCACACATTTCAAAAAATTAATAAACCATTCCAACCATTTATAAAACATTATCACAACATTTGACATCGCAAATAATCACTTTATCTTCAAAAATAATAGTTTAAAAACATAAAAACACAAAAAATCCACCTAAAAAACATTTTTCACACTTTTTGTAACACAATATGCCCTTTTGTATTTTTATAAACAACTCCAAAGATTATAAGAAGGCTTTTCAAAAAAAATCCTTTCAAAAACCATCTTTCAAGTCCAAATGAACACAGCTTCCCGACCTAAATTGAGTTTTAATCTCTTAAAACATTTAATAAACCAATATACAATTTTATAAAATTATATAAAATTATACTACATGAGTTACACATGAAAACACAAATTTTTATGAAAAATTCATCTTTAAAATTAAATGAATTACCAATTCCATCAAAAATTGTTGTCTCACCACAAAAAACATATGAGAAACGTGATAAAGAAGTACATAGTAACATATAACTCATGAAAGAATAATTACAGAAGGAATAAACCACCTTATATGCAAAAATCCCAAATCGTTGTGCAAAAATTCAAATGCACCATCATCGAACCACAAGGGAACTAATGTGAACCCTAACTGAGAAGATTGAACCATGAAAATAAAAAATAAACCCTACATATGAAGACCTATTTATTTTACATCTAATAAATGATGAATATTTGAAAACATCCAACATAAATGAATGATAAAATGTTGGAATTTAGTTACCTGATTGAATCGTGGAGTTACACCCCTGAAAACCCCTTCAAAATTGGGTTCCAAATGAGTTTAGGGGTTATTGTCATCCTTCAATTGAAATAGTGGTCGAATGGGGGATGAAAGGGGTAAACTAGTGTTTATCATAGAAGTAAAATATTATAATTACAAAACAAATTAATGTGCATAAATCTTTGGATGGTTCAGATGCACAGTTTTGTAAATCGTAAGGCCAAACTGTGTGACCTATTCTATCGACCCAAAAACATTCAATTTTTCTCAAAATTCATACATAACCAAGGTGTAATTAAAGGGTAACATAGGGGTATTTAATGAGACCCTTGGATAGAAGTATATTACATGTAAATTTGAAATTAATTCCCTAAAATATCACCCATGACAAAATCAACTCTTTAGGAAATGAACAAGAATTTTAACGATGTGAAAACTAAAGCCCTTGTGTGACACAACGTATGATCACATAATTAAATCATGAGATGATTTACAACTATATCTACATGAAAGGGTAAAAAATAGTTAAGTGGTGATGTTTTATGGAAAACCACTCTCATTTGTTTCTTATATAGACCAATTAATAACCTTCATGTTTTTGAACAGTCTCCAAGTCACTGTATATAATAAGTTTAACATCATCATAGATGATCACCCTTTAACAGATGGATAATGTGAGATGAATTTCATGAAAATTGAGAATATTTTAAGACCATGTTAAATTAAATTATTTAAAGGAGGAGGTCAATATATTTTTATGATCTAGTTCTCATACAATACGTGTTTCTAATAAAGAATAACTGCGTGATGGGATGATATTTGGGAACTCTAGTTTCTGGGTCCTAAAATAGTTAAGGAAATGGTGGAAAAGGTCAATACCATTCTAAATCAGATAAAGTATTCTCAGAATCAATAAAATAGATATTATTATAATATTCAATGGGACAAAGTGGTTTATTTTTTAATCAAGGTATTCCACCAAATATCTCCATGGATGAATGCCATGAGATTTGTGAAGAAGGGAAAACTATGTCCAAGATACATCTGTACCTTTGAGATCCTTGATCAAATTTCTGTGTTAGTCTATCATATAGAAATAATACATAACGTATATAAAAACATGATGTATTCCTTATATCCCTCTTTAGGAAGTATGTAATAGAACCCTCACATGTACTCAATCAAAATGTGGTACCATTTTAGAATGAACTCTCATATGAGGAGGAGCCAGTAAAGATCATATATTATAGTGAAAAATTAATATATAATAAGAAAATGATCATATTTAATGTTATTGGGAGAAAACACATGTTTGATGAAGTAATTTTGGAACTGTTGGATGTGATGAAACCAAATTACCGTTATCTATTTTAGTGGGTGAAATAAAAATTTTGCGGGAAATATTTTAATGTGGGGAAGATTATAAAAACCATAAATTTTATAAATAAAATTATCCATTTTATTTATTTAAATGAATTATACTATATCATGGCTATATAAATCACATTAAATTACCTGGTTTTATCATTTTTTGACAAATTTAAAAGGCCTTTTAGGATCATTAACATAGATAATATAATCTCTAAATAGTGAAAAAATTATTTTAATAAATATAAAGGTACGAAAAATCCAATTTACACCGATAAAGGATATTATAACTTCAACCAGTAAAATCATGCCCCATGAAGCCCATTTATCAGAGATTGTATGGGAGATAACATCACTAGGAATTTCCCATGACCAATCAAAGATAATATCTATAAACTAAATTACGAACGAAATGATTGTGGGAGAATATCAAAGTCATTGAGATCATGACCCAAACCATGTATGTCGAACCACCCCATGAAATTTTATCCATCGCATTCCTTTTCCATATAAAATGTTTTAGTTTAATAATGATATTTGAATCAAGACCAAAATAAAATTAATATGTATATTTTATGTAATAATTAATAAATTTTCATCTTATTATTTTTCATTTATAACTGATTTTTTATTTATATATATTAAAACAAAAATTATACTGTTATGTATTATTAAAATTAAATTTTTGATTTTTTTATTAATTATTTTTGGAATTATATAATATTTTATTAAAATATTACTATTAATTTTTTTATTAAATAAAAATTATCATATAATTTTTGTGAATTCAAATATAGTTTTCATATGGGATTGAAAAATATTATTGTCAAAAAAACCGAACAGATCTTAATAATTGTAAATTATAATTTTAAAAGTGAAATATAAAATATTTAATAATATATATGAATAAAATAAATATTATTTTTGAATCATAAAATTAATATTATCCATCGGTGTATTTTCCCTAATTTTCCAAGGCAATAAAATGTTTAGTTTAAAATTATACACAGAATAAATATAAGGTATATATTATGACATCACATTGACCCAAAATTGATGTAGTAAATAATATAATTGATATAAAGGACCAAATATATTTTAATCATTTAAAATATTGTAATATTAATGTTAATTTATTATTATTATAAATATTTTTTTGAATCTTGAAAAGTCTATTATATATTTTATGGTTTTAAATCCATTTCTCTATAAACATGAAATAAATTCACATCATTCAGTGTATTATTTTCATAATTTCATACCTTGTAATAATAATGTAATCCAAACTAATTCTCATTTAATGAAACCATGGGGAAACCATGGTACAGTTTGGGGTTTTGATTACATTATTTTTCAGAATCCAAAATATTAGTTTGAGGGAAAAATTCCCACTCATTTCAAATTTATACCCACCCATGCTTCACTTTAAATAAACTGAGAATATTTGGAGAACATACTTACCCCCTCCCCACAAATTATTTTCCTCCCGAGTATCTCCATGTCCATAATAAGGTCCTCCAATGTTTTTGGAATTACCCTCTCAATGTATGGGATCTCCCATTCTCCTTTTATTCAGGAATATATTTTCTGTTATGCTTTGTAATTTCAATCTTTTTTCATATTGAGATATGTTATTCAAAATCCAATAAGTTTTAATTTGATATCTAAATGATTATATACCCCTTTCACTATAATTAATACCTCCCATGTGTCTTTTTGTACACCTGTTACCACGCCAATGTTATGTATGTGATCCTGTCCTTATCCTCTATATTTAAGTATCTCCATTTTCTTATTAATTTTATCACCATATCATAATTTTTGTATATTTTATTCAATGTATCTCTTAATTACTATATTATTCATAAATTTTGTGATACCCCACTCAATATCATTAATATCTTCAGTGAACATTTATACATTCCCGTTATGCTGTTGAAATTTCTCCATAATTTTCCATGAAAGAAAAATTGTGTAGTGAATACCCAAACCCATTTCATATCAATGGTGTTACACTTTACAAACTTATACATCACTTAATTGGGATATAAATGTATTAATTACACACTATATGATTGGGGAATAAAATGTGATGATACATGATTCCATGTTTTATAATGTATTTGGCACACATAGGGATGAGAATGAAATAAAATTGATAGGTGTGACCAAAATTATATATCTCTCTAATGTATTGCGCAATTACCTAGCCACATGAGACATCATTGAAGAGAACAGAGAGTTACTACAATCCATCATAAGAAATTTTCCGTCCTGATGTGTTGGTAATTATCCTTGACCTATTTTATGATGTAGCATTTTATGTTGTCTAAATACATCCCTTATTTCTTTTATGATAAACATGTTACATCATTCTTATTTATTAATTTTTTTTATTCTCACTCATTTTATTCTCCATAGATATTCCAATTTTATAAACTGTATTACATTCATCAATTTATTTAATGATTCCTTCATTATTAGGATTTATAGCTCACACCTTTAGTATGTATGTTCCAAGGTTATCCCATGTAGTTTTATTTATGAAGAAATAAAATTTTCATGTTAAGGAAGTTTTAAATAAATATGATGTATTCTATATTTTTTGTTTTTATGTAATGTACATAATTCAAAAATACACTATTATTCTCGATATTAAAAGTTGTATTATATGTACGTTTATTAAATAAATAATGAATTAATGTGTAATAAAGAGAATGGTTTTAGTATTCAATTGTTTTTGTTTTGAATAAAAACAAACCAAATAACATCCCTAAGTTATTCCTCTCATCCATGAAGACATATTTTGGTAATAAATTTAACCTATAGAGGATACCCGAATAAGAGGATACCTTGTACAACAAAATTTTTTAATTTTATTTATTCTTAAAACTCCTATAATTATTACTAAACCATTATTATATAATATGATCTATGAATTATATTTAATTATATGTTTTTATGTAGTGGTAATTATCTTAAAAATATATTCTTCCATAAAATTTGTAACAAAATCATAATTCAGGCATACAGTAGACTACAGCCTCCTGAACTGAGGTCTTTCATTTTTTCCATTATCATCTCCCACGAATGGGTATGATGATTTAATATATATATATATATATTTTATATTTATAAAACAACTATAAATATAGATTTATTATATTATATATAATGATGTACAATCCATTCAATAGGGGATATATTACGCCACTCATGTGAACAACGGACAACCAGCTCGTGAAGCGCTGTGATTCATCTCTCCCTAAAATTTATATGAAAATCTATAATGATAATGTTAATGATTATATGTTATATAAATGAAATACTTATTATATTAAAAAAATATTTATCCTCCTAAAAACAAATATTTATCATTTTATTTTTTACCTTTCCACTTAGTGAAAGATTATAACATTCTTCATGTACATGTGGACTACCACCTTCAGGAAATTATATAACTATCTATTAATTACCACACTAGATAGATTATATATTTGTATATATGAAAACATAATATTGAAATTATGATATTATTATCAATTCTTAATATTTAAAATATTTATTTTCTCTTTTCTATAATGACCGTTGAAAATTGGGAAATATTACCTATATTAATGTAATACCTACAATCTATAGGATAATAATGTAATTTATTTCTCAAAACATTATTTAATGATTGATCATAAAACTATAATTGATGAATAAATATTAGAATTATTACATTATTATTATTGTACATATATTCAAATAATGTCCTATTAGACCAATATCCAACATACAAATGTCATTTTTAACACATAAGTCAAATATTATAAAAACGACACACAACAATTTAATTAATTTAAGAAAACTAATATAATACTTTATAAAGTGAATTAAAATTAATATAAAACATGAAAATGGTTATTAGAAAATTAAATAATTATCCTATGTATATTATAAATGAATATAATGAATGCAAATGATGATTCAGTCTCAATTTAGGGGACATCATATCAATTTTTCTTCATTGAAGCTTGTTGTAATGTTATACACAAATTTTATGAAAATGGTGTATATAATTACCCTTTTACATTTAAAATCATGATACATTAATAATTTATGATATTTTAATTATGAAATTTTATTATTTTATCCAATTGGATTTGACCAGAATATTACTATGTGGTAAAAGTTATTTAACAATCTCAATATATTTTGTGATTGTTAACCTTATCATGAAACAGTCACTTTATTGTGATAATTTGTTTATATACATTACATTTATATCAAATATCTATATTACTGAATGATTTATATTATTATTTCCTAGACCATATTATATTTTTTAATACTATCATTACTATGAAAATTATTTCTATATCTGAAGAAATATTGATAAATGTGTCTCCTTTAATCAATACAGATATTAAATGAAAAATCATATTATTTCATGAAATAAATAAATCATTTCGTATATGTGTATTTAATTATACATATAATTATGTGTTAAAAATGATATTATATAACCCCTTAAAAAATCAATATGTCCCATAAGACAAATAAGTTATCCATATTAAATAGGTTTCTACCTGTATTATTTAATCTATATTTTGAATAGTCTTGAAAGTAGACGTATCAAGATTCTAAATGTAATTAAATCCAATAATTATGCATTCCCTTCCATACAAATTCAGCTAGTATTATCCATGATATTTTCAAAATTATATAATATCTAGATAAATTTCATTCTATGTTTAATAATTTAATTGAATGTAGTTTTAGTTGTTTACAATTCATATTTTAAAGATCTAATCAAGTAAAATTGATTTTTTAAAAATGGTAAATATAGGGAAGAAGGTTTTCAACTACCATAGAAATTTGTAGATTTCCGAAATATGGATGCCAATATAGCATGTATTCTAATTGATAAAATTATGGATATATTGGGGTATTTTAACCAGGTTATGAAAACCAACCTTAACCTGAATGAGAAAACTAGTCCACAATGTGAATCTCTTAAATTTGATCAAATTATGTGACAAACACCGCAAAATTTGGTGGGACTAGTAATCCACTAGAATCCATGAGATGGATAAAGAATTTTGAGAATCTATTTATATCATTTAGATTTAGAGAATATGAAACGGATACACTTTTAGTATATTGTCTCAATGGTTATGTTGATCAATGGTGTTTGATGATCTAGAAAACTAGGTATGTAGTGGGAAAAAAACTGATAGAATAGAAATATTTTAAGGATTCAATTTCAAAAAAATCCATCATGACTAAAAACAGAAATGAAGGGAAATGACTTGAGCTTATTTAAATAGAAAAATATAAATATTGTTGATCATGGGTCTACATTTGAAATTATTACTAGATATGTTATAGATTACATGACCATCATAGAGATAACAATTAATTATTTCTATGAATGTCTTAAGATAATACTTTTAAGGTGATGGACTCCCAAATGTTTTCTTCATATGATGCTGTTGTTTTCTGTTATATAAATAAAGAGATATAATTCTTTATGTCATATGCATTATAAATGTAATGAATGTAAAATATTATTTTGGATAAAAAAATTTAATGGGAAGAAGGGTATGAAGGATTTTTCCACATGTGATAATTGTGGATAGAAGCAGTCTGATACTTTCTTGAAGGTAATGGTAGTTTAAGATATGTGTAGAGATAAATGACATCATTCCCATGATATAAAGTGACTTAAAAAATTCCAATCTAAAATTACTCCACTTTCAGAAGATGGGGAAATAGAAAAATTTATTCCCAATGATTAATGTGAATTGACACTAGAATAAAATAATGGATCATGGTTTATCTTCAACAAATTATATAACAAAATGTGAATTTATAATGTTCCACTACACATAGATGTATGAAATATGTTGTAAAACAATTTTATTATTGATATTCTCATTACAAGAGTCATGAAAGGTATTAGTATTGTACTGTTGTACTTTTTCACAAAATATTACAATGTATTTGTATAATTGTAACAAAATAGTGATTATGTATAATGTTCATCATTTGGGGAACACCTTTTGAAAGGAAGATAATCGTAAATATATTAACTATTTTTAATTAACAATTTAAATATTATCTGTATGGGAAAATATTTGGGATCATCAAATTATTTTGTGATTTTAGGGTTTATTTATTTATTAAGAGAGTTTACTAGATTAATGGAATATATTCAAAAACCTAGTATTTTATTTTGGGAAGCTTTCTTTTTTCAATAAGGTTTTATATTTTTCAAGGTAATAATTTTATTGGAATGTGACATTTAGATAAACTATATTTTTTATGGGGAATGTAATGTTGATTTACTTAATTAACATAAAAAAATGGTCATTTAATTTAGGGATGAATATTTTTGATGTTCATTGAGGAAAACTATTTATAGAATGAATTAAGTTGACATTTTCTTGTTACTGAAGTAATGTTTTTCAAAATTTTTGTTTTAAAAAAGAAATTCAGAATAGCATGTTACTCTTTATGGATCTTACATGCCAGTAAAGGTCAATCATTGTGATTTTCACATAAAAAATTATATATTGGAATTAATTTCTTAGAGTAAGATGTGATGTTGAATTTTATTGAAGCCCAACCAGAGGAAGAAATTATGTCGATGAAATTCAAAAATATTACACAATAATATTTCCTTACATTTATGGAAATTAAAATAATTCCACAATACTTGGAAAAAAGATCTTGAATTTTTTTTATATCATCAATATTTTATATGATATAAATTATAATTTTCAAACCACTTTGGTTCATTACATTGTAGTTGTTGGCTTTCAATTGACCATGTTTTATATCACTCTCCATAAAGAGTTTGTTGTTAGTTTTCTATTCTATATCCATGTTTTGACATCCAACCTATGTCCTCATATTTGGAAACCAATTATTTTTTATTCCATATGACCTTTAAACTTCCCTTTATCTCTTAATAATAAGATATTTTATTAACCCTTTTTACGATGTGACCATTTAAACAATGGTATTTCAAAATGTAAATCCAATGATTACCAAAGTCATGTATAATATTATAGGATGAAAAACATTTAAAGTGGGGATACTCTAACACTCAAATAAATTAAAAAATATTTCTTTTAGAATTAATGTAATTTTTTTGATAGCTTCAGTGCAACACTGGGTTTAAAAAATGCAATACTCTAATAAAATATTATTTAAAAATTACCATTATAACATAGCCATTATGATGGTGGGTATGAATAGTAATAAATATATTCTGAAAATTATAGTTATATTTTAATTATAAATAATAATAATCATTTAAAATAAAAAGAAACATTTTATAAAACAAACTATATATTTCTAAAAGAAGGTGTAATCGTGAATTGCACTCATAATTTAAAATAAATTTTTACAAATTTTAAAATAATCATTTTATAAAATATAATTCATTTTATAAAAAATATTATCAAAAAATATCCTAGGTTGAATGTTTGGGATATTTGTAGAACGTATCATATTTAAAAAATAGTGAAAATACTAAATATTAATTGAAAAATTTATTTTTAAAAATTATTTAAAAAGATACAAAATGTTTTAAACTACATTTAATGTAAAACTAGTTCAATTATATATATGTTAATATAATTTTTTTCATTTTAATAATATTTATGTTGAACTATGACAAAATTACATTGTAAGCCTTCGAATATTTTCACTATAAAAACCTATTTTCACAACGTGTCTACAGAATTAATTTTAAATACAATTTTCCACCTATTATTAATTTAATTTTTAAAAATTTATTCTATAATTATAATACAAATATTTTATATTATATAATATGTAGAAATTAATTTTTTTATCAAAATCACAGATGGGAAAATAAAAATTATTTATCATGATTATAGTAAAAATTTGATTATCAAGGATTAGACTAAAAATTAGAGGGTTAAATTTAATTAAAATCCAGACTAAATAATATTTTATCAAATTAAATAGACATTATAATGTATAAATATCTAGAATAATCCATTTTATATACTTTTGGTTTGTAAAAAAATGTTTTTACACATTTTTCTTTTTAGAAATTACATTTCTACCACTCACGTAACATATAATAAGTCACACCAATACGATCTTATTCACACCTTCAAACAAATTTTTGATAAGAAATTTTTTTTACATATTTTTCTTTTCAGAAATTACACGTCTTCGACTCACGTAACATATAATAAGTCGCACCAATACGGTCTTATTCACACCTTCAAACAAATTTTTGATATGAAAATCATAGACCAAATCACATAAAAACATCCATAAACTCATACAAGAATAATAATTTTGGTAAAAAATCTACCAGAGGAAGGATTTTTTGCAAACCAAAGAAGGTTACCCAAAGAAGGGGTAAGATTTTTCAGCAAGTGTTATTTATTTATTTATTCATCCATCTACATTAATTATTATTAGAAATCATGATATAATAAAATCAGAATATTTTATTTCTTTTATTTCTTTTATTTTGTTGTAATTTCAAAAATCCATAACCAGTTTCAATAAATGGTTTACAATAACATCGTTAATGTATACTGCGGACTACCTCCTCATAAAATGATGTCATTTGTTTCTCAATTACCACCACAAATATTTTTTTTATAAATATTGATATAAGATATATATATATATATATATGAAATTTATACTATAATTATATATATAGAGTCATTATATCATACATACCATTTTTTACATTCCATTCCATATGAGATATGATACCATCTCTTGTGTGTGCCATGAATTTCCTCCTCACGAAGCGATGTGATATGAATTTCATTACTGGAAATGAAAGGTATACCAATGGTTTAAAACCACTGGAATTGGCTATAAAACTATTGGTATGAATTATACCAACAGTTTTACAAACATTATCCAAGTAAGGCATAATAATAGACATATACCAAGGGTTTCTTTGAAACCGTTGGTATATGTGAATAAATCTACACTATACCAATAGTTTTATTTAAACCGTTGGTATAGAGGTGAGATATCCCAATTGCTGACAGTTCTCTTATAAAAATTGGTAAAACATACTATACAGAACCTATACAAACGTTTTAAAACCATTTTCATAGGCTTATCTCTACAATTCACACAACAACCTGATGGTCTATGCGCTACTATGTGAATATACAATAGTAAATGCGTAATCAAAAAAAAGGATACATAATACAATAATCAATTATGAATACAGTACATTAAAAACTAAATATGTAATTTTATGTGATATAGAATTAAGAATACATACAAAAATTAATTTTGTATAACACATACATGATTGTGTTCAGAAATTTGAGCTAATAAACCAAAAATAAATAAATGAATAAATTAATTCATCCAAACAAAAATATAATGTCTCATGGTTTGGGGCGGGTGTCATTGAACTTAGTGATAATGATAATGGGCATGTATCAATGAGCTTGTGTAACTTAGAGTATATATTTGTCCTTTGCTTAAGAAATGTCATGTGTTTTAGAATAGGGGTAGGAGTTTCTCACATGAGGAGTGGATTGTGTGAGGCTGGACCATGGATCGTTGTGCTGAAGTATCATCACAATCTGAATACGTTTGGTCGGTTTTCACATGCTAGTTGTTTTTACTTAAAATGATGTCCATTTTAAACAAAATAGAGGCAGTTAAAGTGGTATCGTCTACACCATTCCTCATATTGAGGCGGGGATGACTTTTATATGTCCTATATGACCCAAGGATCGTTGTCCTAAAGTATTAACCCAATATGAATGCATTTGGTTTGTTTTCCTTATGAAAGTTGTTGTTCTCACTTAAAATGTTGTCCATTTCAAATAAAAGTGAGACACTTTGAGTGGTACCGGCCACACCGGGCCTCAGATTGAGGATCAGTTGACTCTTACACATCATAAATGACCCATGGATCAATGTGCTAAAGTATCAACACAATCCAAATATGTGTGGTCGATTTTCCGTATGTCAGTTGTTTTTATATAAAACTGTGTCCATTTTAAACAAAATAGAAACACTTAGAGTGCTACCGGACACACCGTGCCACAAATTGAGGTGGGGTTTATTCTTACATGTCACAAATGACCCATGGATCGTTTTCCTAATGTATCAACACAATATTAATGCGTTTGGTTGGTTTTCCGTATGTCACTTGTTGTTTTCATTTAAATTATTTATCTTTTCAAATAAAGGAGAGACACTTTGAGTGGTACCAGGAACACCATACCTTGGATTGAGGCGTGTTTGACTCATACATGTCACAAATGACCCATGTATTGTTTCCATAAAGTATCAACACAATCCGAATGAGTTTGGTCAGCTTTCCATATGCCAGTTTTTGTTTTCATTTAAAATGATGATCGTTTCAAATAAAGGTGTGACACTTTGAGTGGTACCAGGTACACCATGCCACGGATCGAGGAGAGGTTGACTCATAGACATCATAAATGACTCATGGATTTTTTTCCTAAAGTATCAACACAATCCAAATGCGTTTGTTTGGTTTTCCATATGTCAGTTCTTGTTTTCACTTAAAATGTTGTCCCTTACAAATAAAAGTGAGACACTTTGAGTGATATCGAACACACTGGGTCTTGGACTGAGGCTCTATTGCCTTGTGCACGTCACAAATGACCCATGGATAGATGTTCTAAAATATTAACTCAATCCGAATACGTTTGGATGATTTTATGTATGTCAGTGTGTTTTACTTAAAACAATGTCCATTTTAAACAAAAGAGAGACACTTAGAGTGCTACCGGCCACACCGTGCCTCTAATTGAGGCAGGGTTTACTCTTACACATCACAAATTACCCATGGATCATTGTCCTAATGTATCAACACTGTCCAAATGCGTTTGGTTAGTTTTTTGTATGCCAGTTGTTGTTTTCATTTAAAATTATGTTCATTTAAAATAAGGGTGAGACACTTTGAGTGGCTCCGGGAGAACCGCCTCTCATATTTAGGCGGGGATGAGACGTACCCATCACAAGTGTCCCATGTATCATTTTCCTAAAGTATCAATAGAATCCGAATGCATTTGGTCATTTTTTCATATGCCAGTTGTTGTTTTCATTTAAAATGCTTATAATTTCAAATAAAGGTGTGACACTTTGAGTGGTACCGGGCACATTGTGCCTCGGATTGAGGCAGGGTTGACTCATACACATAACAAAAGACTAATGGATCGTTTTCATGGATTATCAATCGAATCCAAATGCGTTTGGTCGGTTTTCCGTATACCAGTTGTTGTTTTCACTTAAAATGTTATCCATTTCAAATAAAAGTGAGACACTTTGAGTGGTACTGACTACACCGGGCCTCAGATTGAGGCTCAGTTGACTTGTACATGTTATAAATGACCCAAGTATCTTTGTTCTAAAGTATCAACACAATACGAATCTGTTTGGTCAATTTTACGTATGTCAGTTTTTTTTACTTAAAATTGTGTCCATTTTAATCAAAATAAAGACACTTAGAGTGCTATTAGCCACACTATGCCTCGGATTGAGGTGGGGTTGAATCTTACACATCAAAAATGACCCATGGATATTTTTACTAATATATTAACACAATCCTAATGAGTTTTTTTGGTTTTTCGTATGCTAGTTGTTTTTTCATTTAAAATGTTGATCGTTTCAGAAAAAGGTGAGACACTTTGAGTGGTAGAGGGCAGACCGCACCTAATATTGAGGCGGGGTTGACTTGTATACGTCAAAAATGAACCATGTATCGTTTTCCTAATGTTTTAACCAAATCCAAATGCGTTTGGTTGGTTTTCCATACGCCAGTTGTTGTTTTCATTCAAAATGTTGATCATTTCAAACAAAGATGTGACACTTTGAGTGGTACCCGGCACACTGAACCTCAAATTGAGGTGAGGTTGACTCATACACATCAAAAATGACTCATGGATCATTGTTATAAAGTATCAATAGAATAAGAAAATGTTTGGTTAGTGTTCGGTATGCCAGTTGTTTTTACTTAAAATGATGTCCATTTTAATCAAAAGAGAAACACTTAGAGTGATACCGGACACACCGTGCCTCGGATTGAGGAGGGGTTGACTCGTACATGTCACATATGACTCATAAGTCGTTTTCTAGAAGTATCAACACAAAATGAATGTGTTTGGTCTTTTTTCCATATGCCAGTTGTTTTTTTCACATAGAATGATTTCCATTTTAAACAAAAGAGATACATTTAGAGTGGTACCGGCCACACCGTGCCTCAGATTGTTGTGGGGTTGACTCGTACATGTAAAAAATGGTGCATGGATCATTTTACTATTGTATCAACAAAATACGAATGTGTTTTCTCAGTTTTCCATATTCTAGTTTTTTTACTTAAAATGTTATTCATTTCAAATAAAGGTGAGACACTTTGAGTGGTACCGGCCACACCGCCCCTCAGATTGATACAGGGTTGACTTATACATGTCACAAATGTCCCATGGATCATTTTTATAAAGTATCAACACAATCCAAATATGTTTTGTTGGTTTTATGTATGCCAGTTGTTTGTACTTATAAGGGTGTCCATTTTAAACAAAAGAGAGACACTTTGAGTGATACCACCCACACCATGACTCAGATTGTGGTAGGGTTGACACGTACACGTCACATATGACTCATGTATCATTTTCCAAAATTATCAACACAATATTAATATGTTTGGTCAGTTTTCCGTATGCCTGTTGTTGTTTTCACTTAAACTTATGTCTATTTTAAACAAAATATAGACACTTATCAAGGTACCAGCCACACCGTGACTCGGATTGAGGTGGGGTTGACTCGTACACATCACAAATGACCCATGGATCATTATAATATGATCGATCCTCAAACAAAAGAAAAATTTTATGAAAATGAAAAATGTCTGAAAATTCATTTTACCTTGGAGTGGTTTTCTTCTTCCTAAATCTACAGAGAATGTTTGATTATGCATGATATGAATCTAAATTTGAATATGAGTTATGGAAACTGACCCATGGTTCCATAGTGATTACAAAAGTAGTAAAGTATGGAACTCTTTACATAATTTAAAATTCAGGAAGAAATGAAAGGATCATAAGTTCAACTTGTGATGGTATAGAAGAATGGAACGGTAATTTTATTGATCTTGGTTTAAATAATATTAATGTTCTTAAGTCTATGAACACTAAATGGTAGCAGTATAGTGTGATCTATTGATCAGAGTGGGATTACGCCACATCGTGCCTCATATTGAGGTGGGGTTGAATCGTACAGCTAATAAATGACCAATGTATCATTGTCCAAAAGTATCAACACAATCCATATATGTTTAGACATTTTTTCATATGTCAGTGGTTGTTTTCACTTAAATTTTTATTCATTTCAAAAAAAGTAAGACACTTAGAGTGATACCAGTCACTCCTTGAATCAGATTGAGGCGGGGTTGACTCGTACACATCAAAAATTTTGTCCTGGGTAACCGATTTCTATTGGGATGGGGCAAAGTTTCAATGAATTGTGTGCCAACCATGAACCCCATATTGTTGGGTAAAAATACTATATTTTCTTTAAAACCAATATGGTAAATACAAGGGAACAATATAATACCAAAAAACAATAAAAATTACCTCATAATTAAATAATGGCTGTGACACATTGCTAACAATGAACCCACTTGGACAACCCACCCCCACCATATCCCCCACCCCACCTGCACACTCCCCCTCCCAACCCCGAAAAATTGTAATTAAAATTAAAAATACCTTAAATATGATTTTGTTTCTTCAAAAAATGCAAATATTTTGACTCTAATCTAAATTATAAAAACGATGACATATTTATTGCAATTCTGATGTTGTTCATGACCTTCAAGGATGAAGAAAATCACGTTTTCTTGTGTAATAAAACTCTTCAGAGTGATATAATATTAAATATGTGGGGTTGTAAAGGAAAGTTAAAGTGTTGGATGTAAGATTTTTATGGAGGTTTTTTAAACTTCTAAATAAATAGCTCTAGCTCATATAGAAGATAAATATTTCTGAATATCCTATAATGAACATATAATTGGAAATGAATAGATGCATCAAAGTGGTGTTAAATGGGGATAATTGAATTTGAAATCCAATAGGGTAGGTATATAGATAACACCCTAATGGATTTATAATTCCTCAGGAAATCTATTAATGATACTGATATGAATCACCATTTATATATTTACATCGTTTTTATTGATGGATAATAATCTTTTTTTTCATGTGTGGTGTTGGGTTGACCTAAAAACATGGAATGGGGTTCCACTCTATAGTTCTGAGAACATATTATCCAAAGATATGAAGCTCCCACCTGTAAACATGACAACTTAATTTCAGTGCCTACTAGAATTTCATGTCATTTCAGGGATATGTGTTTTTTGAAAAGCCTATACGTTATTGGAATGTTCATGAATGATAGTTTTTTCCATATGTGAATGGAATTCCATAATGAGGATGGGTTATTCCATTTAACCAATGTTATAGTGTATGTTTCGGATGATTTATTGCATTTAACCAGTGTTTTAGGTTATGTTCATCTAAGGTGAGTTAGAGACAATGTTAGACAAGTCATTAGAACATGCGTTCTTCCATTCAACCATGTAGTCATGGTTTTTAGGGATGAAAGTTTTTTGGGTGAGCTAATTACTACCCACTCTATAGAATGACCAACACATCATATGAACATACCCATGAAACAAAGGCCTGTTTAAATGGGACATTTGCAGTACCCCATTTGGCCAACCATAATTCCACAATAATGGATTGGCCATGTATATTTACATATATATTGAAGTCATGTACTCTGTATACATTCCCATGACAATAGATGATCTTATACACCATGTGAACTATTATACAAACCATGTGAACCCTTATACCATATAATCATTATTACAACCATTTAAAATAACTTATTAAACAACATAATTTGTTAAAGATAATCCAATTGAACCTAAATCAATAATACTATTGGATATATCAAGTAAAATGAAGGCATACTATCTTACATCCTAAATGACTACCCACAACCATGATTAATGTCCACAGATGTCTCCTTTTATCCAAATAAAAAGTGGAAAAAAATAGTTGCAGAACAAACAAAACCACGGTATATAAAATAGTTCTAGAACAACAATACCAAGGTATCACTTAAATATTTGATGTGTATAAGAAAAAATTTCCTTGATTGAAGATAGATCAATAAATGGAAGACGTTTGGTAGGCAGGGAAAGTAGGAGATTCGATTTAGGGCACAAATTGAGAGGAGGGTGACCTGCAATCGAGCGGAGGGGGAATTGGACTCTCGATCTACATTTAAAGGAAATCATTCCCTATGATTTTTAAATACCGTTGGGAATGTATATACAATAATTCCTATACTAACAGTTTTTCTATACCGTTTGTAAAAGGAGGAAAAATGTGAGGCCAATACCAACGGTTGACACAAACTATTGGTAAAAGTGCCAATACTAAGGCCTATACCAAGGTTTTAAGCAAAATGTTGGTATTCATAGACATTCCAAACAGTTTATCTAAACCATTGGGATATAAGCATTGTTAAAACTGGGATTTACAGTAGTGTTTTTCTAGTGATTTACATATAATGTAAAATGTATAAAGTAAATTATTATATGAAATATAAATTACATAATATGTATATTAATTACATATTAATAATTCTTAAAAAGAAAACATATATCATTTTATTCTTTACCTTTTCACTCAATAAAATATGATAAACTCATTCTTGAAAATTTGGACTACTGCTTTCACGAGATAATGTGACTCTATTTTAATCAACAGACCACTTGGATGATATATACAAGTATATTTAATGAAATAATATTGTATTTATTATATTATGATAATTATTTAAGGATAATATATTAGTTATTATCGTTCCATAACGATCATTAGAAAATGGGGACTTTACTCATGTGTATATATGACATACACTCTCCATGTACATAACATTTTCAGTTTATAAAATCCAACCTTCATGATTAGGAATAACAAAAAATTATATGAATAAATATTATATTTATTTAATTATTATTATTCTAGATAATGTGAAACTGTATTATAGGTACAATAATCAAAACATTCATAAAAAAGCACAAAGGAGAAAATGTGGTAATTAACACTAAAAACAAAAAAAATAATGTATGATTATCAACAAACAGGTTATAAAATGTAATAAAAGGATCATATATGATATTGTAATGATTATTAATATACTTATATAGGTTAATATCATGTTTTAAACTAATATACATAAGGAAAAATTGGGTTCCATGAAAATGAAGTGTGGGGTAACGGACTTCGTCTCAATTTCCCTTCAATGGGGAATAATTTAATATTATTCACCTAAATTATTTTATATGATGTATATAATTATTTTGGAATGTGATATCATGATAAAATATTGATTATATTTTTTTTGTATTTTCAATATGAACTATTTCGTCCAAAGGGATTTGACTTGAAAATTACCAAGTGGTAAAAGTTGTTTTACAATCTAACTTTATTTTGTGATTATTAAAATTATCTTGAAAAATTAACATTAATGTGGTCAATATTCATTGAGAATTACATTAATTTTAAATATTAATATTATTTATTGATGAATTTTATAATTTCCTAAATATTTTAATAATTTTTTATATCGTTATTACTTTGAAAAGAATTTCATTATCTGAGAAAATATTGAAAAATATGTATCCATTAATCAATAAAAATATTTGATCATAATGCATATTGATTCATGAATAAAAAAACCATTAAACATGTCAGTAATGATTAAAAACTATAGTGACCAATGGGGTCTGAAATTTTACAAAACCATTATGTATTGGTAGTCTTATGAGGAAAAGAAGTATACTAACCGTAAATGGGTTTCTAACTATAGTATATAATTTTTCCTAAAAAGGTATAGATTGTAGAGGTTCCATGATACGTGATATCATAGAATCTAATAATTAATCATTTACTTAATTAAGAATTTAGTAATTATTATCCACGATATTTTTATAATGATATTATATATGGATGAATTTCATAATAAATTTATAGATTAAATAGAATCTCATTTGGTTTTTTACATTTCAATACTAATTATTATCAATATTAGTATGATATTCATGATAGTAAAATGTAATATATTTTATGTTATTTGCATTTACATGTTGGTTATTTATATTTATCCATGATAACATCCATTGTATGTAACCCATTCTGATCATTTCATCTCACCGTTATTATTTTTTAATTTTCCTAGGGTATGAAGAGGACTTTTTGGAATGAGTTCTCAAGGATGTAGTTCATTTAACTTTTTATAAATAATGTTTGATTTTATATTACAAATAAAACATTGGTATCATCTATGTATCTAGTACTCATTAACTACTAAAATGATCGATCCTTTAATATTTTACACTTTATATCTACACCAATGTTTTAAAGAAGACATTAAACTCTATTTAAAATGGATGGGTCATTAGAATAAGTATAACATGTGATAAATTGAAAATTTATGAAAGTACAACCGAAGGATGAAATTGTTCTTTTGAAATAGAAGCATATCCACTAAGTGTGTTAGATGATATTAATAGACATTAAAATATTTCTCTAATTCTAGGAAAATTATATTGAAATAATAATTCTATATTATTACCATATTAATTATGAGTCAAATAGTCCGTTAACTCATCAGAGATTTATGATTTTGTGGTTGTTAACCGTCTCTTCATTACCAAATTTAATGTGAAAATTATATTTTCCCACAATATCTAGATAATAATAATGACGTGCATAGTATATTTATGCATCAATTTTACTTTTAATACCAACAATGAAAGTTTTATTTGATATGTAAAATATGTTACTATCATAAAGATGGTAGGGAATACATAAAAATGTGTAATGTTTCCATTTTCCAATGATAATTACGGAAAATAGGTAAGTATGAATTCAACAATAATGAATGATAATAATATCCAAAAGATATATTATTTCGTAAAATATTATTATTTAGTTATATGTAATTTTTTTTATAATAGAGTCACATTGTTTTGTGAAGGTGGTATGCCACACATAAAGGAATGAAGTTATCATCTTTCAAGGATTGAAATTTTACGAAAGAAAATGATTTATAGTAAATTTTATAAATGATAAATATTTCATGAATATATTAATTTTTTCCTGTATATAACTTTTAATAATTAACTCTATCCTTATCACATTCAATGTGACCTATTAGTGTGAGAATAATCACATCACTTAGCGAGGCGGTAGTCTGCCGTACACACGAGGGACTATATCAAATCTCATATGGGTTTTAATGTAATTGTTTTGATATAATTCATCCATATATATAAAGGTGTCATAAATATCATATATATTCATTATATATACCATTATATCAAACCATGATAGTTGGTAATTGAAATTAAAAAGTCATCGGTTTTTGTGGATGTAGTCCTCCGTACAAAGGAATGATGATTTCATAACAAATTTTATGAATGTGGTGATATTTGTTGGTTTTGAAATTAAACAATATCTCAACATATTTATGATACTAATTTTTTTACCATAATAATTAAAAAATAACATAAGGAGGTGGAGGAGGAAATAAAATAAAAATTCTCCTTGAATAACAATACATAATCTTCATGTAACCGCCATCAATTTTCACCAAAACCATTATAGATTATCTTTATGTCAAAAATAGGGAATCTCGGATTATGAGATACAAGTTAGGAAGTGATTTGGGTTTTTATATATATAATACTAAGGGTTTTATGGTGTAAATAAGAGACGATAGGGGATGATCTTTTATAATTGAGTTGAGTGGCACAATTGCTCTTTTTTAAAAGAATGGTTTTACCTAAGTTTTTCACCTTCCAAAAGGGTCCAAAATTGACTAGTCAACATTATTTTACAATATGGATCCAAAATATGATAATAAAATATATTTTAGTTAATGTGTATTTATTTTTAACTGTTATCGTTTTAGTTTAACCCCAAGTAATATAATTTTAAACTTTAATACAAAAAATTAGTTTTATTGTTTTAAAATTAATTCTTGTAAAAAATAAATTGAAATTATTAGATAATATAAATTATAATGATAAAAAAATTAGAATACTTTTTTATCATTTTCTTTGACATAATTCTCAAAATATAATTTAAATTTAATCTTGCAGACATAACGAGAAAGTAGGGTTTTTAAGTGAATGTGTTCGGAAGTTTGTAATGTTGTACCATAATTCAATATGAAAAAGGTTACAATGAAATAAAGTTGATATATATATATATATATCTCTGTGTGTGTGTGTGTGTTTGAATAATTTTTTTTACTTTTGAAAAAAATTAATATATAATTCAACTTCCTAACTAACTTATGTTAAAATATAGTTTTCAATTAAAATTTTGAATTATCACTATTCATTATAAAATGAAAATTAAAAAAAACAATTTCCCCCATGACATATGTTTGGTATTTATATTTTAATAAGGAATTTAAATTTATAAAATTAATTTTATAAAATTTTAAAAATTTATTTTTAAATTATTTACACAATGCACAACGAAAGTGTCTTTTATAAAAGCTATGGTTTTTTAAAAACATTTTTTTAAGTTATAACAATATTCTTTATAATAATTATTTACCCTTAATTTTCAAAAATTTATTTTGTACTATTAATACCCTCCAACATAATTGATAGGTCATAGCTATCATTTAAAAATAAAACTATTTTAACGTAGTATCATGTTTTGTTCAAACTCATTATTCTGTACATTGGAATGTATTTAAGAGATTAGTTTTATCCAGATGAACTATATCATAAACTCTTTTGATTCCATATTCCCTTAAACTATGGGTGTTACATGTTATACATGCAATCAAATTGGATGTTAATATATTAAATTTTTATGGTGTCACATTCTCAAAACCATTAATAAATTGCATCCACACATTTTAAACATAATCTCGGTAATCAAGGTTTTGATATTTTTAATTAAAATTCTAGAAAAACCCATATCATAAATGGGTTAATAAAAAATTATCTTTATACGAAAAAAATCGGAAAAAAAAATGACATATGGAATAATACATTACTATTTTACTATATAGGAGAACATCAATGGTATGTAAAGACATGGACATAGATGAAAAAAATAAATAATTGTAATGAATGATAGTGATATTTGATCCCATAAAATTACATGGTCAATGGAACATTAATGTCCTAATAATATATAATGTTTGATAGATTAAAATACCAGGTGATTCATCATATATGATGGTAATAATATAACAATTTTTTCTTGATCCTTTTCCAAAAATTTGATGAATTATTTTGGTATCTAAGAATATATGGAAATTTATATAATTGATACGACTCTACTTCATAATCAAAATTTCATCCTTTCATTGCTCATTAATCAATTTCAAATTCATCACTCACTCAGAAGAATATATATCCAAAAATAAATTTATTATTCTTTAATCACTAATGACACATAAAAAGTGACATGTTTGTTTGTATTTCTCTAATTATTAACAAGAAATGAAATGGTTATAAAAAGTTATCCAATATATTATTGTAATCTATAAACCCCAATAGTAATACCACATATACATTTTTCTTATGTATTTTTCATAAATTCTATTCAAATTAAGGGAATATTATAAAGAAAATCACGTATATCAGTGGTAGGAGCTAGAACCTAATTGTTATTTAGTTATGGAATCATTACCCATTTGATTCTTCAGATGTTATGAGTTATTACTTTTATACAAATATATTAATATAATTCCTATACAATTTCCATATTGTCATGACCCACAATTAATACAGAATCAATGATATTATTAATAAAAAAATTTATCAATTCCATTAATCTTATATCCAAAAAATGAAATGTAATTATTCTTTGAATTTTTATTCATATTATATCCCAACGGGTTGTGTTCCCTTACTGTTTTCATAATTATATCATCAATCATGTCATATTCTTACAATAGAAATTTAAAAATAGTTTATTTAAGACATGGAACATATAAAAGTCCTTAAAATCCTAATCCCAAGACAGTATTCATAACTCTGATGTTAATGAAGTATTTTATGATTCTAAAATTTAACACAATCATGAGATGATTAATAATTATAATCACCTATAAAACATTATTAAAAAATAATTACTAAATTAAATTCTTTAATCCCAATACAAATATTGTTTATCAATTATATTTTCATATAGGGAAATCATTGGTCTATGGTTTAACCGTTAAATAAGATAATCGACAAGGATAATTCCCACGTTATCCACATTTAAGATAACAAACTATAAATAGATGCTTATAATGAGATTTATTTCCTTCCATTAACATTTTCAATTTTCGTTTGAAACTCTTTGATTTATGCCCTTCCTTTTAACACATAACGAATTTTTCTCATTCCATTATGAAACATTCATTGGTGTCTCCTCTCAGCGGTCGAACAAGAATGAAAGCAAACCTTCTTTTATCCTTGGTGTCCACCACCTGATCTCTCAATGAACTAAATACATACCATATTATGTGAGTAATAGAGTCATTTATACACTATGTTTTTAATCATATTTCATGGCAACTGTTTAGTCATACTCAAAATATATTTTTGTTTACTCATCATACCATTTGGTTTCTCAAAGTCACTACATTTTCCTTTGCTGTCAATTATATCACGATTGAATCATATTTGAACCATTGATTAAAAATAAAATAATATTTTAAACCACACTAAAAAAAGTGGGAAAATAATATAATCCCTTATTCTATGTTTAAAATACTAATTTTAATATAAAACAGCTTAGGTTTAACATGTTGAATTCACTGTCACCATCAAAATAAATCCTTCAAAACAGTATATAAATAAAATATTAATTATCTTATTTTATACCCCCTAGTTTCAAACTATGTTTATAGTAAAACCTACCATAATTTAATAGAATATGATCAATTATTTCATAATTAACCATTTTCGGAGATATTACACAATGGTATATATTTTATAGAACCATTTCCAAATATATTATTTGGAAAGAGATGTAGTAGAAAATATTTTTGAATAAAATTTTATATTATATTTCTCTTTAGGTGGAAATCATTTCAAATCACAACCCTTTTTTTCTAGTTATGATTTAAAAATAATTGTATCCTTTTCAAAATTATTTATTAAATAAAATTTGAACACTTTCTACTCTGTATTTTTATTAAAAGTAATAATGATGTAATTTTTAAAAAATTAAATTTGAGTTTTTATCATAAAACTGAATGGAATATTATTGTTATTGAGTATTACATGAATTAAGAATCCTGTCATCATGACCAATCAACGTTTTAAAACATCCATTATATATGGGGTGAGTGGGAAACCTGTAATTTTTTGAAAATAAAAATGTGATCCCATGATTTCATAAGATATAATGGTCCAAAATAGAGTATTATCACGATTAAAACATTATAATGTCAAAATACTGTCATTCAATAGATTTTAGATAGTTTTTAATAACATTATAACCAGTATCTTTTTAGTTTAACCCAAGTTAATCTATTTTAACCGCAACCTCAATAAGTAACATTTATTGATTTTACAATTAATTATGGTCAGAAATTTAGTTGAACATATCGTATTATATAATTTATGATGATTATAAATATAAAATAAGTTTTCTATAAATTTCATTTAAATAATTAGTAAATTTTATTTTAAAATAAAACTCATAGACACGATGAGAATATGAGTTTCCGAAGTGGTAATTTTCAAAAGTTTGGAATGCTTTTATATCAAACATCTATGTGAAAAATAAATCAAATGATCATAAATAGATTAATAGATATATAAATATAATATATTAAAATTAAATATGATTAAAATATAATTGATATTTATAAACGGTTTAAATGAAAATGTTTTTTTAAATTAGAATTAATTATTTTTCATTGATCATCATAAAATGAAACATTTCAAAAAAAAGCACAAACTATGATAATTTCGATATTATGATTTCATAAATGATTTTTTTAATATAATTTTTTTTATAAGTGTTAAAATTTAATTTTATATTATTTGGGCCATCAGAAATTTAACCATAATTTTGAAAAAAATAGATCTTTACAAGAAAACCTTTTTTTTATTTTAAATGATTATTAATTTATTTCTAATAAATAGATAACCATATTTTTTATAATTTAGGTAGTTTTATTCATACCAACTAATTAAATGGTTAGGTTGTGACGATGTTATATATTACAGTTCGTTTTTACATGATGATTTTTATTCTGTAAGATATCAAGGTGATAATTTTATGAAATATATTTCATGGTTTGTTTAAGCTCAGTTTTTCATGTCTCATACACTCTCAAAAAAATCATATGATTTTAAAATATCAGGGTGTATGATTTTACCCACTTTAAATAAATTGCATCCTCCCAATTTGAACATGATCTTGGTAATCAAGGGTTTCACATTTAGAAATACCATCGTATAAAATCCAATATCGTCAATGGGTGGATAAAATAAAATCTTAAGAAGGGGGAAAAGATAATTACAAGGGTCATATGGGATAACTTTGAACTTGGTGTATAATTTGGAGAACATAACTGGGAAATTAAATCAATGGCATGGATGAGAATTGTAACTCCCAAAGATTAAATGAGAGTTATATAGGTTACTAAAAATAAGAAATTGGGTGATCTGAAGAATTTTAAATAACAGAAGACCATTATTCAATGTTGTGTTAAGGGAAAATGTTTTAAAAAAAATGAGGTTATACAAATAATGTTTTTATTTCAAAATCATTTACCCAATTCTAAGGAAATTTTTTTACCATCTACTAATATAATGAAATAAAATTACTTAATGCATGTTTATTATATAATAACTGTTACATTATTTGGTTTTACATTGATCAATTTCCAAATAATTGATTACACCCCAAATTGAACATCCAAAAAAATGATTTTTTTGACTGAAACACAAAAATTACCTTTTATCAAATAGTATGATCCATAAAAGAGTTAGTGTTCTTTTTTTTATTTCTTTTACTATTTATTAAAAGGTAATTTGGAAATCACAAGTTATTTAATATAATGCATAATTCTACGAACTATAATAGTAACACCATTTTTTGATAGTTAATAATTATTAATCTTACTGGTAAACAAAAAATAATGAAATATTAACTAAGACATAATATAGGATAGTGGTATGTGGTAATACCATATATTTCATTAGTTATGGGTCTAATCCCCATGACATTCTCCAAATTAAATGTGTCTTAGTTTTTAAAAAACTATGTTAATATAATTCCTACAACAGTCCCAAATTATGAGAACCCATAATTACTATACCATAAAAGATACGATAATCCTAAATGGTTACAAATTCTTTTAATATTGTATCCATGAATATTTAAAGGAATTCTTCCTCAAATAAATTTGGAACCAATGTTTTAAATACAAAAAAATTATTTTCTGTAAATATTCCAAACCATGTTATATTCATTGTACAAATATTTAAAAAAGTGGAATTTATGACAAGGAAGTTATGATAAACCGTAAACTAGTAAAACCATGATGGTATCCAAAACTGTTAATAAAGACATATATTATAATTATATTTTAAAAAATTCATAGATGATTCACAATTCTTATATCCAATATACCATATGTAAAAAAACAAATATATTTTTATTATTTGATAAATAAATAAATTTTTCACCCATTGTATTTAAACAAAGATACCTCCTTGGTCGAAGGTTTAACCTTTTCAATATGAAATTGATTTAGAAAATTACTTAGTTCCGGGAATTTAAGGAAACAAACTATAAATGGATCAATAGTATTTAATTTGATTCCTTCCATTATATTATTCATTTATCTTCAATAGTAAATTTATTTATATTCCATATTTCCACATATAAAACATTTTCCCATTTCATGGAGCCATATTATTTTCAATTTCTAACACCTCAGGATTATCATTCCTCATTCATTATTACCATATTTTCAAATCCTTCACAATGTTTTGTAATGAAAATTTGAATTATCCTAAGAATATCCACTAGGAGTATCATATCAGGTGTATAATAAGGCATGTTTTAATAAACCATGGGGATATAGGTTCAAGAATAATGCACACACTTTAGTGTTATTACCCCTATATACATATATTCCAAAACCATGTCTACTTCCTACTTCTAGACATGGATATATTCATGAAAAAACCACAAACTTTATACCTAACTATAACAATATGATGTTATTATATATTTATTATCATATATTATAAAAGGCCTATATTATTTAATTTATGTTTTGCTAAATATTATTTAAATTGTTTATATTAACATTCCATTGATTCCAACTTCAATGACAACAACCCTATTAATTAGAATATGATGATATACATTATTACATTGGAAAATGATAAATGGAAGCTCATATCGATAGGCCAAATTATATAGATGCTTGGTAATATATATGCATATATGATTCCCAGATTACATATGAAAATAAAAAAGGAAATATATTTTTTTAGAATATAATTATTCCCTTTAGCAATCCTTTCACATCAATCATAGTACACATATTAAATGCATAGGGAAATAAATCAAAAAATGGTGAACTAAAATGCTTAATATGTTTTATGTACATTATAATCTGTCATAAATCTATAATGGATAATCAATATGTAATGTTAAGTATGTGATAACACATTACATTTAATCAATAACATGAATATCATAATTAGGTAATTCTCAATCAATATAGAAAGGTAAATAACTAAAAAAATATACCATTTAATAAATAAACTAATAATCAAATGCATCCAATGTAAATATCAATGTCAGAATATCATGTATAATAATAACTAAATCCGAGAAGAAATAAATAATTAAATATTGGATGTCATATCTCAAGAATATGATAACTGTACCTTCTAGACCATTCATAAGGACATTTAAAATTTCAGGTTAAAAACCATTTACTGGTAGCTTACTAATTGTTCTTATTATAACTATCGATTCTTCGAGGGGATATATCATACAGATCCCAAATATTCACTACAGGACTATATAATTACTTATATATAAAAAATTTCATTTATTTTATAAAAAATATGGTATGTAATAAAATATAAATATTGAGTAATGGATATATATTCACCAATCTTTTCCCCCTCAACATATAATAAATTTCAATGTAAAAACACTAATGTATATATGATAAACAATTTTGAAAATAATAATTTCCACGATAAATGATTAAGATAATTAGGGAAAATTTAATGTCCAATGATCAAAAGTAGGTGAATATTTCAAGGGGAAGTTAAAAACTTCAAAAATTATTCTAGGATGTGAATGTCAATTTTATCATTGGTAAAAATAATAATTAACCAACTAGAAATTAATAAGGACAATATCAAAGAAAAATTATCTATAGAGAAATATATTTCAAAAAAAGGGTTGTTATCTTTGATTAACTGGAATACATAAATATATTTTTTTGAATATTTTTTTCAAAATATCATTATCTTTCTAAAAAAACTTTTAAAATTTAATGTAAAAAAAAACTGTTATAATAATTTTAATTGAATATATAAATTGAAACATGTACATTATATTTTTAAAAATTGAGTTTCCATTACTATAGGAAAGTCTTTTCATCTCATATATATTAAAACATATTCGATTCATGTTTTGGACGAAATATACACATGCAGTTCTTTGAATAGAAAATAAATATTATTTTAAAAAATATTTGTAATGTGTAAAAATGGGTAACAATTTCTATAATATATAATTTTTAAAAAATTCAAAACACTTTGAAAATAATTTTGAGAAGAAATTAGTATTTATGATAATATATTTTTTAACAAAGAGATAAATATAGTTGGATTTTCATATAAAATGTTCTACATAATTTTAGGTACTAAAGAGTAAAAAATTTATTATTTCCTAAAAATGTTTACTAATAATTATAGGATAAGAAAGATAAAAGGTTTTACTAGAAAATAGTAAACCTGAATCATATTTAACGTTATAAATTTTGATTCTATAAATCCAATATATATAATTATATTATGGTAAGTTTATGATTTACACCCCTATCGAATTAAATGGTATATAATACGCACTAAAGCCCAACATTATCAATCCTCCGGAATCATGAATGAAACCCCAACAACTCGTGACACTAATAACTCATGATCCTTACACATTCATATTTATCCCAATGCATGTGGAATATATTTTCTATCTATTAGTGTTCTACTTGTTTATTTTTATCATAATAGGGAAGGAAAATGGATTAATTTTCATAATTATGGACAATGACCTAGTTCTATTAAAATGTCATCCAAACACTACCACATGTGACATCACTTAGATGATATTATTTCCCCAAAGGAATGTATATTATATAAATATTTATGATATAATTACTCAATTGAAATAAATTTGTTATAAATATCATATATATATATTATATATATCATAATACGCAACTATCGGATATTGTAATGGAACAATGAATGAAATCCATTTGATAGGCAGTCATCAACTGTACACAAAAATCAATTCATAACCCATTTTATTGAAGTGGATATGGGTTTATATAATAAAAAATTAATAACAAGTTATATGAAACATACTATGGTTATTATATAAGAGTGGTATAATATGAATATACTGTCGTGGAGGATGTAGAAAACTAAAAACACTATTTAAATACATTACATTATCTTCAGGTATCATTTTTAGGTTTGAAACAAATTACATACTATGTTGGATTTATACCCAAACTATAGAATTTAGGATGAGAGAAGTGATTTTTGGATGTGGTTTGATAAGTAATTGTTTGATCCAAAATAATATATTGTTTCAAGAAGAGATGAGAGGGGTGGAAAATTATAAGTGAGGTGTGTGGGACATATGTATTGTTTTAAATGTAAGGGGATTATAAATATTTTCCACATGTCAAAATATTCCAAAATTGATTAATCTAGAGACTTATACCACATAAGGCCCAAATAAAATATAAATTAGATTTTAGACAAGTGTTTATGTTATCTCATCACGTATAATTTTATTTTAATACCTGTTAAGTCCATTTTTACCTTAACCGTGGTAAATAATATTTATTTTACTTTTTATTATGGCAAAAAACTATGTTAACCATATTAGATTTTATATATTATAATGATTCTATATTTGGATTCTATTATTAGAAATGACATTCAACAAATTTGAAAATACTAATTTAAAATTAACCCTTTAGAGGGGGTAGGAAAAGTGGTTTTCCATAAGGAAATAATCCCATGTTCTAAAAGTTATAAAATAATCATTATATAAGAAAATAATTCAAATGATAAAAATTTTAATAGTAGATATAAAATTTTAAAAAAAATAAATATAAAACCAATTACAAATTTAATTTACTATTATAAATCATTTAAATAAAAATGTTGATTTCATTTAAAATTTAATATTTTTCACTATATTAAAAAAATAAAACATTTTAAAAAATAAAATTTTTAACAAAACATTTATTTTTCATTCAAATTATTATTATGTGAAATTAAAATTAGTATACATACATAGTTTTCATAGTTTATTTGGTTGTATTAATACCTATGAATTATGTGGTTTGGTAATAACTACATTATATATTACAATTCATTTCCACTCGGTGTTACATGTTCCATATGCAATCGATGACACAAATTACATGAGTGTTTTTTTTAAATAACAATATTTATTATAGAATATGATATATTATTAAAAATATTACACATAATTAGTAAATGAGAATTAAAAAAATATGTGTGATCTAAAATTCTCAAAATGTTTTTAGTTTAGGACACGCTATCCTGAATGAATATAAAAAATCAATATGTTATGGAAAATAACTCAACACACATTTCGATTAATCCACAACATAAATATCTTGATTATATAATGAAAAATAAATATAGAATGGTAAATAATTGAATATTCATCATAGTTTATCAATAACATTTTCATCCTCTATAGAAAATGAATAATAATTATGGAGTGGTAAATAAATGAGCCCACATTCCATTTGAATAACTCAAATATCTTAAATAGTTATGAAATAATAAAATTGGAAAGGTAAATAACTATAAAAATGACATTTAATCAATAAAAATTGAATTAAATGATTCCATAGTTAATATTATAATGAATATATCATGAATAATAGTAACATAATTCTTAATAAATGACATTATTAATTATTGGACACCATTATCCTTGGAATCATGATACCTCTACCATCAAGACCTTAAAGAAGAAAATTTTAAAATATAGGTAGAAACACATTAAATTATAGATTACTAATTTTTTACATGATACCTACTTATACGTTGAAGGTATTTATAATAATGGTCCCTAAACATCTCCATAAATTTATATCATTCATCTTGTATCAAATAGTCTATTTATATCATGATGAACATGACTTATTATCAAATATATATATTGATAAATGAATAATGATATTCCAAAATTTCTCTAATAAATCAAATAAATTTAAATATATAACTATTTATATTGTAATGGTGTACATTTTATATAATAATAATAATCATACCCATGATAAATGATATGTATAATTAGTGTATTTTTAATTATATATGATCCTATAGAATTTGGATGTTTTAAGGGGAAGTTAATGACTAAAACATTTATTCATGGAAGTGAATGTAAATAATATCCTTAGTCAGAATACTCATATACTATATAGAGGAAGAATAAGGATGGCATCAATATAATATATCTCCAGTATATTATATGTAATATAATGTATTTTTTTGTTTATGAACATAATTTCAACAAAAACATGTCAAAAAAATATTCTTGAGGAAAACATTTTTTTCAGTTTTAAAATTACCTTTTAAAACTGAATGTTCAAAAAACATTTTGAGATAATTTTCATTGAAATTATAATTTGAAACATATAATGAATTTTCTAAAACATTCATTGGTAATGATGGTAGATAACTTTGTACATGAATACAATGATAAAACAAAGGTTCCATTCACTTTTTTCGATTAGATAGAAATAGATTTAATATTCAATGATACATAATTTTTTCTTTCATAAATTGTAAAAAATAAAAATGAAAAAAATAGAAAAAAAAAACATTTATAAAAGGGTTAAAAACATTTTTGAAAACATTTTTAGAAATTTTTTTATAGGAAAATAGATTTCTGACCGAAGAAAGAAATGATGTAAAATTTATTTAATACATTTTTATTAATACCTTTATGTACAAAATTGTGGGGAAATGTTACTATTACTTGAAAAATACCTTGACTAACTATACCATAAAAAATTTAGTTGTTTAATTAAACATTAACTAAATAATATCATTTAATGTAATTTCAAGTATAATTAATCTCTATTAAAATATGAATTTTTAGTAATCCCGTGGAGAGATCATAATGATGATATGATAATTAACCAATGTATCAATTATGTGTATCAAATGTAATTCCAAATAAAGAAGTTTAAATACAAAAATATATATCAAAATTAATAACACATAGAAAATTATAATATCAAAGACCACAAACGGGTAATATAACTCAATAAATGAAAATTGAGTTATCAAATTCTTTACAAGTTGGTAACTTTCATTTCAATTCAACTTGGATGGAATAATTCAATAAGGATCATAAAATTGAAACAATTATGAATTTTTTATAATATTATATGTACAAGGTGTAGAATATAATCTATATAAAAAAATTAGGTTCATAATATTAAAATATTCCTCAATGAAAAGAAATTGAGAGGAAGTCCCTTTACTAGCACATCATGTTGGATGAACATTCATTACACAATAATATGTTGGTTTTAAAGATGTTTTTAAATTATTCCAGAACCATATTAATATTTATAATATCATATAATATCCTTTTGTAACATCTTATAACTAATTAAATAATAATATATCATTATTTTTATTGTTTTGAGTGTTATTTGTGTGTGTTTTTTATTATTTCATTATCATGAAAGTTATACATAAATACTATATTATATAGTTTCAATATCTCCATAATAATATTTATGAAATAATTATTAAATTTATCAATCACTTTTTCTTTTATGACTAATCATTAAATATGGTTTTTAGAAAATAACTACCATATGATCTTAGAGACGGTAGGTCGTACATACACGTGAATAATGTTTCCATTTTCAAGTGATCACAATAGAAAGAAGGTAATAAATATTTAAAATTTATTTAATTATAATAATATCATAAATAAAAAATTATTATTTTTAAAAATAATTATATACATTATCTGTGTGGTTTGGTGATGAAAACAGAGTCTCAACGTTTTGTGAAAGCAATGGTCCACACATAGAAAAACAACATACAATTATACATTGGGTGAACATTTAATAAATAAAGTGATATATATTACCTATTCAGAATGATAAATATAGAATAAATATCACAGTTATTTCCTTTATATCAAATATAACAATTAATGTTATCAATATCACCTACCATCTAAAGCATTACAGAGAGATGAATCACATCACTTCACGAAGTTGCTATCCACCATACAGACATGTTACAATACCATATCTACTAATTAATATAATGTGATGAATTAAAAATTATATAATTTTTATAGAGTTATAAAAATGATAAAAATATAATGTATAAACATTATATCTATCATCATACCAAACCATGAGAGGTTGTAATGGAAAAATGAATGACATCCGTTAGTGGAAAAGTTATCTTTCTTATAAAAAAATGATGATATCTTAACCAATTTGATGGATGTGGGGTTTTTTTTAAGTCATGATATAAACATAAAATATTTCATTATATATATATCTATTAATTTTTTATATTTATATTATCAAGATTTAGTAAGAATTGAAAAAGTTATATGAATAAAAACAATTAAAATTCACGATGAATAATGTTTCTAATTTTTCATTAATTGTCACTAGGTTTGGATCAAATACTTAAAAGGAAGATTTTCCCCCAAAAAGTATACTAGAATTATATTTGGGACCTTGGGATGTTATTCAGTCCAGACTTGGCTGAACTGGAGGGGTTTTTAGGTGCGGGGAATAGATGACATTGGGTAGCCATTTATAAGTTAGGTGAGTGACACACTTGTACTTTTTGAAAACAGAAAGGTATACACACATTTTTCAAATTTTGAAAGGGTCATAAATTTATTATTATTGAAAAATAGAAATTATAAGGTATAAATAACTGTATAAAAATATATTTTATAGAATATTATAATCCATTTAACGCTTTATCTTTCTAGTTCAATACGACCACAAATCCATGTTTACCTTAAACGTGGTAAATATGTTTATCTTTTTTTACTATTTATTGTGATTAAAAATTAATTTAACTTAATTTGATAATATAAATTATGATTATTATAAAATATTCAATCCATTTTTACAAATTATTCTCATAGAAGTAGAAATTGGTACATTAAAATTAATCTCAGAGTCCCAATGAGAAAGTATGTTTTCAAAGAGGAAATGTTCAAAATTTTACAATGTTTTTATATCAACATTAAATAGGAAAATGAATGAATTGAAAAAAATTATATTAACCGATATATAATTGAACTATTTTTTACTATTAAAAAAATAATAATTTTATTTAACATTATGAATAATTTAATAAAAAATATATAATTTCAATTAAAATTTTATATTTTTCATTATTCATCAAAAAATGAAATATTTAAAAAAATATTTAAGATATTATTATTTTGATATTATTATTTTGAAAATTTAGTTCATTTTATCTTGTGACTTTTATTAATAATGGAAAAATTATTTATAAAATATATTCGAATATCATGACTAAATATTCTTCTTGAAAAGATTCATTTTTAAGATAGTATATATTTTTCTTTGAAATGATTCTTAATTTTTATATAATAAATATATATCCATAATTTTAATAATTTACATAGTACTATTCATACCTTCCATTTTAATTATTTGTTTATAATAGACAACTATATTATGGCTCATTTCGACTCGGTGTTGCATCTTCCACAGGTAATCAATGAGATTAAATTTAAAGATATAAATTACATGTGTAGTCCAAAATGATTGTTGTGTGTCACATAAGATATAAAAATTAACATTATTAGTTTAATAAAATTAAGTGAAAAATTATCCCCACCATAAATAAATTTCATCCTCATAATTTAATAATGATCTCGCTAAGCTAGGGTTTGAAATTTTGAATTAACAATTTTGAAAAACACCACTTTGTAAAAGGGATACTAACTACCTTATTTTTAACAGTGAAAAGGGATGTAAATGGGTCATATTAACTAAAAATTAAATTTCATTCTATGAAGTATAACATAGGTAGAAAATGAAATTATTTGAAAGGAAGGTAACACTCTCACCCCTCAATTATTGGTGATTGATAGAGGGCATATATCACATGAATGTTTTTTATCATCTGAATGATTTAATGACCACAAAACTATATATCTATTATGTATTATGGGACCATTTAATTCATTACAATTTAATATAAATGGATTTTTTTTCATGGTCCTTATAATATATTTCAATAATTCTATTACTATGTATGAAGATAAGGGTGTATATTTATTTGATTTATTTATTTTTAATAACCAATATTTATTCCATTTGTAATATTTTGATCAACTTCAAATTCATCTATTGGGTCATGAGATTAATATAAAAGAAGAATTATTTCTACTAGAGCACATAAAATTCACTTTTAATGGATCAAAATATCAATAAAATAGTAAAAATTGTTTCCTTATGTATCTAACTTCATTCCATCAATAATATTGTCTGCATAAGTTATTCATTGTAATTGTAAAATATCACCCCTCCTCATTGGATTAGAAAGGCGGTAGGAAGTTACTAAGCAGTGGGTGACATCCCCAAGACACAAAGGATAGATATAAATTCCAAGGGATATATAAAAGTTTTGGTGTTGATTTTCCATTTATAAATAAAAAAAATGTCAAGAGAACCATTATAAAAAAATCACTAAATAATGCATGGAAGAAATGTAATACAACTCAATGTAAAACCAACTAAAAATAAAACATATGTACAACCGTGAACCATATCAGAGTATAAATATGATTCCAAAACCATAATCCCCAAAGGCAACAATGTCATATAAAAATAACACCTCCTAATATCCAAGATCCAACTCAATAATCTATGCACAAGGACTTTTTTTGAATCATTAATGAATTGTGATACCTTTCCTTGATCTATGTCCTTATTAAAAACATATACCAACACAAAAAAATGAAAAATCAGCGGATGGATAAATAATATTTGTATTTCCCCAATGAAATAACTAATCACAACACTATGAAAAAACATGTTAGAAAAATTGTAAAAAAATATATAAATCAATTTATATAAAAACTAAAACAACATTCCAACCAAAAAAATTTCATATGAAATTGTTTCCAAGGAATGTATCCAACAAGTCTTTAAAATAATTTCACATTTCAATTTTTAACAAATCAACCCAATAATAATATCCACACATAGGTACATAGGTGATAGTAATATACACATGAGAGGTATCTCATTGACCTACCATGTCATCATATCTTAAACATATACAATGTACCCCAAAGGAACACACCCCTCCACAAGGTCATGTAAAAGAAAAAAACACACAATAATTTATTTTTTCAAATGCCATTCAAAATAATTTCCATAAAACATTAATTCTATTGAAAGTAATATAATTTTTTTTCATAAATCAAAATCAAATAACAATTTTAAATTATTCATTTTAAAAAACTTAACCAATTTTACTTTCAACAAAATACAAAGTTCCTAATTTCATAAACCATAACTAAATGGGTTTCTCTTAAGTAATTTCACATAAATTTTACAATTCCAATAAATAAATTAAATGGGTAAAAAAATACATCCTTCCAATTTTAATAATAATATTTGAGAGTGAAGACAACTACCTTACAACTTATGTTAAAATAAATAACTAAACAAATTTTTCGACAAATTTTTATGAATCTCTTTAAGAAAAAATTAGATCATGTCCCTAAAAAAACTAAATATTATCATTATTAGTATAAAAACACGAATCTGTCCACAACAGACTAGATTCCAGAATCTGAGAGATAGAATATGATGCAAACTATGGAAAGTACCATGAACATGAACTTACTAAGTAATGAAGCCTAAAACGCACCATTATTCTCCAAATGATTGCTCAGAGATCAAGAGTAAGGATCCCCATATCCATAGAGGGTGTGAATTATATTTATGGTCTAATTAAGGGAAACCTGGTGGTTTTCTTGGATATTCAAATTAGATCCATCAAATCTGGCGTTTGATTTATTATTACACAGATAGGGGCATGGTTTGGAAAACAATGCGCTAACCATGAACTGTCCACTTCCTTGAAAGACCCATCACATGGTTAGATAAAAAAGTTAGAAAAAATATTAATGAAAAATTATAAATATGTTTGTGCATATACTCATAGTTTCTACTGGGTGGCCACAGACAAACAATGTTCTTAAACATGCTCCTACCCAGTTACCACTTTTTTAGTTACATGATTTCCTAGGATGTGTTACATGATTTCAAAAAATTATGCTCAATATTTCTACCTTTATGAAACCCTGAAAATCATTCCAAAACTCTTCCAAACATCCAAACTCTTAAAAATACATCAATATATACTTAGTATATAGAACAAAAGTGATAATTCCTTAAAAAAGGGATAAATACTCCCAACCATTGGCTTTTCCGTCACATGAATATAGAAAACCTCCCTTTTTCTAAATGATTCTGGGGCACTGATCAACCATTTCATTCTCTCACTCCCATGTTTCTTCATTAATATAGTAATTTTCCCATAAAACCCAAACATTTGAAATTTATTTGCCACGAAATACATCCGCATTCCTATCCACAATCCATATTGGAGAATAAACCTACATAGAATCACGATTTAGTTAAGTGTGATCCCATAGAATCATAATTATAGATTTGGGTTGATACTTTTTCAACTAATATACATAAAATACAATATGCACTAAACTGGTCCATGGTGAAAAACCCAACTACAATGACACCTAATCAAGCCATTCATGTATCTCAAAAGGGACTATATGTCAAGGTGATAACTTTGACTTCATTCCAAATTAGGGATGTACAATTCTTGAGGATATTTTTAAGAAAATATGATCACTCAAATTGAAATGAAATGGCTATTGATGTTGATCCATATAATATTTCTGATGCCTCTATGCTATCTCCATTCTCATCACAATCAACAGAATTTTCCATGTTTTCTCTTTCACAAGATGTGGTCCAACCTATGATGTCTTACTTGATTACACCACAAAAGTGTAGAATGATAATGATATACATAAAATGTTTCAAAGTGATCCAAATATATCAAGGCATTATTACTTTTGTTATCCTAGAACTACAATAATGGTACATGTTTTTCCATGAACCACCAATGTCCATTACACATGGCTGAATCATGTCTTCAAACATTTCTATCCTCCTTTTATATTTTTCATATGTCTAAGGATGATAATCCATGATCAATTTTAACAATTCCAAAAGGATTTTTTTATTTCAAAATGTTTGATGAGAATGTTGGTTTTTGGTTTGATCTATCAAAAATAGTATTTCATATAACTTTACCACTTATGAGATATAGATTTTCAAAAATTCCTCCACCATATGAGATTCAAAAATAGGAATGAAATGGTAGGACATTCATAGTTGATTAAATATCTCGAATATGTATTCATGTTTTCAACTTATCCTTGGGATAACTATTACAAAATAAATTAACATCAACACCCATTTCTAAACAAGAATTGATAAATAATACATCATGCATGCTGGTTAATGGTTCTCCGAAATAAACTTCTAACCCATGTAGAATCACAAAACACAATTATTCACATTTACATTCATACCAAGACACCCAAATATTTCATTCAAAGCCTTATTAATCATTTTTATTCTAGGATAAACAACCCATATTGAATGGTGGTAGGAATTTAGATGATTTACAAAAAAAATCTATATGTACGGCATTACGATCCTTAAAATATTATAGTGATCCCTAATCAATATTTCATCCCTCAATCATCTCCCAATAATTGTGTATTAATGTCATGGAAATACATTTTAAATTAGATGTCTCTACCTCTCAAAGCTTCCCAAAGCAATATAGTAGAAAATAAATTGAGAATAAAACTAAAACACATATTCAGTCCTGGTAATCTAATTTCATGTTGGTTATTACTGAAAAAACATCTAGTGATCTGATGTATCTTTTGAAAACTGAAAATAAGGCTTCCTGCATAATGAATCTACCTCCTAATTTCCATTACCCAGTGTATAATGTTTTCATATTAGAAATTTTAATGATTCTAAATATATGTTGATTTTATTAGGAAGAAATATCTTTGTGATAAAATGTGTTTCCAACTAATAGAATCCATAAAAACCATAAATTTGTCTCAAAATTGGTAATCAAAAAAGGTATTTAAATCATAGACTACAACATCTAACTTCAAATCACATGTTTTATAGATCTTCTCATGAATCTGTAACAACCCTGATCTGTAAGAAATAATAGGATCTTAATGAATTAGAACACATCCCAACCATGATCTGAAATCTTTTGAGTACCCCAAATATCCATATCCTAATTGGAATAATATGAACATTCATGATAATGTATGGATACCATTATGAAATTGAAAATACATATGAAATTTATCAATATTTTTTTTATTAAATATATTTCCTTGTAAAATACATAATTAGTGAATCTTTTTACGAAAATATCGAAACAAAACGTCGATAATAACCAGCAAATACAAATAAAACTTTTATTATAAAGGAATTCTTTAACAGTTTCCAAGATATCCTAACATCTATGTCTTATATATATATATAAAGAAATAATGTTATCAGAGATTATATGTCAAAGTAAATATACAACTTTTCACCAAAAATGACACTTTGAATGGTTGGAATACAAATGATGATCATAGAAAATACCTAAAACAATCACCATATATTGCTTAATTATATCCGTTGTCCCTAAATAAAAAAATATGTTATCCATAAACACCACCCCATATGAATCAAAATACCTATTAAATACCTATGTCCCAAATTCCATAACTACAGCTGGTGAATCCTGTAAAACCAAAATTCCTAACCATATATTCCTAATGTCCATATCTTATTTTCAAGCATTTCATTGTAATATCCACCTTTCTAACCCACAATTGGTGGCATTCTAAAATCATGTTAGTTTTACATAACCTCAGGGATACCCTAAAATTTTTAAAAACACATCAATGCATAGAAAATTTTAATAATTCATTATATTAATATGGTCAATATTATGATAATCAACAATCATACGAAGAGTTTCATATGCCTTTTTATAATGAAAATTGGTGCAGTGTAGTGAGACATATGAGGCCAAATGAACCCTTTTATTTTTATATCTTTTATGTCGAGTTTAAATTCTATTAATTTTATTTTATTACCTCTGATAAGAGGGAAATGAGATAGAACCTTTTTATGTATTTAGAGACATCTTAAATTATTCTTCTCTTCTCGGTGAAAACCCTATGAAATATTTAGGAAAAACATAAAAAATTGATCAAAAATTGATAGAAAGTCATAGCTTTTAATACCACCAATTGATTCAATGGTTAAAGCTACTAAAAAGTATGAGATATTTTAGACTACTGGTTCTATCAAGGCTTCTGCACATACTATTACATTCTGGCATCCTAAAAATGGTTTCTCGACACCACCATCATTTATAAAACTAGGTCTTTGGGTATAATAGTCTATTTGAGATTTAAACACTATAAAAAATCCATACCCAGAATCATGTCATCTATATAAAGTTCAATAATAATAAGTCCCCAATCAATTGTTCCCCATCTACAGTTTTTGAACATTCTTTGAACATAATGGATTGACATTCCCATTCATAAACATGATTTTTAATGTCTAGAATAAAAGGATTCATCTCAACATGAAAATCCAAAATATGAATATTATTTTAAGAAATAAACAAATTTTATAAACCCATATGAAAAAATATTTCACAAGTCAATAATTCAAAATAATTCAACCTCCCAGCATCAATTGTTCAGATTGATCATTAATGATCATTTTATCAAATTCATACAATCGTTTACCCGTTGTACCTTATTCTTTATTATATTGTTTGAATTAGAATGGGTGAGGAGTCATAGAAATCCTACAATCTCCATAATAAGCTTGATTCACTTAAAAATAATTATTCTAATTCCCTCATCCCATTAAATCATACGATGTCTGAAAAATAAGATATTTGTCCCCAGTGCACATCCTTAGAGAATTGTGAAATTTTTTTGTTGATTCCTCATCTAGTAGTAGTGACATGATCTATGTTTTATCAAACAATATTGACTATTATGATCTAAATAACCACAATGATAATATCCCAACATACTCCTCATTATTAGAGTAAGATTCACTAATCATATTGGCTTGTTCAGGGTCATACTGTTACCTTGGAAAGATGTATCCCTCAAATGTGTATTCCCAGTATTATGGTTCCCACCATTTTTCATATGTATTGACCTTCTTACTCCACCCATAGTTCATGATATAACTCATTACTACACTATATATGTAAGGAAAATATATATTTCATTCATTATACAATTCATGTCAATAATAAATTAAAATTATCACCTTAATATGGATTTAAAAATACATTCCTTAAAGGATACACTTGCAGCAACTTTGGGTAAAAATTAGAGTAAATAGATGAATTTTTATTCTTACCCTTTCTCTGAGAGATTCAGATGCTTGTAGATAATGAATCATGTTCTTAAAAAAATTATAAATGTGTGAGGATAGAATATTTATTAAACAACTCTTCAAAATCATTCGATGAAATAGCTTTATCTATGTTATTCTAATGTAATAAGTCCCATAACTATCATGTTATATCCTATAGACAGAACATTTCCAACATGACATTCATATTTTATGGTGTTCCAAGGAATTTGATGACTAGATACATCCTACCTAGCCACACTTTTTATTTTTAAGTTTCAAGATCACCCAGTAAGATGGGTGGGTTTTGATTCTAAAACTAAATTGAATGATTCTCATTCATTGGTTAATCTTTTTTATTCCAAATATCCATAGTATAAAAAGCATATACAATTTTTGGAACCAAAATTTAGTGCCCCTATTGCTCAAGATCAACCAAAATATCTTTAGACTACTATATATGATTTCTTATATGGCCAATTAGTTCCTTTTTCTTTAACAAATAAAAAATTCCATTATGTTTCAATACATGAAAACTGAAGGATTAGAAATTTAAAAATTATCACATCACACATATGAAAACAAGGATATCTAGAATTAAAAAAAAATATTTAAAACATTTTTAAAAATTCTATCATTCTTTTTTTGAAATCAAACTACATTGACACATTTTCAAAAGTCAACACATTTTCAAAAAATCAACGATTTGTACTCAAATTTAATTATGCAATCTTATTGTGAACCGATTTATATTAATGCATTTCATATTATTCTTATTGGATAATCCCATATCAATGCAGTTATAACTCTTAAAAGTGTCTCAAAACACTCATGTACCTAAAATCCATGGTAAATCTATGTTCAAAATTAATAGGTTTGCATCACCACAGTATGATCTAACTTCAATGTTCTAATGATCAAATATATTTACTACCAATCCAATGTAATGACTAAACCATATTGAACATCAACTCTAAGACTGAACATACTAAACTCACTTATCCCCAATGGTATTTGAACCAGCCAAAACATATCCCATTTTTAACATCTCACCCATCCTCATTTTCTTGGAAATATAGTAGGACATTAAAAAGTGATTATGAGACATACCCATGACTCAAAATGATTACAATAAATTCCATGGGATTAATAAACAGTTGTGGGATGACTTTACAATTGACAATAGAGAATCCATTCACAAATAACCATAACAAAACAACCACTAAATGATTAACGAGGAAAAAAAATATAACTCATAGTAATATGAATATAAAAAATAAAGAAATTTAACCATTGACTAAATCATAGTGCAATGTAGGAACTGAAATAAATAACCCAAAAACATATAATACATCCAATAGAATCTCCCCACAAGCTTCCAATTCCAACTCAAAAATCCTGTCACAAGGTTTCATGATTCATTAATAATGAACTATGATATATTTTCTATACATTTGTCTTGATATACAACATCTACAAATGCACGAAAGTGTTTATGAATGGAGTGATTATACAACCTCCTATTATTTCCCCAACGAGTTCCGAACTCACGTCACATGGATAAAACATGTTAGTGTATCTCTATAAAAAAATTTAAAGTAATTGAAATGAATTTATAGGAATTCCAAAAAATATATTTCCACCCAAAAATTTATCAAACCCAACAGATTCTATGAAAATCATCCAAACATGTCTTTAATACCATTTAACAACTATATTTGGCATAACTAATTCAATTCTACACATACATAAAAGTATTCCCATTTGATAATTCTATACTCATCATGGGACTCTCATCGATTTACCCAGTCATCATAAGTAGACCATAAACCATGTGCCCTGATTAAATACACCCCAAACACTGGTTCATGTCCATGAAAATGAGCACATTCCTACCATTTATCCCAAATACCATGTATAAACAATTATTCAAAACAATTTCAATAAAACGGTACTTTTGATGAAATAATTTCTATATACTGTATTCATAAATCAAAATAAAAAATCAATTTAAAATATTCATTTTTAAACCATGTATGAAATTCCACATTCCAAAATTGATCCAACTTCAATAATTTCAGATACAGTAGCCAAATACAGTTTATAGTAACGTTGAACACCGATTTCACAATTTTAAAAAATATATTCAATCCCATTGAAATGAATCCTTCCACTTCCAATTAGAGGAGCTGAGAGTGAATCCACCTACATTGTAGCATATTCAAAAAATAATAATGACACAAATTCTTGAGAAATCGTATTTGAAACACCATAACACATTCTTATAACATGGTCCTATTACAAAAAATAACAATATCTCATTAGGATTCACATAAAATACCTGATCATATCCTCAAAAAACTATATTTATGAATCCAAGAGAGAGAAGTAGATAAAAACTATGGAAAACCACAATGAATGGGAACATACAAAGGAATCAGGGGTCCAACACACACATATTATCCAACATATCACAGTCGAATTAGTAGAAATTTTCTCTATAGCCTTTTGAGTGAGATGAATTCATGTTAAGGTTTTATTAAGTATAAATTGAGGGGTTTTTGAAATGAATCCATTTAGTTCCACATATTCTATATGTAGTTTTTATTATCGGAGGGTAAGGATGAATTGTTAGAAAATTATTTTTCTAAACATGCATTAACCACACCCTCAAAAAACAATTTGTATAGTTAGATCTCACTATTAGAGAAAATGTTCAACAACTGTGATAAGTCCTTTTATCTAAAATTTCATGGTTTCACCGGGGATGACTCATTGTTCATAAAAAGCGTGAACCTAACCATGATCCTTCCTAATGACCACTATTTTCATTTCACAGTTTCCTAGAAGGTTTTTTATGATTCTACTAATCGTGAACCTCTAGAAAAGACCAAACAACATCCAAAACTCTTAAAAACCTACAAAAACATTACAAAATTATATTATATATACATAATTAAATATTTAACTACCTTATACTGGGGGTGCTATAGTAATACATCAGTCCCCAAACCACAACATTAACACCAATAATCCATCATTTATATTTATTCATCATATCATTTTACCGAAAACAATAAAATAATAATGAGTACATAATGTTGTCCAACGGTAGGTGCTAATCCCATTTCATTATTTTGTTTTTTCATTCCCCATGACATTCCCTATATGCAATGAGTTATCCTTATTAAAAATGATATTAAAATAAACCAATTAATGTTATCAAATTGTAATTTATCAATACTTTTAACAAGACAGATTTTTATAGAATAATTCATTTTCATATCTATTAATATTTAAGAAGAATATATTAATTTTATTTTAATGTGGAGAGTTTGTCCCATAGTTTACTTGACACACAATAATGGGTTTCAAATAAATCTTATGTTGAAAACAAAATTGAGTTATTCTGAAAAATAATATAATAATAATAATATTTTAAATGTTAGTTAATGCATAGTAGTTGTATTAGCAGTAGTGAACATAAATAACTAAAATATGATTATATATGTTAGTTAAATTTCTTTTCATTTATCCAATAAATTTTTATGCTTAAAATAAGATTAAATTCTATTATAAGCATGAAAATATATAATATTTTTTAATAGTTCGTTTTACAGCCTTTTGATTGTTAACCACTTTTAAGTCTAGTTTTAGTCACTTATATATGTTCTATTTGAATAAAAAAAAATTTCTTTTTATAAGTGGAACATAAATTTTTAATTTGGATGAAATTTTGGTATTTTTTATGATAATATTTCTTTTTTAATGAAGAGTAAAACATATAGCATTTTAATTCAAAACTATTATTTCATCAAATATATTTTTATAGATAGATTGTAATTTTAATTATCTTGAAATTTTAAATGGATTTTATATTTACCATTTAATGAATTTTTTTCCATTGGAAGTAATTTAACTCTTAAATTCGACATAAAAACATGTCAATATTTTGGTACTTTTTACTTATTAAAAACACAATTTTTGGTTATAACAACATGAATTAATTTTAAATTAATTACTGCAACTTATACTTTTTGAATTTGGAAAAACTAATTCCATATTTTGAATTAGGAGGTCCAAATTGTGTAAATATGTTACTTTTATTTTTTAAAATTATAAATATTAACTTCAATAAATTTTTTTTACCATGGTTAAATGGAAAATCAGGTAAATAAAGGTTCAATTAATTTTATTATAAAATTAAATTACATCAAAAATTGTTCTAATTCTATTGAATGATATATTTCCTACCAAGGGCATCCTTGGGTCTATTTTAGGACCTCATATAGCCACTTGTGTGTGAAAATGACATTTAATTACATGGAATTTAATGTTAAGGAAAATATAACATAAACATATATCTTTTACTAAAACAATTTTAATATGGGGTTATATAAGTGATTTATTTGACTATAAATAATTAATAAAATGATACAACAGTTTTCTATATCATGATATTTTATTTAAAATTTTTATATAATAAATAAATAAATTCTATTATGACACAATGATAATGGATTGTTTGCTTCATTAAAAAAGGATGGTAATAAATGATATTATAAATGTTAAAATAAATGTAATTTGGTTATTTTTATATCATCCATGAATTTTTTGGATGATATTTCTATTTTATCTATGTATTGATGATGTTTTTAAGTAGTCATGTTGTTATGGGGGTTTTAATAAATTCATGATATTAATAGTTTCAAAATTGACATAATTCCAATTTTAAACTATAAAATATTTTTTAAAATATTATAAAACTCCAAAAAAAATATAATATTTAGAAAAATTGTTATCATAAGTCAAATATTTTATTATTTCATCTTTTTTTTGATATTTTTCATGGTTTGGTAACTATTTGTATTCTCAAATCGTTAAATGCTTGATAAAATGATAAGAGTAAAAAAGGGTTAAATAAAAAATATAAGGATAAAAAAACACATAATTTTTCTAATCCCGATAAGATTATTTTATATCGGCTTATAATAATATAATATTCTAACAAAATGAATTTTTACTCATTTATAAAACAAAATGAATTTATAATAAAATAATAATCCATGATATTCCATAAGTGCCCCTCCTCCCTCTTATAAAAGGCTACCATATATAACCTTTACTCACACCACTCAATCCCATTTGGATCATATAAACTCTGAACAAATAATATCCCAAAAATCTCTATCTTCCTTGTATAATCATTATCTTGGGAATATAGAAATTAAATAAATCCTTTGGTCAGAAATCACATGGAGTTACCCGATTTAAAGTTAACTTCTTTTCTCATGTTTTTTTCTTATATTTTCAATCTCCACTCCCTATTATATTATTATATTTGATTACATAATAACACCAGTATCCTCAATATAATCAAATTTTTTATGATATGTATTTGAACTACACTTACACACACCTCCATTTAATGGATATGAACTTAGTGCATTTGTGTATGATGAACTACTGCCTCACAAAACGATGATTGTTCAATTATCTCCTACTGCCTCTCATAAAAGAAATTATTATGGAACATTATTTATATGTGATATATATTATATTTATATTTAATATATTCTTCTATACTTTTATTTTATAACATACCGTTTATGATTTCTATAATGTGTAAATACAATAATTACATTTGATGAAGTGTGGATTACCGCAACCTCAATGTGATATGACTCATTCATTAAATACATGGAATATATAAAGGATGTAATTAATGAAAATATGTAACATATTTAACGTATATATTATACTGTAATTATAATATTCCTATTTATTTTTTATTTTTCATTCCATTAGGAATATAAAAAAGAAATGAAAGTAGCGTTTATGCGTACGTATAGCTTACCATCTTCATGAACATTTAATTCCATTTTATTATATCCAAATTTTATGGACTATTATAAATATATATATATTGGATAGAAATACATATATAATGAATATATATTACATTTAAATAATTAATTCAATTATGGTGAAAATATACTTTTGACAACATGGACAGGTTATAATTATAATAAGTTAATTTTGGACTCAAGTACCGAACATCGAAAAATTGACTGATATTAACATGAATAATTATATGATTTTTATAAAAATTTTATAATTTATTTAAAATTAATAATAAAATTTAAAAATTTTATGATTCAAGTACAATTAAAATATGTTTATTATTCTGGACGATAATGATTAAAGCAGACAAGTCAGACACAAGGTAAGGGAACTTCTAAACCCAATTACTATTGTTTGGTTTAAACTTATACAACTTTATTATGTCATGCTATGATTATGTGGAAAATAAATTTTGATATCCTATAATGTATTTATACTTTATTTATGTGTACTTATAGTGAATACACATAATCTCTTAATTTAATGACAAAATGATCTTTGTAAGGGAACCATTCACTATCCTCTTTTTATTAAAGACTTCAATTATTTTATGTCTTTTAATTTCCATTTTCATATGTTCTTATATGTTTTTATATATCCTTATTGTTATAAATATTTTGTCTAACTGATGAGATACCCTTTTCTCTCTCATTAACTCATTTTCTTTGTATATATGTGACACTGTTAGGCTATCGAATTTTAATAAGGGGTATCACCTCAATCAACTTTCAATGAGTCATATTTTGGATTACAGATGACCTAATTTTATACAGTGTATAATTATATCGTTTTTATTTTATTTTCATTCAACTATTTTCAAAATTACTTTTTTTTACAATGTTCTTTACTAAATGACAAATGGTTGTTTCTTTTTAACTTATGCATTGACAATTACTTTTCCATCGTCTCGAGAATTATTTGATATTTGGCATACATGAAAATTTGTAGTTTTTTAAATGAATAATAAATCCAATATACCCTTTTTTACATATTTCGGTATGTAAAATGGTTTTGTGAAATCATGGATTATTTCAATATATTGAACTGATATATTGTGATTTTAGTGTGGAAATGTTAACTTTCTATTATACTTAATTTATGTGTTATGAATATGTAAGGGTTCTTGGGAATTGTTTACATATACAGTTGGTTCTATGATAAGCATAGGATAGGTGAGCCCGAGATAGCTCTTCAATCCATTGGGTAATGTGATAAAGGTAAATGTTAATGTTTCCCCAAAGACATTTAGGGATTATTTTGTGATGTGTGTTCTAAATGTAACTCCTTATATTGATGTGAAATCTACAATGTATGTATGGTATGGATACCACACGTTACATTTATAATTTTTTAATATTATGTGTTATTCATAAATCATATAATATCATGAATTATGTTAAAGATCTTTTGTTTGTATGTATTGATGGACTAAAATTTTCTTTCATTATTTTATAAGTCATACTATGATTTTTATGTTAATCCCATGTTTATGAAATATTATTTTCACAGGATATAATTACGGGTAGGAGAAAAGAATTATTAATGAAGATTTATATAAAGAATATAACTATTTTTTCATTTAAAGTGTTTTATTTTTATGAAATAATTTTGAAGGATTAGAAGGGTCTACCTATTAATTTTTGAGATGTAATGTGATAGTTATGACATATTTATCTAAAACTCTAAACCCGTAATAAAACTCAATGTGAATTCTTGTCTTTACTCAATATTATGTTATATTTAAGGTTGGGGCTTTATAGTTGGTATCAAAGGATGGTTTAGATAACATTAGATATAAGGGTGTCATTTAAAAATAAGTTACATAACCATAATGGTTAGCATATTAGAAAAGTGTCATAGTTATTTTGGATAAATTTAATGAGTTTAACATAACATGAATAAGTATATCAGAGTGTTTGACCTCCTCATAAGATAATATATCATGATTTTACAGATATACTCACACTGACCATTAGGGTTTTAGTAAATGGTGGGATCTAGCATGCACCAAAGTAACAATGGATGTGAAGGAAACTATGGTGGTTTTTTGAATGATAAACAGAATTAAATGGGATATACAATGTGAACTCTTATGGTCATCCATAACCAACAATCTGGAGTCATGATTGGATACATGAAATGTAGATATTTCTCTAGGGTATCATAAATGCAAGAAAGGAATCCTAATGGATGTTCAGGTATTAATCATAAGGGTACATATATTCAAAAACATATGTGTAAGGATGTGGAAATAAACAAAAGGAAAATGATTCAAAGGGACATGAAGATGTTTCAGATGTGGTAAAGAAGCACATAAATCAATAACCTGAAATGAAAAAAGGAAGCGTCTAGATGACTCCAAGAAATTGAAATAAGTTCTTTTTGAATGATCGATTTTATGTTTTAAATTTAGTGTGCATGGTCTTTATAAAAATATATTACCTATGAAGAAGGTTTGGAAATGTTATCAGTATGATTGTACAAATATATTTTTACCAATTCCTAATTCCATTCCAATTAAATATTAGGAAACTAAAAATGAACTATGAAAGGTATAGATTATTTCATACCTCCTGATTTGTGATTACTATAATATTAGGGAATTATGTATTATTTTATTTTTATGAATGACTTATTGAAGAATAAGATGGAAATACATGGATAAATGATCATTAATAATTTTTGACGATAAATATGTCTACATTTTTGGAATTGAAGAGTTATGTTGGATCAATGGATTATGATTTATTTAAATGTATTAGTGATAAGATTACTTTGGAAGACTTTTTCTATAATGTGTAACCATGAATACTAATTTGTGAAAATGAATTTTAAGGAAGAATTTTATATTATTGTGTGGACATAATAGACAACCTTATGGGTTCATGTGATATTTTGATTTTGAGGCAATTATTGTTTATTAGTTTTTGGGATGCAAAATGTGGGGTATAAAATAACCTTTTAGGTTAAAACATGGTTTTTATATTTTAAAGGATTTTATCTCATTTTGTTAATGTTATTATAATTATATAGTTTTTGAAAAATTACAATACATAAATTTTGTGACAACCTCTCACATCGGACAATGTTGTGGGGATCGAACCCACAACCAAAGTGCGAATATGGTTTATTGCCTACCACGAGACTACATGAAGTCCCTGGTGAATATAACTTATTCTTTTTAGTTAAATTATTTTAGGAATCATAAATAAGTTGATTTGGGGAACATATGTTTTATCAAATTGATATTCTTAGTATAATAAAATGATTTTTTAATTATTTTATAATGGTTATTTGTAAGACATTTATTAATTTGGGGACCTATATGTGTAATGAAAATAGAATACAATGATAGTTTCTTTGATGTGTAATGATGCAAATTTATTTTGGAAAAATCTGTGTTTTTATTGTGGATTTATTGACATTAGGGTTAGTTATGGAAATGATTAGCCTATCTTCGAGAATATGTGATTAGGTTAATTACTTTTCAAAATGAGACTTTAAGAGTGGTTGATGTTTTATGGAAATAAATGTTAAGATTTATCATGGAAGACCATGTGATCAAATCCTTATAAATTTTGGGTTTCAATATAAGATTTATTACTTTGAAGTGTTTTAAGGATAATTGTTTATTGAATTGTTTATGATGAACTTTGGGTGTTTTTTGTTCAATTTTGGAGGTAAAGGGTAGTGTTTCTTTTTATAACAGATTATCCTTTTTGGGGATTAACAGATCTTGTACTGACAATTTTGGTATTAGTTAATGTCTAAGGACATGGGAAATATATAGTTCATATTTTTTGGATTATTTTATTCTCTAAACATTGATTTGATGAACAACAAGTCATCTTTAATACTCATCAATTAGAGAAAATATGGGTTTGTAGATGAAATTTATTAAAGGATGAAACTCTACATGAAATATATGTATATTTCCATATGTTCATAGTAAATATCATAAATAAATTCTCAACATTATGAAAATTAACATGATTTTTTTTTATTTACATTTCCTAATTGGAAATCAAAGACTGTTCGAACCATTAGAAGTTCTTGGCTTTTAGATTGTTAACATTATCTTAAGCATGTTTTCTATCTCTCTCTATCAGAACATGACACTTAATTTTTCTTCCATATCCATGTTTTTCTATATGGAATTTTAGTTAGTGCTATCTCAATTGACCTATTAACATTGCTATATTTATTTTAATGTGATAGTTTTATTGACTCTTTTTTCTTATGTGATACATTCATTGATGTTTCTAAGCCAAATTTTAAAATTACAAGGATGTAATTTCCAAAAGGGGGGAAAGTTGAAACAAACCAGTTATTTATAGGATAATTTTTTTTTATTTATTAATATTCATGAAAATATATTAATTTCATGGGAAATGTGAAACATTGTTCGATAGAGCACTCAACACAGAATAATGGGTTTCTAAGAAATATTACGTTGCACACAACTTTTAATTATACCAAAAAATAATATAATATTATTATTTTTTTAAATGGTAGCTAACACATAGTTTTTGTATTAGTGGGAATGAAAAAACCCAACTAAAATATGATTATACATGGTTTTTAAATGACTTTACAATTATCTAATAAATTTTAGAGGCTTAATATATGAATAAATCCAATTTTAAGCATGAAATGATCTAATATTATTTAAAAGGTCATTTAATTCCTTTTAATGGAAATCTATCATTAAATATAGTTTTTGCCACATTTAGATGTTATAGTTAAAATAATAAAATTTTTATTTAGAAGCAGAACATCAAAATTTAATTTGGATATTTTTTTTTTTGTATTTTTCTGATAAAGTTCATTTTTAATGAATAGTGAAATAATACATTTTAATTCAAAATGGACTTTTCATCTAATTTATTTATATAGTTTTATTATTCTATTAATTGGTTTTAAATTGTAATTAGATTATAGTTCTACAGTTTAATCCAATGTTGGTCATTGAATTAATTTCACTCTTAATTTGAACATAAACACATGTCAATATTTAGGTAGTTATAACTTCTCAAAAACATGATTCTTGGTTTTGACAACAGAAATTAATTTTAAATTAGTTACTGCAACTTATTTGATTTTAATTTGGTAGAATGGATTCCATATTTGGAATTATTATGTTCAAATTCTATAAATAAGTAACATTAATTTTTAGACATTATGAATAGTAAAATCAGTAAATAATTTTTTTAAAATGGTTAAATGGTAAATTTGGAAAATTAGGGTAAAAAACAATATTATAATAATATAAATTTCTCTAAAAAATATCCAAACCCTACTAGATGAGATATTTCTTATCATGTGAAACTTTGGCTTCATTTTTGGATCCCATGGAGCCACTTGTGTGTGAAAATGACATTTAAATACATTTAATTTAATGTTGAGGAAAATATAACAGAAACATATATCTTTTATTAATCAATTTTTATATGGGGTAATATAATAGATATATTCGACAATAAATATTAACTTGAAATATAAAAATATTTTCTACACCATGATTTGTTTAATACAATAAATAGATAAATTTAAATATGAAACAATGATGATGTAGTGTTTGCTTCATTAATAAAAGATTCAAATAAAGGATATCATAAATTTTAAAATAAATGTAAATTTGGTTATTTGGATGTCATCATCGGATTTTCTAGAAAATATTTACATGTTATAATTTTATTAATGAAAGTATTTCGAATTAATAGAGATGTTATGGACTTTTTTTAAAAAGTCATGATATGAATAATGTCCAAATTGACATAATTCATATTTTAAAATATAAAATAATTTATTAAATATTATAAAATTAAATAAAATATATCATTCTACCAAATAGATATTATTTATATATAATAATATTATTTACACTTTAATTAGATATTTTTCAGGTTTTGGTAACTGTTGTTTTTCTCAATGTTAAATGCTTGATAAGGCGGTACGAGTAAAAAGGGTTAACTAAAAAAATAAAAGGATTAAAAAATATCTAAATACTCTATAAATATTATTGGATGATTTTATTTTGACTTATATTTATATTATATTATAAATAAATGAATTCAGACTAATTTATAATGAATATAAAATTTATAATAAAATAATAATTCAAGATATTCCTTAAGTGCTCATCCTCCCACATATAAAAGGCCACCACCTCTAAACCTTACTCATACATATAAATCCCCCTTATCTAATCTAACTTCCAATAAAATAATCTCCAAACATCCTATTATTTCTCCTAGAAGCCCTGCCTAGGGCAGAAGTCAAATAAAAATTTTCTTTTGGCTCAAATCGAAGGAAGTTACCCGGTTTAGAGGTAACGTCTTTCTCATTTTCATTTCTTTTATTTTACTTCTCCAATACATATTCTATTATTATTATTTTATTACATAAAAACAATATAATCTTCAATATACTAGGATTTTGATACAGAAATATTCTCAATACACATCACACACCTTTATTTAATGGATGAGAACATACATTTTCAGTATACGGCGAACAATTGCCTCACGAAACGATGATTTCTCAATTATCTCCTACCACATCTCATGGTGGCCATTATGATAACACTGTAATAATATGTGATATATTTTATATTTATATTGTCTCTATTATTCGGTATTTGTCTTTTACATCATATAATTATGCATTCCATAATTATTAAATACAATTATTTCATTTGATGAACTGTGAACTGCCACACCCTCAATGTGATGTGACTCATTCAAGATTTACATGGAACATATATATTATATAATTAATTTACATATGTTACAAATATAAAATTTATATTATAACTTAATTATAATATACCTACATATAATTTAGTTTTCATTCCATTAATAAAATAAAAATAAATGAAAGTAGTGTTCATGCATACGTACAACTTTCTTTCTCCATGAATAGTGCATTTCATTTTATTATATCCAAATGTTATGGACTATTATAAATACATATATAATAAATTAAATACATATATACTAGATATATATGATTTTTAAATCATGGATATAATTCTAGAGATAATGGACTTTTGACCACATGGACAATTTGTAATTATAACAAGTTTATTTTTGACTCAAGTACCGAACATCTACAAAAAGATATATACAAAATTGAGTATTTATATCATAGTTATAGAAATTAAATAAGTGATATCAATGTAATAATAAACTTTAAAAAGGTTCTTAATCAAGTTGATGTAACATATGTTTATTATTCACAGAGATAAAGAACGAATAAGACAATTCTGACACAAGGTAAGGGAACTTTTTAACCTAATTTCCATTATTTGGGTAAAACTTTTAGTTCTAAATAGTGTCATTATATGATTATGTATGAAATAAATTTTTATATCCTATATTTTATTTATAATTTATTTAAATGTAATAATAGTGAATACTCATAATTGTTCTATTTTATTTACGAAATGATCTTTGTAAGGGAACCTTTCACCTTCCTCTTTTTGTGAAATTCTTCTTTTATGTTATGTATTTTAATTTCCATATTCATAATTTAAGATATGTTCTTATATATCCTTATTATTTTAAATTTTACATCTTAGTTATGTGATAGTCTTTTACCTTTCATCTACTCATTTTATGAATTTTTATGTGACACAATTAGGATGGAGAATTTTCAAAAGGGACTTCGTCTCAATATTCGTTCATTGAGGTATATTTTAGTTTATTCATGACCTTATTTTTTACAGTGTATAATTATACCATTTTTTAATTTAATTAAATGGATTTCCAAAGTAATATTTCGTTTTAAAAGTGTTTTACTAAATGACAAAGGGATGTTCCTTTTTAACGTACGCGGTGAAAATGACTTTTTCACTGCCGCGAGTATTTTTTTATATTTGGCTTCTTAAACAAGCAATAGTGTTTTTAAAAGAAAAATAAAAAAAAATATAACGTTTTTACATATTGTTTATTGAAAGTTTTTTTGATAAAGCATTGATTATTTCAATATCTTGAAATTTTATATTGTGATTGTAGTGTGCAAATGTTAACTTTTATTATGCTTGTTTGATGTGTTAGGAATATGTTATGGTTCTTGGAAATTGTTTAAAAATATGGGTGGTTCCATGACAATACTAGGTAGGGTGAGACAAAGATACCTCTCCAATGAATTAGGTAACATGACAGATGTAAATGTTAATGTTTCTCCTAATATATTGAGTGAATATACTGTGATGGTTATTACAGTGTGATATGGATTCCACCAGTTACCTTTATGATTTTTTTTTATAATGTTTTATTTATAAATATTATGGTTTTGAAAGGTATATTAATGATCTTATGTTTTGTATTTATTGATGGTATAATGTTCTCCTTCACTATTTTATAACCCTTAATAATCTTTTTATGATCATCCCATGTTTTTTAAATTTTTTTCATATGGTATAAGGAAGTGTAAGAGAAAGTAATTATTCAAGATGAGTGAAATAAAGAAAATGAAACTTGTATTTTTTAATGAATTTTATTAATGTGAAAAAATTTGGATGGAGTACAAGTGTATACATTTTAATTTTTTAGATGCAATGTAATAGTTGTAGCATAATTCCCTAAAACTCTAATCTAGAAAAAACACTCAATCTGGATTCTTATCTTAACGCAAGATTATGTAATGTTTAAGGGTGGGGACTTACAATACTTCTACAATGTCAACGATAATAAAAACCATAATTTTTTCCAATATCATTAATCTTTTTTCTATAAAAAATTTATTGGCATTGTTCACAAAATTTGTTCTCATTTTCTGATGAATTGTATGGTATTCCCATAATTGTTATCTAAAAAATCCTTAATCTTGTTATATTCGTACCACAATATTTTTTATTGTTGATTTTACGATATATAATTTATGCCGAAGATTAAACTCATAATAAAATTTGTGTATTATTAAATATATTGTTAATGAAGTCATAGATTCTTCTAGAATTAAATATAAACCAAATATTTGTTTAATATTATTATAACCAAAATAAAATATTTAAAAGGATTTAAAAGAAAAAATGCATAAACCCAAATATATAAATACTTTATTAACCATATTTCCAATAAGTCATTTGGTCTAGGGTTTACCCATTTGAAGTATCCATTGACTCATATAATTTCTAGAAAACCAATATATAACACAAAAAACCATAAATGGATCCATAAGATGATATTTGTTTCTTTATATGGTACTCTTCATTTTTTTCATTGAAATTATTTTCTATATATCCTTAATTTCCATACATAAATCATTTTCCTATTCCTATGAGACATAGTTTTAAATATAAGTCACCTTAGGTTTAACCTAGTGCATTCATTTTTAGAATTTATTTAAAACCATTATAAAGTTTTGTAATGAAAATTTGAAATAACCATGGAATAACCTATGGTATTGTCAAACAAGGTAGGAATTAAGGCCTCTTGTCTTATACTAGGTGACAATCAAGTAAAAACCAATGCCCCCATTTCAATTGTACTAACCCTAGGTACCATTGGAAAATAATTACATCCCCTTGTAGTATCCAACCATGGATTTTTTTGATATGAAAAACAATATAATCACTTCTTTTATAACACATTATAATGTGTTTAAATAATTATACTAATAGTTTATCATATGTTTATGTTCCAAAATCTATGTTTTTAATAATATAGTTCCCATTGTTTCTACTATACATACTCTGATACAATCTATATTGAACCCAAACCCAGTATGATAGATCTAATGTACACTTTATTACATTGTCATAAGATATAATTTATTTCATCATGAAGTACCAAATACTTTACAAGATTATTTAAACTAGATATATATGTTAGTCACATATAACATTTGAAAATAATAATTAAAAATAATATTTTTTAGACCAAAATTATTCCCTCTAGAATATATTTTCTTATCAAACATAACAGACTTCTTGGATTCCAAATCAATGGAAAAATAATAAATGTGTTCATATATTCCTAGTTGGATTTTAAGTATAGCTAAAGCTATTATGATTCAATAACCCTAATTGATTTAGAAATTTAAATAGATGAAAAAATATTCGATTTAATCTATAACTATACTATCGTGATTAGATCATGAATATTCATTGTGGAAAGTTGAATAAAAGAAGACACTATCCATTTAATCAATAACATTACTATCCTTATTAGAGAAGGGATCATCAATATGGAAATGAAAAATAACTAAACAAAAATTCTGCTCAACTATCTTAAATATCTTGAATACATAAGGAATAATAAATATGTAAAGGTAAATAAATAAATAATATATCATTTTATAAATAAAATTAAAATGATTTGAATCTAGAGATAATATCATCTTGATATTCTCTTTGATAATAATTACTAAATTCTTAATAATGTAAATGCTTAATTTCTGGATGATCGTAGGAACCATGACACCTCAACCATCAATACATTTCACAAGAAAGTGTAAAAATATAGGTAGACATATATTTTTTTCTATTTTTTTATCATTAGAGATACAAATTCATAGAGGAGATTTATAATACTGGACACACCAATCACTGCAGATCAAAAGAATTAATCATATAATGAATAATTTATTAAATTAATGAACAATGTGCATTTCCATCAAATATCCATACTGAGTAAATAATATAGAATTATCAATATTATCCCAGTCAATCAAATAACCTCCAGTTTAGGACACATTATGTTTAAATTTTATATGGTTTATGAAATTACCATATCCATGATAAATGATATATATAATTATGTGAAATTTAATATACAATGATCATAGCAAATTTATTATTTCAAGGAATAGTTAATGACTTAAAATTAGCATCATGGAAGTAAATTTCATTACTATCATTGATAAAAATAATAATAAACCATCTAAAGTAATAATAAGTATTGTATTAATAAAAAATATCCCTAGTTTATTATATGTTACATGATGGGTTGTTGTCATGAATGAATTGATATACAATAAAAAGTACATTAAAAAATATCTAGGAAAATATCGATCTCATTTTAAAAAAAATATTTCAAACCAAATGCACATAATGTTTTTTGAAAATTATTTTAGTTTATAATAATAATTGAAACTTATAGAGGATTATTCAAAACATTTAGTGGTCTGGAAAAAATGAAATTTAATTCATGCTGGGTAAGTTAAACCAAATATTTTGATCATATTTTAAGTAAAATCACAAAAATAAAATGTATTGAAAATGGTATAAAGATTAATTTAAAAAAAAATCTTAAAAAGAATTTTCTGTAAAATAATTATTTATTTAATCAATTGTAAAAATGTTAAATTTTATTTTTAAATCATACTTTTGAATGAAAACTATTTTTTGACAGAAGAGATAATTAAAGTCGGATTTTATAGAATCATTTCCTCAATAATTTAAGAACCATTAAAGGGAAATTGGCACAATTACATGAAATATATCATGAATAAATAGTGGGTTACAAGATTAAAGGGTTTATTAAAAAATTATAAAATACTTTCCTTCAAGGAGAATTCATAATAAACAATCCAGATAATTACTTCATTATGAAGTAAGCACATTAAAAGATCAAAACTATGATATGAAAGATAACCAATGAATTAATGATTTTTATAAAATTTCAATCCCCATATTACACGAGGAAATAAAATATTATATTTTCAAATGAAAATAAATGAATTATATTTGAATATCTCATATAATGAAGGAGTAATATAAACAAATGAAAAAATAGTTATTATATAATTTATTGTAAATTGGTAACATTCATTCTAATTCAACATGGGTGAAACATTTCTTTATAAAAACAAAAAAAACAATGAATTATTAATTTTTCATGATATTATATGTCAATAGTGTAGTATATACACCATATACAATAAACTAGATTCATAACATTACAAAATTCTTAAAAGAAAGAAGAATGAGATGAAGTCCCTTACCTCACACATCATTTTGGTTGATCATTAATTAAAATACTGTTTATTCTTTACAAAAATTATTATCTTATATGAAAACTCTATTAATATTTATAATATCAAATATGATACTTTTATAAAAATTTATCACCATTTCGTTGAAATCCATTAATTATTTTTCATGTTTTTGTATTAATTTCCTCATTCTCTTATTTGTTCTTTGTTATGAATATCCCAGTTCTTATTCATATCATATAATTTCATCATCTATATTTTAATAATCATGAAATAATTATAATATTTAAGAATAAATTATAATTTTAATACTAATCATGAAGGATTGTTTTAATAAAATATGTTTGTCATAATCATGGAGATAGAAGACCATACGTATGAATGTGTAAAATTTTCATTTACCGATGATGGTTTTGGAAAGAATTTGAGTAATATTTTTCCTTTCCAGATTGAGAGTAATATCATAAATACCATATTATTTAATTATATAATAACATTTATTTTTTTATTTTTTTCATGATGAAAATAATGTTACATAAATTTGTGAACGTGGTTATTCACACATATAAGAATAACATTATCATCATTCGTTGAGTGAAGAGGAAGGGAATAAAGTGTTATATATTATATTTTTTGAATTATAAATTTTTAATTAATTTCATTAATATGTAATCTATTTCACAAATAATAATTAGGTTTATCATTTTCACTATCTATGTAAAGCGTTACTAAATGATGAATCATAACATTTCGTGAAGAGGTAGTTCTCTGTACAGAAGAGGGACACTGTCATATATCACCAAAAATTGAAATTAAAAATGTTTATATGATATAAATACTCATTATGTAAATTTTAATTCTAAATAAAATATATTTTCTTTATATCTATAATAATACCCAACTATGATAAGTGGTAAGTCATAGACGAATGATATTGGTATGTGAGGTAGTAGTCCAGTCTACTTAAGAATGATAATTTCATAACCCATTTGATGGATATGGGGAGAGTTTACACTATTAACTAAATATAAAACCTATTAAAATATATAATATACTACAGTTATTAGATTATAATTTTTTAGTAAGAAATAAATTAGGTGGAGGAAAAAGTAGATGAGAAATTCTCATTGAATAACTTTCAAATTCATCTGGAACCCTCTATATGTTTTCACAAAAGACATCCTATGTTGGATTAATAAAAAACATAAGTCATCTAGGATTAGATGAGGGAAATTTTTAATTTAATTTTTCAGTGATTGGATAGAAAATTATTTTTTTAATGTTTCAATAAATTACAATAGTGTGTTCCCATTTATAAGTGTGGTGAGTGATAAACATGAGATTTTTCCAAATAAAAATAAATACAAATGTTTTTTCCACGCCAAAAGTGTCCAAAATAAAATATAATAGATACTTACTCATGATAAGATTGAAATATTTCTAGGAAATATAATATTTACAAGTTTTAGACCATTTTAACCATTATATTTTATGTTTACCCCCCGATAAATCCATTTTTTTCATTGACCAATGTAATCATTGACCATTGTAATTTTTTTTTAAATTCAGTATTGTGAAAAAATAATTCTACCATATTATATAATATAAATTATTATGATTTATAATATTATATCCATTTTCCAAAATTATAGTCATATTTTTGTGAAAATATAATTTTATATTAATCCGAAAAATGCAATGAGAAAGTTTGTTTTCAAAGAGCAAATATTAAAAATATATCAAGATTTTTACATAAAAAAGATGTATGAAAATGATTGAAATAACCCTAATTATATTAATATATTTATATATATTTGAACTAATTTTTTTATTAAACAAATTAAAAATATAATTTAACATTATAAATAATTTATTTGAAAATGATGTTTTCTATTAGAATTTAGTATTTTTTACTTTAATTGAAACATTAAAACCATTTGAAACATATCAAACAATTAATAAAAAGATATTTAAATTTTCTAATTTAATTAAAGAAGTTAATTTTACAATATAAATTTTCTATTTGTTTAAGATATTAATTTCAAACTATGTGCATTGAGTGTGGGTAAAAAAATTTTAATAAAAAATATTTTTTTGAGAAAATATTAATTTTTATTTGAAATAAATCATATTTTATTTTTAATCAATATATAATCATAATTTTCACATTCTTCCTTATACTATATAAAATATCATATTTAAAAGAAAAATTATTCTTGAATACCATATTACTGTTCATTTTGACTCAGTTGTGTCTGTTCCATAAGCTACCGAAGATATTAAATTTAAAGAAATATATTTTAATGTGTTGTTTAATCTCGGTGTTTCTAGTCAAATATTACATCGGAAGAAAATTCTTATTTAAAAATTTTGGGATGCTACCAAGTCAAATAAAATATTTTATAGCATGTATGATTCTGATCACAAAGAATATCAGAATATATAACACCCTGAGATTTTGTGATATAAATATTTTAAAATAAATTGAATCTCTTTAATAGCTTCTGATGTGCACAATAATTGGATTATAAAAAATAATAATTTATAAAAAAAATTATTTAAACATGAACCTTATATAATATCCTTCTAAATTTCAGGAATGAATATTAGTAAATAAATTATGAAAAATATGTTTATCTACTGACTAGAAATAAAATAATAATCATTTAAAAGAATATTTTTTACACTAAATTTTTTGTTAAATATTTTTACCTACACTTTTCGAAGATAATTTATGTTTAATTTTAACGGCATTTAAATTATTTATTTAATATAATGACCATTTTTTTGAAATCATAATATCTAAATTATCATAAGGTGATTTTTATTTAGATTTTTTAGCAATGTTTTATTTATTGATTAATAGTGAAAATAATGATTTAAAATGAAAACAAACATTACATTTAAATTATTTATAAAGTTATTTTTTTTAATTTATTATAATGTAAAATTAATTAAATTATGTCATTGGAATCATTTAAATATTATGTTATTAAAGTGAATCATTGTAAATTTTTTTAAATTATTCTTTCAAAAACCTTTATTATCCTATCCTATATAGGATGAAATTTAAATTAAAATATCTGTAATAACATAATAGAATTTTGAAAAATGGATTAAATATTTCAAATAATTTTATTTTATTTTATTTTATTTTTAGACATAGTTTTTTACCATAATGAATATTAAACATATTAAAATACATTTAATGTTGTAAAGTTAAAAATTGTTTTACTAAGGTCATATAGAAAAGATAATTTTTATAATGACCTCAAAATTTGTACAAAATCTATATTAACTCCATATTTTTACATTACATGTTCTTTGACTTAATAATTATATATTTTGGACACTTTTCACATGTGAAAAACATGGTTACTCCATTTTCTTCTCAAAAACTACAAGCGTGCCACTCACCTGACTTATAAAAGGCCACCTACTGTCTTACATTCTTCTCCTATTAATCCATTTTTTATTAGATAAAAACATTCCAAAAAACTTAAAAAATTCCCTACTCTCATATTAAATTCCATATTTTGGGCAGAAATTCAACCCTAGAAATCTTTTGTGGAAACCTAAAGTAGTTACCTGAAGAATTGTTAATGTTCCTTAAAGGTACTTTTATTTTATGTCTACATCCTCCCAATTTAATTAAAATTAAATCATGATGATGTAATACAATAAATATCATAAATTTACTGAGACTTTTTATTTTATTTTAATTACCTAAAACGATTTCCACTTCTATCAAATGGGCTATAAAATCATCATTTGTGTGTAAGTAATACTATTTACTTGTGTTCCTATGTCATTCATTTTTCCTCTACCACCTCTCATGGTTGGGTATAATGAAGGATAAAATGTATATATTTTATATTTTCATATTAATTATACCTATTTATTCATTATAAAAAATATTAATCTTTACTATCCATTCTGTTTGGGGTACAATAAAGTCTCTCGTGTGTATGGATGAGTAGCCCCTCTTGATGCGATGTGATTCATTTTTTTCAATAATTATTTTCATGAAGTGTAATAATTAAATACAAAAATTCATATACATGATATGAATAAAATAATTTTTATATTAATATTATATATTTAACTATGAAATGATAAAATATTTATCCTTTTCTATATTAACATTTTAGTTAATGAAATATGATAATGTCATTCATGTACATGTCAATTACTGCCTTCACGAAAAGATGTGGCAATATTTTCTTCACCAAACTACATGGGTAATGTGAATAAGAATATTTAAATAAATAATATGGTATTTATTATATTATAATAATTTTTTAAATATAATATATTATATACATATTTTCCGCAATGATCATTGAAGGCATACATACAACCTAACATCTCCCTAATCATAACATACCTCATTCAAAAAACCATAATTAAGGATTGGTATTAAATGTATAATTGGAAAAAAATATGACAATTAATTAATTTATATTATTATTGAGTTGAAGAAAAAAATATAATAAGAACATGAATTGGAACATGAATTGGAACTTTAATAATAAAATACGAATAAGAAAAAAAGGAAATTTACATTTGAAACAATGAGAAAAAATGAATATTTATTAAAAAATGTGTTATATGATGTTATAAAAGAATAATATATTATATTATAAATATTATTAGGGTTCTCTAATAAGATAATTCATTTTCTTAAACTGTGATATAGGTGTCTAAATCATGTTTAACCAAAGGGAAGAAAGGATTAATGGATTTCATCTCAATTTAATTTTACTGAGGTAGATTATAACATAATGATCCTAATTTTGTTTATATGGTGTATATAGTTCCACATTGACATGAAAACCCATATATAATTGATGATTAATGGTAATTTATTTTTAAATTTGGATTATTTAATCTATTATGATTTCAATTAAAGGTTACTGAGCTATAATGAATTTTATATCTCAATTTCATTTCATTACGATAAAGTACATCTTCGTTGTCCCTAACAATTGATGATTATGTGGGTACATGATTTTAACTATATTATGTGCTATTTAATATTTTTTTATTTGTATTTATGATTGATACACTTAATCAGTCATTGTTTAATTCTAACATCAGTGACATTAACATTTCCATGGATTATTTCACCATCTCATTTTTATTGGAAATTTTTATACGTGAATTTCCATTGAAGAAAATTAATTTATGATTTTATAATAACCCCCAAAAGTTTTATTATCCTTATTTTATTCTGGATTTTTTCATGTAATATTAATATTTTCCACTCTTTGTTACATAATATGATTGGGATAATGTTCTATAAATATCTCACATTTTTCTAACACTTCTCTCTTAAATCATAATTTCATAAAAACAAATTTTTTTCCAAAAAATTCCAGAATAAGGTTTAACCGAATAAAAATGATTTATGGATACATTATTACAAATTTCTTTATATTTAAATATTTTTTGGAGATAAATTTTCATCTTGTCTTCAGAAACATATCCCATTATCCTCATACTAAAAAGTTTTGAGAAATATCTATTTAAAAGTGTAAGAAATGAATGGAATTTAGATACATCATGACCTATAAAATTTGTTAATGATTATTTTTTATTTTTCAAATTTTATTTTAAATTAAAATTGTGTTCAAAATTTTATGTGAAAATTTATTTTCAAAAGTTTTTTTTCAAAATAAAATGGATATTTTCTGTAAGAATGTTTTTAAAGATATATTTATTGTATTTATATTCCTCAAAAACAATAACCCATTATTTAATATATACTCTATTTGAGATATGTTTTATTGAAGTAGAGCTTGTTCTTTATCTAGATGGTCAATTCTTATTATTAATGAGGATAGTAATGAAATTCAACTACTCTTTTAATTTTAATTGTCATTTACCATTCTGTAAAATTTTTACGCTCCTATAACCATTGGAAATTAAATTTCCCCTAATAATCCATATCATTTTTCATGTATATTATTATTACTTAAACCATATTTCAATTCTAAATACGAGATTTTTAATTGAAATTTATTTTATTAAATGGGAAATATTGACAAATATATATTATTTAATCAATATAGATATTTGATTATAAGTAAAATTGTTCAAGAATTAAATAGATTATTCAATATATTATCAATTATTTATACCTATAGTTATTGGTGAGACCTAGTATTATTTATCCCTTTAGTGCATCATTATGTCTGATGTGACAAATCAAAAGGCTATCTTTATACATGTTTCTACTTGAAGTTTGAAACTGTCTTGTAGGAGGACTTGATGATATAGGTATCATATGAGTGATACATAGTGCATAATTATTAATAATTTCATATTAATAAAATTTAATTGTCATTATCCATGATTTTTTTACAATGATTTTTTCTTCGGATGCATTAAATTCATTATTTATTGATTAAATGACATGTGTTTCAGTTATTTACCTTTCAATATTGATTACTCCTTAAATAATTATGATATCCATTTTATTTGTTAAATAAAACGTTTTTATATTTTTCTAGATTTCTACATTTATTAGTATTTATTGATTAATGATGGATTCTTTTATAATTATCCAAAACTGAGTATTTTAGATAACCCATATTTTGTTTCGTTTCCCTAGGAATTTATGAATAGTACTATGATTAATATAATAGGAAATCATAGATGGAATAATATTATTCTATGAAAATGTTATTTTTTTGTTTTTTTTCGTATGTAATATGGGAATCATGAATGAATCTAGTTTACTAAGCCAACAAAATTATTTAGTCATTCTAGATGGGATTTCATGTATGTTTTTAGAATTCAATAATGTAAGATGCTGACATTGGGCTACATTTGTTGGGGGTCACTATAGTTGGTATTATAGAAAGTATGATACAATCCTTGGGAACTATATTATGTAAATAATATGTTATGGAACATACCCCAATGATAAAATTTAATTATTAGTATAGAATAACATCCCAATTTTTTGTTAAAGAAAATATAATTTGGGCTATCATATAAATACAACCTTGTCTAGATAAAGCAAGTCGATATTGATCTATCACATATCTATCTAGAAGTAATAATTCAACTGGGGATTCTTAGACTTGAACCAATATTTATATGGTATACCTAATTAGGCATTACTATGCACCAGGTTTTCATATCCATGGGAATATTCTATGTAAAATTACAATTTTTCTTAGAATCCATTATTAAGGATTTAAATAAATGTAGTCAATGAAGGGAATAGGGTAAACCTAATGTTTATTAAAATGAGAATAATTAATTATGATTTATAAATCATATAAATGTTAATTTTGTTATATAATTATGATTATTGTCTCTCAGATTATTATTTTCTGGTTTTAATCAAGGGATGAAACCCAAATAAATCATTCTAACATTGAATATGAAATGAAATGTGGTTAAAATGAGAATATAAAGGGGATGATGAAAGTAGTGAAAGATATCATGATTTTCCTTAATCAGTTATCACAAAATATGAATAACACCATATACTTTAACCAACTCAAAGACACACCAAATAAAAAAAGGATAAAGTTTTCTATGATCTCAAGTGTTGGAGGATATGGAAAAAATATGCCTTGATGTTATTCATTTTCAATATTTAGAAGGATAAACAAAAGAACTTGACTCAATGGAATGAGAAAATTTATTATTTGAGGAATTTCACAACAAAAGTAAATTAATTTCTATGTAAAAATAAATAGCATGTTGGAATAAAATAAATCCCTTCGTAGGGATACATTTATTGTTTATAGTTTTAAATATGAAGAACTGGGGAATTATCCATGTCATTTCTATCTTTTAAAGGTTAGAACCAAGAAAATAGAAGGACCAATGATGAGAGAAAATGGTTTAAGTATTTACATATTAGTAATATAGAATTATATTATTGAATTATTTTTAACGATGGTATATTGGTCAAATGAATAAATAAGATCTCTATATTTTGTTTAATTTTAGAAGAATATATGTATTTGTTAACTTATGATATATAGAAACCATATTATCTATAATGAATCATATTTTACGTGAATTATTTTTTGGACATTATATGTATTCATTACGAAAATAGGCACTAAGACATAATGCGATTCAAAGGGTTGGTGTACCCGAAATAAATTATAGAAATGAATTAAATATAATATACAAAATTTCTGTGAATTTTTCCAAAAAAGTGGAATAATATTTTATTGGGGGCCCAGAACAGAAATATGAGGGCACCATTCTATTCATAACATGAATTTTACACTATTACTGACATAACATTTTTCAGCATGGGCCATTTGTAGAATCATCTTCAAAAATTTCAAAATAATAAAAAAATTATTACGAAATTTATTTTATTATTTTGGGATGAAAATTACATATTCATATTTAAATATAAAAGTATATATTTTTTCTATCTGTTGGTTACTAAACCCTAGAGACCTAGAAGAAATTACTGGATATGGTTTTTGGTGAATGAAGACTGATCGAAATTCGACCGTGGAACGATTCTTCGAACAATTTCATAGAAGACATAAATGAAGAAAACACCACCGTTCTTCATCAATGATCAGTACAAACTATAGTTAAGATGTTGTTTTTAGTATTTATATTTCATTTATAAATCACAAAATAATACAAAAGTATTCAAAAAATATATTTGATTCAGGAATCATCTATATAATTAATTTGATGGGATTTCATATGATTTGTCCCACTTCATTTTTTACATTCTAAAGAAAATCTAGGTGAAATGAAAAATGGCTAAGGTTCATTCCTCAATTTATGGCTTATGGATTTAAAAATAATTTTGTTCTCTTATTTATAATTGGTAATTGTGTTTAGAGGTCAATTCAAACAATAAATGATTCCAGACCATTGAAAGGCTTTTATTCGGTGGAAAGGTTCAAAATGGTGGTTACGACATGTTATTGAGGTTGTAGTTTGATATTTGATGATGATGATGTTTGTGAGAATGAAGGATAACAAAATTGTATCAAGGGTTCATCATCCTCTTCGGTGGTTCATGGTAAACTAGATGTTGGGTTGTTATTCTGATACATTTGATGGTAGAATTACCGAGGGAATGATATGAAATTTTTTTTTGATATAGATCTAAAATCTATGGAGTTATGTACAGTGAGAAATGAGTCAGCATTGGTGCATGAGGATGAAAAGAAAGAGAAAAATATAGATCTTGAACATTATAAGAAACATGGAGTGTAAATTGGCATTAGATGTTTATTCGGGCATGCTCAGTGGTGGCTAGGGTTTTAGGATGAATATAAGGATCACATGGTGTGTAACCCCCTTCCGTGAATCACATTGTGTTCTTTGGGAAGTGTACAAACACGGGGAAACGTACATAGTCCATGGTAACATCATTTGGTTGGTCACAAACATGACCTGGTGTACACGGGCTAGAATAAGGACACAACCACCATAAAAAGACATGTCTAGTAGACACATGGAGAGTACTATGTGTATTTATATTTTGTTCACTTCTTATAAATATTGTGTATTTGGATACTTACATGCCTTATATTGCATTTCCACACCAGAAGAGATAAGAAAAAATTAGAACACTATATATGACCTGGTATATGTTGTGTTCCCCCTTCAAGAGTGTTTATTGCTACACATTTACTTAGTTGGGACTAGTATTGGTTGATTGTTCTCCGTTTGTAATTTTCATTTAGGGGAAAATGAGGTATTACATCCCCAACACCAGATCATGATCAATTCTATAGGCCATGACATAGAGAGAGATGTTTTGTCCCTCAGTGAGACTAGAATGTGATCCTCTATCACATTGTTCCCAATATGGGAATTGGGGAATCACCATAACCTCTCTAAGTGCGGAATTAATCCTCTATCAAGCTAGATGTATCAATTGGGTTTGTGGTGTCATTGACATGTGATCCCATATACATTGGGTTGATCCAGTTTTGTTTCATGGTGTCCTTTATCAATCCTAAGAATGGACCATATATGAGCATCATGGTCTTCAATGATGATTTAGTTTCCATTCATATGGCCCAATGATACATTCCTATTCTCCATGTGTCCCTAATAACAAAATTTCACAATGTGTGAATTCTCACAAAATAATAGTTGATCCAAGAAGAAATTTTTCTCTGATGGTTGGTTGTAATGGCATTGTGGCATGGTGTCTTTCCTGATGATATCTGGGTTTTCCTATTATGAATTGTCTATTATAAATATTATTAACATGAATATACTTGGTACTTCATGTTTAGTGTTTTTATAAATATTTACTAAGTAATCTTATACTAACCCATGCATGGGATTTTCATACACATATTGTGTCTCAGGTAGAGGAAAACCCTTATGATGGTCTCCTGAAATGACATGGAGTTTGTGGAGAATAGTTGGAGCTTAAATGATAGTGTTGGTTATCGGGAGCATGATTTTGACATTTGTAATTGCCTTTGGAGTAGTTTTTACTCATTATAGATTTATTTGGGGTTGTAATTGGTCTTTATTTCCACTTTTAATACTTTTCTGTCATTCACTATTGTGGGATCATAAATGTATATATGCGTCGTTCAATTGTTTTAAATTTCAATAATGTTTTGACATGGATATGTCTATGTTTGTACATGTACTTTAGGATAATACCTCCCATATGTGGTATATGAAAACACGGTGCTAGTTGTTAGATAATGTATTATTATAGGTGGTCATGGGAAGGTCACGTATTAGACCTCCGTGGGTCGGGTAATGAAAAAATGGTATTAGAGGATGGTAAAACTATAGGATAAAGATGTAAGAGTTTTGTTTGGGGAAATATTGTTTATTCTTTCGAGTTAACATTTCATTACAATAACTACAGTTCTGGTGTGACAGACGACATATCTATAAACCAAGACTTTGATCAACTAAATTTCAACATGGTGCATGTTGACATTTTAAGGGTCTTTGTTCTTCATTAATCATATATTAATGGTTGGGTTATCAATGTAATTCTTACGTCAGATCCCTAGATATGAAATTTTGACAATGGTACATCATGTTTTATTTTAGGATTCATCCATGAAGATATCCATCAATGATTCCCCTATGTGATAAAGTGGATGATCTTCCTAGTGATGAGGAATTGGTACATGGCCTTGTAACAGAGGTAGAACCTCTATGTGGTTTCCTAGCTATACAAACACCCACTGAGAAGAAGCTTGAACTGGTAGTACCAAATCTGGATTCCAGCTGTTGAAGTGAATTGCATGAGTTTCAAAGGCAGTGACCTACCATGTTTAATGGTGTTGTAGACCCCAAATGGTTAAGGACTATCTAGAGTAAGTATGTCGAGTTATCTACTATAGAAGGATTCTTGAAGATCAGTTGGTGGATCTCAAATCAAGTATTATTCAATGTTTTTCTAAGTGATGGTGTATATTAGTGACTCATTCACATGATGAGACAACACTCTTATGGTCATACATTGATCACCTCTTCAGGGGGAGTACATTTATTACATGTTTTGATTGGTTTTCATATTAGAGATTCTACAAATGCATCATAAAAGTATGACCATGGTGGATTACTTGGCAATGATTAAATATCACTAAAACTGATCTTTAGATATGGTTCCAGATAAGTTATTCAAAGCTCAATCTATAAATAGGGATTTTTGATACATTAGGGCTTCAATAGTATACCTTTTTCATTCACACCTATGATGGGTAGGATGAACAAGACTTGGTAGTGGAGTGATTAATGGTAGGGAATTCACTGGTAGTGGGAGCTTGTAGTGGGAACCTAGTACCCGAGACCTTGACTAGATAACTCAAAGAAATCACAGGTGTCCCATAATATAGACACACAAAGAGGTGATCTCCATACACTGAGTTAGTGATGTAGGGCTCTCAAGGATGCTGAAATCATCCAATTGATATGTGATTTTTTTCGTATGATGGTTAGGGACATCGATATCGGGTTTCTCTGAATCATCATATAGATGATCATGAGACAATTGAGGGATCGATGAGGTATAGATAAAATCTAGCACAAGGTGGTATATATGGAGACATACATGGAATATTGGTCAATAAGGACATGGTTGGTGGTTAGAGGTTTGAACAATTACCACCAGTATCCCCATATTTTCCTCACTCATCTTAGTTAGTAGGTGGGAAGGGATGAGGCTGTAAACAAGCAATGAAGGCATATGTCCTCGAGGCTCCAGTGATGATATGAGATATAAAATATTCATTTTATACATTATCTTTAGTATTTATAGTAATAGGTTCTAGTCATTACTTCCTTTCATCATATCTAGTTTGAGTCTAAGAGATTCGGATTTATCAATTGGCTCGTCCCTTGTGGTCAGCAACACCAACAAGATGTGACTCGGTCATTGTGCTCGTGTAATGAATGTGAGACCTAAAACTTGAATGTTAGGGATTTTTGTGGGATATTTTCATTATTTAAATAAGGCTAAATAAAATTTTCTTAGGTATGAATTGGTTTTCTCACTTCATGACTAGATTTTCTATTTTAGGTGGAGGATACAACATATCCACATCAATGGAATGATTTTTTAATGTATGTAAAAAATGGAGACCTTGATGGATTCGGATGAGACCAGAAATTGGATACTAAATATGAATACTCACTAGTTTTCTAGAATGACTCATAAAACCATGGATTCTTTAGGCCATCACATTCCTTTGATAGTGGTGTAATATTAGGGAATCTTTTATATGGAGGTTCTAGGATTACATCTACACCAATAGCTACATTTCTACGTCAACTATTATCCCATTATGAAATGGATATCCATAAAATCATATCATATTTCTCTCAAAGAGATTTGAGGGATGATGTTGTAGTTGAAATACTTGTAGGAGAATGGATTTGTAAGACCAAACATTTCCCTATGGGTATCCCCAATGTTGTTCAACAAGAAATGGGATTGGAGTTTCATGTAATGTATTGATTGATAGTGAATAAATAAGATTCTTGTAAATAACATATATCCCCTAATATGGAATGAATACATCTTTGAAATTTTTTTATGATAATGATGTTTTTATAACATTTACCTCCGATCAAGATGTCACCAGCTTTGAGTACGAGATGAGGATATATCAAAGACGACATTCATATGTTGCTACAATCACTAGGAGTACATTTAGGTAACATCCATTGAGAAAAATGTACTGGAATCCTTCATGGGACACATGAATTATATCTTATATCCTTTATTATATCAGTTCAGGGACATCATCATTAATAGAATCCTATTTTATTTGGTATATTCATAGAAGCACATATGTGGCTTTAGGATTGTCATAGAAACACTCTAAGAGAACCCAAACTATGTGATTCTCTCAATGTGTCTGTATTGTAATCTATAAGAACACATTCTAAGATGCATCATCTCATAGTTTTAAGTAGTAGTGGTGATAAAGAAGGTTCTGAATAGATTTTTTAGGAGCCACTCAAGAGTATTAATGAGGTACGTAATTTCCTTATGTTGAAAGAGTACTATCAGAGGTTTTAAATGAATGTATTAAGAGTGGCATCACCATTGATATATTTGAATCAGAATTGGGATCCATTGGAATAGCTGAAGTGTTCAAAATATTTCATTTAGAAGCTAAGATAGGGGTTGAAGAGCAGCCCCATCATGATATTTCTCAAGGTTGTCATGTAAGTAGTGTTCTTTGATGCATCAAGGAATAAAATTGGTTTTCTTATGATGTAGAAGAAGGTGGTTATTTCATATGGTTCACGCAAGTTGAGACCACCTGACTACAACTACGTAACACCTGTGTATGAGTTAACATCAATTTTAATAACATTGAGTATGTGGTGACACTACCTAATGGGTGAGCGGTTTATTTTTTACTATGACCACAATTATTTAAGTATGTATTCTCACAAAAGTATAATAAATTGGGATAGAGGAGATAGATATAGTTCATCTAGAACATTGACTTTGAAATTTTCCGTACTCCTAGGTAGGGGAATGAAGAAGAAGATTCTCTCTACAATAGATCATGTTCATATTTGTTGGTAGAGGCATCATTGAAGTTATCCTCTTTGGATATTTCTTTTTTTAGACTAGGATTGTTCTAAATATCTTCATTATATGGATTTTAACCCTTTAATTTTACAGTTTTTTTAGGGATTCTTAGTGAGTAGATACTGACTCTGAGACCTTACATACTCAAATATCCCAGAGAAATGGTTATAATGAATATTATAATGGTGGGGAACACACTATCATTTTCATTAGAAGAACAATGGTACCTTTAAAGTTGTAGGAATAGGGGATTTGGTAGTTTGTTATATCCAATTTTGTAGTAAAGATAGGTGTGGAAAATATATACCAGATCATTCTATTTTAGTTTTTTTTGTTTTTCATGTTGAATGCAGTTTCATAGTTTTCCCCTTTATGCCTCAACATTCACTAGGTGATGCTTAAGAACTAGGTTTCTACAGGTTTAGCTCCACCCCTTGATGAGTGAGGGTAGATGTGGTAAGGGATATAAATGGAATTCTATATGGGATTACCACATTCATCCCAGGTACATGATTCCATTTTTGTGGTCATAGAATGATTGACCACGTTAGGATACATCGAAGACATTGGAGAGAATATTTCAATAGTGAAATGGGTATGAATCTATATGTAAGAGATATTATGAATCCACAATGTTCCCTTAATGATTGAATTTAACCATGATGATCACTTCACATATTAATTATTGAGGGGATTACAAGATTCTTCCAGGGAAAAATTGGGTTTGAGTGTAACATTTCCCCCTAAACTAATAGCCAAACAAAAAGGGCATTCTTGATCATTGAAAACATGTTTTTGGATTCAATTTTTCACATTAGAAATAGTTTGGGAAATCTCCTTCCCTTGGTGGATATTTTTTACATAAAGACGATAACATTCCACCATTAGTATAGCACCGTTCATGGCATTATATGAGCAACCCTACAGGTCAGACATTATTGGACTTATCCTGATGAGTCAACACTCATGTTCCCAATGTTAGTGAGAGTATCAATAGAGAAGTTAATGATCATACAAGAGTATTTGAATACTTCCCCATGAATTATGAATTCTTATTCAAATTGATGATTAAGAAGTATAAAAATCGAGGAGAGAGACCATGTTTTTTAGGGGTTCCTCATTTTCGTGGATTGAAAATATTTTTCCATTGTAGAAAGTCATCCTAAATATTCATTGTTCCCTTCTAGAAATTGTGTATATTTGGCAAAGAGGTATTCTACATAGCTCTACTACTGTAGTAATACTAGGTACATGACGTCTTCTACATTCCCCAATTGAAGAGATTTAGAGATGACCGATCTCACATTATAAAATGGGATGAGATGGAATTTGTGAATAGAGATACCCTTTAATACTCCCTAGTGGAGATTAATGATTGGAAAGAGAAGTCCCTCTAGGAATTCGATTCCCCTTGTGCATATCCTATGACATCACAATTATATTTAGGAGTGTACATGGGAGTGGGAGAACTGGATATGAAATCAATACCCTCTTCATTTTTAGTTGGATTTTCTGCTTTCAAGAAATATATATATAAAATGTAGAGAATTTAATGTCCTGGATTTTACATTTATTATTCATTGGATATTATATGAATTCTTTTCGAGACCATGCACTTAAGAATCATGTGATTATGAGGCTTAATGATCTCTAAATACATGTTTGTAATATAATGAATATTTTAAATGAAATGCACAAAAACTATTCTAGAAATAGTTCAATAACTCTTGAATAGTGTCCCAAATTAGAAATGTGAATAGATTTTTGAGTTCATAACATGAGTTTTACCTTAAGCGAGACATATCATTTTTCAATGTAGGCCATATGAGAAAATGATTTCGTGGGAATAAAATTAATAAAAAAATTCTTAAAAAATTATTTTTTCATGATGCAGTGGCCTGATTCCTCTTTAAATACACTACTATAGATTTTTCCTCAGGCTTGCTACTAATCCCTGAAAACCCATAATCTATTGCCAGAGATCATTTTTCATGAATGAAGATGGATCATGAATGAATCTTGGATCATTGCACTAACAGTTTTTTTCTATCAGGTCAATTATTTAAACACAACATCATTCATAAATTATCAATCAAATATATAAGTAGGATATATTATTTTGTGATTTCCATCTCGTTTTATAATCCCAAATGAACACATATCACGTCCACAAACCGAAATGTTGCCCACAGTAATGGTAGAATTAATTAGATGGAATTATTTTATTTGTTGTTAGATTTATCACTCATCGTTCATATCATACAATAAAAAATAATCAATAAAAAATGCACATAAAATGATATTTGTTCCTCACAACTTACTTCTTATGGATTTATCTCTAATTTACATCTCTTGGTCATCTTATCTAATTAAACTTGTCTAACGATTGGACCATTAAATAGTTCATGATCGTTGCATGGCCATAATTAGGCACAATGGACCGAAACTGCATGTATGTAATGTTATGGTGGTTATAGATTGAGAAATGATGATGATAGTGGTGAGATCAAGGGTGGAAAATGTCATATCAGGGGTTCATCATCTTATTGGATGGAACACCATAATCCAGAAAACATGGAATGTTTTTGATTTGTTTTGGAGGCCATATTATAGTGAGAAAGAGGAAAAGGGGATTGGATGGAAAAGACTTAAAATCAATGGATTAATTTCCAATGGGAAATGGGGTGACTATTTCTTGAAAGAAATAATGGATGAGAAAAATCCAGATATTGAAAAACTATAGAAACATAGTGTTTTAATCGGGATTACATTCCTTGTGGGGCTTGTTTAGTTTCACCTAGTGTCTCTGGATAACAATAAGGATCAAAATGTATGTGGCCCCTATAAAATATTGTATATAACCCTTATTTGAGGCTCAAATAATACTTTAGAATGTGAATAGACACAAGAAAAATTACACAACCAAGTGGCACGATGTGTTGTTGGAAATGGACACAACCTAGAGTAGGTGAGCTAATACACAGACATGAACACCATACCCAGAAAAGGCTAGGGGAAATAAGTAAGGACTAGTAATCTCTACATGACATGTAATTATTCTACATTATAGGTATTTGGATAATAACATATCATGTGAGGATCTTCCACATGTGATGACATTGGAAATCTGGACACACTGAGTACCCCTTTTATATTATGTGTACACCATTAATGAGTGATTATAGTTGTTAGTTTCTATAATTATGACCATTATAGCATGATAGCATTACCTTGTACCTTTTCCTTGATGTTTCAATTCCATATTATATTCACATCACTGGATTGTGACCCCCTATACTCATCAAGTCTTAGAATGTATTATGGTGTCCCTCTTGGGACTGGAGTGCGATCATGTATAATACTTGTTCCCTATATAATGTTTGTTGAATAAGCATGTTATCCTTGAGTAGGTTGTTGATATCCCATCTAGCAGTCCATAAAGTGGGGTTTTTTATTATAGACATATGACACCTAGGGAGTGGGTTTATCCATATTGAGTTTTTGTTGTCCCCCAATGGTCTTGGGCATTACCCCTATTAGAATATAAGGGTATTCATGAACTAGTGAGTCTTCTTAGGTGGGGCCCAATGATATAGACCTATTCATCATGTGTATATGATTAAAGCATGTCATGTGGAGTGGAGTCTCCAAAAACAATCATTGCATTAAAAAATCATATGATTAATAGCTGATTATGACCTCTGGTGGCGTGGTGTCTTTCCTGAGTATATATGGGTGTTTCTGTTATACATTGGCTATAATATCTTATAATTAGCTGAATATTCTCAGAGATTTTTGTTTAGAATTATTTTTGGTGTCCTAATATTTATTTTTATATTCACCCCTATACAAGAGTACCCTGCACATGTCATGTATTATACTGACGATGGCCCTTTTGATAGTGTCATTAGAGGACAAGGAGTGGGTTGAGTATAGCTAGATCTTGATATCCCATGGTGGTAACCAAAAGAATATTATTGACATTATTCATCGCTATTGGAGTAGTTTGGACTCTTCATTGTTTTCCCTTGGTCTTTTTTATTCTCTTTCCCTTTTTAGTATATTACTTCCACTCTTTGTTGTGGTACCATAGATGCATGCATGAATTGTTCTGTTGTTTTACATCTTAGCATTGTGTGGGATTAGAGATATATGTGTGTGTACATATACTTTGTAAAATTCCAAAAATATGTGGGATATTCTTACATGGGACTGATCCCTATCCCCATGCATTTTGGATGCGGGCTTAGGGTATTTATAGGTCAGACCTCAGCAGGTCCAGGCATGACATTGTGTTTATGAGATTAAGATTGATCATATGATCTATATCATAAACAGGACGTTTAAAAATAATTAGTAGTAATATTATGTGTTTAATGATATTTTTGGGAAACATTTATTGAAATACAACCCATTGGTTTAGTATAATTTTTAGTAAATAAGTTACATAATAAATAACTCCCATACAATTTGTGCGAATAAGTTTAAAGGTATTGGTAACATTTAGGTTTTTTTATCCTTACTATAGATGTAATGATATGTTATTTTACATTCGTAATGTGATAGAAAAAATATAAATATTGTCTTACAGAAATGATAACCCATATGTTAGGTAATAACCCATCGTATCTAGGTTGGTAGTGGGTCATGAACCCATGATTAAAGGACAATATTGGTTTAACACCTTCCACTGATTTCTGTGAGGTCATGGTTATTATGTTTTTGTTTTTAGTTAAACATTTTTATTGATAAACTTTAATGTTGAACCAATGATATTAGTATTTATGTGTAGATATTAATGTATTGTATTGGATAAAATATACAAACCATATGGTTTTTTGAAAATATTTAAAGACATACAGAGATACTTTTCACAATTTTATGTACCATACAATCTATTATAAAAGCATTTTAGTGCTTTTAGTAGAAGAAATTAATTTTATATATTTATTTTTGAGATTAATTATTGATATCAAAATTGATCAGTGAAAAAAAATTATTTTAAATTTTTCTTAAGAAATAGGTACATATCAGGTAAGTATATTTCATTTGATTCCTAAATAGTAAAATAATTCATCAACATTAAAAAGGGATATTGAAACAAAAAATATCTATTATAATTCATTATGATGAATCCGATGGTATTGTATATTATAAAATATTTATGGTTTTTAGGTTCTAATCATTCCATTCATCAATTACATTCTTGTTATTCATGCCCTTTATCATTATCTACAAGTATTTCTTCTTTTTCCCATTATAACATCATCACTTTCCACCAATGTTCTCCAACCAATAATTCTAGTTATTTATTATTCCATAAGAACAATTTAATTCAATTTTCTATATTATTACATGGGTTTTTTATGAATTTTTTTTATGAAATTTATTTTTTAGTAATGTTATTTCGAAATATCAAACCATTGATTACTAAAATTATGTTTAAATTTTAAGGACCCAATTTATTTTTGGTTATGGAAATTAACATAATGGAATTATAAAAGAATAATATTTTTTTTGATAGAATGTAGGAAAAAAACACCATAATTATAATAATATATAACACCCAAATACTTTAAAATATATACCTCTTAAAAATTTTGATCTATTTAAAAGAGTGTGATTTATGAAAAACAAGGTTTAAATGAACCATGATACAATATTAAATATTATAATTTAAACATAAATATTTTAACCTAGGTGTTATGTTTTCTATTATGAATTTTACTATGAAAATTAGGAATATAAACATTATCAATTGATATTAAATAAAATAATAATAATATAAATAAAAAAATGATTTTGAAAAAAAATATTTTTTCTAAAAGATTGTTTAGTTTGGATTTGTACAATGAATCTGAAATTAATTTTTACTTATTTTATATTATTTATTTGTTAAAATGAACATAAAATTTTAAATCATAATATCTAAATTCTCATAGGGTGAATTGTTTATATTTTAAGGAGATGTTTCAATTTTCAATGAATAGTGTAAATTTTGAATTTAAATTGAAAACAATAATTTCATTTAAATTATGTATAAATGTAAATTAAAAATTAAAATTGATATAATGTAAAATTATTTTAATTATATACACATAAATATATTTTACATAATTTTATTCATTTTATATTTAATTTTGATTGGGGAACTTTGTAATAATTTGAACACTTTCTCATTCAAAACAAACTTTCTCATTAAGTATGTGAGATTTATTTTAGTTTATATTTTCCCACATATGTCAATTTTGTTTTGTAAAATTGATTTCATATTTTTTAAAATGAAATATTATGTTATATAATATGGAAAACACAATTTTTGACTATAAATAATATTAAAGGTAATAAATATTATTTTTGAAAGGGAAAAAATGGATTTACCAAGTGGTTAAACTCATATAATAATGGTTAAAGACACCAATTAAATTTCATAAAATATATTTTAGGATAATATTTTGACTTTATAATGTATAACTATAAATAAAATTAATTTTTACCCTTTTTCGTGTGATAAAAGTTGGTAAAAGGTTTTCATTTCTAATATTACATAGGTTACACTCACCTTACTTATAAAAGGAAACTCTCTCTAATCTCTTCCAAAAACATTTAAATCATTTTTTCTAGACCATAAATAATCGAGTAACATCCAAGATTCCCTCCTCCCTTAATATTATACTTATTCTGGACATTAATACAGCCTAGTATGGATTTTGGAGCAATCCAAAGGTGGATATCTAATGAAAAGGTAATGTTCTTTAATAAGAATTTTTATTTAATTTCATCCTCAATCTCTTTAAATTATTATTAAACAATGATTTTATAATAAAATTAGTATATTTTTTATAAAAATATTTAGTGATGTTTTTTTCCTGACCTAAAACCTTCTCTAAATCAATCAAATGGGTTACAAAATCATCATTCATGTCTATGAAAAACTACCACATCAGGAACTAATGTCATTCATATTTCAATAAAAAATATAATTGTTGGGTATGATGATGGATATTAAATATATTTATATGATATTTATAACATTCATATACATTCATATTCTTTATATAATACATAATTTTTTAATATCCATTTTGTTATAGATAAATAATGTTGCTTAGGGGTATGATAGACTAACAACTCATGAAGCAATGTGATTGTTTTTCACTAACACTTTAAATGGATGTTAATAAAGAAAATTAAATTTGAATATGTTATATAGGTAATTATAATTATATTTATGAAATATTTATAATTCTTAAAATATAATATATATCAATCTCTTTGATACTTATTCTCTCAATGAAACATGATAACGTCATTCGTGTATGTATAGATTACTACCCTCAAAAAATTATGTGAGTCCATTTTAATCACTAAACCTCATGGTTTATATAGATAAGTAAAATTAAATAAATAATATTTTTTTATGATATCAGGTACATTAAATAAATAAAAATAATACTTAACTATTTTTCAATAATGGTCATTGAAAAAAGGAAGTGTTACAACTGCGTACATTTTGACTACAATATACATGATCATACCAAACAACATTTCTCAAACAAAAAATATTATTGGTATTAAAAGAATAATTAACATATAAAAATGATAATTATTTCATCAGTATTTTTTAGATGATGAAACTATATAATCTTGTTAAAAATTGGAACATTAAAAAAAAATAATTAATAAAAATATAATTAAATTATCCTGAAAAACATTGAAAGTAATGAATGATTATTAATGAATGTGGGATAATATTCTATACATGTATCATATGTGAAATTAAAAATATTAATATTGTTCTATTATAGGTTAAAAAAAATTAAAAACCACAATTTATGTGGTTAAATCTTGTCTAACCAAAAGGAATCATGAGGTAAAGGATTTTATCTCAATTAAATTTCATTAAGGTATTTTGTAATGTTATCAACCTTGTTAATTTTATATGGTAAATATATTTTCCCGATGACATATAATATCTCTAATTATTCTTTTTTAATGGTATTTTGTGTTTCCATTTCAATTATTTCATCAAAGGGTATTGGAATTAAATATTAACAAGTGGTAATGATTTTCATAACTCAATTAACTTTCATTGGTTCATATAACATTTTTATTTTCGTTGATATTATATTATTATGATTTTAATGAATTTAGAGTATATAAGGTTTTATTTGAAAAACATTAATGTGGATTCACAATTGATATAAATGATTCATTAATTTTTTAATTACCATTTCTCTATCTTAATATATTAAGGGGCTTAGTTCATAACCTAATTTTAACAAGGATTTATTATACATGAATTTACATTGATGTAAATTATTTAACAATTTTCCAATAATCCCATTTCAATTTCATTTAGTCCATTTATTCACAAAAAAATCATATAATAGTACTATTTCCACATTTTCTACTAAAAATGATTGATAATGTTATATGAAATTCGGAATTTATTTCTATCATTGGTCAAAAATCATTTTTAATGAAATCCCATGTTTTATAAAAGAGTTTGTAATTTTTTTTAATCCTTCTCAAAATTATCTATTAAATACATTTATACCCATTTTCAATTTTACAATTTTTTTGAAAGGAATAAACTTTCCATTATAAAAAATATTTCTTGTTTTCCTTTTAATAAATATATAAATGGAATAATTTATTATACATGCATGACCTAAATAAAATTTTTATACATCACAACAAAGAAGATATATTAATGATTATTTCATTTGTTTCACTTTTTATTATCATGGAAAAATATTTTCAATGTTTCTTGTAAAATATTATTTTGAAAATATTATTTTTAAAATAAAATGTATGTTTCTTCTAAAAGATTTTTTTTGGCCAGTCTGTACCTTGTACTGAGCCAGATGGAGGTGAACATGTTGGCTTCAAGAGTGACATTGGAGTAAGTATAATTTCTGATCATAAAGAGAAAAAGGACACTAGAAACAAGCGTAGTGGCCCAGGGATTGTCATTAATGAAAGGAGGCCCCTAACAAGGAGCCAAACCCTTCTTCAATGAAGATTCTTTTCTGGAATTATCAAGGGCTTGGGAATACCCCAACAGCCAGAGACCTTAGACATTACATTGTGGCCAATAAGCCTATGATGATTGGAATTACAGAGCCTAAAATGGTTTTTGACAAGTGGAAAGATTTAAAATGGAATTCTCTTGGATATAATAATATTTCTCAGAATATTCATGATATCAATAAGGACCACCTCTAGGTTTTTAGGCATGAGGGCATACAGTTATCGTCCTTTGTTAAGAACCCACAATGGGTCTCTGTCTCATGCACCTGTCATGGTCATAGTTTTGAGGCCACCTTTGTTTATGCCTCCCCATCATCTACACAATGAAGGGAGCATTGGAGTGAGCTTGAATCCTTTGCTTGATATACATTCAACCAATGGGTTATAATATGAGACTTCAACACTGTTTTGAGACCAGAATAGAAAACTGGGATGAATTTCAATAGGGCGGCCTCCTTTGACTTCTCATCCTTCATTGACCAATTTCATCTTGATGAAATTTCAATTGCAGGTTCTGATTTCACCTAGAGCCGGTATACTATGCATGGAAGACAATCAAGTAAACTTGACAGTTTCATTGTTCAGATTTGTGATGAGGGTGCTGATTCTGGAATTTCTGGATACACTTTACCAAATCATCACTTGGATCACAACCCCATTATTATTGATAGTTCCTAGCATTATGTCAGGTTGGGCCCTCTTCCCTTTCATTTTAATAATGGATGACTTGTGACTCCTTGATGTAGGGAAGTCATTATTAAGGCTTGGATGATTAATTTTCATGGTATCTTGATGTATACACTTGCTGCTAAACATAAGAATGTTAAGGCACTCTTAAGGAAATGGAGCAAGGACTCTTTTTCTAAGCTTTATAGTGAGATCATGGCTTCTAAAAATCAATTGGATAACCACCAAATTAGAAATCAGCACCACGAAATTCCCTCACATGAGGAAATTCATTCACTTGTAAGGATTGATGATCTTTTGATTGTCAAGGAAAGGCTGGAGCATAATCACTTGAATGTCTGGTGGATGAAATATGGTGATAGGAATTCTAAATTTTTTTCATCGGATGCAAAAGGTAAAAAGAATCAGGGCAGGTCTAAAGGCCATTAAGTTGAGGTTTGCATCTAGCCCTCTAAAAGTGATATTTCAAATGCAGTTGTGAAATATTTCACTGGTCTATATTCTGATGATGGTGTGTATAACACCAAGGGGATGATTAATAACATTACCCCTAGTATTTATGAACTTCAAATCATTTATCTCACAAGGGTTCCCTAAAAAGAAGAAATAAAGGAGGCCCTTTTTTCTCTTAACATGGACAGTACAGATGTACTGGATGGCTTCACCAACAAGTTCTTTATGTTCTATTGGGGGCATTGTGCAATGTGATATGGTTTGTGTAATAAGGGATTTTTTTCTCAGATTTATATGGGTTATGGTTTCAACTCTAATTTCATTGCCCTAATTCCTAAGAAGGAGAATGAAATTGATGTGAATGATTTCAGACCAGTTGATATTGGAAACCCCACACCAAAAATCATAAGTAAAATATTGATGAATAGATTGGGGGGCTTAATCATGGAACACATTTCTCTTAATCAGTATGGCTTCATACCTTGCAGAAACATTCAGAACTGTCTTTTCCCTACATCAGAGATCATCAATCTGATGTAAAAGAAATCAATGCATGGAAACATTGACCTTAAAATTGAAATATATGTGGTCTTTTAAAACCTTTACTGGAGATTTCTCTTTGATATTTTCAGGAGATTTGGTTTCTCAAATGGATTCATCAACCTTGTGATAAGTATCCTAACTTTTGCAAGGCTTTACATCTTAATTAATGGATCCCCCAAGGGTTATTTTCACTACACACAAGGAGTGTGACAAGGTGATCCACTTTATAGGCTGTTTTTCCCATTGATGAAGAATATATGAGTAGATGTCTTAATTAGCTATCTAAAAATGGCATTTTTAGACAGTTCAGTGTTGGGAGGGACAACCTTGTCCCATCTCATTTATTATATGCGTATGATATTCTGATTTTTGGGGAAGCCGCAAGAAAGTCCATATCTGTGATCAAACCCTTATTCTCACACTATGAGACTGTTGTTGGACAACATATAATTTAGAATAATCCTTCATTTTTTTTGGTGACGGGATAACAGCTATCAAACAAAACAAGGTCACCAGATTTCTTGGATTCAGAAAAGGCTCCCTGACATTTACTTATCTTAGAGTTCCAATCTTTTGTGGTAAGATACATAGGCACTAACTTGCTAAAATTTCCTCTGGTATCATGAATCAGATGGATAAATGTAAGGGAAAATCCCTATCTCAAGTGGGAAGGGTGTGCCTCATTCATTCGGTGATTACATCAATGTCTGTCAACTCCTTTTCCATTTATAAAAGCCCAAAAAATCTGCTCAAATAACTCCAAAGAATTATGAAGAATTTTATCTGGACAGGATCTATTAACGAAAGGAAGCTGATCACCATTTCATGGAAGGATTGCATCATACCCATTGAGTTGGGTGGTCTTGGAGTCAAGGACCTTCAGCGGTTTAATGGGGGACTTATTAATAAGTTCACATGGAATCTCTTAACCTCCAATGACTCATCCCTGGATTTTCTTTCATGAAGATTCAAAATGAAGCTTATTAATGGCCATCATCATTATATGTCATCATCAGTATGGACTTCCCTATGGAACTCCTTCAATGATTTGATTCAGAACTCTAAATGGATTGTCTGCAGATAATCTGGTCTTAATTGTTGCAATAATCCCTTGCTGGACAGCCCCTTATATATTGGTGATATAACCCCTCATCCATTGGACACTTCTATTGCAGATTTTATTGACCATTATCATGGACTTGAAAACATGATCACTTCTCAGGCCAATAATAAAATCCAGACCTACTCTTTAATGGACATTGACACCCTGATATGTAGGCCCAATAGGAATGGTAATTTTAATCTCAATGAATTCTACAACATGTAGCTTTTTGGCTACACACAAGCGCCCCCTTGGCTTCTTACATTTAAATTGACTTTCATCTAGCCCTCCCGGCTTCTTATTATTTAGAGACTGTAGAGAAACCGGTTTCCAACGCACTATCAATTAAGGAAGGCTGGCCAATGTATTGTGTCTACCTGTTATTTGTGTCTGAATGAAGCTGAAACTGCACAACACCTTATTATCTGTTGTCCCTTTGCTCAGAATCTCTATAAATACATTGGAGACATCTACAACATGGACCTCTGCACATACAGGCTGCTAGAAGACATGATGGAGTTCATCTCCAAGTCTGGAAGGAGTGCGCAGATTCAGAACATGCTACTAGTTGCAGCAGCAGCTATTTGTCATGCCATATGGACAGCTCGGAATGGCCTCCTTTTTGACGACAAGGCTCTATCCTCTCATTCAAGCACATTGCTGATTCATCGGGACATACATGCTGCTAATGCGATACAAAATCGTTGCATGGACAATACCTGCATAGATTTAACTACACTGCGAATGATTGGAATTTCAGGTAAAAGGAAGATGCCATTGATGGTAAAGTATATTCACTGGATACCACCGATTTATCCATGTGTTAAGGTTAATGTTAGTGGAGCAGAAACTAGAGTTTTGGGAAAATTAGGCTCTGGGGGTGTCTACCACACAAATCATGGTTTCGTCAATGGATGCTTTCATCATATTATTGGGACGGGAGTTACTTAATGAGAAAAATTATGGGACATTATTTATGTCGTGATGCATGATGTATTTTATAATTGGAACATATTATGGATTGAATCTGACTCCAAAATTGTGGTGCATGCTCTCAAAATGCGGACTCAAGACATTCCATGTAGACTTCTACCTCAATGGATCAAATTTTTTAATCAGGTAGAACATCTCATCCAGGTAATCACTGATGCATATTGGGAGGCTAATCAAGTGGCTGATGCCTTGTCGAAGAGGGATGTCAGGGAGATGACTACCATGTGGTCCTTCCGAGCTCCAGATTTTTTTTTCATATTTGGTTGAGGCTGATATGAGGGGAGTCTCCCACTCCAGGCTCTATAAAACGCCTTGCTCTGTCTGACTGTGTAATTTTACTTTTTCCTTAATAATTATGGGGGACGGTTTAACCGGACCCGACTCTTCTAACTGTATTTTTTCTTTAGGATGGTATCTTATTCAAATATAATAACATAAAATAGTAGCTCTGGTTTACTAGAGTTGGGTAATTTCAATTTGTATAAAAAGATGTTTAGTAGATTCATGGGTAACATTGTATAGAAAAACATAGATTTTAAAACATAACTTAATGATGTAAATTGAGAAGAAATATATATTAATACTCATTTTTTTGGTAGGGAAGATATTATTTGGGTTTTCTAGGAATATATATATATATATATATATATATGAAAAATGTTGACGTGGTTCAGGTACATATGTACCTATGAGTAATAACTCTGAATAGGAAACAATTAGATTGACCCTATCACTACCTAATATATAATAATAGGTATTACATCACACTTGGTTTGGCACTCCTTTGTGTTATGCTTATTAAGATTCACATTTTCACTATGAACCATTATAAACGATTTGAATAATGATATATCCCTAAGGAAACCTTGTTAATGACTATGAGTTTATATTTTCATAAAAATTTTAAATTTATGGTAAGTATTTGTCAATTTTTGGAATTATAGATAATGTTTCCTAAAGAAATTATATAAGATATTGTATTATATTATCTAGAAATAGATCAAACAATAAGCAATGGTATCCAAATAAATATAATTAATTAAAATAGTATGAATAATCATTTCTTTAATGGGATTATACTAATATTTAAAATGGAACTTGTCTTCCACATATTTCCATCATATGAGGATGTGGTATCATTTTCTATCAAGATAGAGAAAAAAATTAACTTCTTATTATGAATTTGAAGGGAATAAATAATAGAATATGACTATAATATAAAATTCTTCTAATTGGAAGAATGGAAGGGAGGAATTTGCCACATGTTATAACTGTCAAAGAAATCACCCTCGTGCTTTCTTAAAAGGAGTGGTAGTTTTTTACAATATTATAGGGAAAAGAAAACTATTCTCATGATTTCATGGGTATGAAAATATTTCCAATGATAAATTCTTCAACTGTATGGAGTTAGATAACTAAAAAATTTAATTTCTTAAGAGTCAATGAAATATTCCATTTATTAAGCTAATGGAGCTTGGTCATGCATAAGCTATTACTATAGATGATGTGTAATTATTAATTATATTGTGTTTAGATGTAAAACATATGTCATTTATTTAATTTATCAATGATATTCTTCATGAAATAATTATTAAATGTATAATGATTTTGATGAAATATTTTTCCATCATGTATTTGAAAGAGTATCATGATTGGTACTGATGGATAAAAATGATTCAGTGGAATGTTGGAATTCTTGAAAAGCACATGTTAGAGGGAATGATAACCCTTAATATATTCTTGATATTGAGATAATAATTTTAGGATAACGAAACGATAAATATAGAGAAAATAAATTGAAATGTATTGACTACTGTAGGACATATTATTGAGTTTTTACAATGTTTTTTATATTATAATTAAAGAAGATAAAAACATTATTGAATTTGAGAAATATATCAAACCATATATGTTTTATTTAATGAATAAGTAATCATATTTTTTTTCAAGATGTTTTATGGTAATTTAGGTTATTAACATGATTCAAGATAATACATGATAAATATGTATAAAAGTTTGGAATGTCTTGATTACAGGACAATCGATGCTGTTATGGGGATTAATGATAATTTCATTTTAGAAATTCAGTTACCTTCATTATAATTCTATGGATATTAAACTATTAGAATAGTCATAAGGTTGACCATGGGTAACTAGATTTATAATTAACATTGGACACAATTTCTGATATTAATGTTTTACATCAACATATTGTTATTCGTACATATTTAAAATCCCATTGTAACCATTTTTTAATAATAAAAACTATAGATAGAAGGAATGAATTATCATTCTATTATATATTTTATGATCCATTAACATTAAATTTTGTGTGCTTAATTCATAAAAAATAATTTCGGATATTTATTTCATAGAGGGAGGGATAGATTGAAAATTTATAAAAGAATTAAAAAAAGATGAAACATTTATTTAAAAGTTAAAACACATCATGTAATTAAGATAAATTTTATTCATAGAAATTAATGGAATCACAAAATATTAGGAAAATGGCCCTAAAAACAATTTTTCCAATTAATTTTCTATATGATCAATCAAATGGTATTTAAATCATTATAGATTTATGGTTTTGAGTTCCTTAACATTCCTTTGATCATTTAATATCTTATGTTCAAAAAGCCCAGGAACTTGGAAAAACCTGCCCCCATGAAAATTATTAAATAAAAAGAAAGAAGAGACAGACAGTCAAGGGGTTCCTATAGAGTGTAGAATATATAACACCATACAAGTCTGCCTCAGTAATTGAATCATAGTAACTAGCGGTCGTAAAAGACCGCATCGCATCCATATCAAAAGTTGTCTGCTTAGATAATGAATCTGCTACCTGATTGGCCTCCTGGTTGGCGTGTGAGACAGCCAACCGTATATGAGAAACTTGGTTGAGGCATTCAACCTAGTGGGGCATCACTCTCCATGGAACGTTGCGAGATCGTGAGTCCGATGCATGAACCACATGCTGCGAGTCTGACTCAATCCATAACATGCTCCAATTAAATCTAATAGTGTACCTGAGAACATAAATTATTTCCCAGAGCTCGGCTTCATAGGAAACTCCAACACTAGTAAAATGATAAAAAATTCCCTTAATAAATCCACGGTATGTGTGAAAGACACCACCACACCTTGATAACCCTAGATCCCCAGAAGCAGCCCCATCCACATTCACCTTGATCCATGGGCGGATTGTAGGTATCCAGCAAATATACTTGAGAATTCTGGGTTTCCGGGGCTGACCGGAGACACCAAGAAACCTAAGAGCCTGAAAATCAAATATGTTGTTATCCATCACACTTATTTGAGTCTTTGAAGCATCATGCACATCCCTATGGACAACCGCCATGCCATTCCATACAGGGATGCGACTGCTATCAAAAAAATCCGCATTAAAAGCAGCCCATATGGCCACAAATAGAGCTGAAACTGACAGAAACTCAAGGTTCCCAATATGCTCGCTACATTTATACCTGGACAGCCCTGCAATCAAATCCTGTAGCAGCATATTTCTATCAAAAATCATCCCAAACTGGCCTCCAATATAGTCCCACAGGTTTCCTGCATAGCTGCATTCCAAAAACAGATGATGAACACTCTCCTCAGCAGCCATACACAGAGGACAGGCTGAAGTAATATTAAATCCATCCCTCTTGAAATGGTCATGAGTGGCCATCCTTGTTTTTCTAGATGTGCCAAATCAGCAAGAAAAGAGAAGGCTGAATGAAAATGGTTCGGAAATTTCTCATCCAACTAGGTGTGTGACAGGATCCTCCCCAAATCAGCCGGTAAAAAATCCGGCTACTGACCCGTCCATTCCGGTTCTCCTTCCATATCACCAAATCATGGTCCATAAAAAGATAATTTTTAATTTCTTGTTCCACCTGAAAGCAACCATGATACTAAATAAAGGAACGTGAGAAATAAAATCATCAATAGAGAAATTCGTTTTATCAGGAGCAACAACCATGCTATCTGGTAGAGGCCTCTCAAGCCATGTCGTACTCCAACAGTTAAGAAGGGATTCCCTGCAAACCAACCATTTGATGTCATGGGAAATGTGCCTAAAAGAGTACTTGAGAGATGCCTAAATTGATGATGCAATGTAGTTCCTGTGACCATTAAGGATCCTTCTTGTAAATATGTTAGTTAAGAAATAATTATATGCCTTATTGGAAATTAGATCCCATGTGAACTTCCCAATGAGACCATCATTGAATTTCCTGAGGTCTTTCACACCAATGCCTCCCAATTCAACTGGCTTGATGCATTCCTTCCAGAAAATAGTGACAAACATCCTCTCATGGATTGACCCAGTCTAAATGAAGTATCTAATCATCCCCTGAAGCACCTTAATGAGACCGTTGGTCCATCTACAAAGAGATAAAGAGTAGAAAAACATGGAGTTGATCACTGAATTGAAAGGGAAAACCCTCCCATCCATATACATTTCCTTCCCTTTCCAACGAGAAAGTTTCTTCACAATGTTATAAGAAATTCCATCCAGATGTTGTCTCTTCAACTGTCCCCAGAATAGGGGAATCCCTAGTTATTGAAATGGAAAAGAGCACTTTTTCACCACCAGACGTCGAGTAATCCTGTTCTGCTTACCAACCCTGACACCATTGCTGAAAACAATGATAAATTTCTCCCAACTGATTTCCTGACCAACCACATTTTCATAGTGTTGAAAAAGAGCATTAATGGAAGAAATGGTTCTCCTCGAAGGTTTCCCAAACAGAAGGATATCATCCGCATATAACAAATGGGATGGAGAAAAATCATTCCTGTCAGCCTTAATTTTCTTGTGGAAGCCCATATTGGAAAGATCATTAATACATCTGCTAAGGTCATCTTCAACAATCGCATAAAGAAGGCCAGAGAGTGGGTCACCTTGCCGTACACCTGTGGTGGAGGGAAAAAACCATGTGGTGTGCCATTGATGAGGATGGACAGCCATGAAGAGTACAGTATGGTGCTGATCAGCTTGATGAGAGCAGCAGAGAAGCCATTCCATTTAAGAATATCAATAAAGAAGCTCTATTTTTAAGTTTCAAAAACATTTTATATGTCATGTGTCAGAGAAAAAGATCCATCCTTCTTCTTCCTTCTCATCAGGCTAACACTCTCTGAAGCAGTGAGAAGACAATTCTGAATGTGTATCCTATGAACAAATCCAAATTGATTCACAATGATCTGGCCATCAAAAAACTGTCACATTCTGTTCATGAGAATCTTACTAATGAGCTTGGGGATGGTGTTCGAAAGTGCAACAGGCCTGAAATCTTGGATATCAAGAGAATTACCATTTTTAGGTAGGAGGGAAATGAAAGAGGAGTTCATCCCAAACGGCAAGTAAGAGTGAGAAAAAAGGTCCTTTATAGCACAAGTGATATCATCCTACAGAATGTCCCAACAAGATGTGTAAATTTTTTTAGTGAAACCATCAGGGCCCGGAGCACTATCCACATTAAGAGAGAAAAGGGATTCACGAATCTCAACCTTCATATGATGGGTGACAAGATATTGATTGTCCTACTCACCAATGCATGTAGTTATGTTCCCAACCATACCTTGCGTGTTTTCCTGCCCATCATCAGAGTATAATTCCATAAAATGGTCCACGGCTCCCCGAGATATATCATTTAATCTATAATGATATTCCCTTGGATGCTTATCGCCTTATACCTTAACCATATTTTCTTTTCATTATGAAGCCGTTTGAGAAATTTTGAATTCCTATCTCCCAATTTGATCCATCTCACATTAAGCTAATTTCTAGCAAGCCTTTCTTAAATCATCAGGGGATCATCCAATTTATTATGAGACATTACCTACTCACATGATATGGAAGGTTGTTGTTGATTCTGAATTTTAATAGATGAATGATTTTCCTCTGGAGCTTTAATGTCAGAGCCAACCTGAGAAAAGGAATCCCTGCTCCATTCCTTGAGAATCATTTTGAGATGATTTCATTTCATAACCAGCCTTTGTAGGGGCCTTCCAATCAATTCAAGATTCCATGACTCACGTACAAGTTCCCTAAATCCTCCAATTATTGAATCAAAATGGGATGGGGTCTGACCACGCCAATTGCGTATTAAAATCAACAATAATAGGATTATGATATGAATGATGTTTTAGTAGTGTAAAACCAAGAAAATCCATGCGCAACACCTTGATCATCCATATGAACAATTAATCTATCATGTTTGCTTTCCTGCCTCCCATTCTAGGTATCACGACACCATGTAAATTCAGCTCCATCAAGAGGGACCTCAACAAGATTGCAATGGTCTAGACAACCAGAAAAATCAGCAGCTGCAATCTTATTAAAAGTATCACTTGTCTTCTCCTAAATCCTCAACCCAGTATTAAAGTCCCCAAGGGATACCCATATTTGACAGATCATCCTAGAAATCTCTTTGAGATCTTTCCATAACTCCCTACATCTAATTAAGTGGTAGAAACATGAATGAATGAAGCTGAAAATTGGTAATCATCAATACTAAAAGAGAGAAAAACACTATGAGGCTTCTTAACAAAGAAGGTGAGTTGAATGGAATCATGCCGAAGAACCCACAAAAGATCCATCTCAGAATCATTCATATTGTGTGACAGAAATTGATACCCAATATTGGTCCAATTGAAGCCATTCTAATTATCAAAGATAAGCGTAGGTTCAGCAATACCAAGAAGAAACGGTTTTTGGGCCACAATAAACTATCTAAGGGTCTTGGCCTTTCGAGAATTTCTCAATCCTTAAAAGTTCCAGAAGAATATCTTCATTACAATTGGGGTATTCCCCTTGTCTGGGGCCCCCCTTTAAGGTCATAGCCTTTTGAGCATTGCTCGTATTCCCTTTGCCGTTATTGCCTTTCCCTTTAGGATGGATGTCAGCCTCGATGTTCATGGGTGAATCCATATCGACCTTGTCCACAAGAACCGGATGAGAACTCTCCTCAGCATGCTGTTCCTTTTGATAATCCAGCTTGTTACTCATGGCCCATAGTGAGGTTGACTGCCCAGGGAGGAAAGGCCCTGTTTCAGTAAGATTAGACTCGTCCGGCTCATTATGCAGAGGGTCTTCAGTGTCATCTGACCAAAGGATTCCACTCAATGGCGTAAATTGTTTCTGAGATTTTAAGTGAGTAGGGTCACTTCTTGATGGAATGGTCCTTAGAGTAGCCATGAAGGGGTTGTTAGCACAAATCCCCCCCCCAAATCAGATACATCCAATGTTCTATCTTGATCACCTTCACCTACAGCTGCATGGGATGATGGATCAGATACTACAGTATGAGTAATGATACCCTGCACTGTGAGTGCCACCACCAGAGGCGTAAAATCATCCTATTCAGCAGGGGCTTTGTCCAGGCAGAGAACAACCAACCTATCTTGGTCATCATGTGATGCTGTCTGAAGAGTAGAATCCTCTATATTAGAAGCCGCCTCCAGCAATTACAGAGCATCTTATTCCACCGGTTCCTTGTACAGACATGCAGAAGGGTCCACCAGTGCAATATTCAACATATTAGAAGCAGCCAATGATTACAGAGGAACCTGTTTAACTAGTTCCTTTTCCAGTCGTATAGGAGATTCCACTAGCACAATTTTCTCATCATGTGCCTTAGAGGACATCAATGTATTGTCACAAGGAGGAGCATTGTCCTCACAAACAGGGGAAGCAGCGGAGGTCCCTGCCAGACCATTTGAGGGTTCCAACACTGATGACCCATCCCTTCTTTGCATAGGTGGAAGCTTGTCCATGTTCTTCTTCCTTCTATAGTTCGCATCATCATGCCCTTTCACCATGAAAACACTACATTCTTTATCCCTTTTACATACAAAGGTTAGATGACCAAAAAACATGCAATTCATATAGGATTTTGGCTTTCTTTCATAAATGAAATCCAATTTCATACTATCATCTCTTGTTGTGAGGAAAAATTCATCAACAAGAGTTCTTTCTATATGCACTTCAACCAATATCCGAGAAAAACGACCAAACATCAAGTTATCTGTTTATCGATCCAATCAAATGGGGTTTCCAACAGCAGAGGCAATGTCCCATAGGATCTGTGGATGCCAGTAAAGACAATTCATCCTACAGATTTGTATCCATATTTGAGCATGTTTTTTCCAGACATTCATGGGATTAATGTTTTGGTCCTATTCATGAATATTCAAGAAACCAAGTTACAGAGAGATTGTACCTTTGCACCATGCCTTTCGCGTGCAGTCATCTGATGGAAAGACAACATGGTAGTATCAACATCCCATTGCATTCATCTTTCAATCATCAAAAACCCAAACCTCAACAATCTGCTTGGTTAATTCATTTAATTTCCAAAGATTTACACCTTTCGGTGTCACAACACGAGTAATAATTGAGAAGCGACAATGATTAACCCATTCCTCCACCGATTCATGGTTTTCCGACACATGAGAAAACCACCCCTTTTTGATCACCCATCTAGGAGGTGGTGCATCAAATGATAAGGATGGCATAGAGGAATCCTTGAAAACAATCACAAAATTTTGTGATGGACCGGTGGTATTGTGTGTGGATTCCAGAACACAGGTCATTGTTTTTGTAACCGCAAACATTGCCGAATGACTGAGACTTTCAGCAATATCATTCAACCAATCCTTCTCATCATAGATTATCTCCGTGTTGATTTCCACCCCATCACCTGGATCACCATGTTTAGGGTATTCCCTTTCAGCCCCCTGCGCTGCCATCCTCCAAGAAATATGTTATCAGCTCATTTAATTTCTTATAATCAATGAACATTGTCACTATCTCTAATTATTTCCACATTTATTCATTGTTTATGTAGTCACATACCTCTAATTTTAAAAAAAATTAGAATCTAGTTTTGTGTTATTCCATGTGACCGTTTTACTACCGTTTCTCTCTCAGTACGATTATTTTATATGTCATCTATTTACAAATGTATATTTTCATCAAAGAATTTTTAATATTTCAAACTATTGAATACCATAATGAATTTGAAATAGTGAGGACACAATTTTATTTAAGGAAAGGATAATGTAACAACTATAATTCTTAAAAATGTAAATTTTATTCCATAAAGTATGTGACACACAAAATCGAGCATTAAAACCCTTTAAATATATTAATATGTCTTCGATATCTTGAATAACATATGATCCAAAGACAAAAGGAATAGTAACATAACCTAGATATTAAATTTTAAGGTATTAATAATAATGAATAAATTATGAAACATGTGTTAATTTATTTGTCATGAACCATCCCGGATACCCTAGTACCTTGAAACCTGATCCTGCAAGGACATAGCCAGAAGGACGTTCGGTATCCTCTTAGGGTGGATACTAGCATGTAGCATCATACAATATATTTGATGAATCAAAATTTCAAAAAACCTAAAAGAATAAAATATATATATATATATCAGTATGCTCAAAAATCCAAAGGTATATCTATACCCAGAATAAAATCAGTTTATACACACCCTAATTAATGAATCATAAAAGTAAAAAAAACATTCAAGATGAAACTCCACCATCCATACGGTATCAAAACTCCAGGACCAAAGTGTCTATAAAATCCAGCTCTTCCAAGAGAAACATCCCCTTCACTCAAATTCGGTAGACGAAAATATACCAATATCTGATGGAAAATATAAGGTGTGAGAAAAAACTCCCAGTAGGGTCTCAACAAGTGTTTCATAATAATATTACAGAATAGATAAATCAAATCACTCTTTCAATTTTAATTAAAACTCATATGGTTGTATAATTAAATATTTTAATCAAAACATTATTTTCTTTTCAAATTATAGAAACATTTCAAACAATGAATCAATAATTATTTTAAATAAAACTGTTTATATAAATGAATTTTTATGAGTGAAATAATTCTTCAATACTAAAATATATATCAATGTGATCAAAATAATTTATATCTCAATTGTAAAATGTCAAGTTGTACATACGTTTCTAGTTATGGTATCCTCACACTCTCATATCGGTTATCACAATAAACGTCCACTCCCACATAGGGGAAATGTACAACCATCCACTCACACTTTTGGGAAAATTACAACCTAATCATGGTTCAATTAGTGTTTTCATCATCAATGTGTTTTTATGGAATTACCATCCTAGAATGATTTTCCAAATCACCTAGTAACATCCTTAGATCTCATGTGTTTCAATCAATCAATCAATAAATATTGGGGAATTTATTTCACCTCAAATATAAATAATTATTACAATTAAATTTTGAAATATCACATTTCAATATACTGAATAAATTTTAAAACCATAATAATGTATTTTTTATCATTCAATTCTTTTTCAAAATATTACAAATAATAATTCTAAAAACCTAATTGAAGTTATATTTTATTTTGAATTATCAAATAAATTAACAATTTTAATCAATTTTTAATGTACATGGTAAATTCAAATTTAATCAGAATTAGGGGTTTTCCTCAAAATCCATACAAAATGAATTAAAATTATATCTCACATTGAATTGGTTCTTTAAAATTTAATTAAAATAAATTAAATTTAAATCATCCAAATAAATGTTATAGTATATGGAAAACATAAAAAAACTCACCATTACTTATGGTGTCAAAACCTGAACCTGTGGTGGGAATTTCCCACTAATAATGACGATAATGGAGATTCAAAAATACAAACTATATTCAATATTCCAATAATCCTTGATTATATCCATAAAAACCTGACAATATAATAAAACATAAGTAAGGAAAAAAGAGATAGAGGTTGGAGTGAACGAATGGGAGAATAACCACTTACTGGGGAGGGGTCGAACAAGGACCAATTTCATTTGATCCACCTAGAGTGGGGTTTGGAGGAGAAAAAAAATTGTTCATGAGAGAATCCAAGATATTTTTTTTTATTTAATATGGATTTTCTGTCGAGTGGAAGTTAAAAGGGGGTACTATAGTTTTTTAATAATGTTAAAAAATTAAAATTACCATGTAAATGGTAGATGGGAAGGGATCAATGGTTAAATAAACCTTGGGACCTAATATTATGAACCTATAATGGAGTTCATAGTTTATAGAAATAGGGTGAATGGTTTTTCAAACTATGATCCAACATAAAACCCTCACCACCTATCTTTTCATAGTTTACATTAGGTGGTCTCACAATTTTGAAAAACGATGTGCTAACCCTGCCTAGTTTTGAATCATCCAAAATATTCAACATTCTCCCTAGTACAGCCTCATACAAACCCCATATAAATCATAAACAAAAAATAGATTTTATGGGTACCTGAAATCATTAAAAATATGTTACTATATCTCAAACGTGGAATCTTTTTATCCCTAGAAATCCTATCAATAATTTTCTATATCAAAAAGATGAGGTCCCTGATCAATTTTTATTTCCAATAACCTCCACGTATCGCATGATTTAGAATCATTGTAACTTATAAATAAAAACAATGCTATGATCCTACCCTGAAGAACAGTTGATTCAAAATAAAAAATCCTGAATAATTTCTCAATCAAGGGTAAATAAGGTGCATCATCAAGAAACCATCATATCAACACATGGGATGGTTCAAAATGATACTCTCATAACTATGGTATATAGAACACATTATGAATCAATGTAAGCTATGGTGGAAGTACTAAATTATAATCCACATTAAACACACACTAAAATATCTCAAAATATTCCACCAAACAAGGTTAAATAACCCCTTGTCCCCCATTCTATAGGTGACCCAAATGATGTGAAACCTTTAAGAACTCCTTTTCATAATTTTATAAGTCCAATGGTATATAAAGATCTTCAAAATGACATTTATAATAGATCTATTATGTCAAATTTATCTGAAGGTTCAACATAATCATTGATTCCTCTTTATAGCCATGCTTAGTCAAAAAAATGAACACCCACTGATCTATGAAAAACACAATGATGATATATAAGTTCTAATATAAAAGTTCTCAAAAGGAGCATCATGGTCATTGAATGGTAACAATTGGTTTAATAAAACTCAACAATCCCCAAATAGTCATCCAGAGACCCACCAAAATCGACAATGTAAGAATGAAACATGTCCCCAAGAAAGTATGTCCCTCTCACTATGGTCATCCATTTGTAGATGAGATATCATACTCAAATGAATGTGAGATACAAATTCCTCCTGAAGGCCTATCAAAATATGAGAAATAAAATAGTTATCCCTATCATATACTTTTTCAGATGTAACTCCATCTAAATTGTAACGCCGCAACCCCCGAAGCTTAGAGTTTGTGCATTATTATGTATCATTAGGATGATTACAAAATACCAAGTATCGAAATTACGATTTGATTAGTATCCTTGGAAGTACTAGATACATTCATAAGAATTAAATTACATCATAAAATAGAAAACTACAACAAAATTATTTCCATAGAGAACACTGAGATCTCATAGACTATCCATATAGGTCAGTCATAATATACTTCTTCTCATCATGGAAAAAATAATACATAAAAAATGGTGAGCTCAGATTCTCAGTAAGGATAACAATATAGCAGAAACATTCATAAATAAGAATAAACATTTAAGGAAATGTATAGAACTAAAACCAAATCCTTTTCAATATAAACTTCATCATAATATGTTCAATATAAATCCAAATAATGCCATTTACTTACTCAAATGGATATTCTACAAGCTGAATAATCACATGAAATATCAATATCCACTTTTATAATGATGGAATGATTAATTCTAGACTTTCATAACCACATAGTCCAGGCCTTGTGCCAAGAATAAAAATAAGATTTTGTTAAGGCCTTGTGCCAAGACACTAGTTTGTCTCATGAGACCTACCGATTCATCGATGAGCTATAGTGGGCTCCACCTGTCACTTACTAAGTCCAATGCATTCCACGTATGAAATGGATTGAACATAACATAAACATTTGTATTAATAATAGCATAAGAAATGTAAATAATTTGTCCATAAACCACTAATGGTATAAAAATATCACATACACAGTCAAACATATCACAGAACCTTCAATACAATATGGATGTTTTGTATCATAATAAATCAACTTCAAATAAACATAAAATCCATCAAAGGTTGTTGATAGAGGTGAAATCAAAAACATTTTGAGAGAAATATCTCATTCTATTTTGAAATCATTTAAAAGTCACAAAATTATAAAGAAATCATTTATTTTGAAAATATTCTTATAATATTGTAAGTTAAGATTCGACGATGTTATAACAGAGGAATATAGCCACACCCGCTGTATAAGTTAAAAAAAATACATTCTTACCTAAATTTTGTCGAAAATTTCATAAAGTACATTTTTTGGAAAACAACGTAAAGATTCCTTTCAAAACATATAAGTTCAAATAAGGGTAAAAATGAATTTATCCCATATTCTTTTAAATAGTAAAAAAATTGGAATATATTTCTAAGAAACATGGATGTGGATGATAAAGAGGTCCTACTATATACTTATGTAAAAATAACCTTGGATAATAAAGAGATTTTGAAATTAAACCATACCTTGTACATTTACATAGTAAAGGGTAGGTTAACCTCTTCTATAACAGTGAAATAATTTTTGTTAAATTATACAAGAATCATATATATTAATATGATATCATATATGTTCTTTTAACATTTATTTGTTATTAATATCTTTATAATATCATCGTTTCGGGTGTTAACTTGATTAATTTTCCTTTATATGATTTGTTACGTAAGTAATGTTTGTTAGGGATCAGATATATCTTATTAATATGCATAAAGATATTAATTATTTAAACATTATTTTAAATCATCTAATGAAAATTAGTCTTGAATGGATATGATGGGGAATGAATCTCATTGCGTTTGTGGAGACGGTAATCCTTACGTACGCACCAGCGACAATATATTTAAAATATTATATAATTGGATTTTATATCATATATAAAGAATAATTACCATGTCATATTTATTATTTACATGAAATACACATCATTATTATACCCATCCAAATATTAATGTATTGAATAACTATTACACCATGACGTGGAGACGGTACGTCGTACGTACGCATGTATGGTGACATGTCATTCAATGGATGGATATAATAATGAATATGGTTGTACCATATTTATATTAACATCACAGTATATATATGATACTATAGATTTTATTTTAGAATGGAAACAACAAAGAAAGAGGAAGTGGAAGAATAAAGGAAATTGAAAGAGGTGATGAAATATTTACCTTTTTTGGGTTCTTCCTTTAGATTTGATCAAAAGGCATCATTAGGATGGATTTATGACAAAAGGACGGCCTCTAAGAAAATGGTAGGATAGTTGAAAGGGTATTTGGTCAGGGGTTGTCTAATCCAAATTGCATTGAAGATGTGAATTACATATATGGGGGAGTGCCCTTTTATAAGAGGAGTTAGCGGAACCTTAGGAATAGTTAGAAATGTTATTTTATAATAAAATATATTTCAATTTATAATGGCTCAAAAGTATATTATTAAAAGTCTATGGTAGTTATGGGTCAGAAACCATTCAAAAAATAGGTTTTAGACAAGTTTTGGTCACTATATTAACCTTATCTTTTAGATTTAACTCTTAGTTAAATCTTTTGACATTTACCGTGTCCCTTTTTATTTTTATATTATATGGTTAATAAACATACTATATACTTCCAAGAGAACCCCAAGTGGTTCATTAATTATACACCTATCACTATATAAGTATTTTGGCAGAACCATATATTTTTAGGATTAGGATATCAATTAATAATATAATATTTGTTTTAAAAACACTTTTATGTCAATTTTGACACTATTTGGTATTTTATTTTTGCTAAATTTATAACAACATTATTACTCTGAAAAAAATTCATCTAACCAACCATAATATGTCATATTAACCTATAAAATTCTTGTAATTCATAAAAAGTCTCAAATTACAATTATTTGGATATTTATAATATCAATTATTTAATTATATTATTATTTTGGTAATTACTGCATCATCATTGTGTCATAAATAAATAAAATTATTTAATATCTAAATAAATAAATAAACTATCATTTTTTATTATATCCTTTTATATTTAAAATGAATATTTATAGTATAATTTATCTTATTTGTATTCATATATTAAAAATGGTTTAGTTATTAAATATTGAATTTAGCACTTTTAAACCTTCTTTGAATTAAATAATAATAAATGTCCTAATCTAATCCATGTAGTCCAAAGGGGTTCATATTTTATTTCTATGGTTTTTATGGTCGATTTATACTTATCCAATAAAATTAGGACATGTGTTAGGGTATTAATAATATCATCTTTACCCTTAATTACCCTATTTACTTTTAACTGTGGTAAATAAAAGAAAAAAAGTTTCTATTCACTAAAAATTATTTTTATCTTATTGAACAAAATTTTAATCCTTTATATTAACCATTTCTCTCTGATTTTATAAATTCAACTCACAGAAGTGGTAAAATTATGTTTTATGTAAATTTGTAATTACTACTAGGAGGTAGGAAAAAGAGTTTAAAATGTTCAATAAAATTTTTATATATCTAAAATTATTATAAACTAACTCCAATTAATTTCATTGAACATATATAGGTATTATGTATCTATTTTGACATAATAAAATTTAAATAAAATAAATAACTATCTAAATAAAAAGTTGGTTTTAAACGAGGATAGTGTGTTTTTCACTATTCATAAAAAATTAAATGTTTTCAGAATAATACCAAAACTTCACCCTAAGATAATTTCAATATTCCGAATTCAAAAATAAATTCCATTTTACCAATTTCAAAACATATAAGTTGCATTAATTAATTTAATATTTTTCCCATTGTCAAAACCAAAAAGCCTATTTTTATGAAATAATAACTATCAAAAGATTGACACTTGTTTATGTCCAATTTCAAAGTAAAATTACATAAAATATCCATAATTGGATTAAATAGTAAATATAAAATATAATTATACTTACAAACCATTAAAATTTATAATTAAACACTATAAATTATTTTGATTAAAAAAAATTTCAGTTAAAATATAGTTTTTTTCACTATTCACCCTAATATGAAAGTTATCAGAAAAACACCAAAAATTTATTGAAAATAAATTCTTATGTCCCGATTCTAAAGAAGAAGTTTATTTTTTTGAAATTTATTATATATAAAATATTCAAATATTGGATTTGAAAAGGGTTTTCCATTAAAAGGCTGTAAAATTGCATTTTTTGACAAATAGTTCTTTTATCTGAAAAAAATTATTTTTTTCTTATATTATGTCTAAAAAACTCCTAATATGGATTAAAAAATTATAAGTATTATATACTGTTTAAAATTAAGTTAATAATAGTCATAACTGCTTTTGAGCGGCTGGTTTGATAAGTCGTGGTGCTCTAGAACTCAGTGTTGCATATGGTACAGGTTATTTAATTAATTTGAAGAAATAACATACTATGAAATATTGGGGTGTTATATTCTTCTGTCATACAATAAATTCCATCCTCTCAATTTAAAATTTTTCTTCTGAAATGAATGTTTTAAAATAAAAAATACCTTTGTGGGAAAGCCCACATTGGAAATTGGGTTAATAAAATTTTGTCTTCATAAGAAGAAAAGGGGAATGATAAAGTCACCAAAAAATTATGATCTCGATTAGGAGAACATTGGTGTAAATTAGGGACAAATAATTGAAGTAAAAACATATATATTTATTGGGACTGATTGAGGTCAACAGTCACAAACAATTGTAGAATTGAGGGCCTTCAAGCATTAAATCTATGACGATTTAAAATATCATCGGTTTAACAAAACATAAGGTATTAAGATAACACGTTTTTAGTTCTATGATTCCTTACCTAAAGTTTAATAATTAATTTATTTATAGAATAACAAAAGAATAAAATATATACTTGACAAGTAGAGTTCCATCCTTTAACTAATTTCTACCACAAACTTGTATTTCACTATAAAAGATAATAGAACATAAAAAATTCTATTTATCCTTTTAGTGTAGGGTTCCAAAGAAATTGAATTTATAATTCATCTACCAGACCTTTTTAAAAAACTAAATTATTCAATCCAGGACATCAGGTGATCCAGTGGTAGGTGATACACCCTTGTCGCCCTTCGGTCACAGGTTCAAGTCTTGCGGCCTTGCAGGATGCGACAGTTTGTCGCCTGACTTTCGGGTTTTCCTTTTTGTGGAAATCCAATAATAATCTCAAACTAGAATTATCCAAAATACTTCTGTCCAAATTCACAGTCCAAAATTTATAAGGAAGGTAAACACAATGAATATCCTTTTTTCCATGTAATAACATTTGAACACCTTCATCATGTTTTCTTTTAAAACACTACAACATCCTGAATTACCATAAAACCTTATTGATTACATTAATGCTCCCTAATTTCTTATAGAATACTTGATATACTCCTTCTATCCAAAAAATTTGGAAAATCCATCAATGATGGAATATTAAAATCATTAATCAGTTTCAAGGTAGTCAAGAATATCTAATATAATTTATCAAAATCAACCATGTATTATTCAAAAATCAATACCTCAATATCAAAACCATATTATGGTTTATCTTTCTCTCAAGCATATATTTTCCAAAAATTTAACATGGTATTGAGTCACTATTCATGGTTCCACACAATCTCACATCCTTAAAAAAATTGTACTACAGTACAATCCTTATATACTCTATGATTCTTATAACATGTACATCATTAATACAATACTAAAATGACACAATAATTTAATAACAATGTAATAAATATAATAAATTCTCTTCATCTTCGGTAGTATCATAACATTATTATTATCCAATAGCAGCATTTGGGGTATACTCTGTTGATTTGGACATTGATTCGCGTAGTGTCCTAACTCATTGCAGATGAAACATTGTACATTTAAAACTTTTTTCTTACCCTTGGAATCACGTACATGGTGTCCTTTTTATCCACACTTAAAAAAACTCCCATTCCCTTCAAGCATTTACCAAGGTGATATTTTCCAGATTTATCACATATTGGGAAATTTTCCTTTTCCCTAGTCCCTTTATCCATCTTTCTCTCTTCCATCCTTTTCTTTTCTTTCTTCCCTTCAAAGCCATAACAATCATAGAATTCTTTACTTATCTTATTAACACATGATACTATTTCTTCATATGTTGCGCATACATGGGAGACTAATTCCCTTATAAATGATGGATTAATACCATGAAAGGTATGATCCTTCTTACTCTTTGGATCATACATATTTCTGGAGTTCACATTCCTTCTACTGGGTGTCATTTCTATACAATGGCATACACTATGTGAGTTTTTGAATTGAAATGAATAATTCCAAACTTGTAAAATAACTAATTAAAATTGAATAGTTTATCGATATAATCCATAATGATAAAAATATTTTATTTTAGGAGGTATATACTAGTATATCATTAATAATGATTTGTAAATAAATTGAGAATTATCCTAAGCATATCCCCCAGGAGTGTCGTAACCAAGAGTGTAACAAGGACCGTTGTCGTGCAATAGTTTCCCTTCGAGTATATCTTAAAACGGTGCTTTTAGGTTTTACCCCAAGTTATATATGTTCTAGAGCCACCTCTACCTGCTCATATCCCAACAGGGATGTATTTCTTGGGAAAATCACAAAATCTATACAATACCAGAATTGTAGGAAGATCTTCTAAACATATCATCAAATTCTATCATAAGGCTATATGCTCTAATCAGAGTTTATCTAAATCTAGTTTTTAATATTTGTACAAATGTTCCTCTGATACCAACTATAATTCCCAGACCCTAGAATCCCGAATTATGTGCATTATTACGTATCATTGGGATGATAAAAAAAAGATCAAGTATTGAATTACCGATTTTTTTAGTAGCCTTTGATGCACTAGATACATTTATAAGGTGTAAATTACGTCATAAAAAGAAAAAACTACAACAACATTATATCCATATAAAACACTAATAACAAACAGACTATCAATGCAGGTGATTCATAATATTATTTTCGCATCCAAGGAAAAATAAAACATAAAAAGGGGTGAGCTCATATGAATAGTAAGGATAACAATATAGATGAAACATAAAAAAAGAATCATAAAAAAATAATGAAATTTATAGAACTAAAACCAAAGCCTTTTCAACATCAACTTCATCATAATATGGGAAATATAGATCAAAATAATTCCATTTAATTACTCGTATGTATATTCTACTAGTCTAATAATCAAATGCAATATCAATAGCCACATTCACAATGATAGAATGCATAATGCCAGGCATTCCTAACCACATAGTCAAGGCTTTGTGCTAAGACTAAAGATAATATTTTGTCAAGGCCTTGTGCTAAGACACTAGTTTGTCTCATGAGACCTACTGATGCATCAAGAAGCTATAGCGGGCTCCACCCATCACTTACTATGTCCAAGGCATTCCTCATATGAAATGGATTAAACATAACATAATCATTTGTATTAAGACTAGAATAAGAAATGTAAATACATTATCCATAAACCATGAATGGTATAAAAATATCGCATCCACATTCAAACATATCACAAAAACATTAATACAATATGGAAGTTTTGTACCATAATAAATCAACTTCATATAAACTTAAAATCCATCAAAGGATGTTGGCATAGATAAAATCAAAACTGTTTTTAAGGAAATATCTCTTTCTATTTTGAAATCATTTAAGAGTCAAAGAATCATAGGGAAAACATTTATTTTGAAGTTATTCTCATAAGATTTTAAGGGACACTTCGATGATGTTATAACAACGTAATATAGCCGCACCTGCCGTATAAGTTTTAAAAAAAGAAATTCTTACCTTAATTTTGTCGAAAAGGTCATAAAGTACCTTTTATAAAATATGACAGAAAGATTTCTTTCTAAACAAATATGGTCAAATTAGGATAAAAAAGACTTTAACCCATATTTTAGTAAATAGGTAAAATGTTTTAGAATTCATTTTAAAGAATCATGGATGTGGATGATAAAAAGGCCCCAGTGGATACTTACATAAAAACAACCTCAGATAATAAAGGGATTGTGAAATTAACCCTTAACTTGTAATTTTCCTAGGTCGAGGCTAGATTAAACTCTTCTATAATGGTGAAATAATTGTTATTAAATTATAAAAAAAATCATATATATTAATATGATATCATATATGATCTTTTAACATTTCTTTGTTAATAATATCTTAGTAATATCGTCGTTTCGTGTGTTGACTGGTTCATTTTCCCTTATATTATATGTTTTGTAAGTGTTGTTTATTATGGATAGGATGTATCATATTCATATTCAGAATGATATTATGTTATTAATAATTATTTTTTATCATCAAATGAATAATATTCTTTAATGGATTTGATGGGGAATGAATATCCTCACGTTCGGGGAGAAAGTAATCCATACGTACGCACGAGCGAAAATATTGTTAAAATAATAAATAATTGGATGTTTTATAGTATATACAGAATAATTATCATGTTATATTTATTATTTACATCAATTAAAAATCTTAATTATACCCATCCAAATAATAATGCATTGAATAACAATTACACCATGATGTGGAGACGGTAAGCCGTACGTACGCACGTATGGTGACATGTCATTCAAAGGATGGATAGAATAATGAATATAGTTGTAACATATTTAAAATAACATTACAGTATATAGAAGATATTGTATTTATTATTTTTTATTGGAAACAACAAAGAAAGGGGAAGTGGAAGAAGAAAGGAACTTGAAAGAGGTGATGAAATATTTACCTCTTCTTGAGGTTCTCCCATTTTATTTGATTAAAATGGCTCCTTAAGATGGATTTATGACAAGAGGAAGGCCTATAGGATTAAGTTATTACAGTTTAGAGGGTATTTTGAAAGGTTTTGGCTGACCTAAATTTCTTTGAAAGTTTTAATTATAGAGAAGGGGGAGTGCCCTTTTATAAGAGGAGTAAGGGGCACCTTAGGAAAAGCTAGAAATATTATTTTATAATAAAATCATTTTCGGTTTTTATTAGCTCCAAAGTAGATTATTTAAAGGATAAGGTGGGGAAGGGTTGAAATCAACTCAAAAAACAGGTTTTAGAATGTTTTTGGTAACTATATTAACCTTCGATTTTATATTTATCTCTTAGTTAAATAGTTTTACATTTACCATGTCTCTTTGTATTTTTATATTATATGGTTAATTAACATAAACTATACTTTAAAGAGAACCCCATGTGGTTCATTAATAAAACACCTATCATTATATAAGTCTATTGGTCGATCCTTATATTTTAGGAATAAAATATCAATTATTAATATAATATTTTTTAAAGAACACTTTTATGTTAATTTTGACACTATTTGGTATTTAGTTTTTTCTAAATTCATAACAACATTATTTATTATTAAAAAACTCATATAACTAACAATAATATGTCATATTAACCTAGAAAATAAGTGTAATTCATAAAAAGTCTCAAATTACATTTATTTGGATGTTTTTAATATCAATTATTTAAATATTTCATTAATTTGTTAATTACTGCTTCATCATTCTGTCATAAATAAATTAATTTATTTAATGTCTAAAAATTATAAATAAAATACCATTATGTAGGAAATATTTTTATATTTCTAATTAATATTTATAGTCAAATTTATCTTATGTGTAACCCTATATTAAAATTTGTTTAGTTATTAAACATTGAATTTAACACTTTTAACCCATCTTTAATTAAATAATAATAAATGTCCTAATCTAATCCAAGTGGACAAAAGAGGTTAATATTTTATTCCTAATGTTTTTTTCGTCAAATAATACTTATCCAATAGAATTAAAAAATGTTTTAGGGAAATAATAATATCATTTTTACCGTTAATTACCCTATTTACTTTTAACTGTGGTAAATAAAAGTAAAAAGTAACTATTCACAAAAATTAATTTTATGTTGTTGATCCACATTTTACTCCTTGAAATTAGTTTTTTCTCTCGGAGTTTAAAAAATCAACTCACATAATTGTTAAATTATGTTTTATGTAAATTTGAAAATACTCATATGAGGTATGTAAAATATGGTAAGAAGTTCAATATAATTTTATAAATCTATAATTATTATAAATTGACTCCAATGAACTTCATATAATTATTTCTTAACTCTTAAAATATGGATTTATATTTAATCTGTATAATGGGAGATGATTTGGTTAACCTATCGTTCGCAACCCATATAACTTTCTTCTTTTTCTAGGTATTTGGAAGCGAAACCAGAAAGTTTATAGAGATCGTTTCCAAATTCCAAGACTAAAATAGAAGTAAATGATGTCAACCCAAAGGTTTATTGTGATTAGAATTTAATTATTGTAAAGTATAAAATATGACACAAAATCAGATATTCCTCATCTCAAAAATGGACACTAGAATCATCAATTCTTGTCATATATCATTTTTTGTTCCCAAGGTGCACTGCCCAAGCATAATTTTAGAAATATTCCATCATGGAATTGCTCACCATTAATGAAAGTAATAACTAATTATAAAATCATAGAATACCCTCTGTGGAGAATAAACACAGGAAATGGTCTCCCCAACAAAAATAGAGTTTTTTACACTTTGAAATTCATCATTAAGTAGATGTTCCTAGAAGATATTTCCAAGAAGAGTGTAGGTCCCCTATAAACTAGCCAACGTATCCCCAACTGATGTTTCCTAAACTCCTTTATATAACTATGAAGAAATTTATATATGGATCAACACATATGATGATTACATAATGGATTAGGTAACAAGTTTCATGATCAATGAATTTTTTAGGATATTTACTTTCCCAATGGAATATAAGATTTCATAATCTAATGATTTCTGGTATCCACCCTACGCCTCCAAGTGAGATTTAATTTTTTTAGATAAGATATAAATTATTATCTTGGGGGTATAATAAATGGTAAACATTTTTTAAAGAAGTTAATGTCACCTACTCTTAAGAGTATGAATCATGGCAATATGCTCAAGGTCATGGGTCGGGTAAATATTCTCCTGTGGCCCAATCTTCTAGGATACATAGGTAATGTTATGATAACAATGCATAAAAACATATACCAAACCCAAACCTGATGTTTCACAGAAAACCATATATCCCTACCCAGCCTCATGAAGATTCAACACCATCATAGAAGTAAAAAAGACATTTTAGCTCAACAAAAGAACTCTGACATTTATTATCCCAAGAGAACATCACACCCATCCAAGGGACAGAGGTCATCAGAGAAGTCAACTTGTTGAAATCCAATACAAATTTTACATAATAACTAGCTAAACCTAAAACCCCTGAAAATTAAAAACATTCCATCAGTTTCACCATGATATAATTGCGTTCACCTTTTTGATACCACATCTCATAATAAAATAACATCTGGAATCTAGAAATCACATTTTGATAATTTGGAATAATGTGTTTGTTTTCTCAAAAATTATATAGCTAACATCATATGATTTATATGATCATCCTCATATATATAATATGAAATTATTTCATCTAAAAGACTACCCCAATGTATTAAAATACTTTTGGCTCATCATTTTCATCAAATTCAAAAAGAATACAAAATAAGTGGTTAGAGAAATTGGAATGATATGATAATAATATTGTTAATAAATACTATAGAATTTAGTTTTCTGAATGTTAGATTCATTTATTCTAAAAAATTGATAACCAAATTAAAGATAAAATGTCAATAACCACTTCTCCAAAATTATCTAGTCAACAAATCCGTATTCTATTTTAGAAGATTCTTTTTCATTATTGTGACTCAGTTGAATTTTTTTCTAATAAAAACACATGTGAAGTGTTCCATCATCTTTCAAAGAAAATAGAATAGGTGAAACCCATGGTAAAAATTTAAGGAATATATATCCTTTCTATAAATGATCATCCAAATGTGTATTCAAATCCATCATATCATATGATTTCATATTGTAAGAAATTATAAACATAGGTTGAGTACCAAGAAATAAATCAATATAAAATTATATTTTCATTAGAGAAAAAAATTAATGTTAGGAGGAAAAACATCCTAAAAGTCGATGAAAACCAAAGGGATATCCACAGTTAATTTTATCTCTCCACATAAAAATAAAATACTAATATCATTTTACTAAAACTGTAGATAAGAGGGTGTGACTCTACATGACCTCAGGTCTCATTCTTCTTGAAAGAAAAAACACCTAATCACGAATAGGACATGATACATTTAAAAGATAATAATAAATTTAGGATTAATTACCAATGAGCCAATCCATCCAAATAATTAATTCAAGAGGTTTTATGTTGAGACCCATAAAATACCAAGTAAGATCAATCTTCTATAAAGAGAAGAATCATGAACGAAAATGAAGACTCCTCTATTCTCTTGTCTAAGTGTTGTAGTAATATCCTTCACATAATATAAAACATTGATATGAATATTTATAAGATTAAAAAAATGAGTCAAAATTAATTAATAAGATGAAGCGGTATAAATTACAGAAATTAGTAACGATGAATATATAGTGATTGTACCTCTAATTGTCACATGAATCATATCTTCTATATCTAGATACTATTCCACTTCCTGAAGAAGCTTCATTAAATATGCTTATTCCTATAACCCCTTAGATCATAAAGCATATTATTGTACCATATTATTTTTTTCCAGTTATTAGACCACGTTATTCCAGAATATAGAAGAGATATGACAAAACAACATTAAGTTACCTATTCATCGATTGGATCGACATATATGGGGTTCTTGAGTGTAAAGTCATTTTTTGTGTCTATTATTTTAAAAATGTAACAATGCTAAAGAGAATATTCTAATAAGTAAATTATGATTAAAATAACCTTACTTTATAGAACCACTATGACATTCATCATGATTTTTCTTTCCATTGAAACCACTCACTGAACCCCCATTAGGAGAATAAAGATCCACTATCAACCATGATATACGAGCCATGATTAGCTCAACATTAAACTAATCATTATAGAATAGTGCAATAAAACTTGTTCTTGAATAAGAATAATTGGGAATAAATATCATATCAATGTTTAATATAATTTTTTTTAATCATTATCTTCTCATTCGATATTATCTCATTTGAAGACATTATGTTCTGAGAAATTCAGTTCGCTTGTTCTGGCATGATCCTATTAGTCTACTCAAGTTTGAAATACTATATAATCTAAGCCAGCACCATATAATCTAGAAAGAACATTTTTGTGAAAAGAATACTAAATTGATTCCACTAAAATGATCCAATGTACTACTCATTATCTATTAATTTAGACCATCTATTTTTAGGTCCCTCTATCTTGAAGGTGGTGCAGTTCACATAAATCCAATTGAGAATCTCCATGAACAAAAATAAAAGCTTAGTCATACTCGACCAATGAAAAAACTCTTGAGGATTATTTGATCCTTATTCATTGGTTGTTTTTTATAAGGAACTCATAAGATTGATTCTAAAACTCAAGAAATATATGGTTCCATAACTAGAGTCTAAATGAGAATGGGTGAGGGGGAAGGTCTAAGATCTTGGAAAACACGTACAATAATATCAATGAGATTCTAATCCATTGGGTGATTCAATCACTATTGGTCATGAGTAGCTTCATCTGATAACCGAGTTTCATGTATTCTTAGAGAAATGAATCTACACAACATTGGAAAATTTTATTGAATAAATTAGATTATTACCCATATCAATAACTCAATAAGAGTAATAAGGAAATTAATCCAATAAAATATAGAAAAAAAATCATTATCATAGTTATCCAAATGTAAATTTGGGAAAAGACAAGAACTAATCCCCAAGATACCTTTTCAATATATCCCACAGTAATGTATATATCATTAAGATAAGAGATTGATAAACAATCATTCACCACTACCTCTAATGACATGACAGGATTTCCCAACAGCGTACTAACATTAAGGAATTATGATTAACTTAAACCAATGATACTACATTTTCATGAACCATACTAGGTACCCTGGTAAACAAATAACCAAGAAACAAATTACATATCCCAAATGGAATCATTAAACCCCATGAGTTGTGGACTAGATAATAGAATCATATAACATAAAAGTCAGAATAAATTTCACTGAAACATAGTAGTGGGAAAATATTGAAACATATCATTATGATTAAAAATAAAAAAGTAGAATATAAATAGGAATAAAATAGTAAAATCAAAACCCAAATCATACATAATAAATGTACCAATACAATTTAATATTAAACAGAAACATCACAAAGGTATAACAATACAACACCAAATGGGTATGCACACACCTCATCCAAGAGGTGATTTCCCATTACATAAATGTAGAAGAATAAAATCTACAAATGATTGATGAAAAAGGTAGGGTTAAATTCTCATTGGGGTCCCAACAAGTATTCCATAATAAAATTCCATAATAAATAGACCAAATAATACAGTTTATATAAAAAAAATGAATAGAAGTACAATTTCATATTTAAAACAAAACATGATGTACATTTCAATATACAGAAACATTTGAAATAACGAATTAATAAGCATTTTATATAAAATATATTATATAAATAAAATTCTTATGTGTAAAAATATCCACAATAAATGGAATATATATTAATGTAATCACAAAAATTGAAGAATAATTGTTATATTCACATCATTATGTATGTTTCTGGATATGGGATCATCTCCCTCTCATATCCATGAACATGAAAAATATCCACTCCTAGTTCGGGGGAAATTAAAACCATCCATTCCCATTTAAAGGAAAATTAAAAGATGATCTTCATTTAATATTTTTTTCATCAATCCATTTCTATTGTATTCAAATCATAGATATATTTTCCAAACCACCTAGTAACTACCAAAACTATCATTTTCTTCAATATGTTAATCAATATTGGGAAATTTATTTCATCTCAAATCATAACATTATTTACAGCTGAATATCCCAATTTCACATTTTAAAATGCCACATAAAATTTAACCCCAATATAAATATTTTTAATCATTTCAGGTACTTTAAAATTAAACCCAATCACATGTTTAAACGAATATATTAAATTAATTTTTTATAGTACATTATAAAATTATTTTACAATTTTCATCAATTTATCAAGTACACCAAAATTCTAATTTATTTGGATATGGAGATTTTATATAAAATAAATACCAAATAGAATCAAATTCTACCACATATATAATATTTTTTCACAATTTAACAAAAAAAATATAGTTTAAATAAAGAAAATCATTGATTTATTATAGGGAATATCTCAACCGAACCACATAACTTTAATCACAGTATCATAATATTACATTTGTAAGGGTAAATGAAATTGATGGGTATTGATAATAGAGATTTATATATAGAAAATATATTTATTTTTCAAATAAATAGATATTTTATCCACCATACATGTGATGATCTCACACACCATAAGGTCAAAATAAACATAGAGTGGTAGAGAAAGAATGTGATAAGAACGACTGCCTAGAGACGGGTCGAACTAGATCCTCTATCCTTCGATCCACTTAATAAGTGGTTTTTAGGAACCAAAAAATGTTCTTTAGAGCCTTATTGACCTTCTATCTCATGTATGTATGAGTTGGGTTGAATTGGATGGTAAAATGGTGGTCCGATGTTTATTTATTATGTTTTAGAAAAACAATTTACTTGGTTAATAGTTAGCTGGGTTGGGTAGTATGGTTAGTCAAATCATGTGTATTAACCATGCACCCCAATAATGAGGTGAAAAGTTTATATTGTTGGGCACACTGTTTTTCAAACCTTTCGCCAACTATTTAGGCCCCCACTACATGGAGTTTCACAATTTATATGGTGTGGGTCCACAGTTTCAGAAAACAGAGCGCCAACCATGCACAACACAAGATATTTTCTAATTTTAAAAATTCCCGTCGAACAAATACCAAGATGAAACCCAAATAAACAATGATAAAAAATAGGTTCAAAGAGTAAGTTAAATTAGAAAAGGGATGGTACACTATTGATTTGAAAATAAATATGAATCATTAAAATGAAATTTAATTTTTTTCTCAGAAACTATATTTTTGCTAAAGGATGGTTTAGTCGTACTTCACAAAAAAAACATTAAAATTAATTATCACCAATATTAGATAATTTATTTGATGATATAATATAAATTTCGGAATATATAATATCAATATTTTCTTCGGGTTAATTTTTAGGTTTTATCTAAAAATGTTCAGTTTTTAATGAATAGTTAAAATATTGAAATTAATAGAAAAATTGTTTTTCATTTAAACTATTTATAAACATAAATTATATTATTATTAGTTTCAAAGATAAATTAGGTTAACTTTATATCTATTAATATTGATTAGGTCTATGGAATAATTTTCAAATTTAATATTTATGTAAAAAGTTTTTATGCTCTTGAATATTTTTTTTCAAAACTAGTTTTCTAATGTCGTCAATGGTGTTTATTTTAAATTAAATTTACAAAATTCTTTGAAAAATATTTTGAAAAATGAATTATATATCTATATTAAAAAGTAATTTATATTATCTCATATGTTCAACTAATTTTTTACCAAAATTAATAGTGAATAGAGTAAAAAAAATTACAATAGTAACGTAAAAAATGGGTTTACGGAGGGATAAAATAAAAATATTAAAATTAAAAAAACATATAAACATGTCTAAAATATATTTTCATCCATATTGAGACCATATAATATCTAATACATCAGAATATTTCATTTTGGACCCTTGCTCTATAAAATTCTCTATTTTTCTAGATACCTCTTAAGCTTATTTTCATGTACTCATTTTTCTTATTTTAAGTATATATTGTATGGGTTTTAACTTACATTTTTTTGGGTGAAATGTTTTATGTTTTTGGAGTGGTTGTGGGTAGTGCATGATTGTTTCATGGTGTTCCCAAACCATGTGCCCTACACCAGCAACCCGTGAAAACCTTGGGAGAGAGGGATTTCATAGTTGGATCATGGTATTGGAAACTATGGACCCTCTTAGTAGTAACTATGTGTATCCCATAGATAATGTGCGAAATTATTCATAATTATAAGGAAATCCATGTTTCCCATACCGGAAACTGGGTGTGTGGAATTTTAAACCTTTGAAAATTAGATTAATTTTTTTGACCCAGCCCTCCCCCCACACATCACCCATATTAAACCCAACTCATTCTGAAATTATTTAACCTATTTTAGAGGTTCCTAGATGGATTAAAAGGATATACAATCACTTTTATTTCTTAATCTATGCCTAGATTAAATATCTTTACCTCTCTCGATTAGAGTTTTGCATCCTGATTAGTTTCCCATCTCTCATGTCCTTTTCTCGGCATTTGAATGGTTTTTTCCTTCATTGACAATTGATCGAGATCCAGGTTTTGATATATCTAATGCATTTGATCATAGATCTAGGTTATAGATCTAGATAATTTTCTTCGTTTTGTTCTTAATATTTTTTCTTCAATGGGATATTTTCATCAATGAGCATTGATCATAAATTTCGTGGTTGGTGGTCTGAATTGAAAATCCCATTTTTTTATTTGTATGAAATTGTATAATTATAAATTCACATGATTGGGATATATCATTTATTATTGAATTGATTTAATTTCATTTCCATGTGTTTATGTTTTGGATTATAGTGGGGTAATTTAAATTGGAAGAATTTGGATTATTTATTTTGAGAATTAATTTGAGGAATATTATTATTAAGGAATTTATGAGAAATTGGGATATTATATGTTTTCAATTAACATTATATGTGTATTATGAAATTTTTGACTTGACCTTAATGTGTTAATGGGTTCTATGAATTCAATATTGAAAAATATTTTAGTGTTGTTTTGATCATACTATTTTGTGTGATTAGAGTACTGAATGATGTTTGGTTGGGATAAATTTTAATGGTATTCCATGATTTCATATTTTTTTGATGGAGAAAATGGGGATTAAACAAGATAACTCAACTATATGTGACAAATGTGTTTAATTGGTATATTATTGTGGGACAAATACTGCTACATCAAAATACGACTTCTGTGATTGATTGTTAAACATGTTTGGGAATTATATTTTGGCTTCAAAATCTCTTAGGTTATTTATTGATATATGTTTGTGGGACATGGAATTTAGTTTAAAAATTATTTTGTGTTAAAAAAGTTGTGAGGAAGAAAATGATGCTTTAAATGACCACATGGCTCTGGAAAAGGCATTTGAGACCAAAATAATGGAATTTGACCATGTTTCCAATTGTCCCAAATATAGATTAAATTGATATGACAAATGATAACCATGGTATTGTGATTTCATATATCACTTGAGGATAATACATACATCATCAATATCCAAATAAGTTGTTGATAGTGATGTTTTCTATGAAAAACCATAGGTTTTTTGGTCAAATAGAAAATAAGTGAATATATGTATATTGTTTACTTTATTGAATTTATTTTTTTCTCTGAACAATATCATAAAATATTGTTTACTAAATTTTCATATATAATTCGTTGAAGGTGGATTACTGAGTTGTACAGACTCCCAACATAGAATTCCTAATCAGTACGCAAATAAGAATCAAGTGTGGATTACAAGATAAGGGAAATAATAACACATTAGATGTATGAGTTGGGATGAAGCATGAATGAGGGAACCTGACCTTGTGTCAGGATCCACTTGGGGTGGTAGTGAGAATTTATTTTAATTTTTTGATTTGAAATATAAAAGTAACATGACATGAAATATCTATTATTATGATTTGTAAATTAGATTCTTGTTGTAGTGATCATGTGATATTGGTCTTATTCAGGTTATGAATTTATCATTCGGCTATTTTTTTTAATTTCATTTTTGTGCATCATTGATAATGTGTAATGGCCCAGACCTCTCTGGTCCATTCCTTTGTGAAAATCTAGTCCTGGATGTGTTTCAGGAGGCAAAGGTGACTTGGGGGTCCGTTGGGGTGGACTTTTAAGGAACGCTAAAGGGTAATAGCTTTCGCACTGTTGGTGAACAGTTTTCCAAAACCGTGCAGCCAAACCGTGCAAGGCTGGTTTGGAGGTAGTGGCTAACGCACAGTTAGCACATGTGTAGTCTAACCATGCGGACTAACCGTGCGAGGAGTGTTTGGAGAGGCATAAGCTAACGCACGGTTAGAGCATGGATTGTTGAACCATACAGACTAACTGTGCGGGCACTTAACATTAGATCCTAAAATTGAGGATCTAACTCGTTTTTCCTTTAATCCCCTTTTTTATGCCCCTAAGTGGCCATAACTTAGGATTAATCTCCCTTGAATGTTAGAAAACCTCTCCCAAGCAATTTGGATGTGATCCGGAGGCTTTTCCTGGCGAATCGAAGCCGATTCTTGAGGTATGTGGTCGTTCTTGCATGATTTCATAGATCTACATAGATATAATCCTCTTATTCTCTTGGTTTCTTGTATCTACGCCCGTTATGGGTAGATTTAATCGTATGGATGTCAAATATGATGAGCTTTGGTCTTGGTTTTGATAGAAGAGAATACCTAAGGAGGATTCATCGAGAATCAACCTGGTTTCTTGTGCGTTCTTCGACTATTGTGGTTTTCCTTGAAAACCATTGCAGTAGGGGATTTGTGGCTTCTCTAATTTTTTATGTGAAATTGTAGAGTTGACATGACTTATCCCTTTGGATCAAAATGGAATTGACCTAGTTAAATACTTGAACCGGATTAAAATAAGTTGTTTGATCTCATTTTGTTTCTTTGTACCATGATAATGGTTTTCCTCTTGATTTTCTAGATAGAGTGGTATGTATTGCATGATTGTTAGAATGGGGTTATTGATGAAATTGATAATGAATGTAAATCCGGAATTAATTGATAATTAATTAGCTAAAGAAAACGAGGCATGTAAATGAATCTGGTTGTTGTTGTTGTGGTTTTTGATCCAAATAGATGTTAATAAAATTTATGTCGATTTATAGGTTTAATTTAGTTGGTTGGTAAACCTGAAATCTGTTGGTGCTTGTTGTTTGAAGGTTGGATGCCTTGTTAAAGGTCCAATACCCCAAATTGAGGTGATGTTTGTTTTCTTTCTACTTGTGCATGACGTGACCCTGGGAGGGTGTTGTGATACGTGGGGGGCATGGAGGCCTTGTGGATGTGGTAGTGGATGATGCCTAGAGTGGAGAGATGCATCGTTTTATGCATGCAGGTGTCAGGGATGACACTGGGGATGATGGAATGGGATGGATGTGATTGTTTGATGCTTGTTGAATATTGGTTGTTTATGCGATTTGTTGTGGCCTAATGTGTTGTAAATGCACCATACCTACGCTTCATAGTCGTTACTGAATAACTTCATGTTTTCTAGAAAATATATAGGCATGAGTCATTTGTTAGATGGAAATGTTAGGATAGAGCATTGAAGAGGGTACCAACCTCGTGTTCGGACCTGATTGGGGGTGTCCTTGTGTATTTATTTTGGGATTTCCAAATGACACATGACACATACTTGGAATAACATATATATATATATATTTTGTTTGGGTATTGTAATTCTATTTTTTCATCATATGGTGTTATTATTATTTTGTTTATGGTTATATATTTTGGCTATTGTTTATTTTTATCTTTTTTTAATCCATTTATAACGAGGGTGCAACCTCCCAATGATCGATATTTAACCATTATCACTTGTTGTAGACTTTGGCATGTGGGAATATGTTTGAGGAAATGTGAAAAACTCTCTCGGGGAACTAGTGTGTGGAACCTACCTCAATATTTTACATGCGACATATTGAAAATATGGTAGAATAATTTTATTTTAAAATATTACATGTGTTAGACTCACCTCAATTATAAAATTCCACACACAATCCTCTCTCACCTCCACCCCACCATACTCTTTTTGATCGGCCAATACCTATAAAAATCAATTCTGAAAAAACATTCTATCACTATATAAGCCTTAATTTCTAAATAAATAAAAATGTGGAAGGATTATAATATAATCCAAAAGAGGTTACCTGAAAAAGAGGTAACATTCTTCAATAAGAATCACTATTTTTTTCTACATTTACTATAGTTATTATTAAATAATTGTGATATAAAAACATCCGTATATTCAGTATATTGATATTTTGTTATGTGAATTGTATTACCTGTAACCATATCCACTAAAATCAAATGTTTTACGGAAACATCATTCATGTGTGGAAAGGGATACCAACTCATGAACCGAGGTTATTAAATTTTCCATTACATCCTCTAAAGGATGGGTATTAAGAACTGGGAATTTACTAGGATATTTCCCAAGTTCCCCACATTTATTAAAATGAACTATAAATATATCAATATAATTTAATAAATTTTCCCCCATAAAACTATTCTATCATCCTCTATAATTCATTTCATTATTCCCTACATTTACACACATAATACATTTTCCCATTCCTTTGAGACACCATATTTTCAAATTAAGAAACCATATGTTTACCTAGGAAATTTATTATAATCATATATTCGAATCTTTAAAAATTATTTTTAAAAAATATGTAAATTGTACTAGAAATATACCTTTGGGTTTTTAAACTAGGTTAACAGTAAGGCTTATTTTTATGCACTATGAAATCATCCGGTTATACCCAATGTTCCATTTTTTGTGTTATTACACCTTGGTAGATCTGTGAGAAAACTATTCCCACATGTAGTATCTATCAAAGTATTTATTTCTAGGAATAATATATAATATATACCTTAAACAAATTATAGTGTGTTTTTTGTGAAAATATTACTCAAGGTTTCATTTCAATTTATGTAAATTGTTTATGTTTTATAAAAAAAATACCATTGAAAACATTTCACCATGAATTATTTCAAAGAAGAAGTTTTGATGGAATAATAGTTTCCCAGTATATGCCAAAATAATTGGGCCTCAAAAAACGAATTTAGATATGTAATGATTTAAACATAGACTAATTTTATAACCTCATAGGGAGTATGTTTACTTACAATGAGAAATCAGAAAATGCATGAAATCTTCATAGTAGTTATGCTATGAAGACTGCAATGTAGGGTTCATTGTTTTTGTATTATAGGCTATAAATTGGGTCTACTATACTGGGTTATTCACATTTTAAAATACATTGATAAATTAGTTTATATTAATCTCAGTGTTTTAGGATGAAGGTAGTATTTCATAGAATACCATAAAGCATCATAGTTTGTGGAGGAGGGTGGAGATTGAAGGCTGATATAAAGGGATTCTATTTGTTAATTAAATCATCCTCTATAATGAAAAATGCACTCTTTGAATTAGAAAGAATGTGTGGTAGATGATAATGGAAAAACCCAAAATTATTTAATGGTATTTATGATTAGTGGGTTTTCTGGGATTTATTTTCCTGTGTTGAAGATCCAAATCAAATATTTTAAAAAATATATCTTCATTAGATAAGACCTTCATGGGGGGATTTTATTTAATTTAGATGTGGTTTGTGAGGGGGAAATTCCATGGAAAAGGTATCATAGAATTACAATGCACCTAATAGGTCAATGTGGAACTATTTATCACAAAAAGATAGGCCATAAATCATTAGTCATCCAGGAATCATAGGTGCTCTATGAAGAAGTGGTGGTTTAGGAATCACTCATGGTATCTGGCTGAAAGACAACTCCTTAAGGGTCTTCGTATGTTTGTGAATGAGTATAAATAGTATTTGAAGGGTTTATCCACAAGGAAATCTCTATGAAGTAGTATATTTCTTCAACAGGATGATATAAACATCACAATGTGGTGATTTGTGTGTCTCAAAAATATTCATGATGTATTTATAACACATTAGGAACATTATAAATCCTTTCGTCTGATTCCTTTTAACCACATAACATGAGTTCCTCACATACTTCAATTCTTCATAGATAGCTTATTCACTGGTAACCATTTTCCAGTACATGATACAATACTCCCCAAACAACTTTTTTGAATTGTATTCGCATACTAACACCTTCATAATATTTATAAATTATGAACCAATTTGGTATAGATAAATTATTATAGCTATAATCTAATATAATGAAATAACTTTTTTTAATGATATTATTTTGGTTCTTTAGATAAGAAAATAAATTCTAGAAACTATTAAAAATAATTACCATTGAGTCATTTATAGTCCATCCACTACTATCTGCTATTATTTATAGGTGGTTTGTATATCTCAATTTCCATTCAGGAAGAAAATTTCATCTAAAAATTAAAACAAATTATAATAGCCATAAATAACATCCTTTCTCCAAAAATAAAGAGCCTTTATTGTGTACTTTTAAATGTGTCCACCAACCGCAAACTATGAGTTTCCCACTATGTTATTTTTTAATGATTTTCAAATTATTTAAAACTCTTTTCACTATTGTTAAATCACCTCCAACACTCTGTAAATGAAGACCCCTAGTTTTTGGTTCGCAGAGAATAGTTTATAGGTTGAATTCAAGCCATTTCTGATTTCTCATTTCGATAATTCATACTATCGATGATGAATATTGTCATCTTTATTATTCAAAAAAACCAAAAAATACATAGAAACACAAAATGAAAACCATGGGTGAATTTTTTTCAATAATATCCCCCATTTGGTTTGATCAAAAAAATTCGATAATTGCACAAACCATCATCCAAAAATGAAATAATGTTCTCCACAATGTAGAGGTGGTTTATGATGCTCTTGAAACACATGAAAAAACCGTTATCTTGAACGGATTTAGGATGTTTCTGAAGGATTATGAATAGTTCATGAAGGTTTTCTCTATATGCAAATCACAACATGGTAAATTTTATTTCATCTATAATGAGAAAAGTGAACATAATGGCACAATAATGTGTCATGAAATTCTGTGGTATTTTAGAACAATTGTTTATTAATATGAAGCTGTAGTGATCACACTTTAGTTCATAGAGAAGTGATATTTCAAATTGTGATTGGTTTTAAACCAGGATGGACAATGGGTATGCTTTAAGCATTTGATTAAAATTTATTTTTGTTGTATTTGAAATATATTAACATTTCATTTTTATGAAACTTTGATGTAGACTGCTGGTGTAAAATAATGTTAAAGTAATGTGTCACATGCATGTTTTAATTCTCAAATTATTATCTTATGTAAAAAACAGACTGAATGATATTTATTTAATGGTGAAACAAGATCTAAACATAGTGTGCTTTTAATATTTTATACAATAATTCCCCCATCTAAGGATATTTTACATTTTTAAAATAAAAATACACTTATATATGTATATTAAATGTTTATCATATGGTCATATTGAATTTTTTTTATTTTAATATATCTTTTTCCCAATAGTTTTACTATATTTTTTTATACAATCTATAATGACCATGACCCTAGTAACCTAGAGTCAGTGTGTTAACTTATTTTAATTGGCATAAGATACATCTAATTGCATCCCAAAGGGAAAAAATAGATTAGCAGTATTAGTGAACTAGATACATACATACCTAACTAGATACTCTAAAAAATGAATTGGAGAGGAAAAATAAATTTGTCATAGATTGAAAAATACGATGATAATGGACAACCTAGGTTATATTAGTTGTATTTGAAACATTTATGCTTGATTTTTATATATGATGATAATGGAAAACCTAGGATAGATTAAATTTTCCATAGATTGAAAATATGGTGTCTTAATGGATTATAATTATCATTTATATGTGTAAATGTGGGGAATAAAGAAATGAATTGTAGAGGAAAAATAAATACTATAATAGAGGAAAATAAATTTTATCATATTGATCCATTTATATTTTTTGTATTAAATGTAGGGAATCCATGCATTATATGATTCACTTCCCATATATAATGGATGATATTTAAACCAAGTAAGGACCTATTTCAAAATAAAATGGATGAAGTTTTTAAGTATTGGATTAATGAACTAAATTGTAGAAATTTTTTATAATAATGGTATTGTGGTTATAATAATAATTCATTATCTATGGAATCCATAAAATTTCATTAGAATTGATTTATTTATTAACATGAATTTTATGGATACTATCATGATTTTATGAGTTTAATTTTGATCCTATTTTTCAAGTCTTATATATATTTCTTGGAATTTATTATGGTAGGAATACAATAATATTATTGATATTTTTTGGAAACTATTAATGGAAAATACAACATATTTTTTGGAATACTAAATGATAATTAAATATGAAAAACTCAATATTTTTGTGGACACAATATTAAGGGTTTTTATAAGATTTATTGTTCCTCTTTTCTTTTATGTTGTTTTAATTATGGTTTATATCAGTTCGGTAACTTAATTGTAATTATATTATTATTGTTTTAAAAAAAATGAAGATATTTCATTGGGAAAGTCTATGGGGATTTTACCCACAACTAATGGATGATAAATGCTTAGAACCTACCATTGGCCTCCATGATGTCATAGTTAACTTGTCATGTTTTTTAGTTAAACTATCGGTTGAATTAGTATTGGTGAAGAACTAGTGGTGTAACTCTTTAGGTTCAGAGACTGATGTATTGTATTTGAAAACTAATTCTAACCATATTGATTTTAGTAAATTTTTAGGGATAGAATGAATGAGTTTTCATTATTTAATAGAGTGTATGATCCATTAAAATATATTTTTAGATTTTAAAGAATAAAAAACCATTTTGTGGATATTTATTTATTAGAGTAACCGATGAATTTGAAATTGATCAAATCACAACCAAATGATGAAATTATGTTCATGAAATATAAACGTTTTGAATATGTATATTCTGTTATATTAATATATAGTAAAATAATTTCTTTTACTTAATGAAAATGATATAGAATATACAAATTCATCTTTATACATTCATTTATAATAAATTGAATGACCCCATAAATTATAATAGATTTATGGTTTTATCGTCATTAACCTCTACTGGATCACCAAATTTCTTATGCAAAATTACCTTTATCACTCTCCATTAATATTTGGGAGTTAGTATTTTGTTCCATGTTTATAATTTCATTTCCAACCTATGTTCTCCTACTTATATTCATAATTATGTGTTTATCCAAATATCGCTTGAACATAATTTTTCTCTCTTATTAAGAGGATATTTTATTATGAATTTAATGATATTGTATTTTCAAAAATGGTAAGTCCAAATGCCAAACCCTTGATTATCGATATCATGTTTACAGTTTTCAGAGGAAATTTACATAATGTGGGGAGAATTTATGATCAATAGATTTCAAAATTAATACATTGTTTTTGATAGTATATGTGTTATGAAACACTGAGCCTAACCAACCCATGAAATATATTTCTTCGATTAATTCTGTAATGGTCCATACCCTCCTGGCCCATTACTTTGCCAAAAGTGAGGCTCCACCAAAACAGTGGCACCGTGGCGGTGGCACTGTGAGGGTGACACCGGTCACGGTGGAACCGTGACGGTGTCACCGGGAGGGTGGAACCATGACGGTGGCACCTTGAAGGTGAGACCGTGACGGTGGCACCGTGACGATGGAACTGTGACGGTGGCACCGTGGGGGTGACACCATGATGGTGGAACCAGGATGGTGGAACCATGATGGTGGCACTATGAGGGTGACATCGTGACGGTGGCACTGTGTCCCCTCACCATGTACTTGACTTTCCCACTCCCGCAACGTAAGTTTCAACGTAAATTAATTATTTTAATACTTTTAAAATCATTTAAATCCCATAATTAATTCCTAAAAATCCCCAAAGACCACCATGTGTAACTGCCCAACTATGTGGTCAACCCACGACCCCCACTCCTTACGAAGTTTGGTGTTCTCATTTCAACCATCCACGGCTCTTATAAACTAAGGGTTAGTCGTGGTTTCTTCTTTCCTCCATTGCGACTTTTCAAAACCTGCTTCTGGTGCATCGGGCGAGCCGCATCGTTATCCTTGAAGTTTCACCCCCAGCCTAAGCATCGCTCATCGATCAGTAAGTAGGGAATTTCTCCTTCACCTCTCTCTTTTGTGTATCATGCGGGGTGGGTGTGATTTTTTTTCTATAGAATTAGATAAACTAGACCTGAATAATGATTATGAACGAATCCTATAAATAATGAAGGGGGGCTATGATCATTGATGTTGTTTATATTATGATCATCTTTTTGAGTTGTGTTGGATTACGCCTTTTGAAAATCGAGGCCATTGGTGGTCATTGTTTGTGCACTAATGAACCCCTCGTGGTGTTTTAAATGGCTTGTTCCTAATTGTAAACTCCTTCTGTGAAAAGTAAATTGGTTAATCACGTATACCCGGCTGAATTAATTGAAAGCACCAGGATCAATCCCTTATGTTCTAACCCCGGTCAAAACACGGAATCGAAATCATGGAGTGTGTTAAATATTATAAATCTGAAAATACAGGCATGGCCCTGCTTAGTGTTGGTGGCAGTCGTTTGGTTGTTTTATTTCGTGGTCGATGGGTGGAAATGTGTGAGGGGAGGGGATCCCCTATTTTTTTATATACTCTCAGTGGTAGCGTGAAATTGGGGATGGGATCCCTTGTTGGTATGGATTCGGTTGTTGTGAGTTTTAAGACTGGGTGGGTACTTGTTTATATCACGAATTGGGGTGGGATCCTCTGTTGATGAGAAACCATTTCGGGGGACACGAGGTAGTGTCTCGAGGGTTTTTCTTTGGTTATAGTACTTCTAGGTATCTCGCTTATTCCCTTGTTGTTGTGAATTTACAAGAGAACTGGGTGTGGATACATAAATTGACGTTTGGCTGGATTCTTTTCCTTGCTATTGCTTATGGTGTTATTTGCCCAGTAGTTCATAAACTTAATTGATCATTATTTCTGAACATGAAAACAAGAATGGGGAAAATGGGTTTTATTGACAATTGTGACTCGGACATGAGTGTTGTTGTGATCTATAGGCTGTCTGAAGAAAAACCTAGCCTTGGGTGAGTGCTTGTTACCTATATATATACTTGTAGCTTTGTGTTTCTTATTCGCGCCCCACCCATTTTGAGAACTTAGTGCCGAACACCCCCATTTCATGGGGGAGGGTGTTTTTCCCAAAACTATTCTTAGTGGCTGGTTATTAGCTCTTTTTATACTCCCTTTCCAAAATAGCCTAAGTATCTTCGGGCAGGCTGTGATGGCCTGAGGTCTATTATTAGCCCAAGAATCTTCGGGCGGGGTAGTGTGGTGGTTGGCCAGGTGTGTGTGGCAGGCGGTTTTCCAAGTGTCTTAGAGATGAGGCCTCGGTGTCTTCGTGCATGGTGGTGGTTGTTATGGCCTAGGTGTTTGCAGGCATGGTTTCATGTGATAGTTGTGGCCCAGGTGTTTGCGAGCAGGATTCGACAGTGGGACTGCGTGTGGTTGTGGCCCAGGCGTGTGCGGGCGGGTGTGGCAGTGGGACTGCGGTGAGAATGGTGGGATTGGTCCGATGCGTAGTATGTCTCAATAACGAGTGGGAAAGTGGCACGGGGTACACAAACATCGATGTGTTCTTATTATACATATTACTTGACTTGCGTTATTTGGGGAGTGTGCCTTGGTGAGGCTTGGGTGGATAGTTTACCTTTATGGGAATTTGGTTTACTCTTTTTTTTCACGGGACTTTAGTATGTTACCCCACTTGTTCACGAGAGTCTTTGGTTTTCCCTATTGAGTGTACTTGTATGCTCACCCTACGTATATAAAACTGCTTTCAGGTTTCCAGGAGGTCTTCGGGGATCACGCAGGACCATACTAGCTCAGACCCTCGGGGTGGTTGCAGTTGTTACTTTTCTTCTTTGGTACTTACATTGTAGTATCCTTTTATACTTTGTAGCTTTACTTTTGGAACATGCATGTGGGAATGGTTACCTTTGGCCTTACTCTTCTTTTACCTTGGTGTTGTTCAGATTCATTATCTTAACTCTCGATCTTATAAAACAAAAAGTGGTAATTCCTTCCATTTGTGATAAATTACTATACCCTTGGTGCTATTCGCCACTCTGGGACCTATTTAAGGCGGGTCTCGGGGGTCATTATCCCCCCTTCAACTTAAAGAAGGACGGGCCTGACAATCTGCTGACCCTTCCCTCCTTTTGGTGAAGGAGGGTTGTGATAGAATGGTATTAGATGTGATGATTGAGAGATAGGATGGAGTATGGAGTTAGGGAGAGTGAGGAGTGCATGGGATGGTAGGGAAACATTTATGGGTGACCTCGATGCATGAAATAGGCCTGGGAAGACCGGCTTGGATACGTGATTTTAGGCCCCCCCGTGATCCGATGAAAGGACTCTAGATATACAGAACGACCAAGTGAGGCCACGCTGATTGCAGGGTAGAGACCCAAGGAAGGGTACATGCATCATAATGTCTTATGTTCTCATGTTTCTGTGGTGTTTTGGGAATAAAGATTAAAAAAAGTCTAAGATGTTTTAAAGATAGTAATCTACACTACTTGGGCTTAGGAATTCCATGTTTACCTTGCAGCTATGGCACCTGGAAGGTGACCGCATGTGGTATAGACGATTGAGGCCTCACAGACTACCTTGGACAATCGAGAGAGAGCTAACTGAGAAGAGGAGGACGACTAGTGGAAGAAAACTCTCCGGGCCTTCCAGCGACAGACCCTCGAGAAGTATGAGGGCAACACCTCTGACATGAATACGGAAGGCTGTCTAGAGGAGCTAGTGATAGCCTTCGGCTTGATTCGGGCCCCGACCGAGTACTGGGTTCCTCTGGCCATCAGCCAGATGCGGGGAGCGGCGCGTCAGTGGTGTACGCTTTACCTGGGGGAGAGGAGAGAGGTTGAGGTGGCTTGGGCAGATTTCGAGAGGGAGTTCCGGGCGGAATTCCTCTCTTCGACGATGAAGGTGGAAAAGAGACAAGAGCTACTCTCTCTCCAACAAGTGAGTATGTCTGTGAGGGAGCTAGGGATCAAGTTCAAGGACCTCCTACATTTTTCTCTGGACCTCTTTCCCGATGAGGAGTCTCGGGAAAGGCGTTTGGAGGAGGTCCTCCGACCCGCCCTCCAACATGTTGTTACCCCCTTTACCTTGACGACATACATGGAAGTCCAGAAGAAGGCTGAAGTGGTGGAGAAGATGCACGCTCTAGGAGGAGTGTCACGAGAGGGGATCCGGCTGGGACCATCGAAGGGGAAGGCCGTCAGTACTAGGCCTCCAGTATCAGGACCCTCTAGGTTCCGACCATCAGTGAGCATGCCGCAATAGTTTCAGTTTCGATCCCCTAGTCCTCGCCCTTTTCCTTCAGGCCCGGGACTGTGGTGCTTCATTTGTTGAAGCCCTAGACATCTCCGAGGTCAGTGCCCGAACTGGATACTGTACGACGATGGTGGACATCCCCAGCGCCCGCCCCAGCAGCAGCTTCCAGCCCGGCCATTCCAGCAACATCAATAGAGACAGCGAGCTCCTGCTCCTACGAGGGTAGACGTAGGAGGAGAAGGCCAACCCCAGGGCGCTCCTTAGAGACCTCGACCGGGGCGTGGTCGGGGAGGTTTCTGGAAGCCGAGGGGCAGAGGAGCTATGCGTGGACAGTTGCACAGCGCAGAGGCAGCAGTTCTAGCAGGGCCGGAGGTTGTTCAAGGTACGATTAGTTTTTTTAGCACTCTTGCTTATGCCTTGTTAGATACCGAAGATTCGCACTCCTTTGTTGCACCCAGTCTAGCCCGTGCCTTGGGTCTAGATGCTGAGAGACTTCCAATGCCCTTGGTGTTGATCACACCAATCCGAGGTCAGACCGACATTTTGTTTGTATGTCAAGGATATAGACTGATGATAGGGCCATATCAGTCGGTTAGAGATCTTCTCCTACTACAGATTCAGCCATGCGATGTCATCCTAGGAATCGACTGGCTATTTTCTATGTGTGTCGTCATCCACTATTTACGAATAAGGTTTGTGTTCTCAGACATGGGCGGCCGGTGTGTTACCTTCACCGGTGAACGGAGCAGTCCGAAGGGCAGCAGGTGAGAGGAACCCCTTCTCTCCTTGTTGGCCATGTTGTTAGTAGAGTCAGTAGATGTCGAGATGGTGGGGGTGCCAGAGGTTGTCCATAAGTTTATGGTCATCTTTCCTGAGGATGTGAAGACTCTAACTCCTTGACGTGATATCAAGTTCAGGATATACCTACAGCCCGGTGCTTGTCCGATCATGATGGCTCTTTACCAGATGGAACCTTCAGAGCTATGGGAGTTGCGGATCCAGATTGACAATCTGATGAAGAGGGGTTATGTTCGCCCGAGTGCGTCGCTGTGGGGCACTCCAGTCTTTTTCGCAAAGAAGGCATATGGTGGTCTCTGGTTGTGCATAGACTATAGGTGGCTGAATCAGGTGATGATCAGGAATCGCTAACCTCTTCCAAGGATAGACGATCTTTTCGACCAGCTGAAAGGGGTAGGATGGTTCTCGAAGATCAACCTACGGTCTGGGTACCACTGGCTGAGATTGAAGGAGAGAGACATCCTGAAGACGGCCTTCAAGTGCATATATGGACATATCGAGTTCATAGTCATGCCTTTCGGTGGTATGAATGCCCCAACTGTGTTCATGGGGCTTATGAACTCCATCTTCCGGGAGTACCTGGATCGGTCTGTAGTTGTGTTCATTGATGATATCCTGATCTATTTGTGGTCAAGAGAGGACCATGCAGAGCACCTGAGGATGGTTTTGGAGGTCCTCTGACATCATCAGCTCTATGGGAAGTTGTCAAAATGCATGTTCTGGACACGAGATGTGCACTTCCTCGGGCACGTGGTGTCCGAGCAGGGGGTTGTGGCGGACCCATCAAAAGTTGAGGCAGTTTTTTCTTGGGAAACACACAAGAATTTGTTAGAGGTCCATAGTTTCCTTGGGAAGGCAGGTTACTACAGGAGGTTCGTACCCAACTTCTCCCAAGTAGCAGCCCCTTTGACAGCCCTTACCAAGAATGACCAGGTTTTAGGGTGGAGTGAGCAGTGCGAGTGAGCCTTCAGCTATCTAAAAGAGATGTTGGTTAGTGCCCCAGTGCTGAGAAAACTTGAAGAAGGGGTAGATTATGTGGTGTTCTGTGATGCTTCAGGACAGGGCCTGGGATGTGTGTTTATGTAACAACAAGGGGTGATCTCTTATGGTCCCTGGTAGCTATGCCCCCATGAGCGTAATTACGCCTCCCACGACCTGGAGCTTGCAACAGTCGTTTTTGCGCTAAAGTTATGGCGTCACTACCTCATCAGAGAACTCTTTGTGGTCTTCACGGATCACTAAAATCGTGAGGTATATCTTCTCCTAGCGGGACATAAACATGCGACTGCGGAGATGGGTGGAGTTCCTCTAGGATTACAACTTCGAGATCTCTTATACTGAGGGCAAGGTTAATGTGGTGACCGATGCCTTGAGCCGAAGGATGCAAAAGAATGCGGTCCGATAGTCGGCAAATGCCTGGAAGGCGATGGAGGAGTTGAGTGCCTTACACCTGGATGCTAGATGGATAGCGGTAGAGGCAGCCTATATCAGATGACAGTACAGGCATCTCTGTTTCAGCAAGTGGAGGAGTCTCAGTGGGGAGACCTAGAGTGCGAAGTGATGTGTGATCGAGTCGACCAGGGCAATGCTCTGGAGGAATGGATAGAGGATGGTCAGAACCGAATGATTTTCTAGGGAAGGTTGTTCGTTTCGTAGGCGATGCATGGCAAGGTTCTAAGTGAGTTCCACAACTCGCCCCTGGCGGTACACCTAGGAGTTTCCAAGATGCACCTGGGACTGAAGAGCCAGTTTTGGTGGCCCAGAATTAAGCGAGCGGTGGAAGATTTTGTGGCCAAGTAGTTAGTATGTCAGAAAATGAAGGCTGAACACCGAGTTCTAGGCGGCCTGCTACAGCCTCTAGTTGTCCCCAAGTGGAAGTGGGATGACATCTCAATGGATTTCGTCATTAGACTACCCAAGGTCCAAGGGGGATACGACGCCATCAGGGTGGTAGTGGATAGGTTGACGAAATTGGCTCACTTTCTGGTGATCAGGGAGTCTAGTACTGTGGATGCTTTGGCACGAAAGTATGTGGATGAGGTGGTTCGGTTTCTTGGAGTGCCAATGTCTATAGTCTCAGATAGGGATGAACAGTTTACCTCGTGAGTCTCGAGAGGATTGCAGCATTCTTTTGGCACACAGTTACGCCTTAGCACTGCTTTCCATCCCCAGACAGATGGACAAACAGAGCGCACCATCTAGACCTTGGAGGATATGCTGCGGGCATGTGTTATGGACTAAGGAGGATCATGGGTGCGACACTTGCCCCTAGTAGAGCTCGCCTATAATAATAGCTATCACTCTAACATTGGTATGGACCCATTTTAATCCTTGTACATGAGGCCATGCCATTCACCTATGTGTTGGGCTGATGTGGGATAGGCAGGCATCCTTGGCCCGGAGGTGGTGTAGAGCACAACCGAGAAGGTTCAGCTCATACGAGAAAGGATGAAGGCAGCCTAAGACCGATAGAAGTCATATGACAATACCGGAAGGAGGCCCTTAGAGTTTGAGGTTGGAGACCACGTGTTCTTGAAGGTCTCCCCTCGGCGTGGGCAGCAGAGGTTCAGAAAGGGGAGTAAGCATTCTCCCAGGTTCATCGGACCCTTCGAAGTGTTGCGATGGGTTGGCGAAGTGTCTTATCAGCTGGCATTACCACCACCACTACTGAGGATACATGATGTAATTCATGTGTCCCAGCTCCGTTGGTATCTGCATGATGATTCAAACGTCCTTTATTGGGGTGAGCTGGACATCGAGGACGACGTGACCTTTGTGGAGAGACCAGTGATGATCGAGGATCGCAAGGAGAAGGTGCTTCGTGGGTGAACCATTCTCTTCGTTCGTGTGTTGAGGAGACATGGTGGGCTTGAGGAGAGTATGTGGGAGAGGGAAGCACAGATGCGTACCCAGTACCCCATGTTGTTTTGAGTTTTGTTCCTTGTTGTACTTATTGTGGTAGAACGTTTTTTTCTTTTTGGCTATGGAATGTTCGGGGTTTCTTTCCTCTGGTAGTGTGTGGAATGCCCTGGCTATGGGGAGGAGAGTACCCAACCCCTAATCAAGATGCATTTAGGTGGATGCGATTAAACCCGTGCGTGAGAGTCAGTGCCACCCAAAGCAGATAATATCTTGTCGTGGGGGAGGAGACTCCAAACCCACATGATTGGGAAGTTTGGCACGGTATGTTTCTCGGTTCTTGATAGGGAAGTGTTTTTTTAGTATGTATGGGTTCACTTCTAAGAGGTATCTTTCTAGGTGGTTGTTTGGACCCTCTCTTTCCTTTATTGTTTGTTTTTGATTCTCAAGGACGAGAATCGTTTAAGAGGTATCTAATGTAATGGCACGGACCCTCCTGGCCCATTACTTTGACAAAAGTGAGGCTCCGCCAAAATAGTGGCACTGTGGCGATGGCACCGTGAGGGTGACACAGGTCACAGTGGAACCGGGAAAGCGGCACAGTGAGTGTGAGACCGTGATAGTGACACCCTGACGGTGGAACAATGAGGGTGGCACCGTGAAGGTGGCACCATGAGGGTGACACCGTGAAGGTGTCACTATGTCCCCTAGCCGAGTACCTGACTTCTCCGCTCCCGCAATGTATGTTTCAACATAAATTAATTCTTTTACTCCTTTTAAAACCAATTAAATCCCATAATTAATTCCTAAAAATCCCGAGATACCTCTGTGTGTAACGGCCCAACCGTGTGGTCAACCCACGACCCCCGCTCCATACGCGGTTTGGCGTTCTCATATCAACCGTCTACAGCTCTTATAAACTAAGGGTTAGTCGTGGTTTCTTCTTTCCTCGATCGCAGCTTTTCACAAACAGCTTATGGTGCATCGGGAGAGCCTCATCGTTATCCGTGAAGTTCTTCCCCTGGCCTAAGCATCGATCGTCGATCAGCAAGTAGGGAATTTCTCTTCACCTATCCGTTTTGTGTATTAAGCAGGGTGGGTGTGCTTTTTTTCTATAGAATTTGATAAACCAGACCTAAATAAAGATAATGAACAAATCCTATAAAGAATGAAGGGGGGGGGCTGTGATCATTGATGTTGTTTATATTATGATCAACTTTCTGATTTGTGCTGGCTTACACCTTCTGAAAATCGAGGCCATTGGTGGTCGTTGCTTGTGCACTAATGAACCCCTCGTGGTGTTTTAAATGGCTTGTTCCTAATTGTAAACTCACGCTACGTAAAGTAAATTGGTTAATCATGTATACCCAACTGGATAAATTGAATGCACCAGGATCAATCCCTTCTGTGCTAACCCCGGTCAAAACACGGAATCGAAATCATGGAGTGTGTTAAATCTAATAAATCTGAAAATACAGGCATGGCCCTGCTTAGTGTTGGTGTTATTAGTTTGGTTGTTTTCTTTCATGGCCGATTGGTGGAAATCTGGGAGGGGATGGTATCCCATCTTGGTATGGATTTGGTGGTTGTGATTTTTAAGACCGGGTGGGTACTTCTTTATATCACGAATTGTGGTGGGATCCTCTGTTGATGAGAATCCATTTCGGGGGACATGGGGTAGTGTCTCTTGGGTTTTTCTATGGTTCCAGTACTTCGAGGGATCTCACTTATTCCCTTTTTGTTGTGACTTTACAAGAGAGTCGGGTGCCGATACATAAAATGACATTTCAATGGTTTCTTTTCCTTGGTTATTCTTATGGTGTTAGTTTCCCAGTAGTGCATAAACGTAATTGAACATTATTTCTAAACATGAAAACAGGAATGGGGGAAATTGGTTTTATTGGCAAGATTTGTGACTCAGACTTGAGTGCTGTTGTGATCTGTAGGCTGTCTGAAGAAAGAGCTAGCCTTGGGTGAGTGCTTGTTACATATATATATACTTGTAGCTTTTTGTTTTTTATTCGAACCCCACCCAAGTTGAGAACTTAGTGCCGAACACCCCCATTTCAAGGGGGAGGGTGTTTTTTCCAACACTATTCTTAGTGGCTGGTTATTAGCTTCTTTTCTGCTCCCTTTCCCAAATATCCCATGTATCGTCGGGTAGGATGTGGTGGCCTGAGGTCCATTATTAACCCATGAACCTTCGGGCGGTGTATTATGGTGGTTGGCCAGGTGTGTGCGGCAGGCGGTTTCCCAAGTGTCTTCTGGATAAAGCTCAGGTGTCTTCGGGCATGGTGGTGGTTGTTCTGGCCTAGGTGTTTGCAGGCGTGGTAACATATGATAGTTGTGGCCCAGGTGTTTGCATGCAGGATTCAGTAGTGGCACTGCATGTGGTTGTGGCCCAGTCATGTGCTGGTGGGTGTGGCAGTGGGACAGCGGTGAGAATGGCAGGATTGGTCCGATATGTTGGATGTCTCAATAACCAGTGGGAAAGTGGAGTGGGGTACCCAAACATCGATGTGCTCTTACTATATATATTACTTGACTTGCATTATTTGGGGAGTGTTCCTTGGTGAGGCTTTGGTGGATAGATTACCTTGATGGGTGTTTGGTTTACTCTTTTTTTTTCATGAGACTTTAGTACGTTCCCCCACTTGTGCATGAGAGTCTTTGGTTTTCCCTACTGAGTTTACTTGTATTCTCACCCTACGTATATAAAACTGCTTTCTTGTTTCCAGGAGGTCTTCAGGGATCACGCAGGACCATACTAGCTCGGACCCTCGGGGCGGTTGTAGTTGCTACTTTTCTTCTTTGGTACTTACCTTGTAGTAACCTTTTGTACTTTGTAGCTTTACTTTTGGAACATGAATGTGGGAATGGTTTACCTTTGTCCTTACTCTTCTTTTACCTTTGTGTTGTTGAGTTTCATTATCTTAACTCTCGATTTTATAAAACAAAAAGGGGTAATGCCTTCCATTTGTGAGAAATTTCTATACCCTTGGTTCTAGTCTCCACTCCGGGACCTATTGAAGGCGGGTCTCGGGGGTCATTATCCCCCCTTCAACTTAAAGAAGGAAGGGCCTAGCAATCTGCTGACCCTTCCCTCCTTTTGGTGAAGGCGGGTCGTGACATATTCCTTTTGGAAGCTAATAGATAACACAACACCAAGTAAAAATGAACATTAATATATTTTTTAATCATAACCTAATCATTAAATTTGTGTGTTTAGGAAATTTATGTTAATCTATAACTAAAAATTAAATAAGAATCTCTTAAAAAAACTAAATGTTTTCATAAAAACATTATTTTTTATTATAAAAGACTGTTTAGTTGAGGTTTTCACACATAATTTAAAATTGATATTTAAAAAATTATATATTGATAAAATTATAATAATTTTTGAAAAAATAATACCATAATTATCCTCAGGTGAATTTATGGTATTATTCTTAAATGGTTCGGTATATATTGATCAGGGAAAAATACTGAATTTTATTTTAAAATTTCATTTTCTTTTACATTATTTATAATCTAAAATTATTTTCGGAACTGGTTTTAAAGTACATTTATTTCACATATATGTATCATAATCCAATTTATTTCATTTTAATAATTTTATTATTGAATTTGGATTAAAAATTGTGTCATCTTTTGAACATTTCATATTTCAAAACCCACATTATGAAAGTAGTTGTGGGAATAATTATAATTAAAAATTTGACACTAATGTGAATTGAATTTAAAAAATTGGATTCATTATTCATAATAATATATATATATATATATTATATAATATGGTCAAAATAATTTTTGGACTATAATGAAATCTAAAAACTGAAAAAACTATTTATTGCGTTTATGGTGAAAATAGAGTTACCAGGAGTCAAACTAGAAAGATATGTGTTAAAATGACCTAATAAAATATATAAAATCTATTTATGGACATATTTATGCCTTAAAGTAATATTTTTCTATAATAATCCATTTTTATCCTTTTAAAATTTTCAAAAAGTGGGTAGACATTTTTTTTAAATATTAAATTTTGACAGTCACCTCACTTATAAAAAGTAACTCTCTATCATCTGTTCTTGAAACCTTACAAAAATTTGGTTTTGAAAATACCTAACCAAATAACTATTAAAATTTAATTTCATAATATTATAAGCCTTGGTTTGTGATAAAATCTAACATTTTATGGATCCAGTGCAAACCTAAAGGTGATACCTGAAGAACATGTAACATTTTTCAATAAGAATTATTGTTATATTTCATCATAAACTCTTTAAATTTTTATTAAAGAAAGTTAATATAATAACCTAATTATCTTCCATATAATAATATTATTTCAAGTAAATTACCTAAAATTATATCTACATCCCACAGATGGTTAATGAAATTAACATTATTCTGTATTGTGGAATACCTCCTTATGAATCGATGTCATATGTTTTTCCATTATGACTATAAAGTTGGGTATGATAATGGATATAAGGTATATATATAATAAATATAACCATATTATACATATATATGACTTATAGAATATATATATCTTTTCATTCCATTATTCATGCAATATGATATTGTAACACGTGTGTACAATAGACTACAGCTTCATGAAGTGAAGCTATTCATTTTTCACAAACACATTACATGAAATTTAATTAGAATATTATAATTAATATATTATATATTAATGAAATAGTTATTATATTCATGAAATATTTATAATTCCAAAAATACTATATATCATATTATTTATATCTCTAAAAAATTATAACATCATTCGTGTACATGTGGAATGTTGCATTTACAATGTGATTTGACTTTCTTTTCATGAACAATCCAAATAAATTAGATATATACAAGTACCTATAAAAAATATCATTGTATATATGATATTATTATCATTATTTAAATACAAAATATTACATAACCTATCTCTATTATGATCATTATAAAATAGAAACATTACACATATGTGCATATGACATACTATCTCCAGGATTGTAACATACGTCATTTAGAAAAATGATTATTACTGAGTTGTATTAAATGTATAAATCATGTTTAAATATAATAATTATTTTATAATTTTTACTAAATATATTATGAAGTTCTATAATATAAATAATAACCTGATCATTTATGAAAAATAACGAATGGGAAAACAAGGAAATTATCACCCAGAATAATAAAAATAATGAATGATTATTATCAACATGGTGACATGATGTTATAAAAGTATACTATATGATATTATAAATATAAATATTCTTCAAGTATAATTTAATAACATTTTAAACCACTATTAAAGATGTTAAATCATGATTAACGAAAAAGAAGTCTGAGGTAAGGGATTTTGTGTCAATCTTCCTTCATTGAGGCACATTTGTTTGTTATGATACAATTTCTATTACAAGGTTTATATACTGCCCCCTTAAATCTAATATCATTATTACTTAACAATTCATGTTTTATTATGTTTTTATTATAATATTTTTATCTAATGGGATTTTATTTAGATACTACCAAGTGAAAAAATCATTATACTTCCATTTCAGTTCATTTTCATATATAACATCATCGTTTAACTTGATTTTATATAATTATGTAAATAATTATTTTTATTATATTAATTTTTATTTATAATTTATATATATGTATTTACATTAGATAAATATAATCAATTAATTGGTTAATTCATGGTTTATTTCATAATCACATTTTTATCATAATTACTTATTTTTTAATATATATAGAATGATGTGATTAGATATTTTTCTACTAAACACATTTATTTTTCTTCTAAAATTATTAACCAAGAACATTTAAATGTAATTGTAAACATTTTACAATCCTCCATACTTAAAAGTAGTTATTATTTTTTTAATAAAAAATTACATTATTTCTCTCTTGGATCATAGTACTTTCTCATCAAGACCCATGTTTTATAATGTTTTTAAAAAATGTATTTATTCACATAAAAATTAATCCTAAAATAAATTTTTACCGTTCTCACAATTTTAAAAAATTTAATGGAATATTCCTATCATTTTCAAACCAACTCCTATTGAGTTTTTACTGAAAATTAAAGGGAGTATTTTGTTAATCTTTACTACATATATATAATATTTTACCATCATGAATATAATTATATTAAATATTAAATAATAATTTCAATTTTTTTTTTTAAAATTATATGTTTATTAAAAATATTTTGAAACAATTAATTTAGAAAAGTAATTTTTTAAAATAAAAAATATATTTTCATCAAAAATATTTCTAATGATCATTCTATATCATTTCAATTAATCAATATAAAACAACCCTGAATATTAGATATAGTCCAATAAGAATATATTGTATTGATAAAATACAAAATCATCCTGTTGATGGTTTTTGATAATTTTTTTCCAAGAATAGTTGTTATATTCACTTCAATGATTCATCTTTTAGTAATTAACTTCCCTTTTAAATATTTACTTACCTAAGACCATTGGCAATTAAATTTTCCCTATAATTTCATATAATTTATCATAGATATTGTTATTTTATTACAAATATATTAGTTATACATGTGATATATTAAATAGAATGTCATGTAATCGACTGGGGAAATATTAATAAAGCATTTTTCCTCACAAAATTTGAATATTGTATTATATGAATGTTTTTTAAATAATTATATTTAGTTTTGGAAATATGTGTAATTCTTATAATTATATGGATTTTTTCACGTCAATATTATATATTCCCTTAATGAATTGGGATTTCCCATGAGAAAAATCTGTAAGATAACATTAAAACTATTTTTACATGTAATCTTACAGTGTCTTATGAATGGCCTTGATTGTAGCGACATAATGCTCATGATAATTCACATCCAATATTTAGTAATTTCCTTTATTACATAATTATTTATTATCCTTCTTGATATTTTCACAATGATATTATCTCTGGATGCATTTGATTCTCATTTCTTTTATTAAATGATACTTTTTTTTCAGTTATCTACTTAGTGATATTGAATATGCCTTATATAATTATGATATCCAAGTTATAGAATAAATGAATTTGTAATTAATTTTTTTTATTTTCTAAATTTGTTATTCATTGTTAATTGAAGACATATTCCCATTCACATGACACTTATTTAGTATTTTATCCCACCATTATTTTTTCATTTCTCTATGATTCCTTGAAGTGTACTATGATTGTTATTAAATGTTTTACTAGATAGAATAATGTTATTCACAAATAAATTGTTGAAATTTATGTTTTCAAATACAATATGGTAATATTTTATATATCTAGTTTACTAATACTATTAAACTATTAAAATATTTGGGATGAGATTCCAAGTATCTTATGACTATGTAATAAAGTAAGACACCATCTTTTCGTTTTTGAGGTTGGGGTCAGTACAATTGATTTTGTGTAACGCCCCGACCCTAGTTACCCAGATTCGGTGCATTATTACATAACATTGGCATGATCACAAGAAAGATAAAATCTCAAAAGACCGATTGGTTTAGTAGCCTTGGAAACACTAGATATATTCAAAAGTCTTACATTACATCATAAAATGAAAAACTACTACAACAACATAATGTCTCTACAGTCCACACTATTATCCCCTCATAAAATCCCTGCAGGTCATTCATAAATTACTTATTCACATCCTGGGAAAAATAAAACATAGAAAAGGGGTGAGCTCAAATGCCCAGTAAGGATAACAATATAGCGGAACATTCAAAATAAGCATAAACATTTAAGGCAATGCATTACTAAAACAAAAGCCTTTTAAACTTAAACTTCAACATAGTATGGAAAAATTAAAATGAAATAATTTCATTTACTTGTTCACATGGATATTCTACTAATCGAATAATCACATGAAATACCAATAACCACTTTCATAATGTTGGAATTCATAATGCCAGACTATCATAACCACATAGCCAAGGCCTCGTGCCAAGACTACAAATAAGATTTTTCCAAGGCCTTGTGCCAAGACACTAGTTTGTCTCATGAGACCTACCAATGCATTGAGGAGCTATAGCGGGCTCCACCCATCACATATTAAGTCCAATGCATTCCCATATGAAAAGGTTTAAACATAACATAAACATTCGTATTAGAACTAGCATACGAAATGTCAACAATTTCACCATAAACGATGAATGGTATAAAAATAGCACATCCAAAGTCAAACATATCACAAAACCGTCAATACAATATAGAAGTTTTGTATCATAATAAATCAACTTCAAATAAGCGTAAAATCCATCAAAGGATGTTAACATAGATGAAATCAAAACTCTTTTTAGAGAAATATCTCTTTCTATTTTCGAAATCATTTAAGATCCATATAAAATAAAACATATTCTTTGAAAATATTCTTATAATCTTGTAAGGAATGCTTTGAAGATTTTATAATGGCGGAAAATAGCTTCACCCGCCGTATAAGTTAAAAACATTCTTACCTTAATTCTGTCAAAAAGGTTAAAAAGGACCTTGTTTTGAAAACGAAGGAAAGATTCCTCTTATAAAAATTCAAACAAGGGTATAAATGACTTTAACCCATATTATTGTAAATACTAAAAATGTTTTGAAATACATTTTTAAGGAAACATGGATTTGTATGATAAAGAGATCCCAGTAGATTATTACATATAAACAACATCCGATAATGAAGAGATTGTGAAATAACCCCTACCTTGTACTTTTCCTTGGTTGGGGTAGGTTAACCTCCTTTATAATGGTGAAATAATTGTTATTAAATTATACAAGAATCATATACATTAATATGATATCATATATGATCTTTTAATATTGATTTGATAATAATATCTTAGTATTATCGTTGTTTCGGGTGTTAAATTAATTGTTTTCTTTTATATGTTTTGTTACGTAAGACATGTTTATAATGGATAGTTTTTATATTATTCATATCCATAATGATATCAAGTCCTTAAACATCATTTTTAAATCATCAAATGATAATTACACTTGAATGGATACGATGGAGAATGATTCTTATCGCGTTCGTGGAGACGGTAGTCCGTATGTACGCACGAGCGACAATATCATTCTTTTAAACTAATATATAAATGGATGGTATATCATATATACAGAATCATTAATATGTTATATTTATTATTTACATGAGTTACATATCATTATTATACCCATCCAAATAATAATATATTGAATAACAATTACACCACGACGTGGAGACGGTAAGTCGTACGTACGCACGTATGGTGACATGTTATTCAAAGGGTGGAGAGAATAATGAATATGGTTGTACCATATTTATAATAATATCACAGTATATATATGATACTGGAGTTATTATTTTAGAATGGTAACAACAAAGGAAGAATAAGTGGAAGAAGAAATGAACTTGGAAAAGGGTGGTGAAATCATTACCTCTTCTTCGGGTTCTTCCTTTTGATTTGATCAAAATAGCTCCTTAGGTTGCCTTTATGATCAAACTAAGGCCTCTTGGTTGTAGTGAGGGACGTTGGGAGAGTATTTGGGTAGATTTTGGCCGAACCAAAAGGCTTTAAAGGTGTGAATAAATGAGAAGGAGGAGTGCCCTTTTATAAGAGGGGTGAGGGGCACCTTTGGAAAAGCTAGAAATATTAATTTATAATAAATTCATATTCGGTTTCTAATGGCTTCAAAGTTGATTATTTAAAGGATAAGGTGGGGCTGGGTCGAAAAAAACTCAACCAATAGAATTTAGACAGGTTTGGGTACTTATATTAACCTTATCTTTAAGTATTAACTCTATGTTAATTAGTTTCACTTTTATAATGTCTCTTTGTATTTTTATATAATATGGTTAATAAACATACTATATACATCCACAAGACCCCCCAGTGGTCCAATAATGATGAACTTATCATCATATAAGTCTCTTGGCATAACCTTAGATTTTTAGGAATTTAATATCAATTAATAATAAAATATTTGTTTTAAGAACTCTTTTATGTCAATTTTGACACTATTCAAAAGTTGATTTTTGTGAAACTTATAACATATTGATTACTTCGAAAAAAGTCAAATAAATCAATCCTAAAATATCATATTATCCAATAAAATTGGTTTAATTCATTAAAAGTTTCATATTATATTTATTTGGGTATTTATAATATCGTTTATTTTAATTTTTCACTATTACAGTAATTAATTCATCATCATTGTGTCATATATATATTAAATTATTTAATGTCTAAAAATTATAAATAAAATATAATTATGTAGGAACCTATTTTATCTTTCTAATTAATATTTATAATCTAAAATCCAACATATATTACCCTATGTAAAAATTGTTTTGCTAAAAGATATATGCTTGCGTCATTTTTGTATTCATTTTATCTTAATTAAAAAAGTGTCCCTATCACCAACAGGTGGCACCATGGGGTCCCAAAATCGACCCAAAGATGAATATGGTCGAAAATGTATCAACCAATAATGCTAGGACACGTTTTAGGGTAATTTAGTATTATTATAATCTTATTTTTTAACCCTTATTTACCGGATTTACCCTTAACCATGGTAAATAAAATATTTACCGCAGTAATTATTCAAAATGTCTAAAAATAGAAGTTACCTATTTACACAATTTTAACATCCTGATTCGAAATATGGAATCCATTTTTCTAAATTCAAAACACATAAGTGGCAGAAATTAATTTAAAATTAATTCCTGCTGTCAAAACAAAAAGCGTGTTTTTAAGAGATAATAACTATCAAAAGATTGACACTTGTTTATGTTCGGTTTAATTGTAAAATTATGTCCAATGACCAAAATTATATTAAATGGTAAAAATATATTCTAAATATACTTTTAAACCACTCAAATTCATAATTTATCACTACTAATTATTTTGATTAAAAAAGTTGTTTTTAATTGAAATTTAGTAATTTTCACTATTCATCAAAATATGAAAGTTATCTGAAAAGTACTAAAATTTCACCTTAGGCTAAATTCGATATTCCGAATCCAGAAATGAAGTAAATTTTTAAATATAAAATATATATAATTTCAAAATGAAGTTATTATTATTCATAACGGCTATTTGATTGGTTATGGTGTGTTAGAACTCGGTGTTGCGTACAACACACGCTATCACATTATTCAAAGGGAAGCCTACCGTAGAATCTTGGGGTGTTACATTCTCCCCTCCTTCAAATAATTTCTTCCTTGAAATTTCTAGAATACTACTACATGAAAAGACTCGGGTGGTTCTTCATCATAAGTTCCTCGGGTTCCCACGTTGCCTCTTCCATCTTATGGTTTCTCCACAAAACTTTTACCAGACGCGTCGTCCGGTTTCTCAGCACTTGTTCTCTCGTATCAAGAATCTTGACGGGCTCTTCGCAATAAGACAGATCGGGATCCAGTTCTAATTCTTCATAGGTGAGTACATGCGTTGGTTCAGGCATGTATTTCCTCAACAGAGATACGTGGAACACATCGTGAACTTTGAAGAGACTTGGTGGCATTGCCAATCGGTAAGCTACAGCCCCAATTCGTTCTAGAATTTCGAAAGGTCCGATGTACCTGGGACTCAATTTACCTTTCTTACCAAAACGTATGACTCCCTTCCATGGATATACCTTTAGGAAAACATGATCACCGACTTGAAATTCCAAATCCTTCCTTCGATTATCGGCATAGATCTTCTGCCTACTTTGAGATGCTTTGATGTGATTTTGGATTACCTTCACCTTTTCCATCGTTTCCTCCACCAGTTCTGGGCCTACATGTTTTCTTTCAACAACGTCATCCCAACAGGTTGGTGTACGACATCTCTTCCCTTATAACGCTTCATACGGTGCCATCGGAATACTCGAATGGAAGCTATTGTTATAGGAAAATTCTACCAGAGGTAAATATTGATCCCACATACCCTGAAAGTCAAGTGAGCAAGATCTCAACATGTCTTCTAAGGTTTGAATAGTCCGTTCTGATTGCCCATCTGTCTGAGGGTGGTAAGCAGTGATCAAATGAAGTTCAGTATCCAGTGATTTCTGATGACTTTTCCAAAATCTTAAAGTAAAACGGGGATCACGATCAGAAACAATCGATAGGGGTACTCCATGAAGGCTCACAACTTCATTAATATATTGTCTTGCTAGACATTCCAGGGATATATCATCTCTTATAGCAAGAAAATGTGCTGATTTGGTATGACGGTCAACAATAACCTATATTGCATCGTTCCTTCTTGGAGTCTTTGGTAGCCCCATGACAAAGTCCATCGTAATATTGTCCCATTTCCACTCCGGTATGGGAAGAGGTTGCTTGACTCCTCCAGGCTGTTGCCTACCAGCTTTCACTTGTTGACAAACCATACATCTTGATACAAAATCAGCAATCTCCCTCTTCATGTTGTCCCACCAAAAAATTCCCTTCAAATATCTATACATTTTGGTGCTCCCTGGGTGTATAGATAAATTGGAACTATGAGCATCATCCAACAATTCCCTTTTTAGATCTGGTAAATCGGGAACACAAAGTCTCTTCCCGAATTTCAAAATTCCATCTTCATACACAAACTCTCTCAATATCCCATCATTCACAGCTTTAATCTTCTTTTTAAGTTCTTCATCATCGGTCTGAGAACTCTTAATCCTTTCTAATAAAGATGGTTTGGCAACCATTTGAAAAAGAATTGATGTTTTTCCTTCCCTGGTTATTCCCATGTCCATCTTCACTAGATCCATGAAAATTGGATCCCTTTCAATTCTCATATTGTTCAAAACTCCATGGTCTTTTCTGCTCAAAGCATCTTCCACCTTGTTTGCTTTCCCCGGGTGGTAGTGTATCGTACAATCATAATCCTTGAGTAATTCAAGCCATCTACTTTGCCTCATGTTGAGTTCTTTTTGTGAGAAAATATACTTCAAACTCTTATGATAAGTATAAATCTCACATTTTTCACCATAGAGGTAGTGCCTCCATATCTTCAAAGCAAAGATCACAGCTTCTAACTCGAGATCATGAGTAGGATAGTTTTGTTCATGGATTTTCAACTGTCGTGATGCATAGGCAATAACTCTATCATTCTGCATAGGGACACAACCAAGTCCTTTCTTTGATGCATCACTATAAATAACGAACCCATCATTCCCCAATGGTAGAGTCAATATAGGATCATTGACTAATATTCTCTTCAGTTCTTCAAAACATTATTCACACTCTTTTTTCCAAACAAATTTAACCCCTTTACGTGTGAGCTTCGTTAATGGGTTAGCCAATCGGGCAAAATTCTGGACGAAACGTCGATAGTAACCTTCCAAACCAATAAAACTGCGTACCTCAGTTATACTCGTAGGTTCTGGCCATTCTTGGATTGCCTTGGTCTTAGAAGGATCAACAGAGATTCCATTTTAGAGACAATATGGCCAAGAAATGAAATCTCATGAATCCAGAATTCACACTTGCTAAACATTCCATATAATTCATGCCTCCTCAGAGTCTTCAAGATAATGCGCAAGTGATTTTCATGATCTTCGTAGCTTTTATAGTATACTAAGATATCATCAATAAATACCACCACAAATTCATCGAGATACTCCTTGAAAACTCTATTCATCAGATCCATGAATACAGAGGGTGCATTAGTTAATCCAAACGGAATTACTGTAAACTCGTAATGCCCGTACCTGGTTCGAAATGCTGTCTTCGGAATGTCTTCCTTCTTCACACACAAATGATGGTATCGAGATCGAATGTAAATCTTTGAAAAGTATTGAGCTCCATGCAGTTGGTCAAATAAATCATAAATGCGTGGTAGGGGATACTTGTTCTTTATTGTTATAGCATTGATCTACCTGTAGTCGATACATAACCTCATAGATCCATCTTTATTTTTAACAAAAAGAATAGGGGCTCCCCATGGAGAAACACTAGGGTGAATAAATCCTTTATTACTCAATTCCTCTAGTTGTTTCTTTAGTTCGTCTAACTCTACAGTGGCCATTCTATAAGGGGTCTTCGATATAGGCCATGATCCAGGAATTAAATCAATGGAAAACTCAACTTCTCGTTCTGGAGGATGTCCAGGTAAATCTTCCGGAAATACATCTACAAATTCTTTCACAACAGGTACATCCTCTATTTGAACATTACTTTCCTCACCCACAGTCATTTCATTCTCTTCCTCCCCAATAATTGAATTTAGTTGAGCTACTGAGGGTCGATCTAAATAAGAATTAGGTTGTGACGATTCTGCTCTAAAGATAAGGTGTTCCTTATCATTTTCATCAAGAATCATAACCTCTTTCTTCTTACAATAAATCTTTGCATCATAGTCCGAAAGCCTGTCCATACCGAGGATTATGTCAAACACAATCATAGGTATGACGATGTGATTAGCAAATAACGAACATTTATGTTCTCTAATGGGGACTGATTCACAAAACTTTGTTGCAATGATACTTACCTTAGGGGTTTTAACTGACAACTCCCTTATTATATCAAATTGGAAATATCTAATTTTCTTAGAAAACTAGGAAGATATGAAACAATGTGATGATCCAGAATCAAATAATGCATTTGCTAAACTTGAGGAAACCATTAAATTACCTGCCACCACGTCTTTCGGAGCTTCTACCTTAGCAGTAGTGATATCATAAGCCTGGCCTTGATCCCTTGGCATTTTCTGAGGTAAGTTCTCCTGAAGCTTAGGACATTCATTTGTATAATGCCCCATCTCCCTGAAATTGTAGCACTGAACATTGGTATCTTCCTTCTTCCCCTTACAATCACGAGCTTGGTGGCCTTTTTCACCACACTTGAAACAGACTCCCATTCCCTTCAAGCAAGTACTAGGATGTTTCTTCCCATATTTACCACAAGATGGATATTCAACCATCCCCTTCTTCCCCTTATTTCCATTCCCATATTGATCAGAAGGTCTCTTCTTCTCTTGCTTTTCTTTAAAGTCATAAGACATAGATAATTCCTTTTCGGTCTTGATAGCACATGAGACAATGTCTTCGTACGATGAAAAGGATTGTGAGACTAATGCTCGACGGAGGAATGTTTTTAACCCATCAAGGAAACAATCAATCTTACTTCTTGGGTTACATATATAATCTCCATCATACCTTGCTAACCTTGTAAAATTAGCCTCATACTTTGCGACATTCTCATCCTCCTTCTGTCTCAGACTCAGAAATTGCCTTTCCATATCTGCTCGATGGTCGCGAGGAAAGTATTTTTCTAAAAACATCTCTTTGAACTCCCTCCATTCTATATTTGATACTTCATCATCTTCCTTTATGTTTTGAATCAATGACCACCATTGATCAGCATCTCCAGTGAGGCGGTAAACTGCCATGAGAATTTTTTCCCTTTCACTGCTCGCCAAAGCCTGAAATATTTTCTCTAGGGAATTTATCCATTGCTCAGTTACTAAGGGATTTGTACTCCCATTGAACTTTGGTGGTTTTTGCCTCATGAATCGATCTAACATTGATCCTCCACGCTGTGGATCAGGATTCTCCATACGAGTAAGGTTATTATTCATAACCTGAGTGAGTTGTCTTAGTATGGTGATTAGCTGATCGACACCAGTTGCATCACTAGCTCCACTATAATTATCTTGATCAGGAGGGAAATCCCTACATGGAGTGCATGCATTGATACGGTTTCCATTTCTTCCACTAGGCGCCATTTCTAAACAATGGCAGAAACTAGATCAGTTTATGAATCAAAATACATAATCCCATACTTATATAACACTTAACATAAATTGAACTATTTATGGATATAATCCATAATCAAAAAAATGTTTTCTTTGAGGAAGTATATACTCAAAAACCCTTCATAATGATTTGTAAAGAAAATGAGAGTTATCCTATGCATATCCCCCGGGAGTATTATAACCAAGAGTGCAGCAAGGCCCGTTGTCGTGCACCATTTCCCGTTCGAGTCTAGCTCAAAGCGGTGTTTTCGGGTTTTACCCCTAGGTACATTTGTGTCAGAGCCGCCTCTACCTTCTCGTATCTAGACAGGGATGTATTGCTTGGAAAACTCACAAAATCTCTATAATACCAAAATTCTAGGATGTTCTTCTATACTAATCCTCAAAGTTCATCCTAGGTCTACGTGCTCTAATCAGAGTTTATCTAAATCTAGCTACCAAGGTTTGTATTCCTCTGATACCAACTGTAATGCCCCGACCCTAGTTACCCAGAGTCGGTGCATTATTACATAACATTGGCATGATCACAAGAAAGATCAAATCTAGAAAGACCGATTGGTTTAGTATCCTTGGAAACTCTAGATATATTCATAAGTCTTACATTACATCATAAAATGAAAAACTACTACAACAACATAATGTCTCCACAGTCCACACTATTATCCCCTCATAATATCCCTGCAGGTCATTCATAACTTACTTCTTCACATCCTGGGAAAAAGAAAACATAGAAAAGGGGTGAGCACAAATTCCCAGTAAGGATAACAATATACCAGAACATTCAAAATAAGCATAAACATTTAAGGCGATGCATTACTAAAAAAAGCCTTTTAAACATGAACTTCAACATAGTATGGAAAAAGTAAAATGAAATAATTGCATTTACTTGTTCGCATGGATATTTATAAAATAAAACATAGAAAAGGAGTGAGCTCAAATGCCAAGTAAGGATAAAAATATAGCGGAACATTCAAAATAAGTATAAACATTTAAGGAAATGAATTACTAAAACAAAAGCCTTTTAAACTTGAACTTCACAATAGTATGGCAAAAGTAAAATGAAATAATGGCATTTACTTGTTCACATGGATATTCTACTAATCGAATAATCACATGCAATACCAATAACCACTTTCATAATGTTGGAATGCATAATGCCAGACTATCATAACCACATAGCCAAGGCCTCGTGCCAAGACTACAAATAAGATTTTGCCAAGGCCTTGTGACAAGACACTAGTTTGTCTCATGAGACCTACCGTTTCATCGAGGAGCTATAGAGGGCTCCACCCATCACATATTAAGTCCAATGCATTCCCATATGAAAAGGTTTAAAAATAACATAAACATTCGTATTAAAACTAGCATACGAAATGTCAATAATTTCACCATAAACTATGAATGGTATAAAAATATCACATCCACAGTGAAACATATCAAAAAACCTTCAATACAATATAGAAGTTTTGTATCATAATAAATCAACTTCAAATAAGCGTAAAATCCATCAAAGGATGTTGACATAGATGAAATCAAAACTCTTTTTAGAGAAATATCTATTTTTATTTTCGAACTCAATTAAGAGCCATATAAAATAAAACACATTCTTTGAAAATATTATTATAAGCTTGTAAGGAAAGCTTTGATGATTTTATAACGGTGGAAAATAGCTGCACCCGCCGTATAAGTTAAAAACATTCTTACCTTAATTCTGTCGAAAAGGTTAAAAAGGGCCTTGTTTTGAAAACGACGGAAAGATTCCTCTTATAAAAAGTCAAACAAGGCTATAAATGACATTAACCCATATTCGTGTAAATAATAAAAATGTTTTGAAATACATTTTAGGGAAACATGGATGTGGATGATAAAGAGATCCCAGTAGATTATTACATATAAACAACCTCGGATAATGAATAGATTGTGAAATAACCCTTACCTTGTACTTTTCCTTGGTTGGGGTAGGTTAACCTCCTGTATAATGGGGAAATAATGGTTATTAAATTATACAAGAATCATATACATTAATATGATATCATATATTATCTTTTAATATTGATTTGATAATAATATCTTAGTATTATCGTTGTTTCAGGTGTTAACTTACTTGTTTTTTTATATGTTTTGTTACGTAAGACATGTTTATAATGGATAGGTTGTATATTATTCATATCCAGAACGATATGAAGTCCATAAACATCATTTTTAAATCATCAAATGATAATTATACTTGAATGGATACGATGGAGAATGAATCTTATTGCGTTTGTGGAGACAGTAGTCCGTACGTACGCACGAGCGACAATATCATTATATTAAAATAATATATAAATGGATGTTATATCATATATAAATAATCATTAACATGTTATATTTATTATTTAAATGAGTTAAATATCATTATTATACCCATCCAAATAATAATATATTGATTAACAATTACACCACGACATGGAGACGGTAAGCCGTACGTACGCACGTATGGTGACATGTTATTCAAAGGGTGGATATAATACTGAATATGGTTGTACCATATTTATAATAACATTACAATATATATATGATACTGGGGTTATTATTTTAGAATGGTAACAACAAAGGAAAAGAAGTGGAAGAAGAAATGAACTTGGAAAAGGGTGGTGAAATCATTACCTCTTCTTCGGGTTCATCCTTTTGATTTGATCAAAAGGGCTCTTTAGGTTGGCTTTCTGATCAAACTAAGGCCTCTAGGTTGTAGTGATGGAAGTTGGGAGAGTATTTGGGCAGAGTTTGGCCGAACCAAAAGGATTTGAAGGTATGAAGAAATGAGAAGGATGAGTTTCCTTTTCTAAGAGGGGTGAGGGGAACCTTTGGAAAAGCTAGAAATATTAATTTATAATAAATTCATATTCGGTTTATAATGGCTCCAAAGTTTATTATTTAAAAGTTAAGATTGGGAGGGGTTGAAAACAACTCAACAAATATAATTTATACAGGTTTGGGTACTTATATTAACCTTATCTTTAAATATTAACTCTAAGTTAATTAGTTTCACTTTGACAATGTCTCTTTGTATTTTTATATAATATGGTTAATAAACATACTATATACATCCAAGTGACCCCCAAGTGGTACATTAATGATGAACTTATCATGATATAAGTCTCTTGGTGGAACCATATATTTTTAGGAATTTAATATCAATTAATAATATAATAATTGTTTTAAGAACTCTTTTATGTCAATTTTGACACTATTCAAAAGTTGATTTTTGTGAAACTCATAACAGATTGATTACTTCGAAAAAAGTCCACTAAATCAATCTTAATATGTCATATTATCCTATAAAATTAGATTAATTCATTAAAAGTTTCATATTATATTTATTTGGGTATTTATAATATAAATTATTTTAATTTTTCACTATTATAGTAATTAATTCATCATCATTGTGTCATAAATATATTAACTTATTTAATGTCTAAAAATAATAAATAAAATATAATTATGTATGAAATCGTTTTATCTTTATAATTAATATTTATAATCTAAAATCCAACATATATAACCCTATGTAAAAATTGTTTTGCTAAAAGATATATGCTTGTGTCATTTTTGTATTCATTTTAACTTAATTAAAAAAAGTGTCCCTATCACCTACAAGTGGCACCATGGGGTCCCAAAATCGACCCAAAGATGCCTATGGTCTAACATGTATCAACCAATAAGGATAGGATACGTTTTAGGGTAATTTAGTATTATTATAATATTATTTTTTAACCCTTATTTACCGGATTTACCCTTAACCATGGTAAATAAAATATTTACCGCAGTAATTATTCAAAATGTCTAAAAATAAAAGTTACCTATTTACACAATTTGAACATCCTGATTCCAAATATGGAATCCATTTTTATAAATTAAAAACACAGAAGTGGAAGAAATTAATTTAAAATTAATTCCCGCTGTCAAAACAAAAAGCGTTTTTTTAAGAGATAATAACTATCAAAAGCTTGACACTTGTTTATGTTCAGTTTAATTGTAAAATTATATCAAATGACAAAAATTATATTAAATGGTAAAAATATATTCAAAATATACTTTAAAACCACTCAAATTCATAATTTATCACTATTAATTATTTTGATTAAAAAAGTTGTTTTTTATTAAAATTTAGCAATTTTCACTATTCTTCAAAATATAAAAGTTATCCGAAAAGTACAAAAATTTCACATTAGGATAAACTAGATATTTTGAATCATGAAATGAAGTCCATTTTAAAATATAAAATATATATAATTTCAAAAAGTATTTATTAGTATTCATAACGGCTAGTTTGATTGGTTATGGTGTGTTAGAACTCGGTGTTGCGTACAACACACGCTATCACATTATTCAAAGAGAAGCATACCGTAGAAGCTTGGGGTGTTGCATTTTGGATAGAGGAATGGTTATATATGGAAAAATCCCCAAAGACAAATCTATTACAACTTTTTAATTATAATATACATGAATTATATCAATTTTATAATGGGAATATAAATTAAAAATAATATACAAAAAGGAAAAAAAATACATCCCTGAAATATCCTTCCAAGAATTATTTTACATAATTTGTGGAAGGTAAACAAATTAAGGGTGAACTAAAATAATCTGAAAGAGTAATGTATACTATGAGATTTTAGTATTCATTAAGAATAATATTTTTGTGAATGTAAATGAATGAACAAACATTATATTTAAATAACATTACTATTTTTATAAGATAATTAATAATCAATATCGTACGATGAATAACTCAACCCATATGCCATTTATAAAACATAAAAATCAGGAATAGACAATACAGAATCAATATTGTATAGAAAAGAATTTAAAACACATTCCATTTAGTTAATAACTGATAATAAAATTCATTTAAATATAATATCACTAGGAAAATACAATAGCTTATAATAAATGAATTTTTAATGATGGAAATGATTAATTTTTGGATCCCATGACCTCTGGAATAATGATACCTCTATCTTCAAGAAATTTCAAAATGTGGTCCAAAATTATAGTTAAAAACCCATATTATTATAGTATAATTATTTTTCTCATGATAACTATTAATGCATTGTGGGGCTATCTAATACTATGACCCGACCATCAATACAAGTCGAGATCATTCCTCATATTCCAAATAATAATCAAAATTCACAATAAACATGCCTAATAATTAAATATATATATATATATATATATATATATTGAGTAAATAATACTGATTTAGTAATATTTACCCAGTAAATCAATTTACATTTAATTTAGATCATAATAAGAATAATATTTTTTATGAAATAATAATATCAATGATAAATGACATAAATAATCAGTTGAAATATAATGTCAAATTATCATATTAAATTGAATTTTACAACGATATGGTAATAACTAAAGATATTAATCTGGGATGTGAATATATTTAATGTTCAATTCCATATCATTCTATTAAATTTTAATTTTTGGTTTTTGGATTCATTCTGTAGAGGTTACAAGAGTTTTCAGAGAAGGTTTGAGTTGCAAAAACTCTGATATAGGAAATACTTGCTCTCTAAATGTATTAAACGATGGGTAGTGGTGGATCTTTGATTGTATTTGTGAAGAGGAAGAACCCATGATATGGATTTCATGTTATGTAAGTAAAATTACATTATTTTATTAATTAAATTTTGACTCAATAGAGTGTTCAACAAAATCGAGATGTTTTTTTAAAACTGAAGGATTACATCTCACATACAGTTTACATGATGTGATGAAAATGGTTTTATAAAGTACATGGGACATTTTTTGATTTGAATTTATTTATTTCAGTCATACCATCTTCCGCAATTATCTTGTACAGACCCTAGGCACTGTAAAAAAGATTTATATCCCTCTTCTACAAAGTTCAATCTATTAATTCATATGATTTTCAGTTGGTGATCTATTGTGAGTGCTATATCCTATCACATTTTTTCCATCCGTTATTATTATAGGGATCTTGTATAGTGGTTTATAATTTTTTATAAGTGTGATTTAGTCTATTTATTAATAATGATTTGATGTGGTGTACGTTGATCTATTATTCTCTTATTTGGTTGTGGTTTGCGGGAGTTTCTTTTTCACCCTGCAATGCACATCAAGTCAAAAAATCTTCCATGAGGTAGAGAATTCCTTATTTCACCATATTTCGTATCATACGGTGGGGGGTTATTATTATTTTTATATGTGTGGGATGCTTGTGATAGATTAATTAATGATAAATGAATAAGTAAATTGTAATTAAAAATAAAAACATTGAATGTTTCGTATGATGTGACAAATTTTCATTATTTTTAATATTACGAATTTAACAAGATAAATTAGAAACTAAATATCATGTCCATTAGGGGTATTTTTTATGTATTAGATATATTGATATTGAAACCCTACTTTGTGAATATTTTTTATCAACCAAAATGATAAATTGGTTAATGTATTGTATTTTTTCAATGAAATCGTTTCTCTAGGCTTATGGAATGTGTGATTACACCCCTAAAACTAAAGGGTTGGAATTTGGTAAAAACACCTTTAGAAATTTGACAGATTATATTTGATGTGTTGTGCTGTGTATTTTTGTGTTTGTGGTGGTCTTATGTGGTGGGGTTATAGTGATGACGTGGTTTATGGTGTTTTGATATGAGGTGTGCATTTTCAGGGAATGTGGTTATTATATGGTTTTGGAATGTGGGTTGACAGTTTTTTGGATGCGTTTGTGGGGGTTCTAGGGTGATGGTTGCTTTTCGATGGATGTCAAGATTTAGGTGACATGTGGTTATGTTGTTTTAACTTCCCATTTAGTTACACAATATGAAATAATAATAATTAAAGATTAATTGCTAGTGTTTTGTGTGGGTGATGGAATTTGAATGGCTATTTATTGAATAATAATGGGATGAAAAAGCTAATGTGTTTAGTGAAAAGACTTTTGTGGTTTATAGATTGTTGTTTGGATTTATGGTTTATGTGGTGGTATCAGAAGTGGTCGAGTTTTTTAGTTTGCGTGGTAATGTTGTGAGTTGTTGAGTTTGTATTATGAATGCATATGAAATGTGAATATTTGTGCGGACTATATATTTATATCTCTTTTATTATTGTTTATTTTTATGTGCCTCTCTATATTTTGAGAACCTAGTTCAAGAAACATTTTTTTCGGGGAATTTCTCCCAATATGTTGTTGGCGAGGGTTGATGGCTAACTACATACTCTCCCCTACTCCCTCTTCTAAGTGATGATTAACCACATGGGTGGTAGTGGCTAGAAGAAATATGTTCTTCTATCCAAACTTTATGGTTAGTAGCATGATGGGTGAAATGGTGGGGTCATTCATGGTATAAGGATGACACTAGGTCGATTCCACACATGTTCACGATACCCTACCACTTTTTTATGTAATGGTTAGTATCACGTGGCATTCTTGGGCATAGGGGTCTTCCGATTTTATGTGTTGTCTTGGATAGTAACATGCAGGGTGATTGGACCTCTATTTCTTTAGGCGAGATGTGATGAATTGTCTTGATGCTCATGGGTTTCTTGGGGCTAGGTGTCTTTGGGTGAGATGAGATGTAATGATTAGTAGCTGGCTTGGTGGCTAACATGATAGGATATATATAAGTTATGGGACATCTGGGACATACATCATTGGGCTGTGAGGGAGGCATCTCAGTAGGAATGATGAATGGGGCACCCTTTATCGATGTTCTTCTTATTATCTTACTATACTTGGATAGTGTTTTTTATTGAGTAATTGATTGTGATTTGGAGATAGATACTAGGAAAATTTATGTTATTTTAGATTGGTTGTTTTCCCACTGGTGAATTCGCATGATTTCATTCACTTGTGAATGATATATATTGTTTTTCTAACAGAGTATACCTATATGCTCACCCTACATATATAATCTTATTTTTAGGATTCTAGGAGGACTACATATATTGCACTATAAATTACTAGCTCAGATAATGGGATAGTTGATGTGTCACTACATTAGTTTTTTTGGGTGTTTACTTTAGATTCTTTTATATGAAAGAGTTTTTATTTTTACAATATTATTGGATGGTTTTTTATTCTTTTATATTATAGAATGGAGTTTATTGTTGATAATTCATCTACTCTCCCCCCTATGTTATTATAAATGGTAATTACTCCTATTTTAGGTTATTTTTATACCCAAAATTCTAGTCACTAACTCATGTCCTACAAGAGGGGGGACTTGGGGGGTAATTATCTCTTTCCCCACGTTGTTGTATATTTTCTAGGATGGAAGGATGGAAGTGTGGTATGAGTGATGATAGTAGAGATATTTGATCGAGTTTGGAGTTAGGAATAGTAATGATTTTATGGTTTGGTATAACAATAATTCCAGTTTACCTTGGTTTGTGAAAGATCCCCTCATGTCTAGCTCGGAAATAAGATATTAGTGGCCAAATGATACAATGAATGAGATGTGATAATATTGAATAACCAAGCATGGTGGACCTGCATTAATTGTAGAGTCCTAGGAGAGGTACATGAATCATGATTACTTGTGTTCCTATTTAAAAATGGATAGTTTTTTTGCTGGATGGTTAAATATAATTAATATGAAATACATAAATCATAACAAAATTACATTTTACTAGTATTGGAAATCCTTATTTTCACATTCATTTATAGATTTTGGACAACTTCCTCATGATGATCTTGAAGTGAATGTTTATCAGGAAGTGTTGAATGATCTCTTTAGGGATTACCAAGAAGAGGAGGTTGAGGTTTAGATAAGGATACTTCATGCTTTTTAGTGGTAGGTTTTTCGGTAGTATATGGTAAGTGTTTCAGATGTGGATATATAGAGCATGCTGAAGAAGCTCAATATCTATTTCAATTTGATATGGGACTCGATAAAATACTGGTTCCCTTTAGTATTTAGTCATATGTGGGGATAAATGCATCTGTGGTGGATGTTGTACCATGGTAAGCATTAATTAGAAAATGTTCCTTGGGCCTAATTTAAAGGAGAGTTCTCAGAGAAGATTAAATTGTTGGCCAAGACATTAGTGAAGCGACATGAGATTATTTCTCTTCATTAGTTGAGTATTTCAGTGAGGGAAAAAGAGATCAAGTTCATGGACCTCTTATGTTTTACCTAGATATTTTTTAAGATGTTTAGTCTCATGTGAGATGTCTTGAAGATTCAATTTGTTCTTCTATATATTATACAGTAACTCCATTTATGTTTCCAATGTATTTTGACATTCAATAAAAGGTTGATATGATTTACTAGATGTACTCATGAGGAGGATTTCAATTAGTGGAGATCCAATAGGGTACCCTAAAGATTATATTTTCATTGGAACATCACAGGTTCTATAACATTCATGGTTTGAATCATCTGGGGGTTGATCCCACATGTTTCATTTCCACCCACTCGGGAGTTTGAAATATTCTTTTCAATAGTATTAGTTATCTTCATTATCAGGATCAGTGCCCCATGGATCCTGAGATGTATCATATTATCGGTGGTCAATTTTAGTGGTAGTTTTAGTAACATTTTCGAGAGAAAATTTTTCCCCAGTATGGGATATATTTTATGCTCTATAGAGGGAATATGTGGTAGGTAGAGGTTGACCCCAGGATTATCCATGTGGTTCAAGACCTAGGCCATTGCATGTGCATGGAGGTGGCTGTAGAAGAGTGATATACGAGCTAGGAAGTTCTATTTTTTTGTAGTTTAGGTGGTATTTAAAATGGGTTTAGAGATCATTCAAGATACACTCAGTTAGTTATGTTACATAGTTTATTCGTTTTTTAAGTGTATTTATTTTTTTGTTGTTTCATTGATTAATGTGTTATTATAAACATCAACCATATGAAGAAGGTGAAACCTAATCGCTAAACATGGTGATTTATACTTTTATGTATTAAAACCACTCCAGTGAGTTAGTTATTTATGTATTAAAACCATGCCAGAGAGTCAGTTTTTCCCAATGATGATAATATATTGACATGAAGGATGGAATTACATGATTTATGTTTTTGGGGAAATGTGGGGTGTTGGATGTGGCAGTTATTGGTTTATGATGTGTTGGGTTTAGATGGTTGTGTAGTGTTTTTTAGGTTTATATATTGTGCTGAATCTTGTGGTGTAAATCATGGTGGGATGTAGTGATTTGATTGTGTGCCAATGCAGTTCCATGTTGTCATTATGGGTGTTATAGTTGAATTTTATGGTCAGTGGTACCATGTCATGTATGATGAGATCCTTAATATGATTCTCAAGGGGTGGTTTTCAGAACATCATTATTTTTGGGTTGGTTTTGGATTATTCTAGGAGAAAATAATTTTAGATTAATTTATTGTAGGAATACATGTTTTATTGGTCAGTTTCATTTCTAGTTTTGTTTTTTCAGCATTTGGGGGAGGTATAATGGGTTTTTGTTAGAGGTTGGAGCTACAACAAAGATACACCAAATAATCCATATCATGTTATACATTTACATGATGTGTAGTACTCATACATGTCTTGTATGATGGAAGAGTGAGAAACCATGGGTTTTATTAGATTTAATGTAACTAAAATTCATGACATTTATTAATTAAAGGATGAAGTTATTCATTTTTTGAAAGCGATTTTTTAAAATATAACGATTACACACCCTAAAAATTATACATGGACTGAACCTAGAAGGATTCTACGTTTAATTATTTCTCAGATAAATCATTTTTATTCATCCTGCATTATTCCCATCACATTCAATAAAAACACAAGGAAACAATTGGAGGATTTCTATCCATATAATCTTCACTTTGATCCATTGGTTCTGATGGTTTTTGGTTGGTGATCAATGAAATGTTATTTCTCCTTTACCATTTTTTTCTGTCATTCATATTTTTTTTATATTATATGGTTTCTTGGTTTTGGTTTGGGGTGTTATTTGGGATATTTTTTGGATTATCCTTTGATTTAGTGTGGGATTATCAATAGTTTACATGTGTTCTTGTTTTTGGATATCATTTCATACTCACCGTGTAGTGCACATTGAGTTAACAAAGCTTCTTTCATGTAGGGAATCCATTTTTTTCTTTATTGGATATAACACAGGGTTGGTTACAAATACATACCTATGGGGATGGTTGTTTGGTCTCAACTAAAAATAAATAAATTTCTTAAATTTAAATTGAAGGGTAAAATATGGAAGGATTTTTACTCATTGAAATTTTTTCTACATTTGTGACATTTTCAATTTTAGTGAATAAATAAAATTATGAAAATCATGTCAATTGGGGTCATTGTTTTCAAATTAGATGGTTAGAAATAGAAGCCGTATTGTGTATTGTGGTGATATCACAAAAAATGAGAATTTTGTAATCTCTTACATTTTTTAAAAGAAATTAATTCCTAGAAATTTGGTATAGTGTGATTGAACCCCTAAAAATAAAGAAGTGGAATGTGATAAAATATTAGTTTATAATCTATAAAATGATATCTGATGTGATGTGATGTGTGGTTGTGTTGTTGAGATTGTATGATGCGATGGGGATGTTTTGGTGATTCCGTATTTGGTGTTGTGATGTGAGGTGTATGTTGTGGAGAAGTATGGTTGATGTGTGCTTGTAGCATGTGGGGTGATGGCTGTGGGGATAATCTTATGGGAAGGTAGGGTGATATTTTATTTGAAGGGGATATTTGGATTCTTTTGATATGTGACTGTGTTGTTTTAATTTCCTGGTTTGTAATGGAATATGAAATGATAATAATCAGAGGTGGATGGTTGGGATTTGTTTTTTTAATATAATTTGAACAGATAATTATTTAATAATAATGATATGAATATGTAAATGTGGTTAATAAAATGTTTTTGGTTTTTTATGTAATTTTTTGGGGAATTATACTTTATGTGATGGTAGTGGAAATGGAAGAGGTTGTGATTTTTATAGGTGATGTTGATATTCATTAATTGTTTGTTTGAAATCATAGTACGATTTTGTGTGTTTGGATTACATATATATATATATATATATTATATTCATAAGATTTTCAATAAAAACTGCACATATGTGTATAACCAAATGATAAAAAACAAATGTTTTTGGATGTTTTTTTTTAAATGTACAACGATGAGGATGGATGGATGACTACCAAATCATACCCACTCCCTCATATAGAATATTATCTAAATCATGGGTTTTTATGGACATAGTTCAAATGTTCCACTTTTGAGATGTGGTAGTTAGTAGCACATGGGGTTCGATATTGGAGGTCATTCATTGTAGGAGTAATACAAGAGGTTGATGTCCTATATGTTCATGATACCCTGCCTATTTGATTATGTGTGGGATATTAGAATACAGTGTTCTTAGGAACAAGCGTATTTGATCGAGATGTGATGTGATGGTTATTAACATGTGGTGTTCTTAAACTAAGGTGTCTTCATGAAAGATGCAATAGGAAAATTTATAGCATGTGGGGATATTAGTCCCATATGTCATTGAGAATGATGTAATGTGATAATTAATAGCACACAGGGTTCATGAAATGGTGTGATTTAAAGAAGATATGGGGGAGATATAGCATATGACATTTAGGTGTGTGTGCGACATCTCAAGGAGAATGATATATGTCATATCAATGATATATATTGCTCTTATTATGTTAATAAAATGGGATTTCTATATTTTTTTATCATACCTTGGTGAAGGTTGGATGGATTGATTAAAACATTAGACATTCTTGGTTATATTGTTTTCTCACAACAACATTATTATTGTTATATCACAAGTTCTTGAAATACTTTCGTTTTCTGGCTGAGTGTACTTGTATTCTCAAAAAATGTATAAAATACTATTTTTTAATGTTTCCATCAGGACTATATGGAACGTGTTGGACATTAACTACTCCAATATTTGATAGTTATTCTATCACTAATTTATTTTATCGATTGACTATTTAAATTAAATACTTTTATATATATCAGTTTTATTTATACAGTAATTGTGGGATGGTTTTAGTGTCTTATTATTTTATTTCATGGATATTCTGGGAGATAATTCATATTATATCTATAATCAAAGTCATTATAGATGGTAATTCTTCCCATTTCATGAAAGTTTTATACCCACGATGCTAGTTCCTTACTGGAACGAATCATCTCCAAGGGCTCGTGCAGTGACTACCCAAATCCCTCCTTCAATAGGCCAGAGGTTGGTGACTGGCACCGAAATGGAATATCCCAAACGAGAAGGTATATTATTTTAAACCTCCACACACACAGACAAAGAAAACTATAAAAAGCTAACCACGAAGGAAATAAAAGTAATATAACCACCAAAAATTACCACCACTGAGAGTAATGTTTGTAAACAGAAAGTAAAGGGGGGCAGAATACAAGCCCAACTAATAGAAAATGACATTAAAATATGTACAATATTTGGTGGTTGTCCTCTAAGGATCCTACCTGACAGGTAGGTACAACTCTCTATCAGATGTCATAGCAGCACACAATGTTTATCAACCTACCTCCATGAACTGTTTAGTCCTTGGTCCAAAATTTCCTCTTCAATGATGTATGTTGTCTACACAAGACAAAAAAATATTGCGGAAAAGCACGAGTAGGGGGAGTATAACAGTTCTCTGTTGGGACCTCGAGACCCTCGATGGTTTCTCAGTAATCCACTAAGGGAAACACCCCAAAGGAAATACTACAGATATAATACAATAAAGTAAGATCTCAAACACATAGAACAAATTAAAAGGCACAGATCATACTAGGTATAAATTCATTATTAAAGTAATGATAATTAGTTATAGAGGAAGATGATCTTTTTATGTTGAGAGGCTCTGCTATTGATCCACATAGAGACGCAAGGTGTTGACCCACATAGATTCTCTAACTACAGACCCGCAGATGATCGCTATGTGATGACCTAAAAAAATCACTAGGTGACTACCCACACAAAACCACTAGATACTGACCCACATAGGATTGCAAGTTGCTGACCCAAACAAGATCACTATTCATTCTTCACGTCTCAGCCAACCTCTGGATTCCCGCACATAGCATGCTTGATTCTGGGAGGGACGTCTCCTCAAGACATTGGGGGTTCATAAAATGAATAAACTTCTCACATAAAGTAACCCCAATGTACCATATCATTGTAAGGGTCCCAATGCAGAAGACTATGCATCGAACGGACGCCCAATCTGTAAGATGTGGGGATTTTTATAAAAATGGCCTGATTAGATTCGAGTCTAATCCAACCCTTCCATACACAAACACATTACAAAAAACATGCAGAGTATCTTAGAAGGACGAAATCTTATCAAGTATCCCAATATAACTGATAGTGCATCAAACGGAGGCCCGGTTTGAGAGATACATGTGTTTTAGTGATCAAGGATTGGTTGCGTCTGGGACTGGTCTTACTTGGTCGGACCGACCCGACCAACCCAGCACGGGGGTCCCACATACACTGGTTTAATTCGACCGAATAATGATAACCAAGTTCTGGTTTGGGTCGGTCTATTCTAGCTTGGACAATGGGTTATGCCAAATGGTTCTCGATGAATCCAGCCCGGTTTGGCTGTGGGTCCAGCCCGCCGGGTGGCCCGGTCGCCCAGTGACCTAGATTAGACTGGACTAGCAAGAAGGAAATTGCTCTGGCCTACTTAGATGGGTTCAGTCTTATGGAATGGGTCTGACCCACTAGGTCGTGGGACCACCCCAGCCATGTGGATGAAGGCACAACCCGCCAGCCTAAAGACCGGCCACACGGATGGCCTATGGTGTGCAACTGAGATGTGGAAGCCTGCCGCATCCCCTCCTTAGTGGGCTTGCAGAAGCATGTCTTCAACCTACCACGGTCAAACGCCCACAGCTTCCAGCTCATCTGGGTGGCCTAGACATGGGACAACCCTCCACATGGCGCCGTCCTTGCACTACATAACACCACTAGTACCACAGCCTCCATCCATTACGGCTCGCTGATGGGCATTATTCCATCCACAGCTCGCAGCCACCGTCGCAGGCCACTGGGGTTGTTCATGTGGTTCGTTTTGCATTTTTTCAGTGCCCACAGCCTCTGTGGAACGTTGTCTTTACCATGAAGGTCTCAAATCTGGGTTTTCATTGATTCAGATGCTTGGCCAGAAAGAACACACATGGAGAAGGGGCACATGCCTTATTCGTGTCGCCACATGCCCTCTGCATTAGAATTTTATAATCATGGGCGTTTTGGGGATTTTAGTTCAATACAAAAAGGATAATTTCGACCCGGGATAATGAAATCCCCCAATAAAGTCACCCACTTGCATAAACGCGTGGTTCACAGATCAAACTATTATTCGAGGGAGCCATATTCATCATTTATAGAATAAAAATGGGGAAGAAAATCAAGAAATTATACCCCTACATCTTTGACAATCATTTCTGCAGTGTTACATCCCCTAGGTTTTAAGTTGTTTACATCGTTCGTTTCTTCTAACTCCATTTTATGAGGTCTGTCGAAGATGTTTGACATTTTTCATCATTTTTACTTCTTCATTGGAGAGTAAGTTCATCAGAGGTTATCCACACAATCCTTTTAGTTTAATTATACACTATCCTATGCATTCATTTAATAAAAATAAACACAACACAATGTTTCATTTATGTTGATTCAATTATGAAACAGAGCAGAGGTTATGCTTTCTCAACGATACAATAAGGGGATTACTTAAGTGAGTATAACCATCTAGTCATCGCCGCACCATAGTGTCCTGTCCTTCATCTCATCGGTGCGAAAAAAATAAATGAACTTTTTAAATTTATTTTATTAATTTTAACAAAAGTCCCAATAATTAAATTTTCCATCTGCCTCTTTTCGGTCAAAGATATTTCCTTTAAAAGAGAATCCTAGGGTCCTGAATTAAATAGTTCCCTAATATTTTTGATCCATGCACCAGTTCAAAAGTTATAAAATCTTGATTTCTTGTTTACTGAATATACCATAAAGAATTTCAAAAATGAGTTCCTGGCTCACCGGGCCTCGGAATCATGTGCCATAAAAGCGTTCGGTCTCGAAATAATTTCATATAAAATAAATATATTACATAGAAACTTTGAGACATTAAATTATCTTCATTATAGGTAATTACATTCCTGAAATCCAAAAAAATAAATAATCAAACAAGTTGGGGAACTGATCACGAATTTGAGCCTTTTCCTCCCATGTGTCCTCCAGGAGTTTCCCGTGCTACCACTATATGAGCACCATAGGAATTGACCATCCAAGCATGACCCAATAATATCAATCCTCTATCTCCACTGTGAATTCTATAAAATTTCCCCAACGTTAATCTCTAGTTCTCCCCAGTCGATGATGTGTGATGGATCATGCACGTACATCCTTAGCTGTGAAACATGAATAAAATAATTCACCCAATGCATATTAAGGGGAATATCTTCTCGGTATTCTACATCTACAACTCTGTAGGGGATTTTGAGTGTTCATATGGACCTAGCAGATCACTATCTACCATTAACAAATCTCAAAAATCCTTATCGGGGTCAGACCCGAAAGAATGAAGATCGCCCTGCTCAAACTCCAAGGATCTTCATCTTATATTGAAATAAGGATTTTTCCTGCTCTTTGAAATCCTAATCTGATCATGGGGGATTTTCACCTTCTCAGTGGTATCTCGTACTAAATCTAGACCAATGAGTGCCGAATCCCCTAGGTATGTGTAGCATATGGGTGATCTCCAAGGCATCCCATATAAGTCCTCAAATGGTGCCATTCCAATGGTGGAGGGATATCTGTTGTTGAATGCCAAATCCACCAGTGGAAGGTGATGCTCCCAACTGTGACCAAAATCTAGGAGACAAGCTTGAAGCATGTCCTCCACGGTCTATATGGTCCGCTCGGTCTGACCATGTGTCTGGTGTTGAAAAGCTGTGCTCAAGCACAGCTAATTCTCAAATGCCTCATGCGAACCCTTACACAACTAGGATTTAATGTGTGAATCACGGTCCGATAAGATAGTTGCAGAGAATCCATGAATCCACACTATCTCATGGATGAAAAGTCCTCCCAATCCCTCTACTGATCCCTGCTCCCAAATGGCTAGGAAGTGAGCTGATTTGGGGAGTCGGTCAACAATAACCCAGATAGAATCCTGGCCCCAAGATGTTTTTGGTAACACCATCATGAATTCCATGTCGATAACATCCCACATACAATCTATAACCTCATATAGATATGTCATTCATGTAGAGACCTAATTCTCAGCCTTCACTTGCTGACAAGTGATGCATCAAAAATGAACAATGCCACTACTTTCTTCATCCATAGCCCCAATAACTAACATAGGAGGTCTTGACACATCTTTTACAAACCAGGATGTACCACTAAAGGAGATTTATAGAACTCCCTAAACACCTTATCCCACAACATCACTAGTTCTAAGGTGTGTCCTATGAAAAGGATGGTGTGCTCCCAACCTATCGAACATCCATTAGGAGCATATCCTAAGGATATCTGAGCACATCGGGCCTCACAGTCAACATCCAAAGGATGTGCCTCCCTAACTCGCTATAATAGAGAGGGGGTGACTGTCATAGATTGGAGGCAAGCTTCTCAATCACTATCCACAAAGGATATCAGCATCGGGGCTTGCTTCTCGGCCACCTCACTCAGCAATTGTAAACTAAACCTCATGCTGAGTGTGTCTACCTCCATGTTCTCCTTCCAAAGAGTATAGATTATCTCAAATTCATAGTCCTAGATGAACTATATCCATAATCATTGTCTAATGTTCAGGTTATTCTATGATAAGATAAACCTGATTCTCTTGTGGTCATAGTAGACGATAAATCATTCACCCATCAGGTAGTGTCACAACATCTTTAAGTAAAAGGTCATTTCTGCTAACTCCAAGTCCTTGGTCGTGGAGTTATGAAAATTCTTCCTCAACTTCCATGAGCCCTAGGAAATCACTACTCACTCCTGTATCAGAACACAACCCAGTCTGGTCCCTGATGCAACACAATAGACTAAATACCCAATTACCTCTTCTGGTAGTCTCAGGATGGGGGAACTCATCAGTCTCTGCCTCATCCCCTGGAAACCCAACTATCACCTCTCCATCTACACAAAGGGTTTTCCCTTATTTGTCAAAGATGACTAGGGTTCCTCTACCTTATAGAATTTTGATACCAACCCCTGGTAGTACCCAACCAACCCTAAGGAAATCTGCACCTCAGTCACACTCTTGGGTGTCTCCCAAGAATGCACTGCATCTATCATCTCTAGATCCACTGAAAATTTATCCATCGAGATGATTTGTCCTAGAATGTGGACCAAACAAATCTAGAATTTGATCTTCGAGAGTATACCAAAAAGTTTGTGCTCTCGGAGTGCATATAGAACTACCATTATGTGTGTAGCGTGCTCCTCCTATGACACTGACTACACCAAAATATCATCAATGAAGACTACCATGAAATGATCATGTTATGGATAGAAGATCATGTTCATGAGTCACATTAACACTCTTGGGGAATTGGTCATACTGATCAGCATCACCAAAAACTCATAGTGGTCATACCAACTTCTAATGGTTTTCTTTGGTATGTCTTCATCCCACACACGAAGCTGATGATACCCTGATATGTGATTGATCTTCGAGAACCGCCTCACTCCCTTTAGATGATCTAAGAGGACGTAAATACTTGGAGGTGGATATTTTGTTCTTCATGGTCACCTGGTTCAGGTTCTGGAGGTCCACGCATAACCTCATTCTCCCATATTGGCTCTTGGAAAACAACATCGGTGCTGCCCATGGAGAAACATTGGTCCTTACAAACCCCCTCTTCTACATGTCCTCCAGTTGTACCCTCATCTCACGAATCCCCATGGGAGACATCCGATATAAAGGCGACGATATCAATGTCGAGAATTTCTAAAAGTCAAAGAATATGTCTACCTCTCTACAAAGAATTAGTCCTTGGACAACTTCTATAATGTCATCCTCGTACTGATACACCACTATAAGAGTGCTAGGACTCCCCTCCTCCACCACACTGACAGTGCGACTAGCCAACTTGTTAGTGATCAGTTTCACCCTCATCCATTAAAGTACATCATGTACTGTAAAGGTTCCCTTCTCACCAGTGAAGGAAAACCTTGTCCCATCCTCATATCCACACCACACTTTGTTCCTAAAATAGTAGATCTGACCATGGATTGTAAATAACCAGTCTATACCCAAGATGACGTCATATGTCCTCAACGTTGTTACAAATAGAACTCAGTCAAAGTTTTTACCTCATAGAGTAAGTTTACAATGTTGTAACCAGTGAGTAATTGTCCAATCCCCTCCCATAGGAGTCACTAAATGTATGAATTAAGACAACAACTCCAATGTAATCTTACATCCTTGCGTGAGGTCTGTTGTAATGAACGAGTGACTAGAACCTATGTATATAAGAACTGAAACTATGCTGGAGTTGACACATATCAAACCACTAATAATCTCTAAAGGGCCATGGTCATAGGCCTTAATCACATGAATCTGGCTCCACCTCTGTCCACTATATCCCAGAGCTCTTGGTGGACATCTTATGGGTGGTGGTGTTAGTACCTCGAACCATTTTCCACTACCTACTGCTCGGCCTTTTCCCCTTCTCTGTCTTCCGCCCTATGGACCTCCTCATTTAAACCAATGTTGTTTTCTCGATGTTCCATGATCTGCATGCTAGTCATTGGTGTGGGATGTTGGATAGTCACAAACCTAGTTCCCCTGTCTTCCATAACTATAACAAACTATAACACTTAGATGACCTCCTCTAACTCACGAGCTATGCACCTCAGACCCTACATCCTAGGGTTGTCCTCCAAACAGTCTGGCCCATTTGGGCCTCTACATCATATGCCTACCGCCTTCTATAGATGACTCATCCACCTTTCTTCTGGTGGTGGCTCTCACCATTAGTGTCTACTCGACTAGGAATATCTCCACCAGTAGGGCTCGCCCTATCACAACATCCTAAGTCGAGACCCTGAGTGAAATCATCAATGCTCTAATATTTTATTGGATCCACTACTCAATGGATTGGGATCAAAATAAAGGTTCTTGTACCATGTAGGTGGAGTAGAGAGATTAGTGGGTAAACCTCAATGTGTACTAGGCCACAGTCAGGCTGCATTGTTGTAGGTTCACTAACTCTAGAATACACAATGAGCGTAGTGTTTCTGGTATGAAATCCACCATAAAATTCTCTCGAAGACCAAAAAGACATGGGTTGCCTCCGCGTGTGTCTGGATTGTCAAGATCCACCATCTCCCTACTGTGTCATGAAAAATGCTAGCGACTAGAACCACTATTTGGTCTGTAAAAGTATATACATGACAAAATACCAGAGTAACTGCCTCCAGCCAATCCTCAGCAGTATGAGGATATGTATCGCCTCAAAACCACAATGTATTTTTTCTCTAGAAATCGTGGATCATGTTCAATCAACATGTGCTGTCTACTGGTGGGGTTGGTAGAAAATGTTGATCTTTGAGTAGTGGTGTTGGTGGTACACCACCCAAAGGTTATATAGTAGTATGTGGTACTTTCACCGATGCCACATCACTTAGTGGACCATCATTGTGATCTATTACTAGAATCATGGATGAGGATCTTTTCAGAGGAATCCTGTAGATAAAAATAGATATGCCACAATCAATAACTTATACCCGGTGAGCTGACTCAAAGGAGATCAAGATAAAAAAATTTCCAAAACAGACGATTTTCGTTTCATTAACCAAGTCAGAAAATAGAATTTAGGGTAATGGGCTATGGATATATTGGCCGCCACTCCAACAATGGACCCCATGGACTAAAATCTAAAATCAAGACACTTGAAACTATCACTACAAAATAATTAGCTTTTTCAAACATGGGTATATCTGTTGGTAAAACGTTTTACCAACAAAAAATATCATGTCACTAAACTGTCAGTAAAAACTCTGTCGCTAAATGTTATTGCGACAGATAAAATTGTTCTATTACAATTATAATAATACCAACAGATAATATATATGTTGGTCAAAGTGTTTACCAACAGTTTTATATGACAAATATATCTGTCAGTAATAATATTAACATCATACAATATCAAATTATAAATTTCATTTACATGAAAATTCTAAATTTTTTTTCCAATAAAATTTCATATTATATTTGTTAATTTATCATACATTATACACTTGTTTTAATTATCAAATTGAAGACAATTTTAAAAAATGTTCAAAATTTGAAAAATGATTATTTATATTAATAATATAATTTAATACAAAATGAATCAATACATAGTTGAAATTGATACAAAAAAAGGTCATAAAACATAGAATCTCATGATCCATCTATGCAGCACCTGCCGCCCCAATGCCCACCCCCCTCCCCAAATGAAAATCGGCATAGTGTCTCTTGGATGCAATCCTCTGACACCCATCATTGTAGAAGAATAGTCTCACCAAAGATCTTTCATCACCCATAAGTATCCCATTAGAAGAAAAAACCAAATCAACTCCAGTACCATTGAAAAACCTCAAGTCTCTATAATGTCAAATCCTTCAGCTACAAGATCTACACCGCAAAAAACCAAAAAACATAACTACAAATCAGTGAAAAATATCAGAATCAATTGAAAAAAACTAAAATGAAACTGTAAAAAATGATTGAGCATTTTTTATTCATCATTCATCATCCCTGTTGAAAACATAGCAAATCTAGCCAGCTCTAATACCAAAATGAAACATGAAGCCGCTATTATGCGACAACCTTTAGCTCTATGATCTACACCACACACAAACAAAGAGAATATCCAAAAATCAGTGCAAAATATTTACATGAATTGAAACCAAAATAGAAATAATTGAAAATAAAATAAAATTATCTCTATAGAATATACATTTTTCATTTATATATGTTGAAATATCAACAAAGAATATCATCTATTTTCCATGTGGGGTCAATATGTTCAATCCATGAGCTTCTTTCATATACTCAAAATGGGTTGTAACCACAAAGCCATACAATTCCCGCAAAATACAATTAATATTTCTAATGATCATCAATACTACAACTACATCAGACTGGAACAAAATAAAAGCAAGGGTTTTTAATAAAAATGCATCTATATTCATTGAAAACACAAATAATGCTCAATTTCAATGATGAAATGCATCTATACTATCAAAAATGGTTTCATAAAATTATGAAATAAAAAATTCAGCATCTTCCTGGAAAACTGAAATAGAAACATGGTTTCAACATGCAATGAATGCTAACCAAATGCAACATTTTAGAGCTCCAACCTAAAGAATTAATAATTATGTTAAAAACATTGGCTGAAGCCTTTCTTTGGAAGCACTAATATAAAACTACAAATCATTTCTCAGAACAAAACAGCATGTGGGGAATCCATTTTGATCTTCCAAACGTTGAAAACATCATTAAAAATAGTGTCTTCTCTTTGGAACTCTTCAAACCACTGGCCTATACATGGGTAGATATTTTGAAAAGAAAAAAAATAGAAAACCAATGGTGTTGGTTATATTTATCTTAAAACAATTGTAATTAAAAAGTGGATGAAAACTACTTTAAGTGGTAGAAAACCAATACATCAGGAAATTAAAGGTAGAGAAACAGTTGTGTATTCAATAAACGGAACTGTATAACATGACTTTACCATAACTGCTTCTAGAAATTACTAGTTCTGATAAATTGTTCAGAATTTGTTATAGAAAAGTGATATCAGTAAAAATGGAAAGAGAAATAATTAAATACAATTATTTTTCAGCAAGAATATAATAATTAATGATGATAGAAAATACCTCAAAACATCTACTGATCTCAAATAGGGTTTTTTTTTGTCATGAAATATTTGTAGAGTCAAATATGCAGTCACAAATGATGTTGATGTCCCACTGATAAGTTGGGAAGATGACTGCAGTGTTGACCTAAAATGGAAAACCATGAATAAACAAATATATGATTAATTACTAAGAATATTTTGTAAAATAGTTTATACAATATACCTAGATCTAAGGAAAATGAATAATCAATTATATATGCATTGGTTAAGGATAATGTATACAAGCAGTTTGCACAGAATAGATCACCCGGATTTTAATGATTCCATAAATGGAATGATAGGATGGAATACAAAATAAATATTCCATGGGAATTATTTGAAGTTCTTACTGGATCGTGTGGTGATATACAAAATATATTAAGCCTTTCTCACTGGATCTATAGATTCGTCAAAATTTGGTACAACATAGTTTGTTACTACATTAAATTCACCACAGAGTTTCATCAATGTCAGGTTCAATCCAACAACGTGCATTATCTTTCAATGATTAATCATACCAAAATGTACACTGAGCATTTTTATAAATGGTGAATTGATTTCATGGTTCCTCGTTTGTTTTCAATAGCCCAATGATTCATGTTCATCTTTATAGATTCCAAATTCATATCACAATGGGATGAATCTGTTAACATCAAGGAGTTCATGACCACATTTTTTATCATGTTTATGATTTACCACATAATTAATTGACATGGGATCTCTCACACCATACTCCCAAACAATAGTACCATCATATGAGTCTCTAAAATGAACCATTTATTCTCTAAGTTATACAAATGGTCTAACTATACTTTTTGTTATCATTCACATGTGAATGGAAAGATAATGAAATTTAACAAAGTAATATTTATCGTTCGGTAGAATATAGTGGATTAGAAGATGAGGAGATGGCATAGAAAGCTCTCCAAATCCATGTGGTCATATCATATGACAACTCAGACATCCAGCCAAGTGACTCCTTTCTCCCTATATTTCAACTGCCATTTTTGAGGATAACCATCTATAATAAGTTAATGCTAGATAAAAGTTCTCAAGACAATATAATTTAGTTGGAAGCCCAAAATGAAAATAAGGTATAATTGTTTCAAAATAACTATGTGAATTATAATTAAGTGTCCATATCATTTAACAAGAAACATCTCCTTCACTCATTATTCCACGGGGATTTATTGTTGGAATTGAGTGTAGAATAGATACTTGGATGAAAAACACAAACGTTGGAAACTAAATGGGAAGGTCCCTTCACCATTTCCATGTTCTACTCAATGGTACAGAAACATTGATCATCATTGATGGGGAGATCTTCACACCTCCCACCATTGTGAGGTTACTAAATATGTATTTCATATATCTTTTTTTGGCTCTAAAGTCCTAGTCGTATAACTTCAAACTATAGAACATTTTTCCTAGATGTATGTCCTTAAATAGAAGTATCCCAAAGTCCAATTTCAAGTTGTATATCATTAAATAGATGTTCCCCACAGTCCAATCTGTATGAACTTATATTCCAGAAGCCCATCCTCCAGGCACCATGATGTCAAACTATGTAACGATTTTCATAGGTAGTGTATAGTGGAAATGGGATTTCTATTCAGGTCGGGTTTACAATTCCATTAATGAATAGATCATCTCACCCAATGATCAAAACTACATGACCTTAAACTCCCACACTTCCTTTGGTCTAAGCACCATGACCTGAAACTATGATGACCTTTCTTTTGACATTATAAACTAAAATCAGTATTTCCATTCAAAATATGTTTTTTACCCCTAACTAGATTGACCATCTCACCCCATTGAGCCTAATCTGTATAACCATTATCTTCTACTACTATTGGTAAAAGCTTCATGACATTAAACACCAATTCCCACATGGTATTAGATGTATAACTATAAACTCTAGAACCAAACGTTCCATATTGGATGAATGTAATGAACTATCTTAGGCTGAACCAACGCGTTACCCGACCTGGCCTGTCACTAGTCCCGATGGGCATTCCCGATACCCATGGATTGACAAATGGTTCTTGGAAATCAAGGAATCGCATTGGGAATGGATTCTCCCTAAAATTGTAGTTAAAAAGACCATCAGATCTTATACTGAATGTCCATCATGCACCCTCCATGCATAAGACATCTATTAGACATCAATAATCATATTAAAAATACTAACTAACCAAATAAGTAATAATCTGTAATGTAATGATTCAACCAATTTTTTAATACATGAAAGCATCATACAGAAAAAACACATACCAAGAAATAATAAATAGAACTATATAAATATAATGAAATTCCAATTTGACTAATACATCGATATCCAAAATAAAATATAATCTCAAATTGAACCATTCGCATGACTCCTCCTTGCAACCTATGGTCTCACTATACTCTACTCTCCAACACAAGCCTAAGATAATTGTAACCAATCTAAAGGGAAATTGTACCCTGTATAAATCATAAGAGCTACCAACACACACAAACACTATAGTGTGAATGGAAGGTGTGAGATAACAGACCATGGAGGATCATTCCATAGAGTCTAATGGAATCCATTAAATAGAAAATATGTAAATTCTTGATAGGTATATGGTAAAAAGTAATGTTTTTTTAAATTAATTAGCACTAGAATACTAGAAATTTGATCTACAAATATGGTTCTATATCTAGGGTCATAAGAACTATATCCTTAGGGAAACATATTTCTATAATTTTTGTTAAACAATGTCCATATGGATGAATGTGATATCCTATAGACAGTCTGTGGGGTGTGTAGATGGGATAACCAATAGCCATGTTCAATTAAAACCATAGAGGAAGGTGAGTGTGAATAACTCCAAATTTTCATGTGAAATAGGTTGGAAGAGCATGAGAATATTCTAAGACCAAGAATCTATTTGACATTGATTGTAAATTTTAATATAGGAAAATAAATGGTAGATCATGGTAGTAGACAAGGTATATGGCCACGTTTCACATGGTTGATGGTTGTAGGTGTTCTTGAATTTCCTTGGGCCATGTTTTTCTTGGACCATGTCCATAGGTGAGACCAATGTGCATGGCCCACATCGATCATAGTCATTTATCCCAGGATTCAATGGGTTTTTTTCATCATTTTAATGCCTAATAATGTATATATCTATGTTTGTTTGTGTGTGTATTAATAAATGTGTTGAGTAATAGGTCAGTCGTAAAGCCTTCTATGGAATACAAAAGAGGTCCTGAGATCAAATCTCAATGGATTTATTTAATTTTATGAAAGTATAGGGCCATAGTCGCTGACTGTGGTATTAGGTACCTATGAATACAGTCTCGTAATCCATGGACATAGTTGTCATTAGAAAATGAAGGGTACCCTATATCAATGAACCACATGGACTATGGTCCTTGAGGACCTACAACCATAGTCTAAGACCATGGTTGCAATATAGACCCCATTGCAATTACAATACGTTCCATGGTCTATCTAAACCATGATCTTATACTACAACCATGGTTTTTGGGCCTATATATATGGTTTGGCACCATGGAAACAATCCCATTCGAGTTATGAAGATCTAATTCCATAAATAATGGAATCCCTCATTTTAAATAATTTATAAATGTATCCACTTTGAAAAATTAAAATGGTAACCAGGAAGACCAAAAGAAGAGCATTTTAATCCATTTACATATATTTCCTAATATCCCACCATAACAAGGGCATTCCAATATTAATTAAATCATACATTACAAACCATCCATAAATGAAATTTTGAAAACTCATCCAGCAATAAATAAATGAAAAAAAATCAAAATGGAAACACAATTTCAATATTCAATAAGACGGTAAAATAATTCAATTCATCCCACTATCCATACTAGAATAAGGGGATATGATAAGAAAGGAATTAAAATTTCTATGAACAACCACTAATCATGAAAAATTCAGGGGATACACTCTAGGTACTATTTAGTGCCGGTCCTAATCATAATATAAAAAACATTGATCAAAAAAAGATAAAAATTGAACCATAATAACAAACCCCAAAAAATTATTCTACATCCGCCTCATCATAATGACACCTCCCAACTGGGCCAGGAAAAAAGAACAACTATGGACACCCAAGAACCGTGTTTATAAATTTAGTTATCATGATGTAAGACCTCCAAGCATGAAAATTAGGTTCCCATGACCATCCAATCAACCACAGAGGTGAGAATGCAATCAATATAGTTACCAATAGAAAACATACTTAATATCTCATAGATCACCTCCAAACCATTTCATAGAACAACCCCTTCATACATCATCATTCAAATAATTATAAAAACCCTTCCAAAGGTGCAATAAACATATGAGGCATCAAATAGGGTTTCATGACCAATGAAATAGTTTATAAAATAAAGTACCAAAGGGGAAGTCATATGAAATCTAACTGTGGATTACAAGACCCCATTTTATGATACATTAATATCTCAATATTTCAATCAATTTAGAATGCCCTAGAACACACCCAACACATTAATCAAAATGATTTACATGAAAACATGGAAACTTATTTGAAATATTGAAACATGACCTGAGGAAGAAAACTTCCATCTAACAATTTAAAAGAGCGCCTTGGGAACCAAAACATGAAATCTTGTTTAATCTGAATTCCACTGAAACCCTAACATAAATTGAATTCAATTCCAAAAATATATACCCATGATTTTAGGTGATGAAAACATCAAAAGAGGAAGTACATACCTGATAATAGGGCCAAACATGGACGGATTGATTAATGAATGGGTTTATCTATATGCCCCTCCCAACACCTCATCTTTATAATTGAAATAGGATAAATACAATTAAACATCAGTGGACGGGGGAATGATAAGTTCTAGATAATCGAGTGTGTGGGTGTTGGGTGTGATGAACCGGGGGTGTGACTGCAGGTGAGAATTTCTACAGCGTCGTCGGTGAGTGACGAAGATCGGGAGGCCATCGCGTGGGGTGGGGAGCAACTACTGGAATATATGAGATAATATGTATAATTTTTTCATTTTTTTAAATGACAGATTACCATTTGGATATTTTTCTATATTAGTAATATATTTATTTTAATAAACTGTTACTAATAAGAAAAATATTGTCAAATGATTTGTTTATCCTATATAAATACTAGTAATAGATTTATATGTTGAAAATAAACTGTTGGAAATAATAATTAATAACAATGGATCTATTTATTGTCAAACAAATGTCGGTATTAATATGATAAAGTAACAAATTTAGTTTTTATTAATGTATATGTTGTCATTAAACAATTAATAACAACAATTATATTTTTCAGTAAAATGAAATGTTGTTACTTAAATTTTATACCAATAAAACATAATATCTGTTGGAACTGCTCATTTATACCAAAAATATATATTATTTTTCACTACAATTTTTTGGTAAAATTCAATTATTTTGTAGGGTATTCCCCCCATTGAAAAAAACCTAATCATAGTTTTTCTGGTAGAACTTACTACCTTCTGATACCACATTGTCACGACCCATCCCCTGGGTCTCATGTCGCGATGTCCCCAAGCTCGCTTTCCATAGGCCATGGGATAACGATGATAACCAAAAATGAATATCCAAAAAGATAAAGAATTGACATTAAACATATACACATACAAACTAACAAAACAGAAAAAAGTTAACCACAATGTATATAAAGGTAATACAACCACCAAAAAGCACCAGCACTAAGAGTAAAGTGTGTAAACTGGATATAAAGGGGCATGAATACAAGCCCAACTGAAAGGTAAGTACAAGCTCTGGTGGTCATCCAACGATGATCCTACCAGATGGGTAGGTACAAATATCTGTTGGATGTCACTGCAACACACCTCATCTATTGATCTACCTACAAGGGCCATCTAGTCCTGGCTCCCCAATGTCCTAGCCAAGCTTTCCATCGTCTACACAAGAAACAATAGGTGCGGGTGAAGCCCATGTAGGGATGAATATAAAAATATTCAGTAGGGACCCCGAGACCGCTGAAGGTCTCATAGTAATATAGCAAGGGAAAAACCACAACGAAAATACCACAGAGTTAATACCACTAATAAAGAACTCAAATACATAGCACAAACTAAAAGATGCTACTCACACAAGGTATAACTTGAGTAGATAGGTAAATATTATTAGTTGTATAGTTATATCATCATATTCTATTGATCGGCTATACTACTGACCCACACATGGTTTCTAGGTGCTGACTCACACATGATATATATGTGTTAACCCACATAAGATCACTAGGTGTTGACCCACATAGGATCACTATTAATTCATCGCGTCACAACCAGCCCCTAGATCCCTGCAGTTACCACGCTTGATTCTAGGAGGAACTGATCCTTAATAAATTCTTTGTACCTCAAACACCATGATTCCTCACATAGAGTAACCCCAAAGTACCCTATCTTTGTAAGGGTGAAAATTCCACTGACAGAGCATCGAATAGATGCACGATCTATAGGATATATGCATTTTTGTAAAAAGTGCATGGTTGGATTTGAGTTTGATCAAACCCAGTAGTACAATAAATTCTAACAATACCCACTTAGAGTATCTTATAAGGACCTAATTGTTCTATGGTTCCTAACTCCACTAACGACACATCAATCAGACGCTCAGTTCGAGAGATACAGGTGTTTTAGTAAACATGGGTCAGTTGCGTTTGGGCCTGGTCCGACTCGGTCAGACCAACCTGACCGACCAAGCCAAGGGGTCCCACATACCCTGGTTTAAATCGATGGACTCAACATAACTTATTTCGGTTCTGGGTAGGCCCGTTCTGGTCTGGATGGTGGGCCAGGCCATATGGGCCTTACTAGAACCTAGCCCGGTTTGGCCGAGTGTCCAGCCCACCGGGTCACCCAGTGACCTAGTCTAGTCTGGTATGGCCCATTAGATGTGGGTACGGCCCACTAGTGTGTTTCTTGACCTGCTCGGAGGCTATGGTTGTGTCCCTTCAGTCTGAAAACCGGCCTCATGGGTGGCCAGTTGTGCACGCCTCAGATGTGGCAGCTCGCCGTGTCCCCTCTCTATTGGCCTTACAGACGCATGACCATCCTCCTGCCACGGTGAAACAACCATGGATGCCAACTCATCAAGGTGGCCTAGACGGGGGCCACCCCTCTAAATGGAATCCTCCAGGCACTGCATCAGCCCACTAATGTCGCGGCCAGCCGGCCGTAGACTCTTGTCGCTACGGCGCACCACCGTCCTCTGCCCACAACGGCGGCTGCAGTAAACCATAGTTTCTTTAGTGGTCCTTTTTTGGGCATTGCATATGGACTCTAAGGAATGATCTCTTCACCACATAGGTCTTAAAACTAGCTTTTTGTCATTTTGTATGTTTGAACACAATGAAAACACACGATGGAGGGGCTTGGGCCTTGTTCGTGTCGGCCCGCACCCTCTACGTTAGAGGTATAGAATCATTTGAGGTTTGTGGATTTAGGTTAAATTAACAAATGACAATTTCAACAACAGATAATGAAAACCGAAAAATACACTCCCACATAAATGAATGATTTGAGAATCAATTGGTTCATGGTTTGATCTATGTTTGTCATTTATAGTATAAGAATGGGGATGATCATTCACAAATTAAACCCATGCCTCTTTGACGTCAGTTGTCATTGAGTTACATTCTCAAGGTTTCAAGACGTCAACTTAGTTCATTTATTTAGACTCCATTATTCTAGGTTAATAGAAGATGTTTGATGTTTGTTAGTTTTTGTGGTTTTTAATGGGATAAGAAGTTCATCAGAGGTTATTTAGTGAATCCTCAATGTTTAAATCTACACTATACAATGCATTCATTTAATAAAAAGAAACACATCACAAAATTTATGTTACGTTGGGAAATTACATCATTACACTGTTTCATTTATTAAATAGAATATTAGTTATGCTTTATCAAAGATCTATTAAGGGGATTCCTTAATTGTACATCTTCTTTGCCTCGTCTTCTCACCATAACGTCATCGTTCGCTTCACAATGATGTGAAAGAAAATTGACTTTTTAATGTTATTTTAGTATTTTTCAAAAAATTAAAAAAATTAAATTTTCTATCTACACCTTACCGGTCAAAGTTAGGTCACTTCTATGTGAATCCCAATATTATGAATTCAACGGTTCCCTTGGATTTTCTATTTGAATACTGGTTTAAAATCTATAAAATTCTACTTGCACATTTATTAACAGAACTGGAAAATGTTCAAAATCCAATTCGGGCTCACTGGGCCTCAGAATCATGTGTTTCCAAAGCATGCAGTCTTGAAATAACACCATTTAAATAAAAAAATACATTCAAATTTTGAGAAATTACCCTTACAATGGGAATTATTAAGGCACGACATGGGGGTCTATCTCTCTCCCCTCATTGCGATATCTTAGTCCTCAGTCGATCATGAGAATTTCAATACAATAATTGTTAAAAATAACTGAACCATTTATAGGTAAAATATGGTTAGAATCAATACATCATATCTCTTGTGGAGTATACTTAATTTAAATTGTTGTTGTTGTTGATTAATATAATTACCAAAAAAATATTTAAAACCTTCCTCGAATAAAATATCCTCTTCATTTTGAAATTTATTTTTAAAATTTAATGTTCACCAAATATTGTGAAAACATTTTTCATTAAAAATAAATTTTGTAACATATAAATGAAGCATTAAAAATATTATTGTTCAATACTAGAGGACCTTCTTTATTTGCGGAGTATGTTAAAACATACCAAAATTCCACATTTTTAGTGAATGACAAACAATCATTTTTTTAGAATGACATTGTGATTCCATTCAAAAAAATTAAAAACCAAAAATACTTTAAAATATAATTATTAAATTATTCAGTAAATTTTTATATTTTTTTAAATTTTTTTTGTCAAAATATTGGTTTTGGAATAAAAGGGATTTCTCACAAAATAGAGGAATGATTTCTTAATTTCATAAATATTTTCACAATAATTTTATATACCATGTTCTGGAAAATAGAATTATTAATTGAATAAGAAAATGAAAAATAGAGGCTAATATAGTAAATATTTTTATTAATCAATTAAAAAATAATTTATTTCAATGGAAATTCAAATAAAAACAATCCCTATTGAAATGATATTTTGATGTAAACCCAGGAAAAGATCATAATACATAAGTGATAATTAACAAATGAATAAATTATATGTATCAAATATGTATCAAAATCAATCCAGTGTAAATAAATTATTAGATATTCAAAATTCTCTAGACACATAATATAATAATATCAAATACAAAAAAGGAGTATTATAACCCAGTGAAACCAAATTGAGTTATTAAATTCATTTACACTTCATAATAATCAATTCAATTACTATTGAATCAAATAATTCAATATGAAACATATAATAAAATAAAATATATATTCCTCAAGATATAATATTTTATTGGGTAAGTATAAACATCATAATAGAGAAATTCGGTGCATAACAATATAGAATTCCTAAATGAAGGGAGTTTGAGACAAAGTCCCTTAAGACATGCTTTATTTTGGTTCATAGATTTCTATTCTCATGTCTCATGGTATCAATCATATTATTAAATTAGATTAGAACCATATTAATATATATATTATCACATTTTATCCTTCTAAAATACTATATAAAAAATTTGTTAGTAATAATTATTTATCATCATTATTTTGCATATAAATTTCTTTTCTTTCTTATTCATTATTTTTTGAATGATATAGTTCATTTGAATGTTATATTTTGTAATCATCTTGAGAATAATAATCGCAAAAAAATAAAATATTTTTTGATGCATCAATTAAAATTCTGTGAGCAATCCAAAATGATGGTTCAGAAAATTTATATATGTTAGGAATTTTAAGATGGTAAGACGTGTGTCCATGTGAGTAATGTTTCTATTTTCCAATGGTCATTAGTGAAATATGGTGAGTAATATTTTACTATTAAATATTGATCATAATATCATAAATACAGTATTATATCTTTAAATATTATATATATATAATCTATGATTTATTGTGATGACAACAGAGTCACATCATTATGTAAAGGTGGTTGTCCATATGTACATGAATAATGTTATCACCCTTCATTTAGTGAAAATGTCAGAAATAAAATGAAATTTGTTATATTTTATGAATGAAATTTTTTTCAATAATTTCATAGCCATTTAATTTATATAACATATAATAATTGATATTATATTTGTCTATTTCAAAGTAAAGAAATACTGAAAAACGAATGACATCACTACGCGATGTGATAGTTCATAGTACACATGAGTTTCATTATTCTATTTAATATATAATGTTAATTTATAAGTAATAAATTATATAATTATATATAGTTATAATTATTTTAAAAATATAATCTATATATATACTTTATATCAATCATCATACCCATCTATGAGATATGGTAATGGAATGGTGCTTGACATCTGTTCGCAAGGCGATAATCCTTCGTCGAAATAGATGATGATTTCATAACCAATTTTATGGGTTTATGGATGATCTTATATCATTAAAATAAAATAATAATATCTCATTATATGAAATATACTAATCTTTTTATATCACAATGATTTAATAATAATTTAACAAGGTGGACGAGGAAATAAAATAAAAACCTCATTGAAGATCGTTAAATCAGCATCAAGAAATCCCCTAATTCTAACCCCAAAAGACTTACTAGGATGGAATTATAGAACTAGTAAGGATTACATGATGATCTTATGGGTTTTAGGAAGTTATTTGGGTATGATTGTCCAAAACAATTGTTTAATGGTTTAAAAAATAGAGCAGAGGTGGTGGCCGTTTATAACTGTGGTGAGTGGCACAAAATAATTTTTTAAAAGAAAAAGGTTTACCAAATATTTTCACTAAAAAATGTGTAAAAGTAGAGTATAAAAGATAATAATACATGTTATGGTCAAAATACATCCGTATAATTGAATTTATACAGTATGTTTCTACATATAACTTCAATATGAAAATGATCCAAATGAACTATATCATATTAATTGGTATATAATAGAACTAATGATACTTTAAATTCAATTCATAATATAATTTATCTCAATAAATAATTGAAAAATGTTTTTTTTATTTAAATGTTTTTATATTTTATTAGTTATTCAAAAAAATGAATCGTATTATCAAAATCTAAAAAATTAATCCTAATATAATTCATATTATATTATTTAAAAGGTTTATTTTTTATTATTAGAAAAATTTTATAAAATAGGAAATAATTACATTTATATTATGTTCGTAAAGCACAACTAAACAATTTTTCAGATTAAATGTTTATTTTAGAAAACTATTATTTTTAATTTAAATGATCATTATTTTATTTCTAATCAATAGATAACTATAATTTTTCCTAATTTAGTTATTAATACTAATACTTTTAAAAATAATTTATAGGACACAATGGTCATGTATAAATAGTAATATTATAATAATGTATAATGTTTCGTTTAAACCGTGTGTTGAGTATATCAAAATATATAAAATACATTGAATTTGTTTAAAAAATAATATATCATAAACACTCAAGGATTAAAATATTTTTATATTAATTTTGTTTTATTTCATACAAGTTATCATATACAATTTTCATCATCTATAATTTCTGGGTTTTACATTATCCCCACCTTAAATAAATTGCATCCTCTAAGTGTAACTATGATATTGGTAATAAAGTGTTTGATTTGGAAATATAATTGTTAAAATTCCAACATAATAAAATGGTTTATAAAACATAATCTTAATTATAGATAAAATTATATAGAAAATCCATCCATTATAACACATTACTAGGATTCCTTCTAGAAGAAAAATAGTTGAAAATGAATACACAGACACCAAGGAGAATAAAATATCATAAGAATTGATATATTTTGAGAGATATCATAGATCAAAAGAATGTGGGTGATCTAGAGAAAGTAAAAAACCAAAAAACCATAAATTTACAAATATTTAATAGACCATTTTATTAATTGGATATTAATGTAATCGGATTTCAATTTTTTTGAATATCATTATCATGTAATTGAGGAATTCATTTACTATCTATAAATATAAAGAAATATAATTACATGATATGTTTTTATTTCCAAATTAAAATTATATCCTTTTCTTGTGCCTCATTATATTCACAAATCATCCCTTACTCAAGGAAATTAATTTTCAATAAATAACATTTTATTCCTAAAGAACTATAATTCACATTTTATGTATTGTATGATTCAAAAAAAACAGTGACATGTGTTTCTATATATATCTATCTATTTTTGAAAAAAATATGGATAACACACATTATCCAATATAATAAATTAATATATCAAAATCAATAGTAAAACCATTATTTAATAAGTAATATTATTGCTAAATTATATATCTAAAAATAAGTACATATTAACCTGGACATCACATAGTCATGTGGTAGGCAAGATACCATTATCATAACTCAGTCATGGGTTCAATCCATGCAACCTGTTATGTTGTGAAATGTTATACTTTTTAAAACACATATTAATGAAATATCTAAAATGATTCAAAATTGTGATGAAACATGACTAATATAACATCTTATATAAGATACGACTTAATGGATACAAATATCATTAATATTGTGTCTATAAAAACACAGAAACATTCTTCCTTAAATAAGACTTAATAATCTAAACTAATGTTTTGTATTCCAATAATTGTTTTCCAAAAATATCCTTAATCGTGTTATATCCCAAACATACAAATTATAAAAAGTTACATTTATTACTTGGAATATTAACTAGACACAAACATATAATAAGGTTATGTTATTCAAAAAACATATTCTAATAAACATATATATGCTTCTAAAATTTATAATAATTCTTATACATTTCATAACTATTATCAGAGAAATACCAATAGTAGTAACACTTATAAAATTTAATTCTTGATCCCAAATAAATAAAAAAACATAATTTGTTTTATTTCATCATTTGTCCTTACATGGTATATTGTTTAACATTTCTATGATATAATTGACTCGAATGATTCATAAGATCCCGACATTTAAGAAAAATAACAATAAATGGTTCCCAAAGATGGGATTTACTTAATTTTATCATACACTTCATTTTTCCTTGGATATTCATTGTTTAATTCCCTTCCATTACATATTTAATAAATATTACCATTCCACTGATAAATATTATTTTAAATCTATGGAACCTTAGGATTATCATAGGTTATTTTTTTCATTATATTTTTAAATTCTTTATAATGGGATATGGAGAAAATGTGATTTATCTTGAGCACATCCCCCTATATTACCAAACATAGTGTGTTGTAAGGCTTGTTTTCGTTTTATACAATGTGATTAAATTAATCCCAATGTTACACATTCTAATTTATTACCCCTATAAACCTATATGATAGAAGTAAACCAAATTTTATTATATAGATAGGTATTTTATTTTAGGAATAACCACATTATATATTCCATACAAAAACATTAAGATGATATTATAGGCATATCCCCGAACATCAACATAGGTATAAGTTCCATGATCTATGTTTCCCTTATTCTGGTTCCCAAGGTCTCTACTAATGTTCCTCTATTAAAATTTTTTTGACCTCGACCCTTGTATCCTAGATCCAATGTGTTACTTTGTTTCATTGATAATAGATATGAGGAATCACATCCTAAGAGATATAACTGTTAAATAATATTATTGATATAGATAAATATATCATTCCAATTTTAGATTTGAATCATAAATCACAACATTTTTTTATTTAGAATAACATTATTCCCTCATGCATATCCATGGATATAAATACTAGTATACTTCATGGATTCTAGGAGAAATGAAAAAAATAACGATGATCTCAAATTCATAGTAAGTGATAAGTAAAATCGATTGTATCATGAATCAATAATAATAATCAATATGGAATGGAATATAATTTAACACACATTATATTTAATCAATAACTTTGATATCATAATGAGATAAGTTATAATCTATATGGAATGCTACAAAACTAAAAATGAATGACATTTAATTAAAAAATTGATAATTAAATTCATAAAAAAATAGTATTAATTGGAAAATTTCATATATAAAAATATCTAAATTCATAATGAATGAAATTATTAATTAATATAATTCATGTTTCAAGAACATGATACCTTTACCGTCAATACCTTTCCCAAGACAATTAAAATTTACATGTAAAATCATATTTAATTCTATCTAATAAAATTTTTTCATGAGACATATAGATGAATCTAAGGGCTATGTAATACCAATCACCATCCATCACCACAGGTCCAAATCATTCCTCATATATTTAATAATCTATTAAATTAATGTATCATTATTCCTTGAAATTAAATATCTTTATCAATGAAGGAATAAAGATTATAAATATTTCAATATCCAATCAAATAATATTCAAAGTAAGACATCAAATGTAGAAATGAGATTTGTTTTATGAAATAATATTTTCCAAGATTAGTAATATGGATATTTAGTGGATCCTGAATGTCTAATGATAATTTGAATGTGAATATTTCATGGTAATGATAATGAATAGAAAAATGAATAAAGAGATTGAATGAAAATACAATACTTCATCAAAATTATAATAAACCATCCATAGAAAGAATAAGAATGTCATAAAAACTCCATCCCTTGTAGAGTATTTTTAAAATAAAGGGTTGTTGTCCTTGATGAATAGAAATAATATAAAAATATCTTAAACCATGTTTTTAGGAAAATATCATTTTCATTTTGAAAATCACATTTTAAAACATAATGTTATTTTTTAAAATTAAAGTATTTGAATAGAAATTTTCAAATTTATAATTTATGTTTTATTTTATTTAATCGCTATGATTACATGATATTATGTACATTCCGAGTATATTAAAATAAATATTACTTTTACTTTTCGATAAAATTAAATGAGTAATTTTCTTATAATGACATAAAAAACCTAATAATATTTTTTGAAAAGGTAATATAGGTTAAACAGTATTTAATAAATAATTTTTAAATAGGTAAGAAACAATTTTAAAAGTATTTTTAGAAAAAATGTTTTTGGAAGATAATGTTTTTCCGACCGAAGAGAGAAATGATGTCAGATTTTATTACAAAAATTCTCGATCATTTTACGTACCATGACGTATAAAAATTACATGATTAATTCACATGATCATTAATTATAATATGATTATTTTATTAATGGGTTCATTAAATAATGATAAAATTCTTTATATTAATGGAATTTCAACTATAAACTAACCCAATTAAAATTATATTTTGAAGAAACTCTATTTAAAGATCATAACATTAAAGTGAGAATTAACCAATTATTTGATTATGTGTATAAAATTTCAATCCAAGTTAATCAATTGAGAAAAAAATTAATTTAGTCTAATGTAAAAAAACTCAACCATATAATTTTATAGAAAACACATAAGTAATATATTGCTGTAAAAAATAAATTTACTTCTAAAATTCGTTACATCATGGTAAAATTTTAGTAACATTTCATTTAATGAAATAAATCAAATTAAATATTAAAATACCATGAATTATTATGAAGTATTTAAATTGAATTTTAATTTGGATGTATATACACATTATAAAATAATGTGGGTGCATAACATTATAATTTGCCTCAAATAAGTGAAATTGACATGAAGTCTCTTACTCCATGATTCCTTTAGGTTGATAATTATTTAATATAATCTATAATGGTTTTAAAAATATTATTAAATTATGGGATAAAATATTAATATTTATACAATCATAAATTTTCCATTTTATACATCTTATCTCTAATTCAATAATAATCATTATTTATTTTCATTATTTCAGGAGTTAATTACATGTTTTTCATACTCATTATTTTTCAAGATAGTTTCTATTATTGTGAAAATTATATTATTACATAATATAAATAACTATAATAATGTAATAATTATAATATTTATACATAAATTTTACTTTTAATACAAATAATTAAAGATGGATTGTACAAATACATTACATTATGATCATCTTGAAGATAGACAGTTTGTATGCATGTGTAACATTCCCATTGTCCATTGATCATTATAGAAAAGTGATAAGTAATATTTTACATTTCCATAATTATCATAAAATAATATATATCATATTATTAATTTAAATTTACATATATATATCATCTATGTTGTGTGGTGATGAAATTAGATTCATATTACTTCATGAATGTGGTAGTCCACATGTAGACGAGTGATGTAATGATTTTTTTTAATATAAGAAAGAAATTGAGATATTAGATTTGTAAAATGATAAATATTTCATTAATATTATAAATATTTCATGTAAATGTCATGAACTTCCTTCTCAAGATGAGTAAAGGGATACAAAAACATTGAGACCTTCCATTATTAATATGAAGGAGAGATATTGACCTCTGAGTCCCGCCACCATTAGGCTTCAGGGTGGAAACCAACACCAAGTGGATAGAAATATCACAAAAATGGGAGGTAATACCAATTCTATAGTAAGATGTATTTGGAGATAAGATTTTTCATCCTCAAAAAACTAAAAGGAAAATATTTATAAAGAAACAAAAAATTCATCCCACATGCATGATTAATGTAAAACTTCATGAAATACATGAAAACATTAAATTATATACCATAATTTTATAAGAAGTGACACCAAAACCATCCCCAACATCTGGCCTTGTAAGGTCAAGAACGTTCTATATAATCCCCCCTATTAACCTAAAAATAGTTTTATATACATAAGGTAATCATACACGTATACTCGGTTGAGAAAACCATAGTCACCAATGCACATGTGGGAGAATCAAACTAATGACCCTGTGATAAAATATCATAAACTAAAAAACTTCAATCAAGGTATATTATCCACTTGAAACTCACCGTGGAACACTCAAAAAATAACACATGTCATGTAAGGTAAATTATTATGCACATTAATATATGGGTACCCCACACCACGTCCTATGGGTTAACTTTTAATCCCTAATGGCGAACTTCCCGATGATACCACACTGTTCCATAATCCCCACTATTATAACCTACACTCACACACCTGGTCCACATACCACATCACATATCTTCCACAAAGACCATGGACACAACCTACAACCTTATTCTAAAGATTCCTGGTAATAACCACCTATCACATCCCGATGACACCTAGGAAGCACACCTTTCCAGCAGACACATGAGCCTCACTACTACACCGCAACCTACGAAAAGAGACTTGGGATAACAATGCATAGAATATGCATTAGAGCAGAGTCAATAACCATCCATCCATCCATCCTCCCACAGGGATGTTTGTAAAGGACATCCTCTCCCATGAAAATGGGGGTGTTTGGAACGTTGAGATCAACATGGGTGCGGTGAGTATAAAAATTACAATGAAATACAAGTATATTCATAGGTAACAAACACTCATCCGACCCTATGGTTTTATAAAAAACCAATCCCACACCAAAAAATCCCTTCCTACAAACCATACATTCACGTACCACCATGAATGATAGTCACTTTTATAATTCAAAAAATGAACGCTACTTCACTATAAGTCACTACTAAAAATATTCCCCCCATTAATTTAATTTAACAAGTTGTCACTCTGAATTGTCAATTCTTTTAGTTAATCCATCCAGAACCCAAAAAATACAAAACATTGTAAAAATTATATGATGAACTAACCATACCAACAACTGCTAGAGAAAAACAAGATAAAAAGTACAAGCTAAAAGAATCAATTATAACAACCATCCATAGAATAACGGTCCCTATAATCTTGGAGCGAAAGACCCATGTAGGGTACCACCATACTAATTCAAAATTATCCCTCATAAACCATTCATGGAATCCCCACAACATTAGAGGCAACACATTCCATAAAACTAATAGAAATCCACTGGCTTGCAGTTCCACTACACCCTCCCAATTCCTAGACACCCACTCAACAACTTCCACCATAATTATTCAATGTCATGCCACTATAACCTTCCCATCAACACATAAACCCACTAACAAACCTCATTACTACTGCACCCAAAACACCCATAAACGTGAAGATGACACAGCTCAGTCCAGCAGCACCACATCCCAACCACTACCCAGATTATGTCCCAATACACAACATGTTCATCCAATCCAGAATCAACCAATCAATCAGCCCTAGACACCATTACACCACTTGTAACACCCAATACACACAACCACACTCCCAACTACAACATCATATTAATATCATAGATACAAGATGAGAAAAACCACACATAGTTTACAACCACACAAATAAAGAAAGGGTTATTTAGATTTACCAGAACTTGTGCTTTAATTCCAATTGAAAAATAGTGTGAATTATAGATTAATTATTATCTTAATGAATCCATATAACTAACCAATTATACATGATTAAACATATTCAAATTCATAATAAATTGATTCAAAAATAATATAGGTTCACAAATAGAGACCACCAACAAGCATGATTTTCATGATAATACCACCCATATAATTCACTACATGGATCAAAGAAAACATATAAAACAAATTGATCATTGTTATTGTACTCCCGAACCCTTATTTATTACTCCTTATAATATTTCATAAATTTAATCCCAACAAAATTCACAAGGGTACATGATCACACCCATCATATATGATAAAAAATTAATAGAGAGATGATGGAAATCCCTACTTGGAACAACAGACGATGAATAATACATCCTTGCACCCAAATAGGGTGGTGATTAGTAGGAAATATCCTTGGGAAAATGGAAAAGACTAATATATAATGGTCTCATGAATACTTAGGGATGAAAGGTTATCGACACACCAAGATAAAGCAGAAAGGTTTAAAGGTAGATAGGATTTATTATTTTGAAAGTATAGATCCTAAATCTATGGGGAAATGTTTTAATGGACATTAAGGTAATATCATGATCTAGACCATGAGGATTGGGAGTCAATGGAAGAAAAATTATTTTTAAAGGTAAATACCATTTTAAACTATCCAAATTCTCATCAATTCCTGACTCACCGACATAAGAGCCACCAATGATGAGCCACTGATGGGACTCCCCAACAACACTCACTGATACCACTCACTAATGCCTGACCTATAGAAACATCGACCTACAGACGTCACAACCTACTGAAGCCCTGAGTTAGTGATCACTAGTTTCATCAGAATGATGTTGTAGTTTGTGGGCTAGGTGTCTATAGGAGATATGTGATGTGGTATGTGGCCGAATTGTGTACAGGATGGTTATAATAGAGGGGCTGGTGGAAGAGTGTGGTAGTGTCTTTATGTTCATCATTTTGGATGAGAACATAACTAGTGTGAAGTGGTGCGTGGTACGTAAATATCTAAATGATTAGTACATTACCTTACATGAAATGAGTAATTTGGTGAGCATGCCATGGAGAGGTTGGGGTGAATAGTATACCTTGATCGGTGATTTTATGTTTTCTTTAACATAAGGGAATTAGTTTTCTTCTCTAACTTATGTACGAGTGAATTTGGTTTTCCCTACTAGGTGCAATTTTATGTTGACCCAACAAATATAAAACTCGATTCAGGTTTCGTGGTGGATTATGTGGATCATGCTTGACCTTACTATCTAGGACATTAGGTATAGTTTTGTTATCAATAATTATATTTTTTTCATACTTACATTGTAGTTTTCTTTTATTTCTGGACGTTTTTCATTAAACATGCTTGGGGGATGGATTTTTGTTTCATTATATATACAATTCTTGGTGTTTTTTGAGGTTTTTTCATCTTATCTACCGATCATGGATTCTATAAATAGAGTAATGCCTCCCATATTTATATATTTCTATAGCCTTGGTCTTGTGCACCTCCAAGGGTCATATTTAAAGAGATACAAGGGGGTCATTATCTCTCTTTTATATTGAGGATGGAAGATCTCAACATCTTGTTATCCATTCCATTATCTTGAAAAAGAAGGGTCATGAGAGAATGGTATTAGAGGTAATGGTTTATAGATATTATGGAGTTTGGATTTTGGAATAGGGAGGATTTAATGGTTTGGTATGGAAATAGTGTTAGGTGATCTTGGTGCTTGACACATGCCAAGGAAAACTGATAAGGACACATGATTTTAGGTCCCCCGTGATCTGATGCATGGACTCTTAGCGTTTGAAACAACAAATTGAGGATACATTTATTGTGGTGTATAGAACCTAGAAATGTTACATATATCATGATGACTTGTGTTCTCATTTTTTGGATTTTTTGTGAAATTAAAATAAACAATGTGTTAAAATGAATCCTAAATAAATTTCATACTACTCCGGCTTAGTGATCCCTTGTTTACCTTCAATAAATGGAACCCAGTCATTGTCCACTAGTGGATCAGGAAGTGTAGGCTTAGTATGACAATCTAGTCGATCCGTAGAGGGTTGACCCATAGGCGAAAAACAATTATTGGTAGAAGAAACTTCATTTCTTCTAGTGGAATAATCAGAGAATATATGGAAGAAGTCTCTAAAACATGGAGATAGAGAGTTGGCTCAAGGATTCGGTGATAAATTTAATCTTGATTCGGGCTCCAACAGAGTAATGGGTTCCCCTGGTAGTGTGCCAGATAAAGGGGGAAGTGCATAGTGGCAGATTCTTTACCACATGGAGAAGAAGTAGAATGATGTTTTAGGGGTGGTCCTTGAGAAAAAGTTTCCGGTAGAATTGTTTTCCTCCAGGATGAAGGTTGAGAAGAGGCATGATATACTCTTCCAATATAAGGGGAGTATGCGATTGAGGTATTTGGGGAAAACGTTCAAGTATATACTTCTCTTTTCTCTACATATCTGTCTAGATGAGGAGTATCAGGTGAGACTCATAGAGGAGGCACTTCTTCCTTCCCTATATTATGTTGTTACTCCCTCCACCCTACTAACATACATTGATGTTAAAAAGAAGGATAAGGTAGTGGAAAAAAATTAAATCACGAGTATTCAAACAATGATAGGGGATCCAACCAAGTTATTTATAGGGGAAGGCTGTCAGCAGTATGTATCCAGCATTAGGACCTTCTAGGTTTTGACCATCTTGAAGATGACCCCACCAGTTCCAGTTCTGACATTCAGGTCCTTGTCTTTTTTTCATAGGCTTGGAATCATGGTGATTCACTTGTGGGGTATGAGTGAACCTTCAAATTCAATGCCCAGTTAATGATCAGTAATGTGAAGGTGGGTAGGTCTAGCACCTACCTCAGAAGCGGTTTTCGGACATGATGTTTCAGCAACAGGGGCACCAGGATCCTGCTCCACTGAGGGTCGACAGAGTAGGTGGAAGATAACCACATGGTGTTCCATAAGGACCTCGACCTAGGAATGGTGAGCATTTTGGATGAAAATAGAGGGGTAGGGGAGGTGAGTGTGATTAGTTTAACACCACAGAAGATGTAGTTACAACATGGCCATACATTGTTTGCATTATGATCAGTTTGTTAAATACAATTTTTTGCGCCTTGTTTGATTTTGAAGCTTCTCACTTATTTGTTTTACCTAGTATATTTAATTCCTTGAGACTATACATAGTGATACTTTTCATTCTCTTGGTTTTGATTACAATAGTCGATGGTCAGACAGGCTTGTTTGATGGTTTTCGAAGTTGTGGGCTAATGTTGGGGCCACATCAGTCTAGTGGGGATATCATTATGCTATAGATGTATCCATACATAATTATCCTTAGCATCGAATGTCCATAATTTATGTTTGTTTGGATTAACTACTTAAATAGAATAGTTGTGTTTTCAGACATGGGTGGATTACATGTAGCATTCATTGGTGAGTGGAGATGTATGATGGGTATTAAGCGTGTGGAGACTCTTCTTTCCTTGATGGCCGATTTTTCAATGGAATCAGTGGATACAGAGATGGTGAGGGATCATAGATTTTTTTGGGATTTATTTAATTTTTTCTAATGAAGGTTGTGACTCTACCCCCTCGATGCGATGTTAATTTTGGAGTAGAAATAAAACCCACTATTAGTCAAATTTTAGTAGCTCCTTATTGGATGATGCCTTCTAATCTACGTGAGTTGTGGATATAGATTGATTATATGATAAACAAGGGATTCATTTGGCCTAGTGTGTCACCATTGTATGATTAAGTCTTGTTTTTAAAGAAGAAATTTAGTGGTATGAGGTGTTTTATAGTCTCTTGTAGGTTGAATTAGGTAACATTCCTGAACCATTACCCTCTCTTAAGGATTGTTTAACTTTTCGACTATCTATGGGGTGCATGTTGGTTCTATGTGATTAATTTGTGTTTTGGATAACACTAACTAAGGGTCAAGGATGATGATATCATGAAGAATACTTTGAGGTGAAGGTATGGGAACTTTGAGTTCTTTGTTACGCAGTTCAGTGTTACGAATGCACTAGTCATCATCATGTGTCATATGACCTCCATATTTCAAGATTTCTTATACTAATTCGTCATCATATTCATTGATGACATCATGGTCTACTCAAAGTCGAAGGAGGAACATACCAAGTATCTCAAGAGTATCCTAGAGGTCCTTCGACACTACCATCTCTATGAAACGTTATCCAAGTGGATGTTTTGGACACGATATGTCAATTCCCATAGGAATTTTGTGTCTCAACAGGTTATAAAAGTTAAACTGTCTATGGTCAAGGTAGTCATTTCTTAGGTAGCACCAAAGAATATTGCATAGGTTTATAGTTTTCTAAGTCTGGTATGATACTATCAAAGATTCAAATCTGATTTATCTCAAGTAGTAAATCTGTTGAAGGCTATGACAAGAAAATGCCATGATTTTGTGTCACGTGAGTAGTTTCAGTCACTATTTGTCAATCTAAAGGGGTAGTTGGTTAGTAACCTATTACATTGGTTTCCAGAGGAAGGAGGGATGTTCATGGTGTTTTGTGATGCCTCAATTTGGTCATGCGGTGTCTACTGATGCAATAATATGGAAGGATCTCCTATGTGTCTCGGTTGTTACATCCCCATGATCATAACTAGGACACCCATGATCTAGAGTACGAATAGGTCTTGTATTCACTAAATTGATTGGGGAATTACCTCATTTGGGAGAGCATTGTGGTCTACAAAAATAAAAATAAGCTTGAGGAACATATTTTCATAGTGATATATGGACATTCGGAAGCAGAGGTGGATAGAGTTTCTCAAGTATTATGATATTTAGATCTCCTACACCTTAGGATAGTATAATGTTGTGGATGATTCCTTGAGATGGAATTCATATAAGGATGTTTTTTTAGATCCTATGGGTACCTGGAGAGAAATGGAGGAGTTTTATTCCTCAAACATAGATGTAAGAATGGCTAGCAATAATGGATTTCTATTTTAGATAATGGTGTAGTCATCTTTGAGGAGGTAGGAGGATGAGTCTCAATGGCGAGACTCGAAGGCATGGATTATGCATGATCGCATTGGACAGGGTGATTATCTAGAGGGATGGTTAGAATATGTTGAGAATTGTATGTTGTTCCATTGGAGGATGTTTTTTCCACAAAGATGCATGAGGGAGTCCTCTATGAATTTCATAACTCGCTACTAGTGGTAAAACCAATAATTTATAAGATACATTGTGGCTTGAGGGAATAGTTATGATGGATTGAGATAATGAAATATGGGGAGGAGTTTGTAGAATATATCATAGTGTGCTAGAATGTGAATTTTGATCACTGTGTTCCCGATGGTTTGATGCATCCCTAAGATGTCCCTGAGTAATAGTGTTATGAATTCTCAATGGATTTCATCATAAGATTACCCAGGTCTCTGGGAGGATGTGATTAAATTTTAGTAATTGTGGATCGATTGGAAAAATCACCTCACATCATAGCGATCTGGGATTCAAGTGTAGTAAATGATTTAGCGCAAAGTTATCTGGATGATGTGGTACAGATGAAAGGATTTCCAATATCATTATTCTTTTATGTGGATGCATTTTTGTTATCGCAAGTCTAGAGGGGATTGAATAATGTCTTTGGAACTCAGTTACTAATCAATAATGCATCCACCCTCATACAGATGGGCAGAAAGATAGGACTATCCAGATATTGGTGGACATGTGGAGGTCTTGGGTGATTCATTTTCAAATGGATGAATTTTATTACAATAACAGTTATCACTCATACAATGGTATGTATCATTTTGAAGCTTTATACGGAAGTTCCTGTCATTATCCCTTATGATGGAATGTTGTTTGGGAGGTAGTTGTTATTGGTCTGGATGTGGAACAGAGTTCTACAAAAAGGGTGTAGCGTGTTTGTGAGAGGATGAAGGTGGACCAAGACCATTATATGTTGTATTCTGATCGTAGGAGAGGACCATTGGAGTTCGAGGTCGAAAACCATGTGTTTTTTAAGGTTTCCTGTCAATGTTATAATTTGAGGTTCGTCAGAGGGAGTTTAATTTCTCTCATGTCCAATAGACCCTTCGCGGAGTTGAGATGAGTTAGCAAGGTGGATTAACTGTTGGTTTTACCATTAGTTGAGAAGGATCTGCTACGACTTTCATGTCTCCCAGCTTCATCGATATATTAATGATGACTCCCATGTCATTAATTGGGTGATTTGGATATTAGGGATGATGAAATGTTTGTGGATCACCCAGTAGTGATCCATTATCTTTCGGAGAAGGTGTTGCATTTATGGATCATTCCCTTTGGTTTGTTTGTTTTAGAGGCATTGTGTCTTTGAGGAGAGTACTTCGGAGTAGGAGATGTAGATGTGTGCTTAGTACCTGGAGTTGATTTGAGTTCTTCTTGTGTATTTTTCATTGTCTTGTAGTGTTTCTTGAGACATTTTCTTTAAGAGATGAGTTGTTTCTTCTTCTATAATGTACTATAAAGTCCTGAAATGTAAAATAGGGGGTTACCTATTTCAAAATCGGGATGCGTTAATTCTGATATGATTAAACCTATGTGGTTTAATCAATGCCACCCATATGGGATTATATCCTTAAATGAAGGAAGGAATTCCATAATTCATGTGTCCAGACAGTTTTGGTTTATGTGTGGTATCTTGTGGATGTTTGTGTAAGTATATTTTGGAGGAGGTGTTGTTAGACGTTGAGGTATCACTCTATATTTCGGTCAACATAGGTTGGTTTATCCTTGAGAGGTATATTTCGAGGTGGTTGTTTAGACCCCTATTTATTCTAAGATTGGTGTGGAATTATCGTGGGAGAGAATAGTTTGAGAGGTATTTTGTGTAAAGTATTTGTCCTCCCTAGTCCATTAAATGGTCAAAATACAATGTTTGTGGTGTGCTGGGAGGCATTGGTAGCTCAGCTTCATTGACTCATGGAAGTAGTGACTCTGGGCATTGGTGAATCATGGAATTTGTGACTAAGGGCATCAGTGACTCTGGGTGTTGGTGACTCAGGGTTTTGGTGACTTAGGGAATTAGTGACTTTGGGCATCAGTAGGCTGAGGTATTGGTAGATCAAGACATTAGTAGGTTGATGTGTCAGTAGGTTAGGTATCAGTGAGTGGTGTCTGTTGGTGACATTGGTGAGTCACGTCAGCGGCCCAGTGTTGGTTGATCTTTGATTAGTAATTCAGACATCGGTGACTCGCATCAATGACTCACCCATCAGTGAGCAATTTCCAATTCTCCTAGTTTTTTCATTTTCCACCCTATGATGTTTGCATTGACATTAAATGAGTTAAATTACATACTTAATGGGTTTGGGGACCATTTAAAATGGTTTCTATCATCTCAAAACCTGAAGCTTACTTTCACTCCAAAACTGCATTGCCTTGATCATGCCACTACTTTATTGTCTTATAAAATAGGTTACCCATAGATTTAGGATTTGGAGATTTTGATGTTGTAATCCACTATTCATTTTGACCCTTCTGCTTTCTCTTGGTCTACCGAGAACCATTCTTTCCTGAGGATTTTTTCACCTATTCTATAATAGTCTGTTTTGTTTTCCTCTGGAGTCTTCCATGATACTCAAGCACCACAACAATTTTATATCAATTAGGGATTGTTGATCATTTATTAATATAAGTAGGGATTTACATCATATCCCATTAAAATTGTGTATCATGTATGGTGGTGTGATCATGTAACCTTGTGAATATTGTTTGACCAAGATTAAAGGAATATAGTAATAAGTATTAAAAAAGGGGTTAAGAGTATAATGATGATGATTAGTATGTTTTATATGTTATCTAGTATCATTGTTATGAATAATATGGATTTTAATCTTATATAAATCATTGACATTGTTAGTCTTTGTTTTCAAACCTGTATGATTTCTGAATCCCGGATATAAGAATTGGAATTTAGTTATCATGTATATTCGGTTAATTATATGGATTCCCCAAGATGGATCATTTAATTGATCACCCCTATTTTATGAACTGCAAATAATGCATGAGTGCTGCTAAATATGAAGAGACCCAGCCTTGTTTGTTTGGTTGTTTGTGGATCTATTCATCTTGGGTCAATGTAGTTTGTGTTGTGTTGTCGTTGGGAGTGTGGTTTTGAGTATAGGGTAGTACAAGTGGTGTAACAGTATCTCGGGCTGAGAGAATGATATGTTATTGAATTAATGAACTTGTTGAGCTATGAGAATAAATTTGGTCACTGGTTGGGAATTAGGGATTAATTACTAGATTGTGTAATTTTTATCTTTATGGGTGAGGTGGGTGTGGTAGTAATGATGTGTGATGGGGGTTTTAATTTTTGAGAGGAAGGACATGGTAGCATTACTTTTACGAATAATTGTTTCAGTGTTTGAATAGGTGAATAAGAAAGGGGAGTGTGCAGTGTAACTTCCAGCCGAATGATTTCTATGTTTTCTCCTCAATGTGGTGTCTCTCATGTAGTGGGGCTATCAGGGATGGTTTTGGAGGGATGATTTTGAATAAGGATGGTGTTACCTTGCATGGAGATTTCTTCCAGAGTTTATAGGGACCATTATTTTATGAATGGGTGTAAGAATGGATACTTTCACCTAGCCTGTTCATTCTTTATTTGGCTCTAGATGTGGTTGGTATTATTGCAAGGCCTTATAACATTTGTATTGTTTGTCATAGATACATGGACATATAACATTTGTAGTGTTCGGTAGTATCATGGGTAGTAATGGATTAAATAAATGAATTGATATTGAAGAGTAAAAACTAGTTAAATAAATTGGATGGGGGTAATGTTTCAAGTTGTGACTTATAGTGAATCATTCATTAATCGACAAAATGAAGTGACAATTTTTCATGGTGCTACATGTATATAGGGTTGGAGGAAGAGAATATTTTGGCCTGGGATGGATATTATTTTGAAATTATTAGGTTTGATAGAGTGTTTGGTACATATATATTAACATGTAGTTCCTTGTTATTTCTATATGCACCCCACCTTTGTTGAGAACTACATTCCGAACAACCCTATTGTCATGGGGAGGGTGTCCTTTCCCAAAATCACATTGGGAGGATGGCTGGATAGTTATTGTCTCTTCTTGGATCCCTTATCTCGGCATTGGTATCACTATAATATTCATTCAAATTATGGTGTGGTTGTGAAGCCTAGGTGTCTGCGTGTGAGGTTCGTTTCCCAAGTGTCATTGGGAGGAGTTGTGTATATATTTTCATGTGTCTTTAGGATGAGATTCTGGTTTTTTTCCCTGGTTTTTGTGGGTGATATGTGATGTGGTATGTTCCCCATGTGTGTGTGAAATGGTTGTGATAGTGGGCCTTTTGGATGAGTGTGGAAGTATCAGGATGTTTTCCATTAATGATGAATAGTTAAAAAGATGGAAGTGGTGGAGTGTAACCAAATATCAATGTTCTTACAACTTTACCATTTAAAAGATTCATTATTTGGTGTTGGTTATTTAGTGATTTTTGTGTGGATAATGTTCCGTGATATGTTCTTTTGAGTTTATGTTGTTTTTTCATAAAGGCATTATTAGGTTTCTAATACTTGTTCATAGGTTACTATATTATTCTGTAATGAGTATATGTGTATACCCACCAGACGTATATATAATATTTTGCATGTTTCCATGGGGATTATGTGGATCGTGCGGGAAATTACTAGCTCAGACATTAGTGATGGTTGAAGTGTCACCGCTTTGTTTATTTTGGTACATATTAGGGTGTTTTCTTGTTTTTTTGATAGTTTTACTTTAAACATGAATGTGGGATGGATTTTAGTTTCATAATATTTATATTCCTTGAATTTCATTGATGTTGATAAATCTTATCCCACGATATTTTATACAATAAAAGGGTAATTCCTCCCATTTTTGTGAAATTTTTATACCCTTTATGCTGGTTTCCACCCTGAGGCATATTGGAGGTGGGACTCAGGGGCTCATTATATCTCCTTAATCTTGAGGAAGGATGGTGTAATCATATTACTAGCCCTTACCTAATGATTAGAAAGGTGGTTCAGGATAGTATATCACATATATTCATTACCATTATCCTTATTATCTACCATGGAATCTTTTAGGGAAATTTGTCACATTGAATCACAATGTGGGGGTCCACCGTACACCGGAGTGACATTATCTTATCCCATATAGAATATAATGTAAATAAGTATATATGATATAATGACTCCATAATAATAAATAGGTTTTGAATATCACATATATACTTTATATCTATTATAAATCATGAGTTCTGGTAATGAAAAAATAAATGAGGTCAGTTCGGAAGGAAGTAATCCATCATACAAACAAATGATTATTATATAACCCAATTGATGGTTCTAGGGAATATTTTATGCTATAAATTTAATTAAAAAATATATTATTATATGGGTGAAATGAGGGTATTATATTATCATGTCTTAAGAATAATTTATGGTGGTGGTGGAAAAAATTGATAAATTCGTGTTGGTGAACAAAGCATCTTTTCCGGGAAACAACCTCAGATTTTAAATCAAAAGTCATCCTAAGTTGGATTTTTTCTCTAGTTTTTATAGGATACGAGGTGAAAATATGGTAATTGATTTTTAATTGTATTGGATTAACCAAAATGGATTTATGGTCTGGAAAGGGAAGAGAGAGTTGTGTTTTATTAGTGTGGTGAGTGCAACACTTTTAGTTTTTGAAAAGAAAAAGGATTATCCAAGTCTTTCACATTCAAAACGTGTCCAAAATGGATCATTATCATGAAATTGAAATTTTCCAGTTGAAATAAGTCTATGAAATATATTTTATATATATTTTAGTTAATTTTAACCCTTAAACTTTTAGTTTAACACCCGGGAAGCCAATTTTTACCTTTACGATGGTATATAATCTTTTCTGTATTCATTATTCATTATTGCCAAAAATTATGTCGAATTTATTATATATATATTTTTATTTGGATTTCAGATATTTAATCAATTTTTTTAAATTTCATTCACTAATGTAGAAAAAGATAATTTAAAATTAATCCCAGATACGTGATGATAAATTAGGTTTTCAAAGAGGAAATGTTAAAATGTTTACAATGTTTTTATATAAAACATTAGTATGAAATTTTTTATAATATAATAAATTAGATTAAAAGATATTTAATTGATATTATTTTACATAATATCATGTTAAAAATATAATATATATTTCTAAAAATTTAAATCAAAAGGTTGTTTTAAATTTAAATTCATTATTTGTCATTTTCATTATGAAATGTAACATTTCAAAAAAAATCACATAAATTCACCCAAAGATCATTTTGATATTATAATTTAGAAAATTAGTTGAATTTTATAATATATAATTTATAGATGTGATATAAATTAACTTTAATTTATATACTCTGTGATTGAAAAATACTTCATTTAGAAATAATCGGGGTTTGAAGAAATCATTTATTTTTCTTCAAAATGATTCTAATTTTTATATAATAAATATATAAAAATATTATTCAAAATTATTATATACTAATTAAATAAAACAATTTAATGGTTATGTTATAATGGTATATTAAATAACCATTCAATTCAACTTTAGGTTGTATGTTCCGCAAGCTATCAATGAGATGAAATTTAAGGAAATCTGTTTCATTGGTTGTTCAGGATCAGTGTTGCCTATAAAATACACTATTGAGAACAATTTTTTTTTTAAAATAATAGGGTGTAACATTCTTCACACTTTAAATAAATTTCTAAATCATAATATAAACTAGTTTATATAAATCAGGGGGTTGACATATATAAATACCAATTTTATGAATCCAACATCATAAAATGTGTTAATAAATTATCGTATTTATAATAGAAAAAAGGAATTACAATGGTAATGTAGAATAATAAATAGGTAGAGTTTGACGTAGGATAATATTAGTGGAAAGTAAAGGTATGGACATGGAAGAAAATTGGAAATAATTATAGAGAGTGAAAGAGTTCATTGGTCATAAGAAAGTGAGGGGTCAATGAAAAGATAAGGACATTGAGATAATAAATTTATGATAATATAGATGACTGTTTAATTCATCAGATATGAAATTAATATGATACAATTTTCTTTCATGAACATTTTCGGAAATTTGTGTAATTATTTTATGGTATATGAATATAATAAAATAAATTTTCTTGATACATTTATATTTCAGAAGTACAATTTTATCATTTTATATTTCTTTGATCAATTTTTAATTTATCTCTTACTTAATGAAAGGAATACCAAAACAAAATTCACCAGAAGTAGTAAAATTCACATTAATAGATCATAAGTTCCATAAAAGATGGAAATGTATTTCTTTATGTCTCAAACTATCTTCAAATAAAATAGTGTTCCACGTTTTCCAATATTAATATCTAAAAATCAATAGTAACATCAATGGTTATACATTTTTATTTATTCATCAAACAATTTGAGTATGAATAATGACATTATAACAAGAACATCATGAAAGGCTTTGGTTGGCACTAGAACCTTATCATCTATTAGATGTGGGTTCAAGACCGACTACCATCTCCATATAAAAATATATTTTCATTTTCCCATACTCTAATAATATAACTCCTATAAGAATCCCAATTTTTATGAAATATAATTAGTAAAACATCAGAGAAAAAATGATCCTTAATGGTTACCAATAAGCTTAATCTTATGTCCAAAAAAAATTTAAATGCATTATTCATTAATTAAATTTTCATATAACAGACCAATGGATTTTATTTCCATTAACCTTTTAAAAATAAAGCCATAATAATGTTTTATTTCATCCAAAAAATTCCAAATGTGAGTTTAAGAAATGTAACTTTTGATCAACATTATTCTTATAAACCCATGATGGTATCACAAACTCCTACAGCAATTATGAAATATATTCATCGTAAAATATAAAAAATCCATAGATGAATCATGATTATTATAACTGAAGTACAATGGGTGAATAAAACATTCATATTTTTTTTCTAAAATGAAATATATTAATCATGTATGTATAGAGATTACCAAGTCTACAAAACTATTTGGTCCTTAAGGATATGATTTCATGTATCTTCTACCGATATAATAATTTAATACACCGGATATGGGTTAAAAGGGTTGGTGTTTTCATATTTTACACGTGAGGATATTTAGAAAAAAACATGGGAACTATATTTATGAAATCATATATTAAGCAATGTAACCCGATGATAAAATTTCAGAATAAGTTTTTAATAATGTCCAGATGTTTTTTTTGCAAAAATAATATCTTTTTTTCTTCAAATTAATTCCATTTATAGATACTAAAAGTAAAATTATTTCTTGAATAAATTTAACTAAATTATATAACTCCAAAAGAGACCATTATGAATTACCCGATCATCACCTGGTGTAACACAACAAACCTTACTATGCACCTCATTTGAAACTCTTGAGGGATACTCTTCGGATAATTGATATTTTATTTTCAAACTGTTATAAAGTATTTTAATTGATGATCATAATGATTAACCTAGGTTAAACCTAAAGTTTCATATATTTAAAATAAGGTTTCTAAATAGAACAAAAAATGTTTTCTGTATATAAATTAATTGTATAATGAAATTAATTATGGAAGAAAAATGAAGAGTAATATAGAAGGAAATAAATTTCATACGAGTGGCCCATTTTTTGATTATTATCTTACTTTTGTGGAAATGGTGTATTATGAAATCCAATACCATCATATAATGGTTATTAAATAAATCTAGGATGTTCCTAGGATGAAATATAATGTATAAAGTATATATGTATTATTTTAATGCATTAAATAATTAATGGTTTTATAGTGGTATATTAGTAATAATAGTTACGAATCATCTGAAGAATAAGTAAAATTTATATGTAATATATTTATTCATTATCATAAGAGTTGTGGATATCATCATGTTTTTATCAGTTTAATGTTGACAAAATATTCAAAGTCATAAATTCCATTTTTTTAAACAGAATAATTGTAGGAATATAACTGGATTATGGATAATTTTGGAAGATCAATTATGGGAATAAAAACCATTGGTTTAAAATATTAAAAGTTATTAAAGTAATAATTCCTTTATATTTTAGTTGAAAAAATATTATGTTTATTGGTAAGCTATAATGTTTGTATTATATTAAACGATGTAGTAATTATAGGTTATTACAATATGGGAACAGTAAAAGAATTATATTAATATATTTTTTAAAATGAAAACTCATTTCATATAAGGTGGACTATGATTCTTAAACCAACAACTAAATGAAGATAAGGGTTCATCAAATACTAATTTCATATGTGATGTACTTATTATTATGTAAATTTTTTTATTTAAATAATTTTTAAAATAAATAATAATGATTAATCGATGTTTTTATTTTAGATGTTTAGAAATTAATGTATTATATTAGAACAATTGTGGTAACCATATTGATCATAGAAAATAGTTAAAGATGTGAAAAATACTTTTCAATCATTTATGGATCATACAATACATTAAAAGTTAATTTTAGTGGTTTAGGGATAAAAATATCAATTTTTTATATTCATTTTTTGGAATACATGATGTATTAGAAATTGATAAAATCACAACCAAAGGATGAAATTGTGTTTATGGAATAGAAATGTATTAAAAAAGTATAATCCCATATATTTTTAAAAAATAAAAGAATTCATAAAATTCATCGAATGGATCTTGAATTTTCTTATCTTGGTACATTTTTTTCAATGAATTAAATGACCCCTTAACTAATTAATCATTTATGGGTTCTGGTTGTTAAAATTCTCCATATCTTCCACTCTCTTGTGATATACTACCTTTATCACTATCTATTAGTCCTTGATATTTTTTTTCTATTCTATATTAATCATTATATTTCCTACATATGTTCACCTGATTAGAATCCTAGTTATGTTTCAATAAATTTGAACAATTATCTTACCATTTATCTCTTATTAATACGATATTTTGGTAACCATTTTACTATATAGTGTTTTTTATAATTGTTCTTCCAAATGTAAACCCCTTGATAACAAATATTAGTTTAAAATTTGCATGGTCAAATTAATTTATAATAATGATATTGTAAAACCCCATGATTCTAAAATAAAAATTTTATATCTTATAGAATATATGACTCGACACACTGACAATAAACATCCCATGAAATATATATATATTTACATTTAATCTATTCAAAATATTCCAGAACACGAAACCCCAAGTCAAAATGAAAAATAATATAATGTGTAATTATTACATAGCCATTATTTATTTAGTTATGGATTATTCTATATAAATTATAGAAATTTTGGTTAAAGTTTTATGGGAAATATATTAATAAAAATTTAGAATAAATATACTTTTTTATTAATTTTTTTTCTTTCTAAAAGGCAGTTTAGTCACACTTTAGAATAAAATAAAAAATAATTTTTACTCCTTTTATAAATATTATTTGATAGAATCACCATATTTTGTGTAATAATAATATTAAAATTGTATTATATTGATTTTTTGGGGTTTTTGAAATTATTTATTTATTAATGAATAGTGAAGAATACTCAATTATAATTTAAAACAAAAATATCTTTTAAATTATTCAAAACAATAAATTTTATTTTTAATGAGTTTATATGTAAAATATGTTTAATTATATATCAATTAATCAATTTTAGGTAATTTTATTCATTTTAATATTTAATTTTTATATTAATGATTTGTAAACATTTTGGCATTTTGTTTATTAAAAACCTCTTACTCACAACATTTATCGGAATAATTTCGAATTTCCTTTTGCAAATTATGTGAATGCAATATGGAAAATGGATTCCTTAGATTATATGAGAATATTTTATATTATTTGATAATTTAAAATAAATATTTAAAAATAATGAATAATATGAACAATAAAAATTATTTTCCTAGATTAAGGTAAAAAAGGGTTTACTGGGGGACTAAATAAAAAGATAACGGCAAAAAGTTTTTTAAAAAAAAAATAAATTATATATAATTATTTCCCAATTATCATTTATAATGATCCTAAATACTCTACATTTTACTAATATTTTAGGTTAAAAACTAGGTTATATCTTTTCATTTTCAAACATTACAAGTGTACCACTCACCTCACTCATAAAATCCATACCCCTATCCTCTATTATTAACACCATAAACCCATTTTGTTTCATCAAATAATAATTAAAATAAAATCATTAATTATTTAATTTTATCCTAGAATAATTATTTTAGGAAAAAATACAACGATGGACAGAATTTAGTGCAGATATAAGGAGGTTACCGAAAGAAGAGCTAACATTCGTCAATGAGGATTTTTTTATTTCATCCTACATCTCTATCATTTGTTATTAAAAAAATTATATATTATATCAATATATATCATATAATGATCTGTTTTTATTTTATTATCATAAAAAACACAAATCCACTTCTATTAAATTAGGCACAAAATCCTCATTCGTGTGTACGATGGACGACCACCTTACTAAAAAAGGTCAATAATTTTCCATTACGACATCTGTCAGTTGGGTATGACGTTGTATCAAAAGTATATATATATGATATTTATAAAGTAATTCTACATTTGTATTCATTATATAATATATAACATTTTTACTATCCATTCCATTGAGGATACGATATTGTCCCGTGTGTGCTCGATAAACCACCACCTCGCTAAATGATCTGATTCATTTTTAATTTACACTCTAGAAGGATGGTAATTAGGTTAATGTTATTGAAAATTCTGTTTATAAATTAAATATATATTATATTAATGAAATAATTATAATTCTAAAAAGATGATATATATCATTTTTTCATACCATTTAACACAATGAATGATGATATAATCCTTTATGTAGTTGTGGACTACTGCCTTCACAAAATAATGTGACTCCCTTTTCATAGACACATCACATGGGTGATATATATAAGTAAATTTAAATGCATTAATATTTTTTAGGTAAATATTATCATTATGTAAAGATAAAATATAACTTACCACCTCTCTATAATGACTATTGAAAAATTGGAATTTTACTTATATGTACGTATGTCCTAACATCTCTTGGATGGCCACATGCATTATTTATAAAAACCATATATCATGATTTGTATTAAAATTATAATTAATATTTATTTATTCTAATTATTTAATTAATATTAATACGTATATAATTATAATTAATATCTTTCCAATTAACTAATACATTCATTAAAAAAAATTATTGCAAAAACAAAGCAATCAACACTCAATACAATGAAAAAAATGACTGATTATTAATGAAGGAAAGATAATATGTCATAACATGATCATGTATTAATTTATAAATATTAATATGGTACTATAATAATTTTATAAAATTTTAATTACAGCTATAAATAATGTTATAAAAATTTCAATGAAAAGGAAGCATGAGAGATGGGACTTCAACACAATTTACTTTCATTGAGGCTCATTTGTATGTTACTCACCGATTTATTTTATATGATGTAAATAATATCTGATATCTTTCATTATATTTAATAATTAATAATTCATGGAATTTTATGTTTTAGTATGATTTTTTTCATTCATTGTGATTTTTATCATCATCATCATCATTTTATTTTTATTAATAGTGAGGGAATGAAATAAACAAAATCAAGAGATGCAACAAACTCATGGGTTTATTTTACAATTTTTTGGATTGTTTATACATGAATTTCCATTAAAGAAAAATATTTAATAATTTCCAATAAAATGTTTTAATTTTTTAGTTATATAGAAATTAATGAACTTTTCTATGTAGTAATACAATTTTTCCACTTTTTGGTATATAAAATGATTGATAAATAATTTTATGAAAATCGTAATTTATTTCTCTCTTCAATCATAAATAATTTTTCATCAAAACTGATTTTTTTTAAAAAAAATTTCATTTTTAACATTTATATATGATGTATTAAATACATTTTTACCCATTTTTACTTTCAAAAAATTATATTTAGAGGAATATTCTTGTACGTTTTCAAAAACAATTCCAATTTGTATTCTGCTGAAAAAAATGATGGAAATTTTTTTTTAACAAGTACATCTTGAATAGATTTGTCCTTCATATATAAATAGAATACCGCCTTGTGAATTGCTGTTATTATTTTGTACATTAAGACCTCACATGGTTGGGTGTGATAATGGATCTAATGTATATATATAATATTAATAATGTTAGTATAACTTTGGAGTCATTATATCATACATAAATGTTTTTTATTCCCTTTCATTGGAGATACAAAAAAGTAACTTTTGTGTATAGAAGACTATCACCTCACGATGCAATGTGATTAATCTATCACTAATGATTTACATGGAAGGTGATAATGATAATCTTAATTGGATTATTTTTTATAAATATATGTCAACATTTAATGTATAATAAGATAAGTAATAATTAATTTATCATGTTAAATTACATAAAACACTTTCCATTTAATAAATAAATTGATATAGAAATGAATCCATTGAATATATAATTGTGAAAATGTCATAAATAATAAGAACTGAATTTTTAATAAGAGAAATAATAAATCATTAGACATGATATATCAGAAACATGATACCTATACCTTTATAAATTATAAAAAGATGGTTTAATACTATATGTAAAACTCCATTCAATGAAAGTTTACATATTTGTCTTGTGATACGTACAAATACATAGATAATTTATAATACTATACCCCAACCATCTCTTTCAGTACAAATAATGTATCATATATAGAATATACAATTTAATTCTTGAACATATTTTCTTTTAATAAGATATTTTTGTGTGTGTAAAGATTACATATTTATCAATATTTCCTAATACCATCACATAACATTCAATGAAAATATCCATATGTAGAAAATATATATGTCTGATGAATTAAGTATAACCATGACAAATGACATGTATTCTTAGTGATGTCTAATTACAAATTATTAAAAGAAAGTGAATATATAAAGGTCATGTTAATGACTATAAATTATAATCTAGGATTCTAATGTCAATACTATCCTTAGTCCAAAGGATTATAAACCATCTAGACTATAAATAAGGATAATATCAATAAGTAAAATCTATAGTTTTGTATTTCTAATATAAGGGGTTATAATTATTAAATAATAGAAATACAAAAAAATATATATTTATAAAAACATTCTTTTGGAAAATATGATTTAATTTTTAAATTCACTTTTTAAAACTAATGTTTGAAAAAAAAATTGATAATTAATTTATTTTAGAATAATCTCCACAAATTATAACAGATTATTTAATAAATTGAATGCTCAGGATAGTAATAAATTTTAAACAAGTTGCGTATGTTAAAGTAAATATTCCTTCCTTATTTTTTATAAAAATTAAATATGACTTTTTTAATGACATAAATATTCATATAAATTTTTTTAAAATTCAAGGTGTGTAATAATTTATTCAAAAAATAATTATAATGGGGTCAAAATCATGGTTAATATATTTTTAGAAGACAATATTTTGGATGGAAAATGTTTTCATACCGAGGAGAGAAATGAAGATAGTTTCTAATTAAAAACTTTTCCGAATAATTTTATGAAGAAAAGAGTTTCTATTGGTAATATTAATTTCAAATATTCATTACTAATTATAAGATAAATAATTTATGGTATTATTATAAAATTATAAAATAATTTCCTTCAATTGAAATTGAGGCACAATTAATTCTGATTAAAATTCGATTGTGAAATAAACCCTTGAAAAGGTCATGATGTTCATATTATAATTAACCAATGAATATATTATGTGTATTAAATGTAAATACATGTATAATAAGAATATATAATATATAATATATTTTTTATTCAATACACACATAATCTTATAATATCAAATAGAAGGAAGATGTATTTTAACTCATTGAAAAAATTGAGTCATGAAATTATTTACCACATGGTAAAATTCATGTCTCAACCCCTTGGATGAAATAATTCAAATTGAAACATAAAATAAAATTAATGAGGATTTATTAATGGTATTACATTTTAAAGGGGAAATATATTAAAAATATAAAATAAATTAGTGGATAACTTTACAATATACATCAATGAATAAAAATTAAGATAAAATCACATACGTCAGAATTTATTTTGGGTGAATGTTATTTAACACCATATATAGTGATTATAAAAATTTTATTAAATTATAAAAAACCCATATTAATGCTTATAATACAATATATTATCTTTTGGAATCATCTTATCACTGTTTTATTAATAATCTCTCATTATTTTCATTATTTCGAGTATCCATTTCCTTGTTTTCTCATGCGTGCTTTATCATAGAATATATTGTTATTGTATATTATACAATTTTAAAACATATATGGAATAATATTAATTAAAAAATTATCAATTTTATACATAAATAATAATTTTAGTATCAATCGTGAATGGTGGATTTGAGAAATGGTGTATATTGCGATCATGGACACAGTAAGCGATATGTATGCGAGAGTAATAATTCATGTTTTCAACGATTATTATGGAGAGAAGGTAATTTAAATTTTATATTTAAATAATGAGCAATATATTATATATATAATTTTATTACCATAAACAATATATATCATACTTATGGTATGGTTAAGGAAAAATATTTTCATCACTTTGTGATGGTGGTAGTCCACACATAAACAAATGATGTTATCATTTTTTAGTGTGATAATGAAAATGATATATTATCATTGAATAATGATAAATATAACCTAAATATCATATTTATCAAATTTTTATCACATATATAAAAAATTATTATTATTATTACCTTCCATGTAAAGTATTTTTGAAAAAGGAATCACAATTATTCATGAGGTAATATTCTTCCAAACAAATGAGCGGTGTTATCATATTCTCTAATGAATGAAAAAACATTGGAATATATGATATAATTAATCAATTGGTATAATAATTTTTTAAATATAATATTTATACTTTATATCCATCATCATACCAAACATTGAGAGGTGGTAATGGAAAAACGTATGATATTGGTTCCTAATGTGGCAGTCCTCTGTACATGCGAATAATGATTTCATAATCTATTTGATGGAAGTAGAGATGTTCATATTTAATTAATATAAAATAAAAACATCATATAATATATGTGATTTTCTGTTTATTATATAATAATATTTTAATAATAATTGAAATCATTGGAGGAAGAAATAAGATAAAAACCATCATTGATGAATGATAACTCTTCGTTGAGTAACCACTTTGGGTTTGCAAAAAAAATACTTATTAAAATATATTTATACAAATAATAAATATTTTTAATGATATTATGGAATTTGAAAAGTTTTTTTGAAGGTATTGGTTGAAACAATATGGTTTTTATATTTGATGAAAATAGGAGAGGGTTGGCATTTTATAATTTATGTGAGTGGCACACTTGTAATGTTTGAAATGAAAATGTGTTCCCATAATTTTCACATTAAAAAAGTGTTAAAATAGATAACTATAGATAAATAATTATTATAAGGTAGAAATATTTCAAGTAAATATATTTTTAACAATTTATGACTTCATTATAACTCTTATCGTTTTACTTTAACCACTTAGAAACTCTAATTTTACTGTAACCACAATAAATATAATTTACTAATTTCACTATTTATTATGGTAAAAATTTAATTTTACATTCTTATATAATATAAAAATTTATTATTAATATTATTTAATACATTGTTACAAATTACATTCTTATAAGTGGAAATTGTTTATTTAAAATTAATGTTGTAGAGGCGATGAGAAACCAGGTTTTTTAAATACTAATTTCTCATAAGATTAAAATGTTTTTATATCAAAATATATTTTAAAAAGGATTCTGATGAACTAAATGTGATTAATTGTTATATTATTTTTTTAATTTTACATTTAAGTAATTATTAATATATTTTTACTTTATATATAATTGAAAAAATAGTCATTTTTTAAATAAAATTTAGTGCATAAAACTATTCATAAAAAATTAAACATTTCTGAAAAAATTTCCAATATTCACCATTTGATAGTTTTGAAATCCTATTTTATAATTAAAATTATTTTATTATATAAATTTCTATATTTTGAAATATCTATTTTAAATTATTTGAGAAAATTATAGAAAAATAGATTATTATAAGAAGTATTGTTTTTTAGAAATCATTTTATTTTCTTTCAAATGATTATTATTCTATTCATAATCAATATATTACCAATGAATGTGTATTTACAAGTGTAAAAAATATAATTTAAAATATTTAATTTGTACAATTCAAAACTAAAAATTTAATGATTATGTTATAATGGTATACTATATTTCAATTCATATAGACAAGAGGTTGTGTGTTCCACAAGTTATTGAAAATAATGAATTTTAAAAACATAATTCTTGGGTTTTTAATTTCTATATTGAATGTCACATATGTCATACCATGTTTTTAGAGTGGAAGAAATTCTAAGTGTTTTTTTATTTTGTCATCTTTTGTATGGTCTGTTTTGTAAACAAGACTCAGAATGAAATTCTGAGTATTCTGACACGTCAATATATATTTTTTAGAATTGGTTGATGCCCTGAGGGATTCCCCTGAGTATCTTTTTTTTGGAGGTTCTTGGAAACTAAATAACATGTTTGGGTTTTCTGATTAGGGTGAATGTTGTTTCTAAAATCGTGTTCCCCCAACAGTAAACCGTGTGGCCTTAATTAGAGGACCAAGTCTGAAGCACAGTAGTTGTACATGTTTATTACAAAGTGATCACATATCCAAAATGGTTAGATACCCTTATCCAGTACACTCACACTATTCATCACTTTCATGGAATATGGTTATGAAAACTATTGTGAAAACTATATGAGGTGGGTTTCCTAGGCAGTGGTTTCCACATGGTTGGCATGTAGTTTGGAGAAACCGTATATCCAATCACACCTACCCATTTTTGATGGTGAAATTACCATTTTAACTTAATGAAATCGTTAAAACACTTTTCATTCCCCACCTATCATCTATAGTGGACTTCTTCCCTCATGAGTGGAGTTGATCATATATCATCCTTTAGGTTTTGGTGTATCTCCATCATCTGGCACTGAAATACTTCAACATAAAAAGCTATAGAAAGAACTCAATAAAATCTTACTTCTAAATTAATCCATTTCGAGTTTCTTCTTTTAGTTAATGTTCTATTATAGTGCACTGTAATTTTCCTTACTTTCAATTCATTTGACAAATTCTTTGATTTCATGTATTCTTGGTCAAATTGAGCCTCGATAATGGGTGATTTGAGTTCTAATACACCGAGGTAATGTGTATATTATACTTTTCCACATTTATCTTCTTTTTAAATGTATTACCACTATGAATCTCTCCATAAACCTTCTTCTATGATTATTAATATTTTAATAAATCTTTTACGGTGGCTTTTCATGCCTTTTGTGAACTTACCCTATGATGAAACCCATCCAAGGATCATTGTCCTTGTTATTGGATACCCATTAGGGTGTAACCACATTGAATGGACTATTGGGCATGCATTAAATGGTAAATAACTAAGTATGTGTAATTAATTAGATAATTATTTAATTAATTAAATTTATTTTCAATAAATGGTTTTAAATTAGACTAGACCTTGAGCTCTACTGATCAAACCAAATTTTTAAATGGTCATGCATGATGCATTACATTGAATTCTATATATCTTACTTTGAATATCTAATTGCATGATTTTTTAATATATTTCTTCAATCAATATTCCCTTTCTAACATATTTTATATTCCATGATAGTTAGGACTCTTCATTATTAGGGATTATTGTTTAAGCGATCTTTGATTGGATTAATTTTTATTCTATATATGGCCATTCTTGATTGATTGAGATTTTTAAATATCGTTACAACATTTATTTATATATATGTTAATTACACATGATTATTCTTCTATTCCTCTGCCTATGATAATTTTATACTTCATAGTGATCATGACATGTGTCCAAGATTTTGTTCCAATACATAATTACTTATGACACTAATCGTTTGAATTTTGATACCTGAATAGCTCAAATAACATATGGATTGAGATTGTTTTTTAGTGACACGGAATTTAATAAATGGATTTACTTGTGATAAGTACCATGATTAATATGGCGATGTTTTTATGTTGTAGGAGAGAACATGAGTCCCAAATGATGGATTCTATGGATGGAGTCACTATTCTCAGTTAATCCTGCTTGACAAACCAAGAAAAATACTTTGGATTTCCAGGTATTGGGTCTCTAGGTGGTTTTATATACTCTCTAGTGATATTAGTTACCTAGGGGAGGAACCGGGGATGGGCCCATTTGAAAAAATTGTTACGTCACTCCAAGGGTGATACCCAGTCACCTATGTGAGATACATGGTAGATGCACCGTGTCACCGTACATCGATTGATAAAAATAAGGGTGTATGGTTTTACATGGATGGACATAGAGGTAATGAGTAAATCAGAGACACCCATAAGGACCATTGGGGTTCAATTATGATTTCCTTGGATTGGATCAGTACTCCATTCCTAGATTATATGATTTCATGGAATGCATGTTTGATTCTTTCTTAATTGTTCTTAGGAATTATTTGATGAAGATTATATGATGTAATGGAAATGCGACATCCAAGATAAATCACATGTTTGAGGTAATTTTTGTGTTCATTGGAACGTTTTATTGGTCTAATTTATGTATAATTACATACATGTGCTCCTATTTTAAAATATCATTTATAGTTCGAAGTAGGAGGTAGGGGACGAGTATCTAGATAGGAACCTAGTCCATGTTTTTGGTGTATTTTTATTTAATTTCCTCTATTTTATTTATTCAGAACACTTTCATTCATTTATTTCAATAAATAGATCTTCCAAGATACTATCGTTTTTAGAATATTAATATTATATCTCACACCATTATCAGGTTTCATTTGGTGCCCAATTAGACATTATGATCATATGATTTAATAAAGGAAAGAATGTGGATTCCTATTCTTGATTTATTTTCTACCTTTTGATGGGTTTTTGGGTAGATAACTAATCTTATTCTCAAGATGATCCTTTAGCAGTTCTTGGACTTCATATATATCTGACAATAAGTAGTATATTTTATGTATCCCTTGTTATCGAGAACATACGTTTTTTATAGATTCCTGACATTCCATTATCAACATTGTATCCATTACTGATATTTACTTCTACTACTATCTATAAATATTTATGCTTCTGCTTATAACTTTCTATAGATTTCCAATATGAATACTCTGATCCATGAGGATATAGTCTTCCCAAGGACACACCCTAGGCCCCCTCTACTACATAACATCCTTAAAAATATGGAGATATGTGCTTGAGTTAATGTGGCTACTGGTCTAGCTACTGATTTAGTGGTCAGTTGGATCAAGACATTACAAATTGGTATAAGAGCCTTCTTTAAATTTAACTTACTTATTTGGGATGGGTGATAGGAGACTAGGAATGGGTCATATCTGGGTAAATATTCATTCCTAGAAGTTATCAACACACATACATGAAAAATTACAAGTGTTGAGGGATGCGATTGGTTTTCATACAGTTTTATATTACAGATGATTATGATTTCATCATGGGTGATTATCATATTTTCAAAGATTACTAATATTCATGATTACAATATTTACCCATTTCATAGTATGGAAAGGAAGATACATCAAATACATCATGATAGGCATATAATAATAAACATTAAATTCATATGACATGACATATATATTTCATTTCAATCTTTTTTGGATTTACAAATGTTCCATGAATTTTTTATCAGGATGAATTTTATTTGACATGCTGGAAATTTTCAATGACATTTTTCATTTCCTGATTTTTAGGTTTCTTATTATCATTTTACAATAATTTAAATCATCATGTTTTTTATCTATTTCATGTTTTTTACATATTTATTATGTGGTAGCTTGAAATTCTTAACTAGTATGCCTTGTCATTTATTGATCCTATTTATCTACTTACCACGTTGGGGGATTAATAAGTATTGTTTTCCATAAATGAAATTAGTATATCTTAATTTATATTATCCATGTATTGTTTTATATATTATCATGTTTAGTTATAATGTTAATACATGACTGGTTATTAATGCGTTTTCATCAAACTAAACATCAAGAAAAACAATTTTCGATTTATACGGTGCAAAGAAGGTTTATAAAATGTAGAATTTCCCCCCTAATGATTTTACTCTAGTAGATGGGAATTACATCCTTATTTATTAGTGTATAAACTTTAAAAATATAAATTTATTAATCCTATATATGATGGATGTAGTCATATGGGAGCTACATACAATTATTATGGTGCGTGGGTGATAATGAAATTGTGAAGGGGTAACCCATAAAAATGAAACAAATGTTATGATGAATCCATTTCAAACCTTTCAGAGATATAAATGTTGTTAAATATTGTCCTTATATTCATTGGGTTACATAGTAAGGAATATAACTCTATTTATGGTTTTAACAACTTATATGGACAAATTATTTAATTCAAAACGAGATCCAAGTAGGTCAGTTGGATAATGTTGTTATGAATTGAACCCACTAAGGGTTTTTTAATTAAAACCCTTAGAATTATTGGGTAGTTCCAGTGAACCTAAAATGGAACAATGGGAGCCTCATATTTCACTGTACCTTTTTTATGCCTTGGTGTTACGTCCCATGAGGTTCTACTTATATTATGTGTTGAGGGACCTTTAATGTCCAATGGATGAAATTAGGGCTTTTTATGAAAACTAAATGTGGGTTATTTTTTTCAACTACCCATTTGGTTAATAGAACTATTTTTTATTCATTGAGATGAGGCCTTATAATTTATAAATGATATTTAAAATGGATTTATGTAATATAATGCACTAATTATAATGAAATTTCACTAATTGATAATTTTTAGAAACATGGTTTAAAATTACTTACCTATTTTTTTCATCTAGTAAGAGTTAGGGTTTTAAAAATAGTAGATTGAAAATGATAGATGAGTTCCATTTTAATGTATTAAACTAAACATTAAGTGGAGTAATATTCTAACACTCATGTAAGATATTTTTAAATCTTTTATATTTGTTTCCGTGAGTAGATCTATTGGAAAAAGAATATTGAGCATTTTCCATGGGTCTCTTCACCTTTATCTCCAATTTCAATTATTGTCCATTATTTCAAGTGACCTTTCGTAGAAACAAAATCATTCTCATTAAAAAATCATGATTTTTGTTAGGGGATATCCTGTTGAAGGTACTATCCTCAGATCTCTTGAATCCTTCTAGTTTTTTTTGAGATATAAATCTTGTGTGGTACTATTTGGGTGCCATAGTTTCATGAATGAGACATAGTTTATAAAATAACATCATTGTTATATGGGTTGGTCTATGTGGTCTTCACCCATTCTATAAGTAATATATTTTTTAAAATATCAGGTCAGGAAGGATAAACATTCCACGAGAATTATTGACAGCTTAGTTGGTCATGTGACCCTTCCCCTCTGGGATTTTTAGTGTTGGATGACTCAGGAGGTTTTCAACTTGTTCTACAATCATATGAGTAAAGAGACTATTGGGTTAAACCTTGATGCTGACCATCAACTACATGAATGCATATAAATGATAAAATTTTATATTTTATAAAGGATGTGTCTTTTGATCATATAATATTTTGTTAGTATGAATTTATATAGGTCGTACACGTAATCCTGGAAAATGGTACATTGAAACGTTTGAGCATAGTGTTAATTGTTTATTATAGTATTGTTAAAATTTGAACACCGTTCCACTCATGGGAAGAGTGACATAATCATTTAGTGAAAAAAGTCATACCAATTTTCTATATAGTGTTCTAAGAGGAAATGGTGTTTGAGATGATAGATAGTCATTTTTGATTTTACACATACTATTATGACACTCTAGGACATAACTCTGGATAGCAGTTACATTTATGTGTAATGATGAACATAATATAGTGCTCTTTAATGGATGGTAGTCTCTATATCTTTGATTTAGCACCTGATAAATGTGTGATAACCAACTTTTGGGGTTTCAGATAGTTATCAATGGAGTGTGTGTTGTGGAATGGAATCCCTTTATCTATTATTCTGATGTTATGGACAATCCTATTGTGGGGTGTGTTCAGTTGACTCTGTGGAAAATATTTCATTCCAGGTAGAAGGATAACAACCAAAATGACTACTTGAAAATGATCTACTACTTAAAAACACCATGTGGCTAGTAGTCCTTGATTCAAGCCAGTTCTCCCTTGAGAGCATGATGATGTTGTTCATGGTTATAGGGACAAATTGTTAATATTTCATTGGTCTGGCATTGCCATCTGTCGTTAAGTTACTGTGATAATGGGATTTCTAGCATGGTTTTTTTCTAGTGATCATTTAATGAGGATGTGTCAGAGGGTGTCTCCAAGTCCTACGGATGTCATCCTATAATGGTTAAGCAATCCATCTCTTTGATATTAGTTTCTTTTTTCAAATCGTATAGGGAACTCTGCAATTATTTTGAAAAACGTGTCTGGATCCTTGTTTGATATCATTGAAACATCTTAGTGTACTCTTGGAATTAGTTTTTCCATTTACCCTATAATGGTATAGTTTTTTTACATTGAGAGATAATTGGTCTTATTCCATGCTAATATTTTAAATTCTATTTGATTTTTTAGGTGGTTTGATCAGAGTTACAATAAGGAATTGTAGTTTCTCTTAATTTAATGGTCAGTCCAATGTTATACCTAGTTTTTATATGTAGTAAAACCATGGATAAAATCATTGATTCTGGCTATTTTTCATGTGAATTGAAATCCAGGTAGATTCCACACCACATTCCATATGTGTTCTTGTTCTGTGGGTGTTTCACTTGTAATGATGACTCATTTGAATGTGTTGAATGTGAATTTTCCTTGTTTGAGATCATTGAATTCTAGTTATTGAATATAACGTATTTTCATTTGTTGGTTGGGCTTGGAAGGGGTGATTTACCATGATGATCAAAATGTTCCAGATCGAGAAATGATTTACGATTGTTATAATTCATGATACCTTGATGTGAACTTTTTTAGAGACCTCACTAGAAACCGGTTAAAGGATCCAGTGAGGGTTATTGAAGAAGTAAAAAGGTTCCTTCATCATGAGGCATAATGTCTAGCTTTTAAAATGCACTGAACTTCTATATCAGGTTCCTTGAGGGTAGTCAACCAAGGATCGTGTGGCTTAATATACCTCAAACCTTTTTTATGTATTCATTGTGTATCATCTACATGACATTGTTTAGTAAGATGGATGGGATGTAACACTCTACTATTGTTTTTCTAGAAGAGTTTTCATGGTTATTCTAATGAGTTTATTATGGAATAGACCCATATATTAGATCATGTTCCATGTTATGAGAATCAATTGAGTGCTACATGAACGTCCTAAAAGACAATTACAATGGTAGTGGTACCATAATTTTGGTTTGGCTCTTAAATTATTGAAAATATAGTCAAAAATCCATATTATGAATAGTCAAAGAGAAGACATGGGGACCATGTATCTCGATTGATGGATTCAGGTAATATTTCTATCAATGCTTTAGTTGTGGATTCATATGTTGAATTAAGTCTCTATGGATCTTATTTTACATTTTAAGGTAACCTTAGGAGGTGTTTTGGGCATTTAGTGATGCAAGACAACCATTTGAATGATACATAATGACCCTCATAGGTCATTTGATGATTTTATTTTCATACCATGGCATATCAGGGATGAAATATTTTGAGGTGGAGAGATAAAAACATACCACATTTTTAGAGAAGATAAAATTTTGAGGGTTCTTGTTTTTTTGTTTAGTGGATAGTTTATTTTATAAATCATTCCTTGTAATCAAGTTCCTAGTGATGGGATACATTGATCAGTTTTTTAGACAAGGGTGATAGATCTATGGTTTCCCTAAGGGTCTCATTGTGTTTTGGGAGCTTCAGTCCCCAAAATCATAATTTAAGGTTGTCTATGTAGGAGACACAGTTTTTATGAAACCATGCTGACCCCAGTAGCAAACCATTGCACATTAATCAGAGAATGAGGTTTATAGTGAAAGTGATATGAAAGTTTTACCCAAACCGGGAACCTATCAGGCATGTTTAGTGACACATAAAATGTTCGTTTCACTATTAATGGCATGGTTTTTTCAATGATAGGAAAATCTTGTGATTACACTATGCGAGGTGGGATTCAAAGGTAGTTGGCTCCACATGGTTGTCACATTGTTTTTCTATACCATGTGGTGAAACTGTATGATCTGGTTTCGAGGGTGAAATAAACACTTTAACTTAATGAAATATTTAAGCCTCTTTTATTTCTTACCCTCTTCTCCTCAGTGGGGTTTCCTCCTTCCCTTCATGTGTGGAACTACTCTAACCTTATCCTTGGTGTTTTTGTGTATCTCTTTTATTCGGTGCTAAAATAATTCACCATCCCCAACTATGGAAATCCCTCCATAATATATAACTTTCTAACCCATACATTTCATGTTTTGTCTTCTTTACATTGACCAATTTTTTACAGCACATTTTTTCCAATTTCTCATGGAATTTAAAAAATCCTCAAATTTCTTTTGCTCTAGGTGGGATTGATCCTTCATAATTGGAGAGTTGAGTGCTACTACATCGAGGTAGGGGGTATTATATTTTATCTCATTTTGATACTTTTTAAATCCCTTATTGTTGTGCTTCTTCACATAATCCTCCCATGGTGATTAATTTTATTTTAATAAATCTTTTAAATTTGTTTACAATTCATTTTGCGACCTTACATTTGGGTGAACCCCATCCAATGGTAATTCACCTCATTTTTGGCCACCCATTTGAATATTCCCACCTTGAATAGTCTATTTCTTATGCATTAAATTGTTAATTACTAAGTGTAAGTTACTCTTTATTGAAATTATTAAATTAATTAATTTTTTTTGAAATAAATAGTTATCCATGACACTGGGACTTTAGATTTACGTCTCAGACCATATGTTTAAATGGTCATTCTTCATTCTTTTCATTGAAATTGATATAATTTAATTTTACTCGTACATTTTATATTGGTTGAATACCTTTACTAATGAAATATTTCCTTAATTACTTTTATGATATTTCATGAATCTTGTTCCATGAAATTATTTAATATTGATTATTAATATAATGCTTATTGGCCTAAATAGCATGTTATGTATGGCCACAATTGATAGATTTGGATTTTTAAATTTATTAGCAACATGAACTAATATATATGTTAATTACTTTTTCTTATGATTATATTCTATTTCCAATGCTTATTTAATTTTCCCTAGTGATCATGTCTTATAACCTAGTGAATGTGCAAGTACATAAGGCCTTATTCCCTTGATTGTTTTAATTATGCTACATGAATAGATCGTCTAACATATAGATTCATATGTTTATTTAATGACAACAAGAATGATAAATGAATTTCCTTGTGATATTTTCCTTTCGTTATGATAAGTGTTATCACTGATTTTCATCACATTTTATTAGTTGGTATAGAACATGGGTCCGTATTTTAGGATTCCATGGATGGACATTCCATGCTTGGTTTTGTTTTCATAATTCACTTGCAGCAAAAAAATTTCTTGCTAGGTACAAGATCTAGAGGAAGTTTCTTATACATGTGAACAATATCAATTCCCTATGAGGGAAATCAAGGACATATCGATTTTGAATGATGGTTATGTAAAACCTCTGGTGATACACGGTAACCTATGTGATGTACATGGTTTTGGTTTAGAGTAACCATACTTCGAATGAAACATGGGATTATATATGGGTTTCCTTGGATGAACTTAGATTTATTGGGTTATTCGGAGACACCAATAAATGCAATTGGGAATGATTTTAGATCTCCTTGGATGGGTTCAAGACTCCACTAGTGGATTTGATAGTTTTTTAAAAATCATATTTCCTTTTTTGTAATGTTACTTCTTAATCTTTTGAGAATGATTACATGAAGTCCTGGAAATTGGACCTCCAAGATAATAAACAGACACCACATCCTTATTACGTAGATTGACTCATTTTAGGGGCCCAAATTATGTTTCACAACATGCAAATTATCCTCTTTTTAGAAATGTAGCATAGGATGAAGAAGGCGGTAGGGGACCAGTGTCCATTTAAGAACCCAAACCAAGATGTTAGTTTTTTTATTTAATTTCTCCTCTTTCTATTTTTTGAACATATTCATTTATTAATTTCATGAAATGGATAGGTATAGAAATTATGGTTTCTATCCTATAGATATAATATCTCACACTTTATATGGGTTTTATTTGGTACTATAGTGGACTTTATCATCATAGGTATGGATAAAGGGAAGTGTGCAGCTTCCGATCCTTGATTGATTTGATTCAATAGGATAGAGATTATGGGAAAATGATCTAGCATATACACATGATTATATTGTAGTATTTCATGTTCTATTTTTATATTTGGTATCACGTAGTATATTATTTGTATCCTCTTATCCCATACATATCCATTTTTGTATAAACTCATGACATGACATTATCAAAATTGTATCAAATTTTAATATTTATTTTTAATACTATATATTTATGTTTATGCTTCAAATTTTCATTATATATTGTTTTCCAATGTGCATATTATGATCTATGAGAAAATATCCTCACCAAAAATATACTATATACCCTTGTTACTATTCGAAATACTCTTGAATTTATGGACATTCTATGTAGGTCATTTGGAAACTAGAGCGACAACAAGTTTAGTGTTATATTGAATATGGATGTTACATCACATACAAGATTAGAAATTTTTATTATTATAAAATTTTGTGTTTTAATATATTCTAAAAATTGATATATTTATGTTAATTTTATAATTTGTATAAATCTTCTCTTAAATATGATTGGAAACAAAATCACCAATCATGTGTACGGAGGTCTACCACATCATGAAATGATGTAATTCATACTAATAAAACATCCTCTCAAGATTAGAGATAACGATTTATTTCATTTTTTATATTATATTTATTTCAAATATATACTTATTTGATTATAATAACACATTCAACTTTTTATTTTATAATATATTGGAAAACGATATTATTTCAAATGTGTACATGTGAACAATTGCCTCCTCGAATGATTGTGATTGTTTTTATTTTATTTTTATGTTGATGGTAAAAAAGATATATTTAATGATTATATATGATATATATGAAAAAATATGTTTTATAACGTGGTGATATATTTTTTATCTTTATTTCATTTGTTGTTTTTAGATAATTGAAATAACTTTATGGTGTACATATTGCCTATCATCTCTATGAATATTGTACTTCTTCTCCTATAGTTAAAATTTATGGATTACTATATATAAGTTAATTATAAATCATATTTTTATCATGTTTAATTGTATGGATATTTTGGATCCATTATAAATGTAAAAGGAATATAAATTCCAAACCAAAACAGACCTCAAAAATGAAGTAGTTATTACGCAAAACATTATTTTAACAAATAAATTGCCAATAAACAGGGAATAAAAGGTAATAAGTAAATTATATATATAATTATATTTTTTATTATGGTTATTTAATATTTTCATATTAACCCTATATTTATTAGATATGAGGTTCTAATGTGTATGAAGGAAGTGAGTCATAAGTAAATAGATTTTCATTTAATGTTTTTCCCTGGTATACATTACATATTTCCCACTTGTTTTATTTTTATGAATATTCCTCCAATCAATGTATTGAATAATTATTATAATTAAAATAATGGGATATAAACTTCAATATAATCTTATTTAATTCATTTGTTTGACAATTTAAACATTACCAAAGAGGTAATGGTTTTATGTTACATTATTTTTGTGAATATGATTGTTTATGATTAGGATTCTGATGATAAAGTAAATCCATATATCTTTAATAAAAATCATTTATCTTCTTATTCTACAGTTATTTTTATCGACTAAATATTTTATATTCATTATCCTTTCTTTAAAATCCAATAATTCAAAAAGAATATTATTTTTGGAAAATGACATTATTTCATTATTAGGTAAAAAATAATTTATCATACCTGTTTTTTCTTTATAAATATGTTTTTAAGAATTTTTTATAATTAATAAATGAATGATTAATAAATTTTTTAATATTATTTGAATTACAAAAAAATTTCCTCAAATCAGTATTATTTTTATTTTCAAAAGAAGGCACTTTTATATTATTATTTAGAATATGAAAGGATCATTTGACAAGTATGTTATTAGTTGTAATTCCCATTATCTTGTCTAATAAATTATTTAAGGACCCATTTACACGTGTGGATGTTTATTTTATAAAATATATTTTTTATTCAATATATGGAAATATTCTTCAATTTTAATATGTTTTATCACTTTTAAATGATATTTCCCTCATGAAATGTTCCATGAGATTTTTAAAAATCATTTATTTTAAAGGTTAAGTCCTTCTATATGACATAAGATTTAATGAGGATGTGATTCAATGATACAATTCATATTTTTGTCTAAATATGGTATATGGTAATGATTTATTTTAATGAATCTCATTCCTTTTACAGAGGTTATTAAGGATAAAATGAAAGAATGATTAGGAAAATCATTTCTTTTTTACAGGACATTCTATGATGCAATGTTTATGAACCCCACTTATTTTCATGGGTTATAATATGATGAATGTTTAATGATCTTTTAGAACACATATGTATGATTTTGAAATTATGATTGGTGATCTTGGAATTATATCCCCTCCAATTAATTTGTTAGTTATTAATGTTCTGTTAGATCAAAGTGTATACAATAGGTTATTATAGGCCTGAAAGAGGATATATATGAGGTTATCCCATACTCAAAAGAGGTTACATGGGAGGTTATCCCAATATCTAAGCATGTATACTAGTAGATACCACATGACAGACATTATATTAAGGAATTAGTTGGTATCCATGAAATAAGATTTTATTTAATAACGTGAATTCAAAAAGTCTATGTCTTATTTAAATTTTATACACTCATGGAATAATATCTTTGATTTGTTTATGATTCGGGTAAAATGAATTTCCAAGATATATTCAACGAATTAGGTATATGAAAAATGACATATATTTAATGGTTTTGAAATATTATTCTCATGTTATCTAACCCATAAGCTCATATCTAGCTCATGTGGTCGTGGATATCTCCCTTTTTTCCATTACAAAGTATCTGATCATACCCATTATTATGATTATTTTTACTCGATTATGAATAAAATAATTATGAGTAGTTTGACTAATAATGGTTATAGTTATGAAAAAACATAGTGGGATATAGTTTTTCTCACTTATGAACCACTTGATTATGTGAACATGGGTCTAATGTACTAGACATAACTGACACTAGTGTGCGTTGTTATATTATGTAATGATTATTAATATTTTATGATGTAATAACTATATGTGAAAAATGAGGTCTCTCTAAGGTAAGTATTTTTATATCATTAAAAAAAATATTTTTGTTAATTTATATAATATCATTTATCGAAATACGGTCATTTGTAGAAGCCATGTGACATGGTTAGGAAAAAATAAACCACACTGCTTCATGGTGTTGGAAATCCACATGTACGCAGAAAAAAAACTATCATTATTAAATTTATGAAAATGTGTAGAAATTTATTATATAATAACATTTAAGAATTATAATTTTTTAATTAATATATATATATATATATATTAAATCAATCATTCCAACTATATTTGAGAGGTAATGATATAAAATTAATTACATCTTATCATGAGGTGGTAGTCTGTTGTACACAGAAATGACGATTCCATTTTCTCAGTTGATAAATGGGGAAATGGATATTATTCATTAAAATAACATATCAACATTTAATTACATGGAATATATGGTTTTTGTTTTTTCAAATTGTTTTATCATGATTTTATGGATTATAATGTTGAAATGTATATAAAACATTAGGTTAAAAGTTGAACATATTCTTTGAACAAAAATAAATTTAATTAAATCATAATTCTTCTATGGTTGGAACTATTCTAACATGTTAAACTCAATATAATGGGTATATATTTTATTAAGATATTTTGGAAAGTCTAAGATAAACCAAATAGTTGTTGATGTGTAATGGAAAGAGGAGAGGGTGACCATTTATAATTGTTTAGAGGGGCACTTTAGGAATTTCATAATGTATAAAGTCAATAAAAATTTATTATCTTTGAGATATGGCTTCAAAATATATTTTTAACAATTAGTATTATTATAGATCAAAATAATATCATCCAATAATATTTATTTGCGGTTAGATTAGGCAATAACCCTTATCCCTTTATTTTCCCCCACATTAACCCTTTTCGACTTTCATATTGATAACAATGATTTCACTCTTTAAGGGTCAATATATTTACTACAAAAAGATAATTGGACCCAAAATGGAAAATAATATATATTTTTTACGAAATAAAATTCAATTGGCCAATAATATGTTTTTTAGGAATTTAAAATCATTTAATAAAATGTTCTTTATTATAAAATTTTATTAATGTCAATTCAAAATCAATTCATTTAATTTGAATCTAAAAATAACATGACAACAACATATTTTGAATATATTACATTAAAAAGTACATAATATGTTATATTTATCATGAAAAATCATGTATGTCTATATTTCATTAAATTATATTACTTTTTCATATTTTTAGATTCATTAATTTTATATCTCTAATAATTAAATAATTATATTGTTCATATTAAATTGGATTTAACTTAAATAATTAATTATTAAAATTTAGAAATAATGATCCAAGACAAAAAAAATTTTATATTTCAAATTAATATTTATTATTTTATATAATTTATTTTACTCCCCATCACAAATTATTATAGTTAATAAAATTAAGAAATCAACATTTTTGTCATTATATTTAACTTAAATACTATATATGTCCAAATAAAATCTATATGGAACCAAGTATACATATATTATATATTTATAATGGATGTGGAATAATTACTCTCATGAAATCAGTTAAAATAAATTGTTTCGATTTATTTTTTGTCATAATATTAATTTGACACATAATTACCCGATTTACCGTTACCATGGTGATAATCATTTAATATGGTTTCAATTTATAATTACCAAAACTAAAAGAGACATATTTGCTAAATTTTATCCTGATAATTAAAAAATAAAGATCCATTTTTCAATATTAAAATTTCATAGTTGAAAATATTAATTTACAATTAATTATGAAAAGTGTGATGAATGACAGGTTTTCAGGAAGATGCATTTTTTCAATGAATATATGATTTTACATTAATTCAATGTCTAGTATTCATATATTTATTTTTAATTCATATAAACAAATTTAATAAAAAAGTTTCATTTAAATAGGATCTCGTTACTGTTAATTTTATTTAATAAAAATGGAATAATATTATGCACTAAAAATTGGTTTTCCAAAAAATTTGTTATAAGAATAAATTAGTCTTATACCAATATAATGAAAACAAATTATTCAAATGATATTAATAATATTATTTAGAATAAAATGTATTTTATATAACATAAATAAAAAAATAATATAGAACATGACATTAAATTTTTGGGTTTCGTGAAAATAAATTACAATTCAATAAAAATCGATATTTTACACTATTCATTGGAAAACCAATCTATACAGAAAAAAGTTGAAACATTTTATGTAATATTATTTTTCTATAATTATTTAAAAAATTATTAACTTTTAAAAATAGTATTTAAAAAAAATTATAAATTAAGTAAATTTTCTATGTAAAAAATCTTTTTTGAAGAAATGTATTATTAATGAATAAAATGATTTTAGGAATAATTGAATTGTAATATCATATGAATTAATAAATTCCTTTTTATTTAGTAGGACCTCTAGTATTTATATTCTATAATGTGGGTATTCAAATTCCTAATTTCCAATTCAATTACTATATAATAGCGGTTATATTTATATAGTAATTTTTTTGGAATTTTTAAGCTCAGTGTTGAATGTAACACATGAAAACAAAGAAATAAATTTTTTTTCAAGGGAAATATATTATAAAATAAAATGATTATAAATGTTAAATAATCTATGGAATCACTATGAAACCACCGTTAGAAAAATTAATATTATTGATTTTACCTTTATCCCAAAAAAAACTTACCATTATGGTGTCACTGTCACTTTTATGGATAACTAATTAATTTTACAACAAGTCCTATTGTTAATCCTCCAAACTCCCATAAAATTCATCATACATTATATAATGAAAATATGTACTCTACAATGATTTTATTCTCATTTAAATCAATATTTTTTTAAAGTACTCATGGCCTACTCACTAAAATGTGACACTTAATAGGTTACTCTTACATATATTGAGTTTTACTTCTATATAAGACCATGTGCGGTGTAGTTTTTTCAATTACAGTGCATAAAAATATCCATTAATAAATATTATTATTAGATAATCTAAATTTAGTCTTACACAATATAGTTTTCATAATAGTCACCTACTTCACAAAACAATATCCCTCTAATCATTCATCTTGAATGCATCATCCTGATGCATTGTGGTGTTAGCTACACCTTTATAGAATAACTCCTTAGAACCACACATCTAGATGGGTACTAATTTCTCAATGTCATAAAATTTCATTATTATTTCCTTAATATGAAGTCTAGTTAAAAATCATTATATTAAAAATCCCATACCAACATAAATTATTTTATATAAGTTTGATTTAATCATACATAAAAATAAATAAATATTACGAAACATGTTAAATCATATGACCATCTGTATTATGATGTGATAAAATATATAGGTCAGTAACTTCTCTAAAACCATGTATTTCTAAATCTTATCACCTTTCATTCTCCATCAAGACTCTAAAACCCCATCACCTCAATTGAAAGTTCATTAACAATATTAGGTAAAATATCAATATTATAACAACCAATTCATTGAAAAAATCCAAATCAGAAGTCAAGACCATATTATGTCCATCTTCACTCTAATAAAACACCAATTTATTGATATAACATTAAAAGTTATGGATTATCTTTTTCAACTCTAAAAATCAATTCAAAAACATTGATACAAACATAATATTTCATCTCAGTCAAAAAAAATATTATGTCATCAACAAAATTGAAAAATATCACCCATTTATATTTTATATTCTTATAAACAGATTATGATCAACTCAACTAGATTGGGAATAAAGATACTGATGAATTTATATGGAGTAATTTAAAATACTATTCATACTTTTTTCAACATGTATGTAACCTTATTATTGTAACACCCCAAAATGATAAAAGTTTAAATGACTAAATGATACGAATCATGTCAAAAAGGTTCACCTTCATTGTTGAAAGTCTTTCTGATTAGAATTCCATAGTTAATCATTCTAGGCTTGGAGTAGTGATCCGGATAGCTGACCTTCTGGAATGTTTCCTAGGGTGTGTGTGAGTAGGAAAAAACACACTAGAAAGTACATGTGTAGGCCTGTGGGGACTGTCATTAGTCAGATAACCCATTCGGGCATGTGGGTGGGCCCCCGGTGGAGGACTACGTGTCTGTTGGGAAACTAGTGGTACCTGGTGGGATAGGATTCAACGACCTTGTTTTGGAGGGGTGGATGTGCTTTCACTGAGAACCGGTTGTTATATTTGGTATCAGAGGATGAACCCAACCCTAAGTGTAGTTCACTACCAGGGTTGAGATGTAGGTCCCACATATGAAGATCTTGTGCTCGAAAAGGGGGATGATTGTAACAATGCAAAATGATAAAGGGTTAAATGACTAAATGATATGACTCATGTCAACAAGGTGCACCTTTTTTCAAGATCCTGTCTGATTAGAACACCACAGTTAAGCATGTTAGGCCTAGAGTAGTGATCATGAATGGTGTCCTTCTGGGAAGTATCACAAGGTGTGTGTGAGTGGGGACAAAACACACTGGAAATGACATGTGTTGACCTGTGGGGACTTTCATTGGTCAGATGACCAGTTAGGGAACGTGGGTGGGCCCCTGGGTAGGATCTACATGTCTGCGGGGCAACTGGTGGTACCTAGTGGGCCAGGACTCGAAGACCATGTTAAGGAGTGGTGGTTGTGCTGTCCACATGACCTAGTTGTTACATTTTCTCACCACACGTCCCTCGGGTCCCGTGTCGTGACTACCCCAACTCTGCCTTCTAAAGACCAAGGGAAGATGAATAGCATCAGAAAGGAATATCACTTAAATAGGAAGGAATTTTCTTTTTAACATGTACATACACACAGTCCAAGAACACAAAAAGATGCAACCACAAAGTAAACTACTATAATAAAAGAGTGATGAAACTAAAAGGGGCTAAAATACAAGCCCAAATGTAAAATTACAATAACTACTCCATGTAAAATTCAACTAAAATAAGATGGAAAATAACTACTAGGTCATTCTACGAGGTTCCTACCTGTAGGGTAGGTGCATATCACCTACTCATCACACCACTTCCATCAGTCTCCTCCGTGTCACATCACTCTGAATGGTCCACCTGCAAGTAATGTTCAACCCAATTTCCCTCAGCCTTGATCAACGTTGTACATCATCTACACCAGACACAACAAGGTGTGGGCCAAGCCCATGTAGGGGTGAGTATAAAAATACTCACATGGGTCCCCAAGACCCACAAAGGTCTTCTAGAGTTCCAAAAAGGAAAAACCACAAAACAATTAATCAACTCTACTTATGTATATTCCCATACATATACCTATGTTTTCAAGATATACTCATCTCATACATGACGGAAGGAAACCACATAGCTAACACCATGAAGGTATAAGTACCACACAGGTAACAACACATAGACGAGACCATAAAGGTAGAAGTACCACATAGGTAACACCACAACGATAGATTTACCACATAGTTAACACCGCGAAGACAACTCCACAAAGGTAGAAGTACCACACAGTTACATGTCTCAACTCACAATAAATTATTACTTGAGTACAAAAGGACATATGATTATTCGTAAGGATAAATCATCTTATTCTGTTAAGTAGAAATGCTTCCGACCCACACAAGATCGATAGGTTACTAAACACCTCTGACCCACATAGGATCAGAATACGCTGACCCACACAGGATCGTTGAGCATTATCCCACACAGGATCTGACCCACATAGGATTGTTATGTTCTGACCCATACAAGATCGTTGATCATTGACCCACACATGATCATTGTTCTTTCTTCACGTTACAACTAGCTACAGTATTCCTCATACTCGGTGTGTTTGAGATCCATAGAATCTACCCCTCAAGATACCAGTCATACCCCAACGACAACTAAGATCCACAATGTAGTAACCCAAAGGACCTCCTTGTTCTAACTGTTCTAATGCAATAGACATTGCGTTATCCGGACGCCCGGTCTGTAAGTTATAGGCATTTTAGTACTGCGGGACTAGTTGGATTTGGGTGCGATCCAACCCGGCCAAACACTAAGTTTCTTTGAAACTCTAATGGTCCAAGTCAAAAGTATTGTCTCACTCCAAGGGTCCAAATGCCGAAGAATGTTCATCAAACGGGCACCCGGTCTGCATGCTATAGGCATTTTAGTGCCGAGGGCCCTATTGAATTCCAGTACGATCCAAATCGGCCAAAGACCATATTTCATTGAAAGTCATGTAGAGTATCTCAAAACTACTGCCTCATCCTAAGGGTTGCAACATGATGGACGGCACGACCATCAGATGACTGGTCTGTAAGTTATTGGCAATTTAGTGCGGAGATCCCAGTTGGATTCGTGATCGATCCAACCTGACCGTACATCAAACGACACCAGATAACCAAATGGGACACACTTTTACGATCCACATGAAAACACACATGATATGTACTACCAAATTTTCCAAAATGGATACCCATTGAAAATGTTACATTTCACAGCAACACGTGTGAACCGGGCCTCGTGAGGCCTGCACCTCGACCTCAACATAAATATCCAAAATTCGTCTTGAAATGTCCGTCTTAATTTCATGACAACAACACAGCTTATAGTTCTCCAATCTGATGTCATATGAATGAGTTACAAAATAAGAAATATTCCGCCAAAATATTAATAACATTATTATTGGGTGTTTCGTGAAACTGAGTCATCGTCTGGAATTTAATATTCAACATTATACATGGATTGACCATCTTAATGACAGGATCTCTTCGCCACTGACGGCTAGTCAATCAGATGTTTCAATCCAGAGTCATGGTTGATTAAAGATTTAATTATAATATTAAATCTATTATTTCTCGATCACTTCAGGTACCCAATCCGAAAACCTGAAAAATACATCCAATATTGGACTCGAAATTTCTGTGTCGGAGTCAGGGTTGCACTTCTATTGACCATTCTTGAAACTGATTTCGCATGAAGAAGAGTCATACAAAAAAGTGTTTTATCATTAAAAGTAATAATAACAATATTTTATTATGATTATTAATTACTTATTTATTTATTTTTCTTAACTACAAAATTAATCCAAAATTTGGAGCCCCTTCTTCGGCGCTGGAATAAATCACCAATTCCCTCATTTATCATTTATTTTATTTTTAATTATATTCTATTTTAGTTTATTTATCCCACAAATCTAACTCATTATTTCACATTTTAATCCCCCAATTAGCACCTCCCAAAACTCAAACACCCAGCCTTGTTCTTGAACAACCATAACCACTGCCAGAACCTCTAGATAGTCTTTCCCTCAACACACTCTATAAATCACATCGCCATGTCACCTCTTCTATGGGCCACCACATCATCATTCTAAGCCCGAAAAAATTTGACGACCATAGATTCGTGATCCCCAAGTTGAGATATCAGCGTCCTTATGTCATGCTCAATGAAACATTATGTTTTTAGCATGCTTAATTATTTTGTGATGGAGAATACATGAAGAATGAAATAGAAAGAATCATGGTCTATGAGAGGATCGATGACCATTTTTGTTTGGCCATCATCATTGAGAATAGATAACAAGAGGAATTAACATATTGTTATTTTTCATACTAAAAAATAAACCCCATATCATGTAAATTCATTGGAGAACATTCACGAGTGAATATGGGTTAGTGTTTTTAATTCCCGTACCAATATTCCAATGATGCTGCTCAAACGACGATCTTTAGATACCTATTGTCAGATCCATTCATCCTCAAGAGCCTCAAGATCCTGTTGGTCCTTTATCCAACGAAAAAAACCCTCAACCCCAAGGAAGAATTAATATAACTCTTATTTTAATAGGTGATTCATTTATTTAGAATTAATTAATTATTTTAATTAAATGGATTTTTGGTTACACATTTTGTGTAACCAGGCATTTAATGACAATCATTCAAATTCCAGAGCACCCCCTTGTGGTCCCCACAACCAAATATTAAAAGTGGAGGTGGGAGGAAATGTAAAAAGAAATATATTCCATTTATTTAATCATCCACAGAAAACACAAAAACAAACTCTTTCTCTCATCCCACTACGGTTGAGGTTAAACCTCCGTTAAAAAAATCCCAACATTGCGGGTTCAACGATGCCTTAAATGTTTTAATCTGTGCACCGATTCAAAAGATAGGAAACATTGATTGTGCATTTACTGAAAGTACCTTAAAAATGTTCAATAAATTAGTAACTTTCACCGTCAACCCACACCGGTCAAGGATTCGCTCTTCCTAGAGAGAACACGCCTTAATGAACTTAACGGTACTCTCCGGTTTTCAATTCGATTTACCGTTTATAATTTATAGATTTTTCCATAAAATAATTTTCACATAATTATTTTATTTATAGCTAAAATCAAAAATTTCACTGGTGTCCCATGACAGACAATGTTAGTATCTACCAAAAGTGAGAATACCCTCATGAGTTTAGTAGTGGTCTCAGATTTATAATATAAGTTACCTCTCATGAGTTATAAGCATTTGAAAAATAAATTAATAATCCTTAGTTATTTTATTTACAATTATGCAATTTTTTGGGTTTTCTCACAAGATGCTTGTGCCGACTAAAGTTAAGTCACGCCTAGGGTAAAACGCCCATCCTGAACACAACAGTACTATAATATTTTTAATTAGGGAAACCTTTGAGATTTATTCAACTTTTACAGGAAAACTGCTTACGCGTTCTATTTAAAGTATAACAAAACATCGATAGACCATTCCAGGCACTTCGGGCCATGGAATCACGGGCAGTCGGATTTTTTGGTCTCAAACTATTTCCATATCATTAAATATAATTATATGGATATTGCGGGATAGTAAATGCTCCCCTCCTTAGGGAATTACATCCTTGAAACCCAAAATAATGAAAATCAATCAAATGAGAGTACGTAGAACAAATCTGAACATCCTGATCCCAGGTGCTCTTATAGAGGCTCTCGTGCTAGAAGCGTACGCGCACCAGATGTATCATCCGCCCGATAAATTACCTAATCTTATTGATCCTCAATCTCCAATAGAACCTCTATAAATGTTCCCCCATCATCGAAGTATAGCCTGCCGTGGTTGATGATGTGAGAAGAGTCGTGCACGTATCTTCTTAGTTGGGATATGTGGAAGATGTAATTCACTATTTCTAGCTGTGGTGGAAGGGCCATGTGGTTTTCTACCTCTCCAATCCTTCAAAGTTTCATAAATGGACCGATAAACCTTGGTGAAAACATTCCACCTTGGCCAAAAATTTGTATCCCCCATCATGGACAGACTCGCAAGAATATGTGGTCCCCCTCCTATAACTCCAAGGGTATCAATGTCCTGTCAACAAGAGACTTCTTCCACTGTTTCCTTCAACCCTAGCCACCAGTACTGATTCCGTATGTCCTAATATTTTTTTACTACAAATGGATGTACTTCTAATGGGGAGGTATGAATCTCCCTCAACATCTCCTCCCGAAACTTAACTGGTACCATGGTGTGATCCTTTAAGAGGATAACAAGGACCCCACCATCATAAAAATTAATCTAGAGATCGTCCTAAGGATATCTGAGCACTTCGGTCCTCGTAGTCAATGTCCCAAGTTGTGCCTCCAAATATGATGAGAAATTAAGGGAGTGATAGTCATAGACTTGAGGTATGCTCCTCCATCATTATCCATGAAGGATACCTGAAGCAAAACTAGCTCATTTGACTCCCCACTCAGTAGTTGTAGACCAGAGTTCCAACTGAGTGCATCTGCTACCACATTCCCCTTTGTCATGACCCGTCCCGGTGGGGCCCACGTAGTGACTCCCCATGCCCTCCTCCAATAGGCCAGGGGCTGGTAACTATCACTGAGTAGGCATGACACTAACATGGGAGGCATTGCCTAAGTACCTGTACAGAAACACACATCTCCAAGCCCACAAATGCTGAAATATAAAACACTAAGGAACAAAAAAAACATGCATACCACTAAACCCAACCAACAGAGCATGACGAAAGGTAGAGTACTGTAAAAGTAAACTAGGCCAAAATACAAGCCCACCAAAAACCAGAGTATGAAAAACTGCAAAGTCCATCATATAAGCACAAAGGTACTGGGATTGCTGCTTGTAGCTGTAGGAACGCCTTGGCCTGTAGGAACCTCAGAAAGCTCGGTCCTGTCCTGGTCCACCCTTGAATCTGTCAAATGGATGCTCATCTACAGAAGACACCAGACGTGCAGGCCAAGCCCGTGCAAGGGTGAGTATAACAATACTCAGTAAAGGACCCCGAAAACCAAAAATCAGTTCACAAAGTAATGGTACAGTCAGCTATGCATATTATATGTTTACGGAACATATAAAACAAACCAGATATACTTAAAACCCAGACCCGTGGACTAGAGACAAGTTACGCAACAACATACCCTTGCAAGGGATTCCATTTTAAGATTCAATGATGTGCTCAATCAGGGAGAACATACTCCACAAGTTTTATTGTTCTGATGACGTCCGTCTAAGAAGTGATGTTCATCGGGAACCGTCACGAGATATAGCTACACTCATTATGGGAGACACACTCCTGATTGGAAGGGTTACGAAAGATAGAAGCACTCATTACAGGATACACACTCCTGAGTGGGAAAGATCTCGATACACAGATGAGGATCACTTCTAGGGCCATGGTGGATACCGCGACTCATCAGGAATTCACCTACTAGGTAGTGGATCAACGCCCGGAAAAGTTGGTTATGCCAATTCCAGACTCTACATATGGTCTGGAATGGATAAAGGATCTCGATCCGGACATCACAGATGGATGCATGACTCTATCACAGAAAACTCTTGCTGAAGGGATCATATTCCGGTGTGATGGAATGATTCCTGACCTTCAGGGGAACTAACCCAAATGAATGATGTTCATGGAACAGTGAACAAAAGGACCTAGCCGATCTCCAAAAAGTACATGACATATAGAAATGATACACGCCATTCTGTCTGACCCCGGGTACTACTCGTGTACAACGACCCGTGTCATGAGGCTGGTCATGTAGAAAACTTTATACACGACGTGTAGTATGGAGTACATGCCGTGTCTGGGTCACTGGGGTTGGCTCCGTATACTCTGGCCATGTGCCCGTACACGGTCACCAACCACTGTACTCCAACCCGTGCAATCTGCACACAGGGTGACCTGTGCTGGTGACCTCTCATAGACGGGTGAGGGAGTACACGGTCGTGTACTCCATCCCGTGTCCGTGTATCCCTGGGATAAACGCCATGCTCCGCGTAGCCGCCTCTGCCGAGATGTGCACGCCATGCCACCTGAAGCCGTGTAGTGCATCCCGTGTCCATGTACCACCCAGAGTACACGTCGAGCTCTGAGAAAGGTCCAACATGCCGTGTGACCGAGGCCACACACCGTGTGATCCTTCTCTGACCCCGAATCCCTGGCCGCCACCATCAGAACTACACGGCGTGTTCTTCGGACGTACATGCCATTTATTCTAAAAATTTCCAGAAATGCAGACCTCTGCCGTCACGCCTCCCGTAGTGCTCCGATCATTTATCCGGCTATTTGATCACCACGAAACCTTCAGTTTTTTGTCACCCCGACACCAACAAGCTATTTCTGTTGTTTTCGGGCCTTCGATCGGCTCTGGAAACATTATTGATCTTCCTGCGCGAAGAACGCTCGAAGAACGCCCTTTCTAATCTGGTCTGATTCGTCATTTTCCATCACCGTCGAACCTCCAAAAGGTCCTTGTGTTGTCAAACCTTCGATTTCGGACCGTTGCATCGCAGAAAGGATGTGCAACGATCTGTTGTTTGTCACCCCGCGAAGAACACAAAGAACGCACGAGGAAAATGGATTAAGAAATCCACATAAACAAAATATGGAGTGAACCTCCACCGTCGTTCATCACGGCGTTGATCCACTCTAGTTAATGGGCTTAAATAGAGAAAGAATCAATAACATAAAGAATGGATCAATTTTCCCAAAAACAATCAACCCAAAGGAAACCCTCCCGTAAGAACGCACGAATCCGCGGATCAACTTGTTCGCAGTTGATCCACATTCATCGTTCAGAATCAAAAACGGGGAAAGGAAATTGAAGTAAAACCCATACCTTTCGAAAGGATCGATCATTGACTAAGGCACCGTGCTTCTGTTGTCGTTGAGATCCTTTAACGTTGTTAGAGTAGCGATTCTCGACTTTGATCCGTTGTCGTTCACCAACACATCCTCCTCCACCCAATCTCCAAGAGAAATCTCTCCCTTTTTCTCAACTCGCAAGGTTATTAGGCTAACCCTGTGAATTTTCCATAAGGATTCATTTATAGGGGAGGATTTGGTCATGCTCAAAAAAAGGAAACGTTTTAAAATAATAAAATAAATTATTAATTTATTTTATTCCCTCCAAAGATCTTTCATTTTTAAAACGTCCCAGATTAAATTTTACAGCCGACCTGTGCCGGTTGAGGTTAGAGTTGTTCTTAGTCAAAGTCACCGTCCTGGACGCAATGTGTGCTTAGATTTTTAATTCGGGCATCTATTTCAAAACTGGCACAACCTCATAGAAGCGCCGGCTCACTTGACTTAAAAAACATTCAAACCACCATTCCAGGCTCACTAGACCTTGGAATGATGTGTCGTCTTCACGCTCGGTCTCAAAATAATTCCATATAATATTTAAAAATAATAAATGGAAAATCTGAGACATTACATTCTCCCCACCTTGGGGATTTACGTCCCGAAAATTCCAAAACAAAGGCTACTAAAAAAAATGAGGGTACTGGGTATGGATATGGGCTTCTCGCTTCCACGTTCTCTCCTGAAGATTCACGTGCTGCCACCGGACGCGCACTAAGGGAATCGATCTCCCCCGAAGGATCCTCTCCTGCCGATCCTCGATCTCCATCAGGTACTCAGCAAAGGTCACTCCATCCTCGATGTCGAGTTCGCCCCATTCGATGATGTGTGATTGGTTATGCACGTACCTCCTTAGTAGTGACACGTGGAAGACATCATGAACCCGATGCAACTGTGGTGGTTGATCCCGGCGGTATGCCACCTCGCCATATCTGCCCAGGATCTGGAAAGGTCTGATGATCCTCGGAGATAGCTTGCTGCCTCGACCAAATCTTCGCAACCCACATCGAGGTGAGACCCAAAGAAAAAGAAGTATGTGATCCACACCTTGCGAAAATCCATCAGGAGCATGTCCGGTTGTTAACTAAGAACGTAAAGCCACACAGTCGACATCCCCAAGTTGTTCCTCCCTAACTCACTGTAAGAGTGGAGGGGTGACAACCATCGACTGTAGGTAAGCTATGCCCTCACCATCCACAAAGGATAACTGCAACACGACAATTTTTTGTGTCGCCTCACTCAACAGCTATGAGCATGACCTTCTGCTAAGAGCATCTGCCACCTTGTTCCACTTCCCAAGAGTAAAGATGATCTCTAAATCATAGTCCTGGAGGAACTCTAGCCAACGCCTCTGCCTCATATTCAGATCCTTCTATGAGATTTTGTACTTGATGCTCTTGTGTTCAGAGTAGACAATGAACCGCTCGCCAATAAGGTAGTTTCACCACATCTTCAATGTAAAGACTACCGCTGCAAACTCGAGATCATGGGTCACATAGTTCTTCTCTTGTGGCCTAAGCTGGCATGAACCATAAGCAATCACTGCATGCCACTGTATCAAGACTCAACCAAGCCCAGTCCCTGATGCGTCGTAGAAAACTACGTACCCGAAACCCTCCTCCGACAATCTCAAGAATGGGGTTCTCGTCAAACTCTATCTCAGCTGCTTAATGGCCTGCTGGCACTTTTCTATCCACACAAAGGGTTTCCCCTTCCTGGTCAAGGCCATCATTGGTGCTGATATCTGAGAGAAATCAGGTATGAATATCTGGTAATATCATGCCAACCCAAGGAAGCTTTGAACCTCTGTTACGCTCCGAGGTGGCTCCCAAGCTAACACAGCCTCCACCTTGGCTGGGTCCACAGCCAGTGCATCTGCTGAGATGTCATGTCCCAGAAAGGGGACCTCCTGAATCCAAAACTGACACTTCAAGAGCTTTCCATAAAGTCAGTGCTCTCGGAGTATGTCCAGAACTATCTGCGGGTGTCTCGTGTGCTCCTCCTCTAACGCCGAATACACAAGGATGTCGTCGATGAAGACCACTATGAACCGATCCATGTACGGCTGGACGATCTGGTTCATCAACCCCATGAACACTGCGGGGGAGTTCATCATGCCAAAGGGCATCAACAAGTACTCATAATGACCATAGCGACATCGGAATGTCGTCTTCAGTATATCCTCATCCCGTACTCGTAGCTGGTGATAGCATGATCGAAGATCAACCCTCGAGAACCAGTGAGACGTTGTTAGCTAATCGAAGAGGTCTTCAATAATCGGCAGTGGATACTTGTTCTTCAACATCACCTAGTTCAGGCGCCAGTAATCCACGCACAACCTCAGAATCCCATCTTCCTTCTAGGAAAACAAGACCGGGGCCACCCAGGGTGAAACGCCGGGTCTCATGAAACCATTGTTCTGAAAATCCTCCAACTGCATCCTCATCTCGCGAAGCTCCACAGGAGCCATCCGATAAGCCGATGAAGAAATTGGTGTCGTCCCGGGGTGTAAGTCGATGCAGATGTCAATTTACGAGTGGGGAGGTAACCCTGGAACATATTATGGGAAGAGATCGTCATACTCCGCCACCTCTTCTGGGAACTGAGAGCTCACAACATCCACTGCTCCGAGGGTATGGCTATCCAACTCATGAGTGATCAGCTGGCCCCTCCTATGCATGAGCCCACTTTGTGCTGCCTGGGTTTCCTTTTCTCCGACAAAGGAAAACCTTGTTCCATCACGGTGGACACACCACACTCTTCGCCTAAAACATTCAATCTGGGCATGGACCGAAGATAACTAATCCATACTGAGAATGACATCATAAGTCCCCGACGCTACCACCAAGAGGTTCCAACCAAAACTCTCACCTCCAAGGGTATGATCACACTGTCTGCAAAGGAGAGTGATCATCGAATCTCCTCCTGTAGGTGTCTCTAAGCGTAAGGATCGAGTCAACGGTTCTACCAGAATCTCAAGGTTTTGTACAAGACATGTGGCTATAAGGGAATGATTAGCACCTGTGTCTATGAGTATGGAAGCTAAGGTAGAAAAGACACAGATCGTACCTCGAATCATCCATAGAGCCCCTGGGTTGTATGCCTCGACCGCATGCAGCTGTCCTCGTCTAAGTCCCCCCAGCTCCCTGAGCCTGGTGCGGACCTCCTGGGGGTGGTGGTGGAAGTAATTCGAAGTGTCTTCCACCACCTATAGCTCTCCTAGCTCCTCTTCCACGTCTTCCACCTGGCAGATCTACCTGCTCCATTCTCTGCCTCAGTGGTCCATCCACCACTTCTCTGTCAGCAGCCCGACGTGTCGGGCAATCTCTAGCAAGATGCCCCCTACGGTCACATGCGTAGCATCGCTTCTGCCTAAGCTGATTGGATCCACCCTGAGAGCCCTGGACTGTAGATCCCCTATCCTAGGTCCTCCTATTAAGTCTCCCACATCCTGATCTCTGCATCTGACATTGGCTCCCTGCTGCCGGTGTCTCCTCACCTGTCTGCCTGCTGCTGACTATCGACGGCTGTCTCTGCTCCACCAAGAATCTCTCGATCACCAAGGCCCACTCGAGCACTCCATCATAGGTTGATATGCATAGAGGCATGAAACTAGATCCGATGTCTCTCCGTAGACCTCACTCAAAGGTCCGAGCCCTGATGTACTGATCCCTGACCATATCTATAGAGTACCTGGCGAGGTTGGTGAACCTCGATGAATAGTTAAACACTGTCATACTGCCCTGCTGGAGCTGAAGAAGCTCCGGGATGCGCACAGCTCTCAGTGTAACTGGAGAGAAATCCTCCATGAAGAGTCACTCAAACTCCTTCCATGAAAGAGTCTCCTCGTCGTGAGTCTGCATGGTCAGACTCCACCATCGTCCGGCCGAATCCAGAAAAGGCTCGCTCCTAGGATCACCATCTGGTCTGCTGGTGTCCTCACTAGACGGAAAAATATGGTCACCGCCTCAAGCCAGTCCTCACCCAACTGAGGGTCAGGCTCGCCTCTGAACCTGAGGGGCCTCTGTCACTAAAACTCATGGAGCGCGCTAAGCCTATGCTCCTCGCCAGTCGGTACTACAAGTACTACTGGCTGCTCCACTAGTGGTGGTATAGTAGGTGCACCACCTGATGGCAATTCCTGGGGAACTGGTCCCTATATCGAAGCATCGTCACTGAGGGGGTCATCCTCGTGATCGTGCTATTGAATCCTAGTGGGTACGCGTCGCAGAGGCATCCTGTAAAGAAACAAGATGTGTCACGGTAAATGATTATATCTGGATAGATGTCACCATGGATATGGAAGACACAACCCATTCTTATATGAAGCATGTACCTTTTATTTCCCCACAACTAGTGTTTTCATGAACCGGGTCGAAAAGCAGGTTATCAGAGTCCTGGGGTATGGATACGTCCGCCGCCGCACCAACACTAGAGTCTCTGGCCTGAAAGCCGAAGCCGAAACACTCAACACTGTTGCCCCAACCTAACTCACACACTCTTGGTCCTAAGGTATAACCGACCACCTCTGATACCACTCTGTCACGACCCATCCCAGTGGGGCCCGCGCCATGACTCCCCAAGCCCGCCTCCAATAGGACAGGGGCTGGTGCGTAGAACCCAGTAGGAATGTCACTAACATGGGAGGGATTGCCTAAGTACCTGTACACACACACATATCTCCAAGCCCACTAATGCTGAAATGTAAAACAATAAGGAACAAAAAAACATGCATACAACTAATCCCAACCAAAAGAGCACAACAAAAGGTAGAGTAATGGAAATGTAAACTAGGCCAGAATACAAGCCCACCAAAAACAAGAGTCTGAAAAACTGCAAAGTCCAACCTGTATGCACAAAGGTACTGGGACTGCTACTCATAGCCGTAGGAACACCTCGGCCTATAGGAAACTCAGAAAGCTCAGTCCTGTCCTGGTCTTCCCTGGACTCTGTCAAAAGGCTGCTCGTCTGCACAAGACACCAGAAGTGCGGGCAAAGCCCGCTCAAGGGTGAGTAAAACAATACTTAGTAGAGGACCCTGAAAACCACAAAGAAGTACACAATGTAAATATAGAGTCACCTATGCATATTATATATTTACAGAACATATAAAACAAACCAGATATACTAAAAACCCAGACCCATGGTCTAGGGACATGTCACAAAACCGCATACCCCTACAAGGGATTCCATTTGAAGATTCCGTGATGCACTCATTCCGGGAGAACACACTCCATGAGTCTTATAGTTCTGATGATGTCCATATGAGAAGTGATGTTCATCGAGAACCATCACAAGATATAGATACACTCATTACGGGAGACACACTTCAGAGTGGAAGGGTTACGATAGATAGAAGCACTCATTACGCGACACACACTCTTGAGTGGGAAAGATCTCGATACACAGATGAGGATCACTGCCAGTGCCATGGAGGATACCGTGACTCATCTGGAATTCACCTACTAGGTAGTGGATCAATGCCCAGTAATGTTGGTCATGCCGATTCCTGACTCTACCTAGGGTCTGGAATGGATAGAGGATATTGATTTGGGCCTCTCGGATGGATGCCTGACTCTATCACAGAAAAGTCCTACTGAAGGGATCATAATACAGCGTGAGGGAATGATGCCTGACCTTCAGGGGAAAAGAAGAAGGGGAATTAACCCAAACTAAATTTGTTCAAGGCATGGTGAACAAAAGGACCAAGATGATCTCCAAAAATTACATGGTGTGTAGAAAAGATAAATTTCGTGGTGTCCGACCCTGGGTACTACCCATGTACAACGGCCCGTGTCGTGAGGCTGGTCATGTAGAAAACATTATACACGACATGTAGTACAGAGTACATGCCGTTTCTGGGTCACTGGGGCTGGCTCCGTGTACTCTGGCCATGTGCCCGTACAAGGTCACCAACCCGTGTACTCCAACCCGTGCAATCTGCACACGGGGTGACATGCACTGGTGACCTCGCCTGGCCGGGTGAGGGAGTACACGGTTGTGTACTCCATCCCGTGTCCATGTATCCTCAGGATACACGCCGACCTCCGTGTAGACGCCTCTGCCGAGCTGTACACGTCGTGCCGCCTGAAGCCGTGTAGAGCATTCTGTGTCTATGTACCACCCGAAGTACACACTGAGCTTCAGGAAAGGTCCAACACGCTGTGTGACCGGGGTCACACGCCGTGTGATGCTTCTCTGACCCCGAAACCCTAGCTGCCACCATCAGAACTACACGGAGTGTTCTTTAGAAGTATATGACGTTAATTCAGGAAATTTCCAGAAACACAGACCTTCGTCGTCGCGCCTCTCGTGGTGCTCCGATCATTGATCTGGCGGTCCGATCACCACATATCCTTCAGGTATTGGTCGCCCCGACACCACGAAGCTGTTTCTGTCTTTTTCGAGCCTCTGATCGGCTCTGAAAACATGATTGATCTTCCCGTGTGAAGAATGCTCGAAGAACACCCTTTCCGATCTGGTCTGATTCATCGTCCTCCATCGCCGCCGCACCTCAACAAGGTCGTTGCATTGTCGAACCTTCGATTTGGGATCGTTGTTTCACATAAAGGATGCGCAAATATCTGTTGTTCATCGCCCCACGAAGAACGCGAAGAATGCATGGGGAAAAAGGAGGAAGAAATCCACATAAAAAATGAGGAATGATCCTCCGCCATCGCTCGTCACCACGTTGATCTGCTCCCATTAATACTCTTAAAGGGACAAAGAATCAACAACAGAAAGCATGTATCAATTTTCCCAAAAAAATCAACCCAAAGGAAACCCTCCCCCAAGAACTTACGAATCTGCCGATCAACTTGTTCGCGGTTGATCCGCGTTTTTTGTTTAAACTAAAAAACGGGTAAAATAAATCGAATTAACAACCCCTGCCTTTCTAAAGGATCGATCGTTGAAGAAGGCACCGCGCTGCCATTTTCGTCGAGATCCTTCAACGTTTTTGGCGTAGTGTTTCTCGACTTCGATCCGTCGTCGTTCGCGAATGTGTCCTCCTCCGCCCAAGCTCCAAGATAAATCTCTCTCTTTTTCTCAACTCGCAGGGTTATGAGGCTAACCCTATAAATTTTCCATAAGTATGCATTTATAGGGGAGGATTAGGTCGTGCTAAAAAAATAAAACTTTTTAAAATAATAAAATAAATTATTAATTTATTTTATTTCCTCCAAAGAGCTTTCCTTTTTAAAATGTCCCAAATTAAATTTTACAGCCGACCTGTGCCGGTTGAGGTTAGAGTCATTCTTAGGCAGAGTCATCCTCCTGGATGCAACGGTGCGCTCAGGTTTTTAATCCGGGCATCTGTTTGGAAACTGCCACAACCGCGCATAAGTGCCGACTCACTTGACTTAAAAAAAGTTCAAACCACCATTTCGGGCTCACTGGACCTCAGAATGATGTGTCGTCTTCATGCCCGGTCTCGAAATAATACCATATAATATTTAAAAATTCATAAATGGAAAATATGAGACATTACACCTTCCCATGAGTATGAACTATATCATAGTCATAGTCCAAGAATAACACTTTCCATCATTGCTTTCTAAACACGTAAATTCTCTACTGACACTTCTACGACCACAGGAAAGGCTCCCCCTTCTTCGTCAAAGCTAACAAGGGTGTGACGACCCTGGAGAAGTCTAGCTCAAAACTCTGGTAGTACCAAGCGAAATCGGAATCCTCTCTACCTTCAGGGAGGTAATCCTAGAAAAAACTTTTGAAAAGATTTCACCAAACACTTCCACTCTTGTTGTTAACTAAAAACTCAAAGCTTCTGATGCCACTTGGGTAAGTCTGGATAACTCAATAGTGATTGGTTGCACCCTCCTTCACATGAGTGTATCATGTGCTGCCTGCTTTTTCTTTTTCACCGAATAAGGAAAACCACATTCTGTCATTTTATATAAACCACAACCTTTTTGCCTAATATAGCCTATCTGAATATGAACTGTGGATGTCCATTTCATACCCAAACTAACCTCGTAAGGTCTCGATGCTACCACCAAGAGGTTCAAACCAAAACTCTCACCTCAAGGGTCATATAACGCTATCGGAATAAGTGTCATTATCGAGCCTCTTCCAAAAGGTATCTCGAGACGTAAGGGTCATATCAATGATTTAACGAGAATATGTAGGTCTTGAACAAGATTTGTGGATGGTATGAATAACTGTTTCCAATTTATATTGATAGGATAGAGATTAGTAGAATGAGACAATACCTCAAATCATTTCTAGATCCCTTGGGTCACACTCCTTGACTGCATGAAGCTACTCCCATGTCTTGTCCTCCAGATCCCTGAGCCTTGTGGGGACCACACTAGGTTGGTGGTTATAACATGTCGAAATGTTCACCACATCATTCTCCACTCCATGTTCTTCTTCCATGGTTGTAGCCCTTCAGATTCATCTATCCGTAACACTTCCTCTTCCCAAATCATTTTATATGCCCAGGTCTCTGGGAAAGGCATTAGTTTCCCACTTTCCCATAATTAACATTCACTTGCTACATTCACTCAACCAAAGAACATTATACCACAATGGTTATTTCTATCACCATAACATAAGTAGGAATTTATAGAGGAATAATGTTGGCTCGGATGTCCCTAAACACACCCTGATCGGAGGTCCGAGTCATGAAGCACTGACCATACTACATTTATCAAGTACCTGGGATGGTCGATATGCCTTGATGAATACTCAGCTACCGACATGTCATCTTGCCATAGCTGTATATGCTCTAGGTAACTCTCATTCCTTAGCTCTTTATGAAAAGAGACCCCCTTCTTTGGGGAAGCTTCTCAAACATGTCCATGGAAAATGTCACCTCTTCGCATGATTAGGGTAATCTAAACCATGTCATCATCCTGTTGAGAAACATTGAAGGCTATGTACTAGGACCACCATTTGATTCAATGGTGCCCTAACTAGAGGAAATCTTAACCACATCATCAAGCTAGTCCTTAGCCGCATGTGGGTTGGGATCACCTCAGATCCTGAGAGGTATCTGATACTAAATTATGTGTAAGTCACTAATCCTAGATGAGTCCTCTACCGGTACCTCCAGTTGAAACTACTGACCAACGGGTAGTGATATAGTTGACACACCACCTGAAAGAACTATCTTGGGAAACATTCAACATACCAAAGCCTCATCACTATGAAGACCATCCTCATGGTCAATCACTGTTAAAGATTAGAATCTATGATCAACATCTACGCTACTAGTGTCTCAACTAGGTGGAAAACTCTAGCCACAACCTTCATCCAGTCCTCAGCCGCTTGAACTCATTCAACAAGCTCAGTCGGCGTGCACTTCACACTAGTAAAATCTATTTCTATCTACTACCCAATAGGTGGTGGTGCTGCTAGTATGCTATCCAAAGGTGCCAAGAATGTTAGAGGGCCCCACACCGAAGCCTCCTCGCTCGGTCAACCGTCATTGTGTACTCTCTTAGGAATCAAAGATGGTAGTCTATGCGACAAAATCATGATAAGGAACAAGTGTGCCACAATCATTAAGTTATACATAGTGAGTTGAATTCAAATAAATTGAAAACAAAACTTTTCAAAACACACACAATCTGTGTTTTCGTGCGCTGTGTCGAAAATCAGAATTCAGGGTCCTGGTTTACGGACATGTTGGTCGCCGCACCAACAATAGATTCCCAAAAATGAAAACCAAACTCATAACATTTATCACTATTTACACATTGAAAGGATCAGAGTCTTAGTTCTTTAGTAGAAGCGAACTCATCTAATACCACTTTTTCAAGACCTTTCCCTCAGGGCCCATGCTGTGAGAACCCCAGCCTAATTTCCATAGGACAGGGGCTAGAAACTAGCACTATAAATGAGTATCCCTTAAATGGGAATCCATTACTTATTTAACCTGTACGGACACTCAGTCCAAGAACACAACAAGCTGTAACCACAAAGTAAACTGCTGTAGTAAAATAGTGCTGAAATTAAAAAGGGGCCGAAATACAATCTCATATGTAAAAGTAGATGTAAATCTAGAAATAAAATACAACTGAAAGAAAAAGTAAAATAGATAACAGGTCATCCTATGAGGTTCTTACAAGTAGGTTAGGTATAGATCTCCCCCTAAACACTCCTCGTCCGTCAGACACATACGCATTACATCAGGCCGAATGGCCTAAATCCAAGCACTATCTAGTCTTAGCTCCCTCATCCTTTATCAATGATGTACGTTGTCTGAACTGGGAAAAAAAAGGTATAGGTGAATCCCGTGTAGTGGTGAGTAAAAAAATTCTCAGCATGTACCCAAAGAACCCCATAAGTATCATAGAGTTCCCCAAAGGAAAAACCACAAAACAAGTCATCAACTCTACTTAGGTATATTCCCATACATATAACTAAGTTATCAAGATATACACATCTCATACATGATGGAAGGAAGCCACATAGGTAACACCATGAAGGTAGAATTACCACATAGGTAACACCACAAAGACAATACAACAAAGGTAGAAGTACCACAAAAGTAACACCATGGTGATTTAAGTACCAAATACATAACACTGCAAATACAATAACATAATGTTATAATCACCACACAGGTAAAATAATCATCTCATAATCTGGTATAACTTATGTACATAAAAACAGATGATTATTCTTAAAGATAAATCATCTTATTCTGATAAGTAGCATTTCTTTTGACCTACACAGAATTGATAGGTAACTAACCCCCTCTGACCCACACATGATCGGTATGCACTAACCCACAAAGGATCGCTGAGAGCTGACCCACATAGGAACTGACCCACACAGTATCGGTATTCACTGACCCATAAAGGATCGCTAAGTGCTGACCCACGTGGGATCCATGTTCTTTCTTCACGTTACAGCCAACCACAAGATTCCTCTCACTTGGTGATCTAGAGATCCGTATAATCTTACCATCGAGATACCAGTCATACCACGATAGCCACTAAGCTCCACAAAGGAGTAACTCAAAGGACCTCTTTGTCATAAGGGTTCCAACACAATAGACAACGCGTAAACTGGACACTTGATCTGTAAGCTATGGGCATTTTGGTACCGAGGAGCCAGTAGGATTTGGTTGTGATCCAACCAAGCCAAAATCCAAGATTCTTCAAAACTCTAATGGAGTAAGTCCAAAATACCATATCTCTCAATGTGTACCAATGCCATAGATGATTTTTCAAACAGGCACTCGATCTGTAATCTATAAGTATTTTAGTGTCGAGGGCCTGGTTGGATTCAAGAACGGTCTAACCCAGCCAAAAACCATCTTTCTCTAAAAGTCACATGGATTATCTCAAAAGGACCTCCTCACCCTAAGGGTTTCAACACGATAGACGTCGCGTCAATTGGACGACTGGTCTCTATGTTATTGGCATTTTAGTTCCGAGGCCCCGATTGGATTCATGTTTGATCCAACTCGTTCATACTTCAAAAGACACCGGATAACCAAAAGGGTCATTCTGTTATGATCCACACACAAAAACTCACAATATAGACTACCCCATTTGTCTAAAATGGATACATGTTGAAAAAGTTCAATTTCACCGCAACACACGAGAACTAGGCCTCATGGGTCCCATACCTTGACCTCGACATAAATATCCAAAATTGGTCTGGAAATGTCTGTCTTAATTTCAAGATCACAACACTACTTACAGTTCACCAATATGATGTCATAGGAATGAGTTATGAAAAAAAGAAGATTCTATAAAAATATTAAGAACATAATTATTGAGTGTTTCATGAAACCAAGTCATTGTCTATAATTTAATATTCAATATAAGACTTGGATCGACCATCTTAATGATAGGATCACGTCACCACTGACTACAAGTCAATCGAACATCGCACACAAGAGTTATGGTGCCTCGAAGATTTAATAATATTATTAAATCAATTATTTTCTGAGCGCTTCAGGTACCCGATCCAAAAACCCTAAAATGTCATCCAATATTGGACTCAAAATGTCTGCCTTGGAGTTAGGGTCATATTACCATTGGCAGTTCACGAAACCGAGATCACATGAAGAAGTTGCAGATAAAAAGGTGTTTTATCATCAAAAGTAATAATCACAATATTTTATTATTATTATTAATAACATATTTATTTACTGTTCTGAACTCCAAAATCAATCCACCTTTTGGAGCACATTCTAGCATGCTTGAATCAATCACCAATTCCCTCATTTATCATTTATTTCCCTTTTAATTTTATTCACATTCAATTTATTTTCATCACTAATATAACTAATTCATTGACATTTTCTTCTACCAATTATATCCTCTGAAAACCAAAATAACCAGCCTCCTTCAACACGATTAGAACCAATTCTAACACCTCTGGCTAGTTGTTCCCTCAACAAATGCCGAAAATCACACTGCCACGTCCCCCCTTCCGTGGGCAACCACATATTTATTTTATTACTGGAAAATGTGATGACCGCAAATTCAGGATCCTTGGGACGAGATCTCTGTATCTGTATTCCATGTTTAAAAAATCATTATGTTTTTCGCATGATTAATTATTTGGCAATGGGGAACGCATGAAGAATGAAAAATAAAGGATCATAGTCTATGTGTGGATCGATAACAATGATTGTTTGACCATAATCAATTACAATCAAGAAAAATAGGAATTAACAAATGGATATTTATCGTATACCAAACAAACATCATACCTCATAAATCTGTTGGAGAATTTTTTCAATTGAAGGTAGGTTGGTGTTCGTAATTCCCACAATAATCTTCCAATGACACCTCTTGAATAATAATCTTCGGTTCTAGATTATGAGATCCATTCATTGTCAATAGCCTCAAGATCTTTATCCACCTTTCGCCAATAGAAAAAAATGGTCAACCCCAAGGAAGAGATAATATAACACTTAGTTTAAGAGGTTATTAATTTATTTAAAATTAATGAATCCTTTTAATTAAAGGAATATGTGGTTAAACATTTTGTATAACCGGGAATTTAATTCTCATCATTTAAATACCCGACCACCCTCTTGTGGTCCCCTCCACAAAAAATTAAAAGGGGAGGTGGGATGATATTTGAAATAAAATATATTAATTTCATTTAATGCTCCACGAAAAAATTAAAAAACCAACTCCTTCTTTCTACCCACTACGGTTGAGGTTAAACCTCCCTTAAGCGAATCCCGAAAATGCAAGTTCAACGGTGACTTCATATTTTTTATCTGAGTACGGGTTTAAATGTTATAAAACGCCTCTTGCGCGTTTACTGAACGTACCTTATAAGAAGTTCAAAAAATTATTAACGTTCACCCTCGACCCGAGCCGGTCGAGGATAGGGTCTGCCTAAGGACAGCACTCACCAACGAACTCAATGGTACTATTAGATTTATAATCTGACTTACAATTTAAATGTAATTTATTTTTCAATAAAATAATTTTCACTTAATTATTTTTTTACGACCAAAAACTAACATTCACTGGAGTCCCATTACGGCCATTGTTAGTATCATCCTAAAGATAGCATACCCTCATGAGTTCAGTGATGGTCTCATATTTTAAATCAATGGTACCATTCGTGAGTTATACACATTTGAAAAATAAAATAATTTCTTTAATATTTTTATTTATGATTATGCAATTTTTGGGTTTTCTTATATGAGGCTCGTGCTGACAAAACATAAGTCATGCCTGGGGTAAAACTACCATCTTGAATGCAACTGTTCCCTCTGATTTTTAATTTGGGCAGCCATTGAAGAGTTATTCCACTTTTTTATGCGAACTTCTTACACGTGCTATATAAAGTTTAACAAAACTTCGATAGACCATTTCAGGCACTCCAGCCCTCAGAATCACATGCTGTAAGATTTTATGGTCTCAAAATAATTCAATATAATGAAAAATATATATGTAAATTCAGGGACATTAAACTTATGTTAGTGAAATTTTTTATCATCCGTATTAAGGTGAACCACAAATTTGATACAAAAATATTGAATCTAATTACAATAATAATCAAAATAAATTTTTATGAACAACATCATAACCATAAATTTTCTCTATCTTTAGAAACATGAATAGTTAAAAAAAACTACAACATAAAATATCTAAATAATCTCACTCTATGTTCTTAACAATTTGTAACCATCATAGACATGTCAGACAATAACCTCTTAATATTACGGATAAATGGAATCATATTCATGGGTGAAATTAAATGATTATTATACAAAATAAAGGGAGATATCAATGACTGTTTAGGCATAATAAGAGCATGCATGTATGATAAAAATAGATTAGTATTTTAAAATCAAACATAATAATTCATAGAAAATAATCATGTGTCATGGAATAAATCGTGGAAGGTCATGATACATGTATCATAATGATATCAAAAATCATCATCCAATATATCATAATATTGAAATTAGATAATGCCATAAAAGAGTTTTATATAGTGTGTACTAATTATAATGGTATATATGTTATGTCATTGTTACTCACCAAGTTATTAATCACATGTTTTTATTTGTATAACCACCCATATACTAATTTGGGATTGAGATAATCTACCATTTACCCTATTTTGGGCATGTGATAACCTCTTATGTACCATTTGGGATTAAAAAACAATAATCAGTAGAAAATTAATTGAAGGGATTTAACGACCCACCCATCAAATAATAATAATCCATTCATAAATATACCACAATATTGTGAAAAAATTTATTAGTTCATCATAACATTACCCAAAGAAGTAGATAAATAACACCTCAATATATCAATATATGAAACATAAAACATTTTGAGAAATAATAATGATTGTATCATTGAATCATATCCACAAAAAATTAGATGTAAAATTAATGGACATTACTGATGAAAAATTCATTTAAGATATCACTAAAATATTTCATTACGAAAATAAACGTCTTATTTTGAAATTACATATTAAAAATAATGAAATGAAAATTTATTTCATAAAATTTTATGCAAAATGATCTTTAAAATATGATATATAGTAATTAAAACATTTATTGTTCATTATGGATAAAAATTCCATTTATATTGTTTCCATAAAAACAAATACTGTATTCACACATTCAGAAAAAATACATTTTTAAGAAATTGAAAATACTTGGTTATTTAAATATTTTTAAAAAAGAATAAAAAGTATTCAAATATCATTAAATATTCATTTGATATTATGAAAAACATTCAACAAAACATTTTAAATTACATATTTATATGGAATAAAATTATTCCCAACTGAAGAGATAAATCAACTCAGTTCTTCAAAATATTGTTCCCTGATTATTTTGAGTAACTAATATCACAAAAATTAAATTAAAAAATTTAATTTAAATAAATAATTAGTCTATAGTAAAATAAATGTTATTTTTTATAGATATATTATTTAATTGTGTCATTGTAATTTTATAATCAATAATCCCAATAAAGAAAATATCATAACATTAATCCCTTACTGCTTTTGTAATTTTAGAATCATAATCCCTATAAAATAAATAATATGGAATGATAAATTATATACCATATATATAAATATGTTCATGATATATAATGTAAAATTTATAGTACAAACACCTCATATATATAAATAGGTATGTGATATCAAACATGAATCAACGAAACTATATTGAGATGAATAACCCTTACATCATGCCCGTCTTTCATTATAATCTATCTAACAACCATATAATAAATTTAAATATATAATAATTATATTAATGAATTATATTTATTACTTTAATACAATATATATTCATCTTATAACATTATAACACCAATTTATTAATTATGTATTAATAAAATCGTCGTTTCAAGATGTTTATTGATTAATTTTTCATAAAATTTTATTTTTGAAGATCCAATAATTATAATTTGATAATTTTCTAATAAAATATTCAATGATAAAAATGATATAAATATATTATATATTCAGTTTCTATATATTAATACTTTTTTTCTTTATGGTACTGATAGAGAAATGATTGACACTATACATACAGACAGGGGTCTGTATTTATGGATGAAAGTTGTTTTCATTTTCTAATTAATAAAATAAAATAAAGACATATTATATTTTATCTATAAAAAATAATAATTATATGATAAAATACTATAATATTATTTAAAATGGCATTATCTCCATCAAAGTGAGGTAGTGGTAGAAAATGAAATATATATCTATGTCGAGGTGGAAGTCCACAAGTACGTATAAGCGATACATTAATTTATAATTTTGTGTAGAGGTGGTGAAAATGGTTGTAAAATAAACATAATAAAATCTCAAAATATTTTTAAATGTATATTAATCATCTTATTATTGATACATTATTTTTTTAAATGGCGTATGAAGAAATAGTATTTAAAGTGCTTGGTTTATATTTAAACCTCTCCATCGAAACACCTCATTTGGATTATAACATACACATTGAAGAATTTGTCTTTGGAGAAGATAAATGTAACATGAAAAAATTAATGAAATATATGAAAGAACTATTTTAGCCTTTTGAAGATAAATATTTAGAATAATTTCGGAATAATGGAGGAAAAAAGGTTCCATTTTATTAGTGAGGGGATGGACACATGAAACTACTTGAATGATATTTATAATATAAGCATACATTCATATGAAATTACATCAATATGAGAAATAATTTTAAAATACGAGGATACATTTTATAAATATATTTTAAAAATAATAATCCAAATTTTTTATACAGAAATTATACCCTTATCACTTAGTATAACCCCATGTAATCTAATTTTCTTCTTAATTATTGTAACAACATTTTAGGGTGGTTATTATTAATTATTAAAAAATGATACTTTATAGAGAAAATTATATTAATAAATAATATTTAAAAAATATATTATATTTCAAAATATTTATCTTCTATATGTAGAAGATATTCACTTTATAAAAAGTTTACAAAATGCAATAAAAATCGTTTTCAAATGCCTTTTTAAGCATAAAACGTTATTTATTCATATTCGATGTCTTGTAAAAATACTAAAATGAAGGTTATGTTTTTTATTTAATTTATAATCTATAAATTTCATTATCATAACTAATCTATATTAATTAATTTAATAAATTAAATGAATAACACATTGCACACATAAAAAAATGTTTTCATATAAAAATATATTATGCTAAAAATGAACATATACAAAAATCATGTATGATGATAAATACTATGTTATAAATTTGATTACATATAATTAATTTAATATATTTACATAACATATAAAATTTAAAACTAATTTTATTTATAAATTATTTTACATATTAAAAATAAATTTTAGTTTTACAAAAAAAAATATTTTCAATGTCTACCTAAAATTTTTATTTTATAAAAAATCTATATAAATCACCTAAATTTAATATTAAAAATATTTTTTAATATAATTATTTTATTTAATTAAATTGAAATTATAAAATAATATAAAATAATTATAATGTTCTAACATAATTGTAATAAATACCAGTTTGAAAAAAAACATATTTTTGATGATTAAAATTACTATTTAAAATTGAGAACTTATTTATTAGGAATTAATAAGTAAATTTTTATAATAGAAAACAATTATATGTATTTTCATATATTTTTATTTCTTATTCATAACTAAAATTTGGAAGTTAGGTTATCAAGGTCACCTTTAAATGAATTTTTTATATTATATAATTGTTTTTTAAATATCAATATGTCATGTTAAGAAAGCTATCGAACATAGTTTAATTTTAAACTAATTTTTTATGAAGTTAGATTCTCACCCATTAAAAAAATTCCTTATAATATTTTTCATGTCAATCAAGGGATCATTATAAAAAAAATATTTGTTGAAAACCCACGTTGAATAAAGTTTTAAAAAACAAACATTAAAAAGGGAAAGTGGGAATCATAAATTATCTATGAAATGAGTCTCAATTAGGGTTCTTAGATAAGGGTAATATTACTTAGATTTGAAAATATAGGTGTGGGGGAGACAAAAATCATAGGAATAATAGAGGTCTCTATGGTATTTTATCAAGAGAATATTAACGAATAGAAAACTATATATCAGTAAGGGATACCGAATACTATATATTTATCATAAATGATGGTAAAAGGAAAATACTATACTTTTATGATCCCTTTGTTTGATTTTAGGGATTATATATGTATCAAATAAAATTTTCTTAATTTTTTCCATTCCATATGAAAAATATCATCCTTTAGTTGTTTTCAAATTTATTTCCACATCTATAAAATCAATTAATCAATGAAAAGAATATTAATGCAAATTATTTAAATCTAAAAGAAATAAAATTAACATTTAATGGATATTGAGATATATAAATGTATGAAAAGTGATTCATTATTTCTTAATATAGGTAGAAAATCAAAAATATTTAGTACATTCTATCAAATATGTATAAATTATCAAAATGTATAGTAATATTTTAATATATACAACCTAAATGATAACTCTTGAATATATATATTATCAACTAGATAAATTTTAGCATTATGTATCCTCCAAAAATTCCACTTTAGATTGAAACCATACAAATTTATAAAATAGTCCCTAAATTTTATTATAAACTAAAAATTAAACCCCAAAATACATAATGAATCCACTAATTTCATATTCCTTGAACTTTAATACTTTTATAATATATTCTTGTAAATAATGTTAATAACCCGACATAGAATAATAACCTATTAAACATATAAATACTTCCAAAAATTAATTCTAACTTATTCCTACAATAAAATAATAGACTATTAAATATATTCCATAAATTCAAATATTAAATAAACTTCATCAAATATAACATAACTCAAATTTTTATTTAATCACTAAGAAATTTAAAAGTAATCAATAATATCTAATTTACATTATTAGTATCGATAATATTTTTATACCATTATAAAAATAATATATTAGAATCTAGGACATATTGGCGGTTTTATATCCATCAGTCTTATATTTTTAAAAAATATCACCCTACCACTAAATCACATTTCTAGATTATCAATACCATTTATCATATTGTTAAAAATCCATAATTTGGAACTATTATCGAATAATCAATTAATGATTTAAGATTTTTATAACCATATTATCATTGATAAAACAATTGTAAAATATAATTTTTGGATCAAAATACATAGACACTTAAATTGTTCCATGTAAATGATTAGCAAAACAAAGTCCATTCTCAAGGTGTTTCTCCCAACATTATTGACATATCGGGAGCATAATATTCTTTAATCCATGGTTTTTATGTAACTACTGTTTTCTATTATATGGTATATTTTATATCTAACATATGTTCAGGTTGATAATCATATATCAATATAAATGGTTAGAAATAAAAAAATCATTTGAATTAAATATACCTTTTAATTTGGTTTCTCATGGTAAAATCTATACATCATCCCTTAATTTTATAGATAACATGATTCATCTAGTTTCCATCTATTATATAAAACCAAACTTCATAATATGAATTGAAATAATAATAGTAATTAATCATTTAATCATGAAAATTATTTTATAAGATTTTTAACGCACAAGGCATTAATTTAAATCCATAACGCCTTCTGTTTCACCAGGTTGTTACATGGTCATTATCTATTCAAATACATTGTAATGGATCATTAAGAATATTTTAATTAACTACGTAATATACCATGAGAGTGTCTATATTGGTCTCTAGTTTTAGTCTCAATCATCATACACTTATATTGATAATGTTAGTTCCTAGTGCACCCAATTTTGAGCTTTTTATCCATAGTTGTATTTGTTCTAAATACACATCCACATGATAATATTAAAATATAGGCATATTTTCTAAGAAAAAAACTCATTTTATTTAACATAACATATTCAATTATTCTATACATAGTCTTATCAAAATGGTCATAAAAATTATTTCTAATACTTATTTCAGAAAATAATTAAACACTACTCTAATACCAACTAAGGGGAACTATGAATTTTATACATAAATATGACATCATTTTATATATAAATTCATAACAAATAATTACAAAACATGTTAGAACTATGATTATTTAGTTCCTTTGGAAACATGTAATCATGAATAACTAGTATATAAATTATCTATATCATCTCAGACTATGTATTTTACAATAGTTCCCACAATAGATATATTATAATTATAACTGTTGTTTATATATGGAGGAAAAGGAAACATAATAATGGATGTTCTTAGATGCTCAGTAATTATAAGAAAGTGAGATGAAAAAGATAATTTAAGAATAACAAGAGAATCAATATATGGGAATATAATCATTAGATTTTAAAATCATATCCAGAAGTTCATTTATCATAATAAAATATATTGTTATAAATCATGGTAATTTATAACACATGAATAAAAAATAAATAAATAATCATGATCCATGATAGAAAAACATTAACATTAAATAATATTATAAAATAGTGGTATAGAGTGTGGTAAAGTCATAACCCTAAAAATCGTATATCAATTATAGCCAACCAGACATTTGTGACATGTTAGTCATGGGCAAACCATATGTGTAACACATTCATTATTTTGTATAACCTATTATAAACCATTTTTAAGAATTATATTACATCCCATGTACCTTTTGGGCCTCTAAAACATTATTATTTACCCAATTAATTAGAGGGATAATGGAGACACACCCATCACATAATAAAATTCTATTCATATGTCTTATATAAGAGCATGAAACAAAAATTATTTCATAACAATTTAACAACAAAAGAAATATTTTAATTAGTAGTTTCTCAGCATAATGAAGAACCGTATATAGAATGAATTTGGTTTCTATAAAAGATTCACATACATAGATAAACATATGTTGCATCAAAGGGTGTTAATAGGAAAAAATGAACTAAAAGATCACTATGATATTTCAATAATAATATACTCTTTTCATTTTGATGTTACAAATTTTAAATCTTAAAATTTAACAAATATAATATAAAGAAAATATTCTTGGAAAAGAAACACCAAAACATGTAATGTAAGATTAAAAGAATCTTTTTTCATGAATGCAAGATATACTATTCAGGATTTATTCATTAAAATAGTTATATTGTTACCACATTTTCTATAATGTAAGTCATTCAGAAAATATTAAAAAAGTACTTACCCATTTTTTAATAAAATAAATTGTTTTTAAAAATATCTTTAAACAATCATCTTCAATTTTAGAAAAAATTAATTGAACTAATTTATTAAAACACAAATACAGAAGTCACATAATTCGGACCTAAGAGGGAGATAATGTCATGCTAAAATAGGCTAATGTTTATTACTTTTGAGTATATATATAGAATAAAATTAAAATAAAACATATAATTCCATGAGAAATCCAAATAATATATAAATTTACAACAATGGGGGGTGATATATCTTATAATTTTATAATCATAATATTATGTATAAATAATCCAAGTAAAAATAAAATCATAATGTAAAACCCTTACATATTTTATAAAATAATGAATCCTAAAAACCATATAATAAATAATATAAAATGAAACAATGAATATATTTATAAAAATATATTTTTAATATATCATTTAAATGTAATGAAATATAACTCTCTAGTAAACAGAAATAGGTGGATAAAATCAAATATATCTTAACCAAAAAATGTTGTGATTAATAACCTTTTCTTTATTCCTATACTCACTTTTAAGATTTTTAAAACACAAAATAATAAATTTAAAATTATAATAATTCAATTCCATGACTATATTAATACCTATAATATTATAAATTTTCCACTAATATAATTTCATCACCCATTTATTAATAATTCTTTGTTGAAGTCGCTATTTATGGTTGTTAACTATTTCATTTTTCCTGACTGTTTCCATTCAGTTGTTTATATCCTTAAAATTTTCACATTATTAAATAATATATATAATTGTATTCATGATATAAATTTAATATATACTCATTAAATATTTTTTATATCTCTCCTTAAATGTTAGAGATTTTAAAATGAATTACATCATTATACGAAAGGGTACTTTTAATATACATATGAATAACATTTAAATATTTTTATGAAAATATAAAAAGAAAGATAAATTATATTTTATTATTAATTATTAATAATTGTATCATCAATATCATATATTTTTATTAAATTTTTAATAATATAAATTATTTTGGTTGTGGTAATGGAAATTTAACTATATCTCTACGTGGAGGTGGTAGTCCACATATACACGAGAGTGTTACATTAATCTCTCATTTGATGGAATTTATTTGGAAAATTGTAATTACATAATCAAAATAAGAACATAATATTTTTTATGAGTTTTTGATAATGTGGGATATGAAATAAAATATAAAGTGCACATACATCCTATTTTAGAGAACACATTCGCATTTAAACTTATGTCTTAAAAGATTTGTATTAGGAGAAGACCATTGACTATAGGATTATGGGAAATAATATTTGAAGGGTTTATTTCATGACTTTTATATCTATAAGGATCAATAGTTCTAAGAAATTTTGGGGAAGTGGTTCCAGTTTGTAATTGTGGGGTGGGAGACACATGGAATTACGTAAAATACTTCAATAATATAAGGTAATTTTAATATAAACATCGTAAAATATTCATAATAATTGTAATTTAAGATAATATAAAAATTGAAAATATCGATGAAATAATTATTTGACAATTTTACATGTCATTTTTACCCATAATAAATATTTAAACCCCTAGTAAACTTGTTAGAATTTTATTTGCGATAATAATATTTTAGAGATTTCATTATTTATTGAGTAGAAAATGAATTTGAACCAATTAAATTAAATTAATTACTGTGATTTATAATATTAAATCTATTTTATAATATTAACTATTTATAATGGGTATTTATTTAATTTAATATAATTGTGCTGAACACATTAATATTTTTTTTGGAAAATGAATTTTCAAGCATAGAAATTGATTTTAATTTTAATCCATGCCTACCAAGAACCAACATTTAATTGGAAAATATTTATTGAATATATATTAAATATATTTCATTATAATCTTTAAGAATTTTTTTATATATTTAATAAAGATATAAAGACTTTGGGCATATAAAAAAAAATTAAAAAAAATTTATTTTTATGACCATAATCAACTTATGAAAATATTATGTTTAATTAATATTAATATTTAATTAATTCGATGTTATATAATTATAATATAATTAAGTCACATTATGATAAAATTAAATACAAAATGCTATATTTAAATTCATTTATTTAATGAAATGAAAAAATTATTTTACAAAAATTTGTAATTTAACTATTCATTTGAAAATTAAAATTTTCCGAAAAACAATAACAAATTCACCCCAATATAATTTTAGAATTATTATCACATAAATAATATTAATTTACTAAAATAAAATTTATAAAAAATTTAAAAATTTTCAATAATATTCACACAATAAAAATTGAGTAAATATTTATTATGAATTAATGAAAATATTTCATTATAAAAACCCATCTTCCAATTTTTTCTTATTTTTGTTATTCCAATTCAAACAACTAATTTAACAGTTAACTCATAATACTAACATTTAAAAAATATTATAGCACATAAAAACTTTTTTCAAGATTTTTGTTTCATATTTTTAATGAAATAGAGAATAATATACTTTTGAACAAATTTTTTAGGATGGTACACTAATAAATATGAAAATATCCATGATTTATAATAAAAAATTCTTATATGAGTAATCCATTATGGAATAATGAATTTATGTCAAAATAGAAAACCATAAACTGACTTTTCCAAAAAATGGAAATAAATAATCATATCATTAACAATAAGATGTTAGAGAAAACATATATTCTTCATTCATTAATTTAATTGCGGAATATCTGTCACACTTTAAATGTGAAATGTTATAAATCAGATTTAATACAATCTCACTCCCATAATAAAAATACCATTTGATTATAATATTATTCACATCCACTTCCCCTGAACTAATATCCATTTTACGATTTTTCTTCATTTGTTAAATATTTTTATTCATCACCTTGACAAAAATCTCATTATTGTCAGTCTCATTTAAACAATTGGTTTCTATTTCTGATATGAATGATATTTTTATAGATACGACATTGTCATTATATTCAGTCAAACCTTTTAGGAACTAAAAATATTTTTACCATTGATTTCAACCATGCATCATAATTTCCTTACAACTGATGAATTAGGATCATCAACCTAATTATTTATGTCATACATTGAATAAAAATTAATCCCTTATGAACCCTATGAACAACAAAAATATTCTACTCATTACTACCAAAATTACTCACTATTGGATTTAAAATTCACCGCATTTTCCAATAGAGTGGTATATTTTCATTAATAAATATTTCAAATAATTTTAATAATTATAATAATTAATATTAGTTGAGTAGTAATGAAAGATATTCTCTCTCTAAATTTTGAACATCTTGTTGTTATTCTCTAAATTGTATATAAACCAATTACTTTTAAAACCATGAATATAATTCAATACTTGTTAATCCAGACTAAATATAATATAATTTATTTCATTCACCTATACATAATAAAGTCAAATTATATCTATAGAAAAATTTCAGGATAACATTCATCCAAAAAAAATATAATGTTCGTTAACTCATATAAATATCATATGATTGTGGTTGTTGATATTTTAGTCCCTGCTATAAATTAAATTATTTTTGTATGTTTCCTCACCACTAAGACATTATGTTTCTAATAAAATACTGCACATTGATATTAGTAAATGTAATGTCACTATTATTCTTGAATTTAAATATTTTACATCCATGACTCTTATCTACCAATACTTGAAAACATATAATGTAATTTAACAATGCAATCATATGAGTTATAACTATAAAACATGAAATTTTACAAAAATTAATAATGAACAATAATTACTACCTTTTATATCAATGACCCTTTTTGATAAAAGTACATAATATTTTACAAGAACCAATTCTAGAAATTATTTCAAATTATTTTGTTTTGTCCTATCTACCTTATGAACAATATTTCTTAAAAATTTCATATAAATGTTGATCTTCATGAAATAATTTCTTGACAAAACATGCTCTATTAAGATTACCCATATATTATAATTATTTTTGATAATGTTTCCATTAAATTAGTGATTTATTTCAATCTTATATTCCTTGGATAGATTTATAATTTCATATAATCCACTCTGTAGAAATATATTCTCGTTCATACTATTTCCCAACAAAACTACAACACCATCTGAAATATTAAGGATTTGTGGCACAACCTTTTTTTAATTCCCCTAAGTCATGTTAACTATGTTTTTAATAGTTTTTATGTTTTATTATAAAATATTAGAATATAAAGAAACATTCTTTTAAAATAAATGTGTATGTGTTGAAAAGGCTGACCAATTATGGTGAGTTACGATCATAAAAGACTCAACATTGAAGATGAGTCACTACCTGAAATGACTTACCATTGATGACGATAAACTTCTAGAAATACTCATTATTGAAGATGAATCACCACTAGGAACATCTCACCATTTTAATGTAGTCACTGTGAAGATTAAATCATTGTTAGAACTTAACTTATGAGTCATTATTGGCCAAACTCACTACTAGACATGAGTCACCACAAAAAAAGACCAACCATCACTTTTCTGGTATTCATGAAATGAATAATTCAAATGTAAATATTATGTAAATTAATACTTATGGTTTATTTAATGGTTATTCTTAAACAATTAAGGGGAACATTAAATGACATCAAAACTAAGTATGAGGATGGGGAATACCTATATGATTGTTCCTCGAATGGCCTCTATATTCTATATCATTATATGTAAATAAAATAGACCAGCCTCATGCATATAAGTGTGGAACATAAAGGAATGCATGTATGTTGTCCAAGTGAGAATAAATGATTAAGTGTTCCATTCACTAAATACCATTATTCAAAATATTGTTTAGTTTATTATGAATATGAATGAAGTGGGGATTATTAGAAATGCATAATATTCAAACTGTTAGAGCAACAACATCTAATTATGCTCATTTTTACTTCATTTTTCATAAAAATGACTCGATCGTCATTACAGGGTAAATAATAGGTGTCTTAATCATCATATCACATTTTACCATGAATCTATATATTTCTAAAAACTTTTTTTAAAAAATTACTTTGTCGTACTTAATTTTGAGAATTGTGTGGTTTGCCCCATTTATTGAACACACAATATATCCTAGAGTATTAATGGAATAAATAAGATATATTCTTAACAATATTTACATTTTATTACAAATAGTATTGTCAAAGAAGTATTTTATAGTATTTTTATTGTTTTATTCTCAAGGATATTGTAGAACAAGACCCTATGTGGCCTGGATTGAATGTAGATGTTGTTTTTTTCATGATTTGGGTTTTGGATGAACTATATTTTTTTTAATCTTCCTGGTAGTGGTTGATATACATGTGGAAGGGATTAGGTCCCAATATGAGACTAAATATCTTATTTTTATTCCAGTGTTTATTTATTTTTTGATACATTTCAAATCATTAAATATAATTTTTTAAAACTACAAACAAAACCATTACATTGATAGTTAGTATTAATTAATGTTTATATACCTTTATTATTGAGAAAATTAATTTCAAAAGTTATCATATTTTTAATACCATTTTAACTGAAGTCTAGTCATTCCATGAAGAATATTTTAAAATATTAGATGTTGTATTGATATGATATGTTGAATAACTCACCTATTTTAATAATTTGGGGTAATTTTGTTTATAATTTTTAAATGAACATAAGTAGATTATTACTCAATTCACCACATCTTCAAATACTCATGCCAAAAAAATGATATATGTATTATTGGTGAAATTTATTATACTCCTTGAACCACGTAATTAATTAACACTAAGTATGTTGTGAAAATGGCCATAAAAAACCTTGGGCTCTATATATCTCATGTCCTTTCCATATATTTGCATAACCTTGACCCAATGATCATTAAAGAATCCTCATAACCCAAATAAAAAAATTATATATCATACAAAATTACCATGAAAAAATTCGTATATCCCATTATTTGGATAATTCATCCAACATAAATGATTTATTCACAGACATGGTCCATTTAAATCAAAATAATCAACATAACTGCATCATTCTCAGAACATTTTAACTTGACTTATGTATTGTTTGTCACATCCACTAATTATATGTATTGTTGTTCTAAATTTGATTATTATTGGTTCTGATAATAATCCAATGAATATTTTTTTCTCAGTTTTCTTCTTATTTATAACACCATAGGATTCTATAATATACCACTTTTATTCTCCTACAATATATTAATTCACAATATATATGATCAATAATATATTATTTATCCATATCATGTACATAAAAATATTATTCATTGAAATCATACTGAACATGTTGTATACTAGTCATATATATAATATTTTATCTTATACCATGATGAATCCTATAGGAATGAAATATATGTTTATTGAATTATATTTATTTTTATAATAATAAAACATTATTTTTATTAGATGCATGTCTGTATTTATTATTCATCAAGGATCTATTTGGGTTTGTACAAAATCGATATTCTAATGAGGAGTGAGTTCGTATGGATTAACTTGGACAACGATTGAATTTTTCTTTTGATCATCCCCCCAAAATAGTTTTTATATGTCATTTTTAGTGAGGAATATCATATAACTAAGTTTTACATCATTATCATTTTAATTTTTTATCATCCATATTTATAATTCATCTTCTTGATGTTGTATTGTATTCTAAAAATCTATATATATTTATGATATTATACCTAATTTTTAATAAATCACCTTCAAGATCCTCAACATTTTTATAATTTTGTTTATCATATTGGTTAAACCATCCATAAATTTGGGTTTAAATTCTACTTTGAACCTAGTCACAATAATTTTAAATAAATTTTCTATCTTCCCATATTTAATATTTTCAATTTACATGCTCAACCCATCTTTATCATTTTATTATTTTTGTATGTAGATTCGGTAACCAATAACCACTCTATTAAATGTTTTATTTTAGATATCTAAACATCATATTATTTGGTAATATCATCATAATCCATTTTGTGGATTATCCAACCATCAATATCAATGTATTTATTTTAGTATACGTGACTATATTTACCTAGAATCGGTGATTACATATTACAATGGCATATGATAGTAGATTTCACACAAAACATGATTGATAACTTTTGAATTATAGAATACACATAAATAACCTTATTATTTTTATGGAAAATAAAAAGATACCATTAAAATGATTATTTCATCTTTTTAGATCCTTAAAATATTCCTTTTTTATTTAATTTGGAATGGGGAACAACATACGGTGAGCTCAGATACTCAGCAATGTTCATCCATGACTAATATTTACATATCAATCAGATGGATTATAAAAATGAAATTATCAACAATGAAAATTCATGAATTTAGATAAAAATGATATTAACATAAAGATATCATAGAATTTATCATGAATCTTACAATAAAGTCCTTCTCTGAGAAATATTCATTGAGTGGCCTGGTATGTACCAATTAACAAAATATTATAACATGATTTCATACCATTGACCTATAAATCATGCCAGATTTTTTTGTCTGATATTTGTTTTTGATGAATAGAGTAATTATTTATAAATGGGTCTTACCCATACCATTTATATCCAATGAATTATTTATATTTTAAATGATCTGTACAATTCTCTACCGAAATGAATTATTAATAAAATGTAAATATAGGTTCATGAATATGGAATACTTTCCATGTCAATAAAATAACGTTCAAAATATGTTGTCTTCAACTGAGACCATATATAGAAATAAAATATGCTTAAAAAACACCAGTGAAGTAAAAATGATACAATATATAACAATGATATGAAAAACATGGAAATGGTTGATAAAATAATGTCCAATTATGTAATGGAGATTGATAGGGATTTTGATCATGAGAATGGTAATTACCAAACAACTACGAATGGGTAATGAGTGATTGAAGATCATAAATTCTTTAGAAATAAAGTCTGTCTTTTAAACCCATTCACTTTAAAAATAAAATTTATAATAAAATAAAATAGTAAAAATACCTTACCAGTAACGTTTCTGAAGTGTAATGTTATAAATAACTTTAATAATTCATTTCATTCCTCGAAGAAAAAAATACCATTTTATTTGATAAAATTTTAAATAATGAATTATTGAATAAAAAGGAAAAAAATTTCCTTAAAAAGAAATATAGAAACCTAAAAATTTATCTTCAAATGAAATAACATACTCTTTGTTTTGAAATAATATTCATGGAATAAATTTAATATAAATATTCCCTTAACCTTTTGTTAAAAAATAAAAAATTATCTCATTCATAAAATGACAAGAACATTATTTTAAATTCCTTTTAATAAAATATAATATGGACGAAAAAAAATTCAAATAAAAAATATATTTTAATTAATATAATCATTGGAACATTTTAAATAACACTGACATGGATGAAAATGAGTCAAAATGAAAACATTAAAACATTATTTTTAAAATAATTGACATTAAACATTACTTACATGATAATTTTTAATCAAAAAATGGATGATATTGAAAATAAAAATGTAGTAAAAAATATAAAAATTGTAATAAAATATATTCAGCTTATGATATTATTATAATTTAATTATTCTAATTAAAATATGGACATATAAAGTAACGAAGTAACATGAAATTGTAACAATAATACCTTACTTTAATTACAAGGAATAATATGAATCCACTCTTATCCTCATTTATAATAAAATTAGATTTTTTATAAATATCAAGAAGATTAATATTTTGTTTATTCATTCCATTTATGATTCATTTATAACATATCGTATTTTCTAATGAATAATTCTTTATAAATAACATCTTTCGAGTGAAAACTGGTACTTTTTCCATCAATATTTATATTATATATTTCCATAACATGTGCTTTGTTTGTGGATTAATTATATATATAATCATTTTATATATTTATTATCTTTTCAATTACTTATATATATTTTTAATGCATCCCAATAAGGTTGTGATGAAAAATTTATTACATAACTTCTTGGAGATATTGGTCTATCCACACTCACGAGGGGTGTTTACATATTTCGACAGATTGAATGAAATAAAATTTAATACAAATTTAAATTTATAGAATTAATTTTCTATAATATATATAATATATGTTAATTAAATATATCAATATTTCCACCTATGTAAATAAGAAATTAAAAAATAATCTCATAGCTTCGTGGAGGTGGTAGTCCACACATACACACTATTAACGTTATCATATTAAAAAGATCAATGTGTACAAAGGTAATTAATATATCTTCATTAAAATATCTAATAATCTCAAAACATATAATATATAATCATTTTATTCATCATTATATGTAACCATGAGATGCAATGGTGAAAAATAAATCTCATCCCTATGTGGAGACATTTGTTCATACATAGGCATGAGCAATAAATCAATATCCTAAATGGATGGAAAATTCAATGAATACAGGTTTTTATCTCAATATAAAAATATTTATGTTCTTTTAAGAGACTAATGTTTTTATATAATCAAGGATAATGTTTAATTTATGTTGGTATAAGATGAAATATTATGAATCAACCTGGTCAAGGGTTATGTATATTCTTTAGGATTATCCTTTTTCTCACACCTTTGTCATTCGTTGGTTATTATTATTAAAAAACCAGAATATATTGGATACTTGGAAGTAATATTGGATGGAATTTGGATATATATTGTATTAACTATATGTCTCATGATGTGTGAGTAACTGGGGAGAGGGGGTTCCATTTTATAAGTGAGGTGGGTTGAAATTCCATAACTACACGAAATAGTGATATATAGTATTTGTAAAACCCATGTAAAATTGAATGAAACAACATAATATTAGAATAATGTTTAATTTATAAATATAACTAAAAATATGCTTTATCTAATTATAGGTTTTATTTTAAATATTTTTTCTGTTAAACACCATTGTTTACCATGTACAACCTTACCCGTTGTAAAAAATGTTTCACACTTTTAAAAGGTTTATTTTAAATAAAAAATAAAAAATGTTACATAGTTGAATAATTGATGATATAAATGATAATTTCCCATCACACGAGTCAATATATGATATCTAAAAATTTATAGTAAATTAAAATTACTTTTTAAACATTAAATACCATTAAGGATATTTTCTTGACTATTCATATATATCAACTTTAAAGGCATCAATAAAATGTTTAATTATAATATAAATTCATTAAGAATAATTTATGAATTATAATTATACACAAAATTAACATCTATTCATAATTCAAACAAAAATATTATACTTTTAATGTTTATCCATAACATTTATTTTATTTTTCTTCTACATGAAGAATTGATGTGTCGTCATTGTGAAGGCATTCATAGAAACAATACTATCTATAAATATTAAAAATAAATTAATTTTAAAAAATTAATTTTCCAGTATTTCAAATAATTATGTAAAACAAATCATATATTATTTTTATTCCTATGAAAACATATTATAGATATTAAATGAGAGAGGGTAAAATGTTATAATTTTTGTTAACATAAAATAAGATAAATATCACAATCAATGGAATGTTGAATAAAAATTAAAAATTTCCAATTTATGGAGGATTATATTGAAAATTAAAGAATGAAACTAAATAAATTTAAGAGTTAGATTTTTCAAGAATATTTAACATAGTTTAACCCATATTATCATTTTTAATGAGGAAATTTTTTTATATAATTTTACATGTTATTATCAAAAAAACTAATTGAAATATTTAAACAATTTGAACCACATGATAATAAATTTTAAATATATTTTTCAATATTCAATTACTATAATTATTAAGAAAGAAGTTTATAAAATTATATATATCACATCAAAATAGTTTTTCAGAAAATATACTCTTTAAATATAAAAAATAATTTCATATCACAATATATTATAATATTTATTCCCATAGATTTAATTAGATTATGTTAAAAAAATGACACATACTATATATAATTTACATATTTCATTATAGTAAATAAATGTGTGTAAATTAATAATATATATATATATAATCTACTTATTTCATTAAAATAATTTCTATGTAATATATAATTCAATATATTAAGGTTAAAATACCTTAAATATATTAATTTTTTAAATGAATAATACATTTTTCACATTCAAATGATTTTCTCATCATTTCTAATAGATATATAATCAATGAATGATTGGTTATTCAATTTTTTATCAAATTAAGTTCTAAATATATTTTACAATATGGTTGTTCAGATCTATACTCACCAAACTATTGACATGGTCATAATTAAAATGACCTAAGATTTTGGAACAGTTTAATTAATACTATCATTAATAGACTGTGTCACACATAACACAATTAATATGATGGACTTGAATAAATATAACCAAAACATATTAAAATTTTAACAATAATCTAATAATTATTTTAGAAAAATATAATTTTAAAATAAAATAATTACACAATATTTTTCATTTTAACAAAGGTATTGTATTTTACCATTATAAATTAAATTGATCAATGTTAAATGATAATTATAGAAATTAATATATATATATATATATATATATTAATACGTTTTGAAGGAGCACAATCTTGGGAAGTAGATTCGTGATGTTGAATATACAGATTTTGGTTCCTTGCCTTCATGCCAGTGCCCCACATCATGGGGTTCAATATGATTTTTGGCGGGATTATTCCTTCAATCGTTTGAAGTAGGGATATCTTAAGTGTATGGGAAGTGGCTATTACCTCTTGTGAGGATCAATTGGATGATATATGTGTTAGAAGACCTCCTCTTGTCAGACTAAATGCATCCATATCATGCCATATATCAATGGTGGCTGGAATAGGTGGTGATCACATATTTACGGATACTGAGAGGATAATTATATTTGTAGTTGAGAGAGTCTATTGTGCTATGACATGGGTTGTCATGGTGATAGGAGATGATAGATTTTGAATTTCCATGATAGGAAAGTTAGGGGATATTTAAGTGCACACCTCAATAGTGAGATTAGGGTTCAATCAAGAACCTCTTTGTGATGAAGATTTGGTAATAGATTCTTATTGTTCTACCCATGCATATGATATCTAGTTTAGTGCTACAGCAGTAAAAACATGTGTGGGTTCTACTAGCTTTATTTCTTAGCGAAACCCTAGCTTTGCAAAAGATGAAAAAAAACTCAGCAGACAAAATTTCTTAAACATGAAGGATGTTCATTCAGATCCAGTTATGAAGAATGGTGATACAACATAAGTGATTTCCAATAATGTGGTTATATTTGATCATTTTTAGATTTCCATGTTTTTCATTATTGCTAGGATAATTTGTTCAATAGGTGGATAACTTTGGAATGTTGATTATCTGATTCTAAATTTATCTAATGTATATAATTCTTCATATTAAATATGTATACCCATGGATATGGGTTTTTTACATAATATGTTACAATCAAAAGAAATTAATGGTAAGTTGTTGGGTATTGGATCAATTACATTAAAGATATGTATGATATTTGTTCTAGAATGGGATTTCTGTTTTAACCCATGTCTTTAAACAAATACTCGGGCTCATGTTTGGATTAAATTATCTGTTCTAAAAATGGTTAGTGGGAATCCTAATCATATTTTTGATATCGCCTCTAGTTTTTTTATTCTGATAAAAATGGGTTGAGCTACTTTCATAGCCATGTATGGGAATTTTTCTAGGATCCTTGTGGAGACTGACTAAAGCATGTGCTTTGTTAACAATATAATGTTGTATGCACTAGATGAAGACGTACCTGTTAAGATGTAAAGTGGAAAACCTCCTTATTTTTCATAGTAATTTCAATCAATTGGTGATGTAAAAGACATGTTCCTTCAAAATGTAGTTTTATACTATTTCTAAATAAGTTGGAATCTTGATAAATCTTTTAGGAAGATATTGAAGGTGTTGATTAATGCAGATCACGTTGGTAGAAGACATATATTTAAAAATAAACTTGTCTTTGTGTTTATGATTGATGCTTTGAAAGGGCATGCCTCTTCCTCAATTATGAGGCCATGTTCTGATTTTCAATATGGTAGGCCGGTACCACAAATTGATAGTAGTACTGCCTTGGATGATAATTTTTAAATGTATGCATCTACTTGTAAATTAGGTGATTATGGAATGCAATGGGATATGTTAGTTGTTGATAATTTTCATACTAATCTGGATGTTTCAGAGTATATCTCGGTATAGTCTCAGATGGGGCATGGTTGTATGGAGCTATTGGATGCTAATTCCCACTGAAGGAACTGAGTTATTATAAGGACCTATCCTTAAACCTTACTTAATGTTGAGTTATTACAGAATTACACATTGAAGATCTTTTTAGGTTTAGTGTTTTAGAGAATTAGATCATAAAACCTGCATTAAATTCCACATTTAAACAAAGCGGTTACATAAAAGATAGTATTCATTTTTTCCATCAACGGAAACATATTTAAAATAAAATATTGATTCCTTCTTGACACTTCCTTGACACTATCATCATATCATGTACCCTTCCCTTGACCTATGAAAAACATTTAAAAATCTTGGGATGATCATAAAAAGCTCAGTAAGGGATATAAAAATATGGAAAGGAAACATGAGTACATGTATACATAAGAATAAATGAAATAATACTCTAATCATAAAGCATAAGCACTGTAACATACCCCATCAAATCATGAATAAATCATAGAAATCATAAGACATAAAGGTAACTTTAGGCATTCATAACATTCTTACGTAGGGAGTAACCCTCTTGGTTACGTTTGTAATACCCATCACAGTATATTCCCTAAATCTCTTTGGAGAAACAGAGACGTTTAACTCCTTCAAGTTACCCAATGCATTGGGGAGCTATATCAGGCTCACCCTCCCTTAGTTTATCACATAACCACCCGTCTTCATAATAATACCCAAGAACCATAACATAATCGTACCACATAATACATGCATAAAGGAAATATAACATTTCCACTCTTCAATCACAAGATATCAATACAATACATTGATATAAAAACATTATGAAAACAATTTTCAATACCGAAATAAATGAAAATTAAAACGGTGTATTTATTTTTCTTTTTTAAAGAAATGTATGGCTTGTAGAGGAAGCTGAAACTCAAATAATGGTCACGACGGCGGAGAAGTCGTTGCCGCCGCATACGTATGACAAAAACATTCCCTTTTGTCATTTAGTAAAACACATCATATAAAAAATATTCCTTTTGGATAAACGTAAAAGTCAAAGGGGTTTATACACTGTATAAAATAAGGCTGTGTATAAAACAAAATATGCCTCAATGAAAGGAGATTGAGGCAAAGTTTCATACCTCGGGTCCGACTTGACTCGATCGTTCTTTAATGTCCTGAATAATAAACTTGAGTTAATTTCTACTTGCTTAAGAACCTTTTCATGTTAATTATTCCTTTTATATCACTTATTACCATGTTATGAACATTATGTAATCATTTAAGTTAATAACGGTCATTTTGTCGATATTTGGTACTTGATTCAAAAGTGAACTTCTTATATTTACACGTTGTTCATGTAGTCAAATATCCATTATCTCAAGAATGATATTTATAATGTAGATTCCATATATATCATATATATATTGTATATACATTCATTTATTTTATTACATAATCATTTATAGGTAAGAAATAAAATGCACCATTCATGGAGACGGTAATCCGTATGTACGCATGAACGCTACTTCCAATTCTATGTCATATTAATGAAATTCAAACTAAATGAGAGATATGTATATTTTAATTCCAGAATTATATTCATCATTTAGATGTAACATACATCATATATATCCATTATATATATGTACTTATAATAGTACATTACATTTGGGGATAAGAAATGAAATGCACCGTTCATGGAGACGGCAAGCCGTACGTACGCATGAACGCTACTTTCATTTCAATTTTTTATTTTATGGAATGGAATCATAATTAATTAATGGTATATTACAATTCCAGTATAATTTCATATATAATATCATTAAATATATCCTTTATACGTACCACATATGGTATTAACGAATAAAATCACTTTGAGGGGGCGGTAGTCCGCACTTCCTAAAATGATGATATCGCATTTACCCATAATGGAAACCATAAAGGTATGCCATAAATGAAAAAATAAGCTTAAGTAAAACATAAAAATATTATTTATAATATATAAATTTAGTGACATCTTAATGGCCACCTTTGAAGGTGTTATATGAGTGTTTAACAATCATCGTTTCGTGAGGCAGAAATTCTCCATCCACAAAAACAATATGTTCATTAACCATTATATGTAGATGTGTGTAAGTGTATCTCGGATCATTCTTATAACAACATCCAGGTATATTGAGGATACTGGTGTTGTTACAAAAGAAGGGAATAAAAAGAGTTTATAGGGTTGGAGAAACAAAATAAAACATAAGAACAGAAGATAAAACACTACCTTTAAAACGGGTAACTCTTTTTTATTTGAGCTCAAAGGCTTCCTTGGGAAGACTTCTGCCCAAAGTGAGGCTTATAAGAGTTAGATAGGGATGTGGAGAGAAAATAATGGGTAGTGGTTGGCTGATCTAAAGGCTATGGAAGTGTGGGTAAGGTGGTAGAGGTGGCGGCCTTTTATAAGAGGAGAGGAGGGGCACTTTTGGAAAGGTATAAAAGGATACTTTATTATAAAATGATTTTCGGATTTAAAAGGAACACAAATTATATATTTATTGGATAAGGTGATAATAGTTCGAAATCCACCCATCCAATAGGTTTTTGACATGTGTAGGGCTTATATTTTACATTATCTTTTCATTTTATTTAAATCGTTAAATAATGAGGCCATCGCTGCATCATCATGGTGTCATAAATAATTTAATTTATATAATGTATAAAAATTATAAACAAAATACTATGATGTTGGAAATAATTTTATCTTTCCAATTACTATTTATAGTAAAAAATCTGACTTCTATAACCCCATGTAAAAATTGGTTTAGTAAAATAACTCATGTTTGTGTTATTTTTACTTTTTCATTAAATAAAAAGCATTATTGTCTTTATCAAACCCAAGTGGCTCCATGGGGTCCCAAAAAACGACCCATGGGTTTTCTTGGTCGGCCATGACACATCCATTAAGGGTAGGACATGTTTCTAGGTATTTTCATTTTATTATAATATCAATTTTTCCTTAAATTGCACTAATTATCTCTAATTGTGATTAAAAACTTAAAAGTTACTATTCACAAAAAATTATTTTAATCCCATTGAACCAAATTTTACTTCTTAATGAATACCATATATGAGATTTTTGAAATTCAAAACAAAGAGGTGGTAAATTTTCATTTAAACGAAAAATCAGTTTTTTAAGTACCACTTAGTGGTTTCACTATTCATCAAAAAATGAAGTTTTTCAGAAAAATACCAAAACTTAACCCCAAGCTATATTTGACATTCCAAATTCAAAAGTGATGTGTATTTTAAAAAATTCAAAACATATAAGTTACATTAATTAATTTAATAATTAATTCTCGTTGTCAGAGAAAAAAGCGTGTTTTTATGAAACAATAAGTATCAAAAGATTGACACTTGTTTATGTCCAATTTCATAGTGAAATTAATTCCAACCACCACTATTGGATTAAATGGTAAAAATATACTCTATTTACTCTTTAAAACCAATTAAAAAGTTAATATAACAATATAATTAAATTAGATGAAAAAGCAGTTTTGATGTAAAATGCAGTATTTTTCACTATTCATTAAAAAAATGAACTTTATCGGAAAAATAACCAAAAATTATCCTATGTAAATTTCAATTTCCCAATCATAAATAATAAGTTTATTTTGAAAAATAAAGCTTATAACATTGTCAAAATATTGATTTAAAAATGGTTTGCCATCAAAAGGCAGTAAAACAATCTTTTAAAAATATTAGTGTATTCCATGCTTAAGATTGGATTTATTCTCTTTTTAAGCCTCTAAAACACTATCTAATTCATTAGTAGACATAGATAAAAATATCTATTATTCATTACTGACTTGGGATGTTACATCCTTCCCCACTTTAGAAAATTGTGTCCCCGTAATTTATTTACTTATCGAATAAGTGGGGGTATTTAGCCCTCGTTGCATTTTCAGATTCCCATGTTGCCTCTTCAACCATGTGGTTTTACCACAAAACCATTACCTGATGAATCAACTTATTCCGTAACACTTGCTCCCTGTGGTCAAGAATCTGGACTGGTTTTTCCTCATATGATAGGTTCTCTTCCAGCTGAACTAACTCTGGACTCAAAACATGAGATGGATCTGGGATGTACTTCCTTAACATTGAAACATTTAAAACATTGTGCACCTGAGATAATCTCAGAGTTAAAGCTTTTAGGTATGCAACTAATCCAACTTTCTCTAGAATTTTATACGGTCCAATGAACCTTGGACTCAGCTTTCCTTTCTTACCAAATCGCATCACACATTTCCAGGGTGATACTTTGAGAAAAAATGATCACCTACCTCAAAAGAGAGATCCTTCCTCCTATTGTCCGCATAACTATTCTTCCTGATTTGAGCTGTTCTCATGTGTTTCTGTATCAGCAAAACGTTTTCTGACATCTCTTCTACCAATTCTGGTCCCATCAACTTCCTTTCACCCACTTCATCCCAGAAAGTTGGAGTTCGACACCGCTTCCCATATAACGTCTCAAATGGTGCCATCTGTATACTGGAATGAAAACTGTTATTACATGAAAATTCAACCAAGGAAAGATGTTTGTCCCAACTTCCCTGATAATCCATCAAACAAGCACATAGAATATCCTCCAATGTCTGAATTGTTCATTCTAACTACCCATTTGACTGAGGATGAAAAGTTGTACTAAAACTTAATTCACTATCCAATGACGTCTGAAGGCCTTTCCAAAAGTTAGAAGTGAACCTGGGATCACAGTCATATACAATGGAGAGAGGAAATCCATGTAACCTTAATATCTCTCTATGATACAAATGGGAAAGTTGATCTAGGGAAAAAGTATCTCATATAGAATGGAAATGAGCATATTTTCAAGCGATCAACAATAACCCAGATTGCATTATTATCTCAAGATGTCTTCGGTAATCCCACAACAATGTCCGTGGATATATTCTCCCATTTCCACTCTCGCACTGGTAAAGGTTGATGCATCCCTTTCGGTAACATCCACTCTGCTTTAACCTGCTGACAAGTCAAACACTTCACAGTAAAATCAACAATATCCCTTTTCATTCCATCCCACCAGTAATACTCTTGAAGATCTCTATACATATTAGTACTGCATGGATGAACTGAAAACGGAGAACTATGAGATTTACATAACAACTCTCTCTTCAATTGTGAATCACAAGGCAAACACAATATCTTCCCAAATCTCAAAACACAATCATTATCAATGTTGAATTCAAGCAACTTACCCTTCTGAACCAACTCTACCTTTTTCTGTAACTCACTATCTTGCTTCAGTGATTGCTTGATTCTGTATGATAGGGAAGATTTCACTGATACCTGAAACAAAACAAAAAAACATCCTGCACCAAAAACTTCTATTCCAAAGTTCATCAAATCCTTAACTAAAGGATCACGTTCCAAAAGAAACATTGTTAATGAAGCATTACTTTATTGACTCAAATCATCAGCCACTTTATTTTCTTTTTCTGGATGGTAATGAATTGTATAATCATAATCCTTGATTAATTCTATCAATCTCCTCTATCTCATGTTCAATTCTTTCTAAGTGAATATATACTTTAAAATTTTGTGATCCGTATATATTTCACACTTTACAGCAGACAAATGATGCCTCCAAATTTTTAGATAGAAAACTACAGCAGCTAATTCCAAATCATGTGTAGGCTAATTTACCTCATGAGTTTTCAACTTTCGTGAAGCATAATCAATTACCTAATCATTTTTCATTAGGACACAACCAAGTCCTTTCAACGAAGCATCATTGTAGATAACAAACTCACCATTCCTGGAAGGTAGTGCCAAAACTGGGTCATTCACCAATCTTCTTTTCAACTCCTGAAAACAATCATCACATTCTTTTGTCTAGATAAATGTAACACCCATCTGATTTATCTTCATCATAAGACTAGATAACCATGAAAAATTCCTAAAAAACCTTCAGTAATAGCCTGCCAAACCAAGGACGTTATGAATCTCAGTTACATTTTTGGGTCTTGGCCATTCATGAACAACCTTTGTTTTTGCAGGATCAACAGTTATCCCATATTTAGAAACAATATGACCAAGGAAAGAAATTTGTTGCAACAAAAAACTCACACTTGCTGAATTTACCATACAATTTATTTTCTTTTAAGGATTGAAAAATAACCATTAAATGTCTTTCATGCTCCTCTTTACTTTTAGAAAACACCAAAATATCATCAATAAAAACAACCAACATTTTTCACCTGAGTCAACTGATCCATCACTGCAAAAAACGGTTTAGTTATGATCCTGACCATCTCAGAATACTGCTTTGAAAGTTCATTTCCCTAGGTATGCCTTCCTAGAAAAGTCGTTCTATTTCCTCTATGAAAAAATATTCTTAACACAGAAATATCTTAGGCAAAGAAACATTGTAATATGTAAATGCTATATCATTTCAATCATACCATAAACTAATTTATAATTTAACAATTTTATAACTCCTAAAGTTGTCTAAATCGACCTCTGATACCAACTATAAGGCACCAGCCTTAAGCCTTACTTAATCTTTAGTTATTACAAGTTTACACATTGAGGATCTTTCCAGGTTTAGAGTTTTATAGAAACATCATAAAACTTTCATTACATTCCACATTTAAACAAAGTTGTACAATAAAAGATAGTATTCATTTTTCCCATCAACGGAAACATATTTAGAATAAAACATGGATTCTTTCTTGACACTTCCTTGACACTATCATCATATCTTGTACCCTTCCCTTGACCTGTGAAAAACATTTCAAAAACATGGGATTAGCATAAAAATCTCAGTAAGGGATATAAAAATATGGAAGGGAAACATGAGTACATGTATACATAAGTATCAATGAAATCATACTCTACTCATAAAACATAATCACTTTAACACACCTCATCAAATCATGAATAAATCATAGAAATCATATGACATAAAGGTAACTTGAGGCATTCATAACATTCTTACGTAGGGAGTAACCCTCTGGGTTATGTTTGGAATACCCATCACAGTATATTCCCTAAATCTCATTGGAGAAACCTTAACGTTAAACTCCTTCGCATCAACCAATGAATTGAAGAGCTATATCAGGCCCACCCGCCCTTAGTTTATCACGGAAGCACCCGTCTTCATAGTAATGCCCATGAACCATAACATAATCGTACCACATAAAACATGCATAAAGGAAACAAAAAATTTCCACTTTTCAATCACAACATATCAATATAAAACATTGATATAAAAACATTATGAAAACCATTTTCAATACCAAAATAAAAGAAAAGTAAAACATGGTATTCATTTTTGTTTTTTTAAAAAATGTATGGCTTCTAGAGGAAGCCGAAACTCAAATAATGGTCACGGCGGCGTAGAAGTCGTTGTCGCCGCATACGTATGAAAAAAACATTCCCTTTTGTCATTTAGTAAGACGCTTCGTATAAAAAAGATTCCTTTTGGATAAACGTAAAATTCAAAGGGGTTTATACACAGTATAAAAGAAGGTTTTGTATAAAACAAAATATTCCTCAATGAAAGGATATTGAGATGAAGTCCCATACCTCGGGTCTGACTTGACTAGATCGTTCTTTAATGTCCTGAATAATAAACTTGAGTTAATTTCTACTTTCGTAACAACCATTTTCAAGTTCATTATTCCTTTTATATCAATTATTACCATGTTATGAACATTATGTAATCATTTTAGTTAATAACAGTCATTTTGTCGATATTTCATACTTGAGTCAAAAGTGAACTTCTTATATTTACATGTTGTTCACGTAGTAAAATATCCATTATCTCAAAAATGATATTCATGATGTAGATTCCATATATATCATATATATACAGTATATACATGAATTTATAATATTACATAATCATTTAGAGGTAATAAATGAAATGCACCGTTCATGGAGACGGTAAGTCGTACGTACGCATGAAAGCTACTTCCATTTCTATGTCATATTAGTGGAATTAAGACTAAATGAGAGATATTTATATTTTAATTCCAGAATTATATTCATCATTTAGATGTAACATACATCATATATGTCAATTATATATATTTACTTAAAATATTACATTACATTTGCGGATAAGAAATGAAATGCACCGTTCCTGGAGACGGTAAGCTGTACGTACGCATGAACGCTACTTTCATTTCTATTTTGTATTTTATGGAATGGAATAATAATGAATTAATGGTATATTATAATTCCAGTAAATGTTCATATATAATATCATTAAATAAATCCTTTATACATACCACATATGGTATTAACGAATCAAATAACTTTGAGGGGGCGGTAGTCCACACTTCCTAAAATGAAGATATCGAGTTTACCCATATTTGAAACCATATAGGTATGCCATAAATGAAAAGTACATAAGCTTAAGTAAAACATAAGCATATTATATATAATATATAAATATAGTGACATCTTAACGGCCACCTTTGAAGGTGTTATATGAGTGTTGAACAATCATCGTTTTGTGAGGCAGAAAGTTTCCATCGACAGAAATAATATGTTCTTTAACCATTAGATGTAGGTGTGTGTAAGTGTAGCTCGAATCATTATTATAACAACATCCTAGTATATTTAGGATACTGGTTTTGTTACAAAATAAAGGAATAAAAAGAGTTTAGAGGGTTTGGGAAGCAAAATAAAACATAAGAACACAAGAGAAAACACTACCTTTATAACGGGTAACTATTTTTGATTTGAGCTCAAAGGCTTCCTTGGGAAGACTTCTTCCCAAATTGAAGCTTTTAAGAGTTATAGAGGGATGTGGAGAGAAACAATGGGCAGCGGTTGGCCGAGAAAAAGGCTTTGGAAGTGTGGGTAAGGTGGTATAGGTGGGGGCCTTTTATAAGAGGAGAGGAGTGGTACTCTTGGAAAGGTATAAAAGGATACTTTATTATAAAATGATTTTCAGATTTAAAAGGTCCCAAAATTATATATTTCGAGAATAAGGTGATAATTGTTTGAAATCCACCCATACAATATGTTTTTGACCTGTGTAGGTCTTAGATTTTACAATATCGTTTCATTTTATTTAAATTGTTAAATAATGAGGTCATCGCTTCATCATCATGGTGTCATAAATAATTTAATTTATTTAATGTCTAAAAATTATAAAAAAAATACCATTATTTAGGAAATCTTTATATATTTCAAATTACTATTTATAGTCAAAACCCTCAGTTGTATAAACCCATTTAAAATGTTTTTTTAGTAAAACAACTCACATTTGTGTCATTTTTAATTTTACATTAAATAAAAAGCATTAATCTCTTTATCTTTTCCAAGTGGCTCCATGGGGTCCCAAAAACCAACCCATGGGTTTTCTTGGTCGGCCATGACACATCCAATAAGGGTAGGACATGTGTCTAGGTATTTCCATTTTATTATAATATCATTTTTTCCTTTAATTGCACTAATTACATCTAATCGCGATTAAAAACGTAAAAGTAACAATTCACCAAAAGATTATTTTAATCCCATTGTACCAAATTTTACTTCTTAATGACCACCATGTATCAAGGATTTTTGAAATTGAAAACACAAAGGTGGTAAAATTTCTTTTAAATGAAAAATCAGTTTTTTATGTACCACTTAGTGGTTTCACTATTCATCAAAAATTGAAGTTTTTCAGATAAATACCAAAACTTCACCCTAAGCTATATTTGATATTCTGAATTAAAAATTGATTTATATTTTACAAAATTCAAATCATATAAGTTACATTAATTTATTTAATAATTAATTCCCGTTGTCAGAGCAAATAGCGTGTTTTTAGGAAACAATAAGTATCAAAAGATTGACACTAGTTTAAGTCCAATTTCAAAGTGAAATTAATTAAAACGACCACTATTGGATTAAATGGTAAAAATATATTCTATTTAAAATTTAAAATCAATTAAAAAGATAATCTTACCATATAATTAAATTAGATGAAAAAGCAGTTTTGATGTAAAATATAGTATTTTTCACTATTCATTAAAAAAATGAACTTTATCAGAAAAATACAAAAAAAATTATCCTATGTAAATTTCAATGACCCAATCATAAATAATAAGTTTATTTCGACAAATATAGACTATAAAATTGTCAAAAGTTTGATTTAAAAATGGGTTTCCATCAAAAGGCAGTAAAACAATCTTTTTAAAATATTAGTATATTTCATACTTAAGATTGGATTTATTCTCATTTTATGCCTCTAAAACACTAACTAATTCATTAGTATACATAGATAAAAATATATATTATTCATTACATACTTGGTATGTTACAGTTATGGTCGTTATGCCTCTTTTATGGAGGTAGTTCTTTATGGAAAGACCATGGTTTTTGAATGTGAGTTTATCATTCCTTTTCAATCAAAGTACTATCCTTGGAGGTACTATTATAATATAGCTTGGCCTATGTCAACCAGATCTTTTATAAGTTAGAAAATAGGGAATAAATCATCAAGATCCATAATCATAGTATATCCAAATCTAAGTGGGAAACTACTGATGACTATTATGATAAAATTGACCTGAATTATTATTATTTTCATCATTAGTGTTTGATAGATTATTAAAATATCTCTTATTTGACCCAACTTGTCTCTTTACTATACATTTTCTTTTAATTTATTAAATGGTCAGAATATTTACTTCTAGATGGCCTTGTACGGTAATTTTTATATTAATATATAAATGAGTCAATATAAAATTATGTATTTCTATGTATTAACTAATATTTAAGACTCATAATATATTTGTTGAATTAATGTAGTTCTTCCTTATATATTTTATTTTCATTTAAAAAATAAATTTTTATAATTTCGTTATAAAAAGTTAAATCAATATCGGATAAAAAATTTCAATATGAAATTAATATAAACATTCAAATTTTTGGGAAACAGTTTATTTTTAAAGGACAATTGAAAAATATTTTATTTATAAAAAAATAAAAATTTTATGAGATTATAAACATATTATAATATCCAAGATGTTTATATCCAAAAAAAATATTTATAATATTTTTTTAACTAAAAATATTTATTTTAAGATATCATTTTAATATTTAATGTCTGTGTAAATTATTTTCAAAAATAAGGTCCATTTCTCTCAAATTTATATAAATCATTCATATTATCATTTAATTGATCATTTAAATGGAAATATTACTCTTTGGATTGATTTGGAAGATTTATGTCTTATATTGTTTTATAATAAAACTTTTTATATCATTAAGGGAAATTAAATTGACAAATTTAAATTATACAAGACATTTATCTTAAAAAAATGTTTTTTAAAAACTCTTTCCAGGTGTAATGTGAGATAATATTAAAATAAAATATTCACATGTTATGAAATTTTTTTTGGTAAAATTATTTTCATATTTTAGATAACACATTCATATTATGGAATAATTCCAATTTATTTTTTGGACACAAATTTATGAATTATAAAGTAAATATTAACGACAAATATAATGGTAAAATAATTATTTTCAAAGAATTATTTTCTAAATATTTTGTAATTTTTAAGTAATCTATCAAAATTAACCCCTACTGAACAATTAAATTAATATAATTTTTAAAACAATATGTAAATATATTAACAACTATTCAAATTGTAATCAATACTAAATAAGATTAAGAACTACTAATGCATGAAATAATATATTTATATGAATCAGTTTTTCAATATTTGATGTGTTTTAATATAAAATAAAATATTATATTATTTAGAAAATTACTTTAAATAAATTTATGATAAATTTATTTTTAGAAAAGGATAATTTCATAAGATTTTTTATTTTATATTTTTATTTAAACATATTCTTATTATTATAAAACATGTTAACCTGATATGAAAAATTTAAAACTGAAAATAAAAGAATAAATCAATTACAACATGTTAAAAAATTTGTTAAAATACCTATTTAAGGATTTATAGATCCATTACCACCCAAAAATTTATTATTTAATTTTTTTTGCGTTTTTAACATTGAATATTGTAATGTTTTCTTTTAATAGTTAATGGTTTTCTTGAATGTCCACTTTTCACCACTTATATTAGAGCATTATTCCACCCCTTCATGATACACCAATAAATTAAAAATTCATCTTAAAACTATTAAATTTTCCTCTTTCTGTATTTATATATCCTGTTTGTTAGCCTATGTTCACCAAATTGTATCATGTACCTTCTTTTTAATAGAGATTTTGAGTAGAAATATCAAGGAACAATGGTCTGTATTATTCGATCTGTACCTTTTCTTCTTAAAATTTCATATAAAAAACAACAATAACCATAATAATATAAGGTCCTCGATATAAATAGTATAGATAATTTCTATTATATTAATGAAAAAACAATTATTTTTTCATTTTCATCTGCTTTGGAACACAATATAATGTTAATCATGCAATGAGTTTCCTACCTTCCTAATAAAGGTATATATACAATTTTTTTACTCATTATCTCTATCTATATAAAAGAAATAAAAAGAAATAAAAATAGTTTTTAAAATATAAAATTAATGTTTTGTTATAATGATATTACACACTACCCTAACAATAAAAACACATCATGAGCAAGTGTGTTTTGGTTTTGGATTGTTTTAACCACATAAATGAACAATTATATAAATATTTATAGTGGTTTACTATGGAAAATAAAACAATAAAATTATTATATGTTTTTGAAGAAATAATTCTTGGTTTATGTCTCATGGAAGGTTATTTTATATAATAAAATTATTATTAAAATATCTTTTTGATAAAAAAACCTAAATAATTCAACATTGGTTAAATTTCTAGGAAATCCTTAATAATATATAATAAATATGTAGTATATTAAAATAAATAATTATTGGACAATAAAATATTGGGGAAAAATATTCATATGAAGCTATTTAATAAGAATAATTAGAATATTATGAATTCTATGTGCATGTGAAGAATATATTTGAAAAAATATAAGGATTTTTTATGTATAAATTTCACCACTCATGGAATGTTTTTCATTATACATCATGGTTTATTTGTAATTTTTTATATACATTCAATTTCATATTTTATTACATGATTATATTATATTTCATGATTTTCAATTTCAAATACCATTTTATTTCTCTAATGTGATTTTGAATAGAAAGTTTTCAAATTCATAAGGGTTGTGATAATACTAAATTTAATTAATTGTGTTAAAATAAATATTAGTGTACTATAATGATCACAATGTGATTTATTTTTAATAAATAATAAATTATATTAAATTAATTAATTCTTTTCGGTGGTTTTAATATAGTGAATATATTTTGTAATACAAAAATATTATATCATATTAATTTTAAATAATAAAATAGTGATATAGTCTAGGATCCAAGGGATTCATATCAAGGTAAAATTAGGCATATACATCTCTTTTACATAATGAAAAAATAAAATTAAATAAAATAATTCGTATTTACCCTCCTAAAATTATTGATGTTATCTAATGTACATATCACCACATGAAGATATACATTAAATAATTGGGTGAGTAAAATTATTATTAAGATGAGGGTTGACATAATAAAGAATAATAGAATGGATTAGTTGTACATGGGTGAGAATTGTTTCCGTCATCATATCATAAGAACATGGTGATAATAATAATTATATCAAAAATATTTGAAATGGAATAAAATTTTGAATATGTATAATAATGAAATATCATAACATAGTTGTCAATTATAACACATAGTTTTGAAACAAATTTAGAATCTTGTACATGAATAATCGAAAATAATATATCATAAAATAAACATTGTAAATATTTATAGAATGTGGTTCATGATTAATACAAATATTCTCATCAGATATATGAAATTTACAAAATTATTATTGGGATATATAATTCTGATCCAACTCTCTATATCATAAGCCACTCAGTACCACATATACCAAATGGAAAGATTACAAATAAAAATCATAGTTTTGAAATATACACCAGGAGAAGTGTAGGTTTCATAAAATATTATACGTATCATAATTCATTCATTATTTTTGTGGAATAAAAATTAATATGTGAGATATTTATTTGGTATAAATGTTCATTTTTAACTGTAAAAGTATCAAATGAAATATAGTAAAATATTTATCTAGTAAAAATAAATTCAATTTTATAAATATATTTATTACCCTTATAAATCACTTTTCAAAGGAAAAAACATGAATATCCTTTGAAATAGATTGAAAATATTTTTTAACATAATTTTAGTATATTTTTGAAATATCAATTATGATAATTATGTGATAGAGGGAACAACATAAATGGGAGGGTGTTGGGTTCATGAATCCCCTAACCATAAACCATTATTTATTCAGTCTCTTTTTTCTTCTTAAATAATTAAAATGCTTATTAAAACATGGAACCAAATGTGAAATTTTATAATTTGTTTCACTTTTTATAAATTATATTCATTTTATTGAATTATTTGATTCCCTTTGTTAATGGTTGAACATTTGAGTATCATATTTTCCATAAAATATCATATCTCACATCAATTTAATGATTATGCAAAATTTCTATTTATACATTTTTATGATTAAATATTGGAGCATAATAATATTTATATACATAAATTTATATAATATAAAGAATAAATTATTATCATCTATAAGGGTTGTGATAATTAGGATATGACTAATTCCTCATGGGTATTTAACTGACTATTGACGAGATATTTTCAAAAAAGGAGGAAAGAGAAATTTGAAATATAAATACATGTACATATAACAGTTATAGACAGTTAACATAATTAATAAATTATTAATATAGAAATAAATTTATATTAGAAGGTTTTTTTTGTTATAATGTGGTTGGGAAATACAGGAAGATAAGGGTATCCTGAGTGAAAGAGTTAATGAAAAAACATCTTCTCAGTGCTCCTTTATTCATATTTCACTAATACCCTTCAATGGTAGGAGATGAGTGACTGAAAAATATACATAAGGGTCCTCAAGGATTTAGTATTGGGATTTTGGAATAGATATTGATTTTTTAAGTGCAAGTGAAGTGGGTTTCTAATATAAGTCTGTGGTGTTTTCTATAGTTAATGAGAAATGTATCATTAGGATAATAGTTTGAAAGATATATTGATTCAATAGTAAACATTTAAATATCAATATTCATGAAACTATAGTTTAAATTTTAATAAAATGATATCATTTTAGAAATTTTATGTCCTTTTAAAACAGAATTCATTATTTTATTAAAAATATAAGGTATAAAAATGGAAATATATTATTTTAGCCAAATATTTTATAATTTTAACATTATATTAATAATTTTTGTGTTTGGAAATAAGTTTATGTAATTTAAATAACAAATTTATCTAATTAAATAATTTTTTTTGAAAATCCAATATTTCTATAATTTATTAAGTAATTATTACATTATAAATTATGTAATTTAATGTAGTCTACATATGATTTTTTCTTACATTTCTCCAAATAGTTGAAGTATTTTGATAATTTCTTAAAAAATAAATTTTCATAATTACATAATTATGATTCTAAAAGATAAATTCATTTTATAAAAATAATATTCTAAATTCAGAAATTCTAATGTTTTCTAAATGAAATTGGTTATTTATTAAAAAACAACATGCAATTGAAAAAATATTCTTATATTTTTTTGAGTATTTAATCTTGATATTTATTTTATTATATTATAATATTCATTAAATTACTCATTATAAATATTATTTAATTTATATTTTACAATTTTTTGTATAAATTACTAATATAATGGTTAAGTTACTACTCCCAGCTGTCAGGTTACTCTTCCCAATTATAATGTTACCATTCCAAACATTCATGTTAATTTTAAAATGGTCATATTAATATTACATATTTCATATTTTCCCTTATTAATACTAATAGATTCTTAATTAAACATTAAATAAAATTATTCATAGGTTATAAATTATTTATTTCATGTATATTTATTATTTCAGTAATATTCTAGTTCATTTAAATAGTTTTTTGATGAGGGAATGATACTAGTAGATAGATATGACCAAAATTTTCCAATTTAATTTTATTATTTTCTATTAATTTTCAAATATAATTTTTTCCATTGTAATGGATATAGTTTTTTTACTAATTTATTATTCTAATGTTAGGTACACTTGGCTAGATACATTAAGTGGGGTGGTGGATCGTGGTATGATAGATAAAAAAATATCCACTTTTGATGTATTTTGTTATTAGACAAAACAATCGTCTCTCCCCTTATAATTGCAGAGTGTGAACAAATATTCAAACATTAAAATGACAAAAAAAATTATTTGGTTAACCCTCACTAGGATATGTCCATGTATTATACACCGACAATGTGTCGATGTACAAAATCCAGCATAATTGTAATAATATTTACAAAGTTTGGAGTGAACTCATATCCCCTCTTGGTTTACAACCAATCACAATGTGGAAGCTCACTAATTTCTCAACTGATGATATCTCATGGGTTCTTCTAACGTTTAACTCACAGTTTAGAGACTTTTATTTTTTTTCATTTTCAAGAATACTAGCATCTTAAACTGTAGATTGATTCTATATTGAAGTTGAAATTTCATAAAAAAATTAATACCACATTTCGACTGAACACTGAGAAATCAATTTTGAAAATAATTCGCAAAGAACACTACCTTTAGGAATCTCCAACTTTTATAAAGATCAAACAATCCTTCTCAATTCTCAAACCTCTTTGAAAAGCTCACACGTTCGTGAAGCTCACATGTTTTCGAAGATCTATAGATTATATAGCTCTCTAGATTCTAGAGCTCACTCTTTTATTTGTGATTTTGTAATGCTAAACAAGGCTTTTCGAGGAGCACATCCTCCGCAAAGCCGAACTAGGCTTCACTGTGTGCCTTCCATTCACAGATATCATTTACTTCTGTGAATTCTCTTTACTTTCACCATGATCCATGCTCTATGAATCTCCTTCATAATTCAAGAGCTTATGGTTTTTAATTTGATATCTATACTATTATTGAGGGGGTCAAGGTCAATTTATTGGAGATTCCACCAACCATTGAGACATCGGTGCAAAGTTAGTACCAAGTCATCCCAAACTGCAGAGCTCCAAAATTTCAGCCGTAATCCACTATACTTTACAATGTAACATGGAAATTTTTCAGAATTGTAATGATATATCGGGAGTAATCTATCAATTTCATTGTACTCCCATGATGCAATTCCTCTGCCACAATTATCTTCTACAAATCTCATTTCCTTTGCACTGTCGAAGAGCTCACTCCCACTTCTCTTCACCTCTATAATTACACGATGATCATCGTAATAATAGAGCTCAAAATTTGAAAAATTTTATTCTCTATGCTCCATTAAGCCCATATTCTCGATATTCTTGAGTTTTCTATATTCTAATGAGATCTTCAAGGAAATCAACTTTTCATGAAGCATAGACACCTCTAAATTTTGGCCCCCCCTCAATTTAAAAAATACTATAAAATACTTCCATCTTGTATCTGTTCTATTTTGTACCACGTTTGGATCTTCCATACCTTGAGCACCTCATTTTTCGACAAACAGAATAACCTTATAAATGATTCAATGATACCTCAAGGTAATTTTTTCCAATATCTATATTAATGAAATATAGTTTTCTAGGTTTATTTATGTAATGTTTTTATATAATGTAATTCAGTATAACATAAGTATAGTTACGAAAGAAATGTTACTAAAAAAGTCTGGGTTCTTAAATTATTCCCCCATTTATAATTTCCCTTAAATCTCATTTTGTAATATTGATTGGAAATTGAATATAATACTTGTATTGGAATTTTTACTCCAGTTCCCATGTCTCTTCTTCATATTTATGGTTCTACCACAACACTTTCACAATGTAAGTTTCATATTAGTGTAGATCATTTTCTATACAGTCCATGATCATCACTGACTGTTACTCATAAGAGTGGTTATGACCAAGTTTTTAATCTTCAGGATTCATTAAATGTGATAGAATAGGTTTGTACATCCTCAAGTGATATACATGGAAACCAAAATAAACATGAATCATGTTTAGTAAAATATCTAACATTGAGTGGCCACTACTACCATGAAATCAAGAGTCACAATTGGTTCAATGTAGAGGGAGATATGTTTTTCATATTATAGACACTCTGTATATATTTTAAGGGGATAATAAATGGAAAACATTTTATACAACCAAAAAGCCTATTTCCTTTTGATGGTTTTCAATATATCTATTTTTTTACAACGAGTGGATTTTATATCCTACTTGATTTATTGAACCATTTCTATCAACCCTTACACAATATTTCATCCATGTAGATTCCACTAACCAATATCATCCCAATAGTTATGATTTTTACATATTTTACCCTATAGAGATTCATATGATGTTATTTCAATGTAGTATTATATGTTTTCATTATATAAGATCTAATGTAATGGGAGATGTTGATATCATCTTCCTTTAATTTCCATTTCATAGGATCTTGACCTATCATTGACTGTCTAAATGATTATTTTATATTGACCATTTTTTGGGAGTGATAAGTCATATTGTAGCTTAATTTAGTATTCATATCATATTGAATAATCGTCTATAAGTTTGAAAATAACCTGGGATCATGTTGATAAATAATTAAATGTGGTCCCACATTTTGACTTACTATATCATTTACATATATCGTAGTTAGTTGTTCAAGAATGAATTAATACCAAATAATGATGATATGGAAAGTATTGGTATGTTATTCCCCCAAATCCCATTTCTCTTTAATTTTTTTAGATATATACGGGAGACCAGTAAAAAGGAACATAGTGACGTTCTCTCATTTCCATGTGGGCATGTGCCATGGTTACATCATCCCCTACTTCTACTTCTTTTCATTAACATGATGACATACTATGAAATTTTTTGTGTTCTAAACCAACTCTTAATTCATGTTATCCCACTATAAGCCTGTTGTAGGATAAAAATAAATCACGGTAATTTATAGATGGATAGATAAAGGAAAGTTACATGAATTATCCAATACCTCTTTATTAATCTCAACAAACATAAACACAAAATTACTCATTAAAAACTAAATTAAAATATCGTCATTGATGTTTAATTAATTTAACATCCCCTATATTATAGATATCTCCTTCTTCTGAATGTTTAGACCACCCATTTTTTCCCCATTTCCATTTTCCTAGACAGAATGTTAGGTAAAAATTGGGAAAAGTATGTAATATTCACTTCTATTAGTATTTTTAGATAAATATTTTTATATCATTGATGATACGATATTTCTCAACCCACATCATTTATTTAGTAGTACACTATTTTCTTCTAAAAGAAATTGCTACAACATTAGCCTTTCTATGACGATAGTCAATTGAAAAATCCTAGTCCTTGATTATCCCTTACTATCTTGCTTAATACATTTTATTCTCTTTCTATCTGAATATATCATTTATAATTTTTTAATATGTATATATCTTACTCATCTCACCATATAGGTATTAACAAAAAATATTCAAGGTTATGATAAAATCTATTAATTCTAGATCATGTGTCAGTTATTTTGGCACATAGATATTCGGCTATCATGAAGAATATGATATCAATTTATAAATATGCATGACTAAACAACCCCATATTTCTTAAATAATCACTATAAATCCCAAAACGTATCCACATTATAACATTGTGAATATAATGTAGTGATTATCTTTTTATTCATATCTATAATTATTTATTAACATTATTTAATCCATACAAAATTTACCAATTTCTATGTTAACATATTTAGAATGATTGAAAATCCTAGTAAATTTCCCCCAAAACATTAGTAGTACTGAATTAATTGAATAAATGTAAATCATTTTATGAAACATGATCGTATTATCAATTTATCAATCACTATTTTTTTTTGAAGGGTCTAATAAATTCCCTCACTTGTGATCATGTTCCCTAATAATGCAATATGCTTCAGTCAAAATTCACACTTATTGAACTTATTATACATTTTATACTTTCTCAAATGCCCTTTAACAATCATTATATTCTCTCATGTTCCACCATTAACACTGAATAAATGAAAATATCATCAATAATGACTAATTTGAATTTATAAATGTTGTTTATACACATTGTATTCATTAAATCCATCATGATTATAGGGTGATTAGTAACTATAATTGGAATTATTATGAACTCATAGTTCCCATTAGTAGTATGGATGGTTTTATTTTGAATATATTTACTATTCAACTTTATATTATGATAAGTATAATTAAGATACTCTTTTGAGATGTATTGAGCTACATCAATTTGACCGAATAAGACATCAATCCATGGATGTGTATACTTATAATATATAGTAATCATATTGAACACTTAGTAATTGATACCTAATATAATTTATCCATCCATTTTCATGATAAAGATAACCATCGCACCATAAGGTTTGGAAATCAGATATATAAACCATTTCCCCAAATGGTCTTGTAGATTATTTTTTACTCATCTAGTTTGATTAGGTACATCCTATAGGTAAATTTGTTGATAGTATTCGCTCCAAGTGTAACCTCTATTGATAACACTACATCCTGATCATAGGGAAGGTGGGTAAAATATTAAATATATACATTGAAATATTCCCATAAAATAGTAAATTCATCATGAATGATATTTTAATTTGACATTAATATTTTGGAAAGGTAAAATTAATTGATGGGTATCAATACCCACACCCTTGATGTAATTTTCAATGGATATTCTTGATCTTCATTGTATTTATATTGGAGGATTTAATGGTTTGAATTATTGAAATGGGTTTTCATTTCCCAATAGTTTATGGGAATTCTAAACAATTAGTGAAAATATGATCTTATTATAGTGTCTAATTACCATAATAGATGCATAACATGATTTGTTGAATTAATCATCCCATATAATATAATAGGATTAAAACACTTGGGTTTCCCTGGTCACATCACTACATATTTTCACTCATATATCAACTTCGAGGTATTGTAGAACCATTTTCAAAATTTCTAGATAACATGTAGGATATAAAGAAATTCATATAACGAGAATTAAATAAGTTTTTATCCAATCCTATGTCAATATGAAGTATAAAATTTATATTGAATCTTAATTTCTCACCATAGAGTTTTTATGGAATAAACACCCTCTTATTCATTTAGTTTTGGTCGCTACTAACATTTATTACCCTCAGTTACCCATGATTTTGTGCACTATATTGCATACTTCACATGCTCACTAAATTTGTAGCATTTCACCATGGGTTGTGTATAGAGAGGTTTTTTCCATTCCCTTATTATGTTGGACCAATTATTTATTTTTCCTCAAAATTAATGTTTTCTATGAGATTCTCTAACACAGTTTAATAATATCCATCCCCCTTTGGGGAAATTAATAGTATGTTTCTTCCCTCATGTTAATATGTGGATGGTTGGATCTTATTTTATCATTTATAATCTAATACACTATCTTTAATAAACATTATTTTATTCTTATCTTTATGCATAGAGGACCATTATATATACATCATATCTATATTGAGAGAATATAAAACTACATCTTTAGAAATCCTTAGTTATTAGATATATAAATCATTTTGAAGGTGATTTTTTAAACCAATCCACAATATAACTATCTTAATATCGTCATTGATATCAAAACTCGTGGCATATTTGATAATCCTTGTGGGTGATGCCTTATAATCCCTGATATATTCTACCTTATTTTTATTTATCTATAGGAATTATCTCTTGACCTTTATTTAATGATTTTGACGGAAATACTTATTTAGAAATAAATTTATAAAGACCTCCAAAATATTTATTTTCTATCATCCATAATCATGGTATTCTTCATTAATCCCTTAAATTTGTCATCCCCTTTATTTAAAATTTTAAAAACCAAAATAACTTTCAGGTTTTCAGAATAGTGATGCATATTAGATTATTCTATATTGTTTTAAACAAAAATTACATTATAAGTGGATTTTATGATCCACTAAAAATATATATCAATTCCTTATAATAGACTAAATTATTAGTTTATCCTTTTTGTATAAATGCAGAAATTCCACATGGTTCATCATTTTGTATATATCCTTAGATAGCTTGTAATGAAAGGTCGTGATGTTTTGAAATCCATTTCCCATCACATTGGAAATGTTATTGGGAAAATCATTGTATTTTCTGTCACATACATTCATTGTTGTATTTATCCATATTTACAGTATGTTCTAAAAATATTAAAAGTTTGAAAAAAATAATTCATCAATAATGATTAAATAATTTATTCTTATACAGAAATAAATTTTAAATTCATATCTTATGATATAACTTTTATTAGACTTTTCTAAAATTGATGCTTCTCGGATAAAGTATATTTATAACATTCTCACATTATAATAATTAATTAATTTTTCTATATATCCCATATAATGATTTTTATAAATTTGGTGATTAAATAATGTATATCATATGGTATTTTCAATCCATGTTAAATGAAATGAATCTTTTCCATGGAATAAGTGATGATCATATAAACAAAAATTCCTCCATTTTCGTTGTGATTAACCCTAGGAAGTTCTATTCTAGAGCTAGATCTACTTGTGTTATCCAGAAATATATTTCACTATTTATAAACCATAGTCCCTTATACATTATATAAAATAAAATGTTTTTCATACTCAAGAAATATCCTTCTTCCTTTAATGATTTTTTCTAATTCTATTTAATATATAAACAAAACCATCATCTGATACCAGATACACAGACTCTACCTTTTTCATATGTGAATATTAAAACATTTTAATGATAAAAAATCTAATAGTGACACAATCCCAAGTCAAAAGTATTAAATTCATAGAAAAATCAGTCTCATATGTCACTTATTGAGGAAAAAACATTTAAATATTTAAAAATAATTTTTTTAACTTTTTAAAAGTTCACACATTATTCTTTAAAAATTTAATCATCTAGGAAAATAAATCAAATAAAGGGATGAGTTAATATCCTGGAAATGTGAACGAAATCATAAATGGAATAAATGACGTGAATTAATATTACATGGGTGAAAATTATTATGATTATTTTATCACAACCATATAATAAAAATAAAAAACATGTGGGAATCATTTAAAAAGGAATTAAAAGAGAAATATTCATAAAAATTAATAATCCTAACGTAGTTTTAAAATACAACATATAGGTGTGAATAAATCCAATATCATATTTAGTCATAAAATATATTCATAAATAATAAAATTTTAATTATAAAATATTTAGTATAGTGATCAAGAATAATACACATATTCTCAAGAGATATATAATGTTAAATAATGAATTAAAGGGATATATAATTCCAGGACAACTCATAACTTATATAAATGATCATAATCGTTAATGAGAAATGGAAGGTTTACTTATAACAATCAATGTAATCAATATAAAAACATTCAAATAAATTAGTTTCATCAATTATTTCTAAATATCACACTTTATAAAATGAAATTTTCGGTTAAATAAAAGAGTAAGGGAGATCATTATCTTTCATTAAAGTTCATTATTATTTGAAGAAGAAATAACTAATATGAAGTCTATGATGTGTTTTGTAAAAATAATGTTGGTTTGAAAAATATTTCTATTCAGCATTGAAACAATTTCAAAAAGGTAAAAAAGTAAATTATTAAAAATACATGGGATAGAATATTAAATATAATTTATAAAGAAACTATAAGAATATTTATAAATAAATTATTTGAATGAGGTCATAACACTAAAAATATAGATTATGGATTTAGAATATTATATCCTTAAATCATGATTTATTTCATCATGATTATCACCTCATGAATATTAGATATAGTTTTATTAAATCATGTAAATATAATATAATTATTTTATTTTTTTACACGTAATCTATTATAAAAACTAGATTCAATTTCGTAGTAAACTTTGTTAACGGTGAACCCTTTTGATATCATATTTTTCTTATAATATCTATCCTAACTTAAATTTGTTGATCATTATGAATTTTTATTTAAAAATTATAAATAATAACTCAAAAAGAATAGAAATATATGAATTTATAATAAATTTTATTATAAATAATAAATTATGATCATCTATAATGGTTACAATAATTAAATATTTGTAGATTTATTCATGGTTTGTTAAGGTACCATTTATTGCAGATTATCAAAGGACGAGGAAAGAGAAGTATGAAATATAAATATTTAATAAATGTTCTAATTATCATGGGTTAGAGTCAATAATATAGTGTTAACATACTAATAAATTAATCTTAGGATATTAGGACAAATTATTAATTGGGAAAAGAGGAAGAGAAGAGGATAATGAGAGAAATAGTTGATAAAAACACACCCTCATCATAGTGTTTCTTCTTTTCTATGAAAATAAATTCTTTAAATTCTAGGAGTTGAGTTAATCTAGAATGTACATAAGATTTATATAGGGAATAGAATTGGGTATTTGGCTAGATCATTTGTTATTTTTAGTAGAATTGAAATAGTTTTATAAATAGGATGAGGGGTTATTTATATATTATGAGAAGGTTATTTCAAGTATAAAATGATGAATAAAATGACATCTCTCTGTTAAACGTCATAACGATGATATTCCTAACATTTATAGTAATAGTTTAACGAAAATAATAAATTAATAACTTTTAAGGCTATCAAAAATGAAATTTTTTATTATATTAAAAACAAATATGAAAATTTATAAGATGTTATTTCAATGGAATACATTATATGATAGATTTTTTAAATTATATTTTATTTTATGAAAACATGAATATTGTATTTTAGTGACTATGTTATCAAATTATAAGTGTTTTTGTTTGATCAAAAAAAAAATTAGTATTTATTTTCTCGTATTATAGCATGAACGATGTAAGTTAAAATAAATAGTTTCAATACAAAATGTTTTTTAATTGTTAAAAAAGCCATGTATTATTAAAAATTACCAAACAAATAAAAATTATAAAATATATATTTTATGAATCTAAAAATTATATTAATTTTAATAAAATAATATTATAACAATGATAATTTTAATTTTTAGTATAAAAAATAATATTTTTTATTAAATGCATTAAAATATAATATTTAAAAATGTGATTATATTTTCATTCACCATTTTTCCATGATCTTTATTTTATATAATTATAAAATTTATATTTTTTTTTAATTAATGAGGATATATATTATTTATATTAAATTTTATTATTTTAAGGTCAAATTACTATTCTAATGGTCATGTTTATATTCCCAATGACCATGTTAATATTCTTAATGGTCACATTTGTATTCATAATTGTCGTGTTAGTATTCTAATGGTCATATTACTATTACTATGTTAAAATTACTTCTAATGAATACTAATTCACTGATTTATTGAAAATTCCCAAGAATTCCTCCAAAGGTTATGTATTTTGTTTTTAATGATGTTGATTTGTATAATAAGAAACCCTTTATTTTCTATAGTATTGTTCATAGGGAGAGATGATTCTAGTATATTTAAATTATCCAAACTTTTTCTTTACTCTTTTCTTATCTTCTATGATTTTTCCAAATGTAATATTTTTCATTTTCACGAGTTTACATTTTGACTAATGTAAATACATCTATGGGTTAAATAAAGTGATATTGGTCTTTATAAGATATATGTGTATAATACATAATAATATAACTGAAATTTATTCTAAAATAAAATGTCACTATTAATTTATGGGTCGTTAAATCTAACATTGTTTTATAAAACACCACTATCAAATGACTATATAATTAATGATTCTTTTGCATTAGTAAATTTTCTTGGTCTCATTTGAGATTTCTAAGGTCATGCATCTTTAAATTCACTAATTTAACTTTATATGGTGTATGTGATATTTCTTTTGTATATTATGTCACTAATTGTGTTCTATATGTGGTATATTATGATCAATTCCCAGTCTCTATTACGAGTGTTTTTAATTTTATTCAATACATAAGGTTTTGATTCCCAAACAAATTTTAAAATCGATATCTCTCAAATATGAAAACACATATGTGTAATTTTTATAGTATTTCATGGAAAATAAAGATCATTTTATTTCACAATAGTTATACTTGGTGGTATTTTTATTCTATTTACCTTATTTAAAATTGTAATATTTTTATTCCATTAACGTGATGTGGTTCTTTATTAATGTATATTATAAATTTAATAAATGAAACTTCATTTGATTCTTTTAATTTATCTTCAACTCTACCTTTTTGAATATCCTATTATTGGTTCAGAAAATAGAAAATGGTCACTTTCATGTATAATGAGATGGCTTTTAAATGTTTTAATACAAACTTTAACATTATCCTTTGTAGGATATTTTTGATAAAATATGTTTTTTATAATGTTTACCATGTCTAAACATCTCTCTTCGAACTTCTTAAATTTATCTGAAACATCCATTCTATAATTTTATTGTTTACTAAATGAATATTGTTGTCTGCTTGATTTATTAAAATATTTATATTTAACAAATTTTCATAAAATGTTTCCATCCAACTTCTTTCTCAATATTTCTTACCCAATGTTTCTTTTAATCTTATATATGATCAACCTATTCCTTTTTATTCCCTAACTGTCCACTATAAATAGGTATAACTTTTCATCAAATTTTTTTCCATTTGGAATAAAAAGTATTCTATGTATTTGATTGAATGGTTTTCACCTAGATTTAATACATTATATGATTGTGTAAATTATTGACTTTACATTATTCACATAATTTGTTTGGTGGATATACCATAATATTTTTTATGTTGATTGATTGGTATTAATCATAAATATTATTAAATATCATGAGATACCCATTTATTTTCGAGGGTACTATCATTTTTTAACTATAATGGAAATATATTTGATTTAATTACATGCTTTGATATGGATATTATATGAAAACCAATTTATTCCCATGTGTATTCATGATAGAATAATCAATCGACTATGATAATCCTGTGGTGACACCGTCTTCACTATATTATATGCACGAGGAAGAAAATACTTATAAAATATGTTGTTTTTGTATTTATATTATGTTTCTTACACAATTCTATAATCCATTTCATTTCATTTTAATCTACATTTCCTTGTTTGTTTTAGACGTAAATGTTTATTCCTATGACTATGTTATACTCTAAAAAGATTATATATTTTAAAAAATGTTTCCACCCTCTTTTTGATTAATGAATTATGTTATTCTTAGGATTATAACATGATTTTTAATCTATGATATGTTTTTTCATAACATTATTATATATAATAACTATACCCATACACTCATCTTATTCCCTCCACTGAACATATATTCTTATCACTTATTTTTACATTTATTGAGAATCTTATCCTTCCCTAATTTTATATATTAATTTCCACATATCATGAAGAAAATTAATACGTATGACAAACCTAGAAGAGTATCTCTTTTTAGGATTTTAGAGATATATTGAAGGGATTTTATTTACTAAGTATTTTCATATATATTGGAAAATATTTCTATTTATGTAAATGAAATATGGTTTTACTAGTTAAATATTATTATATCCCTATGAAAATATAATCATAAAACGGTCCTTGAAATGTAAATGGGAAATTATTTGTGATGGATATTATTATTCTGTATTTTTTAAATGTTAGAGTGAAATTGAAATTGTTTTTACAACTAGATCCAAGAGTGCCAGACCTAAAGTGATTCAATTGGTATTAAGTGTCATTTTTGAAAACATTAGAGGTTAAGATATTTTGGGCTAATGAAAATCTATGTAATTTATATGTTACAATGGATATAATGTTTATGGTTAATCATAATAACATTGTTTTTTATAAAAATTACGGTTATTTTCAAAAATATGTTTTTATGATTAGGGATTAAGATGAGAGAACATTTGAGACAACCCTAAGAAAAAGTATATATATATATAACATCATGATGTTTTGGTAATGTAGAGATTGTGGGGTTCAACTTTAAATAACACCCCAGTTTGGATACTATATGTGGATAAAGGCATGAGAATAGATGAACATAGGGTAAATAACCTTGAAAATTGAATTTTTTGTTTTAACTCGATCCTCATTAGGTTGACAAAAAAGAGTCCAAACATTACAACTATTTTGACTCTCCCTAATGATATACAATCAATATTTTACATTCTGTCTAATAAACTAATTTGTAAGATTTATGTATGAATTTAACTAATTATGTTAGATAAGATACTATGAAAATCAGCATGGATATCCGAGGATTGAACATAGATAATTTATAAGTTTCCTATTTCATATATGATGGTTTCATATGAGAATAAAATATCATATTGATGTTTAAACATTTTTACATTAGATTCTATCACAACCTTTGTCATTTTAATTTTTTGTTGAATGATGATAATGTAAATGAAGAAAAGAAATCCCTATATCTAGAAAACAAATATATTATAATATAATAAATAATAATTATTTAATTCGTGAGAATAATTAAATATTTCTATTTAGATTGAATGTTGAGTTTCACAGTCATACCAAAGGTAATGCTGTTTAAATATTAAGAAAAATTAAATCTTGATAATACTAGTTATTTTCATTACTGAGTGATAGTTATTAACTATATTATAGTATATTTCAATAGTTATGAGGGCTATGCGAATCAACTACAGATTGTTCTTAAATTGATTTTCTTTCAAGTTTATAAGTATTTAATAAGTGGTATTAATAACCTGGAATGATTAATTTATTGTTGGATTATATTTTCTAGAAAAATATTAATGAACCCATAAAAGTGGTATAGATAAATACTAGATCTAATATATGCTTTATGTTTAGGTAATAATGTTTCAGTTTATTTTCAAAATTTAATATAGGAAGTAGTGGTAACCATGTGATTGGTAATTTATTCATGTTTTTTATGTTTATCACATTTTTGAATGATGATATATGTTGAGTATTGTTGGCCCCTTTGAGACAATGGTTAATAACAGTTAATATAGTTTTGTTATCTAGAAGAATATATAGTTTTGTAGTTATTAAATTTGTTGTTCTTCAAATAGATTTAGTAAAGGTACATTATAGAGAATATAAAATTAGGGTGTATAAATATTGGGCTACCTGATAAATGATAGTTGAGGTAAAATAAAATAAAATTTAATATATAAATTATAGTATAAGAAATATCCAAAATTGTAAATCTGTTAATAATATCCCCACATAAATCTATCAGTGGGTAATAATTAAAATTACGAGGATGTAATTTATTTATGAGGGTATTATGTAACAAATTAGGATTTTATTAAGATTAAATTAATATTATCAAAAATATATTAGGTAAAAAAATAACACAAAACTAACACAACTTATTGTAAAAACAATGATATATTAAGGCCATGAAAAGAATATATTCATTAACGGATCAAAATATTAAATATATTAATATAATTAATTATTTTAATTATTTTTCCCTTTCCAAGAATTAATTAAATAATGGTACTGAATTTTACCTTAATAAATTAAATTTATCATATTTATAAGTTAATCATAATATGTAATAGTTATAATTATAAAATATTCAGTCAAAATCAAAGAATTTATAAATTGTTATAAAAAATTATTAAAGAAATGTGATATTTAAGAATTTTTTTTAATAAATATATTCTTTAATATATATATATATATATGTCATTTTCATTTAAAAGTTTAATTATTAAATATTAATAATAAAAATTTAAAAAATAACTCTATTTATGTGTTAAAAATATCAATATTATTTTAAGATGAGTTTTCTCATTATTTTAAAATAATGGCTGTTAATGTGAATAGTGAAAGTACATTTGATTCTAAAATTGTAAATTTGATGACTTTGAAAATTTATGAGTAATACCAAATATTTTATAAAACCCTTTAATAGACAAATTTTATTTAAAAGGAAAAATTTTTATCATAAAATATAATTCTGAACTTTTAAAATATTTTTTCAACAATTTATAATATATGTAACATTGCATTCAAATTTTAAAATCCATTTTATGATTTTTATTTTAATTAAACATTATCATGATAATATATCTGTAATATCTTGATTAAAATGTGAAATAACTCTTATCTAGTTATTATATAATAATTTATGCGAGAAAATTAAATGAAACATATTACTTTACAGAATATATAAATTTTAAGCTGACAACTCACTTTTTCTAAAAACATTTGTTCTATGTTAATTGTGCTAATATTGAAATTGAAATTTATATCATTTGGATTTTCTTTGTAAAATCTCTTTTATATTATACATCAATAATTTTTTAATTTTTAAAAATATCAATTTCATTTTTGTAAATTAAATTATGATTTTTGAGTTTAAATTTATAACCTAAATAATGGTAAAACAATAATTTCAAAATAATGATTTTGTTAATAATGTATTATTTTTATATGAAAAACAATAATTTACTACACATGTTGGAAATTATTTAGTGAATATTATACATGCACACTACACTGGGCTTTATGGCCAGTTACTGAGCGTTTTGGCCTTGTAATGGACTCATTCCCACTGGGTGTTCAGGTCATGTAATGAATAAATTAGTCTCGATGGATTGGATATCCCTTGTGTCCAATAGTCTACCTTTATGGAATGTGGGTGTGGTGTGTGTGTGTGTGTGTTTAATGTAATTATACCCCCATGAACCTAATATCTATGTATACATATAAGAATGGGACCACTTAATTATAAAAACCACATGTATTTAGAAAAGTGTTTATTAATATATTTTATGATTTCACTTAAAATATAATTTTATATTACTTATATATTTATTTTTATGGTATTTTTGTTTAATTTATGCTCTAAAAAGTCATATTTTGTAATTGGGTTTATAGAATAATTTATGATAATTATATAAAACATAGTAAAATAATAGTCACACCAATAAATCAAAAAATATTATTAAATTGAAAATATAAGATCCCATGACTTCCCAAATAATTACAACATGTTTTGAAATACATGGTTGTGGATTTATCAACTCAAGATCACCCCAAAATCCTTTATTTCTTATAATGAAGTCATTCATCCTTTAATAGTATAGTGATATAATTTAAAAGGAAGGGATAGTTGGCAAGTATGATTTTCTAAACTTATAAAGGGGAAACATCAACCACTTTATACAACACCACATATATTTAAAATTCAGTTAAAAAATATACAATTTATCTCTTTCTATAATAAATTATCATTTTTATTTTCCATTTTTCACCATTTATTTTCAAAATATATTCTTTTTTATCGATACTTTTATTAAAAGTTAAAGGAACCAAAGTGCGTATTACATATTTATTATCTTTTATATTTCTATTTATAATGATGACATACCATAATCGAATGAATATATTGATCATATAATCAGTATTATAATAAAGTGTTAATATATTAATGTAACAACTATTATTTATTTTTTTATCCTCTTAAAAAATTAATGTTAACCATGAGTTACGCCAACTACCACCTCCAAGAATTATAATTTTTTATTTTGAACATGAATTACAATTTCTTTACCAAACCACTTAAAAATTCATACATCAATAATAAAAAATATAAATATTATTATAATTATTATTTTATGATTATATTATATATATCCTTAGACCATAATCACCTATCGACATATATCATGTTCACCTGTGTTCGTGGTTTGTCTACATACATTAATAATTCTATAAAACTCTCTCACATATGACTATGAAAACTAATGTAATAATGATAATATCAATAAAAATAAATAATTATTACTTATGATTCTAAAAAGTTTATATAAAATATTTAACATATTGATTAAATATATTATTAAACCACTAAAATTAAATAAATAAACCTATATTTATTATTATTTCATGAAAACATTAGAAAAAACAATATTATAAATAATTACCTTATGATAATAAATTACCCATTTTTAAGGATATATAGTTGAATCATGTTCCACATAAGATATATAAAAAAATTGATTTTATTTTTTAAGATGTTTATGTTCATGTGAATAATGAATATGGAACAACGTTATTTTTTGTTGTCTCAAATTTTAATCCATAGAGACATATATATAATTATACATCATATTTAATATGAAATTATATATATGCTTCATGTTTTATTTTTTTATCTTTTTAATATTATATCTTATGATATTTAGTGATCAATTCCATTTACTCTATCATGGGGGATTGAACAAAAAAATTAGAAATTTTTATGGGTTTCTTTGATCCCCAATTTACTTACATTGCAATGAAAACAATATTGTTGAATAATAATGTTAAAAGGTTTATTTAGTTAAAATAAAAAGATATTTTAATGTATTAAATCATTATTTTTTGGGGTTCTACAGTTATTTAACATAACTCCACTGTCAAATGATTATCACTATAAATATCATGTTACTTAAATGTTTCTTGTTGGTACCAATTAAAATTATAGATACATTTTTCATATTAAGAAGAAATTGAATTTTATACAGTGTATACAAAATATATTTGTAATATTATATCATTAATTTTATATTATTAGGGGTATATTATGTTCACGTTCATTCTATTTCACTATCAAGAGTTTGATTGTAATATTACTCATTATTAAGGGGTTCATTCCGAAGCCTCTTTTAAAATCTAAGTCTCTCAAATGTGATAACTCATCAATAGAACTGGTATTGTATTTCATACAAAATCGAAATCATTTTCTTACCCTATAGTTATCCATGGTGAGATATTTTTCCTTATACCATGCTTTAATCTTGAGCTTAATTATCGTTAAAATCAATGGGGTTTTCAATAAAAGAGTTAAAAAAATATAAAGAAATAAATTCAATGGTACCGATATAATCTATGTTTAAAAATAAATATTGAGTATATTCCAATAGTATTTTAAAAAATAGTAAAATTAAAATATTAACTATATTGAAGATCTTCCTAAATGTTTTAAAATAAAATAAATTTTCCATTATAACACTTTAGTTATTTTTAGTAAAAGAAATCTATTTTACCATTTTCAATGTGAACATATCTATTAGAAATATTTTTCATTTTTGTGGCTGCTACAGTCTATGATTTAGTGGTTTTATAAAAGAATATATTATTCACATTTATATTATTAAAAAATTATATTTTATTTTTTTTCAAAAGTTTGATGCATATTTATTATTTTTAATATTGTTCTTAAAATACTCAAAAACAAGTTTCATCTATATCATTTTTATTTGACATTTCTTTTGATTAATTATGTATATCCTTCAAATGGTATGATTAACATTCTTTATTTAGATGTATTATGAAATTTTTTTATGTATCAAAGATTTAATTCATCACAAATTTTTTCTACACATGTAATCCATTGTGTAAAGACATATTTATTCTTCCATGTGATTTCCATTTGAGAATACAATGATTTATGATTCTTTGATTAGATGATGTTCACCTAAATTTCAAAAGTATATTAGTGGGATAAATTATTGACTTAAGAGTATACAATTAATCTATATAGTGAAAATTTTAAATTCATTATTATGTTGATTTATTGGAATTTATCTTCGAATATTACTAAATATCCTTGGATACCTATTTTTATCAAGGGGATTTTATTGTTATGATTATTTAAGGAATTATGAATGATTTCGTTATGTGATTCCATTACAAATGAATATGAAATCAAATTTAATCAAACTAGTTTTCATGATATGTTAGAATAATTTTTATACTAAATAATACATATGTATGGATGATGTTTGGTGGGATTATAAATCAACCTCTATTGCATCAGTTGTAGCTCAATATCTTATGAGATAATAATGGTAATCATGTATAAAACCTTTTCTCCACAGTGGGAGCAATGTAGAGAGTGCATGCACCATGTTTTCAAGGGTCTTTGGAGGTGAATCACGCTCCACTATGATATGTTTTTATATTCATATGGTTGTTCCATGATTTTATGACTCTATTCATTTAATGTTCTTTTTTCATTTCATTATTTTTTTCACCATTTTATACTCATTTTCATTACAATGATTGGATCTCAGGGATCAAATTTATTGACTAATGTCTCTACACCCTCTTTTTATTAAATTATTTTATGCCAACCTCTATGAAATGATTTGTTATATGTAACTTTATGTTTTAACTGTCTAATATATATTTATTGTAACCATATGATCTACCAATTGATAAATATTATCTTTCAATATTTTAAGTTATATTTACCCTTATTAGGAATGTAATACCACCCCTTTCTTATTATTCAATTTCCCCAGGCTATTATGAAAATTGACACATAATATTTTTCTAGAAGAGTGTATTGTGTAGAGTATGGATGGGATATTTGGATGTCCACATTTGGATTAATTAGATTTTCATATGGTTAGAGGCATAACTATTTGATCAAAAGAATGTGTTTTATACTATTTTAATCCATCCAACATTAAAATTTTTATTTTCAATCACGTTTAAGGGAAAACGTGAGACCCCTCACACCTTTTCTAATTTAGCACCAAAGGTCTCAACTGATTTGTTAAAGAAAATATGAAGCTAATTTGAGGCAAGATCTCTAAACAATATCCAGGGAATAGACTTTATCTAGATTTCATAATCATCCTTTAGAACTCCTTCACAGAGATTTTCCATTATGTCCCAAGATTGCAAGTGTTCCTCCTTGTTGATCTTTCTCATGTTGCATCCTCTAAGCAGAATGCGGGCCTGATTGTCGATCCACTTGTCGTGCTCCTTAGTAAAGGTCACCTAAAGAGGCCTTTTCTTCTTTAACTCTTGAATATCCAGCGTGTTGTCAGTCATTTCCTCATCATAGTTCAAAAGTAATTCCATTTGATTCAGCATAGAAAGTATTTTTTGCTGTGAGTCATCACTGGAGTTATTCTGACATTACTACACCGATCTCAGAGTCCCCTATGTAGGATCGAAATAATGATGTAGATTCTCAATATACAAGAGGGGGGGTGAATTGTATACTTTAAAAAGTGTTTGGAACCTTTAAATTTAGTTACGATTAACTATGTTTTCCTTAAGCAAAGGAAAGGGTTATGTTTAACAAAGTTAAACTTAAGCAAATTCACAACACCTCTAATAACAAATGAATACTTAGAAAGATATTTCAAAAGTAGGTTCCAGAAATATGGTTCCGTAAATTGAAACTTAACCAAAGATTAAAATATGAGATTCTACCTTAAATCCTATAGAATCTAAATGAAACAGAGTACATGTAAGGAAGTATAAGAAAATTATACTTTCCTTATAATACAAAATGCAGCGGAAATAAACAAGTAGTAAAACTACAAATAACAATATATAAGTATTTTAACCCAAAGAGAAGGGTATCCAAAAACCTTTGATAATGGTCCCTTGATTTATACTTTCAAGCAAGTATGTCTTACCCACACCAGGGTAAGCTCTCGATACGAAGATTGGAGTCTCTGTCTTACTATCCCTGCAAGCCCTCAACTTCAAGGTAGTTGGCAACCTCTGTCTTCCTCACCAAGGAAGCCCTCAACTTCAAGGTGTTGGAAACCTCTGTCTTCCTATCCCCAGTTTTCCTCGAATGTATTCACCAACATTCAGAGTTTCACACAACTTTGAGAGTTAATAAGAGCCTCTCTCTCTAGAAATCACTTCAAGCATGTAATCACATGAGTCGAAGATCAGTCAGCCTTTCAGCCCTAAGCTCTTTCAAATGAGCTCTTATTTATAGGTAAGGTAGACCTCCTTTCCAACGGTCATATTTTCCTTAAAAATCGGAGGGACCTGTACACGTGTAACTTAACCAACTGTTAGTTCATAATAGAATACACGACATCGCTTTATAACAAAACAAGTGAAACAGAATGTACGACATCATTTTAAGTCTTAATTAAAAAGTTCTACGTGAAGATTCAGAGTGAAAGTTCGGAGTAAAAAAATATTAAAGAGTAAAAAAATTATAAAAGTATAAGAAAAATGAAAGTTTGGAGTGTAACTAAAATAATTTTCAGAGTCTAAATAAATTCGGAGTGTATAAAACAAAGATGTTCAGATTCTGTTTAATAGGTGAATTCGGAATGAGAATTCAGAATGAGAATTCAGAATGAGAATTCGTCATCAGAATTCGTAGTGAGAATTCCTCATTAGAATTTGTAATGGGAATTCATCATCAGAATTCATAATGAGATTTCATCTTAATAATTCGTAATGAGAATTCGTCATTAGAATTCATAATGAGAATTCATCTTAAGAATTCGTAATGAGAATTCGTCATTAGAATTCATAATGAGAATTCAATGTCGAACATTATAAGGATTCGTATCCTGAATCTGGAGATGAACATAATTAGAGTTCGTATCCGGAATTCAGAATGAAACTTTATCACAGTTTTCATTCTGGATTACGGAGGGAAACATTATTACAGTTCTTATCCAGAATTCGGATCCTAAAATAGAATACTTCATATCAAAATTTCAAACAATTCCGAGAATATTGAAAAGAATCTGAATCTTATACTTAAGAAAAATATGGATGAAAATATGATAAGGATAATTTTTCTTATAAAAGAAATTTTCCTTATAAATGAAAATTTTCTTATAAAAGCAATTTTCCTTATAAAAGTGATTTTTCTTATAAAAGTGATTTTCTTTTGAAAGCAATTTTCACAAGGATAAGGTGTTTGTGATTTTCAAAACAAGAAGGAATGGAAAATTCATAAGGAAAACCTTATTGACTAAACAATCTACCCCTTTTTAGAAAGCACAAACATCCTTACGAAAAAGAAATTCTAAGAAGAAAGAAAACAATAAGGCTTATCTCCCTTTGCTTATGGGTGTAGATGAATATGACTATCTCCCCCTTAGGCCTTTAAAGTCTAAGGATTGTATTCTAGATTTCTGGAATGATATTTCATTACAAATAATAATGTCTTCTTTAATGAGAAACTCCCCCTTAGATAAACTCTATATGAGTTTGTTTTCTTTGTCACCCTTTGTTAAGATTCTTTTTCCCTTTCATTAGAGTTCTTTTCCTTCTCCCCCTTTGTGATTTTCAAAAAGAATTTGAGGGAATGGAAAATATAACAAAGTACCTAAAAAATTAGTAGTAAAAACAAAAGAAACGAGCAAGCACAAATTTTCATTAAGATTGAAAAGCTCAACAACAAAGAAATTTAGATACAACAAAAGATCAGATCTGTCTATTTTGGATCTTTTTCCTTCACCATGAGACCCTGACGAATAGTCTTTATCTTCTTTAAGTCTTTATGATCTTCTTCATCTTGCTTCTCTAAGGCCACTATTCTTGCAGATTGAGCTTCAATCTTTTCTTCATGTGCTTTATGCTTTTCATCCTGGGCATTAAGATTTTCTTCTTGAGCCTTCATATTTTCTTCAAACTCAATCTGATGATCCCTTTCAAACTTCCAGTTTTGAGAAATGGAATTCAGCTTCCCATTCAGATCTCTGACTTCTTGAATACGGATGTTCTTTTCATCTGTCAGCTTCTCTTCAAAGGAAGAAGTCAGCTCATTTATTTTCTTGTCCTCAGTCTCAAAAGCATCTTTAACATTGCCTTGAAATTCATCCAACAGTCTCATCTCTTCTACAGTTTTCCTCGACCAATTTTTCATCCTCTTGCAAGATCTTCTATGGGATTCATAGCCGACAAAGAACATTTTTAACTGAGCCTCTATTTCAACACACTTGTCCATAACCATAGATACAGAGTCTGATTTCTGATTCAAAGCATGTTGGAGCATCTGACATCTTGAATCAATACTTGAGAAAGTTGGAATAGTTCCCACCAACGTCTTTAAAGATTGAACAACAAAGTCATTCCCTAATGAAGATGACTCTGAATCCGATACTTTGCTTGGAGAATTTTATTCTTCAACAAGGTCATGCATTCTCTTAGAAGAACTACCAGCTTCCTTTCTCTTCACCAATACTGAGCTCGGAGTATCAGCAAGAATTTTATTTCCCTTGTCTCTTTTCGGAATAAAATTCTATTCCAGAGTTTTCTTTTCACTATCAGAAACTTTAACAATATGGTCTTCCTCATCAGGAACTTTCTGAGCAGCAAACTCTACATTCTCCATTTGAGCAACATCATATAGAAGTTTTTCTTCTTCTGCATGATAATCTACTTCTTCTTCTCCTTGCTGCTCATCGTTTCTAGTAGTGACTAATTTCGAAGATTCGGCTTCTGAATTTCGGAGCGACAGATGTTCCAAAGGTGTTCCCTTATAATCATATACTTGCTTCAACACATCTCTGGTTTCACCACTTCCTTCAGCAACAGCTTCTTCTTCTTCCACTTGCTCAACTTGCTCTACTTCCTCAGCAGTCTTAGCAACAGCTTCTTTCGGAGTGACAAAATTTCATCCTGGAGTCTCAGGAAGAGAGTCCAAAGAAAAGGATCTCGGAACAAGAATATTTGCTGAAACCATATCATTGAACTTCAACAATGCCTGAGCTATCTCTGCTTCAGTCATCATCTTCTTGAGCTTCTTTTCTTTTGCTTGTTTTTCTTGCTTATCCACAGTTCTTTCTTTCAAGGCCTTAGCTTCCGCAGGGTCCAATCCAAACTTAGGCTCCCCTTGCACTCTTTTTTCTTTGATCTCCCTCCATTTAGAAACTACCTCATCTGGGTAAGCTTTATTCTTCTTTGGTTTTGGAGGTGCGGAATGAACTTTATTAGACATGGGATTCTCTGCTTCAACTTCAACTTCATTCATCTTTCTCTTCCTCACTGGCTTAGAGGATTCCAGATTAGCAACTTTCAGAACTGTTTCTTCTTGAGCACGTGAATCAAAAAACTGACCAGTCTTCTTGTCAAAAGCTACATCCATTCATTTAAGTGTACCATCACTCACCAGTAAAATCTTGAAAACTCTTGGCTTAGACTTGCAAGCTTCCTTGAATGACTCAATTCACCGAACTATCAACTTCGAGAGGATTTCTGGATACATTATAATCTAAGCTTCAGTTTTCTTTTCTTCACATTCTCAAGAGTGATAAGAATGTTCTTCATCAAATTAATATTCCTCAGATTTATCTGAAACTCTAGGATATATATCTCACTCTTCTTTAAACTATCTTTGTCACCCTTCCTCGGAATGATATGTCCTTGTACCCATAACTCTAGAATTCGGAAATTTGTAGATAGAGAAGCAATCTTCGTAGCCTTGTCATCTACCAGTCCAAGAGTTTCTAATGCTTTTTTCTTGTTGAATCTACCCTTTGAATCCGATAACACATGAGATATAAATTCAGCTTCTCCTTTATTATTCAGCCCTACCAAGCTAGCTGCCTTGGCATAAGAAAGAATATAAGTCTTACCATAAGACTTAAAAGACAACTTTTCTCTTCCATCTACCTTAAAAAGGAGAGTGTCTCATAAAACTCTATAAGAAAATCTGAATACAGATCATCTTGATTCCCGAGTTTTGACACTGCAATATCATCCCAACCATTTAGCTTAATATTCTTGGAAATAAGAGGGTCATACTTGTTGAAGAAATCTGGATGAACCAGCCTCTCTCTATATACTAACCACTTTGAAATCGGCTTAGAAGAAGACATGTCTTGAGAAGCTGCTTCCACAGACATTCAGATCTGAAGACCTCTGAGAAGTTTGGAATGGAAAAATCTAAGGTTCGGAACGGTCTTAAAACTGAGAGGCAGAGCTTCACGATTCTGGAGCTTGAAAATCGATGTAGGACAACCGTTTGGGGTCTTCTTTATATAGGAAACGAGAAAATGGTTCAACATCAATGGTTGATCGAATGGTTGTGACAAGATGAGATCAGATCTAACGGTCTAAAACCAATTCTCTTGAATCCGATCTTTTGAGGTTTTTATTAAAACAATGAATTGAGAAAATTATTATCTGAAAACAAAATATAAGAAAATGCCAGCAAGTAAAATATGACTACGAAAACGTGAGTAAGGAAATCATACCTTTGGGATTGGATTAGGAGGATTATTCATAATTGGTAACATTATTAAGAAAACTGCGAAAGAATATTTATTAAGAAAAGACAAAATTCGAAAAAATCACTACGAAAAACAAACTCAGTAAGATTAACTCAGTACGAAAATTTCATTAAAAATTTTGAAAACGAAAAGCTTATTATGAAAGATTCAGTACAAAAATATCGTTATGAAAATACCTGTACAAAATTTTCCATTCTGGAAGTGTTCAATATGATGTATTTGATTCCATAAGTCTTCTACATGAACATATCCATTCTGGAAATTTTTGTTCCGGAAATTCCATTCCGGAAATTTAGTTCTGAAAAGTTTAAAAACAAATTTTAAAAAACTTTGTTAATCTAACAATCAAGTGTACTCCCCCTATGAAAAGGAGTTTATTGCTGTAAGGAGACCTTTTTCAAAATAAAGTTAATTATGAAGGGTTACCTTATGGTTATCATTCCTATCTTCTGTTTAATATATTCAAATCTATCAGAAGGCAAAGATTTTGTGAAAATATCAGCAAGTTGATCTTGTGTTCCGATAAATTGAAGAATAATATCTCCTTTATTTGTGTGATCCCTAAGAAAGTGATGCCTAATATCTATGTGTTTTTCAAGAGATTGATGTTCAGGGTTCTTACTACGGGCAATGGAACTTGTGTTATCACACAAGATTTGAGTTTTAGTAAAACTCAAGCCATAGTCTGTGAGTGTGTGTTGCATCCACAACACTTGAGCACAACAACTTCCAGCTGCTACATATTCAGCTTCAACAGTGGAGTGTGCTACAGAATGTTGCTTCATGCAGGACCAAGAAACTAATGAATCTCCTAATAAATGACAAGTTCCAGATGTACTCTTTCTATCCATTCTACATCCACCAAAGTCAGCATCACAAAAGCTTTTTAGAATAAAATCATTTACATAAGTATAAAACAATCCTAGATCCATGGTTACCTTAAGGTAGAAAAAAATTATTTCTACTAACTTTAAGTGAGATTCCTTAGGATTAGATTGATATCTTGCACGTAAGCATACTGAGAACAATAAGTCCGGTCGACTAGCTGTCAAGTAATGTAAACTTTCTATCATACCTCTAAAAGATGTTTGATCTACTGGTTTCCCAACTTCATCAAGATCTAAAGAGTTTGAGGTACCAATGGGAGTATTTATACTCTTAGTATTGTCATAACCATACTATTTATTAAGATCTTTAATATAATTATGTTGAGATATGTAGGTTCCTTCTGGTTTTTGAGAAATTTGAAAACCAAGGAAAATGGTTAACTCACCCATCATACTCATTTCAAACCCAGATTTCATTAGACTTGAAAAAGAGTCGGTCAAAGATTGATGAGTTGAACCAAATATGATGTCATCAACATAAATATGAAAAAACAAAACATTTTTCTTATCTTTCATTATTAAAAGGGTTGGATCTTCATTTCCCTTAACATAGTTATTTTGAATCAAAAATCTAGTGAGTCTATCATACCATGCTCGTGAGGCTTGTTTAAGGCCATACAGAGCTTTGGTAAGTCTAAAAACATAATTAGGATATTTTGTATCTTTATAGCCAGGAGGTTGTTCAACAAAAAATTCGTCTTGAACATAACCGGTAATAAAATCACATTTCACATCCATTTGAAAAAGTTTAATTTTAAAGAATGCTGCGAAGGCATGTAGAATACGGATATATTCAAGTCTTGCTACTGGAGCATAGGTTTCTTCATACTCTATTCCCTCTTTCTGATTATAGCCTTTAGCAACAATTCTAGATTTATTTCTTACTATGACTCCATTTTCATCACATTTATTTTTGGAAACCCATTTGACTCCAATTACCGAAGTTTCCTTAGGTCTTTCAACCAAAATCTAGACTTTATTCCTTTCGTATTCATTTAGATCATCTTGCATGGCTTTGATCCAATCATCATCACCCAAAGCATCATCAGTGCTTTTAGGTTCTAATTGGGAAAGAAATTCTAGATGTTCTACTTCATTTCATAAGGAACTTCTAGTCCTTACAGGTTGATTTACATCACCATTGATACTATCACTTGGATGATTCTTAAGAAACACCCGATTTGGGTTTTGAAAAGCCTGTTCATCAACATAGGGTAGAAAGTGTTTTCGGGTAAATGTTTCAGGAATATCATCTTGAACATTATCCTTATCAGAAGGTTCTTCTATTAAAGTTTGATAATCAATTTTTGAAAACACATCCGAGGATATAGGTTGGGATTGTTTAAAAACAAAAGGATCAGACTCATCAAATTTTACATGTACTGTTTCTTCAACAGTACAAGTGTTTTTATTAAAAACTCTATAAGCCTTAGATGTTGTGGAATAACCTAAGAAAATTCCTTCATCAGATTTTGGTGCGAATTTATGTAGTTTATATTTAGTATTCAAAATGAATACTTTGCAACCAAAAACCTTGAAGTAGGATAGTCTTGGTTTTCTACCATTCCATAACTCATAAGGGATTTTATTAAGAAAAGGTCTAATCAAAACTCGATTTATTGTATAACAAGCAGTACTTACAGCTTCAGCCCAGAAATTTCTTGCTATAGAATATTCACTCAACATGGTTCTAGTTATTTCTTGAATAATTCTATTTCTTCTTTCAACTACACCATTTTGTTGTGGAGTTCTAGGTGCTGAAAAATTGTGAGTAATACATTTTTTACTACAAAAAGTAACAAAATCAGAATTTTGAAATTCTCCTCCATGATCACTATGAATAGTTTTCAATGGAAGGTTTTTCTCATTTTTAACTTGAGATCTAAAACTTTTGAAATAGGAAAAATCATCAGACTTCTTTGCTAGAAAATAGACCCAAGTAAATCTACTGTAATCATCGACTAGAACAAACACATAGTAATTTCCTCCAATACTTCTAGTTTGTGTTGGAAAAAAAAGATCCATGTGAACTAACTGTAATGCATTGGTTTTCGAGACTTCACCGATTGATTTAAAACTAGATTTATGTTTCTTGCCATATTGACAAGGATCCCAAACTTTAGAAGAATCAAATCTAAGCTCTGGTAGATCTTTAACTAGTTTCTTCTTAGAGAGTTTATATAGGTTCCTGAGAATACAGTGACCTAGTCTTCTATACCATAACCAGGAATGATCTTCCATTGCACTTAGGCAAAGTAAATCTTGGATTCTAAGGTCTTATAGGTTCAATGTGTAAACATTCTCTTTCCTATTGGCTGAGAGAATAAATTCTTCCTTGGAATTGTGAACTAAGCACTTATCATTCCTAAAATTCACAAGGTAACCTTCGTCACATAACTGACTTATACTAATGAGGTTGTGCTTAACACCCTTAACAAGAAGAACATTTTAAATTAAGGTTTTACCTAAAAGAACAATATTACAAATACCAACAATATCTCCCTTAGCATTGTCTCGGAAAGTTACCTTTCCTTCTTTTGTTTTGATAATCTTATCAAAATAGCTTTTGTTACCTGTTATGTGTCGGGAACATCCACTATCCATGTACCATATATTGTTGCTGGTACTCTCTTTATTTTCTGGAATTCAAGAAGAAAATTAGACTTTCGGAATCCAAACATTTTTGGATCTAAGATTACTAGATAACAAAATTTAGGTACCCACAACTTCTTAGAAAAATAAGCTTTGTGAAATCCTTGAGATTGGGTTTTGTTTAAGGAACAATTCTTTTCCCAGTAACCACCACATTGACACTTATTACAAAATGGGGCATTTTGAGGAAAAAAATAATTGTTACTGAAAAATGGTTTTCATGGGTATAACCAAATCCGATTTTTTTTTCTTAAAGGTCGTATTTGGGAATACATTTTATCAAAATTTTCCTTACCATGGGTAAAGTTTGATAAACACTTCTTTAATGAAAAAATTTTGGACTTGAGTTTTATAACCAAGTTTTTATCCTCAAAATCATTAGGTTTAGAACTTGAGTTAGGCTCGAAAACAATTTTCTTCGAAATTACTTATTCTAACTCTTTAGCAAGTTTTTTCTTCTCAGAGCTTACTTCCTCAAGATTTTTTGAAATACTTTCAAAATTACCATTTATCCTTTCAAGATATTTAGAAAGATCAGATATCTCTTTTGTAAGAATAGAATTCCTAGAGTTTTCCTTATCGATTTTCTTATTGAGTTTAGAATTCTCAATCTCAAGAAGTTCAGAAAACCTTGAGACTTCTTCATAAGTAGGTAAAGTATTTTCTTCATCAGAAGAAGATTCTTCATCAGAAGTGTTATAATACTTACTATCATTTGAATTTAAAGAACATTGGCCAATGATTCAACATTTCAAACCTTAGCCATAAAACAATGATTATCAATAGATAATCTGGCTATAAGACCGAGATTCTTCTGTTCTGAAGATTCGTAATCAGAAGATTCATCTGAAGAGTCACCGCCACTGGAACTCCAGGTGTCATTAGCATTCAGAACATTCTTAGCTTTGGATTTATAATACTTCTTTCTATTCCTGTCTGAATGCCTTTCATTCCTTTCTATCTTTTTGAGCAAACGGAAATCTAGTCTAATATGTCCAGCTCTCTTGCATTCATAGCAAGTGACTTCTCCATATTTCTTATCTTTCCTTTCCTTTTTCTTATACATTGATTGGAAACTCCTTTGGCCAGCTAACTTGTTCATCCTTCGAGGAAGATTTTCTAATTCATTTTCTGATATTTCACTCTCACTAGATTCAGATTGGAAAATAAATTTCTTAGACTTAGATCTGGTTACTCAATCAGGAGTCTTAGTTTTCCTATGATTTGATGTTGTTGTAAAAGAAACGATACCATTACCATTTTTCTTTTTGATGTGTTCTGTATCTCTCTTCATTCTGGTTTCATGTTGGAGAAGAGTTCCAAATATCTCATCAAGAGAAATTTGAGTGACCTCCCTATTCTCATCTATAACAGTTCTTTTGGATTCCCACTCATTAGGCATGATATAAATTATCTTATCCACAAGAGATTCATCATCTATCTCTTTCTCTCCCATAGACTGTTGACTGTTAACGATAGTTATAAATCTTTATTGAACTTTATAGATTGGTTCACCATAAGGAAAGTTGATGCCATGATATTCATCTCTAAGCATAGCTCTCCTAGTCTCAATCACCTTAGAAGTTCCAAAGTGTGTAACCTCTTACTTCTTCCAGATACTATTTGCTGATTCACAAGATGAAATTTGGCTATATATATTTATAGTCATTGAACAAATTAGAGTATTGCATACCTTATATTTGAGTTGATATTCTTGCTTTTCCTGGTTAGTAAAAGTTCTAACTTCCTTTTCGGGAATTTTATAATCACCAGTGAGCATAAAAAAGTTGTCCACTCCAGTATTGATTACAAAAGTCTTCATTTGATCTCTCCAGTATTCATAGTCTTTAGCATCAATGATTGGTGGTCTTGAAGGATTTAGATTATCAATAGAACCAACATTAATTCCTACCATACTTATAAACCTTCGTCACACAATCTTGTTAGTAGAAAAGATTCATAATAACAAAGTTCAGAATGAGAATGTTTGGAATGGGAATGTTCGGAATGATAAAGTGAGCTATAAAAACTTATACTTGAGTACAAGTATTTTAGAGACCTTGCTCTGATACCAATTGTAGGATCGAAATAATTATGTAGATGCTCAATATACAAGAGGGGGGGGGGGTGAATTGTATACTTTAAAAATTCCTTTGTAACCATTAAAGTTAGTTATGATTAACTATGTTTTCCTTAAGAAAAGGAAAGGGCTATGTTTAACAAAGTTAAACTTAAGAAAATTCACAACATGTCTAATACCAAATGAAAACTTGGAAAGCGATTCCAAAAGTACGTTCCAGAAATTGGTTTCGGAAATTGAAACTTAACAAAAGATTACAATATGAGATTATTCCTTAAAGCGTATAGAATCTAAATGAAACAGAGTACAAGTAAGGAAGTATAAGAAAGTTATACATTCCTTATAATACAAAATGCAGCGGACATAAACAAGTAGTAAAAATACAAGTAACAAGATATAAGTCCTTTAACCCAAAGAGAATGGTATCCAACAACCTTGGATAAAGGTCCCTTGATTTATACTTTCAAGAAATTCTATCTTACCCACACCAGGGTAAGCTCTCGATATGAAGATCGGAGTCTCTGTCTTGCTATCTCCGCAAGCCCTCAACTTCAAGGTAGTTGGCAACCTCTGTCTTCCTCAACAAGGAAGCCCTCAACTTCAAGGTGTTGGAAGCCTCTGTCTTCCTATCCCCGGAAGTCCTCGAATGTAATAACCAACATTCGTAGTTGCACAAAGCTTTGAGAGTTAATAATAGCCTCTCTCTCTAGAAATCACTTCAAGCATGTAATCACATGAGTCAAAGATCAGTCAGCCTTTTAGCCCTGAGCTCTTTCCAATAAGCTCCTATTTATAGGTAAGGTCGGCCTCCTTTCCAAAGGTAATATTTTCCTTAAAAATCGGAGGGACCTGTACACGTGTAACTTAACCAATGGTTAGTTCATAAAAGTATACACAACATCCTTTTATAACAAAACAAGTGAAATAGAATGTACGACATCGTTTTAAGTCTTAATTAAAAAGTTCGGAGTGAAGATTCGGAGTGAAGGTTCGGAGTAAAAAAATATTAAAGAGTAAACAAATTATAAAAGCATAAGAAAAATGAAAGTTTGGAGTCTAACCAAAATAATTTTCGGAGTCTAAATAAATTTGGAGTGTATAAAACAAAGATGATCAGATTCTATTTAAAAGGTGAATTCGGAATGGTAATTCGTCATCGGAATTCGTAGTGATAATTCCTCATCAGAATTTGTAATGGGAATTCATCATCAGAATTCATAATGAAATTTCATCTTATTAATTCGTAATGAAGATTCTTCATTAGAATTTGTAATGAGAATTCATCTTAAGAATTCGTAATGAGAATTCGTCATTAGAATTCGTAATAAGAATTCAATGTCGAACTTCATAAGGATTCGTATCCTGAATATGGAGAAGAACTTAATTAGAGTTCATATTCGGAATTCAGAATGAATCTTTATAATAATTTTCATTCTGGATTTTGGAGTGAAACTTTATTACAGTTCTTATCCAGAATTCAGATCCTAAAACAGAATACTTTATATCAAAGTTTCAAACAATTCCGAGAATATAGAAATGAATCTGAATCTTATACTTAAGAAAAATAAGGATGAAAATATGATAAGGATAATTTTTCTTATAAAAGAAATTTTTCGTATAAAAGAAATTTTTCTTATAAAAGAAATTTTCCTTATAAAAGTGATTTTTCTTATAAAAGCGTTTTTCTTAAGAAAGAAAATTTTTTAAGGATAAGGTGTTTGTGATTTTCAAAACAAGAAGGAATGGAAAAGTCATAAGGAAAACCTTATTGACTCAACACCATATTCACTCTCAAGGATATTAGGGGAAACAACCTTGCAACTTGCATACTGATCCTCCTCTCCTTCCACTTTCTGTTCCCTGTGTTCCTTTGGAGTTCTGACTTTCTTTACTGACCGGGTCTCCATTGGCCTAGGGAGGTAGGAGTAGTCCTTGCGCCCCTTTGTATTACGCTTCTTGGATACAATGCATCTTCTAGGTTCTATGTTTTCCTTATTCCCCATCTTTCTCCTTGGTCTATGTAGGCCCTTTCCAACCTCTCATGTAACAACATCATCTAGGGGTTGGCCATCTCCATCAGATTCATCTTCAGAGTTACAGAACTGGTTACAGTCCGAATCCCCCTCGTTGCTCAAATAGTCGAATCTGTTACTTAATTTGAGTCCAGTCAAAGTTCCCCTCAAGTTGGTATGGTTTCCAGCATCAATTAATGTTTACACCCATGCTTGGGTATCCATAGGCTGACAACTTCCAGTGATGAAACTTCCACATGCACCCACTGCCTGGGCATAAGTACTAGAGATTGGCACAGTACCCATGGATATTGGCCCCCCAGCTCCGAAGGTCACCCCTGGAACCTACTTATCCAGGTTGACATCTGCTATTGTAGACCCTGCAGGAGGATTGGGTACTTCCTCCTCGGGGTCCCCTTGCTGCAAGGAACAAATGTTCAGGTCCTTCTTCAAACGAGCAAAAACTTCTCAAACTAGTGGCGCCGACTACTGTGTTATGGGCCTTTCAATTTCACTGGAAGGGTATCACCACCTAGAGTGATACAATGCATATAAAATTTTAAATATTTGTATGTTTAGATTCATTTAATATTTATTCAACATTTTGTGTATATTATTAATCATATTCCTCTTTTATAGGAAATTATAAATTAAAATATTTGGGTATTACATTCTCACATCCTTATATAAATTTCATCCCGATAATTTTAATGCATATATTCTAAACAGAATATATCATAACATATTAATCAAATCAGATAATAATTTTATCCTGAATATTAATTTCATTGTTATGAATAGAATAAATATTATGCATTTTCGAATTTAAATCTGATACGTGAAAATGATTTTTTGTGAATGTTTCTTCAAATTTTCTATCTAATTTACACATAATAATTGAAATAATTGTCTTCATGTTTCTTATGTTAGATAAATTCATTTGATATTATGGTAAAAAAGTGATAAATTATACATACATTGGGTTTTCCTAGTTTATATTCATCATTTAATGCTTTGATTTTCCTCACAATGATCACTATGGTTTTCTCTTCCCCAAATGACTAAAACAATTTAATCACCCAAAAGATTCATAAAATAATTAAAATTTATCCTCGATCTAAAACTAAAATATTTTAAAAAAGATATAATAAAACCCTAATAAAAATATAAAAATTAAAAAATATGATTTATTATTTTATCTCAAAAAACTGAAAGGATAGACCAATTAGTCTTCATTTTGACTCCAAACAAACTTTATCACTTATAACATCACATACTCAAATATCTATATTCCCCAATCATATTTTTGAAAAGATAATATTTCCTAAATAATCTAAATTTTCCTGATATAAAAAAACAAAATGGAGTAACATTCAACAAGGATCACCTAGTCACTTCAAAAACTAAATTTAAATATCATCTATATATTATTCTAAAAATATCATCTTTTCGTAAAAATAAAACTTTATTTTTAATGATATCATTCATCACATATATAAAAAATTAATTTTTTTTAATTTTCTATAAAATAATTATTATTAGAACAATTTTGGAATGTTTTATGTTAACTATCATAATAAAATTCCCAATTTATTACATCATAATCACATTTCTTCCAAAATAAACATAATTACCCAAAATTAAAATCCTGAAATGGTTACATGAATCTATTAGGGATATTTTTTTATTATCTTTTTACATTGAAGGATCAATAGCTATTATTACCATGTATAAAATATTTCAATGAAATGAAATATTTTGAAATAAATATTCAAATTTACTAAATTTCCCATAAAACAAATTGTACTCTTAAATAATCAGTAATGATTATTAAGTTATACTAATTATCATTATAATACATTTTCTATTTTATGATATCATCCATTAGAAATCTTAAAATATATTTTTTGTTTTTTGATAATAGAATAGTTAATAATTTTTTTTGATTAAATATATAAGATGTATAATATAGTTTTTATAATAAATTTTTGAAAAAACATTTTGAAGAGGACCAAAGTGATAAATATGTTCATCTTTGATTGGTTTATCACAATTTTGGAGGAAAATAATTTATGGTGGTAATATGAATGTGAAAAAGTGTTCAACATTAATCTTATGTGATCTATATATTCATAGTTCAACTTAAAAAACATATTTTACAAGGTTGAAAGGCCATGAAAAAAAGGGATCTATTGTAATGTATTCGAAGAACCCACTATGAGGTCAATCCTATAAAAGAGTGTGTGTTAAATGTAATTCTTCAAAACCGACACATGGATTGTGTCCATGCAATTGAGGTCCCAATGGTGAATTATTAGTTCACATATACAACATGAGGGAGTGAAAAATTGAAACATTGATGGCCACAGTCTGAGAGTTTAACTTCATAGAAAATTGAGTATTGAGAAGGCTAAAACATGATTATCCATGACCAATGTAAATACTACATTTCTTGAAAATTCTTCCATATGGGAATGAGGATACAAAAAATGGTCACTATGTACTAGAGAAAGTTGTTGTAACCTACGGTTCAAATAAAGACATAAAAAGATATAAATATTATAATGGTTAAGAAATATGTGGTTGGTAGGTGGTTAAATATGAAAACATTACTAGATGGGGGATACTAATACCCTGGAATTTAGTGGGTTGACGGTAAGACATCCATGAAAAATTCACTAGTCTATGGGTCAAGGTGTGTCAGTGTAAGATCCCTTCCTTTTAAGATTTGAATTCGATGATATTTCAGGTACATTTATACATATTATTGAGAAATTTTTATTTGGGTTTTACCATGGATTTAATTAGTTAGGAAATGAAAAAAATTGAAGAAAATGGGTTGTGCATGGTTGGCTTGTGGTTATAGATTTTTGTGCTCCCCGACTGAGGAAACTGTGAAACCATCGACAATAGGGGTTCACATGATTGGAAAATGGTTATTGAAGCCATGAACAATAAAAAAGATAAACCATGCACCACTAATAATGAGTACATGGTTGGAACATAGTAAGGGAAAACCATGCGCCCCTACCAAGGAATCCATGTGCTATATTTTATTTAGCCAAAAAATTTGTTTTTAATCCACACAAACCCACGATACATCCCCAATTCGACGCAAACCTGTACGAAATCAGTTTATTTTGATTTTAGTGCTTTCCTAGGGGATTCTAATGCCATATGGTCTCTATTATTTGTGATTAGATGCCTGGATCAGAGAGCTACATTCATCCTGGTAAGTGGATCATTCCATGTTAATTTTATGTTCATCCTCAGTTGTTCTCTATTTCATTTGGTGGAAGTTATCTTCAATTTTAATAATTATGAATTTATATTTAAAGGATCTAGAATTTTTCATATAGATCTATATATATATCTAAGAGATCATGAATTTTTTAATCTTGAATTTTTTAATCTTGATTCAGTGTTATAGATATCGATTCCATTCTATGTCATTGTACCGCTAAAGTTTAGGGATTTCTGTTGGGAAATATCTTATAAACAAATTGATATAGGTGGAATAATATTAATACCCTATATTCGTGACATTCATTACATAAATGAAAATTGTATAATTTTGAGGGTTATTTACCAATTAGAATTATAGAATAATTAAATTAATTTGAGAGAATTAGTTAATGAGAGAATTGTGAAATTATGGGAATTCAGAATAAGTACTTGTGAAATTAATTATTTGATATTGAGATAGTTAGTTGATGAAATTAATTGTAGAATTAATTATGTCATATCAATTTTTAGATTTGAATAATTAATAGGTGAATTAATAAAGATATAATGAAATTATGAATTGAATAATTAAGGATATAATTAATTATGAGGTATTGCGAGTGATAAAAAGGATTTAATTTATTGTTAGATTAATTAATAGAATATATGTGGTTAATTAATTGTATAATTAATTAATGTTGTTAATTTGATTTATTAAATATTTGATTAATTAATTAGAATCATTGGGATAAGAAGATTAATGTTGATTAATATTGATTGATTTGATATAATTATTTTGTGCTACTAGGGATATATATTATTTTTGTAATAATAAATGTTTGTTAAACATGTGTGGTACATGGTTTTTTGTTTCCAAAGACCATGTGAGTGGTACATAGTTTGTGGTTTCTAAAGCCGATAGTGGTGAACTATTTAATTAATGTTTTTGGTATATGATCTTCTATTTGCAAGGACCATGAGATTGGGACCAGATTATCTATTTCCCATGACCATAGAGATAGACCTATGAGGGACATTGTCTGGTGTTTTAGAATCTCACAGGGTCCTATGAATAAATACCTAGACCCCAAATTGTTGGAATTTTACAGTGGATCCAATTATCTATTTTAATAAGATGAAATGAAATGTATAGTTAATTACAGTTAGTATATTGATTTGGGATTTGATAATTTCAAATGATTCAGACTTCGACATGGGTCGTAGTTTGCATTGGGGAATTGATATTCTCATAAATTTGAGGGTTCTTGTGGTTTAATAAAGAATATTTAATACTGCGACAACTGTTTAATTATGAATTATAATTATTTATATATACAATGACATACACTATTTTAGATTGGATTTGTTTTAGAATTAGTTAGTGGTGGAAATCAATGTTTTACTTGCACACTACTCAGGATTCATGATCATTACCCAAATAGACTTTATTGTTGTATAAAAGGTAAAGGGAAAATGAAATGGTTAGGTTGATTAATTGGGAATGGTCTTGGATGAGGGAACCAAATATGATTTGGGATCCTCTTAGGAGTTGTGGGTGTCTTGATTTTTTAGTTTCTATTTTAGACAATACACACTTACCTTTTCATGGAATGTTTTTCTAAATCAGTGGATATTGTTTTTTATAAAAATCATCCTGAGATATTGGTAATGTTATGAATATATATGATTCCTCTATTATTTATTTATTTACACAAGTTTATTACTCTAATAAAAGTGGATATTATACCCCCATGAATGACTTAACACACCCTCACTAATAGTTAGTAATCTTTATTGTGCGAGGAGGTGCGCTTGAGTTCATGTGACTAAACTGATTGGGGAAGTAGTGTGTTTAACCTTTGTTGGGGTGTTATGAAGTGGTATCATAGCCTAGTTTTCTTTTATCTTTCGTTTGTCTTACTATATGGTATTGTTTCCCTAGAGTCATGGGAAATTTAGGCCTTTTTATATGCTTTTTCATGGGAGTAGGTGATCCATGTACATGGGAGAACCGAAGTACCCTGAGTGGAAATTGTTTTTATTAATGTTTTCTATTATAGTTTTATATTATTTCACCTTTGGTGACACACTAGTGGTGTGACATGATTATGGTTTCAATATTTTTTAATATTTCAATATGGCATAGTATGTCATGAGATTTGATTTTACATCCATCATTCTATAAATTTAGGTTTATTTTGACATGCATCATTTTTGGGCACACACTGAAAAAACATTTTATGGCTAAATTTTTAAACATAAACTGTTTTCCTTTCCTGAGAAATTAAATTGAAAATAGTTCCTTATTAGAAATTGAGAATAGAATAATTATCCCAAATGAGAATAAATTTGTGTGTAATGAAATGTGAAAATTGAAAGTGTCTTTACCCCTATTAAACAATAGATAGGTGTAGGATATTTAAGGTTATTTACATCACCATAGTTCTGACCATGTAGAGATAGTTCATGAAAATGTCTTGTTGCGATGCCTTATGGTTTTCAATTTTCTTAAATGTGTTAATTCTATCATCTACTTGTTATTGTTTGTGTTTGGAGTTGTAGAGTTATACCTCCACAAAGACACATGTTTATAGGACGACTGAAGGACATAGTGGTGGATGATTCAACGGTTTTGAAACCTGATGCACCGATAGTTCCATGTGAGGTAGAAGTGGATATGTTCATAGATAACATCACTAACATCATAAAATTCATGTAATCAGTACCATATCGAGGTGATAAGTGATTTTCAAATATGATAAGGGAGATTCAATGGCATCACCTTCCGACTTTTACTAGATAGGGTATTCCTAAGGGAGCTATGTTCTAGGATTAGTCTATTGAGATGATAATTTATTGCATGGAGACTCCTTTTGAGAATAGGGTATGTTTTACCACTAATATTCTATGAGGAATAGTGAAGCACTGCCAAGAGATTCACGCACATAGTGGAAATGCCTGTGGTATTCTATGGAATGACCTTTTAGAACATTCAGGGAGTAATTTTACCCAAAGACATAAAGATATCATAGAGTAGTTTAGTTCATGATATTTTATCAGGAGATCATGTTCATGATAGTCTATGATTGATTCTTCCCATATTTGAAATTTTTTTCTCAAGGATTAGAAGTGGATGAGACAACTACTAAAACATGGTTTAATGATGGACATAAGTGCAATATTAATACTTATGTTAACATTATATAGTTAAATATGTTTTATATGGTTGTGGATGAGAATATCATAGATGATTGAAACCGTATGGAGGATCTTTATGCAAGAACAATGGTTTCATCTACACTATCAGCGGGCATGACTTTCGAAATTAGAATGTGCCTCAATTTCCAAATTTTCCAAATGAGGGTAATTTAAATAAACAAACAGAGGGATTGGTTTCATAAGACAATACTCATGTAATTTTGAACCAGTGTGGTAGGATAGGAAACTTCCAGAAACATTGTCCCCGCCCACCAGTGGAATTTTTAGTTTAAGTAAAGATAGGACATATACATAGGTTATGCATTAACACCTTACACACTGTTAGTGGTGGAGAAGAAATATCAAACAAGGGTATGATAATGACATCCTCTTCACCATATCATTATCGAACACAATGTTTTAAAGGATTAGGAAGTAGATGTAGTGAATATGGTTCTTCTGGGAAACTGCATCTATATTAGTTGAGTGGTGTAACTCGAGGGAGTCAGATGACATTATAGGGAAAATTGAATATATAGTTTCATGGGTTGAAACCTATACTTGTGGATAACTATGTTGGAAAATCCATATAAAGAGGTAAAATTATAATATATTCTATAATATCTAGTCCATTATTTGATAAAGGTTCCTGTCATTTCATTAAATCATCAAAAATCATTAATGGTTTGATCGTGGTGGTGGAGTTTATTAATAGGGCTACGACTATAGATAAAACACTGGGGGTGCATTATAATGAAATATTTATGTGCATGTGTTGTTCTCAGAAGATCAGAGAGAGTTTTTTCTCTAAGATATATACATTCTAGAAATTCCATGTTTCAACATAATAATGGGTATGGACTAGCTGGTTGGATACTGGGCCCATGTTGATTGTTACCAGATTAGAGTGACTTCTACATCATTTAAGGATAACATCAATATTCAATGTGGAGAGTGGGTTATCCAATAAGGCCATGCAAGTCAAATTTCTCAGAAAATGGGAGTGCTCAGAGCCCCAGTTTCCATTTCTTTACTAGATTACTTAGGTGTTGTGAAATATTTCATACCACTAGTGGGGGAACTCTTTTAGGATGACTTTACCAGTAAATTATTAGGGATTCCACCTTGGAGATATGTGTAATTCACTATTGATATAATAATAGGGGGTGACCCACTATATATTCCACCATATATAATGGAACTGATAGAGCATCAAGAGCCAATGACTCAGTTAGAAGAGTTGGAAGATAAGGGATTTAACTTCCAGAGTACATCTCACTGGGATTCACCTTTGTGGATAAAAAACAAGGGGTGTGTGAGTTTTCGTTAGTGTTTCAACTACCACAAGTGAAAAAATATGAATATAAAGAACTGTTACCTCCTTCCATGTTTCAACAATCTATTTGACCAGTTAAATGGAGATTCTTTGTTCATGAAGATCAATATGGTATTGAGGTATCATCATCTGAGAGTCTGGAATACTGACATACCGATGATTGAATTATGAAGCACGTATGTCCTATATGAGTTAATCATAATTCTTATTGGGTTGAAAAACACAAAAAAAATGTTTACAGATTTAATTATAATGATCTTCCCTCTATACCAAGATCAGTTTTTGTTGTCTTTTTGGATGACAACGTGTTGTACTGTAAGAATGATGATGATGATGTCAAACATCTTAACATCTTTATGAGTTCACTAAGATAAAATCATCTATATGCTAAGATATCTATGAGTTTTTTATTGATTGATTAGGTACACTTTTTGGGAGACATGATCTCAAAATAAATTTCCATTACTAGACATTAATATAGTTTAGAAAGGTGTTTCTTTGGAGGAGTCTAATATTTTATTTGATATTCAAACCATTATTGGGTTAGGGGGATATTATCAGAGATTAATTCAATACATTTCCCATTTTGAAGAACAAATTTTATTCCAATAAAATATTGGATAAATAATGATTAGTAACAGTAATGTGGTAAGGACTTACAAGAGTTGATGAAGAACATGACATCGACACTGATCTCGATCCTCCCAAAGTCGGGTGAAGAGTATATAGTGTATTGTAATGTTATTTAGATTGGACTTAGATCTTTGTCTATTTAAGGATATTATGTTTTGGTGTATGGGTCTAGGATGTTAAATCCACATGAATAGAAATACCCTACACATGACCTTGAATTTTATGTAGTTTTCTACACTCTTAAGTGATGGAGGCATTATATTTTGGTTGAAAAGTGAAATTTGTATACAGTTCACAAGAGTTTAAGGTACATATATTCACAATGAAATTCGAATCCTATAGTGTATATGGGTAGAGTATATGCAATCATTTGATAGTGAGATAAGATATTTGCCTATAAAAGGGAAAATGTTGTTGATTCATTGACAATAAAGTCCTAGACTCAGGCATATCATGAGTATAGTGTCGAGTGGAAGATGATTAATTTTTTCATTGACATGAACGTTATGGTTCCGGAGATTCAATAAAAGATGAAACGTATATAATTTTATGTGGATTTTTCAATTTTGAGATGGATCAGGAGAAAATAATATGATAATCTATTGTATTTGAAATTTAGGGAAAGTCTAGAAGTTGTGTAGAAACCTTTAGACTAATGTATTGATGAGGATGATATCATATATTTCATGAATTGAGTTGTATTTCCTTTGAGCCCATAAGAGGTTTCATTCCTCAAAGTGGACAGTACATCCTGGTGTGACCAAAATGTATTGTGACATATGGTAACAATTTTGGTAGAATGTACTTAAAAGAGAGATATCGTAGTTCATGTCATGATGTTTCACCTATCAGTTGGTGAAAGAAAAGAAACAACAATATATAAATTTTCTACGCCATTTCCCATTATGAAATTAATGGGGGAAAATGTTACTATGGATTTCATGGTGGTTCTCCTCATGAATCTTTGGAAAAATGTAACTATCTGGGTTATTGTTTATCGACAAAAGTAATTAACACATTTATTACCTATTTTATAAAACCTTCTTAGTGGAGTAGTTTTGAGAACTATATGTTTGGGAGATTTTCCATCTGTATGGGGTGGAATAGACTATAGTTTCATATCCAGACTCACCCATTATGCTTCTATAAGTTCATGTGGAAGGTGCATGGTATGAAAATTTTTTTCATTATGACCATGCACCCACAGATAGAAGTGTATTCATAGCATACCATCCAAGGGCTTGAGGGTATGATGCATCCATGTGATCTTGACTTTGGTTGGATATGAGAGTAAAAAATTGGGTTTTTTAGTATTTATATAAAAAATTATATCAGGAAACTATATATATGGGACTATATAAGGATATTTATGGTAGTAAATTTATTTCACTGCTATTCTGGATGGAGGGTGGTTAGTCAAAGTTTCTGGGACTGATTCTCATGTTAGAGATGTTAGTGCTTTTGTAGTTTATTTAAAAACGTGTAGTAATGTCTCCATGTAGGCTTATGTCATATAAAAATAGATGAATATTACCCAGAGAGATCATATTAGGTGATTTTGTATTTCTTTGGGTGTCCCAATGGTTGGGGCACCATAGGATATGGAGACCTGGCAAGTTCGCACATAGATTCATTGTACTGTTTGTGGTTTTAGAGAGAACTGACCTGTTGGAATTCTGAATGTATCATCTACATAAATAAATTTTTATTCATGAAGTTTTCTGTACTTCACAAGTAAATAAGTATCACCCATAACCTTCCCATGTGATCAATGTTAATGAAAATGATCTTGTGGTAAATTCATTCTTTTGGAGAATTTGTGGTGTGTGTTAGATCATAGTGATAAATTGTTGCATGGAAGGATCGTGCCAATAGTTCGTGTATTAATGGAACATGGGAATTTGTAATAAGAGACATGGTAAATAGATGAATATATGATGGATCAACAACCTAATCGTTTTGGATTGTAATCCAATAAATTCTTTGGTGAACTTCTTGAGGACGAGCTATTATAAGGTGGGGAGATTGTATGATCCTGAATTATCTAGAGTAAGAATAGATGATATTTTAAGAATTTTTTCCCATGTGTATAGAAATTTACATTTGGGTTTTACTTTGGGGTTTATTTGGGTGGAAATTTATAAAATGGAAGAAAAATTTTTTGTGTATGGTTCTCTCATAGTTAGAGATACTTGTGTGCCCAAACCCAGGAAACTATGCTACCCTAGATAGTGGGGGTCCATATGGATTGCACATAGATTGTCCAACCAAAGACCCTAAAAAATAGAAACTATAAACCCCTGTAATGGGTTCACGGTTGGTTCATGGCTAGTAAAAACTGTTGTCTCCTACCTTGGAAATAGTGTGACTTATTTTATTTTTCCAGAAAATTATTTTTTAATCCATCAAAACCCCTGAATCTTCACGCTTTTGAACCAAAATCTCTCAAACGTGGTTTTTTTAAAAGTTTTAGAGAATTTATAAGGAATATCGAGGACATATGAAAACCTTTATTCCTGATTCAATGCCTGGATTAATGATCCAAGTCCCTCCTAGTAAGTGTATCCTTCCCCGTAACATTTCTATTCATCATCCTTTGTTCTCAATTTTTTGTGGTAGTTATCTTCTTTTTTATCCTGATCTACATCTAGATATAGAAGATCTAGATATTGGTTTAGAGATATATATCTTGAACTAATAGATATTTAATTTTCTAATCATGATTTAAGGATACAGATCTAGATTTCATTCTACATTGTTGTGCCACTCAATATTTGGGATTTCCATTGGGTGATCCTTCAATATCAAATTGAAGTAGGTTTTATGATATTCAAATACTTTTGTCCTGATTTTTATTATATGTATTAAAATTTTATAATTTCAAGAGTTGTTTATATATAAAAGTTTTTTATTAAATTAATTAATATGGGTGAAATAATTAGTGTGGGAATAATGAAATTGTGGTATTTTGGAACAATTAATTGTGAAATTATTTATGTGATACTGGAATATATATTTGAGGTACGAAATAGAATAATTAATTATGTGATATTGAGGTTAGGATATAAATAGTTAATCAGTTAATTAATATTGTGACATAGATAATTTGAATTAAATAATTAATCGAGGAAATAGTAATGAGATATTTTAACTACTAAAAAATATTTAATTTATTTTTAAATAACTAATATATTAGACGATATTAATTAATTATAGAATTAATTTTATGATTAATTAATAAATTTTTTGTTATAATAGGATTGATATTGATTAACATTTATTGATTTTATATAGTTATTCCTATGACATTAGTAATATATATATATCTATTTGTGTGTGTGTTATAAATATAAATATTTGATAAAAATATCGGGAACATAGTCTATTGTTCCCAATGACGTCATGAGTGGGACATGATTTGATGTTTTTGAAGCTCGTACTGATAAATTTATTGATGAGCGTATATGTTACATGGTTTTTTGTTTCCAAGGCCAATAATAGCAGGAAATGTTTAGCTGTTGTTTTGAATCATATAACGATAACCCTGTGTGAGACGTGGTCTATTGTTTCTAGTACCCATCGGGTCCTAGGCATGATCACCTTGACTAAAAAAATTCGTATTGGAATATGGTTTAATTATAAATTTTAAGATTTTAAAATGATATAAATAATGAATGTGTATTAGTTTATTGAATTATTATTTGATAGTATGAAATTATTCAGACTCTGGCATGGGTTGAAGAATGTATTTTGGTACTTATGTTCTTGGAAACCCGGGTGTTGATGTGGTTAAATAAATTATATTTGATAATGTGATAAATTTTTTAATAATCACTGTTCTAATTTCATTACACAACTATGTAGACTATTTTATACCAGATTTATTTCAAAATGCATTGGCAGTGTCCTACTAAGTTGTACTCACAACCTATAATAGCATCCAAATCTGTACCAGAATATACATTATTATTGAAGGATAATTAAATATAAATGGTTGTGGGATTGATTTATTATTTGGGAATGGATCTTGGATGAGAGAACCAGACGTGGTTTGAGACCTGATTGGGAGTCTTTGGTGTCCTTATTTTTAGTTTTCATTTTCAAAACACGACACTTAATTTAACTTGGAATTATTTTCTTCTTCAGATTAATTTTTTATACTTTGATGATATTGGGATATTTGTATTTTTATGACTATATAAGATTCATATATTTAATATTTATTTCCATTGGTATATTACTCTATAAAATGAGGTTATAGTCTTCTAATGATCAACTCACTAGACCCTTTCGGCTAGTATAAAGCATATACATTACAATAGGGTGGGGGTGCTTGAGGTTATGTGATAGACTATATTGGTGTACCAATCTATGGAACTCCGGTTGGGATATTATAGTAAGGTATTAGGATGTGTAAAATTAGGAATTGAGTGTGACGATGTTTGGATAGTTCTTGAATTCTCCCATATTAATGTTATTTGGTTTTAATCCATGATTCTATTTTATATTAGGGGATAATACAACATTACATGTGTGTGGAATCAATATGGGATTTGGTGGAATTATTCCACACTGAAATGAAGATATACATACCCTTGGAGAAGATAAAATTGATTTAGTTACTGAAGAATAATGTAAGAATAATTAAGGGAATAATGGGTAGTTTTTATTAACCTTAAAGAGATTCAATGTTCCCACATTTATAGTTTCATGAACATATAATTTTAGGAAGATAAATCAAATAGATGTAACAAGGATATTTATTTTACGAGTGAAGATATATCAATGATAAAACAATCTGAATTTTTATATAGATATAGAATACAAGAAGAGATGTTTGTGAATCATGTCACACAAGACATAAAGGTTATGTGGTAGAACGCATGCATCAATTTATAAAGACCTGATCAATTGAAATTTGGTGGATGTTGTGATGACATTGAATAGAACATAAACATATTCTATTGAAGTTCATGAATAAATATTTTAGATTAGGGATTTTTTCATCCATATATTAATGTAGGAGGATTACTATAAGGAGATTTTATCATGGAGGTTATGTGATAAAAAAGTGTTATTTATCATTTTTTGATCATATCTAATTTCAGAATTGTCTCCTATTATGAATTACAGAAGTGGTGTGTGGAAACAATGATAAATATATCTTTCTATAAATTTATATTTCATTGGATAAATCCATGTTATGGAGATTATCCATCATTAAAAGGGGATTCAATGGGTTCAATATATTTAAAAAAAATTTATTTTATTTATCTTCATTACAACTTATGAGGCATTACTAAGTGTTTATAGTGTGTGGTTCACGAACAATCATCAGTTTGGTATATTGATTTTAATATGTATTATATCATAAAATAAAAGATGACCATTGATTTACCCTACCCCTCTCAGTGATCCTATCAAGTCAGATCCCAACAAGTGGTATCAATCCAGGTTACCTTTAATGATCCAACATAAGTTCCTATGAAATTGAGAAAACAATTTTGTAAAAATCGGAGGTTTTCAATATATAATGAAAACACAACCATTTTTGGTGGAATTGAATTTATATTTAGAGATATATGTATTGGAAGTAAATTTAATTTAAAATCTTTTTTTTGAAGGAACAAACTATGGTGATGGGTCTTGTAATTGTAACAAAGATATGGGATAATGTTATTTTATCTATGAGGGAAATGTAAAATTCAGGGATGCCAAATTTCATATTTGGAGGAGCATATTTTGTGATATTAGAATAGGTAATTATAAAGATTTTCATTTCAATTTTACATAGGTAAAATAAATAGTTATCAATAGTGATGGATTCTGTGAAAAAACATAACAACTCCAACAATGTGAATAACTGTATGAGGAAATTTTTAAATAAGATTGATCAAATACTATCATCTATGTAAGATCGATAAGATCTACAATAAGATGACTACAATATTTTTATTTGGTATGAAATGGGGAATAAAAATTCTTTCAATAAGAAATATAATTTATAATACTATTTTAAAGAAAAGTGAAATGTGAAGAATAATGAAGTTGAATACATTACTGATTTCGAAAAAGATGAAAATTCAATTAGATTTTCTCTATATAATGAAAAATAATATTGAAGGGAAATGGAGGGAAAACATTAATAAATTTTTATGATTATATAAATTGAATAATATTGGTAATAATGAAATTTTATTACCAAAGATGTCGGTTATAGTCTGAATTAGATATAGAAAAATGTAACGCCCCGACCCTAGTTGACCAGAGTCGGTGCATTATTACATAACATTGGAATGATCACAAGAAAGATCAAATCTCGAAAGACCAATTGGTTTAGTATCCTTGGAAACACTAGATATATTCATAAGTTTTACATTACATCATAAAATGAAAAACTAATACGACAACATAATGTCTCCATAGTCCACACTATTATCCCCTCATAATATCCCTGCAGGTCATTCATAACTTACTTCTTCACATCCTGGGAAAAATAAAACATAGAAAAGGGGTGAGCTCAAATGCCCAGTAAGGATAACAATATAGCGGATCATTCAAAAATAAGCATAAACATTTAAGGCAATGCATTACTAAAATATAATCTTTTTAAACTTGAACTTCAACATAGTATGGAAAATGTAAAATGAAATAATGCAATTTACTTATTCACATGGATATTCTACTAATCGAATAATCACATGCAAAATCAATAACCACTTTCATAATGTCGGAATGCATAATGGTGAACTTTAATTTCTTTGTCAAGGCCTCGTCCCAAGACCTAGGGGATAACTGTAACCGGAACCCAACCCGGATTTCATCTAATAACCGGACACCAACCCGGAGTGCCTCTAATAACCGGAGACCAAACCAGAGTTCCTCTAATAACTGGAGTCCAAACCAGAGGGCTTACTTTTACCGGTCCCCAACCCGGAATATATATGTCTAACACATTCATCTGAATGAAAGGTTGAAATATAACATAAACATTGGGATTAAAAATAACTTATGAAATGTCAATACTTTTAAAAAAACCATGAGTGACATAAGAATAGCATATCCACAGTCAAAAATATCAAAAAACCTTCAATAAAATATGGATGTTTTGTATCATAATAAATCAACTTCAAATAAGCTTAAAAGCAATCAAAGGATGTTGACATAGAAGAAATCAAAACTATTTTAGAGAAATATCTCTTTTTTTTTAAATCATTTTAATAGTAACAGAATTATAAAATAATACATTCAAATTGAAAATATTCTTATGAGATTGTATGGGATACTTTGATGATTTTATAACGGCGGTAAATAGCCGCACCCGCCGTATAAGTTAAAAAAACATTCTTACCTTAAATTTGTCGAAAAGGTTAAAAGTTCCTTGTTTGGAAAATGACGGAAATATTCCTTTCGAAACACATAAGGGTATAAATGACTTTAACCCATATTCTCTTAAATAGAAAAAATGTTTTGAAATACATTATTAAGAAACATGGATGTGGATGATAAAGAGATCCCAGTAGATTATTACGTATAAACAACCTCGGATAATGAAGATATTGTGAAATAACCCTTACCAATTTGGTAACGTATGAAACATACAACCCATGAAAGAGGTATCATACAATGAATATGTAAATACACATAAATTAGAGTGTATTACCCAAATAATATAATTATGTGCAGTACATACACCACACAAAAGGTGATGGTGGCAATATGGCATGAATCTCACGGAAATAAGGAGTGAGATGAAAACCCCTTACCTTGTACTTTTCCTTGGATGGGGTAGGTTAACCTCCTGTATAATGGTGAAATAAATGTTATTAAATTATACAAGAATCATATATATTAATATGATATCATATATGATCTTTTAACATTGATTTGTTAATAATATCTTATAATTATCGTCGTTTCGGGTGTTAACTTACTTGTTTTATTTTATAAGTTTTGTTACATAAGCCATGTTTGTCATGGATATGTTGTATATTATTCATATCCATAATGATATCAAATCCTTAAACATCATTTTTAAATCAACAAATGATAATTATAATTGAATGGATATGATAGAGAATGAATCTCATCGCGTTCGTGGAGACGGTAGTCCGTACGTACGTACGAGCGACAATATCATTCTTCTGATATTAACATAATATATAAATGGATGTTATATCATGTATACAGAATCATTAACATGTTATATTTATTATTTACATGAGTTACACATCATTATTATACCCATCCAAATAATAATATATTGAATAACAATTACACCACGACGTGGAGACGGTAAGCCGTACGTACGCACGTATGGTGACATGTTATTCAAAAGGTGGATAGAATATTGAATATGGTTGTACCATATTTATAATAACATCACAGTATATATGTGATACTGGAGTTATTATTTTATAATGGTAATAACAGAGGAAGAAGAAGTGGAAGAAGAAAGGAACTTGGAAAAAGGGTGGTGAAATCATTACCTCTTCTTCAGTTTCTTCCTTTTGATTTGATCAAAAGGGATCCTTAGGATGGATTTCTGATCCAACTAAGGCCTCTAGGATGTAGTTAGGGAAGTTGGGAGAGTATGTGGGCAGAGTTTGGCCGAACCAAAAGGCTCTTATGGTGTGAAGAAATGAGAAGGAGGAGTGCCCTTTTATAAGAGGGGTGAGGGGAACCTTTGGAAAAGCTAGAAATATTAATTTATAATAAATTCATATTCGGTTTATAATGGCTCCAAAGTTGATTATTTAAATTTTAAGGTGGGGACAGGTCGAAAACCACTCAACCAATAGAATTTAGACAGGTTTGGGTACTTATATTGACCTTATCTTTAAGTATTAACTCTAAGATAATTAGTTTCACTTTTACAATGTCTCTTTGTATTGTTATATAATATGGTTAATAAACATACTATATACATACATGCGAACCCCAAGTGGTCCAATAATGATGAACCTATCATGATATAAGTATCTTGGCCGAACCTTAGATTTTTAAGAATTTAATATCAATTAATAATATAATAATTGTTTTAAGAACTCTTTTATGTCAATTTTGACACTATTCAATAGTTGATTTTTTTGAAACTCATAACAGATTGGTTACTTCGAAAAAAGTCAATTAAATCAATATTAATATATCATATCATCCTAGAAAATTAGTTTAATTCATTAAAAGTTTCATATTATATTTATTTGGGTATTTATAATATCAATTATTTTAATTTTTCACTATTATAGTAATTAATTCATCATCATTGTGTCATAAATAAATTAAATTATTTAATGTCTAAAAATTTTAAATAAAATATCATTATGTAGAAACTCTTTTTATCTTTCTAATGAATATTTATAATCTAAAATCCAACATATATGACCCTATGTAAAATTTTTTTTTCTAAAAGATATATTCTTGTGTCATTTTTGTATTCATTTTAACTTAATTAAAATAATGTGTCCCTATCACCTACAAGTGGCACCATGGGGTCCCAAAATCGACCCGAATATGCCTATGGTCGAACAGTTATCAACCAATAAGGCTAAGACATGTTTTAGGGTAATTTTAGTATTATTATAATATTATTTTTTAACCCTTATTTACAGGATTTACCCTTAACCATGGTAAATAAAATATTTACCGCAGTAATTATTCAAAATGCCTAAAAATAAAAGTTACCTATTAACAAAATTTGAACATCCTGATTCCAAATATGGAATCCAATTTTCTAAATTCAAAACACAAAAGTGGCAAGAATTAATTTAAAATTAATTCCCGCTGTCAAAACAAAAAGCGTGTTTTTAAGAGATAATAACTATCAAAAGATTGACACTTGTTTATGTTCGGTTTAATTGTAAAATTATGTCCAATGACCAACATTATATTAAATGGAAAAAATATATTCTTAATATACTTTAAAACCACTCGAAACCATAATTTATCACTATTAATTATTTTGATTAAAAATGTTGTTTTTAATTAAATTTTAGTAATTTTCACTATTCATCAAAATATGAAAGTTATCCGAAAAGTGCCAAAATTTCACCTTAGGCTAAATTTGATACTCCGAATCCAAAAATGAAGTCCATTTTGAGAGATAAAATTTCTAAAATTTTAAAAGGTAGATATTACTATTCATAACGGCTAGTTTGATTGGTTGTGGTGTGTTAGAACTCGAAGATGCGTACAACACATGCTACTGTATTATTCAAAGCAAAGCGTACCATGGAAGCTTGTGATGTTTCATTTTAAATTTTTTGATGTCCCCATTTATTCAAAAGTTTATAATATTTTATTTAAAAAGGTTTCACTATTAAAAGTTCATAAAAGTGCAATACTGAAAATGAATCTGTTCTTGCACTATGTCTAAGAAACTCATAATATGGATTCTAAAATTATAAGGATTATATAAATTTTAAAATTTTGTTAATAATATTCATAACCTCTTTTGAATGTCTTTTTTTGGTAAGTCATGTTTTGTTTGAACTTGGTGTTGCGTGTAGTGCATGTTATTGAATTATTTTGAAGATATAACACACTATGAAATCTTGGGGTGTTACATTCTCCCCTCCTTCAATAAATTGCATCCTCGCAATTTGAAATTGTTCTTCGAAAATAAAAGGTTGATAATAGAAAATATATTTGTGGGAAAACCCACATCGGAAATTAGGTTACTAAAAATTAGTCCAAAATGATGAAAAGAGAAATGAAATGGTCACCACCAAATTATGATCTCGATTAGGGGAACATTGGTGGAAATTAGAGACATATAATTGGAGGAAAAATGTAAATATTTATAGGTAGTGATTGAGTTCATCAATCACAAACAAGTATAAAATTGAGGTCCTTAAACTCATCAATCTATGATGATTTGAAATACCATCGGTTCAACATAACATAGGGTATTGGGATAACACATTTTTGACATTTTAAAATATCTTACTTGAAATCCCACATCGAAAAATGAATTAATGAGGCCTCTATTTAAAATAAAGTGTGGAAAGTATGAAGATTACTGAAAAAAACACACACTAGGGTTCCATGTAGGAAAATATGAATATGGAAGAGAAATCTAACCATCAATTATCTGATGGAGAGTGGTAGAGAACATGGCTATGAAAAGGCCAACAATCCCAAAGCCATAAATTAGTGATGATTTAAGGTACCATCTAGGACAACATTTTTGTTCTATGTTCCTTTTATTAATGTTGAGGAATTTATTTATGAGATTGGCTAAGATCATAAAGAGATATACTTACTTTATAATTAGAGTTTTATCCATTAATAAATTTCTACCACAAACTCATCTTTCAATCTAAAAGATAATAGAACGTAAAAAAATCTCTATTTATACTATTCGTACAGGGTTCCAAATTAAATGAATTTATAATTCATCTACCAGATCTTTTAAAAAATATACATTATTTAATCCAGGACATCTCGTGGGCCAATGGTAGGTGATACACCCTTGTCGCCCATCGGTTGCGGGTTCAAGTCTCACAGCCTTGCCGGATGTGACGGGTTGCCGCCTGACCTCCGGGTTGTCCTTTTATGGTAATCCAAAATAATCCAAACTAGAACTATCCAAAATACTTCTGTCCAAACTCACAGTCCAACATTTATAAGGAAGGTAAACATAATGTAGATCCTTTTTACCCTGTAATAGCATATGAATACCTTCACCATGTATTCTTTTAATACATTGAAACATCCTGAATTACCATATTCCATATTGATTACATTCATGCTCCCTTATTCCATATATAATGCTGGATATACATCATCAATCCAAAAATGTTTTAAACCCCAATAATGATGGAATATAAAAATCATTAATCAGTTCCAAGGTAGTCAAGAATATCCGATATAATTTATCCAAAACAATCATGTATTATTCAAAAATCACTACCTCCGTATCAGAACTATATTAAGGTTTATCATTCTCTCAACCATATATTTTCCAAAAATTTATCCTGTTATTGAGTCACTTTTCATTGTTCCACACAATCTCAAGTCCTTAATGAAATATTACTACAGTACAATCCTTATATACTCCATAATTATTATAACAAGTACATTGTTGATACAACACTTAATTGACATAATCAACATAAGAACTCTAATCATTCCTCTTCATCTGTGGTAGTATCATAACATGATTATTATCCAATAGCATCATTTGCGGCATAGTCTGATGACTAGGAAATAGGTTCGCGTAGTGTCCAAACTCCTTGCAAATGAATCATTGTACATTTGAAACCATTTTCTTACCCTTGCAGTCACGTACTTTGTGCCCTTTTCCTCCACACTTATAACAAACTCCCATTCCTTTCAGGCAAGTTCCAGGGTGTTTCTTTCCACAGTTATCACATATGGGAAAATTCTTCTTTTCCCTCTTCCCTTTATCCATCTTTCTCTCTTCCATCCTTTTCTTCTCTTGCTTCCCTTCAAAGCCATAGGACTCAGTAAACTCTTTACTTATCTTATCAAAACATGATATTATTTATTCATATGATGACAATACATGCGAGACTATTTCTCTTGTAAATTCTGGCTTAAGACCATAAAATATATGATCCTTCTTTCTCTTTGTATCATGTGCATTGCTAGTGTTCTCATTCCTTCTACTGGGCGCCATTTCTAAACAATGGCATACATTAGATTAGTTTATGAATAACAATACCTAATCCCAAACTTGTAAAACACATAACATAAATTAAATAGTTTATGGATATAATCCATAATCATAAAAATGTATCCTTTGTGGAAGTATATTCTCATAAACCCTTCATAATGATTTGTAAAGAAAATGAGAGTTATCCTAAGCATATCCCCCGGGAGTGTCGTAACCAAGAGTGAAGCAAGGGCCATTGTCGTGCACCAGTTCCCGTTCAAGTCTAGCTCAAAGCGGTGTTTTCGGGTTTTACCCCTATGTACATTTGTGCCAGAGCCTCCTCTACCTGCTCGTATCCAGACATGGATGTATTGTTCGGAAAACACACAAAATCATTACAATACCAACATTCTAGGAAGTTATTCTATACTAATCCTCAAGGTTCATCTTAGGTCTATATGCTCTAATCAGAGTTTATCTAAATCTAGCTTCCATGGTTTGTACTAAACTTCCTCTCATACCAACTGTAATGCCCCGACCCTAGTTACCTAACGTCGGTGCATTATTACATAACATTGTCATGATCACAAGAAAGATAAAATCTCGAAAGACCGATTGGTTTAGTAGCCTTGGAAACACTAGATATATTCATAAGGTTTACATTACATCATAATGTGAAAAACTACTACGACGACATAATGTCTCTATAGTCCACACTATTATCCCCTCATAATATCCATGCATGTCATTCATAACTTACTTCTTCACATCCTGGGAAAAATCAAACATAGAAAAGGGGTGAGCTCAAATGCCCAGTAAGGATAACAATATAGCGGAACATTCAAAAATAAGTATAAACATTTAAGGCAATGCATTACTAAAACAAAAGCCTTTTAAACTTGAACTTCAACATAGTATGGAAAAAAGTAAAATGAAATAATTCCATTTACTTATTCACATGAATATTCTACTAATCGAATAATCACATGAAATATCAATAACCACTTTCATAATGTCGAAATACATAATGCTGAACTTTAATTTCATTGTCAAGGCCTCGTCCCAAGACCTAGGGGCTAACTGTAACCGGAACCCTACCCGGAGTGCCTCTAATAACTGGACACCATCCCGGAGTTCCTCTAATAACCGGAGACCAAATCGGAGTTCCTCAAATAACTGGAGACCAATCCGGAGGGCTTACTTTTACCGGTCCCCAACCCGGAACATACTTGTATAACACATTCATCTGAATGAACGGTTGAAATATAACATAAACATTCGGATTAAAAATAACTTAAAAAATATCAATACTTTAAAAAAACCATGAGTGACATAAGAATAGCTTATCCACAGTCAAAAATATCACAAAACCTTCAATAAAATATGGATGCTTTGTATCATAATAAATAAACTTCAAATAAGCTTAAAAGCAATCAAAGGATGTTGACATAGATGAAATGAAAACTATTTTAGAGAAATATCTCTTTTTTTAAATCATTTTAGAAGTAACATAAATTTAAAATAATACATTCAATTTGAAAATATTCTTATAAGCATGTAAGGGAAGCTTTGACGATTTTATAACGGCAGTAAATAGCCGCACCTGCCATATAAGTTAAAAAAAACATTCTTACCTTAAATTTGTCGAAAAGGTTAAAATTGCCTTGTTTGGAAAACGACGGAAAGATTCCTTTCGAAACACATAAGGGTATAAATGACATCAACCCATATTCTCGTAAATAGTTAAAATGTTTTGAAATACATTATTAAGAAACATGGATGTGGATGATAAAGAGATCCCAGTAGATTATTACGTATAAACAACCTTGGATAATGAAGAGATTGTGAAATAACCCTTACCAATTTGGTAACATATGAAACATACAACCCATGAAAGAGGTATCATACTATGAATATGTAAATTCACATAAATTAGATTTTATTACACAATGAATATATTATGGGTAGTACATACACCACAGAAAAGGTGGTGGTGCCAATATGGCATGAATCTCACGGAAATAAGGAGTGAGATGAAAACCCCTTACCTTGTACTTTTCCTTGGTTGGGGTAGTTTAACCTCCTTTATAATGGTGAAATAATTGTTATTAAATTATACAAGAATCATATATATTAATATGATATCATATATGATCTTTTAACATTGATTTGTTAATAATATCTTAGAATTATCGTCGTTTCGGGTGTTAATTTACTCGTTTTCTTTTATATGTTTTGTTACATAAGCCATGTTTTTCATGGATAGGTTGTATATTATTCATATCCAGAATGATATCAAGTCTTTAAACATCATTTTTAAATCATCAAATGATAATTATACTTGAATGGATATGATGGAGAATGAATCTCTTCGCGTTCGTGGAGACGGTAGTCCGTACATACGTACGAGCGACAATATCATTCTTTTGATATTAAAATAATATATAAATGGATGTTATATCATATATACAGAATAATTAACATGTTATATTTATTATTTACATGAGTTTCACATCATTATTATACCCATCCAAATAATAATATATTGAATAACAATTACACCACGACGTGGAGACGGTAAGCCGTACGTACGCACGTATGGTGACCTGTTATTCAAAGGGTGGATAGAATACTGAATATGGTTGTACCATATTTATAATAACATCACAAAATATATATGATACTGGAGTTATTATATTATAATGGTAATAACAAATTATGAAGATGTGGAAGAATAAAGGAACTTGGAAAAAGGGTGGTGAAATCATTACCTCTTCTTCGGTTTCTTCCTTTTGATTTGATCAAAAGGGCTCCGTAGGATGGCTTTCTGATCAAACTAAGGCCACTAGGTTTTAGTGAGGAAAGTTGGAAGAGTATTTGGGTAGATTTTGTCCGAACCAAAAGGCTTTTAAGGTGTGAATAAATGAGAAGGAGGAGTGCCCTTTTATAAGAGGCGTGAGGGGCACCTTCGGAAAACTAGAAATATTAATTTATAATAAATTCATATTCGGTTAATAATAGATCCAAAGTTGATTATTTAACTGTTAAGGTGGGGATAGGTCGGAAACCACTCAACCAATAGAATTTAGACTGGTTTGGGTACTTATATTAACCTTATCATTAAGTATTAACTCTAAGTTAATTAGTTTCACTTTTACAATGTCTCTTTGTATTTTTATATAATATGGTTAATAAACATACTATATACATACAAGCGACCCCCAAGTGGTCCATTAATGATGAACCTATAATTATATAAGTCTCTTGGCCGAACCTTAGATTTTTAGGAATTTAATATCAATTAATAATATAATATTTGTTTTAAGAACTCTTTTATGTCAATTTTGACACTATTCAATAGTTGATTTTTGTGAAACTCATAACAGATAGATTACTTCAAAAAAAGTCAATTAAATAAATATTAATATATCATATTATCCTAGAAAATTATTTTAATTCATTAAATGTTTTATATTATATTTATTTGGGTATTTATAATATCAATTATTTTAATTTTTCACTATTATAGTAATTAATTTATCATCATTGTGTAATAAATAAATTAACTTATTTAATGTCTAAAAATTATAAATAAACTATCATTATGTATAAAATATTTTTATCTTTAAAATGAATATTTATAATCTAAAATCCAACATATATAACCCTATGTAAAAATTGTTTTGCTAAAAGTTATATGCTTGTGTCATTTTTGTATTCATTTTAACTTAATTAAAATAATGTGTCCCTATCACCTACAAGTGGCACCATGGTGTCCCAAAATCGACCCAAAGATTTCTATGGTCGAACATGTATCAACCAATAAGGCTAGGACACGTTTTTGGGTAATTTTAATATTATTATAATATTATTTGTTAACCCTTATTTACCGGATTTACACTTAACCATGGTAAATAAAATATTTACCGCAGTAATTATTCAAAATGTCTAAAAATAAAAGTTACCTATTTACACAATTTGAACATCCTGGTTCCAAATATAGAATCCATTTTTCTAAATTCAAAACACAGAAGTGTCAGAAATTAATTTAAAATTAATTCCCGCTGTCAAAACAAAAAGCGTGTTTTTATGAGATAATAACTATCAAAAGATTGACACTTTTTTATGTTCGGTTTAATTGTAAAATTATGTCCAATGACCAAAATTATGTTAAATGGTAAAAATATATTCTAAATATACTTTAAAACAACTCAAATTCAGAATTTATCACTATTAATTATTTTGATTAAAAAAGTTGTTTTTAATTAAAATTTAGTAATTTTCACTATTCATCAAAATATGAAAGTTATTCGAAAAGTACCAAAATTTCACCTTAGGCTAAATTCGATACGCCGAATCCAAAAATGAAGTCCATTTTGAGAGATTAAATTTCTAAAATTTTAAAAGGTATGTATTACTATTCATAACAGCTAGTTTGATTGGTTGTGGCGTGTTACAACTCGAAGTTGCGTACAACACACGCTACTATATTATTTAAAGGAAAGCGTACTGTGGAAGTTTGGGATGTTTCATTTTAAATTTTTTTATGTCCCCATTTAGTGAAAAGTTTAAAATATTTTATTTAAAAAGGTTTCACTATTAAAAGTTGATAAAAGTGCAATACTGAAAATGAATCTGTTCTTGCATTATGTCTAAGAAACTCATAATATGGATTCTAAAATTATAAGGATTATATAAAGTTTAAAATGTAGTTAATAATATTCATAACCTCTTTTAAATGTCTTTTTTTGGTAATTAATGGTGTGTTTGAACTCGGTGTTGCGTGTATTGCAAGTTATTGAATTATTTTGAAGAAACAACACACTATGAAATCTTGGGGTGTTACAAAAAAAACTATTCTTAAGAAAGAAATTGGACATGAAAGTGAGAAATAAGCCACCAAATAGAGATGTTTTTTAAGGATTAATTTTTATATATAAATTTTGATAACAGATCCAATATATTTTCTTGTGGGTAGAAAATTTTATAGTCATCATGATGAATGGTGATTGAAAAGAGAGGGAAGATCTTTATTGGGAACATAAAAATAAGTTGGAATATTCACATTGAAATATTTCATATAACATAAAAGAAAAGAAAATTCTAAGAAGGAGAACATGGAAATGGATACTCATATAAGTCAATATAGTGAAAATGGGAATGGGAATGGTAATGAAGTAAAAAAGTGTATGATAAAAAAACATTCAAATAGTGTTAAATAAATCAATGAAAATAAGGTGAATATATATGATTTATATAAGTTGATTAAGAAATAGGCAGCAAAAAATGAACTATTTGAGATATAATCAATTTATTTTGAATAAAAAAAATACTTTTTAAATGGGTAGAAAATATTAAATGAAATATTCTGATATTGAAGGATAATCATCTCATAATGGATTTTTTAATAATCATGGTAAACCTACATCAATTAACTTGAAAATACCTCTTTTTTTCCAATTTGGGAGGTACTCAATTTAAATGTTTTATTGTTTAGAGAAAAACCTCCATAAAATATAAATAAATGTACAAAATAATAAACTAAAATCCCAATATGAAATGAAAAACTGAAGGAGGAAATAATTAACACTATTTTGAAAACAAATATATGGAATCATTCAATGAATCCTTGATTCATGGGATATTATATGTACTGTGTAATGTAAGAACATAATTTCTAGTCATATCGTCTCAACATGCCATGAATTTACAAGATGATAGATGAAATTAATACTTAAGGTGATAATATGATTTTTAAAATCAATGAAATAATTTTTTAATGAAGGAAGAAGATAAATTCATTGAGAATATATTCATGAGTGATATGCCAATATTTTTAGTGATATGAACAAAATGGTATTTTTTAAGATATATAAATTACATATAATTTATTGTAACGTTTTTGTTGATATGGATACAATTTCTTCACACTAGAATTATTACAATATTATAAGCGATGAGTGGCCTAGGTTGAGACGATGATCTCAGCCTATGTGTTTACCTTGAGGCATAATGGGGTCCATAATTAATCTTCTAATCTATTTCATATTTCATGCTAACATAAGAGATTATTTAGTCTACAATATAAATATATATTAGAATATAATATGGTCATGGAGTAACTATCCATGACTAACAAGATAGAATCTCATACCTTAAGGGGTATTCTTTTAAGAACAATGATTTCCAATGTGTCATTTTTGGACAACATGGAAGGAAATGGGTTATAAAATAAATCACTTTCACTCTATTGCATTGAATATGTTCAATTTATTAATAAAGGGGTAGTACTAGTTTATCATTGGATGAGAATCATGGGGAACTATATTTTATGTACATCAATGGTTTTTATGCTGTATTGAGTTATTTACAGGATTATCATGATAACTCTTTTTATCATAGCCCCATAAGGGGAATTTGTTTACTAGCAAGATATCACATGATAAGTTTTTATAAAAAACGTTATAAAACCTTGATAACATCTCTATAGTTTTATAAATATATTTATCCAATAAATACTTTTAGAGGATATATTAAAGGATATTTTTTTCTAACAATGTGATATCAATGCTGTCATAGTTTTTACAAAATGGAGAAAAAGATGTTTCAGAATAATAGTTGAGAAGAATCCATTTTATGATCTATTTGAATTTTACATTCAATTATAGGGATTATGAATTTTTAATTATAATGAAGTTGAAGGTTAGTAGTGTTAATAACATCAAAAAGGGGATATTTTTAGTAATCACATTTGACTGTGTTATATTTATTAACAATATAAATATTGATGCAATGGTTTATGTTGGTATATTAATTATTACTATTGGCTTTATTGATAGTCTAGTTATTTAAAACAATTATTTGAAGATGATCAAAGTGATGAATTGCATCAATAGGGATTTATTAAATCAATTTCTGTTGGATAAATTAGACTAATACAAATATGAAAGTTTGAATCAATTCAATAAGATTACCACATAGTATATATTTTATCCAAATGAATCTTTGATAATGTATTTACAAATATAGGAAATGAGAAAACCTACAGGTGGTCATAGTGAATCACAAAAAACCTAAGAGGAGTAAACATCAATACAAGAGGGTGCGTTACTAGGAAGATGAAAAAAATGGGCAGATGGATAGGGAGAATGCTCTAGTGGTTCTCATGGTGAATACATTGTTCATTAGTGCAACACATAAGATCCATAATGGTTCGTATTAAATTTCATTTGCATAGAGATTATTGCATGAAACCTAAAGTTGTATAAGGCCAAAATAGGCTTGAAAATTCTCATTCTATAAGTATTCAGGCTAATAAAGTACACCTATGAGAAGTTGGAATTACCAAAATAGGCATTTTACATAAAAGAATGAAATGACGACCTTTAGTTGAATTGATGGAAAACGACCAGATCCACACATTAGGTAAAGGAAACCATGGTCGATAAGTGTATCAACATGAAAAAATAGATATATGAAGGATTACACATTCACATTCTTCTTCATGATAAGGTATATAATGTAAATAATTCTACCCCATGACATAGTGAAAATCAGGTGAGTATATAACACATTAATGTATGGGGAATTAATTTTGATGACTCTTGTATTGTTATTGAAGGCTTCCATAATCATATACTTTTGTTTTAACCAATTATTTAATAAATAATCAGAAGATAAACTTGTGTTACCATTAATGGAAGAAATGATTAGTCACGAATAATTTTTCTAAATTGTAATTAGGATTGATAAGACCCTAGAAAAGCTAGCGTTGTTATAGTTATGTATGAAATTCATTAGAGTAATTAAAGATTTAATGGCTGGTCTTGATAACATATTATGAAGTTCAATGGTTTCCCCATTGATGTGGAAAATACCTTCCTATTTTATAAAGGGATACATAATGGCGGGAAAATAGATTACCAAACTAGAGAGAAGAAATACTTGGGAAAAATAATGTGTTCATATCATGAGAGATATTAACTCCAATAATAGGAGTTAGTGGAGATGATCATGCAAGGATCATATCTTGTTTTGGAGTATAAAATCATCAACTGTGTAAAAAATGATCCCAAAACATATGGTGAGTGTTTTTAGACTAATGGGATGGGTAATGAAATTATCTGTTGATGTTCTCAAAGAATCATTACAGTTCAAGTTGTATTTATCCATCTGTTTGTGTAGAGGGTTCATACAGAGGTCAAGTGATATCTGAGGTGAGGTGACAAGTAGATGTTTTATTTCCATTATGGGTCAAATATAGTAGATACATTTTATATAATTGTGTCATATAAAAAATATTTCTGTGGAAACATTGAAAACTATCTATTTAATATTTTTCACTATTTAGGATGTATCCATGTTGGTGGGACAAACAAACCTCAAAAAGAGTAAGCATTGCTACCCAACATAGTAAATATTATGTGTTATTATTTATCGTCATTTAATAATATTAGGTATGTTTGGGAGTTTATAATATGTTGATAGGTAAAATTCATCTTTTGAAGAGGGTGAGTTTGTATAGGCGAAACTCGTAAATGAAACTAAAATCCCTGATTCACACCTACTCCTCTCAGTAGCTTAATTAAGTCAGATCCTAACATATTCAATACCATTACCAAATTATTAGTTTCATCCTTGATTTATGATGAATTGTATTCCATAATTACTTGTATACATATTTGTTTCGCACGGAATTCGGGGATGACCTCCTGGACGGGAGATTCAAACGTTCCGATCGGTTTCTAATGGGTTTGTTTGTAGAACCGGAAACATCCAATGATTCCACATCCGTTTGGACCTACTTTCCAAAGGCAGGCATTCATTAGCTTGTGGACTGATGAGGCTTAGGAATTTGCATTGGTCGAGAGGATGTGAGGTCAGACTCATCACACATTTTAGAGGGGAATTATTGTCTACTCCGGGACTGTCTTTATAGATTTATGTTATGTTCATTAATCCTTATTATATTACCAAGTATAAAATGAGCTTTCCTTAAGTTTTAACAATCAATGATTAAATATGCAAGAAATTTAGAGAATCTTTTATATGTATTCGAGGTTCTTCATCAATAGAGAATCATCTATATCTGTTTAGAGATTCTTGGTCAATGGTATCCTTAAAAACATTTATATAAAAGTCTCTTGGTCATTATGACGACCAGGCTGGTTTTAAAGCCACTCAGTGGGGCACTTGAAGTTTATCATTATTCAGAAGGACAGAGATTATTTCAAAGTTGGGATCGAACCCATAAATGGGCTACCTACGTATCCTTTGTTTTGGAAAAGGAATCAGAGCCCACGTAGTTCGAGTAATGGAGTATGATGTTTATGATTGATGGCTCAAAGAAGAATGTCATAATTAATTTTACACTCTAAGCTCACGTGAGTCATGCTCGGTGTGAGAAACAAGAGGTATTGGTAAAAAATAGACAAATGTGCCATAAAATATGCAATCATAAGATATTGTTTGGGGCTTATGTATGTATGACTGCCCAAAATAGATGAAGGTTTAGGATTTACTTTTAGGGATAAAATCCAGGAACAGGGTCCATAAAGGTATATGTGCTTTATGGAGATTTGAATACTCTAATCTCGAGGCTTACTCCTAAGGAGGATGCCCATGTTAGGAGGGGACTTATGATTGGGTTTTACTCCGTAAAAGGAAACCCAAATCAAAGGTAAATTATGACTGGTTAATTGAATATTAAGGGGGCTTGAAGATTACTCCTAAAAAGGAAAACCCAAGATTATGACTGGGACTTACTCCTAAAAAAGGAGGCCCGGGTTAGGGGACTTGGGGCTTACTCTTGAAAATGAAGCCCAAGATTATGACTGAGTCTTATTCCTGAAAAGGAGACCCAGGTTAGGGATTAAGGTTTGGGGCTTCCCCCTGAGGAGGATGCCCAAAATTAGAGGACTTGATTGGGGCTTACTCCTGAGGAGGATGCCCAAGTTAAGGAATTAAGGTTTGGGGCTTACTCCTGAGGAGGATGCCCAATTTGAGTTTGGGGCTTACTCCTGAGGAGGATGCCCAAGTTTGAGATTGGGGCTTACTCCTGAGGATGATTCCCATATTTGAGGTTGGGGCTTACTCCTGAGGAGGATGCCCAAGTTTGAGAACTTTAAGAATTTGGGGCTTACTCCTAAGGAAGATGCCCAGATTAAAGGATTTATAACTGGGGATTATTCCTGAAAAGGAGACCCAGGTTAGGATTATCTCATCTTAAAGGATGAGGTTGAATGAATGAACTCTCCATATTTAATGACATAAGGATATTTAAATCACTATACATTGAGAGATATTCCACCGAATTCCTTTCAGATAAGGAAGTCAAATCAAGAAATCATTCCATAAATGGCTTTGAAGAGTGTCTTGAAGACTGAATCTTGAAAAGGAAAGGTGTGGTGTCTTAAGAGGGGTATAAATGGGCAAGATGGGGACCCAAAAAGATAGGGGCGTGCAAGTCTTGCAGGGCGCGCAAGTATTCCGTGGGCGCGCAAGTATGGTCGCGCAGGTATACCTGCGCGGCACATGGTGTACTTGCGCGATTTTCAACCAGCATTGAAATACTTGAGCGACTCTTTTTTAAACCCTTTAGAATTTTCTTGAGGTTCTTCCAGAAAAGGGACGCGCAAGTTATATTGAAGGAAATAAGTCGGCGAGAAAGTGTTTGATAAGTTTCAACACATAGGCCTTCCTTCTTCTCTTTAGATCTTCCGTTCTAGGTAAGAAATTACATTATAAGTGTTCCGGAAGCTTTGAGAAGAGACTTGGGCGTCAGGAGCTTCAATCCGAGTTTATGGAAAAAAATCCTCTTGAATGGGGGGCCCACAGGGTCTATTTATAGGAAAATGAAGGCCTTGGGCGGTTACCGGGCGGTTACCACTTAGGTCGCGCAAGTCACCTGCGCGACCAAGGGTGTCGCGCATGTGTAATTGCGCGGCAGTGGTAAAACTTGCACGGTGCAGTTTCTGTTGATCCTTTGTTCATGCCTTTGTCGATTTTTGATGTTTTCTTCAAAGGTTGAATCACTTTGAGCTCAGATATTCCCCTTTTCCGATTTTTTAGATTCTGTGACGAAATGAGCGTCAACAAAAGTCCCCCCTCAGAGTTGGATCCGGAGAGAAATAAGGATTTGACTCTGAGGAAATTGAATCCATCCAAAGGAAAAGGGGGCGCGCAAGACTTTAGGGCACATAGGGAAGTGCGCAAGTGTGCTGGAACTTGACTTTTATTCAGAGTTCCTTTGTATTTTGTGGGAAGTTTAAAGTCATGCATGCCGGACATAAAGGGCCTAATGTTTAAGGTCGAAATAGCTTTGACCGAAATGGATTAATATTGATTCAATTCCATGACAATTTATCTGAAAACAAATTACCATACTCATATATGAGAGAAAATATGTAAACTATGGCTTATGAATATTTGAATCTGAGGAATGATATGAAAAAGAGCTAAAAGGCATTAGAAGAAGTAGTTTCCAAGAATGAAGTTACTATTATTTAACAAAACTTGCTAGGGGGTTGAAATATACAGGGCCACCTATGGGCATTGGCTGCATGGTTAAATAAATAGTATCTTTCGGCTGACAAGTCTGTTATGTGGACTGTTTATGCAAGGCCACCTATGGGCACGTGCTGCATAGTCAGGCGAAAGAACTCTTAGAAATTTACTTTCCAAGTGCTAAAAGCCAATGAAAGTTTATGGAGATTCAAATTTTCTAAAGTATAGAGTTTGTTGTATGGAAAGAGGTACTTGAATATGGAGAAGATATTTCCGAACAAGAATATCGAAGAACTGGATGAATATCACTCCTACGAAGGTCTGACCCAAACGAGGGAAGAATAATAAACCATAGACTTGAATACTTTCAGATCATGAAAAAGGATATGGGACTAATATGTTAAGGATTGCTATTTTTTTTGTTTTGCGGATCCCTACATACTGTTGTTTAAGACAAATAAGGATAAAAGAGGCATTCTTCCCAAGAATGAAGTTACAATTATTTAACAATCCCGTTAGGGGGTTGAAATATGCAGGGCCACCTATGGGCATTGGCTGCATGGTCCAATAAATAGTACCTTTCAGCTGACAAGTCTGTTATGTGGACTGTTTATGCAAGGCCACCTATGGGCACGTGCTGCATAGTCAGGCAAAAAGAATTATCAGAAGTTTGACATTTTTGTGACTAGAATTCATGAAAAGGGTTATGAAGATCTGAAAATATTTTAAGGTTAGGATTATAACACATAAATATGGGTATTGTCCAATGTATGTAGAGATACATAGGTCAATGATAACCATAATCATGTTGTGGCTGGGTCCTGAATTGAAACATGGACTTCACTACGTATCTCATAAGAATGAGAATCAAGCCATTCGTAGTTCTTGAAATGCAGTTTAACGTCGTGCAAGACGAAAGTATGAGTGATCTTATTTTAGGGTCATAGAATTCGGACCATAATAATGAATACACAGTGTGTGTTTTCATGAGGACTTTTCAGCCAAGGGACTGAATGTGAAATTTGGGGTTAGGCCCAAAATACTTGGGGCTGGATTCGAGGGATACTCGAACGTTCCTACGTATCCCATAAGGATGGGAATCAAGCCCACATAGTTCTAGAACTACCCTTTGTACAAATTTGGTTCGTACATGTGAAGGGTGAAAGGGGACTTTAGTGCAATGATGGTTTAACCTGAGATAAAAAGTTTAGGCATTACCATGTATGCACGTAGTCTTTTGAAATGAAAACCATGATTGAAAAATCAATGTCAATAATAGTTCTCTCTCAAATGAGGAAATCAAAGAATATTGTAGTTTATTGTCGTACTGGACAAAAGTGTTGTATAGTTTAACGTCATATAACAAGGACGAAAGTGAATCAATGTAAAGATATTGATTCCAGGGGTGGTTTCACGAGTCAACAACATGTGAGATGGTGGTGAACCGATGCAAAGAGATTGTTTTTGGGCTTGAACCTTGGGAGGCTGCCTACATACCCAGCCTGGAGGGCAAGGATCAAAGTCAGTGTAGTTCAATTAAAGAATGAATTAATGATCAAGTTGTTCTTGTGGACAATGATCTAATAAAAAATATTGTTGGGACTTACACATGGTTAGTGGCCCAAAGGGAGTGTTATGGTTGATGTTCGCTCTAAGCTCACGTGATTCATACTCGGTGTGAGAAACAAGAGGTAATAACAACCTTAACGATGTACAGTTTAATGTCATCTAGGACATAAAAAAGGGACTATGCAGTTTAAAGTCTTGCAGTTAGGACTATTGGTGCTGCACTGTTTAGTGTCATGTAGCAGGGACAAAATATAGTTTAATGTCATGTAGGACCTATCAAGGATTTTCAGTACAGTTTAGCATCATGTAGTTAGGATGATGGGGATAAAATAGTTTAACGTCATATTGGATGAAAGGGGGACTGTGCAGTTTAATGTCATGCCGTAAGGACAAAATAACACACCATTTATGTCATGTTGGACGAATGTGCGAATAGTTTAAGGTCATATGCATGGACCGTGGATGGTGCATTTTAATGTCATGCTGGACCTTTGATGATTATATAGTTTAACGTCTTTTCGAATGTGAGGTACTTTTATACAGTTTAGCGTCATGTTGTTTGGACGTCACAGCTTAACGTCTTGCTGGACATAAGGGATTTGCAAATAGTTTATGGTCATATACATGGACCAGGGATGATGCAGTTTAAGGTCATGCTGGATAGTTTATGGAACTTTTTCACAGTTTAATGTCATGTGGGACGAAGTTGCAGTTTAAAGTCATACTGTACCATTGCTGTACAGCTTAAAGTCATGTAGCTAGGACTAAGGTGAACCAATATGAGAATATCAGTTCTGGGGACTTTTTACAGTTTATCGTCATGCTGGACGATGAAAGTGCCACACAGTTTAATGTCATGTTGCTAGGACACAATATAGTTTAATTTCATCTCGGACAAAATATAGTTTAATGTCATCTCGGACATAATAGTAACCAATGTGACAGTTTAACGTCATGTTGGACGATAAGGTAACTAACACATTTTAACGTCGTGCTGGACGATGAAATTGCCACACAATTTAATGTCATGTAGATAAGACATAATATAGTTTAATGTCATCTCGGACATTATACAGTTTAGTGTCATGTTGGACATTATACAGTTTAGTGTCATGTAGGACATTATACAGTTTAGTGTCATTTAGGACAATATACAGTTTAGTGTCATGTAGGACATAATAACATGAACCAATGTGATTGTTTTGGATCTGGGAACAATATTTTGTGTTTATACAAAATACTTCTTCAGAAATCTGGCATTAGTTGGAGTCGTGATGTGTTCTCCATCCATTGAGATTAGAGAATACGCTCTGTTGGAGTAGACCTTATGTATTGAATAAGGTCCTTCCTATTTTGGTTCAAGCTTGGGAGGCTTCTTTCCTGGTATCATTGGTGCTCTGAGGACCAATACCAATTCTCCCTGAATGAATTAATGAAGATGAACTTTTTTGTTAAAAGCTCGTGCTATTCGATTCTGATAGATTTCCAAGTGGTGCAAAGTGCACAATCTTTTCTCATCTAACTGTTCCAATTCATTCAACCTCTTTTGGGATTGCTCATCCGTAGATAATTGATCACAAATGGCTATCCTGAGTGAGGGAAATTGAACTTCAATTGGCAAGACTACTTCTGTTCCATATACCAATCAATATGGAGTTGACCACGTTGCATTGCGAGTGGTATTCCGATAAGCCCATAAAGCATGAAAGAGTTTATCAGGCCATGACCTCTTATCTTTATCCACCATCTTTTGAATTATATTTGAAAGAGTCTTGTTGAAGGCCTCTATCTGGACATTAGCCGCTGCATGATATCGAGATGAATGGTTGGACTTAATGTTGTATTCTTGATACAATTTCTTTACCTCAGAAGAACAGAAGTTGGTGCTGTTGTCCGTCAATATGGTATGAGGGACACCAAATCTAGTAATGATGTTAGACTTGATGAAGCTAACAATGCATTTAGAACTGACTTCTTTGAGAGGTACTGCTTCTTCCCATTTGGAAAAGAAATCAGTAGTAGTAAGAATGTACTTAAACTGCTTGGCCGTAGCTGAAGGGTAAGGTCCCACCACATCCATTCCCCATGTGGAAAATGGCCATGAGTATTTAGCTGTATGAAGCAACTCTAGCGGTTTATGAATGAAGTTGGCATATACTTGGCATGAATGAATCTTCTTTGTGAAATTAACAAAATCTTGTATCATTGAAGGCCAAAAGTATCCAAGCCTTCGAATTTGATCAGACAGTCTATGTCCAGACTGGTGGGCACCACAGACTCCTGCATGCACTTCTTTTATGACAGCCATTGTCACTTCACCATCAATACATCTGAAGAGAACTCCATCAAAACCACGTTTGTAGAGAATTTTCTCGAGGTGGTTTGGGATATCATAAAGAGTAAAGTTGACCACACGTCGCCGAATTTGTTCTTTCTCGGCTCTATCAGGTGGAAGTGTTCCATTTTGAAGGTATTCCCTGATAGGTGACATCCATCCTGTAGTATGACCATATGGTTCAGGAATGGGACTAATTTCATTAATTTCCTCTGTTCTGACTTGAACATAAGGTGAACTTGCACGACGGTGGGCAATACAGATGGTTTTCTCGTCCCTATTTGGATCTGCTAAAGTTGTGGCTATATTAGCCAATGCATCAGCTTGAGCATTTTGTGATCTTGGGACATAAGAAAATGTCGGTTCTGAAGGGAATTCCAACATTAACTCTCTGACGTAATCATTCAAAGGGATTAATTCTTCTTTTCTGATGGCATAATCCCCATTGACTTGTTTGATTACCAGGTCTGAATCACCTTTCACCTTTAAGTGATTCACTTGTTCTTGTAGCGCTAATTCCAAGCCTGTAATGAGAGCTTGGTATTCAGCTTCATTATTGGTACCACCTTCCCAAAACAAAAAGGAATAAGGTAACACTGCCTTATCTGGAGAAATAAGCACAATTCCTAAACCAACTTTTTTGAATTTAGTATTTTCCATTTTCTTCCCTGTTGGACTTCTAGAAGCACCATAAAAATACATTTCCCATGTTTGAGGACTCTCTTGAATAGAGAAAACTTCCTCATCAGGGAGTTCGATATCTGAATACGTGTCTTCCACTGAAGGATGTTCAGCCAGGAAATCAGCCAGAGCTTGGCCCTTAATTGCCTTTTGAGACACATACTAAATGTCGAACTGCTGTAGAATAACCGCCCACCTTGCCAGACGTCCTGTAAGCATTGGACGACTAAGGATGAATTTGAGCGGATTATTAAGAGATACCAATTGGACCTCATGATGTTGCAGGTAGTGTCTCAGTTTCTGAACTTCAATGATTAATGCTTGGAAGCACTTTTCAATACTTGAATACCGGGTTTCTGCTTCAAGCATAGTTCTACTGAGATAATAGAGACTATTTTCATTCCCAACATCATTCTTTTGAGCGAGAAAGGCACCCAATGATCGCTCTAAAGCTGTCACATAGAGGATAAGAGGTCTACCCTCAACAGGTGGCATGAGTACTGGTGGAATCAAGAGGTATATCTTGAGAACATCAAATGCTTCTTGACATTCTTCAGTCCACTGGTAAGTGACTCCTTTCTTCAATAATTTGGTAAAGGGTAAACTTTTGCCTGCCAAATTGGCGATGAAACGCCGAATATAGGATAAGTGTCCTTGAAGTCCTATTAATTCTTTCAAATTATGAGGAGGTGACATACCAATGATTGATTTGGTCTTCTCAGGATCTACTTCAATACCACGATGGCGTACAACAAAGCCAAGGAATTTTCCTGAGGTTACCCCAAAAGCACGTTTTAAGGGGTTCATCTTTAAATTATGTTGTCGAAGCTTGTGGAGTATGACTTCCAAATCAGCCAAGTGATTAGAACGTTGTTTGGATTTAACCACCAAATCATCTACATAGCATTCAACAAACTTCCTTAAAAGTGGTTTGAAGATACGATGCATGGTGCGTTGATACGTTGCACATGCATTCTTCAAACCAAAGGGCATTACCCGGTAACAAAACACACCTTGAGGAGCTCTGAAGGCTGTATATTCCTCATCTTCTGGGGACATTCTGATCTAATTATATCCAGAATATCCATCCATGAAATAAAGTACTTCATATCCATCCGTCGCATCAATTAAGAGTTCTGTAATCGGAACTGGGAAATCATCTTTAGGACAATACCGATTAAGATCTCTGAAATCGATGCAAACCCTAATTTGTCAGTTCTTCTTCTATACAGGGACAATATTAGCCAACCACTTGGGATATTGAACTTCTCTGACGAAGTTATCTTTGATAAGCTTATCCACTTCAGCCTCAATTTTGGAAGCATTGGTTGGGTGTGTTCTTCTCGCGGCTTGCTTGAATCCTCGATGTTCTTTTGGAAAACCCAGATGATGGGTGGCAACATCAGGATCAAGGCCAGGCATTTCTGTATAATTCCAAGCAAAAATATCTTTATTTTGCTTTAGAAAAGAAATATACATCTCTTGCTCTTCAAGGGTCATGGCCACACTAATTAAAGTGGGGAGTGGATCTTTCTCTGTACCCAGATTTACTTCTCTGAGTTCATCCACAGTGGTAGAGATACCCTCTTCAAATGCTGGAGGAGTATCTGTAAGATCTTCCTCTTCCTCTTAATCATGTGTTATTTCTTCCGTTTCTACTTACAAAGTAGATGAAAAAAACGAAATTCTCATGATCATAATAGATGTCAAAATTTTCACATTTTGAAGAAGAAGCTTCCATTTCCAATCCTATTGATGATAAAGGGTCTTCTTTGGGAAATAAAGTGGAGATGATGGATTGAGAATCAACATCATTATTCACCTCTGGTGTTGATATAACTTCTTCTGGCCTGATTAGCGAAGTATAGACTTGTTGGATTTCAGCAGACGAAATGAAAACGTCACCACTTATGCTTTCATCACTGCTTGGTAGGTTACCAATTTCTCCCATGTGGTCTGGCTCGATCGCCTTAATTGACATTATGGATCTTTCCATAAGAGTATTTTGATTTGGGCCTATTTTGTCAATTTGACTGATAGGTAACACATAATCTGTACTCACATGTGAAAATGGATTTATTGGAATTTTTTCCAAACCATATGGAGCATTAACTTTGGTAATTTCCTTCATTGTAGATTTTTCTCTTCCCTTCATGTGATAAAATTCCGCCTCAATGTATTGAGACTCACATGTCTTGAATGGGGCCTTATCACCATACAATGTTCCAACTTGACCATCGAAACAGTATTTGAGACATTGATGGTATGATGACGGAATAGCTGCATGCTGATGTAGCCAGGGTCTTCCAAGCAAGATATTGAAAGCTAAGTCTTGATCAACAATCATGAAATCCGAATTGGATACAAGATCTCCAAACTGAGTTCTGAGTGTAACTTCTCCCAGTGGTTCTTGTTCATTTTTATCATATCCTTGTAACATCATGGTAGAAGGAGATAAATCAGATTCTGTGAGGCCCAATCGACGAAGTGTACGAATGGGCATGAGATTGACTCCTGAACCATTGTCAATGAAAGCTCTTCGAACATCTATACCATTGACTTTGCCAGATAAGTACAAAGGTTTTATGTGCCCATGCACAACATCATCTTCATCTTTATCAGTAAAATATATCACTGCATGGAATTCTGCAGGATTATTCTCTATGTGATAGATTTCAGCTGCAGCAATTTCAGCTTCAAACTCCTGAGGACTTGACAAAGCTTCGATGAGTGCTTCCCGAAGATCTTTTGACAGATTCAAAGCATCCAAAATTGATAACGTTGCTAGTATATGGGCCAAGTGTTTCAATATATCATACTTTTGATCTAGAGGTCTGCGTTTCCCAATAGGAATATGTGGTTTAGCAGGTACCTTGGAAGCAGATGCTTTGGAAGCTGATGCATCTTGTATTGAAGCTGGAAACATCCTTGGTTTTGGCACATTAGACTGATTAGATCCATTTACTTGCTGAGATAAAGAAGAAGGAACCTTTAATCAGTCTTCTAAAATAACTGTGCTGAAACTGAGTTGGCCATTGGCAGAAGAACTTGCTTGTTCTTTTTGAGCTCGCTGAAGGGCTCTACCACGAGTTTCTGCTGCATATACTTGCTAGCAGGGGTAGAATTAGAGTAGCGGCTTCAGAAAGATCCACGTCTTCCCCTATATCCTGAACTTCTAGAAATTCCTCGGGTTCCCTTATTTGATACAGGGAATTCAGGCTCATCATGACTGGAATATGGATCTGTTAATTGAATCATATTAACAGAACCAAAGATTAACTCTTCGTCTGATAAAGACTCTGCCTGGTTAGCCTGTTTAGGCTGTGCCGTTTGATGGGGCGGTGCCCGTGGCTTTGAAGTAGATGGCATGAAATCTGCCAGAGTCAAAGACAATTTAGGCTTCGATACATACTCATCTTCTCCTGATTCCTCTTTCTTCTTTTAATTGCGCTTCCCTTTTGAGGATTTGTCTTTTGATGGAGGCTTTATTGCAGCTTTTGTAGGAGACACAATTGGCTTCTTCAATTGTGTTCGCAAAATGGAATGGGTCCGATTGATTGTCTTTCTGACCATCCAATCATCATATTTTTTCGCAGTTTTTCTTTTGACTTCCTGCCACTCGCCTCATTCCTCTGGATCTGTAGCGGTAATACATGCTACATGAGTTGAAGAACCCTTCAATTTGACTTGTCCCAAGTCGACCATCTTTTGCAGGAGGTCTTTAAAGACAAAACACTCCTGGATGGGATGCCCCAACATTTGATGAAAGGGACAATAATTGGGACAGTCTTCATCTCCTTCATTGTTTGGCCTCCTAGGCACTGGTAATTGAACCAAATTATTTTCCAGAGCTGAAATGAAGTAACCAGGAACATGCTCACTTCGGAAAGAGTGTGTTTTACTCTTCATATCCTAAAATTGTTTTCGTCGTTGATCTTTTTGATCATTTGGACGAAACAGCCTTTCTTGTTGGCGTTCAGGAGGTGGAACCCTACGAGAAGATGAAGGTTTTGAAGTAGAAATAGGTACAAGTGCTTGTTTAAGCATAACTATAGCAGTTTCTGCTTTACCCATTCTGCTTCCTGGATCTGATGGAATTAAACGAGATTTAACCTTAGCCTGTATAAGGGAATCTTCAATCTACTGAGCGATTGAAGTAAGGTCTCGAAACCCTCCTGTGTATTTCACAGGGATCAATGGAGTGCGTAATTATTCATGTAAATTTGCCACACAGATTGGCAACAATTCCTCCTGAGGGAGTGCTAAACTCAATGAATACGTTAATCCCTTCCAACGAGCAATGAAATTAGAGACTCTTTCATTCTCCCTTTTCTTGCAGTTTGTAAGATCGAAAACTGTCGTTTTTTGCAAAGTTGAGCTAAACTGAAGAAGGAATTTTTGACGAAGATCATCCCATCCGATGACTGACCGGGATTGCAAGCTTGTATACCAGACAAAAGCTGGTCCTTGCAAGGTTCTCATGAAGCATCTGAGTTTCACTGCTTCTTGCTGCTCTGGAGTTCCCATCATAGGTTCACAACAAGACACGTAATGCGTCAAATGTTGTTCAGGATCGCCTGATCCATTGAAAGTAGGGAAAACAGGGTTTCCAAAACTGGATGGAGGAGAAATTGAATCTACCCATTCAGGGTAAACTTTCTTTTCAGGTTGAACTTGTGCCCGTTTCCCTTCCATAGTTTCTAACCGAGCTGTTAATGACTCAATAATAGTTATTAACTTTTGAGAAACATAAGGTTGAACTTGGTTTTGGGTAGGTGTAATGAATGGAGCTTGGACATACGTGGTGGTTGGTGCTGCAACTGATGGTAGTGTTGCCAACCGTTGTTGCGTTTGACCCGTAATATTAGACCTCTGAGGGTGTACTGATAAAGGAGGATATTCCTAATTCATCTCAGTAGTTACAACAAATTCCTTCGGCTGTCGGACTTCAGCATTCTTAAGAAGAAGACTACTCTGAAGTAGTTCTGCATTCAACCTTCTTAATTCTTTCATTTCTTTCTCCTGTGTGCAAACCTTTGCTCTATTGAGAGCGATTGACCTCCTTCATAGGAAGGGTGAGAAGTAACCTGATTCTTTCATTTCCCCTTATTGGATCCTTTTCGGATAGGGGGAAGTGGGTTACTTGAAGGAATACCCAGATTTTGGGTAAGACTTTGATTACGTGTGCGCACACCTTCTTTATTTAGGTCTGTGTGCGCAAATTCTTGAGCAGGAAACTCTTCGTCTGATCCCTCTGATTGAGCCTCATCTGGTGAATCAGTAGCAACGGTATTGATGACATTAATGGATGCATATTGCATGGAATCCTTTCTATCAGCATTTCTGTGATATTGTCTTCTTCTATGTCCATGATGAGACATGGCATTCTGTTGACTTGATCCCTTAGGAACTTCTTCGAGAACCGTCACTTGGAGAGAATCTCCTGATAGCTTGGCTCTTCGTTCCTCTTGAGGCTTATTCCCTAATCGAGAGAATACTGACTTTCTCTGAGAGAGGTATTGAAGATTTGAAAAAGTCCCCAGTCCGGTGGACTGGGGATGTTCCTGCTGCTTCCGCTCAACTCCTCGAATCCCTTTTGTTGACTCTGAGGGTTGGGTTAGAGAAGTCCCCAATCTGGCAAGCTGGGGTGTCTCATGACATGCTATGTCTGAGATCTTCTCAAAATCTCTCTTGATCTTGCGAATCTTAGTTTGGAAATTAGCTGGACGCATTAACCTGTATCCACTTTTATCACCTGGTTCAACAGACCGTTGGATGATTTCCGAAACTTCTGTCATTTGATGACCTGTTTGCTCCAGATGAGAGGCTTGTGAAATATTCTCGCCTGCTCGATGTAGGAGCAATTCAACAACTTGTTCTCTATATACTTGATTTTGAGAGGAACTAGTTGAAGCCTGTTCTTGAGCAAGCTTTTGATTATTAACAAAGCCCATTGACTATGGCCGGCCATGGGCAATAACATTGCATGAGACCATTTTCGGCGGGCTTTGCTGACCGGAAAGCACTGTGAAATGTAGTGCTTCGTGAACACCCCATCCTCTGATATGAACATCAAATGGAGCATTGGCAATTAACTGACGCAATTTTCTTAGTGCGCCAAGGCATGAACGTAAAAGGGTTCTCTGTTGCTTTTCAGCCTTCAGATACCGAGAGACTGATAGAGATTCCAAATCAATCTGACGTTGTAGCCCTTCTATTATCTTAAGATGATTTTCATATTCATCGTAAGATAATACCTTCTTCTTTAATTGAAAAAGAGTTTTCCATATGTTGAGACGAATATCATGGATTCCATTATCTGTCAACATCTTTGGAATGTCGTACTGGGAGTCATCCAAAGGCCAAAACATGACTGGTACTTCACCTTTTGCCCATTTTTTCCTCATGTTCAGCATTTCCTCTTTATCATTAAATAAAGATTCTTCTACCTGTTTTGACCAGAGTTGTTGTTTCCTTGTTGCTTCATCGGATTCAACAAGACTGGTAGAGATATCACTATTCATACTGGAAGATGAATGACCCAAGGATGGTTCGGAGAATAAACTAAACCCCAGGCTATCTTCTGATGGAGAAAGAGTTTCACCTGCCGATAGTAAATCATCAGACATGACTGGTTATACGTTTTCACGTTCCTCGAGATAGGAGGGCTTTCTCATCACTACATTGACTTCTGAAGAATTTTCGAGACAACGTGAATCACTACTGCGGAGAGGACTTTCGCAGCGATGTTCATCACCATGAGGAGGACCGTCATGATGGGTTATAGAAAAAGATGAAATCTCTTTCTCCTTGGTCTTCTGACCACACAGAGGGTTCATGTGGCTCTCATCTAAAGAAGAAACTTCAAGATTGACCGAATTTCCATGAAGCAAGTCTTCATGAGGAAGTGTCTGTTGAAGACCTTCAGAATTAATGTTCCTGTTATTGGGAAATGAGGGAGTAGAATCTTGAATTCTGACAGATAAATGTCTGAGGGCTTCAAGAACTCCAGCATCGAGCAAGGCTTGGTTACAGATTGGCCTTTGATCTCCTGACTGTGCTGGGCGGATCTTTTTCGTAGATGCCTTCTTACTCACTTTAAAACCCACTTGATGACGAAAGTGATTGCTCTGAGCAGGTGTATGTGCCTGATCAGGAATGATGGTCAGCTTAGGCTAACAATCTCCACTCAAATCAGGTGTATGTTCCTGACTTGTTTGTCCGTATGATATGGGGGAGTATTCCCCATAACCCTCTTGGACTGGAACAGATGTGTGTGTCTGTTCCGGAGTGAATCGTTGATGTGTCACTCCATTGCTAGGGATAGATTTATGTGTCTATCCCTATGATGATGCTGAAACTGTTATAATATCCTGGAAAGCATCTAGAATATGAGCAGGAATTTTCCTCTACTCTTACACCATTGACAAAATATGTTTGGTGACTTCAGCCGCCGGAATGGGGATATACATCCATTCCGGGCTTGGAGTAGGTGTATGTGCCTGCTCCTGTCCTCCTTTTCCTGTCAGTGAATCCTGGCAGTACTCATGTGTGGAGGCAGAGAGTTGATTCTGCCACCTGTTTGTCGTCGGGGATTTCCGACTGACTTCTCCGTGCGCAACCAAGCGAGACTGTTGGTAGGCTTGATTAGTATTAGTAGGTGTATGTGCCTGCTGATTACACTTCGCCAAACGTGGTTGACGAGATCCATCATATGTAGTTAGACGAGCCTGCTAACTAACTGGTGATGTATAAGCAGGTGTATGTTCCTGCCTATGGTACTCCGCTGGAATTGCCTGGCGGGATCGGCGTGATGCTGCCAGACGAATCTGCTGGACAGCGGAATTAAAACGGACAGTTGTGTATGCTGGCTCGTTGTTTTCCACCATGTTAGGTTGGTGGACTTCTCCGGAGATGGCAGGGATGACAACCTACCTATTGTTAACCGGATTCCGTCTCTGGTGGTTTATCTTGCCTTCTCGGGTTCGAGGAACCTGAGCTGAATGCCTGGAGTCGGTACCCTCATCATGTTGAGGGCGCACTACCGCACGAGTCTGGCGGCGATTGTTGATGGGAGCCCTTGGGAAGGACTCCTGTTTTTTTGAACTAAGGCCCTGAGGGACCTGCTCATTCACTTCCTCAGTGTAAGGGAGTGAATGGAAATTGCGTTCCGGGGATAACGACCCGAAACGATTGGAGACGGTAGTCAGCACCGCCTGCTTCTTGATTGCTGGCCGCCGTTGTCCGGACGACCAGGTAGAGTTGTTAACTTGGAGGGATTAACGAGCGGCCTCCAGAGTTGGGATAGTACCGTTGCGACGGTACTCCTTAACCAGTGCATTAGAATCCCAGCGTTGATGATGCTGAGTTGGTGATGTCATCCTCAGAGCGGACGACGTTCCAGCAGGAGTAGTAGCATTGGTTTTCACAGCAGCAGACCTCACAGTAGAGGTGTTTACAACAGCAGTATTCACAGGGGTGAATTTACGGAAAGCCATTTTGCAGAAGATCTTGAGAAAAGAGTGCCTGTTCCATATAACAGACATAATCAAGATGAATCCGGCCACTACATCTTTTGGATGAGCACATGTCAATGATTGCTTTTTTTGGCCCAAGGGGCCTAAAAAAAAAGAAGAACATCACTTTAACTTGGTTAAGGATTCACGTCGAGTTCACCATTTTTGTTTCGCACGGAATCCGGGGATGACCTCCTGGACGGGAGATTCAAACGTTCCGATCGGTTTCTAACAGGATTGTTCGTAGAACCGGAAACATCCAATGATTCCACATCCGTTTGGACCTTCTTTCCAAAGGCAGGCGCTCATTAGCTTGTGGACTGATGAGGCTTAAGAATTTTCATTGGTCGAGAGGATGGGAGGTCGGATTAATCACACCTTTTTGAGGGGAATTATTGTCTAATCCGGGACTCTCTTTATAGATTTAAGTTATGTTTGTGAATCCTTATTATATTACCAAGTATAAAATGAGCTTTCCTTAAATTTTAACAATCAATGATTAAATATGCAAGAAATTTAGTGAATCTTTTATATGTATTCGAGGTTCTTCAGCAGTAGAGAATCATCTATATCTGTTTAGATATTTTTGGTCAATGGTATCCTTCAAAACATTTATATAAAAGTCTCTTGGTCATTATGACGACCAGGCTGGTTTTAAAGCCACTCAGTGGGGCACTTGAAGTTTATTGTCATTCAGAAGGACATAGATTATTTCAAAGTTGGGATCGAACCCATAAATGGGCTAACTACGTATCCTTTGTTTTGGAAATGGAATTAGAACCCACGTAGTTCGTGTAATGGAGTATGATGTTTATGATTGATGGCTCAAAGAAGAATTTCATAATTACTTTTACACTCTAAGCTCACGTGAGTCAAGCTCGGTGTGAGAAACAAGAGGTATTGGTAAAAAATAGACAATTGTGCCATAAAAGATGCAATCATAAGAAATTGTTTGGGGCTTATGTATGTATGACTGCCCAAAATAGATGAAGGTTTAGGATTTACTTTTAGGGAGAAAATCCACGAACAGGGTCCATAAAGGTATATGTGCTTTATGGAGATTTGAATACTCTAATCTTGGGGCATACTCCTAAGGAGGATTCCCAAGTTAGGAGGGGACTTATGATTGGGTTTTACTCCTGAAAAGGAAACCCAAATCAAAGGTAAATTATGACTGGTTAAGAGAATTTTAAGGGGGCTTGAGGTTTACTCCTAAAAAGGAAAACCCAATATTATGACTGGGACTTACTCCTAAAAAAGGAGGCCCAGGTTAGGGGACTTGGGGCTTACTCTTGAAAAGGAAGCACAAGATTATGACTGAGTCTTATTCCTGAAAAGGAGACCCAGGTTAGGGATTAATGTTTGGGGGCTTACTCCTGAGGAGGATGCCCAAAATTAGAGGACTTGATTGGGGCTTACTCCTGAGGAGGATGCCCAAGTTAAGGAATTAAGTTTTGGGGCTTACACCTGAGGAGGATTCCCAATTTGAGGTTGGGGATTACTCCTGAGGTGGATGCCCAAGTTTGAGATTGGGGATTACTCCTGAGGAGGAGGCCCATATTTGAGGTTGGGGCTTACTCCTGAGGAGGATGCCCAAGTTTGAGAACTTTAAGAATTTGGTGCTTACTCCTAAGGAAGATGCCCAGATTAAAGGATTTATAACTGGGGATTATTCCTGAAAAGGAGACCCAGGTTAGGATTCTCTCATCTTAAAGGATGAGGTTGAATGAATGAACTCTACATATTTAATGACATAAGGATATTTAAATCACTAGACTTTGAGAGATATTCCACAGAATTCCTTTCAGATAAGGAAGTCAAATCAAGAAATCATGCCGTAAATGGATTTGAAGAGTGTCTTGAATACTGAATCTTGAAAAGGAAAGGTGTGGTGGCTTAAGAGGGGTAAAAATGGGCAAGATGGGCACCCAAAGAGATAGGGGCGCACAAGTCTTGAAGGGCGCGCAAGTATTCCGTGGGCGCGCAAGTATGGTCGCGCAGGTATACCTGCACGGCACATGGTGTACTTGCGCGATTTTCAACCAGCATTTAAATACTTGAGCGACACTTTTTTAAACCCTTTAGAATTTTCTTGAGGTTCTTCCAGAAAAGGGACGCGCATGTTATATTGAAGGAAATAAGTCGGCGCGCAAGTGTTTGATAAGTTTCAACACTTAGGCCTTCCTTCTTCTCTTTCGATCTTCAGTTCTAGGTAAGAAATTACCTTAGAAGTGTTCCGGAAGCTTTGAGAAGAGACTTTGGCATCGGGAGCTTCAATCTGAGTTTCTGGAAAAAAATCCTCTCTAATGGGGGGCCCACAGGGTCTATTTATAGGCAAAAGAAGGCCCTGGGCGGTTACCGGGCGGTTACCACTTAGGTCGCGCAGGTCACCTGCGCGACCAAGGGTGTCGCGCAAGTGTACTTGCGCGGCAGTGGTAAAACTTGCGCGGTGCAGTTGTTGTCAATCCTTTGTTCATGCCTTTGTCGATTTTTGATGTTTTCTTCAAAGGTTGAATCACTTTGAGCTCAGATATTCCCCTTTTCCGATTTTTAAGATTCTCTGACGAAAGGAGCGTCAACAATATTTTCAAATCATTAGAAATTAATTGATTATTTAATTCCTTTGAAATTATGACCACGATTTTTCTTTTATAAATACTTGTAACAATGTGTCATTATATAGAAATATTTACAAAATAACTTCATCCAATATTATTGGGATGTTGGAAAGTTCTCTTTATATGTTTTTATCTATTTAACAATTACGAACCACTAATATTGTCTTATTTTTAGTGAATTTACTTTTTTATACTATTTATCATAAGTAAGGATAACTGGTCAGAAATAATCATAAGATCATTCAATCCAGATTATCACATTTTTTGTTCCTCTATATGGGTACAAATAATAATCATACCAAAATTCACTTTAAATAATATGTATGTGATCTTATTAGCACTAATAGTCAATCTTACAATTAAAAATAGTGTAATCCCCACACATACCACATGATTGGATTCCATTCCTTTGGTAGGAATGATCAATAAAAATTATTAAACTTTAACTAGATTAAAATCAACTTGAGTATTGATCAGGGTAATAAAAATATAACATTATTAAAATTTAATTGAATATTCTAAGGTGTTTTCAGGCTCTTGATAGTTATATTTTTCTAATATCTAGTTTACATGGATCATACAAATAACTCTCTAATTCCATATATAATAACCATAACTATACTAATAAAAAATTAGTGCAATCTTATTATATTATTATAAGACATAATAGATCACACCATCCCTGATCAATCAGTTAATCATTATAAAATTAAATGATTCACACTTGACATCCATATTACACTATAACATTAAATTGTAGCATGAAGAACCTTATTTCAACCTCCCAGATCATTCAAATATTCTTTATTCAAATCATGTGAAATGTAATAAAAATAACAGGAGATATATTAATCTCATAAAATATTATGTTCAATAGAAGATATAAAGATTAAATAAAACATAGTCAAAATGGTAAAGTTGATAACATTGTCATAGCAGTCACATGGTTAATGATAATGGAATTTTAAATAAAGTAAACACATATATCCAAACATTCTTGATACTTCCATAAATACCATATAAATTTTATAATTAATCATAATATAATGTCCATAGATAAGTAAATTTTATGAATGGGTATGCATACAAAAATTAACCACCTATTATGACATGATCTTGCATTCTCAAGCAATATATCATGCAGACATGTTTTTTATACATTACATATTTAATAATTTAAGAGAAATATATAATTGGTCCCTAACCATGACTAGTACATCCAATATATTCATTATATATTTAGTTATAAATATAAATCATTTTATAAATATCTTATAAATTAAAAATTATCCATATTTAATCAATATTATAGAATAATCACTAGTTATGGAAATTAATTTTTTAATAATATTCTTTAAACTGATACCCTATATAAAATAGTACACGGATAAGAAAAATTATAGTAGTCAAAATTATTCCATGTAAATATGTGATACATAAAAATAAAGACATGGTGGATAAAATTATTCCCAATAAAATTACGGGAAGACATACATAATGTGATCATGAGAATTCTAATGACAATAAAAACATGAATCCAAAAAGTGTGAAAAAAATCTATAAAAATGATGCATCTTAGAAAATTAAATAAATTTAGAAATATAATGTAAAATAGTAGGAATACATTAATAATATATTCACTGAAACTGATTGTCAAAATGAATATATAAATAACATTGATATATTTTTCTTCCATTATAAAAATATTACCAATTTCTATTGATAATATTTTATATAAAATTTCATAAAATATTTTGAAATGTATATTTTTTGGAAAAAACTATATAAACTTGTCATATAATCTCTGAATCGAAAAAATTCTAGATGAAAGGTTATTAAATTTTGGTGATAAATATTTAAAAAATTCCCTTTGAATCTTTTTTTAAAAATTTAATACTAACTAATTTAAAAAAAAATTACAATAATTTTAAAACATATAAAAAATAATCAATTATAATTTAAAATGACCTTAAATTATAATTATAGAGTAATAAAAAAACTCTAAGAATATATAAAAAAATCATGATATGGAAGAAAAATATTTAGAAGGAAAACATTAAACCATGATTTTTAAAACAAATTCCATTACATGTAACTAATTTTGTGATTGTTTAAATACCATGATAATGATGGTTAATATTAATTTAAACCATAATAAAAAAAATATAATTAAATATATGTAGTTTATTAGTTTATAATCAACTTATTTTTCCAATGGAAATATAATAATAAACAATCCTTAAATAAAATGAGATTATAACAGAAATATCTTACCTCAAGTATAACATTCTTCATGTACACTCTTATATTAATGTATAATAAGTTTAGATTTATTATACAAATATAATATCTTATAATAATATATATTACTCACTTCAAACATCTCTTCTTCTATAATTAACAATTATTCAATAAAATTCCGTTGGGGTGTAAACTATTTAATTTCCTACGATTGTTTTGGGTTTTAGGGTTCCAGTAAATCAACCTTGGTCATGGTTTCATTATATAAAAAATATTAATAATTTTATAATTATAATATTTATTTTTTATATAATCCTTTAAAATATCTCTATTTGGTTGTAAAAAACTAATTTCATAATTCGTGGATACGGTAGACCATACACATTCAAGAATGATATTTCCAATTTTTTATAAAGAAAAATAAATGAAGATAAGTTATAAATATAATTTAATAATAATTAATATATAATATATATATTATACATTAAAGAATATGGCTTTTTTATAATCCTAGTAATGATGAAAGTAAAAAAAATGAATCAAATTGCTTCGTTGAGGTGGTAGTTCAGACATATGCTTGGGCAATGTTGTCATCTTACAACATGTGTATGAGTATAAAGGTATATAGTATATAATCTTCTTATAATTTTAAAAATATATTATATGGAATATATATTCATGTATTTAATAATTATATATACCCATAAATGATCGTGATAGAAAATGAACCGCATCGCTACGTGGATATGGTAGCCCGTACATATGTAGAAGCAAAAAATTAATTATTCTTTTAATAGAAAAGAAAATATATATGGGTTTTTGTACCAAAATAATAATCATTAAGTATATTTATGATAAATATGTTATCATATCATCATGACTATGATATAAAAAAATGATTTAAAAGAGAAAATAATTTGAATGAAGTTGGGAAAGAGTTATACATATTCATTTTAAACCTCATTTGGCTTAAACCATAAGCATTCATAGAATGGTATTAGAGAATAAAATGAATATATATTATATGAATAAGATATCTGGAAATGTATTGTGGTAGATACTTGAATAAATAAATTTTTCATGATGTATGGGGAAAAGTGGAAGGTGGTTCCATCTTATTAGTCAGGTGGTCGGAAATATTTTAAATTCATACTATATTAAAATATAATATGTGTCTAACCATTTTAAAATTTATCAAAAATACGTTATCATTGGATATAATTATTTTATCTTCTAAATATAATAAACAAATAGTTTAAAAAAATTTGTTTCATTTAAAATATTATCTTTGGGTTTGACCCAATCATTAACCTTGTTTAACAATAAATATTATAACAAATGTTTCATGCTTTAATTTTCACAAATATAATTTTAAAAATTAAATTTAAAACATACATGAACACAAAATAACTTTATCATCAATTCTCCATCGACTTGATTTATAATATTTTTTTAATTTTAGAATTATTCGAAATTTATTTTAAAACATTTAATACCATTTAAGTTTATTTTTAGAATTATTTATATATATTTATTTAGAGTAGTAAATATAGAAATATAATTCAATTATAAAATCCTTCACTATAAATTATACATTTTATGTTTTATAAAAATTATTTTAAAAAAAATCTTAAATATATATATTTTTTGTTTTTTTAATATCAGATTTTTAATATTTCAACTGCTTCTAGAAGTAATCATCGACATTACATAAGAATTGAAAAAATTATAATATCCCTTAAATTAAAACATACATATAAAATATAATTACTGAGAGAGATATATTTGAATTTATTAATTTTCCATGACATGAAATAACAAAAATTCCATGATTAATAAAATACGGCATAAAAATGCCCTATTTTTTATTTTGGGAGAGTTTTAGTAAAAATATAATCGTACATAAAAATAAAAATATTTTTTGTATTATTCATGAACTATTAACCTATAGTTATAACCATAATTAACCCATTTCATATATTATAGTTGTGACTAATGTTCACTATGTTTTCTATTCATTATCGTGAGAACTGAAATTAGAATATTTATGAAAATTAGATCACTTTTATTATTAATAAGAATAAATATTTCAATATTAATTTAAAATAATTTTTTGAGTTAAATGTAACACATTGATTCAAAATCCATCCAAAATTATTTTTAAAAAATGATGATTTTATACCTAAAAATTGATTTGTCAGATAAATAATGTATTATATTGATTAAAATTGACATAATTTGAATATTATTTTTAAAATGATACATATTTTTCCTCTAATAAATTCAAAAAAATGTATTTTTTAATTAAAGGAAAATAAGTTAGTGTCTTCATCAAAATTGACATATTTCACTAATCCCCTAAAAATCATTCTTTTTAGAAAATTTACAAAATATTAATCATCAGTTATTTATGAAATTGAAATGTAAAAAATTATTTTCATTTTTTAAAATATAAATTATAAAATTATTGTAAATTAATTATTTTTATCTGTGTATAAAATCAATAAAATTAGTTTAACAGGAAAATCATTTTTAAGAATAAAACAAATTTATTGTCATTACTTTCATAATAAACCTAGTTGAATGAAGTTAAATTAATTAATTTGGAAATATAATATTCACATTTATTTATAATAATTTATCAATATTAATTAATATAATATATAATAGCTAAACAAATTTTTACACAAAATTAAATTTATTAAAAAAATATCTCTTTATTTATATAAATACTTGATCTTCATTCGAATGAGATTAAAAATATATTTTGGATTAATTTTTTATTTTATCAAGGGGGAAATCCTACAAATACATCATAATTTATTTATTAAATTTCGAACCTTCCATGTCAACAACAAGTTAATAATGGTGATGTTTAAATAAAATAATGTCATTTTTTGTTTATCCTCAGTTCAAATTGTGGTGTATGCTGCTAAAAATATTATTTTTTTAAAGATAAAAATATGAATTTATATATTCAGTTATTATTTATACCATCAATTTTCACCTCATTTATATTTTATCTATAAAATACATTTTACATCTTCATTGGGTTCATTACATTCATCAATCTCCACAACTGTCATTTCATCCAAATTGTTTTCCTCCTACAAATGAATGATTTTATTCTTCATAAAATTTACCTTTGAACCAATTTTTTGTTTCACCCCATTGTAATATTTCATAATTTGTTATTTATTTCCTTCACCATTTAGGAACTCTATTTGACATATACTCACATTGTTCACACCCTTTCAACACCAAAAAAATGTGACTGGAATATAATAATTGGTAATTACATTTTTGAATTTTATATTTTTGGAAATGATTTTCAGGACTTTCTGAAACTCTTATTATTTGAATTCATCATACACTGGAAACTAATATATTTCCATGAACTCCAACTTAAGATACTTCTTCTTTTCAATTAAATAATCATTGATTTTCTTTATTTCATATAAAATATGTTTACTATAATGAAAATAAAATGTATGAAAATTTGGATCATTAATAGAGTACTAAAACCATATTATTGAAATAAGTTGATTGCCTTCATAAACACACATCACAATCATGATATATTAGATTGTTTATCTAGTTCTACATGTATCATTCATAATTAAATTCATCACACATTAGAATTATTTATTATATTTAGATGAGTGAATCCTATAATAATTAAAAAATTTCTATAATACTAATAATTTATATTAAAATAAATTTTAATACCCTTAAAATATGTATTGAAATATTTCCCATAAGAAAATTGATTATTTCAACAACTTCACTTTTAAAATGATTATGATAGAAAATAATCCTAGTGATATATTTATTCAATTATCTTGATCACTCAATTTATTTTTTCATAATTTATTTTCCTCCACCATCAATATAGAGAATAAACATATTTAAAAAAACTAATAACCCATAAAATTGAAATGATCGTATTCTTTATATTACACAATTAATAAAATGTTGATTATTGTTCCCATTATTGTTAGACAATAGTTTATTAATGAATACCACTTCCAATGGTTCTTATGTGTTAAATAATAATCAAACATAAACAATAATTTTTTTATTCCATTAATTGATGCATCAAAAGGAATATATCATAAGGGGTAGTGGATTAGGTAATGAATATTTCAAAACAGCCAATTCTAAGGATGTGTTCTATAGTTAAGAAACAATATCATATCCCCCTCATAAAAATTATGGAAGAAATATAAGCATAAAATAGTGTCAAAATATAATTTACTTGGTTCACTAAAATGTATTTAAATTTATAGAGAATATACTAGGAAATTTTCATGTAAAAAAGTCACAATAATTACACTTCATGTATGTTAAAAATTTAATATGGTCTGATATGCTCTCTTATTTTGTAACAGTCACAAAATTCAAGAAAAACATTGTCTCCTCACCAAAAATTAATTAAATTATCCCCCATTTGACACAATGACAATAAAAAATCCATGAATGATAATTAGACCATTCATGTTGTAAAAATCACATTATCCCTTTTCTAATGGTTGAATATCTATGAATTTTAATGAGACATATCATGGTATACTTCATGTTAACATCATATTTTGATATTATTTTTCATTTAATTCATTCATAAAATTCCTTGATCAATCTATAAAATTATTCTATTTTTTTTGTAATTTTTATTTATCTAATATATATTATAATCTCAATCATTAAATTAATTATTACCTTGAGTACATATTTGATTTAATAGGAAAATATTTCCATGAAATTCATTAAATTTATTGACAATAAAATCCCAATCAAATTTAAATGTTTTTCTAAAATATAGGAAATTAAAAACAACAGAAATTACCAAATAAATATATGAACTATATGACCAGATGTATGGTGACACAATCCATGAATCCCCTAAATTTTTTAAAATCATCAAACTCAATTATCATTTATTTCATTGTAGTCTATTTTTAAAACTATAACGTTATTGAATGACAAAATAGACAATGATAAAACCATTAGGTGAATTATACCAAATAAAAAATATATAATATTTACATGGTTACCTATTATTTTGAAAAAAAAACCTTTATAGTGTATCCATTTGAATCTTATAATTATCATTTATCCATTGTCCATGAACATGACCATACAATATCTAATTTGGTGTTATCACATTTCTTCACTATTGAAGCTTCGATTTAATTCTTTATCGATTCTGACAAATAATCATTAGTTCCTTGATTCCGATTCAAAACACTCATCATGATTTAGTTTATACTAACAAAATGTGATTTATATCCTTTAAGATATATCATATTGAATCTTCTTCCAAACATCTCCAAACACCATGAAAACAACCTATAATGATTCCTTGTGATTTTAATAGGATACTTCCCTTTATTGTTTTTATAAACGTTACATAATACAAGAAGAGATGGTGTGTATATATATATATATATATAATTTTCATCCATAATAAATACAAACTCATATAGAATCACACAAAACAATTAAACCCACCCTACCCAATAGATGACCATAATCATGTTCATACACACATGAATAGACACACACTCATTCACATGAACATAAAAAATAAATGTGTTCAAGAACACACGTATGCACTTGTACAGACACAAATATATGTAATTCAAAAGTCACACATAATATAAATATATATATAATAAATAAAATAACAAATAAATTGTATATTTATATATCCCTGATTATGCACACACAAACAATGAAATATAAATATATATATTAAACCATATGTGTGTGTGTTTTCCCTTCAGATACACATAGCTTTTAGTATTCATATATATATATATATATATTTACATTGTCTATAATTTATATACTTTGCATATTCTTAATACATTATATATGTATAATTTATATATGTGAGCATGTGGTTGTTTATGTATATATATGTGTATATACCTTATTATATTTGTAATTATTTATGTGAGTGTTATGATTCATGCATCAGTTAATAATTACATGTACTAGAAATTTTTTTCATTTCTATTATTTAGTGAAATATGAATATTGTTCAGCTAATGAATATGAATATGAATTTGAAAATTTCATGTTATGTATCTTTTAATATATATATATATATATATCTATATTTTAGTGTTTTTATTTGTGTGTAAAATATTAATTTCAATCATTTTTAATTTTTTTCAATAGTTTTAAATAGTTAAATATAAATATTGTTTAACTAATTAGTATAAATTTTAATTGAAAATATATAGATGATATATATATATATATATGAGTCCAATGTTTTTATAAGGTTTTCTATATACCATGAAAATAAAAATTCTCTAATTGTGTGTCATTGTTTGAGTTGTGGTAACTTCAGATGAATTGGTTCATATGAGTTAGGAAAACACATTTTATATTATACAATTTTTTTGATTTGAAAATATCATAATAATTATTGGGATGATATAAATTTTTATAGTTAGTGAAATAATATTATGGTTTAAAAATAATATTATATTACTAGAGGTTTGTACAATGATTCATATATTATTGTGAAAATGGATGTTGTTGTTGAAAATGATCATTCAGATTGTCTAAATAGTTTTTTTGGTTAAATTAATTGTAATAGTATTGTATATTAGGAAAATTATACAATATATAAAATAATTCCCACATTATTAACACAATATAGTTTGAATGTGGACAAATAATGGAGTTATTCACATATTATATTAATAATATCTCTATAAGTGTATATTAACAAATTATAATGAGATTTCTAATAAGGAAAATAAATATAAAATAATTTTTTTTCCATAAAAATTATAATTAAAAAAAAATTCCCTTTTTTTAATAATAACTTATTCTTCCCAAACTACTGTGATTTACTTTTAACATGTACAATATATGGTGTTTATTGATATAGGAAAATAAAATCAATTCCTTAAAATTTTGATGGTACATTATGATCATTCAATGATATTTATGTCTATATTAAATTTCGGATACTACATATTGGTTGACATGGAACATAGATAAAATAATTATATATGATAAATTTAAATTCCCATTTAAATTTTATTATATTATGAATGATCATGAATTACCTAAACTTAAAAATAGGGAAGCACACATTTTTCATGTATTATAAATGGATAACATCAATTATTTTAGTGTAAAAAATAGTACTCAAACTACATGGTATGTTATGTTGTAAAATTGAATCTCACAACTATTATTAAGAATAAATTAAAAGTAAATTACATTTTTATGAATTATTTCATGGATAAAAAATAAGTAATGAAATATAAATATATTTTATTTTATTAATTGAATATATAAATATGATAAGGTATATTGATTTCTTGGTGTATTATTATCATAATTATAATATGTTGTGACATTTACTATTTGAAATGATATTTGAATTTTTAGATTATGGAAACTTTTATAGGTACATCATTAAAGTATTGATATCATGTTCTATATGTAAATTATATACGCAAATTTTTTTATTGAAACATTTTCTAATGTTTATATTTTATAGAAATTTTATTTTTTAGCTCAGTGAAATCTATTTCAAACATGGGAATAAATATTTTATGTGAATTCAGAATATGTGCTACCTTAAAACAAAATGGATGATAATTTTCTTGTTTATTGATATTTGAAACATTTTATTTGAAAGAAAATATCTAAATACCTTAAAAAATATGGTAATAAAATGATAGTAATTTTTATCAATGATCCTTATTAAAATAATTTGAATACAAAAAATTTAACTTTTTCATGAAAATCAAAATAAATTTATATCATAATGTAATAATAGTGTTACTAAATAAAAAATTTAGAAAGGTTAGATATAAATGTAATTTCATATATTATTAACATGATGATATATTATGTTTCATAAGTAGTAATAAAGGTTTTATAAAATATTCTTCCAAGATTTTTCACACACTTTACAAATAAAGGATATTTATGCTTTGAAACATTTTTTATTGAGTAGTAATTTCATAGTAATTTTCTTAAAATATCAAAAATATTGTATCATTAAAAATATAATTTTATTAAAATAAATATATTTTCAATTCATTGTGATAAATTTACTAAATTTTGATATATTCTATATCTTATAAAAAAATGTTCCATGCCTAATAACTATATTTTGGTTATTTTATATGTAAATATTTAAAAGTGTTTCTATCCCAAGAAGATTCCAAAAATAAAAATAATCAATAGAATACTATTGAACTATATATATTCTTTCCAACTTATTTCATTACTATTATGGATTAATTGACGGTGTAATTAGTGAATGATATATTACTTTATAGACCAATAGATTTCATTTATTTAATCTCAATTGAATGTTGTATAGGTGTATTGAAGGTATATATTAAAACATTATGTTGACTAGAATGTTTCATTTTGTAAAGGTAAATTATTGGAGAGGCCATTGAATTCTTTATTGGAAGTGAGCTAACATGTATAACAATGGGACATGAAAATATCATCACATCTTGAGATAAATTGGTGATGTACATTATATATAATGTGTTATTAAATATACCCATCAACAATTTGTTTTAATCTCACATATATGTTTTAAATGATATTTTTGATGTTGAGTCATTTGTAACTCACAAGTAAATTCTTTGATTTTTATTTTAATAAGAGTTAAATGCTTGAAATAAATTACACATAATAAATATTATATAAGTTGAGTTTGTGACCATATTTTTATGGAGTTAACATTAAATAAATGGAATGTTTTTGGAAGTCTAAAATTTTTATCCAATGTATAATTTCTACATATATTATCACATAATGTATTTATTATTAATAGTGATATATTTTATATAGAAAGGTATGATTGAAATATTAAAATATAAAATACTAGTGTTACAAATCTGGTTCATGTGAAGCATCTATCAGGTTCAATGGAAAAACATATCATTTACATGAATTTATGACAATTATAGATTAATGAAAGAATATGTGGGTTAGATAATAATAAATTTAAAGGGATAAATTATCCATTAAGACGGGTTGATAATATTACAACAATTGATGTTTTTTGTTGGGAATAATAAAAGGGAATTTTAGTAAAGAAATATTTAAACATGTTCCCATTATAATGGAACCAAACTCTCAATAAGTATTTTATAATGTGGACCCTATATTAAAAAATTAATCTGTTGTTTTTTTGGTAACTAATATAAATTTAAATTCAGATGAAAATTCCATAAATGTTGATATTTTTAAAGGAAAATAATAATAATTCATTGTAGTCCTAATTTAGTCATTGTTATGTATAACATAAGAAACCATAATGGTGGGATTTGGATAATTTTTAGAGTGATTTGACTCTCAAGACATCAAAAAAATTAAAAACCTAAACCCTAATTACTTTTAGTTTTCTATTTATATATTTAGTTATATATATATATGTGTTCTATATTTCTTTGGATAATTTTTTATATCAATTTATCCTTATATATTGAGCATGAAACCATTACATCCCCCTTTTTATTCTCACCCATCTTGATGACCAATGTAAAATGTATACTGGTGTTGAAAATTAATACAATGTTGAAAAAAACAACAAATACAAGAATGTGAAAACATGGAATTCATTGAAAAATCAATTAAAATATTATATAGTGGGAAAAAAATCAAGGGTGGATTGAATATCTATGAATAAACTTGAATCTTGAAAAAATTAAATTTCATTAGTTTTTCATGGCATAAAAGTTAAATAATTGTGTTACTTTACCTAAATAACTTACATATTTTTGTGCCTATAATCATCAAAATAATGTAGGAAGGAATTGTGGTAAAATATTATTATAAATTCTATAATTTCCCTAAAGATCAAGTAATTAAAAGTTGGTTTGTTTACTAATTTTTATGAAGAGTATATTAAAAAAATAATAGGTTCTGAATAATAATTTACAAATGTAGTATAGAATGGTTCAAGGAAAACTTTTGAATGAAAATTTTAATAAAATATATTATAAATGATGGTCAAAAAACCTATCCTTACAAAGCATCCATACAAGTAAGCATTATCACCAAATAAATATTGGGTGATTTTTTTTGCATCATTTTAAGAGGATACTATGAAGGTAAATTTTATTTTTATTATTTAATTGAAATCGAATTTGTAATGTTTTCATTTTTATAAATCGATGTTTATTAAAATGAATTCAATGAATAAAAAATTTACATTGAAATTTATATACCAATAATAAAAATGCGTGATAAGGTATGATTCACTTGTCACAGAACATGTATATATATTGAATTTATAATCAATGTTTTATCTAAAAATAACTATGAATTATATTTAAATATTGATTTGTTAATTTATTTATTGAGGTATTCCTCTTCTTGTATCATTGGTCATATATAATTAAAGGATGATCATCTAAATTAAAATGGACAACTATATTATGAAAACACACACAAAATTTTGGAAGCATGTCTAATTATAAATAAAAAGATATTTTTATCTAATATCATAAAGCGTACAAAAATTAATTATATTGTTTTTTTATATTTTTTAAACATAATATGAGTCATATAAATTAGATTAAGAATAATTAGTAATAATGAATTTATATATTTTAGAATATAATGATATGATATGGTTTTAAATACTTTCTATGAGACCACATTGGGAGAATATGAACACAAACATATTCTAGTTAGTAATTTAGTTAAGAATATAGTTATTTGTAATCAATTTAAGATAAAGTAAACACAAAAAACAAATATCTATTTGGGGAAATTAAATAAATAAAAAGGGTTATTCAATAGTATTAATTATATCAATCTATGCACCAACAACCATAATAAAATGAGATTTGAAACTCCCATTTTCAAGTGTATTTTCTCCCCTAGAATACATATTCTAATGATAATTATTTACGAAATTATATAACAATTTTTATGTAATTAGTATTGAATATTTACTCAGTTTAGAATATTTTATGATTTAAATTTTTATGACTCATATAAATCAAGACTCATGCACAACATCAATACAACAGATATTTCATATGATTTTTAAGATGTATCACGTTAAAATAAAGCATTACAAACTATTCGAATGGGGTTCAATATATATGTATCTCATAAGAAAATACATTAATGACATATTTTAATTGATAATATTGGTTTTTAAAAATATAATATACTATTAAAAATTAATCGAATTTCTATTTTATATGAAAATAAATTCATTTATAAGTTTTTTTGTTTCAATCATATATTGTTATCATTATGAAATATGGTGTATCCTAGAGAGTGTGTTCTACAACTGGGAGAGATAGTGTGTATTGGGGGACTAGTGGATAAAAAAATCATTTCTCTCAAAAAATTATTTCCCATTGTTGGTGAAATTTTTGGATCATTAGTGGAAGTTTCATATGATTTGCAAATATAATAAGAAAAAATGGGCATAAAAGAAGATTTTATAGATTTTTTCAGATTTACTAGTTATTGAGTGTAATTTATTGGGTGTCTAAAAATTTAGTTCTTGATATTTTAATTTTTATTTAAATTAAAATAATGATTATGAATTATTATAATCTTGATGTATTAATATCACGATTAAAAACACATCTAGATGTGTTCAAATATGTTTGTTATCATTTTTCTTCCAACTCAAGGGTATTGGACATTAAATCATGTCCAAACCACTGATTTTATCTTCATATTTGACATAATTCTCTCTATAATTACATCTTTGAATTACTGGTTAAAATATCATAATGCGTCATAATACACATTATAATTATAGTTTTAGAGGGAGAAAATATTGATTGGTAAAACATAACTATGACATTTTTATAATTAGATTAATTTGGTCTTGGTAATGTTTTCTAGATTTTAGATTAATAGTAACATATATCTGTATTCTAGTTCATTTCCTCAAGATATTTTTACCATGTAGAAATATCTACAAATTTAACTCTATATAATAGAGATTCTGGTAATGAAATAGATGTATTTTTCTTTAAATCAAAATATAAATATTTCTTAGAGTATCATCTTGGGGCATGGTAAATATAGATTTAAATTTATATTTTTTGATTATCCACAACTATTTTCATGGATACTCCTAATGGCCACTCACAAATTTATCCACTAAATTATCAAAGAGGTCATTAGACCCATTTATAGTCTCACTATGTGTATTTCTACCTTTGAACATGGTATATGGGTTAAAAAACACTTCCAATTTTGCTTCACATGTCCTTCCACTAGATAATCGTTAGGATAAGGCATCTAAAATGGACATCTTCCATTAATATAAATATAATAGATTTTTTACATCCAAATATGTCATGATCAAGAGATCACAATCCAGAAAATAATGATAAATCATAAATTTTTATTAAATTTAATCGAGATCATCTCTAAAAAACTAGTTCTCAAATATGGGTATGTTGTCAATATATACAGATAGAAATCTACTTTAGTTCTCATGAATGGATTTTCCCATGGATGAAATCATAATAACTTTCTTTATATAGATGTTAAATAAACCCCATCCAATAATATGGAATGATAGTTTCTTTAATTTACATCTCATATAATAATGATCAATGATAAATTTACTATGCCTCAATTGACATTAATTCACAACTCCATCATTTCAAATTTATCTCACTTTGAATTTTAATATCAAATAATAATAAAACTACATGGTCAACAATGTATCTTTAATATATCACAATATTTGTTTTTGTGAAATGTGAGAAATAATTGAAATATTCTCTATGATGTTTTACCCACACCTCTTATAAACGTATATAAGTAAAAAATATTATCATTCATCTATTTTTATCAATAGTAAAAAAATACATTTCTTCCCATTTTTATGTACATTTTGATTATACCAACCTTTTAAATAAATGAATTATAGTAAAAGGGAGAAAATAACTAGAACCATTATAGGGATTTTGTGAGATAAAAAATTACAAAAAATACTATCAATTACAAAAAATAATCATTTGTTAGGGGATTTATCAAGATATCAAAAACATACACCATTATATGTAAATATTCAAATTAAATCTTTCAATATTTAATGTTTTTATTAATAAATTTCTAGTTAATGTTAATATACATTTACCCTAAATATAGATCTGAAATATTAAACAAGTTGATTACAATTTGATTATAAAATCCAATGTTAATTTGCATGAAATATTCACCCTCATGCATGCGATTTTCAACATTATCGACATAATTTATGTAGTGACACTCATTTTACACCATATTGTGTTTTTTATTTTGTTAAATTGAGTAAAATTGTATTCATAGTATTATTATAAATAATTATTCCATCGATAAAGATTAAATATTTAGTTTTATTTTTATCCAAAATATAATCTACATAATTTTCATAAGAATATCTCAAAAATTATTATATTATACATTAAAAAGTTATTAAGACAGACATTGATATAACCTAATATCAAATCTTTTAATTTCTAAATATAACTCTTTTGGGATTTCTTGAAATCATGTACAGATAGTAATAAAAAACAAAATTATTGGTTATTATATTTAATTTAAATTTGATTTCCAATAATAATTTATAATTATATTTGTTCCACATGAATTCAATCATTATATATGGGAAATAATATAACATGTTCATTAGAATTGGAATCTACTCCTAATATTTTCTTTCGAAATATCTTCAAAAACTCAAAAAAAATTATTTTCACATGTGTAACTGTAAAAATATATAATTATCATAATATAAAATACTAATAAATAATTTCATCTCACTTATCAATGAAATATAAATCGTTTTTTCTATTTTGGGAGAAAATTACTCCGACATTAATTCCATAATTTGCGAAATAATGATTAAATCATGTTAACCTTCATAATTGGTTATTGATTTCTTCTCTATTGATATAGATATTTCTATAAACCTTTATATTCATGAATTTCGGTTACTTTAGTTCATTTTATATGTGTTAAAACCATGATCAGGAACATATTCAACACTGAAAAATTATATTTCCATAAGAAAGACTCCAAAATAATTAATGGTAAGAATAAAACCTTCTAGTAGTTCGTTGCAATCATTTCTACAAGATCACCATTAAAGAAAAGAACCTTCATATTCATTATGAAAACTATTTAATTCCATTGATCTAATATCATAACAAAAAATTATATCTTTATATACTTATAACCAGGTAAAAAGTGTAACATCCTAGATTATGAGTGAATATTTTTGATTCATTTTTCATCCATTAACTAAATATGAATTTTTTTATTTTAATATATTTGAATCTATAAAATAGTTCAAATTATTTTTTATTAAATTATAAAATAATTATTTATGTTATTAAAAATAATTCATCTTAATGAATGAACCATCAAAGAAAAGTTGAATGAAACCTATCATTAAGAGATTTTTTATTTCATAAAAAATGACATTTACATAGATGTATAAATATAAGCCATATAATTAATAAAATATAATGGAAAAAATATGAGGAATAAAATTATAACATACTTAACATTGTGACATCCAAGAATAATCAAGATTGTAAAAAAATATGTGGAAAATACCAAATAGAAATAAGATTGTAAATTTGGAAATGAAATATAAAATACCATGATATATAACATAGTAAATTAACAATAAATTAAATATATTATATTTATAGTATTTATAGTGTTTACATGAGAATTTGAAATATTATTGTTATAATAGTAACCAGACAGTTGGAATAGTAACCAAACCATTAGATTAATAATTTTATTTCTAGAACAATAAAAAAATGTTTGGGTATATATTTTCTAAAACCCACATAAAAAAATAGTTGATTATTAGTTGTTTTATCACATGGGATGATATTTTATATTTTAGTAATTTATAGTTTTCCAGTTTTTAGTTTAATATTTTTTAATGTTGTTTCATAGTTTATCTACATAGTTTGTGGTAAACAAGAAGAAACCATGATAGGGACAATATCAAGGAGACATAATGGGTTTTAATGTTCAATATAGTGTTTTCAAAATATTTTTTAATCATCAAGTGAGAAATTGTGAGTTATTTAAGTTTTTAATGGTACTCGCACATGGTTTTGGAAACAATGGGACCAAAATATATGGACTATGTATTTATAAATTTTTTTAGGTTTTCCAAAATATCAATATATTATTAGATGGGGATTATACCCTCTCTTCCCCCATATGATATTTTTCACTACTAGGATCCTAAAAATTGATTCATGCCTTCTCCTTATTTGAATCATTTCCTTTCCTTCGTGTTTTTCTACTTATTTTCAATTCAAATATCCTCCCTTCCCCATTTAACGCATTATCTAACCCCTTCACAAAAATTTATCAATGGTCTATATTATACATAGAACAATAATCTACTATTTAAGAAATGGTTTTGGGTTTTAAATGGTTCTTACCTTCTATTTTTGTATCTCATTTATTTTTTAGGATGTTTTATTTGGCTCGTCTCCATTCAAAGAAACACATTCCACCAGGATTTCATATCTTTTTATGTTGGTTTTTCAATGAAATTAATTTTTTTTCAATTCATGGTGTGGTTATGGTTTTGAAAAATGTATTTTTTACTAAAAATATTATATACACAAAAACCTACACTTTCATATATGATGCTAAAAATATTATATTTAAATTTTTGGATTTGATAACGACAAATGAGATCCATTTTTACTATCAAATACATATATTATCAAAATGTAATATTGGATCACTCACATAATGAAGGAACTTTTTTATTATTTTATGGAATTATGAAAATTCATTATTTAAACAACAATAAAGTTATAAAGAGATTTTTTATACAATTTTACCTTGATTTTCGAATTACATATTTTGGCTTCAAAATCTCCCAAAAAATTATATACATTTGTTGAATATCTAGTCTTAAATTATATTGAATTATTATTCATAACCTTGAAAAAATGACACAAAATGGTATGAGATCAAATGAACAATATGTATAAAAATGATCTCTAAAAATTGAATTTCTTCACTAAGAGTAAGATTAATATAAGGGTATAATGAATCAATCATATAGAATGAGAATAACAAAATAGAATTAAAAATAATTACCTAGATCATCTATCATGTACTAAATCACCAATAAAGTATATAGTCATTGGAATTAGTAATCAGGGGCAATGTGATATCATCATTGATCAAAGAAAATGTTTATAGCCTAGAATAATTATAAATAGAACATGTTTTCACCTTAAGCCATCATAATCAAAGAACTCTTATAGACCCCAATCAATTGGAATAACCATATTGAGGATTTAAAATATATTTATCTAAGGGAACATAATCATTACCCAAAACAATATAGTTCTATCTTGGTGTAAACATAACATAATCAATATCTGACTCACACATGGACTACATTAGGGATTAACACTTCATAAACAATTTCCAAGGACGATATCATCAAAAAACTCCATGAAAAAAGTTTCTAATAGAATTTGAAAAACACATATGGATATTGAAATACTCATTCCTTTTAATAACTGATTTAAAAAACACAAATCACCTAGAACAAGGTACATATGGTTTCTACTATAATGAAACATTTACTCTTATTAGGTAATATAACCATCAAATAATTGTTATGAAGGTTGGAAATTCAAATTTACTATATATATAAAATAGAACATTTTTATCATAAAAGAATGAACCCATGGAAACTAAAGTGGTTCAATGAAAATATCATTATAAAAAATAATCCATCAAAATAAATAATGAGATTTGTATCATTAAAAAATATAACACGTGGATCAGAAGTAACAAAAATGGTTTTTTGGCCTAAGGAATAAAAGTACCATTAAACGATAATTAAAAATATTCTTGATGAAATTATACATATCAATTTGGATATTAATTTTTAGAAAAAAATAATATAAAATATAGCAAAAAATATTTTCCTTTATTATAAAATGAAGAACATTTATTTTAATCTTTAATGAAAAAATAGGCCATGATGGTGGAATTTTTCTTCATGCAATAATTATCAAAAATAAATATACATTTCAAACATTTTTTAAAATGAATCAAAAGTTACACATTTGAAAATAATTAAAATTTCATTTTAATCATTTTCTATAAAGTTAAAATATCATGTAAATAGATTTAAGAAATATGTTATTTTTATAAAACAATATTTTTGAAAACATTTTTGAAAAACTGTAAATTGTAGATAATAATTCCCAGACTAAAATATGATAAAAGATCATTATCACATAACATTGATGTCACCACCCATCCCCCAGGTCCCATTCCGTGACTACCCCATGCCTGCCTTCCATAGGCTAGTGGCTGGCGACTAGCATCGAAAGGCATATTCCCTAAAACCGATAAGGCATTGCCATTATATCCTATAAATGCACTCAACCAAGAACATAGAAAGATAAGAACACAAGTAAACTGTATAGGTAAAATAGTGTTTATAGTATGTAAACATGGCATAATACAAGCCTAATTAGAAGGTATAAGAAAAATGGAATGTAGATGTAAACTGAAACAGCTCCTGTGAACACCCACCGAGGATCTTACCAGATGGGTAGCTACAACTCTTGAATGGTCGTATCTACTGAATGCCACATCTGAGGTCCACCTCCGAGATACCTCTAGTCCTGGTACTCTCATCCTCAGTCAGTGTTGTCTGTCATCTATACCAAATAGAACATGGTGCGTGCATAGCCCATGTAGGGGTGAGTATAATGATACTCAGTAGGGACCCCGAGACCCTTAAATTTATCACAAAATCCACAAAGGATAAAACACAAAGCCTAAAAACATCTTTCAATCAAATATAGGTATATTAACATACATATACATAAGTTATCAAGTATACCCATCTCATTCATGAGGAAACACAAGGCCCAAATCATCATCTCAATTCTCAATTGTTCCACGAAGGAAATAATACCATGAAGGTAACACCACAATGTTAAGTACCACAAAGGTAATGCCACACAGAAGAATACCCCAGAGGTATCACCATGAAGTAAAGTACCACATATGTATTCCACATTGAAGAATACCCCTATGGTATCACCATGAATGAAAGTTCCACACAGGTATGCCACACATAAAAATACCACAAAGTTATTACCACAATGTTAAGTATCACACAGGTACACCACACAGAAGAATACCACAAAGGTATCACCATGAAGTAAAGTACCACATAGGTACGCCACACAGAAGAATACCACCAAGGAATCACCAAGAAGGAAATTACAACAAGGGTATGCAACACAGAAGAATACCACAATGGTATCACCATGAAGTTATGTACCACACAAGTACAACACATAGAAAAATAACACAATGTATCACCAAGAAGGAATGTACCACACAAGTATGCCACATAGAAGAATAAAACCATGGTATCAGCATGATGTAAATTACCACACAAGTAAGCCACATAGAAGAATACCACAATGGTATCCCCACAATGGTATAGACTCATATCACAACAAGTATGACTTAGGTACGATAGTAAAGATGATTATATGTAACTACTGAATCATATTACTCTACTAAGAGGCATACCCACGAAGGATCCTAAATCATCAGACCCACAAATTATCCAAAATCGTTAGGCCCACATTGGATACTAGTACATCATTAGACACACACATGATCTGAGTATATCACCAGACCCACACAGGATCCTAGTACAACTAACCCACGAAGAATCATATAGTAGTCCCACATTGATTCCTAGAGTTGATCGATGTGGGACCCTCTATCACAGACCCACATAAGATCCATTTCTCATATTACGGTCAGCAATAGGTTTCCCACACCAAGATCACTTGATTATGGGAGGTTCCTATCCTCAATCCATAGGCAGATACTCCAAATTTCATGAAGTCCCATGTGAAAATATCCCAAAGGGACATCACATAAAAGGGATCTCAACACAACAGACAGTGCATCAATCAGATTCCAAACCTGTAATTTATTGGCCTTTTAGTCCCTAATCCCCCATTGGATTCGTGTTCGATCCAACATGGAAAAACCCCAACATTATCGAAATACCAAGTGCTGTATTCCAAATAGACCGACTCGGCCCAAGGTTTCTAGTGCCGCAAAATGTTCGTCAAACGGATGCTCTTAGCTCAAGATATGGCTGAAATTTCAAAAAGGGTTGAAGTTGGTCCAGGTCTGGTCCGACCCGATCGGACCGACTCGACCCAACCCGGACAGGGCTGACCCGGTCCAACCAAGGTCAAGCCCTGGGTCCGACATGGCCCACTAGTTCAGGACTGGCTTGTTAGGTTGGTCCTGGCCCACAGGTGTGTCCCAGCCTGCCACGGTGGGCCGATCGGCCACCGCCCTCCTCTGCGTAGTGCGGTCGCGCACGACACATTCGCCGGTGGCTGGTTTAGTTGGCCTCCCTCCTTCGTTGTCACGACCTCATGACACCACTCTTGCTTTTCCAGGCAGCATGGGAATGGACCACCGCCTCCCATCACATGGTCGGCCTTCACATGGCCTCCGATGTTGCTCCACCTCAACCGACGGTCTGTATCCCTTTTCCAGCAGCAAGGTCGCATCATCGACTTCGTCGCAGCTGGCTATGGTGTAAGCCACCATTCCTGAGACACCACTAGTGTCGGTATCCATCCTCCTCCATCGCAAAGAACACATTAAGAAGAAAAATTATTTTCAGATTATTTGGGCCATGATCATTTGGCCCGTACCCTCCCTGTTAGAGCAGTAATAAGTGGCTCATGGGAGTAGATTCAACATGAATGAAAAATTAACGATGATTAATCGAAATCACACCCCTACCTCAAAGGTTTATTGAAGATAGTGAGGATAAAGGAAATATGGATGTTGTTTCATCCACATTGAATAATTTTGGCATTCATTTCTTCTGCAAGGTGCTTCCGATCTGGGCTCAGGGTTGGTTCCTCGTTCTTCGATTCGTGGTTCGACGTCGCTCGTTTCCGCCAACCAGAATAGGCTCAGTCCTCCAAGTGTCGGGCATCCCAGCACATTACCCGACCTTCATCATTTGGTGAAGCCGTTCCAATTCCTCCCCCCCCCCCCAAGCACCATATAAATATGAGAGGGGGAGGGTAAGTAATGATTGTGGAATTTATGAATGTTCATTTAATCAGAACCTTCCTAAATTCAATAAACGATGATACTTAGAATGTTATTTCTGTTAGCGCATTTAAATTTGATGTTTCCCAAAGTACTTTTCTATATTAAAGTAGATTTTGGGTGGTCCCCACCACCATGAATTCAAAAAATTTAGGATTAATGTTTTGTGGTCCCCACCTCCATAAATCAAAAGGAGGTTACAATCAAAATAAAAATGTTAGGTATTTTTATTTTTCTATTCATCCTCAAAAAAGTGAAAAACTAACTTCGACCCTCATCCTACAGTGGTCAAGGAGAATGTGTCAATAAGAAAATACCAGCGGTGGGAGGTCAACGATTTCTTCAGATTTTACTTCTATGAACTGGTTCAAAAGTTACAAACTTTGCTTGCACGTTTAATGAATATACCTGAAAAAATGTTTGGAAATTTATTTAGAGTCAACCTTTACCTGTGCCGGTCATGGTTAGGCACTACCTAAGTGAAAAAAGCCCCAACGAACCCAACTGTACTCTCGGATTTCCTATCATAGTAACCATTTTAAAGTTATGGATTTTACATTAAAATAATTGTCACTTAATTGTGTTTTTTACAACCAAAAACTGACTTTTACTAGTGTCTTGCGCCGATCAATGTTAGTATCTGCCTAAGGAAATAATACCCTCAAAATTTCAGCAGTGGTCTCATATTTTCAATTCAAGTTACCATATGTGAGTTATAAGCATTTGAAAAATAAAATAATTTATTTAATTATTTTTTTCATGATTATGCGATTTTTTTCATTTTCTCGCAGGAGGCTTGCACCGACTAAAATTAAGTCGCGCCTATGGTAAACCCACCATCCTAAATGCAAAGGTGCCCTCATATTTTAAATCTGAGATACAATTTATGAGTTATTCCACTTTTTCCGGAAAACTACTTACGCGTGCTAATTAAAACATAACCAGAAATCGAAGGATCATTCCTGGAACTCTGCGCCTCAGAATCACGCGCCATCAGATTTCGCAATCTCGAATTAATTCCATATAATTTAAAAAATAAACAGAATTTCCAGGACATTACATTCTCCCAACCATAGGGGTTTACATCCCCGAAATCCAAATAAAATGAAAAACAACCAAAAGAGTGTTTTGAGAAAACACTTGAGCCACCTGCTCCCATATGCTCTCCTGGAGGTTCCCATGCTGCCAGTGTACGCGCACTAGAGGTATCGACGGCCCATGAATGACCTACTCCGGTCGATCTTCAATCTCCTATGGAATCTCTGTAAACGTCCCTACATTATAGATGTCTATATTGATTTGGTTGATTAATTGATAGGGTTCATGCATGTATCTCTTCAGCTGGGATACGTGGAAGAATTCGTGCACCCTCTCCATTTGCAGTGGAAGAACCATGAAGTATTCTATCTCACATATCCTATAAAGTATTAGAAAAGGACCAATAAACCTCTGTGATAACTTGTTGTCTTGGCCAAAACATCATAGTTCTTGTCGACGAGAGACTCACAAGAATACGTGGTGCCCCTCCTAGAACTCCAAGTGTTTCTGTATCTGGTCAGCAGATGATATATGCCCACTTTGTGCAGTCTTCACTTATAGACAAGTGAGGTTTCATGATACTAACATTTCCATTACTTTCTTCATCTCTAGCCAGTAATTCTGACACCGTAGGTCGTGGTACATCATCAAAACACTGGGATGTACCACCATAGGGGGTGTATAGAACTCCCTCAAAACCTCCTCTTGAAGTGCCATTGGTACCTCGGTACATCTTCTGAATAGGATGACGTGATCCCCATCTTTAGAAATTCCACCTGGTGCCTACCCTGGAGATATATTAACATGTTGATCCTCGTAGTCAATGCCCCCAAGCTACGCCTCACCAACTTGATGAAGGAGTGGGGGAGTGATAGTCAAAGATTGGAGGTAAGCGGCTTCATCGCTATCCATGAAGGATATATGCAGTGAGACTAGTTACTTTGACGCCTCACTCAGTAGCTGTAGACTAGACCTCCTACTGAGTGCATATTCTACCATGTTCTCCTTCACTGAAGTATAGACTATCTTATAGTCATTGTCCTGGATGAACTCTAGCCACTCCCATTGGAAACTGTGGATGTCCATTCCATACCCAAACTAACATCGTAAGGCCTCGACGTTGCCACCAAGTGGTTCCAACCGAAACACTCACCACAAGAGTCAGATCACACCATCGGTGTATGTGTGATTTTTGAGTCTCCTCCCAAAGGTATCTCCAGACGTGAGGGTCAAGTCAACAGTTTAACTGGAAACTATATGTCTTGGAAAAGATTCGTGGAAAGAAGGAATTATTTGTACCTATGTATATTGATACAGAAGCTGGTAGTAGACATAGACCATACCTCGAATCATTCCTAGAGCCCTTGGGTTGACCTATTTAACCACATGCAACTACTCCCTTCTTCTGTCCTCCAGATCCCTATGCCTGGTGGGAACCACACAGGGGTGGTGGTTGTAAAATGATAAAAGATAAACCACATATTCCTGATCTTCTAGCTCTACTTCAACATCTATAGCCCTGTATATTCATCTGTCCATAACACTTCCTCTTTCCGAAACATTTTACACTCCAAAGTCTATGAGACTAGAATCAGTTTCCTGTTTTCCCACTGCTAACATTTACTGGCTGCATCCGCTCATCCAAAGAACATTCAACCAAAAAGGTTATCTCTAGCACCCTAAAATCAGTTAGAGTTCATAGAGGAATAGTGATGGTTCAGATGTCCTTAAACACACCTCTCTCAGCAGTCCGAGCCAGGAAGCGCTGGATGTACTCTATTCATCGGGCACCTGATATGGTCGACATGCCTTAATGAATACTCATCTACCGACATGTCATCCTGCCAAAGTTGTAGAAGCTCCAGGGAACTCTCATCCACCTCCTCAAGCGTTTCCTCAGTCGCCTATGTGTCAGGCTCACCTCTGAACCTGAGGGGTATTTGTTGCTAAAACACGTGTAAGGAACTAAGACTACATGTGACCTCTGCCAGTACCGTCAGTTGTAATTGATGACCAATGGGTAATGATATCACAGTCACACTGCCCAAATGTACCATCTTGATCAAAGTTCCACATACCGAAGCCTCGTCCCTATACAGACCATCCTCATGGTCAGTCATTGAAAACGAATAGTTTCTAATATCACAATCTGTACTACATATATCTCAAATAGGTAGAAAACTCTAGAAACCGCCTCAAGACAGTCCTCAGCTGCATGGGAAACTGTCTCACCTCGAAAACTCGAAGGCCACTACTGTTGAAACTCATGCAATGCGCTCATTCAGCATGCACCATCTGCCAGTGCGGCTAGTGGTATCTACTACCCAATGGGTGGTGGCACTACTGGTACACCACCCAAAGGTGCTAACATAGTAAGAGGGCCCTACACCAGAGCCTCATCGCTCGGTGGACCGTCATTGTGTACTCTCTCAGGAATCAAAGCATGTTGTCTAATCAGCAGCATCCGGATCATGAACAAGTTCCCCATGGTCATTAAGTTATACCTAGTGACATGACTCAAGAAAACACAAGAAAACTTTTCAAAACACACACAAAATTGGTGTTTTTGTACACTAAGTCAGAAATCAAAAGTCAGGATCCTGGTGTATGGATATGTCGGCTACCGCACCAACACTGGTTTCCCTAAACATATAACCATACTCATAACACTTAACACTATTGCTGTTAAAAAATCATAGACTTTTATTCTAAGGTTTAAGTTACTCCTATGATACCAATTGTTCACGACCCGTCCCCCAGGACCCATGCCGTGTCTACCCCAATCCCGCCTTCCATAGGCCATGGGCTAGTGACTTGCACTAAAAGGCTTATACACTAAAACCAGGAAGGAATTTCCTTTATATCCTATGAACACACTGAACCATGCACATAGAAAGATATGAACATAGGTAAACTGTATAGTAAAAAGAGTGTGTACAGTATGTAAAAGGGCATAGAATACAAGCCCAACTAGAAAGAACAAGAAAACATGAATGTATAAGTAAACTGAAACAGATCATGTGAACACCCGCCAATGATCCTACCGGAAGGGTAGGAAAATCTCTCAAATGGTCGTCTTTGATGTATGCCTCTTCTAAGGCCCACCTCCGAGATACATCTAGTCCTGGTACTCTTATCCACAGTCAGTGGATTCCGTCTTCTGCACCAAACACAACAAGGTGCGGGCGTAGCCTGTGCAGGGGTGAGTGTAATGATACTCAGTAGGGACCCCGAGACCATCAAAGGTCTCACAAATTCCACAAAGGATAAACCAAAAAGCATGAAAACAATTGTCAACCCTTTTTTGGTATATGCGCATACATATACCTAAGTTATCAAGTACACCCATCTTATTCGCGAGGAAACACAAGGCCCAACTCATTATCTCAAAGCTCAAATGTTCCACGAAGGAATACCACGAAGGTAACACCACAAATGTATGTTCCTAAATTTAATGCCATACAGAATAATCACATAGAGGTATCACCATCAAGGAAATCACCACATAGGTTCGTCACACAGAATAATACCACCGAGGTAGTATCACAAAGGAATGTACCACACAGGTATGCCACACAGAAGAATACCACATAGGTATCACCAAAAACCTATGTAGCATAATTGTACGCCACATAGAAGAATACCACAAAGGTATCACCATGAAAGAATGTACCACACAAGAACGCGACATAGAATAATACCACAAAGGTTTCACCATGAATGGAAGTACCCCACAAATACGACACACAGATGAATACCACAAAGGTATCACCACATAGGTAATTACCACATAGGTACGCCACACAGAAGAATAACACAAAGGTATCAATGAGAAGGAAAGTACCACACATGTAAACCACACAAAATAATAACACCATGCTATCACCATGAAGGAAAGTACGACACAGGTATTCCACACAGATGAATACCCCAAATTTATCACCACAAAGGTAAGGACCTACCTCATAGCAGGTATAACATAGTTATGATAGTAAATATAATTAGATGTAACTACTGAATCATCTTACTTTTTTAATAGGAAGACCCACAAAGAATCCTAAATCATCAGACCCACATTGGATCATAAATAATCAGACCCATAGAGGATCCTAGTACATCATCAGACCCACACAGGATCCATGTACATCGTCATACCCATGCTGGATCCTAGTACATCTGACGGACAAAACATCCTAGGGTATTTTCGCATGGATTCCTAGTGAGGATCCATGTGGGACCCTCAATCATAGACCAACAAAGGATCCTAAAGTATATACCCACATAGGTTCCCTTTCTCATATTACAGCTAGCTACAGGGTTTCCGCACTAAGCTCATTTGATTCCGAGAGGTTCCCCTCCTCAAGCCACAGGTCAATAATCCAACTTCCAAGAAGTCCCATGAGGAAGTATTCGAAATTAATATCACATAAAAGGGGTCTCAACTAAATATATGGTGTGTCAATCGGATGCATAATCTATAAGTTATTGGTCTTTTAGTACCAAGGGCCCATTTGGATTCATGTTTGATCCATCCCGGTCATACCCCATCATTATCCAAAACCCATATGTGGTATACCAAAATGAAATTCATGATAAAAGTTTTTTGGAACCACTGACGGCGTGTCAAACGGATGCCCGTAGCTCAAGATATGGCCGGAAGAACAAAAACAGTCGAAGTTGGTCTGGGTCCAGTCCGTCCAGGTCGGACCGACCTGGACCGAACTGACCAATGAAAACCCAACGTGGTTTGGGTCGACCCGGCCTATCCTGAGTCTGGACCTAGGTCTGACCTAGACCACTGGGACCGAGGTGCGGTAGCCCACCGCGGCTGGCCGGTCACCCGACCCCCTCCTCTGTGCGGCGCAGTCACGTGTGCTGCCATCACCGGCGGCCAGTTCGGCCAGCCTCCCTCCTTTGCTAATGCGGCCTCATGTCATGGATATTGGTTTTTTTGGCAACACAGAATCTCTCTGTCGCCTACCATCGTGCGACCAACCTTCACCCGGCCGCCTCCCTTACTCTACCGCGGCCGACGGGCTGCATCACTTCTCTAGTGGTGCGGTCGTGCTGCCTCCTTCATTGTGGTTGTCTGTGGTGCCATCATCCATTCCTGAGTCCCCATTGGTGTCGGTCTCCATCCTCATCCATCGCAACAAACACATAAATAATCACAGATATTTGCGTAGAGGTCATTCCATGATCATTTGCCTTGTACCCTCCGCGTTAGAGTGATTTCAGGCGGCTCATGGGAGGGGATTAAACGTGAAAGAAAAATTAATGATGATTAATCAAAATCACACACCTACTTCGAAGGCTCATAGACTTCAGTGAGGAGATTGGAAATACAAATTTTGGTTCATCTTCATTGAAGAACGTCTATATTCGTTTCCTCCACAAGGTGATTCTAATCTAGGATTGGGGTTGGTTCCTCATTCTTTGATTCGTGGTTCAAGGTCTCTCATCACCAACCTCCGAAACTGGCTCTGTCCTCCATGTTTTGGGCATCGTGGCACTTTACTAGAGCTTCGACTCTTGGTAATGTGTACCAATTCCTCCCCCAAGCTCCATATAAATATGAGAGGGGGAGGGTAAGTAATGATCGTCGAATTTAGGAAGGTTGATTTGATAGGAACCTTCCTAAATTCCAATGACGTTTTTACTTTGCATTTAATTTACATTTGCGCAATTAAATGGGAGGTTTCCCAAGGGACTTCCCCATATTAAAGAGGCGTTGGGTGGTCCCCACCACCATGTAATCAAAAATTGAGAGGATTAATAATCCTATGGTCTCGACCTCGATAAATCAAATGGAGGTTATAAGAAAAATTAAAATGATAAGTATTTTTATTTTTCTATTCTTCAACGAAAACATGAATAACTAAAATCCACCCTCTACCTACTACAATCAATGTTTAAATCTCCTTAATCAAACATTGGCACTGTAAGTTCAACAATTTCCTCATATTCCAATTCAGCACCGGTTCAAAAGTTACAAAATGATGCTTGTGCATGTACTGAACGTACATGAAAAAAAAATCAGAATATTTTCTACTATCACCCTCGACCCGCACCGGTCGAGGATAGGCTTTGTTTAAGTGAAAATCTCCCCAATGAACCGAACGGTGCGCTCAGATTTCAAATCTGAGTTACCATTTAAAGTTATGGATTTTACAATATAATAATTGTTACTTAATTATTTTATTTATGAACAAAAACTAACTTTTACTTGTGGCCCGCTCTGACCAATGTTAGTATCTTACTAAAGAGAAAACACCCTCATAAGTTTAGTGGTGGCCTCATGTTTTCAATCTGAGTTACCATTTGTGTGTTATAAGCTTTTGAAAAATAAAATAATTTATGTAATTATATTATTCATGATTATGCCATTTTTGGGTTTTCTCATAGGAGGCTCATGCCAACTAAACATAAGTCACTCCTAGGGTAAACCCGTCATACTCAATGTAACGGTGCACTCATGTTTCAGTTCTGAGTTACCATTTAAGAGTTAGTTCAATTTTTCAAGAAAACTACTTATGCGCACAAATTAAAACATAACCAGACATTGACTGATCATTTTGGGCACTCCGGGCCTCGGAATCGCACATCTTCAGATTTCATGGTCTCGAAATAATTCCATATAATTAATAAAAATTATAGAATTCTTGAGACCTTACAAATGAGTTTAGTTGTGTTTCCTTAATCAATAAGTATGGAAACAAATATTAATATTGAACAAAATTTACAAATATATGTGAATAAAATTGATTTTATTAAAGAATATAAGATCATATAATTTCTTTCTAAATGGAACCCATAACATAAACAATTATTAAAATAAGTATGATTGAATCAGAAAGCATGTTCCACATTGATGACATTATATAAGAAGACCCATTAGAGGAAAACAGAAAATGAAATTATAAATATCATGATCACAGGTAGATTCATGATATAATATGGTAGGGGTATTGTATATACTCACACCATAAAATAATATAGGACTATTTCATAAACATATTCCCTATTATTATTGCTTTTGATATGAATATCCCTTAAAAAGATCATATCATTTATTTTTGAATTATTAAATAGAGATATTATGTGAAGCAAATTTTAATACACATAAAACCTATGCAATGACATAATACCAGAATTTAGAGATAAATTTAAACATAAAAATAGCATAATGATGTCAATGATTTTTTTTAACATAATGAAAGGTAATTGAGTAAATAATAATATTACCACTTGACCACTTTAATGTAAAATCCCCTTGTACAAAGTAATTAAAATTTCAACATTCAATCCCATGAATTATTAATTATTACTGATATAAAATGAAAAATTGTATTATATACACTATATAATTTTTCTGAATAACAATAAAATATTTCATAACAAAGAAAAATTGAGATGAAATCACTTCCTTTGAGTCCCTAATTTCATTATATGTACTTTTACACATATATAATAATATCATATAAATTATTTGAATTATTAATAAAATTTGAAAAATTTAATACCTTATACATGAAACATTTAATTAATTTATAGTAATTAAATAGTTAATTACTTAATAAATTATGCTTACGTCCCATGTTTTGATGGCACTCAGTTCATAAGTTAAGAATGACTTCGGTATGCGGAATGCTGTAAAATAGGTCATTATCAAATCATATCAGAGATTATAAACATGAAATAATATTCTGTTTTGTACAGAAAGTATAATTTTTAAACCAATATTGAAATATGTAAATGATTAATTATTTGTGATTTATCTTATAGACCACATGGCGTACATATGAATGTGTAAGGTTTCTATTATTCAATGATAATTATTGAAAGAATGTAAGTATTTTTTATATTTAATAAATTAAAAGTATATGAAATATAAAATTTAAATATTTAAATATAATTATGTATGTAATCCAAGTGATGTGGGGATGAAAAATGAATCATATCGCTCTGAGGATGTGGTAGTCCATGCATACACAAAAACATCATTTTCGTTTTTTATGTATTGGAATGCTACGAAGGTAAATTATACTTTATAAAATTTAATGATAAATTTTCATTAATATAATATATTAAAATAAATTCCAATATTACAACACTTCGTGAGATGTGGTGGTGGAAAAATGGATTTTATCAATATGTGAGGTAGTAATCTGTTGTACACATGAATGAAAAATTCCTTTCTAAATTACAATGGTTGGTAATGGATATATGTTATTACATTAAAATAATGACTTATAATTATATTTTATATAATCTATTTATTACATAATCATTTTTATGTATAATTTTAAGTATTTTGATGAAGAAATAAAACAGAAATGATTAGTTATGAATAATAAGTCAACTTCAAATAACTACCTTTTCATGACACCAAAATCCCACTAATGGCATTACTTTGACCTAAATAAGGACATTAGAATGTTTTAATGTACTATAGTAAATGATTTTTGTTGATATTGGACAAAACCAATTATTTTATAAGGGATACGAAAACTGGAGAATAGTCTAACCTTTATAATATTGGGGAGGGAACTCTTCGAATTTCATAAAATATCAAATTAATATAATTTTATTTTGATTTCCAATTGGATCTAAATTGATCATATTTTAATACAAGTGGTATATATGTCGAAATAATCTAATAAAATTAATTTTAACATGTTTTTACTATGTTTCTAAAATAATATTTTAGTTTTAATCCTCTATTAACAATTTTCACACTAACTATAAAAACATGGTTTTTTACACATTGAGGTTCGTAAGTGTTTAAAAAGAATGAAAAAAGAAAATAAATAGAATATAGTCGATATTATAAACAGCATAATAATTACATATTCTATTAAATTATTTTTAGGATTTTTATATCAGTTTAAAAGATATTATTCTTATAAATTTTAAATAATGTTAATTTATAGAAATATTCATTACATTGACTTTAATGACATCATGAAAAAATAACATTCGAACCGAATAGTTTTTTAAATGAATGAAATGATATATTAATTAATAAATTTAATTTATTTCAATTATTTTCAAATAAAATATTACCTTGTATATTTTTAATATCACTTATTTAATTTTACAGAAATTGAAGATTTACGGTGTTAGTAATATGTAAGAAATTAAGGTAATTACTGTCTTAACAAAAAATCAAAATAAGTTATCATGATGAAGTAAAATAATTAATATTTAAAATAAAACCGTATAAATGAAGATATATTTTTTCCATACCTATCATAAACTTATTTGTTTTTTAAAAATAGTCTTGTGACATTTTAATTTTCATTAAATAAAATATTGTAATGGCCATATTCACAGCTAATTGGAAAGAACATAACATAAAAATATTTATTATAGTCATGGATGTTATTAAATAATCCAATATGATTTAGTAATTTGGTAGGGTCCTTTTATTGTCCTTATCATATTATTTATAACCATTAATTACTCAATTTACCTTTTACCCTGGTAAAACAAACTACTATGTAAACTATTTAGGATAAGTGAAAATAAAAGAGAGGTATATGCCAAATACGGGCCTTATTATTACAAAAATAAAATAAAATTTTAAAATTTGAAATAGCATTATTGAAATAATTTAATTAAAAATAAAACATTAAAATTGTGGTGAAAATTGGTTTTTTACAAAAATGTCTTTTAAATATAAAATTATTTCATGCTATATTCAACTATAAAATTAATATAATACCCCATAAATTATAGTAATGAATTTTTCTAGATAAACCAAAATATAGATTTATTTTTTCAATATTTTAAAATAAAATTCTTTTTAAATGAATATAAATAATTTTCATTATTTATAGAAAAATAATTCTTTTCATATGAATACCAAAATTTTACCCAAATAAAATTATTATACGATGATTTAAGAAATTATATTTATTTCCTCAAGTAATTTTTCTTAATATTCCCAAAATTAAATTATATTATTTTCATAGTAAAATATATTTTTTTAATGAAAATGTATATTTTATGAATAAAATGAATTTACTAAAAAAATGTGTTCTTATTTCATTTGTGTTAATAAAATAATTTTTATTGATTAGCACCATTATATATCTATATATATATATATATAAATATATTTAATATTATAGATACAATCCAATTTCATTCATTGGTTATACCATTCTCCTTAAAATAATAATATATTTTGATTCTTTTACACTCGAAATTGTGTCTCTTACACGCTATTGAAAATAATGTCCATATTTAAAAATATCAGGATATTATATTTTCCCACCTTTAGTCAATTTCATCCTCTAGTTCTAGCATGATCTGAAAAATAAAACTGGGGAATTTAAAAATAACATGGTTGAAATACCACAACATAAAAAAGGGTTAATAAATCATTATCTTGAAAAGAGAGAAAAGAAAAAACATAAGTCATATAGGGTAACACATACAAGGTTTCCAAATAGTAAACAATTAGGGTAATGTGACAATAAGAGCCTGGAAAAAATAAAAATCTCCAAAAAACGATTGACAATGATAGATATCATTGTTAATAAGAAAGTGAATTAATATGAGAAATTCAATGACCATAAATCCATTAACCCAAGTTTTGTGAACAAGTTCATCAAATCATTATAAATGAAGCTAATAGAATTTTTTTTTAATATACTATTTCCTATAATTTAGGTATTATTTTACTAACTAAACTACGAATATAATGAAATATAATTACTTGACATGAAAAATTTCATCATTTAATCAATTTCTAACAAAATCTCATCTTTTTATCTAAATAATGTGTATTCAAGATATATTTTTTATTATTGAAGAATTAAATAAAAAACTATTTAATCACATAATCCATAATAGAAAAAAAAAATTTAATCCTCGTCACTTTTTACATTAACCTAATCCAAAATATTTAAAACAAGTTAAGAAAATTATCAAATTTTATATAACATTATATGAAGAAATAAAAAATGAAATATCAAAACTACATGACATTAAAACTGAATTATTCATAAAAAAATTGTGCTTAAAATTATTCAAAATTTACTTAATCATTATTAAAACCTAAATATCATAAGGATTTGTTCAAAACATATTCCATGAATAATTTTTCATTTATCTCTAAATAAAGGCATTCACTCAAAAAGTCATATACTAACAAATGTATATACCATAATAATATAATTTTCATTATATTCTATTCATTTCCATAAACAACATGAATCACTATAAATTGATATAATGATCATATATTCTTCTGAAATATATTTCAACCTTGACTCCTCAAAAAAATTAATGTTAATCCAAAGGGTCACATGTACTTCCATCTAATAAAAGGTCTTCCAAAATATTATTTTTCATCATCAAATTACATATCGTAAAACCTTAAATGTGGTGTCTAATGCCTTTTAATTATTATCAATATTAAAAATATAAATCCCTTATGGAATCCAAAAATAATTAGATTAACTAAAATGAAAATTTATAAAGTCCAAATTTATTTAAAAACTGGAATGATACCAACTGAAAAATCCACATGCTTGAACACCTATATATGATGAAAAAGATAAGAATTACATTTCAAGATTTATTCTGATAAACACGACAAAATATATCAATCAAATCTTTAAATCATCAAAATTAAATATTGGTTCACATACAAGCCTAATTATTAATTATGATTATTGTTTTATATAAATAGTATAATTATTTTTTGAAAAAAGTCACAAGAAATAAAAAGAGTATTTCCCCCAAAATGACTATATAATTAATACATAGATCATCAATTAGGGAAATGTTCTTTATAAAAGTCAAGATTCATCTGAATAAACATTCCTATGTAATTATATATCAATCTAGATCAGAGTAAAAATATATATAAAATAAAAAGTATAATGAAAAAATATTAGTATCTTTGGATATTATAATCTTAGAACCCATACCACTGTAATAACCATATAGCTGACTTGCAATACAGTACTCTAGAGAACATAATTATTACCCAACACTTTAGTACACTTTTTGGGATCACCCATGACAAAATCTATATGTATCTCATGTTTGATATATAATGGGAATTTACCCTTCATAAAAAATATACAAGGACCATATCATATATAAAATCATTGAAAATATATGTGTAAAAAAATTTCTCATTTCAAAAAATGATTTTGTTCTAAAAACTTATTTTCAAAACATAGAAAACCCAAAATAAGGGAAGGAGTTTTTTCATTAAATAAATAAATAATGGTTATAATTATAAGCAATAATCAAGTAATTTTATAACGGAAAGAAACGTAATTATCTACATATATGTTAAAATAATGAATTAATTTCATTATTTGATTAAACCAAGGGAATGAAATGGGTTCTATAAAAATATATTTTAATCAATAATAATCCATCATGAGAGAGAATGAGGATGATATCATTATAAATTATTCCTAGTGGATAATATGTGTCATCAATTTTCTTCTATTGTTTAATGTAAATTCCATTAAAATGTTATTTAATACTATTTTGTGGAAATTATAGTTTTCACATTGAAAGACACTTTTAAAAAATAAAACTTTTAAATATATTTGTGAAAACATTTATATAAAAATACTGTATAAAAATATTAATTAATAATAATAGAAAATAATTGTTATTAAGGAAGAAAAATAAGTAAATGTTTTAGATGTAAAAAATAAATACTGAATAAAAAAATTTAGTAAATAGATTCTAAAGAGACCCTTTTGAACAACATTAAGAAATATTCATATTAAAATTATTTCAAATAAGAAAAAAACATGTAAAATATATTAAGGTAATTTTTTATTTAAATGTTTATTTTTGAAAACATATTTTAAATTATGTATATTAAATATGAAACTTAATTATCTAAATTAATATATAAGACCAATATAACATACAAATGACATTATATGTGTTTATTTAATCAATAAGGTTGGGAATTTTAATTAAACATGTAAAAAATATTCATTCCTAGATTTGAATAAAATATATGTGGTTCATGAAAATATAATCATATAATTTCCACTAAAGAATCATTCAATACAAAAAATACCAAAAATAAAGGAGATTGAAACATAAAGACCTTACCACTTTGTTACATTTCAATCATAAGACGCAAGAAGGAATTACATAAAATGAAAAACAATATCATGATAATAAGTATATTGACGATATAATTTATAAAAGGGTAATTATATACCCCAAATAAATGTTTATAGGATAATATTATAAATATATTTCCTTAAGAAAAGGATTTTGAGATGAATAACCCTTTCAAAGATCATATAATTTAATTAAGAATTAATTTATAGGGGGATTATCAGTAGCAAATATAAATATACTAAATAATAGTAAAATTATAGAGTAATATTTTTCTCAATTCACACATAATCGCAGCATAAAATATTCATTGATGAATAATTATAATCTATTTAACTAAAATTGAGTTTAGAATCCTTTAACATAAAGGCAATTTTCAAGTCAAATACCCTTGTACAATGTAATTAAAATTGTAACATAAAATAACATTAAGTGTGAATTTTTCATTATATTAAATTTAAAAGGTAATTATATACATCATATGAAATAAATTAGGTTATTAACTATAATATATTCCCAAATTAAGGAAAATTGAGATGAAATTCCTTACCACCTTTCCAGACAATCCATGTATGTCATTTAACTCCTATATAATAAACTCTTTTCAATTATTCATTTTTTCTAATATCATATTAAATGAGTAAGACCGTATTCTTAAACTGTTACTCTCATTAGACATTTTGAAGTATTTAATTACAAATTCATTGATTCCTATTAGAGGTCTTTTGAGGTAATTTGATTAATAAATTCCAAATAACATTGATTAGATGACTATGGTCAAATATATCATTTATCCATAATATAATAAATAATTATCATTAATTAATAATCATTTTTATACATGAATTATTATTTTAAAACCCATTATGAATTATTTTTAGAAAAAATTATCTACCTTACAATCATGGAGATGGTACGACATACTTACGCATGAGTAATATTTCTATATTTCAATGATCAATATAGAAAAAAGGAAAGTGATATTTTATTTTTAGGTAATTATAATTATATCACAACTATAAAATTATTTCAATAAATATACTTATATATATCATACTTTTGTCGTGGTGGTGAATAACAAATCACATAGAATTGTGGAGGTGGAATTTCACATGTATGCGTGAACAACGATATCATTATTCCCGAAATTGAATTGTAAGAAAATAAATGATAAATAAAATTTTTATAAATATAAATGTTTATTGAATTTAATATATAAACATTAAATCCATCATTATAAAAATTCATGAGAGGTGGTAATGGATGAAGAATAATATTGTTTTATGAGGCGGCGGTCCTTCATATACATGAATAATGAATTCCATTCCTATCTGATTATATTTTAAGACAGTTACAGGTTATTATATTAACAAAATAAAATATTATTGTATGAGAGATACTAATGATTTTATATAGTCTTGTTTATGTAATATGTTTAACCGTTGTAGAAATTAATAAAAAAGTTTTCAATAAGAACAATACATATTTATTAGACAACATCCATTTCAAAACACTATGAGACCACAAAAGTTGCTAACATTCCATAAATAAGGCCTATATAATGTGAATATAGATGTAAGGATGGTATTATATTATATAACTGCTTATCTAAATTGTGATTTAATTGTAAACTAAATAGAAGAAGATTCCCCCTTTTATATGTTAGTGGAGGGGAACTAATAGAATTTATAGAAATATTAATTTATTATAAATTAATTTTGATGTGCACATGAATAAAAATGTAAAAAATTACAATATAATAGTATTATAATTAAAAATAATCTATTCCAATTAATTTTGGACATGTTTTCACTGTGTTTTTATGATAATCCTTTGGTCTTGACCCCCTCATTATCCCTTTCTACACTTACTATAACGATATGAATTTTTACGTTTTGAGGGTCATTATAGTTATAATAAATGGAAATAGTTCCCAAAACATTCTATGGACGATATTATAAAACAAATAATGATCATGTTTATGAATATAATATTTTTTATAATTTCATGTCATTTCATAAAATATTAATTATTATAAAATATCATTACTTACTATTTGAAGAACTATTCAATACTTTGACAGTAATTGAATCATGAATACAAATTACATTCAAAAAAATATTATATTAAATCCCTAATATATTATAAACATATATAGATTTCATAGATAAAATTTAGTATCAGAAATTATCTTAATTTTAATTTTCATAATATCATTTATTTTCACTTTACATTAATTTAATAATTACCATACTGATATTATGAAAGTATTTATGGACATTATTGATTCACTAAAAATTAGAAGTAAATTTTCATTATGAATATAATTAATTTATATTTAAAATAAATAATTATATATAAACATATCTCCCTTTGATGATAATTGTTAAAAATATTATATTTATTGAAAAAAATGTGACATTATATACTTTTCATAACATAAAATTGTATAATGGTCATAATCATGCAAAAATAAAAGAAACATCATATATAAAAAAATATTGGATAGTTATAGATAACATAAAATCATAAATAATATTATGTAATGTTTTATTGTCATTTTTCAGTACTTATTGTAGTTTTTAAATAGTTAGATATTTTTCATAAATAAAAGAAAAGAATTATTTTAAAAATTAATAACTAGATGATTTTATATCATAAGGAACTAATGAAATATTAAAACAAATCTGAAATATAATTTATCCATTCAAATATTTAAAATAAAATACAGTTTTTAATATATATTTCTATTTTTTCCCAATTGACTAAAAAAATTCCCAACAAACACTAAATTTTCACAAAATTTATATTTGATATTTTTATTTCAAAAATTAAATTTATTTTATCAACTATATTTTTTAAAAGTTACAAAAAATAATAATTATAAAATTCCTTTAATAAAATATGATTCTTGAGGAGAATAGACCTTTGAAGAATAAAATTACATTAGTAAATATATAGGTCATATTTCAATAAATTAATATAAAAATTTATTTTAAATTAAACCTATATCTATGTATATTTCAAAAATTAATTAATATTATTCATTCAAACTAGTTTTATGACTTAGATATTAAAATCACATTAAAATATTAATATTTCATAGTTCATTTAGGCTCGATGTTTTACGTTATACAGGTCAACAAACATAATGTTGATTTAAAATCTCTGAATATTAGATAAATTATTCTATATATGATACACATAAGGATATTAAAAAATTATTATAAATATTTTGATTGGTTTAATTTGGTTTATATATTATTTTTTTGGTTATATTAAAATTTATTTTTCTATATGTAATGTCTTCTCATTAAGTGAATATATTTCTTTTTGAAGTAGTTGTTATGGGAGAAAATGGGTTTGGTCTATTTTTGGTTCAAATATAAAATAATTAATTTTTTAAAAATGATATTTGAAATAAGAATGGTGTTTGTAGTTTTTAGGTTTTTCAAGGAAGTGTAATGTGATGTTTTATGAAATATGACATTTATAAAAATTCCATGAAATTTTTTGTCATCCAATTCATGTTTGAAACATCATATTATGAGATATTAAATGTTTTTTTGAACTAATTGCTTTCCCCATATATTTTACCCATATTTTGGGATATATTATTTAGGTGATACTTATTACACCCTTAAGATGAGTATGTTTTATTTAATTAATGTATGAATGATATGAAGGAAAAAATTCAATACAATGGTTATAGTGGTTATGGAGAGTTATTTATTATGAATATTTATTAATAAGAAATTTTTTATTAACTCACAATTTAATTAGATTGGTCATTGGAAACCCATGTGGATAGTCTTTTTGTTACCATTCATCTTACACTAGTTAGTATAGAAACCCTATTATTATACCTAGGTAAGTGAAATAACTCATGTGGATGCTTTATTCTAGTGAGGATGGTGTAAGATAGATGGGTGGATTGTTTATAGTTTAGAAATATTATTTTTTAGATGTTAGTTTGTATCATTCTGTTTTGTGAAGGATCGTCTCTCACTAGGACCTAGGGTGTATCCTTTAACACATACTTCTTGACTGAGATATCAGTAGAGGTTACATGTCCTTAATTATTATTTCATTAAACATGATTCTTTTTTTGCACCCAATTATAATCCATGATTATTGTTAAATATTACATAGGGTTCCCATATTATTTCATGATCTATCGTGATTTTTCATTATTTTTTATAAAGTTTCCTGGCAATGGTTTTTTTGGAAAAACTCTTTTAATTAATAATTTTTTCTTGAGATTTCATATTGATTTAAAAAATGGTATTCATAGAGACGTTGTAAATTGGAATTTATAGAGAGCCAAAAAGAATTAAAAATTTAATTTTTTATGTGATTTTTTTAATTTAAAAACTAAATGGATTTTTAATATAAACATGGGTTTTTACGACTAAATATAATAATTTTGGAATGAATAGTTTCTATTCAATTTAAAACTATTAATTATACATTTCCATAAGAATGATTTCTTAATCCATTAATTGTGAGGTAAAATACTATGATATATATCCCTTGCATATTTTTATTATAGGTCCTATTATTTCTTGAGACTAACCACGGAAATATACCTTGGTGGATCTCAACTTCCGGCGGAGCTCAATAGTGTTACTGACCTATAAAAATATACCTTGGTGGATCGATTTAATCCTCATCGACATTTGGTAGAATACTTTAATCACTTCATCTCTGATTCCTGGAATCTTCATGAGCGCTCGGTCGTAGGGTTACTTGACCGGAGACACATAATGGTATGATTCGGATCGGAGGAAGACATGATTGATGCTTGGTCCAGGAATTTGCGGAGGTGTGGTGGATCATCATTTTATTTGTTTAGTGGGAGCATTGAATTTCATATGTCGTGTGACCCTCCATCAATTTCAATTTGGGTAAGCCTTCATGCTCTTCCGCTTTGGTTTGAAAATCCTTCTATTCTCTGTGCTGTTGGTAATTTGATTGGATGATATTTTTGCTCGAATCAAAAGATGGAGTCTATGGCACACCCAATTTTCCCACGGATTTGTGTTGTGGATGATGCGGAAAAGCCTCCTATGTGTTGTGTCTTGATCACTGATGTGAAGGAGTTCCGATGGATGCAAGAAGTTGTTTTCAAATCATGGATGAAGTTCTGTCTAGGGTGTAGAAGGTTCGGGCATCTGGTGGCCGTTTTCCGCAGTGGAATACTTGGTAGTGCCCCATGTGTGGATGAGTTCCATTACAGTGGTGGTTGTAATGGTGGTAATTCCAGAAGGCCATCTCATGTGGTGATGGAGGATGGCTTTGGAGTGCCCCTATCAGATTTTGGGAATATGTATGCGGGTATGTGCTCTTCTGTGGAACCTATTGTGTGTACCACTGGAAGATGAGTCTTCTGGACAAGGAGTCCAGATGGAAGCCCCTTGCATTGTTGTAGATTAGTGGTTGAGAAACTTGATGGACTTGTGGAGGGGGAGGTGGCGCAGGGCCCTCTTGCTGCTACGCCAGACCATGCTTGCATTATGAAGACAGTGTAGGTGCCGATTAATCAAACAGTGTTACAAGTTTTTGACAGGTTGAGGGATGATCTTGGAGTAGGGCCTCGGACTGAGGAGGAGAAAATATGCCATATGCAGTTTGTTCCACTCACTGAGGTGCCCATGAAGAATTAAGATGGGATATTTGATGGTACAAAACTGAATACCCACAGATCTGATGGAGTAGAGACCTGCAACCACTTTTAGTGTTTGGAAAATGAGAAGATGCCTTGATGGAAGGTAGATAAGGAATTGAAGGTGCTGATTTGCAGGATTTTACCAGCAATGCAGGAGTTGTAGAGGAGGCCAAGGGTAGGGAGTTTTCTGTTGATCCATGCAATCCTCAACATGGGGAACATGCACAATGTTTAGTCATGATCGACTCAAACAGTCAATTTGAGAGAGAACGGGGGGGGGATGATGGTTATCGGAATGTGTGTGCCTCTGTAAAATGGGGTGGCCTACCCGATAGTGACAAAGAAAACGTTGGTAGTAGGACTCAAGTCTCTTATAGTGATATTGATCAGGTTGGAACAAGGAATGCATATGGAACTAAGAAAGATGTTACTAATCTACCAAGGAGAAGGTGGAGGAAAGATTACTCCTCTTTGCCTAAGCTGATGACTTCTAGGTCATCTGGCCTACATTTTTCTATGGAGCTATGTATTTTGAAAAGTTAAACCTTAGAAGGAAATATGCCATGATTTTGACGCATGTTGATAGCTCGGAGTGGGAGTCGGCTACTACGGATGAAGCAATGTATCGTGATTAAGGATACATGTATGAATGTTATGACTTGTAGTTTTTTTATGGGTTGTGATGTTTCTTTTTCTATTCTAGTTGTAATTTTCCTTTATTTTAATAAATGTTCAGAGACTTTGACTATGGATGTCTTTTCGATTAAGATGCTAATTTCATGATGAAACAGACTTTTTATTTGGTAGTTTCATGATAGAAAAGATAATAGATTTTTTTGGAAATTGATAGGTAATTGTAGGGAGAGTCTATTTAACTCTTTCTCACCCAATTACTCAAGAATTTTTTATTCATTTTCTAGATTATGATTTATAGAATATTAGTGGTCATTTTTATGGATTTGGGTGTGAAATGATTATATTTAGATTCCATTTGAGTATCTATTAATTTCAAGGGTCATATTGGGTTTCATCATTAGAACTAGTTAACAAACCAGGATACATGATTAGCGTAAACATTATATTAAACAGTGATGTTTCCTTGTTTAATTTTTATAAAACCATTGACTATCTAATCACAATGTTGTTGTGTTGTTTACCACCCCATGTGACCAAACCATGTGTATTTCTATTTATCATCTAATAAAAAAATTTCACCTCCAATGATTCCTAAAATGATTCCCTTTATTCTTATTAGTGGTGTATTGGTAATTAAGGTTGTTTTGGTTATGTTATCCATGTGATAATAGTTATAACCATATAAATATTTTGTTTTACTTACCATTTTATCCTTTAAAAAATTATGCATTGATAATTTTGGTCTCGGTTGATAATGGATACTTTTTAAAAAATAATTTACCTGAAAATAGGTTTTTTTGTGTTATTTGGGAAATACCACTTCTTCCATGGGATATATATAATAAACTGGTGTATTTGGATTATGGGTTTTTAATGAATTTACACAAAATTAAAATCATAATATATTATAAAAATGGGATTTCCTTATATATGAATTGAGTGGTAAGTTGTGAAAATGATTTTTAAAAGATCCAATACATTTTCAATTAATGTTATGGGTATTTTCCATGGTTTTATTTTTTGTATAAAATTTGGTTATCTTGTGAATTAATTTAAATAAATTTATAAAATTTATAAAATGCTATTTTGATTCATACTAGTATATTTAAATGTGTTGTTTAGGGTTTTAACAATAGGGGTTTTTGAACAAGGTTGTTTTTTCAATAATGGGATGATTTATGTTGAATTTCCACGGCTCGATGAAGAGTGTATTGAAATAATTTGTTTGAAGTGGTAATTTTTTAAAAGGATAAGCGTAATTTTTCGGTAAGAATATATGTGTTTTATTGTGAGTTATGAATTTAGGATTTATCCCTTTTCTATTATTTTAATGTTTGGTTTATGTTTTGAGGCATGGATTAGTGATGATTATTTCTTGTGTGATTTTAAAAATGAACCCTAGAATGGTCCGAAAGGATATTAAAAATCTATTTTATGATGGATTATATGGGGAATAGTTTTTCAACATTTAAGGTGATATTTATTTTGTTTTCTCTATAAAAAATCATCATATAATGGTAGAATTATTTGATTCCATTCCCTTATATGTTATTTCATAAATTATAAATTAGTTCCCATGTTTATTCTGATGTGATAATGTTTTAACATATGTGTTGGTGTGGTTTAAAGTTATGAAATGAATCCTTAATTATCTTCAAACATTCGAATGTTCATGTGTGATATATTTCATTGATTTTAAAATCTTATCTAACATCATATTTTTGGTGTCTATGGTATCTTCTTAGTTTCATAAAGAAATGGTTTAGGATTTATTCGAGATGTTATTTTTTTGGTAATTCTTCCCTAAAGGAATCAAATAATATAGAGTTATTGAGATTGTGAAAAATTATAAGGATAAATTGTAAGTGAGAGATTATCTTGTACTATTCTAATAGCAGAGCATTCTTTATATGAGGGTTATTATCATTAATTATGATAGATATTTTACCTTGGATGGTCGTTTTCAAAGATAGTTGTTCAATTTTGAATAGGTAGAGCCTAAAATCCCTTAAGGAGGCCAGAAATGTGGCATTTCAGTTGGAAGCCGACTATTTTTGGTTAAATATGTTGAGTGATTCAATAGATCCATTATATGGTTATGTAGGTAACCTTCCAAGTGTTAAGTTGAAGTAGGATGTGATTGAGTTATAAAAGAGGGTTCCTTGTCATTAGAAGAATATATCGCTCATTTGATTCAAGTGTGATGCTCCTGGGAACTATATGTCTTGATATCTAAAATGTTAAAGAACATTCCTCCATTGTAGATGTCTGTTTAGTAATCAAAATATTTATAAGATGGGTTTTCAAAATTAGTCCCACATGTAATTTTTTGTGAGTTGTAATTTTTTTTGTGAATTTTGTATGGTAACGTCCTGGTTTTGAAAGCCACCCAGAGGCGCCCCATACCCAGTTGGTCACATATATTCAAGGGTATTTCCCAAAACGCCAGAGCATGACGACTAATAGTGAGGGCCTTAGTTTTGATAGTGTAAAAACTATACCCTCATTGGGAGAGTACACAACGGAAGATAAATGGTTTACTATTCGATAGTTTCTTTAATAGAAACCCAAATCTTAAAAAAAATACCAAAACTTGGTTTTAAAAACTAAATTATGAAATGTAACGATTACCCAAATAAACTAATCACTGGGTTTCCACATATGTGAAAATATGGATATGGAAGAGAAATCTAACCATCATGTTCTGATGGTGAGTGGTAGAGAACATGGATATGGAAAAGCTAGCAATCACAAATCCATAGATTTGTGATGATATAAGGTACAATCTGATTCATTAGGTATAAGATAACTGGGACAACATTTTTGGTTTTCAAGATCATTTCCCTCAAGTTGAAAATTTGAATTAAAATAAATACTTACTTTTTTTTGGTACAATCTCACTGTTGTTCGTTCCTTGAACAATTTCCACTTCATCTCTTAAATAAATGAAGTTGAATTTGTTATTTGTGAAGTGTTAGTATGACAGATCATTCCATCTGTCTCAAACAAAACGTTAGCAAAAGTTATTAAATATACATAAGTCATTCTTTAGTGAGATTAATCATATATGGTTCCTAAAATGGACTTATACTTCATATATCATACTGCTTAATATAATAAAACTAGTTTCTACTAAACTGGGACTTCCTGCAGGCCAGTGGTAGGTGATAAAGGCCAGTCGCACTTCGGTTGTGGGTTCGATTCCCACAGCCTTGTCTGACGCGATGGGCTGTCGCCCGTTCTGCAGGTTGTCCTTTTTCTAAAACTATATTACTATAACATCCCATCGAAAAAAACTTCTATCCATAAAAAATACTAACTAATGTCCAACATAATCCATTCCAATTTTTAGGATTATCCCTAATACTGCAGTCCACTCTCATAACATAGTGAAAACGATTACCATAGATTTAACACCATCGTCGATCCCCATATATCATAAGATATGTTTTATTGGTCACATTACAAACATCCAAAGTCCTTAATCATGTATTCTCTTGAATACCTTAGTGAAAACATGAATGCAGTTAAAAGTTAACACGTTCCACATACCAAAATCCTCAAAATTATATATACTCAAACCATGATATTACTTAGTCCTTATATCAATCATGAGCTCATGAATACTGTTAAACATTTCGTTTTCTCGTTTTCCCTTCATTATGCGCATATCATCTTATTTCCAAAAATATCTCAATTACTTTGAATACCACATTAGACCAATACATAAATATTCCAATACTCCATGATACAATATTATTTTGGAATCCCATTACATAAACACTTAATCATTCCACCACATCGTTGTCATATTCAACATCGCCAATATTGATCGCATGTGACTTCCCTTTGTCCTTTTCCTTAAGTGGTTGCTCATGTTGATCATCACTAACCCTTGGATTAGGGCATTTATTAGAATAATGCCCCATTTCCTTGCACTTGAAGCATTGAAGTGTTGGTGGTGTGTTCTCTGCAGTGTTTTCTTTATTCACATCATTAGAAACCCTTTTTCCATTACTTCGACACTCAGCTGCTCGATTACATTCTTTTCCACACTTAAAACATTTTCTAGTCCCTTTAAGACAATCTCCACCATGCTTCTTTCCACACATTGTGCATAAGGAAAAATATATCTTCTTTTCATCATTATTCTGAGATTTCTCCTTGAACTCCATCTTTCGTTTCTTGTCAAAACCATGAGATGGATATGTAACACCAACTTCCATTTCTACCTTGATAGCACAACGCACAATTTCTTCATAGCTACTAAAGTCTCTTATAGATAATGCCCTTCGAAGACTTGGTTTTAAGCCACTGAAAAATTGATCAACTTTAATTTCAGGTTAGATGATAATGCCAGATGCATACCTTGCAAGTCTTGTAAAATTCGCTTCGTATATACCAACAGATTCATCATCCTTCTGCTTCAGCTCAAGAAACTACTTTTCCATCTTTGTTCGAAGAATATGAGGGAAGTACTTACTGAAAAACAAGTTCTTGAACTCGTCCCATTCCATGGACTCAATTTCATCTCTTGGCCTCGTATTCTTGATAAGATTCCACCATTGATTAGCTTCACCTTCCAAACGATATACTGCTAAGATGACTTTATCATGTTCAGAACATTGAAGAACTGAAAATAACTTTTTAGTGGTATTGATCCATTGTTCAGCAACAAGTGGATCGGAAGTCCCACTGAAAGAAGGTGGACGTTGCCTCATGAAGGACTCAATAGAATACTGTTCCTTTCTCTGCTCATTTGGAAGTCCAGAATGATTCATATCTTGTGTAAGGATAGCAATAAGATTTTGCACTCCATCTCCCATAACATTTGTTTTTTCAGGAGAACAATCATTGCATTGTCCATTGCATTTATCAATACGGTTCTTTTGGGTTCCAACCATCGTCTAAAACCCAAAAAGAATAGTGTGAGAGGCAAAAATCATGCTAGGGAAAACAACATAATAAAGGAGAAGTACCCTCAATATCTAACATCTTAGATTATATATTCTAAGATCGTTAGTGAAATTCTAGGACTATAACCTATACGTATACTTAACCTTAGAGACATCCCTAGACATACCTTAGAAATATCTCTAGGGACCTCACTAACATTTTCGCATCCTAGTTTCCAAAGGATGACTAAACCTTTCCTCTGATACCAACTGTAGAGACCCAAAACTTGACGTGCATTGACATTACATTTCATTTGCGGAATACTTAGTACATAACAAAAACACACACACAAGGATCGTAATAGTTTAGTGTCTTTGGAAACTCGGAACGTAATCTTCTAATCGTGGTGAAAGATCTTCAATATCTCCCATAAAGATCTTCCCTTTTTTGACCTAAAACCATTCTTTATATCCTGGGGAAAAGAAAAAATAAAATGGTGAGCTCAAATGCTCAGTAAGGGTAAACAAAAGAAATATCAATCACATCATATTCATAAGAACATAACTTTTGGAAATCATAACCTGCAAAAGAGAGCATAATTTCATAACATGGGATAAATCATAGAAGTGAAATGAAATCCCAATAAGTATAACTTAAAACATTAAACTTTGTGGCATACACGCATAATCATAGAGAATCATTTCTTGTTAGTCATGACTCATTGCCAAGACTATCTTAGTGGACAAAGTCCATTTCTGAATCGAGTCACCCTCGTTTCAGTCCTATTTCACTAAACCGGTATAACCTACCATTCCAGCCATGTCTATCTCATGAGATATGAAATATTTACCCAATTAATTGGAGGGAGATATAGGTTCCACCCATCTCATAATGATACCATTCTTATGTGTGCCACAAAATCATAAATCATACATCATAGCATAACCCATGAAATAAAATGGGATTCTTAAACATCATGCCATCATAACATAATCCATAAACAATTGATATCATTTCATCATAAGAAAATTTAATCCATTTAAATCATAGAGAAATTTTACTTGAAACATACACATATGAAATAATGTCATCTTAGATGTAAAATAGTTTTGACAAAACACTTGAAATGAATTCATGAGGAAAATATCCTTTCTTCTTTAAAATCATGTTCTTTTTACAAAATTCCATACAATTTTAAAAGATAAGGGTTTTATTGAAAATAATAATGCAATCTTGTAGAGGATGCTTCTTGAAAATGAGGCGTTATTAAACTGTAAAAATCCATTCACGCCGTATAAGTTAAAAATAACATTCTCCTCATACTTTTGTCGGAAAAGTCAAAAAGTACCTCGTACGAAAAAAACGACAAAAGATCCCTTTCATATTCTTTACTAAATACTCACCGAAGGGTTAAATTTTATTTAAACTATTATAAGTGGATGGAAACAATATTACATTTTGAGGTAACATGGATGTGGATGATAAAATACACCCCAGTAAATGCCAAAGTAAAAACAATCTCGGATAAAAATGAGATTGTGATATTTTCCCTTACCTTAGGTATGATTTGCTTTGTACATGTCCAAAGCTCCTGTATAATGGTTTAAATAATGTTATTGACTTATTCTAGAAAAATACATATTGATATGATATCATATATGGTCATATTCTTAGCTTCTTATTAGTAATATTTCATTGTTACTTGTTACTCGGGTCTTTATTGCCTTTTGTTCTTATGCGTGTTTTGCCGAATAAATTCTTATTCTTCTTTTAAGGTTATAGATACCTTATATCAGAATGGTATTAGTGTAACATATATCATATTTATTCATTCAATTCATTTATATAATTACTATGTAATGATGATCATGTAGAACGAGTCACATCACATCGTGGAGACAGTATTCCGTACGTACGCACGAGTGATGATATCATTCCTATGATCGTGGAATTGTATTTGAGTATATGAATACTATTTCAGAATCAATATCACTTTATAATAGTCACATATAGTCATTATTTACACCACTATACCCATCCAAGTAAGGTGGTGGTGGAAAATAGATTACACCACGGCGTGGAGACAGTATTTTGTACGTACGCACGCGCGATGATTTCTTTTTCCATAGGATGGATAGATGGTGAAATACGGTTGTTTCATACTTATAATAAAAAATCAGTATATGAGTGATACTGATGTTATTACTTCATAATGAAACAACCTACGAAGAAGAAGTGGAAGAAGAAATAAAGATGAACGAATCGGTAACAGACATTACCTCTTCTTTGAAGTGCTTCTTTGAGACCTCCTTTTAGGGCACTAAAATGGGTCTTTGAATAATACCAGAGCCTCTAGGATGTTTCTAGGGAAGTGTAGAAGAGAAAATGTCAGGGGTTGGCCGAGCTTGAGTGATCAAAGTGGTGTGAGGAGGAGGGGGAGGAGGTGCCCTTTTATAAGGGAGGAGAGGGGCACCTTAGGAATATCTCAAAATATTATTTTATATTGAAGTCAAAATCGGTTTATAATGGTTCCAAAGGGTCTTATTTCGAAGGTAAAGTGAGGATGTGTCGAAAGCCTATCAACCAATAGGATTTAGACAAGTTTAGGTTATTATTGTAACCTTATCAATTAGATTTAACTTTAAGTAAAATAATTTAACTTTTACCGTGTCTTTTTTATTTCTTACACTATATGGTTAATACACTTACTATAACATGCCAAACGAACCCCAAATTGTTTATTATTAATATATATATCCGTATATATGTCATGTGGCCGAACCATAGATTTTTTGGAATAAAATAACAATTAATAATATAATATTTGATTTAAAAACTATTAAGTGTCAATTTTGACACTATTTGATTTATGATTCTACTGAAAGTCATAACATAATTACATGTTCGAACCAAGTTGATTAAATCAACACTAATATATCATAGTAACCTAGAAAATTAGGGGAATTCATTAAAAGTCTTAAATTACATTTATTTTGGTATTTATAATATCAATTATGTCAATATTTCATTAATAAGATAATTACTGCATCATCTTTGTGTCATAAATAAATTAACTTATTTGATGTCTAAAAATTACAAATAAAATACCATTATGTAGGAAATCTCATTATATTTCTAATTAATATTTACAATATAATTTATATTATGTATAACCCTATATTAAAAATGTTTTAGTAAATAAACATTGATTTTAACTCTTTTAACTCTTCTTTGAATTAAATAATAATAAATGTCCTAATCTAATCCAAGTGGGCCTAAATGATAATATTTTACACTTAAGGTTGTTTTTGGTCGAGATACACTTGTCCAATAGGATTAGGACATGTTTTAGGGTAATATTAATATCATTTTTACCCTTAATTAACCTATTTACTTTTAACCGTGGTAAATAAAAGTAAAAAGTTACTATTCACCAAAAATTATTTTCATCTCATTGAACCAAATTTTACTTACTGACATCAACTGTGTCTCTCAGATTTTTGAAATTCCATTCACAGAAGCGGTAAAATTAAGTTTTATGAAAAATTCAGTTTTTTAACTACCACTTAGTAGTTTCACTATTCATCGAAAATTGATGTTTTTCAGAACAATGCCAAAATTTCATCCTAAGCTATATTTCATATTCTGAATTCAAAAATGAAGTCTATTTTACCAAATTCATAACATATAAGTTGCATTAATTAATTTTATAATTAAATCCCGCTGTTAAAACAAATAGCGTGTTTTTAAAAAACAATATCTATCAAAAGATTGACACTTGTTTATGTCTGGTTTAAATGTGAAATTACATCCAATGACCAACATTGTATTAAATTGTAAAAATATATTCTAAATATACTTTAAAACCACTCAATTTAATAATTTATCACTATTAATTATTTTGATTAAAAAATGTTGTTTTTAATTATAATTTAGTAATTTTAACTATTCATCAGAAAATGAAAGTTATCCGAAAAGTACCAAAATTTCACCTTAGGCTAAATTTGATACTCCGAATCCAAAAATGAAGTCCATTTTGAGATCTAAAACTTCTAAAATTTTAAAAGGTGGTTATTACTATTCATAACGGCTAGTTATAAAAATATTTTAATAGCATATCGTTGTTTAGTGAAACTCGGTATTGCATACTACACACGCTATCGAGGATGGTCGTGATTGCGTGTAATGCAAGGCAAGTCAAGGATGTGTGTTGTGCAAGCTCATTTTGGTGTAGCGTACAACACAAGACATTAATAAAATTAAAAAGAATATTTTTCATAAAATCTCGGGCTGTTACATGAAGCATCACAGTAAACAATATAGCTCTTTCCTGGCACTAGAAAGACTTGTATCAGTGCTGAAGTCAACCTCCCATTCAACTCCTGAAAGGATGACTCACATGAATCTAACTATAAGAACTTCATAACCTTCTTATTCAGACCCGTCAGCGGTGCTACTAAGTATTTAAAGTCTTGTATGAAACATATGTAGTATCCAACCATCCCTAGAATATCCGCACAAAAAATTCATTCATAGGAAGATCCTAGGAAAATAAAGCTCTCACTTTATTTGGGTCTACTGATACTCCTATCTATGAAATAACGAGACCCATGAAGTGAATGTAGTCCATCCAAAAGTGGCACTTCGAGAGAATTGAATTTACATAATGCTCCCCCAGTGTACTCAAAACTATCTCAAGATGTGTGGCATGGTCATGTCAGGTCTGATATTACACCATGATATCATCCATGAAGACCACTACAAATGAATCCATGTATGTATGGAACACTAGGTTCATCAGTGCTGGAAAACTGCTAGCACGTTCGTGAGACCGAATGACATAACTATGTACTCGTAAAGACCAAATCTGCTCTTGAAGGCTGTAAGAAGTATATCTGCTGGTTTAACTTGCAACTGATGATAACCGGTCCTCGATTAAATCTTCAAGAATAACTGGGATCCTAGATGCTGATCAAAGAGATAATCATTCCTTGGTAAGGGATATCAGTTCTTGACAGTCAAATGGTACAGCTTTCGATAATCCACACAAAGTCTAAGGGTACCGTCTGCCTTCTTCGCAAACAGGACTGGTTGACCCCAAGGAGAAGTACTTGGTCATATGAAACCCTTTGCCTGTAACTCCTCTAACTACTTCTTGAGCTCATATAACTCTGGTGTATCCATCCTATAAGGAGGAATGGACACCTGTGCCGCTCCTGGAACGAGGTCGATAGAAAAGTCCACCTCACGCTCTGGAGGAAAACATGAAAAGTCCTCTAGAAAGACATCCCTGAAATGATATATCACTGGTGGAAATTCTAACTGTGAAGTACCCTCGTCATCCAGATATAGACCCGAAATATGGTTTGTAACTCCTCTTAGCCCATGATGCTCAGGTCCTTCTCTGCTCCCTAGGACATCCCACTCACCCCTATGAAGAAAAGATCTGCCCTCTAGTGATATGAAACTCACCCTACGTCGATAAAAGTCGACGAATTGGTGGAATGGAACTAACCAGTCCATCATTAGATTGAAATCATAGCCAGTCATTTCTAGGGCATAGAGGTCCCATATAATGTGACACCCAGTAACCTCTAGAGATCACTCCTTACATTGACATACACTAGTCATCCTAGTACCGAATGGTGTGTCGAGGGTCAAGATGTCGGCAGAGGAAAATATGCAGAGACCAAGGCTCTCCACAATAGCAACAGATTAAAAACTATGGGAAGCCCCAATATTAAGAAGAGAATAAGATAAAATTGGGGCTACTATGATCATATGTTGAATTGTAGAGGTTCTAGGATCCTGCTCTTGCTAGGTCTACAAGAATGCAAAAGTCTGGCCTATACCACATCCCTGTGACCCTGCCTGACCACTCTGAGCTAATCCGCCCTACTTTTACTGATAGACTGGAAACTAACCACCATAGCCTCGACCTTCACCTTACCCCAAATGGCCTGAATAACTCCAGTTCCCAGACTGGTGAGAAAATGGTTGTGTTCCTCCTAAATGTGGAGTCATGGATGAACCCCTGTCATGAACTGATGGCGAGAAAACATGAAAAAAACACTGAAGGTTACCCATCTTGCCACAGGATCACCACTCCACTATTTCCCTCTAAAAATGTGGCCCCATATGCTCATCCCTTCCACAGTAGTAGCATAACACCTGGCTACCTGAAGATGTGTCTCGCCTCCTCGTATCACCTCGTAAAGACTCCCTATGACACTTCTTGTTGTCAACGGGAAAAGTACTAGAAATAGAAGCGAAAATTCCCTACATCTATGATCTGGAAGCTCGTATATTACGCTCCTCAAACAAGGCCTGGTTGACGATGAATGCGATGGAAATCAACCTGAATATATTCACCTATGAGAGGATGTCCCGTTTGAGACCATCCTCAATCTTCCTTTCCAAGAACAACCCATATCCACCATGGAGGGGTGTGAAATGATGAAGCTCGGTGAAACGAGAGGAATACTCTATAACCAAAAGTGTACCCTGCTCTTGGCTCATAAACTCTTGGGCTTAATTGTCCCTCGAAGTCTCTTAATATAAGTAGTCATAGAAGTCATGTTGAAACTCCTCCCATGCCATAACCTGATGATGGCCCGAATGTGAGATCATGTCCCACCACCACTTGGCCGAGTCTCGTAACATGTCGGTAGAGAGATTGACCTACCTTTATGGAGGCATCTCCAGATGCTCAAAGATAGTCAGTGTGGCTTCTATCCATGACGTTGTAGCCTGAGGTCCTCCTTCCACTGAGAAGGTGAGAGGATGCTGCTACTGGAAAACATACGTCAAGTCTGCCATAGACGAGGCAGGAGGCAGTGCTCCCTAGAAGGTCTGCATCATCCTCAAAAATGCCTTCCCTAAACTATGCATTAGCGCCTGTAACTAGTATCACTGCTGGTGCCAAGGCTGGCACAATAGGAGGATCTAAAGGAAATCACTGATCATCCATATCTAGTGTCTGATCACTACCCTGCAACTAGCGGAAAACCAGAGGATGTCTCAGTGGCATGACACTGCAAGGTCAATGCACACCTTAGATTCTAGATTATCAAATACTGAAAATAGGAAGGACATGAAAGGAATATAAGAATAAAATTATTCATGTCTTACAAAACAAGACTACACAGTGTTTACTTTTCTTACACGGAGTGTTACTTTATGTAATTCAAATGGGCATTTACTTATGAATTAATAGGTCATGTAACACCCCAAACACACAGAGTGTTATCCAATCACACAACATGTACATGAATCTTCTTCACTTCCCATGTCCTTCTACACGGTTAAGCCACATGGATCTCATGGGACAAATCTACACAACATGTTTATGGTGGACACGATGTGTACTCGACAAGCTTCATCGGCCCATGTTGTTAGTGACACGGCCTATGTACAAAGGTTAAATGACACATCGTGTTCCTGACGGACACAACGTATACTAAGAATTTCCAACTGAACGGTGTTGTTAGCTACATGGAAAGGTACATGGATAACACTACATGGCATGTTTCAAACAAACACGACGTGAACAAGAAAAGATAACAATGACCTGTGTTCTTCGTGACATGGTGGGGTATCTAGGTCTGACTACACAGCGTGAAAAAATGTTACACGGTGTGTTCCCACGAGAAAAATCCCCACCCTGTGCCTCTGCCCACACAGCCTATGACATGGTTAGAGACTACACAACGTGTACATAAAGTACACAATGTGTACTTATGAAAAACTGTTTATTCCCAAAAATATGAACAGATGGCATGTAGTAAACACTACACGGTGTGTATTCTGGGGTTTTCCAGACAATTAGCCTCTTAAACTACTTAGAATCCCAGAAAACACTAAAACACACCCAGAGGCTCCCCATACCTAGTTGGTCACATGGCCTAAGGTGAATTTCCCCAATCACCATAGGCTGCTGAATTGCAGTGAGGCCCTTGGTTGTGATAGTTGGAAAAGTATGACCTCATTAGTAGAGTGCACAACAGAAGATACCCAAAATCAATAGTGGAAGCGGTAAACATCCATACAAGAGTAAACAATGAAAGACTATATGTGTAAAATAATGGAGCACATATATAAATGATGCTTGATATATAAGTCTAGGAAAGAATCCAAACATGTCACAATGCTGGAATAAAATAGTGCTAACCCAAGGTGAAAAAGATATCATAGAAACTCTTCAACATCACAAGCCATAGATTGGCTCGATACTCTCCAGCTCCATAGAAAGTCATGTACCTGAAGTAGAAGGGAGCTTGCCCTTGACTAAACCTGCAACAATATAATCTGTTCGGGCCCGAAAGCATTGCCCTAATAGGGTGTGAGACTAAATCCCAGTAGGAAACCACCATGATATCTGTGCATAACAATCTGGGAATATATGGAAGGTAAAATTACAGAAAATATATTTAGGAAAGTACTCAACAGTAAACAATACACAGTTTCAAAAATTTAAGTCACAACAGGTAAGAAACCAACCAAGCAAGTAGAAACAAAAGGTTACCCTCTTGGTAGTTCTCATAGCCTAAACCCTCTGGTTCAACCAACAAGTACTTGCAACCCTCTAAGAGGCACACACAGTCTCACCCCTCAAGTTCAGCTAAAGTATAGGCTCTCTGGGGAAGCACCCACGGTCAATTCCTCCTATAGTCTCATATCATAATAAAGGCACTCTGGGGAAGCACTCAACATCTATTCCCCCTGAGGCCCACGTCGAAAAACTACATACACTCTGAGGAAGCACTCAATGTCAATTCCCCATGTTTTCTCGCATCGTAAAGAAAATATAAAGACACTCTAGATAAGCCCTTACGTCCATTCTCCATGTGGTCTACTACACTAGGTTCTCATGGCCCTGTGTAATTAAAACATGTATAGTGGATGTATCACCACAAGTAAACCTCATGATATACTTGGATTTAATTCTAAGGCATATCAGCATAATAGAACAACAGTCACACTATCCTGCAAACTAGGCATGACAACTGGCAATAACCTAATGAGAAAAACTAGACGAAACTGTCATAAAAAGGAAAAACATGTAGGGATAGTACATCCAAAGCATAGAAACATTACCCTATTAACAAACAATAACCTCTAATAATTCATAAAAGAAAATCAGTCAAACAATAGGGCTAAACAGTAATCATGGAATACCTCATTCAAGGTTATTGGTAGAATTCACACAAAATAATCAAAGACTTTCAACTGAAAGGCACAAACCACCAACATCGGGATTCGAAGATCAATATACTTGAACCATGATGCATGAATCTCTTGGGAATGTCATCGATCTATGAAAACCTCCAGAATGATCAACTCATGATAACATGGAAAAGAAGAGGAATTGAAAAAAGATGCTCTAGATGAAGAGAGGGATTACCGCTGCGATTACAACGCAATCAACAATGCTTGAATCAGAGGGCGGATAGAGGATCAAGGGGTCGTCAAAGATCCTTGGATTCTCAGTGCTCTCAGATGAACAGAACCTAAAAGGAGTCGTTTATGTATGTCAGACGCGACCCCGGTGAATTTAATGAAAAAACAATTACACGGTGTGTACAATTGGAGTACACAGAGTATACTCTCCTTTTCCATACTATGCTTTAAGCGGCCTCCAATCACTCCCACACAACCGTGTATGTGGATATTACACGGCTAGTGCACGGCCTGTTGGAGCATCTAAGTACACGGCGTGTACTCATAAAGTGCATGGTGTGTACTCATAACGTACACGACATGTTCTTATAAAATTTCTATAAATTCATCTTTTCTCTAAAAATGATAAGAAGGGAAAAACATACCTAAAAAGAAGGTCCAGGTTCTTACATGTATAACATCTTAATGTGGCTTGAAAATTTGGATTATATCATTTTACATTTGATAACTATAGGATTGTTCATTTCTGGGATGTTAGTATATGGGTGGTTATTATTGTTGTTGATTTATGGTATTCCTTTTCATTTTGAGGACAATATTTTTTGTAGTCCTATAATTCATCACTGTCTATGGGAGAATACCATTTTTTGGCATTGTTGTAATTTTTTCTATGATTAATGAGGTTTTTCTGGTTGGTAATAAGGGATAGAAATAATGAATATTTGGGTAAATTAGGTGAGATATTCACCAATTGAGATTACGAACTAGTTATTTTTATCTTGTGGTTTTTTGATTCACTATAACATATTTATCAATTTTTTGTTAAAAAATATATTCCCTATCAGTTGTGTCTTGAGTATATAACTATTATCAATTTCTGAGGATATTTATGAGTTGTTTTTCCTTCACTGGGTTTGAAGTATTCATATATTTAATATTTTTTCATTGAGTAATATTTTGGATAAACCATTCTTTTTGGATTTGAATCAATGTTTAAATGGAAATTTTTATATTTTAATAAAATAAATATTTTTAGATTTATATTATTCAACCATGTTAGTTTGGGATTGTTATTTATTTCCTCTTGAAGATGTTTAAAAAAAATTTATGATCAGTTCAAACATTTTAAGGATTATTGATCAGATTATTTGATGATGATTTTTTTTCAATGATTTTATATTTTCTAGGTTTTCCTAAATAATCTCTTGATATTAAAACCGTACTTAGGGGTATGGTAGATTTTTTTGTTATGTTCACTTATATTTTATACATAGTATTTTAGGGGTGGAAATTTATAATAAAGGGATACAATGTAACACACTAACATAACTATATTTTATTATTTTATACGTATTTTATTCCTTATATATATATATATTTTATTTAATAATATTTTAACATGATAATTCGTGGTATTTTGGGAGTTTCATGCTTTACGTGAACACATAGGTTTAACCATGTTACATCCATTTAAGGAGTAAGTTCAAATAGATAGTGTGATTTTTTATTTTAGACATAAAATTCTTAAAATTATGGGGATACTTCTACTAGATATTGTGTGTTATTTTAGTCTATTGTGGTTCTCTGACATATTAGGCCCATAGTTTGGAAAATAGTGTGGTTTTACTAGGATAATTGTTTTTGGTTTTCCAAGAACACTAATTTAAAATTAGAAGGGTAATATCCCCTTTATTTAATAATATTATTTATCTGACTCCTAGGAGCTGAATGAGATGTTATATCTTATTTGTCCCTCAATTATTTTCCTTTCCTATATAATTTAATAGGGATTTTCAAGTTAATTAACCTATTCTTCTTACAATAACTTCTCTTATCTTTTCTTTTTATATTTCACCTAGGTCACACATTCCTAAATAACCCTACATCATTGTATAAGATATGGTTTTGGTTTGGAAATTTTCTATCATGAAATTTTTCTCTCGTATGTATTTTAGAGGAGGTTTACATACATATCAATGTAGTTTCCATTGAATATATTTTTGTATAGTATGATTTTTAAACTCATATATACTCCCCCCAATTTAATTTATTTTTATGGAAGTAAATGTTTTTAGAGTAGTTTTATATTTTTAAAGAATAATGTCCTTGTTTTAACTAAATTTTTGTGTGTACAGTTTTTGAGGAATAATAATGGATGTTTAATGTGAAGGATTGTGATAATAGAAAAAGAATCCATCTCATAAGTCGTTTCATTTCATCCATGTCTTATTTGGACCTTTATAAAGTATGATATTAATGGTTTTTGAGAACCTATTTGTTTGTAATTAAAAATTTTACTATTTTGGGATGTGAATTATTAGGAGAATCTTGTGGAACCCCAATGAGTGAAATGTTTAATTTATGTGATATCTAAATTACTTGAAGAAATAACTTCGAGGACCACATGTGATAGTTGAGGGAGAGTAATATGTTCGTTCGTGTTAACTTCTGATGATTATTTATTTTCACTAACCTATACCTTACATTGGTTATAGGAAACCAGAATATCTAGGTTTGAGATTATGATTCATGTTTCACTAGTTTTTACATACACTACAAGTTTTATTATTAGTAAAATTATGAGAATAATTGTGATATACAATTCTAAAGAGGTAGATATGGGTTTGTTGGGTGGAATTTCAATAACATATGAATCAACATTTTTTAGTTATAATATCGAGGTTTTTGGTTAGGATCCCCTCACATTTTGACACAGGGTATATCCCATGATATAAAACTCTTCAATGGTTGATATTATTTTGGGTTTTGTGCTATATTTCGTTCATCATTGGTTGAATAGATCGTACCACCCTGCTTCACTATGCTATTATTATTTTCAAGTATATTCCCATATAGATTCATTCTCTATCCTTTTGTTGTATTGTTTTTCTTATTTTTTATATTTATTTATTAGGAAAAAAAATGGAATGAAAAAATTTCAGAAAAGATATGATAGTGATTTAAAACTGGTGTCTTCAAAGTAACTTTATGTTGGCATTAATCGGGTGCCTTTTTTAAGGGAGGTTCCAACGAGAAAATTTTATTCAATTAGAATATTATAAATTAATATAACAAATTGAAAGGAACTATTAACATAATCAAGGTTTTGGTTTTTTGTTTTAATTATTTAAGCTAATTTGAAAATCATATATTCTATTTAATTTCATAATACTACTAATGTATTTCATGAGGAATGATATATCATAGAATATATAGGTGTTGAAATACATGGTTGCATTTATCAGGCATATATAAATTAAACTCTCAGGGTTATCTTAATATTGAATGTATTTTTTTGGATAGTGTATGGGAGTTGCGATATGTATAGAAACATGTGGTTTCATTGAGCATATTCTTAATGTATCTATTTTTATTATGATTCATTACTACTTGTGACATTTTTTATTAAACAATTTCATGAGGTATATTTTAGAATTTTATATTATTCACCATATATCTACTGTTTATTGCATGTATTACATTGTTAGATATATTGAATGGGTTTATATTACACTATGTATCATTTAAATGTTATATTATTTCACCATATTTTTTGGTTTTCAACTGTCATCAAATGTATGGTTTCACAATTTCTGATGTTTTTTTTGGAAAGTGGGATTTTGTTTTTTGACTATCATTTAAGGGTGAACATCTTCACAATTGTAATTAATATGATTCTCCATTTCTTTTGTCCCACCAACGAGGATTGAAAACCTCTTTAGGGTTGAGCAATGAGTTGAGTTGGGTACTTAGTCAATGGAAGCATATGATAATTCATTATGTTTTGAAATAAAAATATAAAAATTTTATATCATAAAATATTTTTACTATTATATTAAATATGATAAAATAAATATTTGACCCAAATACAATATAATTTTATTTTTTAGAAAAAATTTATATTACATTTTCATCAAAATTATTTTGTATGTAAAATTTAAAATATAAAATATAACATTATTGTAATAGAATGAATATTAAAAATATTAATTAATTTTATATGAATAATATTATGTTATATAAAATTTAACGTAATTTACTATGGGTCAATAATCATCTTCCTATTGAATATTGTTATTTTAAAATAACTAAATATTTAATTTAAAAAAAAATTGTCACATTTTTTGGAAATTAATTTGATAATACATACCTCATTTTGGGAATTTGAACACTAAAAGTATCTTAAGGTTAATTTTAGGTGGTTTTCTAAAGAAGATAATTTTTTATTAATTGTAAAATATGATAACATATATTATTTTGCATTATAAATTAACTCATGATTAATTCCACATTAGATGATATAATAAAAAATTAACTTGTCCTCACATGGATTAATTAATATATATGTTCACTAAAATAATCATTATTTATAGTCTTGATGAAAAATAAACAACTATACAATTTTTTAACTTAAAACTATCATAACCCTCCTATAGGTACCAATGATCCCTAAACCTCTTCTCCTCAAACATTAAGTCTCTAATATGGTCCAAATTAATAAAAAAATACCACCCAAATATTACAAATAAATTTTGGAGACTATGGCCTTCTAAAAATAACACTTTAATTCCCATGTAGCATTTCAAAGGGATATTTCATAAAGAAAATTTAAACAACCTAAACCAATAACATTTGTGTCTTATTATTCTACTAAATCATTGAAATATCATCTTACCAAAATGATATAATGAAATCATAACAATATGAATACTCAAATTTTATTATATTAGAGTAAAATATTTTTTTTAAAAAACTCTCATTAATTATAAAATAAATTATATCTTATATTATTGTCGTTTCATCATCTATATGAATGATTTATTCATTTTTTTCATCTCTATTTCCTTAGATTGTTATAATTTGATAAAAGTTTTATAATTATGGTAGAAATTAATAAACAGTGAAATGATTTATTTTATATAATATTAATATTTTTTACTTTTTTATCAAAATAGTTGTGTATTTACAACAACCATCCATTCATGGCCACTATAACCACCAAAAAGGATGTTGTTTCCGAACAACTACCATATCCTTCCAATATCACTAATATGAAAAAATTTATTATTAAATATAAATTTAATGATGATATTCTTATATTATTCAAATTATATATTTTTTAAATAGTAATAAAATTAATTAAACCAAATTATGTTAATAATGACTGGTAATGAACAAAAATTATCAAACAAATAAAATATCACAGATATTGTCATGGAATTTTTCATAAATTGGAACAATTTTTTTCATTTATAACCATTTTTATATTTTTAAAGAAAAATATACTATATATCTTTGTACCTGTTGAGCTATAGAATCCATGAACATGGAAATTCACGATGAACATATTGAATAATCCTTAGAACTAAGAAATAAACATCCTCGGGGTGAAGGTCATGGACAGAAATATTAGTAAACATGATTATGAAGAAAAATTAAATTTAATTTAATATAAAAGAAACCTCAAAATGGTTCTTAAAAGGGTATTTAATAAATTTAATTTTATTATTCATGTTTTTAGGATCATGTACATAGCCGATCCACGACCCATGTTAGGTGGTTTTCTTTTATTAGACCTGTTTTCATATATATTTTTCATATTTTCTATATTATTTTATATAATGAATATATAAAATATTGAAATTATAAAAATTTGGTTTCTATTTAATTTTGAATATTTTTTATCCCCTTTATATATATACATAATCAATGATAATACCATAAATGGTTTGTAAGGATTCATTCCATCATATTCTCATTCTTGATGATACATTCTCTATAACTGTCAATCTCTCCCACCTTCACATTCCAAATCTCAAATATTATTCCCTTATGTTATTTATATTTTTTTATCCATCATTTATGTGGTAAAATCATGTTTTTTTATTTGATTCATCATCACCCTTTATGTAATACCTATGATGTATATAAGGTAAACTATTTTTTTATATTCCTATTTTACATTTTTAATAATTTAAATATATTTATTCTCAATGATCCATTATTTGGATATTTTTGTAATATAATACTCCAGAATAATATTAACCTTTAAATTGAATATAATCAATGAAAGAGACCAATTTTTTTTATATTTAACATGAAATCCAACAAAATTTATGAAATTTCTTTTCACAATTTTTCTTTCATTTTATTCTTATGTTGATTTTTAAAATGTATATATTTATTTTATGTGTACTAAATATTAATATTTTTAATATATAATTTTTCATGAAAATATAATATTTATTCCTTACACTAAAAATTAAATTTCATCTATCTAATTCAATGTTTTATAAAAACTTATCTGGTTTTTATTAAAACTTATAAATTTATTATATTCTCTTAAATGATTATTTATATTTGGAAATACTCATTTTCATTCCACCCATTTGACCATTTCATATATTTCATTCTTTTAAATATTTTCTTTTTCATAAAAATATTATATGTTAAAATAATCTTTTGGTTCCTTATAAATGATTCTATATACATAAGTTAAAGTGGAAATGAAATCATTTTTAGATAAATTATCCTTCAATACCATCATATTATCTTATCACCAATATTGAATAACAATAATCATTTCAATGATGTCTTCCATTTTGATTAAACATACTTCCCTCGTTTATTTTGAGGGTGTTAACCAATATACCAATAAATTCTAATGATTCAAAAAATTAAAAACTAGAATATATATGAATTATTATATACCATGTAAATACATTGTATTTCTATATCATGATAAAACAAAATTTAAATAGAGAAACAATTTATTTAACTGAGTTTCAATATTATTTACATTGTTTAATCATGCTATGATTTTTAAAGAATATGTAAGTGTTTTCCTATTCTTGTCATAGAGAACGTTATGTATTTTTTATAATTATATCAGTTGTTCCTAGAGTAATATATTCCAACAATAAATTTTGAAATGGTTTATAACTCATGAGATTGTGTTCATGAAGCCTTGTTGTTAACCATTGGAAAATTTATATGATGCAATGGTGATGATCAATAAATAATGTTTTTGAACAACTTGTTGGTATCTATATAATATGTTTATTTTGTCTTAATAAGAATACATGGCCTATGATCGCATGATTATGTTGGTGCCACATTTGTTTATTCTTATTCCGTATATGATTTCTATTCTATATTCTAATGATTTGGTTTTATTATCTTATTTTGTAGAATCCTTATTCTATAGTACAAGTTATTATTTTAGTATAATCTATATATAGATTTAATTTCATGATAATTTATTGTTTTAGAATATCATATCTCATTTTAATTTAAATCTGATGATCTAGAAATATATGTTTTTACCATGCATTTAACTTCGTAAAAAATTGTGATAACTATTTTAATTATCATTAATTTTGTTTTACCACATATATTGTGTTTAATATCACTCTTATATTATAATTTAAAATTTTTTAGGTTATGGTAGGTAGTAAAGGGAGTATGATAAGCTTTAAATTGAATATTATAATGTATTTTATTAACATTTATAAAATTATTATAGGTTATTAATTCATTATGCGAATATTGGATCTTGTGAGTTATAATTAATTCATGTGATATGTTGAAAATTATGTATGTATGGATCCACATTTATAGGTCTGGGATTATCGGTATCTCAGAACATCTCATCAAATTCTATACACAAAATTTGATAACATCCCTTGAATTGATGATAATAATTATTATTAAAAGTTTTCCATCATTATAGTATTTTTTCTTGAGGATAAACAACAACATTTTATATTAATGTTATATATTTATATATAAAAAAATTAGAGGTGTTATTTCTATCATTGTTTTTCCTCTCACCCATAACCACTTCAAAATAAATTTTTCCTAATGAATATTCAGTAAACTTTAACGAAACATTGAAAATAAAACAAATTATTCAAAATTTGCTCATATATCGTAGTTTTCACAACCTTTATATTCTATTAAAGGTTATTTTTATTCCTACAAAATTTTAGTGGAATTTAGTATTTATATTTACCTTTTCCTCATACTTTATAATCATTGTTTTTTAATCATAATAGTAATTTTATAAATCTAAATCTATAGTCAAGTCTATCTCATAATACAAAACACATTATCTTATACTATCATTAATCTCATTATTTTTATTTATATATCTTTTTAATAAATTGTGATAATATAAAATAATAACATAAATTATGTAAATTATTTTCAACATAATCTTTTTATCAAAATGAAAACTCATTCCACTATGTGTATATCATAGAAATATCAATTCGTTATTTAGTTCATTAGACATAACCAAATTTCATCAATTGATCATGGAAAAACATGGGGTTCCCCAATAAATACAAACACATAATATTTGGATTAATTTTCCAAAACATATATCAATATTTTTTCTAAGAAAATTGATTGATGGATATAGTGACTGAGATTATAAATAACTACTAATATAGTATGTCAAAAAAATTACTTCAAGTTATTGTGATCTGATAAAGTGGTCTTAATCATGTTTACTAATATAAAGTTATTCTTCCCATTTAATATAATTTTTTGTATTTATGTACCACTATATTCATACCTTATTACATTATTTACCATGGATACCCAAATATAATCCTTGTATTCATATCTTTTCTGAAAATTATATCATTTGAAAACATAACAATTTTTATTTGTATAATAGCTCAAAATTATCCAAAACATCACAAATGAATATTTTTTACTCAATATAAATTATAAATAATTTATAAAATTAATTACTATAACATTAATCATATAATTATCTCTATTAATTGGATTCAGGGTCATCATATTACATATATATGAGTATAGAACTATAAGTGATTTTTTAAATAGTTTAATGTCTCTTCATGAGAAACAAGTTTAAAATTTAACTTTTAAACATTAATCATTAATATAATGTATATTCCTTACCACATAATTTATATCAATATTAATATTGATCTATTAACCTAAATGGCCATGTATCATATAAAAAATAATATTTTACACAACGATACCCTTGTTGTAACTATTTTTATCATTAGAAATTTTAAATCAGATTCCATTTTTGAAACAATTTTTTTGTGATTTTGCCTACATTTCTTCGTAATCATCCATAAATTATAATGGTAAAACATCCTCCATCATACCATTGGATTTATATGAAGAGGTTATTATTTTTGATTATATATAATGGAATTTTTTTCCCAGCTTCGAAAGCGTCGATATATTTTCTAAATTTTAAGGATCATCCACCAATAATGTATTGTATTGACTTTTTATCCCCTTGATAGTTTTATATTTAGATTAATGTTATAATGTATTAAATATTACTATGAGACAATATTTGGATGTTCTAATTTATTTATCAAACCCACCATAGGTTTCCTCAAAAGAATCCAATGAATTATGCAATTTTACCTTCTATTTATATAGAATTCATTCCAATGCTCTTGTATATATTTATTGAATCCCCCTTGGTTAGTGTACATTAATTAAATAAAATAATGAAATATTAGTCCAATATAAATTATTTTAGTTCCTATGTTGTATATATCACAAATATATTCCCTAAAATAGAAATTTTATTAATTATAATTTTTTATTAATAACTACTCGCTGGATTTCCTTTCAATTAAAATTATCATGGTTAATTTCAAGTTCCTAAATATTTGAAATTTCCTCTTTCACATTTTTCATTCCATTTGGGTTATACGTAGATGAATTCTTCTTCCCCAACAAGCTGTGTTTTGAAAATTTGAATAATATCAAATAGATGTATAATGGTGGTCTTCTTTTCCATTAATTATTAATCACATTATTTCTCAACATCAATAATCCTACACCACATATAATAAATTCAAGATTATACAAAATAATATTTTAAGGTACCATTTCATAATAAAATAGATTCATCATATCACTATGAATTTTATTATGTCACCTAAAACATTCTATATCTTATTTGAGATAGTATTTGAACTCCATATTGTGGAAAATTTCAACAACGTTTTCCATTAACTGAATTCACCAAAAGGGAAATTACCTACTTATTCATAATAAATAGGTTTTATTTTAAAATCTTAAGAATCAAACATCTTACATTATGGATATTATTGAGAAATCATTTCTTATACATGAAATCTATATCTATCTCGACAAACCTCTTTGATTTTTATTGACGAGTTGATTCCTACAATGAATGAATATTACATTTTAATACATTATTTTCACCCCCAATAAACATACCTTAAATTATTACCAAATATATATCTATATATAATCAACTGACCTTTTATAATAAAAATTTTCATTTTAAAAGAATAAATTATTTATGAATTAATCTTGTAATAGAAAACACATGAACTACATTGGTCATTTTGAACACTTTTATGTTATATCCAGTCAAATTAAAAATATAATAAAGCCTTATAACTATTTTTTTTATATCCATTATTAAATTGTTGTATGATTTTTTTATATTATGGGTTATACTAAATTCTAATTGACATAGAAATAATGACTGATGGCCTCAGCCAGTATGATTAAACATTATGAAGCCCATTTATTTGATTATTTGAGGTTTATAGAATCATTGCCCTATGAAATTGACCAATCCCAATTCATTTTTCAAAAATAAAATTCCGTGAAAACAATTTTGGGGGAAGTTCATTCTTATCATGATCATGGGCCAAACCATGAATTTTAGACCACTCTAAGAAAATCTTCACACCATACACTTTTCCATTAGGAAATTAAATACTATGATTAATGTATATGTGTCTAGAACATTAAGATATTGTTTTATAATTTTATTTCAATGAAAAAATAAATATATTTATTACTATTTTTATTACTTTTATTATAATTCAATTTATTCATTGATAAAAGTTCAATTTTGATAAGATAAAAGAGAAATAATATTTTTAGAAAATACGTAGTTTCAATCCAGACCATGAATTTGAGATATTAATTATTTTTTAAAATAAATTTCCATTATTAAAAAATAATTATCAAACAATATTTAATAAAAAAATATTTTTTCTAAATTTTAAAATTTGAAATATAGATCTTATAAGGGTTGGAAAATTGTTACTCTCAATAAATAAATAGTTTTTATTAAATCTGGTTTTTTATTTACAATTGAAAATTATCACAAATTTATAATTATTATGATCACATAAGTACTATTTTTTATGAGAATATTTAAACTATTCAACAGTGAATTTTGCTTAATTTTTTGAGACAATTGAATTTTTAGTTAAAAATTAATTATTTTATAATTATATGGCATGTATTATAACTTTATAAAATACCAAATGTGAAGTAACAATAATTTATAGATTATAGGATACCATAATTATGTTTCCAATATAAAATTAATGGGGTTTTTTATTTGGTAAAATTTATAAACCAATAATTAACCCTCCAAAACAAATTTTATATTTTAAGGTTTTCAAATACATTATTTAAAAAAAATTACTCTCCTCCAAATCACGAAAGGTATTATTTTAATGTTTTCTATTCTTATTCATATAAATGATTGAAATAAAAACCAGTTTTTTAAAAAAATGGTCAAAACCATGGTACAATTTTTGTTTTTTTATATTATTATATAATTTCCTAAATGTATGTTTAGAAATTAATAATGAATTCTCTTATAATTTTATATATAAAAACTCTCATCCTACCATTCCTCTTCACCCAACACTCATGAAGAACGATTTTAATCTTTCCTTCCCCCTAAAGACCACACCCAATGTTCCCCCATGCTCTCAAGAAGCTCCTTACAATGTTTTTAAAGATCCCTAATGGTAAATGGTCTTTTTTATCCACTTTAATCAAGCAACACCTTTTTGTCATCAAATTTGATTCCTTATTTTTTTAAGTAGGGATAGTTTTTTTATAAATCCATATTATTTTACTTCTGATTCTAATGTAATAAGAGACCCTTTTTATCTCATTCAACCCTTCTATAGACCTTTATATACACCCATTTTACATTACTAATTACCCTAAAATTTTCCATTCAATGGATTTTTATAGATAATAACCTTCTCAATTTACAATCAAGGTTATCCTCATATATATACCACTATATAAATTATTTTTCACATACATGCATATAACCCACACCACCTAATCCTGGGATTAATATTATAGAAATACATTCTTCTGTTTTATGATACATGTCAAACACTTATTCATGTACCTGATATGAAATTTACATATGGGAAAAGAAATATATAACCCTATAATTCATTGGGAAATGTTTTTATCTCATGATATTCTATGTATGATTAATGATAGGTTATCCTAAAAACACAATGTTGTGATGTCTGGGTGGATATCCTTGCCTATTGTTTATGATGTCATGATTTATGTTATTTCCATAATCATAAGATTAGTTAATGTTTTCATGTTGTATCATGACTCATTGATCATGTTTATGATTATCAACACACGTATGATACCATTATAATACTATTGACTCTTATGTATTGCTTTCATCCTGTTATTCATTAATTATTTCCATACAAGGCTTTATATCTCACCCCATTCTTATATACACCCCAATTTAATCCTGTGCATTTTAGACGATGTATGGAATGTAATGGAGTCATTAATATTTTTTAATTAATTAGGTTCTATCAATTATTCTTGTTATTGATCAATGTACATAATTTAAAAAATAATTTGGGATTCACATTCATATGGTATTTTATTAAGTGTATCTATATGTAATAAATCATGGATTGTGGTGTATTAAATATATCAGTTTTTATTATTTTTATGAGAAACAATCCAAGATATTTTTGGTGATTATGATAAGAAAAATCTAGAGAATGAATTAGGGATAAAAAACCTAGGAAAACAACCTTAAATTATTGTTATTTATACTATAACCAGTATAAAAGAAAGTAAGTCAATGTGTTGATCATATATAAGGATGTGGGTCTATCATAGTTATAAATAAGGAATATGAAACTATAATGAGAAAATTTATCTAGACATGATTTTCACCTGGTTCATGATAATGGGCCATTCTACATTCCATAATTGACAAAATTGGTGGATATGCTTTGGTAAATTGAAAAACCCATAATGAACAATTTTAAGGGAACAAAAATGACTATAAGATTTAATCTTATGAAATATATCATGAATAACATATATTTTCACCTAGAAATTCATAATACAAGTAATAGATGTAATTTATCAGTTATCCCATCATTTATTATAGTTTACTTTTTTATGTATATAATTTTTTGAATATTATTATCCCTAAGGGTGTTTCTTATCAAGTCAATGATTGAAACCAGAATGAAATTTTCAAAAGAAGAATTATCTTCTATTTATGACTATCCAATGTCTTGTTAAATATGAAAATCTTCTTGGAGTACTTAAATGAATAATACATGACCAATAAAATTGATATGAAATTGGAAGATGGGTCCTTCTCATTTGATTTGATATTGGAAAGGAGGTTTCCCCATGAGTATTTTTAGACCCATTTACCAGATGATTTTTTTCATGAAGTTTTAAAGAATACGGATAATGTAGAGGAATACATGTTCATGAATTGTATCCCAAGGGTGATTGATAACCATGGGAATTAGGCTCTCTTAATCATGTTGGAAAGTGACAAAATAAAAGGGGATGTGTTGGGTCAATCAAATAATGTGATCATAGACCTCACAAATTTACAAGATCATTTTTCATGGTTTAACGGGATATCATTAACAACAACATAGAGGAGGCAATTAACTATTTATAAAGAGGTGGCGAGATTCCTAGAGTAGTGTGTGATTACAAGGTGATCCTCATTCCTAAGGTCAATAATCCTACTACATTGGATCAGTTTAGACCAATACATTAGTATAATTTTTTTAGAAATATATTTCTAACATAATCAATAGAAGGATGTTTTCAGTTATCCCAAAAAATAAATTTGAAGAGAAAAATGGTTTCGTGATGGGTATACACATTTAGGTATCTATTGAAATTTCTCAAGAAATAATGGTGATCCTAAATAAAAAATCCATTTTTTCAACATTAGGATAAATGTTGATATGAACAAGGCCTCTAAAATTTTATAGTAGATATTATTAATCTTAGCAATGAGAAAATTATATTTTAATGATTTTTTATGTGACATGTTCTTTAGATGCTTCACTTCCCCATGGATATCCCTGAATATTATGGGAAGGGTTTTTGTTTTCTTCATAATTGTTCAGGAGGTGATAAAAGGTGATCTCTTGTACCAAAATCCTTTTATCATGTCAGAAGATGATATTCCTATAATATTAAATGAATATTATAAAATGTAAGAATAAACCCTTTCTATACTAGATATAGTGTGGGTTTAGTGTCATGCATAAGTTTTTCTCATGAAATCCTTCTCTTTATCAATGGTAGACAAAGTTCAATGAGGGACCGCATTAAAACCATAACTCTTCATGGTAGTCTAAATGGGAGGCATGTTAATCAATTTAAGATCAGTGCCTTCTCACCCAACAAATTCTTTATATAATGGGGCTAACTGGGTATCCAAATGGGGAATCTTTCTATAAGCTACGAGAGAGTTTCAATTTCCACTGGGAAAATCAAGATGTACCACTTTAATTATTCCATCATAAGTATCAATAGAATAATTTTTTATTGTAATAATGGATTCCTCTCATTTGATTGACATATTACAATAATAAAAAATTTATTGAAATCAATTCCAATTCATTTTATTTATACTATCAAACCACACAAAGAAAGTACTACCAAGCTAGAGAACATTTTGGTCTATTTTAACCATTGGAACTCCTAAAAACACTTAAAGAAATCCTTTGAGGGAGGAGGTATTCATCATCATCACATTTCTGAAACAATTCATGTGTTTTAGGAAAAAATAGAATAAAAAATTATCGAAGGTGAATATTTGTGGGTGAGGTTCATGAGGGGAAAATACGTAGACTGGGAGGAGTTTTCATTAAGTAATGTCTTCATGAAAAAACTTGGCTCGATGTATGACGTCACATATGGAGGAGATAAAGGATATAATATGGTGGCTCATAAGGAATGTGGATTTCAATATCTAGATGGTGAACTAGGGTAGAGATAAATTATTTTCAACAGGATCACATAACATTCAAAGAGGCAAACATATATTCTATTATTATCAATATAATTTTTAACTATTATCTGAAAGATGTTGATCAAATAATTTTATTGGATGAAGAACTGATTAAAATCATTTTTCTATATAAATATAAAGATATTTTAGTATACATGATTTGTTACTTATGATGAATCCTACCTATGGTTTAGATATTTGGCCATCTAAGAAATGCTGCAAATAACATCTAGGTAAGATGAATTTTCTCGACTGATGGATGAGAAATGATGTGCTATTTATGGATGAAAATTTATTGTTGAATGGTGTTCCTTATGCATCCTGATTCCATTTTTGTTCATCACGCAGGCAAGAAACTATGCCATACCACTTTCTCGAAGTCAAATTGTCCAGGGAGATTTGTAGTTCTTTGAAGGAAAACATGATTATTATTGCTTAAGGTGATTCATTGAAGTCATTGTTTGAGATATGGATTCATGGAGTTTTTTTTCATAGGGCCAAGGTAAAAAAGAGAGAAGTGGCTATATCAGTGGTTTGTTGGTCCCTTTGGGATGCAAGGAACAATTCAATACACACTAGCTCAACCTACGTCTCCCACTTTTAGGTATGAGCGATGTTTATTCTCATTAAAATGGGCAGTCACCCATAAATAGGGGTCTTTGAATATATGTTAAATGAAGTTATTCACAATGTTGGATATACCTCGGCCCTCTGAGGTGGAAGGTAGATATTGTGCATCAAGTGGAATCAAAAGAGTTCCAGTCTTAAACCAAATACCAATGGATTGGGAAATCAGGGGGAGATGAATGGGGGTGGTCTGGTAAGGGAGAACATCAGGCTTTGTACAAATGGGATTCACGAAATTCTATGGTCCAAGTAATTTTCTCTATGTATAAGAAAAAGATATGATAACTAGTCTGATGCTCTGCATAATCTATAATATCTAGATTTATAAGATTGAGACATACTCCTCAGTCTCGGTGGGGCTCAATATAGGAATGTGAAATACCCCATGAAAGATTGATTATTCATTCAAGAGTTGATGAGTTCTAGTTGACCAATGGTGTCACATTATTAACATTGAATAATATTTATTTCCTAAATTTTTGTGCTTTTCTATACTCAATAAATCTATAAAATGTAATTAATGAAGTGAGTATAATTATAATGAGACCGTTTGGTTTGGACTGTTATATGATTGTTGTTCAATATGAAATTTGGAAACAATACTCTTAATGTTATTTTTATTGATTATAAATAAAAATTATCATGGTCACTTAATACATAAATAATAGTTAATGGAATCATCTAGTAGACTTGGTCCATGCGAATCCCATCTATCAGAGTATGGGACGGATTTTGTGACACTTGGATTTTCTCTTGACCAATCCCAAGATAAGATTTAACATGTGAAGCTTGAATATAATATCTTAAGGTAGAAGTTCAATATAATAGAAATCACCACTTAGGAAGGTTGTATAAACTTCCCCATGATTCTATGACCATATCACACCTTACCCTTTGGTCCTATGTAGGTGTTATAAGGGGCTATGTATTGGGGAATTAGAAACGTTCTGTAATCCTATTGTATAATTTAAATTTTTATTTCTTATTATGGTAAAACTTATAAATTTTAAATATTAAGGCAAGTATATGATGAATTTATAGAAGATACATATTATTGATTAATTTTGGAAGATGCGGTGTTTTAAAATTTTTTTGTATACATTAAATAATTAATAATTTTAAATGATTTTAAAAATATAGTCTTCAATAGTTGTGACCATTAAGAAATTTAAAATCTAATAATATCAACATAATTTTGACTGAATAATAATTTATGGATAATTATATCACCCTTATGAATATTAATGTGACCAATGGAATTGTTAGCTCATTTAAGAAAGTATAACAATAATTTAGGAATCTTGAATGGGGAAGTGATATAATAGAAAGAGTAAATAATTATTTCTGAAATTCTTGGTTATGTATATAGTTTGTTTCTAGAAAATAGTGTTTTTACTTAAAAATTAAATATCGCATAATTAGGGAATTGTTTTACTAAAATGTGTTCATTTTTGAATTTTGAGCATTGATTTGAGGTTAGGGTGAATTTATGAGATTTGAATAAAATGTTTTTGTTTTGGTTAATTGTAAAAATATATTTGTGAGTTTCAGTGTGTTTAATGACAACATTAATGATGTAATCATGATGTAATAATACTAGTGGACTGTTTAATATTAAGATATGTTATTAGAAGTCTAAAGTGGCCAATACCATGAGCATGAAGACTGTTATGCAAATACCACTGATGAGGTTTCCCTTGGAAATTAATATAATATTACCACACCTTTGTTATAAATACCAACCCATTCCTTCATTCATTTCATTAAAAATTCCACCTCAATAAAGATATTTTCTTTTTAGTTTCGGAGGATTCCTCCAAAGGTGCCCTAATACCCCAAAGGTCCCAACCATTGAGTTTTCTATATTACTCTTCAAGGTAAGGGAACTTTTTACCCACCACTTTAATGACCTGAATTTCTTTATGTTGTTTCTTATCATTTTCATATAATTATGATAGCGTATATTCTTATATGTCCTTATTAATGTTCATTTTTTGAATAATTGATGACAGACCATTTCCACTCTCATTGACAGATTTTAAAAAAAAATTAAGTGATGTTCTTAGGCTGCTGAATTCAAGTAAAAAATTGAATCTGCTATTTTCTGTCAAGTTTCCTTTTCAGGTGTTTTGTCTTTCAAATATGAACATCCTAATCATACGTATATTTTAATATGTCTTTATACTGGATAATTATTCATTTATGAATGGGATACATTTTTCCCTCTTTTTTTATTTTTTTCTTAAACCATGTTATATAGTTGTTATGTTGTAGAATTTTTGTCTCAAATTCTCTCTATTTTTATGAAGAAGTTCTATTATTTTATTAATGTGAATACACATTAATATTGAATTTATAGGTTTATTTAGAATGACATAAAATTGTTATATTTGATTCTATAATTGACTTACATATAACCGTCACACCCATTACATGGGTTTTAAATGACATAATGATCTTTTTTGTGTACTTTTTAAAACACCATGATTTTGATATGAAACCATTCCTCCTGTTCTCTATGGGTTATTTATGAAATGAATGATTATGATCTTGGTGGATCACACTAAAATAAATACATATTAAAGGTGTTCCCTTATCGTGCTTCAATTCATTGGGTAATGAATTTATTCTCTAGAGATGACATGTTTCATGATACTATGGTAAATAACCTTGGAAACGTTTACGACACACTGGGGATGAACCATGGTGATATGTTCATGAATTTATAATTTATATATTATAGCCACATTTTCTGGTTATGTTTCATGTAATTATTATTATAATATTCATCTCTATCTACAAGTTATTATTGATATCACTCAAGTTCACATGTAAACTGTTTCATTTTATTTTTTTATTGGGTCTTATTCTCACCTTTTCTATTGATGTATGTCTCTAGGTTATAAGATGTAGTAATTGTACATTGTATAAACTTATGATGAATCCATACAAGTGTATTAGATGAATGTTATATATTTTTTTCATGTATATTGATCCAGATTTCCAAGACACTAGACTTTAGAGATCCCATGTTTGCACAATGTAATGATAAGTTATATAATAAAAAGGCAGGATGCCATAGTTGGTATCAAAGTATATTTTAGTTATTTATGGATATTAGGAAATGAAAAATTTAGTAATAACCCTATATAAAGGTTTAAATATAGGAAACCATCCTATTAATTTTGTAAAATATTAAGTAATTGGTTTCCGAACAAATAAATCCATGTCCGGATATGAACAAGTGGATGTCGCTCTGGCATAGATGTACATTAGAGTGAAAAATACAACAAGGAGTTTTTTACTTGTCCTATGATATTCTGGTACACAACAACATGCCATTATTCACTCATAGCTTGACACTCTCTAGGGATATATTTGGTTAATCATAAGCTTTATATGAATCATTATGAAGGATTAATAGAGAAATGTAATTATTTTATCATGATTTTTTAGGATATAAAATCCTATATATTTAATAGATTCATAAATAAAATAAGATTCTCACAAAGTTTTTATTCATTTAGAATATGGTGGGAAATTAGAGGAAGTGTTCAAGTGGTAACCGCAATGGACCATGCACAGAAGATTGTCCAATGAAAGCTGAAATAAAAAATTACATGAGAATGATTAACCAACTAACTCAAGTTATGGTAAATTACATGAATCAAGCTGAGAGATAGACCTCACCACCAAGGGAACAAAATTATGTGGAGTCCTTTATGCCTCAACAACCACTAAACCGTAGTGGATCTACCGACCCACTAATTACTAAATAGTGGATCAGCTCTATCAAGATGATATTTTATGTGCTCCACTATTTGTAACAGTGGAAGGTCACCATGGAAATTTACCGATTACGGGAAGAATCTATTCAGTGGTGGGAACTGATTAAAAACATGAGGCCAATAGTTGAGGTTGAATCTATTGAGTGTGAAGAGTTCATAAGAAATTTCAGCACTATGTATTTCCCTCATTCCATGAGAACAAGAATGGAGACAGAGTTTCTCGAGCTGAAGCAGAAACAAAATGTATCATGGGGAAGCTATGGGATAAAATTCACAAGGCTTTCACATTACACCCCTAGCTTTTTCATGGATCCAAATGGTAAGGATGATAGATTCTTCGTTGGGCTGAGACCTCATCTATGGAAGAATCTATCCAACTAATACTATCACATCTATGAGAAGATTGTGTGGAGTGTGATGAAAGTCTATCTAGAGTTTAGTGAGATGCAATAGTGTCATAAATACAATGACAAGAAGAGATCAATGGATCCATGAATAGGGAGGTAATTTGAATTGGGAATAGGATGAAAGCAAGTGAAAATTTTCATGTGTAATAAATGATGGAAGAAGCATTCGGGGAATTTCTTGCATGGGAGCAGGAAGTGCTATAAGTGTGGAAGAGATGGTCATATCGCACTGAATTGTCATAGTGAGGTGATGCCCCAACATCCCAACACTAAAGAAAAGGGAAAGATGGTTCAGGCCCAAACTGATGTCCAACGTTATATGTGTGAACAACATTGGAACTTTTCCAATCACTATCCAAATCTGAGGGAAGTGGAGGATAATTACCATCTACCTCAACAAAGGGATAGTTAACAAGGTAGTACTTTTTTAATCATTACAGTTGATGTTGAGTGCTAAATGATGTGGTGGAAGGTATTTTTATTGTTCTATCAAAGATAGAAATTTGTTTGTTTGATTCTGGTTCTACACAGTCCTTTATTTCTTCCATGTTTTTAATGAATGTAGAATTAACCCAAAATTTTCTAAATGTAGAGTTAGTAGTCACGACTCCTAGTGGGATAATCCAAGAATGTTCAGTATTTCGAAACTCTATTATTTATTTTAGTGATCAAAATATTATCTAAAACCTATTTTTCATTCCCATGCTATAATTAAACATTATACTAGGGATGAACTGGCTCTCAATGTATAATGATAAGACCCGATGAATAAGTAAGGAAATATCAGTAGTCTTGAATGGGAAACCAATAGTTTTCTTCCTAGGAGAGAAATTTCAACATGATATTTGTCTAGAAAAACCTCATATATTAATATTTCTGTAGATGATTAGTGAATAAGAAGAAGGAAATGAGAGTATAAGGATAGAAAATATCACCATAATCCAGGAATACATTGATGTATTTCTTGAGGAGTTACCCGGACCTCCCCCAGAAAGAGATATATAGTTTTCTATTGAACTCATACCTGGATCTCATCTGATAAGAAATTCCCTATATAGTATGGAAAATGTACAGATGGAGGAATTAATGAAACAAATCCCTGATATTTTGGAGAAGGGGTTTAGTTGACCATGTGTGTCTCCTTGGGATCATATGTTCTCTTTATGAAGAAGAGGGATGGATCGATGCAGCTAGGCATCGATTATAGATATCTTAATGGGATCACAATGAAGAATAAATACCCTCTTCCATGAATTTATGACTTATTTGACCAAATTCATGGGGCTCAATTATTCTTTAAGATTAATCTTCAATCCTGTTATCATCAATTGAGGGTGAATAATGAAGTTATTCGAAAAACTGAACTCTGATCAAGATATGGATATTATGAGTTTGTTGTTATGCACTTTGGTCTGACTAATGCACCAGCTATTTTTATTGATTTTATGCATACAGACTTTATAAAACACCTTGATAACATTGTGGTAGTTGTTATTGTTGATATTCTAATATATTCAAAAAATTTAATGGAGAATGAAGATCATCAAGGGGATATTTTCCAAACTCTATAGATGGAGAGGATTTTTTGAAAGTTCGGAAAATGTGATGTTTGGTTACAGGAAGTTCTTTTATTAGGTCACATTATTATCGATGATGGAATCACAGTTGACCCTACAAAGTCAATGGATGTAGAGGAGAGTCCTCAGCCTAATACAATATATGAGATTTGTAGTTTCCTTCGATTAACAAGATATTATAGGAGGGTTGTGAAAATATTTTAAAAAATTCTAATCTATTAACCTTGTTAACTCAAAAGGTGTTGAAGTTCATTTGGACTAAAGAGTGTGAATAATGTTTCCCAGAGTAGAAGAAGAGATTGGTTACTGCACCCATGCTTACTCTACTCTCATGTATGTAAGGATTTGTTATTTTTAGAAATTCATCTATGAATGGTCTTGGGAGAATCCTCTTGGAAAATGAATATCTCATTGATTATACATCATGGATGTTAATGACTCATGAGAAGAACTATCTGAACCATGATCTAGATCTGGCTGTAGTCATTTTTTCTCTAAAGATATACATGAACTATCTTAATGGGTAGAAATGTAATATATGCACATAACATCAACGTTTTCTGTGTATTTTCACAGAAATGGATTTGAACATGAGACAAATTAGATGGTTGGAACTTCGTAAAGACTATGATTTTTCAATTCATTATCATCTTAGACGAGAAACCAAAGTCGCTAATGCATTAAGTAGGAGAGACCCTGCTATTTTTTCCATGATGAGGATTGAAAGATATCCTTTTGTCAATGATCTAGTAATGATGGAAATGTCAAATATAAGAGAAGGGACTTCATTTATCCATCATCAATACTAGAGAAGATCAAGACGTATCAAAAAGAATATCCTTTGTTACAGATGTAGGTTGAGGCTGTGAAGGATGTAAAGTTTCCAAAGATCAATATTGATCAAGAAAGTGTAATAAAATTTCATACATGACTATGTGTTCCATCTATTTTAGATATAAATAAGGAGCTGATGGATAAATATCATTGATCTATATTCTATATACATCTTAGAAGCACAAAAGTTTTATGGATCTTCGTGATCATTACTAGTAGGATAATATGAAAAGGGATATTGATGACTACATTTCATGGTGCTTGCTATGTCAACAAGTGAATGAAGAGAGAAAATTTTCTATTGGGGTATTGTTTCCACTACCCATACTATCATATAAGTGGGACAATATCTCTATGGGATTCGTCACTGGTCTCTTGATAAAATCCAAAGGAAAGAAATGTGATATGGGTTATTGTGGACCATCTCACCAAGGGTGATCATTTTATCTTCATTCTGGAAGATTTCTCTCTTGATCAACATGCTAGGATTTATATATTGGAAGTGGTAAAGCTGCATGGAGTTCTACATTCTATCTTACCATATTGGGAACCAATGTTCACATCAAAATTCTTGAGAAGTCATCAAAATTATCTGAGCACTAAATTTAATTCTAGTACAACCTATCACCCCCAAATTGATGTCCAATATGAAAGGACTATTCAGACACTAGAGGATATGCTAAGAAAATGATTAATATAATTTAATGGTTGATGGGATCAACATATCACTATAGTTGAGTTCTATTACAACAACATCTTCCCCTAGAGCATTCAAATGACACACTATGAATCTCTGTATGGGAATTGATGTAGAACTAATACTTGTTTTCATGAAGCTATTGAGAGCGAGCCACTTGGGCCTAATATTATTCAATAGATGACTAAAAAAGCCCATGCCATCTAGGAACACATTATGGTTTCTCAGAGTCAGCAAAAGAGCTATGCCAACAACCGTCAAAGGGACTTGGAGTTTGATGTTGGTGACAAATACAATCTTTTAATTTCAAATTGGAAGAGAGTCATGATGTTTGGGAAGAAATAGAAGCTCGTCCCTAAGTAAATTAGCCCCAATGAAATCCATGATAGCATGGGATCAGTGGCCTATCATCGTGCACTTCCACTAAATCTAGACCAAATTCATTATGTCATCCATGTATCCCTCTTGAGGAATTATATACCTGACGCTTCATATGTACTAAATCCAAAGGTGGTACAACTGGAATATGAACTCTCTAATGGGGAGCATTCGGTGTAGATCATGGATCCTTTAGACAAGGAACTATGCAAGAAGACTACCCACCTTGTAAATGTATTGTGGAGGAACCACAAATGTTATGAAGCCACATGGGAAGTAGAGGAGTCTATTAGGCATAAGTACCCACCTTGTAAATGTATTTTGGTGTTCGACTGTTATATTTAATTTTTTCAATATGAATATTGTAAAAAATACCCTTAACGTTATGATTATTGTTTATAAATACAAAGGATAGTTGTTACTTAATATAGAAAGAAGAGTCTATGGCCTCATCTAGTGGACTCGAGCCATATGAATCCCATAAAACGAGCTTGGGTAGGAGGATGCCTCACTAGGCTTTGATCTGGACTAAGCCCCGGCTGAGCTTCAACATGTGATGCTTGAATAGAATCACATAATTGATATGTCCAAGAGGATAAAGATCACCAATCATGAAATGTTGTCCAAACCGTCCTAAGATTCTATCACTATATCACAACTTACATATAGGTCCTATGCAGTTGTTATAAAGGGATATGTAATGAGTCCTTAGTTACTTTGTGTAATTTTTTTTAAAAAAATTGTAATTTCCTATTATGGTAATATTTGTGAATTTTAAATGTCTAGATTAAAATATGATGAATTTATGAACGTCAAATATTATTGATGAATTTTGGAACAAATGTGTTTTTTAAAAGATTTTTTTATACATTAAATAATTAATAATGTGAAATGGTTTTCAAAAAATGATCTTTTACAGTTCTGACCAGTATGAAATTTAGATTATAATAATATCAACATAATTTTTAGTGAATATTAAGGTTTGAATATTAATATTACCCTTATTAATAGTAATGTGGCCAATTGAATAGTAACCTCACTGAGGAAGTACAAATATAATTTCAGAATCTTAAATGGTGAAGTGATATAATAGCATAAGTAAATAATAATTTCAGAAATTATTAGTTAAGTATATTATTTTTTTGTGTAAATATTGTTTTTATTTAAAAATTATATATAACATAATTAGAAAAACAAATCATTAAATGGTGATAATTTTTGAATTCAGAGAATATATATTATGTTAGGCTGAATTTATGAAATTTTTATAAAATGTTTTCTTATTCAGTGAATAGTAAAAATACAGTTATGAGTTTCGGTGTGTTAATTGACATCATTAATGATGTAATCCTGACATAATAATTCTTGTAGAATTTTTAATAGTAAGATATTTTATGAGGTGACCCATGTGTCCAATACCATGTGAAAATTCCATGGGCAAGCCCATGGTTTTGCAAATACCACTGATAAGTTTTCCCTTGGAAATTAATATAATATTTCCCCACTTTTTCTATAAATATAACCCATTCCATCATTCATTTGATTAAAAATTCCTCTTAAATGAATAAATGGTATTTTACCTCCCAAGGACTCCTCCCAATGTACCCTCAATCCCCAATGTTTCCAACCATTGTGTTATGGAAGTTACTATTCAAGGTAATGGAACCATTCACACTCCTCTTTTAAGCCACGAGTTCTTTTATATTGTGTCTTATAGTTTCCATATTATTATATTGGGTTATGTTCTTATATATCAATATTTATTTTCATTTTATGTCCAAATTATGAGATACCCATTCCACCCTCATCAACTAATTTTATGAATTTTTATGTAAAGTCATTAGGCAGCCGAATTTACGTAAAAGAATTCACATCTTCTCTTTTCATTCAATATTCATTTTATTGTGGTGTGACATTCAAATATACACACCATGATATTATTTAAATTTTATTCTGTCTCTATTCAATAATATGATTCATTTTTAAATTGGAAAACCCTGTCCCCTATTTTTTTTAATGTTTTCTGAAACCATGTTATATAGTCATTAAGCGGTAGAATTTTTGTCTTAAAATCACTCTCTTTTTATCAAGCAGTTCTCTTATTTTAAATATATGAATCCCCAAAACTAATTCATTTATGTGGTTATTCATAAAGACATAAAATATATATATTTAATTCTATAATTGACAAACATATAACCTGCAATCCATTTCAATAGTCAATAAATGAATGAATGATCATTTTTTAGTACTTTTTGAAACGTCGCTATTTTGACATGAAACACATTTGTTTTATTCTCTTTGGGTAATTTGTGAAATGTAAGATTATGTTTGATGTGGATCACATGAAAGTAAATACATAATAAGGGTGTTCCTTGATCGTTCTCAAGTGCATTAGGTAAAGAATTTAATCGTTTAAGATTACGAGTTTATTGATTCCTTGGTGGATAAACTCGGTAATTTTTATGACACCATGGGGATGGACCTTTCTGATATGTTAATGAATGTCTATATTAAATGATGTAGCCAAATGTTCATGTTATATATCATGTTATTATTATTATCATCATATTCTAATTTATCTACATCTTCGTATTGATATCACCAAAGTTCACATGTAAACTGTTTCATTTTCTTTTCTTTAATGGGCCTTCTGCTCACCCTTTTCTTTTGAAGCATGTCTCCAGGTTATGAGATGCGGTAAATGTACATAGGATGAACTTATGAAGAATCATTACAATATAATTAGAATATTTTTTAACATTTTTTTGTTGTATATTGTTCCTGACATCTAAGACAATAGACTTTAAAGATCATATGTTTGTAAAATGTAATGAAAAGTTATGTAATAAAAAGGCGGGATGCCCTAAATGAATACTAGTTATTCATACATGGATGGAAGGTAATGTTTCATCTGATGTGCCAATAAAAAAATGTATGCCTAATGAATCTTTGATTATCTATAATTATTTTGGGTTATTACTTGATGACTGTAAAAAATCCTATGATTGGTGATGCCCTTGACTTCCATTATCTTCCCCACCCATGAGTGAAAGGGTCATGGTTGGTTTTAATTCAATAATTAAGATGTCCATTTTTATTCACATCAATACAAAGAAGCTTATTTATTTGTAAAGATGAAAAATGGTGAAATTCGTGACTCTAGAACTTTTAATTCATCCTGGTCTAGATTTGAGGGATGATTTTCCAAAAAGACAATGTAAAACTCTCATTCATGGAATTAAATGATAATCTAGGAATGGATTGGATTTTTTTGTATAGTTTAAAAACAAATTTGTGAGAGAATGAAATAAAACTATATATCCCATAAATCTCTCCATTCAATACATGTTCAAGGGGGTGGATGAATCTTAATTTCTTATTTTCATCCCAATAATAGTTATTATTATCTTGAGGGAATGATAATATTGCCCAAATTATTGAGAATAAATAAAATATCCTCTATGGTAACGTGTACTTTATAATGGAATTCAATGTTGTTTTTCATAAATAATAACATATTTTTCATCCTTTCTTTGATGATGAGTTCCAAATCACGATCATTCCCAGATCATTAACACTTTCAAAGACTCAATATACCATTTCTATTGTTGAACATGAGGATATAAAGAAACATTTTAAGGAAAATCTAGATAAAGGGTATGTATGCTGATTTGTTTCACAAGGGGGTACCACGATCCACATTTTTACACAAAAGGGTGCGTTAATGTTCATATTCATTGATTATCATGAGCTCAAATGTAACATTATAAAGAACAAGTATCCACATACATAGACTAATGACATGTTCTATCAACTACAAGGAGTCTAATACTACTCTATGGTGTATATTTGGTCTGGTTATTATAAATTAATGGTGAAGGTTGAGGATATCATCTAGGGTATGTTTTTTATAAGTAATGTGAATTTCAATTTCATAGTGATTCTATTTGGACACAATAATTCTCCATGATACTTCATGGACATAGTTAATAACAACTTTAGTAACTACCTTGAAAAATTTAAGGTTTTATTTAATGAAAATATTCTTATATATGTCAAATGAAAAGAGAAACATGTAGTTCATTCGAATACTATATAGAAGAACTTGTGGAATGAAATGTTAGATGAAAAGTTTAGTAAATGATATTTTCGGATAGAGAATGTATAATTAATGGGGAATATTATCACAAACAAAGGGATATCTATGGATCATTAAAAATCGAGGGAATTAACGGATATCCAAGATGAAAAAATGAGAGAAATCAAAAACATTCAAAGATTATCTGAGAAATATCATTGATCATTTAGAAACTAATCATCATTTTCATTCCTAATAATAAATCACACATATATGGGTGCAATGTTTATTTGGAATAATAAATGAGAAGACATTTTTAAAGAGATAATAAAGAGTCTAATAACTACACACGTACTCACATTACCCACAAGTTTGGAATGATTTATGACCCAAATTGATGCATCTAAAAAGGGATTGGGCACTGTACTCATGAAATATTAGAATGTGATAGCCTTTTCTAGTGACACCGAGGTTTCAATTTTTCTTTGGTTTTGGCTGAGTTCATGATTTGGGCAAGCCCAAGTTTAAATTTTCAAGTTTTTTGTGAAAACACATGTTTGGGTTTGAGAGTGTCTTCTCTCGAGCATAACACAATTGGGGGCCCATGAAGAAAAACAATGATAACCGCGATTCCTACCCAGATTGTGGGACAAACTAAAAAATTAAATGAATTTTAAAATGGAAGTTAAAGATATTGTTTTTCATTAATCATTATATTACTGTTATTATTAAAATATTATTTTTGTTATTAACGTAATTGGGGTTAAAATTATGTTTTTTATCCATTTTTGAATAATTATTAATAATTTTTTTATTATTATTACGTGTATGATACTTTTCATTAATATTTTTATTATTATAGATTAAAATTATTATTAAACTTTTTATGTAATTTTTCTTTTTTCTTTTTTCTTCATTTCTTTTTTTCTTAACCATAACATGCCATCTATATTTCTCCTTCCCCGCTACATGCACGCCGCCTCTCCTATCTCTTAAATATCCTCTCTTTCACCTCACATGCTACATGCGCCTCCAGCCAGTGCCGTATGGCCGCCACCATCCTCCCCCGTCCTAGCTAGCCTGCCGCCTATCTGGTACCCACCGCCTGACCACTGCCCACTTCCAGCCACCCCACTAGTGCCAGATCTCACATTCGGCCACTGTACACCCACCGATCATGCGTCCTCTGTCCGCTGCGCTCCCTCTGACTAGTTGTGACCCTTTCTACAGTTACACTCCAACCAACTGATGCAACTTCCCTAGTCGCACGCCTCCCGGATAATGCACTCTATCCACTATGTGCCCTCCGAATGGCTAAAACCCCAATTCTAGTGCCCTTTGGAAACCACTTAACCTCTTCCAGGACGCACACCCTCATACTTGTTCCCTACGACTTTGCGCCCTCCTTCTAGTGAATTTTCAGGCACCTCATAGCACCTCTTCAGCCTTTTGGGGTGAGATGACCAGTTCCATCTGCTCTAGTTCCACCTTCTTTCGCATGATGAGCCACATGACTTGTTTTCAATTGGGCATGCAACAAAAGCCCTCTGTTAAAGGAGAGAGGTTTAGGTTTTCATTGATTCTCCTATAATGGGGTTGAGGTGGGTTATTCGATTTTCATTAATTTGGATTATTTTAAGTTAATGTTTCTTTGTTTTATTTGTTTTCGGTGTTTTTAAGGTGTTGGTAGGATAATTTCACGATATTGTAGCCAACACCTTACGTGTACTTGTGCGCTTGTGCGAGGCATGTCACATCATCGTGTTTAGACTGTCACTTGAGGTAGGTTCCCCACCATACATACTATTATATATGTAATTTATTAATTCTTTAATATTTCATTGTATTTAAATAAATTATAAATTATATTAAATAATTACATTTAGAATATATATTTGTTTTGAAATATAGTACTTTTATTTTTGTTATAGAGTTTTCTGAGAATGTTTATTAAATATCCATACTAAGTTTTGATAAAATTCCCCAATCGACATTAAAATTAGGTCTTATTTATGAATTGGTGATTTTGTTTTCATAAATGGGTGCCTATGTGGATTTTGGGCATTAAAAGTGGCATTTTTTGGTTCCTATAAAAAAGTGTTGGTGTAGAGTGGTTGGTTAGGGCTTGTTTGAAACATTAGCAAAATGATTTTTCTGAAAACTCTCTTTGGAGTGACTTGTGGGTGATCTTGTTTTGTGCATCGATTGGGTGAGATATTGTGTGTGTTGTTAATGCGTTGTGATTGGTTATTTGATTTGCTTTGTTGACTCACCCATCATTTCATATAGTTTTTGGTGTCGGAACCTGTCATAGTAAGTTAATTTTCGCTGAATGATTGTAGCACTATATTATATTGTGCACATGCTAGTATCCCTTAGTACAAACTTTTCTTTGTTATAGGATTGGTCCCCTCGGTTAGGTTTGGTAGGGTAATACCGAGTTTTTGGGAGTTATGAAGTCATTGAGAGTAGGTATTACTTAAGGTTGAGTCATGTGTATATTACATGTTGTATTGTCCACAAAATCCTAGGTTAGACACATTTTTTCATTATCGCTTATATGTATGTGGCGGATGATTACGGTGTTTAGTTTGGTTGTTGTCCCTCATGTTCTACTTTTCCATTTTCCTTGTTCTATGTTGTGTGTTGTGTATGGTTTTAATCTTGTTTAAAAACTATATTTTTTATTTTAAATCATTCGGAAAAATGTTTTAAAATTGCAATTCACCATTTTCTTTCAAACATTAATTTTTTTAATTGAAATAGGAAGTGAAATATTACTTTTTTTCAAACATAAATATTGTGTGAAAACTCATATTTTATATAATGTAGTTCAAAACTGATATTAGAAAAAAATATTATTTAATGGTAGTTCTTTTGGAATAGATTTTTGGGCACTCCTAGTGAGTTTAATTCTAATGACAATAGTTTTTCCATGTTTTTCATTTTTCTAAGGTTCTAATCGAGGATGTTCGCTATGGGAGGGAGATGGTTGTGGTTTAGAAAGTGACTCTCAGGGTCACAAGGAGTTTTGGGGATAGTCAGGTTTCTATGTTGTTATTTGTTGTTATTTATTGTTCATGTTATTTATTCTTGTTTTTTTGTTCTAACATTTTTTCTGATTTATTTATTTTCATTATGATAAATTTTTTTCCATTTTTTCTCTTTAGAAGCCCTTATACTTGTCCCCATCCGGGGATGATTAGGAACTCTTATTTGGCCTTTCGAAGGACTAGCTCAGGTGACTGGCTCAAGGTCAAACTGGGTTGGTTCATAATAAAATGGTATCAGAGCAGATCATCTCTTAGCTGACCTTTCTTTTCATAGTTCCCTTTTCCTTATGGGGATTTCAAGGAAGATAGATTATTATTTATGGGGCTTCAAGAGTAGGGACATAGAGGACAACATAGACCCTTACTCGTTCAGATCCTCGGGTAATAATGGGATGTTCGGGTTGTTTGAGACTTTTTGTTTTCTTTGAATTATTTTATTTGGTGAAATGAAAAAGGAGTTGGTAAAAGTGGTCTTCATGAGCTCGCAAGGACTGGCATGCCCTGTGGAGTCAGAGATATTACCCTAGAATTTTCTCTTTGATGGTGGTGTGACTGACATAGGGTTTCCAACTTTATATCCGAGTCACCCATCAGTAATAGTTTCCCCTATTTAATAGTTTGGGTCTTTCGTGATTCTAAATACTGTTTTGTAAAGTTTTATTTTGGGAATTTTGAAAAGATGAATTTAAAATGGTAATGACCATGTTTTGACCCAGCTCATTATTTCCAAGACCTTCAGTGTTTTCCCTCCACGATGGTTTGATGGACGCTGAAGGTGAACCTTCAGGTGGTGCATTCTTTGAAAATCCATTAGTTGATTGGCCCATATACTACATCCATAAGATTTGGAAGTTGAACCCTCCCCAATTATAGGGTCATGATGTTCCTCCGGAGGTAGAGGAGTGGATGAGGAAAATGGAGAGGAAATTATGTTTCCACATGCCACCAGATTCATTGAAGGTGATGTTGGCTACCAGTATGCTTGATGGTCCAACGTAGAAATGGGGGTAGTCTGTTTCTTGATCCCAGCTTTGATAAGATCTAACCTAGGATTTCATCAAGTCTATGTTTATCCTATAAGTATTCTTTGAGTTGACGAACATGAGGAAGAGTATGGAGTTGTGTTGTCTTCATTTTGTGTTGGATTAGTACTAGAATTTTATCCAAGATTCATAGACCTAGTCTCATATGAACCAGAGTATGTAGTAAGTGATCTCGTGAAGGCCTGACATTTCGAGTTTGGGATATCTCCTGAATTATCGTCCAAGGAGGAATAAATCAACCCAAATATCTTCTATGACATGGTGTGTGAATCCTCTTGTGCTAAAGATGAGTTAGAAGGAGGACTTCTGATAGTGAATCCTCTTATATCCTTGAGAATAAGGGCATATGACAGTGATAGGAAGGAAGGGAAGAAACCAGATTCTCATGGCTCAAATTGAGGAATCAAGAGGCCTTGAGACCTACAGTCATCTTCTTCACAGTGAAATGTCATGACCTATCACCAGGGTGGTAAGCAGGGTCACAAAAATATAATATGCTTGAGTGTTATGAGACCCTGCCACACATGTGGGTGTCTGGGTCACCTGCAGTGGTTCTTCCTAGATATTTCCAAAAGAGTGTTGAATCTAGACCTAACTCATCCATGTTAACCTCAACATGTCATTAGGAGTAAAACAATGTGTGGGTCACATATAGCGGTTCTTCCTAGGTGTAAAAGAGACATGGTTTAATCTTTTTTTCTTAGTGTGGAATTGTATTTGTTCTTCTAAGGGAGTGATGTTGTTGATATAGAAATGGTGGTAGTTTTGATGATCTATAAGTTGGGCCCCTCCCTTCTCCCCCTTGTGGTGGGGGTTTCAGTTCATGTGGGATGTTTTCTTGTTCGGTTATTCTCATTTGTTATTCTGCTAGGGAGACCCAGACTGGGTCTTACAGAGTTACATATGAAGTAATTTAGTGTTAACCTAATCTTTAAGGTGGGGAGAGAATTCAAGCCTCCCCATGTATGTTTCACCATTTTGTTTTGGGTTTTTATTTGTGGTGGGGGTCTTGTTTGGAACCAACTAATTCTATATTCTTACCCTTGAGTAAACATTGGGACTTGAGTACTCCCAATGGTTCCCTTAGACAAATGTTATATGAATAAAAGTTCATTGTGGTTTATGTTCATTTTTTTTCTTGGTTAAAATGGAGGGTTGAGGTTCGGTTTGGTAGTGGTTATGGTGTTTGTTTTTTAAGGTTGAGTGGTATCTCATAGGATATCATTGTCTATTTGTATTGATCAATTAAAGGCACTTGACCTTTTTAGGTGGGTGACACTAAAGAAGTTTTAATTTTGGGTATAGATCTTTTTGTGGATTTATGGGGGTAGAAAGTGTTATGGTCGGGAGGATTTCCACAATTGGTTTTCAATTATTATTTGGATCTGGCTCGGGTTGGGATTTGGGTGAAACCATTTTTAAATTACTAAGTATTGTTGAGAAAAATGTGTGTTTGGGTTTAGAATTCTCCGAGATCATGTAGAACATGGTTGGGGGACTATGCAGCATCACCCTAATTACCATGCAACTTACCTGGTATGGAGGACCAGATAAAAAGTTAAATGAATATTAAAATAGAATATAAAACATATTTTTGTAGGAATAATCATAATAAATCTATATTTATTAAAACATTATATTTATTTTTAGTGAAAATTTTATTAAAAATATTATTTTTATCTTTATTTATATATTTATTAATGTTATTTTTATTATTATTACATATATGATAATTTTCCTTAATGTTGTTATTATTATATATTAATGTTAACATTATTTTAGTTTTATTTAATTTTCCTTTTTTTCTTATATTTTATTTTTTATTTTATCATATCCATGGCGCACCATTTATTTTTTTTCCTCCCCCTCTATATTCATGCTGCCAATTCTCCCTAACCACTCTCCTACACCTCTACCCACCATTCACCCACGCCTCATGTTGGAATCATCCTGTCACCACCCTCTTCTCCTGACTAAGATAGCATGTCACTCGTGCCTCTTAGCCACAACCCACTGTCTGGCCACCACTCGTCTCCAAAGACCCCATGAGTGCATGATCTCCCTTCTGGACAATGTAAACCCCCTGACTGTATGCCCACAGATCGGCCACAACCACCCTACTAGTGCACTCCAACCAGCCGACATAGCTTCGACCGCCAACGCCTTATTTCTGGTGAACTTTTCTCATTCCATGTTGTATGACTAGTTGTGCACCCTTCGTCTGGTGACCTTAGGCCACTGGGAGCCTACTACCAAACCATGCACCCTCCTGTTCTACCCTCCAGCTGTCCACCCTCCGTCCATGCACCCTCCTACCTATGACTTTGGTAGTGTCCTGCATCACCATGCTGGCCATCCAGGGCATGAAGACGAGTTCCTTTGGTTCCCATTCCACCTTCATTAGTGTGACTGGCTACACACCTTAATTAGGCCAGAAAAAATGCATGCCACCGAAGGTGAGTAGTTTGGGTTCGTTTTGTTTTTCCTGCACTAGAGTTTAGGTGGTTAATTCATTATCCATTCATTTGGATTATTTTATGTTAGTGTTTCTGTGTTTTAGCCATTTTTTGGTCACTGCAACGTGTTGGCATGATAATTTTTTGATACTTAATTCATCGAAATGTGATTTTTTGTGTTCATGTGTGAGGTGTGTTGCATCATCATGTTTGGAATGTAAGTCAAGGTTGTTCCCCCACTAAATTTTCCATTATATTTGGAATTTATTTATTCCTTGATATTTCATTGATTTTAAATAAAAGCTTAATAAACTAAAATAATTACTTTTTGAATAAATATTTGTTGTGAAATTGAGTAGTTTCCTCTTTGTGCATGATTTCTCTGAAAACATTTATTAAATGTGCATACTAAGTGTTTATAAAATTCCCCGTTGCTCTTTATAATTGTGTATTTGTTATGAAATGGTGATTTTTTTTATTAAATGGGGTTCTAGGAGGATTTTTACTTTAAAAGTTGTTTGTCTTGGGTCTTCTAAAAATGGGATGGTCTATAATATATTGTTAAGGTATATTTGGGTCTTTAAAAAATAATTATTTTGAAAAATCTATTTGGAGTTACTTGGGGGGGGGACGATGTTGTGTTTTTTGATTATGTGATCTATTTTGTGTGATGTTTGTGCATCGCGATTGGATACATGATTTTCATTTTGGACTCACCACTCATTTCATTTATTACACAACATTGTAACCTTGCATAATAGGTATATTTTCTATGAATGATTTCTGAACTAGTTTAGATTAAACACTTGATAGTGGCCCTTAGTATGAATTTTTCTATGCAATGGGATTAGGCACCTCGATTAGGCCAGGTTGGGTAAAACCGAGCATTTGGTCATTATGAAATCATCGAGAGTAAGAATTCTATTAGGATGGGTCACATGTATAGTATGTTTTGAATTTTTTATGAGCTCCTAGGTTTGAGCCATGATTTTTTAGAATGTATTTGTATATGGTCGATTATTGAGGAGCTTCATTTGGTTATTGGCCCCCCATGTTGTACTTTTCAATTTCCCTTGATCTATTTGTTGTGTTATGTATGGTTTTCATATATTTTTTCAACTATATTTTGGATTTTAAATCATTCCCGATAATGTTTTCAAAATGTTATTTTCATTTTCCGTCAAAACAAAAAAATTATTTAAAATTTTAAACGTTAATGGACAATTACTTTTATTAGAAATAAAAGTGTTTGTGAAACCCCATATTTTATATAATGTAGTTCTATCTTGAAATTAGTAAAATTTATTATTTAATGATAGTTCTTTGGAGGTAGATTGTTGGGCCCACCTATTGTGTTTTAATACTAATGCATATAGTGTTTTATTTTTTTAGTTATTTTTGCAGGTTCAAATAGAGCATGTTCACTGCGTGTGGGAGTTGGTTTTGGTTTTGAAAACAACTCTCGGGGTCATGTGGAGTTTTTGGTTATAGTCAGTTTAGTGTGTTGTTATTGATTGTTTATTCTTTTACTTGTCATTTATTCACTTTCTGTTGTTCTACCTTTTTTATTGCATTATCATTTTTATTGGTCTCAAATAATTACCATTCGTTCTCTGTTGATACCCTTTATCTTGTCATCATCTCAAGAGGATTAGGAATGCCTCTCAATCCTTACCGTGGCCCAGCTCAGGTGACCTTATCAGGGTTGACCTAGGTTGGTTTGTGACATTTCCTCCCTCCAAATAGTGATTCATGATCTAAACTAACCCAAAATGATCTATAATTGGTAGAGGTGAATTACACATTAACGATTTGGTGATATTTTTACAATGGATGACATTGTGACATATATATAGATAAAAAAATCATTAAATGAATATTAAAAAATGATATAAATATGATCCAATGAACATGGTCAGATACGATAAAGGATTACGATAGTTTTATCCAATACCATCATGTGAAGTTAATAAATTGGAATATTATCTATTTTTAAAGGATCACACAACCCTATCAAGGATAAGGATTGAGTGGGATCAAATATTAATTTACATTTAACTGATATATATATATATATATATATGTGTGTGTGTGTGTGTGTGCTTGTGTCTATGAATAATAAAGGTATATTCATATAGTCTTACTCAAATAACTATCTGACCATAAATTCCAAAGAGTGTTAATGAGCTCTAGAAAGACGATGTGTTTCTATAGAATACTTTATTGAATATTTCAGAGTTCAAAATTTTATGTTCCACATAAAAACAAAAACTGAAGAGGGATATTATTTATTTTGCAGATATCTCAACCATTTCCCTAGGGAAGGAATAAGATATATAGAAACTTAGAATAAAAATTCAGGGTGGAAGCAATAAATAGGGAAATTGGGAGTTTGTATCTCGATTCATTGAATGACAATGTTTCACGAAAAAATAAAAAATTGTAGAGTATGAGGAATCCATTTCCCATACTAGTATATAAATGGAAATTTTTTTTGGATATTTTCTTGGACTCCCCAAGATCCCTAATGAAAATTACACCATCAGGATGATACTCAAGCACCTTTCCATATCTATGCATTTAATTACCATCAATGAAGATTTTTCCCCTAAACACCATTTCATGATATTCATAAAGGAAACCGTAATACTATATGAACTAAATCACAATATTTCACCTTATTCGGAACTAGGGATTACAACAACTCTAATGGGAAAACATTATATAATCATTCGTTAAAAAAATAGAGCTATTTTACTCCTTATCAACCAAGGACATGTGGTTTATATGAAATAACTATTCAAACACTGGGGTATATACAGTGAAAATGTTCAATATAATTTCAAGGATGTGGCGATCAATATATTCTCCAACTATTGTGGTCATATAACAATGGTTTCTATTCCAGCAATCAAATGGCACCATATATCAAATTATATTGGAACATGTATTTGAATCAATCATGTTGGGATACTGATATTGAGATGGAGATAATGGGAACATATCTTATCCAATAGATTTTACATGAGGATAAAACCAGTCATCTCATTATGGAATCCAAAAAAATTGACCAAAATGTGTTGTATACAATATTCTATGAGAAATATAGTTTCCAATTTAAGAAAAATCATTTTTCATATAACATCTTGGAAAAAATTAAATAGGTTTGGTATACTAGGAAATATTATTCAAAGATACATTATCTATTTTGAGAACCTTTATTGCAGTGGAGTTGTGGTCTATTAACTAGCACTACAATGTAACCTATCACTTATCACTTCAGAATTATGCAACAAACCCCTTAAATGCAAGGAATTGAGAAGTGATTAAATTATGGAATGATATTTCATATAATTAGTTTTTGATAAATATCATAGATCATAGATACAATGTTCAAAAAAAGACAACTCACTTTGTCAATGTATTGTGGATGAACTATAAACTTGTAGAAGTGAATTGGGAACTATAATAGGATGTAAAGTAGATGTACACTCAAATGTTTTTAAATAAAATATTCAAAGGTTAAATTTTTGAACGGTGAATAATTTTATTACCCAAAATTTTATTAATTAAATTAATATTTTTAATAAATAATTTTTTTATCAAGTAATATAGTTATAGAAAACACATGCACTACATTGGTCATTTTTGAATGTTATAAGTTTTATCCTTTTGCATTTAAATATATTTTAAGAATAATAATATATGATAGTATAACTACTAAAATATAGTAATGTGATCAATTTATATTATGGGTTATAATAATTTCCAACTAAAATAGAAAGAAGGAGAGATGACCACAACCAGTAGAATTATACCAATTAGAAACATTCATTATTGTTTTAGAGGGATATATCAGCACTAGAATTTTACATTTCCCAAGAACAATAAATGTTTATTGATAAATCTTTAGAGAAACTATTTATTGGGTAATTTTGATATCATTAAGATCATGACAGAAACTATGTATGCTAAACCACACCATGAAAATCTCACAATCGCACACCTAACCCTTCAGAAATTCACTTGCATAATAATGGGATACATATCGAGACCATGACTATAGGTTTTTTATATTTTATATAAATAACATTCATATTCTATTTATTCATATTTATTACTAATGTAATAATGACTAAATAAAAAATGGAATAAGAATTATATTTTTGATATAATAAAATAGAATATTTAAATTTATGAAATATATAGTTTCAATAATCATATTCTATTTGATGATGATATTAATTTTTGAAATAAATATTATTTTATTATTATGTTGTTATTAAATATTATTTATCAAATATAAATGGTAATATAATTTTATGATTCCATATATAATTTTTATGTGGGTCAAAAAACAAGTATTGTTAAAAAACAAGTATTATTCAATGAATTTTGATCTTTTAATTAAAAGTGAAAAGTATAATATTTAGTGATTTATTTTAATAAAATAAATATTATGTTTCATTATAACAATTATAAATTATTAAATGTAAAAATTTTCATAATTATATGTGATAGATGATTTTTGTGAAAAAATAAATACAATATAATTAGACGGTATGTGTTATGTCATTATAAAGCGCAAAATCAATGTAATAAGTACAAAAAAGGGTATCAAAGAACAATTATATGGTTTACCTTTTAAAAAATTATTTTTATGCTATTAATCTAATTTTATAAACACTTATTGAATCCAAAAAAATCAGTATTACATTTATTGATATAAATCCAACTCTTTATAAACATGTCTCACTTCCATATCATCAATGTCAGTATTTTAATGAGAATGATTCATAGAATTATAAAATAATTATAAAATGTTATATTTGGTAGAAACCATGGGATGAAACCATGGTAGTGATTGTGGTTTTTATTATGGTGTCATAAAGACTACAAAACCTATCTGTGGTACTTAATAGAGAATTCTCCTCTCTTTTTTTATATAATCACACCCAATATCCCATTACTCTCCACTAAAAAATCTGATAGAAATAATTTTCTCTACACTTTATTGATCCCTCCCTCGGTTCAACCATGGTCTTAAGAAACTCCTCCCAAGAATTTAGAATATCCTTCACAATGTTAGGTATTGGGTGGATATCCAATTTATCCATGCACTATCTTTATATCTTTCCTTCTTATTAACATTTTTTCAAGTTGGTATTTGTTTTTTCATCCCTATTTCAGAAATTATGAATCAAAATTAATTGGAGACACATTTCTCTCTCATTAACCCCATCTAAAAAAATTATGTACCCTCGTTTTGTTATTGAAATTATCCATGTATTTTCTATTCCAAACATTTGTGTAGTAAATACCTTTATTAGGGTAAACTCACAGGATTTATCAAATTAATTAATATAAATAATTTATTGGGAAACTCCATGTATATAACACTTAATAATTAATTATGGAATAAAAATACGGTAAAACAATTTGTATTTTGTATGAATTATATTGGAGAATTATGCATATACATGATAAGAAAGTGACAGGTGGGTATAGATTTAAATATATCTCTAATGAATAGGGTACTATCATTATCTAAAGTTATTACATGCATGGTGAATAAGATATTATCCTAATCACACAATGTTATAAATTTTTTTGAAGTTATCCTTGATTTAACTTATAATGTCATGTTTTATATTATTTCCACATTTTTTTGTAGATTTGATGTTGTCATTTTATAACACCCCCCATTGATCAATATTACTATTCGCAGCCCTATTATGATACACTTATATTCATATTGAATAACATATATACATTCATCATGTAATTATTTTATTCTTCCCTTATTGCCCTTAATAGCTCCCGATTTCTTATACACGTCGATAGGTTATCCCATGATTTTTTTCATGAATATCCAATGAATATAATGACGTCTTTCAGTGTTTTTAATTAGTGATGCTTCACCAATTATTCATTTTAATATTCTATTGAAATAATTTCAAAAATAATCTTGGCCTCGAGATTTTATGGGGTATATTTTTATATATCATTTCATAATAACTCATGAATTAAAGAGTGTTATACACATGGATTTCGATAACATCATTAATTAAAAATAAATTGGTTCCCCCTCATCGTTGTTATACACATAGTCACTAACACCCCCTTTTTCAGATGAGATGTTATTGAAAAAATTATATTTTTCATGAAAAAATAATGGTCCTTAAATATTTCAGTCAAATTAATCCTTTTTTTATTTTGTAATTCTAAGGTGAAGAATATTTTTTGAGATATATTTTTAATAAATTAATGTGTTTGTATTTCCTTTTCATTTTAATATATTTCCTATATTACAAATATTTGACAACTTATATCTCCTAGATGATCATTTGGGATTGTCATCCCCTTATTGTACTTCTTCATAATTCTCAATGTGGTTAGTAAAAAAGTTACTAATAATTCTATAAATTAAATAAATAATTTGATGTTTACGATTTGTTATTCTTTTTACTCAAAATATATCTTTTGAAAAGATTGATAGGAATTATTTGAAATTTAAGGAATCATATTTATATCGATTTCCTTCAATTAAATCATCCTTCTCCTAGAAAAGTTTGAAATTTTAAAACATTTAAATTCTTTTTCCAATTTATATTTTTTATTTTTTATTAAGTAATTTCATATACACTTCCCGTAAGATGTAAAAAATTATTTATTTTATCAATGTTACACACATCCAGGTTTTGAAACCCAAGGGAAGAAATATTTTAATTAAACCTATCCCTGAGAAATGACATAACTGTATTTAATACTATTGATTCCAAAAATATATATCCAAAACATCAAATATTTAGATGAATTTTATAGACAAGAATAAAAAAATCACCAATTAACTCATCCTATATCATTCAAATATCTATAATATTTTTATGACAAGTTTGTAATCATTATTCTCGAAATTTCATGTTTCCCTCGTGGAAATCATAAATTTTTGTCTACATTCCAATAAAAAAATTTTCACTGATAAATTATGTTATATATTTTCTGAGAGGTATGAGATTAACGCACCATGTTATCTCACAATGGGTTCAATATTATTCCTTCTAATAAAATCATATGTTTTCCTAAATGAAGGAGATAATCCCTTTTCCTAATATATAAGTGATAAATTTTACCCTATATTGCACTGTAGGATATAAGGATGCTTTATTTGATGAATTAAATTATGTAAAATGAATTCATCTAATTTAATTATTACATAATATCTAATGGTTTAATAATATCATAATGCACTCTTGAACAAGATAAACACAATATATTATTGTGTTATATAATTTGACATTATTGTATGAAGAATCATATTATTTTATTTGAAAAAACTCTATTATTTACTTGGTAATATAAAAGATAAGTATTAATAATGGGGTCCTATATAAATGGTTACCAATGATTTCGTAGATATCATATTCAGAAACATTGTGATAATTAATTTAATTAATGTTTTATATTGATTTATAACCATAAGATTAGTCAAATATTTCGTAATGGTTAAGTAAATTCTACAGATATTCATAGAAGATCCATGAAGGATATAAATGATAATAGAGGGTAAGAGATGGGTTATTCTATTTTTTAAATCATTTCATAAGACACCTTCTATGGATTGAGATGAATATCTCATCCATCCCATTTGTTAGATACTGAGAGATAGTCAAATATTTTTTTCATTTGGATGATCCAACAATAAAAGGATGTGATTCAGATAAATCCATGGATACACAAAATTAATAACGTCTTTTGTTTATTATATAGTTATATTCATGAAGAATATTTGATTATTGTTTAATGACCATCCAACTATGTTTTAATGTTTTCAGATATTTTCATTGTTAATTTTATAAAGGATATTCAGTTATATTGAATATTCATCTGGGTAATGAGGTTTTTATTGTCATGTATTGTGTTTGACAAGTTTTGTTCGATCTTTAAAAACAATTCAATGGTTTCGAAGATTTTCTATGTTTCTCCAACCAAGATAACATGTTTGAAATGATTGAATATGGTCTATAATTAATAAAATGGTAGAAGAAGGCGTATATTTCTAATTAAAAATAAGTGTTTTAATTGTTAACATAAAATAAAATATTCATTTCACAACAAGATAATAATTATGAAAAGGGAAGTCATGATTTTATATTGCATGAATCGATATCATCTGAGGTATAATAATAGGAAATTTAGATACATTCCTTTATATTTATAATATCACTATGTAAGATATTATGAATTATAAGTAATGATCGAAATAGTATGTACTATTTTGTAACTGAAAAAAAAATTCATCCTAAATATGAAAATATATATAGATATATATGATTTCTATTTTCTAAAGGTAACATCACATGAATGTTGTATAAACAAATATGGGTTTTCTAACCATATCATATGATATAATGATTTCATATAATACAATAGATAATCAAGATTATATATCATCATGTTTTAAAAATCCTATTATATGGGGAAACTACATTTTTCAACCAAATTACAACTTATGATATTGAACATATTGAAAATAATGGAAATGATGAGTATTATTTATATTTAAAAATTCAAATTTCATGTTTAAATATATAAATGTACAAAAAGTTATAAACAACACAATATTTTAAAATTTAGAAAATGGATTTTAATATTTTTTAAAAAAGTTAAAAAATTAACAATTTTCTAATTAATCATTAATTATTTATGAAATATTTATGAATAAATACCCAAAATATTTTTTTATTAATATTTAAATATATTAAAAATTTTAGGGAATGGATTATAATTTAGATATAATTGGTTTTAAAAAAAATTTTATCACTAAATTATAAATTGATAATAAATTAATAAAATATGTGTAAACATAACTGTTTATATGTAAATAATGAATTATTCAAAAAAATATTTACTTGAACAATTCAAATAAATTTTCATTTTGGATAAATTATTAAAAGCAATTAAGATATATTTTTTTAAATATATTGGAATAATTTTTTAATAATATTAAAGGTATAACATTCTGAGTGTTAATATAATATATGAATTATATATATATATATATATATATATATATTTATATGTACTATTTTTATTCTAGAAAACATATATTTCTATAAAATTTCCTATAAATATTAAAATGAAGGATTAAATTTTGATAATAAAAATAAAATTTCTGGATTTTTTTAATTATAAAATGTATATAATTATTAATTAAATTAAAATGATTTCATAACCAATTTATAAACGGTAATAAATTTGTTATCTCTTGTTTAAATATATAAAATTTTCATTCAAATTTTTATTATGTGTTTCATTATTGAATATAATCGCTATATTATTAATCATTGTATTATTTAGATTATAGATTTAAAAATCATCATTAAAATTGAAAACATGTATCTAAGGAGTTACATGTATGATATGATAATTGAATATGTTTCTATATATACTAATAAATTATTTTGTACTATTTATTAAAGTGGAATTAATAAGTTAGTTATAGTTTATAAAAATCAGTTTTTAGAGTTATTGTGGAATTTATTTTTGACTCGGGTAATGTATTATTAGGCAGAGGGTCTTTGTGTTTAACTTCAAATTTTGCTGCTGACTTATTCATTAACTAAAAAAGATTGGGTTCGCTACAAGTTACTCTCATATTATTCTTATATGGAATATTTATTTCCTATGATTTTAATAATTTACATTAAATGGGTTATCATAACATCTTTATGATATATATTTTGATATGTTATAATATAGTTGGATTTTAATTTTTATTTGTATCATAAGTTATGAGATGTGTAAAGCGTCGCATATCATTATGATTTGACCATGTTGTTTTGGTAGATGTAATAAAATATTAAAATAATTATTTTGACGAATTATATTTGGGGGATATAATGAGGATATATGTCTGGAATATATCACCATAAAAATAATAAGTTTTATAATTCATCCAAATTCAACCATTTTCAATAGAATGATCAACCAAATGGGTATGTTCTATAAAACAATAGGGCCTATCAATAATCATGTGTAAGTAAATAATTTTATTACGTATCCTTAAAAGTTAGGTGCATCTTTTGTGGAATTTATAATAGGTTATACTATGATAAATACCTTTCATAGTAAGAGTGCTAGAGAAATTCTATTGAATTTATACATATGATAGATAGGTAAAAGAGTTATCCGCTCAACCATTTAAGAGTCATATTTGATTAGATTTGTATAACGGCCCACCTAAATGGCTATGATGTGGTTGGAATGATTAATAAGTCTATAATCGTAGTGAAATGTGTGTCTTGGACCATTAATTCACTTGGTGAAATTTATTTGGGTTTTCATTTTAGTTTCCATATAAATCCTAAATGATCCTATTAAATTAATGTAAATAAATATATTCATCTGATAAAATATTCCTTTATAGACAAATATAATCTTGAATATTGAACATCAATAAGATATCAATAATATAAAAATGAAAATCTAAATGTATTCACATGATTAAATAGTTATAGAAACTTATGAATCAATCCTAATAATGAAATAAAAATTATATGTTTTAGAAGTTCCCTTTACACGAGTATTAAACTATTTATTTTGTTTAGTAAATGATTTAATATGCTTTTGAAATTCATATACGAATCATATTAAGGTTTTTTATGTATTAAATTCAAGATGATCATAGGAAATTTAGTCACCCATCACATATTCAATGTCACTAGGAATACTTATTTCTTAAGGATGGATAAGGATATCTTAAATTTTTTTATATCCTACTTAATTAATTTTGTGACAATTATTGGAAATTTTATTAATATTTGAGTTCTATAAAAGAATATCATGATTTTTTCAATGTTTTGAGGATATCTGAGCATGAAATATGTTGTATACACTTTTTTGATATGTTTATGGTGACAAATAGAAAGGAATTATGCTATAAGAAAAATAATAGACTGTATATTAATAATATTTGGCACTTGAAACCAAATAAGTTTGTACTAATGGATGGGAAATGAGTCCATATGTAAATTAATGGTCCAAAATACTATAAGGGTTTTGAGAGACTCCATATATAGTCTATGTTGGAAGTAGTCATTATTGTAATTATCAAATTTTGAAGTGTATAAGATACAAAATTTATAATTTTAAAAGGATTTAAATATATAACATTTCCTTATTAAGGAAAGAATATGTGGATATTATATTATTTTCTTTAATGATTTTGCAAAGGGTTCCAACATCATGGGTGTTAAATGGAATGGAAAATATTTTGCTTTGATGGATGTTCAGATTTTTTTGTTTCATCTAATTTCTCTTATATGGTAAGAACATTTTTACGGAAGTAAAGAGTTGTTATATGAATTATGTAATTATAAATTTAATATACATTACATACAATTCATTAGATTAAATAACATTCCTTAATATATATTTATGTTGAAAGGATTTTTATCTGGGATAATGAATTTATCATAAATATTTTTCAAATTATTATTAATTATGATTATAACGTCTATAAGTGTTATTAATTAATGAATAAAATCCTATTTTCAGTGGACTACTTAATCATATAGAATAAAATAAATTTTATGGAAAATATTTTTTTTGAATCATTCCCATTAAAAAGAACATATTGTTATTTCCAAAACACAATGGATTTTGAGGTTCCTATACCGATATTTTAGTGGGAATATAAATTCTAAGATACATGTGGAAGTATATTTAGTCTAAGATAAAATAAAATGTATAAAAAATATAATATAAAACCATTTTTGACTAAAATTGTTTGCAACATAATATCCTAAAATAAGTATGTATATGTTAATAAATAGAAAATTAATAGAGTTATAGTTAATTAAAATAAAAATGTAACAATTCCCACTATGTAATAAATTATTTTAAGATGATCTAGAAATGAAATAGAAGTTATTTACACTATATCATATTATTTTGGGAAGAAACTGATATTGAATAACAATATCAAATTATTGATCCATGGGACTGTGACTCTCAAAGGCTCACTATTAATTAAATAAAATTTTAAATATATATTTTACTCATCATAGGAGTTTATTTAGTTAATTTTATAATATGACCTAACAGATATGTGGAATGAGTTCAATAGAGATATATAGAGTTTAATAAATCACACTTATTTCATCCAATATAAAGACATTATAAATGTATTTAACATACGATATTAAGATACAAGTGATTATCCCAGGTTTACTTTATATTATTAAATTTTTTTATGATTATAAAATATTTTATGTTATATAAAATTCATTACCCACTTTTATATAGTTTCACATTGGTTTTATATATCTTATGAAGTGAAATAATATTTTACCAATCAATTTATAACATTGTGATTCCAAAAAAATGATTTTTTTTCTTAGAGTATTAATTTTTTTGATGAAATGTTATGGTTATTATGATCATTATTTAGTATAAAGACAGAAAATATTACAAAAGAAACAAAAAAAGTGTAGTGTGTTGAATGACCCCCAGGTATATCCCATGGAGTGTCATAAATTATTTATTTTTTGTACTAGGGGTAAATGTTTTATATAGGGATTTAAGGATACATGATATTGGAATGATATATATCATGATAAACATTATAAAATGATACCTATAATGTATAATACTTTTGGAATACTAATATAGGTGTTTTGGGTCTATTGTTTTCATTTTATTTGTCTTAACCATTGTGGTATTCATCTTTTAATACCATGAGTATGACATATTTTCTTATTATTATGATAAAATAAAGCAACATATAACTCACATATGATAATACTTGTGATGTAATTATCTATTGGATGATAGGAATGTAATGTGATCATCTATAAGGTGATGGTATCAGGCATACCAATGAAATGCGGAATAATTGGTGTTTAAAATATTATCACTGTTTTAGATATGAAAACATTGTCATTGATTGTGCACAATTCCTAAATACATCTCAAGGATATTTTTGGGAGTAAATTTGGATTAAGATAAATTCATAAAATTATCTAATTTTATTTATTAATGCATTCATGATATGATCTTTGTTAGTGATCGTAGCTTGAATAACCCTACATAAAATACCTATTGATCCTCAACACAGTCTCCTGATACTTTTTTGTGTGAGATCTACACACTCCATGTGATATCCATACCCAACTCATTGACTTGATAATGGGTGGAAGTGATGCATACATTAGGTGAAATTCCCCGTACAAAAAATTATGGAAATAATTGTCAAGTGTTTAAATAAACGATTCATAGTGGAATGGTTTACCCTTTTATAAACACACACATACCAGAATGCTGATAATAAAAAACTCAGTACATATAAAAAAATATTAGATAACCAAGACCCAAATATATTTAATGTGACAAATGAAACAATTAACAATAAAAGATGGGTAAACATTAATGTAACCATGTAATATTATGAGATATAAACTAAAAATCCAACTAGAAAAGACCCATGTAGCAAGGTCATACCACTCATAACCAATATGGTAGATGAATCTAAACTATATATCCCAAAAATAAATTAATAAAATTATGGGACACTTATATATATGTATGAAAATAGTTTATTTTTATATAAAAAATATATCTTCACACACACCAATTTCATATGCATGGGAGAGTATCCTTTCCCAATAGAAAACCCAACAAATGTTTCCCACATCCCAGTAAGACTAAAAATATGTATGATAACATAATATAAAACATAAATTTATAAAACCAATGTTTTATATTATGTCACAATATAAAATATGTCAGATCGACATGTTTTGTAAAAGAAGATTAAATTGTAAATAGTGTTTATATTTCAAAAAGTATAACCAATTAATAAATCTAAATTTTTCATAATAATAAATTTTCACACAAAAAAACACACCCATTTATAAAAACTGACATCTTCTTATTATCATGAGTGAAGATATGTCCTCTACCATGTTATCACATTGTATTAATTTCCTCCCTATTACATTCTAGTTATCATTAATAACCAATTATATTTGATCATGTTATTATCTTGTGAAATCATGAACCCAAAATATCATAGTTCTTTTTAAGATGGTAATTAAAACCACATTATTTCATGAAAATGTTTGAAAACATCATTTATTCATGAAAACACATTTTTCCAATTTCACAAGTCCATTTTAGTGGCACCTATAATCCAATTTCAAATATTATAAATAAGATAATTTTCAGTGGAATTTTACTAGGTAAAACCAACGAATAAATGATTTTAAATTACTTTAGAACCATAAAAGACACAGAGTTGTAATAAATATATAATGTGGTGAAAACCACATCCACTAAATTATTTTTTAATAAAGTACATAAGATGAATCCATATATATGACCATTTTATTTTGTTCGTATATCAAAACCCTATAAGATCTCATCAACAAAAATTCACACCAATAGTTTTGGGTATAAAAAATAATCAATGTTTTCATTCACGGAAAGCATTGGAGATTAAAAACAAGATGGATTGATTCTATTTATAACCATTTTTTCCATAAATAAAAGATCAAGGATTTGTTATGGATGGATTCTGGGCATTGAAAATTTCATGAAACTGCCTAGGTTTTCCCAGGAAGAAGAGAGGATGAAAACAATAATGTGGGAGAAAATATGACCACTATCCAAAGGAAAAAATTAAATGGACAAATTTTCTTATGGTGTAAATATATATTTTATGTCATGAATTTATAGAATGTCACTTATGAAGAAATACCTATCGTCACCATTATTTTTTCTGAATACCCCATTTTACAGAATAAATCTGATTTTATTGTATAAATGGTTTTTAAAACTTGTACATTTACACTAAAATATTACTATTTTAAAATCCCTATTTATGAAATAATTTTTTTTTGAAAATTATCCCAACAACCAAACTCAAAGTTTATCCCTTTTTATACCTAAAACCCATCAAATTACAATCTTTCTCACATGGTGCATAATTGAAAAGAATAGAAAATTTTGACGAAGTCAATCTATGATCATTATATTATAGTTTTCAGCATATTTAAATGGATAACTATTCACCACCATCATGATTAAGGGATAACCCTTCTTTTCTACAAGGGATAACACAGAATGATGTTATTAGATCTCTATATTCAATATATAATATAGGTGATAGAGAGGTGGTTATAGGTAAAGGAATATTATTTGAAGAATAGTATACTTGAATTTCAAATAAACTTTTACATATATGAAGGATTTATTTATTCAATTTTAACAAAGATCCTTTAAGAAATAAAATATCCTAAATTATATAAAATTAGATACTGAAATTTTTAACATTCTGTAGACATAATAATTGTTTTTTACATACATGAAAAAAGAAACCATTGATATATTATAAAATATGATTCATTATCTCAACCCATATCTCTTAAAAATATTTAATAAAACATTAATAAAATATTCCTTCACTGAATAGTTTTTATTGTTGTCACTTAAAGACTCATAAATACAATGAAAAAATAATTTCACATATAATTATTTTTAAATTTGATTAATAATAATTTGATTAATTTTTTTTCTATGCTAATTCAATGTTGAACATATCTCATCCCCTAAATGTGGGACCTATTTTATCCTAACTAAAATTCTATTGTATTGTACAATAATATGAACACACATCATTTGTGAACCTTTTGATTTGTATCTCGATTTTTGTGTGTAATACTTAGAAACCAAGAGAGTAGATTAACAAATCACGAAGGACCCTAATGAGATAAAAAAATAGTTATAATAATAAAAACATATCCTTTGAATAGATGTTTGGTAATATATTATCATTATCTTCTGATATAAAATAAATCAATATGCATAACATGGGTAACCATACATACATTATTTATTTAATCATAGAAATAGAAGAAATATTTCACTTATATTACCATAGCCATAGGTTTATTGAAGGTAATGACTTCTAGGTTAGCATACTCAATAAATCTATTCTTTTTGGATGTGTAAATACCTATTATCATCATTAAATCATTTTCAAACCCAAAATAATATACTAAATGTAAGATAACTCAGCGCAACCTAAATGTCATGATCATTATCCAGAATTATAGGACATAATTATAATCTAGAAACTAAATATGATCTCAAATAAGGGGACCAATACCCATTACAATAGATATGAACAACCAATAACACTGATAACATATGGAAATATCCTAGGAGGGTTAGGTCTAATGATCATATTAAATCGAGGTCACCAAATGAGAACATCATAATATGAATTCTCAAATATTGTGAGAATGCCACCCTTGATAGTTCAACATAATTTTTATCCATTCAAAATTATTTATTGAGGATAAAATGTTTATATTTAAAATAATGGTCATTTTATCTTATGTGTACCATTATTGATAAGAACTTTTATAAATGTTTAAAAATGAAATGTAATTTATGGACATTTCCACAAATATAGTATATTAAAGAGTAATTTTATAAACATTTTATGTGAAAAAACATGTACATATCAAACATTATAATGGTTTTAGTAATGAAATTACACAGTTGTTTTAGGAATAGGGATACTACTCACAACCCTCACACTTAACACTTAATCCAACTTCTAACAAAATGTATCCCACTATCTCTCACATGAGAATTGTGCATCGTCTATGATATTGATTTTGATTGGGGGTATACCAAGTTATACTATATAGAAACCATAATAACTAAATATTTAATTTTGTTTGTTAAATACCTGATGATATAAAAATTCTACTGTGTTATCTTTATAATCTTTTGTGGCTTGGTCTTTACAAAAGGGAAGAATATAGAAGTATTGTCATAATAAACTCAAATAGGTTACGTATTACTATGAACAATACCAATATCTAAAAATTTGTCCAATATCAAAACTAACACCTATTCTATATAAAAATCCATTACATACATGGTTAATACTACAGAATTGATGAAATTTTTTTGGTTTGAGTTTCCCTAGATCAATGAACCTTCATTCATTAAAAAATATAGTCTTCTAATGATTTCATATCATTATAATCTATTTGGAATATATCATCAACATATCCCCTCACCAGAAGATCCACATTATCTACAAACTTCAGTAACATATCATTTTTATTTCTATAGTACATAATGATAGTTCTCACATCCTCACAATGTAGATCTCTGTGATATGCTATAAATTTTCCCACCATACAAAAAGTAAAGAAAACGTCAACTGAGTACGTAGATTAAACTTCTTAATAAATATCACTACTGAAGGATAATAGATTCTCATGATCTTTTCCATATCCTCCATTTATTTTTAGACATATTTTATTTGAGATAATTGAACCTGTGAATTTTAAAATATTCTTACATTAGAGGTTTCCATATTTTATATTTTATGCACCTTATAAATATAGTTAAATTGATATATCCCATGTCTCCTTTGAGATCTATCTTCATAGATCTTGATCCATAGAATATTTGATAATTCATCTAAATCATTGATGGAGAAGTATTTATATACCCATGTCAAAAATGAATATATGAGTTGAAATTAAATTTTTATTATCAGTATTACATCAATATATAACACTATGAAACTATTTGAAATCATAATAACCTTAACATAGACACATGGATCATATTACTTCATAACAAAACCTAATTATCTATTGGTGTTATCATTATAAATATTCTATGGTCATGTTACCTTTTTAAATCTATTAATATATATCAGTACATTTTTAATAGAAATATTCAATAAAAATCCCATTAATAAATGTAGTTCTAAAATCCATCTGCTAAAATTCATAATCTTATAAGGAATTTATTAGATGTAAAATTTAAATTTATTTTAATATCATGAATAGTGGTATGGTTTTTCATTCTCAATACCTTAAATTATCATGAAACCCCTCTCAATGAGACATGATTTATATGTACTTACTTTACCATATTTTTCCAAATTTTTCATGATCAACAATTTATTTTCAATAAAATTTAAGTCCTATATAGGGTGTTTCAAAACATACAGTTGATTTGGGTATGTAAAATCATTAATAGAAATGAGGGATTATTATTATTTATCATCTTCTTTACCATGTAATTCCTCTTTATAGGTAATAGGTTCATCATTCATTATAAGTAATGTGTCACATGACTCAGTGACACAAAAACCATTTATATCTTGTTCTCAAACCTCTCATGTTGGCCTATGTTATAATTTTTTCTTAGGAATATATAGATCTTGTATCATTTATTATTGATAATTTTTCTTAATAACTCTTGTACATTTTAAGAATCAACTTAATTTATGTTGATATTTCTTTTTTTTAATGGTAACATATTCCACTTCTAAAAATATGGAATGTCATAGATCTATAAAATTTTTATGTGAAAGATTTTATAAGTAATATAATTTTATTTTTATGGGATGTTTTTTCAAAGATTGAAATTATGCATTTATATTCAATCATGCCATTGGGTATTTTCGAAACAATCACCTCCCATAACCGTATACATATATAAGATAATGTGGGTTTCTATCCACAAAAAAACTCAAATAGAATGCCATATTTGTTTTCATATACGGTACCCAATTCAATATATATAACTATTACTATAGAGCTTATATCTAAAATGAAAATGGTAGATTTTAATGACTCATCGTCATGCTTATCTTATTAATAATGGTATAATTTCATCTTTTACAAACACTATTCCACAATGGTGTATATATGGGAAGGAATTGGGAATATATCCCTCTATCTTTCAAAGGACTGATGTAATATTGGTTTTAATATTCTCCACCATGGATTAATTGACGATTCTAAACACTTTTACCATGATAAATATCTACATAATTATTCTATTCCATAAACATCTGAAATGAATCTAACTTATAAAAAATTTTGTAGATAAAAGCGTGCACACTATAGGAATTTTTAAATAGAATTACGTACGATATTTCTCTAATTGCGTCTACTAGAAATAGATCATATACATCAGTATGAATTATTTCAAGTTATTCTCTGACATATTACCCTTTCCCAAAAAAACTATCAATGGTTATTTTACCTTATTAACATTTATGAAATACAACCATGGTTTTTAACACATTAGAGACTAAATAACCTTCTTTTTTATGATTTAAAAATAATTTGTCTTATATGAAATATCACAATGTTCTATCGGTTGGTAGAATATGTTTTCATGTCACTACTATTTTGATTTATTAACAATGAATAGTTTTTAATTTCATGAATATACATGAAATTATTAATATATTCCATAAAATCAAACTCTTTATACTTATAAAAGAGAAAAAATTTATATCCATACATAAAATAAGAAATAATTTTTTCTAAGCATTAAATTGAGATTATGATTCTTATATTCTAAATTTCATAACAAAAATGATTTAATACAACAAAACTATAAATAGAAAAATTGGGATGGAGGTATTATACACCTAATGAAGCGAGGTGTGTGCCATTGTTTACTCAGAGATCCACCTAATAATTTAAATTATTCGTAACTATACTTTTGTAAAATAACGTTCCCAGGATTCCACTAAAACATGCATCTACCCTGTCATTACATATGGGTTGAAGGGTGAACCCAATCTCAATGGATTGGAAACGAGTCTCTAGTATTAAAAAAATTTACCTTTCTGTATGATTTTGGAAAAATCAATGATGAAATACAACAAGACATTATCATATAATAAAATAGAATAAATAAACAAACCAAAAAAGTCAAGTCGAACTTATCTTATCCAACCCTGTTATATAAATATTAACATAATCACTAATTAGAATGATGTAAAAAGTCCTAAAAGATAAAAAACTAAAAAAGAAGAAATCTAACATAGAAAATGGAGTAAATCTAGAAACCATCTCCCCCAACCAAAAATTTTTCACCCCCAATTAACTCAGACTGCACCCATGACATGAAATGAAATCCCAAATCCATATGAAAAAAATAAAACTAAATGTTATATGCATGAGATAAAAATCTCAATAGGTACCCATAACCAAATAAGACTATGAAATTCATTCAAAATGTTAATTCATAAATTCTAATTTGAAAAAAGATAAAAATTATTCTTATTGGATATAATTTTAGGAATATATTTCCCATAATACTTTTTGAAAATAATCAATTTTTTCCCAAATAAAAGTCACATACATAGAATTTATGACACAAAAATAATTCATTTCAAAACAACAAAACATGTTAAACTTCACAAAATAACTCATTTTTGTACTTAAATGTAATAATATGTTTATAAACACTTTAACAAACCACATAAATCATTAAGACACCCATTTTTATTCATCTTTTAAATAAACTCAAGAGTTATTAAATTTAAAATAGTTTTGAAAAAAATCATTAAAAACACATTTCTGAATAAAATGACACATAAAACATATGTTAGTGAAAACAAAGAATACTATATTTATCACATGTAATAAAACTAATATAATAAAGATATAGTTTCATATAATAGAGGAAATAAAATGTGATATATTCAAGAACTAGATTTATATTTCCTATATAAAACATTGATCAACTAATAAAATCTATCATTGGATTTACCATGGACCTATAACATCAGGAACATCTAATGATTAATGTTTTTAACCCTCATGAATCATTTACATGATGATACTGGATACTAAACCACAATTTATCGAATATTCCCCAATTGGAACTCTTGTGATTAATGACCATTATATTCCTTATTCCTAAAATGACTGAAGGAACAATAAAAGTGTGTGAACCAATAATAAGAATAAAATTAGTTCCCCCACAATATACCTTGGTTACCATGACCAGTAATGAAGTAATCTAATAGATCATGTTATCCATTTAAAACACATTAAAAATAAGTGATAGATAGTCCTAAAACACAACAACCAAAAAATGAATATCCTCACACATAAAAAACAAATGAGTAACTAGAGAATTCATACAAATAGTTTGTAAGAATGTAATGTAGGTAACAAATTGTTTTCATTCAAATATAAAACATTTAACAAATTTTCAAACCAAGATTTTATGGTGAATATATAGATCAGAAATCCTAGAACAATTATATATTCAGAAAACACCACATTATAAATTTCAATTTTTTTTTAATATTACAAAAAAACATTAAAAAGTATATAGTAACCAATAAAATATAACACTACCTCTTTGAAATCTAAAAAAATCCCAACAGTCATCAATTTCATTCAAATAAATTTTAATTATCCATTATATAATTTTACTATGGTATAAACCTCTCACATATTTTGAATCATAAATTTGAAATAAATCAGTAAACCCCCTATAAATTTTTCTAAGGCCGACACATTACTTTTAAAATAAACCTAATTTTAAAAATATTTTTCACTCCTTGAAAATTAAACTATATCAAAATCACACACCCATATTTTAAAACCATTTCAAAAGTCTCATATGCAATTTAAATAATTTAATCTCAACACATCATTCAGTTTAAAGCATTAAAACATGAAATTATTATGGGAACCCTTTATTACAATCCCAAAAAAAATTGAAACATTTTTTAAAAATTTACCAGGATATTAAAAATATTCATATATTCATAAAAAAATTATAAATCACTACCATACATTGAATTCTGTATTGAAACAATCACATAGAAACAATAATAAGGAAGAAATATCATCCAAGACAAAAAAAAGTTTCCATCAATTGAGGCCACCTAAGAAAGAAAGAATCACTCCTCTAAAATCTATAAGAGACCAAATAATGATAGTTTAAATATCATGGAATAAATCCCTAGGGTTTATAATGATCTAGGTTTATAATATAAAAAGGAAAGCTAGGAAAAATAATGAAAATGAGTAGAGGATAAATAGGGGGATAAATAATTTGTAATCATTAGAAAAATTGAAAGGAATTCCAATGATTATGAAGGGTGTAGGCTACTTCCCTCTCTTACTATCCTAAAGGTTAACCGTTATAAATGCGGGATAATTAGGGTAAATCGGATTTAATTTTACAAATGCAGTTTTGGAAATTCCTTCATTATTAACACATGACAAGGTCAAACAGTTTTCAATATCATACAAAAACTATGTATTCGGTTATTCCACAGATATATTCCCTTTGATATCTCCAAGGGAGATCCAAACAGTTTCACAAACCATGTTTAATCCCTAAAAAATGGATATTTCATCACGATAACCCTTTATGTATGAGCACAACATGGTTTATTGTAACTATGCGATCAAACCATGCAACCGCTAGAAAGAAACCAAATACTCAAAATGATATCCATAAAACTACCAAAACTTATATAAAATATATACAATATAAAATAATAAAATTACCACCACATTGACATAGTGGGTTTCCGAATCTCCCCACTATGGCACTTTATACTACTAAAAATATCATAGTTGAAATAAAGATAATAGAAATTGAATGATAAAAACGAATAAATACTCAAAGGAACCTTTTTCATGATAAAAACTCGAACCCCATGACTAGAATCCAAAAATAAGTTCAGAAAAACACAAATATTTCCAAATAAATCAAAGAATAGCCAATCAAAGAACCTCAACCAATAATTCTTAGGAAGAATGAGAGAAAAAATGGCCTCCCCAACATATATAATTCCTCTAATATAGTGTAACCAAATATAAAATTACAAGAAATGAATCCTCAATCATTTGAGAAACCATGGGAGAAACAAACACTCAAAAAACAAGAAATTCCATACATCAATATGGATAAAAGGCCATATGTATCCTCAAAATAATTAAAAATCCTTCCACGTTTGGTTTTGACACACAAAGATATCCTCTTGTCAAAAAAGGGACCATCCGCTCACAGTGCATCCTAAACAACACAGTACGAAAACAAAATAGCATAAGAACTATACTAGTCGATTACACATCCAAGTTTCCTAATTATATGGAAAATGTATTTCTCATGTTTAAAGATTTAGTACCTTGAAGGATCAAAAATGATTTTGTGACATAATAATTGATCAATTATTGTTCACCCAAATAGTGTAGTATAACAAATTGATGTCATAACAAACCCCAAAATCCAACCACGAGGTTTATTACACAAGTGAAGCAAAACATGGCAGAAAAGAACACACAAATACATTCACAATGAACATATAAAAAATGATCCATCCACATGACTCTAAAATAAAATAGTCAAAGATCCCAAATCATAATTTAAAATCACAACCATCAAGGGAAATATACCTAAATAATCCCATCCAAAAAAAGGATTACACCAACGACCTCTTCAAAAATCATAGCATAAAAACCTCTAGATATAAACAATATTTACGCAAATGTGGAATACTCTAAGATAAATAAATTAGTTTGATTTAGAATAAATTATATCCCCCAACTCATTTCAAAACATAACATTTTATCTTCCTATGAGATACAAATTTTGATTCTTGCTTTGGAACATCTTACATCCACACGTCGCCCATTGAGTTATCTTAATGTCAACTTGATGAACGTAGGGAATCACTCACCAATGGTTTCCTATATTGTATATCTACCACTAAAATGGAATCAGTTAAAAAAACTAAATGTTTTCAGTCCATAAAACATTATATATGGTCAAAAAATTTTATTAAGGCTACCCTTGTAGATAAGATTTTTCTTAGTATCATTAATTATAGCTTAGAAGAAAAGATGACCAACATTGATAAGTGATTATAGTAACCCCTTATAGATCAATCAAAATTATGATTTATAATAATATCACGAAGTATCTAGTAATTACAATTTTCATGTAGAAGAACTAGATAAATAATGTTAATAAGAAAACCCAAGAAAAACATTCAAACAATCTATATAGTAGCTCCAACTATCACCAAAATCTGCTAAAACTAATGAGAAGGATCTCAACAATACATACCCATGAATATTTTGGTGTCTTGAGATAGTAAATGATCCCCTTAATCTAAACCAACCACATTACCTTATCCACATTACCTTGATCATTGAAAAAATAAGGTTGTTTCTTATTTTAAATGTACTTGATAGGATCCAAACTCAAAGAAAGATCCATTTACACTACTCTATTCAGAGTTTTAGTATATTATAGAAACAAAATATGTTTGACCATTATATAAGGTTTACTAAATAATAAACACGAAAAACATCCATTTGTGACTCAAATATTCCCAAACAGTCCATTGTAATATTGGAATAATTTCATGGTCTCAATCCATCAAAAACAACACAGAACATTCTCACCAAAAAAAAGAAAAAAATGATTTTCAAATCAACATATATCATGATGGAATTTTGAAATTACTCTCCACTGGGGTGTATTGTTGAAACCAAATTCAAACAAATAATTTAAAATAAAACAACCTATTCGTAGAACACATCAACCAATGAGTATTTTAAAAAAAAGGTATTTTCAAAACATCAATCCATTTTGAAAACCACAAATCTTAATAATTTTCATCAAATATCACATCACTTTTTAGAAAAATATTTATATTATTTTAGAATAAAAAAATCATTTTTAGATCATTAATTTTTACGAATAATTATTTTTAAAACCAATTACGTTTGAAAACCCAAAAAGAGGTTAATTTTAAATATCCCAATTCCGCAAACACCATAATGGGAACACCTCATTTATAAATAATTTTATAAAAAATTTAATACTCTATTTCCATTACCTAATAAATACTTGTATTGAGAAAAAAATAAAAAGGTCACTTTATTCTCCGAAATGAGGATTTGAAATAGTTAGCACATATATCTCCAAAAAACATTCAATTATGGTTCTTATGTATCACATCCCAAGACATGAAAAAATATTTCCTAAATTCACAACCAACAAGTGATAATCACATTAAGATAAATATGAAAGTGAAATGATTAAAAAATATCAACCATGATAAAATTAGGGCTAAACATGGTTTTTCTAAATGGTTTGTGAAACCACGTGGTAAAAGTGCAATACACTATTTAATATAGGAAGACTCACCATTTGGGAATTGCATGATTTCCAAATCCATCCAGTCCATCCATACAGCTCAAGTTCTCATCTAATAGTATAATGAAACCAAAGAATGAGCCTCAATGTATCTTTCATTCTAAATAGGGATCAGAATAAAAATTTTAAAATCAGAATCTATTGAAAACTATTAAAAATAAACTCTAATTCCAATTTATTATCCCAACCATACCCGGAAGCTTGAAGACTACGAAAAATAACAGTTAGCTAGAATCATCCCAACATTAAAACTAAAGAACTGGAAATTTAAAAAACTTTTTTAAAAAAAAATAAAAAATAATTATATTTACTCATGAAGCATAGGCTCTTGAAAAATAATAAAAGCATTTTGAAATATACAACCCATAGATTTTGTGAAATATTATTTTTTCAATTAATTTATCTTTTTCATATTTTTTACATCACGTAACATTATATATATGTGTGTGTTTGTGTGTGTTTTATTTGTGTTTGTGTTTATTAAAGTTCCAATTCTAATATTAATTTCACTCTTCACCGACTTGGAGTATTTATAGACACAATAATGAGTCGGATTGCACTACACACAACACAAACTTGGCATACATTACACACAACACCGAGTTTCTCGGAAGCATCATTTTATTATATTATTCAAATGGTATAATTATATAACAAACATTAAAATTATTGATTTTAATATTAATAAATACTTTTCAATTTTTGTTTTTAATTTTTTTATAGAAATAAAACATATTAATAATGAAGGATATAATTTTTGGTAATGTTTTTATATGTTTAAAAATATTATGAACTACACCTCATGTACTTATATGAAAAAATAATAATTTTATACTCGTCTTGAAATTTAATTTTACATAATAAACATCAATTTTCAATATGTAATTATAAAATTATTATAAGTTGAATTTTTTGGGAATATTTTAACAAATATCATTTTTTGATGAATAGTGAAAACTGCTACTTTTTAGTTAAAAACATTCTTTTCATTTAAATAATTATTAATATTAAATTATATTTTATGTTTTTAAGGTCACATATGATCAATTATACATCTATTAATACAATTTAGGTTATTTGAAGAAATTTCACTTTGAAATTCAATATTAAGTCATATTAAATTTTGAATTTCTTTATATATTAAAAAACCTGTAATTTCACCCCAAATGTGAGATTATTTTCATTATAAAATTTTCCTCTTCTATGAATTTTATTTTAAAAAATTAAACGTAAAACATTTTAATTAGTACTCTATTTAGAGTCTAATAATATTTACTTATTTATTTACCACAAATATTATTAAAATTTATTATAATTAATCACAATATTTAATTTAAAATTAAGATTAATTAACAACTAAACCATAATATGAGGGGTCCAAATGACCTATATAACTATTAAAATATTATTTTATGAAATTATTTCATCCATATACTATCCATTATTGTTTTAGGGTGTTTTTTATTACTTTTTGTTAGGTATGAACAACTGTACGCCTAACTTGTTTTAATAATTCTATGTGAGTCATTTTTCATCACTATTAAAGGAAACCTTATATCCCACATCCTCACACAAATCAAACCTCTTAGGGTCGGCCATGAACTAAAAAATATACATCCCACAAATATTGTCTTCCTCCTATAATATTTTCCTTGGGAAGAATGTAGTCCAATAAATCCTTTTGACACAAACTAAAAGGAGTTACCCGATTAAGAGGTAACATCTTCTCTTAAGTTAGTTGTTTTCTTTTCATTTCCCACACATCAACATTCCTTTTTTGATGATTTTATAAAAACAAAAATGTATTAAATATAATTGTAATTGTTTATGCTATTGTTTCCAACTAAACATGCACACAACTCCATCTAATGGATAAGAAACATACTTTTTATGTGTTTGGAGAACTACCTCCTCACAAAAAACTGATTGTTAAATTTTTCTTTTTCACCTCTCATGGTAGAAATTATTATGTACCCTATATTTATATATTCAATATGTTATATTTATTATTTATTTTATTTTTTTTTATTTTTTTACCAAACATTTTTCTTTTACTTTCCATTTTTTAATACTATAATTTCGTTTGAGGAAGTGTGGACTACGACACTCTCAAAGATATATGATTAATTCAAAAACTACATGGATTGTAGTAAGGATAATTTTAGTTAATATATATGATATATATGATATAATATTTCTATATTGATAATTATATATATATATACATATGTATAAAAATTTCTTTTACATTCTCTCTTTCAACACAAAAATTAAATGGAAATAACATTCATGTGTACATACGACCTACCATCTACCTGAACAGTATATTCTGGTTCATACATATAAATTTTAATGATTATTAAAATATAAATAAAATGTATATAAATGATATTTATATCCTAGTTAATATTATGGAAATAATTATTTAAATTTTAAATACCAAATATACAACAAATTCAGACACATGCGACGAATAAAGAGAAAATTACCCAAAGTGAATCCTTAACATATAATTATTAACAAGTGGGTAATATAAGGTCATAATAAAAACATATATATAAGAATCTGGTTCATTAAAATATTTATAATACATTTAAATATATTATACATTTATTTTGAATGAGTACAAAGAGAGTGAATATAGATGGTAAGTGGATTTCATATCACTTTTTTATTTCTGTGAGATACATTCTATGTTTGACACTATTTCATTTTAAGAGGTGTATATGAAACTACCATGATTATTTTATATTATTCTTATATATAGATATATTAGTATTTTAATATCAATTTTATGATCTTTATTTTAGGGGTTTTAGGATTCCAATGATACAAAATCGGTGAAATAGTTATATCCCAGTTTTCTTTCTTGGATACTCATGTTTTGTAATGCAACTAAATACTATTTAGAGGTGATGATAATTCCATTTTACATGTTATATGAAGATATTAATTATTTAAATTTCATCTAATGTTTCAAATAATATTTTTTCCTAACATTAAGAGTAGGGTCCCAAGTAACCACGTTGTATGTATTTATTGAAACAATATAACTGTTTTGTGATATTGTTAATGATTATGTGTAAATTTATTATATATTATGAGCCATATCTCTAGAAAACTCATGATATTTATTATAATATATTTTTTATAGATATATACATGTATTTTTTACATTTTACACTCTTTGTAACTTAATATAATTAAGAATATTGTCTATGAATACTCTTACAATATATATCTTTTTGATTGGAAATATTTTTTATTTCAAAATCATGTTTTAAAAAATGTATTAAAAATATTTTAAAACATTATTTCAAATGGTATTTTAAAATAATTTTAATGTAATGATGAGTTTAATATGTTTACGTTTTGAAAATCATTATTTATATGTTGTCAATGTGATTTTTAATGAAATGGTATTCAAAACGTTCTCAACCATTATGTTTTTTCCAATGTATTTTAAAAGAAGTGGTTTTTAAAAAATAATCAAAACATCTTTATAGGTTTTCAAATTATTCTTAAATAAATATTTTTCAAAACATTTTTATTGTTATTTCATATGTTTTCATGTAAAAATTATTTCAAAACATTTTCAATATTGTTTTAAATGTTTTCAATGTGTTCTAAAAAAATTAAAATTAAAATAATATTAATTTATAAGTTTTCAAGAAAAATGATTTTCAAAATGATTTCATGAATTCTTTAGATGTTATCAATATATTTTATATTATTTTTTTCATAAGGTTTTACGTATTAGAAATACCTTTTCAAAGAAGAAATGATATTTTCTTCAAGAATCCGTTTTGAATGCCATTTCTAACTTGTTTTATATGATTTCATGAATTCTTTAGATGTTATTAGTATATTTTATATGATTTTTTCATAAGGATTTATGTATTAAAAATACTTTTTCAAAGAAGAAATTATATTTTCTTCAAGAATACTTTTTTAAAGACATTTATATCTTATTTTCCATCTAAAATTAAATTCATTGATATTACTCGTGAACATCTTGGAAATATTCTATAGGTCAAATTCATATTATTTCTATTAATGTGTTAAGTTTGATTTCATGGTCTTTATGAAAACTATTTCTCATTCACCTATTTTATTTCAATAAAATCTCTTTCTCGTCCACAGGTTATGATTTCAATAAAATTATTATGAAACATGTGACTTCTTCCCTAAGTTATGATCAATTACATGTTTATAATACCCATTTAATTTCGTAGGATATGATATGATCGTGATTAATTTATTGTTCATGTATGTATTTTTTCATTATGAGATGTTTGGGACCTAGATCTATCTTTAATGTATTGGGTAATGAGAATTTGTATATGAGCTCTTTGGTTACCCTTGTTGTAGTCCAAGCCCACAAATAGGCAGGTACATGGTTTTTAGACTAAGCCTAAATGAAATAGGGAAAATGAGATATATCCCAAGTAATAATAAAATAACTTTAATGTGTTATAGACCAATCCTAAAAGAAAGAGGCTACACAGGTTGTAGCTAATGATCGAAATCAATAAGTCACATGGGTTTTTGCCCAAGCCTAAAAGAAAAGGGTAAACAGGTCGTGGCCCATGCCTGAAAAAAGATGTTATATGTGTTGTAAATAAATAATAAATTAAATAGGGTACATGGTTATTAGGGGAATCTCAAAAAAATGAATTTATATGTGTTGTATCCAAATCCTAAATGAAAGATGATACATGGGTTACCAGCCCAAGTTTAAAGTAGGTTCACAGGTCATAGCCCATGCCTAAAATGTTATAATGGACTTTGTAGGTATTCGGCCATAAAATTTTATATTCTTATATGTATTCCAAAAATAATATATCTTATTCATTAGATAGGACTTTGTTGATCGTGATTCTTATTTACTTAGGATTCATTTCATATACAGTCCTATAATTTGTCCCATACCTCAATATTTTGATCTTTGATTTGAAGGTTATCATATCCTAATGTTATGATCACTTTCTTCTACCCCTATTATCATATTTATTCTTAGATTTCATCATTTTTTACCCTTACTAATCATTTTATATCATCCCTTTCTTAGGTTTCCTTCCCCATATAGAGAACCTTCATTATCATACATTTCTAATACATAATTTTAATGACAAAAACAAAAAATCATTACACAAAGAGGATCAAAATGATTCATTATTTCAAAAAAATATGACCAGTAATATTATTTACAAAAAAACACAAATATTTATTTAAATTATTCTTTTCTCACCTCTTATTGGCCCTTGAATTATAATTACTGTATGTACTCACATGAGGATATACATCAAAAAGAGGTAAGATAAAATAATAGTAATTGGTTAGATAATAATTGAAAACAATTCTACATGAGTTGGGAATAATTTATATTATCATAACATATGTACAAGATCCTAATAATTTGAGGAAATATTAGATAATGTCATGAAATTTAGCAATTCCTAAAAATGAAACATCATGTCTTAGGGGCCAGCTTCAATACATAGTTATGAATACAGCTAGCATCGTGTTATTGAATATTTCAAATTTAAGATGAGATACATTTCATTAACCAGTTAATTTGAGCACTATATAATTACCGGCATACCTGTCACATCAGAACATTTACTTTGCACTATATAACTCTAGGCTCACATTTTAAATCATAACATTTACATTAAAATACATGCCACATAAATCATATATCAACCTTTGACATAAAATAACCCATAAAAAGGACTGGTTTTAATATAATAAGAATCATATCATAAATTTTGGGTTCCCATTTGAAATAGGGAATAACGTAATGAACCATAAACATTGATTGAATAGGAAATAATCTCGAGAAGAAAAAGGTGTGTGTTTTGAGAGAACAGTTCTTTTCAAAAAAAATTATTTATCATAAAAAAAATTATAGAACATTTATATATAAGAAAAGTTAATACAATAGTTATTAAATTGTATTTAGGGAATATCCATACTTGAAATTTAGATAATGATGGAAATCCCAAAGAAAGAGAGCTAGGTTTTAAAATTCCCATTACCTTGAGTCTGAATGATTATTTCACTATAATCTCTTTTATAATTATATTATATTAGTTAAAATAAAACTAATTTTTTTTTGAACTAATTCGATTCAATAGTATTTTATTGAGTTCATTTATGGAATTTTTTATGTGTTATAGAGTTTAAATTCATCATTTATGAGCACTCATTTTCATAGTTTTCATGATTAGTTTACTTGTATTCGTCAATGAATGTTCATGTAAAATTACGATAAATATCCATAATTATTACTATATGTTATTAAAGATATTAAAAAATTATAAATTATCTTATAATGAGTATGGATATATATCATGAGGTTGAATAATTAGATAATTGTTAATCATGATAATTTTTTTAATTCTGGTGCTTTTTCATTCATAATGAACTCATTTTGGTTTACCAATTAGTATTATGTATAAATGATATTTACATACCAAAAATAGATCTTTATGATATATATTAAAATATTTTTTGAAAAATCTTATATATGTTTTAATATCTTTGATGGTGTTTTTGGAAAATGAAACTGCATCACCCATGATGTCACTTAATGGACACATCACTAGTGTTGATTCGATTTTTATAATAAAAAGGTGAGAAGGAGGTATTTAATGATTTATATTCCATTTACATGAAATAATTATAGAATATGATATTTTTTTAGTAATCATACATTTGGATTAATGGAGATGAGGAGAGAATAAGAAAAAAAATTAACTTTAAAGGAAATTAAAAGAAAAAGAGAGAGGGCATACCTCCTGAATTATCCTCTTGATATCCACCTAAATGCACCTAGGATATTTATTTTTATGAGAAAACAATATCATGGACATTGGGGAGGGGATAAGTAATATGTTTGGGAATAATTTTCAAAATAATCAAATCTGGAGAGGTGTGAGGAAATGAGGGTGTCAAAGGTGGTATTTATAATGTATGATAGGGGTATTTTTCAATATTATATACATTTGTTTATTATTTTGGCTCAATATTATGAGTAAATTTATAATTATTTATAAATATATTAAAATAATGAATTATGGTAATATATTATAGTTCTTACATCATCGTTACATCATCAATTATAGAAAAATCCATGTATATAACATTTATTTAAAATTATCATATTTTACTTTTCATAAAAAAATAAAGTATTTCAAAAAGAAATTGAAAAAATTACCATAACCATTTTTTATGGGTATATTTAAGAAAATTAACTCCATTTTATGAAAATTAATTTATACAAATTAGTAATTTATTTTTAAAATTAAAATCATCATTTACATTGAAAATAAAAATTTTAAAATACTTACTATATTTACAACACATTAATAATTTACTAAAGGTATCATAAAATTATTTTAGAATCATAAGGAATAAAAATATTAAATTATATATATATATATATTGAAAATAAATTTTACTTTAAATTATTAAATTAATCATAAATTTGTAATTCAATAATTCTGAATTATAAAAATACCAAAACATAATTAACAATTTAAAAAATATTTCCTTAATTATACTATGATATAATTATATCATATTTTCACATATATGATCCCTATAGTTTATATATAATTTCATGAGTGTGAATAATATTCATTTTTCATGTTTACAATTCATAAGAGTGGTATTAATATTCCTATGATCAAGTTACTATTTAATCAGTATTGGTTACTTAACTTCATGAAATACTTCTTATTTCATTAATTATTCATTTATAATTTTTTATGATGGATTCTATGTGACTTTATGTTACTTTTACTATAGGAAATTATTATAATAAGTGGTTAATTCCATTAATAAATATTTGGGGCATTACATTCCTCCCCCTTTTGAAAGTTTTCTATCCAAATTTCATTTTATATTAACTGGTGAGGGTATATCTACTTCATCGCCTCCTCTGGTTCCCATGATACTTTTTCATATATATGGTTCATCCAAAATAATTTTACAAGGTGGGTTTTCATGTTGTGTAAAACCTTATATCTTTAGCCCAGAATCTTTACTAGATGATCATCATAAGATACATCATCTCCAAGATGTACCACCATTATGTTTAGTACATGTGAGGTATTTGGTATGTTTATCGTTATGAGTGATATGTGGAACACATATCGAACATGGGACATATTGGATGGATGTGAAATGTTATAGGACAAGACGCTTATGAGATCAAGGATCACAGAGGGGCCAATGTACATTGGGATTATCTTCCCTCAATTTCCAAACCGCTTGAACTTATTCTATAGTGATATTCAAAGGAAGAATTTATCTCCAAAATCGAACATCAATTCCCTATTATGGTTTTCATAATATCTCTTTTGTTAAATCTAATAAGATTTTATATTATTCTGGATGGCTTGAACCTTTTTTGTCATCTCATGGAAAATATAAAATGTATGTATCTTTCCTTCATTAGCTTCACTATAATATGATGGATTTCTACATCACATTCTATAAAGATCATTATACAGTGCATTTTGAATAATTCAATGGAAGATATTATTCTATGATAACTCAACCAATGGGTGATGTTGATCCAATCATCCATTTAATTCTAAAGAGAAAAATCTTATCATATCATCAAGTATCTAAATAGTTATTTCAGATAGGACATTAGTTTGGCGGTGATAGGACCTACTGAGATTTAAATTGTTACCCATATAATGTTTATGAATCCTCTAGAATTTTTATGTGACCCTAGGATCTTGATTAGAGACAATTGAAAGTGGAACTCTATAAAGTCGCACCACATCCTTCACATATATCATAGAAAGTTGTTCAGGTTATAAAGAATTCCAAATAGTGATAAATTGGTCATCCATGGTGAGTCGGTCCACCACAACCCGTATCACATTATTTCCTTTGGTTATTTTGGGAGACCCATGATGTCTTAAATAATAAAATTCTACCATTTCCACATGGGTATATGCAATGGTTGTATTAAACATTTGGCGTTCTGTTACTCAGATTTAACTTTCTAGCATGTCAATCAAGTTGAGATATAATCCAAAATATCTATCTTCATGATGTCCCACAAAAAATTTTCTCAGAGATCATGGTACATTTTGGTACTCCTGGGATGGATAGAGAATGTAGAGTTATCTGCATTTTTCAATAGATACTTTATTCAAGGTGATAAGGCACACGATGCCTTATTCCAAACAGAATCACGCCATCATCATTGATATGGATCTCTTACAATTCCCTTCCATTAATACATTCTCTTTCTTTTATAAATCTGAATCATCCCTTTGTGCCTCATTAATATTATATTAGATAGATGGTAAGAAAATCATTTGGGAATGGAATAATGTATTCCTTATGTTATGATTTCCAAATCATTCCATTTCATATCCATTAAGATAGGGTCTTTCTCAATCCATTACATGGATAGAGTAGTATGTTATTTTCTTCTAAGAGAATTGACTAACCTGTTCGCCTTTCCAGGATGGTAGTGAATCAATAAATAATTGTTTTTTATTAGCTCTAACCATCTCCTTTGATTCATATTTAGCTCCTTTTGTGTTAAGATATACTTTTTCATCTTGTCATTGATATATATTTCATTCTTTTCACTAAATAGGTAGTGACGATAGGTTTTCAAGGAAAGAATCAGTGATACCAACTCTAGACCATGCATCGAGTAGTTCTACTCATGTATTTTCAACTACCAGGAGGCGTAAGGATATCACATTATCATTTTTCATGAGTACAGAACCAAAACCTTTATATGAAGCATCACTATATATCACCAAACATTCTCCACTTTTTGGTAATGTGAGTAAAAATGTTGTGATAACCCATCCCTTTAGCTGCTTGAAGATTTCCTCACATTCATCCATCTATATATACTTTAACCCTTTCCTTGTTAGCATTGTTAGAGATCTTGAAAATCATGATACTTTCTCACAAAATATCAACAGTAACCTACTAAGATAAGAAAACTATAGATTTTTGTGACAGTATTGGGACTATTACATTCCTCAATCACCTTTTTTTAGATGTTTCCCCATAAATTTTCTAACATAAGATCACATTTCCGAAGAATGAGAGTTACTGTATAAAAAAGTCACACATTATGAACATGGCTAACAAATTTTCATTCCTTAATGTTACAAACTCATGCCTTATATGTTTTTCATGTCCCTAATTTCTCTTGGAGTATATGACAATGTCATCGATAAACACAACTAGAAATTTTTCATAGCATTGTCTAAAGACACTATTCATCATATCTATAAGGATTTTAATGGGATTAGTAAGTATAAAGGGAGTGACCATACACTCATAGAGACCATACATTATATGAAGTGAAATATTATGAATATATTCATTCTTCAACTTTTGGTGGGGATATATAGTATGTTGATCCCCCATGGATAAGTACTAATATCATCATAGTTGATTGAAGAAGTCATAAATCTTTTCAAGAGGATACATGTTCTTTATGGTGATCTTATTGAGTTCCCGATAATCAATACAAAATCGTATTGATCGATCCTTATTCATACAAAAGATCACTAGATCGCACCAAGGTGCTGAAATGAAGAATATGAAAACCTTTTCCAAATTTTCTTATATCAGCTTCTTTAACTCCTTATGTTCGATAGGGCCCATCCAATATAGACACTTCGGGATAGGAGTAGCTTCCGGACTAAGTTAAATTGAGATATCTACCACATGATTTGGGGGTAGTATGGGTAACTCTCAAGGAAATATGTTACTATATTCCATTATTATGGTAATTTTGACTAGGTCAATAACTTCCTTTGACTCATCCATTTGAGAGAGGTATGCATCGTCATAGGGAATCAACACCCATACCATTGGAGGATTTTCAAAAGGAGATCCATGATCATCCTTTCATTTGTAGAGGTGCATATGATGGATTGGAATATGAAAAGATAATTCCTTTTCCCAATAGTTGAAATGTTCAACATATAAAGAAAGGTAATCCATCCTCAGTATAAAATTGAATTCCACCATTGGATGTTTTATGAGATTCATTTGAAGAACAATCCCACATATTCTAACAGGGGAAGTGTCCAACACTTGGGTTGAAATGATTGAACCACATGGTGTTTTTATAGATATCTCTATATCAAGTATTCAGGTTATTGATTAAATTTTTCTAGAAAACTTGATAGATTTAAAAGAATACATAGATTCAGAGTCAAATAAGAGATTTTCCATTCTAGATTAAATAGAATGATTACCTTGTATAAATTTTTTAATGCTCCAATTTTGCAGAAGTGATGGAATAATCCTTCCCATGCTTCATTGGAATTTGTGGATAATGATGCTAATTACTCTCTAGAATAAGAGGTTTAGTGCACTGGTGTTTATAGATCCCTTGCACCATACAATTATAGCATTGGACAGTGGGTGGTTATATCCTTTCCTCCACCACATTATCATCCTTCTTCATGTATTTTCGATATTCATGAGCTTTGGGGCCTTCTCTCCCACACAAGAAGCATTTCCCAGTCTCATTACTATAGTTCCCGTGATTCTTCTTCCCATATTTTTGTCATGTTGGTGGATGTGTTTTCATTCCACCTCTCTGATTAGATCCTCCAACACGAAACCCAATAATTCATTTCATATCAACATTTCCTTGAGATGACTCTCTCTACTCTGTATCCACTTTCATAGAACATCGAAAAAATCTACATAAATCCCAAAGTCTTTAATTTCAAGATACATTTAAATGTATTGTTTTATAGCTCTAATGAATTTATGGATATTTTCAACATTATTGATGAAAACACCAAAGTGTACCATTAATTCCTTTTGAAGTTTTCTTTGTAGGACATTACATATTATTCTTCATTTTGTTTATCTCTATGAGTTACTTCTCCATATTTTTATGTAGTGTTAGATGGAAATAAATGTGAAGAAATTTATCTTAAATTTTACATACTTTATCTCATCAATTTAATCCTCCGATTTGGTGTTCTTAATCATAGTCCTTAGTTGATCTGCCTATCCATCTAGATGATAAAAATCAAGATTCACATTCTCAGTCTTAGGATAGTGATGAATAGAAAATATATTATACATCGAGTTGACCCATTTTTTCAAAACTAATGGTTTAGAAGATCAACTAAACGTTTTTTTCGTCACCACATAAAACAGTCGATATCCAGTTGTTTCTTATTAGGTTAAAGTGGACATTCTACTTTATTCATGTTATTTTTCATAACCATAGATAGCTAGTATGCATCAAAATGAATTTTTGAACTCAAAATAAAAATTAAATATATACGTCATTAGGGAAATTGGTTTATTTTCCCTCACATTGGATATTGTCCAAGTTTCCCTTCATTCCTACCATCTTATAAATTTTAAATGATTAGAAGAATACCTATGTCAAAAATTCATCAATATATAATTTATTCCTTTTTGAATGTAAGTACAATGGCATATCTTGTGGGATCCGTATCTTTAGATTTTTTTTTAAAAAATATTCTTTGGTGAATAATTATAAATACTCTCGCGTTAAGGGTTTTTGCTAAGGTTCTCTAATCATAATTCCTAAATTAACATAACCTCTATCACTTTCCATCTATATCGACCCTTCTTTTTCATACATTACTATTACAGAATTTAAAATACATTCAACTCAAAATAAAAATTAAATGGGGATCCAATGGTTTATTGTCTTGGGAAATTTTTTACAATACACCTCATTTGCAAAATAAATCCTAAATATATATTTAATTCTTTAATATATATCTTCTTATTATCTCTTGAATTCTCCATAGTACATGTAGTCTCCTAAAGATATTCATTAAAAATAATTAAGCTAAAATTATTGTAAGAGGATAGATAAGGACATAAAAGAATTCAACATGGGGTGAGCATCATCAATATCAAAATAACATAGATATAAGTTCATAATCAGGGGAGTAATCATTAGATAAAGGCATAAAATGATGAAATTCATAAAAATAAAACAACATGTCTTAGTGGTCAACTACCAAACATAGTTGGGAACAAATATAGCATCATGTTCATGCATATTTACGTTTTATATTGAGATAAATAATAATAACCAATTAATTGGGTCACTATATAATTACATGATCACATTTAACATTATAACATTTACTTTCCTTTATATATTAATAGGTTCCACATCACATGAGAACATTTACATTATCATGCATGACACATAGAACATATATCAACCTTAAAAATAAAATAAACCATGTAATTGGATGGGGTTAATTTTATGCGAATACATTTATAAATTGTTTTTTCCAAAATGGAATAGGGAATAACATATAAGAACCATCAACCTTGAGTGACAAAGAATCAATATCGAGAAGTGAAAGGTGTGTTTTTTTGAAAGAATAATTCTATTGAAAAACATTTTGTCTATAATAAACCCATGTATAAAACATATATATCCCATAAAAGATAATATAATTATGAAGAATTTATATTTAAGGAATACCCATATGAAAAATGGAGTGAAATAGTGAAATCCCAAAGAAATAGAGTTGGGTTTGATAATTCCTCGTACCTTGAGTCTGAATTCATTCTTGGGATTAATATATTTTATAAATAATTTATATTAGTTAATTAAAAAACCCATATACTATTATACATTAATTTTATAAATTATGGATATATTTAGTTCATTTTTCTAATGACATATAGAGTTTAATTTTATCATTTTGGAGCACTTATTTTCTTTGTATTCACGATTGGCTCACTTGTATTCATGAATGTGAGTTCATTTAAAATGAGGATAAATATCCAGATTTTTTTTGTTTTAGTAATGATATAAAAAAAGTTTAAATGTTATTTTACGTAAATTTTTTATATATATTGAGTATGATTCCTCAGTTAATTGGTAATTAATAACATTTTAGGTTAATTTTCGGAGTTTTTTTATCATAATGAACTCATTTTGTTTCATCATTTAGAATTACGTATAAATATTTGTTATAGAAAAATTATAGGGTTGTATCATACACAAAAAAATATTTTTTAAACTATTTAATTGTTTTATAAACACTCTTTAAGGTGTTTAAAAAAATAAAATTGTATCGCCCATGATATCTGTAAATTGATACATCAAGGGTGACAATTTTATTTTTATAATAAAAGAGTGTGAGTGTGGAATATGATGTTATATATTCCATTAACATGATATAATTCTAGTATACAAAATGTATTAGATTTTTTCATTCCATTTTAATTAAGTTATGTTAAGATAGTATATGAAAATAAATGAAATTGAAAGAAAGTTAGTGGAATTATATAGAGGAACTATCTCTTGAATTCTCCTCTTGAGATCCTTCTTAGGGAACCTAGGATTGGTATTTTGAGGAGACCATGATCTCTTGGATATGGGGTAGGGGATATGGAAGATATGTTGGTAGAATTTAGACAATGATCAAATCTTGATAGGTGTGAGGAAATGAATGTGTGAGTGGTCGTATTTATTGTGGATGAGAAAGGTGACTTCTTAATATTATATTAAATAGATTTTTATTTTCACTCAAGACTATAAATAGTTTAATAATTATATCTCAATGTATTAAAATAATGAATTATGTTTTGAGATAATGGTTCTTACATCATCCTTACATCATCTATGAATAATAAATTCTAGTATTTTGAATTTATAGAAAATAATCGTATTTTATTAGTTCTAAATTATTCAAATATTTCAGAAAAATACCAAAAAATCACCCTAAAATTTTATAAATGAATATAGTTGAATAATTAACCCCATTTTATAAAAAAATATCTTAAATATATTAATATAATTTTTAAATTAAAATCATCATTTACGTGGAAAATACAGATTTTAAAATTATAATTTCTTTTATAATAAATTTAATATTTACATAAGGTTTTGAAAAATTATCATAAAACAATAATAAATAAAAATTTTAATTTATGGATACATTTTGGAAAAATAAAACTATTTGAAATTATTAAAATAATTATAAGTTTTTGTTAAATATTTATGAATTATAAAAAAACAAATAAATAATTAATAATTTTAAAAATACTTCCCTACATATAATAAGATATAATTATATCATATTTTCACTTATAAGATCTTGAAATTTTATTTATATTTTCATTGTTGAGGCTACTATTTATTTGGCATATTTATTATTCATAAGGGTCATAATACTATTCTTAAGTTCATGTTACTATTTTATCTGTATTAGATACTTAATTTCTATAAATACATTTTAGTCAATTAATTCTTAATTTATAATTCTTTTATTATGTATTCTACGTGATTTTACATTATTTATAAAATATGAAATTTTTATAAGAAGGGATGGATTCTATTAATAATCTTTTTGTTCATTAGACAATAGGTCATGAAGAATGGTTTTTGGTACAATTACTAAATGTGGATATCTTTATGTAGGATTTTAATTATCTTTCACCATGATAGAATATATGGTCTACATGTTTCCAATGATACAACACAATTATGATATTCTGTCACGTATTTTTGTAATGTTCAAAATATTCATAAAAAAGGATGTATTATCAATGTATTTTATGTCAGTGTCACTATAGATGGAATTAGAGAGAAGGTTTAATAAAACATTAGAAACAAGGATGAGAATAACTTAGTTTGATCCTTATCTATGTTTCCAATGATATGTTTAGGTATTTCTATAAGGATAAGTCTATTTTTGAGTTACATTTAGAAACATGTCCCGGAATATTTATAAATGAAATAGTAAGTGGTTTCCAAGAAATACATCCATTTTTAGATAATGCAAGTGGATTTGGGTTTGGAATAGATGTACATAGGGGTAAAAATATAACATGATGTTCTGGGCCTACCATAGGGTAATCTGGTACATGACAATGAGCCTTGCTACAAACCTTATTTGAAACTCCTGAGGGATATGCTTTGGAAATTCACAAACATCATCATAAACCATCATGATTGATTTAAATAAATGTTGTATATGAATATCCAAGGATAAAACCAAGTTATCATATATTAAATAAGTATGATCCATGATTTCGTCCCCCTATAAGTAATTTTTATTTGTTATATGGAATCCTAATATGATAAATGTTTCTCACAATATGATTTCTGGTCCTAGTTAACATAGAGGACTAAGAGTAACATGGTTGACAGTCAACTTTTTAGATGTGAAATGTATAGGAATTTTCAAATAAATATCCAAAGTTGAAAACTCATAAACAGAATCATGAAGGTGATATGAGTGTGGGTTATACTTCTTAAGATAAAGATCTGAAAAGGAAATGTGAATGGTAAGTGATGTTTTTCGAATATTGAGTATATTTATTAGAAGAACTATGATTATATTGTGGTTGATGATCCATAAGACATGAATAATTTTACATATTCTATGGAATATGTAATAAGTAGTAGTTTGATGAACCCTAATGAACATATTCATAATAAATTTATATTATTAAAGTATTTATGTCTTATAATTAAATTTTTATGTTATATCAATCATGAAATGTATAATTATTTTCAGTCTAAGTTTTTATGAAGGATTGAAAAGGAAATGTGGAATGGAAAAGAAGACATTGAAATGTGATTTCATGGGATGATGGTATTTTGATTTCTAGTAGGAAGCCCTTAATTAATGATTGAAAGTGAGAGAATAAACTTCTATATAATGATATATGAGATATGAATAAGTAAATTCGATATTAGGAATTACCCTGGTACTGATTATTGATAAAAATGGTATATGTGATCAAGGATAAAGTTTATAACATTATAGTTTTAATGAAAATATCTAGTAGTCCTCAGAAATTGGAAGTATGCATGTTTTCAAAAAGTATTTATGGTAATTAAGTTTATTAACATATTACAGGGGAACATACAATGATTTTATTCACATGTCTAGAATGTGATAATGAACTGGTTCTTTGTGATATATGGTATATGGATGATTTACTAATTTCACGACTTTCTTATAAAATCATTGGAATTTCATCATTCAGAAGGGATATAATGTTAAAAAATTATGGAAATAATATTTTAAACATTGGATTATGGTTTTGAGAATAATTTATTATCTTACAACTTGAGGCTTTATTCATTTTAGACAACCTATTCTAAAAATGTGGTGTTGATGATAACTGATGTCATATGGGATGGAATATAATGGATCTCAAGATCTATTACTACATTATAATGGAAGAATTCATTGTCCTTTTTGGAGAAATATGTTAAGTGTATCATGAAACAATAATGGTTGAGGTTTTTTTAGATTCACAAAATTATATCTTTTCTTGAAAATTCATTAACTTTAGGAAAATGATATTTAATCCAAAAACAATTACCCTAATACGTCTATTTCTGATTAATCATATTATACCTTAGTTCATAATATATTTATGGATTACCAATTTTTTACCTTATCCTATACTTTTTCTATATCTCTCTCCATCATAACTTGAGTGTTCTGTTTTTCTCCCATGTCTATGTTTTCATTTCCCACTTATATTTCCTATGTGGAAACCTAGTTACATGTTACTTGGGTAACCATTTTGGTTCCAACATTACATTTTTTAGGGATGTTTTAATATTTATTTTTTTAATTTGGTATTATATAAATGAGACATTCATATATTAAAACATTGGAATCCTAGAAACATTTGTAGGGAAATATTTATTATAAGCGGTGTAAAATGTAACCCCCTTCGATTTCGTGAATTATTTTTTTCAAATTAACTTATATTTTTTATATTGTTGATTACACATGACATATGAAATAGTTCTATATATATATATATTAATACACTATGTTAATAATTACTTTTACATGGTACTGACATGGACTACCCTTCACACAGTACCAACTTGGCTGATGCCACATGCAACAACGACTGGCGTATGTTACAGGAAACACTGAGTTTCTACAAACCATCATTTTATTATATTTTTTAAATGAAATAATTGTAAACTATCCATTAACATTTGTGATATATATATGGATAACGACTTTTAAAATAATTTTTATAATGTTTTTTATATAAATAAAACCTATTGATTAAGAAATATATAATGTTTGTAAAATTTATAATATATTTAAAAATACTATGAACTACACTTCATGCCCTTCAATGAAAAACAATAAAATTAATTTTAGAAACATATAGATATTTAATTTGATAAAATAAAATTTATTTTTTAATTTAGAATTGTGATATTATTTTAGGGTGAATTTTTTGGATTTTTCCGAGAAACATCATTTTTAATGAATAGTGCAAAATATTACTTTTTAGTTAAAAACTATATTTTTCATTAAATAATTATAAATGTAAAATTAAATTAAAATTTTTTTTCATGGTAATATTTGATCAATTATAGATATATTAATAAAATTTATGTAAGTATAATTAAATTCACTTTGAAATTGAATATAAAAATATAATAAATATTTGATCCTCTTTCTACATTAAAAACATGTAATTTAGTCCCCTCTAGGAGATTAAAACTAATAAGAATATTTATTCCTCTATGAATTGAATTTTTAAAAATTGAAATACAAAATTTTTATTAGTTTAATAATTATATCCTAATAATATCAATTTAATTTTAGGAAAAAAATAATAGTAAAAGTCATTAAAATTATTCACAATAATTAATGTCAAATTATGATTAATTAGAGAATAAACGTAAAAATTATCTGTCCAAATTACCTAGACACATTTTTAAAAATCAATTTATGGAAGTATTTCTTCCATACATTCAATATATGATATATTTTGATTTTTATTACTTTTCATAGGTAAATACATTTGTACAAATAACTTGTTATAAAAAATTCAAGGTGAGTAATTTTCCATCCTTATAATTGGACACCACCTCTCCCACAATCTCACACATCTAAACCCTCTTGGTGTTTTCCATTATATTTATAATACACTCCCATAAATCCTACCTTCTCCCTATAATCATTCCCTTGGGATGAAAGAAATCGAAGGATACCTTTTGGAACAAACAAAAAGCAGTTACCCGATTAATATGTATCGTCTTCTCTCAAGTACTTTCTTTTATTTTCTTTCACAAACCCCTCAACATAATTTATTAAATGGTTGTTTAAAAACAATAGTATCATAATTATAATTTAATTTTTTTATATGGTTTCAACCAAAAATTTCACAAACCTAAATCTAATTGATTATAAAGATATTGTTTATGTGTATGACGGACTACCATATAACCAAACAATGATTATTCAATTCTTCCATACCACCAATATTGGTGGAAATTATTATGGATACTCTATTTATATAATTTATATGTTATATATATTATTTATTTAAGATTATATTTTTTTGAACTCGTTTATTTGTTTTTATTTCTATTTTGTGTTATTACAATAATTTCGTTTGAGGATGTGTGGACTACCACCCCCTCAAAGCAATATGATTTGATTATACACTATATTGATTTTATTAAGGATTGTTTATGTGAACATATAAAAAATATTTTATATAATAAATATACTATAATAATGTTATGTATATATACATATACGTCTTTTACACTATCTCAATCAACATGGAAATTAAACAGAAATAGAGTTCATTTGTACAAACGACGTACAGTATCCATGAACAATGTAATCCATTTAATACATATATATATTATAGATTATTATAATAAATATATAATTTATATACATGATATTGATATCCTGGTTTACAATCTGCATATCATTATATAATTTATAAATACAAATTATATAACAAAATATGACACATGCGATGTTTACAAGGAATATTACCTTAATTGAAAACATAACATAGGATTATTAAGATTAATTTAATATAAGATCATAATAAAACCATATATGAATACATGAATATGGTTAAATAAAATATGTTTAATAAATTTATATTTATTGTACATGTGTTTTGAACGAATATGATGATATTCAAGACACATGGTAAAGGGATTTCATCTCACTTTTTTATATTTGTGAGATACATGCAATGTTCGCCACCCTTTCCTTTTGTGTGGTGAATATACTACCCATGATTCTTTTTATAAATATTATAAATAAAACTAATTATATTCCGATATCAATTTTATGATCTTTATTTCATGGATTTTGAGTTTCAAATGATACCAAATCGTTGAAATATTTTTTTTTCAATTTTCTTACTTTTGGACTCATATCTTGTTATGAAACTAAATTATCTTTTCAGGTGTATATACATACATTGTACTTGGTATATCATTAATTCACTTATTTTAATGATAATTTATATTTAATTTAATTTCCTTTTCTACATTAATAGTATGATCCCATGTGATCATGTGGTTATATTTTATTGAAACAATCTCATCACTTTTTAAGATTATTAATTATTATTCTTATTTTGATCAAATCATTTGATCAATATCTCATGAAAAATCAAGATATTGATTGTTATATATTTAATAAAGATATATCAATGTATAATTTCAATTTTACACGATTCTTAATGAACATAATTATGTAAATTATTTTATGAACAATATAACAATATATCTCTCTTTTGTAGGAAATCTATTTTATTTCAAAACCATGTTTTCAAAACTTTTTTTGGAATGTTTTAAAAAATATTTTCAATTGATATTTGAAGATAATTATCATTTAAAAATTATTTTAAATTATTTTATGTTTTTAAAATGTCTATTTTAATGTTTTCAGTGTTTTTTTAATGAAGTGGTTTAAAAAATGTTCTGAATATTTATTTATATGTTTTAAAGATATTTTCGAAGTAACAGTTTTCCAAATATTTCTAGGCTACTTTAATATGTTTTCAAGTAAATATATTTTCAAAACATTTTCATATTCTCTACTTATATGTTTTCATAGTATTTAACAAGAAATTATTTTTAAAACATTTTCATGATTCATTCATATGTTTTCATGAAAAAATATTCAAAATAATTTCAACCATTGTTTATTAGTTTTAAATTTTTTTAAAATAAGAACACTTTATTAATTTTTTTATTATTATTTATTTATTTTTTAAGGTAAAATTTTTCAAATATTAGTCCATTTATATTTCTTAAATTTTCAATGTATTTTATTATAAAATGATTGTCAAATGATTTTATATATTATTTTTTTAAAAAATAAAGGATATTTTTCTTAAGAAACATTATTGAATGAAATATAAAAATTATTTTTCAAATAATATGACATTTGATGATGTTACTCATGCTCTTATAGGATATTATTTAAAGGTTCCATTCATACTATTTCTATGATTTTGTTATGGTTAATGTCATGGTATTTATGAAACCGATTTTTATTTTGAGGTTTATATGATTATGAAATATGTTTCCTATTCATGAGTTATTATTTGGATAAAATGATTATGAACCATGTATATTTTTCCAAAGGTTATGATATGATTAAATTTTTATAATAATTTTTTCATTTAATGGGTTATGATATAATTGTTAATGATTATTTTGGAAAATTAATGTATGATTTCATAATGATATGGGTGGGACCTATATCTCCCTCAATTGTATTTGAAATGATAATACATAAATGATATCTAAGGGTACACATGTTATAGCCCAAGCCAAAAAAATTAAGGTACATGGGTTATATCCCAATCCTAAATGAAATAGGGTAAACATGTCATATCCCAAGACTGATAATAAGAAGGTACATGGGTGTAGACTAAGCCTAAAAGAATGAGCATACATGAAATGTAGGCTATGATTTAAACCAATAAGGTACATGGGTTTTATACGAAGCTAAAAAGAAATATGTTACATGGATTACAACATAATAAAAAAACAAATAGGTACATGTATTGTATCTCTACCCTAAAAGAAATAAGGTTCATGGGTTATAGTTGAATCCCGAAAATAAGAAGTTACATGGGCTGAAGCCCAACCCTAAAGGATAGAGTGTGCATGTGTTTCTCTCCCAATCTCTATGATGGTACATGGGTCATAGACCAAGCCTAACATGTTTTAATTTTCTTGGTAGGTAACCTTGACATTAAATTTTATATTCTTATATGTATGCAACAAATCTTATGTCTTATTCGTCAGTTATTATTTCATATATAATGATGTATATTTCTTTATGATTTATTTCTTATCCACTACCATTTTGTATTCCATAACTCATGTTTATGATTGTTGATATCTAGTTTATGATCTCTAAAAATAAAGATAATGTTCTCAAGACCCTGTGTTTATGATTATGATTATATGTATCCCTTGTTCACCCTTACTGAGAAAATAAGCACACACATTTCCTATGTTTCCTTTACCTAGGTTATGAAGAAACTTTTTAGATTGACTTTATAAAGGTGGATATTTTTTTGGGAGATTTTAAAGATCATTCACCAAGAAAAAATATTTGGTTTCCATCATTAAAAATAAATTAAAATATCATTCTCATTGGGAATGTTTTTTTTAATATACTAAATATTAATCTAAAATGATGAAATATACCTATATGTCAAGCCAGGGTAACTATTAGTACCAATATTTAAAAAAACAGCATAGGCTTCCACTGAACAAGGAACATATCCTAGCATATCATAAAACCCAAAAGTGAATTCCCAGCACCCCGAGGGATAACAACTAGTTCATGGTAATCATAGCAATAAATTTAGGAATTATTTCCCCCAAATTAGAAAAAAATATATAAGAACATTATCTTATAAGAAACAAAAATAAAAAACATTCCAAACCAATTATTCGAAACTAAATAGTCAACCCCATTTTTATTAATATAATCAATATACATAAATAGTTATAAAAAATGTAAAAGACATTACGTAGTGAAAATTAATAAAAAACTACGATCTAACTTGAGCCAATATATAAAAAAACACCACATAACCTCTGTTTTACCCCACCACATGAAATTACTTAAATTGGAACTAAGGAATAAAAATCTAAATCCAACTAAAATTTTGGACAATAAAATATGATACCCTCTAAAAAGAATCCCTGTGGATCATCAAAACCCACCATGAAAATGTAATTCATTTAAAATTGAAATTCATAAATTCTATTTTATAAATAAATATTATATAAGTTTTTAAAAATTATATATGAAAAAAAACATTTCTAAATTCGCATTTTAGGAAATTCACATGGGTTTCAAAATTGAAAAAATAAGCCTTCCAAATATATTAGCTGGCCTAAGATGTTTCAAAAACACATACCCACTAAGTCTTTTCAAAACAACAAATTTTATTAACCAAAATGAAAAGGTCATTTTATAAAACAATTACCACTGTAATCCATATTAAATACCAATACTCTATTTTGAACAGATCATTAAAACTTGTTTAAGAGTCATTAAATTCAAAATAGGTTATAAAAAACATATTTGAAAACTCATTTCCATAGAAAAAGTCCCAACACACTTGGGTTAAGAATAAACAAGGATGAAATGTATACCTTAAGGAATGAAACTATTATAAGAAAGAGATGGATCATCATAATAAAATAATGGTAATGTGATACATCATTCTCAAACTAGACCCGTTATTATGGAACACTCTACTATCCAATTTTCATAACATGAATGTTAGGCTTTTAGAAACATGTAAACCAACTAGTATAATAGAATAATATCTCCTATATAGCACCAAGGCTCAAAAAAAATATGGATGTGAGGTGACAGAACATATACATTATGAATAACACACCTTGAAAAATAGATGGCTTAACCTTACACATAAACCAAAAGAATGAATAAAACTAAATATAAAAAACACTTGTTATACAAATAAAATTAACATACAAGTGACGAAACAAGCCTTATAATGTAATAAACCATCCATGTTGGGTTTTAGGACGTAATGGGGGAAATATATGGGTGTCCTTCATGTTAACCATTTAAATCGAATCTCTAATCAGTTCTTTAACAACAATACATAGATAAAAATCCAATCGTATTCATGTTTCATAAAAAAGTCATGTATTTCTTATAAATTGATATAAATTATACACACCCTTTTGGAAATATTTAATTCAACATTACAACATTAGGATAATTCATTTAAATACAAGGTAGAAAAATATATTACCATTTCTATCTAACTCATTTTTTAATGATACTTTAAGAAATTTTCAAAAGTGGTAAACCAATCAAATGATTCAAATCTGCGATTTGAATTTAAATGAATAATTCAATAAAAATTAATTCTATGTTCCAAAAATAAATTATTGAAAAACAATATATATATATATATATATATTACATAATTAAAACTATAATATAATAAATATCCCACACCCGTCATTTAAAACCACTGAAAAATCCAAAAAATGAAATTATAAAAAATTGTATCATAATAAATCAATTTTTTTCAACCATGAAAAATTAAATTAATATTACAAAAATTTAATTCCAATATTAAAAAAATAAAATTGTTTAAAAATATCATAATGATATCCTATATTCTCATACATTCATAAAGAATGAAATCAGAATGAATTGGGAAACTTTTAAATATAAAATGAAATAATTCCATATAAATGCATACATGGATAAAAATATAATCCAAGATGAAACATTTCATCTTTAATAGAGACTCCATAAACAAGATATATTACATTATATAATACCAATTAGAGACAAATTACCCAGGCTATAACCAACCCTCACACAATACCAAGCTTTTGTATCAAAATAAGATTATTGTAGTAAGAGAAAACCTAAGAATGAAGAAGGAATGATAAGTTTAACAGAAATAGATTAATTAATACCATTGAATAACATTTAAAACACTAAAGTAATGGAAATATTGATGAAATATGGAATTTAAAGCTCCACCTTGGGCTCCAAATAATCCTCCAATGAAAATGGCAGAGAGGATTTGAGAAAATCATTTTAATTTAAATAGGGAATTTTGGGAATCTTTAAAAAATTTAAGTGACATGCATGTTGTATAGTTTTTCAAACCATGAAAAAAACATTCATTAGAACTTACCTAGGACCAAAGTACATACATGGTTCTTGGATATAACTATACATTTTGTTAAACCATTTGTATCCAGCTAAAAATTAATTCTTCCGCCTGATCTCACCCTTTATAAAATAATTACTTAGTTTGTCCTAACCATGCAGAAAAAATGTACTTTACCCCAAACCCTTAGAAACTTGAATTTCCATCCTGAAATACGTAAATAACATTGACCTAAATAAAAAATGATAAAATAATAAAAAAACAATATATTATCATTGTGGGATTCATCATTTGGTTGATGTATTTCAATAAAAATGTGTGAGCCACATGTCATATTCACTACAAAACATATAGAAGTAAACCTATAAAATTCATATAAAATTATATCTCATGCCGAAGAATAACCATTATTTGTTCAGAAGTGTTTCAATTATTCTCCCATTGGCCTTGTTTCACACAAAAATATAACTATTATTTCCTCATATCTCTCCCATTAAATAATTAATTTTTTTGAAGGAGTGGTTCGTTTGAATTTTTGGATTAAACACGGCCTTTCACTCCATAGACCTTCTAGTTCACCTTTTGTTCACAATAATGACTAAATAAATATTATTATTTATATCCATAACAATATAGAAAAATAAAACCAATAATCATGAGACTATATTTTCATGTTTAATGTATAATAATTAAATATAGAATTCCAAAGTATAATTTGTAAATAGGAATGATTGATATCATTCTATAGTTATTTTTTCACCATGATCCTATGGGACTGAAGTCTCAAAATTTAACCAATCATCATGTTTACATAACGTCTTACTAATTCTTTTACACTAGACTATACCTATACACTGCATAGATATCTCATATATTTCTTTTCAGTCTCTCTCCTAAACAATATCTTGGATATGAGTCAACATTTGATAATCATATTCATCTCCATTCATTGATTTGATACTCAATAGGCATAGATTACAACATGATTCACTGTGAATCATGAAAATCATCCAATTCCTTATTATATATTCATTTATCTTCCTTTATTTCCAATATAGGTGTATAATTAAAAATTATATATTCATGTATATAGATCTTCCCCTATTGTTTTAGCACGATACTCAAGTAAAAATTTCCCTCATAGCATCTATTATTTCTCATGATATTCTGTTTAATGTGTATAAATTACACTAATATTTATATGAGGATAGTGTTTCAAATACTATATAATAATAAATAAATTTATCTTACTAAGACATTATATTGATCAGTAGTAGTCATAGTTGATCAATTAATCCTTTATCATTTCTCTCTATTTGATTAAATACAGTTACCCTCTACTACTAGATTAAAAATAATTAGTCTGTAGAGTAATCTAGTGGAATAAATCCTTCAAACCACTTACCATAATACAATACATGGTGTTCCACTACTCATAGGGTTTCCATGATATATTTTCACATGAAAACTATGTTAACACATGGATCCTTGATTTGTTGAGTAAATCCAAATCTTTTGGAAATTTTATCATTGATTTAGTCAACACATTCACTATAAAGATACATTATGAAATCTCTTAATAGTATTTTTCTTCCCAATTTTTTATGTGAAAACATCATTCTCATTAAAGAATCATAGTAGTATGTGTAACCATTAACTATGCTGATGAGTACATGGTATATACAGTTTTATCCACATGTAATCAATAAATGTCATTTTGATATAATATAATATTGAGGGATTATAATTATTCACAGTGAATGAAATCCTTTTTAAATATTACATTACAAGACTATGTGATTGCACTATCATGTGTTCTATGAATTACAGAAATATATCCACCATGTATAAACCAATTTTACAAATGTATAAATATTAATTATTATATTTGATCATATAAACATAAAATATTCACATAAATATACAAAACCATGCATAATTAAATAATTTAAAGATATGTATTTTGGTAATTTATTACTAGGTGATTTATTGAGTTAATATAAATTGACTGAGACCTTATGGTTATATACCAGAGTCACATCTGGCTTGTACCCTATTGATTATCACATACCAAATGTTTACATATCACCTTTTAGTTTTCATAATCATGGTGTGGTTAATATCATTACATGTTGTCACCATTATAAATAAATACTCACGCATATATGATAAACACCAGGGAATATGAAAAATTGATAAATATTTTTTATCTTGATATTCCATGTCATTATAAATATAATATGAGGGAGGCGATGAACATATATTTTTATTAATTAATTAAATAATATAAATACCCAACCTAATGAATTTATTAATTTAATAAATTAATAACATGAAAACATTTATTATTCTTTATAATTATCACTCAATACATAATATACATTTAATAAAAAAATTTGTTTAAAAATAATAGTCCATGAGGAAAATAATTATAAATCAAAATATGTCTTCCAATTTTAATTATTATTTAATAACATGGATGGTCCAATTTTAATTTTAAAATATTTAATATAATTTTAAATTTTATTATTATTTTTCATTCATCTAAGAATTAAATTTACCGACTGATGGGAGATGGGTAAAAGGGAAACTAAATGTAAATTTTTGGTTAGTGTGGACATAGCCAGGGTCTTGCCGACTATCTAGTCTTGGACACATAGTCAATTATATGGTAGATCCCCATGTGGTCCTCATGACTAGGATAATGATTCAAAAATAGGCCCATTTCAATACAAAAAAAATAACATTTTTTAAAATTTCCATTATATACAGGAACTACCAAATCAACACTCATGCTCTAATTTGTGTGGGAAGGGGGTACATGGATAGAATATACCACCAAAAAAATGTTTCATTTTAATTTTTTGATTTTTAATTTCATAAGTCTCCTTATTTACGAATTTCCATGATAATTGTTTTATTCAATTAAATTGTTTAGAATATGTATAACCCAATGAATACATTTCTAGTGGTGCATGAATGGCCATAATACCATGGATTCTTATTTTGATTACTATTAATAATCTCTCACCCCTATCAAAAAATTATATAAAATATATAATATACATAAATATATAAATTTTTACAAACCAATGAAATAGATATTATTAATAATTAAAACATAGAATGGATATAATTCGTCCATTCTACATCTTATCTTAGTGCATTAAAAGTTATTAGAAGCATTAATAGTATTTCTAATAAAATTATTTAAATATATATTCTTAATTTGAATTATTTCACAACATGATCCCACTCATTATAATTTATTGAATATGGAATGTTATGAATGTGTTTACTAACATGACATTAAAAGTTTTTCATAGGTTTGGATGTAACAGCATTATCACTAGTTTTGTTTTATTTCTTATTACAACCTAAGGATATCAATTTAAAGGAATTTAGAAGAAAAATAAAATTGAACCATTACCTCATTTGATTTTTTAATGCAACCATGTTCCACTCTTTGTTGGAAATAAATTCTTGAAGGGAGAAACATCATATCCCTCTAGTTCATCCAATTATTCTATATAATATTTTGAATATATTACTTAAATAATGTGGTTTTAACATGGATAATTGAATAACTCTTCGACACAACCATGATCACGTGTCTTCCATTTCTTAAATCAAATGGGAGTACTCAGGTCGAGGTGACCAGGTCTCCTATAACATCTCTTACACTTGAGAGAAATCATGGGAGAAGAGAGAATTGTTATGGATGAATAATAGTATAATATATGGTCAAATTTAATATTAAGGTACTTTTAAATTATTGAAATTTCTAAATTATCCTTTTTAGATAAAACATATTTCATTAAAAAAAGTAGACATTAATATCAAGCATATCATGCGATAAATGTCAAAAAACATTTTATCATTTACATTAAAAATAAAAACAATAATTCATGATAAAATAAAATCTAATACCTCAATCCTTATTTTTCAATAATATTTAATAAAATCTAAATAAAATATTCATTAAAAAATTATTATATCTTCTTTAATCAGAAGGATTCAGGAATACAAATAAAAATTTAATTTAAATTCAATTATTATGAACACTATTTTTGAATTTATTTTTTTATTTATTGATATCGTTTTATCTCTTACATATCCTACCCCTTGATGTGTGGATAATAATCTACTATGTAGAAAATCTCTAGAATTGGTCATCCATATGAAAGTATTTCATATGTGACCCTCTATGTATTTAAATCTACTATAGTGATTAAGGCCCAATTACAATTAGTTGAGTTTAACAAACCATAAAGTCCCGTAAAAAGATAATTTATTTTTATAATAATGAAAAGATGTCATGTAATAAGATTATGTGTATTAAATTAACAATGTAAATCGATATCCCATAATGTGGGATGTAAAAAATGCGTTATCATCTTCAACCACATTATTTATTCTCGACCATACTAGATTGATTAATCTAATAATACCATGGACATTGGTATAGATATGATACTACCATCATTGTTATCTAGCCTCAAATATCTCTTCCATTTCAAAAATAATAAATATTATATTTTTTATCCACTCAATTCAATACGAATAATTACACCCTCAATACATACTATCTCAAAAAAAATATTTTTTATGGTTTTTATCAAGAATTAATGAAAAAATGGTACACACTAGTAATGACATCAATATATTGTACCAATACACATGTTCATAGATAGGAACATAAATGAAAATTATAACATATAGTGTTATTAATATTATGTTAGTCTACATGATCTCAAAAACAAGAGATCCCAATGTTTGAAAATCATGAGATGAAATCTCAATGCTTATGAGGCCCAAAAACATAAAAGTCAAACATCATATTTTCTATATCACGATGATTAATCTACATAATAAAAATTATATTTTCGACTATTGTCATGGAATCTCAAGTTTCTCATTATTGTTCGGAACTAATATAAACTTTTTATATAAAATATAATCTAAGGACATAACCCATGATATAGTACATGTATAAGTAATGTTATTATCATTATTGGTGAAAACCCATGTATATATTGGGACGTTTATATGTTATGTTAATGGATGTGTATATATATTTCCCTGTAGGGAACCCACTCACAACACAAGGATGAATGACATGTGATTTATTCATCGAATTGGACATACTATATTCATACAGTAATGAATATATGAGTATCCAGGGAGGATTGACATAATCTAGGTCCCGTGGTTACCCAACTACTTTGATAAATAGATTATATAAAAATTAATGCTTCCAAGTGATTTATCTAGTAGATAAAATGATAAATATATATGTGTTCGATGGAGATCATTCCAGATCCATTTATAACAAGACACTCATTGATGATTTTCTAGGGATTGATATTTTTTACATATATAATATTTTGAATTTATATTTATTCTCAATTCTATAAATACCATTGGTTGAAATATGAATGTTTTTCTTAATAGGTATTAATTTTTTTAAAACTCATAGATTTTTTTATAAATTTGTATTATATTTCAGTGAAAATGATTTTTTTGATTGATATTAAAAATTGTATGACATGTGATGTGATACATGTTTTTTTGATGATATCCTAAAAAAATTAAATTTCTAAAAGGATTTTTGAATATGATTTATCATGTTATTTTATATGATAAAAAAAACTTTTTTTTCAAAAATGACTATATGGAATTATTTTAGTCCTAAATTAAATGTAATATACACTAACTAATAATATATATGTGTCTGTCATATATGTTATAAGACATTGTATTGTAAAATATATTGACATTTTAGAGAATTTTATACTTTTTTTAATATATATTTTCATTCCATTATGGGTATATCATATATTATAGGATGATTATATTGTAATAGAACCCTACTCAATCCAATCATAATATTTATATTGGTTTTATTATAATGATGCATTTTAAAAATAATCAAGTTGTAAAACGTATACAAGAAATATATTATTTTTATATATATTTTAGTTTTATGTTTGATTAATATGATCATTCAAGTGTTGATATCATTGAATTTAAATGTTTCCAATTTTAAAAATCAGTATATTGTATTAAGTGTAAGGGGTTACAAGGAGTGTAACCATTGCAATAGCCAAAAATTTCATAACACATAGGTAATTTTTATAGATAGTCAAATATAATCCCTAATGGGTGCATAAAAAAATAAGACTAATTATGATAGGTTAGTCCAGTCAAGTGATCTGTTACCAATATTTCTCTAGAAAATTATTCTGAATCTCTCTTCTATTTACTTCATTAAATTATAAGAGATACTAGGATATCATGTTTACATTGAGGCTCCCACCAAATAATTTTATGATTTAGATCTATCCATGTATACAAAATTGGGGGAAGAATTATTTTTATATTCCTCTATGATCTTTATTATGATTAGTGAATGAATATAAAATTTGAAAAAAAAAGGAATAAAATTCTTATAAGTTTTATTAATTTATTTTATGTATAATTTTGTTTTGGAAAACATGGTGATCTTGAGAATGATGTTTTTAAAATATTTTATTGTGTTCAAAAACTATTTCTAAATCTTTTTAAATCATTCTAAAACTATATAAATATAAACATTATTTTTTAGTGATTTAAGGAACTTCCATGCAAAAGTGAAAATATATGGAACCATCCAATCATTAAATAGATGTAATCTGTTATAATAATACATGGTATATCTTTTATTTTTTATATTATTCCTTCTATATATATATCTCTTTGATAAAAATATTTTTCCTCGAAAAAAAATAAATACTTGGGAAAATATTTAAATTATTTAATGATGATTTATAACAAATAACATAATGAGGAGAGGGTGCACCACTAATGAGAGTATGGGGGTTCAGGTGAAAGTGTTCTTACTAATACTCTAAATTCAAAACAAATCAACCAATATTTGTTTTATATAATCATGATTGATATAACGTAATAAATATAGAATATAGAACGATATAAAATCACTATTAAAAGAGTTTATATAAGTTTCACACTCACTTTTTATCATACAGATAGTCCTTGGTTTGAAATGGTTGTGATCCTAGTTTCATTATTCATATATTATTAACAAACTTAATAAGGAATAAAATATAGGAAGATGATAAGAAACTATATATTATAATAATGATTTACATGGGTATCAAAATGTAATTCTTAATTCTACTTCATCTTAAATTATCTCAATTTTTGGATAACAAGTACACCGTCATTTTTATTTTCCAATATTACTATATCCTTGGTAGAATAATGTCTATAATTGTTTCTCAATGATTAATCGTACAAATTATCTTTATATTAGTTGAACTCGTGATTTATGTTTACACAAATAATCACAATTCCATTAAGATATTTTTCATAACCTGGTTTATTAAAAATATTGATGATTCAAGGTCTATGAAAAAATATATCTTTGTATATAAAATTTTCCCAAATCCCTTTTTAACTTCATGGAATATCTTCAATTTGGCCACCATAATATAGTGTAAATATTCAAGATGTTGATATCACTGTATTAAACTCAAATAGTATAGGGTTTGGGGTGTTTTCTTTAAGGGTGAGGTTCAGAAGAATTTTTTATTTCACTATGGGATTGATCACATCCATTTTAAAATCCATCATCTACTGTCATTCTTAAACTACTCCCTTGAATTATCATATAGTTCTCTTGAACAAAAACTTCTCTAACAGTGGAAATTTCGACTACAACAACGTATAATCTTATTATATATCCTGCATTAAAATAAATATATTATGTTGAACATCTTTCTTCTCATGGATAGAAAAAACATTTGTTATAAAATACCTTATTAAAATAATTTATTATTATGTGGAACATTAATAAAAAATTAAGAATACCAATAATAAATTAGGAAAATAAAATTAATATAAATTGATTCATTATAAAAAATAATTATTAAAATTTCATGTATATTATTATTTTTAAATATTGATTAATTGATTAATTAATTTTAACGTTCATAATATAATTTATTTATTAATAATATTTAACTATTATAATATAAATAGTAATGAAAAGTTATTAAAATTATTAAATGTTAGAAGAGATATTTTTAAAATAGCTATTTATAAAATTAAAATTACAATATAAAATAATAATTTTAAAATAATGATTTAAATAAAAAATATTATTTAAAACTACTATATCAATAATTATGTAATATAAAATTTATATGAAATTATATTAATAACATTCAATTTTTAAAATAATAATTTTTTATATAAATTATGTTAATTTATATTTATTATTTTCATTAAAAACGTTAATTTTTTTATAATTATAGTTATCTTAAATTAAATTACATTTTAAATTTATAATGTATGGATTATCATAGTATGATATTTTATGGATTTGGTTGTTGAAATATTGATTTTATGTGATTAATGAAGAATTATATTTTTTCAAGTACCATATGATTTCTAAAATTATTATATTGTAAGAATGATGTGGAAATTTTTTAAACCCATTTAATAGATAAAATATGTATTTTATTATATATATTGTATATATAAAAAATATTGACTTTATTTTACAAACTTATGTATTGATATTTTAGATATTAACTTACATAATTCTATAAAACTATTTTTAACAAATTACACATTTTTTAAATTTATATTAATTTTAATTAAATTTCAAATTGAATCTAAAAAAAATAAATTTAAATTTTTTAATTATAATATTTATATTATAAAATATAGTACATTTTTTAAGACTGAAAATGAATTTTGTAAGTAAAAACAGGTTACCAGGATAAACGATAAAATGTTATGTAAGATTAACCATTAGGGTAAATGGAAAATCAGGTTTAAAAATGTCTAATATTTATTTTTTAAGTTATTATCCACCAAAGGCTATCTAAAATTAATTATTTTACATTTTGGAGTCTTTGTGACATGTGAAAATGTTCACTCATTATTTTAAGATGTACTATTAACAAAAAATGTCATTCTTAGGCCTTATAAAAGTGGACTCTAAGCACACATTCATGGGAACTCATAAATTCAATGACACACTTGAAATTCAAACCGGTATCATTCCTCTACAATTTACTTTATCTTTTAATAAATTATTGATAGTTGTTTGGGGCATATTTCCCCACTTTCAATTTAATATCCTAGGTGAAACTCTATGTACCAATATTAGAACTTTATTTTCCCAAACATTGTATCTATGTTTATAATGTCCATGAAAATATATTTCTAAAAATATTATTTGATGAATTCAGTACTTATAATATTCTTAATATATTTATAATTTTTAATAACCATTAATAATCATTACAATTACCTTAAGAAAAATGAAAATGTAAATCGTGTGTTTGTGTACACTACAACACCCATGATGTAATATATTTCTCTTTTACTATAGTTTCATTCTTATTTAGTAAAAATTAATAAAATATAATTCATCGCCATATATATATCAATATAATGATCTTATTCTTCTATAATTATGATATTATAATAAAAAAATACTTTCAGAACCATACTAATCCATCAATTATTATTAGTTCGTGTTTAGGACAGTCTAACCACCTACATAAAGAAATATATAAAATAATATCAAGGATGGCCATGTGAAAGTAATTAATGATAATATATCATATAAATATGTAAAAAATTATTATTATTTTGTTTTATATTAGTTACATTAATATTTAACACATGAAATAATATACCAAAATATGTTCGTTAAAAATTAGTAAAACAAGCTTATCATCATTTATATATTTAAAATCAAGACCAAATGTTCTATTGAATAGAATTATATCATTGTAAATAATTATAAATAATAAATTCTAGAATATATTATTATATAATACTTATGTTTTTTGGGAGACTAATTAATACCAAACCACTATTAGAAAAGATGTTTAAAATGATCACTATTACTCACAATAGATTTTGAAAAACATAATAACATACTAAAATACATGTTGAAAATATCTAATAATTAAGTTTAAATATTTTTTATATATTTATATTATTTTTAAATATGTTATTTAAATGGTAATATTTTTAATCAGGATATTCGAGTTTTTTTGTAAAACATGGGAACTCATGTAAGGGATAATTATCCAAATTTTCAAATCAATGAGACTTGTTTTTTATCATTTTTTACATATATCTCATATTAAATTAACATTTGAAATGTTATATAAATATTTATATTTTATTCAAGTTCTTTTAAGAATAATATTACTCTCTCTCTTGTAAGGAGTTTTCATTAAAATGCTACCCATACAGATTGGGTGTCATTGAAGATTTTATCTTTAAGTCAAAATTGTTTTTAAAGTATTATCCATTTATGGAATCTGTATTAATTTTATAAAACCTTATCATTTCTGTGGTTATTAATTTTTTTAAGGTTCCTCTAAAAATTTCATTTTCCCTTGACTAATACTTTACACATGTTTTCCTTATAACTAAAACAGACCCCATCATTTCTTTTCATTTAATATCATCTTTTTATATGGTCTTTATTTATTGGATATTTTTTATAATTTCAATATAGATTCCATAAATGTTTTAAGGTCATTTTTAAACTATTTTTTATTCATATAAATTGATTTAATAAATTGTTTTCACATTTTTCATGTGGGTAGTTTTCATCAATGTGTAGAATGAATCTAATTTTAATGGTTTATAATTTAAACACATATTTATACCATTTTGTTTTTCATAAAACATTATACAAATATTTACATTTTTTCTTAAGGAAATTCTTATTAATTTTGTTTTTATAGAATTTTTCAATATTTTTTTCGAAAGGGATATTTCATATTTCTATATTATATATTTAATTCTCCTGAAGGGATATTTTCATCTATTTCAACATCTTTTGAAAAACTATATTCTTTATTATGAATATTAAACCAAGTATACAAGCTAAATTTTTTATTTGTGTGTATTATGTAACATTCATTATTTATCATAGAAATAGATCATCCCTTCCATTTTGTATCATAGTCGTTGTATTTTTATAAAAATAAAATTCTCCCAATTTATTTCCAATATTAAAAATATATATTTCTTTTTTTAATTAATAATATTTACCTTGATTCCAAACATTGATTGATTGGTGAAATTATTGAATTAATCGTATTATGTTAATAACTATTGTGTAAATACCATATTCTCTATTATCTTTATTTAAATATATCTACTTATAATTTCATAAAATATATTTAGATAAATTTTTTCCAAGTAAAAATATTTTAATAATTAGTAATAGAATTATTAAGTATTCCTCTTGGGATTCAATTTAAAAAAGAAACAAAAATATTTTATTTCCATCGTGGGTTTTAATATAATGGATCATATATTTTTTGGGGAAATAATTTGTGTTGATGATAATTATTGGGGAATATATTACCCACTAATTCATTGGATATCTTTCATATCTGATGTGAAAATGATTTTTGTGAAATAGTTTTATTTTAGTTATTATTTTTCTCAGAAGGTTGTCTGTGGGCATAATTATGTTTAAAAAATATCACCGGACTATGTGTTGGAATAATATTAATTAAATTATTCAAAAAATGAAATTCATTTTTATAATTGAAATTATTATATATATATATTACAATTTTTGGTAGAATTTCCAATTCATATATGCTCACAAGTCTATGGGTGTGTATAATTTTTATTAATTAATGACCACATAATTATGTGTGGGCAATATCATGATTAAACTATGACCATAAGATTGTGTTTATAATTCATTTTTATTAATATATGTTCATAGTAAAATATTATATTATTCCTTTGTTTATTCCTCACTCATTTTCATATTATTATGAATATGTTTTTGCTAATAGATCATGTTTATTAACTTTGAATTTTGTGACAGGGAATAAGATTTTTCATTTTAGATAATGGACTGAATAGTTGAAATTTTATTACACCTTAATGACACATAAAAATGAGAAAATATTAATGGGTGTCTAAAGTAGTGTAGACTAAGGGAATCCCCGAAAACAAGAACAGTTCACATGCTGGGGACCTAAGGATAGATATGATATTATATAGGTTATCTTAGATACCCTTTGATGAATGAAAAAACGACCACTTCATATCAATCCCAGCGTTTGGGGATAAGGATCACACCATTAGCAGCATATATCTTTCTTCTTAAAATGAGGTAGGTAATGAAGCCATTAGTATAGAAAATTTCATGAATACAATTCTAAATCACAATGTAATTATTTTCAAGGACTAACAGGTTAATACTATGAGATGCTAAAATCATAAAAAATTCATTAAGTAATGGTATTTGGATATATTCACATTTCATTGAACATATAAGAATATAAAAACCACCATAATCCAACCTTCTTGGTTACACAATACATATACTACTATCCTATATTAAATATTAATATAACTACCAACATTGATCTTGAGGACATTGGTAAGTGGAAACCCGAAAACCCATCTACCCTAGTTCATCATTCCAATGTGTGAAGGAAATTATCTTCTTCTCTCAATAACCATTGTTAAAATACTATTTTTCTCCAACTACTTCACCAAAAAACATTTCTCCATCACAATGATTTTAGAGAATACCATCATGCCCGGGGGAACTACTATTATAATCATATTGTACTTCAATCCACATATTCCATATAATCCAATATCCTACTACTAAAAGAGTATCCCTCACCATCAGATAATTATTTCTAGACATCACACCATGGAAACAATTAAGTATAAAATCATAACTAGTAAATCTCTAAAGATATATCCCCATGATATCCTCATATTTGTTCCAAATTGCTTCTACACAGTCACTTTTGATGAAAAAATTAACAATTGTCTCATCCTTAAACTTCTCATAGAATAGATACCTAGAAACAAGAGTGATCCCATTATTTTTTATCACTTCATTTATAGAAATAACATGATTAAAAATTATAGAAATAAGTAAGTGTACTTGATAAGGATTTCCTTACATAATGTTAAATATCACAATTTAGTATGATCATTATTTCTATAGATACAATACACGTATGTTTTATAAGAAGAGGACCCCATGAGGCTGAGTGATGAAAAAGTGATCACACTCTGAGGATAAATCAATATGATAAAAAATCTACCATTGTAGAAAATTTATAATGGTTTTTAAAAGAAAATTATTATCACTCACTTGAGTGTGTGATGCTAGGTGTTTATAACTCTAGGAATTCTAGAATATTCCCCACTTTGTTTTTAAACTGAATATATAATCTCATTATATCCCATGATCCATCCATAGATTTATTTGAGGACACTAATTTGGATACTAACATACTTATACAGAACAAAGACCTTCCCTCTTGGATAATTGTGGTCCATCACATATATCACTAGAATAATCATACCCCAATTTCATCGGACTTCTAGTACCTCCCATACAATCTTTTCATGGAGAAAATCCATGGATCTCTACATAGTGAGAATATTTATCCCCCAACTAGACACAAGTTTGTATATATATTTCCAATAGTTATAGTGTAACCTACCCTCTTTGTGGGGTTTATATATGAAGTTATTTGGGATCCTATGGAAAGTCCCAAATAGTTTTTTAGGCTTCTTATTTGTCTAATTGAGATTACATATCCAACACTAATAAATAATGGGAAAAAATTTGATTCATATTGTTTTTAATATCATATTTATCCACTTATGATTTATTATAATATTATTTTGATATAACCCTATATGATACATGGTATTTTTTCCATTAAAATTACTTTGTTCTTACCCAATACACATGTTTTCATTTTATTAGTTATAATTATTGGTATTTAATTTTAATAATTATTGTAGGGATTCTAGTGTCAAATAATTTTAGAGAAATATTAAAAAGTTTAAAATATATATATATATATTCCTCTAAGTCGTAAACCATTTATTTCATTGGATTTCATGAATATTTTTGATATGTAAGATTTATCTTTAGAAAATTTTCAAAATAATGATAGGTTCATCTAAATATTAATGAAAACAAATGTTTAATGAATTTATTTTTTGCACTAGATCTTGTTGTTATGGTCTAGATATTTATAGTTAGTATCAGATTATGTTTTAGTTATTTTGGTTATTTATGGGGTTTATGATTATATAAAATTATTCAAACCCCAAGGATAAGTCTAAAGTATGAGTCTAAATACAGGATAACATCATGGAATTTTAGAAAAAATTTTAGTATATTTTTTTTCATGAAATTAAAAATATATCTTGATAATATAATGTGTATGTGGATGTATAAATTTTCACAAAGAGGTAGTCATCCATGAAAATGATGTTTATTATGAACTAAATATTCAATATTGTGTAAGAAAAGTGCTCCCAAGATTAAAAACCACACTAGAACAATATATTAATTGGTAAATCAGATAATTATTATAAGAAATAATGTATGATTTCTTGTGATAGTTAAATATTTTATAGAATATTTGTGATATAAACTTAATGAAACCTGAATATAACCAAGGGTGTTTTATATTTATTTGAAATCTAATGTTATGGTTTCAATTAATAACATATTTTGAGTTTATTGTTTTTATTCTGTTATGATGAACAAAATTGATCACTCATGAATTAAAATTTTTGATTAAAAAATGTTTTTCTTTCTAGAATGAACCATGTCAATACTAGATTTGATAGATAATACAGTAATTTTCCCAATAATTAATAGAAGGGGGAGAAAATATGGTGTTGAATGTATTATGGTTATTATCAAAAACCAATCACGAGTTATAATTATTATTTTAGTCATCATGAAAATTTTAACACTCAAAAAATTATAAGGATATAGTTTTATAAGATAATAGGTGATGATAATGGTGAAAGAATTGAAAAGTAATTTCATTCTTGTCAAAAGTTTGGGAAAATACACATAGAGTAATGTATCTAAATAATCAGCAGATGATTTATTTTATTTAATTGGTGAATTTATAAATAATATTCTATTGAAAAAGTATATATTAGTTAACATGAAAGAGAAAAATAATCATCATGTTGAGGATCCACTATAAGTTCAATGTTTTAGATGTGAATAAATATGGTACTATAGATACTAATTGAGATAGTCTATGGAATAAGATGAAAATATTCAAGAACAACCTCTTTGACCAAAGGAAATAATGAAAATCAATTAGAAACTATGTTGATAGTGATAATTAATTTGATCTATAAATTCTATAATATATATTTAAAAATGAATTATATCACGAATGTTTTAACTATCTAGAATATATTGAATTATAACTAAAAATATCCTAGAAGTGTCATATATATATCCAATGTGTATTAATTTAATTAAATGTTTATGTGATTATACTAGATACATGTCTTTTTAATTCAACTGGTATATGAATTTTCTTGCTTCACATAGACACTTTATAGATTAACTGAATAAGTAAATTACGTTTCAAACCTACATATGATCATATGGAAATGAAATTATGACTATGATAAACAATTCAAACTCCAATTGACTTTTTCCATAGCTATGTTTTTCACAAGACCATATCTGCGCCCCCCCTTACCGTAGAATAAGTATAATAGAAATTGGGTGTCTACGGTTGTACCATCGAGAGATTATACCCCCGATCAGAGTTCATAATAAAAAATTACATAAAAAGTATCATATAATATAAAAAACATCTCAATATAATGAATAATCAAAGAAAAATAAACAGTAAAAATTTACAATGAAAAAAAATTAAATCCATAAAAGGACCATCTCCCCCTAGACTAATCACGTATTCAAATAAAAGAATAAAAAATTAAAATTGGCTCAACAATATATGATCCCTCTTGTTAATCCTTTTATTCAATCTCATTCAAGCTACTCAGCTCAATCATCAATACCATATTGATCCACTTTCCAACTTTTGTCTCCTTATAGTAGATAATATGATATATTAACTAACTGATATGGAAACCTAAGTAGGGTTTTAGTAAATAAATTAGTAGGGAACCGAAAACATGGTCATATACATAGGTATCATATATAATTTATGTTAATGTAACATGATCGGATGTAGAAAATTGAAAATAGATAACCAACAAACTATCTGGTTTAGCTAGTATCATGGAGTCTATAAGCATATCAAAATAATTGTGCCAAAAATAACTATCCACTGGACCAAGTCCCACCCCGATACTAGTAATTAGTATTGATCCTCAGTCCCATATCCCTTATCGATGATACATAATTTAGAATAATTTTTTGTTCCTTAAAAAATTCATAATATCATTCCAACCATAGAAATACTAAATCCAGGTTTGGAAAAGATATATCTCGTTTTCAGGATCAACCAACCGAAAATCATTAATAATGGATCAGTAGAAAGATTCTAGGAATATTTTAAATCAATAACAACTCTTTTTTATAATAATTTATCTTGATAAATTCTAGACATCATTTTCAATCACATAATAAATACCTCCCTTATATCAACCCACAAAATATCTAGATCCCAAGAATCATGGGCATCCCAATAAAGAACAAGTAAATAATCAGTCTTATCTATCTATGTGTTAGGGATAACCCCGACATCATATCATAGAAAAACAATCATAATAAAAACCACTAGGTATATCGGTCTATATCTTAGTCATGAAAGGTGACCAAGGGACCCTAGGCCTATAGGTTATTCAATGTAGACCAGTGGCCAAATCTAAGAAATCTTATAAAATATTCACATAGATCAATAAACAAATCCCATGAAACACCATGCCTCTTTAGGGACTAACTTTTCCAAGTCAAATACACTAGTATCAAATATGCTTTTAATTTATATCTTAATATATTCTTCGAGGAATCCCCAGAGTCACTATCACATCTCATCAAGCCTATATGTCATTTCTAGGAAAGAGGTATGGGCCTTTATGTTTGAATTTTGTGATATGGAGGTGAAAAAACAAGGTATAGGTAAGATGAACAAGTAATAAACTTACTTATATCCATTACCCTCAATATGTCATCTTCATTATGGTTTTTTATAACTATTAAAAACACTACTCATTATCAATTTCACCCAATCAATTGCATGATATGTCATAGTGGAACATAATGGGATCCTCATAGGTCTCATTTATAAATTATTTTACTCCTAATAAAATCAAACCAGAGATATTTTTTAAGAACATTCTATTTCCTTGGCATCTTAAGTCACCCATATCACACAACCTATACTATTATCTCTGCAAGTTATCTCTCTTGGAAATATCATTTTCCACACATACTAAGTCATCAACCCTCCTTACATAGGGGAAATAATTTCACCTTCCACAATGGCTACTAAACCATATCAATTTTAGTTTATATCCCCATATATCAATATATGAGAAGTCCTTCAGGCACATGATGCTCCATCTTGACCCCGGGAACTAGTATCAATGTCGAACATAAGCCCCAATTATTATTATAGAACATAAATAATTTAAAGAGACAAAACACCTATGCTTTTAGTGTTATGGATACCACATAAAAATTAATAATTCATTATTACCAAAGCGTATATGCCAAATAAACAACTAAATGTTTCATAAGAAAAACCTTCTTTGAAATTCACTTGATTGAACTTGTTAAGGATCACCATGCATGTATATCCATTTTCTAAAATTATTGAGTCCCTAAATGTAATGACTAGAGCCATTGAGTACTTCTTGGCTAGTTGATGTTCAATCAGCTACTACCACATCCCCAATTCTATATTCCATGGGTTGGTGACAAGAACCAATATGTCTTAACAAATATGAGAATCATTTTTAATGAACTTATACACACATACTCATCCATATTCATGTAAAAGTGAAAAAGAATAGTAATAAAAGACAATAAAATCTATAATAAAAACCATTCATGTAATCAAATCTAAAAAATAAAAAATGTGTCATAATGTAATCATAAATGTAATAGAAAACATACATCCTCAACATTAAAATTTATCCTAAACTAACAATAACTAGAAAATAATGAATGATGTGGGATGTTGACTCATGATCTCCATCCCCTAACCATCGAACACATCCAAATACACCCAATTATACAAAAGGTCTAAAAATGGAGCCACTTATATGTCATTTATATGCATCATATATGATATGTGATGGAAAATATCATTTATGGATGAATATATACATACCTAGTGGGGTGCCATGAAAAATTAAGAGGGAGAAATAGAGGACATGATATAAGTAGTCATTTTATCCCAAAAAAATAGAAATGAATCACAAAGACATATATATATATATATTTATATTAGAAACATGGATGATAGAGGAAGGGTATCTCCTAATTGCGACCCATTTGAATATAATATTTAGTTTTAATCTCTAAATGTATATCACTGATTCCCATCATATGACATGTTGGTTCAAAGAATTAACCATCTGGAGGACCCACTCTCACCACTATGAAACACAGTCCAGGGGGAACAATACCCATATTTTGGACACACACCATAATATTTTAAAATATTTCCACAAAGTTGTTAGGTGGAGGGTCCAATGCACTTTACAACTATATAGTGACACATAGTTGTTAGATTACAGATTCCATGGTAAAATATGAGTCTGAAACTCAATATATATGTGACTCTTCACCTTGTATGACTTTAGGGTCCCACATAGTAGGTAGAAAACCTATTCTATAGTTTAACAAGAGTGTAAAACATAGTGGTAGAAGACTCATTCAATGGTCCAATATGAGTGTTCCACCAAGTTGGTAGAGGTCCCATCAAGGGGATTTCCAATCCTAACCCTCATCAATGATCCCGATCGATAACTATGATCATAAAGCATTGAATAAATATGAATGATATAAAATAAATCTTCTATCATATCTCAAAATACACTATGAAGGAAACTATAATGAGATACATGAAAGAAACGTCATCATAGGCTACCCACATGCCAAAATCAGAGTCAAAATGTAGGATATATGAGTGGTAGATGTTCATAAAAGAGTAAATGGCATGTCTGGGATCAAAATAGCATGTTTCCCTACTCCACATCATAGAAGTGTCCTCAACAACACTTGAAATTTTTTCCATGTCATAATAAATGGAATGAATGGGTATTACATAACAGTTCTCAACCACTAAAGGATTTTCATTTTGCTCTGAGTTGTTCTCGTTCCAATAGGGAAAGGAATTTGTACTTATTCATGCCTTTGGCCATATGTGGGTATGGACACATTACCATGTACTCCCATAGTATACAGTGTGTTCTTCCACTATGATTCATTTTCCTGTGCTTATGAAACATGACATGGCTACCCGGGTTGGGTCACATGGTGTGTGGAAAATCCACAAAAAATTATGATTCTTATTTTTTCCAAAAACCTAGCCAGTATAGATGGTCGACTACCAGACATGTGTTATTTATCATAAACAAAATTTAGTTTTATTTTTAAAAAAACATTATATCTATCATTGGGATCTGTCATCTCTAATTTCCACAACTTTTTATTCTATTTTGACAACAAAAATCCTCTAAAAACCTAGGAATCGCCATAGAACATCGATTTCAGGGAATCTATTGCTCGAAATCGGAAATATTAATCAACCATATAAGGTTGTAGACAATATTTTATTATCTAATATCCACTCATATTCTTATGATCATAAAGTTAATCCCAAAGTTCAACCTTATTTTTCCATACAACAATAACTTTTGATTCATGTACACATCCATCGTGAATAAGGGGGTTTGATCAGGTTCATGTCCATTAAGAAATGTAAAATCCTAGTCCCATTAGAAGTTTTAACAATATAAAGAATATTTTTGGAGAAAGGAAAGAAATAATGGTTCCTTAGTCATTAGAGATTCTATGAAATACATAAAATATTTATGAGACAAACCCTATAGAAATTTCATAATGATATATTTATAGTTGATTAGATTAGAGTCATATAAATTAAAATAAATAAATTAATAATTTATTTTAATTATAAATAACCTACTAATGACTACCTAATCAGAATGTTTGATGAAAAACAACATTAGGTCACACCTAGGGTAAATCCTATGCCCCAGATCCAAATGTTGTTTCATAGTTTTGATCTGATACTATATCCAAGTGATTTTCATTATTTTATAAAAAATGTGAATGTGATATTTTTTTTCTATTATTATAAAATTAAATAAAGGCTCTTGGGATGACTGAATCTTCTCCAGCATTAGATATAGGATCTAAAAATCTTTCATAATATATTTATATGTCATTCAAGGAAAAGAAATAGATTCTCTACATTATTCATTTTTTCAATGATTTTCAACCTAAAGAAGAACAACTTAACAAAACAATTGTGATACTGAGAATGCATATAGATCACCTAACATGAACTCCATGAGCCTGTGATTACAATCAACATATGATTTTTATTAGCTCAGGGTAGTCTCGATATCCTCATGAATCACCTGGACCTTCTTTATCATATTGTGCACTATCTGTGTCCCAAAAGGAGCTGCCTCATTGATCATTGAGAAGTAGAAGGGAGACCTACATGGTATCCCATACAGACCCTCAAAAGGTGACTTCACTACAGTAGATAGATAATTGTTGTTATATGAAATAACTATACAAGTTATGTGATAATAAAATATCTGGGAAAAAATCTATGATGAAATCCCTCAACATATCCTCCAACACATTAAGAGTGACTTGGTCCTCCCATATTTTTGGGGTGGAAAATTGTTTTTATCATAAAATGGGTCTAGAATTACTCTTAACGGACTCTATACAACCATTATGTGAACTAAAAAATCATTCCTGAAGACAATAATTGAGAGAAACCATGAGGTAGGATGATCTCCTCTATGTATAACTAACCCAAACTCTCCACAAATCTATGTTATATGATATAATGGAAGTATGTAAAGATGATAAGTCAGATAAATATATCCTAGATCGAATCATGAACTCTCACTCTCTGTGTATTCCCCATAAAAAATTCCATAGTTATTTCATCCCATTATCTCTATCATATCTCAAGAGACTGAAAACCCCTGGCTAAACCAGTTGACATGTGAGACACTAAGATATGAACTCGTCCACACTATAACACCTTTTTTAACCAATATTGCTACTGAATATCACAATATATGTTCCCAATATTGGGAAATATATCCAAAGAGATTTTTGAAACTACCTTATCACCTCCTTCCATGTCATAATCAAAACCTACATACATCCCTAAATTGGGATGAAGTGATTCCCTCCAATTGAGATTCCATCTGGTGAATCTCCTGAGGATATTTGATCACATAGGACCAAATATTAGAGGTATAATAACTAGTACACCCTCATACACTACATAAGTAAAGGATTCATCGCTATCAACTGAAGAAAATATTTAATCCTCTTTTATAGATGGTTCAAATAAAAGGAAGCTGACTGCTCTGACGCCGCCTCCGCTAAAGGAGAATGAGACTCCCTACGAATGGAACCTTCCACCATGTTAACATACTATGAGCTTAGAATATATCAATTTAATAGTTCTTCATGAACTCCGATATATGCCTCTATCTTATTTCCAGATCTGTATGTTTGACGATATATATGAGACTCTGATGCTCTTAGTAGACATTAAGCGTTCTCCCGGAAGATAGTGTATTCACATACTCAGAACATAGACCACCATTTCCAACGTCAAGTCTTATGACATTAAGTTCATTATTTGGGGGGTTGAATTCCTCAAACCATATGCTATTAGTGACATACTCATCATCACTATATGGACATGATCTGCTCTATAGGAAATGAAAAACACTATATACTCCATACACTCCTGTGTTGGTATCAAAATTAGATCACTCATTGGCATCAACTGTAACTCCTAAAAGGAACTCAATCACTAATAATTCGAGGTAAACAGATTCCCTTTCTACACCAGGGAAGTCATAGGGTATGTGTTCATAGAGAAATATTTCTCAAACCTTCTATAGTAACTGATCATGACAAGAAAACTCCAAACCTCTATTATGACCATTGGTGGATCCCAAAACAAGCACTGTATTAATTTTCATCATATATGTAGATAATCTATTATAAACATTAAATTCCCTAGAAATGGACCCTTGTGAATCCAAATCTAGATATTTGGGTGATTAAATAAATGTTGGTGCTCTCAAGTCATGACAAGGACCCACCAAAAGTTCTTTTCATTTTTGTTATATGATATAGAGTAGTTGAGTATGTATGAAATGTAGAAAACAAAAAATTGTTCCAACTATGGTAGGATGATCTGGTCCATATATTCTAAAAATAGTAAATAATATAAGAACACCAAAAGTCGTCACCAGGCACACATAGTGTCTATAGAAACAATTGAATGGAAACTTCAGAATACCATCCTCCCAGACAAATAATTGTTGGTTGAAGGACCTAAGATCATCCTTTGAGAACCATCACTGACCATGAAACAAATGAATATTTTCATCAATCCTCGATAAGGGGTGCCTATTCTATATCATATCCTCATTTAGTTGATGACTTTTAACACATATCCTCCACCAAAAATCCATATTTTTCCTAAATAAACCCTGGGATACCTAGGGGATACACTAGGTCTTATAAAACACCTCTCTTAATAACCTCTCGACAAAACCTTCTGTTTATTAAGCTCAAAGAGGTTTATCTGACATGATATAGAAAAAATATAGTTTGAATTGCGGTGTTATTCTTTATTGATTCATAACATTTTGTGTATAGATATACCTGAGAAGTCCCTAATATAGACTTCCTCATACTAGACTGCCCCTTTATAAAAACAAAATCTCATAGCATTCCCAACTATAATGATATTACTAAGAAACCGATAATTAATCATTTATAACCTCATGCACATAATCTCATCCTACTCTTTATAGGATCCATACAAATCAAATAAGTAATACTCTATCCAAAAAATCATTGAACATCTCTAAACGAAATAGTTTCAAATGATTGAACATGAATGGTTGGGTACTAGTCCTTACCAATAAAATCATATTCGTGTCTCACTGCAACTAGGAATATATTCCACGTGAGGATGTATCTCTCATCCAAGATTCATATCAAACTATCTATAGACGTGTTTATTCACTGATACTCCATTTAGGAGATCCAAACAAAAGGGTTGAAAAAACAGGATCCATTAGTATCACCCAGTCTTGGGCATGGGATATGAATAATGATGAAGTGGATCATGATTTTGGATGACAATTAGAACTGATGTAGTGAAGACACACACTATACCATAAACCGAACTCATGACCCCGACATTATCCTATTACAAAAAATTCATTATTTAAACATCAATCCTGTTTACAAAAACTATGGATTTCACCCAAACTTTATAATAAAAAAAACCTCAAACACACATGTAAGAGGTACTCATCCACCACACCCAAACCCTATCATATTTGGGTGACACTAACTCACTCATAAGGCTTATGGATCACATCACAAATACACATCTTGAGAGAATAATTTATTCTTTTCTTTGCATTACAAAAGAAGTGATAAACATATCCAACAAATGTCTCAACCAAAAAACCATGTATTCATGAAAAATACTTGAAAAAATGATGAAAATGAGTGTCTCTTACTAGATTGTAATAGTAATACAAAAATACTACATGTAATGTATATAATATCTCAAATAATAAATGAAAATAGCGGTTAAAAATCATCATCACTTGAAATTTTCTATGATTCTGACCACTAGCTTTCAAATCTTACATTGTTCGACCTGTTTTTTGTGGTTATTGAATCCATAAGAAGCACTAAAATCCTCCTAAAACTCCCCTATCATATACATCACATCCAATACCATATTAACCGCCTTTCTCCATCCACTATCTCTACATAGTTGTTTCATTTACCACCTATCTTACTACAACATGATTGGTAGGTCAATATCAATTGAGATGTACATTAAAATCACAAGAATAGAAATATTAGTTACATGGTAGACTAAGATATCCACAAGTTATCCAAGAATTATGGGGCCTATTATGATAATACATGTGTCACACACTAACTGTCAGTGTTTTATTCTAACCAAACATCAATGGAGATCACTACCATAGAAGCTCATGAAATGCACATGAAGCCAACACATAATCATTAAGAAACAAATTCCATCCATGAATTAGTCTCAGTTATTTATCCACTAGAACCACTATTGGTGCATCTATGAAATTATCAACATAATAAATCTCCACACACACCTTCCTATTGAATGGAATCCTCATTACTAAGCCTCTCCATAGAGTTTTTATCACTTATTGGGTATACTCTATATTATTCTAAAAAAAATCTCACTGGTTATCATCATGGAAACATCATAATACGAGACATGGAATACTATGATAAATGGAAATATATACATAGATAGATAACTCAAAAAGGATGGTTAAATGAATCATTCATATATGACACATGTTCCAATTTTCATTTCAAATAATGTCTATGTATACCAACATGAAATGAATGAAATTAGTGTTATAGTGAATGGACACATTAGTCGTTCCAAAAATATGGGTTTCCCAATCCTAAATTCTACACTCAAGACACATTGGCATAGTTTTATTATATTCCCAAAAAATTCTCATCAGGGTACAAAAATATAGACACCGTCACAATATCAAACCACCCATGATACCAATCAAACATGAAACAATCCACAAGGGACAAACAAGATAACCTAAGGCCGAGTCTATCTACCCCATACCCACCAATATAGTCCATTGTCTATCAACAAGCACCAAGAAGGAATAACTAATATGGGAGGAATTTTCCTAATTTACCTATATTCACTAACAAAAATATATCCCTGAAAAATCGAATTGTAATAAAAAAATTATCGTAAAATATAGAGTAAAACCCATTCATGTAACAACCTCCAGAGAATAAAAAATAGTATGCTAGTGCAATGTGAAAATTAAAGCGAACAAATACACAACCAACTAGAAAATACGTCTCAATATCACTATAATTTGAAATGATTGAATTTTGAGGGATCTGAGCATGTGTTATCTAATCCCTAACCACCGAGTGTAATCAAATTCACTCATGTATCTTTAATTTAAAATAATGAAACCTCTGATATTTCCATCATATTCATAAGAATTACAAGTGAGTAAAATACAATTAAAGGTATTAAATACACATACTTAATTTGATGTCCCAAAAAGTTGGAGAAGGAAAAATATAATACATGAAAGAAGTTGTAAAATCATCCCTTCTAAGAGGGAAATGAATCCCAATGACACACATATATGATGATAAATCAATAAAATATAATAATTTAAGGTGACCCCATCTCGATACCCGTATTAGGATGAAGAGTGTTCCTACATCTCCAATTATCCATCAACGATGCCCAGTGTCTCACATGTCTATTAGAAGAAGTAATCCCATGGAGTAAGAACACACCGCCACAATGCCACATGGTTGATTACGAAAATAATTATGTAGTGGGACGACACCATAAAATAATAATGGGATACACATTAGTTGATAGATATAGGCCAAATCGCCATATTCTATAGAAGGATTCCACTATGTCCGTAGAGGACCCAGGCCTCGGAAGAATTGGATTATTCCATTCAGTATGTAGAGGACCCATTCCCCGATACAACATGAGGGTTCCACTTAGTATGTGGAGGTATAATTCCCAAGTATAACTTGATGGTGACACTTTATAGTCCAGAAAATCATACCATGACACAATATGAGGGTTCAATTTAATATGTATCAGAACTATGCACTGGTATAACAGGATGGTTCAAAAAGTATATAGAGTAACCGTGACCTTGAAAATATAAGGGGAACCATTTATTAGTTAGAGGACACTTTACCTATCACAAAAATAGGTTTACAAATAGTATGAATATGATCCTTTATGGGGATTTCAATCACCGACCTCTCTCTGATGATCCTTCCCTATCTATGTAGTCATCAAGTATCGTCTAAAGTAGCATCATTCTCTAAATATATTGAAAATTATTTCAAAAACCACCTAGGAATACAGCATTATTTATTTAATCCGTAAAACAATGAGGATAAGATGTCCTTGGGTCATAATTCGAGTAAAAATAAAAGAGATATGAGAGGCAGAATTTAATTAAGACGTACATGGAATGTAAGGGGTCATAATTACATGTGGCCTTTATCTACTACTTCTCCATGTCCATTCCATCATGTAAATATATTCACATGCCATAATACACTACATGTAATAGTATTATACATTATTTATTGTGTAATAGAGGCATGCCTGTGTGCTCCTAGAATTTCTAGTGTATGTTGGGTTGTGCTCGTGTACTTGGTCCTCCCTAGGTATCAACACCTTTTCATGTCAACCCATAATGCATGATGTTTTCTACCACATGGGATCCTAGGATAGTGTATATAGAACATAGCCTAGATAAATATGTTTTTTCACGTAGTGTGTATCCCATCTACATTCCATGTGATCATTATTTATTGATGAATCTCAAGCCTCCATAACTTAGTGAATATACATCATGTGTTCCTCAATATACGCACCACATACTTGGGATTGTTAATGAACATGATATCCTTCATGTGGAACCAATATTTTCCATTTATACCATACTTAACATTTTATTGGACCTGTAATCCCATTGAAAACACTATAACCATCACCAACTATCAATTTATAGGTACTGGTTGTCGAAAATCAAAAATCTAAATCGCATGTATGAGGACGAATCACCTACCACCATCTCCCATAGCCACTCCAGTTTTGTAATACGAGATGGAATTTTTAGATTTCATCCCTATAAGACCATGAAACACAAACATGGTTTTCAAACATATATCCACCATGAATTTGGGGTCTTGTTACACTCATATCATCTTGACAATGTTGAACCGTGTTGTAGTAAGAAAATAATGAATAACACAAACAAAAGGTATATGAAAAGAAATATAAAATCAATTTATAACAATAATTACCCAAGAGTTCATGGAAAAATATCATAGATAATGGATATCTATGGTGATAAACAAGCTACAATTGGAATAAATCATATTTTATATTTATTTTAATACACAAGATCATGTGAAATATTACATTAATCACAATTCATAGAATACCAGATATGAACATGCTCAATAATTTTATTAAAGGGATAAATCTAAAATTGAATAAATATACGTCAATATTGGCTAAATATTTGGTGATGAACATGTTCACTATTGATGAGAATGATCTTCTTCTTTTTATACTTTTCATTTCAGATTGATCAAATCACTAGATGACGTACGATCTCGATCTACCAATGAAGGTCCGCAGAGATCCTCTAAAAACATCCTTGGGTTATGCGACAAAACCTATCAAATATTTTCATTAAAATATAAATAGAGGATTTTATTTTGGTCATTTTAATAAAAATAATTTATTTTATAATTAATTTTAATTTAAACACACCTACCAATGACTACCTCATATGAACAGGCGACAAAGATCAACTTATGGTCATTCCAAAGGTAAATCCCACAATTAGGATTCAATAGTGTTATCATGTTTCATATCTGAGAATCTGTTTATGAGGTATTTCAATATTTCTAAAATGCATGACATATGTGATAAACAATATATCTAATATTTTTAAAAAAGTTATTTTTAGGCTAACTGGGACTCAGAAGCATGCACCATTTCATCATCTAGATCAGAATTTTTTATTCATATATTTTAATTCCTTATAAGGAAAAAAGAGAGACCCTATAATAAATCAATCCCAAAGCACTAGATTAATTTAATTTAATATATTTATAAGTAATAATTTTTAATAAATTTATAATTAATTAATTAAGAAAATTTATTTTTTAAAATCAAATAATAAATTCAATTTAAAATGTACGAATTCATAGAATACCATCTATTCAGCATGTTACACTAGAACTACAATCATTCCCCATAAACCCCTGACGTACCTATCAAAATCATTCTATACTAATTCCATATCACAATATGAAAAGATATACATTAAATTAATTTAAATAAAGTATTAAAACCATATAAATTTATATATGAATATGTTACTCATCATAAGGACATGTGAGAATAGGTAAACACCAAATCAGAATGTATATTTTGAATGCTGAGTAAAATACAAAAAGGAATACAACACTTTAATAAGAATTTCAATTTTAAATTTTTTTGAAAGTTATAAAAATTCAATGTGATGGCTTATCTCCATCAAAAAAATTTAGAATGTGGGAATACATTGTAGTATAAGCTCCTCTCTGAAATACACAAAAAATCCCATTGATTCATTATTGATCTTATTTTGATTTGGTGGAATGGGAATCTAATTCCTATAAAAAAAAGGAATCAAATATTATGGAAAATAGCGGGAGGTATATAAAGAGGATTCTAAAATTGTTAAAAAAACCATTAAACATAATGAAACAGATTAAAGCATTCTAAATCAAGGGGGAAGGGGGAACCAAATGAAAGGGAGGAGGGTTGGAGACACATTCAAAACAGGGAAGAAATTTAGGGGGTTCTCTATAAAAATTTACGTGGAATAATGTGTTATTTTTCAATTTTTAATGAACCAAATAGTTTTGATACATAGTTTTCCCAAACAATTCACTAACTGTGCAGTTGGAAGTATGTCCACACAATCAACCTCATATAGATTTTCACAAAGTTTACCAACCTATATTCCAACCATCTAGGTGTCCATGTGACCAGTTTTCACTTTCACAAGGTCACCCTGTAAAAAAAATAGATTTACCTTATTTGTGGTCTAATAACATGTTCTATGAATACTTAATAAAGAATTAATCTAATGATCATTAATATTTTATGTGGCGTAGGATTTTCGATAAACTATTAACCCAAACTATGATCCCTATTTAGAATTCCCCAAAACTATCAAATCATAACTAAAATATCTCAGGAACCACATGTGAACATAATCTACCATCTTAGAATCCTTCCCCAACATAAAAATCACTTTTATAGATTCAAAATATAGAATTCCATTTCAAATCCTTGATCAAAATATAACCTATATAGTTATTGAAATTTAAATTTCACTCTAGATTAATCACACTAATATGAAAATATGGTCTTATAATCTCCCTACAATAATATTTTTCACCCTTGAAACTTATAGTGGGTAACCAAACATAAAAATAACCATGATTAATTCTCCAAATCATCATTATGATTCCACATTCTATTAAAAATTGAACAAAGGTCCTATAAGGCACAACATTTAACATAGGGTGATCAAACAACCAAAAAACAATCCACACACTCGAATTCATAAATAAAACACATATATGGAAAAAAACCCAGCCCACGTATCTCATAAAATGGTTACACTATGACAATATAATTAATTGGGCTAATATTTCTCCCCACTATAATTATTAGGATGCATGTACTAATTTTAAGACATGATGCCTCCACTATAAAAAATTTCAGTTGAACACTTATTCATATTTCAGGTCCACATTTCATACGTCTATATATATTTTAATTTCATTCAAATATGTTTATATATTTTTTATATTCTTTTTAATATCGAATAATTTTATTTATATAGGTTGTTTTTTCTAGTTTATAAATATGTACTATTTCGTTTATAACTACCACTGTATAATTTAGTAATATAATTAGGCTGTGACTCCCCATAAAAATATTAGGCATATTTGTTATAATTCACATGTCAAATTCAGTTAATAGTCTATTATTAATCCCCATAAAAAATAATTTTAGTTCACAACATTTATCTTATATCATAAATAGTTATAATAGTAGACTACGTAAAATTTCTACAGAACCACTATAAATATTCCTTGTGTTATTTAATTTTTTCAATTAAAATGAAAAGATTTAATATACATTGATGAAAAGGTTATATATATTTTTGTTTTTATAAGGTTAATTCACCCACCTCTAGACCTTATTTCTTACATTATTATCTAACAACTGGTATTAAATGACGAACCTATTATAAAACTATTAGGTTTTTCTCAGTATTCATTTTTTAATTTAGCGATACATCTATTGTCTTATGTCATTATTTTTTTATAGTTTTCATTATTTCTATTATAACCTATTAATATACAATGTATTAAAAGGATAGTGATTATTTAAAATGAATATTAAAATCCTGATGATAAATTATTTCCATATAAACCTATTCATTTTGATTGTAATTATAATAGTGACTGGGAATCGTGAATAAAGGGTTATTTTATGAAAAAACTTCATTGGTCAAAATATGATAATAGTGATATCATAAAATTTTATTCATTAAGATAATGATACTCTAACTAGAAATGAAATAACCAAATATATATTTTTAGCACCTCGAACCCAGAGAGCTTAGAGCAAGTTTTTTCTAACAGTTAAATTAGAATTATTACAAGGAATAAAATATTGAAGGATAAAAGATTTTATAATTCATGTTATACCAGATACCTAATTAATTTTTTAATTATAAATAAAAACTATAATTACAACCAAATTATTTTCCTTATTAAAAAATATCTTCAAAGATAAATTTATTCCATCTAGTAAATCCCTAGATATAATTCATTGTACGCTCCATAGATTCTTTGGGAAAGAAACATTATAATGTTGAGATCAATGTTTCAAAAAAGGAAAAGTATAGAATAATAAATAATTAATCCATGTTAGTAAAAATAATGTCAAGGTAAATAACTGACCACACTTACCATGTAATCAATAAACTGTGAAGGATGTGCATAAAACATTTTCCAAGGTTATAAATGGAAACACTTAGCATTCAAATAACTAGATAAATTAAATTCAACATTGAAAGGTAAAAAACTTAAATTCATTCCATTTAATCAATTAATAAATGAAAAATGTATCCATAGGTATGTCTATGGAAATTTTATTGTATGAATAAAAACTGAAACTAAATGTGGGAAATTATTTCTTAATTGATATCATACCCCAGGAACATGAAAACCTATACCATCATGAAATTTTACAATATTGTTTAATAAAAATGATTTAAACCTATTTAATTTTTTTAATTTATTTGTCTCATTAGAACCTGTTGATGCATTGAGGATATATATAAGGTTTTATATCCACCATTGTTTTCATGTCTAATGCATTTATTAGATCAAATAACAGAAATAAATAATATGCCTGATTAAATATATGTATTGAATAAGGAATATGGAATTATATATATATATTTAAATAATTAAATAAAAATTAATGTATACACCATATATAAAATGTTATACAATTTAGAAAATAGTAATATAACTGATAAATGAAATGGATCGTTATGGGAAAATTTTATGTTCAATGATCAGAATAGATTGAATATTTGAAGCAGAAAAAAATAAATAATGGAAGTTAATGTGAATACTATAATTATCTAAATCCATTATATACCATCAAAATGATATTTAAGTATGGTTTCTAAAAAACTTTTCTCGGGTGGAGTTAAAGTAAGCGTTGTTGTCATTGATATAGTGGAAGAAGAACATCATAAACATTATTTTTAAATAACAATATTTTTTGAAAATGTTTTTGATTTTAATTTGTAAATCACATTTGAAAACATTTTAATTATAAATTAACCTCTTAAACATGAAAATTATTATTCAATAAGATAAGAGTTTCTATATCCATAGAAGGAAATAGTAACATTCTTTTTCATGGTAAATTGTTAGAAAAATTCCTTTTCTGAAATAAACCTGAATATTCCCTTGAAGACATTGAAAAAAAGTAATAAATCTTAAGGAATCATTTAAAAATTTAATTTAAAATCATTTTTTTATACATTTTATGAAAATATTGTTTTTTGACGAAATAATGGTCCCTCGATAAAGGTAGGAATGATTTTGTGTTTTCTTATAATCATTTTCCAATGAGTGGGAAAAGTGGTATTAAAACATGAAGAAATTCATGAATAAAATGATGAAAATAAAATAAAAGGTTTTATTAATAAATGGTCATATAATCTCCTCAAGTGGAAATACCATTAAAATATCATTACAATTATTCTTGAGGAAAATATTTTATAAGCATCCCAAAGTCTCCCATATGACGTTGAATCATTTTAAATCATAAACATAATTAAAAAATAATATTGAATGATAGTTTTAATTTATATAAATAAAAAATATTTCATGATATAATATATCCAAATTGGTATTTTTACAATGCAAAAAATAAGTAAATTTTTGACATGACATTTATCTCACATATGTAAAATGTGATATGAAAATCCATTACCAATGTGGTAAAACTGAATTGGAAAACCTAAATGTAAAAATAATTAAATAAAAATTTTGAATAACGAAAATATAATATAATTAAGGTTATTATATGTAAATTTTGATGCATGTACAGCATATATAATAAATTAGGTGCAAAACAATAACGTATACCTCATAGAATGAAAGTTGAGAAAAGAATCTCTTACCTTCTGTACGACATGTTTAATGTTTCTTTATATTCCTAAATAAAAGACATATGTTAATTATTAACATTCATTATAAACATTTATATTTTTTCATTACTTTTACATCACTTATTATCATTTTGTATGTAATTAAAAAATCAATTAATTTTTAATTGGGAGTTTTAACCAAATTCAGTTTATATGTTAAAAACAACTTTTGATGGTCAAATATGGTCAAAAGGGTCATTATGTAAAATATTCCAAATAATAATCATGAAATAATTATCTTATTTATACATAAATTATACATTTAAATTCAATCATTAAATATGGTTTTGTAAAATAAACCAACATTACAATTATAGAGACAGTAGGCCATACATAGACATGAGTAACCAAACAATTTTTCAATAATCATTTATGAAAAAACATAAGTAACATAAATAATTACAGAATGATAAATATATAATAACACAATATTATTTAATCACATATACATATATATTATTATTGTTATTTAAATTCAATGACATCATGACAAGGTGGCGGTATTCCACCCGTCCATGAACAACATCAACACTTTTTAATTGTCTATGTAAGGGTTATAAAGAAAATGATATATATTATATTTATTGTTAAGTAATTATGTAATTATTATCATATAGGTTATTTATATGTCAAATATGTTAAATTAAAATCGTCTTTTATACATTCCATGTGTATTGTGAACGAATATCATCACTTTGAGGGGGCATTACTTTTCACTTCCACCAAATATGTTACTGTTTTCTACAAAGAATAAAAATTAAAATGATAGGGGTTGTAAAAAAATTAAAGAATCATAAATACATAATAAATTTCATATATATCATATGTAAATAGAGTTTCTATAATATTGTCCATCTTGAGAGGTATTAAAGTAAAAATGAACAATTATCTTTTCATGAAACGGTAGTTTACTGTATTTGTAAACAGTATGTTCGTTGCCCATTATATGGTGGTGTTTATAAGTGAAAGTAAAAAAAAATTCCATAAACATAATAAAATTTTTTGGATACATTATTTTCTATATACACATAAAATAAATAGAATTCACTGGGTGAATACTGGAAATAATGTTAATGTGTACTAGAAAAGTTGATACCTCTTAATCAGGTAACTCTTTTTAATTTGCACCAAAAGTATTACTTAGATTTCTTCCTTCCCAGAAAGATGATTCAATTAGGGAGTGAGGGATTTTGGGGAGTGTATTGGGTTGAATATTTCTGAATATATGGGTATTTATTTTTGAGAAGATGAGGGGGGGGGGGGGAATGGAGGCCTTATATAATGGATGTGGAGGGGCACATTTCTAATATTTTGGATGATAGTAATCCCACACAAGTGTGTATTAAAATATGATCAATAATGGTTTTTAATATATCCTTGTGATGCTAAGGTTGAAATATCACTATAAAATTTATTTTCTTCAAATTTAATGGTCTTTTGGGCCTTAACGTTATGGTTTAGTCCCTATTAAGGATAATTTGTCATTGATCATTGTAATTAATTTTAATTACATTCACTAATATTTTTGGTAAAAACTATTTTGACCTTTTATGACATAATAAATTAATCAAAATCCAATTTTTTTAATCCATTCTTTCAAATTCAAATCACAAAATTTTCATAAATTAATATAAATTAAATCCCACATATGGGATGATAATATAGTTTTTTAAAGTTAAAACATCCTAATGATTATTATGTTTTTATAATAAATTTCAAAGTGAAATTGATTAAATTGACATAAATTGAAATATGGATAAACAATATTATGTAATTAAACATTAAACCAAATATAAAATATATTTTAAAATTATAAATAAATTAGATTAAAAATTAAAATTTCATTAAATTTCATTATTTTTAACAGTTCTTTAAAAATAAAACATCACAGAAACATGTAAAAAATTTTACCCAATCCAAATTTTTATTTTTTACTTCCAAATATGATTTTTTCAAAATAATAACTTTATTAATTTCATAGAAATTTAATTTAAAACGTTTTATCAATTAAGAGGTTGTAAACGTGCCTTAATAAAAATATATGTTTTATTGCGTAATACTGTGTTTATTTCTTTCTTATTTTTATCAAATCTGTTTGATGATTATAAAAATTAATTGATTGAACATTTTAAATATATATTTCATCAATATAATTAAATAATTTTAATTAATTTAATATTTGATGAAAAAATTTCTTTGTGATGATACAAATAAAAATATATCCTTAATATTCAATTTGATTAAATTTTCGTTTATAATTAATTTGTACTCTATTAATTAATTTTATATTTTTTTTATACATATAATTGCATATTTTATTTAAAAATATTCATAAACAATAATTTAATAGATATTTTAAGTATAATTAATTTAATTAATAATTTTTTCATAATGTGTTATTGTTTGAAAAAACCCATTCTTGTGTTAACGTAAGTCGTTGATGAATCTCATTGTGGTATGCGTCATACACTAATTTAGAATCAAATGTATGAAAAACAATAAAATATATTGAATTTATATAAAATATAAAATATAATATGATTTATATGGATATTATATTCCTTTATACTCTTGGTGTTTCATTTCATACATTCTATTGAATACAATATTACTAATTTAGATTTCTAGGGTTTTATATTATCCCCACATTAATTAAATTGAATCCTCACAATTTAAACTCAGTGTGGATAATATATTTTTTCTATTTCTTATTTTGAAACCCCCCATAATAGTAAGGGTTCATTAAACATCCTCTAGAAAAGAGGCAATGGGAATAAAAAAGTATAGACAGACTAACATATAACTAGTTATCTATGAAGTAGACCATTAGTAGACTATATAGATACAAACATGGAGGAAGAGGGTACATATATATATGGATTAAGAGAGTAAATAAAAAAGTGAATGATCAATGGAATGTTAAGGATCCCAAAAAACATAAATTAGTGATGATTAAGTAGACCATTGGGTCACCTAAAATTACGGTATTAGGCCAACATATTTTTAATCATTTTACTAATGTTGATTGATTATTTTTCTACCGTAGAATACATATAATTAAAATTTCATGATACATTACAATTTTTTTAAAAATATTCCTCTTCTAATTCTACCTCAATCAAATTATAATTCATTATTTACCTCGTGAAGTTATTATCAAGAAATTTACTTCGATCCATCAAGTAATAATACATTTATTAGATCATATGGCCCATAAAAGAGAGAAAATTTTAATTATTAGTATCTAATTATTCTCTAATGTCAATATGGTTAATATATTAATCTCTAGACCTAAAAAGTAACATTATTAGTGAATCCTTAATATTTATTCTTCATGTGTTTTAAATAATTACACATTTACCTAGGCATTCCATAGGCCAGGGGTAGGCACAATACCCTTATCATCCTTCGATCATGGGTAAAAGAATTGTGGATTTGCTAGAAATGATGGGTTGTTACCCAACATTCACATTTTCCTTTTCTAAAATAAAATTAATCTAATTTCAAAGATAAATTTTATGTAAATATTTAAAATAAGTTAAACCAGTAAATCATATTTCGACAAAGGTTTTCAATACAATATTATTCCAAAATTACATTACCAATTTATTTCCACAATATTCCTTCATGGGTTTAGAGTTTATAAAAAATATCATTTATATGATTTAAAAATCATTACTCATTATATACTATCTAATACACCTTATATTAAACTTATGATACTCATTACTATTATATATTTATATCTTTTATATTTCTTTGTAACGAAAATTTGAATTTTCATAAGAATATCAAGAAAAAATGTCAAACCAGCTCTGCAGCAAGGCCCATTATTGTGTACCAGGTTACCTTGAGTCTGGCCCAAAACACCTTTTCAGTGGTGTTAATCTTAGGTACATCTATAATAGAACCACATCCCCTTGTAGTTTTTATATAGGTATTTACTTTTATGAAAGCCACATAATCATTTTATAACCAATATTCTAGGACATTCACCAAGACTTATCCACATATTATATCTTAGGGCTATGTTATTTAATCAATATCTTCCCAAATGAAGTTCCCATGGATGATTCTAAATATCCTTTGATAACAACTATATCTCCCAAACCACAAATAGCCTATAAGAGGTTCCTCCTATCAATTAAATTTGCATGATTATAAGGGATAAATTATGAAGGAGTGAAGAGTTTAGTAGTATTGGCATCCCATATACATAAATGAGTGTTTTATTACAAATTAATAAAATAATTACAAAATTATTTTTCCTCATTAAATAAATAAATCTGATCATAACATTGTTCCATCTTGTAAATCCCTATATATCGTTTATAATATGTTTCTTCGATTGATGGGGAAAGAGAAATTAGAAGTGTGTTCTCAAATGATTAGTAAGGGAAACATATAATACAAGAAATATATAATCAATGTGCGTAATAATTATGGCACGTAAATTAACTGAACACACATAATCTGTAATAATCAAACTGAGACGGAAGTTAATAAACAATATGGAAACATAATAATTAGAAATGCATTCCATTCGAATAACTGGATTGTAAAAAATCAATATAGAGTGGTAAAAAACGAAAACATTAGATCCCACAGTTTGTGGTATGTAAACTTTTTTTGTTATATTTTATGTGATTAATGTTTTTTGGGAAATGTTTTGTTGACTCTACGATGGTTTTGGAAATTTTAGGAGTTTTTTAATGGATCATGGTTTGTGCACGGTTAGGGGAAGCTGTGCAAAAAACCCAGGTAACCATGTAACTCGAGATGTTGGGATTTTCATGGATTGAGCATGGATTTTCTAATTGTTCTAGGAGACTATGTAGTGTGACCTACATGAGATTAACAGAGAAATGGTTAGGGCATGGTTTGTTTAACCATATGAACTAATTGTGCACAGAATGAAAAATTGTATTTTTAAATTAAGGATTTCTCAAAATTTCCCCAAAATGTCTCTTTTCTCCCCATACTCAATCATCACTTAGGATTTTTGGTTCTCATGGTCCAGAGGGGATCTCACTCTCATTTTAGAGGCAATTCGAAGTGCTTTCAAGGTACGGTTAAGGTGATTCATCTATGATAAGTATCTTCTATTGGATATTTCTTGGTTTTCCTTGAATCTGGTTCTCCCTATCTCTAGGGTTTGTAGATCTATAATCATTTCATGTAGATCTAGGTTTGTTTTTCTAAAATGATGATATTGGATTTCATTGATGTTAGGAAAGGGATCTAATGTTGTTTTGGTAGTGATTTCAACCAGATTTGAGGTACATTTGTAAGATGGTCCATTTCACCGAAACTCTATGGTATGTGTCTTCTCAATCGACTCCATTTTTATACAACTAGAATCTATGGGTTTAATAAATTTGGTTTTCATGAAATTAATTTTTTTAATAAGATGTACGATGCATTATTGAAATCCCATTTGTGATGTTTTCTCTATTTTTAGGAATATGGGTGATTTTAGTGAAATATTTTTTTTTTCAATTTTAAAATGATGATTTTAAAATCAGTAGCATTGTTTGGATTATATAAATGGATTATGAGAAGAGTTTCAATAAAATTGATGTTTTATTGAAATATAATATGGGATGGTTAATTGATTAAGTTCTGTTTTGGTTTTGAAATCGATGTTTAATATTTTTGTGGCTTTATAAAGAGTATGTGATTGTTTATTAGCCTAATCATTTTTTGCTTTTGTTGGAACAATTAGATGCAGGAAGGGTGTAAAACTATTGAAATGGGATGGATAGAGGAATGAAGGGACACTATCAATTATAAGAGGCTGGAAAGAAATACTATATTTTGAAATTATTAAACAGGTGTGGATGGGTTGTTCCCCAATGATTGTTACACTAGGTTGAGTGCGTGAAACATTTTTATAATTTTTTTGATAATGAATGTGGATATGAAATATGAATTTGTTGTTCTAATATGTGATGGGAAAATGGATTATGTATTTCTTATGGGAATTACATTGTATAGCGTGGATATGCTTGAATAATGGTTTGGTAAGGGAATGTTTTTTTTTCATGAAATATTTTCACTATTTGATGATTTATATGAGATACTTTATATAAAAGTGCTATCGGTTCTATCCTAGTGGTACGTCTTGGTATGTCATTTAGGAAAAACCTACTGATTATTATTACTATCCCTATATTTTGTAACATGGGTGATTTTTTAGATGTGGTATTCAAGTATATAGGTAATTGTAATACATCTCATTTCTCTAGGGGTTCCTCATGATGGTTGGGAGATATTATTTCTCTCAAGTTATTGAACATGGTGTGGGGTTGTCTACTGTTTCATAGTTTCCATTGGGTCTTTTGTTTAGTTTTCCTCTTGGAACACTGGTTATGCGATTATTGTGGTTATGTTTCATTTATCTTGGGAAGTTTTATGGAAGAGTTTGGTCATTGGATGTCTCTTGATAATGTGTTATCATGGTTAATTTTGATGACATTAATCATATAGTTTTGGTTGGTTATTTCATATTTGGTTGTTAGGTTTTATTGAACGATAAAATTATCCCTAATTGTTCATTATGCCTTCAACATTTATTGCACGCCTTTGGTGCCTAGGGAATGTCACCTAAGGCCAAGTATCATCTCACCGCCTTCTCAAGATAACGAGGAAGTGGTGGGATGTTACAAGTGGTATAAGTTTTCAAATCCTTTTTCATCGATTCTTGGTCATGGTCTTGGAGTTGTCACTCATTCTCACTCATTCTATGATTTCGGATGGTATCCATGAGTATGATTGTCGGAACATGAAATGTATAACATAAAGGTACGTAGCTAACCCTTTTATGTTGATCTTCATTTTACTAGGAAGTTGGTTACTTAAGTGTTTTGGAGTCACATATAGGTATTGGAAATCTCATTGTTATGGGTGTATCCAACGAGGTAGGCATGGAATCCATAGTACGAATGGTGTCCCACTAAGATTGCATATTTCTTTTTGAGTAATATATTATGTTATGGTATGAATATATTATTTTTCAGAAATGGTGGGAATTATTTTCAAATTTAATTATTTTATTTGTATATGGTTGTGGTATTTTGAAAATGAATTGATTTTCAAAAATTGTGAAACAAGGGAAAAATGAAATTGTTGATGTCCTGGTTTTGATATATGGTATATAATTGAATTGGAAATTCAAAACCATTTCTTGAAAATAGAGTAAGACTTATGGTTGGTTTTTATTGATAAAAATATAACCAAGTATTCTTCATAGAGAATACCCAGAGGAGGATTTTGAAAATGTGGTTTCACCTTATCCCCAGGAGAACTTGCATGTAGTGAAGTGTATAGTGCATGCTTTCTAATCTGTGGAAATTGGGAATAAAAATGATGATCCATAGCATGTGGATCATGTGGATTAATTTAAATTGTTGATTCCCCCTTAATTAGCGGTGATTTGGTTATAGAAAGGGAATAAGAATGGTTGAACTGAATAAATAGGTTATTTTAATTCTTGGGAACATTGGTAGAGCTGATAATGAAGCTATCCTTGTACACATTCAAGGATATTTCTTGTCAGTGGTGGGTTTTGGTGATACAATATAAAACAAAAAAGTAATGGCATGGTAGGATTACGAATAATTTTTAATAAAAAACTCTGCCCTCATACATTCATAATTTATAGAAACACATATTTTTGTTGGCTAAATCAATTTATCCTCTCGGTAATCGAATATGCGCCTATTTATATGAATGTAAGTGGTCGTTACCAGAGGTGGTGGGTACAACATCGTTGATGGTACATATTTTCTAAGATAGGTTGAGGTGGTAAATTAATTCTAAAATATATGTTCTATGTTTAATTGATTACATGTATATATTAAATTTTAAAATCTCATCTTAATTAGAAATTTTGCGGGATAAAATCAGGGGAAGCATGTTGGTAACCATAGGAAATGGTTGGAATTTTAACCCTGGAATCAAGTAGAAGAGCGAAACATATTTAAAAAGTGGGAATATAGCTTAGAATCTAATAGTAGGATTTGTGAATATTCCTCTAAAGCCTTAGAGTAAGAAATTATTATTTTAATATGGCTATATGGGAAAAATCAATCGGTATTGTATAGTATATCATGGAGCATGTCATCAATGTAAACTTATAGGGAATCATCAGTGTTATTGTCATATTGATCCATGGGTGGGTGTTAATGATATTCCTCAGGAGACGCATAAATCCTATTCCTCAATAGGGTGGGGGAAGCCGCATACCCTTCATCAGTAGAGGAATGTTTGTCAGGGGGATTCTAGAAATACCATGACTTCACAATTGGGAAATAAATAGAACCATGTGGAAAAAAAGTAGCTATTTGGAGTTGAGAAGTTTGTGATGGATGATTAGTATGGACCATCCATACTGTTAGGTACCTTGATTCAAGCTTTGTTTTATATGGGTGATTCTCAATCATTTTTTTCTGGTTGTTCGATTAATTTTATGTGTTTAACAATGAAAATTTTTCCATCTCTTTTAAAACATCACAATCCTATTGGACTAACTGAAAATTTATTTTTTTTATTTTTGAAACAAATTTTTTTCAGCGAGAAACCACCATAAAAATCACATTGAGAGCAGGTGAGAACCAGTATATCATTACAAGGAACCATTAAAAGGCTGGGCAAAGAACCCTGATCAGGACCAGACTCATAAAAAAACACCTGAAAAAAATTCCAGACCATCAGTTTTTGGATAAGTGCGAACCAAAATAAAGATCCCCCATGATCATAAATCTTATCATTATATACACCAACACTATCACAATTTTCCAAAGAAACCATAGAACGAGCCAAATGTGTTGGAGTGCACAAATGGAAAGGCAAATAGAATAGAGGAGGATCATCAAATAATGCTATCACACCCTGGATCACAAAAATAGAACCCCAAGGGGAAAAATAGAGAAACATGTAAAGGAGTTACTATCTTTTCATTATAGAGAATTTTTTTTATTTTTGGATGATATTGAGTTGATATGGGATTTCTTAGTTCTTGAGATGGATTATTATGAAATAATTCTTGGTATGTATTGTTTGGTGGTGTTTTAGGCCCAAATCACCTATTATGAGTGAACAGTTAGTTTTTCAATGGATAATGGAGCTAAAAATATTTTTAGAGGATGGAAGAATAAAATTATTGGTGAAATATTATTTTTGTAACTAGAAGTTGGCATTATCTCATATCAGTTTTTGGTGTTGTCATTTGCATCAATGTATATAGTTATAAATATCAATTTTACCCCGACTGTTTATTAGTTTGAGTATGCCATTCCAAAATAATTCTATGGGTTTCCACCCATAAAATAAGTGGAGTTTATGAAAGATCTCCTCCCATGGAGCCGACCAATATTATTTTCATGTTACCATATGGCACTATAATAAATAAGGGAATTGAATGTTCAGTTTGAGGAGTTGGAGAAAAAAAGTTTCATACATCCTAGTATATCTTCATGGGAAGTGCTAGTTGTATTCTTTACAAATTCATATGGAAGCCTGCGGAAATGTGTCGATTATCCTAGGCATAATCTTGTAACAAAAAACGAACTAATATCCACTTCCAAAAATTACTTATTTTTTCAATTAGTTTGGGGTCATAGTGGTTCTCTATGATTTTCTTATGGTCAAGATATATTCAAATGTGGGTGTGGAAGGATGAAATCCAAAAATAACTTACCTATTTAAATATGGCCATTATGAGTATATGATTATTCCCTTTGGTCTTACAAATTCATCATCAGTCCTTATGGTACTGATTAATCAGATATTTTAAAGATATCTAATTTATCTTGTGGTTGTATTTATTAATGATATATTGGTGTGTTCTTGGACAAAGGTGGAGCATGAGTATCACATAAATATAGTGTTGGGTATATTGAGAGATCATCTATTTTATGAAAAAAAATTAAATTTGTGATTTTTAGATACATGAGGTTCATTTAATTGATAATGTTATTTCTAAGATTTGTGATTTAGTTTATCAAGAAAAGATAGAGGTTTCTATTTCATGGAAATGACCAAAAACCTTGATTGAAATATGGATCATCTTTGGTCTAGTATAGTATTATTGATGCCTTTTATATGACTTATTAGTATTAGGATAATTGATTATAGCTTTGAGAAGGAAAAATGCACCATTTCAATGTAGTGAGTAGTGTAACAAATCATTTGGTGATCATAAGGGCCACCTTACATCATCACAAATATTGGTTTTTCCATACCCAGGGAAGGGGAATCTTTTTATTTTGACACATTAGGATTAGGGGTCAGCTAAATTATATTGTAGTGGGATTATATGGTTGTATATGAATCATGTAAATTGAGTTTTCATGAGATACACCACCGAAAATGTGATTTGGTGTTGGAGAGAGTAGTTTACGCTTTTAAAATGAGTGATAATTATCTCCTTACTGAGAAATTCATATTGTTCAATGATCAAAAGAGTTTAAATAATATTTTCTATCAAATATATTTGAACATGAGGAAAAATAGATGGATTGAGTATTTGCAGATGTTATATTTTTACGTGATGTATACACCGGGTAAGGGAAATTTGGTTGGGGTGCAATATATAGGAAATCACATGCTTTAGTGGTGAAACATGCATTGAATTAGTGGAAGTTAATGTTATTTATAGAAGAAATGTGGTCAGAATGTGAGGACTAGGGTGATAGAGCATTTTTCTTTCTAGTCACATAGGTTCCTGACATGTTTTGGTTGGCCAAAGAGGCACATATGTCTAATTCTATGTGTGAGGCGATGAGGTCGGAACTTAATGTTGTGGTGACCATTGAAGGATGGGAATAGAATGGGCATTCAATTTTGTGTTTTAGTAATTTTATTGTTATACTAGTGGTTTTTAAGAGGAAATTCATAATTCTCTACATTAATCCAGATGTGATCATTATCTTGGAATTCTAAAAATGTATAAATTATTGAAAGCATAATTTTTGCAGGCCAGTATGAAAAGGAATGTGGTCATTTTTTTTCTGATATGCTTCAATTATTGGCATGTAAAGGGATAGAATTTGTTTCTAGTAGGTATGTTGTAGTCCATACCTAGCCATATTTTGAAATGGGAAAAGATATCAATGGATTTGGTTATAGGTATCCCAAGAACAGTTAGAAAGATGATTCTATATGGGTGATAGTGGATCAGCTCACAAAGTTTTCCCATTTCATCACCATTCGAGAATATAATACGGTGGAGGATCTATCCAATATATATATTCATGAGATGGTAATGAGGAAGGGTGTTCCTATATCAATTATATCATACACAGATCCAAGGTTGATATATCATTTTTTTGAAATCCTTATTGCAGGACCTATGGACTAAATTGACTATGAGTATGGAATACCATCTTCAGATGGATGGAATATTTCATAAAAAATACAAACATTGGAAGATATGATATGATCTTGTGTGGTTTATTTTTGTGGATTTGGGGAGGAGTACTTTATGTTGATGGAATTAACATAGAATAAAAGATATCAAGCTTCCATTCGTGTGGCTCTGTTTGATGAATTTTATGGGTGTGTATGTTGGTAACTACTATGTTTGGTGGAAAAAGTTAAAACATTGATGGTGGGATCGAGAATTATCCATGATAATATATAAAAGATCAAGCTGAAAAAGAATAGAAATGAGATGGATCACAGTCATCAAAAATCATATACAGAACATTGTCGATAGCCATTGTCTTTCGAGGAAGGAAATCATGTGTTTATATGGTTGAGATATCATCAATTTGGAAGGAACATAATTTTATCTATAAGGTAAATACAGAATTTTGATATACGAGGGTGAGTTGGAGAGGTGGATTATCAATTTCCTTTTCCACCATGGATCAGTGTAGTACACAATGTATTATAATTTTCTTTGTTGAAAAAGAATCATGAGGATCCTTGCCATGTTTTTTGATGGGATCATGTTGAGCGAGAGCTATCTTCTTTATTGGTGCATGTTTCAGTGTATAATGGATTGGAAATAGAGAGTCATTCATGGTAAAATAATCCATATACTACTGGTTTTGTGGCATCATAATTAGTTTCTAGAGGAGTCTTGGGCGTGGGAGAAAGAGAGAGTCGAGCAATGGACCGATCGATTTTGATAAAGAAATGGTTCTCTACATTTAAGGGACATAAATTGAAATGGTGGAGAGAATGTAGCACCCATGGTTTGTGGTATGTAACCTTTGTAATTCCATTTTTGTTTTTAATGTTTTTGGTTATTGTTTGGGAGGGTTTGATAAGGTTGTGGAAGTGTTTGGAGTTTTTTTAAGGAGTACAGTTAGAGCACGGTTAGGGTCCACTATATAGAAAAAATAAGTAACCATGCAACGTGGGTTAGTGTGCATCACACAATTCTAAAATAGTTTTTCTAGTATTGAGAGGATACTATGCGTGGTTCCTTTAATAATAGAAGAAGGATCATAATTTCTGCACAATTTGTCTAACTATGTGAGCTAACCCTAACCGGGATTAAAAATTGGATTATTAAATCCAGGTTCCCTCAGAATTCCCCTAAACCTCTCTATTCTCCATATCTCAAACCTCACATAGAATTTTAGGTTCTCAAGAGTTATAGGGACTCTCTCACTCATTATGGAGGCAATTATAATTGTTTTAAAAGATCATTGAAAGCAATTCTTCTCTATTAAGGCTTCCCTCATGGATCATTCATGGATTTCCATAGATCTAGTTCATACACTCTCAAGGTTTTTTATATCGACAACCATCACATGTAGATATAGGGTTTATGTTGGATAAAATGATTATTTTCGGTTTCTTGATGTTAGGTATAGGTATAAGAGGCAGTTGTGGTGAATATATCACATGAATTTGTGCTATGGTTTTGAGATGGTTGATGTAGTACCCCCAGTTTGAAGTTTGTGGCCTTTGTTTATGTTTTTTGGTACATCTATAAAGATCATGGGATGATTTGGGAAGAGGTTGGGAGAGTTTGGAATGGTTTTTGATGAGTTTGGAGGATTTTTTATGGGTGCACGGTTTGAGCACGGCTAAGGGAAACCTTGGGGGTGCTCTAGGAAACCATATAGGGGAAGGAAGTAGGCTTCGCACGGCCTATGCATGGTTTGAATAATTGTGCGAGGAAACCGTGTGGACCCTTTCTCTCGAGGTAGTTGCGTGTGCATGGTTAGGGCACAGACTTCCAAATAGTGCGGGCTAACCATTCAGCAACAAAACAAAAAGTGTTTAAGTTCCATACTCCCTCGAGCTTAAACTATTTCTCTACAAATTCTCTGCCACTCGAGCCTCACTCAGGATTTCAGGTTCTCTGGGGTTGAGGGTGCTCTCCCACTCGTTTTGGAAGCATTTTGAAGAGAATTATGGGCAGTTTGAAGGTGGTTTCTCCAAGGTAAGTCTCACCTCTTGAGTTCCTTGTGTTTTCCTCTAGATCTACATCTCCCTCTCTATCATTTCTCTAGTTCTACACCCTTTGTGTTTAGATCTAGGGTTTTGGTAGCCTTGGATGTCAATTTTATGGCCTGTAAATGTTAGGTAAGGAGATCTAGAGAGGTTTCGGGGGGTGGGGGTGTTCTCTATATATGAGGTGTTATTGCTTGTGAGTTGATTTCTCGGGAACCCTAAAGGTAGGTGGCATGTCTCTCGAGTCTATTTGGATATAACTAGTGGTATTTGATTATAGTTTGTTTTTTGTTCTTGAAATTAATAGTGATTGTTGTGAAAAATTTGTTGGAAATCCCTTTGATGATGTTTTGGGAATTTTTTGGAAAAAATGTGTTTTTATGGTGTAATGCTATTGTTGTGAATTTTAAAATTGGTATTTTAAAATTATTTTCTTGGATTGAGGCCAAGAAAAGGATTTATGAAAATGGATTTAAAAAAATTGGTTTTTTTATTGAAATGGGGTTTTGGTATGGAAATTGGTTTAAGGATGGTTTAAATAAGTTGGTGATTTATTGAAGTGACTTATCATGTAATGGAATTGGTTGATTGCATTTTGTTGAGGACTTGGTGGGTTATGTGTTTGGTTGGGACTGGTTGAAATGTTGCGTGGAAGTGGGCGAGAAGTCTCACTAAAAAAGGTGATGGATAGTGGTCTAAAAAACCACTATATGGGTAGTAGTCGAGATGTACTGTATGTTTTGGGTAGTGGTCAGGAAGTACCTCTAGTTTTGAATGGGTGAACAGGTTGGGCAGATGTCCCACCGATTTGGTTGTTTTGGTGTGAATGGGTGAACGGGTTGGACGGAAGCACCACTGTTTTGGTAGCTTGTTGTGTATTTCTTTGCAAGATGGAAATTTTTGTTCTAGTGTGTGAATAATGAAATGGATTGTGGCATGTTTTTTGGATTTCTCTTGGTTTCTTGGTTTGGGTGTGATGGCTTGGTAAGTTCATTTTTGGCTTATGGATATGGTTGTACTTGGGATTATTTTATATAATCTTTTTTATATAAATGTGCTAATGGATTTATCCTAGTGGAGTTTGTAGGGAGTTAATTTGGGGAAAACCTACTAAGTATCATTACTCAGCCCCTGCATTGTCACTTTTGTTCTTTTAATGATGTCATATTCTGAGACACATGTAAAGGTAATCTATCTCATTGCTAGTGGTTCGTGGTGATGATCGGGGTATGTGGTGGTTCTTGGAGCTTGGAGCTTGGTGTGGAGCTATAGTGGTGTCATGGCTCGTGGTGTCTGTTCTTTGGTTTCCACATTATACTCTAATGTTTTTTGGACATGTGTAGTTTGAATGGTTTGGGGGTTTGTGATGGAATTGTTAGTATCAAATGGTTGGGATTGAAAGTGCATGCATCTTTAGTTGTTGGTTGGTTGACTTCGGTTATATTCTTAAGGGGAAATCGTTTCCCACTGTTCCTTGAAGCCCTCGACATTTATTTCCTACCTTTTTCTCCTTGGGAACATCGCTTAAATCCAAGTAACCCTCACTGCCCCCTCAAGCCAATGAGGTAGGGGAAGGGTGTAACATGTGGTATCGTCTTGTTCGGTCCTTTGGAGTAGATTTCGGATTTGGAGTTGACATTTTTTGCGGTATATTCCTTGAGTCGGGATGGTATCAAGGCATTGGCTTGTTAGAACGTGGAATGTATATTATAAAAGGACGTAGCTAACCCTTTTATGTTGAACTTCAAGTTACCAGGGAGTTGGGTACATAAGTGTTTTGGAAACACTTATAGGCATTAGATATCTCATTATCATGGGTGTAGCCAATTATATGAGAATGACATGCATGGTAGAAATGACTTCCCACTAGGATGAATATTTCATTGAGGTATAATGATTTATGGTGTCATATGAATGTGTGAAATTGTAATGTGAATAAATTTGGTATTTTGAAAATGGTTTGATTTTCAAAATGATGAAACCTGGAAAATGTGAACCAGTTGAAAGCCTTGTGAGATAGTGTTGGGTAATGTGATTAGAAATGGGAATTTTTGATCTTTAATGAATTGATACTCATGGTTGTTTTATTGATAGAAATGGCACTGTGTAGGTGTCGTAGAGACCAACCGGACGAAGCTGCTGAGAATGTTGTCACACCTGAGCCTCAGGTGAACCAGCAGTTAGTGAAAAGCATAGTGAAAGCCTTCCAAGCTGTGGAAAGTGGAAATAAAGTGTATGAACTAAGTCATGTTGATCATGCGGTTCAGTTTCAAAAGTATAATCCACCAATCTTCATGGGTGGTTCACAACCAGAGAGGGTAGAAACATGGTTGAATAGAATGAACCAGATTTTCAAGTTCTTGGGAACATTGGTAGAGTTAAAGGTGAAGTTGGACACGTATAAATTTGCAGATCTTTCCCTTTAGTGGTGGGAGTTGGTAGTCCAAGCAGGGGTGGACCATGGTGTGACGTGGGAAGGTATGGAAGAATTTTTTTTAATAAACAATTTTACCCACATACGTTTAGAATTCATAGCATGACTGATTTCTTCAGTCTAAAGCAAGAGAATATGTATGTGACCGAGTATGCAGCTATGTTTATTATCATAGTGCGGCTTTCAGCCAAGGTTGTTGGTAGCACTTCATCGAAGGAAAGGATCATTGAAGTGGGGTTAAGGCACAAAATCTATTAAAAGATAGCAGTGTTGTGTATAAATGATTATATGTAGATGGTTAACAGAGCCTCGATGGTTGAGAAGGATCTGTTGGGATCTCTGGGCGAGGGAAACATGGTGGTACCCATGGGAAATAGTGGGTACTCTAATTCCAGATTCAAGAGGAGGAGGGAAACTTATTCCCAGTGTGGGAGTATGGAACATAATCAGATAGCTGGATCGAAAAATGTTCCTCCAAATCCCCAAAGTAAACCAGGATTTTTTTAGTGTGGTTCTACGAGTAACATCAAGCAAGGTCGTACGGTATAACCTTGAGCATGCCGTAATTTAAGTAGATGGGGAATCTACAACATTATTGTCGAAATTCTCTGGGGTCATGTGCGTGTGATACTCCTCAGGAATCGAAAACGTCATCTGCTTCGACGGGATGGGGACGACAGCATACCCCTCTGTAGCATAGTAAAGTGGGTCATGGTGATTATCGAAATACCACGACGCCTCAGTTGGTCAATAAAGAGTGGAGTGTGTAAGGAAAACATGTGTTTAATGCTGAGCAGGTTGTGGGGGATGATCAGTTGGGACCATCCACGGTACAAGTTACTATTCATTTAAATTTTACCTTGATGCAAGTGTTTTTTGATATAGGTGTTTCACACTGTTTTATTGTTCCACGTGTGGATGATTTATTGGGTTTAACGGTAGAAATAATTCCCTTGTTTTTAAAACTTCAATCTCTTCTGGGTCGAAGAGAGTGTCATGCCTTCTTGTGTAGAGCATGTTGTATCATTGTTGGTGAGGTTGAGCTAATGTGGAATTTCTCAATGATTGAGATGTATGGGTATGATTTAATCATGGGAATGAATTGGCTAGTGGAGTTTAAGGCCCACATCGACTGTAATGCACAGACAATGGCTTTTAAGACACAAGATGTTGTTGGAAATCTATTTAGAGGAGAGAGGCATGAAAGGAAAGGTGCAACAGTTTTCTTGGCACTAGCAGTGGGTATGTTATCGTATAATTTGATAGTGTAGTCATTGGAATCGGTCGAGGGTGTTGAGCATAGTGTTCTTCAGGCAGTGGTGGATCAGTTCATGGATGTTTTTCTTCAATAATTCTCTGGGATAACTCCCGTACGAGAAGTGGAGTTTATGATTGATCTCCTTCTAATGACTAATCCTATCTCACTTCTATCTTACCAGATGGAACGTACTGATTTGTGAGAATTGAATTTCCAGTTGGAAGACATAGAAAACAAAGGGTTTATCTGGCCTAGCATGTCTTCATGGGAAGCGACAGGGTTGTTTGTGAAAAAGGCAAATGGAACATTGAGGATATGTATTGATTATCGTAGACTTATCCAAGTTATGATAATGAACAGATATCCAAATCCACGAATTAATGATTTTTTTTACTAGTTGAGGGGATCATAGTGGTTCTCCAAGATCAACCTGGGGTCGGGATATCATCAATCGCGTGTGAGGAAGGGCGACATTCCAAAAACAGATATCAGAAGTAGATATGGCCATTATGAATATGTGGTTATTCCCTTTGGTCTAACAAATGTTACATCAGTGTTTATTACATTGATGTATCAGATATTTAAGATATATCTAGATTCCATTGTGGTGCTGTTTGTAGATAATATTCTAATGTATTCAAAGACAAGGGTGGAGCATGAGAAGCACTTGGTGATAGGTCTAGAGATCTTGAGGGATCAGCGGTTGTATGCCAAGTGTGACTTTTGGATACAAGAAGTCTGTTTTCTTGGCCATGTGATTTCTGAATGGGGCCTTTCAGTGGATCTGGAAAAGATAGAGGTTTTTATCTCGTGGCAACATCCAAAGAATGTGTTCGAGGTACGGAGTTTCCTCGGTCTAGCTTGGTATTATCAGTGTTTTGTTTGTGATTTTTCACATTTGGCTTCACCAATGACAAATTTCACAAGAAAGAATGTTCCATTCCAGATGAATGAACAATGTCAGCAGTGTTGCGAAGAGCTAAAGTGTCTCCTTACATCAGCACCAGTCTTGGTGTTGCCAGAACTAGGAAAAGGGTATGTGGTGTATTGTGATGCATCCGGATCAGGGTTTGGTTGTGTTCTCATGCAAGGGAATCATGTGGTTTTGTATGGTTCATGTAATTTTATGGTTCATGAGGAGAACTAACAAAATCATGATTTGGAATAGGAAGTAGTGGTCCATTCTTTGAAAGTGTGGCATCATTAACTCTTCAGGGAGAAATTCACATTATATATAGCTCAGAAGAGCCTAAAGAACATTTTCTCACAATGGGATTTGAACTTGAGGAAAAGGAATGGATGGAAGATCTACGGATGTTTGATTTTTTACTTTATGTATACACTAAGTTTGGTAAATTCAGTGGTAGATGCATTAATGTGAAATATATATGCTCATATGGTGAAACAGGCATCAGACCAGTGGCAGTTGATGTCGGTTATCACTAACATGCGGTTGGAATGTGAGTACCAGGGAGATAGAGTGGTGTTCTTTCTGGTTTTTTTATTCCTGACATGGATGGCCTGGTTTAAGAGGCACATATATCTGATTCTGAGTGTGTGACCATGAGGTTGAAACTCAATGGTGGGGATACCATTGAGGGTTAGCAACCAAATGGAGATTCAGTTTTGTGTTTTCAGAATCAGATGGTTGTACCAGTTGCTTTTTAGGTGGATCTTATCAGTTTGTATCACTATTCAAGGTGGGTTGTTCATCTTGGAATTCAGAAAATATATAAAGCACTGAAATCACAATTCTAGTGGGCTGGTACAAAAAGAGGTGTGGCTGAGTTTGTTTAGAGATGCTTGACTTGTCAGCATTTCAAGGTAGAGCATAAGAGGCCAGTTGTAATGTTGTTGTCTCTACCAATCCCTATTTGTATGTGGGAGCAGATAGCGATGGATTTTGTCACAGGAGTACCAAGAATGTTCTGAAAACACGATGCCATTTGGGTGATAGTGTATCAGCTAATGAAGTCGGACCATTTCATTATGATTCATGAATCTCATTTGGTGGATGATCTATCCAAAATCTATATTTGGTTGGTGGTAAAGAGGCATGTAATTCTAGTTTCGATTGTATCAGATAGAGATTTTAGGTTTACATCTCGATTATAGAAATCCTTACAGCAATCCCTTGGAACTAAGTTGACCACGAGTATGGCGTATCACCCTTGGACGGATAATCAATCTGAGAGGACGATACAAACTCTAGAGGATATGTTGTGGTCTTGTGTCATGGATTTTTTTGTGGCTCTTAGTAGTAGAACATGTTGTTGGTTAAGTTCTCGTACAATAACATTTATCAAGAATCCATACATATGGCTCTATTTGAAGCGTTGTGTGGGCAGTCGTGTCGTTCTCCACTATGGTGGGTGGAAATGGGTGAGTCCTCGATGGTTGGACCGAGCCTTGACCAAGATCCTACAGAGAAGATCAAGTTAATCAGGAAGATAATGGAGATGGATCATAGGTTTTAGAAATAGTATGCAGATCATCATCGACGATCTTTTTCGTTCGAGGTGAGTGATCATGATTTCATGAGGATCTCTCCTAGGATGGGACATCTTCAGTTTGGGAATCATGGAATGTTATCTCCAATGAATATTGGACCTTTTTTTATTCTTGAGTGGGTGGGTGAGGTGGCTTATTGTTTGGATTTTCCACCTAGGTTTAGTTTGGTGTACAATGTGTTTCATGTGTAGTAGTTGAAAAAGTATCATCCAAATCATGACCATGTGATTCTATGGGATCATGTTGGGCTAGATTCATATGCTTCGTTGGTGCACGTGCCAGTGCGGGTTTTGGATATGCAAGAGAATGTCTTGCGTGGTAAAAGAATTAGTTTAGTTTGTGTTTTGTGGTAGCATAGTCAGATTCATGAGGAGACATGGGAGCGGGAGAAATAAATGGTTGAGTAGTGGCCTGAGCTCTTTCGGCAAAGGGTGGGTTCACTGCTTTTTGAGGACGGAAAGACCAATGGTGGGGAGAATGTATTACACCCATTTTGAGATATTTGGCCACTATTTATTCATTTTTTTATGTGTTTAAAGTTCATGGGATGAGTTGGGAAGAGGTTTGGATATTTTTTAATGGTTTAGGATGAGCTTGGAGGCTTTTCTATGGGTTCACGTTTTTAGAACGGCTAAGGGAAACCATGCGGGCTCTCCAGGAAACCATGTAGGGGGAGGCATTAGGCTTCTCATGACCTGTACATGGTTGGAAAAACCGTGCGAGGCAACCATTCAGACCCTTTCTCTTAAGGTAGTAGCATGCGTATAGTTAGTGCACGGTTTTCCATACCGTACAGGCTAACAATGAGGGAACATAAAAAATAGGGTTTAAGTTCCTGGCACCCTCATGCTTAACCTATTTCTCCCCAAATTCACTCCCACTCGATCCTCACTTGGTTTTTTGGGTTCTCAGGGGTTGAGGGTGTTCTCCCACTCATTTTGGAATTGTTTTTAAGAGGATTATTGGAGGTTTGAAGGTGGTTTCTCCCACGTAAGTCTCTCCTCTTGGGTTCCTTGTGTTTTTCTCTAGATCTACTTCTCCATCTCTCTTGGTTTTCTACATATACATCTATTTTTTTTAGATATAGGGTTTTGGATGCCATGGATGTTAATTTTAAGGCTTTTAAATGTTAGGGAAGGAGATCTAGAGAGGTTTCGGGGGTGCGTTCGCCTGATTTGAGGTGTGATTGCTTTTGGGTCGATTTCTCAGGAACCCTAAAGTTAGGTGTCTTTCTCTCGACTCCACATGGTTAAAACTAGTGGTGTTTGATTACAGTAAATTTCATGTTATTGAAATTAATTGTAATTGTTGTGAAAAATTGGACGGAAATCCCTTTTGTGATGTTTTGGGGATTTTTGGGGAAAAGGGGGTTTTATGGTGAAATTCTATTTTTGTAAATTTTAAAATTGAGAATTTAAAATTGGTTTCTTAGCTTGAGGCCATGGAAATGGTTTATGAAAATCGTTTTCAAAAAAAGTGTTGTTTTATTGAAATGGGGTTTTGGAAGGGAAAATGTTTTAAGAATGGTTTCAATAAATGGTTGATTTATTGAAGTGGTTTATCATGTAATGGAATTGATTGATTTCATGTTGTTGTGGCCTTGGTGGATTTTGTGTTTTGGTGTGATAGGTTGCAATGTTGTGTGGAAGTGGGCAGGAAGTTTCACTATAAACGGTGATTGATAGTGGTCGGATGAACCACTATATGGATAGTGGTTAGGAATTAATTATTGTTGTGGGTAGTGGTCGGGAAGTACCGCTAGTTGTGAATGGGTGAATTGGTTGGGCGTAAGTCCCATCGTTTTGGTTGTTTTGGTGTGAATGGGTGAACGGGATGGATAGAAGCTCCACCATTTTGGTTTTTTGTTGTGTATTGTATTACAAGTTTGAAATTTTTGTGCTAGTGTGTAAATGATGAAATGGATTTTGGCATGTTTTTTGGATATCCCATGGTTTCATGGTTTTGGTGTGATGGCTTGGTAAGGTCATGTTTGGCTTGCAGAAATGGTTGTACTTGTGATTATATTATATAAATTGTTTTATATAAATTTCCTAACGGTTTTATCCTAGTGGTGTGTGTAGGGAAGTCATTTGGGGAAAACCTACTGATTATTAGTACTCACCCCCTAGTTTTCCACTTTGGTGATTTTGCAGATGTTGTATTTGGAGACACAGGTAAAGGTAAGGAATCTCATTGCTAGTGGCTTGTGGTGATGCTCAGGGTATGTGATGGCACTTGGGGCATAGAGCATGGTGTGGAGCTATGGTGGTGTCATGGCTCACGGTTTCTACTATTTAGTTTCTTCTTTGTACTATGATGTTTTTTGTACATGTCTAGTTTGAATGTTTTTGGGGTTTGTGATGGAATTGTTATTATCACATGGTTGGGTTTCAAATTGCATGCATCTTGAGTTGTTGGTTGGTTGTGTTGGGTTATATTATTAAGGTAAAATCATTCCACATTTTTCCTTGAATCCCTTGACATTTATTGCTAGCCATTAGTGCCTTGGGAAAATCGCTTAAGGCCAATGTAACCCTCGCCGCCTCCTCAAGACAGTGAGGTAGGGAGAGGTGTTACAATTGATTTCACTAAAACCCTATGGTTGATAGCTTCTCTCTAAACTCGATTATTCTAGAACTAGAATCACTAGATTCATTAAATTGGGTTTTTTAAATAATTTTTTATTATTATATCTGCATCTTGATGGAAATATCCTTTGTGATGTTTTTTGGATTTATGGGAAAATGTGTGATTTCAGTGAAATGTTTTTTGATGATGTTGGATTTTAAAATGTTTATTTTAAAACAGTTTTCTTGGTTTGGTTTATGGAAAAGAATTTTGAATATGGGTTTGAATTAGAATAGTGTTTTATTTAAATATTAATTGGCATGGCCATTGGATTAAGGGATAGTTTGGTTGGGAAATAATTGTTTCATATTGTTGTGGATTTAGTTGGAGTTTGTGCTTATTTTTTGGCCTCAAAATTTTATTCTTGTGTTGGAATAATGAGAATTGTTTAGTTTGTAAAACTATAAAATGGGGGTGGATTGTGGATATATGGCCCACCCTCAAGGATAAGTGGGTGGGAAGGTCCACTAGATTTGGAATGTAGTAAACAGTCGTGGACAGGAATTTCCACTGTGATTGTTACACATGGTTGAGTGTGTGAAACTTTATTGTTATGTGTTTATTATGCATGTGTTTAAGAGAGATGAATTTTTTGTGATAATATGTGATGGGACTATATATTATGGGTTGATTGTTGTCTTTCTCGCGTATCTCATGTATTTAGATGAAAATCAATTGGTGAGGGTGTGTTTGGATTTCTAAGTAATGATTCACTATTTGACGTTTTATATAAAATACATTATATAAATGTCATAATGGTTCTAACTAAGTTGAATTTTTTGTTAAGTAATTTCGAGAAGACTTACAGAGTATTATTACTCACCCCCTTCCTTGGAACATAGGTGATTTTTCATAAGAGGTATTCCAGGTCAAAGGTAAATATAATGCATCTCATTTCCTTAGAAATTCCACATAATGCTTAGGATATATTAGGGTGCTTGGATCATGTACCTTGTTGTTGAGATGTGTAGTGAGTCATGTTTTTTTGGGTGTTTTTTTATTCTTCCACTTGGTACTCTGGTTTTGGGATTGTTTTGGTTATGTTTTATGGGTCACAAGAATTATTATAGAAGTGTTTGGATGTTTGTTATCTCTTTGTAATTTTTTATCATGGTTTATTTTGTTGACATTCATCACGTAGATGTGGTTGGATATTCCTTTTTTGTATGGTTGATTTTATTTTAAGGTAAAATTGTTCCCCTTTTTTTATTTATTCCCTAGACATTTATTTCAAACCATTATCACATTGGTAATGTTACATAAGACCAAGTTTAATCTCAAAAAAATTTCAAGAAAGTGACGAAGAGGAGGGATGTTAAAAAAACATTCCATTTAATTGGTGAAATGAAATTAAATGTATCTATAGATATGTTGATGAAATATATCAGGGATTAATATTAGTTGGATCTAATTATGGGAAAGTATTTCTTAATTTACGCCATGTCTGAGACGAATCAAAACCTATACCATGAAGTCCTTTCACAAGATGGTATAAAACTACATATAGAAACCTATTTAATTTGTGAAACAAATTTTTCTCATGAAAACCTAGTGATACATAGATGGAATATATAGTCCTCGATCCACCCATCATTTCCATTTCAAATAATTCATCATATCGAATATCCACAATAATTGTAATGCCTTATCAAATATCTATTTATAATAATGAATATGGAATTATCAATATTTCCACAAATAATAATACAACTGTCAAAGAAGACACCATATGTAAAATAGTATATAGTTTAAATTATAATATCTTTAATAAATGAAATGGATAATGAGGGGAAAATTCAATGCTTAGTGATCATAGAAGATAGAAAAATTTAGGGGGAATAAAAAAAATTATGTAAGTGTATGTGAATACTATCCTTATCAAAATCAATTAAAAATCATGCAGAGGATGATTAAGGGAGATTTAAATATATTATTTCTCATTCATAGTAAAATAAAGGGTTGTTGTCTTTGATGAAATATAATGAGAACTTAAAAATCATTCCGGAGGAAAATATCCTTTGGCTTGAAAAAGTTTTTAAGATAATTTCCATTGAAAATCACTTTTGAAAAAAGTATATTTAAAATTTAATATTTTATAAATGAAAATGAATCATCAATTAGATGAAAATGGGTAAATCTATGCAAGACATAACAATTAAAAAGAGGATTCTTTTTTCCAATTAAAATGATAAAAAATTCCTTGTTTAAAAAGCATCATGATGATTCCTCTAAAAACGTTGCAAAAAGTCAAAAAAAAATTTAAATTTTTATTTACCAATTCATTTTAAAATCATTTTGAAAACATTTTAATTTAATATTTTGTTATAAGAATATAAGTTATCGGAATAATTGTTGAAATGATTTTGGATTTTTATAAAAATATTTCCCAAAGAGTCGAAAAACGATACCAAAACATGAATAAATTCTTGACTAAACATAGTAGAGGAAAAATAATGTTTTTATTGAATATTCTTCATATAATTTTCTTTAGTTTAAATAAAATTGAATGATTATTAGAATATTTTTTGTGGAAAATAATCTCTTTCCATTCAAAAGTTCCCCATACCATTTTGAAACTTTTAAAATCATAAGCTGAATGACTTAGTAATGTTGAATGAAAGTTTTAAATACAATGAAGGTAAAATTGGTCATGAAATGATATATCATAATTGGTATTAGATACACCTCATGAAAAACTAAATGGTTATAATTATATTAATCTCTTGGATAAAATAAGTGAGATGAAAATTCCATACCATTATGATAACAAATGAATTGGAGACTCAAATATTATAATCATTAAATATAAAATTTAAATACGATGATTAAAGTATAACTAATTATATTATATGTCATTTTGTAATTATGTGCACCATATATGAAAAATTAGGTACACAACAATAATGTATGACACACAAAAAGAAAAGTGAGACATGAATCCCTTAACTTACGTATCAAATGTCTATTGTGTTCCAAAATTCCTTAATAAAAAACATATGCAAATTATTTACTTTCATAAAAAATAATCATGTTTTTAATAACTATTATTTCACATATTTTCATCTTATATTCCACTGCTGAATCTATTAATTTTACATCAGTTGTTTTCACTAATTTTAGTTTATTTGCAAAAACAACTTATGTTGGTAAAATATTTTCAAAAGGGTCATTATGTAAAATACATAGAATAATAATAAATAAATAATTATCATATTTAGACATTAATTATAGTGTTAAAACAATTTATTAATTTTAGTTAGGAAAAATAAACCAACGTTGCAATCATGTAGATTGTTGGCTGTAGGTATGTGTGAGTAATGTTCCCATTTTTCAATGAACATTTATAAATGATGGTAAGTAACTACTAACATTACATAAGGATAATTATTTAATAATATCATATTATTTAATAAAATATTATTTTATATTTAATTCATGTGTTGTAGTAGGAATTAGATCGTGTTGAGAATGTGATATTCCACTTGTCCACGAACGACATTATGACTTTTTAATTATTTTTGAATGGGTAATAAAAAATGATATATATTTTATTTCCAGAAACATAATTATGTCATGAATATAAAATAAATCTTTTACATATCCCATATATTGAATTTAAACCTTCTTTTATACATTCCATTTATTGTTTAAATGAATCACATTGATGTAGGGGTGGTGGTGGGTCACATTTCCGCAAACGACGTTATCAACCTTATAGAAAATAGAATGTTTTAATATAATTATAGTAAAACAAATAAAAAAATCCAAAATTTGTAATAAATATCACATATAATATATATAATCATATATTAATTCATAATGGCCACCATTAGAGGTGTTAAAGGAAAAGTGGACAATCATTATTTCTTGAGGGGTTGTTCTACAAACACGTAAACAATATGTTTACTACCCATTATATGGAGGTGTGTGTAAGTGTATATATAAAAAACAGAATAAAAATTCCTAATATATTGAGTATACTTGATTTTATATATAAACATGGAATCAAATGAATTTAGGTGGTGGAGAATAGAAATAAAATTAATGTTCTTTTGGAAAGACATTACCTCTTAATTGGGTAACTCATTTTGGTTTTCACCAAAGGGATTACATGAATTTATATATGCACAATGGGGTGATTAAAGGAGGAAGGGGTAGATTTTGGGGTCTTAATTGGAAATATTTTTCGTGAACCTATTTTTCTGAGAGGTGTGACGATGTGGGGGGATATAAGGCCTTTTATAATGGAGGAGTAGTCCCACTTTTGTAATATTTTGGAAGAATAGAACCCCACCAATGTATTTTATTCACTATTGATTTAGAATGTTCCAATATAGATAAAAGAGATGATAGGATCAAAATATGGAAATAAAATGGTATTTTGAAAGGTGTATTGGTCGTTTTGCCCTTTAAATTTATGGTTTTCCCCCTTATTATGATTTATTTAATCTTAATAATTGTAATTAATTTTAATATCATTTAGTATTCATTTGAATAAAAAATAGTTTGGAAATATTATAAATTAAAAATTATTATGATCCCAATTATGGAATCCACTCTTCCAATTTCCAATCATAGAAGTGGATGAAATTAATTAAAATTCAGTACCACATACGGGATGACAAGAGAGGTTTTTAAAGTAAAAATGTCTAAATGTTTTCTATGTTATGAATGTCAATTTAAAATTGAAATTGATTAAAATAACTTAAATTAGATAAAGTAGTAAAAATATTCTTGTATTAAACATTAAAAAAATATAATATAATTTAACCTTGAAATTAAATTTAATGGAAATGAAATTAGTAATTAAATTCTAAAACTTTTCACTATTCATTAAAAATGAATCATCATAAGAAAATACCCCAAAATTAAATAACATATGATTATGTTTTTATTAAAAATATGAATTTTCCTTTGAGATATTAACATTATTAATGGGTAAATATTTTGATTTAAAATGGGTACTCAATTTAAAGGAGGGGAAATATACTTCATAAAAATATAGGGTTTTTGTGTAATATTGAGTTTATTATTGACTTATAATCGTCAAATATATTGGATGGTTATAAAAAAATAATATATAAAATTTATATTTATTTAACAACATTATCTAATTGTTATTAAATTTATTTATTATGAAAAAATTCTTTTATGTGAATAAAAACAAATATATTTTCCTGTATATTCATTATGTTTACATTTGCAATTAAAATAAATTGGTAAAATATTAATTCATTGTACATTTTTTAACCACATATTTTCATAAGATAGTTAATATTATTGTATTCTATAATTCAATTTCTAGTTTATGAATTATTATACTAAATAATAATATTTAAATAATATATCATTATTCTGTAAAACTCTCACTTTCTTGAAATATAATCCATTGAATAAACATTCTATTTCATGTTTCAAATGAAAACATAGTATCTTGTTTATAAAAAACACTAGAATATATTGAATTTATTATAAATAGTTAATATAATATAAATTATCAGGATATTACATTTTCTTACGCACTTGGTTGCATTTCATAAATGTTATCCAATATAATGTTATAAATTTAGATTTTCAAGACATTAAATTTTTAATGACATGATTTTGAATATTTTACCCCATTATATTAGTAATAGTTTATTTGGGAATGTAAATCTAGGTTATACATCTCACAAAATCGAGAAAATGTTTCATATAAAACATCTTGGTTAGGAAAAGACAATTATAACTAAACATGGAATGTTATATATAGTGTACCAAGATTTTCTAATGGGTGAAGATGATATAAAAAAACCAAATGTTCTACCAGATATGTATATTAGGGAATAGAATGAATATACAAGTAGAAATAATAGGAAAAAGGGATATTATTGAAATATTTAAATGATCATTTTCCAATAAATAAGCATTCAAAAAATGTTGTTATTTTTGGAATTAAGAACAAAAAATATTACACAATGGATGAACTAATAGGATCCTTATTACATGGTGAACTATAGATGAAGAATTTTCGGAAACGAGATAATTTTATTAGGTAACATATTTCATTAAAATATTAAATAATTGTTTCTCCTAAATCTTTTCAATATGAGTCATAAGAAAGTGAAAAATTTTAAATTAAAGATATAAGAAAAGGGACACATAGGAAATACCTAAGGTAAATATATATTTATAATCATATGGGAAATATTTTCACAAAATAATTTGATTGATTTGATGAATCTATATGAGAAATTATGTCATGAAACCAATATTTAATTGAATTAAATAAAAATGAGGACTCTAAGGATTGTTCTTTATGTTATTATTATCAGATTGGTAGTTAATGATTTGACGAGTAATATGATGAAAATGAAAATCCTGAAAAAAATATTTTCAAGGAAATTTACTTGTATAACTAATTTAAATATGAAAAATATTATTACGAAGGAAATAAATAATTTCAAGAAATGGAATTATCATTTAAAATAATAAATGAAAAAATTTACTTCAACTTTTAAAGGAAATAATTATGATTATTTTGAGTTTTCTCTGAAAAATGAAATTATGATAATAGAAGTTGTTTACTCAAAAACATTATATTCATTTCTTAAAGTGGAGGTAAAATATGGATATCTGGTGGATAAGATGAGACTTATTAATGAAAAATATATATTTTATTATAATTCATAGATTCATATTTTATACAAGTTTAATTTAGTTAGATATTCTTCTAGAATATTTTCATTTCTTAATAGGTTTCCGTGTATGTTTCACAGACAATTGGATAATGAATTTCATATTAGATATACTCAATATAATTGATATAATATATGATTTATTTTAAAATAAATTATCTACTAGGGTACCTTAAAATAAATGTGTTAAATCTAGGTGGGTAATAATAAAATATATAGATGACCTAATTGGAAAAAAATCACATGAGTACCAAAATTGTTCTATATATAATTTATCTTTGCAAGATAAATTCGTAAATAATCTTAAAGACCCATAGTATATGGATAATAACTGTTATCATAACATTATTGGTGACCTCTTTAATTTCTCTAGTTATACATATTGTGATTGTGACTGTATCACAATTATATATAATTAAAAATTAATGATTAAAACTTTTGGTAAAGTTATTATTTGTAATATTTTTTTAATTTCTTATTAAATAAATGTAAAATTGATTAACAAAATATAGTTAACATATCTCAAATTTGTTTTGATAATATGTAATAGTTTTAGGCAATAAATGTTTAGTATTCAATGATATTCCTATTTTTTAGGAATATTGAAAAGATAATATTTATTCAATTAATATCATATAAATATCTGATCAAACATTTTTTGAATCAATATTATATAAAAACTAGTGTTCTACAGAATAAGTTCCATGTTCCAGCATATTTATGAATGATACACTTATTTTCATATCATATACACGTTTTATATTTACCCATGTAAATGAAATATATTATGATACTTGTTGAATATGATTTGGGGGATTTTATTTTTTAGGAGAGAACAATATAGTTAATATGTCTATTTATGGGGATAAAAATAATTCTAAATATGATCCAAAATCATATAATATTTATAATGATAAATATATATATACTTTCATTGGTAATTTTTTTCTTGTACGCAAAAAAAAGATCATATTTAAAAATATCATCCAACATTGTTTTGGTTTCCAATCATGTTAATGAAATGTCACTGAAATATTAAGAGATCATAATTAGAATTTTTTAATAATATAATAGATGAATTAGTTTGTTGAAAATATATATTTTTTATTTTATTTTAGTAATGAATAGTAGGTAATCCCAACAAAATGGCTTTTTTAAACAATTAGGATGAAAAATAACAGGTTTTTGAATAAAAACATGACAAATTTTCCATGATAATTCTTAATTTTAAGGTATAGATTTTTATTATTGATTTACAATAGTTTCTATGATAGTGACTATTAGAATCTTATAATAATTTACATCTCTTTTCATGACTATATATTTTATCAAATGGATGTTAAATTATATTTCCTAAAGTATTTTATATTATATGATTTTTATATTAGTCAAATACATGGTTTTAATGATGTGAAATCTCATATTCATGTTCATAAGATATGTAATGGTTTTGATGATTTCAAATGAGGTCATTATGTTTGGAATGGGTAGACTATTAAATTTCTTTTGAATAATAGCTTCATGAAATGTAATGTTTACCATGCCAATGTGGTGTTAGATGAGTGGTACCTGCTGGTTGTACCCCACAATCTCTATGGGAACTGGCACAGGCTCGAGTCCCTCCATACTCAGACATTATGCATATTATGGACAGGGAGATTCAATGCCATTGCTTAGTTAGTGAATATGGTGCGCAAATGGGCTTTTTCTGGCCCCCCTGTTGGGAGTCAGTGTTAGCAACCCACATTTTAAGACCATGGGGGGTTAGCCACGTGTTAACCACTAGTTTTACCCCTTCAGTCACCATGGGAATTGGCGCATGCTTGGGTCTCACTAGACTCAGAAAATGTGCATATTATGCATAGTGAAATTCAAATACATTTCTTATATGTGGAAAGTGGTGCATGCTTGGGATTGGTCAGGGCCCCCTATTTGGAGTCGATTTTAGCAAACCACATTTTTTTCCTAGAGCCTCTGCTCAGTTGGTGAGGTATCCTTAAGTAAACCCACAATACCTAGGATCAAATTTATGTGGAATAATTATTCATAGTTTCTATAGAATTACTGTATTAGAAACTGTAATAGAACTATAGCAGGCACTGTGCAGTTACTATAGTAGTTTTAGTTGCAATTATTATATTAGGAACTACATGGTATTATAACAGTTAGAACTATTCACCATGGGCAACTAGTTTGGGATTGGAGTCTTTAAGACCATAGGGTCACTAAGACCTTCATGTTAGTAGGGCTTTCGGTCCACCGTTAAGGCCTTCGGGAAACCTTAAGGCCTTCAGGACACATGCAGTTTCCCTAGACATACTCTATAATAATGGAAGATCCCCAAAATAGGATTCAGAGAAGGCACACTCACGAGAGTAGAACTAATGGATTTTGAATAATGAGAGGGTATGGCTATGCCATTAGGACCAGCATGTGCCTTCATGGGATGCATAGCCAGATGGCTATGTTAAGGTGGAGAGATACCATCATGATGCAGATGTTGGGAAGGGGTAGTTCTTTTTTGTTATACTCTGGTTGAATTCCATAAGACCTTAATATCATGTAATGTATCTTAAGTCTATAGGCCATGTAATCACTATGCCCACAGGCTTGGTAAAGTTTTCCCCCTCATCACATGAAAGGGGGGTTATCAAAAATCAATAAAAATGAAAGCCTTCAGGGCATTAGGGCTAATTTTTATTCTAATACATTTAGTAAATGTTATTCTAATGATATTTTAGTTGAGAAAATATATTTCGATGATATAAATTTTGGTTATTCATTTCAATCATAGTATAATGATTTTTATTCTTTTTATGTCATTTGATATTGACATGAGATTAATAGAATAATTAATGTTCATTCTTTTAAATCATATTTCACCGAGGATTGATGAGATATATATTAATCAATAAATTATTTATATTTAGTTGGTTAAAATGTTTGTTCATGATTCCTTACCATATTTGAAAAAACAATTGGCTAAATTTTATGAATTAGATTTATATAATCATGGTATATCAACTGATATTAAAATTTATAGAAACATGAAAAATATTGTTCATTATTTATTAACATCTAGACATGAAATCATATTTCATGTGTATTAGTTACATGTTTCATTTTAATCAATAAGTGATCTCTATTAATGTTTTGAAATAATTTAATTTATGTGTTACATGAACTTTTACCTCTTTTTTTTCATTATAATAATAATTATTCTACTTTAATATCATATTATGACTCGGGTTTTGGAGGTTAAATAATTTATAGAAAAAAAAATTATGTATGGGTCATTTTAATTCAAAATAAATAATTTTCATGCTCTTTTAATAAGAAAATATTTATTTACATATCTAATACATAAACTAAGTTTATTTCTTCTAGTAATAGTTTTTCTCAATGTTTATGGATTATTAAAATATTCACTGTCTTTGGAATTTTTCTGGATAAGATTCCAATATATTGAAATAAAAAAAATTTACATTTCTAAAAATTCAATAAAATTTTATATTAGAAAATCATCCATTCTAGATTTCATATTTTAGATATCATGTAAATAATAGAGATTTTGTTTTTGAGTTTATCCCTCTGGATAATCTATTTCTATTTATATTTAAAAAACCATTAGACTATTCTTAGTTTGAAAAAACAAATCAGCAAGGAATTTGGAAGCTTAATTATTTATCTCTTAATATGTTTATGGGGTTTTTATAGTCTATTTTTTATTAATTACAAAAAAAGAAATGAAAATAAAATTTCAATTATTTTACATGTTCGGTATTGTTATCAAATAAAAACATCGAGATTGTTTCCATTTTCATTTTTGTTTTATATTAAACTTATTCAAAATGCTAAAATAATTCATGTTTTTTCATATAGTTTCATTATAATTACTTTCCTCACTTGTAATAACTTGTTGTAATTATTTTAATGTGATCCTATTATAAATATATTATTTTTAAAATTAAATAACATATGTGTGTGTTATATAACCCATATTTACCATGTACTAATTTTTTAAAAATAAAGTGTTAATGTTATAAATGATATACCAGAGTTATTTCTTTTCTTATATCATTTATAATATATTTATTTTATTTTTTCTATAATTTTACATCTATTAATTTTTTTCTCCACGTAATTATAAATTCATTATTCTATTAGTTAAATACTATTGAAGCCATCAGTTAAATATTTATCCTTCCATCAGTTCAAAAGTTCAACAACCATTAGTTAAAAAGTTATTCTTACATCACTACAAAATTTCGTCTTCTATTAGTTAAAAAATATAGTATTTTCAATAATGGATTTTGAAACCGTCATATATATAACATCAAATGGTGTGAAAAATAAAATGTTTTATAATTGTTTCTATATTTATTATGATTAAATTTTTTAATAAATTTTATATGTTTTTCCTTATTTTTATATTTTATTAATTTATATATTTGTCATAATTTTTTAACCATATCATAATTTATTTTAAAGTTATTAAAATGATTAAAAAGTGAATTTAAAATGTCAACTTGAATGTAAAAATCTTAGTATTATTTTACTAAAAATTAAGTAATTACTTTTAGTAGTTTATTGATTATTGTTTGGGCAAATTTAAATAGGTCAGATTCTATTTTTAAATTAGTTTGAATTATTTTGATATTTCAAGAATATGTGTCATCTCTGATAAGACATGCATACTCTATCAATAAATTTTCAAATTATTATAACATTATTGATGAGTTATGTATTTTATGTATCATTAAAAAATTTATATAGACTTCAAAAATGTAATGAGAGATGAAATGATTATATACGAGTACATATTATGATAGAAACATCTAATAAGAAAAATAAAAAATCACACAATCACGGAAAATCATTAACAGATCTTGTACACATTTTTTATCATTTCCAACAACCTCAATTTGGAAGTACCTAAATTAAATTTATGTTTACATCCTTGATGTGGCGAAATGTTCCAATTCTCAAGAACTAGTACATTTGTTTCATTAATGTATATATATTTTGTGTCATCATTTATATATATGTAAAAATTCCTCCCATATATAACACATACTTTCTAACACCACAATATTTCATAGTATGATATCTCATTAAAGTAATTGAATATCTTGTGCTACACGCAACACCGAGTTCGAGCAGACCACAACTTACCACAGTAACCATTCAAAAAGAAGTAAGAAATAGCATTAACTGCATTTTTAATCTTATATACTCTATATAATTTTAACATTCCTATGATGTGTTTCTTAAACATAATATAAGAAAAAATTCATTTTTTTATATAAAAGAATTATTTTTCAAAAAATGAAATTTTATCGGCATTTAATGGAGAACCCATTTTAAAACTAATATTTTACACTTTTATATATTCAATTTAATGACATTAAATTTTTATTTAGAATCTAGACATAAAAATTTTGTTTTGATAAATGTTTGGTACATTTCTGATAACTTTCATATTTTGATTAATAGTGAAAAATACATTGTTTTAATTGAAAACATCTTTTTTAAATGGAAAGAATTTATAGAGATAAATTATGAAAATGAATGGTTTTGAAGTATAATTAGATTATATTTTTATCATTTAATATAATTTAGGTCATTATTTGTAATTTCACATATAAATTTGACATAAACAGAAGTCAATTTTTTGATAGTTATCACTTTTTAAAAACGCTCTTTTTGGTTTTGACAACGTGAATAGATTTTAAAGTAATAAATGAAACATCTATGTTTTTAATTTGGTAAAATAGACTTCATTTTTGAATTCGGAATATCAAAATCACCTTAGGATAATGTTTTGGTATTTTTTTTGAAAACATTCAATTTTTTATGAATAGTGAAAAATACTGTATTATTATATAAAATAAACTTTTTATTTAAATAATTAGTTATTATATTTTAATTTATTTTTTGTCAAAATAGATACATAATAACTATATATTTTCAACTTAATTCATTAGTGTCATTTTATAATAAGTTTATATATATAATTTTATCGAACATTTCACCGTCTTTTACCCAACTTCTAGGAGCATTTACAAATTAGTATAAAACATTGTTTTACCACTTATATTAGTTGAATTTCAAAAATCCGAGAGACATGGTTAATATCAGTAGTAAAATGTGGTTCAATAAGATGAATATAATTTTTGGGGAATAGTAACTTTTGATTATTATTTACCATGGTTAAAAGTAAATAGGGTAATTAAGGGTAAAAATGATAGAATAATTACCCTAACACAAATACTAATTCTATTGGATAAATATAATTCATCCAAAAACAACCTTCGGAATAAAATATGATCCTTTTTTGTCAACATAGATTAGATTATGACAATTATTATTATTTTATTAAAGGATGAGTTAAAAGAGTTAAATTCAATGTTTAATATCTAAACAATTTTTAATATTAGGTTATACACTATATAATTTCAACCATAAATATTCATTAGAATGATAAAAAAATCCTACTTAATTATATTTTATTTATAATTATAAGACATTAAATAATTTAATTTACATATGACACAATGATGATGAAGTAATTACATTAATAGTGAAATATTAAAATAATTGATATTATATATATACAAATAAATGTAGTTTGATAATTTTTACGAATTAAACTAATTTTATAGGTTAATATGACATTTTATGATTGAAAATATTAATTTATTTCAAAGTAATAATTTTTTTAAGACTTTCAAAGAAATCCTTTATTAAATAATGTCAAAATTGACATAATTGAGTTTTAAAACAAATACTTACTATTTGTTGATATAATATTCCAAAAAATATAAGGTTTGTCCAAAAGCCATAATAATATTATTTCTGTCATTAATGAACCTATTGGGGTTCTCTTTGATGTTTATAGTATGTTTATTAACCATATAATATAAAAATATTAAGAGACATGGTAAATGTCAAACTATTTAAATAATAGTCAAATCTAAAAGATATTGTTAATATGATAACCTAAACCTATCTAAAACCTATTGGATGATATGTTTTATAAAAATACCCACCTTATAATTTAAATAATTCATTTTGGAGCCATTAGAATCCGAAAATGATTTTATTATAAAATAATATTTTAATCTTTTCCAAAAGTGACCCTCATCTCAATTATAAGAGGGCACTTCTCCATCTCTTAATTTCACTTCTCTAGAGCCTTTTGTCTAGGCCAAAACATACCCAAATATCCTCCCAAAATTCCTCCCTTCATCCTAGAGTCCTTAATTTGGTCATAAATACAACCTTAAAATCCCTTTTCATCAAATCAAAAGGAATAACCCGAAGAAGAGGTAAATATTTATCACCATTTTCAAGTTCATTTCTTCTTCCATATCTTCTTTCTTTGATGTTTCCATTATCAAATAATAACTCCACTGTCTTAGATATACTGTGATGTTATTATAAAAACCTTACCCCCATATTCATTATTCTATCAATCCTATAAATGACAAAGTCACCATAAGTGTGTATGTACAGATTACGGTCTCCACATCGTGGTATAGTTTTTTATTCAAAAACATAATTATTTGGATGGGTATAATAATGAGTATAACTGATTTAAATAATAAATATAACATGTTAATTATTCTGTTTATATGATATAACATCCCATTAAAATGATTTTCCATCAATATAATGATATTTTCGCTCGTGCGTATGTACGGATTACTGTATCCACAACGCAATGAGATTCATTTCCACGTTCACCATTCAATGATAATAATAAAATATAAATCATTAATAATTTTGTATTATATTTCATAATAATTATAGTTGGTATATATATATATGTGTGTACTTAAAAATAATTTATTCACTTATATCTGTTCAATGCGATATGAAAACTGAAACAAAGTTTATTCGTACATATGACCTACCGTCTCTATAAAGGGTGTTTTCCATTTCATATATATATCTATTATAAATATTTATATTATAAATATATATAATATATAAATCATTTTTTATATTATATAAGTATTTAAATCATGATATAAGTGATACAATCAAGAGTACCATTCTAAAACACATACGATAATGAAAGCGATTGTTTCCCCAAATTTTAATTTAACATAACAATTATTATTAAATGGGTAGTATAAAGTCATATATGAATCATGTATGGTATAATAAATATTAATATGGTTCTGGTACAATTTAATAATATGCTACGGTCTTTGTACAGGATGTTAAACATACCCTTGACTAAAGGAATGTGCAAGGTATGGGTTAATTTCACAATATCATTATTATCCGTTGTTGTTTTTACGTAAGTATCTACTGGGAAATATTTTTTATCCATGTCAAAGTTTAATAAAATAGTTTTCAAATGGATAATTTTTAAGGGCCCTTTTTAATAAAACATAATTTTAAATGTATAGAATATTTATTTTTCTAAATCAATCTCATTAATGTCCATGTTTTCAAAATATTTTTTAAGGATTTATTTTTATGGACATGGAGGTTATTAAAATTTTAATTCCTTCTAAATGTTTCAAAGTGGTATGGGACAATTTCATTCAAAAATTTATTTAAATATCATCCTTTTAAAATTGTGTGACTTTAAAATGTTTTTATGAAATAAGGATATTTCTCAAAATTATTTTTACAAATAATTTACATCTATATCAACATCCTTTGATAGATTTTAAACTTGTTTAATGTTGATTTATTATGATACGAATCATCCCTATTGTATTTAATGTTTTGTGATATGTTTTACTATGTATGTGTTATTTTGATACCATTCATGTTTATGGATAAATTATTGACATTTCATATGCTAGTTTTAATATGAATGTTTATGTTATGTTTAAATATTTTCATATGAAGAATTCATTGGACTTAGTAAGTGATGGGTGGAGCATTATATAACTCCTCAATGCATCGGTATATCTCATTAGAAAAACTAGTGTCTTCGCAGAAGGCCTTGACAAAATATTATTTTTATTCTTGGCACAAGGTCGTGACTATGGGGTTATGAAGTTTTTCATTATGCATTCCATCATTATGAAAGTGGCTATTGATATTTCATGTGACTATTAGACTAGTATAATATCCATGAAAATAAGTAAATGGCATTATTTGATTTTATATTTATATATTATAATGATGTTTTAGTTTTAAAGGCTTTTGTTTTACTCTAATATATTTCCTAAAATGTTTATGCTTATTTATGAAAGTTTCTGCTATTCTGTTATCCTTACTTAGTATTTGAGATCATCCCTTATATGATTTATTTTTTCCCTAGATGTGAAGAAGTATATTATGATTGATAAAGAAGGGTTAATCTAATAGAATAATGGAGTTTTCAAAGGATCATTTATGTTGTTTTTTTTCTAATGTGTAATTTAATGTAAATGTATGTATTCTATTTTTCAGGACTGCTAAATTGATCGGTCTTTCAAGACTTGATTCCCTGTAATCATTCCAATGTTATGTATTAATTCACTGACTCCCATAATTGGGTTCGGGGCTATAAGGTTTGTATCTGTGCAAGTTTAGCAATAACCTTGGAAACTAGATTTAGAAAAAATCTTATTAGAGAACTCTACCCTCAGATAGACTTTGAGGATTAGTATGTAAGGACATCCAAAAATTTTGGAACTTAGAGATTTTGTGAGTTTTCAGTGCAATACATCCCTATATGGAAACGATAAGGCTATGGCGGCTCTAGCACAGATGTACCTAGGGTTAAAACTCAAAAAAAAAATCAATTCGAGCAAGACTCGAAGGGGAATTGGTGCACGAATATGTGCCTTACTGCACTCTTGGTTTCGAAACTCTTGGGGGATATGCTGAGGATAATTCTTGATTTCTTTTCAAACCACTATTAAGGGTTTATGAGTATATAACTCCTCAAAGAAAACACTTTTATTATTATAGATTATATCCATGAACTTTTCAATTTATGGTAACTATTTTACAAGTTTGGAATTATGCATTGCGATTCATAAACTAACCTGGTGTATGTCTTTGTCTAGAAATGGTTCCGAGTAGATGTATTGAGACCTCCAGAAATATGCATGATCCAAATACTAAGAAGGATCATATCATTTAATGGTGTCAATATAGCATTTAGAAAGGAAATATTATCCCACATATTATCATTATATGCAGAGATAATATCATGTGTTAATAAGACATGTAAAAATTATTCTGAGTCTTATGGATTTGAAGGGAAGCCAGAGAAGAAAACAATAGTAGAGAGAAATGTGAATAAAGGGAATAAAGGGATGTATTATTTTACCATATGTGATAACTGTTGAAAGAATAACCTTGGTACATGCTTGAAGGGAATGTGAGTTTGTTATAAGTGTGGAGAAAAAGGACACTGAGTACGTGATATCAAGGATGAGAAAAAGGTTTCAAATGAACAATGATTCATCTACAAGAAGTTGGGACACTACATGAATCAATTTCCAAATCATTATAGTATACCCCAAATGCTGCTATTGGATAATAATCAAGTTACGAATACTACCAAAAATGAAGAGAAATGATTAAGAGTTATTATGTTTTTATTAAAGTATTGTGTCATTTGAGAGTTGTATTAATGATGTACATGTTGTAAGAATTATATAGTATATAAGGATTGTATTGTAGTACTATTTAATTAAAGTCTTGAGATTAGTGGAACCAAGAAAAGCGACTCAATAGAAAGTTAATCTTCTCGTAAAATACATGGTTGAAAGAAAGACAAACTCTAATATGGTCCTGATATAGAGGTATTGATTTTGGAATACGAGGTGATTGACTTGAATAATTTATATTGGATATTATTGACGTCCATAGAACTGGTAAATGGTTTGTTTATTCCATCATTTTTGGAATTTACAACATTTTGGGATATAAAGAGTATATTCAGTATTCTATAAATAATAAGGGAGCATGAATGTAATCAATACAGTTATATGATAATCCATGGTGTTACGTTGTTTTAAAAGAATACATGATGAAGGTATTCAGATGTTATTAGGTGGAAAAAATGATCTTCACTGTGTTTACCTCCCTTATAAATTTTGGACTGCGAGTTTGGACAGAAGTATTTTGGATAAGTCTAAAGGATGGGATCAATTAAGTTTGACATGTGATACTATTTTAATGGTTATTTATTTCTTGATATAATTTTTGGATTTTCATAAAAAGGATAACCCGAATTTCGGGCGATAACTCGTCACGTCCAGCAAGGTCGCGAGACATGAACCCGCAGCTGAAGGGTTAAAAGGGTGCATCACCTACCACTAGTCTCTGTGATTTCCTAGTTTTTATAATGTAGTTTCATTAAATAGTCTCACAAATGAATTATAAATTCATTATTTTTGGAACCCTATATGATTTGGATAAATATAATATTTTGAAATCTATTATCTTTTGGTGTGAAAGACGAGTTTGTGGTAAAAATTAGTTGAAGGATGGAACTCTACTTATAAAGTATATATATATATATATTTACCCTTTTTCTATGATTAAATAAATTCTGAAAATTTATGGAATGGATATTAAAATCCATAATGTTTTACCCTAATACCTTATGTTTTGTTAAACCGATGATATTTTACATCATCATAGATTGATGGCTTGGAGGCCCTCAAATTTACACCTATTTTTTATTGATGACCACAATCACCCCTATAAATATTTACGTTTTCCCTCCAATTATGTGTATCTAATTTCCACTATTGTTCTCATAATCATGATCATAATTTAGTGGTGACTTTTTCATTTCCCTTTAACTTTTATTACGAATAAATTTTATTAACCTAATTTCTGATGTGGATTGTCCACAAAGGTAATTTTATATTTTTAACCATTTCTTTGAAGAAAATTTTCAAGTTTCGAGGACACAATTTATCTAAGGAGAGTAGAATATAACACCCAAAAATATCATAGTACATTATCTCATTAATGTAATTCAATAGCTTGCGCTACACGCAACACCGAGTGTGAGCGCACCACAACTTACCACACTAACCGTTCAAAAAGAAGTTATGAATGGTATTAAATGATTTATGAATCTTATATACTCTATATAATTTTAGCATTAAAATTATGTTCTTCTTACACATAATATAAGATCAAATTTAGTTTTTTAGATAAAAGAATTATTTTAAAAAAATTCCATTTTACCACTTATTGATGGAGAACCCTATTTAAAACCAATATTTAACACGTTTATATATTAAATTTAATGCAACTAAAGTTTTAATTATAATAGGGACATAAATATTTTGTTTAGATAAATTTTTGGTACTTATAACTTTCATATTTTGATGAATAGTGAAGAATACTTTGTTTTAATTGAAAATAACTTTTTTAATCGAAATAATTTATAGTGAACAACTATGAATTTGAATGGTTTGGAAGTATAATTATATTATATTTTTTATCATTTAACACAATTTAGGTCATTATAAGTAATTTCACATATAAATTTGACATAAACACATGTCAATCTTTTGATAATTTTTTCTTTTTAAAAACCTGATTTATTGTTTTGACAATGGGAATTATTTTTAAATTAATAAATGAAACTTAAATGTTTTTAACTTGGTAATAGAGACTTCAGTTTTGATTTTATAATATCAAAATTATCTTAGTGTAAAATATTTTTATATTTCTGAAAACATTCAATTTTTCATGAATAGTGAAAAAACACTGCATTTTTATATAAAACTAACTTTTTATTTAAATAATTATTTATTTTATTTTAATTTATTTTAGGTTAAAATAGACACATAATTCGTATATATGTTCCTACATAATTCATTAGAGTCATTTTTTAATAATTTTATATTTAAAAGTTTATTGAAAATTTTACCGTCTTTTACACACTATCTAGGAGCATTTTCAAATTTGTATAAAATTTAATTTTACCGATTATATGAGTTTAATTCTAAAAATATTAGATAAAAGTTTAATAACTTTTAGAAAAATTTGGTTCAATAAGATGAAAATAATTTTTGGGGAATCATAACTTTTCACTTTTATTTAACGTGGTTAAATGTATATAGGGTAATTAATGGTAAAAATGATATCATAATTACCATAAAACATGACCTAATTCTATTTGATTAGTATAATTCAACCAAAAAAATCTTCTAAATAAAATATGATCCTCTTTGGATGACTTGGATTAGATTGGTACATTTATTTGTATTTTTTATAAAAAAAGAGTTAAATTAGTTAAATTAAAATTTTAATAACTAAACCATTTTTAATATAGTTTTATAGATAATATAAATTAGACTATAAATATTCATTAAAATATAAAACTATTTCCCACCTAATTATATTTTATATATAATTTTTAGACATTAAATAATATAATTTATTTATGAAACAATGATGACACAATAATTAACTTAATAATGAAATATTAAAATAAATGATATTATAAATATCTAAATAAAAGTAATTTTATTCTTTTGTTGAATTGAAATAATTTTATATGTTAATATGACATGTTAGTATTTGACATATTAATTTATTTAGAAGTAATAACATTTTTAGGACATTAAAAAACCATTTATTTAATAATGTAAAAATTGTCATAAATGAGTTTTTAAAACAAATACTATATTATTGGTTGATATAACATTCCAAAAAATCTGGGGTTCATCCAAATGAATTTAATAATATTATATATTTCATTAATTAACCTATTAGGGTTATCTTATATGTTAAGAGTCTGTGTATTATCCATACAATATAAAAATTCAAAGAGACATGGTAAATGTCAAACTATTTAACTAAGAGTAAAATAAAAAATATAAGGTTAATATGATGACCTAAACTAGTATAAAACATATTGGTTGAGAGGTTTTATACCAATCACCACCATATGTTTTATGTAATTTATTTTGGAGCCATTTTAAACCAAAAATTATTTTATTATAAAATAATATTTCAAGCTTTTCCTAAATGACACTCAACTCTCTTTTAAAATGGCACTTCCCCTTATCTTAATTTCACACCACCATAGCCTTTCAGATTGGCCAAAACCTTCCCAAATATCCTCCCAACATCTATCCCTGAATTATATAGGCCTTTCATTGATCAAAAATAAAACTTAGGGATCCCTATTGATCAAATGAAAAAGAAGAACCCAAAGAATAGGTAAATATCTCATCACCTCTTTCAAGTTATGTTCTTCTTCCACTTTCTCTTTCTTTGTTTTTTACATTATAAAAAAATAACTCTAGAATATTATATATATTGTGATTTTATTATAAAAATGGTACAATCATATTCATTATTCTATCCATCCTATAAAAGACAACGTCACCATACGTGCATACGTACGGATTACCGTCTCCACGTCGTGGTGTGGTTTTTTGTTCAAACATTTCATTATTTGGATGGGTATAATATAGAGTATAACTAATGTCAATAATAAATATAAAATGTTAATTATTCTTTATATATGATATATCATCCATTTAGATATGATTTCTCCATCTATAAACTAATATTGTCGCTCGTGCGTACGTACGGATTATCGTCTCCACAAAGTGATCAGATTCATTTTAATGTTCACCATTCAACTATGATTATAAAATATATATCATTAATAATTTAAAGACCCTGAAATTCTATGAAAATTTTTTCCTTAAATACACGGGAATTTTACAAGTCTTCAGTTTCATTAGGGCGCTTGATTTCGAGGCCCGGAGTGCCCGGAATGATCTGTTGAAGTTTAGTTAAACATAAATTAATGCGTGAAAGTAGTTTTCCTTAAAAAGTGGCATAACTCTTAAATGGTTACTCAGATCAAAAATCATAGGGCACTGATGCACTCAAGATGGCGAGTTTACCCTATGCATGACTTATGTTTAGTCGGTGCGGGTCTCCTGTGAGAAATCCCGAAAACGGCATAACCGTAAATAAAATAATTAAATAAAGTTATTTTATTTTTCAAATGGTTATAACTCACAAACGGTAGCTCAGATTAAATATTCATGACCACCATTGAACTCGTGAGGGCTTGCTTCGTTTAAGCAGATACTAACTTTGTCTAGCACGGGCCCCATAAAAAGTTAGTTATGGCCACAAATAAAATAATTAAGTGTAAATTATTTTATTGTAAAATTTATAACCTCTTAATAGTAACTCGGATTGAAAATCCTAGAGTACCGTTGAGTTCATTGGGGCATGTTTCACCTACGCAGAGCCTAGCCTTGACCGCAGTATGTCGAGGGTAACTGATTAAAATTTTACAAACTTTTTTTCAGGAACGTTCATTGAACGCTCGAGTGGAATTTTGTAACTTTTGAATAGCTACCGGGAATTGAAATCTGAGGGCATTTTTGAACTCACAGCATCAACGATTTCTTAGTGATACCTTCATCACAGTTGCGTTCTAACGAAAATGGAAGTTAGATTTTGGGGGGTTTTAATGAAATTCCATAAAAATAAAGTGTTAACATTTTTTTGGTGGTTGAAACCACCAAGGGGAGGTTATAGGTGGGGTCCACCACACCCGAACCTCCCATGGGAGGTTATGTTGGTGGGGCCCACCTGATAATAACCTCCCTTGGGAGGATATTATTAAGGTGTGTCCCACATGGGCTTTAAACTCCTTTAACCCCTTGGAACCCCTAATTAATTGGGGGAGCCTCTTCACATTCCATCATTAAAGTGCCAACTCCACATTAATAAATAAATGGTTCATTAATTAATTATTTGAATTATTTTGAATTCATGCCAACAATAAAATAATAGGCAAAGCAAATATTTTATTTTGGTTGGCACTTTTTTCTGGTAGAGTCTTGGATAAATTGAGAGAACATCCTCTCAACGAAGAACATGCAGAACCGTATGCATCTTCTTCATTATTCAATTGGGGAAAGGATGGGAAGAAACGCCCATGTAGAATGCCAACTTCTTCTTCGATAACGTCATCTTCGAACGCCCTTATGCCAACGACGAGTACCCTCTTCCTCCAATGACATAGACGGAACGATGTCCGCCTTTGGAAACTCCATTGTCGATCACCAAAAAGCGAGGTATGGGTTTTTTTTGTATGAATTTACTCTCCGTTCTTCGTCATTTGTTGAGAAACTTGTTGCCGATTGATATCATCATAATGAGGAGAGCAAGGACCGCACCAACATGGTCTGACCATTTCCACCCTTGTTGTTGATCTCTTTTTGTTGATGATGGAGGTGGAGCACGAAGAAGCTGGTAGTGCACGACTGTCGGGTCAACACATGGGCGCGGCACTACCGTGCCGTGATAAGAACCAAGACGGTGCCGGACAGGCTGTAGAGGGGCCATCACACTACGCTAGAAGGAAGAGCCACGACCAGGAGGGCCGCGGCGGTCAGACGACGAGTGTGGCGCCGTCTCACTACACAGATGAACTGGGGACCGCGGTTAGGCCAGGCCATGGCGGAGGTGGCGTGGCGCTGTCGTGCCCCAGTGGAGGAACCAGGGAAGCCGGCTAATCCAACCTCTGGTGCATGCTATAGGCGAGACTCAATGGGTCCCACGGTTACATGAACCGGCGTTAGGCGCAAGTTCCGTTACAAAAAACAGGGGGCGTGGTACCTCCCCCACCCCAACACAGCATGGCCAACTAGGCCACACGACCATCCGGTGGGGCGACATAGCTAGCCAGTATGTAGATCGCCGGCCGGGCCACACATCCAGCCAGCATACGGCCAACCAGGCCACACGACCAGCCAGCATGCTGCCAGTCGGCCGGGCCACACGGCCAGCCAGCCGGGCCCCATTTTCGGGTCGGGCTGTGCCTTCGGGCTGGGTCCCGCCATCAGGATGGGTCGCGCCTTCGGACCAAGATTCCCTCAGGTCAGGTCGTTTTCTCAGCCCGAGTGGAACCCAAATACCCGATCGGATCCCCATTCGGACCGAGTCGGGCCGGGTCGGTCCAATTGGGTCGGATCAGACCTAGACCCACTACAGCCTGTTTTCACCTTTTCACCCATATCCTGGGCAACGATCGTCTGTTTGATGGACCGTTAGTGGTGCCAATATTCTGGGAATGAAGATGTCTCTTTGAGAATACCCCCACAGGAGTTCGTGGAATAGTTGAGATACGATCAGGTTAGTTCGTACATGAAACCAACCGGGACCCTGTGACTAAAAGGCTAAAAACTCATAGATCGGGCATTCTATTGACGCGTCGTCTGATGCGTTGAGACCCATATGACGTGACGGTACTTTGAGATACTTCCACATGATACTTTGTGACACAAAGAGTATTGAATAGTAGATTGTGGAGCAGATCCTCCTGGAGACGAGCGTGCAGAGTGTGAAGACCTAGTAGCTGACAGACCCGCCGACTGGTTTACCAATTCGACTCATAGTGATTTGACTTTCCCAGTGAGGAGCGCTCGGTATTTGGAGGAAGACCCATGGTGGATAGAGTTCCTAGTAGTTGTCAGTAGAACAGAGGTACTCGATAGGAGGAGTACCTCTGTAGGATATTAGGGGGAGGCCCCGGTTTTTTACGACAGACCCACATCGGACAGAGCTCCTGGTAGTTGGCAGTAGACCCGCAGTACTCAACAGGAGGAGTACCTTAGCAGTCCAAGGTTAGTGAGAAGTGACTTGGTGTCGTGATAGGCCCACTGTTCTCGATAGAGGAGGAGTTCTCCCTTAGTTGTGGTTTCGATAATAAAAATCATGGTTTGAGCTGAGTCAATCACCTTTGTGTTTTCCTCATGATTGAGATGGGTTACTTGATAACTTAGTTATATGTATGGGAATATACCTAGTTAATTTTTATCCATTGAAATAATACTTTTTTGTCTATCCTTGTTGGATTTTGTGAGATGTTGAGGGTCTCTGGGTCCCTACTGAGTATCTTTATACTCCCCCTTCACGGGGTATGCCTGCACCTCGTTGTGTTGGATGCAGACGATGGATAGCGCAGACAAAGGCGGACAGTACGAGGAATGGCCAGTACCCAGAGGTGGACCTCACGATGAGTTGGCAACTGGAGGAGATAGACAGCCATGGAGCACAGAGGAGGCTATATTTACCTACCCTTAAGTTAGGATCCATGGTGCATGTTCCTAGAGATGAAAGACACCTTCCACCTGTTTATCTTTTTGGTTGTACATGTTGGTCCTTTCCTTGTACTTACTATTGGGCTTGTATTTCTGGCCTCTTTTTCTTTTAGTACACTTGTTATATAGCTTTCACTTGGTTTTTTCTTTTTCTTGTACTCTAGTTGTTGTGTTTACAATTTATAAAGGTAATGGCATCCCGGTTTTCAGGAACTAGGCCTTTGGTGCGAGTCTCCAACCCCTAGCTTATGGAAGGCGGGCATGTGGTATTCACGATATGGGCCTAAAGGGATGGATCGTGACAAATTGATATCTCTAGATTTGGTTTTACCGTAGAATTCAGAACTATGATCATTATTTTCTGTGAAGCAATAGTTTTTTGGGTACCATGTGTGGTTTTCTGTTCAGGGAGTCCAGTGTTGGTGCGACGGCCGACGTATCCGTACACCATGACCCTAACTTCTGATTTCCAACTCAATGCACTAAAAGAATGATTGCATGTGTGTTTTGAAATGTTTTCTCTATGTCAGATCAACCCGGTCATCTCACTAGGTATAAATTTTGACCATGTCGCATCTGTTCAGGATGCCTCCATACAGACAACCAGTTGGAGTTCTGAGAGAGAATGTGAAGACGACCCACCGTGCGACGAGACTCCAATGCAGGGCTCTCTTATTATGTTGGTACCTTCGGGTAGTGTACCAGCAATACCACCAACCATTGGGCAGTAGATTCCACTAGCCGCATTGGAGGATGATGGATGCAAACTGAGCGCGTTATACGAGTTACAGCAGCAGAGGCCTTCGTGGTTACAAGGCGAGACAGATTCCCAGGCAGTAGAGGACTGACAGGAGGTGATTCATTGGTTTCTACACCTATATAGGACTCCAGTAGACGAGATGGTGATATTAGTTACTAGTGATTCCCAGTGAGTGACTATGAGGTTGGTCCACATAGTGATGAGGCTTCAGTATGTGGACCATTTCCTGAGATATTTCCTTCAGGTAGCGTGTCAGCTATATCATTGAATGTTGGTCGGGAGTTTCAACCGGTGGTACTGGTATATGACACACATAGGCTTAGTGCCTTATACATGTTTCAGCATTAGATACCCCTCAGGTTCCGATGTGATCTTGACTTATAGGCGGCTGAGGACTGGCCTGGGGAGGTGGATGAGAGTTCTATAGAACTTCTACAACGTCATTAGGATGACATGTCAGTAGCTGAGTATTCATCGAGGAGTACCGATCTCTCCTAGTACTTGATGAATATGATTAGATCAGTGCTTAGGAGCTTGGACCTCCATGTGAGATGTGTTTAGGGACATCCAAGTTAGCACTTTCTTTTTCCTCTGTGCGTTCCTACCTATGTTAGAATGCAAGGGAGAACCTTTACGGTTGAATGTTATTTGGATGAGCAGATACAACCAGTGAAGGTTAGTAGTGGAAAAGCATGGAACTAGCACCAGTCTCAGAGACTTGGGTGTGTTTATTATTTCAGAAAGAGGATGTGATAGGGATTGATGAATCTTTAGGGAAGCAGACGTGGAAGCAAATCTAGGAGAGTTGTAACGCCCAGACCCTAGTTATCCAGAGTGGGTGCATTGTTACATAACATTGGCATGATCACAAGGAAATCACGTCTTGAAAGACCAATCAGTTTATTATTATTGGAAACTAGATTAATACATATGTTCAACTTTACAACTTGAAAAAAATACAACACGAATTTATTCCATTAGAAAGATCCAAGCCTCCTAAATAATGCCTACATGATACTCATAAATCAAATCTTCACATCTTCGTAAAATGAAACACAAGAAAGGGGTGATCTCAAACGCTCAAAAAGGGTAATAAATATAGTGGAAGATAATATAAATACTAAGCATGGTGAAGAATTGAAACCACATTCCTTTACCAATAATAAACAATAATACTTTTATGGTAGGAGTATGGGATGAGAAAAAAATGCCATAATAAAACATAATAATTGGTTTTCTACTATTAGAATGACCACATGAACCATCAATATTATTTTCATAATAAGGAAATGTATAATGGCAGACATTCTGAAATAGTTTTTCAAGGCCTCAGCCAAGACGTCTAAAAATTATTAAGTCCTCGGCCAACACCATATATCAAAAATTGGGAAAGGACCTTGGCCAATTCCACATTTAGTTGTCTCACGAGACCTACCGATGCATCGAGAAGCCATCTCGGGCCCCACCTGTCACTTACTAAGTCCTATACATACCTCATATGGAATGCTTTAAACATATCATAGTCACTTGTATTAAAACTAGCATAAGAAATGTCAATACTTTAACAATAAATAATGAATGGTATAAAAATAGCACATCCATTGTCAAACATATCAGAAAAACTTCAATACAATATGGAAGTTTTGTATCATAATAAATCAACTTCCAATAAATGTAAAATCCATCAAAGGATGTTGACATAGATGGAATCGAAACCCTTTTTAGATAAATATCTCTTTCTATTTTAAAATCATTTAAGAGTCACATAATTATAAAGAAAACATTTATTTTAAAAATATTCTTATAAGATTGTAAGGGAATATTTGATGATGTTATAACGGTGTAAAATAGCCGCACCCACCGTATAAGTTAAAAAAACAATCTTACCTTAAATTTGTTGAATAGGTCAAAAAGTACCTTTCTTGGAAAACGAAGGAAATATTCTTTGCAAAGAACATAAGGCTATAAATGAAATTAACCCATTGTCTAGTAAATAGTAAAAATGTTTTGAAATACATTTTTAATAAACATGGATTTGGATGATAAAGAGGTCCCAGTAGATGATTACGAATAAACAACCTCAGATAATGAAGAGATTGTGAAATAAAACCTTACCAATTTGGTAACTTACGTAACATACACCCCATGAAAAAGGTATCATACAATGAATATGTAAATACACATAAATTAAAGTGTATTACACAAAGAATACAATTATGGGCAGTACATGCATCACACAAAAGGTAATAGAGGAAATATGGCACGAATCTCTAGGGAATAAGGAGTGAGATGAAAACCCATTACCTTCTTCTTTTCCTTGGTCGAGGGTAGGTTAAACTACTTTATAATAGTTAAATAATTGTTATTAAATTATTCATGACTCATATACATAAATATGATATTATATATGATCTTTTAATATTGATTTGTTAATAATATTTTATTATTATCGTTCTTTTGGGTGTTAACTGATTCATTTTCCTTTATATGATTTGTTATGTAAGCCGTATATTTTAGGGATGGAATATATCTTATTCATATCCATAATGGTATCATGTATTTAAACATTATTTTTAATCATCTAATGAAAATTAGTCTTAAATGAATACGCTGGGGAATGGATCTCATCGCGTTCGTGGAGACGGTAGTCCGTCCGTACGTACGAACACTACTTTTATTTCATTTTTCATTTTGAAAGAAATCAAAACAAAATGATACATAGGTATATTATTATTCCAGAATAATATAATATTTTATATATGTTACTTTAGTTCATTAACACCATACATTATACATTCCATGTATGCTATGAATGAGTCATATCACTTTGAGGGGGCATTAGTCCGCATTTCCTCAAATGAAATTATCCTGTATATATATATATAACATGAAATGAATAATGTAATTATATAAAAATGAATTATAGAATCTTATATTTAAAATAAATATCATTAATATCATATTTATTTATACTTCCATCATAATGGCCACCCTGAGAGGTGGTAGGATATAATTGAACAATCATCTTTTCGTGAGGCGTTTTATTACCATCCACAGAAACATTATGTTCTTCACTCATTAGATAGAGTTATGTGTAAGTGTAGTTAGAATTATTTTCCTAAAAATATCCTAGTATATTTATTATACGGGTTTTGTTATAAAAGAAATGTATAAGAAGATTTTAGGGGTTGGAGAAGTAAAATAAAAGAAAAGAAGCTAAGATAAATCGTAACCTTTAATTTGGGTAACACCCAATGGATTGAACCAAAAAGAGCTCTTGAAGTGTTTTATTCTTACGTTTATGCTTATAATAGTATGATATAAATTTAGGGAGATTTATGGGGTAGTTTTTTGACGATCCAAAAGGCTTGAGAGGTGTGAGGATTGGTTAGAAGTGGTGTCCTTTTATAAGGGGGAGGAGGGGATCTTTAGAAAAGATTGAAAATATTATTTAATTATATAATTATATTCGGTTTCTAAAGATCCAAAACTAATTAAAGTTGAAGTTAAGATAACTCATGATATATATAAAATCATCCAATAAGAATTGGACATGTTTTTGGTATAATTTTAGTCATTATAATCTTACTTATTTAAATCATTTATTAATGAGGTAAACACTACATCATTATTGTGTCATAAATAATTTAGTTTATTAGAAGTATAAAAATTATAAAAAAATACCATGATGTAGTAAATATTTTTAGATTTATAATTAATATTTATAGTCGAAAATATAACATATACAACCCTATGTAAAAATTATTCTTCTGAAAGATATATGCTTATGTAATTTTTTTATTTACTTTAACTTAATTAATATAAAGTATCATTATCACTTACAAGTGGCTCCATGGGGTCCCAAAATCGACCCAAAGATGCCCATGGTCAGAAAAGTATCAACAAATATCGTAAGGGAACGTTTTAGGGTAATTTAGTATTATTATAATATTATTGATTCCATTATTTACCATATTTACCCTTTAAACATGGTAAATAAAATATTTACCGAAGTAATTATTCAAAATGTCTTAAAATAAAAGTTTCCTATTTACACAATTTTGATCTCAGAATTATAAATATAGAATCCATTTTTATAAATTCAAAACACAGAAGTGGCATAAATTAATTTAAAATTAATTCTGGTAATCGAAACAAAAAGCGTGTTTTAACAAATAATAACTATCAAAAGAATGACACTTTCTTTTGTCCAGTTTCAATATGAAATTATGTACAATGACCAACATTAGATTAAATGGAAAAAATAAAATCTAATTATACTTTAACATCAATCAAATTCATAATTTATCACTATTAATTATTTCTATTAAAAAAGTTTTTTTAAATTAAAATTTTGTAATTTTCACTATTCCTCAAAATATGAATGTTATCAGAAAAGTACCAAAATTTCACCCTATGCTAATTTCTATATTCTGAATCCAAAAATAAAGTATATTTAACAAATTAAAAATATAAAAGTTTCATTTATTAAATTAAAATTTAATTCCCGTTGTGAAAACCAAAAGATGTATTTTTAAGAAATAATAACTATCAAAAGATTGACACTTGTTAATGTCCAATTTCAAAGTGAAATTACTTAAAATCACCATCATTGGATTAAATGGTAAAATTATAATATATTTATACTTCCAAACCACTAAAATTTATAATTTAACAATATAAATTATTTTGATTAAAAAAAATTCAGTTAAAATATAGTATTTTTTACTATTCACCCAAATATGAAAGTTATTAGAAAAACACCAAAACATTATTAAAACTAAATTTTTATGTCCCGATTCTAAATAAGATTTTTATTTTTTCAAATTGAGTACATAAAAGTTTCAATTATTAGATTTAAAAAATATTCTCCATTAAAAGGCGGTAAAATTACATTTTTTTAAAAATTCATCTTTTATCTAAAAAAATGTATTTGTTCTTAAATTATGTCTTAGAAACTCATAATATTTATTATAAAATTAAAAGGATTATATAAAGTTAAAAATTCATTTAATACAATTCATAACTGCTTTTGAATGGCTTGTTTAGTAAGTCATGGCGTGCTAGAACTGGGTGTTGCGTGTAGTGAAAGATATTGAATTACATTGAAGAAATAATTTACTATGAAATCTTGGGGTGTTACATTCTTCCCTCCTTCAACAAATTGAGTCCTCACAATTTTAAATTATGTTTTGAAAATAAAAGGTTGAAAATAGAAAATACCTTTGGAAAAACCCACATCGAAAATTAGGTTAATAAAATTCAGTCTTAATAAGAGGAAAAGGGAAAGTAAAGGGTCACCACCAAATTATGATCTAGATTAGGGGGACAATAGTGGAAATTAAGACATATAATTGGAGGAAAAACATTAATATTAATAGTTAGTAATTTAGGTCATCAATAAATAACAACTGTAAAATTGAGGGCCTCAAATTCATCAATCAATGATGATTTAAAATACCATAGATTCAAAAAAATATGTGGTATTGGGATAACACATTTTTTGTTTTAATATCCCTTCACTAAAGTATAAGAATTTATTTCTTCATAGAATAAGATAAAAAGAAAAATATATACTTTCCAAGTAGAGTACCATCATTTAACAAATTTGTACCACAACCTGTTATTTCACTCTAAAAGATAATAGAACATAAAAATAATATTCTATTTATCCTATTCATATAGGGTTCAAAAAAATGAATTTTTAATTCATCTACTAGAATTTTTTTTAAATAGAATACATTATTAAATCCATGACCTCACGTGGGAATGTGGTAGGTGATACACCCTTATCACCCTTTGGTTGCGGGTTCATGTCTCACGGCCTTGTTGGACGCGACGGTTTGCCACTCGACCTCCAGGTTGTCCTTTTATGGAAATCCAAAAATAATATCAATCTAGAATAATCTAAAATACTTCAATCCAAACTCACAGTCCAACATTTATAAGAAATGTAAACAAAATGAAGATCCTTTTTGCCACACAATAACATGTGAACACCCTCATCATGTATTCTTTTAAAACACTGCAAAATCTTGAATTACCATAAAACCATATTGATTACATTCATGATCCCTTATTACTTATAGAATATTGGATATACTCCTCCTATCCAAAAATGTATTAAACTCCAACAATTATGAAATATATAAATCATTAATGAGTTTCAAGGTAGTCAAGAATATCTTATATAATTTATCCAAATCAATCGTGTATTATTCCAAAATCACTACCTCGGTATCAGAACCATATTATTGTTTATCTTTCCCTAAAACATATATTTTCCAAATATTTAACCTGATATTACGTCACTTTTCATGGTTCCACACAATATCAAGTCCTTAATGAAATAGTTATGTAGTACAATCCTTATATACTCTATAATTATTATATCCAGTACATTGTTGATACAACACTCAAATGACATAATTCTCTAATAACAACATAAGAACTATAATTATTCTTCCAAATCTGTGGTAGTATCATAACTTGATTATTATCCAATAGCATAATTTTGGGCATACACTGATGATTTGGACATTGGTTCGCATAGTGTCCCAACTCCTTATAGATGAAGCATTGTATATTTTAAACCTTTTTCTTACCTTTTCTGTCACGTACATGGTGTCCTTTTTCTCCACACTTATAACAAAATCTCATTCCCTTCAAGAATGTTCGAGGGTGTTTCTTCCCTCAGTTATCACATATAGTAAAATTCTTCTTTTCCCTTTTCCCTTTATCCATATTTCCCTCTTCCATACTTTCCTTTTCTTGCTTCCCTTCAAAGACATTGGACTCAAAAAATTCTTTACTTATCTTATTAACACATGATACTATTTCTTCATCTGTTGAGAATACATTGGAGACTATTTCCATTATAAATGTTGGATTAATACTGTGAAAGATATGATCCTCCATACTCTTTGGATCATACATATTACTGGAGTTCACATTCCTTCTACTGGGCGCCATTTCAATACAAAGCATAAACTAGGTTAGTTTATGAATTGCAATAAAAAATTCCAAACTTGTAAAATACCTAACATAAATTGAACGGTTTATGGATATAATCCATAATCATAAATATTTTTTAATTGAGGATGTATATACTCATAAACCCTTTATAATGATATGTAAAGATAATGAGAATTATCCTAAGAATATCCCCCGGGAGTGTCGTAACTAAGTGTTCAGCAAGGGCTGTTTTTGTGCTCCAGTTGTCGTTCGAGTCTAGCTCAAAGCGGTGTTTTCGAGTTTTACCACTAGGTCTGTGCCAGATCTGTCTCTACCGGTTCATATACAGACACAAATGTGTCGCTCTGAAACTGACAAAATATCTTCAATACCAAAATTCTAGGAATTTCTTCTATACTAATCCTCAAAGTCCATCTAAGGTATATGTGCTCTAATCAGAGTTTATCTATATATAGCTTCCAAGGTTTGTGCTAAACATCCTCTGATACCAACTGTAACACCCTGACCCCAGTTACCCAGAGTCGGTGCATTTTTACATTACATTTTCATGATAACAAGGTAATCATGTCTCGAAATACCGATCAGTTTAGTATTATTGGAAACACGATTCATTCATATGTTCAACATTACAACTTGTAAAGACATACAACATGAATTTATTCTATTGGAAACATCCAAGCCTCATAAAAAATTCCTGGAAGTCACTCATAACTAACTTCTTCATATCCTTGGAAAATGAAACATTAGAAAGGGGTGAGCTCAAATGCTCAGTAAGGTTAAGAAATACAGCAGAAGATAACATAAATATTAAGCACTGTGAATATTGAAACCACATGCCTTTACTAATAATAAACATGAATACTTTTATGGAAAGAGTATGGGAGGAGTAAATAATTCCATAATAAAAAATAATCATTGGTATTCTACTAGTCTAATGACCACACAAACCATCAATATTATTTTCATAATGAGGAAATGTATAATTCTGGACATTCTGAAACATTTTTTAATGCCTCAGCCAAGAAGTCTAAAAATTATTAAGGCCTCGGCCAAAACCATCTATCAAAAATTGGGAAAGGGCCTCAGCCAATTCCACGTCTAGTTGTCTCATTAGACCTACCGATGCATGAAGGAGCTATAGAGGGATCCACCCGTCACTTACTAAGTCCAATACATTCCTCATATGAAAAGGTTTAAACATATCATAAACATTCATATTAAAACTATCATAGGAACTTTCAATACATTAACCATAAATAATGAATGGTATAAAAATAGCACATCAATAGTCAAACATATCACAAAACCTTAAATACAATATGGAAGTTTTTTATCAAAATAAATCAACATCTAATAAACTTAAAATCCATCAAAGGATGTTGACATAGATGGAATCTAAACCCTTTTTAGAGAAATGTCTCTTTATATTTTGAAATCATTTAAAGGGAAAATAATTATTAAGAAAATATTTATATTTAAAATATTATTATAAGCTTTTATGGGAACCATTGATGTTGTTATAACGGTGGAAAATAGCCTCACCCACTGTATAAGTTAAAAAAACATTCTTACCTTAAATTTGTCGAAAAGGTCAAAAAGAACCTTGTTTGGAAAATGACTGAATGATTCCTTTCAAAACACATAAAGGTATAAATAAATTTAACCCATTCTCTAGTAAATAGTAAAAATGTTTTGAAATACATTTTTAAGAAACATGTATGTGGATGATAAAGTGGTCCCAGTACATGATTATGTATAAACAACCTCAGATACTAAAGAGATTGTGAAATAAACACATACCAATTTGGTAACATAAGAAACATACACCCCATGAAAGAGGAATCATACAACAAATATATAAATACAAATATATTAAAGTGTATTACACAAAGAATACAATTATGGGCAGTACATACACCACACAAAATGTAATACTGGCAATATGGCATGAATCTCGGGACTAAGGAGTGAGATGAAAACTCCTTACCTTGTACTTTTCCTTGGTAGAGGGTAGGTTAACCTCTTGTATAATAGATAAATCATTTTTTTTAAATATAAATGATTCATATACATAAATATTATATAATATATAATCTTTTAATATTTATTTCTTAATAATATTTTAGTATTGTCATCGTTTCGGGTGTTAACTAATTCATTTTCCTTTATATGATTTGTGATGTAAGTCGTATATTTTAGGGATGGAATGTATCTTATTCATATCCATATGGATATCAAGTCTTTAAAAAATATTTTTAATCATCTAATGAAAATTTGACTTAAATGAATACGATGGGGAATGAATCTCATCACGTTCATGGAGATGGTAGTTTGTACGTACGTATGAATGCTACTTCCATTTCATTTTTCATTTTAAAATAAATTAAAACCAAATGATATAGAGCTATATTGTTATTCCAGTGTAATATAAATCTTATATATGTTACTTAAGCTCATAAACACCATATTTTATATGTTCCATGTATGGTATGAACAAGTCATATCACTTTGAGGGGCCAGTAGTCCGCATTTCCGCAAATGGAATTATCATATATATATATACAACATGAAATGAATAATGGTGTGCTATAAAATAGAATTACAGTAGCTTATTTATAAAATAAATATCATTAATATCATATTTAATTATAGTGCCATCATAATGGCCACTATGAATGGTTGTAGGATATAATTGAACAATCATTGTTTCGTGAGGCGTTTGGTTGCCATCTACAGAAAAATTATGTTTTTCACCCATTAAATGGAGGTGTGTGTACGTGTAGTTCTAATGATTCTCATAAAAATATCCTAGTATATTTATTATATGGGTTTTTTCACAAAATAAAAGGATAAGAATAGTTTAGGGGTTGGAGAATATAAATAAAAGAGAAGAAGCTAAGAGAAATCGTTACCTTTAATTTGGGTAACTCCCTATGGTTTGAACCAGAAATGGATCTTGAAGTGCCTTCTTCCTAAGGTAAGGCTTTTAGGAGGCAGATAGGGATATAGGGAGATTAATTGGGTAGAGGTTGGATGAGCCAAAAGGCTTGATAGGTGTGAGTAATTAGTTAGAAGTGGTGTCCTTTTATAAAAAGAATGAGGGGATCTATAGGAAAGATTGAAAATATTATTTTATTATATAATGATATTTCGTTTTTTAAGGTCAAAAAAGAATTAATGATGAATATAAGATGACTCATTATCGAAATGAAATCATCCAATAATAATTGGACAGGTTTCGGGTATTATTTTAGTCTATATAATCTTATTTATTTAAATCATTTATTTATGAGGTAAACACTACATCATTATTGTGTCATAAATAATTTTGTTAATTAGATGTCTAAAAATTATAATAAAACTACCAAGATGTGGGAAATATTTTTATATTTATAATTAATATTTATAGTCAAAAATATAACATAGATAACACTATGTTAAAATTGTTTTGCAAAAATATATATGCTTATATCATTTTTGTATTTACTTTAACTTAATTAATATAAAGTTTAATTATCACTTACAAGTGGCTACATGTGGTCCTAAAATCGATCCAAATAATCCCATGGTCGGAAATTTATCAGCCAATATGGTAAGGGCCTGTTTTAGGGTAATTTAGTGTTACTATAATATTATTTTTTATCCTTATTTACCAGATTTACCCTTTAACCATGGTAAATTAAATATTTACCGAAGTAATTATTCAAAATGTCTAAAAATAAAATTTACCTATTTACACAATTTGAACCTCATGATTCTTAACATGGAATCCATTTTATAAATTCAAAACAAAGAGGTGTCAGAAATTAATATAAAATTATTTCCCATTGTTGAAACAAAAAGCGTGTTTTTAACAAATAATAACTATCAAAAGATTGCCACTTTCTTATGTCCAATTTAATTATAAAATTATGTCCAATGACTAAAATTGGAATAAATAGTAAAATTATAATATAATTATACTTTAAAATCACCAAAATTTATAATTTATCACTATTAATTATTTCGATTAGAAAAGGTGTTTTTAATTAAAATTTAGTAATTTTCTATATTTATCAAAATATGAAAGTTATCAGAAAAGTACCAAAGTTTTACCCTAAGAAAATATCGAAATTCCAAATCCAAAAATTAAGTTTATTTTACCAAATTAAAAACAAAATTGTTTAATTTATTAATTTAAAATTAATTCTCATTGTCAAAACCAAAATGCGCATTTTTAAGAAATAATAGCTATCAAAAGTTTGACACTTGTTTATGTCCAATTTTGAAGTGAAATTACTTTAAATGACCATAATTGGATTAAATGTTAAAAATATAATCTATTTATACTTCTAAACCATTAAAATTTATAATTTAACAATATCAATTATTCGGATTAAAAAAAAATTTCCAGTTAAAATATATTATTTTTCACTATTCCCCCAAATATGTGAGTTATCAGAAAAACATAAAAACATTATTGAAACTAAATTTTTATGTCCCTATTCAAAATATGAAGTTTAGTTTGTCAAATATAATGTATAAAAGTTTCACATATTGGATTTAAAAAGTCTTCTCCATTAAAAGGAGGTAAAATTCCATTTTTTGAAAAATACTTCTTTTATCTGAAAAAAATGTATTTGTTCTTACATTCTTTCTAAAAAACTCATAATATAGATTCTATTATTATAAGGATTATATAATGTTCAAAATTCAGTTAATACTATTCATAACTACTTTTGAACGGCTTGATTGGTAAGACATGGTGCGCTAGAACTCGGTGTTGCCTGTAGTGCAAGTTATTGAATACTTTGAAGAGATAAATTACAATGAAATCTTGGGGTGTTCAAGAGAATCATGAGGTTGTGTACATTTTGACATGTTACAACCACCCACCTTTGTAGTCCCTGCCATGCTCAGGGAGCTGGAGGGAAGAGGAAGAGAGTAGCTGCATGCGGTCAAAGAGTGGGACCCAATGGCTCTAGGAATGATTCGAGGTAAGGTCTGTGTCTACTACTAGCTATAGTATCAATATACATAGGTGAAAATAATTCCTTCCTTACAAAAATCTTATCCTAGACCAAGAGTTTCTGGTTAAACCATTGACTTTACAGTCACATCTGGAGATACTTTTGGGAGGGGACTCCATAATCACACTTACGCCGATGGTGTGATCTGACCTTTGAGGCGAGAGTCTCGATTGGAACCTCTTGGTGGAAGAATCAAGGCCTTATGACATTAGTTTGGGTTTGTACTAGGCATCCAAAGTTCATACAAAGATTGACAGTATTAGGTAAAAAGGTTTTGGTTTATCTAAAACGTTGAGATGAGGTTTTCTATAGTCGGTGAAAAAGGAAACTCATGCAGAATAGGTTATAAAATCATGCATAGGAGGGTTCAACCGATCACTTTTGAGTCGGCCAACCTTACCCTCATGCGATTAGGAGTTTTCAGTTTTCAGTTCTTCAAGGTCTATGACTTTGAGATAGTCTATACTCATGAGAAGGGAAAAATTGTTGCAGATGCACTCAGTAGGAGGACATGTATACAACTGCTAGGTGAGGGGATAGAATAGCTAGCTACCTTACAAATAACCATTGTGGATAGGGATAGAGAATCTTTTCGACAGTCTCTTACAGTCACTCCTCCCCTTCATCAGTGAGTTAGGGAGGCATAGCGTGGAGACGCTGAATATGAGACGTGACATGCTCAGATATCCATAGGGCATGCACCTGATGGATTTTCTAATGGTGGGGAGCATGTCATGCTTTTCAGATGATGTACAATGGTACCAGATGAAATCCAGGAGGAAGTGTTGAGGGAGTTCCAGACATCCCCTCTAGCGGTACATCCAGTAGTGGAGAAGAGGTACCAGGACCTTCGACGACAGCACTAGTGGATAGGTATGAAGAACACAGTAGTAATGTTTGTTTCATGGTGCCTCACATGTTAGCAAGTGAAGGCAGAGCACCAGGTACCAGAAGGCTTGGTTTAGCCTTTCGAGGTCCTATTGTGGAAGTGGGATAAGATATCCATGGAATTTGTGATGGGTCTTCCACATATATCCAGGAGTCACAACTCGATTTGGGTTATTATTGACTGACTCACCAAAACGGCCCACTTCCTACCGATCAGAGAGCGGGGTTTAGTAGAGATCTTGGGATGCCTCTATGTGTAAGAGATAGTGCATTTAAATGGATTGACTTCTTCTATTGTCTCTGACCATGACACACGCTTTAATTCTCAACTATGAAAGAGGTTACTGGAAGCTTTCAGGATGCAGCTTCATCTGAGCACCGCCTTCCACCCTCAGACGGATGGTCAGACTGAGTGTACCATTCATACACTCAAGGACAAGCTCCATGCATGTGTCCTCGACTTCGGTCGGAGTTGGGAGGATCAATTTCCTTTGGTGGAGTTTTCCTACAACAACAACCATCACTCCACCATAGGTATGGCACCTTTCGAGGCATTGTTTGGTCGACCATACTGATCGCCAATGTGCTGGACAGACCCAGGGGTGTCAGCACTAGTGGGACCAAATATTGTTCGATCTACCCCTGAGAAGGTGCATATTATCCAGGAGTGGATAAAGACTACACAGAATAGGCAGAAGTTGTATTCTGACAGAAGACAGAGGCCTTTGGATTTCTAGGATGGCGACCGCATCTTTCTATGGGTCTCACCTCGATGAGGCCTACAGAGATTTGGACGAGGTGACAAGTTATTTCGAGGATTTACCGGACCTTTTTAGATCCTTATCAGAGTTGGTGAGGTAGATTACCGCTTATCTCTTCCACCTCAGTTGCACCGGGTGCATGAAGTCTTCCACGTATCTCAAATTAGGAGATACATGCACAACCATAATCACATCATCAACCATACAGAGCTGGACATCGAAGATGGGGAATATTTTACAGAGGTTCCAGCGGAGATTGTGGATCGACTGGAGCAGGTCCTACGTCGACGGTCAATACCTCTGGTGCACGTTTGTTGGCAGCACGAGAACCTCCAGGAGAGTACATAAGAGTGCGAGGTTGAGATGCATGCTCAGTTCCCTCATTTGTTCCCATAGTTCGAGTTTTAGATTACGGGGACATAAAGCCCTGAGCTGGGAAGAATTTAAAGACCCATAAATTTAGTGGAAATATTTTTCTTAAAATACATGGGAATTTTACGAGTCTTTAGTTTGTGACAGCACATTATTTTGAGGCCCGGAGTGCCCGGAATGATCCTTCAATGTTTTGTTAAGGTTAAATTAATGCATGTAAGAATTTTTCCTGAAAAAGTGGAATAAATCATAAACGGTTACTCGGATACAAAATACGAGGGCACCGATGCGCTCGGGATGGCAGGATAACCTAGGTGTGACTTAATTTTAGTTGGTGCGGGTCTCCTGTGAGAAATCCTGAAAATTGAATTATCATAAATAAAATAATTAAATAAAGTTATTTTATTTTCAAATGGTTATAACACACAAACAGTTGCTCGTATTAGAAATCCGAGACTACCACTAAACTCATGAAGTATTGCATTGTTTAAGTAGATACTAACTTTGGCTGGTGCAGGCCACAAAAAAAGTTAGTTTTTGGCCACAAATAAAATAATTAACTGAAAATTATTTTATTGTAAAATTCATAACTTCTAAATGGAAACTCGGATTAAAAATCCGAGAGTACCGTTGGGTCCTTTGGGGCTTGTTTCACCTAGGAAGAGCCCAAACTTGACCGCAGTGGGTCAAGGGTAACTGATTATAATTTTCCGAACATTTTTCAGGTACGTTCAGTAAATGCGCTAGCTGCATTTGGTAACATTTGAACCGGTGCTCGGAATTGAAATCTGATGGCACTGTTGAACTCACAACATTGGTGATTTCCTAGTGAGACCTTCACCAAATTTTTGTTCTAAAGATAATGGAAGTTATATTTTGGGTGGTTTTTAATTAAATAGAATATAAATAAAGTGTTAACTTTATTTTTATTTTGGTGGTTGAAACCTCAAATGGGAGGTTTGAGGTGGGGCCACCATCCTGTAACCTCCCATGGGAGGTTATGGTGGTGGGTCCCGCCTGAGCATAACCTCCCTTGGGTGGATATTATTAAGGCAGTGCCCGGACGGGATTTAAGCTCCTTTAACCCCTTGGAGCCCCCAATTAAGTGGGGGAGCCTCTTTACATTCCCCTATAAAAGTTCCAACTACACATGAATAAATTAATGGTTCATTTATTAATTATTTTAATTATTTTTAATTATTTCCATGAATAAAATAATAGGCAAATCTATTATTTTATTTAGGTTGGCACATTCTTTTGGTGGAGTCTGGGAGAAATTGAGAGGAAATCCCCTCAACTAAGAACATGAAAAATCGTCGACATCTTCTTCCTTCTTAAACTGGGGAAAAGAAGGGAAGCGACGCCCATGAAGAACACCGACAACGTCACCTTCGAATGCTCATCTGCTATTGACGAGTACCCTTTTCTTCCTCTGACATTGATGGAACGACATCCGCCTTCCGTGACTCCTTCCTCAATCACCGAAAAGCGAGGTAGAGGTTGTTTTGTGTATGAATTTCCCCTCCATTCTTTGTCGTTTTTTGAGCACCTTGTTGCCAATTGATATCATCTTAACAAGGAGGGCTCGAACTACATGAACATGGTTCGACCCTTTCCCCCTTTTTGTTGCTCTCTTTTTGTTGAAGACGGAGGCAGAGCCCAAAGAAGCTGGTGGTGAAAGGCCGTCAGGTCACCACAAGGGCGCGACATTGTCGTGCCGCGAAAAGAACCACGCTGCGGCCGGATGGGACGCGACGTTGCCGGAGGGGCACATTGCAGTCACACTACACTGGATGGAAGAGTCGCGGCCAGGAGGGTCACGGTGGTCGGATGAAGAGCATGGCGTCGTCACACCGCGTGGAGGCCAGCGGAACCACGTCGCCATCGTGCAACGGTGTAAGAACTAGGGCGGCCGACTGAGACGGCCGCCGGTGCGCGCTAAAGGGGGGACCCAAAGGGTCCCGCAGTTACCTGAATTGGTGCTAGGCATTGATTTAGTTACAGACAATAGGAGGCGTGGCACCCCCCCCCAGGGCGTGGCTAGCTGGGCCATGCAGCCAGCTGGTCGGGCCACAAAGCCAGCCAGTATGTGGCAAGCCGACCGGGCCCCACGGTCCGCTAGCATGCGCCTAGTCAGGCCACACAGCCTACAAGCACGTGGAAAGCCAGCCGGGCCCTGCGGCCAGCCAGCTGGGTTGCCTCTTTGGGACGGGTCGTGCAATCGGGCCAGGCCGCGCTTTCGGGCGGGGCCGCGCCTTCTGGTCGAGTCGTGCATTCGTGTCGGGCCGCCCTAGGTTGGGCCTCCCCTTCGGGCCAGGCCGCCCCATTCAGTACTGGTCATTTCCTCAGGCCGAATCGGACCCCAAGACTGGGTAAGACCATAGTTTGGACTGGGTCAGGCTAGGTTGGTCCGACTGGGCAGACCGGACCCAGACTCACTATAGCCCGTTTTCACCTTTTTTCCCATATCATGGGCTACGGTCGTCCATTGGACGAACCGTCAGCAACACAAATATTCTTGTAAGGAAGCCATACCATAAGGAATAACCCAAAAGTGTGTGGGGTATAGTTGAGATAAGGTCAGGTTAGTTTGTACACAAAACCAACCAGGCCCCCGTCACTAACATGCTAATAACTCACGGACTGGGCATCTGATTGACGCGATGTCTCATGCATTGAGAAATCTATGATGTGAAGGTCCTTTGAGATACTTCCATGTGAGACTTCGTGAAACATAGAGGATGAACTTGTAGCTCATGGACAAGATCTTTCTGGTGACGAGCGTACAAAGTGCAGATACCTAGTAGCTCATCGCCCTAATGGATGCTTAACCTATTTGACTCTAAGTGATTTAACTAGCCCAATGGGGAGATCCCAGTATTTGGAAGTAGACCCATAGTGGACGGAGTGCCTGGTAGTTGGCAGCTGACCCATGGTACACGAAAAGAGGAGTACCTCGTTAGGCTATTAGTGGGAGCACCCGGTATTTGGAGGCACACCCACAACGGATGGAGCGCCTGGTAGTTTGCAGCAGACCCTCGGTACTCGATAGGAGGAGTACCTCAGTAGTCCACGGTTAGTGAGAAGAGCCTTGGGGCCATGATAAGCCCACTTTTCATGAAATAAGAGGATTTATCCATCAGCCATGGTTTTGATAATAAAAATACTAGTTTGAGCTGAGTCAATGACCATTTGTTTTCCTCATGATAGAGATGGGTTACTTGAAAACATAGGTATATGTATGGACATATACCTAAGTAATGGTTATCCATTGAAAACAAACTTTGTGGTTTATACTTTTTTTTGTGATACCTTGAGGGTCTCGGGGTCCCTACTGATTATATTTATACTCACCCCTACATGGGCTATCCTCGCACCTCATTTTGTTGGATGAAGAAGACAGATGACGCTGACCAAGGAAGACTGTACGAGGACAGGACGGTACCCAGAGGTGGACCTCATGACGACTTAGTACCCGGAGTAGACCGACGGATGTGTAGAACTGAGGAGGCTATCTTTACTTACCGATCAGGTAGGATCTATGGTGGACGGTCTAGGAGTAGCTAGACACCTTCCAACTGTTTGTCTTTTTGGTTGTACCTATTTGACCTTTCCTTGTAATTTACTATTGGGCTTGTATTTCCAGCCCCTTTTACTTTTAGTGCACTTGTTATAAAGATTTTACTTAGTGTTATCTTTGTCTTGTAATCTGTGCTTTTTGTTTATGATTTATAAAGACAATTCCCTCCCAGTTGTAGGGAATTACACCTTTGTTGCTAGTCGCCAGCCCCTGGCCTATCGAAGGCTTGCTTGGGGTAGCGACGATACGGGCCCTGGGGGATGGGTCATGACAAATAAGTATGTAATATATGAAATAATAATGATAATCGATATATATATATATGTACATACATATATATTATTCACTTAGTTCCGTTCAATACGATATGAAAATGGAAAGAGTGTTTATGCGTACATACGGCCTACTGTCTCCATAAACAGTGTTTTCCGTTTCTTATATATGTCTACTATACATATTTATATTTTATAAATATATATTGTAATGACCCGAAATTTTTTAAATAAATTTTGTTTCCTAATTTTATGTGTTATTGTTATACTCAACAAAAATGTTTTATTTGATAAACATGATTATAATTAAAATGAGATCAGTGGGTTTTGACTATTATATAACCATCGGTCAACATGACCGCTGTGAACAAAATGTTTTGATTATTGTCTCTAAATATAAGTAATCTTGGTTAATTATTATAGAAATAAGATTCAATGGCCTCACCTAGTAGTCTTGGACCGATCGAAGCCCATCTAACAGAGCTTGGGAAGGAGGTAGCACCACTGGGCTTTGCTCTGGATCAAATCCAAGCCGAACTTCATCATGTGAAGCTGGAACGAAATCTCCTTCGTGAGAAGTTCAAACTGATAGAAATTACTACTCGGGCAATGTTGACTGAGCCGCCCCAAGCTTCTATCACCCTAGCACACCTTACTCTTAGGTCCTATGCTGGTATTATGAGGGGTTATGTAACGAGACCGTAACTACCTTGTGTAATCCTTGTTTTAAAAAAAAATTGGGATTTCTTCTTATGATGAAGTTTATGAATTTTGAAATGATCTGATAAATATAGTATGCATATTTTTGATGAATTTTAGAAAAAGGATATTTTAAATATGTTTATGTAAACCCTAAATAATTAAAAATGTGTAATGATTTTCAAAAAATGGTCTTCTTCAATTATGTTCAGTACTAAATTTAGAGTCTAATAAGATCAACTTGATTTTTGATGAATAGTAAATTATGAATAGTGATTTTATGATTAGGATTAGTAATATGACCAAATGGATTAGTAATCTCACTTAAAGAAAGTTTTAAAATAATCTAGGCACATTGATTAAGTAATGTGATTCAATAAAATAGTTAAATAACGGTTTCATTAATTATTATTCAAGTATTAGTTTTTTCGGGTGAATAGTGTTTTTTTAATTAAAAATTTAATTAAAAATAATTAGAAAATTATTTTTATAAAAATGACTTTATTTTTGAACTCAGAGCATCGATATTATGTTATGGTAATTTTTGGGGTTTTTTATGAAAAAAATGAATTTTCGATGAATAGTGTTTTTATTTAAAAATTAAATTAAAAATATTTAGAAAATTATTTTTATAAAATGGATTTCATTTTTGAAATCAGAGCATTGATATTTGGTTAATGTGAAATTTTTGGATTTTTCTGAGAAAGTTGAATTTTCAGTGAATAGTAAAAATACAGTTTTAGGGTTTCAGCATGTTTAATGACATCATAACGGTGTCATGATGATTTCATGAGATCTTTTGAGGGTTGGCCGGCCAAGGGTGATGAATTATTGTTTTTGGGGCCCCATGTGGCCTAACTCCATGATAAATGACAAGGGAGAGCACATGGGTTTGAGAAAAGCACATGTGAGGTGTCCCTTGGCCATTAATGCCTTGTCCCCTCATTTTCCCTATAAATACCAAGCCCTCCTCTCATCCATTCGACTCCCCACTCATTAAAAACAAATTTCTGGTCTCATTACCTCCCAAGGAGTCCTCCCAAGGTGCCCCCAAGCCCTCAAGGTCCCAACCATTGAGGTTTAAGAGTTACATTTTAAGGTAAGGGATCCGACCTCTCTCTTTCTTTTCAAGTAATCTCTTTTATGTCTTTTATTTTATACTCCATGTTCTTATGTTGGAGGATGTTCTTTTATATTCATCCTACTGCCTATTTCATGTTCATATGATGAGAGACCCCCCCTTTCTCTCATCAATTGGTTTTAAGAATGTTTAAGTGGCACCGTTAGGCTGCAGAATTTTTAAGGGATTCTTTCACCTTCCTCGTTTTCAAGTTCTATTTTCATTCAAGTATTTCATGTTCCTTTTTGTTATATTGGGGTATGATCTCTATATATATCATACTGGACTCTTATGTTAATATGATGAGAGACCCCATTTGATCTATTCAATTCAGTATTTTGATGTTTTAAGTGGCGCCGTTAGGCTGCCGAATTTTTAAGTGGTTCTTCACCCTTCTCGTTTTGAAGTTCTACTTTCATGTCAATTATTTCAAGTTCCTTTTTGTTATATTGGGGTATGATCTCTATATATATCATACTGGACTCTTATGTTCATATTATGAGAGACCCCATTTGATCTCTTCAATTCAGTATTTTGATGTTTTAAGTGGCGCCGTTAGGCTGCCGAATTTTTAAGTGGTTCTTCACCCTTCTCGTTTTGAAGTTCTACTTTCATGTCAATTATTTCAAGTTCCTTTTTGTTATATTGGGGTATGATCTCTATATATATCATACTGGACTCTTATGTTCATATTATGAGAGACCCCATTTGATCTCTTCAATTCAGTATTTTGATGTTTTAAGTGGCGCCGTTAGGCTGCCGAATTTTTTAGTGGTTCTTCACCCTTCTCGTTTTGAAGTTCTACTTTCATGTCAATCATTTCAAGTTCCTTTTTGTTATATTGGGGTATGATATCTATATATATCATACTGGACTCTTATGTTCATATGATGAGAGACCCCATTTTATCTCTTCAATTCAGTATTTTGATGTTTTAAGTGGCGTCGTTAGGCTGCCGAAGTTTTAAGTGGTTCTTCACCCTTCTCGTTTTGAAGTTCTACTTTCATGTCAATTCTTTCAAGTTCCTTTTTGTTATGTTGGGGAATTATCTCTATATCTATCATACTGAACTATTATGTTCACATGATGAGATATCATATTTGATCTTTTCAAATCATTTTTGTTGATGTTTAAGTTACGTCGTTAGGCTGCCGAACTTTCATAAGAGAAATCTAATTTTTTTTTCTTCCTTCCATGTTTTTCATTTCAAATGGTATGTCCTTGAAATCTCATTACCATGATCATGTATCCTTCTTATTCTGTCCATGTACTATTTTATGGGTCATTTATGAATGTTTGACCCATTTTACCTCTCTTTTAATGTCTTCTAAACCCTCGGAACATTGCCGTTATGCTGCAGAATTTCTGTCTCAAAATGTCTACCTCTTTTTCTAAAGTCCTTTTATTTTATTAAGTGAATACTCAAAATCTTTCTTCTAAATGGGTATTCACATATATACCAAAATATTCTATTCTGGGATTTACATACATGAGACCCACCTTCCTTTTCTGTGGGTTTTAAAGTGATATAAAGATCATGTCTTTAAAGCAGTTTTTAAAAAGTTATGATTATGAAAGGAAACCCATTTCCTTTATGCTATATGGGTTATTTATGAAATGTTTGATGATGATATATGTGGCTCACATGATAATAAAGGCAAATTTAAGGGTGCGCCCTGATAGCGTTCCAATGCATTGGGTAATGATGTAACCACTAGAGATTACAATTTTCACGATACCTTGGTGAATAACCTTGGTAATTTTAAAATGACACCTTGGGGATGGACCTTGGTGATATGTTCATGATTGTCTATGTTAAATGATGTAGCCACATCTTCAAGTTATGAAAAATGTTATTTTTATTATGAAATGCCTCATGATTTCTTTCTCATGCCTTAAAGTTCTTTTCCTGTCCTTATTGAAGTATCTCAAGTTCATATGTAAAATGTTTCACTTGTTTCCCTTGCTGGGCCTTCTGCTCACCCTTCCTTTTGATGTATGTCCCCAGGTTATGAGATGCAGTAATGAGCCTAGGGTGAACATGAGGAGAATCCTTTCAAGTGTTTAAGAAGAATGTTTTTTTTTTGTTTCATGTTTTATGTTCCTTGTTTCCAAGACACTAAACCTTAAAGATCCTCAGTTCCGTGTAATGGAATGAAACGTTATGTTATAAAAAGACGGGATGCTATAGTTGGTATCAAAGGATGGTTTAGTTATTTGTGGAAATTAGGATATGAAAACTCTAGGAGGAACCCTATAGAAAAGTTTAATATAGGAAATCTTCCTGGTATTTTGGTGAGTATTGAGTAAGGGGTTGCCAAGCAAATACATCCCTGTCTGGATACGAGCAGGTAGAGGTGGCTCTGGCACAGATGTACATAGGGGTAAAACCCGAAAACACCGCTTTGAGCTAGACTCCAACGGGAACTAGTACACGACAACAGGCCTTGCTGCACTCTTGGTTACGACACTCCCGGGGGATATGCTTTGGTAAATTCATAAGCTTGGTATGAACCATTGTTAAAGGAACAAAGATAAAATAAAATAAAGGTTCACATAAGAATATATGATCATTCATAACCTAGATGGGAACCTAGGAGATCACAAGTTAGGGTATACCTTTCATATACAAGTTATCCTTATATGCTTTCAGTTCCTTTTCATGATTATTAGCTAAGTACTTAAGCCCCTAATTATGATTTCTCTTCTTATTTAATGGTGGGAAATGGAAGAACATGTTCCGACAACCAATGTGATAAGAAATGCGATGATTTTCGTATTAATATGACAGGGATGATTAGGGGATTAAAATATGATTATTATTTTGGAAGACATTCATTATTTTGGGAACCATATTTGATCGAGGTAAATAGATTACTACGGTATTTTCATTGAGGAGTAAGGTTGACTTATATTTTGAATAATCGATGAATTTAAGGTGAACTTATAGTAATTTAGGTTACTTATGGGAATGACTAACTTATCTTGGGTAAAATATGTTTAGGTTATCTACTTTTTTATAAGATGTTAGGAGTGGTTGATGTTGTCTGGAGATGAACAATGAAGTTGTTTTGGAAGACAATGTTATCAAATCCTTATTGTATTTGGGTTTCAATCTTAGTTATGTTTGTTTTGAGGAATTTTAAGGACCGTTATTTATGGAATGGTCTATGATGAACTTTGGGTAGTACCATGGAACTTTGATGATTTAAAAGTAGTTTCCATTACTATGGGATTCTTTCTTTTTGAAGAGTTGTTTTACCTTAACCTTTCTGTTTTTGGGATAATGTTTAAAGATAGAAGAAATAGATAGTTAATCTTTTGTAGATTATGTGATTCTATAGAAGATGATTCTTGTTCTTTTATGAGACCAAGTGTTTTTGAATTCTCATCATTTGGAGAAAAGATTAGTGTTGGTAGGGACTTGTTAAAGGATGAAACTCTACTTGAAGGGAGGTATATTTTCTTATGTTTTTGTTCTATGTAGTAAATGAAATCCTCAAAATTATGAAAAGAAACGTAAAACAAAAATGTTGTTGGTTTACGTTTCCTACTAGGTAATCAAAGACCGTTTACACACATCATAAGTTTGGGATTTTCTCATGGTTAACTTTCTCCTAATCATGTTCTCTATCACTCTCCCTCAGAACTTGACCCTTTGTTTTTCCCCCATGTCCATGTTTTCCTACATGGAACCCTAGTGTGGTTTAACTTGGGTGACCATTGTACTTCCCTTTCTTTATTTTAAAGTAATAAGTTTTACTGACTCCTTTTCCGATGTGGGACTTTCAATGAAATTTCAAAACTCAATTTTAAAATTGCGAGGACGCAATTTCTTAAGGGGGGAAGATTGTAATGACCAGAAATTTTTTAAATAAATTTTGTTTCCTAATTTTATGTGTTATTGTTATACTCAACAAAAATGTTTTATTTGATAAACATGATTATAATTAAAATGAGATCAGTGGGTTTTGACTATTATATAACCATCGGTCAACATGACCGCTGTGAACAAAATGTTTTGATTATTGTCTCTAAATATAAGTAATCTTGGTTAATTATTATAGAAAGAAGATTCAATGGCCTCACCTAGTAGTCTTGGACCGATCGAAGCCCATCTAACAGAGCTTGGGAAGGAGGTAGCACCACTGGGCTTTGCTCTGGATCAAATCCAAGCCGAACTTCATCATGTGAAGCTGGAACGAAATCGCCTTCGTGAGAAGTTCAAACTGATAGAAATTACTACTCGGGCAATGTTGACTGAGCCGCCCCAAGCTTCTATCACCCTAGCACACCTTACTCTTAGGTCCTATGCTGGTATTATGAGGGGTTATGTAACGAGACCGTAACTACCTTGTGTAATCCTTGTTTTAAATAAAAATTGTGATTTCTTCTTATGATGAAGTTTATGAATTTTGAAATGACCGGATAAATATAGTATGCATATTTTTGATGAATTTTAGAAAAAGGATATTTTAAATATGTTTATGTAAACCCTAAATAATTAAAAATGTGTAATGATTTTCAAAAAATGGTCTTCTGCAATTATGTTCAGTACTAAATTTAGAGTCTAATAAGATCAACTTGATTTTTGATGAATAGTAAATTATGAATAGTGATTTTATGATTAGGATTAGTAATATGACCAAATGGATTAGTAATCTCACTTAAAGAAAGTTTTAAAATAATCTAGGCACCTTGATTAAGTAATGTGATTCAATAAAATAGTTAAATAACGGTTTCATTAATTATTATTCAAGTATTAGTTATTTCGGGTGAATAGTGTTTTTTTTAATTAAAAATTTAATTAAAAATAATTAGAAAATTATTTTTATAAAAATGACTTTATTTTTGAACTCAGAGCATCGATATTATGTTATGGTAATTTTTGGGGTTTTTTCTGAAAAAAATGAATTTTCGATGAATAGTGTTTTTATTTAAAAATTAAATTAAAAATATTTAGAAAATTATTTTTATAAAATGGATTTCATTTTTGAAATCAGAGCATTGATATTTGGTTAATGTGAAATTTTGGGATTTTTCTGAGAAAGTTGAATTTTCAGTGAATAGTAAAAATACAGTTTTAGGGTTTCAGTATGTTTAATGACATCATAACGGTGTCATGATGATGTCATGAGATCTTTTGAGGGTTGGCCGGCCAAGGGTGATGGATTATTGTTTTTGGGGCCCCATGTGGCCTAACTCCATGATAAATGACAAGGGAGAGCACATGGGTTTGAGAAAAGCACATGTGAGGTGTCCCTTGGCCATTAATGCCTTGTCCCCTCATTTTCCCTATAAATACCAAGCCCTCCTCTCATCCATTCGACTCTCCACTCATTACCAACAAATTTCTGGTCTCATTACCTCCCAAGGAGTCCTCCCAAGGTGCCCCCAAGCCCTCAAGGTCCCAACCTTTGAGGTTTAAGAGTTACATTTTAAGGTAAGGGATCCGACCTCTCTCTTTCTTTTCAAGTAATCTCTTTTATGTCTTTTATTTTATACTCCATGTTCTTATGTTGGAGGATGTTCTTTTATATTCATCCTACTGCCTATTTCATGTTCATATGATGAGAGACCCCCCCTTGCTCTCATCAATTGGTTTTAAGAATGTTTAAGTGGCACCGTTAGGCTACCGAATTTTTAAGGGATTCTTTCACCTTCCTCGTTTTCAAGTTCTATTTTCATTCAAGTATTTCATGTTCCTTTTTGTTATATTGGGGTATGATCTCTATATATATCATACTGGAATCTTATTTTCATATGATGAGAGATCCCATTTGATCTATTCAATTCAGTATTTTGATGTTTTAAGTGGCGCCGTTAGGCTGCCGAATTTTTAAGTGGTTCTTCACCCTTCTCGTTTTGAAGTTCTACTTTCATGTCAATTATTTCAAGTTCCTTTTTGTTATATTGGGGTATGATCTCTATATATATCATACTGGACTCTTATGTTCATATTATGAGAGACCCCATTTGATCTCTTCAATTCAGTATTTTGATGTTTTAAGTGGCGCCGTTAGGCTGCCGAATTTTTAAGTGGTTCTTCACCCTTCTCGTTTTGAAGTTCTACTTTCATGTCAATTATTTCAAGTTCCTTTTTGTTATATTGGGGTATGATCTCTATATATATCATACTGGACTATTATGTTCATATGATGAGAGACCCCATTTGATCTCTTCAATTCAGTATTTTGATGTTTTAAGTGGCGCCGTTAGGCTGCCGAATGTTTTAGTGGTTCTTCACCCTTCTCGTTTTGAAGTTCTACTTTCATGTCAATCATTTCAAGTTCCTTTTTGTTATATTGGGGTATGATATCTATATATATCATACTGGACTCTTATGTTCATATGATGAGAGACCCCATTTGATCTCTTCAATTCAGTATTTTGATGTTTTAAGTGGCGTCGTTAGGCTGCCGAATTTTTAAGTGGTTCTTCACCCTTCTCGTTTTGAAGTTCTACTTTCATGTCAATTCTTTCAAGTTCCTTTTTGTTATGTTGGGGAATTATCTCTATATCTATCATAATGAACTCTTATGTTCACATGATGAGATATCCTATTTGATCTTTTCAAATCATTTTTGTTGATGTTTAAGTAACGTCGTTAGGCTGCCGAACTTTCATAAGAGAAATCTAATTTTTTTTCTTCCTTCCATGTTTTTTATTTCAAATGGTATGTCCTTGAAATCTCATTACCATGATCATGTATCCTTCTTATTCTGTCCATGTACTATTTTATGGGTCATTTATGAATTTTTGACCCATTTTACCTCTCTTTTAATGTCTTCTAAACCCTCGGAACATTGCCGTTATGCTGCAGAATTTCTGTCTCAAAATGTCTACCTCTTTTTCTAAAGTCCTTTTATTTTATTAAGTGAATACTCAAAACTCTTTCTTCTAAATGGGTATTCACATATATACCAAAATATTCTATTCTGGGATTTACATACATGAGACCCACCTTCCTTTTCTGTGGGTTTTAAAGTGATATAAAGATCATGTCTTTAAAGCAGTTTTTAAAAAGTTATGATTATGAAAGGAAACCCATTTCCTTTATGCTATATGGGTTATTTATGAAATGTTTGATGATGATATATGTGGCTCACATGGTAATAAAGGCAAATTTAAGGGTGCGCCCTGATAGCGCTCCAATTCATTGGGTAATGATGTAACCACTAGAGATTACAATTTTCACGATACCTTGGTGAATAACCTTGGTAATTTTAAAATGACACCTTGGGGATGGACCTTGGTGATATGTTCATGATTGTCTATGTTAAATGATGTAGCCACATCTTCAAGTTATGAAAAATGTTATTTTTATTATGAAATGCCTCATGATTTCTTTCTCATGCCTTAAAGTTCTTTTCCTGTCCTTATTGAAGTATCTCAAGTTCATATGTAAAATGTTTCACTTGTTTCCCTTGCTGGGCCTTCTGCTCACCCTTCCTTTTGATGTATGTCCCCAGGTTATGAGATGCAGTAATGAGCCTAGGGTGAACATGAGGAGAAGCCTTTCAAGTGTTTAAGAAGAATGTTTTTTTTTGTTTCATGTTTTATGTTCCTTGTTTCCAAGACACTAAACCTTAAAGATCCTCAGTTCCGTGTAATGGAATGAAACGTTATGTTATAAAGAGACGGGATGCTATATATATGACACATAAATAATGTTTTATATTCTGTAAGTATTTAAATAATGATCTATGTGATAGAATCAAGAGTTACAAGTTAAAACACGTACGATAAAGAAAACGATTATTACCCAAAATGTAAATTTAACATAGAAATTACTATTAAATGGGTAGTATAAAGTCATAAATGAATCATTTATGATATCATAAATATTAATATGGTTCTGGTTTAATTTAATAACATACTATGATCTTTATACAGGAGGTTAAATGTACCCTTACCTAAAGGAATATGCAAGGTAAGGTTGAATTTCACAATCTCTTTATTATCCGAGATAGTTTTTACATAAGTATCTATTGGTAAATATTTATTATCCATGTCCATGATTCATAAAATAGTTTTCAAATGGATTATTTTTATGGGAATTATTTAATAAAACATCCTTTTTAATGTTTTAAATATTTATTCTTCTAAATCATTCTCATTGATGTCTATGTTTTCAAAATTGTTTTTAAGGATTGATTTATATGGACATGAATGTTTTTAAAATTTTAATTCCATTAAAAAGTCTCAAATTAGTATGGGATACTTTAATTCCAAAATGTCTTTAAATATCTTATTTTATAATTTGAGTAACTTTTAAATGATTTTATGAAAAAGGGATATTTCTTAAAAATAGTTTTACAAATCATTTTCATCTATATCAACATCCTTTGATGGATTTTAAACATCATTGAAGTTGATTTATAATGATAAAAATCTTCCATATTTCATTGAAGGTTTTGTGATACATTCATTTCTGGAAGTGTTATTTTTATATCATTCATGGTGTATGGATAATGTATTGACATTTCATATGCTAGATTTAATATGAATGTTTATGTTATGTTTAATTATTTTCATATGTGGAATGCATTGGACTTAGTAAGTGACGGATGGAACCCGTTATAGCTCCTCGATGCATCGGTTGGTCTCATGAGACAAAAAAGTGTCTTGGAACATGGCCTCGACAAAATCTTATATGTAGTTTTAACACAAGGCCTTGACTAGGTGGTTATGAGGTATGACATTAAGCATTCCATCATTATAAAAGTGGCTATTGATATTGCATGTTTTTATTCTAATAGTAAAATATACATGTGAATAAGTAAATGTAATTATTTGATTTTATCGTTTCCTTATTATTCTGATGTTTAAGTTTAAATGAATTTTGTTTTAGTCTATTACATTTCCTTAAATGTTTATACTTATTTATGAATGTTACTGCTATATTGTAATCTTTACAGAGCATCATAGCTAACCCCTTCTATGTTTTATATTTCTGAGGATGTGAAAATAATTTAACGATTGATAATAAGGGTTATCCTAAGGGATTAATGGAATTCTCAAAGGATCATATATGTTGTGTTGTGTTTTCTTTTGTGTAATATAATGTTCATTTATATAATATATTTTCCAAGACTTCTAAACTGATTAGTCATTCGGGACTTGATTCCTTGTAATCATGCCAATGTTCTGTAATAATGCACCAAATCCCATAACTAGGGTCAGGGCGTTACATTCATTCACACTTTGGTTGGTATTTTTTTCTAATAAAATCATTTTTTATTGGGTTGTGACTCCCAGATTCTATTTTCAGGATCTTTTTTATTATGACTTCCTCTATCCAAATATATTGTTGTAATTAGTTTTTCTATCACAATTAAATGGTATGGTGACATATTTATACTTCCAAAAAAATATAATATTGTAATTGGGTTATGAATCCAATTAAAAAAATAAATTTAATTCTAAATGTATATCTCACATAGTAATGATATATAAGAGTGGTCTAGTTATATTTTAAACTTGTTTACTATAAAAATTCAATGTGGTTATTATTTAATATTTCTATAAAAATTATATACAAAAATAAATTTATCATGTTAATTTATCTTTAGAAGATCAATTTACCCATATACATTCATCCATACTTTTCAGCCTATCATGTTAGAGAGGTGGAAGGAAGAATTGGGATGCCCCGAAAACCTTTTCAAGTGGAATTGGGTTTTGCGACTTTTATTGAGTCATATAGGTTGGATTTCCATTTTTGAAATATTTTTCTAACCATGTAGTTGTAGATATATCCAAACTGTAGTCCTCACTATGTTTATTTTAACAATTTTATCAAACTATGAACCAAATATGTGGGTGGCTCGAAAACCAATCTACACTCTCTCATAGTTTCCCTCTATAACCACAAAATGATCGACCTTAATTGAGCAATAACTATTGAAATAACAATTTTTTATTTAAAATTAAATTTAATGTTCATTGAGTTTATCTTTACCACATGATTTCCCGTAAACTATACACTATACACTATTGACCATTTAAAAAATCCACCAAAACTTCCAAAATCAAACATGAATCTCATAACGGTCTCCCAAAAACACAACCAACCATCATAGAATCATTCCATGTATAGAAACATAACTTTTAGGCATTATAGTCATTAAATTCCATTTTAAATCCTTAATAAATCATTTCAATATAGTTTTCACTATAAAATCATTTTCTTAAAATCAAAAAGTATAAATTTATTGTTTTTAGTAATGTTAATTTTGTAATATTTTTTTTACTAAACATTAATATTTTTCCCATTACCTTGATAAAAATAAAAACACTATTTTATGTTTGTGTGGACTAATACCTCCACAAAGTTATCTTTATGAATTTTCAAGTATTTTCTTTAATATTTTTATAATATATTAAAATATGATTCACAAACATTAAAATATATAATGAATTTCCATATTATTCTTTAACAATGTAATTATTATAAAAGAATGATCTTTTATAACCATACTCATATGTTTATTATTTAATGTTTAGGTTTGGGTTAGTCTAAACACCTACATGAACAATTAGAAAAAACAATAACATGATTAAACCAGGGAAAAAAATTAGATGAAACATATTAAATTTAAAAAATTAAATATTTTATTTTCATTGTGTAATTTCAACATTAATATTAAACTCATCATATAAGATACAATATTTAAATAAATATACAACTCCAAAATAATCTCTTCACTCATTTCATAATTAGGGACCATAACATAAATTATCCTAGAATAAAATTATGCAATTATAAATAATTAAAATGATTCAATTACATTGCCTTTTAAGGTTTATTAATAATTAAATTTAGTAGAATAATGATGAACCACCAAATTATTGCGAAACAAGGTTAAAATGACCAAGATTACTCACATTTGATATTGAAAATAGATAATTACTAACTAAAGTACATTTAGAGTATAATTATAAAATAATTTCTTAAAATTATATATACATATATATATTTGAATATTTATGTGAAATAGATGATTAATATAGTTATATAGGTTATACATTAGATTAGAGAGATTTAGTGGAATTATTGAATCAATGTAAATGTTTTTTTATCTCATTTTCAAATCCATGAGACATTTTCTAATTTACAAACCTTTTTTATTTGTATTATAAAAAACCAATTCTACATGAAACATGATGAATTACATTTAATTCAGTTTTATTTATGTTCAATTTGAATCAATCTCTTCAATGGTAATTTCATTAAAATGTCACCCAAAATGAATGGATTCAATTCCAATCTTAACTTCTTATCAATATTTTTTAAAAAATACCACATTTATGTAATTTTTATTACTTATTAATAATTTGATAATTTTATTTGTTTCATTATGGATCATTACATTTCTTATCAAAATTATATTTCCCTTATAGTTCTATTCAACCCATTGTTTTTCTTGTATGCGAAACGAATCATCCAACAACCCAAAGTCCTTCAAATTTTGTATCGGAAACCTCGCTTGTCAATATATGTTTTCATTGGTTGAAACCAATAATTTCTTTATTTAATCGTTGATAATTTATTTAGATATTTATATATATGTTTTAAAATCATTAATAAAAATTTGAATCAAATTAATAACACTTATTGTATGGTTTAATTTCATTAAGGTGTGAAAAAAATCACAATTTAGAAGTTTTTTAATGAACATTTTTTAAACCACTTTATTTTTCTAATAAATAATATTCTGTATATTTTTATTCTTTTTCAAACACATTCTAATTATCCTAATTTTTTAAAAAAATTATAAATTTTTTCAAAGAGTACAATTTTTATTTGTAATGAAGCTATATTCATTGTAATAAGAAACATTTTCAACCTTACCAAATTATTTAGATATATTCTATACTTGATATACGTTATTATTCATATTATACCAAAATATTTTTGAATCTAAATAGATTATAAAATGTTATATTATATCTTAGAAATGATACATAATTTCCTTTGTGTTTGCATTTTATAGAATATATATAATGCTATTTTTCTTTCCAATGAATATCCTATATGAATACTCTATATTTCATTACATTGATTGAATTATGGCAACCTCAATTACATACCCGACTGAATAGGGAAATTATTTAATTAATCATAAACCCTTTATTTATAAATTTTTAATTAAATTATATCTATTATAATTATTTATTTGTATTTACCAAAAAAATTATTAAATATCATTTTATACCTAGTTATTTTTCTAACTGTCTTTCATTTTATGATTATTGATGTTATTATAAATGTTACACATAGGTGATTTATTTTAAAAAGGACATGGAAACCATTTCATTTCAATTGGGGGTTTTTGTGATACAATGAATGATTGATTTCATGTGAAAATACTATGTGTGGATGATTACGGGAGGGGTAAATATCAATCTCTACTAAATTGGATAAATTTTATGTCTCTTGAGATAATAACTTTCTTCATGTTTATAATTGGGGATAATCTGTAACACCCCAGGTAAATAAAGAATATTAAAATTTCATATTTATCCATATTTGTGAATAAAATGTTAATATTACATTAAAGGGGATACTATGCTCGATGGCGTACCCAACACAAAACAACGAGTTTCTTGGGAATCTTACGTTGCACTCTAATAATAAAATAATATTATTTTAAATGGTGGTTAATGCATAGCTGTTGTGATGGTGGGAATGAATAGAACTAACTACAAAATTATTTTATATGTTTGTCAAATATTTTTACTTTTTACAATAAATAAAAATGCGAATGAATCCAATTTTAAGCGTAAACATTTTAATATTCTTTAAAAGGTCAATTAACTGCCTTTTGATGGCGAACCTATTTTGAATAAGTATTTTGACAATGGTATATATTATATTTGACAAAATAAAATTATTCTTTATAATCGGGGCATCAAAATTTACATTGTGTAAATTTTTGGTATTTTTCCAAAAAAAAGTTCAATTTTTAATGAATAGTAAAAAATGTTGTATTTTAATTCAAAACCTCTTTTTAATCTAACTTATTTATATGATTATATTATCTTTTGAATTGGTTTTAAAGTTAAATTAGAATATATTTTTACCATCTAATCCAATTGTGGTCTTTGGAATTAATTTCACTTTGAAATCGGACTTAAACTATTGTCAATCTTTTGATACATTTTATTTCATAAAAACACACTATTTGTTTTGACAGCGGGAATTAATTATTAAATTAATTAATGCAACTTATGTGTTTTGAATTTTTTATAATAGACATCATTTTTGAATTCGGAATATCAAATATATCTTAGGGTGAATTTTTGTTAATTTTCTGAAAAACATCAATTTTTGATGAATAGTGAAACCACTAAGTAGTACTTATAAAAAATTATTTTTCTGTTTAAATGAAATTTTTTCATCCTTGTGTTTTGAATTTCAAAAATCCGACATACATGGTTGTCATTAAGAAGTAAAATGTGGTTCAATGGGATAAATTTTTTTTTGGTGAATAGTAACTTATTAAGTTTTTAATCGCGATTAGAGGTAATTAGAGTAGTTTAAGGTAAGAATAATGTTTTAATAAAATGAAATGACCTAGACACATGTCCTACACTCATTGGATGTCTCATGGACGACCAATACAATCCATGGGTCAACTTGGGGACCCCATGGATCCACTTTGGTTGGAAAAAGACATAAATACCTTTTTATTTAATGTTAAAGTAAAAATGACACAAACATGAGATGTTTTACTAAAACAATTTTTACATGGGGTTATAGAAGTCATATTTTTGACTATAAATTTTAATTGGAAATCTAAACAGATTTCCTACATCATAGTATTTTGTTTTTAATTTTTAGACATTAAATAAATTAAATTATTTATGACATCATGATGATGCAGCGATGACCTCATTATTTAACGATTTAAATAAAATGGAAAGATAATGTAATATCTAAGACCTACACATTTCCAAAACCTATTGGATGGGTGTATTTAGAACCCTTATCACTTTATCCTAGAAATAAATCAATGTGGGACCTTTAAAATCCGAAACTCTTTTGAAAATAAAGTAACATTTTGTAACTTTACAAGAGTCCCCCTACTCTCCTCTTATAAAAGGCCCCCACCTCTACCTCCTTACCCACACTCCCAAAGCCTTTGTCTCAGCCAACCTATACCCATTTTGTCTCTCCACTTCCCTCTATTACTCCTTGAAGCCTCACTTTGTGACGAATTCTTTTCAAGGAAGCCTTTGAGCTCAAACCAAAGGGAGTTACCCGATTTTAAGGTAATGTCTTCACTTGAGTCCTTTTGTTTTATTTTTCCTCTCCAACCCCCTAAACACTTTTTATTATTTTCTATTGTAACAACTCCAGTATCATAAATATACTATGATGTTTTTATAAGAATTATTCAAGCTCCAATTACACAAACCTACGTCTAATGGTTAAAGAACATACTTTTTCCGTGGATGGCGAATTTCTGCCTCACGAAACGATGATTGTTCAACACTCATATAACACCTTCAAAGGTGGCCATTAAGATGTCACTATATTTATATATGACATATAATATGTTTATGTTTTAGTTAAGCTTATTTATTTTTCATTTTTGGAATACCTTTATGGTTTCCATTATGGGTGAATGCGATATCTTCATTTAAGAAAGTGTGGACTACCGCCCCCTCAAAGTGATGTGATTCGTTAATTCCATATGTGGGACGTATAAAAGAAGAATTTAAAGTTATTATATATGATATTATAATGGAATTATAATATACCTCTATATCATTATTATTTCTTTCCATTAATGTATGAGATAGAAATGAAAGTAGTGTTCATGCGTACATACGGCTTACCGTCTCAATGAACGGTGCATTTCATTTCTTATCCCCAGATGTAATGTACTATTATAAGTACATATTTATAATGAATATATATAATGTATGTTACATATAAATGATTAATATAATTCTGTAATTAAAATATACGTACCTATCATTTAGTTTTAATTGCACTAATATGACAAAGAAATGAAAGTAGTGTTCATTCGTACGTACGGCTTACCGTCTCCATAAACGGTGCATTTCATTTCTTATCTCTAAATGATTATGTAATATTATAAATACATGTATATGCTGGATATATATGATATATATGATATCCAAATCATGAATATCATTCTGGATATAATGAACCATTGACCACAAGAACAACATGTAATTGTAAGAAGTCCACTTTTGACATAAGAACCAAATATCGACAAAACAAACATTATTAACTTAAATGATTACATAATGTTTATAACATGTAAATAATTGATATAAAAGGAATAATTAACTTTAAAAAGGTTCTTAAGCAAGTATAAATTAACTCATGTTTATTATTCAGGACGTTAAAGAACGATCGAGTCAAGTCGGACCCGAGGTAAGGGATCCTACTCCTCTCTTTCTTTTTATGTACGCTCTTTATGTAATTCCTTTTAAAGATCATCTTTCTTGTTATTGGGATGTTATTCTATATTACTCTTATGGTAATATTTATTTTTCATATGATGAGAGACCCTATTTTCTCTCATCAATCCATTTTGGAAGTTTTAAGTGGCACCGTTAGGCTGCCGAGTTTTCGTAAGGGATTTTTCATCTCACTTTTATTCCCATGAGATTTATGCTACATTTCCCACAATTTCATTTGAGTGGTGTATGAACTTCCCATTATTCTACTCTTTGTGTAATATAATTTAATTTATGAGTATTTACATCAATTATGTATTGACCTTCTTTCATGGGGTGTATGTTTCGAAAGATACACAAACCAGTAAGGGAACCATTAACCCTCCTCTTTTTAAAGGACTTATTTTTTTGGGTCTTTTTATTCACATATTGTTATGTTGGGATATGTTCTCATATATTATTATTGATGTTAATTTTAAGTGATGAGATACTTTTTTTTATCTCTCATCAACTCTTTTTCGGAATTTTGAAGTGACGCCATTAGGCTGTCAAATTTTTGCCAGGGAACTTTTTAACCCAAATTTGATTCTTTGGGATAAAATTTTACTCCTTGAATATGTCATTATATGAATATGTGTGAATAATATCTGATTGTTTTACACTTAATATCCACTTATATTTGGTGTATTCATTTTTCACACATAATTATGCAATTGGTTTATCCTTAAACCAAGGATACCGTCTTTGTAAGGGTCTTCGTCTCAATCTCCATTCATTGAGGTATATTTTGTTTTATACACAACCTTCTTTTATACGGTATATAAACCCCTTTGACTTTTACGTTTATTCAAAAGGAATCTTTTTTCTACGAAGCGTTTCACTAAATGACAAAAAAGAATGTTTCTTTTAATTACGCGGTGACAACGACCTTTTCCTCCGCCGCGAGTATTATTTGATCTTTGGCTTCCTCAACAAGCCGTAATGTTTTTAAAATAAAATAAATACCATATACAATTTTTTGTATTTTGGTATTGAAAATGGTTTTGATAAAGAATTATATTATGTCAATATATTTAAATGATATATTGTGATTGAAATGTGGAAATGTTATCATTCCTTTATGTTGGTTTTATGTGTTATAATTTTATAATGGTACTTGGACATTTTACGGGTGGTTACGTGATAAACCATATGATGGGTGGTGCCGTGAATACCAGGACGGGTGGTTATGTTATAACCTCCAATGCATTTGGTATGGAAGTCAGCCGTACGGATATTCTGTTAAGTATGTATGGAAGTTGTCCGAATGGCTATTCCATTAAGTGATATGTGTGGAAGTTGACCTTATGGTTGTTCCACTTAAGTATGTTTATGTCCCAAGTTACCTTTATATGTTATGTGATCTTTATATGGGTTTTATGGTAATATTTTGGTTACAGAAGGGTAATTAATGAACTTTTATTCAGCTAATAGTTTTTAATACTTCGAAAAGGTGAAATGTATTACTTTGATAAAGTATACATGGTTTACTTGTTGTTTTGAAAAACTAACTGTTTTCATTATTTGTGTATCCCTTAATGGTCTTTTTATACTCATCCCAAGTTTTTGAAATGTTTTTCACAGGACTTAGCAAGGAAGAGGGTCAAGGATGCGTTCAAGGGAAAGTCATTCTACCTAAAACATGGAAGTAGACATGTTTCTTTTTAAGAGTTTTTATTTTATGAAAATTTTATTAGAAGCGACTACTATGTAATCTATTGAGATGTAATAGTTATGTCCTAATTCTCTAAAACTCTAAACCTGAAAAGATCCTCAATGTGAATTACTCATTTAATTCAATATTAAGTAAGGTTTAAGGCAAGGGCATTATAGTTGGTATCAAAGGTCGGTTTTGATAACTTTAGGGGTTAGGGTATTTTTTAAGCATAATTGACATGACCATAATGGTTAGGCTTTCAGAAAGAGTCATAGTTTTTATATAAAGTGAATGAGTAAGTATATCTTAGTTTTTATCTTCCTCTTTAGTACATGATGGTTTTGTTGATATACTCACACTGACCTTCTTGGTTTTAGTAAATGGCTGGATCTAGCTAGCACTAATGAAACAGAGGATGTGAAGGAAACTGTGACAGTTTTCGGAGTGAGTAGCTTAATGATATGGGAGCTGCAATGAGAACTCTTGTGTTTACCCTCAACCTACTATCTGGAGTCATGATTTACCACCTAAACCTTGGTAATTTCTATAAGGCATCATATATGTGAGAAACAAATCCCTACAGAACTACAGGTAATAATCATAAAGGTAAGTGTGTACAAAATCCTATGTGTCAAAGATGTTGAATGAAACACCAAGGAAAATGTTTCAAAGGGATAGAAATATTCTATAGATGTGGAAATGAAGGCCATAAAGCAAGAACCTACCATGGAAAAAGTAAGCATCTAGTTGACTCGAGGAAAGGGAAAAAAGTTATTTCTGAGGGATCAATTGAATGTTTTAAATGTGGTCTGCATGGTCATTATGCAAACACATGTCCGATGAAGATGTTTCGGGAATGGGATCACCAAGATCGTACAAATATTCATTCACCAATACCTAATGCCATTCCGATTGAGGATGAAGAAACTGAAAATGACAAATCAAAGGTATGTATTATTTCATGACTATTGTTTTCCTATTTTTGAATCTTAGGATATGATTCATGATTTTTTTTGTAGGAAAGAGGTATTTCGGAATAAGTTGGAAAGTAATGGTTAATGGATCATGAAGAATGTTGAATGAGTAAGATGTCAACATATAAGGCCTTCAAGATTTATGGTGAAATTCATAAGAGTATTAAGTATCTTTTGATGATGGGGTTTTATTGGAAGACGTTTTATATTATGTGTAACCCTGATGTTTAATATATGCAAATTTTATTCAAGGAACAGTTATCTTTTCTTTTGTGTACATAGTTATAAAGAACCATTTGGGTTTATATGATCCTTACTTTTGAGGTAATTATGGTTTACTATATGTTATGATTCAAGTGAAAGGCATGAGATAAAATTGATGTTAAATTATGTTATGGTTATTTTTGATGATTTTATCCTTTTTTTGGGGAATTATTTGAGAATTATATAGTTTTGGAAAAAGGAAAACACGCAGACAGTGTGACTACCCATCGCGTCGGACAAAGCTGTGGGAATCGAACCCACAACCAAAGTGTGACTGGTATTTATCGCCTACCACTGGACTACATGAAGTCCCTGGTTAGTTTAACTGATTCCTTTTAGTTATATGATTTTATGAATTAAGATTAAGTTTATTTTGTGTTATTTATGAAAATGAAAAACCTGTCATGGAGGATATGTGATTAGGTTAATTACTTTTCAATACGTGACTTTAGGAGCAACTGATGTTGTTTGGAGATAAATGTTACGATTTAACTTAGAGGACTATGTGACTAAATCCTTCAAATATTTGGGTTTCAATCCTAGATTGGTTAAATTTGAAGAATTTTATGGACAAATTGATTATCAAATGGTCCTCGTTGAACTTTGGGTTTTGTTGGACAAATTTTGGAGATTAAGAATAGATTTTCTTTTTATAAAGGGTTATCCTTTTCTGGATTATCTGATCTTGTAATAACCTTTTGGGTTTTGGTTTTGGATAAAGTCTAAAGATATGGGAAGTATATAGTTCTCTTTGGTGGATTAGGTGATTCTCTAGAAGTTTATTATAGTACTCTTAATGCGAACAAGTCTTCCTAAATACTCATCTTTTGGAAAAAATATGAGTTTGATTAAGGAATCTAGTAAAAGTTTAAAGTCAACATGATAAGTGATTATGTTTCCTTATGAATAAATACCTCAATAAAAATTAACTTAAAACAAAAATGTTGTGTACTAACTTTTCCTACTGAGGAATTGAATACTGTTTAACCCATCACAAGTTTGTGATTTTCTTATGGTTAACTTTCTCCTAGACAAGTTTACTTTCACTCTCCCTCAAGAACATGACCCTTTGATTTTTCTTCCATGTCCATGTTTTCTTACACGGAATCCTATTATGGGTTAACTCAGGTGACCTATGTACTTATATTTCTTTATTTTAAAGTGATTGTGTTACCGACTCTTGTTCAGATGTGGGACTTTCAAGGATGTTTCCAAGCTCAGTTTTAAAATTGCGAGGATGTAATTACCAAAAGGGGGGAAGGATGTAACACCCCAGGTAAATAAAGAATATGACAATTTCATATTTATCCATATTTGTGAATAAAATTTTAATATGACATTAAAGGGGATGCTAGGCTCGAGGGCGTACCCAACACGCAACAACGAGTTTCTTGGAATCTTACGTTGCACTCTAATAATAAAATAATATTATTTTAAATGGTGTATAACGCCTAACTCTTGTGATGCCGGGAATGAATAGAACTATCTACAAAATTACAATATATGTTTGTCAAATATTTTTACTTTTTACAATAAATAAAAATGTGAATGAATCCAATTTTAAGCGGTTGATTAACCGCCTTTTGATAGAGAACCTATTTTAAATCAAAATTTTGACAATGGTTTGTGTTATATTTGACAAAATAAAATTCTTCTTTAGAATCGGGACATCAAAATTTACTTTGTGTAAATTTTTTTTATTTTTCCAAAAAATTTCAATTTTTAATGAATAGTGAAAAATGTTGTATTTTAATTCAAAACCTATTTTTAATCAAATTTATTTATATGATTAGATTATATTTTGAATTGGTTTTAAAGTTAAATTAGAACATATTTTTACCATCTAATCCAATTTTGGTCTTTGTAATTAATTTCACTTTGAAATTGGACTTAAACCAGTGTTAATCTTTCGATACAATTTGTTTCATAAAAACACGCTATTTGTTTTGACAGTGGAAATTAATTATTAAATTAATTAATGAAACTTATGGGTTTTGAATTTTTTAAAATAGACATCATTTTTGAATTCAGAATATCAAATATATCTTAGGGTGAATTTTTGGTAATTTTCTGAAAAACCTCAATTTGTTATGAATAGTGAAACCACTATGTGGTACTTATAAAAACTGATTTTTCCGTTTAAATGAAATTTTTTCATCTTTCTGTTTTGAATTTAAAAAAGCCGACATAAATGGTTGTCATTAAGAAGTAAAATGTGGTTCAATGGGATAAAAATATTTTTTTGGTGAATAGTAACTTATTAAGTTTTTAATCGCGATTAGAGGTAATTAGTGTAGTTTAAGGTATGAATAATGTTTTAATAAACTGAAATGACCTAGAAACATGTCCTACCCTCATTGGATGTGTCATGGCCGACCAATATAATCCATGGGTAAACTTGGGGACCCCATGGATCCACTTTGGTAGGAAAAAGACATAAATACCTCTTTATTTAATGTTAAAGTAAAAATGACACAATCACGAGATGTTTTACTAAAAAATTTTTTACATTGAGTTATAGAAGTCATATTTTTTACTATAAATGGTCATTGGAAAGATAAAACTATTTACTACATCATAGTATTTTTTTATAATTATTAGACTTTATATAAATTAAATTATTTATGACAGCATGATGATGCAGCGATGACCTCATTATTTAACGATTTAAATAAAATGGAACGATAATGTAATATCTAAGACCTACACATGTCCAAAAACTATTGGATGAGTTTATTTAGGTCCCTTATCACCTTACCCTTGAAATAAATCAATGTGGGACCTTTAAAATCCGAAACCCGTTTGAAAATAAAGTTATATTTTGTAAGTTTACAAGAGTTCCCCTCCTCTCCTCTTATAAATGGCTCCCAACTCTACTTCCTTACCCACACTCCCAAAGCCTTTGGGTCGGCCACCCTCTGACCATTTTGTCTCTCCACTTCCCTCTCTTACTCCTTGAAGCCTCACTTTGGGCAGAAGTCTTCCCAAGGAAGCCTTTGAGCTCAAACCAAAGGGAGTTACCCGATTTTAAGGTAATGACTTCACTTGAGTCCTTTTGTTTTATTTTTCCTCTCCATCCCCCTAAACTCTTTTTATTCATTTCTTTTGTAACAACTACAGTATCTTAAATATACTAGGATGTTTTTATAAGAAGGATTCGAGCTACACTTACACACATCTACATCTAATGGTTAAAGAACATATTGTTTCCGTGGATTGCGAATTTCTGCCTCATGAAACGATGATTGTTCAACACTCATATAACACCTTCAAAGGTGGCCATTAAGATGTCACTATATTTATATATGATATATAATATGTTTATGTTTTACATAAGCTTCTGTATTTTTCATTTATGGAAAACCTTTATGGTTTCCATTATGGGTAAACACGATATCTTCATTTAAGGACGTGTGGACTACCGCCCCCTCAAAGTGATGTGATTCGTTAATTCCATATCTGGGATGTATAAAGGTAGAATTTAAAGTTATTATATATGATGTTATAATGGAATTATAATATACCTCAATATAATTATTATTTAATTCTATTAATGTATGAGATATAAATGAAAGTAGCGTTCAGGCATACGTACGGCTTACCATCTCCATGAACGGTGCATTTCATTTCTTATCCCCAAATGTAATGTACTATTACAAGTACATATTTATAATGAATATATATAATGTATGTTACATATTAATTATTAATATAATTCTGGAATGAAAATATAAATACCTCTCATTTAGTTTTAATTCCATTAATTTGACAAAGAAATGAAAGTAGCGTTCATGCGTACGTACGGCTTACCGTCTCCATGAACGGTGCATTTCATTTCTTATCTCTAAATGATTATGTAATATTATAAATACTTTTATATGATGGATATATATTATACATATGATATCCAGATCATGAATATCATTCTGGATATAATGAACTATTGACCACACAAACAACATGTAATTGTAAGAAGTCCACTTTTGACTTAAGAACCAAATATCGACAAAACAAACATTATTAACTTAAATGATTAATTAATGTTTATAAAAAGTCAATAATTTATATAAAAGGAATAATGAACTTGAAAAAGGTTCTTAAGAAATTATAAATTATCTCAAGTTTATTATACAGGATTTTAATGAACGATCGAGTCAAGCCGGACCCGAGGTAAGGGATCCTACTCCTCTCTTTCCTTTAAAGTACACTCTTTATGTAATTCCTTTTAAAGCCCATATTTCTTGTTATTGGGATGTTATTATATATTAATCTTACTGTAATTTTTATTTTTCATATGATGATAGACCCTATTTTCTCTCATCGATCTATTTTGGAAGTTTTTAGTGGTGTCGTTTGGCTGCCGAGTTTTCGTAAGGGATTTTTCATCTCACTTTTATTCCCTTGAGATTTATGCTAAATTTCCCACAATTTCTATTAACTGGTGTATGTACTTTCCATTATTCTACTATTTTTTTAATATATATTCGCTTATGAGTATTTACATCAATGATGTATTGACCCTCTTTCATGGGGTGTATGTTTTGAAAGATACCCTTGTTAGTAAGGGAACCTTTCAACCTCCTCTTTTTAAAAGACATCTTTTATTGGGTCTTTTAATTAACATACTGTTATGTTGGGATATGTTCTCATATATCCTTATTGATATGAATTTTAAGTGATGAGATACTTTTTTTATCTCTCATCAACTCTTTTTTTGAATTTTGAAGTGATGTTGTTAGACTGTCAAATTTTTACAAGGGAACTTTTTAACCCAAATTTGATTCTTTGGGATAAACTTTCACTCATTTAATATGTCTTTATATGAATATGTGTGAATAACCTCTGATTGTTTTACACTTAATATCAACTTATATTTGGTGTATTCATTTTTCACACATAATTATGCAATTTGTTTATCCTTAAACCTAGGATACCGTCTTTATAAGGGTCTTCGTCTCAATCTCCATTCATTGATGCATATTTTGTTTTATACCCAACCTTCTTTTATACGGTGTATAAACCCCTTTGACTTTTTCGTTTATAGAAAAGGAATCTTTTTTCTATGATGCGTTTTACTAAACAACAAAAAAGAATGGTTCTTTTACGTACGCGATGACAATGACCTTTTCTGCCACCGCAAGTATTATTTGATCTTTGGCTTCCTCAACAAGCTGTAATGTTTTTAAAATAAAATAAATACCATATACATTTTTTTGTATTTTGGTATTGAAAATGGTTTTGATGATGGATAATATTATGTTAATATATTTAAATGATATATTTTGATTGAAATGTGGAAATTTTATCATTCCTTTATTTTGGTTTTATGTGTTATAATTTTATAATGGTACTTGGACATTTTATGTGTGGTTAGGTGATAAACCATATGACGGGTGGTGCCAATAATACTAGGATGGGTGGTTACGTTATAACCTCCAATGCATTGGGTATGGATGTCGGACGTACGTCTATTCCATTAAGTATGTATGGAAGTTGGCGGAAAGGCTATTCCATTAAGTGATATGTGTGGAAGTTGACCTGATGGTTATTCCACTTAATTATGTTTATGTCCGAAGTTATCTTTATATGTTATGTGATCTTTATATTGGTTTTATGGTAATATTTTGGTTACAGAAGGGTAAGTAATCAACTTTTATTCAGCGAATAGTTTTTACTACTTCGAAAAGGTGAAAATTATTACTTTGATAAAGTATACATGGTTTACTTGTTGTTTTGAGAAACTAACAGTTTTCATTCTTTGTGTATCCCTTTCTGGGCTTTTTATGCTCATACCAAGTTTTTGAAATGTTTTTTACAGGACTTAGCATGGAATAGTGTCAAGGATGGGTTCAAAGGAAATTCATGCTACCTAAAACATGGAACTAGACATGTTTTTTTAAGAGTTTTTATTTTATGGAAATTTTAGTAGAAGCGACTACTTTTTAATCTTTTGAGATGTAATTGTTATGTCCTAATTCTCTAAAACTCTAAACCTAAAAAGATCCTCAATGTGAATTACTCATTTAATTCAATATAAAGTAAGGTTTAAGGCTGGGGCCTTATATAATCTATACCTAAAAGTTTTTTGTGGGAATAATATCAATTAATATATAATTACAAGGAATGTTATTAGTGTAATTTTGAAAAAATATAGTGTAAAGGCTCCATGTGGGTATAATTATTTTTAAGTAATGGTCACAAAACTGTTTCTCTATATAATTACAATTATGTTATTCTCATTATATTTCTATGGTTATAAATGTGGTTAAGCTAGGCCCAAAAGGCCATGTAATGGTATAATTTTGGTTAATATATACCCAAAAGAATATATGTGGAAATATTTGAGGGTTGTTATGATAAAAATTATATTATTTCATATGAAAACATTTATTCCACACTCATATGAAAATTATTATACATTTGCAATAATCTGTTGGATCATGTTTACAATAACAAATTTCTTTTCCATAGTTCATTTTCTCTCATTTGATATTTCATTTCCTTATACCATGAATTATAAGGGTCTCCTATTCTTATAGGCTATATTTAAAAATATATTCTCTCTTGATGATGCATTTTGATTCTTATGATTGATCCCTTAAAAAACTATTGATATTTATTCCCTTAATTTTAATTTTTAATCTCTCTTCTCTGATGATTCAATTCCCCAGGTTAAGAAGATGAGTATAACTTTTGATATGTCTATAAATTAGTATGTTGTGGCTCAATTATGAAGAAATTTTCATAATTATTCAAAAAGTGTCTAATTATGTAGCTATTAATCAATGATATTAAACGCAATGTTCCTTGTATTTTACGATTGTTTATATGAAATGATTAAAAAATGGAAATTTTTTAATATAAAGATATTATTATCTATCATTGTACTAATATAAGGGTTTTAATAATGTTCCTTTAGGACCATATAAAGAACATCTGGTCTATGGCCTTAAATCCACCTCATACCCCAAAGGAAGAGTAAAATATAATGCTTTTCCCACCACAAGATCTCACTCTAGTTATTCATGTGGCGATGGATTATGAGAATTATGTTTTCCATTAATTTCATAACATGTTGTTTTTGATATCCCACAATTTTATGTTAAATTTTTCACCATAACATAAATAATAAAAATTTAAAAATTGTCACCCCATTACTTCTAATTCCACTCTAATATACCTCTTACTCATTAATGAAATTGTTTTTCATAAAAAAAATCACCATTAATACTCATGGAATTTTTTTTTCAGGAAACCATTGATTATTAAATCTCAATGTGGATGTTATATAATCTCTACAAAAAAATTATTGAATGATTTTTGTTAATTTTATAATTATTTGTGATATAACTTACAATATAGTAAATTATTATTAACTCATAGATCTGATTTTTTAGATTAACTTCATGAATTCTATTTATTTTATAAAACCCATCAATCTTCATAGTCATCACGGGATCTTAATGATTAATTGATTAAATAGTCTTACTACAATATCTAATAATATATGTAAATATAAAAACTAGCGTCCAATAAATCTAAAATGTTACTAATTTATTTCCCACTAACAACCTTTATACACTTTTTGATATTGCATGTTCCTATAAGTTTATTTTTAGAAGGATTCAAATATTGTAACTGATTTTATTCAGAATAAATACTTAATTTATATTTATGTTTTGACTATTGGGTTCTTCAAAGTTGGTAAAATAGTAAACTTACCAGTGTTTGTTACTACAAGAACAACATTATGATCGTTTTGTTTATATAAGAATACATTATTTACCCATGGGATGTGTTTTGGTGAAATATAAATCTATAAAGATTATAATATATATTTAATTACTAATAATTCACTATATATTTATCCCTTAATTTTAAATGTTCATATCTCATCAAGGAATGATCGAATAAATGTTTGGGTTCTGTGGTTGTGACTATTATGGGGTGATTAACAAATGTGAGGTATAGATTTAGTGATTATGTTTGGAGTCATAAAACAAACAATTTTGACATCTATATCTAATTAAAAAATTCATCCAAATAAGAAAATGTGATTTTTATTTGGGGAGTTGGTGGAATCGGGTTAATATGACATTATGTAAATAACATGGTCATTTATGTATATTTTTTGGGGATATTATTAATATTCTATAATATCCATGATGATGTTATTTACTAATTTATTTTCTGAGGGAAATTTAATTAGTTATTCCAATGTTGGATAATGGATAAAAAGTCCCCTATTATATTTGACTTTATTTTTCATTGGAAAAAAATCATCAAAGAATTCAACTTGTTCCCTCACTCTCTCTACATAATAAAGAATCATTTATCATGTTCTTCATTGGGGCATGTAAAAAAATGATCATAAAATTACACATAATCCTAAATATAAGAATTTTCTCTACCAAGACATGATTCTTTTTTTTCATACCCTATTCCAAATATACATTATGTGATTCAATACAATTCTAACCAAGATTTAATAAAATGAATTTTTAAGATGATTAGATGATTTAAATAATAGAAAGAGTAAACAATATAAAATAAATAAATAATTGTTAATTTATTTATTTAATTTATATTATCTTTAATAATTTTTGTGATATAGAAAATATGGAAGTAAGATTTAGTTTATTTTATTTTAAATTTATTATTTTATTATTATATTGAATGATAATATGGAAGTAATTCTCTTTTAAAAGGATATTCCCAAGGATGAGGAATATAGAATTTTTTTGAAGATAATAGTCCAATTATTTAAAATAAAACATTTTTTTGAATTTTATAATAAAATTCACTATTATAATAGTTACATATTCATATAAGAATAATAAATAAAGAAATTATTAATTATCTCTCAGTTCACATGTAATGATATTGAATTTCCTGTTTCAAACGTTCTTATTTCATTTACCTAATTAATGGGAGATTTTTATGACATTAGAATGATAAGGTTTCAAAATTAATAAAATCAAGTATTAAATTATAGTACTGTTTTTATCACATAAATATTATTATAAATTTCATTTTTTTTTATTTTAATATCATGAGCATGAATATTTGGTAAATAATTTTTTATATTTTTTGATTAACATGAGTATGAAACATCTATATTTATTAATTTTTTTAATTGTTAAATCTTAATTGTTTCATTTTCCAATCATGTTTATTCATGAAGATGAATCTTATTTATCTAATTATCATTGAATAAACATTATATATAAAATAACCTAAAGAAAATAAATTATTGTTATTTAATAATTGAGAATAGATTTTCTTCTCTTCCTTGTGGAAATTATTACCCTAGGAGTATCTTTTTAAATCCATCTTTGGGTGGTCAAATATACTATTGGATAAAATTATCTATATTTATTATTCTATTTACCACCAAATGGTTTGGTATTAGTTTTTTGGTTCCTCAATTATTAACATATGGAAATAAATGTTTTAAAAGGAAAATAAGTATGTTTATTTAACTAAATGTGGTGGTATGAATTGGTATGGATTAAATGAAAACATTCATGTAGTAAAAAATGTTTTATTGGATCTAAAAGTTTTAGGAATAAATGACTATATTCATAGGACACAAGTTATGTAGTTTATAATTTACCATTTATGAATCATCATTAATTCCACTTGACATATAATTCAGAAAATGTCACCATGATACTCTCACCTAATAGCTTTAAGAAGTCACATGATTTTAATTATTATGTACCACATGACATCAATATACACACTCTATATACCCAATTTGATGGAGTGGAGTGTACAAGTGATACCTATCCATTAGATTTATAAATTTTCAACCTTTTGTAATGTTTTTTTTATTTTCATTTAATAACATATTTAATTATGATGAAATGTGAGAATTGTGTGACACTGATAACACATAAACACATACTTATCATGTACATGAGGTCCTAGGATGCCAGGTACCCCAATTTGCCCTTAAAATGTGGGGTCCCATCTGTTGGGCCAACCCACATGCCCGAATGGGTCATCTGACTAATTAATCCCCCAAAAGGTCTTCATATGATCTTTTTAGTGGAATTATTCCACAGTCTAAAACACCATAAGATAAATACTAGTAGGTGACCCTTCCGGACAACTACTCCATCACTGGGACAATTAGATATGGAATTCTAACAAGGTAGGTTCCCAATATAGAATGATTCAACTTATTGACATATGTCATGTAATTTATCCATTTTACCATTTATCATTCAAGGGTGTTACATTCACCCAATTTAGTGCTAAAAATCTTTTTTGTGGACCCTATATCTCCACCGAGGAAGTTCCAACACACTTAAGGATGGGTTCCTGCTCTAATACCAGTAAAAAAATCGGGCCCTATTAATAGTAAAAACACAACACAATAACATTGTTATTGGTTCATGGCTTGCAAGGTACCACCAGATTCACCAACAACGTCTGGTCCCCTACATGGTCCCCAAAATTCTAAAAATTATTCTTCTAACAAATGTTTATCCCCATAAAAAACACATGATCTATTTAGAGGACATGGTCATTACATGAACACACCTTGAGAAACATCTCTGGAGGTCACCCATCCTAATTACTACAGAAGGTCATGCATGCATAACTGTGGAGTTCTATCATGTTAGGATCTCAATAAAAATGGTGCACCTTTTTGATATGTGTCCAATAATTTATTCATTTATCCCATTATCATTCTGATATTTTACATGGAGAATTTTAGGTTATTTAAGGAAAATAATTGAATGGGTTAATGGATATGGGAAATGATATAATACATCATAGAATAGTTTTTGAGGTGAATGATGCCAAATATGGTTTTTAGAGGCCATTTTTTGAGTTGAATAATGTCTCAAATATCAAATATCTAACATGAAAAATGATGTTTTGGTTGCTTTACATGGTTAATCACAACTACATGTTGTCTCTATTCATTGTAGATCTTCATGGTCACTGGGATATCCATACAGTCTAACTATATGGTCTCATTTACACTACATATGATACATTTAGTAGAGATCTTTCACAGATAATGTGATAATAAAATTACCTATGGAAATATATGTTTGGGTTGAACAAAGAAGCATTAAAAAAATGAGATATCTTTGAAAAGATAAACCAATGAATTAAATGGAGAAGAAAGATAATTACTAACTACATAATATTAAATCTGATAATTATGCAGCTATATAAAGGTAAAAAAATATGTGCATAAAAGTAATGAGGTATATTTAATTGATATATAAGGGAAAACTCTGTGTTTAGTTAAGTGATTTTTTGGATCCATAATTTTAATACTCATAAGAAGTATAATTGAATTATGAAATTATGAAATTATTCATGTTTTAATTTTTAAAATTTATTAAAGGATTAAAAGATAATCCAAGAAAGATTGAGATTCGTCTAGGGGGTTGTTCATAGTGGATAGTTTTTTTCATACAACAAGAGAAAGAACTATGCTATATATAATTATGAAATAGAAGGTAATTAAAAATTGATTAAATTCTAGTGGGTATATTTGTACCCATTTTTATGTAATAAATTAATAACATGTATGATAAAAAATGTGAAGGACCATTCTATATTTCATTTATGAATTCCATTAATATAATTCCTTGCTGTTGTAAGTATAACATGGTGAGTTATGCACTCTAAATGATGTCATAGTTTTTCATCTAACACATGAAAGTGTGTATATATTAAATATAAAAACATCTATAGGATTTTTAGTGATTTTGAGACCATATATAATTTAAATATCATGATAATAAAACAAATAGAGTCTTTAACAGTGTTTATATGAATATTTTTAATAATTATATCTCAAAAATATCGATATTCTTGAATTTTTCATGTTGTTTAACCATGTATCCTAAATAATTAAATTAATATTATGGAAGTAATATTCCCATAATATCTACTGAATATAAATCACTATAAATAAATTATTATAAGATTTTTCCATTTTTGAGGTGTGTTATAACTGATAGAATTCTCTCTCGATGGAGAAAAAGAATAACTATGTACATCTGTATGAGATTGTAGTGCATGGAAAATGATTATGAGTATTAGTTAGAGTTTATATATGGGATCATGCACTAATCAGTATTATTGTTTCTTGAGGAGTTTTTTGTTAGCTAATCTGAAATTGTTGCTATTTGTACTAGTAGTTTGGTGAGTTCAAGTTAATAAAATTGAGAAATATCCTTTTGATACTAATAATGGAACTATGTGTAAGGGATATTAACTACAAAATACTATATATGTATTCATACTTAAATTAGGAAGAAATTGTTCAAAATATTTTGTGAACATTAATTTTATAATCAATGGGAATTTGGATATAAATTGATTAATAATACCAACAGTAAAATGAGTATTAAATATATGGACACAGTAATTATCCCTTCAACCTCATTGTGTGTAACACCACTAGTGTATTACAATATATAGTAATAGAGAACCAGTTTATTATCCATTTTCTCTATAAAGTTTATTTGATTGATAAACTCAGTTATTTCAATAGATATTCTCTGCATGTTATTGATGAAAAATTGTTCCATTCATGGAAAGAGATGATACCACTATATAATAATTTTACACATATTGATGTTCTTGATTATATTAAATGTGGATTGATATTTCCTAATGAATCCATAGTGTGTCATTTGACCTATAAAATATAAATTTAAAAGGATATAAATGAAAATAATTGATTATTGTCATCATTATTATACATGGAAATGAAAATGTTTTTTGAGAAACAAAAAATATACTCTAATTAAATTGAACATTATTGAAATTTAAACTAAAAAATGTAAAAAGAGAGAAGATGAATATCACTTGAAAATGGTTCTAAGATGATTTATTGAATGATGATGAAAAACAATTGACTTGGTACTAGGGTAAATTTAATTTTTATTACAATTAGGGGGATCATAAATACTCATGGAGACTCTATTATTTTAAAAAAATAAAAATCCTTAAATATAAATTTGATAAAAATATCTAATCCCTATAAAAAATAGAACATTAAAGCATAATGATTATTTAGGTGTATATTAATTTTATAAAATATGAATTGACATGAGGAAACATAATTAAAATAAAAGAAAATTGAGAAAATTAAATTATATTAAAATCAATTAAGGGTATGGATATTGAATAAAAATAATACAATATATATTTTTTATAAAACAAGGGTGATCATACATGAACATTTTTCCTCATATTATGAATTGTCACAAGAGGTGTAAGATATAAGGACAGAAGTAAAATAACAATTAAAAGATTTAATTTGAAAAACATTTACCATTTTTATTATAATAGTACAATTTAATTTGCAATAGATAATTATATTAAATATCATTCATGAAAACTCACGCCTAGAGATATCTCATATTCTAAATCAAAAATAAAATATTGTATTTACCATAGTTTAATTACAAAAAACATTCTCTCAATTGAAGAAGGTGTTATAGGCCATAATAATAGTGGTGATGAGGAAGACCCATTATGTGTATCATAGAGATATCTCATAGTATATGTGGAAAAATTTGTAAACCCATAAGAAGTGGAATTATAATATAATTTTTATTATATAAGTCAAGGTAGAGTGATTCAAATAGAATATTAAACGATTATAGTGTTCAAAATGTACTTGAATGAAACTAACATGTTGATGGATAAAAATGATAGGAAAAAAGATCAATGAAGTTAAGTAATATTATTTTTGAATAAATTCATCTAAAAAAAGATGAGATGATGAATTTTGATTTTTTAAAACATTGAAAATTCATTGAAACATGAATTATAAAATTATTCTAGAGGGTATGGAAATTCATATCTTCAAAATGTATAATTATGAAACTAGGAACTAGGATGATCTAATTAAATAATATATAAAAATCCCCTTCAATTATAAAGATAACGTTCTAAAAAAGTAATATAAAATGGGTACTCAAAATAATATAAAATATTTTGAAGGGGAAATTGTATATAAGACATATTCCAATGTGAAAATGTTTTTACCAAATACACCAACGAAAATAAACAATCTAAAATAACTAATAATTTTTAGAAAATTAATTAATATATAGAAATATAGAAAGATAATAATTTATGATATTGAAATATGTACACTAAAAATAATTGAGTAAGATTATAATAAAATTTATTTTAGAGAATTACATTTTTTAGGGATTAAAATATAATAATCCAAAGAAACATAGAGTAATTGAATTATTATCAAAACAGAATATTCTATGGATAAAACTCGTCTGGTGGTAGGTTTATCATTATGTAATAGAAATATTGGCATAATATATCCACCTTGACTTTGTAAAGAGTAAGACAAAAGGGTTATATAAAAAGAACATGATAGGGGAAAAAGGGATCTAAAACTTGATATGAATTGGGAAAAGATAAATATATATGAAATCCTATAAGAAATGTATGGATGATTTGATCAATAAGGTAAGACCTCAAATATACATGTTTTTATCAACCAAGATAACCTAAAAATATGTAAAATTGTTATGAAAATAATAATATCATAGTCAGTTTGGGAAAAGGGAAATGTTGTTATAGTTTCATTTATAATTTATAAATAAGATAAAATTTTTATTATAGTTAGTAGATATTCATCCCATTGGATAGGTGATATACAAATTATTAACATTGATATGAAATATAAATGTGGATATATGAAAATTAGTAATTAACAATCATCTAATATCAAATGTCTTGGAACAACAAACTTCGGTAATAACCAAATAAGGTAAGATAGTATCTTCTTTGTTGATAAACTTCAACATAACTTTTTATTTGTATCATAATTGAATGATTATAGAAATTTGGTTATTTTCAAGAAAAAATAAATTCATGTCAAATAGAAAAAAAAATATTGACATGTTTTTAGGGTTTTCTACCATCAAGGTAATGATTAAATAATTTCAAATGGATTTAGATTTAGCATTACTAAATGGTGATATTGATAAGTAGGTTTACATTAATTGACATGATGTATTTAATCATTAAGTTGATGGTAGAAAAGTGTATTTGTTGAAGAAGTATATATAGTGTGAATCATGTTCTAGGATATTGGTATTTGAAAAATGAAGAATATATGAAGATTATGGAGTTCATAAATGGGAATTATTATTAATACATTCATTTGAAGAAAACCAACATTACAACACTCCATGTTATTGTATATGTTCAGATCATAATTTTTTATTTCAATAAATAATATTTATATGATGAGTTACCAAACAAACACTATATAAATGGTTTATTTTTTAATTATTTGTTTATATTATATGTTACTAAAGATTATGAGTACATCATTATTTTATAAAAGTATCGTCATAGTGAATGAAGGATCCAAGAACCCCCTAGGGGGTGAATAAGGGTGTCAACTTTTTATCTTACTTAATGGCTCTTGTTTCCACATTGGTAGGAACTTGTTTAAAACTGTATGATGGATATTTATATTAATTGAAACATTCACATGAGGAAGGACATCATGTCACTTTTTAATTGGTTCACCACTAAGGGCTACATCTATGAAGCATACGCCGAAAGGATTCCAGTGATACCAAATTCCACTAATCTACATTAGCAATGGATTACAAAGGTTTGGAAATAACCACTATATCCTAGGAACACTACCATTACAAATGTTCAGGGATAACCTACTACTTCCCTCTGATCACTTCTGTTCACTCCCCCTATCTTACTACCTTGGGAATAGTATAACTCAGTTTATCAACATTAATGTCGCTTCAACAGATTGGAATGAAAGGTCCTAGTATGTATTTAGCACAAGACACTACTTACATCGATTTCCCTAATTAGGGATCTTTTATATTCACTTTTCTCCTTTGGTGTAATAACTGAATGCACTAGAATATCTTCACTTTTTTCACTAGAATCACAATGTCCCTTTATGATATTTCATTTTCATCCAACTGCATCTATTTTTGAAAAAATTTCTCTGATACGCATACCACTCCTGCTTTGTGTACCACACCCAGTTCACACAGCTCACCTTCTCCATGTACCGCACCTGCTTAGCGTACGGTTCCTACTTTGTATACCTCTTCTACTCTGTGTACCTCCTATTCTCCATGTACCACGCATGTTCCACAAAACAAACATTTTTTGCACACCACGCCTTCACCACACACTTTTCCTTCTCTGAACAACCTGCCTGCTCAATGAACCTCCTTCATGTACCCCATCCACATACAGCCTCTGTGTACCGCCTCTGTGTACACCCTTCACATACCACCTTCTCGTATCGCCTTCGCATACCACCTCTGTGTACCGCCTTTAGGTACTGCCTCTATGTACTGCCTTGGTGTACCATTTCTTCCTTCAATTGGCTTCTTCTTCAAATTAGTATATTTATTTCACCTCCCACATACAACCTTTTCTTAAGTAAAATGTCATTCGCAAACTACTCCTTCCTATTTTGCGAATTTGTTTCTCTTTCAAAAAAAACTTTTTAATTCATAGAATCTATCCTACATAACACTTTTAGACACAGTCAAGTTCATCAAAGTAATGATATTTTCTTATTAAAGTCTCTCTCTATTAATTATGGAACTAACACTTATTATAAAATAAAAATAACTCCGTAAATTTTTCTAATCTATTTTACACAAATTCTTAAAATGGGACAAACTTAATCCCATTCTAGACTCCATCTGCATTCTGAAATCCTCAAATACATACCACTCCTATTTTGATGACCACATCAATAATATGAACCTTTATCCACATACCATAAGACTTATAGTATGCGTACTGCATCGATTTTTCCAATGATGATACATTCCGCATACCACAACTCCTTCTGCGATGATTTGTTTGCATCCTACATACTGTACTCCTTCACCATGTACAGTCAATACAAAATGTTTTTAGTTTTATAAACCGCGATGAATACTGTTTCCACTATCATGTATGCGGCTGTGAACCATTCCCAAAGCATGGAACAATGTCCATGTTATGAGGTATGTGTTTTGATTCCTTTTTTGATTTCCTTCAACTTTCCGCATCTCATTCACTCCTGTTCATATATCCATACATTTCCAAAAAAATCCCAATCATGAGGTCCAATAATTTGGAAAACACTGGGAAATGGAACCACCTTAAATATCTTCTTGTTATGAATAGCCCTGCTAATTAATTTCCATATTTCTTCTTCAAAAATAATATACATTCACCAAGAATATTATATATCGTGATATATAATCTTTGATCGGTCACCTTTAGTATCCTCATATTTGTCCAGGTAGATTACTATAACTTCTCTTTCTTCTCGCAACATAAGTATTTATAGTCGACACTGAATATGACTAGAATCATCTTATCACCATTTTATAATCATGAATAAGTCATTAAATCTTCAAATCATCCCTCATGAAATGTTTCATGTCTCATCAGGTATAATCTTGAATGGTCTCCTTGAGCAATGAGATATTTCATGATCACATTATAACTTGAATCCCTTCTAGAATCTCTGAGATGGTTTCATTTTTTAATACAATGTACACCTTTGATACATGTATTTTTAACTTAAGATCTATTCAACAATAGTCTGAATTTCCACTCTAAAAAACTTTGGAGTAATTCGTCATCTCATTTATCATTTTTATCTCCATTGAAAACTGTTGAAAAAAAATAAAACCTTATAAACAAGTTAGTCCCAACAATCTCCCCCTTTGTATTTTTTAATGCCATAATGTCCTCCTCAAATGAATGCGTTAATATCAAAATGATAATCTTCTCTCTCCCATTTTTTTCATTATCACTAACCTTTCAAGATTTCATTTCACATTCTCTCCCCCTTATTGATAAGAAATACAATGATCATGGGAAAAGGGTATCAGTCATTTCATAAGAAATGTGCCATCAGTCATATCACACTAGGAATAGTTGGGAAATTCTCGGTGTAGAATATAATATGATTATATTTAGAAAACATTGTTTTCCATTATTTACATATCATGATACCTCAAGATATGAGAACTCGTAGACATTGTCTTCAAAGGGTCTCAACTTTCATTCCTGGCTGACAAAATTGAATGTGATAGGAAATAATAAACCACAAAATATTTCACTTACATCAATTAATATATGAAAAACATTCACATGCCATGGAATGGATAAGTGGCCTTGGGGATCATCCATTATTAAAATGTCCCTGATTAATTCAATTCCCCCCCCCCCCTTGTTAAATGATATTAATTCCAAGTAAACATGGGAAAAAATGGAGAACTGACATACTAGTTTTAATGAAATGTTCTTCAAGAAATTACCAGATTAAATTAATTTAATTCAAACTAATGTTGATACTGATTGAAATAAAAATTCTGGAATCATCTTCCTTTATCTCCCCCAAAATGGAAACACTCCCCACCGTCTTAATCAATGGTGATACATCATCATTTTAATCTTTGAATATCAATTAACTAATCTTCCAATGATGGAAAATTCTTTAGTTTTTCTATCAAGAATTGAGAACATTCACTAATTCTTAGAATCACTCCATGAGAGCATGCTTCATATTCAATTCCCTATATTATTATCACAGATACAATAGTCAAATGATTAAGGGAATCAGTTGGTTCTATTTTGCTTCATCAATGTGAGTAGGAACGCTGAGATGGTTTTCTCAACCAAGATTCTCCATCTTCTCTAGTCTTTGTGCTCTCACATCTAAACATCTTTTATGATCCCTACTGATGTGACGTGGATCAATTCACATACTATTTTACTTTTTTGTAGTGATCTATTCTTATTATTCGCCATCATGAATGATACACTCTTACTTTTTTATGTACATCTTCTTGTTATGGAATTAAGGTTTGAAAACCTTTTCCAACGTGCCCAGGTTATATAAATATCTCACAAAGATCTTATTTAACCCACGGGTTCCATTGTTTTTCAATCTCTCATGCATGTTATCTTCATCATAAGAATCTTTTACTTTTCCTTTAGCACCATCCTTGGCCTTTAAATCTTAATGTTTCCACATTATTTCCAAATATTCTACCTAGATGACCAACATTTCATTTATAAGTATTGCAACAGGTTTGGGTTTTCAATAGGGGTTTATCTATGTGTCATCCTTCTTAGTTTCTGTTTTGGATTAATTTCTATTCAATATCATGAATCTAAAATCTAGGTTATTCTTAGCTTCCCTACGAGAGAACTTCTTGGGAAAATTTGTATTCATAATATTCTTATGTCTTCTTCCAGATGTATCTACTTCTTACATAGCTATAATAAGAGTTATTCTTTTCTTATCAACTATCAATACATGTTGATATGGGCATATACCTACCTTTTGACTACTTCCATTGAATACATCACAAATGTTATCAATAATCCCAAATATTTTTTCTGTAAAAAGATGGTTCATGACCTACAGATGTTATTTATTCTTCTCAAGATTTCTCCCCTACGTGGTAGGCTTCTTTTGTGAATTTACATTATGAGGATTGTACCAATAGTTTTATTGCATTGTGCCTAAATCTGTTGTAGCACCAACATTGATAAAAAATATTGATTTCATTATATTATGTTGATAGTTCATATTCTCGACATGGTGTGGACTTTATAGAGAACCACCTTCCACATTCTTCTTCCTATTCACCCCAGACATAGTTATAAGTAACTCTTCACCTTTCCTCATCAATACTTGTTCTGAATTTTTCTTCTAGACATCACTTATTGTGGAAACATATATAGAAACGTGAGTAAAATATGGTTTGTATGGTACCATATTCTTCATTGCTACTTGTGACAGATCAATGAGTGAATCTATGATCATGTTTTCACATGTTAGAGGTCTTTTGAGAGTATAATTCTCCATTGAGAAATGAGTAGCAATAAACATTGTTCCATGAGATATAAAATCAGGTGTTCTGATAATCCTCTTGTCATATATTGGAGTTATTCCTTGCTTTAAAATCATCTAGTGAGCATTGATTTCCTGAAGCAGCAGTTTCATTCTTTTGTGACGTCTCAATAGGTGTCTTCTAAAGATTGGTCAATTAATCATTGAATTATAGACATTTCCTATTGATAACTAACATCTAATATTTAATATTACTCATCTTATCTTCACAAGATTTCTTCATTCTAACAATTTCTTCCCCATGAATCATCATTTTATTTTGAAACAAAGAGTCATGTTCCTTGAACTTATTGGATATTCCTTCTATATATAGACCCTTGAAGTTAGTAAAATTTTTTAGTTTCCCTTTTTGAATGTGGATCTTTTTTCAAGATACTTTCTGACTATATTTTCTACTTCAAATTCATTGAACGTTTTTGAGGTATTCATTTTAGGTTTCCTCTTTGTTTTATCAAATGATTCAATCAATCTGGAGAGCTTATAACATTATGAAATTTTATTTATGAGGCCTTACTCCATATAATCTACTCCTTTTCATAGCTAGGTGATATCCTCCAACAGATATTGAAATAATATAAAAATACTGACAACTTTATCATCATGAATATCATGCATATATGTTCCTAATGTATCATGATCACTTGAAAATGAGATAGCAGTGTCTTCCTTTACTATGAAAGAAACCTAATCCACATGTTCTTTTCCTACAACGACTGATATTTCATTAATATTGGAAGGGAATGGAGAACAAGATGTTGCATATTATTTGTACGTGAGGGACTTTTTCAACTTCTTCTTCACTTTTCTTTTCTGTTTTTCATGGTCTCGCTAGATGTAGACATCTACTTATAGATGACTGAATGTTCATCAAGAATTCACTTCCATATTGACATATGAATGAATTCTCAAATACTATTATATGTATATTTATTTTAGAGTATCCAACATATGTAAACCATTTCCCTATGATAGCAATTGAATTATTGTATACCACCTAAGGGGGGTAAATCATGGTGTCAACCATTTCTCTTCATTACTGGATCTTATTCCCATGTTGGAAGAAACTTGTTTAGAACTATATGATGGATATGTTTGGAAATTAATAAATTCATATGTATAAGTATATCACAAAATTTTTTAAATGGTTCACCACTAAGGGATTAGTCAATGAAGCATACGCAGAGGAGTTTCCTGTTGTATCAAATTCCACTTACCATCACAAGTTGTGGATTACAATGGTTCAGGTATAGTCACTCTATCCTAAGAACACTACCTTTACAAAATAGAAGGGATATTCCATTGTTTCCGTCAGATAACATTTGCTGACTCTCCCTGGATCACTTCCTTGGAGGAGGTCTCACTTAGTTTATCGACTTGAAGGTTACATTAACATATTGGTAGGAAATTGTTTTGTCTCTATTCAGCACGAGACACTACTTGCAATGATTTCCCAAATTGATGCTCCTTTATATAATGTTTTCTTCATTAATTCAATTTCTAAATGCACTAGATAATCTTCCTTTTTTTACTAGAATCACAAACTCCCTTTTTGATCTATTCATTTTCATGAACTGTCCATTATTACTCATACTATCTGTGATCCGTGTACCATGCATTCTTAACATACCGCACCTAGTCAATGTACCATGCCTACTCTACATACCGTAGCTACTCAGCATACCATGCCTGATCTATGTACTTCCTCTACTCTGCATACCACCTCTTCTTTACAAACCGTGCTTGTACCATGTAACATACCTACTCCACGCACAAGCCTACTCCGCACACCACGCCTGTTCCCCACACCACACCTACTTTACGCAACATGCCTGCCCTACGCACCGCCTTCAAAAACCCCCTCCGTGTACGACCTATGCGTACCACCACTGCATACTTCCTTCGTTTAGCACCTTTTCTTACCGGCGCTACATACCGCCTTTACATACCACATATGTGCACCACCTTGACGTATCGTTTCTTCCTTCCACATACTTCTTCCCCAAATTTTGTGGATTATTTCATCTCCCACATACAAATTTTCTTATGCAAAATATATTCCATAGACTACTCCTTCCAATTTCGTGAACTGTTTTTTCTTTCACATACCACTTTTTCCTACACAAAATCTCTCTTCCATACCACTTTCGATCATAGTCGAGTTCATCAATAGTGATGATATATTCATATAAAATTATCTCTATTATAATTATGATATTATCACTCCTTATATAGGAAAATGACTATGAAAATTTTTCTAATCCTTTTTACCCATATTTTCAATGCAGGAAAAACATTATCGCAAACTAGACTCCATCTTTGTACTAAAATCCTCCACTATGTACCGCTCCTATTTTGCCAACCAAAAAAATTCTACAAACCTTGAACTGCTTACTGTAAGCCTTGTATTCCATGTAACACATTTCATTCTCCAATGACGATCCATTCAATGCACCAAAACTCCTTCTGTGGTGAACCATTTGCATCCCACGTTCCACACACCTTCACCGTGTACCGTCTCTATAAAATGTTTTTGGTTCTACATACCGCTCCTTATACCATTTCTACTTACATGTATGTGGACACGAACCATTCCCAATACATGGTACACCGTTCAAGATATTAGGTATGTTTTTTTCATCATTGGATGATTTGCTTCACCATTCTGCATCTTGATCACTCCAATTCATAATTCTATCCATTTCCAAAAAAATACAAATTTTGAGGTCCAATAATTTGGAAAACACTGGGGCATGGGACCACAATAAATATTGGCTTTTGAAAGAACACCCATGATAAATAATTGTTATCCTTCTTCTTCAACAATTACCATATTTCATCATGAACCTTATCTATCATGATATATAATTCTTGATCTATCTCTTATAGCATCATTATATTTGTCCAAGAAATGTACTACAACTTCACTATCTTCTTGCAACATCAATCCTTTCAGTCAACACAAAATATGATTGGAATCATCTTCTAATAATTTTTTGATCATTCTTAAATAATCAAATCTCCACATGAACCCTCATGAAATGATTCATGTCTCTTCAGGTAGGCTCGTGCATGGACTATTTGATACCTGAGATTTTTCTTGATCAGTTTTAATATTTAAGCCCTTTAACACTCTCTTATATTTTTTTTAGTATTGTATACAATTTATCACTATTTATACACGTATTTTAAATATATGATCAGTTCAACAATAATATGAATTTCCACTCTCTATAAATTCGGATTTCTTCTTCATCTTCTTCTTCATTTTCATCTTAATTGATAGCTATTGACAACAACTACAACCTTATACACAATGTGGTCCCAATAGTATGATCTTGATGAAATTTTAAATTTATTAATTTAAAGGCATGTCAAAAAATTAAATAAGGAAAAAATTTGGAAAGTTTGACGAATTATTATATTTAAAGTAAACCAATTTTAAAGGATTATTGGAGGTATTATGTTTCTGATAGTCACCACACCTAGTATATTATATGTTTTCACCCTTTTTTCTAAGATCAAATCCAATCCTAAGAAATAATATTAGTTTAAATCAAAGTATTTATTGAGGTAAATATCAAATATTTTTTATTATGGGTTGATATAAAAGAGATATAGTCAACTAAAACATAGAGGGTTACTACTGATTTAATCACGTATTCTCAATACAAGGAGTTACATCATATAGTAATAGAGTTTATTGTTTAATATATATTTTCATTGAGTTACCTAGAATGATTCATTATATTATGTATTCTTTAGTTTAATTATGAAACTTATTTAGGGGAATGATTTTTATTGGAAACAAATACAAATGGATATATTTTTGAACCTTAGTTAATGATAATGTACATGTCAAAAAAATATTTTATGTGTTTATTGAAGTGTTCATATTTATTGAATCAAATTTATTGAGTTGAAAAATGAAGAGGCACTTTATAAAATGTATATTCAGAGTTTTATAGTTGATTGAGGGTGGTTGTAGATGGTTTTTGTATTCCCTTCTTTCAGAGTAATTTTGTAACATATTTCTAGGCTAACACTTGAAATATTTACCAACAGTCGCATAAACCAATTAATCTTCACTAAATATAGTCACTTTTCATGATTCAACATCATGGTTAGTAGGTTATATATGTAGTTGATCCATATGATAACCATACTTTTAGGGTCGATCAATTGATTTGAGAAGAACTAATGTCATTTTGATAATTTCTTTACCAATGAAATTATATATTGGAATGGAATTTATTTGTGTAAGGATAATGTTATAAATATGAAAATATAAATCAAGGGTTTAAACTGCTACTGAAATGTAATGATAGTCCTATAAAAAGGTAATGATAATAATTCTGTTTGTATGAAAAGGTAATGATTTATATATGTAAATATAATGATGTTTCTATAAAGGCTACATAAGGGTAATCTTGATGTTGTGAAAAGGTATATTAAAGTGTTTCTATTTTTTATATTCAAAATAAATATTAATGGGATAAAGTTTTTCATTTTTCTATATTGTTTAAATATTATTATCAATCAAATGATCCTAATTTAATCATAGATTGAAGGAGCATTACATAAAAAGGGTTTTTTATATACTGAGTGTTTTCCATGAAATAAGTGAAAGGTATATGTTGCAGATAGGTGTGAAATATGTTAAAATAGTATTATATTGAAATATTTGTGGTTGTTTTTATTATTGTAATATCTCTAATGTTAGAAGGAGTAGTTACGAAAATAAAATCCACTACATCGTATTTCATGTATGGTTCTTATTTTCTAAATTTCAAAATATTGAAATAAAAAAAAATTACTTATAGTCAAAAGGATTATAAGGTATACAAGCCTTCTCCTAAATGATTTTATTTCAATAAATATAAGAACTAGAAACATTACAATGTTGGATTAAAATGATAGTTATACACATCACCATGTGTATCACTTCAATCAACTCATTATAAAAATTCAGTCACATAGAAAACCATCATGTTATAATATCCACAGTTACATTCATGGATTGAAATTCAGTAATATGATTGGATTCTCTATATAATTTAGTCATAATGATAACAATATGACCCAAAAGGTGAAGTCAGTCAATACATAGTGGAAATATTTTCCATGGAATAATACAAGATAATATTCTATGAGTATCAAATTTCATAATTGAATTATATTCCATCCATATATCTCATCAACCATTGTAATCATAGCCCAAAATTTTGATTGAATTTCATGCCAACTAAAAAGAAGTGATAAAGACATCTTAACAAGGCCCTGAGTGGTTCAGAAGATTCCACAAAAACCTGATGGTTTAAGTGCTTCTGATTTTGTTTTCCTACTCCGAATTCCCTCATGCCTCACCTTTAATATATTCCTATATTTTCTCTCCCATGCTTCGGTCTTGGTCTTGAGCTTGGATTCCCCTTTTTCCGGCATCTTAGTTCTTGGTTGTTTCTGTTTCTCTAATTATCCAGGCTTTCTCACTATTTGGGTAATCTAAAATCTTCAGTTTCATTCGGATCTTGACTGGATTCAAAGTTCATGCCCAAAGCGGTGATTCTCGCCTCTTGTTATTCTATATCTGAACATGGTGGTTCCCTTCAGTTTTTGAAATTGTACACCTAGTGTTGATTTTCATAGTCTTTTGTTTTAGGTTCCCAGTGATTTTGTTATTTTCCCACGATATATGGATGGTTCAATGGTGTGTTGGTGTTTTTTTGGCTATTATCCCAAGTCAGTATTCTTTTTGGAGGGGATGGAAGATGGTGTGTTCTTTGTTATTGATTATTTCGGCTCATTTCCGGTGCTTTTGGCACTGACTTGAGGTGGTTCGGTCCCAGTTTCACAGTTGTTACTATCGATTGTTTTTGGTAAGATGACTATGGTGGTCATCGAGGAAGCTCGGGAGGTTCGAATGAGATAACCGTTCTAGCATAGGTCGTATCCTACTAGTGAGGCTGAGGCCGCTTTGATCTATGCCCTTTCTTTAGGGCCCTTGGATCCTCTCCCAATCGGTTTCGTGAAAAGGATTCTAAAGAGGTTTTGGGATGTGATGGTCAAGCAGATTCCAGCTCCAATTGTGGGTTTGAGGTAGCGATGTGCTTACAGGGTCAGTGCCCCGGACTCATGTTGTAGTTTCCTCGTTCGTCTCGCCAAATCCACTATGATGGTGGTATCTTTGAATTTTGAAACAGGATGTCTACTGATGATTTTGGCGGGGTGATATGGTTTTGTATTGTTACTTTGAAATTTGAATTTTGTAATGTTTGTTTTGTGAGGGTGTGATTTGATGTTGCAAGGAATGTTTATATGGGCTTCCACATATCCTTAAAGTGGTCATTCAATAAAATATAAAAAAATGGATTGAAGAAAAGATCAGATATATCATTAATAATTTATAATGTTTGAATTTTAGATGGAATCAAGCCTAGATAATGATTTTCACAGATTCCTTCATGAAGTGATATATTCTAGTTCTCAAAAAATGAGCCTTCCTAAACATCCAAAAGAATGAGTCTATAGTAGCTACAACTGATAAAAGGTGATAATCCACTTTCTATCTACAATCATACTTGTAGATGGAAATAGTCAATTGTTCAAATCCATCAAAGGATAACCTACAATTAAAATCATCCGACACATAGATCTACAACTTATTAATGAAGTCAAAAGAGAAAAATAAATGATCAGCAGTCTCCTCTACACTAAGTCATAGGTAAAATACAAAAGAAGAAGTTTTTACTAGATACTAATGAATCATAATAATAGGTAGTTTAAGTCTCCAATGTCAACAGAAGATCAGATATACATCATATTATATGTTTTAGGCTCATTTTACTATTTAACATATCTCATAAAAAAGTCAATAATTTATATATAATAAATTTCATTGGAGTTGATGAGAGAATGAGACTATGGATAATAGAAATATCATACTAATGAATGAATCTATATATTCAGTTGAATTTACCAGAATAGTTGAAATGAATAATTAACCCTAAGACAGATGAGATTGAAAGAGTTAATGATATCCACCATTATTCAAGAAAATTTATATAACATTTATTGAAATAATAGTCATTAAATATTTTTTGAATATATATAAGGAAAAATTATGAATGGGTAGGATTTGTGAATAGATATAATAATTAGAATGATAAATTATTTTATCAAAGGACATGAATAAAAAATCAGAACAATTATTTAAGATTTCAATAAATGTGAGGGGAAGAAGATCAAAATATAGAGTCCAGTTGGAGGGCCACACACTAATTATATATATTTTTTCAGAAGGAGTTTATTGTTTTGTTGTTGTGATATTATAATTTGTTTGTTCCTGTAGTTGTGTGAGTAAAAACTCATACCGTTTATCATATTCCTTTTGCATATAATATTGGTATTGTGTTCATGGGATAACAATTATGAAAACCTATGTAATTTTAAACCATAAATAAGGATAACCTCGTTAATAAATGTTTGATGTCCACTAATTTTATCATCAATGATAATATGAAAAGTGAATTTCTTTGTAACCATGAAAAACTATGTGGGGATTTTATGAACCATAAACAATAATTCACTAGCTTCTTAATTTATATTATCCCTCGCATAATCCAATATTAAAATTTACAAGTCACATATTCAATCGAGACACCATGTATTATACACCATTGATGTTATCTTATTTTTCAATAAATTCACACATCATCGTACCTCTATGGTACTATATTCCATGTAATATGAGTGTATGTCATGAAATATGTTATATCACATAGGCACTTCTAATATAACACTCCTGAGTTTTTAAAATTTCTTATATTCCTTGAATATATATAGACATGTTGTGTATTTTTTATTCATATGAGTTGGATAATTTTGCTGCATGACACGAAAAACTAAGGATTATACACAACATGTACCCTATAGAGACATTTCATGTAATATGTATATTATTGTACTATTAAAATATATCTTCCTAGGTGTCCATTATGGATTATTATTTGTCCACTATGAGGGTTTTTCAATGTAGGATGTCATTGTACATATATCTTATTCATCTAGGGATTAGTTGTTTTCATTGATTCATGAAAATGATTATGTATTTGTTTGTGGATTATTAAAATAACACGGGGTATGTAAAATCTGTAATCATGTATGATTCCTTGACATGGGTCCCCCATATATATATTTAATCAGGTATCCATCTCATAGAGTAATGAAACTTTTCCTCAACTCCTCCAGTCAGTAATTCACTTAGAAGATCCACACTAAACATGATGAAATATGGGTCCTCCACAAATGTAGTTTACCCCTTTAGATACCATAATATTCATTGTGAAAAAAGTCCCCCATTAGTGTTTCTACAGAGGGATGATGTGGATGTGACTATTGATTGATTATTTTAGAGCTACGAGTTTAATTTTGATTTAACATGTTCCTTTTCAGGATTATTCATCTGTGATGTTGAGCAATGGATTATTCTCATCCCATTGATAGTTGAAATTATATTATAACATATATAACTATTAGTATCATTAAAAATATTTTAATTCTTATATTATATATGTGTTTATACATTCACATAAAATTATATACGTTATATATTTTATCATGGATGAATAAGATGCACTCAATCATAGGGATGTATTCTTTTTTATAGAAATTTTTTAATCTAGGAATGTCCAAAACATTCCCCCGGACTTGGGAATGAGAAAAATAATTATTCGATCTAGATAATATTTAGGGGGCCATACAATGGGTTATATTTATACTCCTCACTGAAAGGGCCTCGTAAATATATTTTTAGTATTTTTCTATATGATTCATGAATTAGTGTTGTTAAAAGTGGATGCGAAGATAGAAGAGGATACAGAGTCCATGAATATTACCATAATGATGTTCTTGGTGGATAATGAATACTATGGGGTACATTAAATAATACCCTGTGGTTATTTTTTTGCATTGTATTCCATGACTTTGTAAAACAAGGTTTTTAATATATTCAAATTTTGTATTTTTGTAGGTTTACCATTAAAGAATTGTACAAGAAAACTATTTTAAATGAAAAAATAATCACAAAATCTGGTTATTTAGATATATTTAATAGTTATTTTGATGTTATTGTTTTTTAGAGAGGCATTTGTGGTATAGGTTGTTATAGTATATGGAAATGATTGTTTTTATGGTTTTTAGTGTTATTATCTTTACCCAAGACTATATAAGTTAGGATTTAGGGGTAACCATTGGTTTACTATTGTAATAGGAAGGATCCTAGTGGGTCAAATCCTATAAAAATAATTTCATAGTAATTCATATATGTATTATTTTGTTTTGAGGTAGTTTTATTATGGGGATTAGTTTAAGAGGTGAGGTAATCAATGATATGATGGTTGTCAGTTCTGTTATCAATTCATGGACACTCGAATTGGGCTAGAAGCTAATGTCTCATTTACTAAGATCATTTATAACATAATAGTTATGTTGGAACTATATTATATCCCTAATTTGTAATAATTTAGTACATAAATTATAAATGGTACAATCATGATCTACCATGTTGTTCTTATTCCATCTTATGAAAATATAATCTATTAAATATTTTATTATCCTATTTAATATTGTATTGTACCCAAATAAAATAATATATCATTCATAGTTATTGTAAAGATGTCTGCCTCATTTTTTTTGATATTACTCATGTTTATATCACATATTTCATACAATTGTTACCACTGATATGGTTAGGATAATATTTATTTCTGTTATTTATCATGTGCTCTACTGATATAAGGATCATGGGTTCATGATGTGATCTTGATCTAATGTTAGTGAGGATTGGTTGGAGTACAGGATTTGTACAACCTATATAGATTGAATTTTTTTGAATAAATAGTTATTCATGAATTTTATTTACCCTTCGTGGTTCCATGAATCATTTATCTATTAATATCTAAATTTATGATGGAACTATCAAAACATGACTTTAGATTGAGCTACTACTCAGAGAGTCATATTCAATAATGTTATGGATATATTAATTGAAGATTCTAGATTCACTTTCCATTTAGCATGAACATGACCATGCTCATGTTTATGTATAAATAATCACTTGATTCATACTTGTAACTTATTCAATTGAGTTCAAGAGTTAGAGTGGGGAATTTTTGTAATTTTTGGTTTTCCTTACATTCTTAATCTATGCTAGATACTCTCGGAGTGTTTTAATAGTTAGTGTTTTTTAGGATATAAAAAACAATGAAAGTTTAATTATGTTAGGGATTCCTCATGTACACCAATATTAGTGTTATGGGTTTATTTCCAAGATAAGAACCACATTAATGTTATATTCTTATATCCTTCATGGATTTTTAAACATATAAGAGATGGTACATATGGGTGACATATTTTTACCTGAGTTGATTGGGATGGAAAATTTAATAAACCATATTAGAAACCAGGATCAGATTATCCTTTTTAAGTAAGAAAGACCAATAGTAATTCTATATATGGTTGTGAGGAATATATGGGTCCAAATTCATAGTTACTAATAATATCAGAGTTATGATTTTTATTTTCCTCAAACACAGTAGTACTTTTTAATTATAAAAAATTCATTTTCCATTCTAGTGTTATTTTTGAGTGTTTCTAAAACAAATATATCTTTTAGCATGAAATTTTTTACTCAATAATTCTATATATGAGGTTTATAGTTTTCTCATAGATACTTAGAGTGTGAATATTCTCACTAGTGAGAAAGATATTTTGAAAACATATAGTTTATCATCCACTAGTTTTTTAGTTTATATGATCAAGATACAAAATATAACATGGACTAAATACCATTAGTGGATGTTGAATTTGTGGAAATTATCATATTCAATATACCGGTATTAACCTCTTCAATTCCATATACTATCCTATAAATTTTTTTATAAATTTGTACTGATATATCCTTCCTTTTAATGGATAATATGAAAATTATTTTTGAATCATGTTTACTAGGTGAAAGGTTGAAGGAAGGGTTTTTTGGACTTATTATGTCCTCTTCCAAAAATCGTTCTTGGAGTAATATCTTAATTCTAGTTGTTAATATATTATATTATTTCGGATTGATTCTATGGAGATATAATTCCAATATCATTTGGGATATATCAAAAGTAAAAACTATTTTCTTGCATTAAAATTTCTTTATTGTAGTAATATAATGTAATTATTTATTTATTCTTCTTAATTTATTCAAATCATATAAAATTCTTATTTATGGAGACATAATATGAATTTAGAGGTTTGTTTATATTATATTCAATAATTATAATGGTGTGTCCAATTCCCAAGGTAATATTTATATTTTTCTAAAATGTGTCACTTTAGGCATGAGATTTTTAAATGATGGTTTTGCAGTTAAAATTCAATAATTAAATGAATACAAAAGATTATGTGGTAAATATGATATAGTGTTGTAGTGATAATTGAATCCCTTGGAAAGAGATTCTGGACCATCAAATGTAGGTGAAACCTCTATAGAATTTTTTTTTAAGGGCTAGTTAACCTGAATATGTTTAATTTGTTTTTATAGTGATGGTGAAACAAAAACATTAAAGAGAATGGATGTACTAATTTGGAAATTTTGATTATGAGAGAATTTATTATTAAGAATTTATTAATGGTTCAACCAATGCATTTATTTAATGTGTGGGAATTAATTGCCTTTATTAACAGTTATATAAGTGGGTCCTATAAGTCCCATTTTTGGGTTATGATGTGTAGTTCCAATATAATGTTTCCCAATGGGCATGGGACCCTTATGAGGTAATTCATTCAGTTCATTGGTGTTCATTTTTAATAAATCCTAGTTTTATTTTTGAAATATTCTTTCTTATAGGATGTGGTGTCAGTTTCTCAAGATTGGTAAGTGTTATCATGGGGTATGAAGCTGATTGGGTAGGGTTATCCCAATGCACTAGGCCATATACTTATATTTTTTTAGAATAGGTGATCGATGAACATTTTGTTTTTACCTTTATTTTTAATTTGTTTGAAATCATGTCTTCGTTTTCAAATCAATAAATTCAGTATAGAGTGACTACAACCAAACCAAGTGGTCATTAGAAGCAGAAATGATAATGTAGTAAAGTATTTGTTATGTTGTCTGTTACTGTTTGTTTATTTAACATTAATAATTATAAGGAGGCTCATGTAGTGTGAATCATCCTTATTTTATATTCCATTTGATTTTAATTAGATACATTGCCTTATCTATGTATCTAGTTGGATCATATCATTGGGTAAACAAAATTATTCTTGGGTATAATATATCAACCTAGAATTTTCATGGTCATGAGTTAATTTAGTATTGATTTTTGGATGTTTGGGGGTTTTTTGTATGTGTATATTAAATTTACCCCATCGATTGACCTAAAATATTTATTTTAAGGTTTTCATTGATCCTAGTATATTATATCTACCATTGTGTCATATTTTAATGAAATTATAGTTTTTTTGGATTTTATGTGACATTTAATATTCAAAAAATATATTAATATTTATACAATGTTCATCATTTAAAATATATAATAAAAATAATCTCCAATGAAAATTCAAACATGTTAGTTATGTTTAGAATAATGGGATTTCCAAGGTATGTTATACATTATGTGGTGAGGCTTTGATTAAAATAAATATGAATTTTGGATCTTTGTTTAAGTCAAGAAATAAAATAAATAGAATAAAAGTATTTTTTATTTGGGGGAATGGTGATGTGAGAATTTTAGACATTGTAGTAATTATGTGACTTTTAATTAAACATGTGTGTGTATATTGTTAAAAATGTTGAATTTTCATCCTAAGGGATTTAATTAATAATTGTTTTGGTGGAAATTAGCTCTGTATTCTATGGTTAGGAATATTAATAAACAAATACCTATTTATAATTATTTTTCCTCATATTCTATTTTATGTTATCTTGGAATCATATATGAATTAAAATTCTCCCCCATTATTTGAGTCTCCCTTAAAATGATGAAAAATGGGCCTTTGTTTTCTTTTTTTCACTCTATGGTGTTTAAGATAATAAAGATCGGGGAATTTGGCATGATCACCAATGAATGACCATTAGAAAAGATTATATGGATTTACTTTTTCTAAAAATATTCACATAAAACATTGTGTGACTCAATCCCCCTATTATAATTATGGAATTTTTTTATTTTATATTGTGTTAAAAATGATTAATTTTTTTAAAGATTTAAATATGTTAAATATTCAAATAGTTAATGGTAAATAGTATTATAGAATGTTATGATGTGTAATTATTGTGCAATAGAAACACTAATATCCAGATATAAAGGACTTCATTTAATTGTTATATTATAATTATTAATGAAATTATGATACTTTTAAAATATTCTTTTCCTAAAAATATTTGTCTTAAAGTTGAATATGATAATGATTTTGTAGAGATAATAATCATATTATTCAAAAGAAAACATTTTATTAGGGAAATTATTTATTTTTAACTAAAATTCAATATGATAACTATAAAATATTCATATAAGAAACAAATATTAAAATATATTACTGATAATATCACATGTGACATGAAAAAAATTAAATTTATTTTATCAAATATTTTTTTAATAATGTTCTATTTAATGTGGAATTGTTTTTTCATTAGAATGAATATAATTTAAATATTAGCTGACTTTATCAATAAATATAATTATTTATCACATTGAATGTGGATTGGAATTTAAATTACATGTATTATATAATTTCTGTGAAAACATGCACATTTAGGAATTAATTTTTTATATTATGAGATTAAAATGGGAGATACATCTATACATTTATCTGGACATTTAATTGATTAATATATATAGTTTTTATCAATATTTGATTCAAATTATGGATATTTTTACTAATATTAATCATTTATAAACATTTCCATGAAACTGGACACTTTTTTGCATAATCAAGAATAAAATTTATTCCCTTCTATCATTCTTCATCCTTTGTTAAATATGTTCACAAATTCATTATTTGGTGGTCAAATATTCTATAATACACTATTCATGAAGTATATTATTACCATTCTCACCCAATGACTATCATTATGTTTTTGTGTTATTGAACTACTAATATGTCAAATTATATGTTTCCAAAAGGTTATAGAGATAACTAGTCCAACCATCAATAAAGGTACAACTACTGAATGAGGTGGAGACCACCTCATAGACTGAAAATGAATTTTCATAGATTCTATTTTTCTTTTGATAGTATGATATGCAGTCCATGGTCATATTCCACATAGTTCGCATTTTAAAATTTATTAATTTTCATTATTTTATCTATATATTTAATTTCAAAAATCTTGCAATGGAATTACATCTTGGAAGTTTTAGTGTTTTAATTTATTTTAAACATCACACTTCAGGTCACTATGAGTAAAAAAAATATTACCTTGAAAGAAAGAATTAATATTTATAAGTTGAATACCCCTTGTATTGATGTATTATGAAAAAACCAAGTATCCCATAGAGGTTCTGTGTACAATTCGATTATTTAGTTCTCGATGAATCTATCTAGATGTTTACTCCATACACAATGAGTAATCATAGATACCTTGTTCATTGAGTACACGTCCTTTAATATGGTACGTGACACAAAATATTCTGATAGAACTTTCCTGAGTTTCAGTAATTATCCACACATCATGTACACCTGAAAATATGTTGTGTACATTAGAATTACATGATTTGGTTGACAAAAGTTCCTAATCACTATGCATTATTTTTATATACATCATGCACCCTACATAATGATCTATTTTGTGGGGAAACCTCTAGTTCTCATCATATATTTCAACCTACGTGTCATATTTAGATGTACATGTAGTTAGTTTTTGGATTTTATTTTCCAATGTAACATGATTTTATATATATTGACCAAAGAAACATTTTTATTTTTAAAAAACATTCAAGGGGAAAGTGACAACCATCACAACTAACTAGGTTAGACAGAAAAAGAAACTACCGACTTAAAAAATAAATGTTTAAGCAGTTTGTACTCAATTTCCCTATATAATTTCCATTATAAAGCATTTACCTATATGTCTGGATCCTCCATCATGATTTATTCATAATTATGTGCTATATATTCCCAAGAGTGAATGTACTCCTCTTTTTTAATCTTCCCCATATTAAACCCTCTAATAAATATGTGGTCTTTCTTCACTATCCAATCGACATGCTCCCTGGTAACAACCACATGTATAATTGTTTACATTATTTGATCAACCTCTTCCTTTGTCGCCTTAATTTTCAGGAATTCCACCTCCATCTCTTCATCCGTGGTCATGAGTAGTTCCATATTGGAGTCTATAGAGGCATCTTCCTATCGTTGAGTACCATCCGGAGTACATACCTCCCGCTGTTATGCAGAAGGGTGCACAACCATCACTACTAATCATGCATCTTCTATATGTAGATAAATCACCCCATGTTGAACCCTAGTCTTCTCAATTTCATAATCATAAGGACGATCCAAAACATCCATGTTCCTTCTACCTATTACTTTGAGGAACCAGTGTCTCCTACTTGTTTATCCTACTTTCCCCCAGTCGTGGTGCCCTCAGCTACTGAAAAATCCTCTTCTTCCATTGGATGAGTTTACTATTTTGTGGGATTACTAACTTTTTTAGATTACCATGTCCCCATCATCTTGGGATGATATGTATAGTCTCTTCATCACTTTGACTTATGCTTCTTGTTGACAATGCAACTTATGGTGTCCTTGTTCTCTTTATTTCCCTTCTTCCTCCTCAAGATATTCGGGAAAATAATATACAATTCTATTTCAAATGAGGTTCCATCTCCAATAGAATTAGAATTTGAGGGAAAATTGTTTTTATATTCATCCCCTTCATTGACACTCAACGTATCAAAAAAATTCTTCAAAATGAGGCAGGCCCAAGTTCTCCTATGGCTCTGTCTGTTATCCGGATGATATGTGTCATGCCTTGGCACCTCCCACTCTTGACCAGCCATGGAACATACCACGCCTATCGACGTAACCGCCCCTCTCGAATTTATATTTTTTCCTTCATTCCCAACCATGGAATAGGTGTAGGTCATTGGGGCCGCCATAGTATTTGAAGTGTATTCCCCATCCGAAGCCACACAAGTTAGATCACTGGCGGTGTACCTATCCACCTTTGCTCTATTCTATGTGGCACCTGATTTCACACTAGGGGTTTCTTCTTGATCATGTATCAATTTATTCAATATGTCAACTACTCTTGGATCTGTAGTTATCATAGTGTCCTGCATCTGAGACTTTTCAATCGAGCTCACACTTCCAACCACCTTGTCATTATTTCGGGAGGCAGATCAATCCCCCACCTCTTCTTTCAACTGGTGTAAGTAATCCGACAACATGTTTGCAAAATCAATGTGAAACTCATCTTGAGGAGGAAAAATAAGGGGTAGCATTAGTCCCTTCATTGACCCATTTTTTGACCCCTGCTTCTGCTTTGGCATGAGTGGGGTGACTGCCCTAGGTGAGGACAACTTGAACAGAAGTTCACCTAGGATTCGAACACCACATGTTTCTTCCACCAAAATTCTTCTTCTACCACAATCCACAAATATTCAAATGGAGGTCTAGAAACATCAAATTCGACATAAATCTATGGGGGAAACTAGATTAAAAATGTAGATGGTTCTTATGTTGGAGCACATGTAAGGTCCAACCGTGTTATCAAGCATATGTATTATAGAGGGATTCTAGAAAATAAGAGGGAGATCATGAAAACTTACCCAAAACGCCTTGAACAGGGCATTACAGTTCATATAAAGATAATAAGACAATTTGAATTGATGAATGTGTCGGATATTGAAAGATCAAGGAGCTGCAAACCATGTCGTGAACAGATCCTTCATGGATGCGAAGTGAATCATGATATTAATTTTTTATGGAATCCAATAGTCACCCAATATTGAATACCCAATGATTAGAAAACAAGCATGCCAATGAGTCAACTGAAGAATACTTTAATATAAATAGAGAAACCAGTGTGAGAACGTGGAGATCTGAATCATTGGTGAATTCCATGATAGAAATCATGAGCTGAGGGTAGACATCTTGAATGTCCGGGGCCATAGTGAAAATTGAAATTTTGGGGAATGGAGGTAAGAAATCAGGGTTCGAGAATGGAAAAAATAGGTGATGTAAACATAGGTGTGTGGGAAGATTGTTAGAGTATCCATGTTGTCAATAAATTACATTGAGAATATCTATTTCCTATGAATGAGTTTCCCATATATCTTGTGAAGTAGGTAAATATATTACATGTATGAATAACAATTCCAACACATTTATATTTTGAAATCAACAAGGATGATTCACCCTACACAAAACCATGGAATGTTCCCCCACAGGGGTTGATAACTCAAATAGAATGATATATTCTTATCTAAGGAAAGGGTCCACCATTGCTATTAATACTGATAGACGATTTGGAAGTGATTGATTTAAGGAATTTTAGATGGTATGAGTTTGAGGATGATATTTATATACCCCTTTATGATACTTCATTATTGAATCCGAGATGTCGATGAGTCACTACCCATATAATTTTGAATTTATATAAAAATATACTACAGATCTGTTATACATAGGATCAATCGAATTATGTAATTTTCATTGTATATATAGTGGTACTTAATATAACATTTATCACATAGTTGGTATTAGAAAAATTAAATAATCCCTTTAATGTGGATGTCTTATTTTTAGAGTTTACCTATTTCCATTGTAATATTGTACCTGTTACTTCATACATGTGTTGGAGTCAAAAAAATTCTATATATACTCATTGTTTTTAAGGTGTCATACTAAGTATATTTATACTCACCCGTATAGGGTCTTTGTGCCCAAAAACGTTCGGTCTATATAGTCATTGAATAAATTATCATTTTTGATTGTGGTTGTGCATATAGTATACCATATAAAGTCAATGTATAGTAGATAACATAGGTTCTTGTTTGATAAAGATATGGAAGGAAATTATATGGGACATTATGTAATGTGGAGGTGTCATACATTTCGTTGATTCAGTGGTACCTTGTGGTTTTGGTTATCTAAAATTGTATATCTATTCTGGATTTTCCTTTATCGAATTATATTTGAGATTTATTATTACATCCATGTATTGTTATACTATTTGGGTTTTTATATATACATATGAGTTTTTTGTAATAATTTTCTATTACAATCAAATTAATATTTCATGTTTTTTTAAGCTAAGTACTCTCTTTTAACGTAATTATTTTTAGCAGTAGTAACTATCCCTTAGCCTATTTTAGGAGCGTTTTGGATGGCACACTCGTTAAACTACCATCCAAAGAGGGGTCTCGATGGGCCAAGGCCTTTTATAAGAAATATCTAATTGTATTTTTAATATAGATATTAATTTTAGATACTCATTAAATTATTATTCATGAGAGTTTATGAAAAACGTTGAAAAAGAAGTGTTATTAGCGTAAATCATCAGTTTATATACTAGGTTCATTTCTATAATTCTTATATATATATATTTATCATTTTTTTTAATTTCATAGTATTAAAATTTTATAAATTTTTATATAAAAATTATACACTGTCATTATATGTTAATAATAAATTTTCATTTGAGGTCCCCACCATCCACCTCCAAAAAAATAGTGAATATTGATTATATTATAAGAAGTTAAAAACCTGTTTTCCAAAATATTTAAAGAAAAATAAATATATCAAAATTTATTTCTTATAAATTACATTATATATTTAAATTATATAATCTAACTACTATTATGTAAATTTTCCTTTTCATCTAAATTAAATATAAATTGTATATAATATAAAAAAACTATATTATCATTATTATAAATAAAAACAATTTAATGATATATGTTTTTCATCCATTGAATAGATAGCCAATAAATTATCCACACATTATATCAACATTTATTTAATTATAATCTATATTCAAATTTTAATATAAAATATTTAAATTATTAGTGTTGTTATATGATTTAAAAACCCATGTTTCTTCTGTTGTGTGGTACTAATGTATCGAATCTTATAAGGCATGATGATATTGTTAAAAAATGAAGGATTACATAGATAAATATTTTTTAAGTAATATATAATAATATATCACTGTCAAGGTATATATCATAAATATATATATATATATCATTCTTCTTTCAATGTTTAGAAAACAATTAATATGAATACTATATTTCTTAAATTATGAACGATGTCATATTTAATAATAGTACTAATATCGTTAAATATAATTTTATGTTATGATGCAATATTTAAATATATATTTAATAAAATTATTATTAATCATTTATTTATTTCACTATTACATAGATTCATAAGATAATTATATTGAATAATCATATTATATGGTGCAAGAATGATTCCAAACATTCGGTAGGATTATTTTTTTACCATCTATTTTATTATTGTTATTTTACTAAAACATAACTCTCGTTAAATTATTATCCTTAATAGTTAATGTTCTTTCTGTTTTAATCAAATTATTTATTTTAGAAATAATTTTTTAATATTGATAAAGATTTTAATAAATGATCCAAGCTAGGAAATTGCGCATAGATTTCCAAAAAATATTTTTGAAAAAATTCATTAAGTCAGATATATCATATTGAAATAAAAATAATGTTTATAAGTTGTGTGATTTAAATAGATGAAAAAAATGTCCAAATTTATAATTAACACACTATTAAGATTTATAAAATAATTTATAATGAACATAACCAAGAATAAGAGCTGATATTATTACAAGAAATGTATAATAAAATAGTTGATTCATTTTGGAGAAGTAGAAATAAATTTTAAATTAAAAAATTTTGTTTTTAAATAATGATATAGTTTTTAAAAGTAGAAGTTTTATTAATAACTATAAAATCATGTGAGAGGATAAAAATACATTAAAGGACAGTGAATTTGACCAAAATTTTAAACAATGATCATTGGATTATTTTCAATTCTTATGAACTAATAATATATTAATATAATATATGAAAATCATGAAATGATTCAAATTAAATTATTATAATAATAAGAATTTAAATTGTTTAAACCTCTTTCAACTGATCAAAACTAATAAAATTAGTTTGAATTGTAAAAAAATCTTTGGAAAAATCATTGATTCCTTTTTTAATACTTAAACAGAATCATATACTAATCCATCATGTAATTTTCCAAAACGTTTCTACAATATCTATTTAAAATGTTAAGAATGTTTTCATTTTATTAATATTAATCTATTGATTAAAATAGAGAAACATTCAAAAATTTATTACAAAAATTTATAATATAATAAATTTATTCAATGATGACAAATATCATTAAAATGTAAACCAATATAGCATGTAAACTTCCCTGAAGTCTCCAGATCTAATTATTAAAATTAAAATCCTTTTATGTATTATAAATATCTGTCAAATGATCTAAACCATGTTCATAATCATAAATTATTATAGAATATATTGTAAATATAGATGTATTAATTTATAAACTCTAGTATAAAATAGAATATCAATCCAACATGAGTATTTCCAGGAATGATCCAAAGTGTAATGTTATAGTTATAAGTGATTTTATATATGACAATTATGTTCTAAATGATTAAATAGAATAACATTGAAAATACACCACAATTAACTAATGTATCCTTATAAAATAAAATTTTATTTTACGTTCAGTAAAGATTCATTAAATGATATAAAATGATTATATGGAAATGGTTTTTTATGCATTTCTCAGAAAATGAACATCAATTCGTTTACATATTGTTCAAAAAAGAACAAATCAATACGAGGATGAATTTCCTAAAAATTATTCAATTTTTAATATTAAACATTAATAATTTAATAACATACATATATGAATCATATAATCTGAACATAAAATTGCCCTACCATGAACAGAGAATGAAAATAATTTTTCATTTTATATAACTTCTTTTTCTTATCATTTGATTAAATAGTTATAAAATTTATTAAATTATTATCAAACAATAATTACTATAGAACCCATAGAATATTTTATTCAATATACATGGGATTGAATGTTATATTGAAATGATCCCTATAGAATAAATGTAAATATCTATAAATCATGACCTTAGGTAAAAAATTTTGTCACATGTTATTGTTTAAGGTATGATTTTTCATTTAGTGGTGAAATTAGTTGGGTACAAAATTGGAGAAAATAATGGGACCATTTTCAAATAGAAGAATAACTAATTATAGATGAACAAAACAACAACATGTGGGTTGAAGAAAGGATTATTATGGATTTATTTCATATTTTTATATATATCATACAATGATATAATAGCTTATTATATAAATCAGTTTTGGTTAAAAAAATTAATTGTTTAGTATATTTTTAATAATTCAGTTGAATATAATTTAATTTATTTTGTTTAATAATAACAAAAATTTGAATCAAATTATTATGTTTGAAGTATATTTTTTTATCATTTCACTAGAAATTATAGTAATAATTATGTTGAATATATGAAATGTTTGATTCTAATATTTCAATCTACTTAAGGTTAATTTCAATAATAAATATTTAATTTAATTCCAGTGGTTTAATTTTTATTGAATTATTATTATGTATATTTTTAGTGGTTTTTTAGAATTATTAATTTGAGGATAATATTTATATGAAGTTGGGTTAAGTTTAGTAAATATGGATATATTAACTATTAACTAGAATTATTGGATTGAATAGATAATCCACTATGAATTTCTAGTTATTTCTTCCCTAATGGTAATATTTACACCATTCATTAAAAAAATTTAGATATGAACTCAAAATGTTATTTAAGAAAATATATATATCGCACAACAATAAAATCATAGATTACAAAACATAGTGTCGGTAGATAATGTTTATTGGTCTCACTACTGAATATATAATATTGATACTTGTAGTAGACACTTATAAAACACTAATTATGAGTGTTAAATGGTTCATCATTCATGGAATAGGAAATCAAGTAGATAAAATAGTGTTTGATGATCCATTAAATAACATTTATAAATTGTGATATAATTATGGTAATTTCTAATGATATTTTTATATGATATTTTTGAGTTAAATGGATTTGATATATTTATCATAATGTATATTATAGGGATTATATCTAGGGTTTCAATAGAATGTTCATCTAGGAATGTTGTTGACTCACTCATCTGACAATGTCTCGTTCAACCCATTGAACATTGAAATAAATATCTTTTTAGATTAGAGGTTGTAGTTTATTATCATTATCTTTTATTTTCATATATATTTCAATTATGCTAGATGATTTGAAACCTAAAGTCAGTGATGGTGGCCTATAGGTATATTTGTATTTGAGATATTTAGTTAGAATCAATGATGCAATCAATTGTTGGAGTCAAATATTTATTCACTGTGTTGGGATAATAATTCTATTTCAATTCTATTGAATATTTTCTATTTAATTTTAATTCAATATATTTACAATCACTATATTATGTTCTATTCATGAGGTGCAGACAATGATCGCAAGATTCTAATAATGAAAGCATGAAAATTTGAGTTGTTCATATACTGATGGTTCTGATATAAAATTTTTAATGTCTAAATTTTCAATAATGTTGTGGAGTCATTGATTTGGTAATAATTATTTGCTAACCACGTTTCATGATCATTTTTAAGTAGAGTAGGGTTGAATGGGTTTATCAGCTAAGGTATGTATTGATGTATTTATAGTATTTAGTAAAATTTTTGAATAAAAATGATACAAGATGATATATGATGATCCTATGTAAATTATTATTCTTAGTAATTTGAAAATCATATAATCACTCTTTATCTGATAGTATTGAAATAATTTATTGCGGACAATATCCCATGAACCTGGTATACATTATCTAAATGATGTCAAAACTAATTTTCATTATTAATTATTACATTTCTTCTTCGTTTACATTATTAATATTTACATATGGTTCTTTTTATGAGTGTGGGTTTTTTGGAATGGGATTATGCTGAATTATTTTAGCAAGAATAGTGAAGAATGTACCTATATTCATTACACTCATTCATGAGGAAATTATTTAATGAAGATATTTTTTTAAACAAATCATCCCATCTCAGTTAGACAACCCACTAAATACACCCTATCACAGTGGATTGGTGAAACAAGATAACTGGAAAAAGTATCATATAAAATGAAACAAAAACATAAAAATAGAGTAAAAAATGGAAGAAAGAGATATCAACAATTCATAAAATCTATGACAACCCAACTATACTATAATATATGTCAAGACTGGACCAACAATTCTGCATGTGACTAATCATCATCTCCCAACCATACCACTATGAATGAAATCACAAAAAGTGAAGATGATATGCAACATGATCCCCTTCCGTCTACATGGCTCATACAAAATATGGTCTACAACCGCCAAATGAAAATGTTAGTGTGTTTGAACAATGCCGAGTAGGATTCCACTATAAAATCTATATAAATTATAATTTCAAAAATTAAACAGTTAAATATTTAAAACAATGAAATATGTTCCCAAGTATTTTTATATCATAATAACTTTTAAATCATCACATAATTTTTTTAAAATTATATCATGTTCAAATGAAATGGTATATGAAAACACCATATGATAAGAATGAAATTCTAATAAATAGAATACATGAGGATTCCATTAGGTAAACATGTATGTAGATAACCATGAACACCCAATCATTGGATTTGATGTTGGAAAATAACCATTATTAATCCATCATTTGAATTTATGTGAAATAATAACCATGATTAACGGATTATCTAAATATATACGTTACAATAAACCTGAAAAATCCACCAATTTCTAATCCAATCAAAAAAATACAATGGAAACAGTTTTGGATCTAACCTATGGGTACAAATAATATTCATAAAAAATAAAACCCCAATATTGGATTATGGTGGCTCTAACAGGAACAACCTCTAGTGAAATTACACCCACTATAGTTAAAGAAAACCTCATGTTGTATTACACACACAATTAGTGAATGGTTTATTCTAGACGCACTGATGGTTACCCAATGTAATTTTATTTACATAAATATCTAATAACCATGGTAAGCATTTATAAAAAATTTCAAATTCAAAAAAATCCACATTGATATTTGGAATACCATTTTTAAATAAAATGACCATTTAATAATTTTATCAATCACATGGTCTACACAAATAATTTATATGAAATGAACCATTAAAAATGATTTCATCCCAATAAAATCATTTTTAATAAATGGAAAATTCAATTCATTTATTAACCCAATGTAATTGACAAGAAAAGAAGAAAATTCATTAAACTATCCCTTCTTTTGAAATAGATTTGATCATGGATTTGATAACCCAAATCCATGACCCTGAAAAGTTTTATTAAAAAGTTAATACAAACATACAACACACATCTGAACCCACATATCCACAAATACAACCATAAAATGGCATATAGGCCTAAAACATCACTGCAAAACAGTCATGACCATCCTTCAACTACCTGATCCGTGTCGAGTTTTTCCAGCTTAACTTTGCGCATCCCGATGTCAGGGTGAATCCCACATCCCAAGGTCACCCTCCTTGAAACCAAGTCACCGAAGCTAGCCTATATCCACCTATCTTACGTCCTGATATCAATTGTGTCAATGTCCTTGAACTTACTGCCCACCATACTACCCGTCTAAAGTCTCTGCCTAACCTGCATCCCAAGATGCATCCCGAGGTCGTCGACCTCTCATTATCCATGAAAATGGTACACCATCACACGATGAAAGATAGCTTTACCCTAAAACGAAGGTCGACGGTGAATGTCCCGCCATCAAGTTCACCAAATCCAAACCACCCACCATCAGGGTCCCAAATTTTTCACCCTATTCACTAGAAGTTCTTAACTCCATTTCACTACCAAAACAGATGGTCACCTAGATCCTAGATCCATTCATTACTGGATGTGCTCCACAACTCGTGTCTGTGCTTTTAGATGCACACTGACCGGTTGATCTCCTCTCTAGAAAATCCATGATCCTGCATTATTGTCGCATAAAAAGAATGTAGCCATCAGGATCCCAAAATCATCCATAAAAAATGACATCCAGACCACATACCCTTCTCCTTGTACAGGAAACATGGTATCATCACACACTAAGGTCATCGTTGGACGGACCCATGCCATCACCGACCGTAGCCAACCAATCGCCTGCTTCCCCGCATCTGCGTATGATTTCCAACCCCCAATAAATGTTTATCACTTTCATAACAAGAGGTTTACTAACCCTGAAAGAAGCATGATACAAAATATCCTCCAATTAAATACTTATCACGAACTATCCCAATAAACATGATATCACCAACCATTTTCATGGTTCATCAACCTTCAATGCTCATCAAACAAGTTAGAAAGACGATACCCACCACCGCAAGCAACAAATAATCCATAATGACTAAAATTATGATCTTCAAACCAACATTGATGAGGCGATCCTCATGTGGATGAGAGATAAGCTTTACATAATTTAGATAGAAATTATCTATCTCTTTATCTATTACCCCTTCTAATACAAAGACCAACTTGAGGAATGGAGGTAAAAATCATAACATCTGAAAATGGAGAATGGGGAATAACAAAACGGGTCCTGGAAATCAATGATCTATAAGATTCAAAAAAAATCCATCAAACAACTATGATATAAAATACAATGTATCCATAGGTTCTAATGATATAATTATATGTGATATTATGAAAGTATTTATGAATTGAAGAATAAACCACATAAACATGTGATAATACCTTGAAAAACCCATCATGATTGAATGGAAATCACTAAGAATCATATATGAGAATCTGACATATCTCCGAGGAAATATCAGGTCAAGACTAAACGAGATTAGTGGTTGATTATGTATAATATTGACAAAGGATAGAAGTTTAGAAACAATACATTGAAAGCTTCAATGTTCTATGCATGGTTAGGATGTATGGTTAGATAAATCATGTTTCCATAGTTCTTGGTTACTATCTTTAGGAAATTTAAATTCACACAATATCCTAGGACATGACTCAATTTTTGTTCAAACTATAAAACCCCCATTATAAAAACACATAACACACAAATATTTTTACCTTGTGAGCCACACAATTTCCTTAAACATTTTTATATGTTGAAAATTTTCACATTTTGAACTACATATCCATACCACATGTTTTCCACATAGTTAACACTATCCATACACCAACAGTACTCATTTTTTGCCTCCTCCAAAATAAACTTTTTAAGATCTATCCCATGAATCTTATTGAATTACATTATAGAAAAATATTTATTAAATTATGGTGTACCTGAGATCTAGTATGTTATAATGTTATATTCACCATAAAATAATTTTTAACCCATTATGACTTAATGATCTAGGAATAGAAAAAAAAGATAGAAATACACAGCTTGTCAACAATTTTTTCACCCATATCTCATTCATCTCCTATTCACACAGCCATAATACTTGGACCACGAGAATCGTTTTACCATTTAGTTCCTTATCCTATAAATCCTTAATCATGATTAGGATTAAAAAAATGAACAAATTAGTATCCTGATTAGCATCCTCCCATTCAATCATATGGTAATGATCATTTTTATACCTCCAAAAATGGGAAATATTTAACATTTCATAATTTGAAGCCAATAAATAGGGTAATTTAAACTCATATGTGACATCTCAAGGTCATTCCAAAATCTCAAAGGGCCCAACAAACCCCAGTTCCAGCACACCCTGATTACCAAACAATTGATGTCCTTAGTCAATTGAATCTCTATTATATACCTAATCTCCATACTCAAACTATAGTGGATGACTATGATGGTCCACATAACATATTATACAGTTATGTATTTTGACCGACCTCATATAGATTAGCTTCACCTTTTCTATCATCTCGTAAATTATACTCAGTCATAGAAAATACCAATATCCCAACTCTTCTCTATACAAGGGAGATCTATAATTAATCTCATAAAATTATTAAAATGTAACCATAGTTATCGAATCCTAATATCTATTCTTATTGGATTATTTTTCATAAGGGAAACGTTTTTATTAGGGTCCACAAAAATCATTCATGGATTCCTAGTTAATAAACTCATGAACATGAATTACCCTCTTTGTTAGCCATCCATCTACATATGATAAGTTGTGGTCAATTTCGAATGGTTACAGATTTCCTTCTACAAACCATTATATTGTATTATTGTGAAACACGAGTTTCTCTCAAAGATAATTAAAGTGAGAAACCCATGATGTCTCACAATCAATTGGATGTATAAGTCTAATAAATTTATCACTTTCATAATATCATTTATTTATATGAAATGAACCTTTTTTATATGTTGATCAATGATCACCCAATTTAAGTATTTCCCAATATATGTCCATGAAAATAATAATTAATTATAACTTCCCACTTTTATATTGAAATAGAAAAAGGATTAAAAAAAGTAATCCTCCCATGTTTTGACATAAATTTATGTGATTTGAAACAATGTGATACAAATTTAGAAATTGACCTCCTCACCCCCTTCCACAAATATCAATATGTCACTTCATGATACATCTTGTTAAACCCATGGTGTACTAAATAACACGACTGATTTGAAATATCCCTAAAATCATTCCTCAAGCATATAAGAACAACCATCCTTCTAAATTTTCATAATTATTAACTAGGATACCAAGACCACTAACTTGTGGTATCCCCATAATAAATTCTACTAACTATGCAATGTAATTCAATGTCTCTCACTATTTGGATCCAAAATTGTTCAACAAAAGATTTTAAATATTTTATCAGGACCAATAAAATATACCCACTATCCCCATTCCCAACCGATATCATATCAACAAAAAATATTAAAAACCACTCCTTTAATCATTTGACTTATAGATGTAATTTTCTGTTCATTGAAAACCACAATAACTTTATAATTATTAAGTACAATGTAATAAAATCAACTTCATTAATATAATCCTCCAATTTTACTTATAATAGTTTCAATTCCACATGTATAAAATTATTTTCCTGCCATTTATAATCAAAATACCCATTAAACTGATCCCCAAAAAATATATATATTACACATTTTGAGTTAATACATAACTAGTACCAACTATAGATCATGGCTAGGGTAGATTATCTCTAGAGGGAGTAATTAAAAAGATACATAGACCACTAACTATTTCTACTATATCAAAACACAACTGATACCCATATAAGAAGAATCATATAAAATATAATAACTGAAATTCAGTTCAGACAGAATCAAAAAAGATTTACAATTCATCTTCAACTTAATATTCTAATAATATCTATGATATATATTATCCCATTAAAATTATTCTCAATTATGATTTAAAGGTGTCATTGAATATGTGATATAGGAGAAATACTATAGAAATCATCTTAATTAATCAGTTCAACCTACGAAGCTCTAGAACACAAACATATTTCTCGGATAATCCAAACACTTAATAGTATTTTTTTTCTTAGGATGCACTAAGAAATCCATTTAAAAACTGACTGAACCAAAAAAAATTACATCTTGGATCCAAAACTCTCTTTTAGAAGACACACCATATTGCTGATGTTCTTTAAAGATACGAAAACCTATATCCAAATGGTCCACAGAATCCTCCCTCGTCTCTGATTACACCAATATATAATTATAAAATAAAATAATAAATTTGTATATAAACCAATGAATAATTTGGTTCATCAAATCCATAAATAAAAAACAATTATTTGTGATTCCAAATGTCATCACCCAAATTTAAAAACTCCCATACCATCTATGTAGCACTATCTTTGGTATATCTACATCTTGGTAACTCAACTAGTAGTACCCTAACAGAATTCCCATCTTTAAAAACCATCATTCCCCTATATTATTGTCAAAGTTATAATCTGTTTGATGAAAATGATATTTTATCTTAATGGTCCCCCAATCTAACATTAGATAATTAAAAAAATATATTACGACTCTCTTATAACTTCTTATAAAATGGGACAACATAATCCCAGGGTGACATTATAGGAAAAATAAATCCATGAGAATCTATGTCGTGATGTTATTCATTATTTTCCAATAATTAATCAGGTTTCATTCGAAAAGTTGGAATATAAATGGGAATCCTACATGGGATATTGTAAATTTAAAGATTGATCCCTCTCTATGGTGGTAATGTGGAAAATTAATCTATAATGTCGTCTAGGTATTCACACAACATTTTAATGAAGATACATCCTAAAAATGCTAAATAACATCGAGAATAATATTTTATATTTTGCAGAAGTTTACCAGAGAATAAGTAAAAATAGGCCCCACCCTTATTGATTTAGTGTCCCTCTCACCTTTAAAAAAATTTGTGACCCATTAGAATATAAAAATACAACATGATGAATATAAAAATATATCTAGGATTTGACACTAATCATATAACTCATTCCATTTATCATTTCATAGATTTGATGATTAGGAACTAAAAAATCATACACCACCTTGAAGTTTTCAATAATCACCTAATAAGTGGGACAATTGAAACCTTATTAAGACCACTATCATGATGTCATGAAAAGGACAAAGATGATTGGTCTGTGATAACAGATTAATTCCAAAACATTATCTAACATTGAAGATATAAAATAATTTTTACTATCATAATAAAACAAATATAGTACCATAAGCTATTAATTAAACATCATACCTCTAATAGTAGATGATATGCTTTAAATTAATATGGATCAATATGTCTCTTAAATCTATTAGGTTGTAGTAAGATGAATATCACCTATGGATAGAGGATTTGACCCACCAATGTTGGAATCATCATTATGAACCTATAGATACTTAGTTAGGGCGGATCCATAATTACTCTCTAGTGATATCCTTTGACAAAAAAATCTTCTTATGGACCAATAGACCACAATGATAAATTCATTAAGAGTCTCTTTATAATAAGTCTTGGAATGATCCTGAATTTTACTTTTGTATTTGAAAAATGATTTATGTACAGATGTATCCCTTAGATATGGTCCTATTGAGAACTGACCAGGCTTGCGATTTCTTTTCTATCCACATGATACACCCTAGATTACAATTGTAGAAACTAAAGATCCACCTAAACCATTATTTTTAGATATGTATCCCTCATCCTAATATTTTTTCTTCACTACCTCAACAAAGATTACAAGTCACATGAGAATCAATGTTGACTGAATATCATGCCTTTTCCCAAATCAATCATATAATCAATTATATTCAATAATATTGTCCCAACATCCCCTTCAAAGTCCCTCAACAATTTAGCTAGAAAAAAATTGATCCATAGTTTTCTTAAGAGGGTTAATGAATTTGAAGATCGTCTATATCTACAAAAACCATGCCTCATATTCATAGGGTCTTTTGTCACCAATGAATATGTGTGGATGTTGTAGTTTAAATTTATATCCATGAACTACAAAACAACCTAGGATGATCACACCCTCTTGACCAATAATATCAATAGTCATGATATAGCTTTTTCCAAAGAAGGGTCTATAGAAGGATTTCTATACAGTAATTGTCTCGCAAGAATCCTCACCACGATTTGGAGTATCTATTCAAGGATGAAAAATCTAATCAGTAAAATATAATATTGAATTACAATTTTTTGAAAAATTCCAACTTCACAAAACAATTTTAGGGATTTCATGTCAATGATCTAGAACATTGAAAATATAATGTAATTATGAAATCAAAAAATTGAAAAAAAAAATCATTAATATTGACCATTTTCTATATATTTAAAATCCCTACCGAGTACATTAAAATGACTTTGTACTCCATGTCCCAACCATGGTAAAAAAATTTACACAACCCCAGGTAACATGAGTTTAGACCCAAAAGTGAGTTTTCTTGGAACTCTCATGAGCATACTACCTAAATTATGTTGGTCCTAAATTATATCCACACAAGATATAGTAAAAAATATCTGGCATTGTTATCACAATTTAGATTTAACACCCCTTTATTACCATTTTGTAACAAACCATCCCAATTCAACTAGAAAAGACACACATTCCAGCCCATAATGTTGCTGTGGTGAAATAGGACAATTTAATCAAGTTGCATAATAAACAAATACACAAAAAAATATTAAAATGTGAATGAAACATATAAATCCATGATTTTAACAATCCTAGCGAAACCTTCTACATAAGAATTTATGATGATATAGTACCATCATTTCTCCATGTGACCAGTCCTCACCACCAAACCATCCTCCTTTTATGTAAACTATATAAATAGAAGGTGGAATGCTATAAAATGCAAACCATAATACTCAGGTCTAGTAAGACAACATCTACAACATCCCAATGTAAAATGAAGGGTTAGAGAATAATTATCAATATATAATACCATAAAATTTCTATAATATCAATAATAAAATAATAAAAGTTTTAAAATAAAAATAGTTTTTCCAAATAATTATAACTAATTTAAACTATTCACAAATAAACCAATAGTTTTCATAAAATCCATTCCCATTCACAGGACAAGTAATATTAAAAAAACATGTGTTAATCATGAATAAATAGCTAATAAAACCCATGGATTCTTCACAAGATAAACATATAATAATGTAAAAACAACCAATTCATCATATAAAATAATGTGATATGGTAACCACGATAAATCTATTATACGAAATCTAGTGAGAAAATAACCGCAACCAATTAATTATGTAAAATTAATTGGGAAAATAACCATAGGAATCCATGATGTGGTAGTCCAATCAAAAACAAAAATACATTGTTTTTCTTATAACCTATTGGTATATGTATTATATATAAAAAGGAATCCACAATCCAAAATAACTTTGGATGAAACAAGAATAAGATCTACTATAAAAAGTACCACTAATTTGAACAAAAAACTCATGTTGAATTATACAAACTATGATTGAAATTTATTATAATGATGCACACAAGGTTACCTAATTATATATATATATTTAAAACCATTTCAATTCCATGATCAAAATTGATAAAAAAACATTCAAAATCCATATAAATCCCCTATAGTTATTGAAAACACACATTAAACAAAAAGCCCCATTCGAAAAATTTATCAAACCACTGGTGTACATAATGAAATTTTAAATAATACACTTTTAAATAATTGTTCTAATTCCAAAAAATACATTACAAAAAAAATCAATTCAACAAATAACCCTATGAAATTTACATTAAAAATAAACAATTAAAATAATTATCCTTATGAATAGTTATACCTACCTCCAGGATAGTTGTAGAACAAGTCACCTTAAACAATAGAGACAAAAAATAGTTTATGACATCCTCTTGATGCTAGAACTTTATAAAACACAGTGATCCCCATAAAAATTCTCGTCTTTGAAATTAATAATTTCCACTAGTTCAAATGAGCTAATGGGTGGAGGTATCTAGAACATATTTAAAAATTTATATGGAAACTACATCAAAAACCAACCATAAATTTATAAATTCTTCAATAGATAATGAAAAGAAACGAGAGATCAAAAGGAAAATCCTATATATTTCCAGTGAATGATTAATATGACCATATATGAGAATAGTAGTTTATTAAAAATAAAAAATAATAATGGAAAATAAAAATAATAATCTTATTAATGTTTTAGAGGGTTGTGCATAGTTTGGACACAAAATTAAAAAAAATTATTCGACAATAGTGCATGGGTATAATTTATTTATAAATATATCTCACACAGTCTCCTAGGATAATCCATATGGAATAGTCAAATATTAAAGCCCCTCATAAAAATACATAGTCCATGCGCATTTTTTCATGGGTGGACACATGGTGTCTCGAAAAATTATAAAACCATGAAAAAATACAAGTAAAAACATAGAGCAATACTTCATGGTTTCCCCACTATTATTAATAATTATGAGCCAACCATATGAATTTTCTATCTCCTCTGAAAATATATATTTTTTAACCTTATTCCATAAAAACTATTATAATGACTATAAATACAATTTAATATTAAATTAATGCATACAAGAGATCTAGTTTGTGCTATATTTATGCAGGGAAGATTCTCTATCAATCGATCATCCACTGATATGAAATTTGAATTTTTGTTGGTCTTACCAGAAGTGTAGATGCTCATTTTTTCTTACATAATATGTGTAATAAAATAAATCTTGATTATAATTCAAGGTTTAGAATATATTATAGTATTTTATAAATAAATAGATAAATGGATTATTTAGGTTGATAAATTCATTGGAAAAAAAATTATAATCTAAAAAATAAAGATATATGATATTTATTTTTAAATGGTCTTAGAAAGTAATTTTTCTAAATAGAATACGATTATAATATGGAAATATTATTGGAATCACATTGATATAAATTTACTCGAATTTGAAACAATTTTTGTGACATGAAAATTTCCTTTCAACATATATGATATGAAAAATAATGTGGAATTACCAATGAAAATGTTAGGAATGTATGGGAATTCAACAATATTGAGGAAAAATTTCCAAGATGTGGAGGGTATTCATCCTATGATTATTTAATTGATTACTAATGATATGTCATGTGAACAATTTAAAAATGATAATAGTGTAGTTTGAATAATTTAAGGTTATGATAATAAATTAATTATTGGAACTCATACTACTATTATAGCTATATTATATTTTCTATTGGATGATTAATGTGATTAATAACAATTCCATGAAAAAAGCTATAAATGTTATCTAGTTGATTATAATAAATTACAATCTAAGGAAAATTTATTTTTGGGAACCACTTGGATGTGTACTAAATGATATATTAATGGGAATATCAATCCATAAGAATTAAAAACCCTTCCAAATATAATTATTTTGAAATGAATCAGAGAAATTCAATTGATCAACGACCTGCTTTATAGAGTTCTTTGAAGAAAGGGAATGTCAATACGATTCATAGAACTCACAAAAAGAAAATAAAAATTCCTCAACATCTAGAATTCGAATTTACATTAGTATATTAAAAATGATTATTTATTTGGGCTATTAATATTCTAAAAAATTATTGGTGATTGAATCTCTAAAATCATTTCACTAACTGGGTGATCAAATATTTATAATTATTTTTGTATGGTGTAATGGTGTAAAAGATCATCAAGAAAATGATATAGACAATGATATTTATTTCAAATGAAATGTAAACATTAGAATAAATAATGATGAAATATCGAATTAAATAGATATTTTTCATCCATACCATAAAGAAGAATCATTTTTCGCAAGGGAAACTCGATTTGACAGACTATAAGAGTTGTTTTTTAAATCATGAATTAATGATCACCATAGGATCAATTCTAGTTACATTAGAAATATAAGAATAGTGTCATTACATGAATAAAAGTCCGTATTATATTATAGTTTCATAAAGTATAGATTTTTATAATCAATAAGTGTGGAACTATTTGTTAGTTCACATAAGTGTGAAGAATTTGAAAGATTTAATGGGTACATAGAAACTAAAACATGACCACATAATAGTTATAAAGTGTGAAATTTTTGATTTATTAAATAAAATAATTATGTATTTAAACATTTATTGTTATAATCATAATAAAATAATAGTATATTTTGTATAATCTTGTGGTAGGAGACTATCACAACCTATCCCATGGGGGTCATGTGGTGACTCTAATTCTAGCATTCAATAGGCTAGTAGATGGTGATAAAAAACAAGTAGAAATATCACAAAAATGGGAGGAATTTCATGTATACCTATACATACACATAAATTTAAAATCCCACCAAAATTATGAAAGGTAAAGACAATATGTAAAAAATTCATGCATAGCACTATATTCGACAACTAAAGTATGAAAAAATGTAAAGAGAAGTAAAATTGGGAAAGCATACAATCCCCCCAAAAAGAGTCTATAACCACAAGTGGAAACTATAATAAAGGGGATGGGGACTATTTTTATAGTCGTAGGAATAATCCGTTGCATGCCTAGTCTCACAAAGAACTATCCGGTTCTGGTCTACCTAGGACTATATCAAAGTTTCAATCTTCTGCACAAGACACGACATGTGTGGGTAGAGCCTGTGTAGGGGTGAGTATAACAATAATCAGTAGGACTCCCCAAACCCAAAAATAAATATTACAATAGAATGTACTGTCATATCTATAAAATATTATGTATACATAACATATAACAAGAATATCTAGTTATACTCAACCATGATTAAGATTCTATAGGTAAGTCACAACCACAATATACAAACCCTAGAAAATTATTATGATGATCCCATGAAGCCCATATTTTGGAGAACACACTCCTGAGTCTCATAGCAATGATGATGCCTATCAAAGAGGTTCTTCCCATCGCACACTATCATGAGGGAGATATGATGATAGATCTTAAAAGGGATATAATGAAATATGTGAGGATCATAGCTATGACTATGGGGTAATACCAAAAACTCAATATGGATTAACCCGCTATGTAGAGGATGGACATATCGTAGGATTGGTCATTCCAATAACAATGACTCAACCTAGGGGACAAAGGATGAATATATGATCCTTCTATAGGTGTCTCACAGTATTCCAACAACTCTATATAGTTATTACTACACAAGGGATTGTAGAACTGTGAGTAAAAAATGATTCAAACCTACCTTTAGGGAAATTATTAGGTGAATGAACCCAAACTAAACTTGTACAATATAAAATCAACAAGGGAATCAATTCATGTAATGTGGGATACATAATGTGTTTTAGGGTCACACATTATGTCCCTTCATCCTTTGTAATGACCACATACAATGAAGTTGTGTTTAGAACATGTCGTGTAGAGGAGGAGTACAAGGTGTGTAGAAGGAGTCACACTCCTGTCCTTTCATCCAGGGTCCGCTCTATTTACTCTGGTCATTTTCATGTTCACCATGTCATCTCATGTGTCTCTACCCATATACAAGTACATAGGGTATCCCATGTAACTAGTTTAGGGCATGTCATATTGGGGCTTACATGTCATGTAAGAAAACTGGGTACTTTACACCATCATGGTTTCACATCACTGGGTACACACCGAGTTGTCCAATGATAAATACACATCTTGTAACTAGGACTACACACTGTGTGTATCGTGATTTTCCAACATCTATGTTCTTCTTCTACACACCTCGAGAGATTATGGTGAGGTCATTTTGTTTGTCTCTTGACCTCAAAACATTATATCCAATGTTGTTTCTCCACTATAACAGTAAATCAATGGGTTTTGTGCATTCAATCATCATAGAAATCTGATTTCATCCATTCCAATGAAACGTTACCAAAGAATCAGTGCTCTTTAATATCCCTAATCTATCTAACTCCATCTTCATCACACCTCTATTGAGTCATCCTGATGCTGGGTCATCAGTTTCATATTAGTGCTCCATGAATTAAAGGTGTAAAGATCAAATGATCAATGTTGGGGGAAGAAAATATTACACATATGCAGAACAAAAGATATCATTGGAGAAAATGAATAAGGAACAATCTTTAGGAACAAACATCCGCAACTATTCATTCTAGAATTGATATATTCTTGTAATAATGATAAACTAATCAAAAACAATATTCACAAAAATTATCACTCATCAACACTGTAGAATAATCCCCTCCAACATTAATGATTGATCCATAGGAAAATATTTTTATGGATTATTCTACATTCGTTATAGGAATCAAGAATAGGATCACAAAATTGAAATTTCATATCATACCTATGTTTGGATTTTTAACTGAAGAATATTTTTCACTGTGTCGTCTCCATTTGTGAGATCTTCAACGATCTGTTTTTTTTATCTTTGATTTGAGGTTACTTTATCTACTTCTTGAGAGGATTCTATAGAGGTTTCATCCAAAAAACTCTAAAAAATTATAGGTTTTATGAGGCTAACATTAGTTTTCTAAAAAAATGAATTATTTAATGTTTTACTGGTCACTATACACCTAATTGAAACAAAATAATTACATATATATTTTATACATTTAATATTCCATGATGAATTTCCACAAATGACCTGCACCAAAAAAAATTAGTCCACACCTACGATTAATAAAAAATTCTGAACATGGTGGTTCCATCATATTTCATACTTGGGAAACAATTTTGAATTTATTCCTTTTTTTGGAAAGCATCACATGCATTCTAGTTAATGATTTAATGTTTTTGCTAACATTTGTTTTGGGAACACTAGGCCTCAAAACCACACACAATCAAATATCTCGGTCAAAAAATAATTCCATAAAATAATTTATAAATAATACAACAAAAATACTACTAATTAGATTCTTCCAACCGTGGGGATTTATGGCACCAAAAATCAAGAAAATGGTTACTCGAGAAGATGTGGGTACTAAGCTTGAATCTAAGCCTCCCGCTCCAAAGTTCTCTCCGATAGATTCCCATGAATTTATCATACACACACTAAAGGAATATATTTCATAATAAATATCATAACCATCTAATCCTCGATATCCATTGGGTACTCAAAAAAATTATATCCATCCCCATTATCCAAATCCGCACAGTCGATGATGTGTGATAGGTCATGGATTACCTCCTTAGGTGTGAAAAGTGGAAGAGTTCATGTACCTAATATAATTATATGGGTATAGATACATCATACTCTATCTCTCCAACTGAACAAAGTATTAGAAAAGGGCCCATAAACCCAGAGATAACATTCCACCTAAAAAATATTTGTAATCATCATTTATGTGAAACCCAAAGTATAAGTGTTCTCCTTCCAAATAATTATGATATCTCGGTCACCTATATGTGTATTAATTATGATGGCTCTATAATGTTCTCATATACTCCTGGATGTTCTATACCTTCTCTGTAGTATCTCACACTAACTCTAGTCCAATGAGTGCTGAATCTCTGGGGTTAGTCTATCAAAGTGGTGACCTGGAAGTTCTATTGTACAAGGCATTAAATGGTTCTATACCAAAGGTGGGATGGTAGCTGTTATTCTATGAAAACATCCCCAGCAGTAGATCATCCTACCAATTTAATCCAATGGCAAACATGAAATCTTGTATCATGTCTTCCATAACATGAATGGTCTACTCTATTAGGCTATCCATTTGTGGGTGAACTGTACTCAAGCATAACATGGGCCCAAACACCTCCTACAATTAGTTCCACAACCAAAATCTAAAATAATCATCATTATCCAAAACTATCATTGATGTAACTCCATTGATTCAAACTATCTTCTTCATGTAGAGGTGTCACATGCCCTATATTAAACATTTCTCACAAATAGTTAAGAAGTAGGACGACATAGTGATTAAGTAAAAAATCGCCCTAATTAAATCATTTACTCAATATGTATATCGTAAATCCATAATGAGGTCGATATATATATAATGAAATTTACATTCTAGAGACATAGGGGTTGAGCTAATCCAATTTGAACCTACTGTGCAACCTCCACTTTCTGACAGGTAAGGAATCGAGAGTAAAACATTTTAACTCTTTTCCTCATTCACAGCCACTTAAAATGTCATCATAAGCCCTAGTACATCTTTTCCACAATTGGATATACAAAAAAATGGGGCATATGAAACTCCCTCAGAACCTCCTCCCATAACACCACTTATAATAATATATTTACTCTAAAAATTAATATATTCTCCCCGCATTTTGAATACCAATTAAGAGCATGACATGTGGAAATCTATGCACGTTGGGTCTCATAGACCGTATCCCCAATTTGTACATCCTTATCTTGATATAAGTGTGGAGGGGTGACAACCATCGACTGGAGGTATGTTGATCCATCTCCAACCACAATGGAATGTTGTAACAAGGCCAACTCCTCTGATGACTCATTCATCGAATTCTAACTATATCTAATATTGATTTTATCTTACACCACTTTACCATTACCATGAGTAACAATATAAATGTCATAGACTTGGTGGAACTATATAAAATACTTCTTTCTCAAGTTCATATAATATTGGGAGAAGATATATTTGGGACTCTTGTGATTATAGTAGATAATAAACATCTCTCTCATCATGTTTTGTTACAACCCCATCAATGAGAATACTACCATTGCTAACTCCATATTATGGGTCTCATAGTTCATCTCATGTCGTATCAACTGGAATGAACCATAAGAAGTCACCAATTGCCTCTCCATAAAGGAAAAACCATACCAAGTTCCCAATGCATCACCGAGTACTACGTAGTTAACACCATTATCTTGAAATATCAATATTTTAGTGCATGTCAAACTTTTCATCAACCTCTGAAAGCATTGAATGGAGGTCAAACAAAAAGAACCATAATTACCCTCTCAACTAATTTAATGGGGTCAATAATCCAAGGTATTTGAATCTTTTTGTTCATGGTATCCTGGTTCAATCACTGATAGTCCACATACATCCTCAAGATCCCATAAGCCTCTTAGGAAAACAAAACCGGGGCTACACCTGGTGAAACACTTGGTTTCATGATTTCCTTTTTTTGTAATTCCACCAACTAAACCCTCAGCTCGCAAAGCTCTATGAGAGCCACCTGATTTTATTGTGAAGGTATTTGTTCTATAAAAGGGTGTTAATCATTGCATATGTCTGTCTCTCGGTAGGGACGTAAATATAGAACATCTTCCAGCATGACGTCCTCATACTCCCCCACTACTGTTGGAAGATGGAATCTCACAACATATACAACAAATAATGTTAGGATATCCAACAGATTCAAAATTGACTACACACTCATTTTCCTGAGTCCATCATGTGTTTTCTATGTTTCCTTCTCATCGACAAAGGAAAACATTCTTCCATAACTACGGACACACCACACCGTTAATAAAAAATAGTGAATATCAGCATCAACTATGGATAAACAATGCAGATGAAGAATGATGTTATATGGCCTTGATGCTTCCACTAAGAGGTTCTAACAGAATTCATCACCTCCAATGGCTAGGTCACACTATCGACTTATATGTGTGATTATAAAGTCTCCTCAAGTATGTTCTTATAAGCATAAAGGTTGTGGAAATATGTATAGAATCTATGGAAGAAAAGATATAAATAATTCCTCAAATCATTACTAGATACCTTGGTTCATATTCCTTGACAAGATGCACATAACCCCACCCATGCCCTCCAACTCCATGATCCTGGCTTGGACTACCTTGGAGTGGTGATGGTAAAAAATAAAAAGATTGAGCACGTCCTTTTTATCGCCCAACTCCCCTTCCAAAATAGCACCATATGGATATGCCTACTCTTATCGTTGTCTCTGGATCAGTGATCCATCCATAATCTCCATGTCTGAAATATAATAGGTTGTAAAATCTTGAGAAATATTTCCCCTTCCATCAGATAAATATCATTTCCACTCTCTATAATTATTGGACCCAGCTTATGATCCTTGAGCAATATATCGTCTATCCTATGTCCTCCTCCTAAAATTTATTGCATGTCTAAGTCCTTGAGAATGACATAAGATTAATACTATCGATGTATCTAATCACTCTATCCCATTGTTGACACCCACCAACCATGTCTACTCATCCAATGAAATCTCAACTACCAGGGATCACTCTATAAACCCAACATTGGTAGGTATGCATATTGAGGATGCACATGCTCAGATAACTCTAGACAGAACTCAATCTATGGTCTAAGCCTAGTACTGATGATCATTTATTGTACCCTTCATGTTCCTAGATATTATGGCATTCCTAGATAAATACCCAGATACCAACATGTCGTCCGGATAGAGTTCTAAAAGATTCTGGGTACACATAACCCTAATCCTCTAATGTGATAACTCCTCTATATAAATATACTCAAACTATGTCTTTGGAAGAGTCCCCTAATTATATGATCAGGACACTGAAACCCCCCATCACCCTGTTGAGCCCTAATGAAGGCATTCTGTGAGAACCACGATATGATGTGCTGGTAAACTGAATAGAAGAAAAACATGGTTCACCACCTCATTCCAGCCCCTAACTACATTTGGGTAAGACTCTACTTGCTACATGAGTGGTCTCTGTTACTGAAACTAATGAAGAGTTATCAACATAAAATCCTCATCCAGTCATACTGTGGGTACCACGTGCTACTCTAAAGGTGATAGTATGGCTGGCGAACCATCAAAAGGTAACATATGGGTAAATAATCCATGAATATAAGCCTTTTCACTAAGGGAATCATCTTCATGATCATGTTTCTAAATCCAAGATGGTAAAAAGCAAAGTATAATTATGTGACAAACAAGATATACAAAGTTCGATGAGTATTTTTATATAAATGACTCAAGAGAAAAATGAAAACCACAACTAATTAATATATGATTCATGCACCATTATATTAGCTACATCTAGTGTTATGTTGTACTGAGTCGAAAACAAGGTGATTAGAGTCCTGTTGTATGGATATGTCGTCCACCACCCAAACAATAGAATTTCTAGCCTAAAAGATGAACTCAAAAAAAAATTGATTGAAAAAAACAATCTCACATACTACTGATACTAATGTTTAACTGACCGCTTTGATACTGCTTTGTCATGAACTATCCCAGTGGGTCCTATTTTACAAATTCCCATTCCACCCTTTCATATGATATGGGTGGTCATTAACACCTAGTAGGCATACAACAAACATGGGAATAATTTCATATGTACCTATATGCACAAAAAAATCTCCAAGCCTGCAAAAATATGGAAATGTAAAGACAATGTAAAAAATGAATGAAAAACAGTATATCCAACAACAAGAGTATGAAGGAATGTAATTTGATGTAAAAAATTTCCATAATAAAATCTTATAAATAAGTGTGTAACCACAAGTACAATCTATAAGAAAAAGAGATTGGGACTGCTATCTATAGCCATAGGAACACAAATCAACCTACCTTGTATTAGAATGAAATGTCTATTTCATATTCACTTATAACTCCTTAAAATATCCATCATCTTCACTAGACAAGACAAGTGGGGAAAACCCTATGTAGGGGTGATTATAATAATACTCAGTAGGACAACCTATAAACAAAATGAAATATAACAAAGGAATGTACAATCATCTCTAAGAATGTATATATCTATAGAAAATATAACATGAATATCAATATATACTCCACCAAGATGAAAATTTTAGGGTTAAGTCACAACCAATACATACCAATAATAGGTAAAAAACTCAAGGATTCCAAGATGCACTCATCCAAGAGAACATACTCCTATGTATGATTGCACTGCTAACATCCATTCAAGAGGTACTCTTCATCAAATACTTCCATGAGAGAGATTTGTTGATAGAGTTGAATAGATATATGGTACAATGGATGAGGATGAAAACAAGGTCAATGGGTTGATACAAACCAATAAATATTGATTTACCCATTAATTATAGGATTAACGTTGGTTGGATTGGTAATACTGTTACCAAATATTCTATCTAGGGAATGAAAAATGATTATAGGATCCTACTCTGGGCCCCTCAAGGATTCCATCAACTCTATCATGTATTTTCTACTAATGGTATCATAGTCTTATGATGAGGGAATGTATTTCACCAACCTGTAGGGAAAGAATAAAGTGATTGATTCCCAACAAATCATATCAAAGAGACAATGGAAATGAGAATCAAGACATGTAAGGAGGTGTAAACAAAATGTAGTGGGGTCACACCTTGTGTCCCTTCACATTGTTTACCACCCATGTACCATGTCCTATGTATATAGAAAACATCAATTAGAATAGGATAACATGTCATATAGAAAGAATCACACACAATTCCTTTCATCCTGGGTCTGCCTGGGTACTCATGTCGTGTGCCAGTGCACATTGTGATCTCATGCATCTATTCCTATGTACCAGTAAACAAGGTATCCCATGTAACATGTTTAGTCCATGAAATGTGGGGGATTACATACCATATTGGATAATCTTGTACGCCCCCCATGTCTGTGTACCTACCAGGCTACACGCCATGTTTTCCAGTGATAATCACACATTGTGTAGCCGAGACTACAATCCGTCTGTAACAATTTTTCCAATAATCAATGTTATTCCACCACATGACCCAATAGATTATTTAGATTACATTCTAGTGTTATTGTTTCCCCAAAACATCATATCCAGGGTCATTTATCCCACTGAAACAAAAAATAGATGGGTTTTGATCCTTCAATTTACTCATAAATCCAATTTCTTCCCTTCCGACGCAACTCTTCCAAAGAAATGCTACTCTTGTATCGCTACAATCATCCCAACTCCATCATCTTAACAAATAATTTGTTTTCTCCCATTCCTAGTTCTCTAGTTTCGCAAAACTTCACCATGAATCAAAGGTGCCATGATTGAATGTTCAGTATTGGTGGAAAATTGAAGAACACACATGATGAACATGAGAAATCGGGGGAGAAAAAATGTACAAGGAACAATCTAGAGGAAAAAACCTCATCCAATATTTTTTCCAAAATTGATTCATTCATTTATATATGATAAATTAATCAATCCATTATTTACAAGAATTTTCACTTATAAGATCCGTAGAATAATCACATCCCACAAAAATGGTCGATCTATAGGATAATTTGTTTATGGAGTATTCTGTGTTTTTAATTGAAATCGTGAAAGGGAAAACAAATTAAAAAAGACATGTCTTACCAATATTTGGGTCATTAAGGTATGAAGGTCAGTTGATGCATCATAGTTTTTGGTGAGATCATCCATGATCTCTGTTGTTGTTCTTTGATCAGAGGTTTAGTTGTCACCTGCTCGATAGGATTCTACATAGGATTCTTCCAAGAATCTCCATAGAATCCATGCTTATGGTCCTAACATTAGATTTATAACAGAATTTATTATTTAATATTTCATTGGTCTCTACATCAAAATTTGAAATTAAATAAATTTTCTGAATTTATTTTGCTTATTTATGCACATGTGATGACTTTACGCAATTAACTTATGGTGATAAATATTAGGGAAAACCTATGGCAAAGCAGTTATTCTAAACACAATGGTGACCTAAGATGTCGGGTATGGGTGCCCTTTCAGAAACTAATTCACATTTTTTTGTAAAATTGTGTGTCCATTATATTTAATACTTTAATAGTTTTTATCTCATTTGTTCTAGGAACACCAGGCCACAGAATCGAACCCCGTCTTAGTTCCTGACCTCGAAACGATTCCATATAATTTTTAAAAGTAATACACAAAATATATGAGTTATTATAGTGATCATACCATATTCATTGATATCATGGTTCCCATTACATTTCAAAATTCATTGATGGTTTTACTAATGAATAATGGATTTAATTTTAGATATATAATAGTTATATATTTAATCTGTTTAATCAAAGGAATGATTTAGAAAAAATGGAATTTGGATGGTTTTTAAAGTTTTTCTATATGGGAAATAATGTCTACTACTCTAAAAAATAATATGCAACTCCTTCTATATAAAGGGAATTTTACATGATAATATTGGTGTTAGAAAACTATAATATAATGGATTGAACTAAAAAATGGAAAATAATACATTGGAAGAACCATGACGTACAATGATATACACATTAATGCATATTGTGATTTGGGAAAAGGGACTCAACATGAGTACTTATTCTATATATTAATGTACAACATCGGTAATTGGGTAGGAACTTGTCAAGGAGATATTATAAAAAAATGATAAGAACATCAAAATTATATACTTTTTAGTATTTTGAAATATGCATACCATAATGATCGATATAATATTGAATCAAAATGAATAATGTGTTTATTTATTGGTTAAGAGGATGGAAATTTTATTTATTGATTATGGGATCATGAAATAAAATAAATAATCAAGTTAATAAAAATATTCATCACTAAAAAGGTACTATAGAAGGTCTGAAAAATTATAGAGATAATGGTTGAAGGAAAAACATCCTTTGATGTCAATGTTGAGTAGATTTAGGCTATTTAAAGTTCATTGAAAATAATGTTCTATGTTTTTATTGATGATTATACAATAATTCCATAGAGGGGCCAGCCTATGTTGATACAAACAGTTCAAGAAAAGTTGAATATTCGGTTTTATCACCATATGTAAGATCAATATAAGGTTCAATACTACTATTTTAGGTAATACATTTTAATAAACCGGTAAATAGAGAAAGGTATAATTTTTTAGTTTAGATGATTAAATTAAAAATATCAAAAATAATAAGGAAAAAAATTCAATGTTTTAATATATAAATATATTATTTAGCATAAACTGATACTAGATATCATGAATTTTCAAAATAAGCTGTTTTTCTTAGTGACTCTAAAAAGAGGGTTTTTTTGGTGAATGATGATATAGATTTATTGATATTCATTTAAAAATGGTAGATATTGGAATTTCTAAAATGGATAAGATAATTACATAATAAATTGGTTTACATGATCATAGATGAAGCTAAATGAATGAAGGGGTAAAATGGAATAATTGATTCAAAATGTTATCAATAAAATATTGGAGTAGATTTCATAGAAATATACTCAAAAATACATATCCATTAATAATATCATATATTATTAATTATGTGGTCATTGAAACATTGTTTCTTTTATAAGAAAAGGTCATGATATTTTTCCCTCATAGTGTGTTTGAATGAAAAATTAAGATGATGTTGAAAATATATTTATAAGATGGTGGGAACAACAATTTGGTATATCAATTGATTGAAATATTTTATTGACTGTCAAATTAATTATGATGGAATAATTATAAATTTTATGGATTTAAGTTCGAAAAATTGTTCAAAAGTTTCCAAATATATTGTTTTTATTATCAAATGACATTGAAAGATGATATTTCTATAAGGTGTTTTATAATTTTATGACATACTGTGAGTTAGGAGACAAGAATTAATGATTAAAAAATTATTTTGTAAGTTATTTATATTTTTTTAAATGAATGATATCAAAAATTTAAAATGATCATGGGGATGTGTATAATAATGTCCATGAAAAAAAATGTGGTACTATATTAAAAGGATTATGTCTTGAATAACATTAAAAGAGTTGGAATGAATGGAGGTAAAATAGTTGATACTCATCTTTTTTGAAAAATTAAACTACCAAAAGCACAAACACTAACTATGGGTTTAGTGTTTCACTACCTAGAGAATGATCCTTCTTCCGTAACTGTCAAGTCATTAAATACGTCTATGATTTTGATTTTTATAGATACTTAATTTAAGTGGTGTTTTTATGTATATTTATGTTATTTCAATGTAATGTTATTTAGGATTCCATTTTGATAAACCATTAGTAATTAAATTCAATGAATATATGAATCTTTGGGGGATCTGTTCAATAGTATTGTAGATTTCTAATTCACTAAAGATAATGAAATTGATAATATCGTAACTCGATTACTATATTGTTATAGAGAACCTAAATAAGGTATGTTTAGTTCATAAAGAGATATTTATATTATTTAAAATTGAATTAGAGTATGTTGTGGATAAAGTACCCATGAAATTAATTATCTAGCTAATTTGATTGTTAAAGGTGCTAGGAAGGCATCAGAAAAGAACTGTGATTTTATACCAAAAGAAAATGTGAAATCAAATTTTGTAAGAGCCCAGTTTTCCTTGCATGGATGAATCAGGTTGACCCAATATATCATATCATCAGAAATTTGTAGGAGGATAGAAACTAGATATATATAAGAGAATAGAAATCCATAATTTCATAGTGATATTTACCATTTTATTATTTCATGAATGATTATTGGAGCAATGTGGCATAGTGGGGTTTGGGTGAATTTTAGAAGTGGAATATTCGATGGAATATCATTACATGTACATAGATTTAACATGGTTCTATGGAAGAAAAATCTTTTGAGACACTATGGGAATGGTATTTATATTTATGTTTAATAGATTTTCATAAGTCATCATTTTTAAAACAAAATTATTTTTTTCTTTAGATGTTTCCAAAAAAAAGTAGCATGACATCTCTAATGATAGTAGAACAATGTTATTTTTTCTTATACCGATGGTATTATGGGAAGTGATATATTTCTAGAAGTTATGTTGAGTATTAAATTATTGGGTTATCAATATCAGGTTGTCATGCTTTAGAATTTTGGTTTTCATGGGAAGAAATTTCACTTGTTTGATTGGATATGATTTTAATTTATAAATTTTTTAGATTCAGTGAAACAAATGAATAAACAATAAGAAACATAAAATGGTGGAAGAAATTGATTAGTTATATATAATTATTATCTTGTACTTTTTTGTAAATGTTCTTTAAAATATCTCAAAGTATTTTATAATTTATATATTATAAATAAATTAGTTACTATATGATAATATTCACCATTTTTTCCACATAATTTTATTTTGATATATTATACAGTAATTAAAAAAAATTATTTGAGGATGAAATTTACATTTTAATATTAAATCATGTTAATTATTAATATTCTAATATTTTTAAATTTTAGGTGGGTAATAAATTTTTTTATTAGATTTTTTATTTCCAATATAATTTTATTAATGATGTCCATCTTCTATATCAAGACTCTATTTAGTTTTTATTTTAATTTATTTAATTTCTTCAAACAAATAAGATTTATTATAATGAAATATATGTCAAAATATGATATGGATTTATTTTTTACTCCCCTAAAAGTATTGTATCTTCAAGATATTAATTAATAATTAGTTATGAAATTGTAAAGGGTTTCCAAAATATAGATTTGTGGATGATATAAATTATAATGAGATATGAAAGTAAATATTCAAGGTAGTATTGTGAAAAAACATAACCTAATTATTTTTTATCGGTTCCTAAAGACTTAAATTTCATAGATTAATTTTCTATATATTGTTCCCTATTAAACACAAAAAATAATTTTTTATGATTATATCTAGTACAATTAGTTGAAATTACTATTTTTGTATGGAAACACTTTCCTTTTAATTATTCTCTAATGAATCATTAATTTCAACCTTAGTTTAATTAGTTTCACATATATAACTCCCTAATTATATTATAAAGCTCTATTTTATATCTGGGTTAATTATGCTCATATTCATTTCTTCTTTTGCAACCAAAATATATTCAAAACCTACATAATATTTTTATAGATAATGTAAATTTATAATCTATATCCCCCAGGAGATTGAAACCTTATATGAAGTCTGGATTCGTCTTCATTCACAATGTAAAGATCGAGTTAATTCTCAATGAGAATTTACAAGGGTATTTTCCCAAGGTACATTTTTTTCTGGTGCCCTTGTCAACTTGTTTGTATATAGATAGTGATTTTAATTCTCTGAAAACCACATAATATACAAATTTCTAAATTTTTATGATAATATTCTTTATATAATATCATATCTAGGGTTTACGATAAATTTCCCTCTTATTAATCCCAAAAAAACTACATTAATCAATAATGATAACTAAACCCTACTCTGATATAAATGGAGGTGTCCTAGAGCCTCACTCCCAGGTCTGATACTAAAAACCCATACATGGAAAAGTGGATTCAATACTAAGTGATATGAGAAATGGAAAAAAAAAATTTATATTTTACATAAATAAAAAAATTAATCTCAAAAATAATTTCACAATCCCAATAACCAATGATTTAGGGACATTATTGATTAGCTATATAAATAACCTATCACACAATACATGAGCACATTTCTATATAATTGATCAAAAATAGTATCCCTTATATATTTATCAAAATTTATAATACTATTTATAGATGGGGGGATATAAACATAGAAGATGGGTGATCTGAAATTCTCATTTACGGGAAAAACATCAACATGTTATTCATGAAAATACCATCAGAATTTGAAAAACATGATCAATTGAGATATTTCATAATAAAAATATCATTGGAAAATAGTTTTTCCCATAATTTCTTATATATTGATATGTAATATCAAATAAAAAATCATAAACCAATGAAAAATAGTGTGGATTCATGGAATAAAAATTATGGTTCATTATGCACCCTAGAGATATAGTCTCAAGTCAAGCAGAAAAACCCATATTTTACAACAATATTTGATACCATGTATTCTGTGTGAAAATAAACATTAATTTATTTCATACATTATAACAAAAAATCAAATAATTAACCTATATCCCAAAGAATAATGACTTAGTATATTTTTGGATTTGGAAAATAAGAACCATATTTCATGACACTTGTAAATATTACAATACAACAGAAAACCACTAAACCCCATTCTAGTCTACCCACAAGTTATTGAAATCTTCATATCCTAGGTAAGAGAAACATAAAAATGAGGTGAAATAAAATTCTCATTATGGGAGAACATATGAAAATTTCATCAACTATTGTATCATTAACATAAGAGACAACATGAGTATAAGAGAAATATCTTTTTAAAATTAAGATGGAATAAAGTTATTTGTCCAAAAATACTAATAGAAAAAACATATAATGTAAAATAAAAAATCTTGTAATATTAAATAAGTGTGAAAAATAATCATTCAATAATAATGATACATTGTTAATAAAAAAATAATATAACATAGACTTATGGATCAAACATTAGAATTTGAAATCATAACACTGGAATCATATTAAATCATATTGAGTTCACACTTAATCTCATGAACATAGATAATTGGCATAATGATCACACTAAATATGATTAACATAGGTAATTTTCCACGAACAAAATTTTATGAATGTAGATAATGTTAATCAGGTTCACAGTTATTCTTATTAACATATCTAATATATAGATTATTTATATCATTTTTACACTCTTTCCTTTTAATGAATATAATCATCCTATTGTCCACATAAAATCATGTGACTATATCTAATCATTATTTTTTTCTCAAATAATCTAGTGTTGGTATAAAATGTACATTCATTTTATATCAATCCTGTAAATGTAGATAATATTAAATGCTTTCATCATCAATATTTTGAATGTAGTTTATATATGTCATTTTTAGGATCACTCTAATGAACATACCTAATCATTTTTTACCGCTCAACATGGTTATCTCTTGAGGTATAAAATATTTTCCAATAAATATTATGTTGATATAGTAACAAAAACAAAAATAATTCGTAGATCTATTTTGACCTTGAAATACAACTTTAAAATTACAAAAATCTCATAAATAACCTCTAGAAAAAACATAGGTTCCATGGAAACATTATTTAAATATTTCATAATCAAATCAACGAAAATAGAAGGATAGTATCATCATATCATATCCCAATGTGTTACCTACCTAGCATCAATGTAAATTATAAAAGAGGTGAAACACGTTTTTAAAATTATTGTATAAAACAGTTTGAAAAAACATGATAAATAATCTATTTTTTAAATTATAGGGAACTACATAAAATTAAATCTATAAATTGAAATAGTTGGAGATTGAAAAAATATATTAAAAATAAAATCAATACCATAAGGGTTTTTATAAAAAAATATTTATAAAATAAATTTGTTTTCAAAAAAATCATCGAGAAGTGAGAGAAATATTAATGTCTTTTTTTAATGTACATGCATTTAAATCTATTTTAATGTCATGAATTTATTTTTAAAATTATTCTATTTATTTCAAAAAATATAAAAAAATTTACAATTAAATTTTATATATTTAAAATTAAAATCATTTGGTAAAGCATCTGAAAACATGGAAATGAATTTTTGTGTAATGGAATACTCGTAATGATAAGATAAATTTTAGAAGTGTTTTTAAAATATTTTTCGACCATTCACAAAAGGATAAATTATGGGACACATTCAAAAGGAATTTTCTAAAATTATGAATTAAATTAAATTAATAAATATTAATTATTAATATAATATTTAATAATGAATGAATAAAATATTCATCATTTTTTTCTATAGGATGTATATATTTAACTACAAAAATATTAAATTCAACTGGAAAAACTTTTTAATAATTTTAAAACACCCAATTTCAATCTATCATTTTAAATAAGGTGATAAATATTTCATATGAAAATTTTTAATGAAAAATTACAATATTACAAGATATAAAAATATGTTGATTTAAATCTAATAATTGAGAACATCATTTAGAATGGTGAACCAGAATATTTAAAAGAAAGAGATCTTTTACAGACGAGGGGAATTATTATTAACATAATAAATATTTAGTAAGAGATAAATTCATCAATGTAAATCCGTGTAATATAAGGATAAATGGAATTATAATATCAATAAATAATGTAAGAAAATTATATTTTGAAAGAAAAATAAAAAATTAATCTTCATGAATCAACAATAAATGTTCAGTAATGAAAACACAAAAAACCTAAAAAAACATATTCATTGAAAACCCTTGAAATAGAAAGATTAAAATATAACACATGTTACCCTGATAAAAATGTATTTAATGATATTATACATCCAATAATTTATATACAAACAATTTAAATGAAATCTGGTGCATAAAAATATGTCTCACAGAAAATAAGTTTAGATGAAACATGCTTACCTTAAATCAAAACATCATGGAATGTTCTTTAACATGTTGTATAAAGAAAATACCTATATCAATGAATCATTTCAAAACAGTGTTCATATAAATAAAAATTGTAACTTTTTGGTTATGGCGGTTAAGTACACATTCAATAGTTATTTTAGTATGAGATTTTGTATTTGTAATTGATTCATAAATGATTCACAATAGTAATTTTTGTAAACTGTACTTTTGTAGCCATGAGTCGGTGGTTAATTTATTACATTATAAAATGATTCAAGGAATCACAAACCAAATGAATAAATTATTATCTATATTTATATACATAATACATACAAGAAATTGAAAATATAATTGAATTCGTAAAACATAAAAATGTCTTTTTTACGAAATCTAACATTCCCTTAGAATATTCATATATATAAAATGAAAAAACATCCTTGTAACCTATGGAAATAAATCATATGAAACAGGTGAGCTAAAATTATAAGTAAGGGTATGTATATAATTGACACTATAATAATGAAATATTTCTAATCATTATGGAATGGTAAATAACTAAAACAAATTCCAGATAAATAATATCTTTAAAATAATATGGTACTGATAACTAATGATAAAAAATAAAAATAGATAATAACATGTTAAATAAACATATAAATTGACTTTCTAAATAATAAAATAATCACATGTGCACTTATAAATAATCTAATAATAATAGAATTCATAATACCATACAATGGAATAACACTTTTAAGACCATTCACAAGATTATAAAAATCTATGGGAAAACCCATTTAATTTTTCATAATGAATTTTTATGTGACCTACCAATGCATTAAGAAGATATTTAGTCTCATTCCACACCTATAAGATAATAATTCTAATACGTTTTTTGATGCCCTAACATGGGTTCCACATGTCGGTTCCCCGATTCGATTAGTCAAGTGACTTTAAGCACACCCCCTCATTTGCAAGAGGCTATTGAATAACAAGGAGGGTCTATTATCAATCATAGGTAGGATATACCCTCTATTTTATCATAATAATAAACAATAAATATAAATAAACAATTATAAATCAACAACCAAATGTTATTCTTACGAGAATAATTCTAGTATAACAATATAATCAAAACTATAAATATAATATCAAAATTAAATATCAGATATTCCATTCCAAAATTTATGTCCTCTATCAAAATGAATACACAAAAAAACATTGAAATTTATTGAGTGGATCCGGGACAACATTTTGTTCCATAACCATGATCCATCCCAAAACCAGTCATCTAACATAACATTTTCCGTTGACCTATATTTAAACCATGAAATCTATTCGTGTACAAATCATGAATCCTGAGTAGGGTGTGACTATAACTCATTTTTCAACCACCAAAAATTTCTATTGAAAAAAAAATTATGATATTTTATAGATATACAAAAAAATTAATAAGAAAACATTTATCATATTATAATTAATGTTATTTTAAGAACATATACCTCTATGTTTCCAATGAAACCCAATGCTCAATACATGATTCATCTTATACTGAAGTATAAACTATCCCCAAGGAATATCATGTTTTAGAATTACATTAACACAATTCTTACATAATTTCATATCTCAAAATTACATTGTAATATTTCAAGATTATAATTCTCATATTAATGTAATTGTAAATATTCATCATTCCAATATCATATATGAATTACATTATTACCATTCATTATTTTGATATAAATAAATTAACTAATTCAACAATTATTTAAACATATAATTTTCATTAGTTATCCTAACAATTAATTAATCATCTCAATTTAATTTCAAATTGAATAAGTAATTTATCACATCAATTACCATAATTAATTTCAAAATAAATTATTCAAAATATTCCTTCACAATTATTCTACAATTAATTCATTAATAAATTATTCAATTCAAAATATCATTATCCTATACATAATCCATAGATTAGTTATTCAAATTCAAGATATCAATATCCTATAATTTATTCATTAGTTAATTATTAAAATAAGTAATCTCAATATCTTATAATTTATTTCTATATTAGTGATTCAAATATAAAATTCCAATAACACTATTTTTTCATTATTCCACAATTAATAAATTCATAAAACTAATTCACTTAATCCAAAACAAAAATTTCTAAATAGATAATAGAAATTATGAAGTTAAATATATATAAATTAAATCATGACTTTTGTATTTTAATTATATACAACAAACCAGAATTCGTTGACAATTGATCACCCAATAGAAAACTCCAAAATTATTGTGGCACAACAACATAGAATGATATCCCAATATAAAACCATAAATCAAGGTCTAAAAAATATGATCTTTAAATTATTTAATTAGATAAATAATCCGTGATCAATATTTACAAAACCACATCTATATATAACCAAAACATTAGGAAAAACTCAATCAACAATGAGAGAATAATGAAATAGAAACGAAAAACCTACTGGTATAGGATTAACTTACTAAGAGGGGTGATGATCCTTGATCTAGGATTAAAATTATGAATTAAAAATATTGTTATGGATTATTATATAAGGAGGAGGATTCATAATTGGGAAAAAATTGGAGTTGAATGGGGGTTCAATAAGTGTTAATATAGGGGCCCAGGTAATAGAAAAATATAATTTTCAAGTTAATTAAAACCATGTGTGAGTTTTCTTGGACGAGGCACAAATTTTCTTCTAACCTTGAACAATAATTCTGCACCAACTCTAAAACGGTCACATTTTCTTTTTTTAGGGAACATATTTCGACAAACTATGCACATTCTTTGCAAAAACTCTATATATAGGGTTTCATGATTTTCTTTATTGGGTTCATGGTTAGGGAAAACTATGAACCAATAATGAACGTCCCTTTTTATTCTATGTGTATCATATTTTCACCAAAATACCCCCAAGGTAAAATTCAATCTCAATGTACTCACCCAATGAAAAATATAATAATAATTGAAACCAAGATGGAGAAATATCTAGAAACATTTGGGGTTTTAAAATCTCTTCACCTTATAATATCTCCAAATAGAGTTGTACTACCAATCCTCTATATTTTTCTACATCAAAAATATTTTTCCAATGAAATTTGAAATTATTTTATCTCTCCCAATCATTCAATTGATGCTGACCATGCTTCCATATTACATAAACTATCAGAAAATTATATCACTAAAACACATTCTATATACAATCCAACACACTTATAAAATTTTCCTTAATGGAAACATCTTTATCAAGATCAACAACATCAAAAACGTTCATTTGAGTTCGGTTTGAGTGACACCGCTAACCATTTGACACATTAAAATATCATTACTATAAATTTATTTCTATTAAATGGACAATTTATAAACCATTGGACATATTTTCTCCACAGCCTCAAATGGTCCACTGAACCTTGGCACCACTATCGGAATCTATGTCTCCTATGGTGACCCAACATTAGAGACACTCAAAATAATACACATTCACCCTCTGTATACAATAGGGTTATGCTATGTATATATTTAAATGAATAATTACTATTCTGAGGTGTATCAATATGTTTCCAAATTAGTTGTGCCTGCTCTGAGGTATCAAACCCAAGACATTGTCCCAAAAACAATGACTCAACAACCTCCATCCAAAATAGTGATGATTGGTATCTTCACCCCTAAAAATCCATGTATAGATCCATAGGTATATTAGAATAATAAATTTTATTATAGGCGAACTCTGCCATTGATAGGTGATTCTTTAATGATCCACTGAATTCAAGAACACATTATCATATAATATCCTATTGAACTTATATAGTATGATCTGACATCACTTCTGTTTGTGGGTATAAATCCTTACATAGGAAATACTACATTATAAGTTCCTTATGTAATTCCTGATAGAAGTGAAAATTTAAACATGCGACACTGTTAGAAATAATATTCTTCAGAACCGCCATGAAGATGGACTATCTCTTGATCGTACAGGTCTCCCTACTGATCAACTGAGAAATTATTCCACGTATTCTATAAATTCCCTACCTTCATCAGTCTATCCACAGTGACCTAAATGGAAAAATTATAACAAGGTTTACTTAGGAGACCCACTAATAATTACATTGCAACTTCATCCCACTTTCACTCTGGAATGGGATACGACTGCAAAAAAACTACATGTCATTGATTCTATACCATCACTTACTGACATGTGTAAAAAACATGTCCCAAACTCGGCTATCTCCTTTATCAAACTTGGCCAGAAAACTATCATCTTCTTTTATGGTACATTTTTGTCACAAATGGGCGTACCACCCTCTTGGAAGCATGAAATTCCCACATGAACTCCTCCCACATAATTAGAGTCACAACAACATGATTCTTAGCATATATAATGTTTTTCTCAACTATCAACAAGTATTAAGGTTTCTCCCAACATTCATGGATTTCTTTCTTAGCTAATTTTTTTTGATATTTATACTAATTTTCTAAGATCCTACTCAAAAATGTGTATACTCTACTAACAATGATACAATAGTCATCTACTCCAGAATCTCTTGGACCAACACTTGCATCTCAGATATTAGTTTCATCTTCTTCCTCCAAGTAATAGACTCCCTAACATCATTTGTCTGCATTTTTATACATAAAGAATCAGAAAACAATATTTTATTCATTGGATTATATGATTGTTAAAAAAATATTAAATTCAATAATCAAACCATCACCACTTCTGAAGATTCAAGTCTCATTATAAAAATACATACCTTATGATATTGTTATTAGTAAACACATTAAGCTTCTTTACCAACAGATAATTTCTACCACCTCAAAAAACCATAAACCACTACATCCTACTCAAGGTAATATGTACGGTAATTCCAACCATGTGGAATCATCTTACAACACCTATATTCCACAAATAGATATACCTATATCAACAGTACTCCATGAACTATCCCAGAAGCATCACATAACACCTTGTACTTGTACGAACCTGAATCTTCATTTCAGGTAAGGATCATTATTTTGGGTTGTTTATGAGAAAAAATGATGAAATGGGAAATTTTTTATCTACATTCCATGTAATTTTGAGTACATGCCGTGTACCCAGTTCCATTGTGTAGCCATGTACTAGATATTAAATAGCTAAGTACATGACTGTGTAGGTGACCAAGTAGACCGCCTAGAGTAGGGGTTGGTTGAGGAAGGTACATGGTGTGTACAATAAATATACACTGCATGTAATTTTTTTTATTTGACGAACCTGAGTGGGGTCACATCTCATCTCTAGAAAAATATTATTCTGCCATGTATCATACATGAGAGCAACAAGACACTTGATAACTTCAAATCCCTCCATATTTTTCATTCAAACTCTGATAGAGATGATATTGGGTGTATTGGATTCCCACTGGTGGGTTCCCTTTTCCCATAGAGACTCTCATCCTAACTCATATTCTCTTTTGGGTTTTTCATGGAAAAATAAATTTAACCTTATTGTAGATATACATCATTCTAGGATGATTTAATTTATGATGTTTAAGAGTGTTTTTCATACAACATCATGGTAGTTGGTTTGCACATTTCATTGATTGTATTTGGATTATATATGATTAAATTGAAAAATACCCATGTTTTGAGTATTGCGTGATTTTTTATTTTAGACTTATTCTCTTCCTTATATGGTTTAATTGATTGAAAATGTGTTGTAGCATATATGTAAGGTTCCATTCCTTATTTACTGGACACCGCATTGGTGTATTTCCATAGTCTGGCTGTTTAGGGTCGGTTTGGCCTAGGTAACCTATGTGGTAGACATTTTATTTCTATTCCTTGACTTATTTAGGATGGTGTTGATTGATTAAAAGATTTCATGTGTTATTAATGATAATTTTATCCATGTAGTAGTTATAGGCTACATGTGATTCATTGTTATGATATGTGCATAGATCCTTCAATGGACTGTGAGAGCCTTGGAACAGAAAAACTATATGGGTTTTCATGTTTATAAACAGAAGACTATGAGAGCCTTGGTGTAGAAGTTGAACTAGGTGTTATTGGTAGTGAGAGCTACCTAGAGGGCATTTTTTATTATTTATGTATTGAATGTGAGAGAAAACCATAGGTCTTGTATAAATTTTTGATTCGATGTGGTCCCAGGGCTATTGACCATGAGAGATGTCCAGGAAGTCATTATCAATTGTTTGGCGCTATGTTTAATAAAAAGGGAATAGACCATGAAATCATTCCCAGAGGGTTGTCATGAATTATTTATTGTTGTTTTAATGAGTCTGCCAATCCAATGAACTAGCTTGGGCCAATTCTCACATGGTTTCTTAGATTGTCTTCTGAGACGTCTATTGTTACTAGAACATGGACACGGTTACATTATTCAATGGATTGAACAATTTATAAATGTAAATGAGTGTAATTGGAAACTATAAGACTCTTTAATTATGACTACATCCTAGTTTATTTGCTTTATATATTCATATTCCATGCAATATAAATTCATTGACAATTAGCCAGATATATTTTCGTGGATAGCTACTGGGATTCGTCTCACACCCTATTTGTGTCATTCTTTTGGACCCAAATAGATTATATGGTTGCATGTATAGATAAGGGTAAGATCACCACTTCATCAAGTGCATGATTTATTAGGAGTAAGAGAGCATGGGACCAAGATGAGGTTTACGATGCTGCTGGAGTTTACTTTTTTTCTATACATTGGGTTAGTATTGTATTTATAGAATTGTGACATGTTTAGATGCTTTCCCAGACACATGTGACATACATCATTTATATATATATGCTCTATTTGTTTTATTACTATTAGTCTTCCATTGATTACTTCTGTTTAATGGTATTACTACTTCTATTACTATTTACAATTTTTTATGATGTGTATACATTTCCAATGATGGAATTGTTACCTCATTATTATACCATGTCCATCACTTCTAGTTAGCAGCCTCTAGCATTTGTGGAATTGTGCTTGAGGTCATTTTTCCTACTAGGTTAGGGGAAACCTTGGGCAACACCAGGAACCAGGATGTAACAATGTGGTTTTGGAGGAGGTTCTTTTTCTTCTTTATCTTACTATTTAGATACTATAGATAAGGATATGAAATAATAGGTAGTTGGTAATAATATTTGACTTGAAGTAGCTAATCCTTGTTTAGGGAGAATCCAATTTACCTTGAATATTTCAATTTTTCTTGTTTTACAATTTTTACAGTCGGTTTGATTTCATCGTTGGGTGTTTCACTTATTTTGTGATGTTATTGTTGCCATTATTAAGATTTCATTTATGTTTCAACCTAATTTGATGAGGGTATTTCATCTCATGTATCAAATTTTCACTTGATAAAGATTACATTTCCCACATAATTTTCATGTCATAGGGTGCATTACTGATTTATTGTTGCTGTGATAGATGTTGTGCTAGATATGAATGATTTTGTGATAGAAACCATGATAGAGAACCTCCTATTTTGATATGGTATTGGAATGTATAATGTTTTATTTGGATTGATGCCAACATGTGGTCATTGGGGTCTTATAGGACCTTTATGAACAGAATTTCTAGGATCATTTTTTATCTTTAATTGAATTATTTTAAATATATGAGATAAATGAGGATGAAAAACGTTGTTTCTAAAGAGTATGCACTCTCAAGATTTGGAATTCATTATGCCTTGTAAAATATTTTATTTTTTTATGGGTTCTATAGATGATTCAAAGGCTTACTGTCTAGAAACATAGATAATGTTGCATGTGGTGTTATGAACACATGCAATGAATTCTTCTGTTCTGAATGAAAAAGAATTTATTAAGTACACACCATGTATTGGGAGTATACGCTATGTAGTGCATGACCGTGTGACTGAATGTGTTAGCCGAGACACAGGGTTGGGAAAATTTATGTAAAACACACCTTGTTTGGAATGTTCATGCCATGTTGTAGGGAACTGTGTATCCATCCGTGTGACCAACAACATAGGTTGAGGGAACATAGATAGTAAACTATGTGTCCCATTTATGCACACTATGTAGAGTCTACTATGTATCTGACTGTGTGACTAATGACACGGGTGGTTAGAATGTAAGTAGTACACGCCTTGTCTAGGGTGAACACACCATGTAGTGTTACTATGGAAAGAACCATGTATATTAACCCTTATATTTGAACCTAGGAAGGACTGAAAATTAAATTTCAGGGTGTGTGTTAGGAGGAACACATTGTGTGTATGTGTGTTACTTGACCAAGTTTGGCAGAGGTACATGCCATGTTAGAAGATAAATGGAATGCGTCATGTAGGAGTTATACACGATGGTCAACCCTATTTTTTAAAACATGATTGTTTATTCACTTGTTCATTTCTTTCGAAATTATGGTGTTTTCCTTGATAATAATAAATTGAGGTGTGCGGTTGACCTTGACGAGTCATGCCACAATGAAATCCTCTGATTGTATGCCAGATATAAGGAAAGGATCATACTCAAAAAATGTTAGATCAGGGATTACAAGAAGATCATCATGTCGTGCGCGTTTGGGAGCGATCTATTATACCAGACAGAGGTTCATATCCATAGCTCTGTTAAGTCTTTTTGAGGATGTTATAGTCTTTTCAAGAAGAACCACATCCTACCTCGAATATGGTATAGTTGATGAGGGTGTTCCAATATCATCATCCCCCACATTTTCATGGGATAGAGGACCACTGGCTATAGAGTCTTGGTTGGCAGCCATTATTACAATCTCTAAGCATCTGGATATGTCTCCAGAGAGAATGGTGAAGCTTTCTGTGTACATGCAACATGATTCCCCCAAGAGATAGTGGGATGTTGTCTCATAGTTGGGACATCATTAGGATTTGACTGGGGAAGAATTTAATAGGAAATTCAATTAATACATCTACCCCAATACGTTGAGGGTTGATCGAACCCGAGAGTTCATGCATTTCGAGAAGGGAACTCTTTCAGTGATGGAGTAATTTTCTCATTTTATAGAGGTTCAACACATAGCACCTATTATAGGAGATGAAGATTCATATATGGCATGGTAGTTTGAGGATGGTCTCAGGTATGACATCTAATTGAATGTGAATGTCCTAAAGTTGACTTCAGTGACTTATATAGTGAACCAAGAAATGATTACTGGTCATAATATGAGGGAGTTGGGAGTTTCAAGATAGGGTGGTTCAGAATCCTGTGTTGGTACTCCTTCGTTTTATAGTATAAAGCACATTATGGATCCTTTTTGTGGTGATTCAAATAGTAGGTATGTATCTACAGGTATCCATATGAGGTGCTACCAGTGCATTAAGAGTTGGAACAAAAGACCGCAGTACCCAAGAGACCCAGCTGAGTGTCGAGCTTATAGCAATATGGGTCATCTTAAGCATTATTTTTGGTTTTTTTGAGTAGATAGTGAGAGGGTATCTATTATGACTCCATGTTCCAGAGGAGGACACCCAGTTTATCCTCACATAGTGAACTGGTGTTCGTCAGGGAATTCAGGCCATGTAGGTCATCGTGGTTATGGTAGCCAGACGATAGGCATTTAGTGACATCTGGGTGGATCGTCTCAGGCTCGTTAGTTAGGGTCGTAGGGTCATGGTACAAGTTACACTTTTTCTATGAATCAGATCCAATATGAGTAGGATCTCATACTCTCTATAGGTAGAGGGATGATTCTAGTTTCCTCAGCTTTTGATTATTCTATTTATAAAACTAGAGCTTCACATATTTTTAATTTTGTTTTTGTAATGGAGATCTTCAAGATCTATATCATTACTTTTGAGGATTTTATGATGGTAGACACTCTGTTGGGGAATATAACTGCTAGTGTACATCAGTTCATGGATTTACTTCTTGAGGATGATGGGTGTGAGTTCTTATGTGACATTTATGACTTAGAGATGTCATTCTTCGATGTTATTCTCAGAATGAACCAATTGGTCTTTTTTCAAGAATTTGTTGATAGCTATCACCACAAGGTATGTTTCACATCACCAGAGGGAAGGTATTTTCCTCAAAAGGGTAAATGGGATATCCAGAAGCTCAGATATAGAACCAAGCATCATGGTTTGGGAGGTATTATAGCCCATATTACTAGTTTATATTAGGATTACTATCGTACTTCATAGATGGACTTTCCTCCAGTGGTGGATCATTTTAGATATTTCATTACAGATGTCATTTCAGGTTTACCTCCAGCGATATAGGTAGATTTCTCAGTTGAGATTGTATGAGGAGCGGCACCAGTGTCCATTCCTCCTTATAGGATGGATACTACAGAGTTACATGAGCTCAAGAAGTAGTTATATGAGATACATGAAAAGGGATTCATCTGACCCTGTACTTCTCTTTGGGGTTCGCCCATCCATTTTTAGAATAAGTAAAAGGGTACCCTAAGACATTGTGTGGATTATTATAAGTTGATCCAGTTGATGGTTGTGAACTGATATCTATTTATGAGGTTTGATGATCACTTTGACCATCATCTAGGAGCCCCAGTATTCTTGAATATTTAATGGGGCTCCGGTAATCATCAGTTGTGCGTAAGACCGCCAAACATACCTCTTACAGCCTCTCAGAGTAGGTATGGTCTCTAAGAGTAACTGGTTATGCTATTTGGTCTCACGAATATGCCAGCATATTTCATGGCACTAATGAACCAAGTGTTCCATCCTTTCTTGGATTCTTTTTTGGTATTCTTCTGGGATTATATCATGGTGTACACTCACAATCAACACGACCAAGAAACCCATCTTGATATTGTTTTGAGTACACTAAGAGAGGATGAGTTATATTATATGATATCAAAAATCAACTTTTTGATAGACCAAATTCACTTCTTGGGGTATGTTATCTCAGAGAAAACAGTATCAATAAACCCATTAGAAGTGAGAGTGGTAGTTTTTATGCAGCAGCTGAAGAAAATCATTGAGGTGTAGACTTTTGGGGGATGGCGAGTTACTATAGGTTCTTTATTCAAAACATTTCATGCTTAACATCACCACTGAGGTGATTTACAAAAAATCCGTCAATGTACTTGTTTATTGATTCCTACAATTCATCCATTTAAGGGATTAAAGGGAGATTGAATTCAGCACTGATACTAGGTTTTGTAGATCCATGAAAGATCTACACCGTTTACAGCAATACATCAGGTATCAGGAAGGGGGTAGTGCTTATATAGGGTGAGGAGTTATTGTGTATGAGTCTTGGTAGGTGAGGCCACATTAGAAGAATTACCAAATGCAGAATCTTGATTTTGTTACAGTTGAGTGTGCTTTACTCTATTGGCGGAATTATATTTTGGGATAGAATTCTGTGGTATTCACTGACCACAATAGCCTAAAGTATATATTTACTCAGTGTGACCTGAATTTTACATAGTGAAGGTGGGTTGAGTCCCTTCAATCTTTTGAAATTGTGTTTTCATACACGCCTAGAAAAGGCAACGCAGTGGCAGATGCATTGAGCAGGGGGAATCTGATACTAGCAGCTCAAGAGACTAGTAGTGAGTGGTTGTTTATGGATCTATTTTCCTGGATGCATTTTGAGGTTCTCAATAGAAAAGGGAACACATTTAATTCTTCTATATGTGTTACATAAACATTACTAGATCAAATGCGAATGAGGTAGCTATCATATTCGAAAGTCCTAGTCATACAAGAGAGTGTTTCAGGAGAGGACCCTACTCTTGGGTGGACCATATGAGATGATGAGATATTTCATTTTCAGGTACACATATGGGAGCCAGTGTACATACTTGAGGAATTGATGGAATATTCTCATAACTTAGTTTAGGAGGGTCATTAGTATATTACCAATATGTATTGAGATTTACACCATTTTTTTGGTGGCCAGCTATGAATATAGATGTCTTTTGTTTTGTTATGAGATCTACCACCTATCAGTAGGTGAAGGAATAATATCGGTGAACAGCATGACTTTACAATAGTTACCCATTCCTGAGTTGATGTGGAATGATTCCATGATAGATTTCTTGATTATTTTACCAAGCTCACCTCAATGAAATGATTCAGTTTTGGATGTCTTTGACAGAATCACAAAGGATACACATTGTTTACTGATCAAGGAAACATTTTCTGTTGATGGGCCTGGAAGGTTATACAACTGCGAGATTTTACATTTTCATGTAATTCCACAGTCTATTTTTTAGATAGGGACACCTGGTTTAGTTATCATTTTTGGAAGGGACTATAGAGGGATTTGGGTACATTGGTACTTTTGAGTAATCCTTACCATCCCCAGACAGATAGAATGTCTGAGATAATGATACAGGTTTTGGAAGACATTCTATTAGCATGTGTCCATGATTTTGGAGGTTATTGGGAGATACATATACCCCTAGTGTATTTTTCTTATAATAATAGTTTTTAGGTGATGATTCCGATGGATCCTTATGAGTATTTTTTCGGTAAGTCATTCCAATCACCCCTATATTGGATGGAGGTAAGAGGGGCAGATATGCTGGGACCTTTTCTTGTTTAGTAGACCACTGAGTTAGTGGAGATGATTCAGAAGAGGATGTATATTTCATAGTCTAAGCATAAATAATATACTTCTCAATGTAGAAGACCTATGGAGTTCAAGGTTGGGGATCATTTTTTCTTACGTGTCACACTGAGGTTGGGACACAAGATGATTAGGAGACGGGGATGGTTTCAGTGAGATATGTCAGGGTGTTTAATGTTTTTTGGGTAATCAGGCCAGTTTGCCTATCAGTTGAAGTTACCACAGAGGTACCAAGCTGTGCATGACATATTTCAAGTTTCTCATCTACATCATTACTTTTGATACCCATATCGTGTCTTCCAACCTGATGAGGTCGAGAGGTATGTGGATGCATCCTTTGGGGAGAACCCTATTTCAAGTGTGGATCATAGGATGAATGTTGTCTATGGATGGTTTATTCCTCTGGTGTGGGTGTTATGGAATCATGGTCATTTATAAGACATGACATGGGAGAGAGAGGCCGACATACGATCATAAGGTCTGGAGTTGTTTTATTTTTCTTCATCACCTACCTTAGAAAAGAAATTGATGGAATAATTGCTTTTAGGGGAAGTTTGTAGGAACCCAGATCTTCATTTTAGTTATGGATCATTATTTTGGGTATTTTTTAAGAAAAATGAAGAAATTAAAAATTTTCTAAGTACTCACAATGTACTTTTGAGTACACCACGTGTACCTAGTTACTGTGTATAGCCATGTAACGACCAAGTACATGGTCATGTAGGTGACCTAGAAGACCGCCTAAATAGAGGGTTGGTTGAGGCTAGTATAGGGAGTGAACATTAAATGAACACTCCATATACATTTATTTTTGTTTGATGAATTATAGTGGGGTCACGTCTCATCTCAATTAAACTCTTCTTCTACCTATGTTTCGTACATGAGAGTGATGAGATGTTCATGAACTTAGAACACCTCAAGATTCTCCATCTGAGCTCCAATAGAGACATTGTTGGGTGTGTTGGATTCCCATGGGTGAGTTCACTTATTCTCTTGATCGTTTCTTCCTAATTCCCTTTCTCTTGTGGGTTATTCAAGGTTGAATTATTTTATTAATTTTTTAGATATACATCGTTCTGGGCCGATTCTGGGGCCTACATTAATGATTTTTCTTTTAACAACATCATGGTAGGTGGTCTTTGGCTTTCTTTGATTTTCATTGGATTATATATTCTTAAAGTTACTAATAACCATGTTTGGGGTATTGTGTGTTGTGTATTTTAGCCTTATTATCTACCTTTTATGATTTAATTGATTGAATATGGGTTGTAGAATATGAATAAGGTTTTATTATTTGTTTACAAGACACCACATGGGTGTGTTTCCATAGTTTGAATATATAGGACTGTTTGGCCAAGGTTTCATATGAGGAATACCCTGTTTTCCATGCCTTTATTTTTTAAGAGGGTTTTGATTGATTATGTAATTTCATATGTTATCCTTGAGAATTTTATCCATGTAGTAGCTATATATTACATGCACTTCCTTGTAATGATATGTTCTCTGATCATACAATGGACTATTAGAGCCTTGGACTAAGAAAACTATGGGGGTTTCCATGTTTATTTTCAAAGGATCACGAGAGCCTTTGTGTAAACATAGACCTAAGGGTATTAACCATATGAGCTACAAGAAGGTCATTTATGATTATTTATACAATGTTGATCCATGGGGTATTGACTGTGAGAGCTACCCTGTTGTCGTGTATAAATTATCAATGCCATGTGGACCTTGGGATATTGACCATGAGAGCTTCCCAAGTGGTTATTTGAAAATTTTTCATGCTATGTTTAAAATAATTGGGATAGACCATGAGATCTTTCATAGAGGGTTGTTATGAATGATTGATTGGTGTTGTGATGATTCTTCCAAGCCAAATCACAAGTTTTGACTCGTTCTTCTTTAGTATCTTATATGGTCTACTGAGAAGTCTGTTGTTACTATTACACAAAAGGATACATATCTTACGATAGATCCTGAGGTAGCATTGTTCAACAGATTGAATAATTAATTAAAGGAAATTAATATAATTGGAGACTTTATGATTTCATTTATTTTGAGTACTTACTAGATTATTTCATCATTTCTCCATATTGACTTCTATATATATTCATTGATAGTTACGAACAGATATTTTGGTTGTTTATACTAGGATTCGTCTCACAACCTTTTTGGGTAATGCTTTCGGACCCAAAACAGATTATATTTTTGTAGGTACAAAAAACTGAAATCACCCTTCCTCATCGGGTACTTGATTTCTTTGGACCTGGAGAGAATGGGACTAAGCTGAGGCTTGCGATGCTGTTGGAGTATACTGTTTTTCTGTAATTTGGTTTAGTATTATATTTCCATCATTGTAACTTGTTTGGATGCTTTTTTAGACACATGTTACATGAATCATATATATATATATTCTCTAGTTTTTTTATTACCATCAGTCTTCCACTATTTACTTTTGTTTTATGGTATTACTATTTCCATAACTATTTATTATTTGTTTTCCACATTGTATACTTTTCCAAAGAGGGAATAGTTTTCTCATTGTCAGACCATAGCCTGTGTCGCTAGTTAAAATCCTCTAGTGATTGAGGAAATGAACTTGAGGTCCTCTGACTGACCAGGTTCGGGGATCCTTTGGGCGGCACCTGGAACCGGGATGTTACAGTACTCCTCACCTTGCATGGGTAATATCAATATTGCTTCCAAAGTAATCCACTTACGGAACACATGAAAATCATCCTTACATGCTTCCATCCATTAAAACATTATCCCATTCTTGTTCAAGACCAAAATCGGTGATTCAAATACTAAACATCATGAATAACCCTCTAATAATATACATATAATTATAGAAAGCTACACACATTGAACACATTATTAGGCTACCCCATGATAAAACTACCTAAACCTTATATGGATCAACTTACAGCCTATTCTACAAGATTATGTAAGCCAAAATAATAAAAGATCAATCTAAAAAAACAAAAATAGTTTGGTGCATATCATTTTCAATCTCAGAGTACTCAGTATGATGTCAAGATGTTGTGTGTGATCATAGATAGTCATGGATCACACCAAGATATAATAAAAAACACTACCACAAATAGATCAATGTATGAATGTATTTTTTTCATCATAAAGACCATAAACAACTCATCTGCATTCTTCAGCCCATAAAACCTTATGAAAAACTGATATAGGACATAATATATTGTGATAGTATTCCTTGGTATATTAGATGATTTAACTCTCAACTGATGATACCATGACCTCAGGTAAATCATCGATAAGACAAGAGAACCTATGAACTAGTAAAAAAGATCTTTGATTCACAAAATAGGATATCGGTTCTTCATCGCCATCAGATTCAAATTCTGGTAACTAAGAATGTATTTCAAACACATATCAAAACTCATTGAAAAAAACATAGGTGACCCCCCAGGGACACATACTCGTATGGATAAAACCATTATCCATCAAATAATCTAGGAGAGTCTTGAGATTATAATTTTGTTTCGTCACCATTCTATAAAGTGGAATAAGAACTGGTTTAGCTCCTTCAATGAGATCAAGAGTAAATTCAATATCCCTATATTTTGGAATCCCTAATATATATCCAGGAAACACATCCTAAAACCATTGATATACTTTTGGAAGTAAAAAATGTTTTAGACCCCACTTTATTCAGTATGAGACAAGAAATCTAGGTTATGAGCTCTCCCAATTGCTGAGTAACTAGACCTCCTCATCATTCCCAGATATCCCACCCTCCAAAATGAATATTTTTTTCACCCTTATAAGATGTAATTGTCAATATCTTGTGGTACCAGTAAATATAGGCATATTATTATACTACGAAGACCCTAACAAAAAATTAGGTTGATTACTAACATGTCAAGTATTTTGAGATCCCATATAAAAACATTATTGAAAAATTTTATAGAACAAATATTTAACAATCAGATGTCCTTAGATTTTACTCCAAATGGTGTACCTATCGTTAACATCCCAATCATGAACTCCACCCCTAGGATCAAACCATTATCATGTTTCACATAAAGAATGCAACTTGAGGTACCAATATCAAATAAATAACTTGATAATGTATAAGTTTTAAGAATATTACCTCTACCTATTGAGGGTCTAAATTCTATATCCAAATTTCTAGGCTAAATGACATTTACCTATCCTAACCTATATCCCTATGATATAGTCTGATTCCACTAAGATTCACCACTCTACTAGAACATGTTCTATTTCCCAAATATATTGTGTCTACTGCCCCTACTAGCACAACTAGTATAAGTCCAACTACCAGACTGATAAGGTGAAAGAAGATCCCATTCATACACTCTAATTATTTCTAAATACCACATCATTACCCATATATCAGGGGTTCTTCTATATCAGCTACAAATGTCCCATATTACCACAAGATCAACAAACTACTAGTGGTATGAGACAATGTCTAAGATATTTACCTCGCCTAATACACTTGTATAAAATCTCTATAAAAACATCATGTGTACCTAAATTTCCCCCTACCCACACATTTTCCACTATTTTGGAAACTGTTTTCATAACGATGCTTCATACTCTCAGAAAACATACCACCCGCTCATCCAGCAAAACCCTTATGTCCAACACTGGATGCATCCTTTAGTTTACCCTCAACCATGAGAGCATAATTCTCCAATTATGATAACTTATTCATCCTAAATATATTCACTAATGAATTATGTTCACACATAAGTCAACCCTAAAATAATATTTTGTATCCCATCCTCTTCCATTGCAATATTAAAGATATATATTTATATTAAGAATCATGCATGGTCCATTACATACATACTCCCTTAATTCAAAAACATGAACTCAATTACTCTAAATAACCTCATATTATCTAAATATAAGTTATCCCTGAACATCAACATGAATTACTTCTATAACATTCCACTATCCTCTTCAGTCAGATAATGAAAATTCCTACAGCGCATCACTGACCCTCTTATTATACAAGTAGCTGTGTTTCCCATCTTATCATCTAAAGTCTGCAAGTGGTCGTGTGTTGTCTAGATAGACTCAATCCGGAATTAGGCTCTCTACATCCCACCCTCTATAGATTATGTCACAGGATGTTGAAATTGAAAATCAAATTTTCATGTTAGACATGATCTTAAAAACCCACTCTAGGTCACTTTATATGAATTTATTTATCCTAGATAATTTCTCCTTGAACATATCTTCAACATCCTCTCCTGTAACTATCTTTACCATAGGTTATACCACCAAAGGATTATCTAAACCCATGTACTCATGTTTTCTTCTCAACAGGTATCATCATGGAGGCATAACTCTACAATCAAAACACACATCATAGGATAATTTTCATAACATTAACATGTTTAATAGAAACCCTAGTAAATAACAACTTTTTTTCCAAAACCCCACCACATAATCAAAATTGAGTTTCTAACACTACTATTAACCATATTAAATGTGGGAAAAGATTTATAGAAACCCTACTAAAATGTTTCATGTAATAATTTTGTCATAACTACCTAGAATTATGCATGTATACATCACACTCATGCCTTATTGGGCCACAAGTCAAATCTAAAAACTCTCCAAAATAAGAATCGCATAACACAAAAGTGCATCACCCAAAGTGAAATATTATTTAATTGTGACAATAAACATTTATAACAACAATACTACCATGTGTACTTGGGTTCTTACCCACACATTGGTAAGTTACTCACATGCATGAGCTCATAAATGAGGCCTGAATCATCTTAGTCTCATATCTACTATTATCAAAAGGTAAAAAATATATAAAAAATGAAAAATGGGATGTGATACCACTTTATGACGTCGCAAACCAGGTGCCACATGCCGGTTCCCCGACTAGGCCAATCAAATGACCAAAAGTACACCTCCAATTACACCAAAGGATGATGCCTAGTAGTGATGTTCTATAATAGATCACAAAAATAATAAACCCATATTTTACTCATATTAATACACCATAAAAAATTAATAATCAATTACAACCGAATAACCAAATTATATCATTATCAGAATAATGGTAGAATAACAACATAACCAAAAATAGAAATACAATATCAAAACTAAATGGAAGATATTCCATGCCAAAATATGTGTACAGTTTCAAATAAAAAACATAAAAGTTAAGATAATAAAAACTCCCAAGTGGTTTGGAAACCATGTCTAGTTCTCTTATTCATGATCCATCCCCAAATCATTCATCAAACACATGGCCTTTTCCCTTAACCTATCCTACATCCTTGAAAACTATCCGGGTAATGACCTAGAAGCCCAAGTAGGTTGTGAGTAAAAATCAATAGGCCCCCACTAATAATGTCTAAAATGATATCGAGTTAATAATATTTTATGATGTTTTATAATGAAAAAAACATAATTCATAATTAAAGTTTTTTCACATTATCCACTATTATTTATTTAACCACATAAACCCCTAGGTTCTGGAGGATACCCCAAACTCAATACCCACTGTGGTCCACACCTGAGTATAAACTATCCCCAATATATAACATATTATAGGATTCCCATGTTTCCATATTATATATCATGTTATATCAAACAATTTAATTGTTAAAATTCATGATATCATGTCTCATATGAATTTAATTTCTACCATTCGTCATTACAAAATCTTATATGAAATCCATTTTTATCATTCATCAAATCTATATCTTTCCATTAACTAATTGAATAATTAATTAATAATCTTATTTTCATTAATTAACCTAGAAATTTATTAATTATATTAATTTCAAAACAAATTCAACAATTAGATCATCAAATATATTACCTTAATTAATTTCTCAATTAATTAACCCAAATATACCATCTAAATATTTCTATAATTAATAAATCAATTATTTATTATGTTCTAAAGCTCAATGTATATTTAATAATTTGTTAATTAATAAGTCATATTCTCAAACATAATATAATATAATTAATTATTCAATTACTTATTCAAATTCACAATCTAAATATCATATTATCAATTTGTCAATTATTAATTCAAAATATAATATTCTAATAACCCCAATATCAAAAGTTTCCTCAATTAATTAACCTTTTTAATTAAATCAATAAAAACTCAATTTATAATCTTATATTAGAAATCATACAATCATATATACCTTATTGATGTAAATACTTTGGGATTTCAATTATAGATCACTAACCAAAATTCAATGATGAATTATTACCCAAAAAATCAAAAAAATTGAGAAGCACAATTACATATAATGAGATCCTGCTCTAAAACCCTACATCATGATCAAACGAAATAAGATTAATTAATTATAGATCTACATCCAAAATCGTAGATCTAGATTCACAACACAAATTCTATATATAATCATAACATTATGAATATAAATTTATATAATGGTAGAATAATGGATGTAAAATAGTAAACCATGTAGGATAGGATTCACTTAAATAAATCGGTGCATATATTCGATCTAAGCATAGAATTAGGATGAATAGAGGTTATGAGGTCATGGAATCTATTTAGGAGGATCTGAATCATAAAAAAATGCTAGAGATGAATGGGGGTCAAATATGGGTTAATATTTGTGTTTATTTAATTAAAATTAATAATTTTAGGATTAATTAAATCCATGAACACAATTTTCTAGGTAGAGGAGCATAGTTTCCCCTATATGTGTACCTCAACTGAGTGCCTCTTGTAGAGGGTGTGTGGCCTAAAAAACCATGCACTAGCCAGGGAAAAACTTATTCTCCTTGTTTGTACCATTTTTTGGGTTATAGAATACGGTTGGGAAAAACCATGCTCTAACCATGAAATAGCCTCTTTATTCCATTTTTATTAGATTTCCACCCTAACAAAACATTAATCTAAATAAAAAAACCTTATCAGCTAATGAAAAATAGAATACCTAAAATCAATGACCTTTCCATATAATTTCATGGTTTTATAATTATTTATATGAAATGTTAAAAATATATTAAAAATAATCATTACTATTGAAAAAATAACATATGAAATATTGATACCAATCCTAATAAATCAAAATAATCATAAAACATATAGAGTGAAATGGAGAATGGATATAAAATTTTACATTCCTAGACAAACTAAGCTAAAAATGTATAGTTAAATAAAATATATTTTATTAATATATTATATCCTTATTGGATCATAAGTACAATAATGGGTGGATTTTATTTATTAATATAAATACCATAAATAGATACTTTAAACAAATATTATGAAAACAATAGTTGAACATTAAAAAATTAATTTTAAATGAGAATGTTCAAAATTATATTTGAGAATAATTTTCATTAAAAATTCACTTTGAAACATAAAAATTAATCTTTAAAACATTTCATGGTCATGAGGATGGAAAATTTCATACATGTCGTACAAGTTTAAATTAACGTTCCATTCAGAGTTTTTGAAAATTTTCAATAGTCATTGATTGGAAAATTACCAGAATATTCCTCTCAAAATAATTTTTCAAAATAAAAAAAGGTAAAACTTTTTATAATATATAATTTTGAGAGAAAGAAAATATTTTTATTCTATTTTGAGAATGCAAAGTTTTAAATGAAAATAGATTTTCTTCCAAAGATAGAAAATTTGTTAAATTCATTAAAAAATATTTTATGGAAAATATTCAGTTAAAAATTATGAAATTTTGTAATATTAAAATAAAAAAACATGAATAACCATAATATCATAATATTAAAGTGGATTATTATAAAATTATTCTATTATTTTTTCAATGGGAATTTAGGTATAAAGAATCATGTTCAAAATGAGATTGAAAAATAAATCACTTTCCACATTATTACTTTTGAATCGTTATCACAATGTATGTAATGATTGAAAATTAGACATTAAATACCTAGAAAAATATATTCATGATATAAAATTTCTAAAGGATAAATATATACATCATGAAAGTGAATAACTAGGGAATATTTCAACTGTATCAAGGAAGTAAAAGCCAGACAAGAAACCCCATAGCTCATTTATGACTTGATTCGTACATTTTAGAACCACATGTATACTAAATATTGCATAAAAATACATTTATTACATAACAATAATTATGTATTTTATACCATTCAACATTTACATATATTATTATACCACCTAATTATTAATTGTCATTCGCTAAAATTACTATTTTGGGAGACAATTGCTTCATTTTTAATATTTGTTTTATTTTGGTAATTTTGTTCAATTTTCATTTCACATGGATAAATAATTTCTAAATTTTTAAACATGATGTAAATATAATATATATTAATAATATTTTTAAATAGATAAGTATATAAAAAATAGAGACATAATTTGTATTACATCATTCATGGAGATGTTAGTCCATGCATACAGATGAATGTTGATTCTATTTTTTAAAAAGGATACAATGAATGGAGAATAAATGTTAATTAATATTTATAGAATAATTATTATGTTATATAAATAATTTATAGAAATAAAATCCATAATTAATATTATCCATTAGTTTTTTAAATAAAAAATATTTCACATCCCTACGTATAGGTGGTTTTCAAACATAGTAATGAGTGACGTTATTGTTTGACGAAGGATTGGAAGGTTAGATGATACATTTTATATTGTTTTTTTGTAACTATATTTAGGGTTTAAATATAATATAACTTCCATTACATTAATATTAGTACCTTTAATGTAAAAAGTAATGTAAAATGGGGGTTTAAAACCCATTGGGTGCAGGTACTGTAGAAACACTGTAGATGTACTATAGCATTGGAGGAACTATAGAAACAACACATACTATAGTAGCGACAGGGTGTTGTAGCACTGCCAGGACACTATAACAGTGGTGGGGACTGTGTGGAACAGTAGTAATACTATCCACAGAATGGGCTTTGAGACAAAATTTAGGCTTACGGGCCATGTAATGGCCTACATGACAAATGGGCCTTCGGGATATGTAATGGGTATCCCACTACCTAGTTAAAAGATTCCTTTTATTTTCATTAATAATAAATGAGGTTTAGGCCCCATCCTTTAAATAAACATATGTCATTGCTTCGCAAGACTGTAGTCCGCCGTATACACGAGCGACATTATCCTATCCCCCATGAAAATTTTAATTATAATGGTATATGATATATCATAAATATTGAAGAAAGATAATGTCATAAATATCATATAAATTAGTAAAATTTATCATTATATCCATCATTGAAATATGGTGAGGGAAAATGAACAACATTGGTTCATGAGATGGTAGTCCACCACACAGAAGATTAACAGTTTCATTTTCCATTTAATGAAACTGTAAGTTCATCTAGTCTATGAATTAAATATAATTACATGTAAATATATATTATATTATGGAGTTATTATATTATCACATTTGAATATCATTTGATGTTTTTAGAATATAATGTAAAATAGATATACTCATTATTGAATTTTACCTCTTCTTCATACAACCTATTTAGGTTTATAATTTCATTGCAAGGATTCCAAATATAATTAATAAATCTATGATATTGGTAGTTAATTTATGAATAAAATTGGGTGTGAATTTTTTGTGCCATATCATTTTGGAAGTATGAGTAGTGTAGGTGAGGTAATGTCATTTTATGTGTTCTGGAGAATACACACATGGAATCTATGAAATGTAAAAGTGGTATTTAGGGTTTTCTCATGTAAAAAGATAAAAAAATTTCATTTTTAAACCTTATTGTTTATAAGGTCACAATAGGACATAAATGGGATTAGGATAATTTTATTTTATTTTATACCGTGTCATCTTGGGTTAACTTCCATTCATCCAATTTTTACATTAACCACAATAATTAATATTTACAATTTTAATTATCTATTTTTCTCAAAAATTAAGAATAAATTCTTATATAATATAAATAAATCTCATTTCAAAAATTTAATCTAGTTCCCTAAATTAAATTTACATAATTCGAATAAATAAATTTAAATAGAACACACACACGTGTTCAAAAAACTACTTTTACAATGAGTGAATGTCAAAAAAAAGTTTTTATATCATAATTTGATATGAATTTTATTATAAGTACTTAAATTAGTAAAATTAGTAAATATTTTTACTAATTTTACCTAAAACAATTTTGATTTTATTTTCCCCTTATATATAATTGAGAACAAAAGGTATTTTTTAAAAAAATCAGTATTTTTACCATTCCTCAAAAAATATTATTTTTATGAAAATATGAAAAATTCTTGAAATAATAATTTGGAAATATAGATTTAAAAAGATTTAATAAATTTTATTAAATGGATTTTTATAATGTTTTAAAAATATGTTAATATTATTTTTTTAAGAGTGACTGAACCACCTTTTAGAAAAATATATTTTTGATTACATAATAGGTAGGTTATAATGGTTATGTTTAAAAAAATATTTTCATATAGTATCACATTCAATTTAATCTTGGGGTTTTTTACCTCACAAGGTATCAAAGGATTTTAATTTATTTAAAAATTTATATATGTTATTTTCATACTGTGTAAAATTCCCTTATAAACGTCTTGTTTCAAGTAATATATTCTATCATAGATAATATTCCTCATTTAAAATCATGGGGCACTATATTATACCACCTAAAATAAATTTCCTGGTAATTTAATCTTAATCTCCAAAAATTAAGGGAGTGAAATTTAAAAATAAATTTTTTTGAAACCCATATCATTAAAAGGATTAAAATTATCCAATTTATAAGATGGAAATATAAATATGAAGGTGTTTTATAATAACACATAAGTAGTTTTTGACCTAAAAGATCATATGTTTGATGTGATGATATGTGAATAGAAGAAAAGTTGTCATAATTTTGGAATGTGATAATGATCATTGATTGCATGAATGTGGGTGATCTAGAGAATGTTAATAACCAAAAAAACATAACTCTACAAATTTTTAAAAGGAAATAAGTTCATCATAAATTATTGTATTAAGTTAATTTTTTTAAGATCCTTCTCCGGGATTTGAGGAATTGCATTACTCTCTATTAAATTAACGAAATATACATACTTGATATATTTATATATCATACGAACATTTTCATCAATGGTTTTTTTATAAATATATCTTTTATATATCATACTACCTGAAATGAATAATTAGAAATTGTTTTTTAGTCTTGAAGAACTAAAATTGTATTTGAATGTATCATATGAACCATAAGAATAATGAGATATTCCAATTGTCTACAATGAAACCAAAATGGTTAAGAAAATTTGTATAATATACTAAATTAATCATTATAAAATAATTAGTAACTTCCCAAATTTAATTTAATGTATTTAATAAATTGTTAACTATAATAATCTTCTAGAACATAACTTAAAAACATCAACATCAAATTTTTTTTAAAGGAAGTCCACTAAATATTTATTATATTCCCTTGAAAGTATACATTGCCTATAAATGTAACATTCCAAATATATGGAAACAATTATAAATATAAAATATTAATCAAAATAGGAATGATTCATAAATTAAATCATATTTTTTAAAATATGTTCATTAATCCATACATTTTGTAAAGTCCAATAATGATTACAAAATCCATCAAATAAATAAAAAAATTTAAGGTCTCTAATACTATCCCATAAAAATATCATTACCAATATTACCACAACATAGAGAACATATTAAGGGTTATCTTACAACAATTAATTGTTTTTTAAATATATTATCTTGATGTTGAAACACATTTTTCTAGTCATTGAAACCATTCAACATATTTTCGTACGTTATAAAATGAAAATTATTACAATATAGTACTAATACATTTCATTATAATTATAACAAGAATAAAATGGATGAAGTAATTCTAAAAATAATCCTATAATATAAAAAGAAATAATTCTGTTAGAAATCATCATCTGTAATAATAAAATAATCTCAACATTAATATCCTAGCATACTTTGATTTATGTTCAGGTGATTCATGTGTTATTCATTTCTTTAATTCCGAATATATTTACTATTAGGAATTTCAAATCTATAGTTTCTTTCTTGACCTAACAATTTACGGAAAGAATGGTATTTCTCTCTATGCCTATAGAAGACTCTTATTACATTCATGAAAGTACTGGAATGTGGTTTTCAATAATTATCACATGGTGGAAATAATTAATTCCCTTATACCAATTATCCATCATTTAAAAATAAATCATCTTATTCTCTTTCATCCCTTAAAATATGTAAGTATTTGATAATTCCTTCTCTATATTGATACTACAAGATACAATTTCTATATATGATGATAATTTTTAGATACTAATTCTCATTGAATAATTAGGTTAATACTCTAATATAATATTTCTAGAATTATATTTGAATTATTTATGATGGTTGTAGCATGCCTTTATATTCATTAAATGTATTTTTCCACGACTAGAAACATCTTCAAATATCAGTTGTCAACATCTAATGATTTATTTCTCTATATTAGCAGGTTTCTTGTATGGAAAATACCTTTCCAAGAAGGGTACCATTAAAACCTTTAATTTCATGTTTTCTTTTTGTTTATCATCATTAGTGTATTTAATAAAGTAATATCATTGATTGGTATATCTTGAGAGATAATAAAATTCCATGATAACACCCCCCTTCCAATTTATCCTATTTTGATAAATATCTATTAAAATGAACATATTCGTTACTCAGTGATATATATATATATTTATTCCCATTAAAAGGAATGATGATAAAGATTCATAATGTGGCCTAAAATCATTTAACCATTTGTTTGATCACCATAATACTCTATATGGTAATGATTATTGATCCCAACTGAGGTCAATTTCCCCTAATTGGATATAATTTAATATTTTTAGTTATAGATCCAATTCCATATTCATATCTCACTATGGAAGGAAATTTCAACATGTAGTACGTGTATTTATATGATTTCCATTCCTTCTTCTAGTACATATTTCTGAAAAACTATTTCCAATAAAATATATCATTACAATATGAAACATAATGTACAACCCCAAAACTATTGATATACATATCATAAATTGATAATTTTATTGATTTCTAATCACACAATCATAAAAAATGTATCTTTTAAAAATGATTCAAATCATAAAATTATTTTCAAACCCCTAATTAGTTTTTGTAAATAAAATTTGAATGAACAAAATAATATCTATTCGGAGTGTCAAAATAGGTATGCATCAAGGCATGTACTAGGTAATGAAAAACTCAAGGTAGATGATTATTTTTTGTATTTTTTACAACTTGCTACATAAAAATTATAGAACCATGCCCCCTTATATTATATATAAATCAAAAAAAATTATTAAACAGAAACATTTGTAAAGTAGACACATTTTGGATGTTCTTATAAATTTTTAAATAAATAATATTACAAGCTTATGTTCAGTAATATATTTTTTTATAAATAAATTTCCTAATGTTTATACTATTATTTTAATGATACCAATGTTTATTTGAGAACACCATATTTCTAATTTTCATATCACTATATATTAATAAAAAACCAATTCCTGGTATCATGGGGAAATAAAAAATATTAAATGGGAGATCCGAGATTATCAGTAGGGTTAGGCATACAGTGGTAGCGACCGTGAGTAAATAAGATGAATAAATATTGAATTTTAAATAGAAGAAACACCTTCCATCAAAAAAATAACATGATCACACTATGGAAGGATTAACATAAGATCTAATAAATATATATACCTAATAGAATTACCTAAAACATATTCATGGATAATTCAGAAAATTTAATGATCTAAGAGACATCAATAAATGATCACAAAATGAGGGAATGAATAACGTCTGACATCAGAAACATTATTTTACAACCATTCTGAAGATAGTCTAATTATCTGGGTAAAACCCATTTAAATTTCCCAACTTATTTGTTTCATGATATATAAAAAATCATCAAGGGGTTATGTAATTATGGTCCCTACCCATAACATAAAAAATTACAATTTATTCCTTATATGAAATGAGTGAAACATAATCAAAATCAGTATTCATATTCAAAAAATATCTTACATAATGTTAACGCATATTCCAATAAATAAACATTATCTTAATACATCTGGTGTAAAATAGAGAAAAATAATATTTTTTAAATCCTTATCCAATATAAAAATAAACTATCTGGTGAAAAAATATATATGAATAAATTATTCCATTAATGGGTCACATAAAAAATAATGGGATACTGTCATCGAATAATATAAATATAATAAAAGTATTTTTTAAAACATTCATGAAAAAAATGTATACTTATAAAATCATTTTTTAAAATGAAATATTCAAAAAATATTTTGAAAATAATTCCCTTTGAATATGTCCTTTGGAACATATAATGGAATCTTTAAGGCATTTTGGGGTCCGGACAGCAGAATATCATATATATTTTTTACACATTAGATCATATATTCAATTCATGTTTTCGTTAAATAAAAAATAATAATTCTTCATAAAATTACATGAATATTTCATTCAAAATATTTTGTAAAATTTTAGGCATTTGTATAAATTCCATTTTAAATCATTTGGATAATGTTAATTTTTTTAGAAAACATTGTTTTTCAAGAAAATGGATTATCGACCAAAACAAGAAATGAAGTTGAATATTCTGCGTCATTTTATGTACCAAAGAGTAAAATATGGTACTATTAACCGTAAAGTTAACAAATAAATATAATAGAAAAAAATGAAATTTGTGTATTTTGAAATAATCATATATTTTCATTTAATTTTTGTTCATGTATAATCAATCCCAATTAAAATGAGATTGAAAAATAAATATCACAAGAATTTTTTTATATTTTGAGTCTTAATCCCCATGGAAGAAATATAATAAAATGAAAAATTAAATTCAATGAAGAGAAATAGATTCATGACATTAAAATAAAAAAACATTATGTATATACCATATAAAATAACAAGTGGTGAATATGGCATATGTCTCATGAAATTAAAAGTGAGATGACAAAACCATTACCTTAGGTCATATTTGATTTACTAATGTTTATAACTCAAATATAAAATTATTTTATTATTATAAATATATTTCCAAACAATAATTATATATTTAATACCACATATGATCTACTTATAGTCTTTTATCATATTTTTATTAACATTTAATTGTAAAATCACTGTTCCATGTGATGTTTTCATTGTCTTCAATTATATATTACATTAGAATTTTCAGTTACTTTTCACTGATAATGGTTCCTTAATCTACATAATGTTAAAAATTATTTAAAAATCATACATATACACAATATATGTAGTTATAAAAATCTATAAATCATAGAGATATAAAATTAATTATAATGTTCATTGAGATGTTAATCTGTACATATGAATGAACTTTGTTTCCATTTTTTCCAACAGATATAAATAATTTAAAATAAATGTTAATTATCATTTCAAGAATAATTATTATTTCATATATTTCATTAAAATTTATAAAACTCATCATTATTACCATAATTTTAATAATAAATATAAAATGTTTCATGTTTTTGTATGAATGTGTTAGTCCACACAAACGTACAAGTGGCATTATATATTTCCAATATATTAAAAGATAAGAATTTATTTGTGATGATATATTTCAATAATTATGGTTTATTAATAATCATAATATATATTCATTAACATTATCGTCACTACCATCTATGTAAATAGTATGCTAAAACCAAATCATGTCACTTCATGAGGCGATAATGAACCATAAAAACAAGAAACACGATTATAACCTCATATAGAATGATAATTATGATATTATATTTGATATAATATCTCTATAAGTATAATATGTTCATCATTATCATTATAATATGTAAAGTCTTAGAATTCCCCATCTCATTCCATTTTAAAAATCCAGTGCTTCTGGTGTTCTGGGGGGTTGTAGTGGTTTGTTTCTGGAATTTTTCAAAAATCTAATTTCACCAGATAGTAGCACTATAAAGGTGGAACCATAATGTCGTCACCATGATGGAAGAACATTGATTTTTTTTCACACTGAAATGGTGGCACTGTAACGGCGCACCGTGATAGTGGCACACAAACAGTTGTATTGTAAAAGTGGAACCATGACAGTAGCACAACAAAATGGTGGCACACTGAAGTAGTGGAACTATACTAGTGGAACTATAAATATGGAACTATGATGGTGGCACACCAAAATAGTAGAACACAAAATAGTGCCTCACGCTATTCTAAATCTCTAATTTCTTCCCAGTTTCTCCCAGTGTTTCCAGTTTCGATACTCTTTTGTTTTATTTGATTTAAAGATATTTTTAAGCCTTTTTTGTGCATTTTTACGTTGTTTCAAAGGATATTGAGTAAATATTTAATAACATAACACACCACATCTTTGAGTCATTCAAACTGTATCTTCTTGACCACAATCCCACATCATTGAATTTTAAAACCATTTCTTTTCTGTTCATATAGGATATAAATTTTTCTAAAGTGGAGGTCATCTCCTCTCTTTTCACTTGGTGTACCTAGATCTCTCCCCCCACATTGAGTCACGTGTTTTTTCGTATCCATTGATCGAGTTCCTTTGATGTCTTTCCTACTACTCGTGCAACCCCCCTCTATTGGTATAAAGAGGAGTTTTGGTCGCTTGTTATTTTTGATCGGGATTTTTTTACCTCTCATTAGTTGTGTATCATGGGGTGGGTGTAGTAATGTTTCTTCATGAATAATTGATGAATATTTTTCCTTAAAAAGTAATAAATGATGGGAAAGTAAAATGATTATCAAAAGATAACAAGGGTCAATGAAATAATGTCAGGGATATGATGATGTTACCTATGTTGTTTTAATTATTATCCATGAACCTTGTTTTGAATAGTATGTTATGTAAGCCTTCTAAAAATCATGGTCGTTGGTGGTATTTTCTTGTGCACTGGTGGTGTTTTGTATTATTTTGTGATTCTTTGATAAATGGCTATAACATGAAATCGCCATAATCACGTATATTTGGTTAAAATGGATTCCCCGGGATCAAAAATGTTCTGTGATCAACCCTATTATTTAATTTTTAATAAAATAAATCATATTTCTAAATCTAAATATGGTTTTCTTGATGGAGTGGATGTGTTCAGTGTTTTATTGGGTACCAAGGGTGGATAGAGGGGTTGGAACTGTGAATGGGGAAGAGTGTATATGTGTGTTGCATGGCTAGTGTGATTTATGGTGCTTTGTTGTGGGCTTTGTGAATGGGGTGGTACATGAGGTATGATTAAATATTAGGTTGATAGATTTTTTATTGTGAAATGTGTGGTATTTTGTTTTGTGATTTCATCTTGGAAGTGGTTGGGAAGTGGGGCTGTTGGACTGGGTTGTGTCGTGATTTCATGTTTATGGGGGTCTAGGAAAAAAGGTTGTGTATTGGGAATAAAAGAGGGTTTCTTTTTACTTGTTTTTATCAATATATTCTAAAATTAAAATCCACTACCTTGGTCCCTCTTCACTTGATTAATGTTGGATGTTTCTTAAATTTTCACCCATTCTCAAAAGATTAGTGCCTTGTTGTGCCTTGAATGGGGGTATTCATGGAAAAATCATGGACCCTCTTTAGTAAATCAGGATTATCGCCTTCGGAGAATGTTTGTTGGTGTATCGGTTGATAGTTTCCAGTTTTGTATGGAATAAATACATGAATAATTTATAAATACAATATTCAAATGGGTTAAATGGATTGCATGGGGTTATACATCCACTTACGAAAGTGACCGTTGTTCCTGGTGATACTTGCATATAGGGGTGACATCAAACGTGGTTTTTGAAGGCCAGTTTCATGTTTGGTAACCCATTGGTTGGGATGATTTTTTTCCTATATTTATAAAATATTATTTCCTTGTTATTTTCATTATGTACCACAACCATTTTGATCACTACATGTCGAATATTCTCATTTCATGGGGGATGCTGTCATTAAAATTCTATAGGTAGGATAGATGGTTGGTTAATTCATTTCTTCCTCAAACCCTCTTCCACCTCTTACCACTCAAAAGTATATGGGAAATATGTAATGTCTTGAGGATTACTATATCCTAAAATCCTTCAATAGTGTAATGGTGTTGGTGAAATTCCTAGGTGTTTATGGTCAGGTTTATATACCACATGTCTTCAAAATGAGGCCCATGGGTTTTTGGGTGAGAGGAGTGGATTTTGTGACCCTGGTGTTTGCAAGGAAGGTCTGTTTCCAATGTGTCTTTGGGATGAGGTCCAAGTGTTTTACGTTGATAGGTGTGGTTGTTCTAACCCATGTGTTTGTGGGTGGGATATGAGTGGTTTCTGTCCCAGTTATGTGCGGGCAGTTTTGGCAGTGAGACTTCATTTTGAATGAGTGATAGTGTCATGATGTTTTCTATTTTGTAGTAGCAGATTACCCATGGGAAATTCGTGAAGGGTACCCAAATCATTGATGTTATTATATTATTATCTTAGTTAAACTGTTTTATTCGGGGTGTGTGGCTTTGTGAAGCTGGAGGGTTACCATTCCCCGTTAGGTGCTATTGGTTTATGTTGTTTTCATAGGGTAATTAGTATACTTCTAAAATTTATGCATGAGTGACATTTGTATCCCTACAAAGTATACTTGTATACTCAACATGAAATATAAAACTATTTTTGAGGATTATAAGAGGACATTGTAGACCGTGATGAACTTTACTAGCATCAGTGTCAGGATTTCTACTATTATGGTACTTATTATTTTCTTTTGGTACCTTTCACTGAAATTTTGTTGTACCTTTGTGGTATTTTATGTTTAAATCATGCATGTGTCGGATTTTGGATTCCCTTATAAAATATTTTGGTTTAGTTTTTTATTTATATCATCTTATATCTAGATCATATTTTCATTAAAAAGGGTATTAACTTCTATTTTTTGTTAGATTCTATACCCTTGTTATTAGTCTTCACTCTGGGGCCTATTGAAGGGGGGACATTATGGTCATTGTCTCTTATTCATATTGAAAAAATAATGGCATGATACTTTGTTCTCCAATCAAACATCTTGAAGAAGGAGGGTTATGAAATAATGGTATTAGAGGTGATGGTTGAGAGATATGATGGAGTTTGGAGTTAGAAATAGTGAGTATTGCATGGGATGGTATGGAAACAATGTTAGGAAATCTTGGTGTGTGATATTGGCCATGGAATACTCTCTAGTACATGGGATTTTAGATCCCTCTGTGATATTATTAATGGAATTTGAGCCTATAAAATGACCACGTGAAGCCGCACATATTACATTGTAAATACCCTAAGAAAGGTATATGTATCAGAATGACTTGTGTTCTTGTGTATCTTGGGTGTTATTGGAATTTTATTTTAATAAAGAGTTAAAATAACTCCTATATGAAAATATATATACTACTCAGGCTTTGGAGTTTATTTTTTACACTTTTTAGCTATGGAACCCAGATGTTTCCCACATGTGTTATGAGTATTTGATGTCCAATATACTAACCTGGTTGATCATAAGAGGGTTGATCAAAAGAAAAATGATGACTTTTGGCAGAATACTCTTCTTTCCATACATCGTTAGACCCTGGTGATGTAAGAAGGTAGCATTTCATACATGTAGATCCACTGATGACTTTACTTGTTGGATATAACATTTACCTTGATATCTAATCTACAGATGTACTAGGTTCCTCTGGTGGTGGTCTAGATGTGGTGAGTATTGCATTAGTTGTGGAAGCTCTACCATAGTGGTGTAAGGAGACCTGTGTTTTGTGAGTTGACTTTGAGAATGTGTTTTTGGCAGAGTTTCTATCCACAAAAATGATGGTCGAGAAGAGAAAAGAGTTGCTCTACCCCTTGCAGGGGAGTATATCGGTGATAGAATTGGGAATCATGTTCAATGACCTCCTATGCTTTTCTCTGGATATCTTTCTAGATGAGAAGTCAAGAGAAACATGCATGGAGGAGGCACTCTGACCTTCTCTTCAGTTTTTCACTGCTCCCTTTAACCTACCAGAATACATAGAAGTTCATAAGAAGGAAGAAGTAGTGTATAGAATTCACAGGCAGGGAGGTCTACCAAAGATGGAAGCCATCTGAGATCATCGAAGGGGATGATAGTCATCAGCCTATCTCTAAAATCAGATCCTTCTAGGTTTCAACTATCAGGATGTTGGTCTTAATGGTTACAATTCCAATCTCATTGTCCTCACCCATTCCCCATGAACTATGAACTCAGGTTCTTTGTATTTGGAGGTAGTGGTCATCATTATAGCCAGTTCCTAGTTCATGGTCTGTATAGTGGGGGTGGGTAGGTTCAGCAACCACCACATCAACAATAGTTATTTGTAAGACATTTCCAGCTGTAGGGGTACTGGGATCCCACACCATCAAGGGGTGACGTTCTTGGGGTATTCTTCCTTAGGGTTCTCTGCAAGGACCTTGACTAGGGTGTGGTCAGGGTGGTTGTTGACAATAGTGGGGTAGAAGAGCTAGGCGTGGGATATTGCAATCCAGTAAGTTAGCATTTCCAGTGGGGTTGGAGTTTTTTTAAGGTGACATTAGTCTATTTAACATTCTTTTGTGTGGTTTGTTTGATTCAAGAGCTACATATTTATTTTTTTCAACTAGTCTAGCACGTTCCTTGGGTCTAGATATAGAGAGAGGTTTTGTGACACATTTGTTGAGAATGCAAGTTGGAGGTCAAATCAACATGTTTGATGTTTTCCATGAATGTAGATTGTTGTTGGGGACACAACATTCTAGTAGGTATCTTCTTCTTCTACAGATTCATCCATACGATGTCAGACTTGGCATCAATTGGTTAGTATATGTGCATGATATCATCGACTATTTCCATAATAGAGTTGTGTTTTAAGATATGGATTACAACCATGTAGATTTGTTTAGTGGTCGTAGTCGTTAGGAGGGTAACAGACATGGGGATACCCTTCTCTCCAATATAGCCATGTCTTCATAGGGGTAAATGGGTGCTGAGATGGTGGAGGTTTCATGAGATTTCAATGAGTTCCTAGATTTTCCCCTAGAGGTTGCGACTCTACCCCCTCGACGTGACATTGATATTATAATATACTTGCAAGTTGGTTCCCATATTATATCTTTGGATTCCTATCTGATGGATCATTCTAAGTTATAGGAGTAGAAGATTTCAGTTGATGACCTAATGAAAAAGGGTTTTACATTACTGATTATGTCTCTGTTGTGTGCTCATATCTTGTTTGTAAAGAAATATAATAGTGTCATGAGGTTGTGCATACAATATTGGATAATAAGCCCTATAACAGTCAATAACTGTTACCCTACCACATGATTAGACGATCATTTCTACAATTTTAGAGGTGAATTTTTGTTCTAAAAGATCGATATGTGGTCTGGATATCACCAATTGAGGGTGAAAGAGATAGAAATCCCAAAGACTACTTTTATGTGCAGTTATGGGAACTTCGAGTTCGTGGTCATTCCCTTTGGTGTTACGAATGAAACAGCCTTGTTCATTGGGCACATGGACTCTATCTTTCACATGTTCTTAGACTATTTTGATCTCATGATTATCGATGATATTCTGATTTACTCATGGTCAATGGAGGGGCATGCGGAGCACCATTGGATAGTCTTGGATATTCTCCCAAACCAATATCTATAAGGTATGTTTTCCAAGTGAATGTTCTAAACATGAGAGGGGAACTTCCTTAAAATTATGGTGTATCGGTAGGGGGTTGCAGTGGACCCATCAAAGCTCAAGTTGTTTGTTTCATGGGGAGAATCAAAAAACATTGCATATGTTCACAGGTTCATGGGTCTATTAGGCTATTATTAGTGGTTCTTACTGGACTTTTCTTGAGTTATGGATCTATTGAAATAACTGACTAAATAATACTAGAACTTTGTCTAGAGTGTGTAGTGTCAACAATCATTCAGCCACTTGAAGGGGAAGCCATTTAGTTCTCTAGTGCATTTGTTTCTAGAATAAGGGGTAACGTTCATTGTGTTCTTTGTCATTTATATTATAGACATGGGATGTGTGATAATACAGCTGTAGGGAGTGACCTATTATGGGTCTATGAAGTTATGTCCACATGAACATAACTATATCAGTAATGATCTGAAGCTTTCAATAGTCGTATTCACACTGAAGTTGTGGTGAGATTACCTCATTGGGCAGAACTTTATTGTCTTCACGGATTAAAATAGCATAAGTTATATCTTCTCCTAGTGAGACCTGAACATGTGGAAACCAAGGTGTATGAATATTATATAGGACTATAACATCAAGATATCTTGCAACATAATTAAAATGGAACATGGATGTCGATTCTTTAATTTGGAACTTGCTGAAGGATGTAGTTTGAAAATACATGGATGTAGGGTTGGAAATGGAGGTGTTGGAAACTTTTCATATAGATTTAGGAGTGTATGGAGGAATAGAGTGCCTATTTAAGATGAAAATTAAGTCTTTATTGGTGCGGCAGGGGGAGGAGTCTTAGAGGAGAGACTCAGAGACTGATGTGATGTGTGGTCGTGTTGTCTAGGGTGATGCTCCGAAGGGATGGTCGAAGGATAGTTAGAAGCAGATGTTGTTCAATGTGAAGCTATTTGTTCTTGTGTAAATTCATGAAGGAGTTATATATGAGTTCCATAGCTCCCCCCTAACAGTGAATGTGTGATTTTCAATAAGGCAATGAGGCATGAAGGAACATTTTTGGTTGCCCATGGTGAAGCGGGTACTCGCGGAGTTTTTGGCAAGGTTCCTAGTGTGTTAGAAGGTGAAAGATGAGGATTTTTTCCCAGAAGTTAGTTATAGACCTTACACATTCCTGATTATAAGTGGGATGAATGCTCAATGGATTTCCACACAGTGTTACCTAGGACACATGGAATATGTGATGCTCTTTGAGTTGTAGTGGATCGGTTGACGAAATCGGCTCACTTCATAGTGAATAAGGAGTCGAGCATATTGGATGAAAAAACATAGAGGTATGTGGATGAGGTGGTATGGGTGTATGGATTTACAAGATCCATTTACTCAAATAATGATACAAATTTTACATCAAAATCCTAGAGGGGACTACAATATTCTTTTGTCACCAAGTAATTCCATACCACTGCTTTCCACCCTCAAACTGATGGGCAGCGAGAGATGGCCATCTAGAATTTAGAGGATATATAGTGGGTGAGAGTTATAGACTGTGAAGGATTGTGGGAGTGACATTTTCCATTGATAGAGATGGATTAGCATAAAATCCATCAATCTTCCATTTGTATGGCTCTGTTCAAAACTCTATATGGGAGGTTATGTCATTCACCCTTGTGCTGAATAAATGTTTGGAAGGAAACTATTCTAGGTCCAGACATGGTGTAGAGTAAAAAAGTTAAGGTGAAAGTTTTACGTAAGATGATTAAGGTAGAACTGGAGTGATATAAGTTGTATGATGATCATTGGAGGAAGCCTTTGGAGTTTGAGGTTGGGGGCCAATTATTCATGAAGGATTCCCTCGACCTGGGAAACAAAGTTTGGTAGAGGGAGTTATATTTCTGCTACATTCATCAGAACCATTAGGGTGTTGGGATGTGTTAGCGAGGTGACATATCAGTTACTTTTCAGTCACAGTTTGTGGGGATACACTGCGTCTTTCATGTCTCTCAGCTCTTTTGGTTTCTACACGATGACTCACACATCATTGACTGGGGAGAGTTGGATATTAAGGATGATGTAATGTTGAAGGATAGACCACTAAAAATCAGGGATCATTAGGATAAGATGCTTCATGTATTGACGATTCCATTGGTTTCTGTGTTTTGCAGGCATTGTGGCCTCTAGGAGAGTACTTGTGAGTTATTGGAACAGATTCATGTACATTTCCCAGAGCTGTTCTGAGTTTTTCGCTGTTATTTTTCATTGTGATTTTCTTATGATGTTATGCTTGACGTTATTGAATATGATATGAGTATTTCTACAATTCTGTGAATGAGATTGAAAATTACTAACTATGTTTATGGGAGGACCAAATCCTAAATAAAGATGCATTAATGTTGATGTGATTGAAACAATGTAGGTGAGTAGATTCCCCTAAAACCAGATAGTATCTTCACATGGAGGATAGAGCTCTCTAATACATGTGTCTGTATAGAGTGACCTTTGTTTATTATGTGGTTTTTTAGGGAAGTAGTAGTTGGGTCGGTTTTCAGGTATTTTGATGTTTTCTATGTAGTTTTCGAACAACGCTGGGTGGTTTGTCTTTGAGAGTTAACATACATGGTGGTTGTTAGAACCCCTATTTTTCCATGTGTGTTTTTAGATTCATAGGGATGAGAATAGTTTGATTGGTATCTGATGTAATGACCCATATTTCCATGGTCCATTCCTTATTAAAAATATAGTGATTGGGATATTTTTGGGGTTTTAGTGGTTTTTTGGGTGTTTTTCTAAAATAAAATTTCACCAAACTATTTCACCAATACTATGGCACTGTGATCATGGCACACTAGGATAGAGGAACCATAATGGTGGAACACTAAAATGGTGGCACTGTGATAGTGGAAAACCGAAATTGTGGCATTGTAATGGTGGCTCACCGAAATAGTGGCAATATAATGGTAGAACACTATGACGATGGAACACTAATATGGCTGAACACCAAATGGTGGCTCACCCATTTCCATATTTCAACATTTTTTCTCGTTTCTATCATTTTTTTTGGTTTTTTGCCTCTTATGTTTTATTTTCCATAAACTTAGTTTTTAGCCTCATTTGGTAGTATTTAAGGGTGCTTATAAAGATATTAATAATATCTATGAAATCCTAATTCCTTGGGGTCTTTGATATATTCCAACCATATGATCTATAACATGATCCCTTGTTAGTGAATATTGAAACTGTTTCCATTTTGTTGATATATGATTTGGTTTTTTATAAAGGAGAGGTCATCTACTATATTCTCTTGGTGAACCTAGAGATATACCTCCCTATAGAGTCATATATTGTGACAAATCCATCGATCAAGTTCCTTTTGATTCCATCATGCTGCTTGCACGAGCCCCTGTTTTGGAGAAAAGAAGATTTGAGGTTGCTTATTGTTTTGGGCAGGGATTATTCTACCTCTATTTTCTTGTATCATGTTGGATTGTTGTATAAATGTTTCTTCATGATGAATTACTGAATCCTTATCGCTATCAAGTAATAAATGAGGCGAAGGGAATATGATGATAAAAAAATAGGGTCAATGAAATAACAAAATGGAAGTGATGATGTTATTTTTTTTCATTTAATGGTTGTCCATGAACCTTGTATTTAATTTTATGGGATGTAATTCCTTATTAAAGTGTGGTCATTGGTGGTCTTTGATTTGACTATAGTGGTGTTCTAAATTTTTTGTGATGCTCTGTTAAATAGTTGTAACATGAAATCTTCATAATCACATATACTTGGTTCATAAATCGATTCGCTGGGATCAACCCAGTTCTACGATCACCCATGTTATTTAAAGAGGAATTAATTAGCCCCTTTATCAAAATCATATAATGGTCGTCTTGATGGTGTGGTTTTGTAATATGTTTCATTAGGTACTAGGTGTGAACATAGGGGTTGGTCCTGTGAATTGGGATAGGTGAGTGTGTGCAGCGGGGCTACTAATATTGGTTGTGCTTTGATATGGGATATGTGTATGGGGAGGTACATGATGTATGATGGAATCTCAAGTTGATATATTAGATTATTGTGGAGTATATAGACTTGTTGATCAGTGATACTATTTCTATAAAAGTGGTTGGGTAGTAGGGATTTAGGACTAGGTTGTGTCATGATTTCCTATTTACAGGTTTCCATGAAAAGAGGGTGTGTAGTGGAACTGTAAGTATGTTGTTTCCTTTTTGTTTTCCTGAATGGGTGTTAAAATAAAAATCACAAACCTTAGTCTATATCTCCTTGTTTAATGTTTTATGTCTCTAATGCTTTACTTGTGCTCTCAAGATTAGTGCCTTGTTGTGCCTTGAATGGGTGAATTCTTGGAATAAGCATGAACCCACTTTTGTTAATCAGTCTCTTTACCTCTTGAGAACAGTTGCATTTTTTTCGGTTGTTAGTTTCCTAAGTTGGGATTGAATGAAAAAATTAATAATTGATAAATGCATAATTACAACTAGTTAAATGGATTTTCTGGGGGGATATACTTCCAGTTACAGAATTGACCGCCATTTGTGGTGATACATGCATATAGTGGTAGGAGAAAAGGCAGTTTGTTTAGGTTGTTTTCATGTTTGGAAACCCATAGGTTAAGATAATTTTTTACCTATATGTATAAACATATAGTTCCTTTTTATTCTCAATTCACACCCCACCCATGTTGACCACTACGTTCCGAACACCCCCATTTTAGGGGGGAGGGTGTCTTTCCCAACATCTTGTTGGGATGATGGATGGATGGTTACTGACTTTCTTCCTCGCACCCTACTTTGGATCTTTCTACTCTAGCATATTCAAGTATGATAAAATGTATTCAGGTTTAATGTATCCTAATATCCTTTTTTTAGTTTATGGTGTGGGTGAGAGGTCAAGGTGATTGCAGGCCAGGTTTGTTCCGCTGGTGACTCCTGGATGAGGCCTAGGTTTTTTAGGCGATAGGGGTGGTTATTGTAACTGAGGGGATTGTGAGTCTGGTTTGATTCCTATATTTATTCAGGATGAGGCCCTAGTGTTTTCTGGTGAGAGGTGTGGTTTTTTGTGACCCGAGTGTTTGCAGGTGGGATATGTGTGGTTTGTGGCTAGGTGTGTGCGGTCATTTGTTGTAGTGGGACTTCATTTGGGAAGAGTGGTAGCGTCAAGACATTTGTCATTTGGGAGGAGGAATTAACTAGTAAGAAAGTGCTGCGAGTACTCAAATCATTGATATGATTATATTATCATCTTACATTGATTTTGTTTTTCTGGTAGTGTGGCTTGGGGAGGATGGGATGGTTAGCTTTTTTCATTAGGTGTTATTGGTCTCTGCTGTTTCCATGGGGGCATTAGTAATCTTCTTCCACGTGATCATGAGTGAATTTGGCTTCCCTAAGGAGTATACTTGTATGTTCACTATATGATATAAAACTATTTTTTTAGTTTTCCCTGAAGTATTTATGTACATTGATGGACTTTACTATCTTAGACATCAGGATAGTTGATGCGATACTACTTTGTCTTTTCTTTTGGTACCTTTATTTGGAGTTTTTATTTTACCATTGTAAGACTTTTTATTTAAATCAAGCATGGGTATGATTTTGTATTCCAAAATATAAATTTCTGGTGTTTGTAATTATTTTTACCATCTTATATCGTGATCCTGCTTTCATTCAAAAGGGTAATTACTTCAATTTTGTATGTGATTCTACACCCTTCGTTCTAGTTTCCACTTCAGGGCCTATTGAAGGTAGGACTCATGGTCCATTATCTCACAATCATATTTTAGAAGGAAGGGCGTGGAACATTTCTGTTCATTTCATCATCATGAAGATGGCATGTCGTGATAGAATATTTCATATTCGTCGTCATATTTATCCTTTATTTTTTGTGATAGAAAATAAACTACATCGGTTCGTGTGGTGGTGGTCCTCAATAAAAATGATCAACTGTTTTGTTTTCGATTTGATTGAATAGGATTTGGATATAAGTTATAATATTAGTATAATAAAATCATATTATATAGTTAATACTGTATATTTTTTATTATCAATGTTTATGTTGATTTTTAGAATGTTGAAGAAGAAATAAAATAAATACGCACATTTATGAATTGAACACATTATTCAAAGTGCCACTTTATTTTTATAACTAAATCCATTATTATAGGTATTAAGAATAAAATATTACCTATTGAATGTAGGTAGGGATGTATGGAATATATTTGGGATGTATTGGCTAAAACAAATTTTTTTGGACATGTGATGGTGGGAGTAGATTGGCTGGAAATTTATAAGATGAGGAGATGACTCACATCAAATTTTTGAAATGATAAATTGATATGAAATTTATTAACTTGTAACATGACACATAAATGTTTACTTATAAATAATTTGTGTTTATATGGAAAAAATATGGCCAAAATAATAGTTTTGGAAAAGTTTTAGGGCATTTCAAACACCTATTGAGTCATTTTAACCCCTCATTAAACCCATATTTACATTAATCATGGTACTTAATTTTAACTCTTTTCTACATTCCCTATGTCAAAAAAATTCAATCTTACTAGATAATATATATTATGATTACTAAAAATATTGATTCTATTTATCATTTTTTAAATATTAAGAATGGTAAAATTCAATTGAAAAAACCCACAGATATATTGAAAATAGGATTTTCAATCATATAAAATTAAAATGTATGTTTATATATTATATTTCAACATAAAATATATTAAAATTAAATAAAATAGTGAAATTGTAATATTATTATACTAATAAAACTTTAAAACCAATTTAATATGTTATTTATCTTAATAGGTAATTTAAAATAAAATATTTTTTTTAACCAAAACAATACTTTTCACAATTCATAAACACAATTATTCTACTAAAAAAATATAAAACATTCACCCAAATATAATTTTGACATTTATATTTGAAATTAATGTTTATTTTTTAAAATTATTTTTCTAAAATTGGTGAAAATTTACTTATAAATTCTGTGATAAATGCATGAGTGAACATTTTTTTAGAAAAATATACATTTATAGAAAGGATTTATTTTCCATTCACCTAGATTTTATTTTAATTATAATAATTAAATAATCTATTAATTTATTATAATCATTTTTAAACAATAGTGTTTTAGATATTTAGTCTGTTCTTTTCATACCCTCTAACTTAACGAATATATTATATTGCTAATATTTAAACAAGAATATTTTTATAAATTATCGTGTTTCCTTTAAAACCATCTTTTTGGGAATCATTATCTATTGGAGATTTTGAATTTATTTAAAAATAAATATATCATAATCTCTCAGTTTGATACATTGACTTAAAATCTTGTTGTTGGGTCCAATAAATGATATCATAGATGATGGTCATATTTTAAAATCATAGGATGTTAAAGAAATATAGGACCCCATTCATCAAAACTAAATTAAGAATTTATTATTTATAAAATAATGTTAATTTTCTTTTTTCAATCATTTTTACATCCCTATGTTTATTTTATGAGCGATATGGGCCTGGACTGTGAGTGTGAGATCCCCTATGATCTTGATTATGTTAATGAAAATATAAAAAATATTTATTCATAAATAATTTAAAGTTTGATTCATACCTTCATAATTTGATTAATTATATATTAATTAATCCTTCATGTAAAATATATTTATCAGTAATTTTTAGAACTAGACGTGTGATATAGTGACAAAGATGAGAAGATATTGTTCTTGTAGGTGGTAGTCTGTATGTAAAATTTGATGTCTTTATTTGATATATAATATAAGGATGGTCAAAAATAATTTATCCTTTAATAAAATTTTTAGTGTTATAAATATCATATTTATTAATTAAATTCCCACGTAGAGCCATCACCAATGGATATTTTGGGATACATAATATGTTATTTTAAAGAGGTGGAATTATGCACAAAATCAAAAATAACATTTTCATTTTTCAATGGAATTTAGAAACAAATAAAAATGAATGTTTTTAAAATAGAGGAATTACGTATCGGGGACTGTACCAACTCCAAAATCCTCTCATTAAATGGATATTCAATGTTGTAGGAGTTGTGGAATTACATGTCAATTTAAAATTGTTCTGATGGAACATAAAAGTCATTAAAAACTAATAGGATCTTTCAAATTAAATTTATGATTAATTTAAATGTAATGTAATAAATTATTCTTTGTTCATGAGAACATTCATTGAAAAATAAATTGATCATCTGAAATCATTTTTTTGTAACATCATTTTTTATGAGGATCCATGTGAATAATACCATTAGAGACGATCCACACATACTCTTTTGATCATAAAACAATATGAATGGATTTTATTGTGTTATTGAACTAGATCGATCATCTTTCAGTTCTTGTCTTGATAACTAAGATGATTCATTTAGGGTTGATGAATCATCATTAAAATCTCATTCATGAAAAAGTAGATGATGGAGGATAATTACTCAGTCTAAAGACTAGAAACCCTGTAGTGTTATTTATTTAGATAGATAGTTATTGTTTTAATTATTCACAATTAATGGAAAATGATTATCCCCTCCAAAAATAAATATATATAGATTTAAATTTATATATTCTGGGTTATGGTAAATGTTTTATTTATTATTTTTAAGGTGACCAATAATATATTAATATGTTAAATGGACTTCATAACTGATATAATAAAAATATTATTATTTTCTCGTGGATTTTTTTGACTAGAAAAAAATTATTATTTTCATACCATATTTTAGATTAATTGTTATCATTATAAGTCATCATAGTTACCTCAATCTCCTTAAAAGTTATCAAATACCAAATTAAATATTATTACTATTTTTTCATTATTTAAATGAATGTATATTATATATCCATATAATTATATAAATACCTTGAGAATGAATATTCATTTATATTATAAGATCATAAAATAATTAATGAAATTATTTTCCAGGTGAGAGAATTATATTTATTCCAATAGTTAATTTGAAATATTATTAATTTTTTTTTCAATAGAAACACATAGTGTCAGATCACATAGGAATCTTCTAAATTTAATTTTTTATGTTTTACAAAATTCTAATATTAATATCTACCAATGGGTCATGGACAAAATGATGTAGAATATACTGTTTAATATTCAACTACCACATACATCCATACACTAGGTAATATAATACAATTTATGGATATGTCACCAAGTTGTTAGCATTAATGTGCCATAAAACTTAATTCCTAATATATATTTAATTCATTATTCATTATGAACTTATCTTCATAAAAATTTAGACAAAATTTATATTTAGGGTTCCATTCTATTCAAATGTGTGAGATATAAATTAATTTAAACAGAAAGGGGAAATTATTCTTCAATTTATTAACTAATAAAATAAAGATTATGACATATAAAAATTATCCTACATAGCATGAACAAATTGAAGCATTGATTTTATCAATTATTCTGTGTATGTCAGTAGAGATATGAGTTAATGACAATAATAGTTTATATAGACCATTATATATGATCATAATAAATAATTTCAATGGCATGCAGACTTGTGGAATTCCAATTGGCAGATACATCCTAATAATATATTGTCAAGAATATTATTAGGTGTGGTCCTCATGAGTTAAATCGACATTCTACCTTGAGCACTCACAAATAAGAATCGATAAATTTTTTAACCCAATATAGTATGTCATCCTGGCTTTATATAAAACATTTATGAGTTATCTTCATAGAATCTCAAGGTTCTCATCATAGTGGGGCACTATTATGAACTATTTTCTACAACATATAATATATGAAACATTTACTTTAAATTAATGTATTGTAATAATGAAATTATGAAAAGTAATATGTAATATTAATTAAACTGAATATAAACTATAATATACATTAAAATATAATTATTTTTAGGAATCAAAAATGAAAAAACTCCATAATGTCCTTAATAAAACTATTTTCATTATTCTATATCTCATATGAAGATCATTTTTTTATTTAGAGATGGGTTGTATTAAATAATTTACCCTGGTTTCTTCCACAAGAATGTTTTTCATAAAAAATGACCAAATTGAATCAAGATATGACATATTGAGAATATATTTTTCATATATGGATTTTACCATAGTTCTTCAGTGATATCCATAACTATATTATAATTATAGTAAACTATGATAGGTTCTTTAAAAAATAGTAACACATTCATATGTTAAATGAAACATCATATCTAGAATAATTTTTTATCTATATCAGAATCTTTAATATACTATGCCTCCAATTTAGAATCAATAAACTCCTCTCACTATTAGCACATCTAGATCATTTCGCATCTAGTAATGGTGAATACATATTCCTTCAGTGACATCAGATCATCTTGAACTATTTGGAAACTATATTTTAAAAATACCCAATAAATAACTCCTCAAAACCTACATATTCAAGAAATATATTCGTAGATTGTTTCATATAAATACGGATTTTATATATAGATATCCAACGGGGGTCTCTTTGATCTATATGATAAATTCAAGTTAAAATTGTGTATTAGATGTTTTGAATACTTCTATATAATAAGAAATACCTAACTAACCCAATTATTTTCTATATGGAATCCTTTCCATTCTCTACCTATCCCCAAATACATGGAAAAAATATTTACGGAAATAATAATACCATATGAAATATGAAATAGTCTACTCTTTTAAAACATTTAGTGGAATCCTTAATCATTAAAAAATCGATCATAGTTTCTCAACACTTCACTCCAAATAAAAAATTCTACCATGGACTACTTCTCTTGATGTATACATGGTTATGCCAACCCAAAACATTTATATGAACTCATTAATAAGAGTATGTGTCCCATGCAGGGTTGGAACTACATCTAGACATATATGTTTAGTCTCAATCATGTAATGGAAGGCTTAATCTGACTTAATATTTGTCTAAGGTATTTTCTTATTGGGTGTAAATTGTTATTTTTTTATTAGTTTACATAATTTCTTAATTTTGTTTTATTTTAGTTAAGGATATAACAATGTTATGATAAAATTTTATTTTCCTAACCCTGAAATTTTAATTCCGTATCTGAAAAAAATCTATTTATATATATGATTCCCTTCTGGCTTCCAAAAAATAAACCATGCATAAGAAAAAAAATTAATTAAATAAATAAATTATGGGATAATGAGATTATGTAATGGGTAATTTATTCAGTGGAAAATGAATAATAACTTGGCCCTAATAAATAACTCTATATGTCAATTTTTGATTGATTTTCATCATCCCAATTCAAAAAATATTTTTCACATCTGCCAATTTCACCTCAGTTTCTTCTTGGTTTGGCTCTACCTTGGATCCACCTTGAAGTGAATCCATTCTGCTATTGATAAATTGTTTATTACATTGTTTTATAAGTCAAATGTATTTGAGTTTAACAATATGATTTGTTAAGGTAAATTAAATAAAACATATCTGGACATGTAGATCCTAAATAATAATTAATGGGTGTATGACAAACATGCCACCATATTTAATATAAAAAAAATTAATTTTAAACTCAATATGTAAAATTAAATTAAATAAAACCATAAAACAATATTGTTTCTTTCAAGGACAAGGAGCAGTTATACATTTACAATGACAATAAATTGAAAATAATTAGCTATTATTAATTTAAATTCATTCTTCAATTAGATAAAATGAAAAATAATTAATAAAATTAATTATCATATTAATAAGTTAATTTAAATTATATTATTTCATAAAATTTTATTAGATCTTCTAATATGTAGTTATTTTTGTTAAAATACATTATTTATTTATATTCTTAATGAATATAATTATTACTCGACTTTGTGGATGGTTCAAACTTAGAGAGTATATGTCAGAACAACATACAATTTTTCTTGTTGTATATATTGTGATCGTAAATAATATTGTGTGCATTAAAAGTATAATAATTTTATAGTATACATTTTCATATTTATTAATCATAGAACACATAAAAATTTGATTCCCTATAAAATTTATTGAATGATTAGTCTTTAGAATGAAATCAATATACATGACTTGAAATTTTTAATGATAGAAACATTTAGTTAAAATTTTTATATAAAATATAACCCTAATGATGGTGTGTGATATAAATTAAATAGAACAAAAGTTATTTTTAAGTAGTTTAATAGATTAATTAGAAAAGTAATATTTCTATATAAGTAGGTAATATTCAAGACAAGTGTTGTATGGACACAAGATGAGTAAAGTACTTCACAAGATGTCTACAATATGTGACTAGGGACTTAGTGTGTATATAAAATGGGTATTTAATTTGAAAATGATGTGTATTATGGATACATGGTTTCATGTCCCACATTTTCCTAGGTACAATACTATACACATCATTTTTTAAATACAAATAATGTATTAATTACAAAATGTGTCTGGACTCTCAGTTTTTTCACAACAAAAACAAATAGATTACCCAACATTTGTATAAGGTACATGATAAAATAGAGTCCAAACTGGATAGTATTCAAGAATTTTATGTTATCTATAAGGTGAAGAATCTATCTTTGAAAATAAATATTTATCTAATATATGTGATCTATAAATCATGAATAAAATTCTTCTTTGGAATTGAGAATAAAATTTATTAATATAATTATGATCATCATGGATACAATTGAGATAAAAGAATATTATTATTGTGAAACCATTTAGTCTTGTTCTTCATATTTTTTTCCCCGGATTCCGCAATTTACAAGATTTTCCCCTTTAAATAGGCCATGGACCTTAAGAGGGAGAAGATAATATCAAAATTTCTTTCCAAACATACGATCACAATCTATGTAATATAAACACATTTGACTCGATATAGAATCAAGATGTTTTCATTATTGTTCTAGAAACCACTATTCTTTATATATATTTCTATGATCATCTGGATTTAACTTGTTTATATCACCAAGTCCATGGAAATAATTTTTATGTTTTCCTTCTGATCAAATTTCAGATATTTTTATTTCTCTAAATGGTAAGTAAAAAATATTTCATTATAATATTAATAATAATATACCAATAAATACATAAAAATTTTAACTAAATTATCATTAATAGATTTATTCACAAGTTTCATCAATTCATTTAGGTAATGATGTCACAATATATATATATATAAATAAATAAATATGTTTTTATCATAATATCTATGCACCATTACATTTAATCATAAATTAAAATTCCATTGAAATAAAAACATTTGAAATTCACATTGGATGAAATGTCCTCATAATCTCCCTTCTTAGAGATTATGAAATGTTAACATCATGAGATAAATCATCATCCTCTTATGATAACTCTCAATGGATAGTCGATAAATAGTGTTCTCTATCATAGTACATCCAATTTACTTAAGCAAAAAAATACTTAAGAGATATCATCATGGCTTCTATAGGTTCTCATCATAGTGGGGAACTTTTGTATCCAATTTTTATGTGATAGATTCAATAATACATTATCAATTTAAATCCATACATTATAATGATCAATATATGATCTGATTAGGGTAATATTCACATTAATGAATATAAACTATAATCTAATGTCAAAATTAGTAAGTTAGAGGATAAAACAGCTAATAAAATATAATTATACCATTAATATAATAATATTTTAATTTGTTACAAATACTTATTTCATTATATTAATGAGGTAATAAAATTTTTTGATGATAAAAAATGAGAAATATTTAGAATGTAATATTTGGGAGTGGATACAATGAATGATAAAAATTTTAGTTTTAAAAAAAAATATCCTTCAAAAATTGTGACCATATTATTACATATTTTGACCAGAGGACTGTAAACATGGATTAGGATATTAAGAATATTAAAAAAATTTGTTTCCAATTAAATTCAACTTTTAGGGTTTATATAAATAGGTGGATCAAATATTATTTTATAAATAACATGAGTGGAGATTTGGAAGTAATATATATTATAATGAAATTATTAGAAATAAATTTTATCCAATAATGAAAAATAATAATTTATTTCGTAATTTAAAAAAAATATATTATATAGAAAATTTTATTTAATATATACATGTTTGTTTATGAATAATATTTTTAAAACATATATTTTGTGCTTATATCCTTATAATGTCACATATATCCTTTTATTTGTAAAAAATGTTTCATAATATTCACCTAAAAATTAAACTATTTCACAAAAATATATATGAAATTATTAAACATTATACATAGTGAATGGAAAAATAAATTCAATTTTATAAAATTATATTATTAAAATATATATGTAAGGTTTTTAATAGAAATATAATATTTACAGAGAAACTAATTTTATTAAAAGAAGTTTTTTATCATTTCTTAATATTAGTTCATATAAAATTCAAATTTTAATAATCATAATATATTAGGTTATTTATAATAAAATTTTAAAATTAATAAATTAAATTTAAAATTATAAAATATAAAAAACATTTTGAAAAATATATATTTGATAATGAACAATCCTTTTTAATAAAAAATTATAAAACTAATTTATCCGAAAAGTGTTTTCAATTTTTGTTGAGTAATTTTTTTTTCAATTATAAGAGGATTTATTATTCTTTTAATTTTAATAATAATATTCATCTAATATGGTGAATCTAATATTATATCAATTTTTTTTGTAGAAAAAATCTATTGAAATTATTATCTAATTGTAATAAAATATATATGATGCTTATACCCTCTCAATGCATCAAGGGTTTGGGAGCTGTGAGGAGTAGGTGGCTCGCCCGTTCGGGCGGCGGCGATGGCCGCCACACCCACCCTTCTCTGGAAATGCCAGGTAGCTCTGGCGTCCTTCTTGTCATTCTCTGATCCATACCTCATACCCGACATCCCCCGGATTCAACTTTTCCCAAAATTCCCGACCATTCACTGAGGGGATCCTTCGGTTCCACTCTCCCTACATGAGTTCTTCGAGGCATCTAATCTCCATGGGCTCTCTCTAATAGATCGCTTCGGCCGACGACACCCATCTCTGGACAGTTTATCCCATTTCGCCAACGAATCTTTCCCCCTATAAGATCACGTCATCATCGGCCTCCTGGACCCTCGTCACTTCACTTTGTAGTTCTCCAATAATAACGATTTTTCCGTGTTTTGGTCCAAAGGCCTTCATTCCAGTGGAGGTCACCGTTTCTTTCTTCTTCGATTGAGCTACGATTTCTTTTGGAAGAGGGATTCCCCCTTTATGGCGATCTAGGTGAGCTTTCCGAGTCTTCCCCTTCCCTTCAAAAATACCACTATTCTTCAATTGTTAGGCGATCTGGTTGGATGGTTTTTGCCTTTTGATGAGCAGTCGAGGACTTTGTGCCATCCTATAGTACCCCGAATCTACGTGGAAGTCGATGTATCCAAACCTCCTGTTGAAGAAGTATGGATCGAGGTTGAAAATGAGATTCGGTGCCAATAACCGATGGCTTTTGAGAACTAGTATGATTTTTGAACTTCCTGTTGTCGATTGAGTCATCTTCAACGGGATTGTTATACACTGTTTCAGAAATATTCAAATTTGGCATATAGCGGTATTGTTCCCCCTGAGAAGCAATCTGTGGGTGCCTTGAAGCCCAATGTTACTAGTATCTCTTAATATAAGGATGATGCGGTCGCATCCCCTATTGAAAGTCGTTTGAGACTGCTTGGTGGAAATATGGCTCCTCCTGCGAAGCAGGATGTTTCAATGCCTAATCGTATTACCCAAAATGAAGAGTCTTTGAAGCCATTTCCTCTTTCTCCTGAACCCAAGGTCAAGGATGTCTTCAACAGGTTGATCGGAGATCTTAATGGTATGAAACACCAAATGGAAGTGAATTCTCAGTGCAATGCAGCGGGTATTGGCACTCTTTCCGGTTTAAATGGTATCCATTCTGAGATGGAAAGGGTTATTGATGAAACTCATGAGGGAGTTCCCATGACTCATGGTATTGGTTCTTATGCGGAGGAAGTTCGGTCACCTATAATTGATAGGTGTGCTTCTTCTTTTGGGGGGCACAAAGATACCAACATGGAAGAGTTTGATCCAGTATGGTGTTATAACATATAATTCCTTTGAGTGTTTGGACGTCAATGATTCTGCCTAGGTTGGAGGGGATGGATAGATTGAGGGGGGTTCAGGAGTTGACAAGGTCCATGGGGAGGTGAAGTTACTTAAGAATAATAATGGGAGAGAACGCAAGGACAACTCATTTTTACCGAAGCCGATGGAAATATGGTCAGGTAAAAAATCTAAGCGAGGTGAGAGGGAAATGTCATTAGCCAAGGTTTTCATGCAGAAGTATTGCTAGTTTTTGGCCAAGGAGAACAATAATAAAATGGGAAGAGCTAATAAAATGGGAAAGAACATAAAATAACCTATCATTTTCTCCAAAGAGGACATGGTAGATGAATTTATTTATGTTAACATAACTCAAGAAGAGGCTGATATGGTGGGAAGTCCTCTCAAAGTGGAGGTCAATAGCGAGCAAGCTAAGTGGATTGAAAAATAGGATTTGATCCAAATGAAAGGATTTAATGGTAGAAAAATCAGTAAAGAATAATATATCCGAACATGGGACAAAATGGCAGATCGATTTGAAGACGTTATTGGGGAAGATTCTAATGCTAAGGTATGGTTAATGAAATGGAACTTGTATAGGGAGGAAAACACTAATAGGTTGAGGCTATTCTTTGGTAACTTTTCATTTTCTTATGAGGCTTCACCTTCGGACTGATTGGGTTTGTTTCTCCTATTGTTGTTAAAGTGTTTTGGTGGTTCTTTTGGGTTTTCTGCGTGTCAGGGTGCTAATGACGTCAGGATATGGTCATCTTCATTCTAGATTTCTTTAACGTCCTTGGGGATGGATCCTGGAGGACCATTTCACCGCTTTAATTCTGGGTGAAATCCTCTAGAGTTTTCCAAAGGGAGGATTTGGGTCAGTGTCGATGGTCATGCTAGGGGACGCTCAAGGTAATACTTGCTGGATTTGGCCAGCCTTTCTGATTTTCTTGCACCCTGGTTTGAGGTTTTTTAATCACGGTTTGTGACTTTTGGTGTTCATTTGTTTTGGTGAATGTGGTTGTTCTAGTCTCAAGTAGCGGGTTACCGGGAACCCATAAATTGGATTCTAAAAATGAAAAAAAAAATTATTTCCTATGATATGAAATAAAATATATAATAAAATCATCGTTCATTACATTATCCCCCCAGCATATATTAGACACATACTTATAATTTTATTTATCAGTGGTTTTTAAATATATCTAATGGTATAAAAAAATAGACTTTTATGAAGATATAATTTCTAATCATATCAAATTATAACATTATTTTCAATGTTAAGGAATGTTTTTAAAATAAATATGTTTCTTTATGAGTTCCTAGCGACATAATTCAAAAAATTACATTCATGATCATATTTCCATTATAATAGTTAATCATGAATGGTTATTATATAACCCAAAAATTTATAATAAATAATAAAAGGAATATGAAAACCTTATCCTAATATTTTTTCTATAATGAAGCCTTCATTTCATCCTATGACTCTTTTGAATCATTAATGATATAATATGATCAAATAAAATATCTTCCATTTTAACCTAGGTTATCCATAGATATTATATTATTAGTTTCTGAAAAATAATAAAATAGATTTGGAATCATTTAGAATTATTCTTAAAGAGTGGGTGAATCTCTAAAGAATATCCACCCATAGTGTCAAACCAAGTGTACATTCCAACCTCTATTTCCTACACCAAGTGAATATATGATTAATACTCAACCAACTGCTATAGGTTTGTTACACACACACACACACACACACACATATATATATATATATATCTTTTCCTCTTACTGTATCCACATGTAGTATCTGGATTGGTATATCATTTTATAGAACCCAAAAAACCATTACATTTCTAAAATAATATGCTGATATCCATTCCATAAAATTATATATTGATTTTTCACGGATGAAGTATTATCCTAATCCAAAAAATAACTATAAAAAACTATAGAAATAATGAATCCCATGTCTGATACCAATTTTGGTTCCCTTTTCTGACATTTCTGGGTCTTGTGTTGAAAGCACATACTATAACAATTTGAATCATAACCAAGTAATATATGCAAAATTTAATTTTATAAATTTTTTAATAAAATTTTCATTACATCTAAAAGTACACACATAATTCCAAGAATATATGGTTTATTTTCATTAAGGATTAACTATATAAGAATAATATTTTATGATACATGATAATATTTACCAATAATTACACACCCCTAGTCCCCCATTCTAGAAACCCGTAGGTTATAATATTCAACATGTCCTAGGGAATGTAAACATAATAAAGTGACAAGACCAAACACATAGTAAGGTAATACTTGTCAACATTTAATTTTGTGTTAGATCTTAATATTATGAGAAAGAATTAGTAGGGGAAATATCTTATTAAAACTAAAATGGAACAATTGGATTTATATATAAGTCATAATAAAAGTTTATGTAGTTTCATGTTTTTAAACATGAACTATATTTTAATTGTAATGAAATAGATATAATGATCATTATCCATAGATAATAACATAATAATATAACATAAAATTATAGAATAAGAATAAGTATCCTAAATCACAACATTATAAACAAATATAGCATCATCAAGTTCAGACTCAATCTGTTGAATGTACCTAATCTGCATCCTTTTCAATGTTATTATTTTGAACTAATATAATAATAAATTATACATTACTATAGATATTTATGTATATAATATGAATCTTTTTCATTCTAAAAATTTTAAATGTAGCTAGCCTATATTGTGTTTATTCTAAATATAGGTAATATAGAGAATATGGTTCGTGTTCACACTCAATCATAGTGATATTGATTATCTTATTTAAGTTAATGTGAAATTTTGTAAATGTATATAATAAACGTTCCCAAACAATCAATATTTGGAATTTTTATTTTATATATTTCATTCTTAAAAAATATTGTGAATATTTCTTATATGGATTGTGTTCACACTTAGTAATGTGAATCGTATTTATTTTTATCCTTCTCAAACTCCACATATTTATTTCCTGAATTATATAAGTTATCCAATGCATTGTAGAATGATATAATACCCCACCCTTCACGTTTCCAAACATATTTGTTTTAATTTAAATCAAATATTCATCTTTCAAAAAACACATAATTAACCCATGTAAATGGGACGAGTTTCAGGGATACATTAGAATAATATTTTATAACCAATTTAGTGAATGAAGGTGGATGTTATCCGTAAATAATATCCCTTGGGTATTATAAGTAAAATCAATCGATACAGATAAAATATATATAATATCTTTTTAATGTTTTTGGATAAATCGTTTTGATAATAAATAAGAAATACATCTTTATAAAATGCTTTTTATCTCCACGTATATTTTTAATAAAATTAATTACATCGTGATAAAACAAGTCAATAATTACAATTTAAAACAATTTTTCATAATATTATTATTATAAAAATTAATGTTTTCCTATAAATTTATTGAAAATACATAAATAATTAAGTATGATTTCATAAAAATAGAAGTAATTAAAATCATTTTTTAAAAACATAATTCCCATTTAAAATAAATCATTTTCTATAGGAAATTATAAAAATAATTCATTTTAATTGTAGATTCAATAAAACAAAAAATCATATGAGATTCCATTTTAAAACATTAAATGAATTATTTTTTAATATGAATTCGCATATGTTAAAAAAAAACTCTAAGAGTGTTTTTAAAAAAAGATTTTACTATATTCCTAGAGGTTTATATTAATGATCATATTAAAAAGAAAATTTTTAAAAAGGAAAATTGGAGGCTTGGTAAAAATTAATTTTAATAAAATATTCAATAATGGTTCCTTAAAAAGGCATAAGTTTTTTCCTTTAATATATAGGGAGGAAGAAAAAAATATAAATTTAAAAGGGATAATATATTTTTCTTAATAAACATCCTTTTTTAAATCCATGTCATAAAAAGAGTGATAAGTAATTAATTTTAAAAAAGGTAATTACATATCAGATAATAATAACAAATAAAATAAAATTTGAACTTCAATATATGAAAGGAGAATATTATCAAGATGGTTAAATATGTATCTAGATTAAAAATAAATAATTTGGATATGTTGAGAATTATTCATAAAAAAATAAAAAATTAATAATTGATAATTTTAATAATATAATTCCATATAAATTAATGAGTAAATTCAATAAAATGTCTTTATATTAAAAACCATATAGTAAAACCCTAGAAAATAGTTATTCATACATAATTGAAATAGAGGTATGAAAAACCCTTATTGATTAAGAAACATTGTTATATATACCACTTAAAAGGGAGATTATTAAATTAAACATAAATTACTATGAGTAAATTACAATTCAATATATTATATTTTAAATATGCATTATAAGAACCATTTAAGCTGTATCAAACAAAACATGTCTCAAAGAATGAATATTGAGATAAAACATCATTACGTTAATTATGAACATTCATGAAAGCGCTTCAACAACTTTAAAAAAAATCATAACTGTCATTATATGATATTTTTAAATGGTGTTCCTATATATACCTAATTTTAATCATTAGTTATGATCATTTAGTATATAATCACAAGTTACTTTTTGCTTATTTTTATTACAAGATGTTGTGAATCTAACTGGTCCATTGAAGTTTAATAATGGTAATGTTTTATACCATTAATTAATAATAAGTGCATCTTTTTCCATATTATGAATAATATTTAAATGTATTTTTTAATAATTTAAACTTCCCTGAGAATATTTTATGGGATATATAAAATAGTTTGACAAATAGGGATCTAAGCTAATATTATTTCTGGTAATCAACTGATAATAATGAATTACAAAAGAATGAATGTAAGTTTTATTTCATATTATGTGAAAAATATTAATGAGTTATATATGGGTATATATATATATATAAAATATCATTTATAAACATCTATTCAGGGTACAGATTCAAAATGAAACACACTACCCTTGGAAGGGATAGTATTCACATAACAGAGGTAATTTTTTCCTTTTACTTATATTATATGTAAGATAAGAAATAATATAATGGATAATAATATAAATAATTTTATAAGAATTATGTTTACTCAATAAATAACTATTTACAATAATCCATATAAGGATTATATGAAAATAGTAATTTATTTCTATATTGATGTGGTATTTTCTAAGTAGACGGAAATGATGTTATTTTTTCATTGAAAGGTTGAAGGGATGATAATAAATATAACAATAATGTAATATCTTTTTATTATATTATTATTAATTATTTCATTAATTTTATTTGATTGTAATTGTTTTTGAAAATGTTTGTTGTGAATTTTATATAAAATAATGATAAGGATACGATAATACTCTAGTTGGGAATTTGAAATTTCTCATAAATGATCCTTTGGAATTAGATGACATAAGATGACCCTTCTTATTAGAGACATGTTAAAATCAACTATGATTATATGCGAAGTGAAAAGAGTGTATGTTCAATAAGAATACAAATTTTTTGGTGTATATAAAGTAGTGGTGGAAATATGATTTTATGAATGAGAATAACAGAATAGTTAGAAAAATATAAAAGGTATTGTCACAGTTATAATGCCTTCTGAAGCCAACAATGGATTGTGGGAAAAGTTAAGGTATATATTTCTATAAATAATTAATTTTTAATATATCCTTTGAGTATATTTATGTTATTTTCATTACTTCTAACATTGAACCAAATGTGATAAGTGGAATCGTGGATGAATCTATCATGGGAGACTCCACTCTCGAGAGACTATGGAAGAAACCCTAGACTTAGTGAAAAATCATGGATCCATGATCCAAGATCCTTCATGGATGTCTTAGTGAGTCATGTTCTTCATGTTGAAGAAAAGATCTCCGAGCACAATGATCCCAAAAAATACCAGCATTGAGGTTTATCAATGATTTCATTCTCAAAGGAAGAGGTCATTCTTCTCTCTAGGGATCTTTTTTTATTCTGGTTCGTAAATTTACAAAACATCCACCCTTTTAGGTATTCATTCACAAAACCCTTGAAATCATATGATTCAGAAATTTCTATATCTAATTATTGAACTCATTGCATAATATTTTTCGGTTTTCTACTAAGAATGATTACTGTATTCTCTGAACTCATAGTTCATGGTCTTTCGGGGGTTCATTCATGTATATTTTTAATTAGACACCATATATTAATGTTGATGATGAACACCCTATTGTTCCCATTTTTCTTGGATTCCCAGGATTTCCCCAGCATCTCCGCAAGAAGAATGCTTTTTTTCCATTGCTGAACTCTTTCGTCATCCTCTCAAGATTGATGATGCTACATTGAACCTATCACGACCCTCAGTTTCTAGGATATGCACTGAAATTGACATTTTTCAAGTGTTTCCATCCCTGTTTTTGATTTAAAATGGATATAATGGGTTTATACAATATGTGTTCTTTGAAAATGATCCAACCTTTTATAAAAATTGCCTATGAATTGGTTATTCTATAAAGGGATGTGAGATGAATAGGCATCTCCCTCATACCCTACCACATTTCAAGTGGATTTGGGTAGAAATGGAAGATCAAAAAGTTACCCCTACTGCCATGGTTGATATTCATAATGATAACACTAACATTTTCATCTTCATGGATGCTTAAAACCCCAAATATGACAACATTTGTAATGATTGAATCTTGCACAACCCCATGAACTCTATGGAGATAAAAAATGACCCAAATCCTTGATGATCATGGGGTGATAGAGGATATGAAATAATATTATGATGAACCTTTACATTATTAAGTTAAAAACTCATGTCAACTACAAGTGGAATTATTAAATTTGACAGCTATAATTGGAAAAAATGAAATGATTGATCCTAATGGAATCATTACTCTGAGTTCCAGAAAAACTCAAAAACATAGGGACAATGCTAAATTTGAGGGGACAATTGTCACGTGATCCTTAGCTGTAATGATGAATGAAAAAAATGATTTACCCCCATAGTCAATATCTACTAAAAATGTTCTTCTGTCTTCATATTTCTATGATTATTCTTTCACAGAAGCTTCCTCAAGTGATGATAATTAATATGATATTTTTTATAGGGATTCTTTTCAGATAGAGGATAAGTTAGACTTCCCAAAAGTTATTGATTCTGGGATAGAGGAGAATGAATCCACTACCTTTCAATAATATAAAAATTGTGACAAGACTTCTAATATTTATCTTGATATCATGATAAAATATTTTTATTAATGTTCCTGAGAAATTTTAGAATGTCCAAAACATATACATTAAATATACTCCTTGAAAATGAGTTATAGATTCTGGTTTTATTGAATTCTATTGGGGACTCTCTCCATCAATTTTTAAAAAAAATTTCCGACCACCTTGATCTATTCTTGAATTTCCTCTCAATTGATTGGTGTTGTTATTGTTTCAGTTGGTTCGTCTCACTTACCTATTGGTATAGTTTTTCAATAATCTGTTGGATAATTTTTGTCTTATCCTGGAAGATGCTACTCTCATGAAGATGGTAGGCTTGAAGTAGTGTCTGATTGATTTTTTTTCTTTATTAAACTTTGTTTAGGATTCTTAGCTAAAGGTTTTTCTCTTTGTATTACTCTCTACTAGATGTATTTTTGATGTACAGTTTTGAATTAGAAAGGTCATTTCTTGGCTGAACAGAACATGTTATGACACCCTAGAAGACTTTATCCCATGTCATAAACCCCGATTTTCTCATGGTTTTCTGGTTTCACATTTTTATTGCAATGTTTGGACTCTCTCTATAGATTTCAGTTCTATGTTTGTGAAGGCGTTTCCAGGTCGAGTCCTGCTCTTTGTTGATTGGAGCTCATTGGCCCTCATGTTTTTATACCCAATTATTTCTTCTTTCAAGGGACATATTATCATTTTGGTTACTTCTTTCTAGAATACTTCTTATGATGTTATTTCAAACAAGGTTGAGTATGTTTGTTCAGCTGTAGATTCTCATTGGTTTTGTTTCTTTTGATAAGGTATTGTGAGTTGAAACCCATGATTATTGGTATGTTTCTCTTATATTATACATTTTAATCTCTTTTAGATCCTCTATTGGTGTAAATTCATTACACCTCATGCATTTAATTTAACCTTTTTTATTAAATAAATTTTCCATGGGCATGTGCTGCATGATCGGTTCATGTAAGTGATTTTTTCAAAAAACAAATTTATTGACCCAAATGAAATTTATCTTTTATAACTCATTCTTAACATCAGTAAGTAGAATTAATGAACCAAAATATATATGAATTATCTCCCAATTTAAAATTTATAATTTAAAAAATAATTTAATTTTAAAAAAATAAAATTTCTAATATTTAGAAGAGTTGATTATAAAATTATCTCACATGACACATAATATTTTTATTAAAATTGAGAATTTTAAACATAGAATTATTTTTTGGAAAATTTAATCAATTTGTTTTATTTCAATGAGCCTTTTTTGATTATTATTAAAAAAATGTATTCATGTGTCTTTTAATTAAGTCAAAAACCATGTTAAACAATAAAAATATATTTCAAAATAAAATGATTAGAAATAGTTTTTAATTAAATAAAAAATAATTAACTACCAAACAGTTTTACAAATTTATGATAAAATAAACATAATATTTTAAACTTATATATATATATATAATATATATTTAATTGAATTTTTTTTTTCTTAAATTAATAATTTTTTTATATCTATGTTATGTTATAAAAATATTTACATTTGTAAAATGGGGATTTGGACTTTTTAAATAAAATTAATCTATATTATAAAATCACCAAACCACCATTCTAATAGAATGAGGAAATTAATTTTTTCAAAATAAAATTAATTTATTTAATTTATTAATATAAATCAAAAAATAATTTGGAAATACATAAAAAAACTATTTTCATTATAATATTATTTTTATGAGTTGTTAATATTATGTGAAATTAGTTTCTAATTTCTAGAATTTATATATATTATATGAAAAAAACTAATATTATAATAGTCTCTAATTTTATTTTTTATAAAAACTATAAAAAAATAAAAACTTGTTATTTGAGAAATAAAAATTATTATTAATATAAAATCCTCTTATTTCTTTATAATATATATTAATGATGTTTTAGTTAAGTAATATTTTATATTTAAAGGTAGTTTTATTATTATTATTATCTTATTAACAATATTAATATAACATATTATGGATCAATTTTGAAAAGTTTTTTATATGAAAGAAGCAATTAAACAAGGTATTTAATTATTTGGAACTATATCCTCTAGTCTTGAGGACTTACTATGATGAATCTTAATAATAGGATTATGGAAAAGAAGTTAAATATTCCCATGAAATATTGATAATAAAAAATTGACATAAATATAAGTATAGGAAACATCATTTTCATTACTCGCACCGTCATACCCACACATGGAAGAAAAAATGATTTCATTTGTGTGTACATATATCATGAGTTATAGAATTTAATGAATGAATTAGATGATGATATAATACACCATTTATAATGCTGGAAAATATATGTGTATGAATTGAAATAACTTATTCAAAATATCCGAAATTATCAGTGGAATGAAAATTGGGTTCATTTCATTTCAAAAAACGGTATCTCATAAAATATATTAATTTATTTTATTATATGACAAAACAAATTACAAATACCAAAATAGGGGATTAAATATGGAATCTATTTTATGATTTAGGACTAATAAAATTCCCACAAGATAAGTACATTTCAGATGAATGGGGAAATTGAAGCCAAAACATAACAATTTTTTTGAAATGATCCTGAATGTTGACATAAAAGTAGTTTTGGAATGTAATATTACATGTCATTTAGATAAGTAAAATTAGATTAATATAGTTATTTAAAAAAATAATATTCAATAATCTATCCATGAATGTAATAAAATTATCAACAGAAAATATGAGGTAGAAGATATATAATATGGCCAGGGATGGAAAACATTTTCATGAATTATAAAAAATACCATTATTAAATCCCACATAGTAAAATTTGTAAAAACATTTAATATAAAAATATATATTTATAAATTTAATAATAAATATGAAAAAATATGTGTACGTCAAAATAATAATGGATAACATTTGTGGGAATATTATGCATGGTTGTTGAAGAAAAAGTTAATATTTGGAGAGGATGGAAATTTTGGTGAACAATAAAAAAATTTGAAAACAGTAATCCAAAATTTTTTTTTACATTATTATTTGAATAAAGGGAATTTTAATATTATCATAAAATAGAATTGATCTATATAATAAGTCCTCAGTAAAAATAGTATAAATTTCAATCGATATAATAAAGAGATCTAAAAAACCCCAATAAGAATATAATAATAACATAAGTAATGATCCATAAACTATAGTTCATGAGAAAGAATTAAAAATACAAATAAAATATTATTTTATTATAATTTTATACAATAATATAACACTATAAATCAAATTATGAAAATGGATTTCACAAATAATCTTTATAAATCCAAGAAATAAAATTGATCTAATGAAGAACCATTACTTGTTATATGACTATCAAATAAAAAATCCGTGAAGTATTCAATATATAACAAAACATTGAATACCATGAATATATTGATAATAATTACACAATTTGTTAACTTTTATTATATAAATAATATAAAATAACATAGATATATAAAACAAAACATATGATAAAGGAGGAAATTTTGAGATGATAACCCATCAAATGGTAATTAAATGTTCCCTAACATCATAGAAAGAGTAACTATCCAAATAACCTATTTCATATCTTTTATCATATATATTACATTTTATATACTTCATTTATAATTATTTATTAAAAATATTTTATTCAATTATGGCTTGTTTTTAGCATTATGTGTTAGTAATTTAAATTATTTTGTGCTCACTTATAAGGTAAATATTGATCATTATTCAATTAATAAAATTTTGTCATTATCAATTTATTCATGTTATTATAATATATGTATTATAATTATTTATACTTTTATAAATTCATTCCCTGAGAGGTTATTTATTGGATTATGAAAACGAAACATTGAGAATCCAATTTCCATAATTTTTAACACATAAATGGTTGGAATAAAATTAATTTAAATATTAATATCGAAATTTCGTAACCATCAAAAAATAATTTTTTATAATTAATTTATAATAATTAAATTAATTTTATTTCTATTTTTAAAAATGATATAAATTTCATGTATTATTCATGTAAGTGGTAAAAGTGGCCCAATCAAGAACATTCTATAACGATCGGTCTGTATAGTTAAAAAATACATTTTAATAATATTATTATTTTTATATAATAATATTAATATTATTTATATGATTTAAATTTGGCGAATCATAACTTAAAATCATTATATAGTGAACAAAATACGATAGATATGGAAAATGAAATGCATCATTTCATCGAGGCGGTAGTCTATATGAACAAAAAGATGATTTCTCATTTTCACAATAATGAAAGAAGGGATTAAATTGGATTTCCTTTTTCAAAGTATTAATAATGATATAAAGATATATAATTGACATAAAACCCATTTAAACTGACCATTTAAGGGAGTGATGAAAAATAAAATTCCCCATTCAAGGATGTAGTAATTTGTACGTACGAGAACAGAATTTTTTTAATTCCACGTAAAAGGTGAATTTATTGTTAAGGATTATTAAAAGTATATAATGATATTAATTTTAACAATAAAATAGATTTAATTATATAATAATAATAAAAATATTATTGGAGGATTTAAAAGAAGAAAAAATATGATAAAAATAAAAAAAACATGTTATTGGAAATTTTTACCCAACTTTTTTGGAATTATAAATTTCAAAATAGATTAAGGATAGATGAATAGTTCCATTGAGATTAAATATACTTATATGACATGTATGTGAGTGTTAATGATTCATTTTGAATGATTTTTTTTAATATATAATAGGGTTGAGGTGTGAAGAGCATTGGTGGTGATGGATTCATTTATATATCAAGGGAGTGGAATTATTATAATAATATAAAAGGAGAAGTAACCATTCAAAGGTACATTAGATATAATAGTGGAATTTAGTGGTTTTTGGGATGTTTTATGGTTAATCATGTCAGAAATATAATTTTTTACCCTTCTTTTTATCCTTTTACCCAAATATTGTTCACTTTTAACAGTTTTAGTTTTTTTACCGTGGAAACAAATTTTTACCTAAGTAAAACGCTTTTTATTTTTAAAAATAAATTTCCCATATAAAAAAACATAAATATAATTATTGATCATAATAAATATATATTTTTCAATTAAATTTATATGGGAGTAGAAATTAATGCTAATATTAAAGAATATATTTTGTAAAAACCCTTTCTTAATTAGGTATAATTCAATGGATAATGTTTTTTATTTAAATTAAATAATAAATGTTTTAAATTTATACGAAACCATTTTTTATTATTAACCAAATAATTATTATGTATATTTCAAAATAACCCACAATTGAATTCTACCGTATAGAATATTAGTTAAAATAAACCTAAGAAAAAGAGTTTTTATTAAAGATAAATATTACTTATATTATATAAAATTTAAATATGATTTTCATAAATTTTATATCAAAATTATAAATGATTACTTCCAAATTTTTAATATATTATTTTATATTATAAAGGTTTTATAAACTTTGAAATCATTTTTGTATTATATAAATATCATAAAAGTGACATTATTTGAAAAATCTATATTTTTCCCTATTCACCCAAAAATTATCCATTTCAGAAGAAAATAAAATACTCATCCTCAAATAACATTGAAAACATGATTTAAAAAATTAAAATCAATCAATAATATTGAATTTATTAATTATAAAAATTTATTTTATATGTGAAGATAAAAATTATAGAAAACAAATTTAATTTAATAATGATATTTTAATTATTCATAATATTATTTCGTATCAATTCATAATTTTATTAGTTCTAATATATTATTTATTATGAAATAATATTTTTAAATTAGATAACATATTTTATTAATGATAAAATATTCATAATTTCAAATAATTAATTTTGGATAAAACATTCTTTTTAAATAATTAATGATAATAATTATCAATCATCTAAATGTATGAAATTTTAATTGAGTAATATAACGCTCTGACCCCAGTTACCCATAGTCTATGCATTATTACACAACATTGGAAAGATCACAAGGGATCAAATCTCGAAATATTGACCAGTTTAGAAGCCTTAGAAGTACTAGATACATTCTTAAGTTTTACATTACATTATACAATGAAAAAAACAATATTGTATCCATTGACAATATTCATATCCATTAGACTATCCCTGTAGGCTAGTCGTAATATACTTCTTTGCATCTTGTAAAAAATAAAACATAGAAAGTGGTGAGCTTAGATGCTCAGAAAGGATAAAAATATAGCAGAAACATTAATAAATAAGAATAAAAATTTAAGGCAATGTATAAGACTGAAACACAATCCTTTTAAAATTAAACTACATCATAATATGGTAAAGATAAATAAAATAATTCCATTTATTTATTCACATTGATATTATACTAGTCAAATAATCACATGTTATATCAATAACTGATTTTAAAATGTTGAAATTCATAATGCCAGAATTCATAACCACATAGTCAAGCCTTGTGCCAGAACAACAAATAAGATTTTTTCATGGCCTGGTGCGAAGACACTAGTTTGTCTCATGAGACCAACCGATGCATCGAAGAGCTATAACAGGATACAGCTGTCACTTACTATGTCCAATTAATTACTCATAAGGAATGGTTTAAACATAACATAAACATTCATATTAAAACTAGCATATTAAATGTCAATACTCTACCCATAAACCACGAATGGTGTAAAAATAACATTTCCATAGTAAAACATATCAAAAACTATAACACCCAGAAATTTTATGAAAAATATTCTTCTAATTTCATTAATTTATTGTGTTTTATCCTACACCAAGATTACCTTGCGCTATACGCAACACCGTATCATCTTGCAGTATACGCAACACTATTCTTGGATAGTGTCACACACAATTTTGATAATATTTATTCTACGCAACATTGAGTGTATATATATATATATTCGATGTATAAATGAAATATGGTAGGATCCTATTATACGAAACAACGAAGGATTCTTTCACAACACATAACCCTGACTTGGCTTGCATTACACGCAATCGCGACCTTCCTCGATAGCATGTGTTGTACGCAATACCGGGTTTTATTAAACAACGATATATTATTATATTATTATTATGAACTAGCCGTTATGAATTGTATTAACTAAATTTTGAATTTTATAACATTATTATTCATCTTACATATTTTCTAAAACATGGTATAAGAACAAAATAAATGTTTCGGGTAAAATAATTATTTTTCAAAAAATGAAGTTTTGCCGCCTTTTGATTGCGCACCCACATTAAATCTAGTTTTTGACATGTTTATAAGTTCAATTTGACAAAATAAAATTCTTATTTGGAATCAATAAATAAAAATTTACTTTGATTAAATATTTCGTATTATTCTGGTAACTTTCATATTTTGATGAATAGTAAAAACACGCTATATTTTAATGAAAAACAACTTTTTTCATCATAATAATTTATATGGTTAAATTATAATAATGAATGGTTTTAAAATATAAATAGAATATATTTTTACCATTTAATATAATGTATGTCATTAGCATTGATTTTACATTGAATTCGTAGGTTAAATCAATTCAATCATTTGCAATGTTTTAAACAAAAACCCATTTTCATTCGACAACAGGATTGATTTTAATTTAATTTTTGAAACTTCTATGTATTGAATTTGAAAAAATGTATTCCATATTTGGAATCAGTGGGTCCAAATTATGTTAATAGGCTACTTTTTATTTTTGGGAATTATGAATAGTAACTACGGTAAATTTTATTTACCTTAGTTAAAGGTAAATTGGGTAATTAAGGGTAAATATAATATTATAAAATTACCCTAACACATGAAAAAATTATATTGGATGGCTAAAAGTAAACCCATATCAACTAAGGGTCTGATTAGATTCATTTTATGGACTTTTGACCATGAAAATAATTTAATTATTATTAAAACCAAAGAAAGTGACAACATGTCACTCTCTTAAATATTATAAGTATAATAAATTTAATTTAGTGATAAAAATCATAAAACTTCGAAAATTAATATTATTAAGAATGATAATAATTGTATCTACATCATGATAATTTAGTTAGAATTTTTAGGGATTAAATAATTGTCATTAATGGTGATACATTAATGATACAGAAATTATTTATTAAATGGAAAATTAGTAATATAGTTTTTATTGAAATAATAATACCCATTAAAAGGCACAAAAACCTGAAACAAACTTATTGGTAGTGTATATATACAACTTAATCATCCAATGACCTAATATATAACCGTTTGGATCCATATAAAATTGATTATGACACTTATATTATTTTATTATAAATGATGCCAAAGTTGTCACCTTCATAATTTAATAAATATAACAATTTAAATATTGTGATTTTAAGATGATAAATTCGATTAAAATAATTATTGGGAAAGATAATAGATATATATTCATCATAGAAGTTTATTTTAAATTTTTATGCAACAAATCAGTATATTAAATATTTATACAAAAATGTTGTAGAAATGTTTTTATTAAGAGATAAACCAAATAAATGGTTTTAAAAATAATAAAATAAATATTATATGAACTATTTAATGTGATCCACTAATTTTATAGATATATATGACCTTTTATGAATCTATTAATGCTTTTATTTCGAACATATCTTCTGTATATATTTTATTTAATTTCAAATAAATGAATAGTGTTAAAATTGACACTATTGTTATTTTATAAAAATAACATATTATAAAATTGTTTAAAAATCTCAAAAATATTTAAAAATACTAAATTTAACATTATATGGTCGATAATGTTATAAAGTGAACAATTATGGAAAATTCACTACAAATAAGTAATTATTTGTTATAATTTAAAATTTTGACTTTTATTACCACAAATAAACTTAAATAGATTAAATAATGATAAATCAAAATGATAAGGTTTAAATTAAGATCCAAAAATGTATAAATTTTATTGTTTAATGAGATTACAACCCTATGTCATCTAGTATTTGAATATAAGTCATTTTGGCAGTTTTTATGTGGGGTTAGATTTATTATAAATTAATATTTTTAATAATTCCAAAGGTGACCCCCTCCTTCCTTATAAAAGGGCACCTCCTCCATCTTTTCCTCACACCAATTTGAGCATTCAAGCTCGGCAAAACGCTGAAAAATTATCTTCTCCACCTCCCTAGAAACATCCTATAGGTTCTGGTCTACTTTAAAGACCAATCATAGTGCCCTAAGAGGAGGTTTCAAAGAGGCGTATCGAAGAAGAGGTAATTTCTTCTCCAAATTCATTCAAGCTTCTTTCTTCTTCAACTTCTTCTTATTTAGTTGTTTAATTATAAAGTAATTACATAAATATCACTAATATTCTGATTTGTTATTATAAATATGAAACAACCCCATTTCTCCTTCTATATATCCTACGGAAAACAAAATCACCGCGCGTGCCTACCTACGGAATACCGTCTCCACGCCGTGGTGTAATCTGTTTTTCCACCAACACCTTACATGGATGGGTATAATGGTGTAATGAATAACTATAAAGAGTTATTATAACGACATAATAATTCTGATATATTGTATCATCCACTCCAATTCAATTCAATAATTATGGAAACAATATCATCGCTCGTGCGTACGTACGGACTACCGTCTCCTCGACGCGATGAGATTCATTCTCCATGTTAACCATTTAAGAATGATTATAATGTATATATAAGCAATAATAATGAAATATATGACATTATAAAGCTACTGGATTTATGTATATATTTATGTCATCTACTTAATTCCATTCAACTCAATAAGGAAACGAAAACAGCGTTCATGCGTACGTACGACCTACCGTCTCCATGAACGGTGTATTTCTTTCCATTTATCGATCTATTATATATATGTATATTCTGAATATATATTATATAGAAATCATGTTTTATATTCTGGAATTATGTAATCGTGATCTAAGTAATCCTATGAATAATTACAAGTCAAAACATGGATGACAAATGAAATGATTTTACCCAAAACACTCTTTAACATGGAATTTACAAAAGAACAGGTAATATAAAGTCATAAGTGAACCATATATGATATCATAACAATGAATATGATTCTGTAATAAGTCAATGACATTATTTAAATCATTATACAGGATGTTCGGATACATACGAAGCATATCAGAAATAAGGTAAGGGATAATTTTGCAAATCTCATTTGTATCCGAGATTGCTTATTCGTAAGTATTTACTAGGGTTATTTCTATCATCCATTTCCATGTTTTATAAAAGTTTATTCATGTATGTTTAAATTCCTTTTTACCCATTTTGACTTTTATCCCATGGTATGGAAGGAATCTTTCTTTTATTTACCCGACAAGGTACTTTTTTGACTTTTCCGACAAAAGTACGAGAAGAATGTTTTTTAACGTATACGGCATGAAAGGATTTTTACGGTTTTATAAATCCTTATTTTCATGAATCTTCCTCCAATATATTTCATGAATATTTTCAACAAAACCCTTTTTTTTAAAATTTAATGAAATTTTGTGAAAATAAAATTATTTTGAAGGAAAAAGGATATTTTCCTCACGAATTCATTTCAAGTGTTTTATCAAAACCATTTTCATATTAGATGACATTATTTCACATGTGTATGATTCAAGTATCATGTCTCTATGATTTACATGGTTTCACATTTCTTATTATGAAATGATATCCATTTATTTTATATGGATTATGTGGTGATGGGATGATGTTTATGAAATCCATTTTATTTGTTGGGTTATTAAGAATGATGCATGTTTATTTTGTGGCACATGTAAGAATGATTTGATTATGAGATGGGTGGGACCTATACTTCCCTACAATGCATTGGGTAAAGATTTTATATCTCATGAGATAGACATGGCTGGAACGGTAAGTTAATCCGGTTCAGTGTTACAGGACTGAAATGGAGAGTGAACTCGATTCAGAATGGGACTTTGTCCACTAAGATGGTCTTGGCAGCAATGCCTTGGCTACTATGGAAATCATTAAATGTGATTAATGGATGCCACAATTTCATGTTTTATTACTATGCTATTTTATCATGGTTTATGTTCCATTATGATCTATGCCTTATGTACTTCCATGTTTTATGTCGTTGCTCAAGATTTTAATGTTTAAAGATTATGTTCATGTTTTTAAGTTCCAATGTATATGGTATGTTTTATTTTGTCCATGCTTACCCTTACTGAGAATTTGAGCTCACCATTTTTATGTTTTATTTTCCCCTAGGATCAAAATAAAGGTTTTAGGTCAGTAAACAAAAAGTGGAAGATCTTTATGGGAGATGTTGATGATATTTCACCATGATTAGAATTTTACATTCCATGTTTCCAAAGACACTAAACTATTACGGTCCTTGTGTGTTTGTTTTTTTAGGTATTAAGTATTCCGCAAAAGTAATGTAATGTCCATGTACATCAAGCATAGGGTCTCTACAGTTGGTATTAGAGTAAAAGTTTAGTCAACCTTTGGAAACTAGGATGCAAAAACATTAGTGAGATCCCTAGAGATATTTCAAAGGTATGTCTAGGAATGTCCCTAAGGATAAGTATACGTATAGGATATAGTCCTAGAACTTTGGTAATGATATTATATTAAACCAAAGATGTTATATATTGAAGTTACTCCCCCTTTATTATGATTTTTGCCTCTCACACTTTTCTTTTTGGGTTTTAGAAAATGGATGGAAAAAAGATGATTCAAGATAATGGAGGATATGATGGACAATGGAATGATATTATTAATGAGAAACCAAATGAAATGGGATTTGGAAGTCCAAAAATCATTATTATGTCGAATCAGCAGTCTCATAATATGATCAATAAAGTAAAATTTGGTATGTTTCCTAACTCGGCTAATAAGAGAAAGATGGGGTTTCATGATGATCATAGAGGAATGAAAGTTCAATTTCCCCTATGTAAATCATGTGGGAAGAGGCTTCAAGGAGAATGTTTCAAAGGAACTGGAAGAGGCTATGGGTGTGGAAAAGAAGGACACAAAGCTAGTAAGTGAAAAGGAAAAGGTTTAGTTAACACCATGGACAAGGATAATGGTATTGCTATGACATCAACAATGATTAGAAGTTTTTAATGTGGAATGTACGGGCATTATGCAAACCAATGCCCTAATGGAAAATCTCATGATGTGAATCAGCATGGTCATATGGGTAGTATTTATTTGGATGATGATAAGGAGACTACAAATGATATATGAGCTGAAAGAAGTGTTAAAGCTCAGTCTTTTGTTTTAGAAGGTAGTGGAATGATTGTATGTTTATCGAGAGTTATGTTGTATTATTAATGGTACTATGGAATAAAGAATCATCTAAGGATTGTTACACTATTGTTTTTCCTAAAAGTATTTGAAAGTTTATGTCGAATGGTACCAGTAACCATGGATTGTTATTCACATAATTTTGTAAAGTAGATGATATGCGCATAATGAAGGAATAAGAAGATAATGAAATGTTTTATTGTATTCATGAGCTCATGATTGATATTAGGACTAAGTGATATCATGGTTTCAATATATAGAATTTTGAGGATTTTGGTATGCGTAAAGTGTTAACTTTGAACTGTATTCATGTTTTCACTAATGTTCAATGGGTATTCATTTTTCAAGAGAATACATGATTAGGGCCTTCGAACGTTTGTAATGTGACCAAAAAGACATATCTTATGATATATGGGGATCAATGATAGTATTAACATGCATCTTATATGAAATCTCTGGTAATCGTTTTCACTATAATATGACAATAGACTGCAATATTATGGATAAGCCTAAAGATTGGAAAGGATTATGTTGGACATAAGTTAGTATTGTTTAAGAATAGAACCTTTTTTCGATATTATTGATGGGATGATATAGTAATGTAGTTTTAGAAAATGTACAACCTGCAGGACGGGTGACAGCCCATCGCGTCGGACAAGGCTATGGGAATCGAACCCACAACCGAAGTGCGACTGGCCTTTATCGCCTACCACTGGCCTACAGGAAGTTCCTAGTTAGTAGAAACTTTTTTTATTTAATTAAGCGGTATGATATATGAAGTATAAGTTCATTTTAGGAACCATATACGATTAATCAAACCATAAGATGGACCTATAACTTTTGATAAACTTTTATTTGAAAGATATGTAATTACACATCATTCTATCACATGATCTGCTAACACATCACGAATTACAAATTCAACTTCATTTCTTTAAGGGATGAAGTGGAAATTGTTCAATTCACGAACAACAGTGAGATTGTACCAAAATCATGCAAGTATTTATTTTAATTCAACAACTTTAGGGAAATTATATTGAAAACCAAAAATGTTGTCCTAGTTCCCTTATATCCGATGAATCAGATGGTACCTTAGATCAACACAAATCAATAGCTTTGTGATTGTTGGCTTTTTAATAGCAATGTTCTCTACCACTCTCCGTTAGAACTTGATGGTAAGATTTTTCTTCCATATCCATATTTTCACCTATGTTCTCCTACATGGAAACCCAGTGATGAGTCAATTCGGGTAACCGTTACATTTCATACTTTAGTTTTTAAAACCATGTTTCGGTATTCCTTTTTACGATGTGGGTTTCTATTAAACAAACTTTCGAGTAGTAAACCATTTATAACCCTCACGAATTTCGAGGGAGAAATTCATTTTAAGGGGGGTTGACCGTAACACCCTGAGATTTTATGAAAAATATTCTTTTAATTTCATTAATTTCTTGTGTTGTATGTACACCAATATTACCTTGCGTTATACGCAACACCGTATTAGCTTGCAGTATACGCAACACTATTCTTGGATCGTGTTACACAAAATTTTGATAATATTTATTCTACGCAACATTGAGTATATATATATATATATTCAATGTATAAATGAAATATGGTTGGATTCTGTTATACGAAACAACGAAGGATTCTTTCACAACACGCAACCCTGACTTGGCTTGCATTACTCGCAATCACGACCTTCCTCGATAGCGTGTGTTGTACGCAATACCAGGTTTTACTAAACAATGATATATTATTATATTATTATTATGAACTAGCCGTTATGAATAGTATTAACTAAATTTTGAATTTTATAACATTATTATTCATCTTACACATTTTCTAAAACATTGTATAAGAACAAAATAATTTTTTTGGGTAAAATAAGTATTTATGATGAAATGCAGTTTTGCCACCTTTTAATGGCGCACCCACTTTAAATCTAGTTTTTGACATGTTTATAAGTTCAATTTGAAAAAATAAAATTCATCTTTGGAATCAAGAATTAAATATTTACTTTGGATAAATTTTTCGTATTATTCTGCTAACCTTCATATTTTGATGAATGGTAAAAACACGCTATATTTTAATGAAAAACCACTTTTTTCATCGTAATAATTTATATGGTTAAATTATAATATTGAATGGTTTTAAAGTATAAATAGAATATATTTTTACCATTTAATATAATGTATGTCATTATCATGGATTTTACATTGAATTCGTAGGTTAAATCAATTCAATCTTTTGAAATGTTTTAAACAAAAACTCGTTTTCATTCGACAACGGGATTAATTATAATTTAATTTCTGCTACTTCTGTGTATTGAATTTGAAAAAATGGATTCCATATTTGGAATTAGTGGGTCCAAATTATGTTAATAGGCTACTTTTTATTTTTGGGAATTATGAATAGTAACTGCGGTAAATTTTATTTACCTTAGTTAAAGTAAAATTGGGCAATTAAGGGTAAATATAATATTATAAAATTACCCTAACACATTAAAAAATTCTATTGGATGGCTAAAAGTAAACCCATATCAATTAAGGTTCGGATTAGATTCATTTTATGGACTTTTGACCATGAAAATAATTTAATTATTATTAAAACCAACGAAAGTGACAACATGTCACTCTCTTAAATCTTATAAGTATAATAATTTTAATTTGGTGATAAACATCATGAAACATCAAACATGAATAGTATACAGAAATCTAATAAAATTATCTATATCATGATAATTTATTTATAATTATTAGGGATTTAATAATTGTCATTAATGGTGATACATTAATGATACACAAATTATTTATTAGGTGAAAAATAAGTAATATAGTTTTTATTGAAAAAATAATAACCATTAAAAGGCCCAAAAACCTGACCAAAACATATTGGTAGTGTATATATACACCTTAATCATCCAATGAACTAATATATAACCGTTTGGATCCTTATAAAAGTGATTATGACACTTATATTATTTTATTTTAAATTTTTCTGAAGTTGTCACCTTCATAATTTAATAAATATAACAATTTACATATTGTGATTTTAAGATGATAAATTCGAGTAAAAGTATTATTGTGAACGGTAATAGATTTATCTTCATCATAGGATTTTATTTTGAATTTTTATGCAAAAAATCAGTATATTAAAAAATTATACAAAAATGTTGGAGAAATTATTTTATTAAGAGATAAACCAAATAAAATGTTTTAAAAATAATAAAATAAATATTATATGAACTATTTAATGTTATCCTCTAATTTTATAGATACATATGAACTTTTATGAATCTATTAAATCTTTTAGTTTCAACATATTTTCTGTATAAGTTTTATTTAAATTCAAATAAATGAATAGTGTTAAAAATGACACTACTGTTATTTAATAAAAATAACATATTATAAAATTGTTTAAAAATCACAAAAATATTTTAAAAAAATAAATTTATATTTATATGGTCTATAATGTTATAAAGTAAAAAATTATGGAAAATTCACAACAAATAAGTAATTATTTGTTATAATTTAAAATTTAGAATTTTATTACCACAAATAAAATTAAATAGATTAAATAAGGATAAATCAAAATGATAAGGTTTAAAATAAGATCCAAACATGTCAAAATTTTATTGGATGATGCGATTACAACCCTATCTCATCTAATATTCTAATACGAGTCATTTTTGGAGGTTTTTAAGTGGTTTTAGATTCATTATAGATTAATATTTTTAAGAATTCCAAAGGTGCCCCTCTCCTCCATTTTAAAAGGGCACCTCCTCCCTCTCCTCCTCACACCAATTTGAGACTCCAATCTCTTCCAACCCCTGCCAAATTATCTTCTCCACTTCCCTAGAAACATCCTAGAGGTTCTGGTATACTTTAAAGGCCAATCTTAGTGCCCTAAGAGGAGGTTTCAAACAGGCGTATCGAAGAAGAGGTAATTTCTTCTCCCGATTGTTTCAAGCTTCTTTCTTCTTCAACTTCTTATTCTTTAGTTGTTTCATTATAAAGTAATAAAATCAGTATCACTAATATACTGATTTTTTATTATAAATATTAAACAACCCCATTTTACATTCTAACAATCCTACGGAAAACAAAATCACCGCGCGTGCGTACGTATGGAATACCATCTCCACGCCGTGGTGTAATCTGTTTTTCCAGCAACACCATACATGGATGGGTATAATGGTGTAAAGAATAACTATACATAGTTATTATAACATCATACTGATTCTGATATATTATATCATCCACTCCAATTCAATTCAACAATTATGGAAACGATATCATCGCTCGTGCATATGTATGGACTACCGTCTCCACGACGCCATGAGATTCATTCTCCATGTTAACCATTTAAGAATGATTATAAAGTTTATATAAGCAATAATAATGAAATATATGACATTATAAAGCTACTATATTTATGTATATATGTATGTCATCTACATAATTCCATTCAACACAATAAGGAAATGAAAATAGCGTTCATGCGTACGTACGGCCTACCATCTCCATGAACGGTGTATTTCTTACCATTTATAGATCTATTATATATATGTATATTATTAATATATATTATATGTAAATCATCTTTTATATTCTAGAATTATCTAATCGTGATATAAGTAATCATATGAATAATTACAAGTTAAAACACGGACGAAAAATGAAATGATTTTACCCAAAACACTCTTTAACATGGAATTTACAAAAGAACGGATAATATACAGTCATAAGTGAACCATATATGATATCATAACAATGAATATGATTCTGTAATAAGTCAATGAAATTATTTAAATCATTACACAGGAGGTTCAGATACATACGAACCATATCAGACATAAGGCAAGGGAAAATTTTTCAAATCTCATTTGTATCCGAGATTTCTTATTCGTAAGTATTTACTAGGGTTATTTCTATCATCCATGTCCTTGTTTTATAAAAGTTTATTCATGTATGTTTAAAGTCCTTTTACCCATTTTGACTTTTATCCCATGGTATGGAAGAAATCTTTCTTTTATTTACCCTACAAGGTACATTTTGACTTTTCCGACAAAAGTACGAGAAGAATGTTTTTTTTCATATATACGGCATGAAAGGATTTTTACGGTTTTATAAAGCCTTATTTTCATGAATATTCCTCCAAAATATTTCATAAATATTTTCAACAAAACCGTTTTCATTTAAAAGTTCATGACATTTTGTGAAAATAAAATGATTTTGAAGAAAAAAGGATATTTTCATCAAGAATTCATTTCAAGTGTTTAATCAAAACCATTTTCATCTAAGATGACATTATTTCACATGTGTATGTTTCAAGTATCATGTCTCTTTGATTTACATGGTTTCACTTTTCTTATTATGAAATGATATCCATTTATTTTATATGGATTATGTGATGATGGGATGATGTTTATGAAATCCATTTTATTTGTTGGGTTATTATGAATGATGTATGTTTATATTGTGGAACTAGTAAGAATGATTTCATTATGAGATGGGTGGGCCCTATATATCCCTCAAATGCATTGGGTAAAGATTTTATATCTCATGAGATAGACATGGCTGGAACGGTAAGTTAATCTGGTTCAGTGTTACGGGACTGAAACGAGGAGTGAACTCGATTCAGAATGAGACTTTGTCCAATATGATGGTCTTGGCAGCAATGCCTTGGATACTATGGAAATCATTACATGTGCTTAATGGATTCCACAATTACAAGTTTTATTCCTATGCTATTTTATCATGGTTTATGTTTCATTATGATCTATGCCTTATGAACTTCCATGTTTTATGTCGTTTCTCATGATTTTAATGATTAAACATTATGGTCATGTTTTTAACATCCAATGTATATGGAATGTTTTATTTCATCAATGATTACCCTTACTGAGCATTTGAGCTCACCCTTTTTATTTTTTATTTTCCCCCAGGATCAAAAGAAAGGTTTTAGGTCAGGAAACAAAAAGTGGAAGATCTTTATGAGAGATATTGAAGATCTTTCACGACGATTATAAGATTACGTTCCAAGTTTCCAAAGACACTAAACTATTACGGTCCATGTGTGTCAGTTTTTTTATGTATTAAGTATTCCGCAAAAGTAATGTAATTTCCATGTACTTCAAGCTTAGGGTATCTACAGTTGGTATTAGAGGAAAATTTTAGTCAACCTTTGGAAACTAGGATGCAAAAACGTTAGTGAGATCCCTAGAGATATTTCTAAGTTATGTCTAGGGATGTCCCTAAGGATAAGTATACGTATAAGATATAGTCCTAGAACTTTGATAACGATATTATATTAATCCAAAGATGTTAGATATTGAAGTTACTCCCCCTTTATTATGATTTTTTCCACTCACACTATTCTTTTTGGGTTTTAGAAAATGTCTGGAAACAAGATGATTCACGATAATGGAGGATATGATGGACAATGGAATGATATTATTAATGAGCAACCAAATAAAATGGGATTTTGAAGTCCAAACATCATTGTTATTCCGAATCAGCAATATCATAATATGATCAATAATGTAAAATTTGGTAAGTTTCCTGACTCGGCTAATAAGAGAAAGATGGAGTTTAATGATGATCATAGAGGAAATAATGTTCAATTTCACCTATGTAAATCATGTGGGAAGAGAAATAGAGGAGAATGTTTCAAAGGAACTAGAAGATGCTTTGGGTGTGGAAAAGAATGACACACAGCTAGTAAGTGCAAAGGAAAAGGTTCAGTTAACACCATGGAAAAGGATAATGGTATTGCTAGGACATCAACAATGATTATATGTTTTAAATGTGGAATGTACGGGCATTATGCAAACCAATTCCCTAATAGAAAATCTCATGAAGAGAATCAGAATGGTCATATGGGTAGTATTTATGTGGATGATGATGAGGAGACTAAAAATGATATATGACCTGAAAGAAGTGTTGAAGCTCAGTTGGTTGTTTTAGAAGGTAGTGGAATGATTGTATGTTTATCGAGAGTTATGTTGTATAGTTAATGGTACTATGGAATAAAGAATAATCTAAGGATTGTTACACTATTGTTTTTCCTAAAAGTATTTGAAAGTATATGTTGAATGGTACCAGTAACCATGGAATGTTATTCAGATATTTTTGTAAAGTATATGATATGCTCATAATGAAGGAATAAGAAGATAATGAGATGTTTGATTGTATTCATGGACTCATGATAAATATTAGGACTAAGTGATATCATGGTTTGAGTATATTGAATTTTGAGGATTTTGGTATGTGGAAAGTGTTAACTTTTAACTGTATTCATGTTTTCACTACGGTTCAATGGGTATTCATTTTTCCAGAGAATACATGATTAAGGCCTTCAAACATTCTTAATGTGACCAACAAGACATATCTTATGATATATGGGGATCAATGATGGTATTAACATGCTTCTTATATGAAATCTCTAGTAATCGTTTTCACAATAATATGAAAATGGACTGCAATATTATGGATAAGCCTAAAGATTGAAATGGATTTTGTTGGACATATGTAAGTATTGTTTAAGGATAGAACCTTTTTTCGATATTATTGATGGGATGATATAGTGATGTATTTTTAGAAGAAGGACAACCTGTAGGACGGGCGACAGCCCATCGCGTCGGACAAGGCTGTGAGAATCGAACCCACAACTGAAGTGTGACTGGCCTTTATCGGCTACCACTGGCCTATAGTAAGTCCCTAGATAGTAGAAACTAGTTTTATTTAATTAAGCGGTATGATATATGAAGTATAAGTTCATTTTTGGAACTATATATGATTAATCTATCCATAAGATGGACTTATAAATTTTGATAACCTTTTGTTTGAAAGAGATCGAATGACCCATCATTCTATCACATGATCTGCTAACACCTCACGAATAACAAATTCAACTTCATTTCTTTAAGGGATGAAGTGGAAATTGTTCAATTCACGAACAAAAGTGACATTGTACCAAAATCATGCAAGTATATCTTTTAATTCATCAACTTTAGGGAAATTATCTTGAAAACCAATAATGTTGTCCTAGTTCCCTTATATCTAATGAATCAGATGGTACCTTAGATCATCACAAATCAATAGCTTTGTGATTCTTGGATTTTTCATAGCCATGTTCTCTTCCACTCTCCATCAGAACATGATGGTTAGATTTTTCTTCCATATCCATATTTTCACCTATGTTCTCCTACGTGGAAACCCAATGATGAGTTAATTTGGGTAATCATTACATTTCATACTTTAGTTTTTAAAGCCATGTTTTGGTATTCCTTTTTACGATGTGGTTTCTATTAAACAAACTTTTGAGTAGTAAACCGTTTATAACCCCGATGAATTTTGAGGGAGAAATTCATTTTAAGGGGGATAGAATGTAACACCCCGAGATTTTATGAAAAATATTCTTTTAATTTCATTAATTTATTGTGTTGTATGCTACACCAAGATTACCTTGCGCTATACGCAACACCGTATTAGCTTGCAGTATATGAAACACTATTCTTGGATCGTGTTACACACAATTTTGATAATATTTATTCAACGCAACATTGAGTATAAATATATATATATTCAATGTATAAATGAAATATGGTTAGATTGTATTATATGAAACAATGAAGGATTCTTTCACAACACGCAACCCTGACTTGGCTTGCATTACACGCAATCGCGACCTTCCTCGATAGCGTGTGTTGCATGCAATACCGGGTTATACTAAACAATGATATATTATAATATTATTATTATGAACTAGCCGTTATGAATAGTATTAACTAAATTTGGAATTTTATAACATTATTATTTATCTTACACATTTTCTAAAACATGGTTTAAGAACAAAATAAATATTTCGGGTAAAATAAGAATTTTTTAAAAAATGCAGTTTTGTCGCCTTTTGACGGCGCACCCACTTTAAATTTAGTTTTTGACATTTTCATAAGTTAAATTTTACAAAATAAAATTCTTATTTGGAATCAAGAAATAAAAATTTAGTTTGGATAAATTTTTCGTATTATTCTGGAAACTTTCATATTTTGATGAATAGTAAAAACACGCTATATATTAATGAAACAAACTTGTTTCATTGTAATAATTTATATGGTTAAATTATAATATTTAATGGTTTAAAAGTATAAATAGAATATATTTTTACCATTTAATATAATGTATGTCATTATCATTGATTTTACATTGAATTCGTAGGTTAAATCAATTCAATCATTTGCAATGTTTTAATCAAAAACCCGTTTTTATTCGACAGCGGGATTAATTTTAATTTAATTTCTGCAACTTATGTGTATTGAATATGAAAAAATGGATTCCATATTTGGAATTAGTGGGTACAAATTATGTTAAAAGGATACTTTTTATTTTTGGGAATTATGAATAGTAACTACGATAAATTTTATTTACCTTAGTTAAAGGTAAATTGGGTAATTAAGGGTAAATATAATATTATAAAATAACCCTAACACATTCCAAATGCTATTGGATGGATACAAGTAGTCCCATATCAACTAAGGGTTGGATTAGATTAATTTTATGGACTTTTTACCATGAAAACAATTTAATTATTATTAAAACCAACGAAAGTGACAACATGTCACTCTCTTAAATATTATAAGTATAATAATTTTAATTTAGTGATAAACATCATATTAATTAAAAAATGAATAGTCTCCAGAAATATAATAAAAATATCTACATCATGATAATTTATTTACAATTTTTAGGGATTAAATAATTGTCATTAATGGTGATACATTAATGATACAGAAATTATTTATTAAGTGGAAAATAAGTAATATAGTTTTTATTGAAATAATAATACCCATTAAAAGTACCACAAACCTGAACAAAACTTAATGGTAGTGTATATATACACCTTAGAAATCCAATTACCTAATATATAACCGTTTGGATCCTTATAAAAGTGATTATTACAATTATATTATTTTATTTTAAATGATGCCAAAGTTGTCACCTTCATAATTTAATAAATATAACAATTTAAATATTGTTATTTTAAGATGATAAATTCGAGTAAAAGTATTAATGTGAAAGGTAATAGATTTATCTTCATCATAGGATTTTAGTTTAAATTTTTATTCTACAAATATGTATATTAAATAATTATACGAAAATGTTGTATAAATTATTTTATTAAGAGATAAACCAAATAAATGGTTTTAAAAATAAACAAATAAATATTATATGAACTATTTAATGTGATACACTAATTTTATATATACATATGACCTTTTATGAATCTATTAATGCTTCTATTTCGAACATATATTCTATATATAATTTATGAAAATTAAAATAAATGAATAGTGTCAAAATTGACAATATTGTTATTTTATTAAAATAACATATTATAAATTTGATTAAAAATCACAAAAATATTTAAAAATAATAAATTTAACTTTATATGGTATATAATGTTATAAAGTAAACAATTATGGAAAATTCACAACACCTAAGTAATTATTTGTTATATTTTAAAATTTAGAATTTTATTATCACAAATAAACTTAAATAGATTAAATAATGATAAATCAAAATGATAAGGTTAACAATAAGATCCAAACATGTCAAAATTTTATTGGTTGATGAAATTACAACCCTAGATCATATAATCTTCTAATATGAGTCATTTTTGGAGGTTTTTAAGTGGGGTTAGAATTATTAGAAATTAATATTTTTAAGAATTCCAAAGGTGCCCCTCTCCTCCATTATAAAAGAGACCCTCATCCATCTCCTCCTAACACAAATTAGAGCCATCAAGCTCGGCCAAACCCTGCCAAATTATCTTCTCCACCTCTCTAGAAACATCCTAGAGGTTCTGGACTATTTTAAAGACCAATCTTAGTGCCCTAAGAGGAGGTTTCAAAGAGGCGTATCGAAGAAGAGGTAATTTCTTCTCCCGATTCTTTCAAGATTCTTTCTTCTTCAACTTATTTTTATTTAGTTGTTTCATTATAAAGTAATAAAATCAGTATCACTAATATACTGATTTTTTTAACAAATATGAAACAACCCCATTTCACCTTCTATCTATCCTACGGAAAACAAAATCACCGCGCGTGCGTACGTACGGAATACCGTCTCCACGCCGTGGTGTAATCTGTTTTTCTACCAACACCTTACATGGATGGGTATAATGGTGTAAAGAATAACTATAAATAGTTATTATAACATCATACTGATTCTGATATGTTGTATCATCCACTCCAATTCAATTCAATAATTATGGAAACGATATCATCGCTCGTGCGTACGTATGGTCTACTGTCTCCACGACGCGATGAGATTAATTTTCCATGTTAACCATTTAAGAATTATTATAAAGTATATATAAGCAATAATAATGAAATATATGACATTATAAAGATACTTTATTTATGTATATATGTATTTCATCTACTTAATTACATTCAACTCAATAAGGAAACGAAAACAACGTTCATGTGTACGTACGGCCTACCGTGTCCATGAACAGTGTATTTATTTCCATTTATCGATCTATTATATATATATGTATATTCTGAATATATATTATATATAAATCATGTCTTATATTCTGGAATTATGGAATCATGATCTATGTAATCATATGAATAATTACAAGTTAAAACACAGACGACAAATGAAATGATTTTACCAAAAACACTCTTTAACATGGAATTTACAAAAGAATGGGTAATATAAAGTCATAAGTGAACCATATATGATATCATAACAATGAATATGATTATGTAATAAGTCAATGACATTATTTAAATCATTATACAAGAGGTTCGGATACATACGAAGCATATCAGACATAAGGTAAGGGATAATTTTTCAAATCTCATTTGTATCCGAGATTGCTTATTCGTATGTTTTTACTGGGGTTATTGCTATCATCCGTGTCCATGTTTTATAAAATTTATTCATGTATGTTTAAAGTCCTTTTTACCCATATTGACTTTTATCCCATGGTATGGAAGGAATATTTCTTTTATTTTCCCTACATGGTACTTTTTGACTTTTCCGACAAAAGTACGAGAAGAATGTTTTTTAACGTATACGACATGAAAAGATTTTTACGGTTTTATAAAGCCATATTTTCATGAAGCTTATTCCAAAATATTTCATGACTATTTTCAAAAAAACCCTTTTCTTTTAATTTTTCATGAAATTTTGTGAAAAGAAAACGATTTTGAAGAAAAAAGGATATTTTCCTCAAGATTTCATTTCAGGTGTTTTATCAAAACCATTTTCTTCAAAGATGACATTATTTCACATGTGTATGTTTCAAGTATCATGTCTCTATGATTTACATGGTTTCACTTTTCTTATTATGAAATGATATCCATTTATTTTATATGGATTATGTGATGATGGGATGATGTTTATGAAATCCATTTTATTTTTTGGGTTATTATGAATGATGTATGTTTATTTTGTGGCAAAAGTAAGAATGATTTCATTATGAGATGGGTGGGACCTATATCTCCCTCCAATGAATTGGGTAATGATTTTATATCTCGTGAGATAGACATGGCTGGAACGGTAATTTAATCTGGTTCAGTGTTATAGGACTGAAATGAGGAGTGAACTCGATTCAGAATGGGACTTTGTCCACTAAGATGGTCTTGGAAGCAATGCCTTGGATACTATGGAAATCATTACATGTGCTTAATGGATTCCACAATTACATGTTTTATTCCCAAGATATTTTATCATGGTTTATGCTCCATTATGATCTATGCCTTATTTACTTCCATGTTTTATGTCGTTGCTCAAGATTTTAATGTTTAAACAATATGTTCATGTTTTTAAGTTCCAATGTATATGGTATGTTTTATTTTATCCATGCTTACCCTTACTGAGCATTTGAGCTCACCCTTTTTATGTTTTATTTTCCCCCAGGATAAAAAGAATGGTTTTAGGTCAGGAAACAAAAAGTGGAAGATCTTTATGGGAGATGTTGAAGATCGTTCACCACGATTAGAAGATTATGTTCCAAGTTTGCAAAGACACTAAACTATTACGGTCCTTGTGTGTCTGTTTTTGTTATGTATTAAGTATTATACAAAAGTAATGTAATTTCCATGTACGTCAAGATTAGGGTCTCTACAAAACCCTTCAATATAATATGGATTATTTTTATCATAATAATCAACTTCAAACAAGCTTAAAATACATCAAAGGATATTGACATAGATGAAATCAAAACTCCTTTTAGAGAAATATCTCTTTCTATTTTGGAATAATTTAAAATTCATATAATTATAAAAGAAAAAATTTATTTTGAAAAAACATTATAAGATTTTATGGGATTCCACGACTATGTTATATTGGGGGAAAATAGTCTCACTCACCATATAAGTTAAAAAAAGACATTCTTACCTTACTTTTGTCAAGAAGGTAATAATGTACCATGTTAGGAAAATAACAGAAAGATTACTTTAAAAATATAATTGTAAAAATAAGGATTTAAATGACTTCTCCCATAGCCTAGTAGATAGTAAAAATGGTTTTAATTATATTTTTAATAATACACAGATGTGGATGATGAAGAAGTCCCAGTAGATACTTGCATATTAACAACCTCAGATAAGTAAATAGATTGTAGAATTAACCCTTAACTCTTACTTTTCCATAGTCTAAGGTATGTTAAACTTATATATATTAGTTAAAAAATTGTTATTAAATTATATAAGAACTATATACATAAATATTATATCATATATGATCCTATAATATTTCTTGGTTAATAATATTTTTGTAGTATCATCGTTTCAGGTGTTAACTGATACTTTTTCCCTTATATGCATTGATATGTAAGCCATGTTTGTTATGGATAAGATGAATTTGATTCATATACAAATTTATATATGTTCATAAAAATTATTTTTAATCATAAAATTGAAATTATTCTGGAATGATTACAATGGGGAATGAATCTCATCGCGTTTGTGGAGACGGTAATCCGTACGTACAGACGATCAAAAATATCATTATATTTTATGGTGAAACCACATGTAATAGGATGGTCTATAATATATAGAAGAATCATTTACATGTTATATTTATTATTTACATTATTTTAACTCATTATTATACCCATCTAAATAATGATGTGTTTGAATAAAAAACTACACCACAACGTGGATGCGGTAAGTTGTACGTACACACGTATGGTGACGTTGTCATTTATAGGATGGATAGACTAAATAATATAGTTGTACTATATTTATAATAACATAAAATTATTTTGAAGGTATTATATTTATTATTTTGGTATGGAAAAAACAAACAAATAAGAAGTGGAAGAAGAAAAGAACTTGAAAGAGGGTGGTGAAATTATTACCACTTCTTCAGGTGTTTCCATTTGAGTTGATCAAAGGGGATCCTTAGGTTGGATTTATGATCAATGTAATGCGTCTAGGATTAATTTTTTATAGTTAAGAGGATATTGTTTCAGGTTTTGGCCGAACCAAATGGCTTTGGAGATGTGAAATTAAGAGAAGGGGAAGTACCCTTTTATAAGAGAGGAGAGGGTCACTTTAAGAACGACTTGAAATATTATTTTAGAATAAAATATTTTCTTGTTTTAATGGCTCAAAAATAATTTATTTAGAAGATAAGGTGGGTATGGGTCGAAAATATCTCAACAAATTGGTTTTTTATAGGTTTAGGTCACCATATTAACCTTCTCTTTTAGATTTAACTATTAGTTAAATAGTTTGATATTTACCATTTTTCTTTGTATTTTTATATTATATGGTTATTAAAAATAATATTATAAGCTAAGTGAACCCCGAGTTATTTATTAATATTATATATAACCTTATATAATTCCTTTGGTCGAACCTTATATTTTTAGAAATAATATAACAATTAATAATATTGTATTTATTTTAAAAATTCAATTATGTCAATTTTGACAATTTTTAGTAAATGATTTTTTTAAAATCTATATAAACTTTATCACTTCGAATAAAATTTATCTAATCAACCATAACATGTCATAGTAATATAAAAAATTATTCTAATTCATCATAAGTCTCAATTTTAATTTATTTGGATTTTTATAATATCAATTATTTTAATATTTAATTATTATGGTAATTGCTTCATCATCATTGTGTCATAAATAAATAAACTTATTTAATGTCTAAAAATTATAAATAAAATACCATTATGTAGGAAATAATTTTATCTTTATAATTATTTTTGAAAGTCAATTTTATATTTTTTTATCCCTATATTAAAAATGTTTTAGTTTTTAAAATTTTAATTTAACTCTTTTAAGTCTTCATTAAATAAAATAATAATAAGTCTCCTGATATAATCCACGTGAACCAAAGTGGATCATATTTTATTCCTAAGGTTGTTTATTTTCGAATTACACTTATCCAATATAATTAGGACATGTTTTAGGGAAATTATAATATTATTATTACCCTTAATTTCCCTATTTACTTTTAACTGTGGTAAATAAAAGTAAAAATTAATATCCACCAAAATTTGTTTTCATCCTATTAAATCACATTTGAAATACTTATGTCAATAGTGTCTCTTATATTTTTTAATTCAACTCACAAAAGAGGTAAAATATCATTTTATGCAAATTTGCACATGCTCTTAAAAGGTGGTTAAAAGACGGTAAAAAGTTCGATAAAATTTTAAATATCTAAACTTATTATAAAATGACACTAATGAATTAAATTGAACATATATAGGTATTATGTATCTATTTTTACCTAAAATAAATTAAAAAAAATAAATAATTACTTAAAAAAATTCGATTTTAAACAATAACGTAGTGTTTTTCACTATTCATTTAAAATTGAATGTTTTCAGAAAATACAAAAAATTCACCATAAGCTAATTTTGATATTCCGAATCCAAAATTGAAGTCCATTTTGAAAAATATTATTTTAAAATTTTAAAATGAGTATATTATTATTCGTTACGGCCAGTTCGATTGGTCGTGGTGTGTTAAAACTCCAAGTTACGTACAACGCAAGCTACTGCATTATTCAAAAGGAAATATACTGTGGAAGCTTGGGGTGTTACAAGCAATGTGTTTCTCTATAAAAGAGGTTTTTTATTCTTTTAATTTTCATAATAATATTAATTTATTATTGAATATCTAACTTTATTATTGTGGTGCATGTGGAGGCACCAATCAGACACATTAGAATTATTTAAAATAAAAATAGAGTAAAATATAATGGAATTACATGGGGATTATAATTTATAGTAAAAATAAATATTCCAAAGTATAGGTGGTATATAAAACACTCTTAATGAACAAAATATGATGTGAAATATAAATCCTAATATTATTATATACAATCTCAGGGAAAATGTAATAAATTTAAGATCATTATGGATGGACTAATGTACTCAGATTATGGTCATGGAAGTCAGACCGAGGATCATTCCATTTATGATCGCGTAACTTGGACCAAAACCATGATAATTAACCCAATTCAATGAGGATAAAAATTCATGTAGTTTAAATTATTAAATGTAGGACTATGTAGAATCTATAGAATATGATCTTCTTTAACATTTTCCTCCAACAATGGGTCCACTAAGAAAAACATGGCTTTGGATTGGGATATATGGTATTCCCCAAAAGATTTCGACCTTACCTATTTGCGATCTATAATTTAAATCTTTCATGACAGTGGTAATATAATATGGAAAATACTTAAAAAAATTTGTAGGTCACAATTTTCATTGTTTATTCCTAATAAGAAATTATGGATCTTGTCTTTGGTATCATAGTGTAATCATTGTCAAAATATTGATAGCTATGGTTTAGGGTCTAAAAATATAGAAATAGAGGTTTAACAGGTTTATGAATATATCTCCAAGCAATTTTATTCGACATTTATGATAAATTAATTAATACCATTTGTGAAATAAGCTTTTATGGAAATAAGCGGAGAAAAAATATAGCATAATTTCATGATCCAAATTCCATCATAGAAAAATTACATTATGTGTGATCGCAACATAAGGTCATGATACATGGAACATATTCTTATAAATTTTCACTCTCTTGACGCACAAGGAGAAATCAATATATATAAATGGATCATTGATCACTAATTTTTAGAAGAGGTGATTTTAGATTTCTAAATTCTCCCATGATTTTTTATTTTAGAATCGTTATGTATCATATGTTGTGGGATTAAAGAACCATGTTGTTCAATGTTAAGATAGTTTTGCATACGTAGTAATTATTTGATTAATAGGGTAGAGGAATTAGAAGATTCATTAGTGAAAAATAGTGACCCAAGCACTATATAGATTGTTCAAATTCTCATAAAATAGAAAAAATAGGGAAAAATATCGAGATTTCATGGTTGGGTTATGAATATGAGATCAATATATACCTATATATTCCATATTAAATGAACCATACCATTCATAGTTCTAGAAAGAATCCCTTTATAATAAAAACACCAGACAATAAACACATTATACAGTGATGAAAAAGGGGATGAGTAGTTTAATTTCATATAATTACGCTTAAAAGGGTGAATGAATGTTTATATAGGATAAAGGCCATAATGAAAATTAACATAGACTCAAAGCCTATAGATACATAGAAAACCAAAAAAGGATGAATGGAATATAATGTTTAATGCCATGCAACAAGGTTGAAGATGGATCCATTATCATAAATATATCACACCTAAAACATAATCAACATCAATCTTAGAAAAACCATAAGTTCTAATGACTAATTCTTAATATGTAATACCATTATTAGAAGAACCCATGATACCTGAGAGTACACATAATCAAGAAATGAGTCAACGATGGACCATAGAATTGACCAATAATATATAGCTATCAAAGGAAAACTATACGTGGTTAAAACTACATAAGATAGATATGCCTCATTAATGGGTATGAGTGTATGATGTCATACTATGGAGGGTTTATAAATTTGATCAAAATAAAGGAGGTTCTAGGATATATAACTTATTTCTTCCAAGACCTCAATAAAAGGGGACTAGAAAATGTGATGTAGATAACACTTGAAAAAGATAAAAATGGATCATCAACTACTACAATGTCAGGTTTGGGGAAAAATTAATTGTGAACCAGTGTTCATGTCTTCGAAACATGAAACCAATTACGATTATACACAATGAACTATGGGACAAGTACCCTCGATTTGAGTCTAGATTATGATAAATTGTATCATCTACATAAGGGTGATAATTTTGAAAAAAATTATTGATGTAGAATATATGTATAGGATGACTAATAGCTTGAAGATAAATTGAATAATATGTTCATGTATAGTTTATAATGATTGGATTCGTGAATCAAATCATTGAGAATTCCACTAGGGTGTATCGACACAACAGATGGTTAAAATAACCTCCATAGTGGTGAATTTTATTAATTTAAGAAGGAAATAAAAAGATCAATGAAAGGGGACTGATTTCAAATATGTGGAATGAGCAGTGGGAAATAAATGATGGTATGTCTAGGATTAGATATTTTTGGAACCCCTTATATCCCTTGACATGAGAATCAAACAACGTTTAGTTTTGGAGAATGTTTTAGTGGGATACATGAGACCATGTACAAGTTGTCATATTAGTTGTGGATGATGATATATTTCACGATCTTAAGCATCGTATATATATATATCCATCAGATATATTGTTTATGGTCAAATATTTTGAACCAAAAATTGTGTTGTTAAACATCAAGAATCAAGGACACTAATAATGTTGTTTAATGTTATATAGTTATGAGTATATTTTACACAGTTTATGGGTATCCGAAGAGTATCATATTTCATGAATTTTAGTTTCTATAAATGAGGTCCCATTACAAGCAGATTATTTTTCATTGAAACGATAATTTCTATGAATTTAAATGTCATGTTGTGAGGTCATATTCCAAATAACTTAATATCATCCATAACTGAATTTTTTAATTAAATTTAATTCCATTCATATTAAACTTTTTAGTCACTCTAAAAATGTTCATGAAATATAGAAGATAGATATTTTGATCAAAATTTTTAGGTATAGTTGTTTTTTCACAATTTATGTTCATTTAGTTCAGACTATATTCATATCATTTAAGTGTATATGACAAGTAAAAGTTCCAAGAATTTTAATTTCCTCAGAAAAGGAACTGAATATGAATTTTAAATTGTTTTTGTGAGGACATAAGTATACTTAGTTTAAGGTTATACACATTACTATATTGTCCATTATTTTTAGGTTTGTTAGACGATGAATTGTTCGATGTTCTTTGATGTCATGTGGAATGAACATGAATGTGAAATGTTATATCTTTATGTGAAGACATTTTGAACTAATTTGAATGTTTTGAAATGTTATTTTTTATAATGTTTAACTTTTTCTATGTGTTACACGCTCCCAAACCATGGTGATCAATGAGTAGGTACCATTGTAATAGTCCTTTTGAATGAAAATATTATCATCTTATTTGCATTCAAACATTAGTGGTCTCTTTAAAATTAACATAAGTATTGGAAATGTCATTTGAAAGTCAACCCATAAGAAGGGGTTACTATCATAATTCTTATTAAATAATCCAGGAACTCACTTCCCATAGACCATGAGGTTGTAAAAAACTTATATTCATATATATTGAAGGGTTTATAGTTTGTGTAAATGGACCAATAAACTATTTTTTGATGTAAACTAGTTAAAAATAGTAGTATAGGGTGATATAAGATGAATCTAAAAAAGACACAATAATTACTCTATAAAATTGGGTGTAAGAATTCCCATAAGATATTTCAACCATTATTCCCACTAGTTATTATAGTTCGTGTATGTCCATTTATCCTTTTTATTATCCTTTTTTTCAATATAATGTTATTGAAAATTTTGATGAATGACTTCGTCTATCCCGTTTATATTTCCTAGTTGCACGAATTTTGAGTGAAAAAATAATGTATTAGGGATTTATAATCTTAATATTGATTCCTCAAAAGTCAATACCATTCTTATTGAGAATATTTTCATTTATCCAAAAAATATTAAATTTCTGGGATTTCATGAACTCAATCATGGATTTGGACATAACTACTTTCATGGAAATTGTAACATCCTAGGTATTTATAGAAAAATACTTTTTCAAATCTATAAATATTTAATAATAAGATATTAATTGTACTTTAAAGGGAATTGTTTTTCCAATAGCATACTCGACACACAAGACCAGGTTTTTTTGAAATCATACATCGCATAGAACATTGAGTTATACTGAAAAAACAATACCTAAATATTATTATTAATTTAAATGGTAGTAAATTCCTAGACATTTTATTTTTTGGAATAAATATAACTAACTAAAATATTTTTACACAATTTTCATAAATTTTTTTACATTTATCCAAAAACAATAAGAGTCTTAATATGATAATGAATACAATTTCATACTTAAAATATTCTAATATTTTTAAAAGATTGCTTTATGGACTTTTGATGGAAAATACTTTTTAAATCTAGTTTTTGTCACTTTTATTTTTTCTATTTAACATAAAAAACTTCTTATTCATAATTGTGACATTAAAATTTACTTTGGTTTAATTTTTTTTATTTTTCTGATAAATTCCATATTTTAATTAAAAGTGAAAAATAATGCATTTTAATTCAATATTGCATTTTCATCTTATTTATTTATATAGTTATATTGTCATTTTTTTGGTTTTAAATTGTAATAAGATTATGTTTTTATCATTTAATACAATTAATTCCATTGGAAGTAATTTCACACATTAATTGGATATAAACACTTGTCAATATTTTGATTGATTTATGCTCTTAAAATCTCATTTTCTGGTTTTGACAAAGGAAATTAATTTAAAATTTATTTTTGAAAATTATGCTTTTTGAATTTGAAAAAATGGATTCAATATTATGAATCATAATGGATAATGTTTTTAAATGGGCACCTTTCATTTTTTTACATTTTGAATAGTAACATCAGTAATTATTTTTAGTTGCCATGGATAAAAGATAAATCATGTAAATATGGGTAAAAATAATATTATAAAAATATAAAACTTATATAACATATATCCTAATCATTTTTATTGGATATTTATGACAATTTTAATCCTTTGTACGATTATTTGGCAGTTCAGATCCAATTTGGAGTGAAAACATCATTTTATAAATATTAATTTAATAAAATGGGAAATATCACATAAACATGTATCTTTTAATAAAAAAATAATATAGGGTTATATAACTGATATATATGCCTATAAATATTCATTTGAAATCCAATACTATTTCATATATAAGGTATTTTTATTTATAATTTTTAGACATTACCTAAATTAATTTATTTATAACGCAATGATGATGCAGTGATTACCTTATTAATGATTCATTCAAATAAATGATATTATAAATATTAAAATAAATGTAATTTTATTATTTTGATGCCATAAAATAACATTGTTTGATGTTATTCACAAATCCTATTTGTGTTAAATCCTTTGTTTTGATGGAATCCAGTTGTTATGACTTTCACAAAAATCCACTACTAAATAGTGTTGAAATTAAAAAAAAGTAGTTTTTAAAACAAATACTATTTTTTTAAATGTTATAATTGACTTAAAAAACTAAAATTCACCCAAATGAGTTTTATAATGTTTAAAAGTACCTAAAATATCAACTTTTTATTCATTTTAAATTTTACAGTAACTGTAGTAACCATTTATTTTGAGAATACAAGAAGCCATAGTAAGAGTTAGTATTTTTAGCTAAGGGTTAAAGAAAAAAAGATAAGGATATTTTTGTGACCTAAACATGTCTAAAACCTAAAGGATAGGATTATTTAGACCCATAATCATCTTATCCATGAATTTTATAAATTTTGAAATATTATAATTCAAAAATTAATATTTAATAAAATAATGTTTCAAGACATTCTTAAATCACCCATCCTCCTCCCTCTTATAAAAGGCCACCACCTCTACCCACTTTCTCACACATCTCAAGCCTCTTGGGTCATCCATATTCTACTAAAATAACCTCCCAACATCCATCCCTTCCACCGATAGGCCTCACATTGGGCCTAAATTCATTATAATGATATATTTTGAGAAACTTAAAAGAATATAATCAAAAAATGTGTTTGTTTTATCGCCTCTTTTAAATTTATTTTCTTATTATACTTTCTCCTCTTCTTTCATTTATATACTAAATTAATAAATCCAGTATCTTATACATGTATATATTTTATTATAATTATGGGACAATATTATACCTCCTGTTGTCTATCCTATGAATTACTATATCACACTAAGTGTGTATGTAGGGATTACCATCTCCACGCCATGGTGTAATTTGTTATTCAAGAAGATTTAATTTGGATGGGTATAATGATTATTATAATGGATGTAGAAAATGGATATAATTTTGTAATTATTTTGTATTATTTAATATACCATTCGATTATATACTATTTAACAGTTGAGTGAATGATATCGATGCTCGTGCATGTGATGACCCATCCCCCGGTGTCCGTACTTTGGCTACCCCATGCCCACCTTCCAAATGCCAGGGGCTAGAAACTAGCATTGAAAGGAATATTCCCTAAAATGGGAAGGCATTTCCTTTAAACCTGTACAAACATATGTTATGGAAACACAACAAGAAGCAACATTGATGTAAACTGTTGTAGAAAAAAGGAGGGCTGAAAGGAAAAGTGGCCAGAATACAAGCCCAACTGAAATTACAAGTACAAATGAAGTGTAAAAATACAACTGAAAAGATTTATAAAACTCAGAAAAGGAAAATTGGTACTGATTCTTCCTCTGAGCATCCTACCTGAAGGGGAGGTATATATCACCTCCTCATCACTCCGCGTCCGCCTGCCTCCTTTGCATACCACCTAGACCTGGATCCATACATCCTCAGCCCACATGCTCATCATTTTCACAAGACACAATAAGGTGTGGGCGTAGCCTGTGTAGGTGTGAGTATAACGATACTCGATAGGGACCCTGAGACCCCAGAATGTCTTTCATAATTCCACAAGTAAAACCACAAAGCATGATCTTGATCACAATGCAGAATGTAATAGAAATAGTTCAATTAGTGTCTCTTCTCAAACCATGTATACAACTCAGATAGACAGGATTATGATGTTGACCCACAAAGGATCAAGGTGAATGCTGATCACCCTCTAGGGATTCTCTAGGCCTTGAAATAGTTAAAATTCCCATTCACAATGCCGAACACCTAGGATTATAGATAACTCCTCATATATCGTGTACAATGGGTCTACTGCGTCACACATAGGCACTTCCCACTATCCTTGGACTATTGAGATTGTCCTCCCAATCGATTATTGTGTGTCTGATAGGTCACACAAAGTTGCTCCCCACCTTGGCCTATTGCGATACTCCTCCCCATAGTTTATCATTGGTATTCCACATAACATAGCGGCACTCCCCACCGTGGGTCTACCACATCACACAGAGGCACTCTCCACTAGGCTGGCGAGTCACTCCAAGACAAAAAGATAAGCAGTAGTCAAGTCTCAACTCGTTGTGGCGTTCCGATCATATTGCGCATTGACTATCCACTCCTAAAACCATGAGTCATATGAAAAATGTCACAAAGTCTCAGAATAATGTAACCCAATGATATTCCATGTGATTAGGGTTCGAACGAAATAGACGATGAGTCAATCGGATGCTCGGTCTGTGTGTTAATGGAATTTCAGTGTCGAGGTACCAGTTAGATTCATGTGTGACCCAACCCGACCGTACTCTAATTTTCTCCGAAACTCTCATGGATTATGTTAAAAGTATCATCTCGTTCCAAGGATATAAGCACTGTATAAGGATTTTCAATCAGACTTCTGGTTTTCAAGATAAGGCACTTTAAGTGTTTCTGGGCTCGTTAAGGCCTGTGTCTGGTCCATCCCGGTCAGACCGACCCAGTAAGGCCTAAGCCAAGGTCTGGTTTTTCCCATAAAAGGGGTGGCCCCCAAGGGCGGCCCAACATAGAAGGGGGCAGTGACCCGGTAGGGAGATGAATCGACCACATTAAGCTTGACCCGCAAGGGGTGTTCCCTAGCGGCCATCGGGGGAGTGACCCCCCACTTTCCCCAAATGGATAAGGGTTATTTAGTCTTCTTTTAGCGTCAGCGCCACATGGCACTACTAGGTGGAATGTAGGATTCATGCGGGTGGGTCCGGCCCATTCTGTCACGGTCGGTTGGTGTGTCGGCTGACCACTTCAGCAACACGCAATGGTGCTCCACACCATCCTCCATGGCTAGACAGTGTGCCAGCAGCCTTCCTCCATTCACTGCGACTGATGAGTAATGTACCTCATTGTTCATCGGTGGCGTGAAATAGTGCGCAGTGCTTCCTCCATGAGTGTCTATTGTCGGCCGCTCGGAAAAAGGCCATGACTTTGTGTTGCGACCTCCTCTTGTGGTGTGCATCGATGTGCTATCCAAATGTATCTGGTCAGCATTGCTATGTTTTTGGTCTTCCATGGAGGCACAATAATGTAGAAAAGATTGCATAGGGTTCAATCCAGGTTTTCAGCCCCTCACCCTCTGTGTTTGTTCAAAAACATGAGGGGGCTTAGGGGTTTAATAAAAATTTAATTAAACAACAAGATAACCCCAACAAGATACCCCACAAAGTCCTCCAGCAATGATAAATGAATCTTGGGTCAACCTCTTAGTCAGTTGACCTGTGTTCTTCATATTATTCAAGAATATGGAATAGGAAAATCATTTAAAAGGAATAAACTAATAAACCCCCAACCTCAAATCATCCGAGAAAATTCCTTCTTTTGAAGGTGGATCGTGTTCTCCATTCCTACAACCAGTTCCCCACAATTCTACTCATACATCGCCCATCAGTTCATGGATCGATGTCTTATGTCACCTCTTGTAGGTTTGGATTCATTTTCTAAGGGCCTGGAATCACAACTCTCCTTCAGCATGTCATTTCTTGGAGAATCCATGTCGATACCCCTTCCAAAGATCCATATATATAGAATAGGGGGAGAGTATGTAACAACATTGGAATTTAATGGAGCTCATTAATTAGGAAGCCTCTTAATTCCCCAATGACGTTGTTACTTAGGGTTGACTGGTCAATCAATAAATTTCCCTAACACATCATTGGCCCAACACATTGTCTTGTCCGTTGGAGTATATGAAATAAAATAAAAAAATTATTTAATTTCATTTATTTTAAAAAGTTGCAAAATTTAACTTTTTCTTTAGAACTATTGCGGTCAATATAAGGCCTTCATTAAGAGAATCCTGGTGCTGCTGATACAATGGTGCCCTTGGATTTTTTATTCAGAGAAAATTTTCAAAAGTTAGAAAACTCTACTAACGTGTTTATTGAATGTACCCAAATAGATGTTCAGAAAATTCATTTCGGGCACTCTAGGCCTCAGAATCATGTGCCGTAAATTTTCACAGACTCGTAATAATTCCGTATAAATAGAGAAACATTACATGGATAATATAGTTCTTTTCATTCTCTCCACCTTAGGTATTTTAATACCCGAAAGGCAAATCATAAACTAAGAACAAATTGGGGTACTGAGCACATATATGATCCTCCCACTCCCATGTGCTCTCCTAGAGGTTCTCGCGATGCTAGTAAACATGAAACATAGTTATAGATTGCCCATGAAGGATCCGATCTTGTAAATCCTCAATCATTACATGGATCTCCATAAATTTCAACCAATAATCTAAGTTAAGCTCGCCATGATTGATGACGTGAGATGGATAGTGCACGTATCTCCTCTGTTACGATACGGGGAAGATGTAGTGCACCCTCTCAAACTGTGGTAGAAGTTCCAAGTAGTATGTCATTTCACCTACCCTATGAAGTATCAAAAATGGTTTGATAAACCTCATTGATAACCTACCACCTTGTCCAAATCTATGTAGTCCTCGTCGAGGAGAGACTCCCAAGAAAACGTTGTCCCCCTTTTGGAACTCCAAGGGTCTCCGTCTCCTGTCGGAATATGATTTTTGTCTGCTATGTGTTGTCTCCATTATCTCCTAGATGGTTTGCACCTTGTCATTGGTATCTCATACCAACTCTAGACCCATATGTGTTGACTCCCCAGGGTCTTTCCAACATAGAGGTGATCTGAAAGGTTGACCGTACAAGGCCTCAGATAGTGCCATACCGATGTTGGAGTGATAACAATTGTTGTATGCGAACTCAAACAATGATAAGTTGTCCTTATAATGATATTTGAAGTCTATGACACATGTACAAAGCATGTCCTCCAGTGTCTGGATGGTCTGCTTCATCCGACCATCTGTCTGAGGATGAAAGGCGGTGCTAAAACGTACTTGTGTCCTAAATACCTGCTGAAATCCCTTCCACAACCGGGATGTGAAACATGTTTCATGGTCATATGAAATCATAGATTTTACCCCATGAAGTCTCACAATCCCATGAAAATAAAGGAATCCCAAGCCCTATATGGATCCCTACTCTCAGATATGTAGGAAGTGCACTGAATTGGTGAGTTTTTCCATAATCACCCAAATTGAGTCATGTCCGCTGGACATAAATGGAAGCCCTATAAAAATCACATTGATATCCCACCAAAAATCCATTCTGGCACCACTAGTGGAAGACTTAATCATGCTGGAACCTAATACTTGGCCTTCAATTGTTGACAAGTGAGGTACTATGAAGCAAACACTGCTTCTGCCCTCTTCATCCATGGCCACCAGTGTTGATGTCGGAGGTCCTTGTACATCTTCGCAACACCCAGATATACCGCTAGAGGAGACATATGGAACTCCATCAACAAATCATCTCGTTTCACCATTGTCCCATTGTATGTCCTCTGAAGAGGATGATGTTCTCCACACCTTCAAAAAATCAATCAGGTGCATGTCCTTTTGATATCTGAACACATCGAGTTTCATAGTCGATGTCCCCAAGTTGTGCCTCTTTAACTTGCTGAAAGAGTGGGAGAGTGACTATCTTAAACAAGAGGTATGCTTCTCCATCTCTATCCATGAAGGATATGTACTACATTTCTAGCTACTCGGTCGCCTCACTCAGCAACTATAGTCCAAACCTCTGGCTGATTACATATACTACCACGTTCCCCTTCCCAAGAGTATAGACTTTCTAAAAGTCACAGTCCGAGAGGAACTCTAGCCATCACCACTATCTCAGGTTCAATTTCGTATGAGAGAAGATATACCTGAGAATCTTGTGATTATAGTTTACTTTTAAAAGTCCACCCATCAAGAAATGTAGCCACATCCCCAAGGAGAAGACCACTACTGATAACTCCAGGCCACGGGTAGCGTAGTTCTACTCACGTTTTCTCAGCTTCTACAAGCCATATGAGATCACTGCTCGCTCCTGCATCCGGACACACTTAAGTCATCTCCCTGATTAGTCACATTAGACTACATACCCAACACCCTCTTCTTGTTACTTCAAGATTGAAACACTCATTAATCTCATCCTCAGCTCTTGGAAACTCTGTTGGCATCTCTCAGTCCATAATAAGGTATTCCACTTCTTCATCAACACTATCAAGGGTGCAAAAACTATAGATAACACATCCATGAACCTCTGGCAGTATCCATCCAACCCTAGAATGCTCTGAACCTCATTCATGCTCTTAGGTGTCTCCCAAGAAGGCACAACCTCTATCTTCGTTGAATCGACTGCAACCCCAGCCTCAAGATAATGTGTCACAGAATTTGGTCCTCTTATATCAATACTGGAACATCAAGAGTTTTTAAAAATATGGTTCTCTCAGAGAGTATCCAGAACTATCTGTAGATTATAGGCACCCTCCTCCTCCATCACCGGGTACACCAAGATGTCATCGATGAACACCACCATGAAGAGATAGATATATTGCAGAAAGATCTTGTTCATGAGTCCCATGAACACTGCTGTGGCATTGGTCATGCTGAAAGGTATAACCAAGAATTCATAATCCCCATACTGATATATGAAGGCCATCTTATACACATCCTTCTCTAGAATAGTAACCTGATGATAGCCAGATCTTAGGTCTATATTTGAAAACCAATGATCTACCATCTACTGATGGAAAATATCATCAATCCTCAAAAGTGGATACTTGTTTTTAACGGTTACCTGGTTCAGGTGCCGACAGTCCAAAAAGATCTCAAAATCTCGTCTTCCTTCTTGGTGAACAAAATATGAGATTCCCAAGGAGAAACACTAGGTCTTATGAACCAATTTTACTGCAAGTCCTATAACTATACCTATAACTCATGAAGCTCCATGGGAACCAATCGATATGTATGTGTAGATATCAGTGTCGTCCTGGGTTACAGGTTGATGTAAAAGTCTATCTCTCTGCGTGGATGTAGCCCAAGAACATCATCAGGAAAGACAACGACATATTGGTCCACCACGACAAGATAGATCAGACTCTCAACACCAATTTTGTTGAGGGTAAGGCTATCCAATTGATGAGTAATTAGCTGCACCATCTTCTGGGTAAGTCCATCCTATACTACAAAGGTTTTCTTCTTGTTGGTGAAGGAAAACCTAGTCCCATCTGGGCGGATACACCAAACATTGCGCCTAATATAGTTAATATGAGAAAGAATTTTTTATAGTTATTCCATACAAAATATGATGTCATAAGTCCTTGACACTTCTACTAGGAGATCCCATCCAAAGCACTTTCCACCTAGAGTAAGCTCACACTACCGGCACCAGTGTGTAATCGTCGAATCCACTATCGTAGGAGTCTTCATTCATAAGGATCGATCCAACGGCTCCACCAGAATCTACGAGATCTGAACAAGGGTGGTGGTAATAAAATATTGACCGGTACCTGTGTCTATAAGTACTGCAGATATGGTAGTGTAGACAAAGATCGTAACTCTAATCGTCTCTAGAGAACCGTGGTCATAGGACTCAACTGCCTGAAGCTGAGCTCGTCCCTATCCTCCATCTCTCTATGGAAGAGGTAGACCACATGGTGGTGATGGTGGAAGATCCTTGAAACGCCTCCCACCACCTTCTTTATGGATAGCTCCTTTGAATGTCTTCCACCCTGCAGACCTCCTCGCTCGAACCTCTACCTCTTCCTTTGTGATCCCTTGAATTCCTGCTATAAATCTATATGGATAGTTGGTCAGTGGGGAGCCATGTGACCCAACCTACCATACGTGTAATATTGTGTGTCCCTTCCCAGTCATCCTCTCCCTCATGATCCTCACACCTCTGACCCTATTTCACGGGGTCATCCACCAGAAGGTCTGGTCCAGTTGGACCACTGTGTCATCTGCCTGCTACATGCAATAGATGACTCTACTACCTGAAGTATGGTGGTGGCTCTCTATGTGGGTGACTGATCATCTCAGAAGCTCCCCACTAATAGATCTCACTCTAGCACCACATCTTTAGTCTGTATGCTGAGTGATACCATCGATGCTCTGATCTCCCATTAGAGACCCTACTCAAAGGACCAGACTCTGAAGATGGGGTCTCGTACCAAGTTTGTGGAGTAGCAGGAGAGATTAGTGAACCTCAACATGTACTAGGTCTTAGTCATGTTGCACTATTATAAGTGTAGTAGCTTCTATATGCTCATAGAGAATAAGGTTGCTGGGATGAAATCATCCCAAAAAAGACCCTTAAAGTCCACACAGATGAGGTTTTCCTCATCGTGTACTAGGAGCATTAGGCTCCACCATCTCCCTATTTCTACCCAAAAAATGATGGCTGCTAGGATCACCATAAGATCTGGTGGGGTCCAAAACAGGTGAAAAGCTCTTACCACAGCCTCCATCCAATCCTCATCCCCCTACGAGTCTGTCTCGCCTCTGAACCTCAGAGGCCTCTTCCACTGGAACTCATGCATGAAACTCAGTCAACATTTATCCTCTAAAGGTGGATTAGGTGGTAAGGGTTTCTAAACGAGTAGTGTTGTTGTTGCTACAACACCTGAGGGTGCTAACACAGTAAGAGGAACCTGCATCGAGGCTTCATCTATTAGTGGGTTGTCATCGTGTACTCTCTCAGGATTCCAGGTTGGTTGTCTATGTGGTGGCATCCTGAAAGAAGACAGGTGTGCCACGATCAATATGTTATACCAGGTTAGCTGACTCAACAGATAAAAAAAAAAGAAAACTTTTCAAAACACATGCGATGAATTCTTTTATGCGCTGATTCAGAAATACGAATTTAGGTCCCTAGTGCATGGATACGTCGGATGCAACACCAACACTGGATTCCCCAAACTGAAAACTACAATTATAAAACACAACACTATTGCTACAGAAAAAAGATCAGAATCCTTGTTCTTTAGTAGAACCAAACTCCTCTTATACCACTTTGTCATAACCCATCCCCTGAGGCCTGTGTCGTGACTACCCAAAGCACGCCTTCCATAGGCCAGGGGCTGGAGAGTAGCACCGAAATGCATATTCCCTAAAATAGGATGGAATATACATTAATCCATTACAAACATATGGCCTGAGAACACACTAATAAGCAGCTTTGAAGTAAACTGTTGTAGATAAAAGGAGTATTGAAAGAAAAAGGGGCTGAAATACAAGCCTAATTGAAAGTATGAGTACAAATGAAGAGTAAAAATACAACTGAAGGGAACAATAAAACATGAAAAGGGAAAACATCTACTAATTCATCCTTTGAGGATACTACCTGAAGGGTAGGTACAGATCGCCTCCTCAGCACTCCGTGTCCAACTGTTTCCTCAACATACCGCCTAGTCCTGGCTCCCTCCAACCTTAGCCAAAATGCTCAGCATCTACACAAGACACCACAATGTGCGGGTGTAGCCTGTGCAGGGGTGAGTATGAAGATTCTCAGTAGGGGCCCCGAGTCCCCCTAAGGTCACTCCAAATTCCACAAGGAAAACCACAAATCATGATCTCAATCATAAAGCACAATGCAATAGGAACAACTCAATTACAGTCTCTGCTCAAACAAGGTATACATCTTAGAGAAATATGATTATTATGCTAACCCACAATGGATCGCTATGAATGCTGATAGCCAGCCACAAATTCTCTAGGCCTATGAAGAAATAACATTCCTACTCACAACGTCGAACACCTATGATACTAGAGAAATCCTCTTATATTGAGAATAGTGGGACATTAGTGTCACACAGAGGCACTTCCCAAGAACAATGGAATGTTGTGGTACTCCTCACCATCGCATACCTTGGGTCTGTCGGGTTATACAGAGTCGCTCCCCACCATGGCCTGCAAAGGTACTCCTCCCTATTGTGTATCATGGGTCTCCACATCACACAAAGTCACTCCCCTCAATGGGTCTGCCACATCAGACAGAGGCACTCCTCACTGGGCCATCTAGTCACTCTGAGTCGAAAAGATCAGAAGTCAACAAGTCTCATCCAATTGCAGGGTTCCCTACGTAGTGTGCATGTGAGAATTTCTCCTCAAACCATTTTTCATATTACATATAGAACAATTTCTCATAATGAAGTATCTTAATGATCCTCAATGTCATAAAGGTTCAAACACAATAGACGATGTGTCAATCAGATGCACGGTCTATGCGATAATCACATTTCAGTGCGAAGGAACTGGTTGGATATGGTTTTGATCCAACCCGATCATACTATGAGTTTCTCCAAAAGTATAATGGAGTATTTCAAGAGGTTCTTCTACCTTCAAGGATCACAACGCCATAGACGGTTAGTAAAACAGACATTTAGTTTTCAAGATAATGCCCTTTAAGTGATTCTGGCCCAGTTGGGCCTGGGACTGGTCTGACCAGGCCCGACCGGGTCTAGGCTAGGTCGAGATGGAATTAGTCTTCTGGGTCAATGTCCAATCTGGCCCAAAGAAGGGACGGACCGAAATGGTGACCCATCTCGAAAAGGGGCGGCCTGCAAGTGGGTGGTGACCCAGGGGGCGGCAACCCGAGGGGACAGTTGCCCTGTAAGGAGGCACAGATGGGATGCATCATGGTAGGATGGGGGGACAACAAAATGAGGCGCGAACCGCAAGGGGTATGTCGTAGCTGCCACAGGGGGAGTGACCCCCCCCCCAGTTTTCACGAACGTTCGTGGGATGTTCGGTCTTCTCATAGAATTGGTGCCACGTGGCATGAACAAGTGGAAATCAAGACCCACTGATGTGAGTCCGGCCAGTTCCATCGCATCCGGCCCACATGCCAGTAGAAATCTTTTGTTGCGTGCAATGGCGTGACTCACCATCGCCCACGACTAACTGTTTTGTCAGCCTATTTACTTCGGTTACTGCAGGTGACGAGCCCAACCCTCCTTATGCATCGGTGGCACGCGATGGCGCACCGCGACTTTGTGTTGTGAACTCCTCTGGTGGAATTCTTTGACGTGTTATCCCCCATGTAGTCCGTTGGCATTTATGCATTTTCGGTCTTCCATGGAGGCACAGGGATGTAGAATAGTTATCAGAGGGTTTGGTTTTGGTTTTTATGGCCCATGCCCTCCATGATATCTTGAAAACATGAGGGGGTAAAGTGTTTAATAAAAATTGAATTAAACGATAAGATAAACCCCACAAGATACACTACAATGAAATCCCGCAAAGACGAATGAATCTCGGGTCAACCCATTTTTTTGTTGACCCACGTTCATTGTATTATTCAGAAAAAGGGAATAAGAAATTCATATAAAAAGCATAAATGAATAAACCCCCTAATGCATATTATCAGAGAAAACTCACGTGATTGAAGGTGGATCATGTTCTTCATTCCCGCAACCAATTTCCAACAATGCCACTTGTATGTTGCCCTTCATTTCTCAGTTCGTTGTTATCTGTCACCTCCCGCTGGGTCGGATCCATCTTCTAAGGGTACAGTGTTGCCACGCTCCTTCAGCACATCGTTGCATGATGAAGTTGATCCGATACCCCTCCCCAAGCTCCATATGTATAGGAGAGGGGGAGGGTAAGTAACGACATTGGAATTTAATGGGGATAATTTATTAGAAGCTTTCTAATTCCTCTACAATGTTGTTACATAGGTTTAGCATGTCAATCCATTTATTGCCTTGAAACATCGCTGGCCCCACCCCATGGTTTGTCCATTCGAGGATATGAAATATAATAGAAAAATTATTTGATTCCATTTCTTTTAAAAACATGAAAAATATAACTTTTTCTCCGAACCTACTGTAGTTAATGTAAAGCCTCCCTTAAAAGAATCTTAGTGTTGCAGATTCATTGGTGCCATAAGATTTTTAATCCGAGTGATGGTTGAAAAGTAAGAAAACGCCGCTCACATGTTTACTAAACGTACCCGAAAAAAAGTTCAGAAATTTATTCTAGGATCTCTTGACATCGGAATCATGCACATTCAATTTTCATAGGCTAATAATAATTAAATATAATCAAAATGATTCATGGAAAATTTGTGTCTTTACAGTGCATATGTATGACCTACCGTTCACATGATATAATGTGATTCATTCAACATGATCTTTATTAAAACCCGACTATATACATGAATATAAGGAATAAATATGCTATATATTATATTTATATTGACTCGATTATTTTTTAATTTTTATTTACATCATACATTTATGATTTCCATAATGTGTAAATATGATGATTTCATTTGAGGAAGTAATGAATACTTCCCCCTTAAAGTGATATGCCTCATTCATGTCATACATATAAAGGATAAAAGATGGTGTTAATTATCATATGTAACATATGTAACATATATATTATACTGGAATTTATATATACTAATTTATTATTTAGTTTTAATTCCATTAATATGACAATGAAATGAAAGTATCATTTACGCATATGTACGACCTACCGTCTCCATTAATGGTGCATTTCATTTCCCATCTCCAAATATAATGAATAAAAAAAATACATATGTACTAGATATATATTATATTTAAATCATGAATAATAATATTATGGATATGATTTAATTTTGACTACATGGAAAATTTACATCAAAACAAGTTCATTTTCAACTGGAGTACCACATATCGACAAAATGACCGATATGAACTTATATAATTATGTAATTTATATTACATTGTAATAAATGATATAAAATAAATAATAAAAATGAAATATTTCTCAAGAAAATATAAAAAACATTTCTTATTATTCAAGAACATAATAATTGTAAGTAATGAGTCAAAATCAAGGTAAGGGACTTCATCTCAATCTCTTTTCATTGAGGCATATTTAGATGTTATACACCACCTTCTTTTGTAAGATGTATAATAAACCCATTTTAATTTCAATTTCATTCAACGAGAATCTTTTTTCTATGAATTGATTTCCTAAAAACAAAAATGAATGTTTTTAACATATGCATCGACAATGAATTCTGCACCGCCGTAACCATTATTTCATATTTGGCTTCCTCAATAATTCCAAATATTTTTTTAAAAGGATTAAAAATCAATTATTCTATTTTATTGGGTATTTAGGAATTGAAAATGGTTTTGAAAGTATAATTTCTGATTAAATAACTTTAAATGATATATTGTGATTTAAAATTTAATTTTATGAGTGAAATGATGATAATTTCATTCATTTATGTTTTTTGGGAATATAATGGTAGCTGGACATTTGGCAGGTGGTTACATGATTAACCAAAGAAAAGTGGGTTTGTGATAAATCAATGATGGGTGGTTACATTATAACCTATAATTCATTGGGTATGAAAGTTTGTCATATGACTATTCTATTTAGTGATTTTAGTGGATGCGAGTCGTATGGTTATTCCATTTATGTATGATTATGTCCCAAGTTACCTTTATATGTAATATGTTGTTTTCTATGGGAATTATGGTAATCTATTGGTTACGAAAAGGGTAAGCCATGAGATTATATTCCGTGATGTGTTTTTGTAACTTCTCAATGTTGAAAAGTATTATTTTATGATAATGTATTCAAGGTTTTCATATTTTCTAAAGACTAAATTTTTATTTTATTTGTGTATCCCTTTCTGAGATTTTTATGCTCAACCCAAGTTTTGAATTTTTTTATAGGACTTAAAGAATAATAGAACAAAGGATGGGTTCAAGGAAACGTCATGCTATTTGAACATGGAATGAACCATGTTTTTAAATGTTATTGTTTTATAAAAATGAATATTGAGTATAAGTGTCCACATGTAATATTTATGTTGTTGGTATGAGTTATGACATATTTCTCAAAAGCTATAAAACTAAAAAGATTCTCAAAGTGAATTGAAGTCAATTATTGACCTATCTCATGATTAAGTAATGTCTAAGGATGGGTCCTTATAGTTGGTATTAGATGATGGTTTAGAAAAATTTAGGTATTAGAAGTTTTTGATAAACACATTGTAAGTATCTATAACAATTCTCTTAGGCAAAACCCTATTTTATTTCATTTTCGTATCATGGAAAATCTATTACAAATGGAAGGTGGAGGATCTAAAACAACATTCCTATCTCTTCTTGATGGAATTATTTAAATAATTATTGCAATTTCATGTTCGGATGATTGTGATACATTTTCTAACATTAAAATCACATGAAAGTAGTTTTCTTGAGATATCAAACACCTCCACTATACCTCAATGCCTCATGTATAAAGGGTTGTATTAAACAAATCCTATTTTCTCAATATTATCATATTTTTGAGAAAGGTAATTACTATCAACAAATAATCAAATATTTTACCATATCACATGATTTTGAAGCATATTATGATTTGGAAAAAGGTGCTGAAGAAGGACACACTTGTGAAACCTATTTATATTTAATATTAAAATATAGACTTTAAACACATAGTCAAGTTATTTTAAAATTTATATTAATTTAATTTTTCAACCAACTATCAGTCCTATTATTTTCAAAAAATCATGTTTTATAAGTTGTTTTAAAATCATATATCATACTTGATTATTTCTCAAAGTAATATATCTATGAACACCTATATGACCCAAGTTTTAAAAGTTTTTTTTGAAAAAATACTAGGAACCAGTGGATGACAGCCCTAATAAAATTAAATAAAAATATGAAGAGAGTCTATCATACAAGGGGTTATTACATAAACGAGTGTGCATCATACCACATCAATCTGCCTCTACCATTAGGTCATAGTAGTGAGGGGTCATGAAAGACCACATGACATCATGTTCAAGGATTTCCCTTTTCGGAAAAGCATATGAAACCTAATTGGCCTCCCAATTAACAAGAAAAACAACCATATGCATATGAGTTAGCTTGTTGAGAAACTCGACCCACTATGATAGCACACCCCAAGGCACGTGACGTGTCATTATTCTTAAATAATGAACTGCACTCTGAGAATCAGATTCAATCCATATTTATTTGTAATTAAACTAGATAGCATACCTAACATTGTAGATAATTTCGCAAATTTATTTTGAAAGGCATTTCCAGCTCCAATGAAGGGATAAAAACATCCCTTTTTAACTCCACTATAGGTTGGGTATACTATAAGGTGTATTTTGATAAAGAAATTAAATGATATTGACGAATCTCTAAATCATTGTTGTAATGAATGAATTATCTACCTACGAGAACATGATGGTAATAAAACCAGGTGGACACCATGATAAATGTATGATGTTATTTCTATTGGGAATAGTGTGATTTTATCATATAGTGGTGACAAAAAAATCAATATATATAAGACTTAATGAATTAAGATGGTGAAGTGATTGTGAGTTAGAATGAAAATGAGAGGTATAAGATAATAATTGAGGTAAAAACATGTTAGGGTTAATTTAGAGTTTTATAAAATGGGAAAACCTGTAAGATGTTTGACAACCCATCACATCTGGCATGGCTATGAGAATCGAACCCATAAACAAAGGGTGAAAAGGGTGCATAACCTATCACTATAATATGTGATGTCCCTATTTAATATGACATATTATCATTAGTTGAATGATTTTTTTTGATTAAGAATAAGTTATTTTTGGGAAGTTATGTTTTATCAAATGGATGTCCTTAGAATAAGAAATTGATTTAGTGATTAAGTGATTAATGTAATTTTATAAGTTGTTCTATATTTTGGGAACATTAAATGAATAAGGAAAGTAGAATAAAATGGTATTTCATTTGGGGAGTAATGGTTGGATTTTATTTTTGGATGAATCAATTTTTTTATCGTGTAAAAATAAATTTTTTTGTTATTTGTGGTAATGATTTACCTATCATGGAGAAAATGAGATTAGGTTAATTACTTTTTGGTATAAGACATTAAGAGCAGTTAATGATATTTGAAGAAAAATGATAAAATTTATATTGGAAAACCATATGATAATATCCTTATGTGTTTTTGGTTATATTATTTGTTATATTATTTTGAATAATTTTATGGACTTTTGTTTGTTTAAGGGTATATGTAGAACTTGGATTTTACTATTTAATTTTGGAGGTTAAAATTAGTCCATCTCCTTATAAAAGATTATTATTTTTGGTGGATTATATGATATTGTACTAGACATTTATGTTTTGGTTAATGTCCAATGACGTGGGAAATATATAGATCATATTTTGTGGATTTTTTTATTATCTGGATGTAAATTCTTGTACATCAACTATGACCAAGTTGTCTCGAATACTCATCGTTTGGAGAAACTATTTGTGTGTGATAGAAATTTATTAAAGGATTAAAATCTAAAAGCCTAGTTAGTATATTTATTTATGTTCTAGTTATATGTAGAATAAATAGTCCTCAACATTCATAAAGGTGTCTTAAAACAAAAAAAATTACATTAAATTTTCCAACTGGGAAATCAAAGGCATATTAACCCATCCCATATTTGTGGTTTTCGGGTTGAAACATTCTCTTGATCATGTATTATATCACTCTCCATCAGAACAATATGGTTAGTTTTTCTTCGATATCCTTGTTTTTCTACATAAACTCCAAAAATTTGTGATCTAGGGGGACCTTTGTAATTATTTCTCCTTCTTGAAAAGTCGTATTTTTCTTGAAACATTTTTTGATGTGGGATTTTCAATGAATTTACCAAGACAAATTTTAAAATTTCAAGGGTACAATTTTCGAAAGGGTGGAATGATGTAACATCCTAGGTATTTATAGAATTATATTTTTCGTATCTATTAATATATATGAATAAGATATTAATTGTATGTTACAAGGAACAGTTTTATAGACAGCGTACTCAATGTGAAACAACTGTTTTCTTTGATATCATATATTTTAGAGAACATTGAGTAATACTAAAGAATAATACAATACAATATTATTATTATTATTATTTTAAATGGTTTTAACGCCTTGTTGTTGAATTGGAGGGAATGAATAGAACATACTAAAATATGACTACACATATTTGTTAAATATTTTTACATTTATCTGAAAATGTTTACAAGCGTAAAATGACAATGAATCCAATTTTAAGCATAAAATACTTCAATATTTTTAAAAGATCATTTTAACACCTTTTGATGGAAAAACTTTTTAAATATATTATTTTTAATTTTATATGTTATAATTGAAAAAATAAAATTATTCATTAGAATCATGGAATCAAAATTTATTTTGGTTAAAATTTTGGTATTTTTTTCCTAAAATCAATATTTTAATGAATAGTGTAAAATACTGCATTTCAATTTAAAACTGCCCTTTCAATTAATTTAATTATATATTTAGATTGTCCTTTAAATGGGTTTTTAAATTTTAATTGGATTTATTTTTTATAATTTAATACAATAATGGTAATAAGAAGAAATTTTACATTTTAATTGGTCATAAACACATGTCAATATTTTGATATATTTTACTTCTTAAATACACATTTTCTAGTATTGACAATATGAATTAATTTTAAATTAATTCCAAAAAGTATTGTGTCTTGATTTTTGAAAAAATGTTTCCATATTTTGAATCATATGGTCTAAATTGTGTAAATAGGTACCTTTTATTTTTGGATATTATGATTATAAACATCAGTAATTATATTCATTTACCATTGTTAAAGGGTAAATAAGGGGAATAAGGGTAACCAATTACATTATAATAATATAAAACTTCCATAAATCATATAATATTCCTATTGGATGAGATATGTATGGCCATGGGCATCCTTAGGCTGAATGTTTGGGAATTGGGTTCCAAATTGGTGTGAAAATGTTATTTTATAATTTTCTATTTTATGTTTTGGAATTGGGTTCCACATTGGTGTGAAAATGTCCTCTTTCTGGATTCTGAAGAATGTTCTTTGTTGTCATTCTTTATTTGGATAAGATCTTCTTCATTGACATTCTTCGTTAGAAGAAGAAGTTCTTCATTGATATTCTTCATTCAAAGGATGTAATCCTCCAAGAGCTCTCTCCTTTCCAACCCAAAAGAAAAGTGGTTCCCATATTATTTAAATTAAGTTGGCACACACACAAAATTTGGAAAAATTAATGAATGGTATTGGAACGATTAATGTAGAGGAAGTTCAAGAGTATCCTCCACAATAAGGAGGGAGTTGAGAGGTTTTTCCCTCATTAAGAGGGGGATTCAAGAGGTTTATGCCTCATGTGGTCCCCACCACCACAATCTCTCATGGGGGGTTAGTTTGGGTGGTCCCTACCATCATAACTTCTCATAGGAGGTTTAGTTATGGTAGTCCCCACTTCTCAACATCCACATGGATTAAAAATAAAAATAAAAGCAACACAATTTTATTTTTATTTTATTCTTTCATGAATATGTGAAATGATGACTTCCACCCTTGACCTTCTGTGGTCGTGGTAAAGTTCTCATTAATGGAATACTGGTGTTGTGAGTTCAACGGTGCCTTCAGATTTCAATTTCGAGCACCGGTTCAAAATTATGAAAAACCTGCTTGCACATTAAATGAATGTACATGAAATAAATTTTAGAATTTCATTCTGGGCACTCTGGGAATTTTAATTATGTCTGTCAATTTTCGCGGACTAGTAAAATTACAATTTATTTTTTAAAAAAATTACATGGAAATTATGGGTCTTTACATTCTCCCCACCTTGTGGAATTATGTCCCTGTATGCCACAACTCATATCTAGGTAAACAATTGGGGGTACTGATCATGCATCTGAGCCTCCCACTCCCATGTGTTATCCTAGTGGTTCCTGTACTACCAGAAAATGTGCACCAGATGTATCGACCATCCATGAAGGACCTGCTCATATCAGTCCTGAATATCTGCTAGAACCTCCGTAAAAGACTCCCCATCGTCAACGTCCATCTCTCCATGGTCGATGATGTGAGAAAGGTTGTGCACGTATCTCCTCAACTGGGATATGTGGAAGATGTCTTGCACCCGGGGCAACTGAGGTGGAAGAGCTAATTGGTATGTTACCATGCCAACTCTGTTGAGGGCTTGAAAATGTCTGACAAACCTCAGAGATAACTTGTCGCCTCACCCAAATATCCATAAACCTTATCGGGGTGAGACACGTAGAAATACATGGTTTCCATCCTCGATATCCAGAGGTCTTTGTCCCCTGTCGACATACACATTTTTTCTGCTTTATGTAGTCTTAATCCGCTCCTAGATGATCTGTACTTTCTCTGTAGTAGCCCATAACATCTCAGGTCCCACGAGTGTTGTCTCTCCTGGGTCAGTCCAGCACAAAGGTGATCTGCATGACCAGCCATACAACGCCTCAAAAGGTGTTATCCCAATGGTGGAGTGATAACTGTTGTTGTATGAAAACTCTACCAAAGGAAATTGATTATCCCAGTTGTAACTGAAGTCAAGGATGCTAGAACGCAGCATGTCTTCATGATTCTGAATGATCCGATGAGTCTAGCCATCCGTTTGAGGATGGAAGGCAGTGCTCAAATGAAGCTGCGTGCCGAAAGCCTCTTGCAACCCCTTTCATAGTCGGTAATTAGAACATACATATCAATTGGAAAAAAATCATTGAGGGTACTCCTTGTAGCCGCACAATATCCTGCACATAGAGGCATCCCACGCTCTCTACTGAACCCTACTCTCTGAACGGTAGGAAGTGGGCCAACTAGGTGAGTCTGTCGACGATCACCCAAATCAAGTCATGACCCCTAGATGTATGTGCAAGTCCTATCACGAAGTCCATATATATCCCATCCCACTTCCAATCTAGGACCTCCAAAGGTTGAACCAAGCCTGTTGGTACCTGATGCTATATCATCACTTACTGAAATGTGAGGCACCGAGAGACAAAATCTACAACTCATTTCTTAATTCTCGGCCACCAGTGTTGTCATTGGAGATCCCGGTATATCATCACCACTCCTGGATGTACCACTAGAGTGGATGTGTGGAACTCCCTCAACACTTCCTCCCAAAGTGACACCAGTATCATGGTATGTCCTATGAAGAGGATGACATGTTCCCTACCTTTAGAAAATTCATCTAGTGCATGTCCTATGGATATCTGAGCATGGCGTGTCTAGCAGTCAGCATCCTCCCACTGTACTTCCCTGACATGTTGAAGAAGTGGAGGAGTGACTGTAAGAGACAGAAGAAAAGTTTCTCTATCTCTATCCACAAAGGATATCTACAAAGCATCAAGATTCTCTGTCGCCTCGCGTAGTAGCTATATACCAGACCTTCTATTGGGTGAATCGGCAACAATGTTCCCCTTCCTAGGAGTATAGACTATATCGATGTCATAATCCTAGAAGAAATGAAGCCAACGTCGCTATCTCAGGTTCAAGTCCTTCTACGAGAACATATACCTGACACTCTTGTGATCTGAGTATACTTTAAAATGTTCACCAATCAAATAGTGCTGCTACATCTTCAAGGCGAAGACAACTACTGCTAACTCCAAGTCATGGGTACCATAGTTCTATAAATTATCTCTCAGCTGTTGAGAACTATATGTTTTAACTAATCTGTCCTACGTCAAGAAAAATCTGATTCTAGTCCCTGATGCGTCGTAGTAGACTACGTACCCAACACCCTCCTCTAGAAGCCTCATGATGGGGGCACTAGTCAGCCACTGCCTCAACTCCTGAAAACTCCACTGGCATTTCCCTAAAAAAAATGAAGGGTTTTCTCTTCTTCGTCAATGATGATAGTGGTGCTTCATCTCTGGAGAAGTATGGCATAACCGTTTGGTAGTATCCAACCAAACACATGAAACTCCCAATCCATGTCACACTCCTTGGTGGCTCCCAAAAAAGTACGGCCTCAATCTTCACTGGATCCACCACAACTCTAGCCTCTGATATGACATGTCCCAGAAAAAGAACCTCTCGGATCCAAAATTTTCACTTTGATAGCTCACCATAAATCTGGTGCTCTCAGAGTGTGTCTCGTACTACCTGAAAATGATAGGGATGCTCTTCCTCAGTAGTTGAGAAGATCAGAAAGTCATCGATGAAGACTACTAGAAAGGAATCATGGTTTGGCTGAAATATCTAGTTCATGAGTCCCACGAACACTGCTGGAGTGTTGGTTACACCGAATGGCATAACCAAGAACTCATAATGGTTGTACCAACATCTGAAGGTCGTCTTCTACACATCCTCTTCTCATACTCTGAGTTGGTGAGAGCATGATCTGAGGTATATCTTTGAGACCCATCGTGCTCCCTTCAGCTGATCAAATAGGTCGTAAATCCTCAAAAGTGGGTACGTGTTCTTCACGTACACATAGTTCAGACACTAATAGTCCACACAAGGCCTCAAGCTCCCATCCGCCTTCTTGGCGAACAGAATCAAGGCTGCCGATGAAGAAACACCGGGCCAAATGAATCCCTTCCCATGCTAGTCCTCTAGTTTCACCCGCTACTCACAAAGCTCCGCAGGAGCCATCAGATATGCTGGTGTAGATATCGGTGTCGTCCCAGGGTACAAGTCAATGTAAAAGTCCACCTCTTTGCGAGGAGGTAGAGCCAGAAAATCATCAGGGAAGACATCTGCATACTGGTCAACCACTATAGGATAATTCAGAATCTCCACATCAACCGATCTGAGGGTAAGGATAGCCAACTGATGTGTAATTGGTTGCACCCTCCTCCATGCAAGTCAATCCTATGCTGCAATAGATCCCTTCTTGCCGGTGAAGGTAAACCTAGTCCCATATGTGTGGAAACACCACACATTGCGCGTAATATAATCTATCTGAGCATGAACTATATATAAAAAGTACATAAACAAGATGACATCGTAAGGCCTTGACACTGCTGCTAGGAGATCCCAGCTGAAGCTATATCCTCCTAGACTCAGATCACACTACCGAAACAAGTGCGTAATCATCGAATCCGCTCCCATAGGAGTCTCTAGTTGCAAGGAAAGAGCCAAAAGATCTGTCGGAACCTCTGAGCTTCGAATGAAGGCAGTGAAAATAAAAGAATGACTAGAACTTGTGTCTATAAGTACTACAACTAAGGTGGATTAGACACAAATCGTACCTTGTGTCATCTCCGAAGCATCATGATCGTATTCCTAAACTGCCTTGAGCTGAGATCACCCCTATCAAACTGCTTCTTGCGGTCGGGGTTGACCTCCTAGTGGTGGTGGTGGTAACATCTCGAATCTTCACCCATCGCCATCTGTATGACCAGTTCCTCTTCCACGTCCACATGCTCCCTACGGACCTCCTCGGTCAAATCTCTGTCTCTGATTGGGCGGTCCTTCGACCATCTTCTGATCATCTGTATGGAAGATCGGACAGTCACAAGCCATGTGACCCTACCTGCCACATGTGTAACACTGCCCACTCCTAGTATTACTGGATCCACTTCGGGTGACCTGCACAACCGATCATAAGTCATGTGGTCATCCACTTATTGGCCTAGTCCTCTTCGACCTCTACGACATCGGTCTGGTGCAGTCTGCAGAAGACCTCACTATGGGACGACTGCTGGTGGATCTCACAGCTGGTGACTACTCAGTAAGAAAACTCTCCACTAATAGGGCTATCTCTAACACCCCCGCCTGCGTTAGGATGCTAAGTGATATCATCGAAATGTTGATCTCCCGCCTGAGTCAATGCTAAAAGGTTCAGGCCCTAATGAAGGGGTACCACACCATATTAGTGAAGTAGTGTGAGAGGTTAGTTAACCTCATTGAGTAATGAGCTACAGTCATGTTGCCCAGCTGTTGATTAAGAATCTCTTGAATGTGCACTACGCGAAGAGTCGCTAAAACAATTCTTCCCGTGACATGCCCTATAAGTCTACCAAGAGAAGCATCACCTCTTCATGAACCTGGAACATCAATCTCCCCCATCTGTCTTCTTCTTCTAATAGAAGGCTGGCAGCAAGGATCACCATGAGATCAGCTAGTGTTCTTACCAGTTAGAAGACTCTCACTACAGCCTCCAACCAATCCTCAACTGCATATGGGTTCATCTCTCCCTTGAACCTGGGTGGCCTATGGCACTGAAACTCATGAAACCCGCTCAAGAGACATGCATCGTCTACTGTTGGGGCTGGTGCCATCGGTGTATCAACAGGGAATTGTACAACTAGTGCCTCCATTGGTACCTCTACTAGAAGAGGGCTTTGCACTGAGGCCTCATCGCTCAGTGGGCTATCAATTCGTACAGCTCTCGGAACCGTAGACAAATGTCTGGGTTGAGGCATCCTAAAAAGAAACAGGTGCTCTAGGGTCAATAAGTTATACCTGGAGATCTGACTTAAGAGATCACAAAGAAAATTCTTGAAAACTCACTCAAAATCATTGTTTTCGTGCACTTAGTTGGAAATCAGAAGTCAGGGTCCTGGTGTATGGATACATCATCCGTCACATCAACACTAGATTCCCTAAACTGATAACCACAATCACTACAATTAACACTATTACTGATAAAAATAAATATCAGAGTCCTATGATCTATGATAAAATAGTCTCTTCTAATACAAAGTTTTCATGACCCGTCCTCCGGGGCCCGTGATGTGACTACCCCAAGCCCACCTTCCTTAGGCCAGGGGCTGGTGACTAGCATCAAAATGTGTATTTCCAAAAACTTGGAATGCATTTCCTTTATAACCTGTAAACTCACATAACCAAGCACACAACAAGATACGAACATATGAAAACTGTAAAACCAAATGTGTGTTGAAAATAAAAGGGGATAGAATACAATCCCAATAGTAAGGGTACAAGTAAATATGAAATAAAATATAGCTGAATAAAGATACAGACAAATTCTGGATTATCCTATGAGGTTCATACCTAAAGGGTATGTAAAAATTGCCTCCTCAACACTCCACGTCTTCCCGTCTCTTCTACTAACCGACATGTCGTATTCTCTACCTCCGAGCACCATCGAGTCTAGGTACCCTCATCCATAGCTAGCTCTATCTGTCGTCTGCATCCAACACAACAAGGTGCGGGATTATCCTATGAAAGGATGAGTTTAACGATACTTAGTAGGGACCCCAAGACCCACAAGGTCACACAAAATCCACCAAGGATAAAACACAAAGTATGAAATCAACATAAAACCCTAATTTGGTATATGCTCATACATATACCTATGTTTTCATGTAATCTATCTCAATAATGAGGAAAACATAGAGGTACTGACTCAGCTCACACTAAGTATAACTTAGATATGTTAGTATAAATGATTAGTTTTATCTACTAAACCATCGTACTCTTTTAAGAGGCTCTACTACTGACCTGCACAGAATTTCTAGAAGCTGACCCACAAAAGATCGCTAGGAGATGACCCAAAAAAATCACAGAAGCTAACCCACATAGGATCACTAGGAGCTGACCCACACATGATATCTAGGAGCTGACCCACACAAGATTGTATTATCTCACCCATATAGGATCGCTAGGATATGAACCACGCAGGATCGCTCGGAGCTGACCAACTGAGGATCGCTAGAAGCTGACCCACACAGGTTAACTGGAGAAGACCCACACAAGATCCCAAGGAGTTGACTCATACATGATCACTGGATCTAACCCACACAGGATCACTTGAAGCTAACCCACACAGGATCGCTAGGAGGACTATTCTCATCACATCCAGCTACTTGGTTTACCCACTATGCTTGCTCGTCTCTTAGAGAGTCCTCTCCTCAAGCCACTGGTTGGTTCTCCTCCTACCAAAACGTCCGCTGAATATGTATCTCAATGGACTGCCATGTCATTGGGGTCTCAATGCAACAGACAGAGCGTCAATCAGATGCTCGGTCTGTGAGTTATTATACTTTTAGTCCTAGGGGTCCAGTAGGATTCGTGATTGATTCATCCCGACCATACCCCATCCTAACCCAAATATTTAGTGCGGTATACTCAAAGGGACCGTCTCTGTCCATGATTTACAGTGCCACTTACAGTTCATCAAATGGATGTACGATGTCAAAGTTATGGTCAAAAGAATATAAATGGGTCATCGTGGGCCCGGGTCGAGTCCGATCTGGTTGAACCGACCCGTCCCAACCCAGCATGGGTTGTCCTGGTTTCGATCGACCCAACATCACCCACTATGTTTGGTCCATACCACTGGATGGGTAGACTAGCTGGGTCCAGCCCGATATGCCACGTGGGGCTGCGGAGGATTGTGGGTGGACGTGAGGCCACGAAGTGGGCCGCGAGGGCTCGAGGTCGCGGGGCTGCTCGACCGGTGCGGTTCGACCAAAAGGGAAGTAGCGGCTCAGGCAGTGGCTCAGCTGAGATGGCGGTGGTGGCTCTGATGGTGGCTCTGCCTAGAAGCAGCGGATCGATGACAGATCGGTCGGCAGCTCGGCCCAGCGGCGGCGACTCAACCAGCGGTGTTGGCGGCTCGGCCCGGATTACAGTGACGACTCGGACGATGGTGGTGACTCGAACGACGGCTCGGTCTGGCGGTGGCAGCACAACGGTGTCTTGGCCCAGACGGTGGCGGCGGCTTGGCCACTGAGCGGCGTGGAAGTCGCGGGCTGTAGTTCCACTGTGCGCGGAGGTCATGGTGCAGTGGTGGGCGCGGGGCGGTGCTGTTGCACCGTCGCGTTCGTCATGGCCAGCGAAGAGGCCGACCCCCGTTCTTGTGCCTCATCAGTGCCAAAGACCCACTCCGGTTTCCATCTTCCTCTGTTGCAAATAACACCACATATCATCACAAGAATTGCAGAGAGGATGGGCCATATTTGGTTGGCCCGCACTCTCTGCATTAGAGCGGTAGCAAGCGGATCAACGTAATCATTAATCAATAACGAGTATAGAAGATATTTAAAAACATCAATCCCCACAACCATCATCAATATCTATTCCCAATCCCGCAAAATAATTAGATGGGGAGTATATTGTAAGTGATAATCATATAGAAATAAACCCCAACATCGTTCTCTTGATGTCGTCAATGAGGTCGCGTGGAGGAAGACGAATCATTGGGAGAAGAAGGAAGTTGGTTTCATTGGCATTTTCCTCGATTTTTGGTTTGTGCATTGTCCTCTATCATGATTTTGAAGAATGTTCTTCATTGGCATTCTTCGTTCGAAAAATAATTTCTTTGTTGGAGTTCTTCATTCAAAGAAGAAGTTCTTCATTGGCGTTCTTCGTTCAAAGAAATTTATCCTCCAAGATCTCTCTCCTCTCCAACCAAAAGGAAAAGTGGTGCAAAAATAATTTACATTAAGTTGACATAGACACAGAATTTGGAATATTTAAAGTATGGAGTTGGCATAGTTAATGTGGAGGAAGCTCAAGAGGCTCCACCACATTAACAATGGATTTAAAAGGTTTCCCCATCATTAAGATCAAAGTGCTAGAGGATTATGCCTCGGGTGGTCTATACAACCCCATCCTCTCATGGGAGGTTAATTCGGGTGGTCCCACCATCATAACCTCTCATGGGAGTTTTAGGTCTGCTGGTCCCCACTTCTCGAAATCCACGTGGAACAAAAATAAAAATAATATATATATATATATATATATATATTTATTTTTATTTTATTCTTTCACAAATATGTGAAAAGATAACTCTTACCCTCGACCTACTACGGTATTGGTGATGGTCTCCTTAAGTGAATACCAGCACTAAAAATTAAAGAATGCCCTCTAATTTCAATTCCGAGCACCGCTTCAAAATATTGAAAAACCCGCTCGCACGTTTACTGAACATACCTGAAATAAAGTTCATAAATTAATTCCCGAAACTCCGAGCCTCAGAATTATGTGCCGTCAATTTTCACAGACTTGTAAAATTCCCAATTATTTTTTTAACAAAATTACACAGAAATTATATGTCTTTACATTCCAAAAAATTAGTAGGGAACAATATTTCCAAAATCAACATAACATATGTTTCGACAAAAAATTATCTCTTAATGTAACAAAATATATTTTTTACAAAATTAATAAACATAAAAAAATAATGAAACATTCATGATTTAAAAAAAATACTCATATTTTTGAATATTTTAATTTAATTCAAATATGTTGCAAACTCAAACAATGATTACTTAAATAATCATGTCCCAGAAAAATTTCAGGGTTGTCAATACTATCTGATAAAAATCACAATATAATTATAATATAAATATAAATTACAAATTAAGGGTTCTCTTCCATCAATCGTGAGTATTCCCAAAAAATAAACCTTCCACAGATTCACTTTTGTTCATCAGTTCCATTTAATATATGATCTCAAATCCATGAAGAAATAGTATTGAATTATAATTCTTATACATTTCAAAATTCTGATAAAAAAAAGTCATAAATAACATAATCTTATTACATAACTCATGAATCACAATATTTTAATCATTCCACTTCAATTATAGTAATAATATGGGATTGAGCTTTGGATTATTCTGATATATATTTTCTTTGACTCTTTGGCAATTCACTTATTAGTAACCCATATTCATATACTATAAATAATAATCATTTGATTTTTAATTCATAACATTGAATTCAAATTCCTAGAGGAATTTTACTCCACACATTTAGTACACTCCCATTTCTATTAACCAAGTGTTGAGGTGTTTTTTCCCCAATTATCACATATTGGAAGACCCTTATTTCCCTCCATCCCATTATAAACGTTTTATTTTTCATCATATTATTCTATTTTTTCCCTCAAAAACCATAATATGTAGAGAGATATTTCATTATATTGATAGAAAGTTCTATTATATTCTCATATGATGAGAATTTTTAAGAGACTAGTTCCATTCTAAAAATTGTCTTCAGACCTTCAAGGAAACAATCCTTTGTAATAATTCTATTACGTGAAATGTTATGGTTTTAATCATCTCTTCCTGGTTCTCTTTCTAATCAACGGAATATTTTATATTACATCATAACATTATAGAACATAATTTATATCGTAAAAATTAGTAAAATACTTAAATAAAAATTAAATTATAGGTATATGTAATCTCGAAATCATAGGTTTTTATCTTTGGGAATATTTCCAAATTCTATCTTAGGAATAATTCTCTAATCTTATTTTTTATATGTCATGTTTATAAATTAATAATAAAATTCTTATGATACCAACTACTCAATTATTCTACAATTAGTTGTTAGTTAATTACATAATGAAAATATATAAGGAACCACAACTCAGATGACATGACAGTTTAGTAGTCTTAATAAACTTGATAGATACATGAAATTAAAATTACATATTTAACATATAATACAGAAAAATATTTATTTTGAGAGCGCCATTATTCCTGGTAGAGTGAACCATTATATAAATCACAAATCACTTCGAATTATCCTATATAAAATGAAACAAAATAACAGGGTGAGATAAAATTCTCAGTAATGGTTATGTATATTTGAATGTCTCATGAATCAATAAGAATAATCAACATGTAATAATAAATAATTGAAAACACATGACATTTAAATACCATTAATCTAATTATAATATAAGGAATAATAAATATGGAATTATAAATAACCAAAAACTCATTCCATTTAATCCATAAACTGAGAATTAATAGTTTCCAAATATAATATCATTATGAAAATATCATGAGTAATCATAAATAGAATCTTAAAAAAATAAAATGGATAATTATTGGATGTTATGTTCTTAGGAACATGATAAATCTACCTTAAATACCCATTATAATATAGTTTAAAACTATAGTGATAAACCCATTTAATTTGGAAAGCTGATTTGTCTCATGATACCAACTGATGAATCGAAGGGCTATATAAATTAGTGCCCACCTGTCAATACAGGTTCAAAGAAATCATCATATATCGGATGATAAATTTTATTCATGAATAAATATTCATAATTAATAAGTATCCATATAGAATATATAATAAGGATTTATTAATACATCTAAGTTAATAAAATAACATTCAAATTAAACATAATATGTAAAAAAAGGTAAATGGTTTATGAAATAATCATATACCTAAAATAAGAATTTGGATATTTAATCGAAATGAAACATCTAATTTTCTGATGTAAGATAATTATTAATATAATGGTATCATTTCAACTTATACCATGTTCTGAAAGAGTAATAAAAATGGATTCTTTAATTAATGAATAAAAGTACTATAAAAATATTAGTAAAATTAATTTTGAGAAAAATATATTTTTATATTAAAATTATCATTTAATGAAATAATATGAAAGTAAAAAAATTATATATTTATCATTGAAAGTTACTTTTTATATTGCAAATATAGATTAAAATTATTAAGGAATCATAACAGTGCTAAAATCTACCCATGTTATATGAGTAAAAAAATAATACTTCTATATTTTTATCATAAAAATAACAAGGTTCATTTTTTAGAAAACCATAAAACTCCTATAAAATACATTTATAAAAATTCATAATGGTTATAAATTACATCATAATTAATTTAGGAAAATATTGAAAACCTTTTAGAAATTTTTTTTATAAAATTTGGTATTGAACATAAATATTCCCTTGTGGATACTTAAATGTAAACAATCCCAAAAAATGATGTGATTTTGAAATAACCCTTATCACATTAGTTACATTTGAATCATATGTACCATGAAAAAAATATAATCAATTGAAACATTAAATACCATGAATTGAAATATATTCATGATATAATTTTTAAAATAAATAGTATATACACTTTAAGAAATAAACTATTTGTGAAAATGGATTCTGTCTCACAAAAGTAAAAGTGAAACGAGAAACCATTATCTCAAGTTAATTTTTCCTAAAAATTTATTTTAACCTCATTTTTAAAAAATATATATTTATTATGGATCAATTAATATAGTCAAATTTTGTCACAAAATAATATATTTATTTTTTATATCCCATCTATGAACTATTCGTTGTTAAAATTATTATTATGGGTAATAAATAATTCATTTTTATGTATGTTTTTACTCGGTAATTATAGTACTTATAATTTGATAAAGTTTTCATCATATCTGGAATATTATTAATTATATAAATATTATATATATATATATAATTATATTCATTGTATATGTAGTTTCTTTATTTTTATTAGTTGGATATACAAAATGAATTACACCATTCAGTGATATGGTAGTCCATACATACACTTGAATTTTGTTTTCATTTATCGTCAGACAGAACGAATGAATGGTAAATAATAAAAATTATAAATGGAATAATTAATTTATCATTAAAATAATATATATTAATTAAAAATATCATTATTAAATTTTATATATATTATAAGTAAGAAATGAATCACATTGCTTTGAGGATGTGGTAGTCCACACAAACTCACGAGTGATATTACCATTTCCAAACGCATGAGAAGTTATGAAGGTTATATGATATTTTTATTAAATATATATAATTACATTTTAAATGTCATATATGTGAATTAAAACTATAATAATTCCCATAAATAATTTATAGTGAAGAACTAAACATTATATTAGTACATGGAAACAATAAGTTTTACATTCGCACAAGCAATAACTTCACATTATATTTAACGTTAATGTGGATGGATAATGGTTTTTTCATAATCATGGTAAACGTTTTAGTGTATTTAGAGTAAATATTTTTACCATTTTTGAAAGAATTAATGATATTTTTTATAGGTAAAATAACAAATAAATTGAATGATTTCGAGTAATCAAATTTCATCTTCTTCATGAGTGATTATTTAGAACATTTAATAAGAAACTTAAGGTTGGTCTTATATGGAGAAAAAAACGTCCAAAACATTGTTAATGAACTTGGGATGATTAATGGGTAGGAAATATTGATATATAATGATTAGATTTATGTGAATAAGGGACATATCATGTTTCCTTTTTATAATTGAGGTGGGGAGCACTTTTGGAATTTCCCCAAAACAAAATTAAGGCTATTATAGATCCAAATGATTCCAAAGGGAATATTAATTAGAAGGTTATGAAATTTCAGATCATATATTATTATGTTTATAATTATTTAATATTTTATTTTTTCAATAATATAAGAATATTTTAATCAAACAAAATATCATCATTATAAATTTTGATACTACTCATTACATTGACTAAAAAACATGAGGAAAACAATTCAAATTTGAACAAACTATTTATTATTCCTTTAAAATTCATGTTCATCTAGAGAATTATAATATCACTTTAAATATATCAAATTTCGTTTTTTAAATATTTTTTAACATTTTTTCTTTTATTATTTTATTAACTAAATAAATATAGTGTGATCACTGTGTAAGAATTTATTTTAATTATTTCTTCGTTAAAAATTAAAAATATATTACCATGATGAAGTGACATATTATATAGTTTAAAATAATATTTATAGTGCAACAGATAATTTTGATAACCCGAAATTGAGAATATTTCATTTCATAAAAATAATACTATAACAAGTTTGACTTTTCAAGAAATAAAATACAATACAGGTCACAATCTCATCAAATTGGAAATTAAATTACATTTTTTTAATAATGTATGATTATGGGTATGATTGAATCTTAAAATAGGATTAAGTAAATTTTATAGGTTCAATTTTTAGTCATTATTATTTTTCTATCCAGAACCACCCAATTTTATACTAACATAGTAATAAAATTATAATAGTTAGCATTCATTTTCACTAAAAAAAGATAACGTTATACAAAATTTTGAAAAATTGATTCCAAATATTGAATATATTTTAAAATATTAATCTAACATTAGTAGAAGAATATATTTTCATAATAATCCAATAAAACACAATGACAATCAATTTTCGGGAAAAAAGAATTTTTATACCTAAAATGATTCTTATAAAAAATTAACTATTAAGGATTATAAAATATAATTAATTTTATTAAATAAATCTGAATAAAAATTATGTTACTTTTAGGAAAATCATAATATAAAGGTGGTATTTAAATCAAATAAAATCAATGTTTTAGCAAAATCTGTATTTTCACTATTCACCGAAAAATAAATTTTCCCAGATAAATCTCACAAATTTACCCAAATATAATTTTAATATTCTGATTACAAAGTAAATTATATCAATAGAAATATTTTAAATTGTTCTAGATGTTTATTTTAAAACTCAATCATAAAAAATAAGAAAAATAATTTTGAAGAAAACATGATTGTGAATAATAAAATGACTTATCACAAAATAATGTTCTTACTCAAAAATCCTAAATTAAAACATTAAAAATTAGTATTAAATTTATATACATAATAATTTTTTCCATACTTTTAATGAACCCAAATTTAATTTAATGGTTTTAGTAATCATATTAAAATAATAATATTTCATTGTTCGTTTAGCTGGGTGTTTCCTATCCTATACACTATTGATGATATTATTCATTTAGAATATGAGGGTGTTATAATATTAAGTTATGAATTCATGTGGAACCATTTTATATAAATCTAAATATACATATCAAGATAGATGAAGAGATATTTTTGTTAAACCTCATTAATGGTGAATCCCTTTTAGAGGATCAGTGATCATGGAAGACAAAATTTAAGGGAGTGAGGACAAAACACTATTGATAACCATATTGATATTAGAGTCACAGATCTATATTTTATTCGGTCCTTTTGGGGTACTATAGGAGTGATTATTCCTAATGGGAATAAACTCTAATGCCTTATATGTATGTATGAAATATATATAAGCAATATTGTACCAGGTTCAAATTATGATTTTCATTCCCCAGAAATATATAATGGGGAAAAATGATAAATAGTTATTATTTATTAATTATCAAATAAAGTACATCATTAAAGAGACTATCACATAAGATTTTTGGTATGATATTTTATCAGGAAATTGTTTCATGAGTTGGACATCTCATTTACCTGATTTTTCTTCGCGTGAGTAAATGTGAAAGCATAATGAATGTTCTTATAACTTATATAATCACTATTATGAGATGAAGGTGTATATTGTGTTGTATATCAATATTCTTATAAAAAACTCCTAAATAACTGATTTCACTCATTATTATTCTCATATTAATTAAGGTGTATATAATGCTATGAAGGATAGATATATCCAATTTATATGATGGATGATTCATATTTCCCCAGGTTCACAGTATGGTGGTTAGATTCTTTTATTTTCCCACTTTTTATCTATATATATTTATTAAGATTAAGATAAAAAAGGGAAGGCCCCTCATACATTGGTTTCATCTCCATTTATGGCCTCCTAGAAAGGATTATCTCTATCCTTATTTTCCATGATTCTTTATCTTATCTATAACTCCCCATTATCCCTCACTCTAGTAGTGTCTTTATTCATCTCTCGGGTTTTATTAGGTTTTTTTTATATAGTTCAGTTAATGTTAATTGTCCTTGATCAAAATTGGGGATCCTAATTGTCTCAGGATATTTCTATTTTATGTTCTTCCCACCCTTTTCATATTTCCACTATGGTCTCTTAAAAACTTTTCTCCCTTGATTAATCGTCCTGAGTTTTCCCTCCAACATTCAGTTCTATGATTTTCCCCTGTTGCAGTAACCGTTACAGATATCATCATAGAGAACCAATACCGTAACTTTGTCATCCTAGGGATACACTATGGTTATTATGTTTTGGTTATGTTATTTTGATATATCTAGAATTATCCTTAAGGCATCAGTTTTATTATCTAGTGGAGATTATTGGGTTAGTTTCCCACACCCCCCAAACTGCTTCCTTGTAGGCAGTGGTCTACTCTAATGAAGTTTTCATGACATCCTACCATGGAACTATTGTGACTGTATAACTCTATGTGGTGCATGTTGGCTATAATAGTGATGATATGTCCAAAGATGATGTATTTTTTGTCCTAAATAAATTATAATAATTCGAAAACAACTTGAGAAACTTATAGAGGCATTCATGATTTCTCTCGAAATTGGGATACAATTTTAATCCTATGGTTTGATGTTATTTTTGGATCCTAGAATTTCTAGTGGTGGATTTGTGGTCTGACTTTTAATCATTAGTGATGATTTTAGGATAATTACATGTTGTATGAGGTTTTCGCATGATGATGATATTTTCCATGGGTTTGATGGTATTGGAATAATCATGCCTTATCTTGGAAGTTGTTTATACTCTTACGGTGCTCTGGAATCCATGTCCATTACTCATTTCTATGTAGGTTATGTGATATGGTCTCTAAGGATGTGTTGGGATGTGTTTTTGCAAGCATTAGGTTGTTACAGGAGGCATGGAATGTGGTGGAAATATCCCTCTACATTTGTGAAATTTTCATTTTGAAATTTAATATTGAAAAGTGGTATATAGCTGCATTATGAATCATGTATTTGTTGGTATTATGTTGTGATTTTAAATTTTATTGGGTCCTGTTAAATGAGAAATTTTAGTTATGAGATCCCCATTCAACCAAAATAGTGTTTTATTCATAAAATGAAAAAATGGATTCGGATCATATTAATATCATAAATCTTGCAGTGGATATTTTTTGTAAGGAACACTTATTTTTGGATGTTCTCTATTTCTTTATTTTTTTCACAATTTCTTATTATTTTATATAGAGATACTCAAATAAGTGTTTTAATCACTTTTTCATAATCTAATAACCATTATTAGTTTCTATAAATTCTAAAATGGTATCATAGATAACTATAATATTGATTTATGAAATCATTCATGATTTGAATAAGAATAGAAAAATAATTAAGTGATTTCATATTTTGAAAATTTTATTTTAGAAAAGGATTACCCTTGTGTAGCTGGGAAATATAAATGTTACTAAGTTTTTATCTTCATGAAGATGAGTTATATAAAGCTGAAAAATTCATTACCTTGACACATATCAATAGAGTATGTTTATCCATGGTGATACCTATAGTTGAGTTTCCACCTAAACATGACCAATGATTTAAATTCACAATAAATGTTCTAGGATAGGGTCACTATGGATTACACTTACATATATGTGTTTTGAGGAAGGGTTATCTAGAAATACCCCTAAACAAAGTGATTCGTAGCTGTTTAATCTATTGGATTGAATAATCGTGACAATGGTATTCCCTTTCGTACCTCCCAGTAAGCATAACATCCCTTTTGGGTAACCTGTATCTGTGCAACGATAGTAGAGTTTTTTTTTCAAATCCACGTAATGGAAACCATCTACGCACCGTTATACAAAATGATATTCCATAAATGAAAAAATATACTACTTTTATGTAAGTGGTCCAGAATCAGATTACCCTTTCACAAATTATCTGCGTTGGCGTAGAGTGACCTCACCATTGTGAAATAATGGGTTTCTACATAAGGGTAAATATAAATAATAATTAAAAATTGTTTTTATAATTAAAATTAAAATTATTTTTTTATAAAATATTGATAACTAATTATAAAATATATTATAGTAATATAAAATGTATAATGAATTTATAAAATAAATAAATAAATTAATTAATTTTAAAAAGACATTTAATTAATAAAATTTGAAATTTTATTGAATTTATTTTGATATAGAAATTTATGCTTATATTTAGAAATTAAAAAAACTAAACTATAATGGGTAATAATTTTTGAAATATGACAATAAAATATAATTTATTTTAATTTTACTTTTTCATTATTAATTATCTTGAATCAATGAAAATAAAAGGAAGAATGTTATCTATATTATCTAAAACACAAAATAATTTTATTTAGGATTGATAAAATCATGTTTTAAATACTAATTAATTTTATGATGTTTAGATTTTTTAAATATTTACACAAATGAAATTTAATTCTTAATTGTTTATAAGTAAAATATTATCATATATTTAAAATCTAAATTCTTTATAATGAAAAATATGAAGTAGTTCTAATAGAAACTAAAGTAAAATATTTATGTTCAATTTTTTGACTGTTAATAATATTGATGCTAGTACTATTAAAGGGTATATAGTTACATATAATTTATATATTTTTCATAACTGTTTATGTTATGAAAAAATAATTGAATATTTCATTTATTTATAGGTTATTAAATATTTTATTAAATTTTGTTTTTTTAAGAAATGAAAATGTTGTGTATAGTTAGAGATGTTAAATTTCTTCAATAAAAGATCCCTTAATGGAATTATATGATTTAATCTATATTGAATTTAGTTTTCCATCTACCTTGACCTCAATTCATAATTAAAACTATGAACTGAAATATTATTTTTAATTTTTTTCATAGTGTGTTAATGTGATGATGAATTATATTATCTGTTGGGTAAAATTTCCCCATTTAGATTAAATTATGGTCATAAATGCTTTCATCATTGAGGTTTATGGATTTCCTAGGATGGTGAATGTAGAGACCCGTATCTTGACGTACATGGACATTACATTACATTTGCAGAATACTGAGTACATAACAAAAACACAAACACAAGGACCATAATAGTTTAGTGTCTTTGGAAACTCAGAATATAATCTTCTAATCGTGGTGAAAGATCTTCAAAATCTCCCATAAAGATCCTCCTTTTTTTACCTAAAACATTTCTTTATATCCTGGGGAAAAGAAAACATAAAAGGGTGAGCTCAAATGCTCAGTAAGGGTAAACAAAAGAAATATCAATCACATCATATACATAAGCACATAACTTTTGGAAATATTAACCTGCAAAAGATATCATAATTTCATAACATGGGTTAAATCATGGCAGTGAAATGTAATCACAATAATCATAACATAAAACATGAAACATTGTGGCATTCACACATAATCATAGAGAATAATTTCTTGTTAGTCAAGACTCATTGCGAAGACTGTCTTAGTGGACAAAGTCCCTTTCTGAACCGAGTCACCCTCGTTTCAGTCCTGTTTCACTGAAACGGTATAACCTACCATTCCAGCCATGTCTATCTCATGAGATATAAAATCTTTACCCAATGTATTGGAGGGAGATATAGGTCCCACCCATCTCATAATGATACCATTCTTATGTGTGCCACAAAATCATAAACCATACATCATGGCATAACCCATGTAACAAAAATGGGAATCATAAACATCGTGACATCATATAACAATTCATATAAGATAAAGGGATTCATAAACATATAATTCCATCACAACGTAATCAAATCAATGTAATAATAGGGATAGAAACAGAACCCTTTATTATCTTAGATGGAAAATAATTTTGATAAAACATTTGAACTCCGTTCTTGAGAAAAATATCCTTTCTGTTTAAAAAAACACTTATCCTTTCTTAACATGTCATAAAATTCTAAACTAAAAGAAGTTGATTAAAAATAAACATGAAAAATTGTAAAGGAAGCTTCATGGAAATAATGTTTTAAAAATCCTTTCATGCCGTATAAGTTAAAAAAACATTCTTCGTACTTTTGTCGGAGAAGTCAAAAAGTACCTCGTATGAAAAACGTCAAAAGATTCATTTCATATCCTTTAATAAAAACTCACTGAAGGGTAAAATTGGATTTAAACAATTTTAGGTGGATGGAAATAACATTACATATTGAGGAATCATGGATGTGGATGATAAAATACACCCCAGTAAATTTCAAAGTATAAAAAATCTCGGATAAAAATGAGATTGTGATATTTCCCTTACCTTAAGTCCGATTTACTTCATAAGTGTCTGAACCTCCTGTATAAAGATTTAAATAATGTCATTATGTTATTACAGAATCATATTCATTGTTATGATATCATATATGGTTCACTTAGGACTTTATATTTCCGTTCTTTTGTAAATTCAACGTTAAAGAAGCGTTTTGGGTAAAATCGTTTCATTTATCGTAGGTGTTTGGAATTGTTGTTCATGACATTATTATTACTTATATCACGATTAAATTACTTCCAGAATATAAAACATGATTTATATATCATATATATTCAGTATATATATATATAATAGATAGATAAATGAAATGAAACACACCGTTCATGGAGACGGTAGTCTGTACGTACGCATGAACGCTGTTTTCCTTTCCTTATTGTCTTGAATCGAAGTAAGTAGATGATATACATATATACATAAATCCAGTAGCTTTATAATTTCATATATTTCATTATTATTTCTTATATATACTTTATAATCATTCTTAAATGGTTAACATGGAGAATGAATCTCAACGCGTCGTGGAGACGGTAGTCCGTACGTACGCACAAGCGATGATATCGTTCTCATGATCGTGAACTTGTGTTGAAGTGTATGTATACTATTTAAGTATCAATATAAGTTTATAATAATCATATATAGTTACTTATTACACCATTATACCCATCCAATTAAGGTGGTGGCAGAAAATAGATTACACCACGGCGTGGAGACAGTATTCCGTAAGTACGCACGCGCGGTGATTTCCTATTACTGTAGGATGGATAGAAGGTTAATTAGAGTTGTTTCATATTTATAATAACATATAAGTATATAAGAAATACGTATGTTATTACTTTATCATGAAACAACTAAAGAAGAAGAAGTTGAATAAGAATGAAATTGAAAAAGATCGGTAATGGATATTACCTCTTTTTGACGCGCATTCACTTAACCTCCACTTAAAGAACTAAGGATGGTATTTGAAGAAGACCAGGAAATCTAGGATGATACTAGGGATGTGGAGAAGAGATTTTTTCAAGGTTTGGACGAGCTTGAATTCTAAAATTGGTTTGGGGAGGAGAGGGAGGAGGTTCCCTTTTATAAGGGAGGAGAGGGACACCTTTGGAATTTTTAAAAATATTAATTTATAATAAATCTAACCCACTTAAAAACCTCCAAAAAATGACTCATATTCGAAGATTAGATGATATAGGGTTGTAATAGCATCACCCAATAAAATTTAGACATGTTTGGATCTTATTTTAAACCTAATCATTTTGATTAATCCTTATTTAATCTATTTAAGTTTATTTGTGGTAATAAAATTCAAAATTTGAAATTATAACAAATAATTACTTATTTGTTGTGCATTTTCCATAATTGTTTACTTTACAACATTATAGACTATATAAATTTAAATTTATAATTTTTAAAATTTTTTGTGATTTTTAAACAATTTTATAATATGTTATTTTTGTAAAATAACAATAGTGTCAATTTTGATAGTTTTCTTTTATTTGAATTTAAATAAAATATATACAGACGATATGTTCGAAATAAAAGAATTAATATATTAATAAAATGTCATATGTTTCTATAAAATTAGTGGATCACATTAAATAGTTCATATAATATTTATTTTATTATTATTAAAACAATTTATTTGGTTTATCTAGTAATAAAATAATTACTACATCATTTTTGTATAATTATTTAATATTCTTATTTGTTGCATAAAAATTTAAAATAAAATCCTATGATGAATATAAATATATTACCTTTCACAATAACACTTTTACTCTAATTTACCATCTTAAAATCACAATATTTAAATTGTTATATTTATTAAATTATGAAGGTGACAACTTTGGCATCATTTAAAATAAAATAATATAAGTGTCATAATTGCTTGTATAAGACTCCAAATGGTCCAATATTCGTCCATTGGATGATTATAGTTTCAATTTAGATGACCAAAAAGTTTTGGTCAGGGGTTTGTGCCTTTTATGGTCACTATTAGTTTAATAAAAACTATATTCTTGATTTTTCACTAGATAAATAAATTTTTCATCACTATTGTGTCACAATTATTGATAATTATTTAATCCCAAAAAATTCAAAATAAATTTTCATGATGTAGATAATTTTGTTATCTTTCTGGGTACTATTCATGTTCGAAATTTTATGATGTTTATCACTAAGTTAAAATTATTATACTTATAAGATTTAAGAGAGTGACATGTTGTCACTTTCTTTGGTTTTAATAATAATTAAATTATTTTCATGGTCAAAAGTCCATAAAATGAATCTAATCCAACCCTCAGTTGATATGGGTTTACTTTTAGCCATCAAATAGAATTTTGTCAAGTGTTAGGGTAATTTTATAATATTATATTTACCCTTAATTACCTGATTTACCTTTAACTACGGTAAATAAAATTTACCGTAGTTACTATTCATAATTCCCAAAAATAAAAAGTAGCCTATTAACATAATTTGGACCCACTGATTCCAAATATGGAATCTATTTTTTAAAATTCAATACATAGAAGTTGCAGAAATTAAATTAAAATTAATCCCGTTGTCGAATAAAAACGGGTTTTTGTTTAAAATATTGCAAAAGATTGAATTGATTTAACCTACGAATTCAAGATAAAATCAATGCTAATGACATTAATTATATTAAATGGTAAAAATATATTCCATTTATACTTTAAAACCATTCAATATTATAATTTATCCACATAAGATATTACGATGAAAAAAGTTGTTTTTAATTAAAATATAGCGTGTTTTTACTATTCATTAAAATATGAAAGTTATCTGAAAAATATCAAAACATTATCTAATGTAAATTTTTACATCCTAATTCAAAAGAAGAATTTTATTTTTTCCAATTGAACATATAAACATGTCAAAAAATAGATTTAAAGTGGGTGCGCCATCAAAAGGCGGAAAAACTGCATTTTTTTTAAAATACTTATTTTACCCGAAAAAATTATTTTGTTCTTATACCATGTTCTAGAAATGTGTAAGATGACTAATAATGTTATAAAATTCCAAATTTAGTTAACACTATTCATAACGGCTAGTTCATGACAATATTATAATAATATATCGTTGTTTATTAAAACCCAGTATTGCGTACAACACATGCTATCGAGGAAGGTCATGATTGCGTGTAATGCAAGCAAAGTCAGGGTTGCGTGTTTTGAAAGAATCCTTCATTGTTTCATATAACAGAATCCAACCATATTTCATTTATACATTTAATATATATATATATATATATACTCAATGTTGCGTATAATAACTATTATCAAAATTGTGTGTAACATGGTCCAAGAATAGTGTTGCGTATACTACAAGATAATACGGTGTTGCATATAGCGCAAGGTAATATTGTTGTAGAATACAACAGAAGACATTAATGAAATTAGATGAATATTTTTCATAAAATCTAGGGGTGTTACATTCTACCCCCATTAAAATGAATTTCGCCCTCGAAATTCTTCGGGGTTATAAATGGTTTACTATTTGAAAGTTTCTTTGATAGAAACCCACATCGTAAAAAGGAATACCAAAACTTATCATTTAAAACTAAAGTATAAAACCTAATGGTTACCCAAGTTAACTAATCACTGGGTATCCACATAGGAGAACATAGGTGAAAATATGGACATGGAAGAGAAATCTAACCGTCATGTTCTAATGGAGAGTGGTAGAGGACATGGCTATGGAAAAGCTAGCTATCACAAAGCCATAAATTTGTGATGATCTAAGGTACCATCTGATTCATCAGATATAAGATCACTAGGACAACATTTTTGGTTTTCAATATCATTTCCCTAAAGTTGAAAAATTTGAATTTGAAGAAATACTTACGTGATTTTGGTACAATCTCACTGTTGTTCGTGAATTGAACAATTTCCACTTCATCCCTTAAAGAAATGAAGTTGAATTTGTTATTCGTGATGTGTTAGCAGATCATGTGATAGAATGATGGGTCATTACATCTCTTTCAAACAAAAGGTTAGCAAAAGTTATAAGTCCATCTTCTGGTTAGATTAATCGTATATGGTTCAAAAAATGATCTTATACTTCATATATCATACCACTTAATAAAATAAAACTAGTTTATACTAACCAGGGACTTCCTGTAGGCCAGTGGTAGCCGATATAGGCCAGTCGCACTTCGGTTGTGGGTTCGATTCCCACAGCCTTGTTCGACGCGATGGGATGTCACCCGTCCTGCAGGTTGTCCTTTTTCTAAAACTATATTACTATAAAATCCCATCAATAATATCGAAAAACAAACAATACTAACTTATGTACAACATAATCCATTCCAATCTTTAGGCTTATCCATAATACTGCAGTCCACTCTCAGAGATTTAATACCATCGTTTATCCCCATATATCATAAGATATATCTTTTTGGTCACATTCCAAACATTCAAAGGCCTTAATCATGTACTCTCTTGAATACCCATTGAACCTTATTGAAAACATGAGTGCTGTTAAAAGATAACTCTTTCCACATACGAAAATCCCAAAAATTATATATACTCAAACCATGATATAACCTTCTCCTTATATCAGTCATGAGCTCATGAATACTATCAAACATTTAATTTTCTCCTTATCCCTTCATTATGCGCATATCATTTACATTCCAAAAATATCCGAAAAACCTTTCATGGATACTGGTAACATTAATCATACACTTTCAAAACTCAAGGAAAGGTAACAATGTAACAATCCATAGATGACTCTTTATTCAATAGTAGCATGAGATTACTTATACAACATTACACATGATAAACATGTAATCATTCCACTACATTCTTAAACCATTGACCGAGCTTCAACAATTATTTCATCTCACATATCATTTGTAGTCTCTTCATCATCATTCACATAAATACTACCCATATGACCATACTGATTGTCTTCATGAGACTTTCCCTTAGGGCATTGGTTTGCATAATGCCCGTACATTCCACATTTAAAACATTTAACCATTGCTGACGTCGCAGCAATACCATTATCCTTATCCCTGTTGTTAACAGAACCATTTCCTTTACACTTACTGGCTTTGTGTCCTTCTTTTCCACACCCAAAGCATCTTCCAGTTCCTTTGAAACATTCTCCTTGATGCCTCTTCCCTCATGATTTACATAGGGGAAATTGAACTTTCTTTCCTCTATGATCATCATGAAACTCCATCTTTCTCTTATTAGCCGAGTCAGGAAACTTACCAAATTTTACTTTATTGATCATATTATGAGATTTCTGATTCGGCATAATAATGATGTTTGGACTTCCAAATTCCATTTCATTTGGTTGCTCATGAAAAATATCATTCCATTGTCCATCATATCCTCTATTATCGTGAATCACCTTATTTCCAGCCATGTTCTAAAACCCAAAAAAATAATGTGAGAGGCCAAAATCATGCTAGGGAAAACAACATAATAAAGGGGGAGTACCCTCAATATCTAACATCTTAGGTTAAATTCTAAGATCGTTAGCGCAATTATAGTACTATAACCTATACGTATACTTAACCTTAGAGACATCCCTAGACATACCTTAGAAATATCTGTAGGGATCTCACTAAAGTTTTTGCATCCTAGTTTCCAAAGCTTGACTGAACCTTTCCTCTGATACCAACTGTAGAGACCTGTATCTTGACGTACATCGACATTACATTATATTTTCAGAATACTTAGTACATAACAAAAACACACACACAAGGACCGTAATAGTTTAGTGTCTTTGGAAACTCGAAATATAATCTTCTAATCGTGGTGAAAGAACTTCAAAATCTCCCATAATGATTATCCTTTTTTTATCTAAAATTTTTATTTATATCCTGGGGAAAAGAAAACATAAAAGGGTGAGATCAAAAGCTCAGTAAGGGTAAACAAAAGAAATATCAATCACATCATATACATAAGCACATAACTTTTGGAAATCTTAACCTGCAAAAGAGATCATAATTTCATAACATGGGGTAAATCATGGCAATGAAATGTAATCACAATAATCATAACATAAAACATGAAACTTTGTGGCATTCACACATAATCATAGAGAATCATTTCTTGTTAGTAAAGACTCATTTCCAAGACTATCTTAGTGGACAAAGTCCCTTTCTGAACCGAGTCACCCTCGTTTCAGTCCTGTTTCACTGAAACGATATAACCTACTGTTCCAGCCATGTCTATCTCATGAGATATAAAATCTTTACCCAATGCATTGGAGTGAGATATAGATCCCACCCATCTCATAATGATACCATTCTTATGTGTGCCACAAAATCATAAACCATACATCATAGCATAACCCATGTAACAAAAATGGGAATCTTAAACATCGTGACATCATATAACAATTCATATAAGATAAAGGGATTCATAAAAATATAATTCAATCACAACATAACACAATCAATGTAATAATAGGGATAGAAACATAAACCTTTATTATCATAGATGGAAAATAATTTTTATAAAACATTTGAACTCCATTCTTGAGGAAAATATCTTTTCTGCTTAAAAAAAACACTTTTCCTTTATTAACATGTCGTACAATTCTAAACTAAAAGATGTTGATTAAAAATAAACATGAAAACTTGTAAAGGAAGCTTCATGGAAATAATGTTTTAAAAATCCATTCATGCCGTATATGTTAAAAAAACATTCTTCGTACTTTTGTCAGAAAACTCAAAAAGTACCTCGTACAAAAAACGACAAAAGATTCCTTTCATATCCTTTAATAAAAACTCACCGAAGGGTAAAATTGGATTTAAAAAATTTTAGGTGGATGGAAATAACATTACATATTGAGGAAACATGGATGTGGATGATAAAATACACCCCAGTAAATTTCAAAGTATAAACAATCTCGGATAAAAATGAGATTGTGATATTTCCCTTACCTTAAGTACGATTTGCTTCGTAAGTGTCCGAACCTCCTGTATAATGATTTAAATAATGTCATTAACTTATTAAAGAATCACATTCATTGTTATGATATCATATATGGTTTATTTATGACTTTATATTACCCGTTCTTTTGTAAATTCCACGTTAAAGAAGCGTTTTGGGTAAAATCATTTCATTTATGGTAGGTGATTGGACTTGTTGTTCTTGACATTATTATTACTTATATCATGATTAACTTACTTCCAGAATATAAAACATGATTTATATATCATATATATTCAGTATATATATATAATAGATAGATAAATAAAATGAAACACACCGTTCATGGAGACGGTAGTCCGTACATACGCATGAACACTGTTTTCCTTTCCTTATTGTCTTGAATGAAAGTAAGTAGATGACATACATATATACATAAATCCAGTAGATTTATAATGTCATATATTTCATTATTATTGCTTATATATACTTTATAATCATTCTTAAATGGTTAACATGGAGAATGAATCTCATCGCATCGTGGAGACGGTAGTCCGTACGTATGCACAAGCGATGATATCTTTCTCATGATCGTGAACTTGTGTTGAAGTGTATGTATATTATTTCATTATCAATATCACTTTATAATAATCATATATAGTTACTCATTACACCATTATACCCATCCAATTAAGGTGGTGGCAGAAAATAGATTACACCATGGCGTGGAGATGGTATTCCGTACGTACGCACACGCGGTGATTTCCTTTTTCCGTAGGATGGATAGAACGTTAATTAGAGTTGTTTCATATTTAAAATAATATATCAGTATATAAGAAATACTTAATTTATTACTTTATCATGAAAAAACTAAAGAAGAAGAAGTTGAATAAGGAAAAAATTGAAAACGATCGGTAATGGATATTACCTCTTTTTGACGCGCATTCACTTAACCTCCACTTAATGAACTAAGGATGGTATTTGAAGAAGACCAGGACATCAAGGATGATACTAGGGAAGTGGAGAAGAGATTTTTTCAGGGTTTGGCTGAGCATGAATGCTCAAATTGGTGTGGGGAGGAGAGGGAGGAGGTTCCCTTTTATAAGGGAGGAGAGGGGCACCTTTGGAATTCTTAAAAATATTAATTTATAATAAATCTAACCCCACTTAAAAACCTCCAAAAATGACTCATAATAGATGATTAGATGATATAGGGTTGTAATCTCATCAAAAAATCAAATTTAGACATGTTTGGATCTTATTTTAAACCTTATCATTTTGATTTATCCTTATTTAATCTATTTAAGTTTATTTGAGGTAATAAAATTCTAAATTTTAAATTATAACAAATAATTACTTATTTGTTGTGAATTTTCCAAAATTGTTTAGTTAATAACATTATAGACCATATAAATTTAAATTTATCATTTTTAAATATTTTTTGGATTTTTAATCAATTTTATAATATGTTATTTTTGTAAAATAACAATAGTGTCAATTTTGACACTATTCATTTATTTGAATTTAAATAAAATATATACAGAAGATATGTTCGAAATAAAAGCTTTAATATATTAATAAAAGTTCATATGTATCTATAAAATTATTGTATCACATTAAATAGTTCATATAATATTTATTTTCTTATTTTTAAAACCATTTATTTGGTTTATCTAGTAATAAAATAATTACTATATCATTTTTTTATAATTATTTAATATACTTATTTTTGCATAAAAATTTAAAATAAAATCCTATTATGAATATAAATATATTACCTTTCACAATAATACTTGTACTTTAATTTATCATTTAAAATAACAATAGTTAAATTGTTATATTTATTAAATTATGAAGGTGACAACTTTGGCATCATTTAAAGTAAAATAATATAAGTCTCATAATTGCTTGTATAAGAATTCAAATGGTCAAATATTCTACCATTGGATGATTAGAGTTTCAATTTACATGACCAATAAGTTTTGGTCAGGGGTTTGTGCCTTTTATGGTCACTATTTGTTTAATAAAAACTATATTCTTGATTTTTCACTAGATAAATAATTTCTGCATCACTATCATGTCACAATTAATGATAATTATTTAATCCCAAAAAATTATAAATAATTTCACATGATGTTGATAATGTTGTAAGCTTTCTGTAGACTATTCATGTTCGAAATTTTATGATGTTTATCACTAAGTTAAAATTATTATACTTATAAGATTTAAGAGAGTGACATGTTGTCACTTTCTTTGGTTTTAATAATAATTAAATTATATTCATGGTCAAAAGTCCATAAAATGAATCTAATCCGACCCTTAGTTGATATCGGTTTACTTTTATCCATCAAATAGAATTTTGGCATGTGTTAGGGTAATTTTATAATATTATATTTACCCTTAATTACCTGATTTACCTTTAACTATGGTAAATAAAATTTACCGTAGTTACTATTCATAATTTCCAAAAATCAAAAGTAGCCTATTAACATAATTTGGACCCACTGATTCCAAATATGGAATCAATTTTTTAAAATTAAATACACAGAAGTTGCAGAAATTAAATTAAAATTAATCCCGTTGTCGAATAAAAACGGGTTTTTGTTTAAAACATTGCAAAAGATTGAATTGATTTAACCTATGAATTAAAGGTAAAATCAATGCTAATGAAATTCATTATATTAAATGGTAAAAATATATTCTATTTATACTTTAAAACCATTCAATATTATAATTTAACCACATAAGATATTACGATGAAAAAAGTTGTTTTTAATTAAAATATACCGTGTTTTTACTATTCATTAAAATATGAAAGTTATCGGAAAAATATCAAAACATTTTCTAATGTAAATTTTTACATCCTGATTCAAAAGAGGAATTTTATTTTGTCAAAATGAACATATAAACATGTCAAAAAATAGATTTAAAGTGGGTGTACCATCAAAAGGCGGCAAAACTGCCTTTTTTGAAAAATACTTATTTTACCCGAAAAATTTATTTTGTTCTTATACCATGTTATAGAAATGTGTAAGATGGCTAATAATGTTATAAAATTCAAATTTTAGTTAACACTATTCATAACGGCTAGTTCATGACAATATTATAATAATATATCGTTGTTTATTCAAACCCAGTATTGCGTACAACACACGCTATCGAGGAAGGTCGTGATTGCGTGTAATGCAAGCCAAGTCAGGGTTGCGTGTTGTGAAAGAATCCTTCGTTGTTTCGTATAACAGAATCCAACCATATTTCATTTATACATTTAATATATATATATATATATACTCAATGTTGCGTAGAATAACTATTATAAAAATTGTGAGTAACACACTCCAAGAATAGTGTTGCGTATATTACAAGCTAATACGGTGTTGCATATAGCGCAAGGTAATCTTGGTGTAGAATAAAACACAATACATTAATGAAATTAGAAGAATATTTTTCATAAAATCTCGGGGTGTTACAGTGAATTTAGGATGTATATATATAACTCTGAGATTATTCATGTTCATAACTCAATGCCTTTACATAATGATTTCATATTCCTTACGAAAATGATTCATTCATATATGTATGAATACACTTGATATATAATTTTGGAAGAGTTACACAAATTTGTTGTGTAAATTGTTACACGTCATTATTGGTTGGGCATATCGATTTTGTGGAATGAATAATGTTCCAAAATAATTAATATAAGAATATATATATATATATATATATATAAATTGAATATCATTAGATATGACGGTGAGAATAAATATCCTTGAAATATTAAGGGTAGTATTTCTTCCAAAAGGGCACTATTCCAGACATTTATCATCTATCTGGGAAGGTAGTTCCAAATATAGTATCCCATAGATAATTATTTTTAGGAAAATAAATAATATGTGTCAATGGATGTTTCCTCATTAAGTCATGGAAAAGATGGGTTCCCCTAGAATGTCCTTAGTTATATATTTCATAGTTCTCATTTCAGGTAAGTTGAAACACCAAGATATGTATATGTTACTAGATTAAAAGATTTATGATTATAAACATGATTTATAGGACCAAGAGTTATCTTCTAAACTATAAATGATTAATATATTATATTATTTGGGTGATTCCATACTAAAATAACCAAGTGGTGGGATAAATTCTAAATTAAATTCATTAACTTGTGAAATATAGATTATTATCCTTAAAATATACATGATTCACAATAAGGGACAACAATTTTGTGGGATATCATTTAGAAAATTAATTACTAAATTGATAATTATAAATTATACCTATATGGTAAATTTATCCCTTTTTTATAATATCATTATCCTCATTAAGTAACAAAACATTTTAAATAATCCATCAAAAGTAGAAAATTGATATATGAAGCTCTTATGATTGGTAATATTTGAAAAAAAAATTCTGATGTTCTAGTTATTTAAGAATAGTTCATAATGAATGAATTTAATGTTCTAGAATAGTTCCTACCTCAGTAGCCGTGTTTTTATTTTTTAGCATGTTAGTGTATGTGATTATGGAATCATATATTTATTCATTCAAATATTCAATAACATTACATTCAATATTATTAGAGGAATATTATTCTCCATTCATATAGTCAATATTAATTGGGTATATAAATAATTTTAGTTTCATATAATGAATATGACTGGTCACGTAAAATAATATTAAAATTAAATGAATATAATAAATTAATATGTTCAAATTGTTGTTTCCCTAAATCTATAATGGTAACAGAAATCATTTAAATTATATTATTAAACAAATGATATCAATTTTATGTTTTAAAAATGGTTTTAATTATATAAAAAAAAGTGAAAATAATTTAAACTTTTTTCCTCATGGTTTCTTTCATGCAATGGATCAAAAGAGTTTTGACATTTATTACTTTTTTACATAAATATTTGATAAGATCGTCATAAAATGTGTTTTCTATCTAATTTAACTATTGATAACAATATAAATAAATCTTAATTAATATGATATTGTAATTTTTTCCTTAATTTATATTGTTTATGATTTTTCTAATTTTATAACATTCATTAAGGGGTGGCTAAAAATAAATTCTTCTATTTAGGGATCATATCTAACTGGCATCTATTGTAATGTTTTTAAAATATGATTATCTTTTAGGGGTAGTTTCCTATTATTGATAACGTATTGAGAACATATTTGAAGTCAACATATGATGTATAGGTTATAATGTTATGTATTAATAGTAAACATTGGTTAAATATTAAACTGGAAGTAGAAAAGAAGGTAGAAATGTTCCACAATCATTCTTCAACAAAACAATCATACTCATTAAAACATATGTATTCTAGGAAGGACGAGTAACTATTCTGTATTATTTTATTATCTAAGATATACATTATGGAGTTTTTGAGACTCCATGAAATGTGAATTTTATGTTTGTAAGTTATAAACATTATATATTTTATTTTAAAATGTATTTGAAACAGAATGTATATTATAAAATTTTCTACATATATATTGGAGTTCAAAATTCAATAAATATATGATTAGTAATATAGTTTATATTAATGATATGAAGTAAATAGTCAGTCCATTAGGGATTTGAATTTGATGTATTTAATGAATATTAAATGAATCTATGTAAATAATTTTATCTTTTTTTAATATATTTTATAGGATTACTATGTATTTTTTAATAAATTTTGTTTTTTCAAAAAAACATTATACCATTAAATATATACACATGGATTAAGTTTCATCAATTTCTATAACATGTTTTCAAAATAATATTTGTAATAAATAATTTATCAAGGAAATATTATTTCTCTAATATATTGTGTTTATTCAGTAATGTTTTTGAATATGTGGATTGTGCTCATACCACCCTTTGGTGTTATATTTTAATAAGTCAAATTTTCAAAAGGAAATAATCTATAAAAATTAAAAACCGCAAATGAAATGGAAAAAAAGTTAATTTTTTAAACCTTTCTTCTAAAATTAAAAAAAAAATTCTACTAAGAAATCATTTGTGTATCATAAAAAAATATTGTGAAAATAAAATATTTAAATTTATTTCAATTTAATAATTTTTTAGTATATGGAATTTTAAGGAAAATGTGAAGTGTTACATTTAGTTACAATTTAGAAGGTATATATTCGTATATCTTAAAGGACTATACTTCTATTAAATTATAATAGTTTTTTAATAAAGATTTTATAATTTCAATGACATGTGATGATATTGAAAAATATAAAGAGTTATAATTAGTTGTCATGAAAAACGAAATTCACTATTTCTTGATGGATTATAACAATAAAAATGAACAACATGTTTCAATTGATATATTAAATGATTTTTGTGTATATTGGAAAATAGAAATGTAATGTTCTATATTATTCACCCTAAATTTTTTTTCTCATTTATTCCTAAATGATTTTATAGTACCATAGTATTGATAAATGAATGACTTACATTTAGTTAACATATTAATGTTGTTTTCATTTTTTACTAAAAGATCAGACTTGGACTGGTAAAACAATATGTAAGTAGTTACATTATTTTAATGAAAATATTTTTGGAATTGGTTTCAAATAATGATGATAATGATGAACTCAATAATTAGTTTCATGTACAAAAAATATATTAACTTCTGATCCTTTTTTTATGTATAGAGGTTTCAGTATATTTAGGATTCGAATAGACTTGATCATTTTTATTAATTCTCTCCATAATTTAAAATGAATAACCCCATAAAATTTTATCAGTAAAGAGGTTAGTGATTTATTTTTTTAAAATACTCACATATATAAGTGACATGTTTTAAATATGATTTAATGTGATTAAAAACTTATAAATCTTAGAAAACATATGGATAATCTGACAGTTTTACATATATGATATGTTAAATAGGTAATTATGTTTTATTATTTAAATAATTATAAAATATATAAGAGTATGAAAATGTATCATAAAAATATGAAAACTACAATTTAACATTCATTAACATTTTCAATAAAAATGTATATATAGATATTAATTTTGTGAAGTGAAATGATAATGAACCTGTCAAATTATTTCATTGATTTCATCCCCAGATAATTAATTCCATGTATTATTATATGTTATGAATAATTTTTTATGTTAGTGTGTCTAATATACTTATATAATGACACAAAATTTTCACATGAGAAAAAACAAAACATATAAATTTTTTGTGCACAGGATAACCTAATAAATAAATCACATGGAGTGTCAAAAAAATTTCATTGGTATACTAGGGGTTTATTGATCATAATTGGGTCCCCAAAACTACTGGTAGGTGGTATTACTACCATGAGATCATTCATATTTTGATACCTTACTTATATACGTCAACAAACTGAATAATCTAATATGTTTTTTGTTGGGTATAATTCTAATCATGTTATTAGTTGAAGCTAACCAATATTGGATTTTCCTCTCATATGACGAGTATGAAATCAGGTCCCTATAATTAGATATTCTATCAGAGTGCATGGATTCATCTATATATTATCCATTTCTAACTCAATAAAGTGCATATGACGTGCTTATATATATATTAATGAAAAGAGATGTATTCCTCGATCACATCAATATATTATTTTAAAATCAAGAATGAATGAATTGGAAATAAGGGATTGACGTAATCCGTATACCACGACTGATTAATGTTATGTAAAAAGAGATACTATAAAAATTAATTTATTAAAATAATATAGACTTGTGTAAATAGGTATAAATATCATTTTTTAGGTGATTTCATTATAGATCCATTTAAATACTGCGTATCATTGATGATTTCTTACATGAATATCTTTTCTTATATACATGGATCTAGAGGTGGATATTTACTTCTATGTAATAAAGGCTTGTGGGTTCTCATATTATGGTTTACTGGAAGTGGATATAATTTTAATCATAGATATACTCTTAAGTTTCTCTATAGTTAATCAAAAATATTTGTAAATGGGTATTGAAAATTTATTACATATGAATGTAATAGAAGGTGAAGATAACGATAGCATTCAAAATATGATTTATAAGATATTAAAAAATTGGATATTTTTTCAAAAGATATACTATACTATACTAAATATGGTAAAATGGAAAAAATTGTTTTCTTATTTAGTGAATGTTTCATATTGATTTAAAAATACCCTAAATCCAGTTATACATTGTATATATATAATAAACTATTGTGCTTTTTTTAAAATCATGGGTGTCTACTAATTCAAGTGTTACATTAATTGGGTGACCCTTTTCCTCATCTGTTGAAATGAATTAGTAATTATGACTTCCTAAGGATTATCTTTATTGAGTAAATTAACACTACCATGTGGTGGATGTTTTGGGTGTGTGATATATATTTATGCATGTTTTCAAAACCCAAAAACGATGTTATTTTCTTAAATAGTCACATTTTCATTAAAGGATCTAATGGTCCATGAGGAAAGGATATATATCTTCTATATGATAAATGATTTATACCATTCCATGTATTCACTATTAATGTTCGACAATTTTGTTTTCCACTTTTAATATCATTATCAAACTCATCTTATGTAGAAAAAAACAGATTACACGACTCGTTGAGGTAAGGTACATAGATTTTTAGAATTTATTCAATTCATTATTTTTAATAGTTTTATATTTTCTTACATAGAGATCCTCAAAAATGTTTTTCATAAACACCATAAATTCTAATAATCAATATTAGATGTTAAAAAACTATAAAAGTATAGTATGACATTGCTCGGTAGATGGGAGGAATGGCCTCATCTAAAAAGTAAACATCCATGGGAAATTAAAAATATATTGGATATTCAACATGAAAATCTACAAGAACGTGAACCTCAATAGAAATTAGATGTTGTAAGGGGAGTTCAAACTACTAATTGATAACATCCCATTATTTAGATAATCTAGATAGAATGAGACATTTGGAAATGTAATTCTACGAATCGATATGAGAGATGTGTTGGCATCACTATGTTTTAGACAGTGATGTCACACTGAAACATAAAAACTAAATCTTTATAGTTCCTCTCAATTGGATAATATATGGTCTTATTTTCAAGAAATATATCATTATTATAGTGAAAACTATTCTGTTTTCCTTCATTTCACTTCTAGACAAGGAGTGTTCTAAAGTTCCATTTATGTGTAGTCGCATAAGGAACCAATGAATTCCCCTGATAGGAACCATCAATTCTCAAGGATGCACCAAATATTACATTATATCAATAAAATATTTATTAAAGTATTCATTCCATTATAAAATATTTATTTCAATAATATATTTTAAAAGCTCTTATATTTTACATCTAGATTGGGGAAAAATGTCTCTATAAAATCTATATTTTCTTATTGGCCCTTCTTTCATGAACCAGTTTGTGCCACCATTCAATTGATCAACCGACTCAGATCATGGCATATCACAAAGGGTGTTCCTTGTCCCCACTGACTATAAACCTGTTCATGGGAAACATGATATATTTGGGAATGGTTTTACCAATATTAATCAACCATAATTATAAATTATAGAATATGACTATACAATAACGAATACATTTCATAATTAACATCCATAATACAATAGATCAAAAGATGAATCTAGAACATGAGTTTAGAATTTAATAATTACAAATGAAAAGAAAATAAAAAAATATGATAAAGGGGAGGGATAATGAGTATACAACCAAGCCTCTATCCAACAATAAGGTTACAAAACTCATTCCACCTCCACCAATACCTACCAAAAGAGTAAAGACTAGAGCATAGATCTACCATATCCATCACAGAAATAATTTCCATTACTCAGGTCAAATAGAACAAGGTTTATACACAACCAAACATATATATAGTGTGTTAGCCCAATTTCTATTTTGATACCACAAAATTTAATTCAATGCCTTAACATTAAAATAAAAATTGTCTTGCTAGATTTCATGAAAAATTATTATATAATTTTAAACAAAACATTCATTCAAATTAAAAAGTAATGGAAATAAAAAAATAATATGAATTGTAAGAATAAAACGTGGTCTAAAAAAATCCTTAATGAACTAGGGTTAGGGAGTTCCTGGGTTACACATACATTTTTTCATAAATTAATATCCTTATTGAAATGGTCATGTTCGAGCAACCAATCAAAATCAAAAGTATGTTTTGATATTGTTGTTATGTCAATCGTTATTTGGAAGAGTGGGAATGAACCCTTATGACTCACCTAACATACTAGTCACTATCATCCCACCAATACAACATTGATTCCCTTATGCTCAATTTCATTCCCTATAACACCCCATGCTTCCACGGTATGCTTCCCTTTCAAAAAAACAGCAGAGTGTGTTGTATGTAACTTCGAGTTCTAACACACTCCACAACCAATCAAAGTAGTCGTTATGAATAGTAATACAAACATTTGGAACTTTTATACAATATATCATTAAATATTGACTCCATTTTTTGATTTGGAATATTGAAATTAGCATAGGGTTAAATTTTGGTACTTTTCGGATAACTTTTATATTTTGATGAATAGTGAAAATTATTAAATTTTAATTAAAAACAACATTTCCAATCGAAATAATTAATAGTTATAAATTATGAATTTGAGTGGTGGTAAATTATATTTAGAATATATTTTTACCATTTAATACAATTTTTGTCATTGAACAAAATTTCACAATTAAACCGGACATAAACAAGTATCAATCTTTTGATAATTATTATATCTTAAAAACACGCTTTTTATTTTAACAACGGGAATTAATTTTAAATTAATTTATGACACTTCTATGTTTATAATTTGGAAAAATTGATTTAGTATCTCGAATCAGGATGTAAATTTTTTTAAATAGGTAACTTTCATTTTTAGACATTTTGAATAATTATTTCGGTAAATATTTTATTTACCAAGGTTAAAGGGTAAATCCGGTAAATAAGGGTAAGAAAATAATATTATAATAATATTAAATTACTCTAAAACATGTCCTAACCTTATTTTATTATACATTTCTGACCATGGACATCTTTGGGTCGATTTTGGGACCCAATGGAGCCACTTGTAAGTGATAATGACACTTTATATTAATTAGGTTAAATTAAATACCAAAATGACATAAGAATATATCTTTTCGAAAATAAAATTTTAGATAGGGTTATATATGTTGGATTTTAGACTATAAATTTTCATTATAAAGCTAAAAATATTTCATACATAATGGTATTTTATTTATAATTTTTGGACATTACATAATTTAGTTTATTTATGACACAATGATGATACAGTAAATACCTTATTTGTGAAATATTAAAATAATTGATATTATAAATACCCAAATAAATATAATTTGAGACTTATAATGAATTACCCAAATTATATAGATTAATATTACATGTTATGATTCCTTAAATTAATTTGGATCGAATTAATAATGTTGTTAAGACTAACAAAAATCAATTATAGAATAGTGTCAAAATTGACAAAAAAGAGTTTTTAAAACAAATATTATATTATTAATTGATATTAAATTTCTAAAAATCTAAGGTTCGGGCAAAAGACTAATATCATGATAGGTGTATCATTAATGTACCACATAGTGGTCTCTTAGAGGTATATAGTAAGTTCATTAAATATATAATATACAAATACAAAGTGATATGGTAAGTGTCAAACTAATTAACTAAGAGTTAAAACAAAATGATAAGGTTAATATAATGACCCAAACCTGTCTAAATTATATTGGTTGAGAGGTTTTCGACCCATCACCACCTTATAATTTTAATAATCCACTTTTTATCCATTATAAAATGAATATTAATTTATTATAATATAATATTTACAGCTTTTCCAAAGGTGCCCCTCCTCCCCCTTATAAAAGGACACCACTTCTAACCTATTCTTCACACCATAAAAGCCTTTTGGTTCGGCCAGACCCTGCCCAAATACTCTCTTAAATTCCCTCACTACAACCTAGAGGTCTTAGTTTGATCAGAAAGCAATCCTATAGAGCCCTTTTGATCAAATCAAAAGGATTAACCCGAAGAAGAGGTAATGTTTTCACCACCCTCTTTCATGTTCATTTCTTCTTCAACTTCTTCTTTCCTTGTTATTTACATAACAAAAAAATAACTCTAGTATATTGTATATATTGTGATCTTATTATAAATATGTATCAACCTAATTCATTATTCTATCCATCCCTTTAATGACATGTCACCATACGTGCGTACGTACGGCCTACCGTCTCCACGTCTTGGTGTAATTGTTATTCAATATATTATTATTTATATGGATATAATAATGATGTGTAATTCATATAAATAATATATATAACATGATAATGATTCTGTATATATGATATATCATCCAATTATATATTATTTGTATATCAAAAGAATTATATTGTCGCTCGTGAGTACGTACGGACTGCTGTCTCCACGAATGTGATCAGATTCATTCCCCATCGTATCCATTCAAGTAGAATTCTCATTTTATGATTAAAAATAAGGTTTAAATAATTAACATCATTCTGTATATGAATATGATAAAACATATTCATAAAAAACACGGCTTATGTAACAAAACATATAAAATAAAACGAGTAAGTTAACACCCAAAATGACAATAATACTATGATTTTATTAACAAAGAGATGTTAAAAGATCATATATGAAATCATATTAATATATATGATTACTCTATAATTAAATAAAAGTTATTTCACCATTATAAATGATGTTAACCTACCATCAACCAAGGAAAAGTACAATGTAAGGGTTATTTTACAATCTCTTCATTATCCGAGGTTGTTAATACATGATTATCTACTGGGGCCTCTTTATCATCCACATCCATGTTTCTTAAAAAAGTTTTTCAAATAATTCTTAATATTTTATAGACTATGGTATAAAGTCATTTATACACTTTTTTACTTTTTATAAGATGTTTATAAAGGAATATTTCTGTCGTTTTCTATTAAAGGACACTTTATACCTTTTCGACAGAATTAAGGTAAGAATGTATTTTTTTACTTATACGGTGGGTGCGGCTATTTTCCGCCGTTATAAAATCGTCGAAGATTCTCTTATAATCTTATAAGAATATCTTCAAATTAGATGTTTTATTTTATAATTATGTGACTTTTAAATGATTTAAAAAAAAGATATATTTCTCTCAAATAGTTTTGATTTCATCTATGTCAACATCCATTGATGGATTTTATGATTATTTGAAGTTTATTTATTATGAAACAAAACTTCCATATATTATTGAAGGTTTTATGATATGTTTGACTGTGGATGTGTTATTTTTATACCATTCATGGTTTATGGTGACAGTATTGACATTTTGTATGCTAGTTTTAATACGAATGTTTATGTTATGATTAAACCTGTTGATATATGAAATGCATTGGACTTAATAAGTGACAGTTAGAGCCCATTATTGCTCCTCGATGCATCGGTAGGTCTCATGAGACAAACTAGTGTCTTGGAACAAGGCCATGAAAAAATATTATTTTTAGCCTTGGCCCGAGGCCTTGGATATGTGGTTATGATAGTCTGGCTTTATGCATTCCATCATTATGAAAGTGGTTATTGATATTGCATTTGATTATTTGACTAGTAGAATATACATGTGAATAAGTAAATGGCATTATTTAATTTTATCTTGGCCATATGGTGCTGTTGTTCATGTTTAAAAGGCTTTTGTTTTAGTTAAACATTGCCTTAAATGTTTATGCTTATTTATGAATGTTTCCGCTATATCGTTATCCTTACTGATCATCTGAGCTCACCCCTTTCAGTGTTTTATTTTACCCAGGATGTAAAGAAGTAATTTATGACTGACTTCCAGGGATAGTATGAGGGTATATGAGTGTGGATTATGAAGACAATATGTTGTTTTAGTAGTTTTCACTTTATGTTGTAATGTAAACTTTATGAATGTATTTAGTTATTCCAAGGCAACTAAACTAATCGGTCTTTCGAGACTTGATCTTTCTTATGATCATGCAATGATATGTAATAATGCACCAAATCTGGGTAATTGGGGTCGGGGCATTATAGTTGGTATCAGAAAAATTTTATTACAAACCTTTGAAGCTAGATATAGATAAACTCTGATTAGAGCACATATTCCTAAGATGGACTTTGAGGATTAGTATAGAAGAACTTCCTCGAATTTCAGTATTTTATAGATTTTGTGAGTTTTCCAAGAAATACACCCCTCTCTAGATATGAGCTGGTAGAGGCGGCTCTAGCACAGATGTACCTAGGGGTAAAACCCGAAAACACCGCTTTGAGCTAGACTCGAACGGGAACTGGTGCACGACAACGGGCCTTGCTGCACTCTTGTTACGACACTCCCTCAGGTTATGAATAATAACCTTACCCGTATGGAGCACCCTGATCCACATCATGGAGGATCAATGTTAGATCGCATCATGAGGAAAAAACTCCCAACATTCAATGGGAGTAAAAATCCATTAGTACCTTAGCAATGTATAAGTTCCCTAGAGAAAATATTCTAGGCTTTGGGGAGTAGTGAAAGGGAAAATGTTTTCATGGCAGTTTATCGCCTCACTAGAGATGCTGATAAATGGTGGTCATTGATTCAAAACACGAAGGAAGACGATGAAGTATCAAATATGGAATGGATGGAGTTCAAAGATCTTTTTTTAGAAAAATACTTTCCTCGCGACCATCGAGAAGATATGGAAAGTCAATTTCTGAGTTTGAGACAAAAGGAGGATGAGAATGTCACAAAGTATGAGGCTAACTTTACAAGGCTAGAAAGGTATGCTAGAGATTATATACATAACCCAAGAAGTAATATTGATCGTTTCTATGATGGGTTAAAACCGTTTATCCATCAAGAATTAATGTCACAATCCTTCTCATCGTACGAAGATATTGTCTCATGTGCTATCAAGACAGAAAAGGAATTCTCTATGTCATATGACTTTAAAGAAAAGAATGAGATGAAGAGATCTCCTGATCAATCTTGGAATGGAAATAAGGTGAATAATGGAAAAGTTGAATATCCATCCTGCAGTAAATGTGGGAAGAAACACCCTGGTACTTACTAAAAGGAATGGGAGTCTGTTACAAGTGTGGTGAAAAAGGCCACCAAGCTCGTGATTGCAAGGGGAAAAAGGAAGCTAATGATGTCCAATGCTACAATTGTAGGGAGATGGGACATTATGAAAATGAATGTACTAAGCATCAGGGGAAATTACCTCAGAAAAGGCCAAGGTATCAAGGCCATGCTTATGCTATCACTACTACTGCGGTAGAAGCTCCGAAAGACGTGGTGGAAGGTAATTTAATGGTTTCCTCAAGTTTATAAAATGCATTATTTGATTCTGGATCATCGCATTGTTTCATATCTTCCTATTTTTCTATGAAAATTAGATATTTTTAATTTTATTTAACAAATAAGTTGTCAGTTAAAACTCCTAAGAGAAGTATCATTACTACAATGTTTTGTGAATTAGTCCCTATTAGAGCACATAAATGTTCTTTATCCTCTGATCTCATCATCATACCTATGATTGAGTTTGATATAATCCCCTGTATGGATTGGCTTTCAGACCATGATGCGAATATTTATTTTAAAATGCAGGAGGTTTCGATTTGTGATGATAATGATAAGGAACACCTTATATTTAAAGCAGAATCATCACCACCTAATTCTTATCTAGATCCACCCCCAATATCTCAAATAAATTCAATTATTGGGGAGGAAGAGAATGAAATGACAGTGGGTGAGGAAAGGAAAGTTCAAATTGATGATGTACCTATTGTGAAAGAATATGTAGACGTGTTTCTAGATGATTTACCTGGGCATCCTCCAGAATGATAAGTTGAGTTTTCCATTGATTTAATTCCTGGATCAAGGCCTATATTGAAGACCCCTTATAGAATGTCCACTATGTAATTATATGAACTAAAGAAAAAACTAGAGGAATTTAGTAATAAGGGATTTATTAGCCCCTGTTTTTCCCCGTGGGGAGCCCCTATTGAAATTGTTAAAAAGAAAGATGGATCTATGAGGTTATGTATCGACTACAGGGAGATCAATGCTATAACAAAAAAGAACAAGTATCCCCTACAATGCATTGATGATTTATTTGACCAACTGCATAGAGCTTAATACATTTCAAAGATTGACCTTCGATCTAGATACCATCAGTTGTGTGTGATGAACGAAGACGTTTCGAAGACAACATTTCGAACCAGGTACAAGAATTATGAGTTTACAGTAAAGCCTTTTGTGCTGACTAATGCCCCCTCTGTATTCATGTATCTAACAATTAGAGTTTTCAAGGAATACCTAGATGAATTTGTGGTGGGATTTATTAATGATATCTTTCTATACTCCAAAATCTTTGAAGATCATGAAAATCACTTGCCCATTATCATGAAGACTTTGAGAAGACATGAATTATATGGGATGTTTAGCAAGTGTGAATTCTAGCTTCAAGAGATTTATTTTTTGGCCATATTGTCTCTAAAGATTGAATCTCTATTGATCCTTCTAAGACCAAGGCAATACAAGAATGGCCAGCACCGACGAGTATAACTGAGTTACATAGTTTTATTGGTTTAGCAGGTTATTATCAACATTTCATCCATAATTTTCCCGGTTGGAAAACCCAATAAAGAAGATCACAAGTAAAGGGATTAAATTTTTTTGGACCAAAGAGGTTGAATAATGATTCAAAGAACTGAAGAGAAGATTAGTCAATGCTCTTATATTGACTCTACCATAAGGGAATTATGGGTTCATTATTCACAGTGATGCATCAATGAAAGGACTTAGTTGTGTCCTTATGCAAGATGATATAGTTATTTATTATGCATAATGACAGCTAAAAATTCATGAGCCAAACTATCCTACTCACGATCTTAAGTTAGTTTATGTAATCATTGCTTTGAAGATATGGAGACATTATCTCTACAGTGAGAAATGTGAGATTTATACTGATCACAAGAGTTTGAAGTATATTTTCTCACAGAAAGAACTTAACATGAGGAAAAGGAGATGGCTTACACTACTCAAGGATTATGATTATATGATACACTACCACCATAGGAAGGAAAATAAGGCTGCAGGTGCTTTGAGAAGAAATGATCCTGGAGTTTTGAACAATATGAGAATTAAAAGGGATCCAATTTTCATGGATTCAGTGAATATGGACATGGGAATAACCATGGAAGGTGAAACATCAGTGATTTTTCTAATGGTTTACAAACCATCTTTACTAGAAAGGATTTAGAGTTCTCAGACTGATGATGATGAATTTTGAAAGAAGGTTAAAGCTGTGAATGATGGGAGATTGAATGACTTTGGCTATGAAGATGGAATTTTGAAATTTGGGAAGAGACTTTTTGTTCCCAATATACCTGATCTAAAAAGGGAATTGTTGGACAATGCTCATAGTTCCAATTTTTCTATACACCCTCAGAGCACCAAAATGTTTAGAGACTTGAAGGAACATTTTTGGTGGGACAACGTGAAGAGATAGATTGCTGATTTTGTGTTAAGATGTATGGTTTTTCAACAAGTGAAAGCTAGAAGGCAACAACCTGGTGGAGTATTGCAACCTCTTCCCATACCTAAGTGGAAATGGGATAATATTACGATGGACTTCGGCATGGAGCTACCGAAGACTCCTAGAAGGAACGATGTAATATGGGTTATTATTTATCGTCTTACCAAGTCAGCACATTTTCTGTCTATAACAGAAGATCTACCACTGGAACGTCTAGCAAGTCTATATATTAATGAACTGGTGAGACTACATGGAGTACCCCTATCGATTGTTTCTGATTGTGACCCCATTTTACTTAATGATTCTGGAAGAGTCTTTAGAAATCCCTGGATATTGAACTTCAGTTGAGCACTGCCTACCACCCTCAAACTGGTGGACAATCAGAATGAACTATTAAAACCTTAGAAGACAAGTTGATATCCTGCTCTCCTGACTTTCAGGGTATGTGGGATCAATATTTACCTCTGGTATAATTTTTTTATAACAATAGATTTCATTCGAGTATTGAGATGGCACCATATGAAGCGTTATACGGAAAGAGATGTCGCACACTGACCTTTTGGGATGACGTTGGTGAAAGAAAACTTGTAGGTCCAGAACTGGTGGAGGAAATGATGGAAAAGGTGAAGGTAATCCAAAATCACATCAAAGCAGCTCAAAGTAGGCAGAAAAGCTATGCTGACAACTGAAGAAAGGATTTGGAATTTTAGGAGGGAGATCATATTTTCATTAAAGTATCTCCATGGAAGGCAGTTATACGTTTTGGAAAGAAAGTTAAATTGAGTCCCAGGTAAATCGGACCTTTCGAAATTCTAGAATTAATTGGGGATGTAACTTACCATTTAGAAATGACACCAAATCTCTCCAAAGTTCACGATGTGTTCCACGTATCACTGTTGAGAAAATATATGCCTGACCCAACGCATGTACTCACGTATGAGGAATTAGAACTGGAACCTGATATCTAGTATTGCGAAGAGCGCTTCAGGATTCTTGATATGAGAGAACAAGTGCTGAGAAACCAGATGACTCGTCTGGTAAAAGTTCTATGGAGAAACCATAAAATGGAAAAGGCAACGTGGGAACCCGAGGAACTTATGATGAAGAATCAACCGAGTCTTTTTATATAGTAATTTTCTAGAAATTTCGAGTATGAAATTATTTGAAGGAGGGGAGAATGTAACACCCCAAGCTTCCACGGTACGCTTCTCTTTCAATAATACAGTAGCGTGTGTTGTACGCAACTTCGAGTTCTAACACACACCACAACCAATCAAAGTAGTCGTTATGAATAGTAATACCAACTTTTTAAAATTTTATACATTTTATCATTCAAAATTGACTTCATTTTTGGATTCATAATATTGAAATTATCCTAGGGTAAAATTTTTGTTCTTTTTAAATAACTTTTATATTTTGATGAATAATGGAAATTACTAAATTTTAATTAAAAAGATCTTTTTTAATTGAAATAACTAATAGTGATAAATTATTAATTTGAGTGGTTTTGACGTATATTTAGAATATATTTTTACCATTTAATACAATGTTGGTCATTTGACAAAACGTCACAATTAAACCAGACATAATCAAGTTTCAATCTTTTGATATTTATTATCTCTTAAAAACACGCTTTTTGTTTTAACAATGAGAATTAATTTTAAATTAATTTCTTCTACTTATGTGTTTTGAATTTTGAAAAATGGATTCCATATTTGGAATCAGGATGTCTAAATTGTGTAAATAGGTAACTTTCATTTTTAGACATTTTGAATAATTACTTCGGTAAATATTTTATTTACCATGGTTAAAGGGTAAATCCGGTAAATAAGGGTAAGAAAATAATATTTCAATAATAATAAATTACTCTAAAACGTGTCCTAACCTTATTAGATGATACATTTCTGACCATGGTCATCTTTGGGTCGATTTTGGGACCCCATGGAGCCACTTATAAGTGATAATGACACTTTATAATAATTAAGTTAAAATAAATACAAAAATGACATAAGCATATATATTTTAGAAAAAAAAATTTTGTACATAGGGTTATATATGAAGGATTTTCGACTATATATATTTAGTAGAAAGAAAAAAATATTTCCTACATAATTATATTTTATTTATAATTTTTAAACATTACATAATTTTTTTAATTTATGACACAATGATGATGCAGTAATTACCTTATTAGTGAAATATTAAATTAATTGATATTATAAATACCCAAATAAATATAATTTGAGAATTTTAATGAATTACAATAATTTTATAGACTAATATGACACGTTAAGATTGCTTAATGTAATTTGGTTTGAATTAATAAAGCTGTTAAGAATTTATCAAAAATCAATTATTGAATAGTGTCAAAATTGACATAAAAGAGTTTAAAAAAAAGATTATATTATTAATTGATATTAAATTTCTAAAAATATAAGGTTCAGAAAAAAGACTTATATCATGAGAGGTGTATCATTAATGGACCACTTGGTGGTCTCTTGGATGTATATAGTATGTTTATTAACTATATAATATTAAAATACAAAGTGACATGGTAAGTGTCAAACTAATTAACTAAGAGTTAAAACTAAACGACAAGGTTAATATAATGAGCCAACCCTATCTAAATTCTATTTGTTGAGTATTTTTCGACTCATCCCCACCTTATACTTTTAATAATCTACTTTGGAGCCATTATAAACGGAATATTAATTTATTATAAAATAATATTTCTACCATTTCCAAAGGTTCCCCTTCTCATCGTTATAAAAGGACACCACTTCTAACTAATTCATCACACCTTCAAAGCCTTTTGGTTCGACCGAAACATGCCCAAATACTCTAAAAACTTCCCTCACTACAACCTAGAGGCCTTAGTTGGATCCTAAATCAAACCTAAGGATCCCTTTTGATCAAATCAAAAGGAAGGACCCGAAGAAGAGGTAATGTTTTCACCACCATTTTTCAAGTTCATTTTTCTTGAACTTCTTCATTCCTTGTTATTTCCATTATAAAATAATAAATCCATTATATTCTATATACTGTGATGTTATTATAAATATTTAACAACCAAATTCATTATTCTATCCATCCCTTGAATGACATGTCACCATACGTGCGTACGTACGACCTAACGTCTCCACGTTGTGGTGTAATTGTTATTCAATATATTATTATTTAGATGGGTATAATAATGATGTGTAATTAATATAAATAATAAATATAACATTATAATGATTATTTATATATGATATATCATCCAATTATATATTATTTTAATATCAAAATAATGATATTGTCGCTCATGCGTATGTACGGACTACCGTCTCCACGAATGCGATGAGATTCATTCCCCATCATATCCATTCAAGTATAATTCTAATTTTATGATTACAAGTAATGTTTAAATACCTAATATAATTTTGGATATGAATATGATACAACATATTCATAAAAAACACGTCTTATTTAACAAAACATATAAAATAAAACGAGTAAGTTAACCCCCAAAACGACAATAACACTAAGGTTTTATTAACAAAGCGATGTTAAAATATCATATATGATATCATATTGATATATATTATTATTGTATAATTCAATAACAATTATTTCACCATTATACAGGAGGTTAACCTACCATCAACCAAAGAAATGTATAAGGTAAGGGTTATTTCACAATCTCTTCCTTATTCGAGTTTGTTTATACATGATTATCTACTGGGACCTCTTTATCATCCACATCCATGATTCATAAAAATGTATTTCAAATCATTATTAATATTCTAAAGACTATGGTATAAAGTCATTTATACCATTTTTGAAGTTTTATAATAAGTTTATAAAGGAATCATTCTGTCGTTTTCCAAAAAAGGTCCTTTTTAACCTTTTCGACAGAATTAAGGTAAGAATGTCTTTTTTTAACTTATACGGCTGGTGTGGCTATTTTCATCCATTATAAAATCATCGAAGCTTCCCTTATAATCTTATAAGAATATTTTCAATGTAAATGTTTCATTTTACAATTATGTTACTTTTAAATTATTTCAAAAAAAGAGATATTTCTCTCAAATAGTTTTGATTTCATCTATGTCAACATCATTTGATGGATTTTAAGCTTATTTGAAGTTTATTTTTTATGATACAAAACTTCCATATATTATTGAAGTTTTTGTGATATGATTGACTGTGGATGTGTTATTTTCATACCATTCATGGTTTATGGTGAAAGTATTGACATTTCGTATGCTAATTTTAATACGAATGTTTATGTTATAATTAAACATGTTCATATGAGGAATGAATTGGACTTAATAAGTGATGGTTGGAACCCGCTATAGCTCCTCAATGCATCAGTTGGACTCATGAGACAAACTATTGTCATGGCACAAAGCCTTGACAAAATCTTATTTGTAGTCTGGACACGAGGCCTTGGATATGTGGTTATGATAGTCTGGCATTATGCATTCCATCATTATGAAAGTGGTTTTTGATATTTCATGTGATTATTAGACTAGTAGAATATCCATGTGAATAAGTAAATGGAATTATTAATTTTAAATTTTCCATATTTTGATGATGTTCAAGTTTAAAATGCTTTTGTTTTTGTTATACATTGCCTTAAATGTTTATACTTATTTATGAAAGTTTCCGCTATTTTTTATCCATACTGAGAATATGAGCTCACCCCTTTCAATGTTTTAATTTTACCAGGATGTGAAGAAGTAATTTATGAATGACCAGCAGGGATATTTTGAGGGGATATGAGTGTGGATTATGAAGAAAAGATGTTGTTGTAGTAGTTTTCACTTTATGATGTAATGTAAACTTTATGAATGTATCTTGTTATTCCAAGGATACTATACTAATCGGCCTTTCGAGACTTGATCTTTCTTGTGATCATGCCAATGATATGTAATAATGCACTGACTCTGGGTAACTGGGGTCGGGGCATTACATTCCCTGTGTCATATAAACCACCTCCTACATAATAACAATTCTAATACTTCTACACACTTTTTAAGAAAATATTTTTTAATAGGATTTTTTTAAAACCCTTACAACCAACAAAACCTATTGAATAAAAGATTATAACCACTCAAAAAAATTTGGGAACCCATTTAGAAGACAAATCATGCATAATAAAAAAAATTAAATAATAATGTATCATGGAACCACCTACTTTTTTCTTCACAATCACCCAAAGTTAGTTGTAAACCACAATCACATCATAGAGGGGCCCTATAAAAAAATAACACACACAAACTATTAATATGTGACCCAAAAATTCATGAATGAATCCACATTAGGTAAATCTATATAATATAGAATTATAATCCATGAGATAATGAATAAAAACCCAATAAGGATGAAAAGTTGAATAAAGAGGCTTACTGGATGAACTCCTAAAGAATGACACCCAATAGTACCAAATGATAGAATCCCAAGGGAGAAACGGGGAAGGTGGAGGCGTTCCTAGGGTTATGTAGTCTAAATGGGATGAATTATATGGGTTTTGGTTATTAATATAAAAATGTTAAATGTTTTAAATTATTTATTCTTATGGATCTGGGAGGATGAGTGGTTTTGACACACGGTCTTCCAGACCAAATGCCAACCATGTGGCTCCAATGTTAATGACAAAGTGATTCCATTCAATTTAATTGGAGAGGGAACATACTCTTGAACCTATAAATGAACCTTTGACTATTTATGTGTCCTAGGATCACATTTATCCCACATTCTCATGCTCTATATTGTGTGGCCTTGATAGTGTCATTGTCCATGGAACATGAGTTCCACTATATTGTTGCATGATTTCTACTAAATATTATCCAACCTTGAGCCAACTCATGTATTTATAAGAACCAATTATTTTCTCCAAACCCCAATTAATTTAATGAAATAAATTTATTTTAAAATTTAAAATTGACATTAATCCTTAATGAAACTATATATGTTACATTTATCCTCACCATGGAAAATCTTCACCCTCAGAATTTCAACCAAAATCATATCGAGGAATGAATGTGGATACTTCTTGTCCTCATAAGATTTATGTTCCCATGTCACATTCTTATCATATCTATATTTCTAAAAAACCCAAACCTATAATATGGATTTACCATGAATCACTCAAACAGTAGAATCAACAATTTGTACAGGACATAAAAAACAATACAAGTCATTTTATAGCTCCGACTCTTCTCCATTTAACATGTGAAGAAATTGTAGATTATAATTTTTCACATTTAAAGAGATAGAAAATGTCATGGATCTATGTCATATAATATGGAAGAGAAAACTAGAACACCACCTAACCCACCTATCATTAATCCCAAAAGGATTCACATACATCATTGTAATTTTTCCCCTTCTTTCCCAGACCCTAGTGACCCAAGAAAGTGGCCACCATTGAAAACTCTTCATCAATAATTGAAAACACTAAGGATCAAAACTTTTGAATGGAATAATACTTATAGAGAATATAAATCATTAAAAACATATTCCAGATCAATAAAACTTTCTCATATGTCTCTTTCATCAGGCTCAATCCTAAAATAGAAGTCTCACCCAATTCTATCTAGAACAAATGCAATATAGACACCCAAATATATAACTCATAAAAGGGTTCCATTATTATTGATAATTATTATTGTTATTATATTCTAATTTAACCAATCATAAATGGTTCTCCCTTGAGGCTCCCAAATATAACTAATATATATGGAGCATGTATTCCACAATATGGTTTTCTAGCTCCGTCTAACCATATATTTGTTGGTGGAATGTCATGATCAACATGAATTGTGATCTGATTTTTAGTTGATGGTCATCCCAAAACAGAGATGTAAAATCATTGAGCCTATATGAAATAATTTATTATGGAACATCCAGATGCCACTCTATCTCTTGAACATACAACTGACTCAACTCATCCACCATTGTTGAGTCGTTGAGTGGAATTAAAATGTATGATTTGTCGAAATAGTAAATAACCACCATTTTGAAATTTCTAACCTTTTTGTTGATAATATCAATGTAATATCCTTGAGGATAAGTGAACCATCAAGGACTCATTAGATTCAGATTATTCTAAGTGAAATTTATTTCAATATCTTATAATCTGAATAAACAAATAATTTCTTCCTGAAGAGTTAGTGATTCCATGTCCTATAGTCATGAATCACATCCACTAGTTTTATATCGTGTGTTGGATGATTTCACTAATGTAGTCCGAGTTGATGAGGTTTATACACCACCACATTGTAATAATTCATCAATACACACCCAATAACAACTCTAGAACCATTACAAAATACAAAATATCCATTCTTGGATGAAGTCATTTTCAAGGTAGGGGTTGTAGTAAAATTTTATTAATCACTTAAAAGGACACCTGAAACTATGATAACCATCCAAACCACACTGATATTCAGGAAATTATGGTCTTGGATAATGAAAATGAAGTGAAATTTTTGATGAACCACCAGTAGTACCCTTCCAATCACAAAAATCTCAAGATCTGAAATTCCTTTATCAAATTCTTGCATGATATCATTCCTTGGATCTTCCCAGGGTCCACTAAACGCCCACATATTGAAATCAAATTTCCTGAATCTTTACCTATCCAATCTATAAGGTTAACATAGAGAACATATCATAGACACTATGATTGTGAAGAGTACCTAGAACAATACATAGATACAGAATATGATCTTCCTCAACCTTATTTTTGAATAGTATTTCTTTTATCAATAGAATGAAGAAGGAGTATACATACAAATGAAACACCCTATTCATAAGATCTAAGAAAATTATAGAATATTTTCTATTTTGAATGGAGTGAGTATATTCTCGATGTGGCTATACCTGCATCAAAAATTCAACTTAAGAATTGTTTCCTCTCGAAATCTAACTGGTTGATATCTAAAGATATGGTCTTTCATGGAAGTCCAGCATGACCACATGAGATGAGAACCAAGGTTATCAATGTGTGAATGTATTATTTAATCTCAATTTTTACCCTTTTACACTTCTCATAATCATCACAAAACTAGGGATTTCTTTTATAACTTTAAATAAACAACATATTTGAATCACATGGAGAGACACATTGGAAAATGAATCCCTTGGATTAAAAACAATGCAGTTTTATACATTATTCCCTCTATATCATGGGTGCCATATGATATTGGGGAAGAGATATATGATATATTGATGATACTAAATCAATTTTGAATTTCACATCCCTCAATAGATGAATCATTAAGAAATCATTTAGAAATAGTATTGGTAACTCATATTCCGCATGAGGTAATCCACCCTCAGAGCACCTACCCCATCCTTCATCTTGAGAGAAAAGACCTAGAATATGGGATTTCCCAACTCTATAAGTGTGGGTCCAATTCATATTGAATGAGGATACCATTCACCTTAGAAAATATTATTACACCCATAATGTGTAACAAATATTACCCATTAGTGATAAAAAAATTTAATGTTTTTTTGGAATACACCACCCAATCAATATCAAGGATAAGGTCAAAGAGTTATATATCTGGAACTAATTTGTACCAATCCAGCTCAACCACCAATAGATTGAGATGGTAGGATGGACACCTGAAACCTTATTCTCTTTTATTACCATACGGTGTAAACAAATATACACTACAAGACATAAGATTACCCTAAAATTTAAACAATTATACAAGGTGGGATAAAATAATGGAATTTAAATAACCCAGCAAAAATAATACAATATCAATGGGGGGGGAAATTAAAATAGTCCTTAAAACTATGGTAGGTCTTATAATTGATTCCACTAGAGGTTGATCTATATCATGGGGGTTCTTCATATCTACCAGATCCAGAGACTGATAACTATCTTGTGGGTATGCATTAAGCTAACTCTTCCCATAAGAATATTGATAATTACCACAATACCTAGATTCTTGGGAACACATATACCATGATTCAATAGACTGTAATAGTAATTCAATGTGAGATATGTAACTCGCTCAACTCTGATTTAGTCTACCACACACACAAAACCTCAATAAGTACCAAAAAAGACCCTCACTGATGAAAATTTTCATGTGGAACTAAACATATATTACACAAGATCTATAACTATCCACATTGGTATAACATGTATGACCCCCAACTAGTGGTCGAAAATGACGGAATTAGAGAAGAGTGGTCTAAGATACATTTTCTCCTCTTTTCCCACTCATCACACATTAGTTTCATTTATGATAATACACACCCTCTCTGAACTACCACTAAAACATTGCATGAAATTACAAATAAATTGGGAAAATAAATGTTCTCTTTCAGTGCTCAATTCACTATCTTAGTATACATCCTCAATATGAACATGATGAACTGAGACCGAATTTCTAACAACAACCCCATATCTAAATGACGAGTCTTTAAATACTCAAGGGAAACCATGTCTGATGAGAAATTGACCAAATAAGAAAACTTCATGGCATATTCCAACACGTTCTAATCCACCTAATTTATTTTTACAAACACCTAGTTCATGGGATGGACAAGGAATCAATGAAATACATATTTTTTAAGGTAACCTTGATATCCATCATGCCCATCTACTCATTTTTATAATATTCTATCACTAATTCCAAATACTTATGATTGGGACCCTCTAACATGGTCAAAGAAAACATCACTAAGACTACATCATATTTAATATGAAAACCATAGATCATTTATAGAATTTTGATCCTATCCTCTACCTCTTAGTGCTCTACAAAACCTTGAAATGATGATGATTTTTCTTTTAAATATGTTGATATTTTTAATTGTCTAGGCCTAGTTTTTCTACCTTAGCATGAGTAGGGATAGATCCCTCTCCCTGATTCAAAACCCAGATAGCCAAAACACTTTATTCAAATTAACTATAATATGTTGGTGATGGTGAATTCTCTTCATACTCTTCTCGTGGTTACATGAGAAGTATACGACGAGGCATGATGTTTTAATAATTAATAAAGATAAGAAAACCATCTATAAAACAACCAAAAAATTATCAATAACAATAACATCAATAGTTAAAGAAATTTAGTCTAATACCTTACATGGATAATTATAGGTCAACCCACTCCACCACAGCTTATGGTTATTTCCTAATCTATAGTCTGTACATCTCACCTAGAGGAAGATTAAAACAAAATTTATAACATTTATGTGTGACCCAAGGCCTATCATGAGTTGTGATGCAAAGACACTCCACTCACTACCATGAACTCGTGACCTGTATGACCTATATTTGAAAAATATAGTCAATAGAACATAACATGAATAAAAGAAAGTGAAAAACCTACCTCAGTTATAATATATTTCAGAAAAAATTTTATTCCATCCATCATGACATAAGACCCATATTATGGCATTGAATGAAGGAAATTATCAATCCCTCTAGTCTGTAAAATTGTGTGTTGGTTTCAGAAAACACATTTTTGAAATATTTTATCAAAATAAATTAACCCCAATAAACAAAAACAATTTACATATTTCGAACTAACCTTAACCCTTAAATATTCTAGGGGGTTTAGAATAGAATTAATTTTTATTCCCAAAGATATTATAGGATTAGAGTATTAGGTAATTATATCATAAATCATAAATAACCACCCACAATCATACAAAGTGGATAATACTTAAATATATTTATTTTTTCAATAATATAAAAACTATTAACAATAAGACATTACTGTTTAAGAATAAATTTTCCTAATATTAAATTTTAATTCCTAAATTATCTTACCCAACCTTATACCATTTGATTTTTTTAAACATGGGGAGATAAATATTATCTCAATAAAAGAAATAAAAAAGGAAAAGAAATAAATTTTTAGTCAATTAATACTTACAACGTCATAAAATGTTTTTCACAAAGTTATAATTTTGACCCATAAATAAAACACTATTTCGATTACCTTTTGAAATCATATGTTTTCTATAAATAAACTACATGTTTATATAAATAATAATTGTATCTTATATCACTGTTTTTATGTGACTATTATATATAATTTATCTCTTCTGGTTACATATGGAGCAACCATCTTGGATATGCATCAAATTACCATTATAGTATATTACCATAATCTCGTTGTAAAAACCTCATTAGATACATGGATATCTTCACTGAATACATTGGATAGATATTAAAGGTTAACCTTCCCTTAGTGTTTTATAGAATCGTCTCTCATTATTTCAATGCATAAGAACCATAACAATATCATAATTCATACCAAATTCAAAAAAAGAAACCATTTTTTTACAAAAATAGCCTCTCTACTGTGAATTCAATTATATTTTTACGAATCCCACAATTTAAATTAATACATTTTATTCATAAATAATTATTTAAACTTCTTAATGAGAAAATTTACTTATATAGGAAATATAAATTCTCTAAATTATGATCATTCCATATATGATAAATAAATATTTCATTATTATTAGTACTTGTGAATTGAAAAAAATAGTTTTTTCAATGAAAGATCCTTACCTTATGTTTCAATTCATTCAAACAATTTATAATCTTATGAATAATGGTATAAATAATGTTATTAATTTATTCCAAACCACAATTCAAAATTTTGATATCATATATTATCTTATTATATCATTTTATCAGCTATTTGTTAATAATAATTCATTATTACCAATGTTTTAGTTGTTAACTATTTCTCATCAACGTCCATGTTTTTTGGCATTGGATACTGATAAATAACTTATTAATTGATATTAATGTTATGAAAATAAATATTAATTATTTAATATAATTTTAGAACAATTTTTGGTTGTGGAACATGGATAATTAATTTCATTGAATCGTAGAGATAGTAGACTGTATATATGCATGAGTAATGAAATCATTATATTATAGGATTGAATAATAATGAAGTAGATGATATAATGATTATGAATTATTTAAATTAATTTCATAATTATCATAAAAATAAATTAATTCTATTATTATAACCATCCTAGTAAGGTGTTGGTGGAAATCAAATCACAGAACTATGTTGAGACGGAATACGAAAGCACGCATGGTATTTTTTTATTCATAGAATGGATAGTTTGTGGAATCTAGTTTTAACATAATAATAACAACATATCAGAATATATATGATATTTTATTTATTATATTTTAATGTAAACAACATTATACATGTATATGGAAAAATAAATAATCTTCAATGAGTCGATAAGGATGATTACCACCTCTTTGATGGAATTCCATTAAATATCATTTTAAAAGATCTAGGGTTGGATTTTTTTATTAAAAAAATTTCATAAAATTAACTAAGTGATTTAAGAATAAAAATAGGCATAGTTCAGAAAATAAATAAATTATAAGGTGGTGAAATTATGTGAAGGAATTAGTTCCCTTTTATAATTGAGGTGAGGGACACCTTTGGAAATCCTCAAAATATTTTATTGTAATAAATTTATTTTACATCCAAATACAAGAAAATGGAAAGGGATTGGAATATTAGATTATACAAGGCTGTAAGGTCATCATAAAATAATATATCGACTAGTTTTGGTTTTTTTTATAATTATCGTTTTGATTAATATTACTTAATCTATTTTAATATTAATTAATGTCAAAAATTATTTAATATAAAAGATATTAATTTTTTCATGTAAAATATAAATTGGACCAAAAATGAATATGTTTTGTAATTTTAGACCAACAAAAATAAATTTTATTTTTATATATTCTTCATGAATTTTATATAATTTAATATAATATAATTTTATCAAAATATCATTACTGTCAATTTTAACACTATTCATTACATTGACATTAAGAAAAATAAGAAATCAAGATAAAGTAAAACAAAAAATTATTATGGAACACTAATATATCAGTACCATCTATAGAATTAATGGAGCATATATATAAATTAAAAGAATATATATTTTAATATTTTTAATTTCATTTTTTTACTGTTTCATTAACAATATAATTAATGCATCATCACTGTATATTTATTTAATTTAATTATTTATTCTAAATTTTTTAAAAAAAATGTAGATATAAATGGATATTTAACCATTAAACTAGTATATATTTTCAAATATAAATTTCAATAAAATCATAATAATAGCAATATGGTAATTAAAAATTGGAATATAAAATATTTTCTTTTCTTTAAATAAAATATTATAAATATATTATCCTAGTCTAAATGGTCCTTAGAAAACATAAATAAATTTTTATATTTAAAATATTTTAATTAAGTTCAATGTGGGTTGTTATATTCATTCATTGCCTATGATTTTCACAATGTGGACAAAAAATATATGTTTAAGACAATGAAAGAGACATTTTGTGATTATCGTTAAATTTAAATAAAATGATAGTCATATTCGAGAAAATAATACCTTAAATAATATTAACTAGAACTTTAGGTGATAATGCTCTAATTAGAATCATCCAATAAAATTTTGGAACAAATTAGGATAATTTTCTATCCATTATCATATTATTTTTACCATAAATTACCTGATTTTCCCATAACAATGGTGATAAAAATTTCCATCATCATAAATCATTTTCACTAAAAATAAAATGGGAGTATTTATAAAATATAAAAAATATTATTACAAACATATAATACATTTTTCAAAATTCAAAACACATTTTTAGTGAATTTTAATTTAAAATTAAACTGACAAAATGAACAGAAAAATAGTTTTTTGAAAAAATCCCTCATTAATGAAATGCCTCTATAAAAAATTCAATTATAAAATCCATTAAAACCCCATAATTCAATTTATATTAAAAAAATTATCAAATTATAATTTAAAAATAATCTAACGGATAATTTTACCTTATAAATAATATAATGTTTCTAATAAAACTAATATTTTTCTAATTTCATAGAAAAATTCATACTTTCAAAAGATTCAAAAAAATAAATTCTAAGATAAATTTTATATTCTAAATTAAAAAATAAAATTTATTTTGTTAAAATAAAATTATAAAACATTATAATAAAACAAAAATATTATAAAATTGTTAATAAATATTAAAATATGTCTTCTATCATTACCTTGGTGGTTACATTCTTCCCTGTTTTGGAAATTATGTCACCTTATTTTGATTAACTTATTAAAAATGTAATGATAACGTTTCCCCATTGAATTTTGATAATCCCATATTTTCTCTTGAACCATTTTAATTTTTTAAAAATGTATGACCTGGTGAATTACCATGTTCCATAATACTTTCTCTCTATGGTCAATTATTTGATCTTCATGTTCCATCATAAGAAATATTATCTTCTAAATAATGTAATTTATGTTTCAATATATGATAGGAGTGTATAAATAATTTCTTAACATTTTATAATTAAAAAAATTATATACATGGGGAAATCCTGGTAGTTATTCCATTCAGCACGAAACTGATCCAACAATGTCTTGGATTTTATATGGTCTAATAAAAATGGGATATTTTATTCCCCTCTAAGAAAAATTAATTACACTTTTCTATGGATAAACATTAATAAAATCATGATAACATATATTGAAATAATGATCATTCATATGGTTATTCAAAGGTAGTTTCTACCTATTTTGAGTTTTATTAATGTGTTATTGAATTATCTCTATATTCTCAACTTTTTACTCTATAAAATCTAGACCCTACAACATATGTTCTCTTAATCCATCCAAAAATATGGCATTTGAAATCTCCTTATATATAAATCCTCAAATGGGGAAATCTATATATTTTTATGAAAACTATTATTATAAAAAAACTAATCCATAGAATAATATTGAAACTAAATTACAAGGTAATCTATTGAATAAACACATAGAATATCTTCCAAGTTCAAAATTATTCTATTAGACTACCCATTAAACACAGGTTGAAATGATGTCCTAAAATTAAATTAATTTCCCCATAATTTCTTAAGGCCCTTACAAAAGTTATAAGTGATCCTTAGATATTGATCTCATATAATGGTGACAGTAACTACAAGTAACCTGACTGTCACTTTAAGATAAAACTGATACAGCTGATAGAGAGAATGTGAGTCTCAAATATGATGGAAATGTACATATTTAACCAGTCGATCAATAATAATTCAAATCACATTTTTTCCTAGAGAAACCTTTGTTACTCCCACTATAAAATCTCTTGTTATATTTTCCAAATACCATTGTGGCACTTGAAAAATTTGAAGCATCCCCTCTAGAAATTTTAATTCACCTATTAGATGATGGGAATTAAAAAATTTAAATATATAGTAAACAATATCTATTTTCATTCCATCCCACTAGTAACACTCCTTTTTATGCCTGTAAAACATATTGATTTAGGGATGAATTTGAAATGATGAACTATAAGATTCATTAGACATATATTTCTTCCACTATGATCCAAAATCCATCCATAATCTCCTCTAAAATCTCAAAACAAAATCATTATAAATGTTAAATTCAATAAACATACCCTTTCCAAAACATCTACTTACTATTATAACTCACATACATTGTTATATTCTTTCATATTATTATTTAACATATTTAATTTCATTAACAACTAAAAAAATATAGGAACTTACTACATACAAAACTTTTAGGAAATAATTCATCAAATCACTGACCAAAGGTTCATGTTCTAATTTTGACATGGTTAATGTTACCATATTTTCCCATCTCAATACATCATCCCCATTTCATTATTTTCCATGAGGATAATTAATAATGAATTTATAATCCTTTACCAGTTCCATCCGACTTCTATGTCTTATGTTCAACTAATTTTGGGTAAATATATTAATGAAACATTTATGATCCTTATATATTTGCAAAATGCATCCATATAAATGATTTATCCATATTTTTTTATGTGAAAACCAAAACAATTCATTCCAAATCATGTGTGGGATAATTTAACTTAGGAGGTGTTAGTTACAGCGAATAATAATAAATTACTAGATTATATTGTAGAAGAATGTAACCAAACCTATTAAATAAGCATCACTGTGGATGAAATAATCACCATTACTCTATTTTAGGCCCAAAACTAGATTATTCACCAATGGAATTTTTAATTCTAGAAAGCATTCAACGAAATACTTTTTCAAAATTAATTAAACTTATTTTAGTGTTGTATTAGTTAGGGGGTAGATAATAGAAAAAATAGTTCAAAAATAAATCAGTATTAATGTACTAATAATAGAAAAATATTAATATTAGCAACATTTTGGAGTCTATAAAATTTATCAACCACTTTTTTTGAGATATCAACTTTAATTCCATTTTTACATATAATTTCTCTATGGAATGAAATAAGTTATAACAAAATTTTTTTTTTCTAAATATTCATTATAACATTTTTTCTTTAAAGGTTTGAAAAATAATCCTTATATGTTTTTCATGATTCTCATAATATTTTTAATAAACTATAATATCATTAATAATGAAAACCGCAAACATATCCTCATATTCCCGAAGTACCCTATTTAAAAGATCCATTAATACAGAAGGTTCATTTTCTAACCAAAGGGAATAACCACAAAATCATAATGCACATATATATTATGAACTTTTGTTTTCAGAATGTCACCCTCATTAAAATTCAACTCATGATACCCAAATATCATGTTAACCATAAAAAAATGCCGAGATCTCTAGAGTTGACCAAACAAGTCAACTATATATGGAAAATGACACGTTTTTTTTACATTGATGTAATTAAGTGATCTATAACCAATAAAAGGTCATGTGGAACCATATATCTATTTACCAAAAAAATCCCTCATAGTGAACTATTAGGCTGAATAAAAAATTTATCATGTAACTTTAGTATCTTCTTTTTCAGATCCAAATGTTATAAATGATCTATTCGATAAGGGGGTTTCATAATTTTCTTCGTATTAGGAACCATGTTAAAAATAATTTAAATATTTTGATTAGCTATATCACTAGGTTACTCATCAAGAAAAACATCTCGATAATAATATAAAACTAAGACATCATTTATATAAATATTTACCTTGTTTTTAACAATATGTTCAATATAACAAAATTTTACATCTTTTATAAATTTTTAATATTCTAGATTTGTTATCAAAGGGATGGTCTCGTTCTTCAATACATACTAAAACTCTTTCTGAAAAAAACATCATTTTCTATATAATCAATTGTATCATGGTAAACAGAAATCTAATTCATACCTATAATTACATCAAATGCTATTAGGGAAAAATGACAAGGTTTTTAGGTAATGACCATCCATAGACAACAATATAAAGACACTTATAATTTTCCCTTAATATTTCACCATGTGTTTTTATCATAAGTTATAGAATCAAATATTGATTCAAAATTTCTAACTCTCTATAAAATTTCTTAGAAATTAATGAATGTGTAGGCATCATATCAAATAATGCACAAGAATAACATGAAAAATAAAACAAAATACATAATTCCACTTTTTATGGTCTAATTCCTTCTAATGTAGTTTAAAAAACTTCACAAAACATTTATTATTATAGTATAGATGATTCCAGTCATTCAGGTCCCTATTTAGGAAAATATGTGCATACATCCCCAACTCCCAACATTTAAATTTTTTATTAACAATATATCATAATTGGTTTTAACAAAACCATAATATTTATCTATTAAATTTAAATCCAAATTCACAAAAACAATCACATCAAAAATAATTATCAGACTTCAAAATCATTACCCATAGTGTTTTTTACCACAATTATCAAAAACTAAAAACATTATTTTCCTACAATAAATCATATTTCATACAATTTTATATTTTTTAAGAGACCTAGAAGTCTTTTTATATGGGTTGAACAAGAAAAAATGATCATAAAAAACTCCATTTCTTCCCTCTGTATACATAGAACATATATTTTGTGAATGTTCAATTCATGAGATACAGATTCCCATATATAATATTGATTCAATCCTGAGTAAATCTGATTAATTTTAATATCAATATATCATAGAAAATATGATACATACCAAACTAATTGAGGGATGTTTTCTTCATATAAAACATCATTATCCTCCGCTACCTCAATTATAAAAATTATTTTTCCATCCTATGAATATTATCCTTAGGAAGAAGATCATCTTGAAAAATATTTCAGAATTATTTCCATTACAAAGCAATAATATCTTCACTATTCTAGATATTTTGACCATTAACCAACAATAATTGGATTAACCTTCAAAATAGTAAATATAAAGAGTATACTTTTGATGTTATAAATACTACAATATATCAAAAATCATTCTTGGGTATTAATACATCGTTCATTTACCAGTAGGACAGAATATACACTAAAAACTAGAGGTTGTTTCCTAATAAAAGTTCCACCACTGACATATTCCACTTTGGATGAATTAGATGATCTAGGTAATGGATTTTTTTTAATTAATATAATTATTAAACAAATATTTTGTAGTTATAATCTACTCATTTCAAATTCTGACCATTCTTGGATGACAATTCAAAAGGATATGTTCCTCTTAGAGTCTTCCTAATTCAGATTCTATATTTATTAGGGAGAAAAAATTCTAATACTAAATATCTTAGGAAAATAAAAATTTTATTCGTTAAATTCAATATCATTTGAACTTAACCATAATGTAAAAATCATTTTTTCTTATTCTATTAATATTATCCTAAATTGTAATGTTTTATAATTCATTCTTTGATGCCAACTATAAGGACATGACTATAATCATTTCATATTCTAGTGATTATAGACTAGATTTCATTTTTATTACCAAGTATAATTGAGGTTTATATTTTTAGAGTATTATTTACTAATTAATATAAAAAAACCCCCAATCATAAAAATTTAATACTTTCAAAATAATGTCCATCTTTTTAAAATATAATTCTTTTAAAAATATAACATGATTTATTCTTCATGATATATATTCACAACATTGAACATGACTTCATCCATTATCTTCCCCTTCCTTATACCATATAAAAACCATGATAAAACATGGTATGAGCACAAAACCCTTTGTATGTGACTTATAAAGAAATAAATAATCATTTTCCCATGAATATATATAGCCCCGTGGAAATATTATCACATTGTTAAATAATTCCCCCATAAAAAAATATCATCGGATTACCTTATGAAATCATATGTTTATTGTAAAACTATTGAAGGAATACATAAATGATAAATGTAAATTTCAACACTATTTTCATATCACTCTTACAATTTGTTTATATCACTCAACTACATAGGGAGTAAACATCATTGTTTTGCTTGGAATAACAATTATAGTATATTCACATAATATCTTAGGAGAAACCCCATTGGATAACTCGGTATATTTACCCAATGAATGGAATATATAAAATTGTCTCACCCATTCTAGTTATAACATAGAACCACCCTAATTTTTAATGATTCCCAGGAACTATAACATGGATATAACACATAAATCATTTATATAAAGAAATCATTCATAAGGGGAAAAAATTTTATTTAAAAATCTCTTTTATTTTTAAGAAATCTTGTGAATTTATTTGAAAATATATTATGTGGTAATGAACCTGAAAATGTTTAAATATATCATAAAAAAAATGTGTCATGAGAGTGTTAGAAATCACTCCTACCATATAAGTAAAAAAATAATTAATAAAAAGAGTTGTAACTTAGAAATGGTATTTTTAAAATAATTTCCAGTAACTCATGTTGTAAATCCTTAAAAAATGTTTACATATATTTTATAATGTTTTATGAATGTAAATAATTCATTTCATAACAATATTTATAAATATTATATCATATACGATCCTTTTATATTATCTTTTCACATGTTTTTAATAATATTTTGTTGTTATCCTTGTTTCTGGTGTTAAATTGTTTTCCATTAATGTCCTAGTTATTTTGAATTGGATATCTATTCATCACATTTATAATTATATATTTATATAAATAAAATTTTTAATAATATAATACAGTTTTAGAAAAAATATATAATTATTAATATAGAAAATGAATTTCATCACATCATGATGAGAGTAGACTATAAATACGTATGAGCGATGAAATAATTTCATTAATGGGTGAGACAGTTAGGAAGTGGATGATACACTGAATATATATAAATTATATAATGTATTAATTATCATATATACCCATTATCAATATTATTATAACCATCCATGTTACGTGGTGGTGAAAAACATTAACACTACTATGTTGAGACGGTATGTCATACGTATTCATATGTAGTGATTTTATTTTTCATAGGATTGATAAAAGGTAGAATATGGATATCAGATAATAATAATGACATATAATCAAATAGATGATACAATATTTATTACTTAATCATACAAAAAAATTGATGAAGATGCTTATGATGAAATATTCATGAAAGTGTCAATAAAAATTATTACTTACCCTTCAAAATTTTCCACTAAATCTTTTTATAAGGTATCATGGGTTAGATGTTTTAAAGGAATAGAACCCCATTAACATAAATAATTTTGTTAAGAATAGAAATGGATAGTGTTTATTTTCTCTATAAGTCTCAAGGTTGTTATTTTAAGTGATGGAAGGGTTTCCCTTTAAAAATTAATATGTCGAGTACCCTTGTAAATCCTCAAAATATTAAATTATAATAAATTAATTTTAAATCCAAATACAAAATAATGGTGATGGATTATAAAATGAGATAAGGAAAGGTGGTAATATAATCCAAAAATAAAATTTATACATGGTTTTTTAATTTATAAATTTATCAGTTTAATTATCCTTAGTCAACATATTTTAATTTGAATTTTGGTTATAATTTATTTTATACTAAAATGTTCTAATTTTTTATAATAAAATTCCTATTACATTATTAATGAATAATTTATGACATATTAGACCAAAAAATAATCAATGATTATTTTAATTGATTTATTTATGATTTTTATTAATGTGATAATACATTATTTTGATAATCATTCATTACTATCAATTTCAATACTATTCATTATAGTGACATTATGAAAACTGATACACCAAGATAAAATGAAACTAAAATATTTAACACAAACATAAAATATAATAAACATCCAAATAAATTTATTACTATAATTAATTCAACATATATTCCTTTTAATATTTTTAATATCATTCATTAGATTGTTTCATTAATATATTAAGTACAACATCATCATTTTATACTTTTTAAGGAAAATATTTCTTCACTAATTATTAAAAAATAAAATAACATGATATTGATACATAAATAAATTTCAAAATTGTATCTATAGTTCAATATATATTCTAAATAAATTAATATTAAAAATAATATAGTTATTAAATATATGAATGTTACATCTTTGACTATTCTTTAAATAATATATTATTAATAACATAACATTGTCAATATGGTCCCAAAAAATAATAAATACATTTATATCTAAAAAATATGTTTTTAGGTTCAATATGGATAATTATTTTCATTCATAAACTAGTTTTTCCCATGTGGATGTATTAGATATATTTAAGACAAATAAAATGAAATTTTGTGATTTTCATTAATTTATATAATAAAAAATGTCATTTTCATGTAAAAGTGTCCATTAAATAACTAAAATTAGAAACAATGGTGTTATAGTTGGATTATATATCCTTACAATATATTTTTTAATGTTTTTGGGTAATTTTCTAAACCTTAACATATTTTTTATCCTAAATTATCTAATTTATCCCTATTCTTGATGATAAAAATTATTAAAGTTACTATCCATATTGAAAAAAATATATAATGAAAATATTTACGAATTTTTTACCTTATAATTAATTATATGGAATCTATTTATCAAAAATTTAAAAGAATCAGAATAATTTAATTAAAAATTAAATCAGTAAGATGCACTAAAAAAGAGTTTTCTGAAAGATGATTCATCTCATAAAACTGCAAATGCTTCTATTAAAAATTCAAGTATAAAAGAAATTTAAAACCCGTAATTTGATTAATATAACTAAAATTTATCTAATAATAATTTAAAATTATTCCTAATAAAAAAGTTAATATTATAAATAAAAAAATTCAAAAAATACTAGTATTTTTCATTATTCATTAACAATTCAATATTTTCATAAAATTCTCAATAAATCATAGTAAAATAATGGTTACATTTTAAGATCAAAATTAAAATTTCTTTTTTAAAATTAGAACCCAATTAGGTTAAAAATAAATGAAAATATTATAAAAATGTGACTAAATATTACAATATTTATTATATCTATACATAGGTTATTATGTGGCCAAACAACCACCAAGATATTTTATAATTAACATCAATAATAAAGGAGATCTATATATTACACTAAAAACAATGGTAGATAATTTAATATTTTCCCTTAAAATATAAAAAACCAAATATAACCCAAAAGGAGTAGGGAACCACATATACAATTGAGCCTTTAAGAAATAAGATGGTTAACAACTTCATGCCGCCTCCACCAACACCAGCAAACTGAGTAACCACTATTACATAGATCCACCGTCGCCACCTTAGAAATACCAACCTTATATCCATGATAAACAAACCATGCTTATAATAAACCTTAGTTTGTATTTAGTATGTGATCTAAATTCCCAATAGGATACCGAGAAAATATATTCCATGCATTAACATTAAAATAAAAATTAACATTATAATTTAAAAAATGATGATACAATTTTCAATAAAAATACAATGAATTTAAAAAGGGATTCATATATGATAATAAGACGAACAGTAATCATAGCATGAGAACAAAAATAATTCCTTAATGAACTAATGTTACTTGGTTCTTTGTATAATCATAATCTCAATTATCAAACCATATATTTGATGTAATAGTGATGCTTGATCTAACCTTCCATATCTCATGTATGTTTGTTTGTTGTTGTTATGTCAATACATGTTAGGGAGACTATTCCTAGACCATTCAGACTATCCTAATTTACTAGAACTAGTATTACCATCTAGAAACCAAGGATTCACCTGTGAGAAATTTCAGTCCCTATCTCCCATGAACTAACTCTTATAAAATCACAAATTAAAAATTTGAATAAAAATTCTAAATAACCATTTAGCAATAGGATAAAAATTTATATAAACCTTACATACACCAAAAAATTTAGAAAACATGATTCGCACCCCCCAAAAAATATCTAGAAACCATTTAGAAAAAATAAAGAATAACAAAATCATCATATTACTCCAATTTATATAGACACCTACCACTTGCAAGAAAATCCCCAGAAACCAATTGGAAAACACAAATTAGACAAAGAAGAACATTATAATGGAAATATCACACAAAACCCATAATTATTTAAGAAAAAAGTTCAATATTTTACCCAAATTTTGTCAATATATCCAATGTAGAATGAGAACCCATAATGAATGTGGAAGAAAAGAGGAATATAGACTCTTACATTTTTATTTAATGAATAATCCCCAGTAAATCAACCAAATATTAATCCCTATGTGAGAATGATTTAAGGGGGGAACTTTTAGGGATAGAGAGTCTGAATGGAATTGATTTGAGGTATTTATTATTATATGATCGTTGATTGAAAACCTATAAATTTCACATTTGTAAAGATATAATTGAAATGATGGTTTGGTCTCACAGTCCTCTAGACCATGAACCAACCATGTAACTACTATGAAAAATAAAAAAATAGTATGTATAGTTTTTTAGGGATGGAATATTCATATGCACATAGCCGCCCACCTCATATAGTGAAACTATCCTAGGATTATTGTTAGACAACACACATGTGTGCTAGGCAATGTGAACTAGGTAGTGACACTATCTAAGGAACAGTAATTCTAAAAATTATGAATCAACTATGATAAACCCCTATCTATCCCTAAAACCATTAGTCTCCTCCAACCCCCTTCAGATTCATGATATAATAATAAAACATAAAATAAAATATAGAGTACTCAAAATAAAACCATGGACGTGGCCCTCCAAACTGTCATATATTAAATTAAGGGGGAATTATAATGATGATATTTACAATTTTGTGTTGATATTGCTCACAATATAATTAAATATGAACATATATAACATTTAGTTGGTAATCTAAAATTCATAATTCACATGGTTGATCTTTAGGTTGTTGGAACATAACATTCAAAATAATATATTAATATCTATAATATGCTCCACAATTTAGTGTGATTTGTACCACCACGTTATCCATATAGAACTCTACCATCATACAAGGATGGTAATATGGATAAATTTCATATCCATTTGATTAGTATAACTATTGTTCTATAATATGATGGACATCACTAAGTATCATTATGTTTTATAAGGATTCCTCAATGTGGGGTCCATTTAATCATTGAGAACCATCTGGATTTGATTCTATACAAATTAACTATCCATGAATAGAATGATCATTAACTATGGAATTTTTCCATTATAAAATTAATGACTATGATGGGAAATTCATCCATTAGGAAATAATGGTTGTGGTGGCAAATGTTGATATAACCTTTAATATTTGTTTTCTTCTTATATAGTAGGATACTATTAGAAAAATACATAGGGTTTTGTACTTTTTAAATGGTATTGGAATTGAACTACTTATAAAATATTTCCTTGACCATTCCACCATGGGATATGTAAATTGTCAAGAGATTCATCTTGAATCTATGGTGGAATCAAGAAAGTTGAGCCAGTGGAAAGTGACCTATGGATAGAGAACTAATATCTCTTTGTAGTTAGCAGAAAATAATTCAGGGTTATTTTTATATAATGTAAAATATTTATATTATTTATTTAGAGATTTTATATCACATATAAATGAGTTCTTCAAATAATTACTGGTGATGAGGTTTTCCTATATCAACCCAATTACATTGGTGGAAACACCTTTTTCAAAGGAAGGTGGGGCTTGATCCAAGTACTCATCAGATGAATATTGAAAAATAAAGAGAGGAGATAATTCTATTTTAATATGAGAATTTTTTATTGAATAATATCTATCTAAAGTGATAGAATCATCCAAAGATGATATGTGTTATTTTGGTTCCATATAGAAAATTTGGCTAAGGTAAATGTTCATACCTAATATGATCATAATTGGACAATTCCTCTCATGATACAAAAATAATGTATCTCGGTTGATTGCTAATGGGGGTTATCCTACCCTATGGTATATATTGTTGAATATTTTATTATATTGGAATGAACCATTAAGTATTTGATAATAGTGTAAATTATAGGATTTATATCCAACCAACCTTTGAAAAAATAGAGGTTGTCGATATGGAAACATTTATTTATAGTAATGGAATAATTATTGAAATATAGAGGAATCACTTCTAGGTGTAGGATTAAAAAATTAAAATCATCTATGGGTTTTCCTAGAAATATATTTTGACTGTTATTAAATAATTTAGAGAGTTTATATTATCAAACTCTCTAACAAGGTGTCTCCCTAGTTAATAATACCCATCATTAATTTTGTGGGATTAAAATTAGTCAATGTTAGAACCATCCTGATGGGGGAACCCTAATTTGATATTGAATGAGTATTTGATGAATTTATGATATAGTGATAGACCAACTACATGGATGTTGATCCAAGGATTTCCTAGTGAACTATTGAAATAAATTTCTCTCATGGTGAATATGAATTTTTTGTTTGATAACAAATAATTGAATTGGTTATTTAATTTGAAATTACTAAGTAGATATTTATATATCTTTATTCATTAATTATAAGTGGTAAGATTAGTCATTATATAATCCAAAATTATGATAATGTGAATGGGGTGAGATTTATCCTCATTCCACCTTCTACCAAAAAACATGTCATTCAATCCCATTGATTATTCAAAATTTATAATGGGGTTTAATGTGATCCTAGGTGAATTCACCCTAATCTAACAAAGAAATTGAGGTGGTGGATTTTAGTCATAAATATTAGTTTCCTCAATAATTTCATCACAAAGATAATTTGACTAAAATATTTTGTATATGATCTCAAATAAAGATGGAATTTGGAAAAAGTTCATTGAAAATTCATTCATTTGAGTTATGGGAATGTGTTTTTTCCCATGGTTTTCATTAAAATGAAGTGAGAATGTTACCATTGACTGAGAAGAAAATGAAAAATTGGAATCTTTTGATATCTATTTTCATTTTGGTAGTTAGGGTAGAGACTTTGATGGTTTTTGTTCATCCCACCACTACATAAAAAAACATAGTTGTGTACATGATTCCCCAAACCACCATACAAATATTGATTAAAATAAAAAACAATTACATATTAGCATTAATACCAATTGTACATTCCTTAAAATAACCACCCCATAGTTACAAATCATAAATATATAACATTTATTTGCATTATTTCACAAAACCAATATGTTTTATATCATTAGAGAATTAAAACAAGTCATAAATTAATAGATACTATGACATTCTCATTTAATAGACATATTAAGTTTTTAAAAAAAAAATATTAAACCATTTAATACATATTTATCCTAAAAAATATCCAACAAAATCTTCCAAAAATTATATACATATTCACATATAATGTGTACAACATTTCGGCATAACCTAGGGAGCTAGAATATAAGGAATGGGAGTGAGGCAATACTTTTTAAGACAAACATACAATGGAATAAATAAAAACATAATCCTGAACACAATGAATGAACGGAAAAAATATTACTAAGACTACCGTATTATACTAATATTTATGGAATACTATATCAATAAAAATAATTTGAATAGCGGATATTAATAATACCAATCTCATATTGATGGAATTCAAAATTATAGATTGTAATAATTTTTTTTATTTCATTGGGTAATGAAAATATACAAATATAGAGAGAGGAATACAAAAAAAACACAATATTTTTTGTCTCATGATATCTTTCAATGCATTGAGGGGATATATAATGTCAATACTGACCCATTAGTTGATTATTTCTAATGAATATACCATATGATTCAATATTACTTTCCATACAATTCCATAAGGAACCTATAACTAAATAAAAATAACATGGATATATATATATATATATTTAATTATATATAATATAGATACAAAATCAACCTATGGAGAACAAAAATAATCATCATGAATTTAATTAGTTCCCTAATATACAAAAAAAATGTTCTTTATAAGAGGACATTTTTCGATCTAAATTATTCAAAATGAGATGTTCAAACCATATAGGGTAATGTGTAAATGGTTAAGTCAATGATAAAATAGAAATTTTATAAACAATATAAATAAATAAGCATTATGATTGAATAAACATATCATTTTTATAGTAATGGAATTAGAGAATTAATTAATAAATATTAAAAACAAAATCATAAAAAGAATACTTTGAACAATCTAACAATGCAAAGGATCAAAATTAGGAATGTTTTTTACCATGGCTTGGATACATAAAATTAAATATATATATATATATATATATTAGGATTAATATTTTTCAAAATAACGCATTTGGTTAAACCCTTTTGAAAATGAATATAGATATTTTGTTTAGAACATAAAATATATTTTTTATATAATATTTTATATTTATCTAAATTAAAAACTTATATGTTGCTTAAAAATAATTTATTTTAAAAAATGTCATAAAAATGATTTTCTATAAAATTAATATGTAAAATAAACATTTCGAAAAGTGTAGAAGACATTAATTTTGATCAAAATAAATTATTTACCCATATATATCTGGAATTTAACATATATTTAAATATTAGTGTGTAACAACCCAAACATAGAAGTAAACGGTTCATGTTGAAACACTTTGACACAACTTAAGGAGACTTATGTTATCAATATCCATTATAAGAAACATACTCAAAAATGTAAAAATATTTAAAAAATATGTTTTAAATGTAAGATATTTTAATAAATATATTACCATATTATATAATTTATGTTAATAATGTATACAAAATATGTGAAATTAGTATAAGATAATGAATCACAATTGAATGAATAAAAATTGAGTTACCAAAGTGTCTTACAACTAAGATAAAAAAGGAGTTAGAATTCATTCAATTATAATAAATTAAAAAGTGTTATTATTTATCATAAATTAAAAATATATATGATAAAAATATATCCATGTTTATTGAATGCACTATTAAATGGGGAACATAGTGTTTAACATAAACCTGTCCCATAGAATTAATGTTTGAGACAAAATACCCTTGTGGATTTTTTAACATATTCATAGTAAGAACATGAAAGATGTGGGTTATAATTGAACATAAAATTCAATGATCAAAATATAATAATGATACGATTTCTGAAATAACAATAATAAAATCTATATAAATAAATAAAGGTTCATAATACCCGACCGTTTTGAAAGAAAGGAAGTTGATATGAAAACCCTTACCTTTATCCAGATTTATTCTGAACATGTACAAAAAAAATAGAATAGATAAATTATGTTCATTTAATATATACCCAATAATCATATTCATAATAATGATTATTTATACTCCATCTTTGTAATAATTATATCTATATATCTATATATTATTTTTTTACAATTTCTACATCATTTGTAAGTAATATTTGTTTTTTTGAGCTAGTAATTTAAAATTGCCTTGGATATATATTATTTTCCAAACTTCAGTCATTATTATATAATTTAATTTATTATAATGAATGTTACAATATTGTTTATAAATCTATAATTTCATTTAATTCTTATTTTTTTTATAATCCTTGGGGATAAATTCGGTGACATTCATGTTTTAGTAATACTTAATGAATTGTGGATGATTTAATAATTAACAAGTTATATGTTAACATAATATTTAAAGAATAAATAAAAAACATTATTTACGTATTTATATAATATTATAGTTGTTAATAAGTTCCCATATTTATCCATGATATGAATGAATATTATCCTTTAGGTATCTTGATACATAGACACCAACATAAATTTACAAGGATTAATATATGATTATGAGGTTACATAGTTGTAATATTTATATAATTAAACAATAATGATCTTATTTACTTTTTATTATGGAGATATTATATAATTTTAAACAATTATAAATATTTTATAATATATTAATAGTCATTATATGAAAAGAATATTTCAATTTCTTCTTTTTTCCCACATGGAATGATTTAATTATTGATTACTCTATTCTGATCAAATAATTAATAGATTGTATAATTTTTCTACACAAAACCTAAATTATATCAGAAAAATTATTTATATATATTAATCATATAATCATTATCATCCATGTAATGTCGTGATGGAATGATCAATGGAAATCATTCATTTCATAAAGGGGGTAGTCTATATGTAGTGTGGTTTATTGTTTGAAAATATTAAAAATAATATAAATATAGTTGTAATTTTTTAAATTAAAATTTTATTCCAAACATATACAGAGGTGAAGTGAAAAAACATTATTCTATATTGAGGAGTAATTTTTCATATCAAAAAAAATATTGAATTTATATTTCAGAATAGAGAAATGACAACTTCATTAATGATTATTTTCATTGAATTATTGAATTTATGATATTACTAATATTGATTTCCTTGAATATGGATTCTAATGTAATATATTTAAATAAAAATTTGAAAATTAAAATGTTATGATAAAATTATTAATCATGTTGATCACATTGATATTTCTAAGGACGATCTATCAAAAATGGATTGTATATGCTAATTACATTTGACCATATGCTATACAAGGGTAAAGATAATTATATGGGATTGAAAAAGGTATTGATTTATTATGAAATTTAATATTTAGTAGTAATTATAAAGGGTGGATAGAGGTTCCTTTTATAAGTACTGATAATATCATTTTTTTAAAATTCTTCATCATAATAGAAACAGAGAGCATATAAACATGTAATGTGGATCCAAAAATTAAAAAAATATCTACTTTGTGAGTAAAGGTTTTTAATATCTATATATATCAATTATAATATCAAGAAACATCCCGTGTTGACCTTAAACAGGTCACCCAAGTCAGACTGTGACAAGGCCTGAATGGCATTCTTAATCCCCACAGGTTGGCAACTAGTGTCAGGTATCATGTTAAAACCATTGGGATCAATTTGAACAATGAAAAAAAAAATTACTTAAATAGAAATAAAACTGAACAATAAGAATAATAACTTATATATGAAATAAACAAACATCCCCAGGCACTCCCATGCATCCTCATGGGTGACCACTAAAAAAACAAAGCTCGCTCCGAGAGCGATGTGAAATTGGGAGAACCTAAAACAGAAAAGATAAAGTTGGAAAGAGCACAAATATTCTTAGTACAATTTAAATAAATAATCCATTTATGATTCCCCACCACTAAATTGAAATAATTTCTTCCTAGTTTGATAATATTACATGTAAAATTATTGTTTTTCACTATTTTATCAAAATAAGAAAAGAGATACTAATTTTGATAATATAGCTCCTTTTTTATTTCACATTCCAAAAAATTTGCCAAAAAATATATCATTTTGAAATATTATTTTAAAAAAAAACTAGTGCATGTACATATAATTTAATATAAAAAATTTAAATGTTTCACTAGATAAAACAAGAAAAACATCCATAAAATATAATAGGAACATACAATTATATAAACACTGGAATTTCTTAAACACTCCTAGAGAAATCCCTTGAACATACTCAGTTTGAAACCACATTTGGGAATATGGTAAGGCTTCTATGTATATAACCAACTATCCACACTTAACATACCAACCTAGTGGAAAAACCCACCTGGCCTAACAGAAAATGCAGGGGCTACCAACTTATCCAGATAGAGTTGATTAGAAACTGTCACTCATCCCTCTAAAAGATTCCCAAGAACCCATGAAAATCATATACAATATATGTATGAGGCCCTCATATGTGTGACTCACCTTACCTGATGTCACCGCATATGCCTACTCCAAACATGGAGAACACTATATGATAACCCATGAAGGTAAATCCATCCTATAGTGGTTCCCACTATTAATATATATATATATATATATATATATATATATATATATATATATATATATCACTTCATTAAGATGCCAACAGGGTCGTCACGTCACAAAAGACAATAAAAAAATTCTAAAAAACATTAAATGATGGGAAATGGTCATTTTCACTTTCCAAAAACATTTCGCTCTAAGAACCACATGATGTGCCAACTGGGTATCATAACAAGTCCATTTCTATTACCCCCACACAACATTTTGAAAACCATTTCAAAGATGATATAAAATAATATTTTCAAATATGAAATCTCAAATATGATTTCACCTTCAATAACTAATTCCATTTTAAAATAATGATTAAAAAATATGATATGACTAAGGATGCCAACCAGGATTCAATACATTATGAGAAATATTCAAATTAAAAACAAAATATTTCTGTGCACCTTTATCTTCCAAAATCATCTAAAACAAAAATTTCACAACCAAGGAAAAACACATTCTAGAGAAATCTTGATAAAATTTTTAAATAGAATAAACCCATTAGAAATACTTATCCCACATTAAAACCCATTATGAAAACCAATTTTTCATATTTAACATTTAAAACTACTTGAGCATTATAAATACATTATTACTTCCATATAATGTTAGAGGTATGTTTCAATATAAAAAACCCTCACTGTAGGCTTGGATATATTATGTAACACCTTGAAATAAGAATTTATAACTACCAAAACAAGATCACAAAGTACATAAATACTACCTAAATAAAAACAATATTTTATATAAATCATGAAATTATGGATTTCAAATTAAAGGAGAATGAATAAGGAACCTACATCATGAAGACCAAGAAAATTCTTGGAAATTGTCAATTTCTAAATCAAGTATCCATCCAACCACACACGCACATCCATATATATATATATATATACCATTTACCCAATGCATGTATTCCCTGCTCCGTGAGGGAATATGAATATGGAGGATATAAAAATTTATATATATATATATATACACGCACACATTCATATATTCCTGCATGTAATCCAAAAGCACTAGAATAAGTACAAATAATAAATGGGGCCCTTAAACATTGTAAGATTCTCAAATTAATCGTGTGAAAACCAAAAGCATGTTTTAGAACATAACTAAAATGATAGTGGGAAAGAGAAACAAGTTGAACTGCCTTTCTATCAGTGAAGGATGCCAGAACAGAACCCAATAAAATCCAGGAGCCCATTTACACAAGCCTAAAATAAAATAATTAAACAAAACACAACTAACACAAGATTAAAGTCATGGTCATGTTGAATCCAGGTGACTAGGAAACCAAAATGATATAATAATATTTTGAAACATAGGGAGAAGTCCATACCTCATCGATTCAGAGGACATCCACAAAGGAATAGGGATCAACCTGCAGATGGAGAGGGAGATGGAGGGGGCGGGTAATTCAAGATGAAGTCATGCGAGCATGGACGCCACCAGTTGGGGTCACGTGAGAAAGGAAGGGGGCCGCCAAATGGGGTCGTGCGAGCAGGAAAGGGCACCGCTGATAGGGATTCTTGAGGATAGGGGCGTGACAGAATGGAGGGGGGATAGGGGGTCAAGCCATGTTGGATTATGGAAGGGGGATATGGGGATCATTTAATAGGGGTGAAGGTATTCAGACTAAGTTTTAAAAAAATATAAATTAATTATAATAATAATAACACTAAAAAATTATAATATGAAAAAACTATTTTTTTTATTTTAATAATAATAATAATAGCTTCAAAAATATTAATAGTAAAAACCACAAAAAAATTATTATTATTATCATTGATATCGTTATAAAATCATTTTATTTTATTTTATTATATTTTGTTTCATTAAATTTATTTATTTTAGCCACATTGAAATCATGTGGTTAATCTGCATAGATAACAAAACCATGTGAAAATAGTGGGGTAGGATCTATCCATTCCAAATGTGGATGCACGGGTACCTGGGACGACTCGATGATTTTTGCTAACATTGCAGTGCCCACACACCTGCCAAAAACCGACTTAAAGCTCTTAATCCTCAAAACATTAATCCTGGGCCGAAACCCGAACTTAGACCAAGAGATGATAGACCTATAAAAGAGTAAAATAAAATGGATCTGAGGTCGGGGTGTGACAATTCTCCCCAGCAAGGATAGTTTTTCCCCATTAATTATCCAAGCCCAAAATAGCAATAAATCGACTGCATTCTTAGTCAACATCTAGAGAAATTGAGAACCACAAGGTGACAATTCACTTTACCCGTCACACCCAAACGATCAATAGATACTATAATATAAAAACGAGGAATGAATATGGTGTGGGTGGGGGGAGTCTCCCCACCCAAACAACTCATCTAGCATGGGACCTTTAAAATCAAACAACACAGCCACTAAAACTAGGAACTAAGTGACTCCCAACATGAACTACTTCAATTTCCCTATATGACCTAACCAAAATACCAATGCATATGCATAAATCCCACTACAAAGAAAACCCAACATACCGGGCCACTAAGATGAATGAACTCCATATGAATTGACCACATGAACTACGAATTTCCCATGACGATCTAAAACTTCCAACATAAACACATCTATATTCATTAGCATGAGTGACAAAACACCTCCACATGATCATGGTACTCTGTAACCAAGAAAAACACCAAAAACACTATGGAGAACCCATGGGAAGAACATAACCCAAATAGCAAACTCAAGCATACTAAAAACATGGATTCATCCACACACACTTACATCTCCAAATATGAACAACTAAACTGATATTGACTCAAAATAGTGTTAAATACTATTTTGGAAAATGAATGATTCTAGAAGCATCATTTAGAAGAAAAAACAACTAAGATCACATGGAAACATTTCTATCACACATTCAAATAAAAATATGAACATAAATTAGTAGTAGAAATTATAATAATGATAATTTAAACACCCCCTCCCCAACATGGGGAGAGAATCTGGGTCAATATTTCACACCTCCCCAGTAACTCTTAACTGTTTGTGAACTTCACTCTGAGGAATGTGGATAGAACCCTGATGGAAGAATAATTTTATACCTCACCATTAGGTGTTGACGTTCTTCGATCACAACATCTTCTTAGGGTGACAATTATTTCAAAACTTATCCATTTTACACATATTGCCACAATAAAAATACATATTTAGAGGAATATGAAAAAACAGCTATTATTTCCTAAACTTGCCACACTAGTGTCACACATGAGAATAGTCTGATGAAGTGGAAGATGATACCGATGAATGATATTTTTCAGAAATAGGTTTTTCTAGCACATCCCACTCACAATATGGGTAACCTTAATGAGAACCAACTACCACTATTTATAACCCAAAGTAATGCTATGTTAAAAATTAATTTTCCACTATGATCACAAAAAGGATTCACCTAATGAGAGAAACATTCTTGTAATTTTATGATGAAGACCCCAAATAAAATAGGAGTTTTCATTTGATCCTATAATCTCTCCTAAAGAGATTAAGAAACCAACCCTCTTAAGTTGTCAACATATTCTTTCATGGTCAGCAGGCCCTGTCAGACATCTTGTATCTCTGCCACTTTTTTCAACTTAACCTCCTGAGTTATAAACCCTTGGATAAAATTTGTCTTAATAAACTCCAATGCCATCCCAACATTCCTCAATTTTGGATGAACTGACTTCCACTACTACAAATCTAGACCCTCAAAAAACCACAGGACAACACAAACTCTAATAGCCTTAGGAGTTCCCATCAACCTGAAGCTAGACAATACCTCTTCAAGACACTCCACCGCATCTAACAGATCTCAATTTTTAGGAAGGTCATGAATCATTTGGGAAGAATAAAAAATTGGTAATAAATACTTATATATTTTGGGAACTATCCTGATTAGAATTTTATGAACATCATGGAAAACACAAATGAAACCCAACATCAAACCAAAACACAACTGAAACAAACAACTTAATCCAAAACAACCATCTCATTAATCAAACAAACACATGCACAACCAATGAAACCCTTTTAAAAAAAATTATTATTTCAGTTTCAAAACAACCTTTATATTGGAAAATTTCCTAAATACAGAAAACAATCTATTTAAACCAAAATCAAATTCCAAAAACATTTTATCTTCTGAATTTTCTTACGAAAAACCAAACAACGCCTTTAATTTAAAATACAAACCTATGTAATCCCAATAATCATTGCACTTGTGTTTATCCAAATCCGTCCATAGGTTCCAACATTCACTTTACTTACACACCCACATGTGAAAATGTTCATAAGGAGAACCCTAGGTAGAATCCAACCCATTTCATTTGAGAAACCAACCAGGCACAAAATTTTCATACTAAATATTTTTTCCATTGACACTAATTTATCAATTTTAAAACCACATGAATGATATAATTTTTATTCTTTGTAAAATTTTAATCCCACTAGCCGAGACAGAAACAAGTCATAAATCCACTTATAGCAGATTACCAGAAGCAAGAACATGAATTTATACCTAACATGATGAAAATTTAGTGAGTCATAAAACAAGTAGGAAATACCAACTATAAGGTTCTTGAACCATGTACATGGACTCTACATGGGTGACTAATAGATGAGATATCTTGGAGTAACGTCGTCTCACCTATATTTTCATTCAGTTGTAAAAATCAAACAAAAAAACTCAAACCCTAGACTACCCCTGGTAACTCAGGGATCATAACAAGTAATAGTCTACAAAAATATTATCATTCTAACATCACATTTTATAAAAGTACTAATATCCATCTACGATATACCCCAAATAACAACGATCTACACTGATATCATTTTTTCATGAACTAACACTCGTTGACCCTGAACTGGTCACCCGAGTTAGCCAGCAGCAAGGCCCGAAGGGCTTTCCTAATCCCCACGGGCTAAAAACATGTGTCGGGTGTCATGATAAAACTGTTAGTAATGATATAACCCATGAAAAAGAGATAACAATAAAATATTAATCCAACTAAACAGTAAGAATACACACATACAGAGAAAATAACATAACTAACACAATTACCTCTGTGAGACATCATGTGTCACCACTAATCAAGGATCCAAACTCGCAATAGGATCGATGTAAAATTGGGAGAACCTAAAACAATGAAGATATAATATGCCTGAGAAATCAAATTATTAAAAGGAATTACAAAAATAAACCATGATAGATGCCACGCCTCTAAAGTGAAATTCTTTCGTAGTAGTGTGATAATAATATATGAAAAAATAAGGCATATCATTCTTTTATCAAAATAAGTAACATGGAACTATTTTTTAAGAAAAAAATAATTTTTTCACTTTAAAAAATAATTCCAAAAAAACAAATCATTTCAAAAAAATCAATAAAAAACCTACTTGTTCTAGTAAATTTAATGTAATATAAAAAGTAAAGAAAATATGTCATTAGGTGAAACAACCAAATATTCTCGAAAGTAAAATAAGAATGTAAAAGTTTGTAATTATGGGGCTTTCTTAAATATCCCAAGAGAGGTCCTTGTATGTAATGGTTCAGAACCACCTATCGGAATATGGTGAAGTTTCTAATCATATAACCAACTAGCTACCATAAACGTACTAATCTAGTGGTCAAGCCTGCATTGCCTAACAACAAATCCATAGGGTACCGGCCCGTTTAATTGAGACTGATCTGTATTCATCACTAGACCCTCTAAAAGAATCCCAAGAAACACATGATAATAATATATTGTATATGTAGGAGGCCCTTTCATATGTGACTCCCCTAAATTTCTTTCACCTCACTTGTCTACCCCAATCACAAAAGCCACATTACAATATCCCATGAAGGGAAATCCCACATATAGAGATTCCCACTGAAAACAGACATACAAACACAGATATATATATATATATATATATATATATATCACATCAGTAAGTTTCTATCTAGGATGTCACATCACATAAGACTATAATTTTTTTCAATTACATTCAATGCTTACAACGAGGCATTTTCACTTTCAAACCACTTTTCACTCTCAAGACAACATGAAGTGCCAACCGAGTCTCATACGATGTGAATATAAAGTACAATCATAGACAATTTTCAAAACTATTCCTAAGTGGATATAAAACACCATTTTCAAAGAAGGACTCTGTTTTTAGTTAAGAATTTTTTTTCAAAAAATTAATTTTCATCAAATGTGATTTTTATTACACTTTGTACATGGATATTATTATTAATTTTAGGAAATTTTAGTAATTTTTTTTATAAAATGCAAAAAACATTGAATTCATAATATTAAAATTATCATATGGTAAAATTTTATATAGTTTTAAAATTATTTATTTTTTAAAAAATCATTAAAAATTCTAATTTTTATAAAAAATCATTCCTTTTTATTAAATAAATTATCTAAACGTACATTAATTTATTGATTTAGTCAAAAAAATAAATATTATGCATTATATGTAGAATAATGTAATTTATTCCAGTTAAATCAACAATTTATAGGATTTTCATATAAGTAATTTTTTTGCTTAAAAAATATTTTTTAATATTTCTCAATATATTTTACTAATTTATATTAAAATTAATTAATTCCACTTATAAAGATGCATTGATAAAAAATTGACTCGCTATTTGAAATTAATAGTTTCAAATTTTATTAATAGGTCCCTTTAGGTTTTTTCATTATGAATAATAACCATAATAAATATTTGTTCTGTAAGGCTATATAATAGATAAAATAAGGTTAAAACCCCGACAAAGATCTTAAAATCAAAAAAATTAAATATTTTATTTTATGGATGATATTTTATAATATAAATTCCAATTCAATGTATATTGAATTTTTGTACCATTATCATTAGATATTGTTATAGGTTATTTTTATTAATGTTAATTCTATATTTTCAATCTCCTACATTGATTTCATTTTATATGTTCACATTTAAAAATTAATATGAGATAAATGAATGTAAAATTTAATTTCCATAAAATTAATTTATTTTTCTTTTATTTTTAATTTTTATTAATTTTATAATTTTCTTAAATTTGTACACAATGTTGAAAGAGTTTTTGTGCACTAAATAGAAAAATCAATGTAAAGTAATTCTAAAAAGTAAAAAGTAATATTGTGTATATTAATTTTTGAGTAACATTATTTTTATATTGAATAACAATATATATTTTATGGTTTAATATTTTATATTTTTATTCCTATTTTTTCTTAATGACTTTAATGTCAAATCTAACCAATAATGTGAAAAATGACATTGGAGATATTTTACTAAAAATGTTATTATTTGTAATCTATTAATGAATCATAAAAATAATGAATGTGGAAAATTAGGATGGTAAATTGTTTAAAATTTACAAACATGTCCATTTAAAATATAATTGATAATATATATAAGTTATATTATAACCGATTGAGATTTAAAATTTCATTATCGTGATTAAGGAAAAAATAAGTTTACTATGGTTTAAACCAATATATAATGGTATTTTTGGGAATTTAAAATGGATAAATCTTGTTTTAATGACATATATACACCTACTAAAATCCAATATTTTAATATATTTAATTCTTAAATCATTTTTCTTCAGTATGAAATTCTTATATTTTAATATATAAAAACATTTCAAGTGTTTCTTTTCCTTAATTTATAAAAGGACATCCCTCATTTATATAATATAGAACACATTGAGAAATATATCACAAAAAACCTGAAAAATCCATATATAAATACAATTATGAATTAATTGTAGATATTGGTATTCTTATAATACTATTCCAATTTTCCTTAAGAAATTATCTAATCAATTTTTACCAAATACAACGTAATCAGCATACAAAAATTATTTAAATATATATAATATTATACAACCTATAAATATATGTTTTAATAAAATAATATAACATTTATATCATCAATATACTTAAATTTAATTTGTTTTTTTATCTACTCCTATCATTCTTATCTTCCATCAAATGATAAGTGAAATTACTTATAATGTGTATGTGCAATCAATCACCCCCACTTAGTGATACAATTCATTTCCATCAAGATATTTCATGGATGCTTATTATGACATATTTAATTTTTATATTTAATTTTTATGAAATATTAATTCATATATTTTTTAAATATTATATATTCCTTTTTAATTTATAATATGATGTAAACTGAAAACATCACACGTTTATATGTGTGGACTATAAACCTCATAGAAGTGATGTGATTCATTAATAATTTTCTATTTTCATGGATTATAATAATGATATATTTAAATTATATAAATTATATATTTTATATATTTATGATTCTAGATTTATAAAATCTTAATTATTTTTATTTCCATATTTTCGTTAGAAAATGAAAATGTCATTCATGTGTACCTACAAACTACTATCTCCATAAATGGTTTCATAAATTTTTATATCACTCCATTATATCAATTAATATAAATATATAAATGAATTAATACCATATTTATATCTGGACAAACATTTTTTAAATTATATAAATATGATCAATGTTTATGTTATGAAACATCCTAATATAATATCTAAAGAAAAATGAAACATTTAACACACACAAACAATGATTTTAATAAATAATATTTTAAATTTTTTATTTTAAATGTTATAATTGGATAACATGTGGTAATATTGTAGGATCAAAATATGAATGAAGACTAATAATTAAAATAGGGGTGAATGTATGTTTAAAAACTTTTGTATTTGACCTTATAGATAAACTATGTTTAACAATGTCGAACAAGGTAATTCACAAGAAATATTTTAGTTCTACTAAAAACCATTCTAGGTACTGGAAATATGGTTCTAGAAATGAAACAAATGAAAATTTTACTTAGGTAATTATTATACCTTAAATCATATATAATATTACTTATCAAAGTATATAAAAGAATAAGAACATATAAGAAGGTTATACTTTCTAATTTTATCAAAACGTTGTGGAAATAAACTTGAAACAAAACAAGTAACAATTATAAAATATTTTAACTCAAAGTGTAGTGTATCCCATAGATATGGATAAGGGAACATTGATTTAAAATTTAAAAAATTTCTTTTTTACCCACACCAGGTTTATCCTCTGATACGAATATTAGAATCTGTCTTTCTATCCTTACAATCTCTTGACCTTTAAGGTGGTTAGCACCTCTATCTTCATATTACCAGAAGACCTCCAATATTAATATAATTGGCCACAATGTCCTCGAATCCAAGGAATCTCTTGATTGTTCTCAGAAATAATCGAATTTGCACGAATAAATATTAACATGATGTTCAGAACCTTACAAAGCATGAGATTCTTTCTCTCTCTTGAAATCAATTCACCAACATGAAATATCCCGAATGATCAACACATAATAAGGACGTTTGAATGAGCACCTATTTATAGGCTCTTCTCCAATGGTATTATCCCACCTCCAACAGTAATATTTTCCCTTGAATATCAAAGAAACCTATACATGTTTCACTCAAACAATGGTTAGTAAGAAACAGATTATAAGAAATCATTTCATAAAAAAATATAGGGAAAATGAAGATACCTAACCAAATCTATTTTTCAATGTCTAAGTAAATATATAATTTGAAATATAACCAAATAAAAATTCATTATATATAACACATTAATATTTTTTCTATTTTAAATGAATTTGGAATCTAATTTCTATAGATTTTGGTGTAAGAATTCCAAATAATCCAGAATCTAAAATATTAGAAATTTGGAGTCCGAATTCCAAAGAATTAGGAGTCTAAATTCAGAGAAATTCGGATTTAGAATTATGAGGAATTCGAAATCTGAATTGTTTGGAATTTGGAGTCTGAAATTTAGAGATTTTGGAGATAGACTTTCTAAGAATTCAGAGTTTCAATTTCACTAAATTCAGAGTCCACATTTCAAAGAAGTCAGAGTCTGAATTACATAAAATTTAGATCCTAAAAATAGAATACTCTATATTCAAAGATTTGTAGGATTTTTTTGGTTTTATATATGAAACCGAATTGTATAATTTGAAATAAAATGGGTTTGATATATTGAGTTTTTAAAATTAAATAATGGAATCAATGTTTAGGAAAAATATTTTCTTAGAGAAAAAAAATTTTCATTATGAAAATAAAACAAAGGGAAAAACATTTTTCATTATAATAAAGTATTTTTAATTTTTTAAAACATATAGAAGTTGAAAAGTCATAAAAAAATATTTTTGAATTAATAAATACAAATATTTTAAATGATTTTAAAGAATTATAATTAACGGTATTTTATAATATTGCCGGTTAAGATATCTTTTGAGGTAAGTCAAACTTCAGGTAATAGATTTATTTTACAATCTCAATATATACCTAGATTTTTTATTATGATATTTTCATTGATGAAATTTTATTATATACCTATCATGAATATCATGAATGATCTTCACCTATATTTTGTCATCTAATATTCATGTAATGGTACAATTTTTATCTATTTGTTAAATAAAAAGATTTAGAAACTCATTTTATGGAAGTATATATTTTTTTTTCTTCGGTTGGAAATATTATTCATCAGTTTGAAATATTATTGTTGTTTAAATTATCAAAAATAAAATTTTCTTATCATTCTAAAAACAAGGTATATTTATTTTTTTATCAAAAATGAGGATGGAATCATTGTTTTAACACACCCAACATGGATAAAATTGGACCTTCTATGACCACTCATTGTTTTGAAGCCAACTATACAAAATTATAAGGTTTTTTTCAATAAAATTTTTATTATTTTATATTAATAAAACTTATATATCATAATTTTTTCATTTCGAAATGAAATTGTTATTTTCTGAAACTAAGACTCCAATGTTATTTTATAGATATTATCAAATAGGAAGAATTACTTTGATGTTATATATGTTTTAATATAAAAATTATTCAATTATGTTATTATTGTTATATCTCTATATGGATTATTATTATGATGGTGAAATTTTTATGAAACTTATTTCTTTTCAAGAGTTATATTTTTTCGGAATGTTGAAATGTTTATGACACATATTAATTTTTCTGAGATTATTTAAATTTACATGATGAAGGTTTTACAATCCATTGGAACACATTTGAATGGATTATAATAATGTGATGGGTGGGATTGGAATTATATATCCCTCAAATTGATTGGTCATAAATAGATGTCCTTTGATATAATAATGAATGAAATTGGGAGTGAACATAGATCATTATGGTATACTGTGAACTATAATTATCATGGTAGTAAATATTGAAATGGTATACAATGGATTAGGATGTAAAAAAGATCTAATATAATGGTTTGATAAATGATCCCTAAATATGTAAATGATTTCCTATTATTATTTGTATAATAAAATATTGTCTTTTATTCAAATTCTATTCTCTCATGGCTTCTGCTATTTGTTTCTGTTGTGCTTCATGTTTTTTTAAATGTCATTTTATAACACATGATTCATATTTATGATCTATGATATTTAGGTAATAGTTGTAAATTTTTAATATAATGTTATCGTACCATTATCATCTTGTTATTATTATGTGATAATTGATATCAATGTTAACCTTTCTGAGAAAACAAGAGAAAACTTTATTGTTTTTTCGTGTCATAGGATATTAGGGAAGTATTTATGTAGCATTTTTATAATTAGAGTATATTGTGGGAATATCATTTTGTCAGATTTTGAAGATCATTTTTGAAATAAAAATATTGTGGATGCATATCCAAATACACAAATCCTTTGGTGTGTGTTTTTATAACATTTTTTATTTTAATTTATAGTAATGCAATGTCTAATATTGAAATGTGGGGGACATTATATGGAACAGAGGAAGACCTGATTATGTTGGGTGAGTAGACAAACCTAGTGATACTATGATAACTATGATGTTCTATGAGACATATACATGACTATTACAATTATGAAATACCATAAGTATAAAAGGAGTAATGGATTACTATGATGATGATTACAAGGAACACTTTTTTTCTTAGGGAATCAGTTGTTTACCTGATGTGATTTTGAAACTAAGGACCCGTGTAAGGGTGCCTCTAATGTGTAGTGAAAAAATTATCCCTCACGGGGTCTCGTTGATAGACTATAATATGGAGGTTTCATGTTAGTTTAGGTAGTAATGGTTGTGGGTGTAAATTTACAACATGAAATAACATATATATCTGATGGGTTTGTGATTTTTGTAATTGTGGTGGGATTTATTAAATCCATTATCATGAATTTATTTTTATCATCATTCATAATATAATGTGATTTCTCATGAATCAAGGTAATCATACATAGGTAATGATATTAATTTTATTTCCTAGGAATCCGTAGAGTATCCGATTGACATGAATGAGACGCTGGGATTCCTGGTATATTTAGTTTTTGGTCTTACACTATGTGAGGAAAAAATGGATAGTATGGATATCATCCAATGAAATGATCAATGCATGAGGGAACACTTACTTGTGGTATATATGATCCATAGATCGAGCTAATTATTTGAGATCATGAAAGGATACATATAATGTAATGGATTTCATTCATTTAGTGATACCATTTTGAATTTTTAGGTAATATTATTTTAATAATATTATTATTATAATATTTATAACACCTGTGAAATGTATGGTTTTAATGAATTTATGATGTTTCATGTGGGGTTATATATAATGACCCATGTATTTAATACATGGATATTATACATATTCTATATGAATATTCATTACATTATATAAAAACAATCCAAATGGCCATAATAGTTTAGTGACTTATTAAACATATAACACAATCTTCTTTTCAAGTGAAAGATGTTCAATGATTACTACAAAGATCTTCCCCTATATTACCCATACATAAAAACATTTTTTATACCCTGTGGAAAGTAAACATAAGAAAATGATGATCATAGATGATAATTAATGGTAAACAGTGAAGATATCAGTTTATTATCTTATAAAAGCAAAACATAAGAAATATGAGTATGTGATCATGATAAAAATTTATATAGAGCCTGTAATGGATCATAAAAATAAGTAATGGAATAAAATTATAACATTTTGAAATCCATCAATCCAAATTATGAAACTTCATCAGAACACACTAATGAAACATATGTTCATATCATATTTGTGTGTAAAATCATCATATGTATAGAAAACCATTTTATGTGTCTAGGATTTCAATCATAACTCTCAAATTATAACTTATCACCTATTTCCCCTGATGGATCCAACCTATTTACATGTTTCCAATCACGGATCAAACACATTCACTTGTTTCCCATCATTGCTCAAGCACATCAATTTTTTTCTCTTAACTATAAAAATGATATATAGTGCATTACTAAATGGATTTTGGGTAGATATAGGCCCACTCATTACATAATGACAATTATACATATGTGTTCCATAAGACCATAAATAATTCAACACATAATAACCTAGGTAATGAAATGAGTATCATAAACAATTCATCATAACAAAACACATGAAAAAGAAATAGGCTTCATAAATATAAATCCATCATAAACACAACATATTTAGGGTAAGGATAATAATGGTATCGTTGGGTAATATACACATTAATGAAATTTTAACATAATGTAAAGTCATTGTAGATATAATAAATCATTTTTTGAAACATCAAATGAAATATTTTGTCATTAATATATCCTTTACTTTATATTTTTTTGAAGAGACTCGCTATTACAAAGGAATTTTTTTTGCATTCAATATAACATGGTATGAATATGAAGGAATTTTTAATGATTCATTTTCTCATGAATTTTATTTATAAGTTAATAAACATTTTTTTAATATATTATTTTCATATAGGACACAAAAATAATTTCCATGAAACTGATAAAAAATATAACATTTAAAATATATTGTGAAAAATTAAATCATGGGTAAAAATAACATTAAATATTAATAGAAGAATAGTAAAAACAATTTTAATTTTTTTATCAAAAATATACATTGGAGAAAAATAGTCCCCATTAGAGAAGTAAAATGAACAAATCCATAATATTGATGAGAATGTTGATGAACTCCTATTTAAATATAATCAGTTGAATCTTGTTATCGAATAATGAAATAATATTTCATGAATCTAAAAACACCATAATATTTAGGATAAAAATTATAAAATACATTCATGAGATGTTTATACACATAACAGTAAAAAATAATTTCTATATAAGTCATGTATACCATAGAAATAAAAGTGAGACAAAAATTACACACCTCAAGTCTCTCCATTCCTAGTTCGTGTTCTAAACACATATATTATAAATATGGATATATTGTACATGTATCCCATAACCATATATCAAAAATACAATGTACTATTTTTTTTAACATCCAATCACACATATATTAATTATTTTAAATCATTACTCTCGAAAATATTTACCTCATTTTCAAAGCATTTTTTCGATTCGACGGTTTTGATCCATATACGTTGATCATAATAAATTAATTCCCACAATTATTTTATGTACTATTTATCATATATATTCTTAAAATTCATCCTTTTTACCATTCATGAGAAATATTTATGAACAATAAATCACATCACATTATGGAGACGTTAATCCATACATATGCAAGAGTGAAGTAATCATTTCCAAAAGACTAGGTTGAAAAAAAGGTATGTATGATGTCATCATTTTATAATTATAATTATTTTAAAAATATATCATAAGAAAATTAAACATATCAGAATTCCTATTCATAAAATATTATTTTGAAAAATTAATTTTATAACTACGTGGATGTAGTAAGTCGTACGTACGCACGAAGGATACATTTAGTTGTTGTTTGTTTTGAAAGGGCTTGTATATATTTATGCTAATAATCATAATAAAATTTAAGAATATTTAGTATTAAAAATATATTATATTTTTGTATATATCATATATTTTTATGCGGTATAGAAGAGTCGAAAAAGTGAGTGACAAGTTATAGTGATTACTTATTCAATGAAGCATCTAATTTAGATCTCTACTAATGGACCGTAGATTTGGTTATATTTTAATAGAATATAAAATATAATGTTGATAGGGATGTTTCAAATATAATTTTGGTGTTTTTTTCTATATATAATACTCAAAAAATTGTAATGAATTGATGGAAGAGGTGTCCTTTTGCAATGAAGATGACGTGAGCTTTGGAATTTCTCAAAAGATTAATTTATAATAAATTAAATTTCAATAAAATTACCTAAAATAGGGAATGTATTATAATATATTGTTTTAAATAGTGGTAATAAAATCAACCATTATAATTTATAATTTTTTTTAATTTTAATATTTATCAATTTGATTAACCCTTATTAAACAAATCTCAATTTTAACTACGGGAAAAATATTTTTAATTTAAAATGGATGTTATTTTTACTTATAATTTGTAAATAAAAAAATAATTAATTAATTTATTATATTTTTTACCAAAATTTATTCTTTTTATATTTATGTGGTATTTTATGATTTTTATCTAATTAAATAAAATACCATTAGTGTCAATTTTGACATTATTCTTTAAATTAACTATAAGAAAAAAAATCGAGTAAGATAACTTCAAAAAAATTATTTTCATACACCCATAACATTTAATATGAGCCAATATATTAGTATATTGACTTATGTAATTCAATTATATTTATTTTAATTTTTTTAACATCATTAATATAGATTTTAAATAATTAAATAATTAATGCAGCATCATTTTGAAATTATTAATGATAAATATTTCTTCCCAAAAATTGAAAAATAAATTTAAATAATGTATATAATAATTATATATATTATAATATATATATATATTTGGTAATATATTCTTCTTAATCCCACTTTAAAAATATTATACCTTTTAAAAGTAGGATTGTGAAATTTTTCCACTCTCATTAATTATATTAATATGCACGTCATCCTCATAGAAACATGTCTAGTAAAATAATCCATTAATATTCTTATGTGTTGCAGGACAAATTAAATTGAATAAATAATTTTTGGGAATGTTTTATGGTAATTTTATAAAATTTATAATTTTATTTTTACACTTAATTACCCGATTTACCCTTAACACTGATAATAAAAATTACAAAAGTTACTATTGATATTATTCAAAAATAAATAAGACCCATTTATTGAATTTATAAATTATAAATAAAAATACAGAATCAATGTTTTATAATTCAAAACACATAATTGGAAAAAATAAAAATAACATAATATTAATCTCATTGATAGAACGGGGAAACAGTTTTTCAAATTGAAAAGGTTAAAATGATTGCAATGTTTTTATATCCAAATTCAATGGGAAATTTATTTCAATGAAATTATTTTTATTAAATGATATAATTCATATAGGTATACTTTAATACCACTAAAAATATATTTTATTACAATATATATTTTATACAAAAAAGTTTTATTCAATTAAAAATCATTTATTTTTCACTATTCATCAAAACTTGAAACGTATGAAAAATATTTCAAAAATTAAAAAAAAGTAAATTTTAATATCACTATTTAAAATAATAAATTTATTTTATCAAATATAATGTATAAAATTTTAAAATTTTAGTTTTAAAACATGTGAACTATAGAAGGGTGACAAAATAACTTTTTGAAAAACAAATTACTTTTTAAGAACAAAACATGATTTTTTTTATAACCCACAAGACTAGTCAGAAGAAATGCTTCTGAACATTTATTAAGAAGAAATAAAAACGTGTAGATAATAGGTGGAAGGGATCAAACAAACATGAACTTCTTTATTCCCCAAACAATAGGCCTATATATCATAATACGACAGATCATTTCCATAGTTAGATTCACTACCAACGATCCACTCAGATTGAGATTTATCCTGATTAAAAATTATTTGAATGTCTATGTCCACCTTACTGGTCATCTTCAAAGACGATCTGGTGTAAATTTTCCTCGTAAGGTTCATATAATCCTTCTGTGGTCTTCTCTTTGAGGGAGGAGAGGTGAAACCCTCTCCATCGATCATCTTTTCCTTGCCACACATGATCACCTCCTTGAATGATGCACACCCACCACTGCTCAAAGACTTATTAGTTGTACAATTACCCCTTTAATAATCATAAAAATTCACAAATTTCTAATATATTTTAAATGATTGAATGATCTTATGAATTTCTGGTTGATAGTTACCACATTGTTGTCCATCATTCTGGTCAGAGACATTAACCTGAGAGTGATCATAGATCATCAATGCCAATTAAAATTTTGGGATTTACCTATCTGAAGTAACCTGTTTAGAAACATCAACCTCAAGGGACTGAGGGGACACTATGATCTCTTTCCAGAGATACATCCACCTATATAGCCTTTCCTTCATGTTTAGACACAAGAGATTTAGACTTCCCAGAAGTAATCAAATCTGCTATAGTGGAAACCGGTTCCTTGAGTTCATCACCACCATGAACTATAAGGTTTGAAAATACACATCTTTCATCATTGACTTCATTTTAATGTATTTTTTGGATGACCCCTCATTCCAGACACATCACAAGAGACATGCTTTCGACATGTCTCCAAAGAGGGTCCAATAGGCATAATATCATTGCAGAAAAGAGGTTATTTTTCATATTCTATATCAATTTGAATGTTATCCGAAGGTGTAGAATGAGTAAACTTGTGAACAATTGTGGAGATAAGGTCAACCTCCACCAAAATCAAAGCAGTGTGGCCAAACTGGGCATCCTTAATCTTTTTTTGAGATGAATAATAGCCCATATTACTGTATCAATGTTATACAAAATCATCAGATGCTAGAAGACATAATTGAGCCCATGAAGACAGACCATGACCTATGAAAAGGAATTTCTTACCTGTGATACATTAATTTCTAAAGACCATTCGTGATGGTCTAGCCAATTAGGTTTTAATAGAATGATCCCAATAACCTAGGCCCGAAGATTCAAGTCATCTCATGGAAAGAAGAAATGATTGATTTTTATATTATGTGTAGAAGCTTTATTTTATGAATGTTTAATATTATATAGAAGTTAATTCATTAATAAAATAAAATAGGATGATATTTTTAGTAGTATGAATCACACATATGTACATTTAAATATTTATTTAAAAAAACATTTTCATTTTTTTAAAAAAGGGTTTTAATTTTATTTATAATGAAATTTTAACAAAAGAATTAATTATAAATACATTTATGAAACATATTTTAATAATTTAGTTATTCATAATATTCCCTTTATTCGAATGGATATATTATAATTACCTTAATTATTTAATAATATTAAGAAAATGATGTTTTTTTATAAATTCGGTGTTGTGTGTAACACAAGATAAGTCGGTGTTCCATGTAGTGAAAAAGAAACATAGTGTAGCATTCAATGCAAGAATCCAAATAACTCATATTATTTAAAATACTCAATTATATATATATATATATATATCTTGGGGGTTTATATTCTACCCCCTTAGAATGAAAATCTCCCTCAAAATTAATAGAGGTAATAACTATTATAAAAATGAATGTTACTTTCATAGTATACTACATCATAAAAATAAATACTAAAACATCCTTTAAAGATGAATTTTAGGGACTTAATTGTTAAAGAACATAACTCAAAAATTGATTTCAAACTATGTGAACATATGTATAAGGTAATAACATGGAAATTAAAGAGAAAAATTATATTCAGTATCTAATGGATAGTGAAAGAGAACATGTTAAATATATATTTAATGACCACAAAATCATAGACCAAATTGGCCTTTAAATGTACATTAACATCATAAAAAGTGATGATAACTATAAAAAAATTTAATTAATAATCATTTGAGGAGATAGACATACATGATGTAATATCATATGTATAATCTCACTTAGCAGTTTTTCCTAGAATAGTTTCTTCTTAATAACATTGTCTATGAAAATATGATGATAAATTTATAATTCTTGAATAACCACTATATCATAAGATTTATAATGGAAGGATATTCCATTAAATCAGTCTATAGTTATCATCACACAAAAACTATTTTCACATGTTATTCAATATGAATAAATCGTTATGTAATTAAATATAAATATCTAAAACCTCATTCAAATTTTAATGTAAACAATTTAAAAATATTTACTATTATTAACCTTCCAAAGTATTGAAATCCATGAATTGTGAAAGAAGATCACTAAATATATCTTGTATCCCACCAAAGCATGATCTATATTTAAAATTTCACATAACATACGTGTGAAGACCATTATCTTGTATTCTATTGAAACATAGAAATAACCGGATTTACCACAAAACATTTTTGAAAACAGGCATTCCTTAAAAAATTAATTATTTTCTCATCATTCAATAATAAAAATTTCATAAACACATTACATGATTTCATAATACATATTTTAATTTTATAATTACCAAGGTCATTGATATTATCCCATTTATTTTATTCAAATTAAACATCTATATTTTTTTAATCATCCCAAAACCATGCACATATTACGGTTTATAATTTACATAATCATCTTTTTATCCAAAAATATATCATTACCACCTCAGTCACATATCTTAGTTATCAGTACAATTAAACATATTCTCTCAAATACTTAAGGAAAAACTACATTGGACCAATACATAGATTTTTCATTCCTTAAGAATACTATAAATGTACTTCTAAAACACTATTATTGAATTCAATTACATAATAATTGAATAAATCCACCACATAATAATCATTCACCGCATCACCAATAGTGATATCAGGATATTTCCCTTTGTTTCCTTTTTATAGGTTTTTAATGTTGATCATCACCTTATAACCTTGTATTTCGGTATTGGATACATAATGCTAATGTTCATTTCACAATAATAACTGAAGTGTGGGAGCATCATTAGTTGGAATCATATTTTCCTCCATTTCATTGATCGTCATATTCATCAGCTTTAAACTTTCATAAGCTTCATGTCCTTCCTTTCAACATTTAAGGCACCTCTTTTTCAGTTAAAAACATTACTGTGATGGTTCTTCCCACGTTTTTGGCATGTAGATGCTTGGAATATCTTTCCACCATGTTATTTATTCCAGTATTCATGATATTCAAATATTATTTTCTTACCAAATTAATTGGAATTGTTGATATCTCAAATTTACATTTCCACCACAAGATAACATAGAACAATTTCTTTGCAACTAATAAAGTATATTATAGATAACACACACAAAATATATAGTTTTAAGCCATTAGAGAATCCACTAGCCTTACATTCTGTATGGATGATAAATCTAGAAATAAATGTCACATGCCCTAAAATGTTCTTAACAAGTACCCTCATATTCTTCAATGTTTCCCCTTATCTCAATAAACTCATTCAGTAATTTTTTATAAAGAATAAAAGGAAAGTAATAATTGAAAAATAAGTTATTTGGATCCTCCCATTAATAGGAATCAATTTCATCATGTTTACTCATACACATGGATAGATTCAAAAATTGATCTGCTTCACCTTACGAATTATATTTATTGAAAATGAATTTATCATGTTCCAAACATTGGAGAACTAAAAATATCATTTTAGTGGTAAAGATCCATTTTTAATGAACTTGTGTATTAGAAGACCCACTGAAAAAAGGTGGATATTTTGTTATAAAAGACTTAATAGTGTATTATTCCCTCCACTTCTCATTTGATTATACTACATGATTCATATAATTAAAATTTTTAGTGATTATTTAACCAAACTCTTTCATTTTTTCTCTCATTACAATCAGATTCTTTAGAGTGCAATCATATCATTGACCATCGTATTAATCATTAATGTGGTTTCATCCAGTTCCATCCACTAAATAAAAATTGATATCTTAGTTGAAAAACATGACTCATAGTGGTAGAACCACATAATTAATTGGAAATACTTATAAATTTGAAATCTATGACATAATAGGTTTAATCTAATATTATTCACGATCATTATGAAAAATCATCGATTGTAACATATATATATACATATCCTTGTAGATATTACTATGATTATCTAATCCTAGTATCTAATTTTTTACTAAACCTCTACATTGATAACAACTATATTGACCAAAAAATCTCATACATTGATCTTACATCTATTATAGATGAATATTAATTTGAAAACATGAAACAATTCCTGAGGATCATAATAGTTTATTTCCATTGGAAACATGGAACACAAAAATATAGTTTGGTGATATATCATCAAGGATTCCCTTAAAATATTCATATTTAGTGCCCCTAATTAAATCAGTTTTTATTATTTGGAAGGGAAACATAAGAAAATGGTGAGAATATATCATCTAAAATGGTAATTTTATATAATATAAATTTATTATCTTATATAAGAATAATATAAGAAATATTGTCATGTGATCATGAGAAAAGTTTATATCCCTCTCATCATGGATAATGAAAATGACTCGGGGTATAAAATATTAACATTTTAAAATTCCATAATCATAAGAATGAAACACCAACATAAGTGTATTAGGAAACCTATTTTCATTTCATAAATTTTTGTGGCATAATCATATGTATATAAAACCATTTTATATTTCATGGCTAATTAACCTGAATCTAGGATTAGGTGTTATCACCTATTTTCCAAAATGGATCAAGCACATCACCTTGTTTCCAACCACAAATCAAGAACATCATCTTGTTTCTCATCATGGATCAAGAATATAAATATGTTTCCCTTATCTATCTCATGAGAAATAATTCAATATCTAATTCATTGTATAGAAATATAAGTCCTCCATTAAATTAATTAAAGTCAAATATATTTGTCCCACATGAGAATAAATAATTCCACACCTCAAATACCATGTAAATATATAACTTTCATCGGCACTTCATCGTAACATAACTCATTAACAATAAATAAGTTTCTTATATACCATGTCATCATAAAAATAAATCTTTCATAGAAATGATATGAATTTTATATGTGGGTCATATACATAGTAAACCATAATTAATATCAAATAATTTTATCTTAGACAGAACATAATTATTTTTTTAAAGATTACATGAAATAATTCTTTAGGAAAATATCCTTTTCTTTCTGATATCATTTTTTTAAAGAGCTGTGAAAATTAGAAAAAAATTATTTCCTTAATAAATGAACGTGTAATATTATAAAATAATATTCATGGAATTAATATTTATTTATATTGGGAGATCCTTTAAATTATATATATGTGAAAAAAATAACCCTTACATATACATATTTTCAGAAAAGTCATAGAGGATTACTTAGAAAATGAAAGAAAATATTTTCAGAAAACATTTAAAAATTTAAAAAATAGTTAACAAAAATTTAAATATTCATTGTTTAATACTAGAAACCTTTAAAAAATTATTTAATTGGCATATAAGATAAATATTCACAAAATGGGTCACAAAATGAAAAAATATAGAACATTGATGAGATTTTCAAATATAATATAATAACTTTATAACCAGTTGAATCATTTGCCCCATAAATGAAGTAAAATTATACAGATATAAAAAATATGTATTATTATGTATATAACTCAAAAAATGAATTAATTGGTAGTGTATACCCAACAAAAATGAAACAAGTAGTGTATAAGGAATGTGTCCCATATAAATAGATGTGAGACAAAAATCCATTACCTCATGAATCCCCATTTTTTATAATTAAAAATTGTGGTATAGTAAATATGATTTATTTTGAATTTATTCCATAACCATATATCAATCATTCAATGTATTATTTGCTTTTATCATCTTATCACCCATTTATTAATAATTTAAGATAATTTTTCTGGGTGATATCAACTTCATTTACAAAGCACATTTCAGTTCGAAAATCTCATTCCTTATACATTATCATGGTCCCATCATGTAAATATATATTTTGTTATATATTTCATATATAATCTTAATATTATTCCATTTTACAATACATGTGAAATATAGATTAAAAAAGAATCACATCACATCATTTATATGTTAAGCCATATTTACACATGAGAAAATGTATTCATTCCCAAAAGATTGGATGTTAAAAAGGAATATATTATATTATCATTACATAAGTATAATTATTTCATAATTATAATATTTAAAAATTAAAAATATAATATTTATAATTAATAATATATGGTTATGTAAATGGACTTTTATCAGTAAGTGGAGACGTTACGCCATACATACACACAAGTGATACATTCACTTATTATTTGATGGGAAAACATTTGTATAATGGTGTACTTATAATAATAATTAAATTTAATCATATTAAAGATTCCAAATATATTATTTTAATATATGTCATATATGAATAGCATTTACTGATGATTATAAAAATATATTTATCAGTTATAGTGACTTCTACTTTTCCGAAACATATAATTTAAATCATTTCTAAATGGACTGTATAGTTGGTCCACTAGGAACACAATAACATATAGAATGAGAGTTATATTATTTATAAGATATTTTGGTATTATTTTGATGGTATATAATACTATATATGGTGTATTTAGATGAGTGAGGATGTGTCCTTTTATATGGAAGGTGAGGGGAACATTTCCAATTCCTAAAAAAATCATTTATAATAAATTAAATCTCAATCCAGTTACATTAAACAAAAACTGTATTCAAATAAAAATAATTATAGTTTTTTAATCCAATTAAAAATATATATTATTCTTATTTTTATTAATTTCAAACCTTATCATTTTTATGAACACATAAACTATTAGAATTTTAACAATGGTGAGAACATTTTAAAAAATTAAAAGGATTATATTTTATAAAATAATCTGTTAATTACTCTATAAATTGTAACATAATATAATTTTACACTAAATATATCCCATTTTATATATTTATTATTTTATTATTTTAAACTTATTTAATAATAATATTTTAAAAATATATCAATACTGTAAATTTTGACATTATTCATTACATTGGCTTTATGAAAATATGTATAGAAATCTTAAATCTTAAACAATAAATTAATACACCCCTAATATTTCATATAAACATATAATGTATTTATATCACCTTAGGTAATTAAAATTACAATGGTTGAAATATTTTTAATATCACTCCAAATAATTTTTAATTAATTAAATACTTATGGTATCATCACTGTGTAATTATCTACGATAATTATATCATCACTAAAAATTGAAAATGAAGCTCCATGACTTAGATAATAAATTTATATTTCATAAAAATATGTATATAGTTCGGAATATTTTCTATTTATCCCCATATTAATAATATTTTATTTATTAAAAGTAAGAGTGTGACATTTTGTCACACTTTTTTATTTCAATAACATTCATTTCATTTTCATGGAAATGTGTCCATTAAATTATTAAATATTAAACCTTATGTGTAATGAGAAAAATTATCTTCATCCAATAACAGTTTTTCAGTTTAGGGAAATTTTTGAAATATTTATAATATTTTTTGGACCATTAATTACCATATTTACCCTTAATCCTGATAACAAAAAAATACGAAAGATACTCTTTATATTATCTATAAATAAATGGGACCTATTTATTAAATTTTTTCCTTAAAATTAAAAATATGGAATTGATTTCATATATTAGGAATCATATAATTTGTTTTATAAAAAATTCTAAATCGATGTAGTTGACAGAATGAGAAATATTTTTTTAAAAGATCAAAAGATCAAAAGATTGGAATGTTTTTATATCCAAAAAGATACAAATATTGACTCCAAGGAAATATTTTGAATTAAATGATATATGATTTATATAATTATATATTAATACTAGTAAATAGTAAAATTTAACACCATATATTATTTACATGAAAAAGTGTTTTAATAAAAATTTAGTATATGTTAATTATTCATTAAAATAAGAAAATTTTAAGAAAACTAACAAAAATTTAATGAAGTAAATTATTATATACCAATTTCAAGTAGTATGATTATTTTTTAAAATAAAATTATATATGTTTTTAAATAAAGTTTAAAATAATTTCCCACCAAAATGCTATAAAATTTCTTTCAGAATGGAAAAAATAGAATTTAATCATAAAATAGGTTTTATTTTTATATTATGACTAGAAAACACATAATTTGAATTTTAGTCATTAAATTTAATATATATCAATATTATAATCTGAAATTTTTTATTTTTTCATTTCATTGGTATAAAACACAATTATGTACATTTAAATAATGTTTTAGAAAAACATTTATCTTTCTATTTAAATTGTTATTTTATCATTTGAAAACAATTGGCCACAAAATAAATAATTATTTATACATGTAAAAAACATAATTAATAATTTAGTTAATCATATCCGTACTTTCCTTTATAATGGGTTGATTATACTTTTCCACTTTAAATAATTAAAATAATAAAATTATGTTTCATAGAATCGAGTTGTTGCGTGTAACAAAATTTGTGTCAATGTATGCTGAAAATGAAATTATATTATTTGAAAAAATCTATTTCATAATAATAATTTTGCGTCTTAAAGTATTTCATTGAGTGTAGATGCTATAAATCCTTAGGCTTACTATCTGACCCTCTAGATTGATTCATAAGATAACTATATGGATTGGATGGATGCACCAGTGATGGTTATGCTAAGGATTACAGTGATATTGATTTCCTAGAAGATTGATTGTGTGATCCAAGGAGGGTATTCCATTTGATTTCATGGGTTTCCCTAAAATAATTAATTTTTTGACATATAGTATTTTGTAGGGTCCCCCCTCCTAATAATCATTCATTGTCTTGGAATTGGGAATTCCCATGAAAATCATAGGGATGATCCAAAGATCAAAAGAATGAGGAATGACTGGTGATACTAGAGGTTCCACTAATCATCCTTATGGAGGAAAGAGCGTAGTATCCTCAATGAGTGTATAGTGGTTCCCTGGAGGTGATGTTCATTCTCAAAGATAATTTGTCACCATCCAAGGCTTGATTGGTATATTGGGGTTTGGGATCATAAGATTGATGATGGTTATGTGGAATATCTATGGTAATATTTATATGGATTTAGGGTAGTGATTGTACAATGGTTAGAATAGTAATTTTGACCTTCTCAATGATATTATATCATTAGCCAAAGCTGGATTGGTGGTTTATTTATATATTTTAATATTATTTATTTATTTATTTAAATTGATCTTGTAACATGTACATATCAAAAATTATTCTAGTTAGTATGGGATCTTGTTGGAGGTTCCCTGCATTTTTTTGTACACATACACTAATTTGGTTTCCATCAAACATGGATTATCATTTAGATATCGCATTGAAATTGTAGGCACTTGTAAGGATGTAGTATGAGATATTTTTTATGTTGGCTGAGTAGAACATATCAGATGATATCTATAGATCAAGACATAGTATGTCTAAGAGATTTTTTAGGGCCATAAATATTATTTCAGGTTATACATCATTCATTATTTTACAGGACCTATAGATGATCAATGTATATTATATATCACTATTGAATCATTTTTTAAAATTTATTTATAATTAGTGATGAAATAAACATTGTTTTTACATTTTTTTAAATGGATTGTTTTTTATATATTTTGTTTTGAATACTGTTAATGGGGGTATTTCACCTATATTATTTCCCAATATACCCCCACTACAAGGCTATTTTCATTAGATTTTTTAAAAGATTATATTAAATTATATAGAGAATCTGTCAAACTATTGTTCATATATTTAGATTGGTTGAGTTATTACAGGGTTTTATCAAATTAATTGGTTTTATTTTTTTTCCAATTATATTCATTAATTTGTAGACATGTGGAATAGTGAGGTGAGGGAGTTTGTCATGGGACCTAGTCTACTATGTTGCAAATTATTTATCTGGTGTGAGTGCAGGAAACCATGGATATTGAATTAATGTTCATAGATGTCATTATTAGGGTTATATTATATTTTAAACTAGATTGGTTAACATGGGGTCTGAGATTTATGTTTTAGGGTATAAGCAATTTGGATCTTCATATTTTTTTAAGGGGATAACCATCTAAATTTTAACTCTTTGCCTTTGGTGGAAATAATTATCAAATTCTTGGAACATATGGATTGAAAGATATGTAAGATTTCTAGTGTGATTTAGGTACTATTTCAATGATTTAACTATTTAAAGTTTCAACATATCCTTATAAAAATGTTTCTATTATATGCAGATAGTAGAATATAATCAATTAAATTAGCTTGTATAAATATATTTAATTTTTATTTAGGGTCTTATAGATAATATAGTGTGTTGATTTATATGAACAACATATTTACTTGGTACAGGGGATGAGTTGATACCAATAAGAGTTGGTAAGTATGAATGAAATTCTATAATGATGAACCACATAGGGGTGACTCTTGTGTAGGTTTAGTTGTTTACATGTTTTGTGGAACCCTATATGTTGATTTCAAATATAGATCAGAAGAAAACTATTCTTAACAAAATTTTGCGATGATGGTTTTTTAGATATATATTTTGATAGGGAAATACAGGGTGAATGTGTGAGCATATTGTTGTGACCCGTTTCAACATAGATCATTGTGATGTGAAAATAATTGGAGATAGTGAGTTTTCTAAGTTCATTTAATTAATGATCCACTAACAACCAATATAATGTGTTACAATAAATCCTGAAATAAAAATCTAACTAGAATAAATGTTTGACTATATCAGCTTAGAAAAAATCATCATAGACTATGAATTAGGGATCAACCTGAGTTTTGATTCATGAGGTAATATTCCTGTGTATGGATTATCAGAGAAAATAATTTTCTACGAGTATGATGATGGTTTTTCAAGTGGTGACATTTTATAGATTATACCATTGAGTGGAATTTGATATGTGATGTAAGGAACCATCCTTAAACATTACATAATCTTGATTTATGTCAAAAAATTTATATTATTTCACATTGAGGATCTTTTAGGGTTTCAACTTTATAGAATTATTCCATAAATCATATATAAAAAACCCATCAAAGAAAAAGTGGGCTCTTCCAATGGTACCCATTTGAATCATAAAAAAAAACATTTAAAATGAAAAATTGTTTCTATAATGTGTTATTATTATATCTTTTCTTTGATCACATCCTTCCCAGTAATCTCTCTAAAATCCTTTAAAAAAATCAACACTTGGGATGAACATATAAAGCCTAGTATGGTGTATATAATAAGGAAAAATATTTGTATTGTGAATGCATGAATACCCATGGGTACTTAACTATAAAGTAATATCTTTCACCCTTAAGAATTAATAAATACATTATTTTGAATATGAGATCGTTGCTTACTTTTTTTTATAATAAAATTATTACAATAAAACCCATAGAAATATCATATGAAATATTAATTTAAATATGGACATATTCATACTTTAGTGGAATAAAAAAATGGTCGACTTCCATACATATCACTCCTAAAATTTATTATCAATAAGGTTGTCAAATATACCCAATACAATGAAGGTCATAACATAACCACCCATACATCGTTTATCACAACACTACCATCATTGGTTTATCACATAACCGCACATCAAATGATTTAGTACAGTCATATAATCATTATATATAAAAATTTCTATTTTAAACATTTCACTCATAAAATTTATTTTTTAGTCACAATAACATAATTCAAGGTATTGAAATAATAAATCTATTGAAATAATCAAGGATTTTACAAAACCATTTTCAATACCCAAATACCGAGAAGTGTAATAATTTATGTATTTCTCTTTTAAAAACATTAATACTTATAGAAGATTACAAATATTAAATAATGGTAATGGTAGAAGATAATTTATTATCCCCATATACATTAAATAACATTCTTTTTGTCCTTTTTTATATTATTTAATACACTTTGTATTAAAGGATTCCATTTCAAAATAGTTTAAAGAAATTAAAATTCAAAGGTGTTCTTAATACACCTCATAAAAGAAGGTGGTGTATAAAATCAAAATATGGCTTAATGAATGGAGATTGAGACAATGTCCCTTACCTCGAGTCTGATTCATCAAATATGAAATATATGCTCCTGAATAATAAATAAATGTAATATATTTACTTTTTTGGAACCTCTTTCATTTGAAAAATGGCAGAACAATTACACAATTATTTAAGCTCATGTTGGATGTTTTGTTAATATTAGATACATGAGTCGAAATATGAAAATATTATGATGTCAAGAGTGGATGTGGCCTTTATTCCATCATCTCCAAAATAATAATTCATGATATAATATTAAAATTTATTTATCATTTAAACTTTTAAATCCATTCATTAAATTTGGATAAGAAAAATGACTAGTGAAACAATCATGGAGATAGTAAGGGGTACATACTCATGAGTAATGTTTTTATATTTCAATGTTAATTATGGAAGGAAGGTGAAAATTATATTATCATTACATAATGATCAAAATATTAGTTATATCATTTTTATCACTCTTATATTTCTTATCCATGTGATGTGGTCATTAAAGATGAATCTCATCACTTTTTGTAGGTGATGATTCACATGTATGCACAAACAAAGTTATTAGTTTTTTGTTCTTGTAAATGAAAATGTAATTGATATATTATTTTCTAATAATTATAAATATTTCATAAATATAAAAATTAAAATAAATTCCATAATTATAACTAGTTATGAGTTATGGTCATGGAAAATTAATTATATCGTTACGCAGAGGTGATAGTTCACATGTATGCTTGAATAATTAGTTTTTTCCATTTAATGGAAGTGGAGATGGATTATGTGATGATATTAACAAAATAAAATTTAAATATACTTAGGAATATGTAGTTATGTTGTCATCTTGTGTGAAGATTATTTGAATTAAGTGTAAAAATAAATTAAATAGAAACACTTAAAAAGGTATTACCTTTCTTTTAGATGATCACCATTCTCATCATCATAACACCACTAAATAGGGGTTTACTACTAACATAAGGCCTATAGAATATGGGGATGTATTCTAGTATGGTTTTGGGAATAATTTCTTTTGAACATAATGGTTTTTCAAGTGTAAGTAATAGACATGAATGAATGCCCATTATATGAGGGTTGAGTGGCACTCTTGTAATAATCAAAAGTATTAAATTAATGTAAATTCATTTTCTTTTACAAATGTATAAAAACAAAATTACTTCAACAATATGATGATTTAGGGTCTAAATACATTCATAAAATTAAAATTACTAAATTTTGTTTATTTTTAATTCTTATCATCTAGTTTTAAACCCTTTTAATTCTATTCATTTATCATGTAATTTACACATTGAGGGTTAATATAATTACCATAAAATAACAAATGACCCATGAATGATTCATTAATGAAATTTTATAGATTATATAATCCTTTTTTCTAAATCATTTATTTTTTAAAATTATATATCATATAATTGAATATTTTTTATTGTTGTATATGAATTATGTAAATTATTACACTATTCATTCTACGACATTTTTAAAAAATCATAACAACATGATTTATTCGAAAATAATACATTAAATCATCTATAACTTGTCAATTCCATCTATAAAATAACTATATGGAATCAAATATCTCAAATTATATTAGTTTAATTTTATTAATTTGAATAGTTTTATAGTTACATTAAAAAAATCTGTTATTGCATCATTATTGGTCACAATTAAACATTATGAAATAGTTTATAAAAATTATAAATAAATAATAATTATGTAGATAAACATTATAGTTTTAAAAGTAAGCCTTGTAGTTAAATTTATCTTCAACATAATCCAATATGAAAAAGGATTTACTTATTATAAATATGAGTCTTATATTTTTAACATATCGTTAAATAAAATATAATAAATTTCATATTCTTACAGATGTGACATAAAAAGGTTATAATTTCGGTCGAGGGATGATTTAGGCCAAAATAAAAACATTCTATGAAACTATTACAAGTTTTAAGGTAATTTTATTTTATTATATTATAATTTTATCCTTTATTTACCTGATTTATCCTTTACTGTTGTAAATAAAATACGACAGTTACTATTAAACAAAAAAATATGTTGATCCTATTAGACCAAAATTATCAAACTATTACAAAAGTGTTTGAATTTTATTCAAAGTTTAATTAAATGATTTTTATGAATTATGATGTACACTAATCCTATAAATGTGGGGATAAGGTGGGTAAAAGATATTTAATACAAATATTTAAAATTGGTTCTTTATAAATAGGTGGTAAAATAGTTTATTAGAAAAACAATGTTTTTAACCATAAAACTAGATTTATCATTTCCAAGGTTGTCACATCCGTCCCAACTTTTGGAATTTGTGTGCTCGAAATTTTATTCACATATAAAATATGTGGTGGTTTTGCTTCAATGAATTTATATATTCCCATGTTTCATCCTCAACTATACAGTTTTTCAAAAAACTCTAACATAGTAAATCACCATATTCCGTAACAGTTGACCTATGAGGTCAGGAATATAGGCTAGTTGTTCCTCATAATTAATATTTTCTTTCGACTAAACTACTTTTGGACTGAAAATATGACATGGATCTGACATTAAATTTCCACACACTAAAACAATAATTACATTATGTACAAAATAAAACTCAGAGGAAAAGACACTCAATATGAAACAGATCCAACATTCTCAATGACTTCATTGGGTCCAAGGAACCATGCACTCATCTTTAACATCTATCAAAAATGCATCACACTGTTACATGGAGAGACTTTGAGAAAAACATGATTACATACTTCGAAAGAATGATCCTTCCTCTAGTTTTCCTCATAACAATTCTTCATTCTATGATTGTTCTTCATGTTTCACTTAATCTGCATAAAATTAACTTTCATTTCCACTACCAATTAATGTTCCATTACATTACTTCCACCTAATTCATCATAAAATGTTGGGTATTGACCCCTTTTTCTATATAATTCATTAAATCGTTCAATTTGAATATTATATTAAAAACGTCTCTTATAAGAAAAATCATCCAAAAAGATATGTTGATCCAAAATTCCATGGTAATCAATTGAACTTGCTTGTATAATATCCTCCAATGAATAAATTTTTCATTCTAATTGCACATGTAATTAGGGATGAAAAGTTGTAATGAAAATTAATTCAATACCAAATGACTTTTGAAGTCCATTCCTAATGTTAGCAGTACAACTGGGATAATAATAGAATATAATATAAATATGAACTAGATGTAACCTGACTATCTCTATAGTATAAAACTGGGAATGTTTGTCTAGAGACTATTTATTTTGAGTAGGATGAAAATTAGAGGATCTTTTCAATAAATCTACAATAACCCAGATCACATTGTTAGATTAAGATGTATTCAGCAATCCCACTATAAAGTCAATAGATATATTTTCCATTTCCACTATGGCACTAGAAAATTATGGAGAATCCCATTGGGTAACATCCATTTTACATTAACCTATTGGAAATTAAAAAATACATTGGTAAAATCATCAATATCATTCGTAATTAAATCCCCCCAAAAATACCCCCAGTGGTATTTAATATCATATTTATTCCTAGATGAACTAAAAGTGGAGATATATGATCATTTTTAACAAATATTAATTCAATTATGAATCACAAGGCCCACAATATCCCATAAAAAATTTAAAATCACTATCATTATTAATTTGAAATTTAGGTAACTTTTCATTATGATCTATTTTTAACTTTTCCTATAACTTAGTTTATTCCTTTGGAAGTTTCATAATTCTTTTTGATTGAGAGGATTTCACTCATACCTGAACATAAATTGAGAAATTTCCTACTCCAACTAATTACAAGATAAAATTCACTAAATAATTATAAAAAGGTTGATGTTGAAAATATGGAACGGTTAATTTAGCATTAAATGTTTCATTCAATGTATCATCCAATTTCATTACTTATATTGGATAGTATTGAATAGTACAATCATAATCCTTTATTAGTTCAATCGTTCTCCCCTATCTCTTGTTCAGTTCATTCTAAGTGACCATATACTTTAATTTTTATTGAATAGTATATATTTAAAATATTGAACCATAAAATGATGCCTAAAAATTTTTAGTGAAAAAATAGCTGTTAAATCCAAATCATGTGTAGGGAACTTTAACTCATGTGGTTTCAACTTATGTAAATAATAAGCAATTACTTGATAATTTTTCATTACGAAACAACCAAATCGTTTCAATGAATCTCCACTATAGATAATAAATTCACCATTTCTAGAAGGAAGGGATAAAAACTAGAGAATTTATAAATATTCTTTTCAGTTTCTGAAGAAAATCATCACATTCTTTATTCTAGATGAACTTAACAAGATTTTGTGTTAACATAGTTACTGGGATTGATAGTCAAGAAATGGTTTCAAAAAACCATTAGTAATAACACATAAAACCATGAAAAATATGTATCTTTGTGAGATTTGTAGTTTATGGCCACTCATCAAAAAAAGTATCTTTTTGAAGGGGATGTTGTTTTTCCATATTTAAAAACAATATGACCAAGGGAAAAAGATTTTGTCAACCCAAATTTACACTTACTTGGATTACTATATAGTTTATCTACTTTTATGGTTTTAGGGTAACAAGTTACTTGGTACATAATCATACTTAAATGGAATTACTATCTAGTTGACTTCAATATATATCACTATTACAGAGGGAATAACCATATGAATGACTTCTATACCAAGTACACTAGAGGTAATAAAGTAATCACCCATACATGATTTATTGTGGAACCATCCATATTTTGTATATCATGTAATAACCCATCAAATGATAATGTACCTATTTATAATAAGAACACAAAAAATATTTAATTCCAAACATTTCACTCATAAAATTATATTTTCAATTACATGAAAATATACTATGATATTGAAATAATCAAGTTATTAATGTAGTAAATCCATTTCCAAAACAATTTTCAAAAATAAAATACCATGATAAGGGAGTAAGAAATGAATTTTTTGTTTAAAAACATTAATACTTGTAGAGGAATCGAAATTCTAAATAAAAATTATGATAGAGGAGAAGGTGTTTTCATCATATATGTTAAAAATTGATCCTTTTTAATTATGTAGTGAAAGTAAAATTATTTGTTCTGGTTGATTCTTTTTTAAAACCTTTTAATGATACTAATAATCAAGGGGGTTGCTTACACACCTCATAGAAGAAGGTGGTGTAAAAATAAAAATATGCCTCAATGAAATTAGGTTTATGCGAAGTCCCTTACCGCGAGACAGATTTTTCATGGGTGTTTTTTATATTCCTTTTTAATAAACAGTGGTTAATTATTTTCATGCCTTAGAACATTTATCCAGTTTATTATGTTATAAATTTTTTATAATTATTTAATTTCTCAAGGAAGTGCAAGACAAAATAAAATATAAACACTTAAATAAAAACTTTACATTATATTAATATGATCGCCATAGTCATCATTTTAACACGTAAAGTACAGTGTTATGAAAAAAATAATTCCTCTATAAATTGGGTATAAAAAATGTTTATTAAAATTAAATAATAAATTTGGGTCTCAGAATATGATGGTATAGTTTTAAGGTTTCTATTTTGTTTTATAATGATATAAAGGTATAAAAAATTACATTTTTTTAGGAATCCAAAAAAATACATTGAAAATAACAATTTACATGTATTATATTTAAAATTATTTTTATTCCTAAATATAGTATCTTCATAAAAACTATTGTTCATGATTTTTATATTTACAAATTTAATGGGATTTCTAACACCTAGAGAATTTTAATACAATTTAATAGTATCAGTAACACTATTCTAAATGTTATCGGTTTATTTTTTAGACCATATTCATATTATATTCTGATATTTTCATCCTTTAGGTCATGAGACCACATTATGAAGCATATTATAATTAAACTATTTATCAAATTTGAACTGGGACCAATCACACACATATAATTGAGAACCTCATAATCTCTATTATTAATAAGGTTGAATCCTTTCAGATTGGCCAATACCTACCCTAATTACTCCCTATGATATATTTCCAAAATTACATTCTTTCAATCCTAAATCTATAAGAACAAAACAGGATTCTCAATGAAGAGTCGTAACTCATTATCGATTACTTTAAACTTAATTTCTTCTTCCACGTACTCTATATAAATTGAATCATTCTTATAAAAATAACTTAAGTATATTTAATATAATTAATTTTTATTATAATGATGGATGGACCATTTTTCACCACTATTTTATCCTATGGGAAATAAACACATAGCTAATTTATAAATTAGAACTATAATGTCCCTGAACCACTGTGTTTTTTTAATAAATGATTGGCAATGATAGTTATTATGATGGATTTAATAATTATATAAGATATTTTTTATAATATTATATTTCAAAAAATGTAATACATTATTTATTTTCCCTTCATTGAATAAATCTAAATTTTGAATCATCAATTTTACATATGTATGGACTGTCATCTCTAATAAAGGATGAAATTTATATTTTAATACCACATTCTATGAATAATGATAGAAATGTATATGAAAAGTATATATTATATTACTCATGTCATTAAATTTTCTGATATTATAGAAATATTTCTAATGAATAATGATATGGACTCTGAAACCAAAAGACGCATGAAAAATGAAGTAGTTATCACCTTTAAGAGTGATTTTAAAAAATAATTATTAACATATGGTTGACAATATGATATTAATAAATCACATATGATATGATATATATAAGTATGGTTTTGGAATATATTTATAATAAATATATATTTATTATAAATTATGTTTGAACATGTATGAAGAAATAATAGTGTTGGGGTAAGGGATTATGTTAAAATATCATTTATTTTAAGGATAATTTATGTTAGAATTCAATTAAGGGAAAATTTATTAATCATATCATTCAATCCCTGTATATTTATATATCATCTATTTGGTCATGTAAATCTATTTTATTAGTATTATTTACTACTCTTTAGTAAATAAAATGGCCAAGAAAATGATCATTTATAATGAATAGACCATATTTCATCTTTATTCATCACACATTTTATTCCATTTTTTCATTTAAAATCAACATACATATAATTATAAATACAAATTAAATGTTTCTAAAATTTATTTTTCAATAACATTTAATTAATTTACATGGTTTTATAATAAACTAATATATTCCCTCATGCAATGTACAATACATCGTACAAGAGAACTTTTTATAAGAATTTTTTTTGAGACATGGAATCTTAACACTTATGTTATTTAATTTAAATTGTATTAAAATTATTTGTTTGAATAATTGAGGAAGAACTTATGTATTAAATAAAATCTATGTATTGATAATGTGGAATGGAAAATAAATATATTAATGTTAAGAGCATAGTGTGCATGCCTTGTGGGTTCTATAACAAGATGCTATAGAAGTTAGACTTACCACTTTGAGGTATATCATCATTATGAAATTCATAGAGAAATTAATCCTAAAAATAAAAAAAAATATTAGAAGATAAAACAGTATATTATTTTACATTTCATGATTTTCATTCAAATAATCTATATCAAATATTGTCTTATGGAATGGAAACATTTGATACGATATTAATTGAAATTACGGGGAAAAAGATATTATCATTTTATATGTACAAATATTTCTTTATTGAAAGGTAACATGAAATTGGTTACTAAAATAAAAGGTAGGAAAAAACATGAAACCATATTTTAAAGAATCACATAAATGTTACTCACTATGAAATACATCAAATACATAATGATAACTATGATTTTTTTACTAGAGTTAATTATATTGAACCAAACATGAATAATATGTAGCCTAAATATTTTTACTGGTTAATAAAATATTGAGTTCTGTTGAATGATAATATGAAGATGTAAATAAATTCTACCGAGTATAAAAATTATAACATGATAATTATATTTGATTTTATGTACGAATAAAAAACATTACAATTTTTATTAAATTAAAATCGTTGAACAAATTTTAAATTTATGTGTAAATGTACAATAAAAGTAACATTTAGAAATTACATTTTATGTCATCCCCAAAATTTGACCCCTTTACATGAGATTAAGAACATGTATAGTGGATATACTCTTATTCCATTCACATTTACCCCAAACTACCCCCCTTTCCAGGCTCTTGTTCACGTAATTGATTAAATTTTTATGAAAAAAATTCAAACCCTAGTTAAAAACTAATATAAATAAATAATTTCAATTTGTTCTTCTGTATCAAAAAAATAATTAAAGAAATAAAATATTAGTATTTTACATCTCACATAATTTACTTATTAATCTGTATTCTGAATCAATTAATCTAATGAAGAGGGAACAGTAACCAATATCATTATTTCACAAACCACAAAAAACTCAAATCATAATTTTAGGGGTGAATAACATTAAAAGTATACAGATTGGTTGGTATGGAACATGAAATGTGGTAATATAATTTTCAAGAATTATAAATGTAATATTACCATTGAGAATGTATTAAATGGATTATTACATTTTAAATGGTGCAACATATCATGATTTTTTTATTTATTCATCCATTGTGCTTAATGAATGTAAAAAAATTCAATGTTTTTTACTATTAATATTCAAAAAAATATACATAATGGTACAAGGCCAAATGAATATAGTTATAAAAATCTAAATAGTTATCAAGGGTACCTACTAAAGAAAACCACATTACATTATTACATTGATTGGGGATTTAAGAAATTACAAATGCTAAGTTCATAAGAGTTATTATATAGATTATAATATTTTGATAATTTTAATACTATATATGATCAAAACAACATTTTAAAACTAAATGTAGGATCCTTCTAATATTAAATATTTACTAAAGTATGAAAATTGTTTAATATATAAGGGATATGATTAATTTCCAAAAACTATTTTGAAAAAATTATTAACAAAAACTATGGGAAATATATGAAGATATATTTTTTTAATCTATATAATAGAGAATTGAATGAATCTGTATATAAAATTAATAAAAATTATAAGATTCCAACAGAATTTTTTAATTTAATGCACAAATGTTTTTCTTCATTAAAGGTTTACTAATCTATGAAATTATTATAAATGTAATGTATTTCATGAACCTTACTAATCTATACAGAAAAGTTCTTTATAAACAATTTAAATTATTTTAACATGAACATTTTTAAATTTATACAAGCCTAGATAACATTTTTTTTAAATAGAATATATTGTGATATATGTGATGTATAGTTTTGGAATTTTACTCATTTGAGTATATATTAATATTAATTAATTAATATAACCATTACATGGATATATCAATTTAATAATTGGTAACTGCTATATGGATCATCATGTTTGAATGAAGTAATAAAAAGGATACACTCCATCCAAACAGAGGAAAATATTTCATGGTAACCATAATAATGGTAACATCAATAATAATGATTGATTGAAATTATTATTATATATCATCATTATAGATTTGTTACTTGATTAATTTAAAGAAATAATGTTTACTATTATGAAATGTGTATGTTTCAATATAATTGAAAACATTTATCAAATACAACATCTGATGTAATGGATAAAATATTCAAAGGCATCAATCAGAGAAACAATAAGTGGAAAATTATTATAATAAAATAAAATAGAAAATTAAAACAACTCAAAATTTTGGTAATGACATTCATTAAGAAAAAAATAAATATATATTTCAAACATTGATGTAACCACGTGATTATTAGTCCACTGAAGCATAAATATTAGATAATTGGATCTTGGTTTTTTCATCATCAAGAAAGAGAGTATATAACGAAGGATGGGACACTTATAAAACATTCATGTAATGCTAGACATATGATAAACATGGAATGAAATAGTTTTCAAATATCTATATAATTACATTTATATGGAAAGTATAGACTAAGAGGATAAGAGTATAAGAATGGGAATAAAAAAATAGGGAATAAATTTGACCTTATTTGATTGTTGATTAAAAATCATCGAAATACAGAAGATTCAAGTAAATATTAAATTAGGGGAAAATGAAATACATACCATCCATTATTTTTGTTGGGATAAGGGACTACAATAGGAAGGGGATATATTTTATGAGATCAGTGAGTGAGTCGATCCGTGGTTTATGAGGGAGGGGATCTGTGAGGGTGCTCGATACGGATGATCTGTGTGGGGGATCCAAAAATTGAGCTGAGAATGGACTGGGATAGTCCATGGAGGTGGGGAGGGTGGAAGGAGATGTGTTGAATAGGAGGTGGGGATATTGAGATGTATATTTCGGATGGTGGGGATGTGGGGAGGCTAGAAGTCGGTGGCAGAAGCTGTAACCTGGTGAGGTGAGGAGGAGGTGGGATGCAGATGTGGTAAGGGGAGGCTTGAAGGAGGCCATAAGGGGAGTAGATGGAGAGATGGAGGTGAGGATAGGGATAGAGGAGGATAGGGATATTTTGATGGGAAGTGAGGGGTAAAAGTGAAAAGAGGGTTTCTGGGGTAGTGGAAAAATGGAGGGGGGAATAGGTAGCGATGAGAGGTAGTGAGAGAGTGCCACATGGAATGGGATCCATGGGTCTTAGTATCTATATTAGATATTTTTAATGAAACATATTATAAATATTACTTTTATTACTCTATAAAAAAGTATGAAAACAATGATCTCAATTAATGTATATAGCATGAAACTAATTTATCATCATCCTGAATACTTAATGAATTTAGTCATCAAATAAATGTTTCAAATGTTCAATTCAAATAAATATATTAATATAATATTTTATGATTTCTTGTAATTTATTTTGTTGATTTTAAAATTAATATGGTGTTTTCTAAAAAAATATATTCCAATGAGATTTTAAACTCATTTTTGATCTATTGTAACATTAATTGATGTTAATTATTGTATACATAGAATATGATCTTTGGATTTCTTCCTTATTTATTATTTTGAATATTTATTACAATAAAGCTGGGATGTTAAAAAAACCTATTTAATTTTTATGTGTAATGATATGATAATTTTTCAAACATTTAATGATCTTGTGGAATAAATATGAATGAATTAATATTATGTGATGCATGTGAAAATGATTATGTTTATCTATTATTAATTTCATAATGATGTTGAATCTATGAAAGTAAAATTAAATAAAAAAATTATATATCTATATGTTACTAAAAATGTGGAGAATTCATATAATTGTAATTCATTCAGGATTCTTTCTTTGGTCAACACCATTTACAATGTCATTAGTAAGGTTATTGAAAAATGACGTCCTTCACCTCAAATATTATTTTTCCCATAAATAATTTTTGCCTCATCAAAGGTAGAAATATTCAAAAATATGTCATTACTACCTTTGAATATGTCAATATTTCTATGATACCCATTGTATGTGAAAAAATTTCCCATAAACCTAATATTAATAAGGTATTTGATACAATGGACTGGACATTCACTAGCAAGACCAATTCATGTTTTGGTTTTGATTGTTTTTTCATCAATTAGGTTAAATACTAATTTTAGGTTTATCTCATATTTCTGTTCTTGTCAATGGTAACCGAGAATTTTATATTGATTGGTATGGAGGTTTCAAGTTAGTTGATCCCCTCTATATTATTAATCGTTCCATTATAGTTGGTTTTCTTAATAGGATTTTTTTATTTTGGCTATTAATGGGAAATTGAAATCCATCAGTGTTATTAGGGGACTTTCTTGTCCTTCCCATCTCTTTTAAACTAATGAAATCCTAATCTTGACACAATGTGATAATAAAAATATCAGTTACATCAAGAAAACTATTTTGAATTTTTATGTGGTCTCGCGAAAGGTGTTAGCTCAATGAATTCATTAATTTTATATGATAGTGGAATTCCTTCTTTAAAGGAGGTTGACCCTACCAATGAATTTGGACTTAGGGAGTGGTCATACATTTTATTTATCATTGTGCCCTTATGTTATGGAGATGATCAATGGCCTATTATTTTTCTAGTATCATTTGTCAGATCAGTAGACACCATGCTTTTGAGAAGGTTGATTCTCATTCCTTTACTAGGCTTATTTGTTTGTTTAAATACTTAATCACATCAATGTTTTTATCTTAGTTTAGTGTTATTTAATGGTCTATTTATCATATTAAGAGATTTAATATCTCTATTATGAATATTATATATATTTTTAATATTCTTGATAGGAGGACCCCCACTATTTCCTGGAAAAATTGTTCCATACCTTATGACTTCGGTAGTCTATGTATTAAAATTATTTTTCTCTTCAATTTGTCCTTACAAGAAATGATTATGTAGAGTCTCCACAATGGTAAGGTAGAGGCATTTGAATTTCTTAATGGTAGATTTTTTCTCAAATACAAAAATGGTGACCTTATACATATGAACTCCTCCTTTTTTCAAGCCATCAAATTTATCTACTATATTATTAATTTTCATTGATATTGGTTGGTATTTTTGGAAAAATATCATAATTTATTGAATAAACATTGTACCATTTCCCCTTTGGTGTATTCCAACTTGAATGATGATGTAAGTAAGAGGATAAATCTATCGATTTAAGAGTAATTTTATGACCTAGATAATTTTACTGATAATATTAGATCCAGTGTTCATATATTTCGGTTCTCACCCAATGTATATTTTTGGGATTCAGAATCGGAGGTGTGTGTTGTGATTACTTATACAATTTTTTATATAAAAATTTCATGTTCGAATATGTATATGATGTGGGTTGAAAAAATGAACGTGGGTTTCATTGTCCCCTATTATTTTTATTCTTCATTGGGATTTCTGGCATGGGAAACTCTCGACTAATCATTTCTTCTAGATTTTTGGAATCCAATTATCATCTTTGTGTGTCATCTTTCATCAGCACATGGATGATATTGAGAATCATTTCCTAGACTTTTCCACTAAATTATTGATGTGGTTATATCATTCAAAATTATTTGATATTAAAATGCATCTAATTTATTCCATCTAATATGTGATCAAGGGACGGTTGGGTTCATACTTCTCCCCTCATATCTTTAATAACTTCTAGGTTTCTAATAAGTAATTAATCTTCATTATAATGAAATATCCTAATAAATTGATTCTTGGCCAAGCTATGTTCATGACATAATCTTATTTGACTCTATTGATGGTAGAAATCTGAGAATCCAATCCCTTCGAAAAGGGATTTATCCTTAATTAAGTTGATAAAATTTCATTATTTTTGTGTCTTAGAATTTGAGGTAATTTCTATAATCCTTATAAAATTATATATGTTTTTTTAAAAATCTTCTATTGTAGTGTTGATTAAAATTAATGTCGAAGGTTCTTCAATAAGTTACATGGATCCTTCGAGTTATGGTACTACCATTAGTGATCAACATGGGGATGTTTTGGGATACCTCTATGTTTCTTATAGCTATTCATCATCTAATGATTCTAATATGTTTGGGTTAATTTTTTCCATTGGGAGATCTAAGAAATTTTTCTAGAATAACCATCGGATATAATGTGAATACATAATAAGTATTCATGCCATCATAGCAGCCAATTCTATTCTTTTGTGTAATTTAACAACTCATTGAATTATTTTCTTAGATTATCTCTCATCCATTGATTAAATCATAACTAACTTATATATGAAGTATACCATTCTTGCGGATAGTCATTACAACAATGGTGTTGATGGAAAAAATATTGCTTGGTCTAATCAAATTCCTAATTATCTATTTCATTTATTCAAAGGGACATGTATAAATTTACTCTCATTATGCTTTTGTAATATAGATGTTTTTTAAATAAAAGTGTATTTTTATTCAGGGAAGTTATCTTCTTATCACTAAAATGAAAGGAATGCTAGAATATTAGGAAAATTGTAATAATAAAATATATAGTGGAATTAAAATTAAATTTCCCTTATTTTATAATTGTGGTAAAAAGAAATATTTAATTTCATATGGGTTTCAGTAAAAAGAAATTTGTAAAATAATACCATCAAGAAAAATAATGTTGAACTGATGTGAAAAGGGTAATCAATGAATGGAATTGTGAGAATGGTCATCCAAATGTTCCAACACATAACACATCATTAATTATAAGGGGTATTTAAATTATACTGATCAATGACCAAATCCAAATTTGATTGATGACAATCACCACCAAGAACCTTTTATGCTAAGAGACTATGTGTATTCTCATGTCATCAATAAAGACGAAATGGGTAATGATGCCGATAGGGTCCAAGTTATATTTTATATACACACTTGAATTTCAAAGGACTTACTAGATTGTGGTTCTACATATAATATTAGATCTAAATAATATTATAATGTTATCATCAAACCACATCAATTACTAGATTATGAGTAAGAGTAACAAAATAATAATTGTACGGTGACTGCAACACAAGATTATATATCCTCTCTAAATGATTTTTTTTGGGATTTTCTTCCCAAAAATATTGTGATTCTTCATATAGTTGTATTTCCTGTCATTTTTGGAATTTCATTCTTCATTATTAATAGTTACAATATAAATTTTAGAGGAAGGAAACATATGATTGGTAATCTAAATCAATATACTATATAATTGTATTCAGAGTATGAATATGAACTTCAATTGTATGTTCCATTATTTTGGTGTGTCTTACTCCATTTTTATAAGGCATTTTTATCTTAGATCCTTGGGGAGAAAATCAACATAGATGAGATTCATATTTTTCATGATAATGAAAATATATTTTTAATATAGTTTAATTTTCGTACCATCAATCATAATTTTGATGATTTTATAGAACTAATACATGATCCTACTCTTATCTCAAAGAATCCATATGGAATGTCGTTGATTGACTTAATGAAAATGATGAAAAAAATATGAAAAAATATTAATGATGGATTCACATGTGAAATTACATAATAATGGGGTGAACCTATTCCTTTTATAAGAAAAATGTTGGTTCAATGATTCCTTATATTGAATATTAAATTTAAATAAGATCTCTATCAAGAACAAGTATCCCATACTCTTTACTGATGAATTTGTATCAACAATATTGATATAAATACTTTTACAATATTATCCTTTATTTAAGATAACCACAATTGAGGGTAAAGAAGGAGAATATGCCCAATAAAACCTCAAATAACATGTCTAGTCATCATGTATTTTTACTGACACCAATTATACTTTCCAATTACCCACTATCATAATGGATCTAATGAATAGATTATTTAGCGATTACCTTGATAAGTTTGTATTATTATTTATTGATTTTATTATTATATATTTTATTATTAAGGAAGATTATGATGATTATTTGAGGATGGTTTTGAATACAAAAAGTAAATATGAAACTTGTAAAAAAATAGGATGGGTCATTTATAGTTACAAAATGCTTCATTCTTAGGTAATATAATATTAAATTAGTGGATATTAGTGGATCCATCCAAAAAGGATGTTATAAAGAAACAACATAGACAAATAATGGTTACAAGAATTTTTATTAATAAGTAATATAATATTAAATTATGGTATTTCATTGGTTCCATATAAGGTAGATGTTATTGAGAAATGGGATAAACCATTTAGGATTTTGAGTTGGGAACAATAATTTTTGTGTTGAAAATATGAATTTTTTTCACTTATATTGAATGATTTAGTATATATAATCGTAAAAAGATATATATTTATATATTCACATTGAAAATGTTTAATATTCTCTAAATAATATTGTTTGAAATTATTAATGTTTACGAGTTCTCAATTCACTACCACCCATGTAAGGAACAATATGGCAATAATGCTTAGAGTCAGAAGTAAAATTTTTGGTAATAACTTATTACGTTTGAAATAGGTAAAATATATATGGATTATAAGAAAATTGATAATTAAATCTTAGTGAAATGATACATTTTATATGATTATTTGATGGATGTTCAACAATCCATCTATGTGAGTATTAAAGAGGAACAAAAGGAGGATGTGAAATTACCAAATAATATAATGATTGTTCTCTATTTTAACCATGGTTGTGATGGAATATTAATTTTCATGAACCATGTAATAATACCATCAATAAAAACATTACAAAAAATGATATTAGATAATTATTATATATCATCATTAATAATTCTTCCTTAAACTAAAAATATATATAGAGACATTAAGTGTATTTATAATAACATAATATAAAAAAGGGATATGTCAGAGTATTTATAATGATGAATATATATATATATATAATGTATGTAAAAGATATAGAAGTGTTATGGGATGTAACAACCTTTATCTATTCCAAATGTAAATGGGAAAACATTTCAATATATTTTTTCATTGGACTTAAAAAATATCTAAATTGATTGATGTTTATTATATTACAGTTACTAACATTATCAAATAAAATCATTTTAATTAAATTTGATAAGATTTTTTTTGATCAAATTTAAATTATTTATAAAAAAATCATAATTTTTCATGAAGTACCATATTGTATTACATTGAATCAAGACATGCTGTTCACCTCTAAAGTCTGGAGAATTGTTCAGCTTTCTCTATATATAGGGTTCATTTTAGTATTTCACATCAACATCAAACACATTTTCAATTTGAGATGTGTGTTGAAACTCTAGAATATATATTGGGAGATATGTTTTTTAATTTTAAATGTAGTTTAGATCAATGACACATTTTGATGTAGTATTTTTAAAATAATTTCATCACTCGAGCATTATATTGGATCCTTATAAATCACTCTATGTTTGAAATTTCAAATTTAAAATTTGGTGAGATAAAGTTTTAGATTGAAATAAATTATCGCCTAAAAGAGCTGAAGAAATGGGAGAAAATGTTAAATCCATTCAGAAACACATAAGAGTTGATAATATTCATGAAAATTGTTAAATTGACAATCATCAGAGAAATATCGAGTTCGAGGATAGAGATAAGGTATTATTATGAATATTTCCCTGGAAAAAAGTTATGATATTTGAAAATAACTGAAATATGATCCCAAAATATATTATCCCCTCCAAAACTCAATATACCATCAGGAAAATAGAAAATATATTGGCACATCCAATGATTTTATCTCCAGTTAATATTATGATCGAGGTGTGTTCTCTGATGAGGTACATATGTGGTATTTAGCATGTATTAAAATCATAGATAAAAAATAGCCAAAAAATATTATTATGATTAATTAGTTAATATTATTTATTGGGGAGATAATGTGTCATAGAATAAGACAACTCACTTGGTAAAAGTTCTTTAGTGAAAGAACAAATTTGTGGAATCCATACAAAATCCTGATGATGTAATGTGGAATATGTATCCATTGTTTTTTATAAAAAAAATTATATATTTATGAGGGATAAATTATTATAATTTAGAATCAATTAACAACAAGGGATTGTATAATATATTTATCTTAAATTATTTTTATTTCTTCAATAGTTTTCATTACATGTAACATCATGTTTAAACGAATGAAGATAAAATATGATGTTATTATGTGATCTGAAATTTTTGATCATGAAATTAAATTTGAATATATATTTATTAAGAGATAATTCATTAAAATATACATTTTAACACAGGTATGAAATTAATTAATTATATATAATTAAATCATTTTATTATTAAATGCTTTTCTTTCTGAAAATATTGATTTTATGCCAACAATGTGTCTTTCTATTAATAAATTCTATTAATAATAATTTTTTAATTATGTTACTGAAATTTTTAGATAATAAATTTATTAACTTATACCAGTATTCACCTAATTGTTTTATTTAGAATGTAATGATGATAATTTCCATTTTCTCTTAAAAAAAATATCATTATTTTATTATAATTAATATATTTTAATTAAATTAAAATATTTATTCATGAGTAAATAGTAAAAAATAGATTTTTTTCAAATACATTCTGTATTAACAAATTATTTGGTTTTATGAATGAATTTATAAATTCAAAAAAAAATTATGTAAAATATATATATATATATATGTAGAAAAATAATTTCTTTTAAGAAAATAGATTTATTTTTGGAACCCAAGAATGAAATTGGAAAATCGGTTATATTGTTTTAAAAAAACATTTTTTGGAACATTTCATTTAACGAAATGGTTGAAAGGATGAATTTTATTTTTTTATTGGAAAAAATTTCTATAAAACATAAATTGTTTAATATATATCAACAGAAATTAATGATAAACAAATTTTTTTTTTATTTAAAAGAAAAACAATTTTTATGATAAAATAGATAATTTTCCAAAAAAATAATTTTTTAGAGTTTTATGATATAATAATAAAAATATTTAAAGACACCTAATGAAACGAAATATGATATAATGGATTAAAATTTTGGAATATAAAGTTCAAAATTTTATTATAATAACTTTATATTCTTTACATATAACTAATTTATCATGTTGGAATGTTATGTTATCATGGTTAATGATAAAATGAGATTGAAGTTGTCTAAATAGAAGATAAGGATTAAATTCTGTGAAAACTAGAATAAATGTATTCGGATATGTTTGTAAAACTATATAAAAGATAATCATAAAATATTTAGGTCATTGGTTCAACTTTACATGATTATGATATATACTATAATTAAATGATTTTAGTAATCCCAAGTGTGTCATTTCCCTCATTTATTAAAGGGAGTATTATATTAATGTTTATTAAGAAGGATTAACCATTATATCAAGAACTTGAACATCTAGAATACCATACCATATTATTTACCAGTGACTTGTATTTTCTTTTATTAAAAAAATAGCATCCTTACATTGATTAATGTGTAAGCCAATGGAGGTTCTCCAATGAATATATCTAACTCTTAAAATTTTACTATAATTTTTATATCTTCTTGTCCTTAATATAAATAAATAGTACCCATTAAATAATAGTGAATAATGTATCAAAGATATACAAAAAATATATTACATAAAAACCATTTTACACTTAATTTTCATCACATTAGAAAACAAAACATCAATTGTGTGTACATCTAGAATAATACCTCAATGAAGTGATGCATTATGTTTTAATCAATGCTTTAAATTGATGTCTATAATTATATATTTAGTTAATATATATGACATTTTTTAAAATATTATTTTTTTATTGTTACTTCATTCCATCCATTAAAATGTATACAAATAACTCATTCATATATATAGACTACCGTCACCATAATGGGATGTAATTAATTTCTCATCACCATATTACATGAATATTTGAAAAAATATATATTATCATTAAATATTATTCCCATAAAATGGTTAAATGTTTGGTGATTTTGGAATAATTAATTGACTATAAGTATCTGCACTTCCAAAACAAAACTTGATTGAACAAGAAAGTAGAAATCAACTGAATCATTGATTTATTAATGGATTGATGATAAACATGTCACAATGATTTATAAGTAAATCATATTATTTATAATATATATGATTTTGTATATAGAATATATATAATAAATCAATATTTATGAAAATGTAATTTCAAATGAGTATGTTAATGTATGGACCTTGATATATGGATTTAAGTAATAATCTAATTTATTTTTGGGATTCTCTATACAAAATTTACATAGAGGGAAATTTTATGAATATTAAACTTAAAAAACATATATTTTGTTATTATATAGTAATTCCTTGAATATATATTAATTAGTTCCATGACCCTCTATTTAATATATAAAATTATTCAGAAATTATTTTTTATAAGCAATGATATCCGTCTTTCCAATTTGGTTATGAAACACCTTCCTCCAGGTCCATTTTCATGAGAAAATAATATATAGATGTCTTTACCCATAAATAATATTTTTTAATAATAATACCTTTTTTATTAAATATTATATTATTTTACAAAGAAATAAAATTAATATTTTAGAAAGTTGTTTTTTTAATTCATTTTTTATTTTTTTCAAAAGTGTAAAAATAATGTTCTGTTACAACATATACAATATGAAAGGAATTTCCCATGGTCATGACCACCCAATTTATTTAATATTACATTAAATAATTCATATTATATTTTAAATAAATACTTCCTTTATAATTTGTTTTTTTTATATTTTAAGTAAGTGATTTCAAAACACAATTTTTATTTTCCACAAGATACATTCTTATGATATATTGATCAAATTTGTAGTCTATGATAACATCCTTTGATGATAAATATTATTTTCTACGGATAATATATAATGATACCATCATTATTAATTATCATTACGGTTTTTAATTATTATTACTTGTCTATGAAACCCATTTATTTTCTTTCGGTTACATAATAATCAAATGATCAATGTTTTATTATCTTTTAGAATATATAGTAATGGATTATGTAATGTGATGGGTGGATATATAATTATAAAGCTATATAATTAATTAATTAATTTTTATTATGTTAGAAAGCTCTTAATACATGTTAGAGTTACAATACTCATAATAGATGGATTTTTTTATCAACTCATAAGAGGCGCTATATATAATAAACACCTTAGAGATGATGTAGTAAAATAGATATAAATTAATCCAGATTAAATATTCAAAATATATTGGTTAGGTAATTAGATGATTAATGTATGATGAATATAAAATTATTATGATTATTATTAACAAATATCCCGAAAATTCCTATTCCATTTTCAATAACTTATGATATACAATAATGTTTCATGATTTTTATTAGGATTCCATACTCATTTGACTCATGTTTTTTAACTGATAAATTAATTTTCATAGATCATGAATATAATATATGATATATTTGGTATGAACATTCAATGTTTTTACCATGAACTCGTAAAAATATTCTTATGAACTAATTTCACGTGATCATTGAGTGAAATATCCCATGTTTATAATTACATAGCATCTAACCAGACACTTTATTATGTTCTTTTCCCAAGTCATGGAGAATGGGTTTAAATGGGGTATGACTTAAAATGGTATATTTTGATAGAAAATTATATGTTATTTTAAATACCATTCATGAAATATATGGTTTATTTATATTGTCTCAAAAGCGAATAAAATTTTACATTCCTCATCATGTATTGTTATAAAATGTGTTAAATATTCATCTCAAATGATATAATTTTTTATATTAAATTTTCATGTTAACTCATGATCTAGAATTTTACATGGATAAAAATCTTCCATATTGGTATTTTAGGAACATATATCAAAGTGTAATAAGACTAGTTTTATCATGGTCACTTATGAGAGTATCGATGGGATTCAGGTTAATTTTGAGTTATGTAATAAACATTTCTTAGGGTCATAATCTTTATTTCCTTGGGTACTATTTAATATGTGTTACCATACTAATGGTTGGATATTTTATATTTGTTCTTATTATTCCTATCATTTCTTCTTTTTATTTATCATCAGTCATTTTAAATATCATTCTTCCACATTCAGCTAATTTTGGAATAATGATGTTAAGTTATTTTATATTTTATTGTGATATTTTTTACATGGAGTATAATCTCCCCAACATATCTCCTTTTGTTCGTACTATTTGTAAGAACCTTCTTGTGCATGGAGAGGTTCCCTTGATGTCTCATGGTGAACTGGTCCAACAATAGTTAATAGAGTGAGATGAGTCAAGGATTTACCACATTGCATGTATATTAGCAGTGAAAAATAAATAATTATCTTCACATTATGTGAAATTATGTGAATAAATTTCATAAATTAACATTAATATATTTAAATCCTTAAATTACTAATAACACATGAAAATACGACTCAAATAACTAAATAATAGAAAAAAATAAGTGAAATTAGATAAAAAATCATTAATATTAACATCATGAAACACATTACTATTAATAACTAAAATATTATATCCCATTTATGGGATAATCCATATATAATAAATATGGTATAATATGTCTTCCAAGAAATTTTTATCCATAAATATATCTAAAATTAAACACACAACTACATACACTATATCCAATAACCCCTTACCCAAATTCACTCACTTTTAACAAATCTTGTAAGACAAAGACCACACCCAACTTGAAGGGAAACATGTATGGTATGTGTATATTTATCTTATATGGAATTAACAAACCAAACCCAATAGCCTATCATAAAATAGGTATCATACATTTTGATATACAATATATAGGGAACGAAATATATAAATTCTAAATATTAGTTTAAAAATATAACTAAACATAAAAAACAATGCTACATGGGTTAGTTTTCTGGTGTAGGAAAAATTTACTGAAAAAACCAAATTATCGTAACAGGAGTTATACATGAAATTAATAATATTAATTTGTTTCTCATATTACCATAAGTGATATATATGGAAATATTCATTGAATTTCCATGTAAAAAATAATAATATGGGGTCCATTATCTAGTGTTGGTGGATTCCATTTCTTGAACGAGACATCCTCATTTCATAAATGTATTTATTTAGGTACTATGTGGATTAAAATGGAGCGAAAAAAACATATAATAATTAAAAAATAAGCATGTTAAACATTCAAGTAAAGAATATGTGATCATTGGAATGTAGATAACCTAATGATAACCCTTATACCACCAAAACATACATATATAAAATTTTCTTCAAATATTCAAAACATGCTTTTTCTATTTTTCTACATTAGTCCATTAATTCACATAACACCTATTATAAATAAATATATTAGTGTTAAATTATATTTATATTAAGGATATCATAAACAAATCAAAAAGTTCTGGATTAATTGGTTATAATTATAAAATTATCTATTAAAAAATCATGGAATATAATAAATTTGATCCCATAATCGAACACTATAAATAAACTATTAAAAAGAATTTTTATTTACATAAATCATTTATTTTAAAACAATTTCAAATTGTTTTATGTATATACTCAACCTACCATATTATTACTTTCTCCATTTAATCATTCTAAAAAATTATATACAAATTGAAAACAATTTAAAATTTGGGTGAACTTATATTTTCAAAATATTTTCTTTCAATTATATATAATTTTGAAACACTCATTCGATCTAATGATTTCACAATCCCTTGAAAGTGGAACTCATGGATCAAATATTTTGATATTAAAAATAATAATATTGATGTAAATTATGAAATAAATTTATATTTTCATTAAAAAGAGTTGATAAATATGAGGATTAATATTTATCAATCTCAAAGTTGTTGGGGTTATACTTATAGAAGAAGTCAAATAAATTAAGTGATAAATATGAGGGATAATAAAGAAAAAGGATAATGTAGTCCTAACTATGAGTTCTTATGGTTTCTTAATTATATTAAACCATAACAATTTGAAACAATTGAAAAATTATTTTTTCAATAGGGTACTCAATCTATGTCCATCACGGATGTGATAATACTTATGGAGATCACGAGATTCATAGAGAAGCTAACACACCTATACCAAATACATGGTTATATTATGGAACAGTCCACAAACTCTAAACAATATCTTTTCTTTATATTAGGCTTACACTTACATAAACTCAACATTAAAAAGTATTGACAGATAATCAATGGGAAATTAATGGGAAAAATAAATAAATATGCATAGTTTACAAAGGATTTCAATATTTTTAAAAATTTGATATTTCATTGTTAATTCATTGAATATAGTGTTTCATATTTTCTTTCTTCATCATAATAATACATGGATGATAATATGGTTATTAAATTTTAATACAAATAATATTTTTTAGACTCTAGGGCTATCATTTAATTTCTTTTTATATTATACCATTATTTATTTATTATTTATTTTTCATAAAACAATTATCCAAATAAATTTTAACTATTTATATGCATTCATTTAAATTTTATTATAACACACTTTATTCATTTAAGTTATCACTTATATGTATCCAATTATAATCCCCAATGGAATAAAGAACTTTATATTTGACACTAGAAAACATGTACATGTTTCATCTTAAATTCATAATGTATAAATCTTCTCTTATTATTATGATTTTATACAGAGAATCAATTCATTTCCATCATTATTTGAATAAATAAAAAAAATACAATTCTCAAAATCCATTCCAATTTAAAAAAAATTCATTTATATTAAATTTATTTTATTTTTTTTTACACATAACCTTTAAAACATGGTTTTTATGGCTCAAAAAAGTCGATATGTTTTCATTATGGGAACATTATCTATGGTTCCCAATTTTAATTAACATCCAATATACCATGGGATTTTGAAAGTGTTCATTATTATCCTATAATTTATATAATGTTATAACTATCTATTGAATCTATTATATTAGTGTTTACAATAACATAATATCTTATTATAAGTTATTTAAATATATTATCTTCTTAATATATTCGTTATTTTAACCAAAGATAAAATTGTTTGTTTTTTTACTTCACTATTTAAAAATAAGTATAAGGATTTAAATACAAGTGGAATATATTTCTCACTATATTTTGAATTCCGTATACCCTTTGGGAATTTAATATTATAGTGAGTATTAATACATGATGTCTCCCCTATCCCGTATTTTCAATCATTTATTTTTGATACAATCACTCACTTAGTACCTCATATATTGCATTCCTTTAACTCATTGTCTCTCTTATCTATATGCTGTTTTGTACTCGATGAACCAATTTATAAATGTAAAAACCATATTTTTATATATTTTACAATAATTATCTATATATATTAATGATATATAGTTGAATATATCATGTGAATAAGAAGAAAACCCAAAAGTTGATTTGAGTTCACAAGACTTTTTATAGAATATGTTTAGAGTGAAACCACCAAAACATTTTATTCATAAATAGTGCATACCATTATATGTGAATTTATTACATATCATTATGATCCATATAATAAATATAATGTTTTAATGTTTTTGGAAACATGAATACATAAGAAAATAGAACATAAAAGGTCAACATTATCTCCTAAAAAAATTTCAAACCCAACACCGTACATAAATATATCATACGTAAAACATTTCTTAATATCATGGGTAAAATGAGACAAAAAAATGATTGAGGGTAGATTATTGGTAATGGTTAATAAGGGATATATCAATAAAATTTATTTTCTAAGCCTATAATTAAAATAATGGAATAAAAAATCCAATAAACAATTGAAAATAACACATAAAAATTAATAAATTTTAATCAGGATTCATGTAATAATGCTTCATAGGTCAGAAGACATAAATATTAATGGAATTGAAGGATATGGGACATATAAAAAATACATTGAATATAATAACATTGTAAAATAATAAAATATTGGGTGGTATAACTTTAATAATATAAATATTATTTCATGGATACCCACTATAGAATACAACATATTTTAGAATTAGTATAAGCTCTAATGTACATGTTTTACACACAGGATATCAAGACATGTATACCATTTTGGTCTTGGGGTAACCACATGGGTACCATCTTTTGTTATTGGGAGAAACTCCTATTTACTCCCTCATATCATAAGCATTAATCCGTACCAATTTCATTAGAGGCCTATCAGATAACAACTAATTATATAAACATAATTCAATAAATTGGATTCAAAAATATAATGAAATTATTGAATATTTATTCAATAATTATCCCATGGAAAATAATATCTGCATAAATAATATTTAATTATTATAATCATAATATAAAAATAAATATCTAATATGGATGGTATCATAGAATCATATCCTTAATTATGTACAGGTAATATAAAAATATTTTATCGTGGATGAAAAATTCCTTTAAAAATAAAACATGATCATTTTATAAAATAAAATATCCTTCTAATATTAAAATAAAAGTGATAAAAACAAAAAATATCAATAAATATATTTTCATTTAAAGGAACCATATAAAATTTAAAAGAAATATTAAATGAAATAGATATTGTAATGCATTGAGCCATGTTTTCCTAAAAATGGCACATGACCTGATCCATCACATACCCGAAGGGAATTCTTGATCCCCACAAAATAGCAATAAGAACCAGGGAATTTTACAAAAAATAAGAGGGAAAATTTTCTATTAACCAAAAAACCAAATAGAATATATATACATGAATAATGAAGAATCATTGGAAATCCAACCTATATCTTTATAATTGTGTAAAGGATAGTGGAATGAAATGACAGTAAATATAAAATAAAATCCAAGACTCAAGACCAAATGTAAAGGAAAAAAGCAAATAGCTACTCCATGTGATCGTGTGGATAAAGTCCCACATCCACACCACCAAATACATGATTCAATTGACATGAAACCATTCAGCCTCACTTCAGTTCCATCCATTTCACTGCATTTGAAGACTTACAAAGGTATACGATCCACTGAAGGGATGATTAGGGTGTGAGCTGAAGAGATAAATACAATCCTACCTAGGTGTTCTATATAATGTTTCTGTATAACAATTCATGTATTCTATATTTAAATAAAACAAGGCATGACTAACAGTTAGATAGTTTTATAGAAAACATTGTAAATATTTCCCTTTTATCACAGTTCTAATATAAACGAATGAATATCAATTTCAATAAACTGTCTTTCTATCTCAACTTTCACTAGAATCAATAATCATATCAAGGATAAAACAGAACATTAAATGGAATACAAAAAATATTATCTTAACAGCCAATACAATACCATAGAATACAACACGTTACGAAGAAAACTACTCATATGTATAAATCAATGAATTTTACACTATAGTACTTGAAGTCAATGATATACCCTACAAGACGAGGGATAAACTCCAGAAGGTGAATCCCCATTATCATATATGTACAGAGATCCAATAATCAATAGTAATGGATAAGTGGAACATCCCTAAATGTGAACCCCCACAAGGGACTATATAGTCAAGAAAAACCTTCCAAACATTACCCAAGGTAACCAAAATTCTCATTTTCAAATTCATCTTAATACTTCTCAAATACTTCTAGAAACAATTAAAGAAATCATTTAAATGCTTTGAAAATACCATTTTTTCATTTATCAACATTTAGGGAAAACCCCTTTTTTAAAAACCATTAACTAACAAACACAAATAAATCATGCCAATTACTTGCATAAATAATTTTAAAAAATCTGAGACAATAATGTTCATCAACATAGGCTGGCGATGGAGGCGCCCACCAAGAAACTCAGGTCGCACAAACCAGAAATGAGATCCACTAATAAGGATATCCCAAAAACATATACAAAGGACATGGAATAAAATTAAAATCAAAATATTGATCCAATTTAGAAAACAATGGGTCTTCGGAAAAAAGGAAATACATATATCTCAAGAACAAATGCCCGTTGCACCACAACCAACAAAATAATGGATTCTTTAAAGATATCACTCAATGAATAATGAAAGATAATGATAGAAAAAACAAATATAGAACAATATATACAATAATTAAACCCAATCATGCTACCATGAACAACGAGAACAAAAAATTATAAATATCACTTACCCAGAAAGATGCACCACAACTGCAATGATTATCAAACACTGATCAGATAATTCTAGATTGACAAGAGTCTCCCTAAATTACCAAGGAATTGTCCTTTTTTTATAGAAAAGATAATGTAAAAATAATCAAAAAAATAGTCAGATGCATGAATTAAAAAATTTACATCGGTCGTTACATGGCTTGCAACTTGATTAAATAATGTACAAATTTCAAAGTGCCACATATGGTGAAAGACCTATAACCTTGGATTAAAATGTTTTATTTAAAACATTCAAGAAAAGAAAAATATCATCACATTATTTAACCTTTCATCGTGTAAAGAATTTTACAAATTGGAATGACCAGCACTAACATGGTGTGAAGTACTCCTACAACCTGTAGGAAAGGCCGATCAAGTATAACAGTCCAAAAAATATCTGACTTCACGATTTTAGTTATCCTCACGATTCCTTCTCAAAACTATACTGAAAAGGTAAAAATTAAATCCATGATGTTTTAAAAGATGTACCTGATAGATCAATATTGTAATGATTCAAATACCCCACCAAATAGACTTTCCATCCCCCAGAATTCATATCATTGATGTAGTTCTAAGAACGAGATGATGATATGCATCCCTCATCATTGTCTTATGTTCCCAAGTCTCATGAGAATCTAATCATTTATTCCATAGTACTAAGACTAATGGAATCAATATTCCACCCAAGACTTTCACTTGAGTTTCAATTATCTCAACTAGTTTCTCCAAAATAGAATCATCTGAATATAACTTAATTTCTTCCAAACACTAAACATGAGATGGATCAAGAGAGATCTTCGTGAGCTGAGAAATGTGGAAAAAACAATGAATAACTATCAAATAAATTAGAAATGATAACTGATAGGAAACATGCATGATCCGATTGGTGAACAGAAATTGTTCAACATATATTAGAGCTAATATTCCATGTTTTCCAAAAAAACGATGACACAACCAAAGAGAAACCATCAATAAAACCTCATTACCAATGGATGAATCTATAAGATCACTCCACTAATACATATATTATTTCTAAAGAATCTAGACTATAAACATATGTTGATATACCTTTTAAATCATTGTTAAAGTCTCCTAGAAAAAACTGGTTCAAACAAAAGATACATCCCCCACCTCCACCCAAAAATGATGTGATATACATTGAAGTATATAAAACACCTCGAAGGGATCCATTAATATTGATGAATGATAACATTTGTTGTAAAAATAATAAACTAGTCTCAGATGGATATCTAATGATCTACTAAAATATAAGACACATGCATGAAGCATATCATCTTGGATCAGAATCATATGCTCTATCTACCCATGTGTATAAGGATGGTATATTTTGATATACTTTACCTAAGATATCATTTCCTCTTTGATGCTCCAATATAACCTCTAGGTAAACCAAGGATATCTATCAAAAACAATGGTATAAGGACTCCTACATAAACTCTCAATCTTATCCCAATACATTTTAACAATATCTTCATCCACAGTTGTATCCTTGATCATAATAAAATTATAAGACTTCATTAATCGATCAACAACCTCCTAGATAAAATTCAGAAATAGGGGAGTTCGTGGTAATACAACAAGAAAGTACATGGATTTTTTATCCCATTTATATACAATCATTGGAAGAGGCTGATGTAAACTAGAGGGCTACAAGTTCTCTACGATTATATTCTCTCTATCATAATAGTGGGACACATAGTCTACAAAGCCAAAAATTATACTCGGCCAAAATAATAATCATCTCATGTCATAATACATAATTTTATAACCTAGATGGGCAAACATAGAAGGTATGTGATAATTATATAATAATAAAATCGTAATGGTAGATAGGATGGAAACCTGCTCCCCAATATGGGGTATACCATCAGAAGAGAGAGACCAACCTGAAACTATCTCCCCACCATAATGGCTTTCCTGAACTTTACTAAACTCAAAATCATGTTGCTAACTTAATTAGAAACAATCCTTGAGTGATAATTATAACTTAACACTACACATAACCCTATATAATATTTACTTTTATTCCCTTGGGTGGAACTAAGAAAAAATCCCCATAAAGATCTCGTCCTGCTTCGAGTCCAGAGTAGCATGTGATGGAACTTTCGTTCTATGAGTGTCTGCAAACATATTCCCCTACCTCATGTTTTTGGTGATATCAAAGTCAAATGTCTGAAGATATTCTTCCCGTTATTTATGTCTAATATTAAAGTATTTCTATTAAAGAATTTAACACAAACATTTATGATCATAGAAGAATATGAACCTCTCCCAAAAAAATTTAATGCCTCCATATTTTAAGTGAATTTATAGCTACAAGAAGTTATAAAATAAGATTGGGGTAATTGATCTTATGAAGTTAGAGTTTAAGAGATTCTTTAGCTACCACAAGGTTATCTTGTTTAAGAACACATCCCAAACCAGAACCAAAATCCAAAAAATACCACATACCCCCTATTGGGCTCAAGTAAATAATAATTTGAGTGGATGATAAAATTAATTTCAATTCCTCAAAAGAAGACTAAGAATTCACATCCCTAGTGAATTTCATTTTCTTTTATGGTCACAGAATCCAATGGTGACACCGACATAGATAAATCTGTAACAAAACATCATTAATATCTAGTTATACTAATGAATCGCTGAATTTCAATGAAATTTTATTATTCCTTCCATGATAAATGAACCTCAAACATCTCTAGATCAATTGATAATCCCTAAAGAGAAAACATTCCCCCTAATACCATCATTTACTGATATCAGAGACTAAATTTCAATAGTTTTCCATACGAATAGTGACTTATTTTAACTTCAATAATCTAACATAAATGGTCCTCAACCTCATGTAGAGATTTCAAATAAACCAAAATATCATCCATGAACACTACCACAATATTTTCAAGACAATTATGGAATATATTAATCAATAAATCCATAAAAACCGATCAATTTTATTTAGTCCCAAAGTAATAACAATATATTTACAATATCCGTACCTTCTCATGAATGTTGTCTTCGGTACATCAGGCTCCCAAATTCTATGTTAATGACAACCTGACTTATGGTTAATGTTTAAGAACAATATTCACCCCTTTAAATGAACCAAAAAAATCATCTAAATGAAGAAAATTATATTTTATCTAAGCTGTTACTTGGTTTAACTTCTAATTGTCCACACAAAACCATAGTGAACCATCTAATTTCTAGGAAAAGAGAACAGGGAGTTCCCAAAGTGAAACAATATCACAAAATCCATATCTCAAATAGGTCATCCAACTGAATTTGGATCCCTTTCATCTCATATGGTTCTATATATTAAGAATGAATCGATATTAGCTACATACCTGGCATCAAGTCATTCATAAACACTCTAAATATACCCATTCTAATAGGTTTATCTAACTAAATTATAAAGGAAATAAGGTCCATTGTAATTTTAAACATATCAAAATAGAATTTAGATATAATAAAGTGGGAGACACAAGTACCCAATAATGAAATTTCTAATGAATATGCAATAAGGATATTAACTATCACTATTTTCCCGAACTGCATTGATTTCTGTTGGACACTCATGTATTGCATGAATGTTCTTCACTCATAAGGCCTGTGGTTGGAGCCTGGTAGTCTTTGAATCATCTAACTTCACTACATTTTCCTTTGGAGATGAAAAAACCTGATCATTGAAAAGAGTATTCAAATCCTAATAGAAAAAATATATATGAATAAAACATACAAATATATTTCATGTATTCATGGGTATAAGATGAAGAATTCTTGTGTATCTGACCCTACCACACTGATTGGAAGGTATAGGAACACTACTAGATATAACATACAGTGCAGAGGGGGCTTTGCGATGATCCTAACACTTCCTCTTATTCACATTCACGATGCTAAAGCTGCCACTAGATAGAAATGAAGGGTCTAGAAGACCAACATTTCCTCCTAATTCCATCTCTTCTATCATAGTTATATCTTCCATCTCCACATAGGTTTAATGTATATAAATAAATTATATTGATCTAATATCTATCCCAAAACACTACAGGTACATCTAAGCCTTTACCTAGTCATTATTCACCACGTCTGGAGAAAAAATTCCAAGCTCATTAAACTGATTTCCCTACAGTGAAATTGTATGATCTCTCTACCGAAAAGAGATAAACTCCATATTCCTTTATATCCTAAATTCCAATGGAGAAAACCACTAGAATAACTGTGTTTTGTAACCCTTCTAATCTAGGCCCACGTGATTGTCTTTATAAATCATAGAATCCCACCATCACTTTCTAGAACCCTTAAGCTTGAGCACTGCATAGTTTACCCTAATATTCTCAAGTGCCCCCATGAATTTGAAGATTTTATCAATCCTATCCATCTATTACTCCACATACTGAGGTTCATTCAGTACTTTTATAGATCGTGGATTCTAGAGAGAAAATTCACTGTACTGATCTCTCTCTCCTCCTCCACTTGTATATACCTAAAAAAATATGTTCTGGATTCATCAAACATCATGATGAACATCACGAATTACCTAAATAGAATTCTCAATGATATTGTGATCCAATTGAGGATTTCAATGTGGAACACTAGCTACTTATTTCTGATGAACTCATTGAAGACATATCAAAGGCATACTGGTACACACTTAAACATAATGAACAATCGTACAATAGAGTAAATCTAAGAAGAAACTAGAAAACCTATATACAGAAAAAAAAATATTTAAATCAAAACCCAACACTAAAGACCAACATACCAACTTCCCTTGGTAACATGAGTCTGATCACACCAAGTGCTATCGAGGAACTTATTGTAACATACTTCTTAGTCCATGAAAATATTATATCCATTATAATTAACCTCCCAAGATAAGAAAACTTGGGGAGAAATATTCATTGATACCAAATTGTGGCATAATTACCTGGGATATCCTAAAATATTGAACCCGAACCGGTCCATCAAATACTCAGAGGTCCATCCCCAACCCCAAGAGATGGAAACAAGCACCAGGAAGCAATTGAAAAACTAGAGGGAACAATTTTTCCCAAAATAAAAAAGACACATAAAATATATATACATGTAGAAACAATAAACCATTAAAATACATTAAATATATCAAATAAATCTAAGAATGAAAGTAGAAAAAAATGACTATAGAGAAATCCAAAACTCTACAAGAAAATCTAAACTACAATGGACCAAAGCCACAAAACTACTTCATTTTATTGGATTGATTAACTCTCATCATCTCACCACCAACTATATAAATCACCTAGAATTTATCCTCCCTGCTTCACTATAGAGACTTTCATTTCCCTTCAATGGGATGCATACAAAAGTCTACACACCATTGACAAGGAGCATATGGTGTAATTTAGGAAGCTCAATAGGACCCCAACCAGGTGTTCCTTATCATTTATTGGTATAATAATTTATACATTCTCTTTTTAAATAAAACATAGAATGATAACAGTAAATCTGTTTTATATAAAACAAGGTAATCTCATTCCCTTTTATCACAGTTTAAAATAAAAGCAGGTATATCACTTTTAAAGCACATTTTTTCATATCATCATTCACAATCATCAATATAAATATAAAATCTATAACAATACAAGAATTTCAATAAAAAAAAAGTAATAACACATGCCTCACAATACAAAGGAATACAATAATTCATGTATAATACTACTCATAACTATAAATCGATGAACCTCTCAATACGACGTTTGATTCCAATTATCTACACTCCATGACCCAGAAGAATACCTATAAAGTGAATCCCTAACATCATATGCATACTTAGAGCCGATAATATACACTCTAGGATAAGAGGAATACCCAAAAAGTGAACCCTAACAATGGATGTTGGCCTCAAGATAAACCATGCACCTAGTACCCATTGTAACACATGTTCTCTATTTATAATCATCTTAGATATTCAATAATCATTTCAAATAAATTTCAAAAATCCATTTAAATGATTTTAATATACACTTTTATTTCCATTTTTCGACAATCAAGAAAAAATATTTTTTTATTAAAAACTTTTTTCAACACCCACAAATATATAATATCAATTACTTGTTAAATTGGATTATGAATCAGGAACATTAATGTTCATCAACATAGCCTAGAGATGAAACCACATACCTCGAATCATGAGTCACACACACCACCATTGTGATTCACCAATAATATAAATAAAAAATTACTATAAAGGTTGTTGAATCCAATACACATCACAAGAATTATCCAATTTATAATGGAAGGATTATGAGGAAAGGATGATATCCATATACCTCAAGTAAAAATTCCTTCCACGCCACAAACAACAATGGAATGGCATGTGGAACGAGAACACAAAACAAATCATGAAATAAGATGAGGGAAAATACTAAAACTGACCAGTAGACTTGATAACACAAATAAAGGAAATTACCACTATCAAATGGAAGAAATTAATGGAAATTTCACTAACCCAAAAAAATTCACCGCAACCGAAAAAAAGATCAAACAATGATTGTATTGTCTTAGTTTGAGTGGAGCCATCCAAAATCACCATGAAATTTCCCTAGGTCAAGAGAAATTGATTTTGGAGAAATAACTAAAATAAAATAGTCTCACATCTATTTTAAAAACTTTACACTATCATTTACATTTAATTTAACACAGTTACATGACGTGTAGCCATCAAAGTCCAATATACCCTGAAAAACTGATCAACTCATATTAAAATTAATTATTTAATACATTCTTGATGCAAAAAAATATTATCAAATTGTGTAACTGTTCATAAAATGAATCCTTTCATGACAGACACCCAGTAAAAATTACTCGATGTGTAACTAAGTAAAATAGTGTGAAATCCTCATGCAACCTATAAAAGTTTCTAATTATATCTTTGAGTCCAACAAATCTCATAAATCAACATTATTAGTATAAAATCAATTCCTTCTCAGTCCTACAAAGACAAAGAGAAAAGGGATAACATGAATATGTTAAATATGTACGTAATAGATCGCTAATAATATTTTATAGGTAGTCATGGTGTCCTGAAAAATGGTTCCACTGGTAAACGACAAAAGAAATATTCCTTTCCCGTTATTTAAAAAAAGTAAAATTTACCTTATTTGGAAAACTATTAGAAGAATTAATTTAACAAATTCCATAAAAATTAAATCATATATAAATCTAAAAATATAAAACATTTTTGGAATGGACGAAAATTAAAATCATTTTAATTTAAATATTAGTATGGAATAAAATTATTCTCTACTGAGGAGAAAAATAATGTCATATTTTCTGAAAAATTATTCGTCTTTTTTCATTAGTAAATTTTGAGATGAAAATTTATAAAATACATGTAATAAAAATAAGTAACCTAAGAATACTAAAATATAAAATATTTTGTATAGATAGATTATAAAATTTCATCATCATAAATTTGAGAATAAAAGATTATATTTAAATTTAAAATATAACATAAAACCTTTAATTAAAGTATATATTTCATCAAAATCCATATTCTATCCTATAAAATAAATTCAGATTTTATATTTATCTACAATTGATCTAAAAAAACACATAATATCATATATTATATACTTATAACATTTCAATTTCCATTTATTAACAATTCATTATCAATATCCTTAGTTCCTTGTGATAACTATTTTTTATACAAGAATGGTTCTATTTAGTAGTTATATTTCTTATATTTTGATTATGGTCCAATAAAATCTATATATTAAACTGATATAAATATATATATATATATATTAGATTTATTATATATATATATATATAATTATCCAAAATGGTTGAGATAAATAAATTAACTACATCATTCATGGAGTTGGTAGTTTGTATGTATGCATAAACGATGTTTTCATTATTTAACAATTACCAAAAATATGGATAATTATTATTATGTCTTACTATAATCATAAATACATCATAAATATAATTTATTTTCATTAATACTTTTAATATACTTGTTTATGTTGGGATATGGTGGAAACCAGTCTATATCAATACATGGAGGTGATAGTCCACACCAATGAATGAGTGATACTTTCATTTCCCATTAGGTGGAACGTTGGATGAAAATGGTTATTCCATCCCAACAATTAAATCTCTTTATGTTTATGTTGCTATATTAATAATTTCATTATGGATGAAAATTGTTTTTCTATGGTGGGATATGAACCAAAATTGAAAGGGAATGGTTATGATTTATACTACTACATTGAGAGACTTCCTTTGGATTTCACCTAAAGCCCTGAAATATTTATGTGAACATAATACTATGGAATCTTAAAATAAGTTATTGAATGTAAGATGTTATTTGGGTTTTTAATGTATGATATATACATATATAAATTTGAGGATATTGGAGAATAGGAGGTTCACTTTTATAAGTGGGGGAGAGTAACACATTTAATTACATACAAGATCGAAATTATTTGATGTGATTTTAATGAAAATTGGTTCATAAGGATATGAATTTTAAGGTACAATTTGAAAAGGTCAAAATATTTTAATCCAATATGAATTATTGAATTTTATTTGGTAATATTTCCATTATTTTATTGTTTAACCCCTAGGTAAACCTGTTTTAAACATAATCATGGTATCAACATTTTACTGTTACTACCATTAATTATAACATAATTAGATATTAGATTAATTTATAAAATTAAATTCTGATTCAAAATATATAGTAAATTTTATTCAATTAATCATATATAGGTGGAATATATTAATTCAAAGGTAATCATGTGAAACGTAATAAAATTCCCTTTTCAGAAAAATAAAATTTTAAGCATAAACGTGAATTTTCATTAATTCCAAGCATTGCAAAAAATAAAAAACACTATATATTAATGAATATATATTTTATATATTTTTTTTATTTATCAGTAAAACAATAATTATTTATATATTTTATAATTATAAAAACTCATGGTGTCGATAAATATAGTTTTCTGAAAAATAAATCTTTTCCATGTAATTGAATTTATCATCAATCATAATCGTTAGATAACTAATGTAGGAATTTTTATAAAGGAATTACAAATGATGTTTATAATAGTATCTATTTAATAATGATAAATATAATTTTTATATAATAATAAATTTCATTAGAAAATAATATTATATCCAAAAAACGGTTCTTTTAATCATTAAATGATTTTATTAAATAATTCGTGATTACTTCATAGTAATTAATCAATACAATTGAATTTATGAAAAACATTTCTATATACACTTAATAATTTTTTAAATTCTATTCATACCCCCCCCCAATAATGATAAATTTTTATAATGTTATAATATGAAATGAGTTCATTTAGACTCATTATTGTGAGTAAAGTCAACTATTAGTTAAATCAAGTTTATTTTAAAGGAACTACATTTAAAATATTTGGGTCATACGTTATATTCCTTTGAAAATAATTTCTTCCATAGTGAACCATTAATTTAAATAAAGAATATGAGTATATACATGTTTCATATCATTAGTGGGGTCTTACGAAACTTATTTTAGTATTTGATTACTACCATGAACATTAACAAAGTGAGTAGTCTTATTCCATAGATCTCTATCTACAAGATCCATTATATATATACATTTTCCTTTAAATGATATATAACACTCTCTAATTAAAACATTTCAGTCTTGTACAAGTTAAGTATTGTGTATGTTCTTCCATAGGTGATAATCATAGAACAAGTCATGAAAATGATGGAGGATTGGTGAAAGCACCGAGTGAAAAAGATAACATACCTAGTCAATTAAGAATATCGATGTAGAAAAAAAATATTGTGCATTTTCACATATTTCTATTCCCCAAAACATTCTCTAATTGATAATTTCTAATTAATACTTTATTAATAACCTTTATGTATATATTTCATTGACGATTTTTAGTATCAATATTATGTCGACTCAAAGGTGCCTTGATGTGATAAAAAATTTCCCTACCCTTCCCTATCATTTATCTATCATGCCTGAGTCCAACTAGTTTTCATTCTTCTACTTCATCCCAGAATAATGGTTTTATGTACATTCTTACCAAAATTTATTTATATGGGGATATTCGAATGATTTAGTGAATGATATTTTTATTTGATTATTCAAAAAAAGTTATTTATCCCAGCCATCATTTTAGTCTAGAGAAGAATTTATAAATTAGTATTACAAGGTTTTAATAGTCCTCCCAGTTTCACCATCTAATTCAGGATGATATGTAGTACCAAAATAGAATTCGTTATCCACATCATGCAAATTGGTTCTCCCAAAAACTAAGGTAAACCTCAAATATAAATTAAATACAATATAATGTTTAATTCTAAAAACCCTAAAACAAACTTAATGTATATCATGGAATGGTGATCAAAAAAGAAATATTCACTTATTGTCATGGAATGTGATGAATTCATTTGGTGGTTGCCAAAAAATAGAATTATGGCATTATTTTTTTTAGTGTTTGATGAAGAAATCTATAGTGTTGTTTTCCAAGTATCATTATTGTACAGTTAATTGTTGTGGTATCTACATTAAGTTAAACATCTTATCATTATTGTACTATCGTATGTCGTACTGATACATATACTATGGAATATTCATCTTCATATTTCCCCAATATAAATACTCTATCATATAACTATACACACTAAAAAATAATTACAATTTTTCTATCAAGGGTATATATTTTGGTAAAAGTGAATATTCTTTTGGTAAAAAATTTTACCAACAAAATTTTTCATTTAACTAAACTATTCTTAAATCCTTTGTCAGTAAATGTTATTTTGATAGATAAAATTAATTGGTTGTAATTATAATAATATAAATATATAGTATATATGTTGGTAAAAATGTTTAGCAACAAATTTATATGACTAATATATCTATTGGTAACATTATAGATATTTAAAAACAATATCAACAATTAATAATTGTTTGTAAATTGTACTCTAAATGTTTATATTATAATATTCATTGTTATAATTTTATATTATATTCATTAATATAATTATATATAATATTTTATTAAATTTAAAAAATAATAATTAAACAATTAACATATATAAACACTAAAAAATAATTCTTTATTTAAAAAACATTCCAATATAATTCCAATACATTATAAAACTTCATGAATGGTCATGAAGAAAAATATTACAAACATTTTTAAACATTTTCAAACAGTATAATACACTACATGGAACTCAACGAAACATTGTTTGGAAACTAATTCTCACAAAAATAATACATAATTGTCGTGGTATCCTCAAAACATCCCATGAGATATTATCTACTGTAGTGGATCAAAACATGAACAACATCACCATCATCCCTTTGACTAAAATGGACCACCCTTCTATGCTTGAAGCACCACTTGTACCCATTCCCTCCACTTTAGACATTCACCATCATGGGAATTATTCTGATCAAAAAAACAAAATAATTGTAAAATAGTTTTCATTTAAATGAAATTTATTTAAATAATATCACATGATATAAAACTATCAAATATTTATTAAAAAATAGGATAATCTTACAATTGGAAACAAAAATAATAATAATCTAACTAGATACCACAATAATCATATAATTATCCATCCAAACAAGAAAAAGAATATATAATAAATACTGAACAATTCCATAATTCATGAAATAAAAATTACTAGTGATCCCAACAATAAAAAAATAACTTATAGAACAAATGTATGAAAAACAATTCAAGTTAATGCATTAACAGAAGATATATAGTAACCAGAAAAAATGTATGATATAAAATTATCAAGAAGATTATCTAACATGTGTCCTCAAACCATTTAGAATAGCGGGAGATATCCAAATAAAACAATTGGCTAGTAGGTCCCATGGTTTGGAATAGTCATCATAAGAGGTCCTCTCAATATTTAATATAGATGTAAAGAATATCATGAATTTTCATTTACAAACAACTTGTGTGTGCATATAAATAATACCTGTTGAATTTTATCTTTAACTGTTGTCACATTTTCTACATCATGTAAACAAAGTAACCACATGCACATGCATTCAACTAACTCTAGCATAGAAGTTTTCATGTTTCTTGTCTTTCTTTTCTTTACTCAATTTCAACTATAATTTGGTTCAGAAGACAATGGTTGATTCACCTCTTAAACAATATCCCAATTCAAAATCATTCAACTCGGGTGTAAAAAACACGTGAATCCATGTAAAAACCATTATATTCAGGCCTCCAGATCCAGCATCTAGAATAACCATTAGATCATAAACATGAAATGAATATTATATCAAATAATAAACTTAGTTTGTGTAGTAAACGTTCACTAAATAGATGGATATACACATGATCCTACAAAAACAGATCCTAATAATAAACTCATTTTGACTGCAACACATGAACATGAAATACTAGCTCTTATATGTCTCAAAAGAAATGGACACATGACCTGTGAAAATATATGGATTACAGGGCTCTAGCATAGGATAGATGACTGCTGAAGGTGGTGACCTGCAACATAAAACAAGAATGTGAACACCACTAAAACTCAAAGATCCTTTCTTAGCAGCTAGATCCAACAAACAACCCTGAAAATCACAACCTGAACAACATAGGATGAAACCCCAAATATCAAATATCTTATGGCTTCATAGATCTGTAGTAATGGATCTCCTAGGAACCCGTTTTAGTTTCCCACGTTGTAGCATCTCCAACTGTGATACCAATTAGAACTATATATGCTTCCCCATTAAACTCATCATCATTTTTGATAAATTAAATCTTCAACATCACCTTCTCTTTAAAAAATAATCCCCGAAACAATAAAAAAACCAACCCAAAATCTTTCTACAATTCTAATGATGTTAATGAAACCACATAGCAAACCATTCCTTCGATCCCCATATTTATATTAGAGAACTATAATTCTACAATCAAACTCATATCACCCAACATCATACTCAGTAGGAACAAACAAAAAATTAAATATAAAATTCTTCCAAATGGGGAAAATAATTATTGGGAATACACAGACAAGACATAATCAAAAACCCAAACTATTTTATGGATTTATACTAAAAGTAAAATTAAAATAATTTACCAGTGATCTATAACCTTTAAATGGATAGAGAACACACCCCTCAGACCGTGTCCTGGAAATTCTCAATGACATGGTTTTTGGATTTTACATAGAAACACAGAGCTTCATTTCGCCACTAATGATAGACTACTTCAAATTGACCCTTCAAAGACACATTCATTATGGATGGGGGGATGTGAACACTACCAGGTGCTGACATTGAAGGACAACCCCAATGCTTTTACTCCACTGTTTTCACCCCTGTCGATCATTTTAGGGTTTGACGGGGCATCAAATTGGGGATGATTTAGTGGTAATTAGAAGAGGCATCCTATTTTTCATTGATAATAAATTAATATAGATAATAAATACCGACACATAATATAAATATATTTAGTTTTTAAAATATATAAATAAAATACCTATGCATCCATTTTTTTAATTTGAAAATTTAGAGTTCATATTTCTTTTTAGTTATTTATCAAAAATGTATATTCTATATATTTATATCATGAAACAATTAAATTATTAATATTATATTTCAATATTAAAATTTTGTTTTTTTATCGAATGAATATATGTTATCAGTAAGTAAATAATAAATTTATATTAAATAATTACGAAAATATTTATTATTATTGGATAATTATTGCCACATATTTTTAAAATTGAAATGTTTTGTTATTAATAATAATTAATATAACAGATTTATTTATTGAAAAAACAATTGACAATATAAATATGATAAAAAATAGATTTAACTATTTGTATAAGATACATTGGTATTGAGTGATTAATACCTACAAATATATTCAATGGTAAAAAAATTGTCGATACTGAAAAGCAATTCCATGAGGACATGATATATGTTATAAATACTCATTTTTTCTAACAGATATGTTATATGTCATTGAATTTCTATTGGAATAAGTCATTTATTAGTGACTTAATTGTACTATAAATATGAATATGTAATGAAGAGTTATCATATTATTCTGAATTATCCTTCACTAAGTCCAATATTGATGGGAAACATGCTTATTAAACATTATCAATCCATTATAATTATGTTAAAAATCATGAACATTAATTACCTTCTTTTATAAATCTACATATTAAATATGTGCCTTTTTGTTCATTAAATTTATTTATGGTTGGATATTTATTCTTGAAAAATAGTATTTATGTGTTTCCTCCAAAATTTTAAGGTATTTAATTTTAAAATAATTATATGAGATATATTTTAAGCCACATCATATATATGCTAACATTATTCTTTCTTATCGATGAATAATCCACATTGTTCAATTTATCATGGTGGTAATGTATTGAGTAGTCATAATATTTATTCATCTCAAACCATCATATCTAGTTCATATTCAACTCATTCTCTGTGAAAATATATAATGATTTAATTTTCAGTATATATATGAGAAAAATTAATATAATGATTATGAAATATTATTTAGTTATACAAAAATTACTAATTCCAACTCCTAATCAAGGGTTATGTAATTTCCCACATGTACAATATAATTTTGTGAGGCCTGTTATATCACCATATAATTCTTATTTAGGACGTATCCGTGTAACATATTTTAGAAATCACCATAGATATGAAATCTATTTTCCGCTGTAAGGTAGTGTGGGTATAAGTTCACTTATAATCCTTATTTTTTAGTCAATTGAATCTTTATACACATTTGTAATTTCAAAGATACGTTACTCCCTTCTTAGTTAACATGGTGAGTGGATTAGATATCAATTTAAAATTCATCACAAACTCTCTAGAATATCCATAAAATATATAAAAAATGTATGCTATCCATAGTGGTTAGTTATGTCCTATGTCTAAAAACTTATAACTTTTATATATCCACCAATATACCCTATCATGATTTTTTATAACCCAGCAATAAAACATTTTATTAAAACTTTTTCCATTTGTATATTTTGCAGAAAATGTATTCTTCTTATGGGCCTTCTGTACAATCCTAATGTGATATTTATTCTATTTCATTACCTTGAAATATATAATAATATATTATATAATTAATACCATAAATTCATAAAGGAATTATACATGGATATTATTATTAATAAATAAATATATAAGAGGAACTTGTGAAAACTAAATGGTATCAATATAAATTCATAGTGTCTCTAACTCATAACAATGAATGAATTTGTTATGTATTCACTTTTTATCCTCAATTAATAGTATCATAATCCAAGATGAATCATGGAAACATTTTTTTCTCTGCCTGATTTGTCAAAAAATCATCAATATAAGTTTGTGGGAATATATTTTTTATTTAAGTATTCTTATATTCATTAAAATAAATAAAGAGTTACATTGATTCATATTTAATATTAATAATATGAATAGATATACGTCATTGTGACTAAAAATTACAAATGAAACCATTATCAAGTTTCCCTAGAGATTCTTCTTTAAATTATATTAGTCTATTAGGTCAAATATATATGGTGTATTTGGAATATGTGTACCATTATGTGTGATTTCTATTAAAAAACAACACAATTTTGAGTAATATTACGAAACCATTATATGAATACATTATCAAACTCTCATAGAATAAAGTAATATTCAATTTTTTGTCCATTTCTAACTATTTAAAATATATATACCTTATAAATAAGAATCGATATCCATAGAATGGATGTAATTTCTGTTAGAATCCTATTTTCACCCTCACAATAATAAATGATTTTTGGTTCTTATGGAATATCAAATGTAACTACTTATCCATGATAACTGTTAAATGATTAATATAAATAAATATAATGCATGCCCAAAAATACATCAAAATTAACTAAAGAGAGAAAACAATATTTTTATGAAGAAATTACAATAAAACTAAATCACTGAAGAATCATAGACTTTTGATATAATCTAGACACCATTAAATGTGATAAATGGTTACTAGACATATAAAATAATCTAATCATTTTGGTGACAATGAGATACCCTTAATAAATATTCCTTATATAAAAGATTCGGTCAACCCAAAAAAAGACATTTGTAGTTATAGTGGGGATGGTAAGTCTACCTTTCACTACTCTGTTATTTTACACCATATTTGTAATCATTATAACACGATATTTAACATTATCAAGATGATTAACAAGACACTGATGTCAATCATTATCATGAACCCCTAAAATTGAGCATTGGTTAGTATATGCTCATACTCCTTAAATTTGAATAATTTTATCCTATTACGTTCATTCAATGGATATTTTTCCCCATTTATATAATAAGTTTTATTATTCCCCCTAATTTGGAACATTTGTTTCTTATGAAATTCTTTTCCACACATAAATCTGTGAGATATACCCTATGTAAAATTGAATCATTTTTATTTCTAATCTTTTTTCATAAATAAAAACTCATATTCCTCCATTCATATTTTTTTATTATTATATCCATTGAATTATAACGATATTATATTATCAAAACAATGATAGTGATAATTGACTCCAGTATTTATTTCTAGATAGAATTTTTTTAATATACTATAGAATTTAGCAATATTAATTTCATATTTAATGAAATTATAAGAATAATACCTCACAGTTCTTAAACAATTACACATAATTACAAATTGATTTATCAACCTCATACATTACATAAAGGTTTCAATTCAGAATTTCTATACAAATAATATGATGGATTTACATTTCAAAAAAAACACTTCATATAATCATCCCACTCCATAGAGTAAATTTCATCATATAGACTTGTTTTCTTGATAAGTTTCCACCAATGATATGTTTATCCTTCCTAATTATAAACCAAAATAAATTATGACACAACTAATTAAGAATGAAAAATATTTATTTATAGGTATCCATATATTAATCAATAATTAGTGGATTAATAGACCTACTAAATGAACTTTAATGTTACATCAATGCGGACCCAAAATTACATTATTCCATATTTTTATGGTTTTTATGTTCTTAATGATTCATGGATTGATAATTTTTGATAAAAATGAAAATGTGTATTTTAATTATAGTTCTCATTATATTATTTTCGTCTAGAGGAAAATCATATCACCATCTATCAAATTTATCAATTAAAATTTTCCATTCTATTCCATCCCTTCAGTAAAACCAATAATCATAGTATGGCAAAGAATAATAATAGTGATAAATAATATAATTATTAAAATTATGTATAGTATGTCTAAATCATGATATAATTTTTAGTATATAAATCCTTAGGCTCAGCCTATTTCATCTATGATCATCATCAATTAAAATACCTCATAATTGTTCATAATAAATATATGGATCATCCCAATAATATCTCTTAATAGTGTCAATACATGTGTACAAAAATTGTTCCACTAATCATTAACTAGTTACTATCATATTATTGCCCAGTCTTCACCATTAATAGTTATTACTCTTTTGTAAATCTATGTTAAATGCATATCCAATAACTAGTATGTAGGAATTTATGAATATTATAAGAACCCACACTCCTTACATTACATTAGCATTGGATTATCTATAATAAATATGCTTATTATATGGGTTCCCCTTAATGTTTCCTAACCATATATTGTAAAAATAACTAAACTATATTCTCATACAAAATTAGTTTTCCCCAAATTGTTTTAAATTAAATTTTACATATTGTAAGATGAATAATCATTGGATATCATTATTATCGATGATTCAACCATAAAGGATTAGTGTCTTTGGAAATAGAGACTCCTAATTAAATGGAATCACAAATTTATACATTATCACCCAAACGTTTCTTCAAAACTAAACCCCTACATTGACATATAATAAATAAGGCCTTTACTAATTTCCAAGGGAAGAGGAAACATAGAAAGGGGTGATGTCATATGCTTCATGTTGTTAATAAATTGAGATATCAATAAATGAAATTATATAAGAATAACTCAGGCATATGGGTAAGGGATCCGGATTTTTTTACTTGAATATAATACCTATCATTTCATAGATCCAAATCATGATTCCTAGAATAAATCTAGGAATTTATAACACATAGATGATAATGTAATCAAATAACAAGATCTATATGTCTACAACATTTTGATAATATCATGATATAAAATATTATTATAGTTTTTGAAATAATCACATTCATATAAATATAGTATCATGGATACCTAAGAATACATTTATCTCATGTTAGTATTATGATAACTAACATTGTACCAACATCAAGATTGGGATAACCTCTCATTAATACTATTTTAGAGTTGGTAGAAACTCATGTGTACACAAAATATTCTAGTCAGAACATCTATGACACCCTTTGTTCATATAAAACATTAATCATTATAAAAAGAATTTTGGGGAAAAATAGAGCCACTTTTCTCATAATAATAAAACATTGATACGAATTCTCTATGATCTTGATAAAATTTATAATATAATCATATCATATAGCATGGAAATGAAAATTAGTGTTATAAATATTTCACCAACATAATAATATAAAATCTAGTTAAATAATAAAGATAATCTCATATAACAAAATTAATAGTTAAAACATTAATATCAGTGGACATAATCATTAATGACAAATTCCTCTAAAACATCAATAGATTTTTTTTTGGAAAAAAAATACAATTTCCATTATGAAATGAAAAAAAATATCAAAAATATTATGAAAAAACATTATCTCATAAATTAACTATGTAATGTTTTTATTTATGATTTAAATTAAAAAGTATATGTCATTTTGGGAAAATTAATTCATGTGGTAAACATTATAACAATGATTACTTTAATATATTCACTAATAAAGAAAAATTACATCATTTTGAAAATGAAAAAAAAATATAAAATATATTTTTTTTTGTAAAATGTCAAAAATGTTAACAATAAAATTTATACATTAATTCAAGAATGGTAAAAAAAATATTAAAAAAAGTTAAATATAATATACTTATGAAATAAGAAGTGTCTCAACTGAAGAGAGAACTAATCTTAGGTTTCGTAAAAAAAATTCATTTAGACTCTTCAGTAATAAAATGGAGGAAAATGAAATTAATACATTTCATATAAAATAAAATTCAAATAAAACTAAAATACCTAATAATTTTTATAAATTGATCATATAATTTCATTATCACATATTTTTTCATAATTAATACCATTGAAAATAATATTCTAATGTATAACCCATACCCCAATTTCAGCAGCCATTAGAAGCCCTCTATTCTCATATATAATAAACTTATATTTCATATATTTATATATTATAAGTTTATAAATAATTATATAGTCATATATTATCCACATATATCATTTCAATACTCATTTATTAATATTTCTTCATTTGAATCATGTTTTCTAGTGTTAAATGTTTCTTTTTTAGTGAATGATTTAGGTTGCATGTTCCAGTTTTTGATAAATGATTATGGTTACATTAAAGGAAAACATAACAATTGATATAAATAGAATATATATAAATTAAATATTTATGTATAATAATTCATAAAAATTAGATATAAGATAATGAGTTACACCATTCATGGACACGGTCACACGTAAGCATGGTCGAATGTAGTTTTAATTTTATAATGAAATGAATTAATAATAATATTTATAATATTTCATCATCCAAAAATCCCTATTATATCATGAATGCAATATTTTTTAATTGAATACAACATTATATCAATCCATTTAAGGTGGTGATGGAAAAAAACCATATCGCTACATGGAGGCGATGATCCATGCTATCTTATGACTGATACATTCATTTATCATTCGATGGAAATGGGGGGGGGAAATGATTCTTAGATCATTATAATAATTTATAGGTGAATTTATTTAACAAAAACAAATATTTTTATTAATGATAAAAAAAATATGATAGTTAATGGAAAAAGAAATAAAATTAGACGATATTATTCAATATTTATATAATTTATTCGAGATGCATTCATTAACATAAACTGTAACCCTTTAATGTGTAGTTATAGAAGAAGACCAATGGTTATAAGTAGAATTTTAAAAATATATTAAGGTATTATTGTAGGTATTTTATTTTATATAAGGATTAAATTTTATAATAAGGGATTAGAGGATGCTCCCATTTATAGGTGAGGGAGGGGACACACAAGGGAATACATAAAACATTTAAACAAAATATTGTCATTTTATTTTGAATGATTGTACAAATATCCAATATTTATAATTTTGGATAATATAAGACTTAATTATAATTGGTCATTAATAATTAAAAAATTGTATATTCCACTCTTACATATATCTATTAATTTAAACCCCCCTTAAATTAGTTTTAAACATAACTATGGTAACCAATCATTACTATTTTTACAATTCATTATGAATGAAAATTAAAGTAGAATCATTTTTAATGTTTACATACTAATTCAAAATATTTTTTTACATTTTATAAAATTCAATTTATCTAGGACGATGTAACAGATTTTATAGAAATCATGTAAAATACAATGAAACCCGGTTTAAACAAAATCAATTTTTAAGAATAAAACAAAATTTAACTTCATTCAATAACCAGTAAAAATAATAAGAATAATGTTGATGTTCTTAATATATATATATATACATATATTTCAATAATAGATATATTTTATATATATTTATTTAATTTATTATGATAGAAACAAATTGTGCATATAAAAGTAGATTTATTAAATGTAACCATTTTAACCTTTAAATAATTTTATAAACATTCATAACATTTAGATAACAAATATATGTTTTTTATTAAAAATGACCCATTAATTTTATTATAATAACTTTATAATAGTGATCAATATTGTTTGTTTATTTTAATAATACATATCTTGTTTTAAAAATACATTTTTGTTGATATACAGATATATTAATCATTAAATGAGTTTATTAAAAATATAGGGGTTATTTTATTGGAATTAATCAGTATATTGGAATTTAAATACACACACACACACAATCACACACACACATTATATATAATTTGTTAATTATATACATACCATCTAAAAAAATTCTATGTTATAATGGTATAATATATCACAGGTTCATTTGGACCAAAGGTTTCATGTAAAAATGTTATCCAATACTTGAAGATCATTTCAACAAAAGTACATATAAAATCATTCAGTGTAACATAGTGTTCAAAAAAGAGGGATTGATTATTTTTTCAGGTATAATACTTGAATACTTTTTGAAATAACATTAAAAAGTATTTTTAATATGTTGTCATTATTTTTATAGAATTAGAAACTGGAATGATGTGGGTGCTTCTATTACACATGATAAGAGATCCATTCATACATTGAAGAGTAAAGATAGTGATTATTGATGAAATTTTTAGTACAAAGATTTTTAAATGCTAAATTGATCCTTTATTATAGACAATAACCATTTTTATAAATATGATTAATTAGTTCCTAAAAATCATGAGAAAATTGAATATTTGGGAATGTTTTTGGATAACTAGTTTACTAGGAATACATCATTATAATGTATTATTATTATATTATGAAGGAAATATATGCATGGAATAAGATATAAAATGGAGATTATATTGTACTAAAGAATTATTTCAAAATATTTGCATCCCAATATTATAGAACCACCCATGCAATCTTCAATTTATGAGACAACCAATTGAGCATCATGTCATCACCAACCATGGTTTTAGTGGTGGAGCAAAGAGACTTCCATCTTGTGTTTGAACAAGATTTAGAATAGCCACTATGTAGGACATAATAATGGAACAATGGATTTGGGAAGACTAGATATATTTTCATTTTATATTATGGCTTATCAAGTATGATTAAGTGGTTCCCTCCTAAATTTTAAATCGGTAGGGACTATGAAAAGTTGGATTTATTTTTATAGTTTAAAAATTTGTCTATATTTTTTTATACTATGTCATATTGGTAATTGCACCACAGAACACATGGGATTGTAGGTGGATCTTCTGGAATAACCTCCTATATTATAATAAACCACATAATAATTACATCAAAATATCTTCTATGCAGTATTATGATGGGAACAATGACTATATTGTTTTACATATATCATCATTAACACACAAACAACTAACAAATGGAAATGTAATGAACGTCACATATCACTTCTATTCCTCTAGGTAGAAGCTATGAATTTCACAATGTAAATTGAATCCAATGGATTAATAATATGGAAGAAAGAATGATTCATAGGATAAAGGTAAAATTTCATGTTTGACCATACTATTAGGATATCTTTCCATGGAATATTCATAATAGTTCAAACACATCTAAAAATAGTTATTTACTTTACACAAAAATATAGGTGGATGTTAATATGTTTCATGTGATAGTCCACACTATAATATGTGAAATTATTTTCATGTTTTATATAATCAAGTGAAATTACTACGAAAGGTCATTGTTCATTTCAGAGTGAGTATGGTAGTTTGAGTGTAGTCGAGCATGGTGAGTAATGTTGGGGATATTTTTTAAAAAATTAATTGATCTTGAAATTTTATTTTTCCTAGATTCGAGTGGAATATGTGTCTCACACATATTGAAAGTATATAGGGATAATAAGAGAGATGATTATAATAAATTGATAAGATCTATTCTGAGAATAAAGTAAAATTGATACCATATACTACTACAATAAGAATAATAATTGTGATGGATATGAGATACATAACAATTTAATAAAGATGAAGCTTTCCATGAACTAAAGGAATCATAGAGAACTATGAATAAGATTTGATGTAATAAATATAGGAAGATATTTACATTGATATGAAAATATCAATAGTGAAAATTTATTTTTAAAATTAATCAGCATGAATAATATTTTTATCAGTGAGTATTCAGAACAAAATTTTCCATTATGGAGAATTTTGAATAGTGAAATGTAGTGTTCCATTCAGATTGTAATGTATTTTAGAAGACAGTTCCAGGATATAGTGATTTGTTTTGGAAGAATTATTTTTTCAATGTAAAAGTAAATTAATTATGGATGTTTTTTAGTGAAAACGATCAATGAAATAAGATTTTCATACATAATTATTATAAATATTTTTGAGAGTATATAATTTGATATCACTAGTTGAGTTTTTTTGGTTAAAAATATTATGGAAGATAAATTTTGATGAACTAATAATAGATTCATATGAATTATCTATATATTGATATAACATACCCGATGGAGACTCTACTCCAAATTATAAAAATGTTAATGATAAAAAGATTTTCAATCCCATGGAAAATATAAATTTTCATTAAATAATAACAATAAGAACAATAGTATAGATCATGTTCTTATACCTATTTATAACTATTTAAGAAAAATGTGTATGTAGAAAATGATATGATATTATTTATCATGAGACATTAAGATGTTCATATAATACATCAATTATCATGCATGTAAGATACAACCTGGAATATTTTTTTGATCAAGGTAGCTTTTGTGAAAAATTAACATTCATAAATAAGATCATATTTGTACTATCAAGGTTTGACATTAAACAATACTATTGATCTACTTGAAGTAGTATTAAGACAAATACTCTATCCAAATAAGTGTATGTGATTTTTTTCATTTTACATAGTCAATACTAGTATTCTATATTTCAGTCCATACACTTATCGATGTTTTTTATCAATAGACATAAGATATGTGTGAGTGATAATAATGATGAAGCACTCGATACATTATCGTATGTATAAGAGGTGGACATTGATAAATAATTTTAGTGTCATTTTATTCTTCATCCTTCCTCTAGGTACATGCTTGAATGTAAATGATATAAATTTAGTGAAAGGGATTCATTCACTAATTAACATCAATTTTAAAGTGGGGTTTTTTCATTAGTAATAATTCCCCATACAATAATTACCCCCTCCCTCCTAGTGATGGATATATCTTATAGTTGTCCTAGTAAGATCACACCTATGATTGAATTCTCAACAACCCTAAAATTATAATTCTTTAAGAATATATTCTCTCTATATAAATTATAACACAATATTAATTTTATAAAATTATATTATTTTTATGAAAATGATTATATATAATCTATAATATTTAATAAATATTAATATGAATGTGGTGAATTAACAGAAATATGGAAACCGACATAATCAAGGAATAAAATGTCAATATTTCTCCAAGCATTAATTATGATTTATAAAATTAATCCATGAAAGGAGATGAATTGTGAGTTGAATCAACTTTCATGGAAATGGATAGAAATTCCATGTCAATAATTTTACAATCACGGCATGAATATAATTAATAAAAACACTTTCCAACACTATCTATAATAAGAACATGACAGAATCTTATAATTAGTATCTATCAAAAATCATGAAAGAGATGCCATATAAATCAATATTTTAAATGTTTAAATTTATTTTCAATATAATAACACTTTATAATGTATATGTTAATTTTAATATAGTTTTATAATGTTGGTTCCATTATTAAATCACTTATTATTTTTTTTGAAGTACAAAATATAAAATTAGTATATCAAGACAAAATGCCCTTCTTTAGGAAATAACCAGATTGGTTGGTAATTTTTGGTGTTGTGGAGTGTTTAGAAATTAGGAAAATAATTTTTTGGAATAATATTACTACTATTATAAAATAATTAATGCCTACATTGGGAGGAATCAAAGTTCAAATTATGAAATTTCTATAGAGGAACATAGAGGATTATTCCATATCAAATCGATTTGAATGCATAAAGTACTTATATGCTTTTTGTCATGAAAGTGGTCAAAAGAGTGTTTCATTCATGATCAACTAAAAATTTAATGGATCTAATCCTAATGAAAGGAGAGAAATATTAAAGGTTAATAATAGTGGTAAACCATTATCAGAAGAAGTTCATGAGTAAAATAATGAAAATGACATTACAAAAAAGTCAACAATGATAAAATGTGAGTTATACATGGGATATAAATAGAAGAACAAATATGATCAATTAAATCCCAATAATTTCATCATGAGTTCTAAACCAAAAAAGAAGAGTTTCTTATTCCTTTGAAAAATTGTCAACACCATCGACTTTGTCAAACAATCCATTTGTGTTGGGGTTAGAAGCACCATGATAGAGTGTAATATATGAGTATTCCAAAATAAATTTTTTTTTAATTAATTTAACTACATTAATTAAATAACAAAGTGACTGTTCTTTGAATGATTAAAATAATTCAAAATAGTGTATTAAAATCCAAAAAACTAAATTATTGAAGTAAATAAAAAATCAAATAAACAAATGATTGTGACTGTGTTAAAGGTAAACAAATTATTTTCCATATAAAACATTTTATCATGGGAATTTTACAATACATTAAGAACAATTACATTCAAATGTGATGTGTGGAAGGAGTAGTAAAATTGGATATTTTCAAAATATTCTATATAACATCAACAAACTCAAGTAGAGATATTAAAAATGATAAAAATAATCACAATAAAAATAATGTGTACTTATAGATTATGTGAATATATGAATTTCATACCTTGATTTTTTAGGAATAAATGAATCCATGTTTCCCAAATAAAATACTATTTATAAAACATGAAAATAAATATTAATGTTTTTTCATAGACATTGGGCCAGTAAAAAATACCATTTGGTTTGAGACGTAATTCTCAGCCCAACTACTAACAATATTGATCAAACAAGATCAACCTTATTAAATATATATTATATTTTATCATTATATATATGAAATTCAATTTGATGCACATTCATAATGGATAAACCCTATAAGATAATCATTCTATTATAAATAGATAATAAATGAGAAAAATTCACCATCTTGGTATGATATATCATTTATTATCTTGTATATTATTTAGTGATCAGTCATAATGGGTTAATGTTAGAGATTATCCTTATGGTGGAGACAAAATATGAATTATTTGACCATTATAAACATATTAATATATGACAATTAATGATTTTTGAAGGTGTTTGGAAATATGAAATTTTATTAGTTGTGTCTTTATGTTCTATCATCCACTAATTAATTTTTTATATTATTTCATTAATGGAATGAAATTGGGGAAATGAATGGTATAAAAATAAATGATGTTGTACAAATTATATGTAAGATTTGTAAAATATATTGATTGTTATATTAATAAAAATTATTTTAATCTATGTATTAATATCATTATAGTTGCTTGGAGTATATTTCTAATGTGAATATATTCCTCAATTGACCTCAAATGGTATTATCCTAAACAATTCTTATATCCCACAATGAAGGAAATATAAAAGGTCTATCATATTATATGGATTTATGTTTTTTTCCAACATTATAACCCATTATTTTATAGATTAAGCATGGATCACATTGATATATTATTGAATATATTATGGAATATTTATTTACTATTGAATTAATACCATAAAATCTTATAATATTTTCATATTCATTATCAATATGTGGGATACCAAAAACAATAAAAGGGGAAGAATGAGAAACAATTGAATAACTTATTAATATAGAATTTTATATTGTAAGAACATATAATAATTGTTGAGTGCAATATTATTGAACCCACATTGTGTTAGCGATGAATTTTTTGTAGATAACGATCAACATGAACATAACATATATTGTTTATGTTAGTATTAGATGAAGAGAAAGAAAAAATAATATGATTGGAAATACCAAAATGTTTATAAGAATAAAGATATTGGATCCATGGAATGGTTTTATTTTGTGATTAGTTTTCCTTAATAATCTTTGAATTAAAGACAACACCTGATTTCTGTAAGGGTGATATGTTTTCATTTTTTATATGAAAATGGGAAAATAATATTAATTATACATTACCATTATATATTCTAAAAGATCCATTCATAACTGGAATATAAAATATTATAATTTTTCAGATTAATTTAATATAAAGAATTTAATGCATTGAAATGATCATAAATTGTGTAATAAATATTTTTAATAATGTAATGGAATATATTGGTAGTATACAAGGTGAAATTAATTATTTTATATTGTTTTTAGCTGGGATGTTTCTCTGATATTCATTATTTTTAATGCTTGTTATTTTTTGAATATTAATATATATGATATACATAATTCTTATAAAGTAAAATAAATTTTAATGAATGGGAAGTAAAAAATTATTTCCTTCCATGAAATCATTCACCAACTAAGTATCCTATCAAAGATAAGACCTCCTGCTGATCTTCATGGAAACACCAACCAGGTTTTCTAGTGAGGAGCTTAATAAAGGCTACTATGGGTTATAATTTACCTATAAATAGCCACCTTGATGGGTATCATAGTGGAAAACTAAATCAGGGTGAACTCATGGATTTGAAAAAAGGATTTTAGAGTAAAATTTATTTTATGAAAACATCATCTTGAATATGAAACTAATATAGGAATTTCTTTTGAATATTTTTTTTAATATATTAAAAACATATTCAAATTTATTATTATAGAACTATATGAGAAATCGTCCTTGTGCCATTATAGGGATCGATAGAGTGTCTTTCTCTATTAAACATTAAATACCATCACATTTTATAAAAATTCCATGTGAACAGTCCTCCAAAAACAATCATTATGATCTGGATGAAGACCACTCTATTTCACCAAGATTATTATCATTTAACTATAACAACCATGTGAAATTTCATGCATGTAACACACTTCATTAAGGATATATAGTAAAATATAATTTTTATTTTTAGTAGATAGAATCCAAGGGATTTAGTAGATCGAATAAAGGTAGATTCATTGGATAATGTAAATGTAGAATTCATGAACATAACATTATTATAATCATGCATTCATCATGTGTACAATTTAGATAAGAATTAAGAAGAGGAATAAAATTCATAATGAATATTATAGTTTGTATCTGAGTTAATTCATGTGTTGTTTATCACTGCCTAACACACCAGGATTTTAATACATGTTTCAAATTAGTTAACATATAGATAAAGTTAAAGGATCATTGAGGGAAGGTATGGAGGCCCAAGAGCGGTCAATAATAGAGGGTAATGGTTTGTAATGTCCCATATATATAAATTAATAGTTTCTTCATTCAATAAGACAATGAAGTATATAAAATGCAATAGATACAATGTATAGTATGTGTTATAATGGGGAAATTATCTGAATCCAATAGAAAGTTTCTAATAAAAGTATAAAATATCTTCCACATACTTTAGATTCATGATAATGAATTGAGTGGGCTGTGAAACATATTATATTTTCAGTATGATGATGATGTCCATGAAAAATAATTTTCATGAGGAAATATGAATCATATTTTATATGAGAAATACATGTTAAGATATACATATAAATGAAAAATATAATAGTGAAAAACATTTTCATTAAGTATTTATTATTAATGATCTAAGCTAAAAGATAGTCCCACAACCAACATATCAATGAAGTGGAATTGAGAAATTTGGAAAAAAATAGTATATTTATAGACTTTTTCATAAAGGTAGCTCTATAAATATGATAACTGTCTCCTGAGAATTAGTTTTAAAATATGAATGTAGAGAAATTTAATAATAAGTACAATACTAAGGATTAATAATATAGGACTGTTAAGATGAATTTCAATTAATAGATTCCAATAACTATATTATTATATAATGTATAGTGTTTCTAAGACATAAATATATCATATGATAAACTATGAATTATTGATAATATAATCTTGACCATTTTTTTAAATTTAATATATATACAAAATATGAAAAATATTTGTCACATTCAATGTGTCAAATTCTTGAAGGGTTCTAATTTTGTTTAAAATATCATTTTTTGTAGGAGAACGTGATATGTAGGAGGTATAGAAATCACACATATTCCCCTTTTGACCAATATGTATGTGAAGGAGTAAAAAGAGGGTGCTAAAATAAGTTATATCTTACGAATTAAATAAGTTTGTGGAACCTATCATGATTGTTTCAAGTAAAATGATACAAAAAACATTTATGTTATCATGGATGACATTGTGATTTATAATGTTTGAGGAAGAACATATAATCGATACTATCCAAGAGGGATATAATAATGTACTATTGATATACATCAAGGAGTTATAATTCAATTTATTTATCTGATATTCCGGAACTAGTTTCATTCATTGTACCTAGTCAATTCTATAATTATAGTTCTAAAGCCATACAATTTCTCGATTTCATCTTGATTAAATTATTTGATTTGTGTGTATAGGAAAATAGAAATTAAACATTTAGGATATAATAATCCATATAATAGGTGAAACTCCTTAATAAACCCCCTAGTACATTTTTTACAATATATGCTTTTGTACATTCATGAAAACTAAATAGAATGATTTAGAGAGAGACTCTCATTCACTAAAGAAGTGTACTGGTAAATAAAGATCAATGTTTTTTATTTTTTTAAGTCATTTGACATTGATCAGTATTCCCCCATATTTAGGTAATGTCCCATTGTAATCCATATACTAAGTAGTCATCCTTCCACAACCTCAGTCAATAATAACATTTTACAAAAATCATTGAATTATTACATTCCTAATTCCCCCATATATATTCTACAATTATTCCAATCCTAGTCATGTCTCATAATTATTCATATGTTTTTATAATAATTTCCTTATATTCCAATTCATTACACATATTTTTAGAGTACCATTGGCATAAATCAGTTTCAAATACTGGAATGAATCATTTTTATGTATCTTATTTTAAAAAAATTCAATACGAGTTCTTGTATGTCCTCCACAATTGATATAGATATTCTGGGTTGAGTCAATTTCAACAGCTACTATTTTTATTTTGATAATTTTTTCCATATAAAATATCATTGATTAATTTATTTATATGGAAAACATTGCCTTTTATACATGTTTTATTTACACACACATTACGTGTATGATCATTAAACTACATATATAAGGATTAGTCCACAATGTCTTCCATTTATCATTTAAAATACATTAATTTTACAAATAATCGGTGACACATTATAAAAATTCATTTATTATTATGAAAATACCCTATGCCTCCAGTACCATGTGATTGTGTTAATCTATGTAAACATAGATTTATCAAATTATATCATTAGACCCATCTAGTTATAAAGGGATGGTGATCCAATAAAAAATCAAAATATGGTGTATGATTACATATTTTCCTTCAAAACAATATATTATTTATGAGGACATAGTTAGATTCATTTCGATAAATTTTTTATAATATAAATTATATTCATTTCCTACAATAATGGTATTGGATTGAATGAAATAAGCTATTTGGGTGAAGTGGAATCCGAATATCTGCATCCTATAAACCATTATTATTGGACAAAATATTACTTATTGGTATTTTTTCATATTTATGGTACACTATAATTATTAATAATAAATAATTTCACATTTCCAGTGTGTTTATTTGAAAAAAAGATGTTGAAAAAACATGTTCTAAAAGTATTAGATGTTTTCTGGAAATTTCATATATAATGTTGAAATGTATCCCAACGATTTACAGTTTATTGGTCATGAAACAATTTAATTGACTTTAGGTAAAAGGTTAATTTTTCATGAAGGATTTTTTTAGACTATATCTCACTTTATTGAATCATAAAATAAGGTTACATTCCATGTTTAAACGTTGTAACAAGTACACTAGATGATATTTAACATATTTTTGGAGTTTGAAAAGAAAAGTTTCTATGTGTACCATATAATAATTAAAAAATGTTGCATAACATAAGTCACATTATTTTTTGGATAGAGGATGATAATTCTATAAAAATATGATGGAATATCATTAAGGGAAATAATAATTTTTAGAAAAAATAATGTGATTTAGTGGAAACCAAGAACGATATTTGCAGCTTTGAGTCACATAAGAGGATCCGTACACAAGGAGGCATGTTGTGAGAATCATATGAGTTCATTTATTATTAGTTTTATTTCCATGTATCATGGACAATATAAGGACCCTCAATAATTGGTGAGATATAAAAAAAATTTAAAATATTGACATTGTAGAATTTATTCATGTCCAAAAGTAGTACGCGGATTAAGGGATGTCTATGGAGTACAACAAAATGAAAAAAAAACATAAAGAGGGATTGTGAAGAGATATGTTGAAGGAGAAAGTTTCATTCATAAATAAGATGAATTTTATAGTGGATAATAATAATGAATAAAAACCATTCTATATATAATATTAAATATTTAATACATTAATATATATATTGAATAATGTTCCATGAATCATGTGTGTAAAAGTTTAGTTTTTGAACTAGAAAGTTGATAATTTATTTCTTCATAAGGAAAATCATATGTGGGAAATTATATTTAATCTCTTGAATGAAAGTGGTGTATCGTGTCACAACAATAATAGTGTAAACTAAATTATAACTTATATTTCTCATTATAGGCATGCTTTGGGGATAATTGTTTCATTTTATGATGAGTGAGTAATAAGTTCTAATGTGTGATTTATTGAAAACCACAAGGGATAGTGAGTCTGATATAAAAGAACATCAATTGAATTATTTAATTATTGAACATTGGATAATTTATTTTTTATTCCCTTATATTTTTCTTTTTAGGTTCAATCATGTTAATATTTTGTATCTATTTAAAAATTTCATTTCATATAATATATTTTTGTGGGAATAAATGCGATGTAAGTTTTATTAAATAATGAATCAAGATCAAAGGAGGAATATTTTCAATCTATCCTAAAATGAATCACCATACATCCTCTCCAGATATTTAACATTATAGTTTTGGGAATTATTATTAGAGAAAATGGATAATTTCATTTTCATTCACTCAATGTATATTTTGGTAGAAATAAATCCAATAATATTACAATCATTAAAGGAAATTACATTTAGAAAAACTATAATTAAGTACAACAATACATATAATCATTAAGCATGGATTATATATAAATAATATGTATTGGATTTTTCTTATTATGGGTTATACTTTTTTAAATATGAAAACCAAAATTAATTTGATGTTATTGCTTGTAGAATCAATGGTTTATGGGGATATTTCCCCAAAAAATAGCTATGCTGGTTATGCCAAATAAATATTATTATAACATTTGGGAATATAGCATTATTATATACAAATATGACTAAACTATTTATCAATATGTGTTATATTATCTTAATAATATGTATGATGACATAAAATATAACATCTCTATGGAGAAGAACATGATTTAAAAGTAAATCATTTAGTGGAAACTATGACATAATAAATTGAGGAATATAATTATAAAAATGATGATAAACTTCTGGTCATCATGGGTAGTTTCCAATCATTAGAAGACTTGACTATAATTTAGGATTAGTGGAACGAATAGTTGGTTGTAAAGTATATTTGTATGATAGTTTTCATGAAATAGATATTTATATATCTTAAATAAAAAAACAATACATTTTTTTATGATGTAATCCCAGATATATAGATTTTGGAATAGCAGATGTAAAAGATGAATAAAAAATTTCAAAATATTAAATCTATAAATACAAAAAAAATTCGATAATTATAATGACTATAATCTCAAAGTTGGATTAAAATTCATGATTGGGTAAAACATATCAATGAACTTAAGGATGATGTTTCCATCATTTCATGAAAATTAATATTTTAGGAGAGACTCTTGAATCTCAATATTAAATCAAGATAAAAAATAATACAGGTGATATTAAATTAAAATTTGATTAATGATAGTCTAATAATATAGTAAATAATTTTTCATGATAAAAAACATGAAAATTAATAATGATTAACCTTAATCTAGACTTCATCATAAATATAAAATAGTGATGGTTAAAACAAGGAAAATTGAACCCACTATTTATTTAATGGCTAATTTCTGTATGATTTAAAAAATAGAACAATTAATGAATGTAATGTAATTATAATGTTATAGTTTTGGAATATAAAAATAAACAACATTAGAGTTGTTAATATTCTGCAACAATGGGATGTTTTCAAAAACCAATTTCCACAAACAAAAACGCACAAGAGGGGACAAGGGAATCAATTTTATCTAATAAAATTTCAATATTAAATTAATAAAATTAGTGGTCATCATTTTTGGTTTGGTGTAATTGGACATACGTTAAAACATAATGCATATAAACTATTGGGGATTGTGTCTATAAATACCCAATGTAGTTCAACACATTTTCTCAATGGATCATCATGTGGGATGAACATGTACAATTTGTTTTCATATATTTATTATCATGATAATCCCTTATTTTACATAAAAGATCAATTATTTTGATAATAATTAGCTTTTATAATGAGTAAATCGATCAAAAAAAATTATAATGTTCTATTTATAAATAATTCCAATAAAAATAATCATATCATATTACTGTAAGGATACTTGATTTTTTATATGCACACCCATTAATAATAAATTCTAGAAACATCATAAGAATAATTTAGTGCAAGAAATATGTTATAAATTTTTTTAAACCTAGAATACTTATATTTTATTAGATCATGGAATTTTTTTAAATGAAACAAAATAAGATACACATGTGAATTTTTTTATGGTCTTCATCACAAGATACTTTTTTAGTCAACGGTTTTACTCAGGGAATACAATAAAAATCACCGAGAAGAGATGTATTATCAATGAAAAATATGGTTTAGGTTTTATGTAGTATATTCACATAAATAGGAATTTATTCATTGTATTTAAAAACCTGGGTAATTTTAAAATAAATAATTTTCATATAATATTAACTTTTATATCAATTACAAAAATATTGAGTTATTTTTAATAAAAAAATTAAAATTTATATAAAAAAATTTATTTTATGTTTTTATTTAAAATAATAATTACAAATTTTTAGAATTTAAATTTGATAAAATTTATATAATTTTATAAATCATAATTTAAAATTTTTATTTGGGTGAAATTTGTTAAATTTTTGAAAATATTGATTTTTAAGTGAACTCTGAAAAATACCGATTTTATAAAAAAATTTCTCTGTTTAAAGAATTTAGTTATTTAAGTGACCAAAGTTAATTTGAATTAGATTTAAATTACTTTAATTATATATTTTATATTTAATCTACTTCCTTCCTTTTCAATGAAGTTGATATTACATTTTAATATAAGTTTTTTTTGGGTTCAATGATAACTTTTTCTAAAAAAAATTAAAATACATAATGTTTCTCCATATTAATTAATTAATAAAATATAATGGGTATTATTTCAAAATAAATATATATAATATAAAAAATTTTATATTAAATTAATTTCCTAAAATAATTATTATTTTTCATATATTTAATATATATTTACCTTTTTCTTAAAAAATTATTATTCATTAAATTATGTTTTCTTGATGCGAGAGTGATAATAATATTAAATTTACAATTTATAATTATTTGATTTAAATTTGAAATTTTTGATTCTATATTTAGAAACCTTATAATTTATAATCTTTAATAAATAAAAAATTAAATGTTTACTACATTTATTAGTGAATAAAATTAAAACTCCTTACATGAAGTGAGGACAAAATGAATTTATTTAGTGATAAAAAATTATATTATGTAGGAAAACAGACTAAAACCTATTAAATCCCCCAATTTCTATCCATTTTTAATCATTACACATTCTAGTGTTAAAGTGTGGTTTATTATTAGTTGCAATTTACACGGGAAAATGTTATTGGTATTCATTATTTCAAAAACAAAATCAAGAGTTCCACTCAACTCCCTAACAAAATGCCCCCGACTATCATCCTCTCATCACAACTATAAATAAATTAGGAACATATCTTTTATACAAAATAACTTATACACTTCCCATATTCCTTACATTTGGGATAAAATTAAATTATGGAATGCCTTCGAAGAAAACCGAAAGTGAGTTGCCCAAAGAAGGGTCAATGTTCATCAACATGTATTTTTTGTTTTATTTTTTTATCCACCACATTAAATTACTATTATACAATTATTATCAAATATCAATAGTATTATAAATATAATCATTCGTTTTCATCATACTTTTAAACACATGTCGTCGAATGGGTTATGAATTTATCGTTTGTGTGTACAGCAGACTACCTCATCGCGAAACGATTAGGTTTGTTATTCCATTACCAAAAATAAACGTCAGAAAAAATGAAGGATCTAATGTTATTATCTAATATTTATAACATACATATACCTATAATAACATTATATCATATATTTTATTTTGAATTCTAATATTTATGGGATGTGATAATGTCACTTGTGTGTATGGCAGACTACCAACTTGTGAAGCAATGTGATTTATTTTCAAAAATGTGTTACATTTATGGATATAAGGGTAATGATAATAAATATATATGATTTATGTTAAATTAATTATTATATTCTTGAAATATTTATCATATTTTACTTTTTTTCATCCAATATCATATTTTTTATTTCGAAACACTTATAAAGGGAAGTGAGAACCCTTTTAGCAGTACAGATTAAGCCCCAAAAGATATGACATTTTTGTTGAAGAACAATTTTATCTGATTAGAATCAAACTCCCTAAACAATATCTAGGTTATAGAGCTTACCTGAGTGCTAGGATCGACCTTCATGATGTCTTGATATTGTTCTGCCTAGATATCCCAAGACTGCATATATTCCTCCAAGTTAATCTTCCCCATATTGAAACATCTAATCAAGATGCGCTTCCGCCTGTCGATCCATTTACCATGCCCCTTTTTCATTTCCACATTAAGCATTTTCCCCGTCATTTGGATGATGACATCCTGCAGAGCCTTAATATCTAAGACTTGATCCACCATTTCTTCATCTGAGTGAAGAAGAAGGTCCATGTGATTCATCACCAAAGCATTATGTCTCTGGTAATCAAAAATAGTATCCGCCTCTCGCTGATTCCCAGGTGTCTGAGCAGATCGCACATCCTCACCCTACATCCCAGGAGGGTCTGTAACCCCTTCCAGGGAAGGTTTAGCCACTACATCCACCCTCGCAGGTATGCCAGCACCATTACATGTTTTCAGATGATGATTACATTTTCTTGTGGACCTTGTTACTGGAGGACAGGGCAGGTTGGTATTGTCTTTCCATGGGCGCTACCTCTGGGTATGTTTGATAAAACCTTATGAATCTATAATGGTGTTTTTCCCTTCTTTGAAGAGGATCTAAAATACTCCTATGCAATCCCCACTTCTTTGGACTCACTAGGGGAGTCCGAAGCTGAATCCTATGCTTGGGAGACCTCCCCTCCCTTAGCATACTCTTCACTGGTACTGTCCTCCATCACAAAAGATTCACTGGGAGCATGACCCTCACCTTCTCCCAACACAGAAAACTGGTTTTCAGAATTTTTGAAACTCCATCCATATTTTTCCTTCCCAGCATAGGAAGATTTGTCTTTCATGGCCTGCACTGAAATGGCAGGACCTCTTGGCTGTACAAAGCCATGACCCATGTATTGGAAATTAATTGGAGTTTCATCCAATACCATGATTTGGGGATCCTCACCCAAGGATGTTTCCGCATCACCAGCCTCAATCACAGAAGCGTTCTCGAGTAGAATCGGTGGCCAGCCCATACCAACATCCAAGTGCACCTCCCTCTCCTTGTGTACTTCCACTTCCTAAACCAAACCTTCATTCACACTGCCCCTAGCCCTTCTATCAAAAAGTTCTCCAGAATAACTGGTAATAGCCAAGTCCTTTTTCAGGCGGTTGACAATATTAGAGACTTTTGGGTTCAGTTGAACATCCTTTGAAGCCTTCTGGGGAACCTCTTTATCCACAACCCTTTGGTTCAAAACCCACTGTTGAACATATTTTACTTATTATATATCATTTTCTTTCTTACCTTTTCACTCACAGAATAATTGATAACTTAGTTTATGACCGTGTGGACTAAAACCTCCACAAAGTGATGCAATTTCTTCTCTCATAACCAAATCACAATATTCATATACATAAGTATATATAAATAAATACATTTATATTTATGATATAATTATGATTTTTGAAAGATATTATTTTACATACCTTATTTATATAATTATCATTGGAAAAATAGAAATGTCACTCATGCAGAATTATGGACTACCGTCTACATGATCATAATAATATTTAATATTTCATTAAATAATTTCTTATTTGACAATATTCATTTTACCAATGCCATTTTTGACAGAAAAATGAATATGGTAAAAGAATCCAACATATTGATAATTGATGAAGTAATTTCATGTAACATGTTAATTAGTGAAATAAAATTAATAATATACATGAAAAACAATTATCAAGAATTTAAATATTTAAAATATGTTTAATATTCAGGAATCTAAAGGTATTCCAGACAAATATAACTTAAGGTAAATGAAATCATAACAATCTCCTTTAATTAAGAAATATCATGATTTAATACTCCTATTGTCATTCATTATGTGTATATACAAACCCATTGACTATTTCTATCATGAATATATCTATTATAATGGTATTTATGTGTTTTAGAATATTAATCTTTCGTAGGGACTATGATTTAATTATTTTTAAACAAAAAGTTTAATCTAAATAAATCACTATATACTATTTTCCAAAAAAAATCTATTTCTAATCCATGTTCTAGTTTCTAAAATAATTTTTTAAATTATTTTATATATACATAAAAAATAAATAATTTAAAATTTATAGATTTTTCAGTGATTTTCAAAAGGAATATCATTACATGTTTTATAAAAAAATTGAAAAAAAATGAATTCTTAATGTACTTGGTGACAATGATTCTACTGTTTCCATGAACATTATGTGATATTTGGATTCCACTTCATGATTTCATGTTTTCTTTCATTGAAAACCCATTTGTTTTCATTTTTGGGTGGTATTATATTATTGAAACTAGGGTTTTAATAAACAATTGTTTTTTTGGTAATGAAATGGGGTTTTAATCCAAAACTGAATTTTTGCGATTTTAATGAGTTTTTAAAATGTATAATAATAAAAACAAATATTCATGTAATGTTAATTTATAATTATGTAATGGGGTGTCCTATATAGATTTTTTTGATCCCTTTATATCTTATATGTTTAGGAAACCCAAACAACACTGGGTGAGCCTATTATATTTTTTATGATGGTGCATCCAAGAAATAACTTAGTGAACCTTTTAATACATAAATTATTTGTGTGCCTATATAGAACAACATTTAATTTATAAATTTTCCTTTTCATAAAAGGAATTAATAAGGGAGTTATTAAAGGGGTTCTCTTTTGGATTTAACTAAGCTCATGTTAAATATAACACTGGTTTAAAATTGATTATTATTGTGATGCTCAGAGTTACATGGATTCGTTTTTAATTTCATTATATGTGATTTAATGATTTTATTTTGGAAAAATGGTATGTTTTTTATCCATATATATATTTTTTATTTAACATTCACAATTAATGATAAATATAAATGTAAATGTTACCTGAGTTTGCATGTTTTCAAGTGGATAATAGTTTTTCTTCTTTCTGTATCCCTTAATATACTAGTTATTTTCATCCCAAATTTGATAATTTTTTCATAGGATTTCTTTGGGGAGGTATGAATTCAAATATATATTAAAAATTATTTTTCATTAATCAAATATTGTTTTATAAAATATTGTTTCATGTGGTAAAAATGAAAAAAAAATCAGAAGTGTCAAAATTGTATTACATGCTTTTGTATCATATGATTTATGGATGAATTATCCAAAACTATAAACCTCAAAATATCATCAATGTTATGTAAAGTAAATTATTGAATAAAATTAATGATTATATAATGATTCTGATCCAGGAATTATATTATTTTTGGAGATGAAGAAAACAAATTCTCTGTCAAATAAGAAAATAGATTGTCCCATGGATGGATATTCAATTTGATCTAACTGTCCTAGTAAGATTAAGTATAAATTAATGATGATTTATATATAACTATATTATAGTGTGATAATTCATTCACATGTGATGTTCTAAAAATGGGAAGACTTATAGAATTACATAAAATAAAAATAACTTTGGATCATAAGGGTTCTTTAATTGGTCCATATATATGTATATAGATTGATGCATCCATAGAAAATGTATAGGAAGAGATACAATGGTCATTTAATTTATGATTTCAATAGGATTGAATTGATAATGGTAATAACACACATGAATGATTTTTTTTGTTTCATTAATCTTTATATGAATAATACTTAAAAAATTTAATAGAATATGATTTTGAAATCTAACTATAATGTGATAGTGTTCACAAATAGCTAGGTAAATAATTGTCTTTAAAAAGGATAAAACAAAAAGTCCCATAAATTATAACTCCTCATTAATGTGATCTAGTTTGTGGTAGAAAATATTTTTAAAAATATAAATAACAATGTTTATCTTGAACGATTTAGAAAATACATTTTGGAATGAAGCTATACTGAAATATGTGTAGATTTCAAAAATAATTTTTTATCTAGGGAATGGAAAAACTCTATACAAACTATGTTAAGGAATTATTTTTATTTTTATTTATATTTGCATCTTGAAAATTATAAGTTTTATTATAAATAATGGAATATCAATGGGTATTTGTATTATTTGGCGATAAAGTAATATTCAATATAAATCCTAGAAACAATATGAAAAAATATGTTTTTCATTTTATGGGTAGAATAGAGTGTTGAAAGTAATTATGTATTTATGGTGGATTGAAATATAATGTTCAAAAAACATAGATAGATTTTTTATAAAAAATTAGTGAAATTTTGAACAAAATAGATAGATAAATAGTGGTTGTAGCGCATTTAGACTAAGATAATGATGATGATAAAGATGAAGTTTTTCATATAACTACATAGAATCAGAAATAGATTTCTAGAATAGATACGATGAATACCATCAGGGTCAATATTGTATCAGTACCAATGAAGACAATAATGTATCTTCAAAAAATATAATCCATGTCTTCTATTAATATAATATTTGTTGATGAAGATGTTCAAGATGTGAAATTGGTCTATTTGATGTATGAAAATTATGATCATGTCAAGAATAATCAAATATACCTTTTTACCGAGCTCAATATAAAATAACTTGATTGAGAGAAACTTTATTTTCTAAAATAAACTAAATTACAAATAATAGGTGGTTTGAAATAATGAGTGATATCTGCGCATGAGTTTTTCTCGGTATTATTTCATCAATATAGTTATTTAATTTTAACTCATTCCATGGATATATAAAATTAAAATATTATTATCTATAGTTTTTCAATGAAAATTAAAACTTTCTTTGATGGATGTAAAACTACCATTTTAGAATGATGTTACAGAATAAGAGTAGTTTTTCCAATAGTTATATGGTATTTTCATTCATGATTGTCTTTTAAATGTTATTTAACTAAATAATGAATTTTATTTATATGAAAATGTTCAAAGATTACAGAATTGAAGACATGATCAGTACTTGAACAAGCATTACATCAAATATAATAAAGTTTTATAAAATATCCATATCAAAAATTAAATTTATCAAATTATTATTATGCTTTTATATGTCAATAAAAAAATATATTTATTGGATCGAATGAAGATCAATGTAAATGGTTTTGAAAATTCCTAAAGTGTGAGTTTGAAATATCAATGAATAGATAAATGAATATTTTTTGGTCTAAAATTGTATTTTGGAAGAAATGGTACATAAATATTTTAATATATATATTCTAATGATGTGATTATAATATTTTTATTGGAGGATTTTATAAAAATTAACACAATGGTAAATACTCGAATGAAGTTTTCAATGGATACAAATGAAAAATTGATCAATTTCATCAAATAAAAATCTTTCATTTGGGTCTTACTATACATAATAATGATCTTTCTCTGAATATTTTAATACTAATTCAATTTATTGAGTATGATATATTTGATGATTTTATTCATATATTCCTTGTATTTTCTCATTTTGGGTGAAACCATTAAACATTTTAGGTCTTCTTCATTAATTCATTTCATTATTTATATTTTTTATAAATAAGAAAGAATAAAGTTTTTTTAGTGGTAAAAATGATCAAAATGGGTTGTTGTTTTATTTTATTCATCCTTTATTAAACCCCCACATAATCACTAAAAAGGTTTTTAACCTAGTGGTGGAAAATTACATAAATAGATCTTTCATAATTATGAATTAAATATAATAAAAATATCATTCTAATGTTTCCCCACTATAGGTTGTACTTATATTTTATCCTCCTATATATATTCTATTTTAAATTGTGGTCTCCCACCTCGGTCATGTTTTTAAACTATATATTTTCATCAGTCTATACTATCACATATCAATTATTTGAGAATCTATGTGAATTAGTGTGTGTCTCTCTATCCAATGATTTTTTTTAATTATTTAATGTATGTTGTCATAGAGACACAAATAAATTCCACTTATTTATAGGAAACAATTTATGGATTTAAAAATTATGATAATAAGATACATTCTATGTATATAAGTTGTCATATATAATTAAGAATAATATAGAAATTGAATGGTTAATATTATTATATCAATTAATATTTCCATGAAAACTCATAAATTACTTTTTTTATTGAATATTATGGTATAGTAACATTTATAAAATGTTCATGCCTCACGATAGATTATTTATATTCAAAATTCTTAATCATTTCATTAAATTAATAACAATTAACGATAGATTATCATGATATGTATTTTAATAATATTCATTTTCAAAATTTCCAAATATCAATTCTAGTTAACAACCACATTTGGATTCTATTGAAAATCTTAAGGGGTTTGGATTACATGAATTAATTTTATAACAAACTAATATAGAATATTCCATTTTAAAAATCCCATTTATATATTTTTATTTATTTATACAAAATGTATTGTTGTTTTTCAAAGTAAATTTAGAACAATTTCACTAATTTTTACCTATGAATGATTCCATGTTTGGTTATTGGTGACCTAAACAACATTATGGTTATGATTTTGAAAAACAGAGTAAATAATTTCCCACCAAAATAGAAAGGGGTTAATTAAATTATATCTTAGTAGTTGGAAACATTCTGGATCTAGTTTTTACAAGCGATAACTATACATTGATCAGAAATCAAAAGCATGGAAGGATTATTTTGCATAATCTAGAATTTTTTTCCACTAAGCATTATGTTGTTAGTGTATTACATATTTTACCATTTTATAAACTAAAAATAAATTTTATTGAGTATTGAATTAGTTTTTTTTCAAATTATATGATTAATTAGATTTTTATAAGAGTTATTGGTTCTCCCTATAGTGGATGACCCAAAAATATTTGAAACCAGATGTGTATAAGACATAGAATTTTGAGCTTTTAAGGGTATAATTTATGATATAAATGAGACTATTAAAAGTTATATCATATAATTTATGTATGATTGGGATATTTAAAAACATAAATCCAATATTTTTTAAATTAAAAAGTGATTTTGGGGTAAAACATTAAATCCAAAACAAGTGTGATTTTAAAATTTTTCCTTTATTCCAGACCCAATTATTGGTCTTGTTCGTAGGAGATTGCTGAATTTTGGGACTGTGTAGGTGGGGGCAGTCTACGTAGATTCATAGGTCCTTCTTCTTATGGTTTTCTTGCATTCATCTTGCGGTTTCATCTTTATTCGACTTTGTCTTGGTGTTCTGCATTTTTCTCTATTTTTTGTGGTTTTCTTGTCTGTTCGATATCTGTGGTGGTGTGGTTTGAGATCTTGTTCATGTGTTGTGTTCATGGTAAAGAAGAGTTTCATGGTCTCCCATGTTTGTGAGTCTAGGTTTGTGATTATTTGGTGGTCTATATCGCAGGTTCTCCCCGATGGTGGCTATTCCTGGAGTGGCGAAGATGGCTTCTGATTGGTGTTCTTGATGACAAGATGGTGTGGAAGAGGTTTTAGTATCACATGATTTTGGTCGCCAAAGGCTTTTTTGATGTGATTCTAATGGCCTCGATGGGATGAAATGAGAGTGATGATAGATTTCAAAAGATTGGACTGAGGTGTCGATGTCAATGGATCACCCAGTCTCTGGCAAGTAGTGGTGAAAGTTTGAATTTTGAATGTTTGAATTTTGAAACTGGGTTGTGGGATCTGTTATGATGTTATAATTTTTTGGGTTTTTCTACTCAGTTAATTTCATGTAGGTTCCCACATTCCCCTTAAAAGTGGTTTATTTTGAAATTACCAAAAAAAATTCGGAGGATAAGACACATTCCTCACTAATAACCTTAATGATATAGCTTAAAGGGAAGTTTAAATTTTTATCATAATTAAAACACATAATTTATATTATTATATCAGTTGTGATCCTTCAAGAAAATTAAATATTTTAGAGGTATTTGATCAACCATCATTGATTATTATAATTTATATTTAATGGCTATTTTATTAGAAGAACATGTTCAAAATTATTTCTGGAATTGGGTAAAAACTGTGCACATAGACTATATGATATTTTAAAGTATATATTCCTATCTATTTTGGATATTATTTAACTAAAACCTCTATCTTATTTACATGAATTCATTTATGGGATATTTTGAAATGGTATGTTGCAATAGACAATATTTGTTTATTAAAAAAACTTCATATCATATCCCCTTTGTGATAGTTGTAGACAAATAGTATGTGAAACATTACCTATAATATTTAATCTAGGATTCTAAATGATATATTGTATTCATCCTTACATGAATAATTTCATTTGATAAATATATTTTCACATATATTGAAACAATAAATGTTTATTTGGTTTTACCATTGTGATGATAATTTTTTCATGATAAGATGGTCCATGAGGGGATTAATATAATTATCATTGATATGAAATAGTTTTTTGATAAGAGGTATTGAATTCATAAACATAAGGTCAGTAGTCACATCATATTCATATAATATTGTTGGGACCTTCTATTTAGATTCTCTTATTCACCATGTTACATGATATATGTTATGATGAAGTACATTGATTATATTAAACCAATGACTGTGTATCGTCATGGAGACCCACTATACCCAATATTGTACATTATTATTCATTTATTTCTTCATTGAACCTTAACTACCTGTTATTAAATGAAAATTTGGATCCTAATGTTGGAATGAATAGATTATTTTTCTTTTCAAACCCTATGTTTTATGATTTTCTACTATTTTTTAATATTAATAATAATTTATTATTTATTTATACGTTCATCCTCTCCACATATAGATATTAGAGTGTTTAATCCATCAACATTGGAAAAATTTATTATTATTATTCCTACTATTATTGTGAGGAAGACTTATTACATTGAAATTTGATCTTTTTTTCATTCAATATACATTATATTAGGGGATAAAAACTTTCCTGGAAATATATATATATATATATATATATATCCAATTTTATGCTTCCTTTTTAAAAAACTTGTATAAAAAACATTTAATTCAAAGAATTCTTTCAAATTAGCAAATGTATGTTTAGTTTGTTCTGAAGTTTTTTTGATTTATTTCCTATTAATTATTAATTTTTTAAATTTTTTATCATCTACCTTGATATCCACTTTTTGGGTTATTATGGGACTCATGAATAGATATATTTAATTATATGTTTTGGGGGGAAATGGATTTTTTCCAAGAGGATGGTGGACTTAATCATATATGGTACATGATATTTTTATTGTGATTAAAGGTGTACTAGATTCCAAAAATGTAAATATCCAACAATTAGGTGAGGTATAGACAATGAAAATATGATAATTCATTTGAAATTACTATTAAGGGTTCTAGGGCCTATAAAACTCTGAATTTTTATAAGGTGATTTATATCATTCCTAGGATTCACAAGGACATATGATGGATTATGTACAGTAGTTAATTACTATTAAAGAAAACAAATGACTATAGATCTTTGTTTTTCATCAATATATTACCTCCTATATTTTTTGATATCTAATATTCATGGATATTTTAGAATGTTATTAAACATATTTATGGATATGGAGTTATGTGATGTTTTGAATAATATAATCCTTTCATAAGAAACAATCCAAAATATTTAAACTACAAACTTAAAATATCATCTTTTACTACTATAATATATTAATAAAATATACCTAATTTTTTCAAAGGTCTGCTGGGAGACATATCCATTCAGTATTTAAAAAATAAAGACAAATAATCTTCGTATTTTGTGAATGAAACATGATTTCATTCATATTAATTGGGATGTTTATTTTTAAACTAATTCTAAAGATTCTAATTCCACATTTTTTCATTAACCATCAATTAAATAATCATTTAATATTTTTTAATACATCTCAATGATCAAATTGTGGAATATACATGACTCTCTGTGGGGTATTAAATTAAACCATTTCACAATCAATCTATTCCATAAAATTATTTTTAATAATCAAATGACTCTTTCATATAAGGAAATACAGAGTTTAGTGTTGTTACCATTAATTTATATATAGAAAGGGGTACGTTTGATTAAGGAATTTTTTGGTTCAATCCAGAAAATATTATTTATACTAGGTTTTATGAATTTAAATATATCAAAGAGAAATGTATTTCCCTTAATTTTATTAAATTTTTTCTTATATGGAAGAAACATATCATGTTGTCTTTAAAAACTAAAATTCCTTCCAGTCTTACATATAAAAGATATTGGGTGCATTATGATGAACTAAAGAAGTTATCGAATCCCAATATAGGTCAATTTAGAATCAATGGTATGATATCTAGAAAATCATATTTGTTATATACATGGGATTCACTCTCATTTTTTATGATTCAATTTGGAGTAGATTTATCTCTTCTTATGGAGGTTGTGATTGTTTCATATAAAATATATTTATGTGATTAATAATATTAATTGATCAGTAAATGATCATGACTTTTCACATGTATTCAATGCCCTCAATATCTCATTATCATCTCACTTATCCACCAATATTATTATGAGTGTTCATCTCAACCATTTCTATAGAGAATTTGTATTTTCTCATATAGTGAGAGAATTAATTTCAATCAAACTCTTTGGAATCCTTTTCTAGGTCCTGTAAGCGGATATGAATATTTAATTATCTATGACCCTTTAAATCATATTCTAATATATCATTACTATATAGTTTATATTTCATCCATGATTTTAGAATACCATTAATACTTTGGTTCCATATTTACCATTCTAAGAAATTATCTTCTTTAATATATGTTTAATTAACCAAAAGTAAAATACTAATTTATAAAATATTAAATTGTTACCATGAATTTAAAATTAAAAATGAATGATACCCTATTTTTCCCTCTGATATCATATTAAATTTTGAATTATAAATAATTATTTTTGTAATAGAATTCATTTTTACATCTCTATTAGTATTATCAATTACATGAAAACAAGATCATTTATTTTTTTAAGTCTAATTTATGAATTCAAAAGATTTTTTTGATTGTTTTAATTTATAATATTTCCACCAGAATAAAACAACTTCGAATACAAAAAATCCTTGAAACATAAAAGATCTTCCTTGGTATTTATGAGTGATTTTGGAACAGGCACTATGTTTTTATTTTATATTGTATATCCATTCATAAATTTTCATTTATGTTCTATGAATCATTACCTCATTTTGTTTGTAGAATAATTTTCATATATAAAACTTATACTTTTTATATAACATTTTATAGTTTTATACAATTTCTTTATTTCCATTAATTAATATATCAATTATTATAATTTAATTTTTTTACTATAATGAGAAACATAAATCTACATTGGATGATGATATTTTATATTTTTAAAAGCACATGGATAGTGATCTGTAATGACGGGTGATCCTACAATTAATAGACATCAATATGGTTAGGGTTTTCATTATTTTAATAAGTTCATATTAGCTCTATATAGATCATTATGGAATAAGGTTATTTTTTACGATATTTTTTTTTCAAAAAATTAAATGACATGAAATAAAATTTAAACCATTGAGTTTTAATAAAATATAAATATATTATATATTCTCTTATTAAAATAATTTGTTTTCTATATTAACTTCATTACCATGATATTTTTATGTCTTATTGTATTACATAATTTTATACAATACATGAATAATAAGACAAATATTTTAGAGGTATGTGGTTATAATTAGAATTGTTTTCTAATATTATTTTACTAAATATGTTTGATTCTAAATCATTAACATAACCTAGAGAACTTGTGAGAGTACTACGATTTTTAATAAATCATGTTAAACCCCTTAAATATATGGAATTGTTTATGAAAATAATATTTATTATTTTTTGTCAAAATATTTTATTCAAAAATAATACAATTATTAATTAAATATAAAAAACATTTACACATAAATATATCTTCAATTATAATTTTTTACCATGAAAATATTAGTTTTATATATATGTAATTGTTTTTTATAGTTTTTAATAATAAAGATATGATTTATGGTTGACAGTTCAACAAGAAAATTGAGATATTAAGAGGTTTAATAATCTATGAAAATTGAAAATATGGAAATATAATAGATAAAAAAATTAAATTTTGTTAACTAGTTTCACTGTAAAATAAAAACCGTTATTATAAACTTCTAAAATGAATGCATATAAAATTTAAAATTAGATTCACCATGTTGATTGGATCATAATTTCCCTCAAGTAGATTTTAATCATATTTATTTAATTTTATTATTTAGTTTTTGGAGTTATTAATTGTAGTATCCTAGTATTTCATTACTTCCAATAAAATAATTCTATAACACGAGAAAATTATTATTTTTAATTCAAAATGTTTCCTGGGTACGAATCAATAAATTCTATTATATTTATTTATGAATTGTAACATAATTATATTTATTTTTCTTGTTTAGTAAAATGAAATACATGGATTTTTTTATTAAATTAACAGAATAATTATTTTTATTTATTATATTGAAATTATATTAATATTTCAAGTAGATTATACCTAGAAAAATTCAACTAGTATAACAATAAAATTTTATAAAAATTTTTATTGATAAAATAATTCATTTCCTAATAATTTGGAATAACATATGGAGAATTATTAGTAATTTAATCATTATAAGATTCCATTATCTAAACTCATGAAATATTTCAAATAGGTTTAACTTAAATTTAATAATTATTTAATGATGTTATATTTTATGCAATTGTAGTAAACATATATCCAATAGAATATTAAACATGTATGTTATTGTTGTAATGATTTGTTTTAAAATAATTTAGATGAAAATAATTTTTATCATTTATTTGATAGTTTTTTTATGATTTTTATTCTAGAAATAGATCTTTTTGTAACATATGTTGGATTTGAAGTGAAAAAATCAAAAGATTAAATAAAAAATTTAAGTTATTATATAATATTTATTAACAATTAAAATAATTTTGAGAATTATAAAATTTAAATATATTCAATTAATGTAGTATAGATGAATATTTTCTATTATATTTTATCAATTTGATGTATACAAAATGTAATGAATGATAAATTAGAAAATAAACCAATCCATAGATAGTAAAGTTATCAAAATGTTTTTGTGAGAGGATTAATTTAATTTCTATCCCTGGAGACCAAAATTATATCAAACTCAATCCCATTATAAATTTATATTTTAATTGAAAAATTATGTCCTCTAAAATCCTACTCTTCCAAATGAATCTATAAATTTGGGGAAAATGTTGTTGTGAAATTTTATTGAAATGTGATCAATTTCATGATAAAATTAACTGGATAACCAAAATATAGATAAAAATATATATAATGGATTTATAATAATATGAATATCATCAAAATAAACAATAATAGATGAAATGTTGGATAAATGTATCCAAATTATCATGAATGAATTCAAAATATGGATATTTAATTTAGGTAATTTGAAATACAATATAACAATAATTTATTGTATATGTTTACTATAAAAAATCATTATATATATTAACATTATCTTCAATTTATATGATGTTTAAAGACCTCTTGGTTTGAATTGTTTTGATATATTATAATATCAATATTATTAGAAATATAATGTGTTGAAAATATCATCTTGATAAATAAAAAAACATTATATTCTTAACGAAAGACATTTATGTGAGATAAAAGTTCTTATATTCATTAAATGTTTTTAACGAAATAATTTTAGGCCATTGGAAATATATAAAAAATTATAGTGATATAGAGGAGGTCCATAATTTTATGGTGTAATTGAAAAGAAAAAACATCTCAACACATTATTGACCACACATATAACAAAAATTCATTAGATTAAACATTTTATTTTTTCATTACATATCTATAATAATTATTATCAATGATATTTTTAAAATTAAATAAAACAGTGGATAATAATTTTAGATTCATTAAGAAAATTAGAACATTACTCATTCTTATAATATTAGTATAAAACATTGGATTACATAAACTAAAAAAATCTATAAAATATATTTTAATTTACATAAGAAACTATAGATTTATATATTATCTATTTATTATATTCTAAATTGAATATTTAATATAAATATTTAAATATTTCTTAAGGAATATGTATTTGTTTCAAATTTGGAGAGTTTTATAGAAAAATAATTATTTTGGTTAAAAAGTGATACATAGAATACAATGATTTTTTATAGGAAATATATTTTTTATGTAAATAATCATTCCTTATATATTTATGTTGGTAAATATTTTATATTACGTTTTATATAATATATTGGCACTAAATATTTAAATTTTTATATAGTCCAGCCAAATAAAAAATATTTCTGAAGAACAAAAAAAACTTATATCTAATACATAACATATGAAAACCCTCAATTTTTATACATAGACCTTACATAAAAATCATTGAATACATAAAACATCACCAAAAGTTATTCCCCAAAAACCATATTAGATTAGTTATTTTATAAACAAGGAAGAAAAATCATCCACCTCGGTAAAATATCTTCCGTTTTTCCCACAAAGATCTCCCACATTAGTATTTTTGAATAACAAACCTTGTTCACAAAATGGTGAGGAGAAACATATCAAAAGGTGGAGCTCAAATAATCAGTAATAGGAAATTAAGAAAATATATATTAATATAGTGAAATAAAATATGATAACATGATCATGATCATTATAAGATCATAACATTAAAATCAAAAATCATAAACAAGAATAATGTGATAAATAAATTATGTTCATAAGATATAATCCATAATGAAATATAGAACAAGTTTAATGAAAGAATAGTAAAAAAATAATACATGTAATTGTGGAATATTTAAAAGAATATAAAATTCCTATGTCAATGAGTCCAAACAAGGTCTCTATAACATGTTAGGATTGTGTTAATAACCAGTGTACCAGCATTGATATTGATATTCCCTGTTTTTTACTCTCTTATTTCAGGCTTGGGATGTCCTTCCATGTACCCTCTTGTTTTGGGCTTGGGAAATCATCTTATGCACCCTCATGTTTTATGCATATGATGTCCTCTCATTTACCCTATTATTTTCATCATAGGATTTCCTCCCATATAACGTACTATTTTGGGAATGTGATGGACTCCCATGTTTCATTTTAGACCATGAATCAATTATCACTAACAGAATTTATTATCGGGATATATAGGTACTAACCACCATATAATATCACTTTTTCTAACATGTTCCACAAAATAAAATATTATTATATCATTAACCATAAAAATATATAGGTTTTATAAAATAAAATCATTACCCAAGAAATAAAATATATTTCCTTAACATTTCACAACATCATAAAATATGTTAAGTAATGGGATTCACAATCAGTTCATGAAATAATAACTATTGAAATAAAATGGGTTTCAAAAGTATATAACTCATTGAAGAAAAAAAGGTTTTATAAAAATCCAATTATATATGAAAATATTATTCATAAAAAAATAAAAAGAATGAAACTATTGGATAATTTCATAGAAAGTCATGAGTAACATCAACAAATATCATCATAGATATAAAATAATTTTAAATATCATTTGAAATAGGTTATTTAGAAATATATCATGTCTTATTTGGTAAATGATTATTATAACATAAAACCTTTGGAAAACCATTTCCAAGAATACTTATAAAGGCATCATTGATAGAATTTTGAAAACCTTTTCTTTTAAAATCTTCTTGCAAACTTATGTTAGAATATTTAAATCATTTTGAAAATCATTTTCCATGAAATCTTATAAAAAATATTGAAACGGGTTTGAAAAACTTTTTTCCTTATAAATATATAAAACATGGATGAAAACGTTTAAAAATCCATTTCATTGAAAACAATATAAAATAATATTGAATTTTTTTTGAAAAAGTATTCTTTAGAATCATATAAAAGAATCCTAAAAGCTTTTTGAAAAGTATTTTCCATTAAAACTAATAAAAAATTCTAGAAACCCATTTTAAAAAATATTTATTAATAATCAATTGTAATTTTTTTTCTAAAAAATAAACCTTTTAAACAAGAAAATAAATCATAAATGTACTAATGGTAGGTGAATCTATACATGTCATGTAAGGAAAAAAGAACATTCCTTTTTAATGGTATGAATGTTTTAATAATGCCTTATCTTGAAATAGATAAGAAGATTCCTTTGAAAACAATAGTAAAAGGTAAAAAGGGAAAATATTTCATTTAATCCTTACATGATATTATTATAACAATATTGAAAACACATATTTAGGAAACATGAGTTTTAAGGATCATAGATTCCCGACCGAAGAGAAAGTTAAATACTGATTTAATAAAAACACTTTATTAAATATATTTTATAATAAATATTGTTAAAATGGTACAAATAAATTAATATTTCATTAATAACTATAGGAGATGAAATTTAATTAGATTTATTAATATATGAAACATAATATTTCATCAAAGGAAACATAAACATATACAATACAAAGAAATGATGATATAGTTTTAATAAACTCTTACCACATGGTAAATTTGATCCATACACCCCATATATTAAAAATGGAATTAAATGAAGAATAATATATCACAAAAATAAAGAGTATAAATATATAAAATTTAAGAGGTAGTATATACAGCTCATGGAAAAAAATATCGGTTCATAACAGGGCATCTGTCTCAAAGAAGGTAAATAGAAATAAAATTACCTTATAGATTTAGTAACTTCTATAACATAAATCACATGATAGAAATTTCATAAAATTGATATTTTAATACCCATTAATTTATTTATTTGAATAATATAATAAATCCATGGGTAGTATACAAACAATTAAAATGAAATTAGTGGTGATTAAGGCATGTATCTCATAGAAATAAAAAGTTAGATGAAATCCCCTTACATTGTCTCCCGACTCTCTTCCTACTCATAATAACATCCTGTAAAATAAATATAATAAGATTAGTTTATTTTAATAACAAAATTATTATATCAAATCCCATATATAGTTTTATATAAAATTATATTACACATTTATAAACAATTATATGTTATGGTTATGCTCCGGGTAATATTCATTATGTTTTCTGCATGTGTCTTAATATTTTTATCACTAGTAATTATAATTATATCACTATTTACAGAATGTAAAACGTGAAATAAATATAATTAATCTAAATATTTTTTTATAAAAAAAAATTTAATATATATTAATGAAATATAACTCACTGTTCTTGGAGATGATAGGTCGTACGTACGCTTGAAGGATACTTCCATTTTATTTACATGTTAAAAGACTAAAATAAGATTAAATTTATTTATATGTAAATATGTATATAAAATAAAAAGTATAATTATTATGAGATATATATCATATATTTTTAATATACATATTCTTAAAAAATTCCTAATAGGGTGTGAATAAATCAAATTTCTTTGATGGGGAGCTAGTATACATTTCCTCAACTAAAATTGTCATATTAACATATGATGGAAATAATAAGGGTATGTTCTAAATAAAAATTATATAATTATAAAGTCATTACATATATAATAAATATCATTTTTAAAATTTGTTCTCATCATAATTTCTACCATGAAATGTGATAAGGGAGAAATGAACTATCATCATTCTTGAGAATATAGTTTACCATTCACATAAATAGTATGTTTATTACCCAGTAGATAATAGTCTCTGTATGCATAGGTCAAACCATTAGTATAAAAATATCCTAATATACTGATGATATTATTTTTTATAAAATCATAGAATAATAAGTGTTTAGGTATTATAGTATGGAAATAATAGAAAGGATCTGGAGGGAGGGTTCATCCTTATAATTGGTTAAATCCTTTTGTTTTTCACCAATGGGATTCCTTGGATTTATTTAATTCAAAGGTAATTCTTTTAGAATGGGTTAAAGGATATTTAGGAGCTATTTTTTCAAATCATGGTCGATACAATGTGTATTGGATGGTGTGAGGAAGTAGGAGGATAGATGGCCTTTTTTAGTGAAGGAGTAGTGGCACTCTAGTAAATTTTGGGAAATGCAATTTGAAGTGCACTGTGTTGCATTTGTTGTCAATAAGGAATGATGTTGTCATGGAATGGAAGGATGTCAAGGAATGTCAAGATGTGAATTCCAAAGGATGTGATGGTGATGGTGATGAAGGAGAATGGCCATGGTACTAAGATGTATGTCACTTAGGAGATTCACTAAGTGACATAGGATGTTGTGGTTGAAACATTCTCTATTAAATCAGACGATTGTTGAGCTGTTCTTTAAGTTCAAAGAACTTGTATCCTGAAGATACAAAGTCACAACAATAATTGAATACCATGCATTGTATTGACAATGCATGAGGAGCTGAAGTGAACCACCAATAAGTTCTAAGTGGATGAAGTGGTTTTAATGAAGTCCATGCACTAACTCTTAGTGCATATGAATTGAAAAAGTTCCAATTGATCACTGATTAGATCAATGAAGCACATTGGAGATTTCATGTTGATTCAAGAGTTCGGTTGAAGATGAAGAACCTTCAGGAATTTCACTCCTAAGTGACGATTAAATGTTTAAGAGGAATGGAGGAATTCTTAAGAAGAAGAGAAGAGAAGAAATGGAGAAGAGGAAGAAAGGCTTGAAGTGGCATGGCATTTGGTATTTGATATGGCTTGAACTCATGGAATACTTTGTTTTTAACAAAGTCATTATATTTGCCTTAGCCAAAAAATTGGGCAGCCAAGGACACCTTGAGGGTTCAACCCCAAGGCATGGGCGCTAGGGCACCACACACATGGGGGAACCCGTGGGGCGAGCCCAGGGTGGCAGGACGCACCCAAGACAACGCATAGGCGTCTGGGGCACGCCCGGAGGAGCGCGGTAGGGGCGCATGAGCGCACCCGCGAGTGTCAAGCAGTGCATAGTGGACGCCAGTGGCGCGCCCGAAGGAGCATAGTGGGCGCAGAGCGCGCCCGCAGGGAGAACTCGGTGCGGGGCGGCACTGAGAGGGGAGGAGATTCAACTGGCCGTCTATGGGAGCGACTGGGTGATAAACCGCGGAAATTCCGTGAGGCGTTTCGATGTGGGACGCGGAAAAATCCCCGGGAGCGCATCCTGGCCGCACGATTGATCGCGCGCCAGATCTCCGCCGCTCATCGCATCGCGCCATTCGCGATCTGATCCAGGCCGTCCAAAGTCTTCTGATCACCTTATCCAACGGCTCCCCGTTCATCCTCAACCTCGAGCCATGACAAAGCTTCCCGCGTGCCTCCATCGAACCAGGAGCAACCCGAGAGAAGAATTCGAGTTCCCGGCCTCCTCCAATCAAACCGAAGTGTCCATTGGGATCGTCTGAGCATACCGAACACAACCATGCCTTAAAATATACTTTCATGCAATGATTGGAAGATTTCGACGAATGCCGAGGCAAACGAAGTTGCCGAGGCTTCATGTGTTCGTGTTCTGCATGGATTGCATTTTAATAAGGCCATGCATGCGTTCTAAGTCGCATGCACGTAGAGGAAAAATAAAAAAGAGAACCCGCATGAAACAGCGAAGGAAAACATGATTTGGAGAAAATCTTGAAGATCCGAAATCTTCGGTGATTCAAATATTATAATCACGCGGATGTTTTGAGGCGTTTCTCTGCCTATCTAAAGAGAGCCCGAAGCACAGAGAATGCTTGCTGATCCTTTGTTGAAGATCTGTCGTCCCGTGAGAGCTCTCTGCCTCGCGAAGAAAGAATCCCCGCGCATTCTACTTGCGCGGCTGAGGTCCCTTTCGCGCACACTTGCGTGAAAGAAGAAGAAGGATTCCCTGCACGCCTTCCCCTTGCGCGGCAGGAAGACCCGAGGCCGCATCACGTGCGCACCCCGCGGTTGGCCGAGGTCTTGCGCGGCCCTTGTGCTTGAGCTTGCGCGGCACTGACACTTGCGCGCTGCCTTGTGCACCCAAGTGCTTGCACGACAGAAGATAAGTTGGCCGCACCCCTTGCGTGCCTTCTTTGGAGTTTGGGTGGAATAGCAAAAGAAGTCTGAGACCACACCATTGTGTGTGTGTGCTAAAGTGAAGGAAGTAAGCCGAGGCCAGGTGTGTGCAAGCAAGAAAGTGAAGGCCGTGGCATTTTGTGCCTTTTGTGTAAAAAGAATAAGAGGAGGCCGTAGCCGTTGGTGGTTGTGCAAAGAAGTTAAGGGCCGTAGCCTTGTGGGTGAACACATTAAAGAACAGATAAAAGAACACCTTTTTTATGTGTGCAAAACAAGAAGAAGAATAGGCCAAGTCTCAAGTGTGTGCAAAGTGAAACAAGTGTGTGCAAAAAGACAACAAGGCCGAACCTTAGTGTGTGTGAAAACTAAAGTGTACACACTAAGAAGAAAGATAAGATGACTCTCACACTATTGTAGAATACACAATATAAGTGTGTAGACCAAAAAAATTAAACGTGTGAAGGAAAAGAAGAAAAGGTGTGTGCTTAAAGTGACCACACCCTTTGAGGGTTTATTGCACCAAGAGGAGAAAGAGGAGAGTGCATGCATGCATGCATGCACATGCGCTCGTAATCAAAGTTCAAATCTGCTTGTGTGCATTTGAGTTGTCCAAGACTTGAAGTTCTTGAAGAAATTGAGAAGGCCATGCAGTCAGTGCATGAGGAAGGAGAGCTGGCATGCACTCAGTGCATGAAGTTGTTTTGAAGTGAGACTGAGCCAGACTGAAGTGAAAGATATTGTTTGTCTGAGTTTTCAGTATTTGAGAAGAGCCTGATCAACAGAAGTGATCAGAAGTTGCTGAGCAAGACCAACAGACCTTTTCAGAGGCTGTTGAAGATTCTTGAAGAGAGAAGTCGGGTCATCCTTAGAAGATGGTGATAAAGCCCGAGCAAGACGAGAAGACCTGTTCATCACAAGTGAGCAGAGGTACAGAGCAAGGCCAACTACCTTTATCCCAGGCTGCTGAAGTTACTTGAAGAAGTTAAAGAGGAGAAGAGCTACTCGTGCGACTCGAGGAGCCAAGAGAAGACCCTGTGGGACTCAGGGAGAAGAAGTCTTCAGTGGGATTCTGGAGCAGGCCAGTGGGACTCTGGTAACACTGTGGGACGCAGTATAAAGACCCTCCTGTGGGACTCAGGAGAGATACAATGGGATGCTGTATCGACCATTGTAATACTAACAGATTATAATGGGAGAATCCATGATGGGAGAGCATGGCAAGGACGTAGGCCTTTGGTGCCGAACCTTGTAAATCCTTGTGTCCAGTGCCTTTACATTTACTGCATCATTCGTGGAAAGGTGAGAGATACAAGAAGAGTGGATCGAGGCCTTAACAAGCCATAGAGGTTTAATTGATTAAGAATCAACTAGTAAAAAGTTTTAAAGGATCACTGATTCAACCCCTCCCCCTCTCAGTGATTCACACTGATCTGGGCACTTCAATTGGTATCAGAGCGAAGGATACCTCTAAAAGATCCAAGGGAGTCTTTATGAAGTGCAGATTTGAGGAAATGAGTGACCAGCCTCAAATGGAGATATCTGCCAAGACTCAGAAAAATAGAAAGAAGAAACAATCCAAGAAGATGAAGAAAGCATGTCCTAGCTGTGATGAAGTTGGAATAATGAATGATCTTCAAAATGCAATTGAATAACATCAGAAGACAGTCCCCAAGGAAGTGGAAATGTGTATTACTACAGGCATCCTTGATCTTCAAGAAGAAAATTTACAGCTAGAAGAAGAAGCCAATGCAATGGAAGATCAGTTGGCTAAAAGGGTTGGCATAACCAACACTCTCAGAAAGCTGGTGAAGGCTAAAGATGAAACTGTTTCTCTTTACAATGAAAGATATGAAGACACTGATGAAGAATTGCAAAGAAGACTTTCTGAGAACGAATTATTTAAAATAATAATCAAAGATGTTTTCCATGCACTGGAAAAGAGGCACAAAGTTTCAATGAATGTCAGAGATGCTCAACTTGAAGACAAAGTAAACAGGGTAAAAGAGCTTGAAAATTCATTACAAGAAAAGAAGAAGGTGCATGAAGACCAGTTAGAACAGCTGAAAGAAAATTGGGAAGGAAGGCTAAGAACTATTGAGGATGAGAAGAACTCCCTCAATATGAAATGCTTAGAACTAGAGGTGATATTCAAAAACCTGCAATCACCCAAAGCTGAATCCTCCCAGTCGGCTGAAAGAAGAAATGTTGCTACTCAAGTATGCTTTGAGAAGGATGATTCTAAAAGAAAGGCATCCTCTATTGAAAGGGCAACATCTTCTAGAAAGAAGACAATGACGAAAGAAAGCTCTCCTGAAGCAGCACAACAATTCAAGACAAGTACCCTACAATCAGAAGGAATCAAAAGGTCAAGATTTGTGGGTCAATGTTGGTGTTGTAACAAGTATGGGCATTGTGCAAAGGATTGTTGGTACAATCCACTGAATTCCAAAGCACAGAGGAAGCCCATGCCTAGGGGGAGCAAGCCAGAAGGAAATAAGCAACATCCACAGGTTCAGAGACATCTGTTTACTGCAAACAGATTTGGATTTCTTGACAACATCTGGGATGGTTGCAAAAGTGGTCAAAAGAATGATACATGTCAATCTCCAACTGTATCCGAAGCTGGAAAGAAGAAAAGATCACAGAACCTGGCTCAGAAAGAATCCTTGGGAAGCAAGCATAAGAAATTGGAAGATGCTCCCAAGAAGATTATGAAAAAGGAAGAGAAGTCCTTGGAATTCAAATCCAAGAAGGGTGATGCATCAAGAAGAGCCACCAAGAAGACATGCTTCTACTGTGGAAAGAAAGGTCATACCATGGATCTTTGCAAACAAGCCATGGAAATCAATAGAAGCCAACTGAACTCAAACAGACAATCAATCCAAAAGAAGCAGAAGGGATTTATTGAAAACAAGTTGCCAAAGAGTGGTAGCTTGACAGCATCAAAGGAACCATGTGAAACTTCCAGAACTGAGGCTACACTTCCAAATGACTTGTTAGTAATATGTCCAAATCAGTTGCAACTTTCCAAAGATCTACAAAGAGCTGAAGATAAAGTTCTGGCAATTGATAAGGCAAAAGGGAAGAAGAAGATTTCACATGATGATGTATTGAGATCCACACCAGCACAAACATCATTGAAGATCAAATGTGCAAGTGTGAAGAATGGTGAAAATGGGACATCTCGGTTGAGAGAATCTTCTCAACCTTGTTGTTCACATTGATGAACCAAGGAGGTTCCATCTTATTCCCTAATCATTTGTATTTACATGTGCTAACATTGCAGGGAATTGAAGATGATGATCATTCTCATCTAGAGAGTGGTTTGGACAAAAGGGAGTGCACCCCTTGAGGGGGAGCCAATCTGAAGAAGATGGGATTCTGAGATTAATACCATCTTGAGAAAAGTGAAGGTATTCCAATCATACTTTCATCCCTTGTTTCTTAATTGAGTCTATCTTGTCAATTAAGGGGGAGTATGGATTGAAGACAAATGGATGAAAGGGGGAGCTTTATCTTTGCATCTGAACTTTCTAATGAGTTTGGTGAAGTATGTGCAGGATTTAGCAATTCATTGTTATATATGAAAAATTTCAAGCCCCATGAAGCATGATCTCACATGTATAGTGAATGTTGGACAGCATTGAGTACCTTGGTTACATCACTCTTGTTTTCTACACCGGGTTAGCCCAAGTAGACTTAAAGTTGATTTACTAAAGGTTCTTTGCTAAAGAGAACATGTGACATCATCCCTCTCTCAGTGTTTTTCAAGAAAATACTTTTCCAAGGGAGGAAGAGATTTTTGAAAGAGAACCACACCACACCTTTGCATTTGATTGCCAATAAGGGGGAGAAATATTGGCACACATGTTGACCCATTCATATGTGCTGAAGAAGTGTATTGACAACAAATACAAAGGGGGAGATTGAAGTGCACTGTGTTGCATTTTTTGTCAATAAGGCATGATGTTGTCATGGAATGAATGGATGTCAAGGAATGTCAAGATGTGAATGCCAAAGGATGTGATGGTGATGGTGATGAAGTATAATGGCCATGGTATTAAGATGCATGTCACTTAGGATATTCACTAAGTGACATAGGATGTTGTGGTTGAAACATTCTCTATTAAATCAGACGATTGTTGAGCTGTTCTTTAAGTTCAAAGAACTTGTATACTGATGATACAAAGTCACAAAAATAATTGAAGACCATGCATTGTATTGACAATGCATGAGGAGCTGAAGTGAACCACCCATAAGTTCTAAGTGGATGAAGTGGTTTTAATGAAGTCCATGCACTAACTCATAGTGCATATGAATTGAAAAAGATCCAATTGATCTCTGATTAGATCAATGAAGCACATTGGAGATTTCATGTTGATTCAAGAGTTCGGTTGAAGATGAATAACCTTCAGGAATTTCACTACTAAGTGAAGATTAAATGTTTAAGAGGAATGGAGGAATTCTTAAGAAGAAGAGAAGAGAAGAAATGGAGAAGAGGAAGAAAGGCTTGAAGTGGCTTGGCATTTGGTATTTGATATGGCTTGAACTCATGGAATACTTTGTTTTTAACAAAGTCATTATATTTGCCTTAAACAAAAAATTGGGCAGCCAAGGACACCATGAGGGTTCAACCCCAAGGCATGGGCGCTAGGGCACCACACACATGGGGGAACCCGTGGGGCGAGCCCAGGGCGGCAGGACGCACCCAAGACACCGCATAGGCGTCTGGGGCACGCCCGGAGGAGCGCGGTAGGGGCGCATGAGCGCACCCGCGAGTGTCAAGCCGTGCATAGTGGACGCCAGTGGCGCGCCCGAAGGAGCATAGTGGAAGCAGAGCGCGCCCGCAGGGAGAACTCGGCGCGGGGCGGCACCGAGAGGGGAGGAGATTCAACTGGCCGTCTATGGGAGCGGTTGGGTGATAAACCGCGGAAATTCCGCGAGGAGTTTCGATGTGGGACGCGGAAAAATCCCCGGGAGCGCATCCTGGCCGCACGATTGATCGTGCGCCAGATCTCCGCCGCTCATCGCATCGCGCCATTCGCGATCTGATCCAGGCCGTCCAAAGTCTTCTGATCACCGGATCCAATGGCTCCCCTTTCGTCCTCAACCTCGAGCCATGCCAAAGCTTCCCGCGTGCCTCCGTCGAACCAGGAGCAACCCGAGAGAAGAATTCGAGTTCCCGGCCACCTCCGATCAAACCGAAGTGTCCATTGGGATCGTCTGAGCATTCCGAACACAACCATGACTTAAAATATACTTGCATGCAATGATTGGAAGATTTTGACGAATGCCGAGGCAAACGAAGTTGCCGAGGCTTCATGTGTTCGTGTTCTGCATGGATTGCATTTTAATAAGGCCATGCATGCGTTCTAAGTCGCATGCACGTAGAGGAAAAATAAAAAAGAGAACCCGCGTGAAACAGCGAAGGAAAACAAGATTTGGAGAAAATCTTGAAGATCCGAAATCTTTGGTGATTCAAATATTATAATCACGCAGATGTTTTGAGGCATTTCTTTGCCTATATAAAGAGAGCCCGAAGCACAGAGAATGCTTGCTGATCTTTTGTTGAAGATCTGTCGTCCTGTGAGAGCTCTCTGCCTCGCGAAGATAGAAGCCTCGCATATTATACTTTTGCGGCTGAGGTTCCTTTCGCGCACACTTGCGTGAAAGAAGAAGAAGGATTCCCTGCGTGCCTTCCCCTTGCGCGGCAGGAAGACCCGAGGCCACATCACTTGCGCACCCCGCGGTTGGCCGAGGTCTTGCGCGGCCCTTGTGCTTGAGCTTGCGCGGCAGTGACACTTGCGCGCTGCCTTGTGCACCCAAGTGCTTGCGCGACAGAAGATAAGTTGGCCGCACCCCTTGCGTGCCTTCTTTGGAGTTCGGGTGGAATAGCAAAATAAGTCCGAGACCACACCATTGTGTGTGTGTGCTAAAGTGAAGGAAGTAAGCCGAGGCCAAGTGTGTGCAAGCAAGAAAGTGAAGGCCGTGGCATTTTGTGCCTTTTGTGCAAAAATAATAAGGGGAGGCCGTAGCCGTTGGTGGTTGTGCAAAGAAGTGAAGGTTCGTAGCCTTGTGGGTGAACACATTAAAGAACAAATAAAAGAACACCTTTTGTATGTGTGCAAAACAAGAAGAAGAATAGGCCAAGTCTCAAGTGTGTGCAAAGTGAAACAAGTGTGTGCAAAAAGACAACAAGGCCGAACCTTAGTGTGTGTGAAAACTAAAGTGTACTCACTAAGAAGAAAGAGAAGTGGACTCTCACACTATTGTAGAACACACAATCTAAGTGTGTATACAAAAGGAATTAAACGTGTGAAGGAAAAGAAGAAAAGGTGTGTGCTTAAAGTGACTACACCCTTTGAGGGTTTATAGCACCAAGAGGAGAAAGAGGAGAGTGCATGCATGCATGCATGCACATGCGCACGTAATCAAAGTTCAAATCTGCTTGTGTGCATTTGAGTTGTCCAAGACTTGAAGTTCTTGAAGAAATTGAGAAGGCCATGCAGTCAGTGCATGAGGAAGGAGAGCTGGCATGCACTCAGTGCATGAAGTTGTTTTGAAGTGAGACTGAGCCAGACTGAAGTGAAAGATATTGTTTGTCTGAGTTTTCAGTATTTGAGAAGAGCCTGATCAACAGAAGTGATCAGAAGTTGCTGAGCAAGACCAACAGACCTTTTCAGAGGCTGATGAAGATTCTTGAAGAGAGAAGTCAGGTCATCCTTAGAAGAAGGTGATAAAGCCCGAGCAAGACGAGAAGACATGTTCATCACAAGTGAGCAGAGGTACAGAGCAAGGCCAGCAGCCTTTATCCCAGGCTTCTGAAGTTACTTGAAGAAGTTAAAGAGGAGAAGAGCTACTCGTGCGACTCGAGGAGCCAAGAGAAGACCCTGTGGGACTCAGGGAGAAGAAGTCATCAGTGGGATTCTGGAGCAGGCCAGTGGGACTCTGGTAACACTGTGGGACGCAGTATAAAGACCCTCCTGTGGGACTCAGGAGAGATACAGTGGGATGCTGTATCGACCATTGTAATACTAACAGATTATAATGGGAGAATCCATGCTGGGAGAGCATGGCAAGGACGTAGGCCTTTGGTGCCGAACCTTGTAAATCCTTGTGTCCAGTGCCTTTACATTTACTGTATCATTCGTGGAAAGGTGAGAGATACAAGAAGAGTGGATCGAGGCCTTAACAATCCATAGAGGTTTAATTGATTAAGAATCAACTAGTAAAAAGTTTTAAAGGATCACTGATTCACCCCCTCCCCCTCTCAGTGATTCACACTGATCTGGGCACTTCACAATTCAATACAAATTTTTCAGTTGACATGTGGATCCATTAACTCTATAAATTTTATAAAATGGATAATAAGGTCGAATTATGGACATAAAAGGGATCATTTAAAAGTTTATAGGTCATTTTATGTCATTAATTTTAGGTTTAGTACTTTCTGTCCAATTTTTTCTCTTAATCATTGTAATTAATTTTAAAGGAATTCACAAATGTTTTCTGTAAAAAAATAAGTTGAAGATAATATAAATTATAAATTTTAATTATTCTTAATATTTAATAATATTTTTATAAAATTAAAATCACTGAATTGGTTGAAATTAAGTTAAATTTAATTTCACAGTATGCTTGACAATGCTGGTTTTTAAAGTAAAAACATTCAAAACATTGCTATGTTTTTTATTCAATTTAAAAATAAAATTGATTCCAATAATGTATATTATTTTTATTTAAAAAATTATATTATAATTAAAATTTTAATCAAATTTAATATGCAATTTAACCTAAAAAATAAATTATATGAAAAAGAAATTTTAAACTAAATTTCAGAATTTTATTCTATTCATTAAAATATCAAACATTACAAAAAAATAAATAAAATTAAACTAACTTAATTATCATCTTCCACTACCAAATTTTATTTTTATTATGAATTATTAAATCTATATAAGTTACAAATAAATATTATTTAAAATGGTATCACCATTAAAAGGTAGTAAAAATGTATTAATAAAAATATAGCTTTCTGTACAAAAAAATTGCCTTTGATAGTATATTATGTCGATCAAATGTACTACATGACTATAAAAAATATTTTATTGACTATTAAAAATATATCTTAAATTTATATTGCTCACTAATTTTAATTGATTTAATTTATTACGTAAAATAGATTTTTGGTAATAAACTTTTATTCCTTTATATTCAATCAATATTCATATTTATTAGTAATTAATTTGTAACCAAAGAATTAATATAATATTTGGGTAAAAAATTGGATTTTAAAAGTTAGTTAAACCGTTAAGTAAAAACTATTTCAATTTCTAGGTTATATAAAATTACATATTTTTATTTGGTAAAACTCAGTCTTGGATTTTATACATACCATCAAGGTATTTCAATGTTGCATGTAATGCAAGGTAACCTCACTAATCCATGCAGAGCAATCTAAAATTTATGATTCATATAGTGAAAGATTAACTTTTTTATTCATATAAATAAATCCAAACAAAGATATTTTATATAATATAAATTATTTTTTGTTATTGGTAAAATGAAAAATATGAAAATAATTAAATAATTTTGGAAAATATATTTCAGAAAATAATTGGGTGTTACATTAACCCCCACCCCCTTAAAATTAATTTTTTCCCTCAATATTTGTCTCAGTTATCAATGTTCTAGTACTGGAATGTTTCATTCATATAAACCCACATCCTGAAATGTAACACAAGATCCATCCTTAAAAATGAAATTTGGTACTATAATGGTTACACAAAGTAACATATTACTATGTTTCCTAATAAGAGAACATAGTTTGGGAGTGATGATTAGAAATGGAGTAAAACCCCTAATTATTTATAGGGAGTGATTGAAGAGATCAATCAGAAAAAAGTGAATGTTCAATGAATTTTTTAGGTCCTCATAGTCATAAATCATTGATGACTTAAAAACCAACCAGTTCAAAAAAAATAATGTATAATTACAATACATTATTTTATAATTATACAATCATTGAGTTATTATATTGTTGAATAAGAATATTAGGAAATATACATACCTTATATATATATATATAAAATTCATTAATTGGTTGTGCATTAAAATATATCTAATTAATCACTTACATCATTAAATGGATTTCGAGAAATTTAATTTATTTTTTGAAGTATTAAAATAATCTTTTAATAGATCTTAAGACTATAACAAAACGAAATTTATAATAGATTCTCTCTCAAAAATTATGTATTCTTTAATATGTATATATAAAACATAACACTAAAAATTCATCATTAATTTTTATTCATAAAAAAATACTCATTAAATACGACATCGTGTAGTCTAATGGTAATCATGAAACCCTTATAATTATTTGTTCATGGGTTCAAGACCTCCGGTCATTCCGTACATGATTGGTTTTCACAAGACATAAATGAATTACACTTCTAAAATCACATTGATATAATTTTAATAATATTGTGGACAAACATTAAATAATTATAAACAGTAAATATATTTTTAACTGAGGTTTTTAATAAATATGAATCTATAAATATATACCTGAATGTTTAACTTATCATTTTGATGAATTGATAGCCTTATAACCCATTAAAAAGGGTGAAATATAAAGCTTTAGAAATAATGTTATGAAATCAGGGTCACATTTATCCCCCATATATCAAAAATTACAACTAGTCTATCAAATTCCAAATAATTTATTACCTTCATAAAGTATTCTCTTGAAACATGGTAACAACATAAATTACCATAAACCTTTATTAAAAATAAGCATTCTTCCTTATTCGAAAGATTACTGAATATCTTCCTTAAATCCAAGATATTTTAAACTTAATCCTTGATAACATAGACCACTTTTTCAATAATAAATTACAGGGTAATCTATACCATCAAATTTACTTATTCATAACCAATATATCTTTATCCAAAAATCAATATCTCAACGTCTGACATTAATTAAGGGTTACATGCCACTAATCAAATTTTTTATCTTTCAATGAAATCACTTTTAAATGTCTTCATCTATATTCAATATGTAGTTAGAAATCATTAATGAAAGATCATACTAAAAATTATTCTATATTTCATGATTCATAGAACATGATATTTGAATTCTAATACATAAATACACCATTAATATATCATTACTCCTAAATCATTATTCATGATTCATCAGAATATTACTTTATAAATCATTCTAATAATATGAAATATGAATCATGTTTTATGGTTTTTCATTCTTAAAAAATTAATTTATTATGTAAGAAACACTAGAAGAATCCCATATACCTTTCACATGTCATTTTTTGTATCTTTATCACTTGATTTATAACCAACCCCCATTCCACTTTCCTAATCCACATTATGATATTTCCACTTTAGAGATCGATTTTCATAATTCCCATACTTTGTAGAACTAAAATAATCAATGTTGAAAATGATACTTATATTTATATTCAAGGAAAAAAACAATAAAGCACGGGGTGATAAACACATATCATATTTGAAAACCACATAACCATGAAAACATACATATATGATGTCTAAATAATGACATCTACCAGTTAAAAATGGAACCCTAAGTTTTTCGTAGGTTTTTAATTGTCGTGTTCAATTAAATTCCTTCAAAATAGTGCGGGAGTAGTTGGGGTTTTCCCATAGTATATCCTAAAAGAGTGTGAAAACATGTGTGATGTAAAGCCATTTATCCTTACCGAAATTACATTGAGGATGTCCCAGGACATCATGTCAATGATGTTACCCATATTTACTTCAATTATAGATCCATACAAACATATAGTATCTAGAATGATTTATTTATATTTAAACATCTCAATATATATTTTTCCAAAATTACAGGATATTTTCATAAACATTAACTTATCCTTATACTAATCCTTATAGACATCCATAGAAATATCCTCAGAAATATACCTAGGGATCTCACTAAAGATTTCTCATCCTGTTTTTCAAATGCAAACTAACCATATTCTCTTATACACACTATAATGAAACTCTATATTCATACATATATATTATAAAAATCATAAATGTAAAAAAACAATAAAAAATAGAAGCCAGAAGACCATATTAGCTTAGTGCCTTTTGAAATAAGGAACAAAAATCATCCAACTCAGTGAAGTATTTTTAATGATTCCCACAAATATCATCCCACCTATAATTTTTATGCAAAAACCATTATTCACAACATAGGGAGGGGAATCATATCAAAGGTATTATCTAATATTTTTAGTAAGGGTGAATAAAGTAAAATCATAACAAGATAATGAACACAAAATACGATAATATGATTATTATAATTATAATATCATTCCATTTATATCATAAATCAAAAAAATAATCATGGAATAAATATTTATAGTTAAAAATTAATGAATCATATAAAAATAAATAATATAAATCATGAAATAATAATATTAGAATAAGGTGTATAATTTATATAAACACATAAGAATATAAAAACCCTATGTCAAGCTAGCCCATCAAGGCTATTGTAACTTGTTAGGATTGGGATAATCACCCATGTACCTGATTGGGGCATGGGATTCCCTCTACATTACCGTCTTATTTAATGCTTGGGAATTTTTCCCTTCATTCATCATTTTTATGTCTTGGAATTGCTTCCCTTATAACCTCTTATTTCATGATTTGGATATCCTCCTATGCAACCTCTTTTTTTTTCTTTTTGTGTCCTCCAATGTACCAACATTTTTTTGTCTTTAGATGTCCTTCCACATGCCATTTAATCACATACAACATTTATCATTACCCAATGCATTGGAGTGAGATATTGGTCCCACCCATATCATAATAACCCCATTAATACATGAGTAGAAAAATAAAATTTACATTATATCATGACACATAAAAAGAGATAGGTTTTATAAACATACAATCATATCCTCTGAAATGAAATGGGTATTATTAACATTTAGTCACATCATAACATATGTAAAGAGATAGGACTTTTAATCACATAATGAAATCATAACCCATGAAAATAAGTTGTATTAAAATGAATAAAACTTATGGAAGACAAATGGGTCTCATAAACATCATGAAAACAAACCATAAACTATTTCGAGAATGAATAAGAATGGATCCTTTAGATCATTTTCAATAATTTAATGAGTTAAATCAATGTATTTCATCTTATATTGAAATTTGTTTGAAATATATTTTAAAAAAACATTTTTGAGATAACATTGAATTTTCAATGTAAAATTATATTTAATAAAATTATAATAATATTAATTAAAAATTATAAAGAAATATTGGGAAACATATTAATAACTTAATATTTTTAAAACTTCTAGAAAACATAAAAATAAAAATTAAGATAATTTGAAAAAACACTTCCACTTAAAACATATAAAATATGTCTTAAAACATTAATAAAACCATTTTTTTAAACATAATAAAATATTCTTGAAATATATTTGGAAACAATATTCAATAAAAATATATAAAATAATCGTGAAAAACTTTTTTAAATCATTATTTATTGGAATCTTATAAAAGGATATTTAAATAAATTTAAAAACCCGTTCATTGAAAATAAAACTTGAAAACCGCTTATTAGAAATTATTCATTTAAACTAGAAAATAAATCAACATTGAATTGAAGGTCGGTATATCCATACGTGTCATATGAGGTAAAAAGATCATTACATTTTCATGATAAAAAATAGAAAAATTCCAATTTAATAAAGAGAAAAGAATATCCCATTTAAAAAAATAAAAAGACTAAAATTGTAAAAAAATTATTTTAATGATTATAGATTATTAGTAGAATATTCTAGAATCCAATTTTATAAAATATGGTTTTCAAGGAACATAGATTTCAGAATGAATAGAGGGTGAAGTCGGTCTTTCCTAAAAACACTTTATTAATAATAATATGTACTGAAGAGTGGGAAAATGATACCAATATATAAATATATTATTAATAACATGAGGATAAGAAAATTAGTGGGTGTTTTTAGGATATGGAACATAATATTTCTTCAAAGGAATCATAAATATGAACAATCTTAAAAAAAATATGAGATCGTTGCAACAAACTCTTACTAAATGGAAAATTTGAACCATACACCCCTTTTAATAAATGGGAATTATATGGAGCATCAAATGTCATTAAAATATGGAGACCCATGATATAAAATTAAAAAGATATATATACACCTCTTAGATGAGTTAGGTCTATAACATGGCATGTGTCTCAATGAAAGAAAATTCAAAAAAAATTACATATTTGGAATATTTTGAAACATAAACCCCATAATTGAAATGGTATAAAATGGATATATAAATAAACATATAATTAAATATATGTATAAAATAATACATCCAGTTGTAGCATACACACCTAAATAATTCATGAGTGATGATTAAAGAACGTATATCTCGGAAATAAAAATTGAGATGAAATTCCCTTACACTATGTCTTCACTCTCTTCGTACTCATAAGAACCTAATATATAGAAAATATAAGTTTATTATACCAATTTTAGAAAAACATATTCTTATTTATAATTATATATATGTTTTTATTATGAATTTATTTTACTCTCTTGTTAACAATTCTATCTCATAGTTACACTTTAGGTAATACTCTCTATATTTTTAACATGTATATTAATTTTTTTATATAATTGAAACATGTAATTATATCAATATTTAAATAATATAAAACGTGATATAAATATCATTAATCTTCATTATATTTTTTTTATAATAATATATAGAATATAGATGTAGGAAATTAAATACACCATTCTTGGAGACGGTATGTTGTAAGTATTTATGAACGATGCCCCATTTTATTGACATGCAGAATGAATGAAATTAAATGAAAAATATTAATACAACATCATTAATTTTGATTTATTATGTTATATATATCATATAGTTTCACTAAATATACAATTAATACTTTTTTTTTAGTTTGTGAATGAATCAGAAAGCATTGAAGGTCGGTAGTCCACACTTACCCAAAGGAAATGTTCTTATTAACACAAGATGGAAAGAAAAAGGGTATGTTCGAAACAATTTTAGGAAACATAAAGTCATTAAAATTATATTATGTATCATATATATATAGATAGTTTCCATCATAATTTTATCCATAAGAAGAAGTAAAATAAAATAGAACAATCATCATTTTGTGAGGTGGTAGTTCATCGTACATGTAAACAGTATGTCAATTACCCATTTCATGTATGTGTGTATATGTTTATTTCTAAACAATATCATAAAAAATAATTTTATATATAGGATAATAGTTTTTTTATACATTCATGGAATAATAATATTTTATGTTGTGGATAATGGAAATTAAATAAAGGATTTTGACGGACAATGTTACCTCTTAATCGGGTATCTCTTTTTTGTTTGCCCCAAATGGATACTTTGGATTTATTTATTTAAAATGTGAGGACAGTATGATGAGGGTTAGGATTGTTAAAATATATTTGGGATGATTTTGTCCTTCTAATGTGGATTTAAAGGTGTAATAAGTGGGAGGATAAGATGCCTTTTACAGTGGAGGAAGAGTGGCCCTATTGTAAATTTTGGGAAATGGAATACCATAATAGTCTTGCAGATGTCAAGTGAATCCCATATTAGAATTTATTTGATAAAATGGAGTTTATTTTTTAAATATGGATAGAAAATGAATCTTTTAAAAAGTATCTATGTCATTTTGGGTTATATATTTATGGTTTAGTACATTGTTAGACTAATTTTTCCTTTAATTATTTTAATTTATTTAAATACATTCATTAATTCTTTTGATAAATAATTATGTTGATCTTATTAAAAATTATAAATCAGGGTGATTCCAAATATTTAAACCGTTTTGTTCAAATTATAAGCAAATAAATGGCGAGAATTAGTTTAATTTTAATCCCATAGTTGCGTTGACAATGTGGTTTTTAATGTAAAAATGGTCAAATGTATTCTATGTTTTTATATTCAATTAAATATTTAAATATCTTATAATGAAATAAATTAGTTATATTTATAAAAATATGATATAGTTTTACTTTTAAACTAATTTAAAATTTATTTTATACATAGAAATAAATTATATGAAAAATCAGTTTGGAACTAAAATTTAGTATTTCTCAGTACTCTTTAAAAAATGAAACCTCATAGTAAAATACCAAAAATTTATGCTACACTAATTATTATAATCCACTTAAATATATGAAATTTATTTTCATATATGAAATTTATAATAGTTAAATAAATTTGATTTAAAATGAGTTCTCCATAAAAAGTTGCTAAAATTGCCTTTATTAACATATTGGTTTAATGATTAAAATTGGGGTTTTTTTATCTTTTGTCTATATGATAAATTGTATGAACATAAAAAAACATATTATTGACAATATAACATATATATTAAATTAATATCACTAAATAATTTTAATTTATTTATTTATTAGTGTAAAAAAGATTTATTGGTATAATAATATTTTCCATTATATTTATTCTATTTTCATATTCATTTTTTATAAATTAATAAAAAATAAACTCATTATATATTTTTTATAAAACATATATTTTCAAAATTTAGATAATTATTTTCATAAATAATAATTTAATTACATTTTTATATTAAATAAAAAATTGTTATTTGGTAAAAATCAGTCTTGCGTGTTGCACAAGACATTGAGGAAAGTCATTGTTGCATGTAACGCAAGGTAACCTTGGTGTTATATGTAGAGAATGTTAAAATTTATGTTTTTTGCAGAGAATGACTAACATATTTTCTCATATACCTCAATCAAAAAATATTTGTTTAATATAAAATGAACTATTTTTATTATTTCAAATAATGTAAAATAAAAAATTATTAAATTAACTCGGGAAAAATATTACCCAAAATTTTGCATTGTTTCATGATATAAAATGAATCACTATATTATAATTATTTTTTACATTTTTATGACCATTCAATGAAATTTAATGGTTAAAGACTATTATATTTATGTTATTAGTGGATATTTCTTAATAATATAAATTAATTGTCCAGAATAATAAACAAAAAGAAAATAATTATTATAACTTTATTACAATTGATTAAATTTCATTAAAAATAACATTAATATTTTTTAAAATATATTATTTAGTGTAATTAAATTTTTATACTTTCAAAATTGTCTAATTAGCTTCTAAAATATATTTATAATGTTTTTTTAATGTTATGTAAGGGGTAATAATTGTTTCCCCATAATGATTTTTAGTTTATATGTGATGAATTTATTTTAATTTTATATTTCATATGTATCATTGACACTAATATTTATCTATGATGTTATTATGGTGTACATTAGGGATTTATTGAAAAAATAATTGAATTTCACAGTTCAAAAAATTTATTTTTTCTGGAAAATAATATTAAAAAGATAATTTTACCTAGGAATATAATTTTGAGATAATGAATGAAATTTATATAAAAAAATTTAAAAAAATTAACATATATAGAAAAATATATAATTTTACGTTTTTAGACCATTATTTCATACCCCAAGAATTTATTCTATTCAATATTTTATAATCTCAGTTTCGTGGAATCTACTATTAAATATTAAATTTTAAAATAAATTTTAATATATTAAATAATTAAAATGTAAAATAGATGTGATGAAAGGATGTTCAATTATATCATTAATTTTTCACACATTGCCCCTATTATATAGTTTGATGTTGATATAGAGTTTGTACTTGATATCTCCAGATTGATAGTTTATTATAATGACTAATATTTAACATATAGCATTGAGATTTAATATACTTATTTCAATTATATTAGATGATCATGTAAGAAATTATATAGTTATTAGTTATATAAAAATATAAAAGGGGTTAACGAATTATTAATATTTATCCATATATAAATTTTGGAAATTAAATGAATCATTTTCGATGTTTTTTAGAGATTCTAGTAAATATATATTTATGAAAATATATATTTTCTTTCTTTCAAATTAAATTTTATGAAATAAATAATTGAATTGAAAAATTTATGTCAAATATAATTTAATAAAAAATTTAATTGATTCTTTATTTAGGAAATATATTTGTGTCTATTTAAAATTGGTTAATTTTTTTTATATTGGGTTAAAATTAAGGTGATTATCTCATTTCATTATTCCAATGTGCGATAGACTAAATTAAATTTACATTAATATTTTAAAACTTAAACAATTAATTTTTATAATATTTTAAAATATATTATTACGAAATGTTTTATCCCCAAAACAATTTATCTATATATTAATATAAAATATTAAATCTTATCTATTTATTGAATTAGTTAATTACTTAATGTGGGCTTTTCATGATGGTGGATATATTTTTGAGAAATGATTGAATTGGTTAGGGTGGAGTCATTTTGATATTATGTAATAAAGTTTAAGATATCTTGAGAGATATTTGGAAGAAAATATTGAGTCCTAAAACATATTATTTCATATAAATATATATATATGGATTTGGAGATTTTAATGAATGATTATTTATATAATATGATAGAGTCACTCTATCAAACATTCTAAAATTATTGGGCATCACTATATAATAATAAGGATTTATAAAATATATCAAGGAGTATTTATTTATATTAAATACAATCTCACATATTACATAAGGGGACATTTATGAAAACAAAATTAGTACACTTGAATATTTCTTTTCAATGGAAATGGTGTTTATCGATGATGTTTTCCATTTAAAATGACTTTGTGATATTCACAATTATTTTTGATTTGAATTGAACCATTTATAAAATTGATATATCTCAAAAAAATAAGTGGACCATGTAAAAATCATATTCTCAATCAAGAAATGTTTTTTTTTCTGTAGAAGTAATAACAAAAAACAAATCAATAGAGTTTATATATACTTTAATAAATTTATATTAGCTAATTAAGGAGAAAATAATAACAATTAATCCATATAAAATGACTTCGTCTCTTTAATTCTTCAACTAGATCAATGTCCAAATAAATATAAATAGAAGATATAGACCACCTCTATTGGATCCATTGAGAAAAAATATAATGTTTCTTATATATATTATGTTTCACTACATAATAACTTGGGTATGAATAGAAAATATTAATACATTCAACAACAATGGTATAAATTTAGTGAAAACCATTATAAATTGATTAATAACTTGCTTATTTAATAATTTTTTAATATATGTGAATCTTATTCATTAAATTATATTTGGATTCACACCTTATGATAAAAAAATTAATGAACCCTATAGACATTAAGAGCATAAAGATATAAACAAATATAATAATTTTATTATAGTAACATTATCTAAAAAGGAATTTGTAAAATAAATTCATTTAAATTCTATAAATAAACTTTTTCATTTGAAAATATTTTTGAATTCAAAGTTATAATCAGTGAAGTAGTATAATAAATTTATAGAGCCATATATTATTATAACATGATAAACAATGTAGAGTGAGTTTATGAAAACTAAGGAGATAGTTGTAAACTATTGGAGTACTTAGAGAAAATTTGAATAATTCAACTATAGTGGTGAAAAAAATAATATTTTGGATAATCGTATTTAATGAAATTTTATTTCTATATAAATATTTATATATTATTTACTTGAATATTCATGATATATTTAGTGAATTATAACTCATTAATGTAATAAATATATATATATTATATAACAAAAAACAATATATTATCATACACAAAAATATAATGGGTAAACTTTTATTTTGAGATTAGATACATAATAAAATAGATTAGAAAATAACAAGTACTTATTCTCATAAAAAAATTATTAGTTATATCTAATTATTATAATAACATTTTACTTATCAATAGGGTCATACCTAAAATAAGGAGTGATCTATAAGACAGGAAGGGGAAATCACAATAAATATGATTATATCATAAATAATATTTGTTATTTGGTATAACATTTGGTATATAATGGTGAATATGAAAAATCAACACAATAAAATGTTGTGTAATACCAATTAAATAATATGAACATTGAATTAATAGAACCTAGAGTGTCATGAGTGTGTTAAAAAATTATAATATAGGTCATCATGAATATAAGTCATGGATCAATTGAAGGACATTATACCATTATGTACTTGGAACACTACCAAGACTATAATTATTATATACCATTAAATGAATGAATAATAAAATACATTAGTGGTGTATAATTCTAATTACACTCATCACTTTATAATCTTCAATTCCTATTTGTGATACCTAGAAATGAAATATTAAATCCATATTAGTCATGAATTACCATTTAGATTTAATAAATTACATAATAATTTCAAAAATAATACACTAATGATTAATAAAACATGTAAAAAAATATAATAATTGAATGAGTTAAACTAAATTTTAAAATGTCAGGATCACAAAAGAGTGAATGAATATAATATTTTATTAAAATAATAAACTAGAATAAAACAGCATAAGAATAATATTGGATAGGTTCTTGAAATTATTTATTTAACAAAACCATGAAAAATATGTGTTTTTTAAAATAAATTTTATCATGTAAATATGTAAAATAATTAAATAGAAAAATATATTTTAAGTTTACATAGTTATCTATATAATGAATAAAATAAAAGTGTAAATGAATGAACTGATACATGAAAACAATGGATTTAGAAAATATTTACCCACTTAATTTATAAAAATTTATAACAATTCATTTTTTAATATTTAATAATTCAATACATTTTAAATCCTTGAAAATCGGTGGAAAAATGAAATGAAATGAATTATTGCTAGATATATACAAAACATGAAATAATTATATTAGAAACATAGAGATAACCTATGAAAAACTGTCAGAAAATGGTGTGACAATTCACATACAAACATCATAAGGTATAAATTAGGAATCCATAAAAAAGATAGACATATTAAAAATAGAAAAAAATAAATTTAAAATATTAAATTACACATAAAAATGTTTCTATATAAGTCTGAAAAATATTTTAAGGAATAAAGGAACAATACATGAATTGAATAAAGATTTACAAGGGATCCACAATACTCGTGACCTAACACATTGAGGTTTATTCTATAACATTTTAAATAAAAAGATTACATTAATTATTAAATATTAGTAAACCTAAAAAATATCTATTGTTTTAATTTTTAACCATTTATTAAAATATATTATTATTTTATTGGGTTATTTTTTATATATTTATTTTTTAGAAATACTTATTTCATATTCCACATGTGGCATCAGGATGATAGTAACTTCCCAAATTCCTTTTCAAATGGTTCCATATTATCTAAAAGATTAATTGTATTGGGTTCATTTCATTCATTTATATTGAATTTTTCATAGTATAAAAGATATTAAATATTATTATAAATCAGGAAATGATTATTGGGATGATGAATTTAGTGTATTAAAATGAATATGATGATTTATATTTATTACAATTTATATAATGTCTATTTCATCAATAAAATGAAAAATGAGGTAATTGAATATAAACATTTCAACTAAAAATATATTATTGAAAATTAATCCTTAGAAAGTGTAATATGATGTGAAATATTATCAACCCCATTAGTGTTATAAACCAACAATAGTGTAAATGATTTTTTTAATGAAATAAAAATGATAAGAAAATATAATTTAATTTTATAAAATAATGTCTAAATATAATAGAACATAATTTTATTAGACTAATAAAATTAAATTACATTGGGTAAGAAAAAAATTAAATTAAGTATTTTTGGTGAGAAAATTTTACATTATTTTTGGGATCCTCCTATCATAATTTATTTATGTCACATAATTCTATATAAAACAATTTATTATATTATTATTATTTCATAGATTTTTATCTTATGGTTACATTCTATTTTTAAAATAAATTTGTTTTTTAGAATATTTGGTTTTCATTGTAAACTAATATTAAAAACGATAGTAATTTTTGTGAGCCCTCTGAATTCAATCATCAAGAAATGTTTTTATTTTTTATATTATTGTGTGTTTATTCTGTTCATATTTTGGAATATATTCATTTTTTTCAAAATATTATTAAAATAATTGAAATAGTGTCTGTTTTATATCATCTTGCATAGGATTCATTTATATTATACAGTTAGACTTTATATTTTTTGGAGATAAATTTAACAATATAATATATAACATTCCAAATCGTAATATCTAATAAAATAAGATGATATGTTATTTAGAACTTAATAATTTATTCTTTTAAATTTTAATTCATAATGTTAGATAATGATATATTAATATATTTTTATTTTATGAAATCCTTGGGTTCTCATGTTACCAATTAATACTTATAGTTTTTACAAAATACTTTGAAATATGTGTTGTCTTGCATTGTAGATTTATAACCAAGTGATAAAAAATATTCACTAAATAATTCTGACAAGAGATATCAAAAATTACTTGAACACATTTATATTCATTCATTGAGAAGGTTCTAGTTATGACATTCTCATTTGAAATACTATGAAATAATTATATGCAAGATATATGTTTGGTTAATTTTTAGTCAGTAGGCTACAAAACCAATGATATTAAGAATTATTATGGGGTAAAATAATTATCTAAAACAATTAAAATATTAGAAAAAATAAATTATATAATACATTGTAAAATTTAAGGGAGTATTGTATTCATGACATGAAATTATTAATGTCATCAATGATTTATTGTATAGAACTTTTATAACATCTCTGGTTGTCTAATGTGTAGTAAAATGTCTTGGACCTTCTCGGTTATATTTTTTATATTTTAGGATTCTATTAAATTTCATTCTATAAATTTACACTAGTATATTATAGTTTTTTATTTCATCAACTTCTGGGACTTATTTAGGGGAAACTATGTACGCAGGTTATGAAAATTGTTTTAGATATCCTTATAAGTGGAATAAGTTATTTCGCATTTGGATTTAAAATCTATGGTGATCATTAAATTTTTTTCGACAAGTTTATATAATTTTCTATAGATTGACCATCAGTCATGGAAGGATAAGTTTGTGAGGTTTACATATGTATTAAAATATTTTGTAAATAATCATCATGAAATTTTATGTGATCTTTTATTATAAATTAGAAGTAATTAATAGTAGAATTATATTTTTCTTTACGACATTTCATATATATATATATATGTATATGTATATGTATATTTTCTAGTATATCAAGTCACTAATAATCCTGAATGTTAAAAATTTAAAAAAAAAATCTGATCTTACATTATTATAATACCACTATAAGTTTAATACACTTCACATTTTTATGCTTCTTGTTGTGTTTTAGTAGTTTTTGGTGGTTGGGATGTCTCAAGAGTCAGTTTCATAATGCTAAACTTGGAATTTAGATTTAATTTTTTAGTTTTTATTTGATTTCCCAATGACACATTGAAGTCACATTTAATTTTTTAACATGATTTATAACTCCATGTCTAAAAAGGAGTCATTTCGAGTCCCTCGAGGGATTCCCTTGGATGAATTTAATAAACGGGTGGACCCTCTGTCTGGGAGTTTTCATGATGTGACCCTGTAGGTTTTGATACACCAATTTCAATGTGACTTTTTTAAGAATCCTTTTAATTTCCCATGGACCACTATATTTACTTCCCCACTCTTCAACTATAACCCTCTCTCAACCATAGTTACATAAGAACCTCTATTTCACTATTTCTGATTCATCTCTATCATATTTTAAATAATTATATTATAGTTCATTGATATTAAGTCTTGAGTAGAATATTTTATCCTCAATTTCATGGTTTTATTATTCTAACCAAAAAATATGTTGATTTGAGGATGATTTTATGCTTTTTTTAGTCTTTAAGTAGGTATTTCAGGTAAGCGAGTACATCCAATTGATCTTGATATCAGATTTTTCTACCATTTTATGGATATTTTAATAAAATGATATTCTTATAATTTTTTATGGAAACATATGATGGAATTTGGGAACACGTTATATATACTAAGGTAACCATGTTGGATCATAAATACATAATTGACTCTTTATAGAAGAATATATTGGTCGATCTCTTGAATATAGTGAAATTTCATATAATTCTATTGGGACTTTAGCATTTTAATCGAAAATAATTTTTCCCTTTAGGAATATCTCGTGATTAGATTTTACAAAACATGCATGAAATAACAATTCATTGGTGTTTTTGATTACTCAACTTTCATGTGGTTGATTTTTGTGTAGTTTTTTCACAATTTTATGCATTATTTTTATTTTTAGGTAAAACTTTAGTGATATGGTCCATCTCAAGAGAATAGTTTGAACTCCCCTGAGTGAGAAGTGATAGGTTATACATGATAAATGTGGACTATCATAATTGATAATGTTTGGATAATTTATGAAAAATATTTTTTACCATGACAGATAAGAAAAAGGTAATATTAAAATTCGAATTTCTGATTCTAACAAACACTTCCTTCTAGAAAGGGTCCAAAGTAATTGAAGATTTTAAATTTTTGCGGCCACGTGGATATCTATTTTGAATTGATATACTAGTTATTCAATTCCACATGTATATCGAATGAGGTTATGTTACTAGTTCTTTTTAAAAATTCTACTTATTCTCGCATTAATTATTACTTATTAAATTATTGTTTTACCTTGATGGTTAGTTGATACAATCGGTAATGTCTCACAGTTATTTTTTTTAGTCCTCGCCACTAGTCAGGAGACTCTTGAGTATAGAGATGATCACATGTGGCCATGTGGCCTTTACTTTAGGCCATTTAATTTATGTTGTGGTATCAAAAATGGAATCAAATCATCTTTTCATTTAATTTACAATTTGGGGATTAGTATAATGCATATATGATATACTTTACTTGGGTATTAATATATTCTTGTTTCCCAACAGAAACTTTCATATAGGGACTCAAGTTAACAGGGATGTGGGATTTAAATATATATGTTTAAATGTTATAGATTTTGGTTCTTACAGAATAATAGTTATTAGTAATAATTTATAGTATTTATCTTTTAACAAAACATGAGTGAGATCCATTTAAAATAATAATATATTTATTAGATTTTGTAACATGAAACATAACAATAAAACAACACCCTACCAAAATAAACAATATAAAATAAAATATACATGAATAGTATAATCATTAGTAGATAAAATTAAAATGATAAACTTAAACAATTATATAACATTATTCTAATTGAATAATATTTTTTAAAAGTATTAACATTAAAAAAAATTAATTAAACAGGTGGTATAATATATTAACGTAATAAGATAATTGATCACATTAATAATTATATTCAAATATATAATATTTATATTTTTAAAATTAATATTTCAATTTTCAATTATAAATAATTTATATCAAATAATATTAATGAAATTGGATTATCATGAAGTCATTTATTAATAAAAACGATATTCATCATTTTTTTTATTGAAATAAATAAATATAATTTTTTTTATTAATTTGTATTTGATAAAATTAAAAGAATTTTTTTTTTCATATTTTCAAAATTATTTTGGGGTTAGTTTTTGATAATTTATTAGAAGGATTTCTGTTTATGTTAATATTGAAAATTAATATTTTTATAGTTGAGATGAATTTTGTGACAATATTTTTATGTCCATATTAATTTAATAATTATAATAATTTTATAATACCAAATTTTTATTTTCAAGAGAGTTTATAGTTTAACTATTTTGTATTTAATTTACATTCCCATGTTTTACACATTATATTTTATGTTATATTTTTTATAAAAATTGTTTATAATGAAATATGCATTTACTGTTTTAAAATAAATTTGTTTGTTTTGATAAACTGAATAGAAAAACATATAAAATTTGGAATCATTTTGTAGAAATTAAATTATATGTGAAATTTTATTACTATGTATAAATGATAAATCAAGTATTTAACAATATGTTACCTTGGTGAAAACCAAAATGGTAAAAAATGAGTAAACTAATAGGTAAAGGGAAAAACATGATGAAAATCAGATTCTAATTGAGTTTTAAGTATTAAATAGACCCTGAATATTTCATTATATACTATTATATATTTTGGATCAATTTTACTTGAGATTTAATTAAAATTATTGAAATTTTTTGGGTATTTATGAAAATGTCACTCCTTTTTAATTTTAAAATGAGAGTGCCTCTCCCTAGCCCCCTCCCTCCAAAACACCATTATTTCATACAAAACTAAGACCAAACCTCTATTAAAAAATATACATATTATTAATATTATTTAATTTTAAAACCCATCTATTGATGTTTTAAACCGCTTATGAATGTAGATTAACAATATAGTGTGGAAAATATTTCTATCTGCTTCTTCCTCTTTTCTTTTTTTCTTATGAGAATTTATTCAATCTAAAAAATATTCTCACCATATAAAATGAAAAAATAAGTATATTTATTATATATTTATTTTTTATAATGATGGTAGAATCATTATCCATAATTATATTTTCAATAAGAAAAGGGAAAATGAGATTTCTGTGTGGATTGAAGATAGCCTCCAACAAACATCATATTTCATTATATTTAACCAACATAAATGGAATTTAATAAACTTGAATTTTATAAATAAATATTTTATATTAAACATATTTTATATAATTTAATAATAGAATATTTTACCCATTTATCTCTTTCTATAGAAAATAATTAATCAACTCTGTGTGTATGTGGACGTCCACCTCAATGAGGCAATTTTTTTCTTTTTTTTCTATTCATCACAGGATTACAGTGGTTTATATGAGAATGTTGTTTATGAATAAATATTAGTTTTATGATAACGTAACATTCCTTTATAAAATTTTAATGACATAATTAATGGTATAATCTAAAAATAATTATTTTTATTTCAATTCATTAAAACATGTGTACTTGGAGGAAAATAATTAGTTTAAATTATTCATTGTTTTTATATTATTTTCATTTTGTTATAGATACATTATATTTATGATATAGGAAACTAATAAAAATTATATGTTAAAATTATACCAATGTATAAATTATATTTCAACTAACCCCCTCATAATAATCTATTAAGTATAAATTGTTCGTGTTCTAGTCAGTGTGACCACCTACAAAAACAATGTTATGAAATTATATCACATATGACTATGAAAAAATAATTATTGGTATAGTATAATAGTGATATTTAAATGATATCTTTTTATGATAAGTGATACATCAATATCTAACTCTTTAATTAAGATGTATCCTTTCTATGTTAGAAAAATCTGTGAAAAATGTACAATATCAATTATTACTTATTAGGATAATGATTAATTTAATCATAAAAGGAAGTCAAAATTTTATAATAAATTATAAACCATCCATTTAAGTAAAATTAATTACATTTTAATGATGTAATATAATATTTTAAAGAATAATAACACCACAATAGTGAATCTATTTCAAAACAAATCAGTTTACCCACTTCCAATATCCAAAATAAATACAAAAAAATTAATATCAATGTAGATAATAATTATAATAAATTCAAGAAACTTGATATAATTGGAATGTTATAAAACAGGTGGTTATGATACAACATTCTGTTATAAAGCCTCTTATACTGAATTCCACTAAGCAGGGATACATAGTAAGGGGTTCTTTCCAAAAAAAATAATTTTGTAAGACATATTTATTATTTTATACCATAATACACTATTATTATATGATTATTACCTAATGAATTTAAATTACAAAACTAATGTGGTTTTAAAATAATATCATGTACATTATTTTAATGAACATTAATTTTACATATACGTGACATAGAATAAGTTTTTATCAAAAACATTTCGATATGTAAGGGTTTTCATCTATAAATCCTCTATTTGGATAATTTTTTGTATTATAAAAAAATTTATTTGTTATGCATTTTAAATTAAAATTTTAGATATCATATAAATAATTATATTTTAATCATGAACTTTTATATTTAATTGAATTATCACAATTTCTAAGATATTTGAATAATGTTTTACTCAGGTCGTAAGGGTTTTCTTAATCTAAATTCATATTCATTGTGATGTGAAACATGATATGAACCATTTTAAATTTTAATAATGTTATATTGATTTAAAATATAAATAATTTTCTATAAATAATTTTCTTGTAATTACAAGGCTACAATAATCCAAATCATGTTATATTATTTAAAAATTGTTTGACTGAAATGTTACCCCATTCATAATATTTTTTTTGTAACTCTATTATCAATCATTGAGTTATAACTATTCTGTAGAACATATTTCATATTGGATTTGTAAATTATTACATTTTATTTTATTATATTTTAGTCTATAATAGATTAAATTTTATCTATATTATACATTTTTAAATTTATTCCATGTTTTATGAATTTTGTTTCCCAAAATAGATACTGAAAACTCAAATAGTACATCCTCTAGTAAAAATCATTTTTCCAGAAAAATAATCATACAATAGTGGGATATCCAACCTTAATATTATTTTATATTTTATATAATAATACCTTAAAATAAAACAATTTTTTAATATAAATAAAGTTTTCATACACTGTTTATAAAGTGTTTTTGCATCAATTAGATTTTAAAAATATTAAAAATGGTCAACTTATATAATTATAAAATGTTTTATATATGTCTTTATAATTTATATAGAAAAAACTTCATTCATTTCAAGGCACCATTATTTAATTTTTTTATAGAAAAATTAAAATCATTAAACATAGTTCACTTCACCATTTTAAATTAAATTTTTAATTTTACATATATCTTTGTATTGTATATCAATGTGTAAAATTTTTAGTAAAAGATCTTTGATCTTATAATATAAATATATTTTCCATACTCAAATGAAATTATAATCATGGTATTTATGTTAAATTATATATTCAATAAAATTGTTTACATTTATAATGTTATGTTTTAAATTACGATATAAGAAAATTCTATTTCAAATTCCTTTTTGGCTGATACCGTTCGAAATAATATATTGCATGTTTTTTTATCTATGTGAACATCATTCTGATTTTACTTCTTTATACCTTAAATATGTTCTATTTAAACCATACACCATATTTATTTGTCTGTATTATGTAAAATCCATATATTTTATAAAAATGATATTTAATTGCCTTTTCACACCCAACCAATTTATATATATATCTACAATTTTCCATCCAATCCATTTCTTCATTTAAATAAATATTATTGATTCGGTTGATTGAAGTTTTTTCAACATGATTATGTACATTAAATTATTATGGATAAAAAAATTTAAATAGAATACCGTATATCTTTAAATTTAAATACAATATGATTTATTATATTGATATATAAACTCCAAATTTTTATGTGATCACTGAGAGTTGGAGGGGTGAATCAATAATCAATTTTGTTTTATAATTTTTTCCATTTCAATTAAGACTCTACAGCTGCATGATGACTTGATACACTATTCTAGTTTATCTCAAACACACAATAAATTATTAATCAATTATAAATTCCTAAAAAAGTAAATTATAAGGTTCCATCTCTATGTGAGGATACTTCTATCCATGTTGTATAATCACAACAATAGAGATAGTCTACTATATCAATAAATCGTGAGTCTCATTGTATCATAACTCTCAATTCCACACAATAGGATGTTCATAATTATTCACGAAGGGTTATAAAAGTAAACAATAGCCTTATAAAAATGTTTTTGTAGAAATTGTCACTATAATTCATCACATAGTTGTAGGATCAAAATAGTGATGTAGATGCTCAATATAAAAGAGTGGGGGTGAATTATACACATTAAAAATTTCCTTAAACAAGGAAAGATCTAAGTTTAACAAAGTTAATCTAAGAAAATTCACAACACCTCAGACAACAATTATAGTATTTGTATAGAATATGAAGTTACAAACATCTAGTTCTATGCAGTTGCTTAAATCTGGAAAGTGATTCCAATAAATAGTTCTGGAAATATGGTTCCAGAAAATTAAACTTAACTAAAGTTTACAATATGAGATTCTACCTTAAAGCGTATAGAATCTAAACTAATCAGAGTACAAGTGAAAGAAAATATAAGAAGATTATATTTTCCTTACAATACGAAATTCAGCGGAAAACAAGTAGTAATAATTACATGTAACAAGATATAAGTCTTTTAACCCAAAGATAAGGGTATCCAACAACCTTGGATAAAGGTCCCTTGATATATAATTTCGAGAAATTATGTCTTACCCACACCAGGGTAAGCCCTCGATACGATGATTTGTGTCTTAGTCCTGATAACCCTGCAAGCCCTCAACATCAAGGTAGTTGGAACCTCTGTCTTCCTCAGCAAGGAAGCCCTCGAACATACGGTAGTCGGCTCCTCTTTCTTCCTATCCCATGAAGCCCTCGAATGTTATCACCAACATTCTGAGTCACATAAAGTAATCTGAATGAGCGGTTCAGTATGAACAAATCATGAAAAGATTCTCTCTCTAGAAATCACCTTAACGGTGTGTTGTCACTAGAGTGATCAACTCGTTGTTGAGATCTTTCAAATAAGCTTCTATTTATAGGCTCGGTTGGAATGGTTGGCTCCCTCCTCCAATGTTCATATTTTCCATGAATATCGGAGGGACCTATACACGTGTCACTAAACCAACGGTTTATTAGAAACAAAATGGATGACAACGTTTTATAACAAAACATGTGTAACTAAAAGCACGACATCGTTTTACAACGAAACAAGTGTAAACAAAAGAAAAACTAGAATTCAAAATGTAAGTAAATAAATGTTCAGATTCAAACCAAAATAGAATTCAGAGAATATAATAAAAAGAATATTTGGGTTCTGTTTTAAAGGAATTCTGAACCTGAATTCTGTAGAAGTCCGGAGTCTGAATTTCTATGAAAGTTCGTAGTTTGGTTCCACGATAGTTTAGAATCTGAACATACAGAGTTCGAAGTCCAACTAGTGAATGTTCTAAGTCTAACATCATAAGAGTTCGGAGTCGAACTCATGAAAGTTTGGAGTCGAACATCATAAGAGTTTGGAATTGAACTTATGAATGTTTGGAGTTGAACTTTATAAGAGTTCGGAGTCAAACTCATGAATGTTCGGAGTCGAACTTCATAAGATTTCGGAGTCGAACTCATGAAAGTTCAGAGTTGAACTTCATTAGGGTACATATATAGAATTCAGATTGGAACTTCATTATAGTTCACATCCAGAATTCGGAGTGGAACTTAATTATAGTTCACATCCAGAATTCAGAGTAGAACTTCATTACAGTTCATATCCAAAATTCAGATCCTAAAAACAGTATACCCTAATTCTTAACATTATAAGATTCCAGAGTTTTGGGTATGAATCTAGTTTTTGTACATAAGAAAAATATTGATATTTATAAGAAAATATAGCTTAGGGTAAATTTCTTTAAAGAAGAAAATTTCCCTTATGGAAGTAAAATATCGATTTTCTTAAGTATAAGGTGTTTGTGATTTTCAATACAAGAATGAATGGAAAAGTCATAAGGAAAACCTTATTGACTCAAAAATAGTCCTCTCTTCATCAAATATGGATCCAATATAGAAAAACCAACATCATATAATATTATCTTTTGAAAAATTATAGAATATAATCCTTATACATGAGTATATTGATCAGTATTTCTATAATTTTACTTAATACAGAATTTTATCACTACTATTTTTGGGGTTAATATAAGATATTTTCTGGGATTTGGAATATCCTAATTATTATTCATAATGTATGTGTTGATGAATCTTATAATACTTTATCACAATAAATGAATGGTTTTTATAATTTCTCAATAATTTTTTTTAAAAAAGGAATGTATATTTACATTAATAAAAATATCATCAATAATATTTTAAGAATTATCACATTAAATATCTCCAATATCATTTCATTTAAAACACTTAATTGTTTCAAAATTTATATCTCAGTCAAACTCCTCGAATTTCACATTGAAAAATGAATTGAAATGTTCTCATGACATGAAATTTATTTTATTTTTTAAAAAATATTTACAGATGCAATATCAGATAAATCATTCTTTTATCACTCCTATATCCATGAAATGTTTTCTTATTGAATACATTTGTAACGCCTGGATATTTTTATGAGATATATTTTAATTTTATTGTATTTATTATTTTTTTTATATATTTATGTGTTTTTTATTATTTTGTGTCTTATTTTGTACAGTAAACCTAGAAACCCATACACTATATGAAACCACTTATTAGCTTTTAGTATATGAAACACTATTCATGGCTTATATTACACACAATTTCACAGTCATTTGTTAGAGTTCATTTCACACAAGACTGAGTTTAAGAGAAAAACTCATTATTATTATGTTACCTTATAAACTACCCATTATAATATTTGGGTTTGAAAAATATTAACTGAATTATAAAAATATTATTTATACATAATTACATATTTCTTTATTTAGTGGGAAATTAATTATAAATGGAAATAAATCCTTTTTTAAATTAATGCAATTTTTTTTCTTAAATATTATTTCAATGAAAATAAGTGAGTTTATAAACTAATAAAATCATTGTTGATAGATTATCTTAATTAAATATATATGTAAATAACATTCAATCTAATTTTTAAAATTTATCTTATATGTTTTATATACATGATATAAGAACATATTCGATTTTTCAAATAAAAGAAGAATTAAAAAAATAATGTTTTCCACATTTTGATATTGAAACAATTTTAAATTAGATATTAAATATATTTGAAAAAATAAATTTCTTATTTGGATGCAGTGTATAAAAATTTACACTAGATGAATTTTTTATATTTTTCTGATAAGTTTAATTTTTTGATGAATATTAAAAATGTACTAAATTTTAATTGAAACCATTTTTTCATAAAACTAATTTATATTGCTATGTTATATTATTGAATGGTTTATATCATAACTAGATTATAATTTTATCAGTTAATGTCATGTTGTTCAATGTCATTAATTTTTATTGAATTTAGATGTAAAGACATTCCAATATTTTTCTATGATTTTACTTTGAAACTCATTTTGTCATCCAAAAAATTAGATTAATTGTGCATTAATTACTTCAAATTTTGTGTATTTGATTTTAAAAAAATTATTCTATATTTTTAATCATTATTCCCAAATTATGTAAATATTTGTTTTATTTTTTATTATTATGAATACAAACTTCGGTAATTTTTATTGAAACAGAAAAATGGTAAATCAAGTAATTATGCAAAAAACATAATATGATAAAAATAAACCTAAAATTTGTCCTATTATCATTTTGTGAGTGTAGTTCGACCAATATAATATTTGGATAAAAATAGTATTCTTGGAGAGCCACTTGGATGAGATTTGGGAATTTAATTTTATATATTTAAAGTAATGTTAAATATGTATTAATCAAATTTTAATAATTATATCATTTTAAAAAATTTTATATAAAATTTTAAAATGACTGTAAATAATAATTTGAAAAATAAAATATTTTTCTATATCATGGTAATTTATTTTTAATTTTAATAAAATGAATAATTATATTAATTTCTTATACATTAATGGTATAGAAATTATTTAATAGACGTAAAATCAATAAACTAATATATTTTAAAATGAAAATAACCATTAAGAGATTAAAATACTTCACCATATCGTATTGTTAGAGTGTCTCTTTACCATAGACATATAATGATTCATGTTATTGAACATTTGAATCTACATGATAAAATATAATGACACTTATAATATTTTTTTAAAAGTGATGTTAAAGTTGACACATTCTTGTATTAATAAATACAACATTTTAAGGTTGGTTTTTTCAGAATAAATATTTTACCACTAGAATTATTATGAAATATAGTATATTTATCTTCATTTGGGATTTTATTTTTAATTATTACCCAAAAATTAATTATATTTAATAATTACAAAAAACTCATGTATTAATTATTTAACTAAAAAAATGTCATATTAATGTTATTAAAAATAATAAAATATATGTATTTAATGATAATTAATATATATAATTAATTTAATAGATGACCTTAAATATGTAGAAATATTATAAAATATTATCTTTTATGAAAACATATTATCAAGATATTTAAAAAAACAATAAATTCATAGTTCCAAAATTGACATTATTGGTTATTTATTAAAATAATGTATTATTAACTTATTTAATAATCAATTTTTTTTAAAAAAAATTAATAATTATTATATTATTTAAATATATAAAATTGTTTTATTTATGTTCTAATTGAAATCAAATAACTAAATATCACATCACTTTAATTTTGAAATATTTGTTACCATTGTTATAAATTAAATAGAATAAGGAATTGATAATTAAATAGATGAGAATTATATTAACATAAAAACATGTCTAAAATTTATTTGTTGATGTTATTACAACCACATCTATTCCCATATTCGAAACTAGGACATTTTTGTGGTGTGTTTTTGTTTTTTCATTTATTAAAAATTATTATTTTTGGAGATTCCAAATGTACCCCTCATCTCAAATATAATAGGGTGTACCTTCCCTCATGAAATCACCTCACATTGCGCCTTTAATATTAAAAATCCCTTGTATATTTCCCTTATAATATACCTTAGTAACATTCGAAAGATTTTTGTATTTTCAAAGTACTATCTCTAGTGCCTTTAAGAAAAGATATTGAGGAATCTCGTTAAAGAAGAGGTAGTCTCCTATACCGATTCTTTCAAACTTATTGGTTCTTATACTTCCAATTCATGGGTTTTATCAATTATAATGTAATAAATATACTATAAATTATATTATAATATATTATTATGATTATTTTAAAACCATATTCCCCCTTTTTCCATCATATAAAAAATGAAATCACCACACGTGTGTGCGTACGACTTACCATCTTCAAGCCAGAGTGTAATATTTTTTTCACCCCTACATTACATGGTTGGGTAAATGATATAAATAATAACTACATATTATTATTATAATAATAAATATATTTTCATTCTATGAAAATATATATACAATCCACTTCCATACTATTCCACAATTAGGGAAATGATATCTTCTCTCATGTGTACATGTGGACTTACTTCTCCATGATGTGTTGTGATTAATTTTACATAGTATCCATTAAATCGATATTATAAAAAAATTATAATTAATAAATATGATTTATTTTATATTAATAAAATTATTTAAATGGTATAATAGTAACCTAATAATATGAACAAAAACTTATTTGACAAAACATGCTTATGAAAATAAAGCAGTTAACACCTGAAGGACGAGAAATAATGTTATTAAAAAATGGATATAATATGATCACTTATTGTATCATAAGAATGAATATTATTTTTTAACAAGTTAATGAAAATATTTAAACCCTTAATCACGAGGTTCAAAAATTTACAACGGAACTGAGACCTTAGGTAAGGGATAATTTTTCCAATACCATTATTCTCTAAGATTGTTTATAAGTAAGAATTTAATGTTGTATATTTATCATCCAATTCCATGATTTTTTAATATTAATTCCAAAATATTGATTATATTCTTTTAGAGGGTTTTAATTTTAAATTTTCCCTTTTGTGGATTATTATTAAACTCTATGAAAGGAATATTTTGTTTCTTTTTATTTCAGTTACATTTGACTCATCTTACAAAAGGATGAGAAGAATTTTTTATTCTAACTTATACGAGATGAGATACTTTTTAAATTTTTATAAAAACAAATTAAAATTAATATTCCTTTAAAATATTTCATTTTTATATTAAAAAATATTATTTTCTTTTAAAATTGTATGGAATTTTATGAAAAGAAAAAAAATCAATGATGAATGGATATTTTCCTTATTGAATTGATTTCAAGGGTTCAATCAAATATTTTTCAATCTAAGATGGAGTATTTTATATGATTATTTTTAAATTATATTATCCCTGTTATTGATTGATTATGTTTATTAAATTTTTGAAATCCATTTTTTTATATGGATTATATTATGATGGAATAATATTTAAAGAAATCCATTTTATTCTTATGGTTATGATGTGATGAAGATTTAGGTATTTCTAGAACACATAATTATTATTTAATAATGTGATGGATGAGACCTTTATCTCCCTCCAATGCACTGGGTAAATATGTATAACTCATGATGTATATATGTTATCTGTGAACATTATTTCTTATTCATAATTCTATGTGTGGACCAGGATTTCGTGCGCACAATTTATTTTATGGACTTGATTTTTCATGTTCATATGTTTAATCAATGGCATGATTCAATGTCCAACATTTAATGAGTGAACATGTTAAAATTTATAAATGTTCACAAAGGTTTATGTTTTTGGGTATTCTATAAATTCATGTATTATGTTAATTTTATGATCTCATGGATTTTGTTCTTTGATTCCCTTATGTTTCATGTCTTATTAAATGTCAAAAATTTATTCTAGGATTTTTCATATGCAGTGAATGATATTTTATTTTCAAAATCATTTAATCATACCCTTATTCTAATGATATTCCCATATATTTCATTTTTATAGCTTTACTGAACATTTAAGGGTACCTCTCTATATGTTTTCTTTTCCCTGGGTTATAATGAAATGTTTTACGTAGGGGTACTAATGGAGACGACCACTATGTGAGGTGTTTATGTTAATTCACCAAATTATAAAAATTACTTCCAGGATTCAAAATGAAATACACTAATACGGTATTTCAGTATCTATTTGTATAATTTCTAAAGTATTCTGAAAACAAATATAATATTCATGATTCTCAAGCTTGAATCATTGTAGTTGTAATCAGAGTAAAGGTTTAGTTAACCATTGGAAGCTATGATGAAAAAACATCAGTGATATCCCTAGTGATATTTATTTGGATGTGTATAGGGATATCTCTATATATATATCTTTGAATATTCTTCAGTACTATAAATTATTAATGATCATATATTACCTAAGAATAAATATATGATGTTTTATTTGATTATGTGGTGTTTTAGTATGATTAGAGAACCAAAGGAACTATGTAAATGATGAATAAAATGGGAAATGAAATGAATGTCCTTCTAAGAAACCAAATTCTATGGGATATGATATTAAAATTTATATTGTTATACTCCCACAAGATATAAATCATGATTGACTTCCAAATGAGTAGAGGAGGGAGCAACAATCTATTGATAACTTCAAGAGGCAATGTCTAACTTCATTAGGTAGGGTCTTATGAATGACATACTTCTAAACAATGGATTAGTTCCAGTGAGAAAATATTTTTCATATTTGAGTGTTCCAGACATGAAAACGTTATGTTGGATGATTATCATATCGAAGGTGAAGCTGAGCAGTAGTCGAATCTTATTAAGAAAATGAGGGTTCCTTAATAAATTGGATCTATGGAATGAGAAGATGTTAAAGGAAGATTTTTCAGCATGTATATCCCACATATTCTACAAAAAAATACGGTGAATTAATTCCTTGAGATCATTAAAAAGTATAATGGATCTATTGGTACTGTAACACCCTTAGATTTTATGAAAAATATTCGTTTTAACATCATTAATGTCTTTTGTTTTATGCTACACAAAAAGGAGCTTGCACAACACGCATCCTTGACTTGCCTTGCATTACACCCAATCACGACCTTCCTCGATAGCGTGTGTATTACGCAATAACGAGTTTCACCAAACAACAATATGCTATTAAAATATTATTAAAACTAGCTGTAAAGAATAGTAATAGCCACTTTTGAAATTTTGTAAATTTTATTTTTCAAAATGGACTTCATTTATGGATTCAGAATATAAAAATTATCATAGGGTGAAATTTTGGTACTTTTCGGATAACATTCATTTTCTGATAAATAGTGAAAATTACTAAATTTTAATTAAAAACAACCTTTTTAATCAAAATAATTAATAGTGATATATTATTAATTTGAGTGCTTTTAATGTATATACAGAATATATTTTTACAATTTAATAGAATGTTTGACAATCGATGTAATTTCACATTTAAACCCGACAGAAACAAGTGTCAATCTTTTGATAGTTATTATCTCTTAAGAACACGCTATTTGTTTTGATGATGGGAATTAATTTTTTAATTAAGGAATGCAACTCATATGTTTTGAATTTGGTAAAATAGACAACATTTTTCAGTTCATGATATCAAATATATTTTAGGCCTTATTTTTTGTATTTTCTGGAAACTTTCATTTTTTTGATGAATAATGAAACCACTAAGTGGTAGTTAAAAAAATAAATTTTTCATAAAACTAAATTTTACTGATTCTGTGAGTGGAATTTAAAAAATCTGAGATACACGGTTGATGTAAGTAAGTAAAATGTGGTTCAATGAGATGAAAATAATTTTTTGTGAATAGTAACTTTTTACTTTTTTTTACCACGGTTAAAAGTAAATAAGGCAATTAAGGGTAACAATGATATTATTATTACCCTAACACATGTCATAATTCTATTGGATAAGTGTAATTCGACCAAAAACAAGCATAGGAATAAAATATGACCATTTAGGCCCACTTGGATTAGATTAGGACATTTATTATTAATTTATTTAAGGAAGGGTTAAAATAGTTAAAATCAACGTTTAATAAGTATATCATTTTTAATATAGGTTTATACATAAGATAAATTCGACTATAAATATTCATTATAAAGATAAAATGGTTTCCTACAAAATGGTATTTTATTTTTAATTTTTAGACATTAAATAATTTAATTATTTTTTGACACAAAGATGATGCAGTAATTATCTTATTAATGAAATATTGACATAATTGATGTTATAAATACCAAAATAAATGTAATTTGAGACTTTTAATGAATTACGCTACTTTTAAAGGTTATGATGTCATCTTATTATTGATTTAATTAAAGTTTTTCGAACTAATCATTCTGTTATGATTTTCACAAAAATCTATTACTAAATAGTGTCAAAATTGACATAAAATAGTTTTTTAAAAAAATATTATATTATTAATTGATATTTTATTCCTAAAAATATAAGCCTCGGCCAAATGTCTTAGATAAGGTAATATATATTAATAATAAACAACATGGGGTTCGTTTGTCATGTTATATTAAGTTTATTAACCTTATAGTATAAGAACACAAGAAGACACAGTAAAAGTAAAATTATTTATCTTAATGTTTAATCTAAATGATAAGGTTAATATAGGAACATAAACTTGTCTAAATTCTATCTGATGAGATTATTTAGACCCATACCCACCTTCGCTTCTAAATAAATCAATTTGGAGCTATTTAATACCGAATTTAGCTTTATAATAAAATAATATTTTTAGTTTTTCCAAAGGAGCCCCTCTCCTCCCATATAAAAGGGCACCTCCTCCCCCTCTTCCTCACACCACTTTGAGCCTTCAAACTCGGCCACACCTACCTATTTGTCCTCTCCACTTCCCTAGAGACATCCTAGAGGTCCTGGTCTTCTTCAATGACCAATTTTAGTGCCCTAAGAGGAGGACTCAAAGAGGCGCTCCAAAGAAGAGGTAATGTTCATTACCGATTCATTCAACTTTATTTCTTCTTCAAATTATTCATCTTAGGTTGTTTCATTATGAATTAATAACATCAGTATCACTCATATACTGATATGTTATTATAATTATGAAAAAACCCTATTTCACCGTCTATCCATCCTACAGAAAACAAAATCACTGCGCGTACGTACGTACGGAATTCCATCTCCACGCCGTGGTGTAATCTATTTTCCACCACCACCTTACTTGGATGGGTATAATGGTGTACATAATAACTATATATGATTATTGTAAAGTGATATGGATGCTGAAATAGTATACGTACACTCCAATACAATTCCACGATCATGAGAATGATATCATCACTCGTGCGTACGTACGGACTACCGTCTCCACGACGCGATGATATTCATTCTCCACGTTAACCATTCATAAATGATTATAAAGTATATATAATAAGTAATCATGAAATATATGACATAATATTGATACTGGATTTATTTGTATATATATGTATGTCATCTACTAAATTCCATTCAACTCAATAAGGAAACGAAAACAGCGTTCATGCGTATGTACGATCTACTGTCTCTATGAATGGTGTATTTCGTTCCATTTACTAATCTATTATATATATGTATATTCTGAATATATATTATATATAAATCATGTTTTATATTCTGGAATTAATTAATCATGATCTATGTAATCATATTAATAATTACAAGTCAAAACACTGACGACAAATGAAACGATTTTACCCAAAATGCTCTTTAACATGGAATTTACAAAAGAACAGGTAAAATAAAGTCATAGGGGAACCATATATGATATCATAAAAATAAGTATGATTATGTAATAATTAAATAACATTATTTAAGTCATTATACAGGAGTTTCGGACACTTATGAAGCAAAACAGACCTAAGGTAAGGGATAATTTTGCAAATCTCATTTTTTTATCCGAGATTGCTTATACGTAAATATTTACATTGGTTTTTTTTATCATCCATGTCAATGTTTTCTAAAAGTGTTTTTATGTATGTTTAATGTCCTTTTTAACCATTTTGACTTTTACTACATGGTATGTAAGTAATCTTTCTTTTCTTTACGTTACGAGGTACATTTTGACTTTTCCGGTAAAAGTATGAGAAGAATGTTTTTTTTTGACTTCTACGGCATGAATGGATTTTTACGTTTTTATAAAGCCTTATTTCTATGAAGCCTCCTCCAAACTATTTCATGACTATTTTCAAAAAAGATCCTTTTCTTTTAAAATTTCATGAAATTTTGTAAAAAGAGAATGATTTTGAAGAAGAAAGTATATTTTTCTCAAGAATTCATTTCAAGTGTTTTATCAAAACCATTTTCCTTCTAAGTTGACATTATTTCATATGTGTATGTTTCAAATATAATGTCTCAATGATTTACATGGTTTCACTTTTCTTATGATTAATTGATATCCATTTGTCTTATATGGATTATGTTATTATGGCATGATGTTTAAGATTCCCATTTTTATTACATGGGTTATGCTATGATGTATGATTTATGATATTGTGGGACACATAAGAATGGTTTAATTATGAGATGGGTGGGACTTATATCTCCCTCCAATTCATTGGGTAAAGATTTTATATCTCATGAGATAGACATGGCTGGAACGACAGGTTAAACTGGTTCTGTGAAACAGGACTGAAACGAGGAGTGAACTCGGTTCAGATATGGACTTTGTCCACTAAGATAGTCTTGGAAATGAGTCTTGACTAATAAGAAATGATTCTCTATGATTATTTGTGTATGCCACAAAGTTTAATGTTTTATGTTATGATTAATGGGATTACATTTAACTATATTATTTATCCCATGTTATGATATTATAATCTCTTTTGCAGGTTAAGATTTCCAAAATGTTATGTTCTTATGAATATGATGTGATTGATATTTCTTTTGTTTACCCTTACTAGGCATTTGAGCTTCCCCTTTTATGTTTTCTTTTCCCCAGAATATAAAGAAAGATTTTAGGTTTAAAAAAAGGGAAGTTCTTCATGGGAGATGTTGAAGATCTTTCACCATGATTAGAAGATTATATTCCGAGTTTCCAAAGACACTAAACTATTACGGTCCTTGTGTGTGTGTTTTTCTTATGTACTATGTATTCCAAAAAAGTAATGTAATTTCCATGTACGTTAAGCTTCGGGTCTCTACAGGTACATATGAGGAAACTTTTATAAGACATGGAAGTTATGAATATGGGTTAATCATCATCCCTAAAAGAAAAACGGACTGATTTATTGGTGGCCTAAAACCAATTATTTAAAAGGCCTTAGACATAAGGGACATTGGAATCTATAAAGATGTTGTTATTTGGGAACTAAATGTGAACACAGATGTTGGTAACTCCCAAGGTTATGGAGATGATAAAAGAATGATATAACTTAATAAAAACTCTAGTTGTTTTCCACAAATAGAAAAGAAATGATTTCAACCTTCAACTTTCAAAAATTATGGAATAGAGGACTTAGGGGACTTATTGAATGGAACAATAAGATTATTGTTCTGTGGGATGCTTGGAAATCATGTAAAATAGTTTTGTAATAATGTGAAGTGTTCATTAAATGGCGTAAAATATCAAGATCATGCACCACCCATAAATCAATTCTCTAAGTGAAAGGAAATGTGGAATTATTCTATCCAATTCCCTAAACCAAGGTTTATCGCTGTTGATCGATGTTAGAAACCTCTTAAGGGAAAAGAAAATGAAAAGGTTCATGTGATCACTATTTCAGATGTAGATTATGGAAAGTAATTGGTGGAATGATTGAGTATTAATTTAATGAGATTCTATAGTAAATAGTATAATCTCTTTTATAGTAAAATGCAATACATTATTCACTATTGTTTTTTCATATGTTTTTAAGATTATATGTTTAATAGTACAGTTAAACATGAAAATTGATTCAAATATTTTTTTTAAACACATGGTTAAGGTAGGTATAATCCTTAATATGTTCATAGTTTTGGGATAATGAAATGAATATATGAATGATATTATATATGACCTTGGGACTATTATGATGCCATCATGGATTGAGTTAGAATTTTTGGATTTATGGTATGTGGAAAGAAAATACATGGTAGTTGTATTCATATGTTTTGTATGTGACCAATATGAGTCACCTTATGAGATATGGGGGATAAATGTTTAGGTGATTTGGTTCATCACATTATAATGTATTGGATTATTAGTTATTATAAGGATTATAAGGTTATAAATTTATCGACATTTTATGTTAATATAATCAGGATATGTTTTAGAATAATTTATTATATCACAATATGTTTAATTTCGAATATCTCACAACAGGTTCCAACCCTTTAGTTGTGAAAAATATATATGGAATGACCACACATTCTATTTATAGAACTCATTATATAATAATTTTTAATGAATGAAAAATTCACATTCTTTCTATTGAATATAAGATAATGTTAAAATTGATCAAGGCATAATGAAAAGATAAGATTATGGTTAATGATTTATATATTTCATGTCAATATTAAACTCTAGGGAATCGATCACAAAACCAAAAAAATATCATAATATCTTATTTTCTGATGAATAAAATAGTCCCTTAGATAATTATGGATTTATAGATGTTAGTTGTTAACTTTCACCAAATGATGTTCTCTATCATTATCTATCAGAACATAATAGTTTTATTTCTCTTCCTTATCCATGTTTTTAAATTTCACCAACATTATACAATGTATAACCTCAGTTATGAGTGACAAGGGGTAACCATAATGTTTATAACATCATTTAAAATGATTATTTATTATCCTTTCTTAGAAGTGGTTTTATTTGAAAAAACCTTTAATGTGTTAATCATATTATAGCCCTGATGAATTGGAAGGAGAAATTCATTTTATGAGGGGTATAATGTTGCTACCTGATGTTTTTTGAGATAGATCTGTTTTAATTTATTTTATTTATATAAATATATATATTATATGACATTCATTTTATGATAAAAAAATATAATATTATGCTACATGCAAAACCAGATTAACTTGTGGTATACCCAACAGTAGTTTTGTCTTGTGTTATACACAATTTCAATTACTTTTTATAGATTTTTTTTCACACAATGGAGAGTTTAAGAGAACAAATCAATATTATTATGTTACCTTATGACATAGACATTATAATGGTGGTTATGAACAATATTAACTTAATTTAGAAAATAATCTTTACACATTAATATATAAATAATTATTTGGTTGGAAATTAATAATAAATGAAAACAAAACCAATTTTAAGTAAGTGGAAATTTTTTTTAATAGACTATTTAAATGAAAATAAATGTGTTTATAATAAATATTAAATCAATCTTGATGGATTTTATTGATGAAATATATAAGTAATATATTTTAACTATAATTTTTAATATTCAATTTATATGTTTTCAAGGCATTATATAACAACACATTCACGTTTTCGAAAAAAAGAATTATTTTTCAGAAAGTAATGTTTTGTTACCTTTTGATGTCTCACCAATTTTAAATATTATTTTTAGAATATTTAAAAAAATCAAATTCCTATTTTGAAGTGGAGTATAAAAATTTAAATGGGAATAATTGTTTATATTTTTCTGTTATGTTTCATGTTCTGATGCATAGTTAAATATAGTATAATTAATTGATAAAAACTGTTTTCATTGAAATATTTTATTCATTTAAGTTATATTATTTAATGTTTTTAATTTATAAATAGATATTTTTATTATAATTCTATATAATTTAGGCAATTTCCATTAATATTACACTGAATTTAGATGTAAAAACATATCAATATTTTGAAATGTTTTAACTTATAAAACATGTTTTCTCATTTCTAAAATGAGATTTATTTAGAATTAATTACTAAAGCGTCTGTGTTTTGATTTTTAAAAATGGATTCGTTATTTATAATCAATAGTTTATAATTATGCAAAGTGTTTTCTTTTATTTTTCTAAGAATTACAATCGTAATTTTGGTAAATTTTATTAATTTTGTAAAATCTCAATAGAATAAATAAGTGTAAAAATAATATGATAAAATTACCGAATCACATTCCCTAACATAAATTGATGATTATTTTTCAGCATAAATCACACTTGGGTCAAAATGGTATTCATTGAATTCCACGTGGATGAGATTAAAACATTTAGTTTAATTTATTTAATAAAATATTAAATATGTTTTACTCAATTTTTATTAGTTATATCATTTTCAGTATAAGGTTATAAATATTCCAAATTTGACAATAATTAATCATTTGAAATAGTAAATTTTTTATTTATCGAGGTTTTTTTAAATTGTTAAGAAATAAATATTTATTTTAATGGATTAAATATTTATTATGAAAAAATTATTTATATGATGAAATGTTTTAAAAAATAAATTTTTATTAGAATAAATATAACCATTAAAATACTAAAACACATAACCAAATTATATGGTTTGAGTATATATCTACCATAATCATCCAAGTTTCATGTTATTTGTAAGAAACCGGAGCTTCGGTTTTAGGTACGGATCTCTTTTAGGTGATTTTTAAGGAAAAATAGAGAATCTAGAAATTTTCAAAGTACGAGCCCTGTACTTTATGAGAACACTTCGTGTACTCCTCGGCCACTCTAAGTCATGTGTTGGCTGAGACCGGGCCACACAGACGGTGTGTATCTGGAAATTTTTTGAGTACACGCAGTGTACTTTATGAGTACACGCCGTGTACTCCTCTACCACTCGAAGTCATGTAATTGGCCGTGTACGGCCCACACACACGGTGTGTAAGGTTGAGGGGGAGGCCGGTTTTTTTGGGGTATGGAAAATTGATGTACAGACCGTGTACTTTATTTGTATTTCATTAATTGGACCATGGTCATGGATAATTCTCTTATACTCCTTCTTCTCTGCCTAATTCTATCTAGAGCATCCGAGGAGGCCAATTCTTCTCTGAGAAACCGATACGTCACCGGTTGTCCGAATCAAACTCCGTCGATTGTAGAAGAATCAGAGCGGTGAGTTCTTGGTTCTTCTTTATCCACGTTTCCTGATTCTTCCTCTCGCATGAGTTATCTGAGGTTGAGCATTTTAGATGTTTTTTTAGATCTCCTACGTTCTAGGCCGATTCATAGGCCTAGGTTCAAGTATATCGATATCCAAGAATCGAGGTTAGTGGTTTGATGCCCTACATTGAAGTTCTTTGAGTTTTGGTTGCTAAAGTGCTGGATACACATGTATCGGGTATCCCGGGTTAGGGTTTTAATCCTGTTTATTTATCTGCCTTAGATTTATTGTATTCTTGAGGTAATTAGATGATTAATAATTGCTTGTTAGAATGTTTGAGGATCACCCCATGGGTGTTTTCCCCTATTTTGGCTGTGTTATACCATTTGCCAAGGTTTTCCTACGAGGCAACCCCTATTGCATTTCTAGTATGCCTGTTGACTTGATTGCATGTATTTCTTGCGGTTTATATGCTTTTGGATGCATTTTGTAGCTATTAGCCAAGTAGTTGTTTAACTTACTTAGGGCTTCTAACAGTCGATTACGCATGACTGGACTGCTCAGGGTCGTGTGAACCTGGTGCGGGAGATCAATTAGTGAATAGACGATTAAGTGCTTCCCTAGAGGGTCTGTTGGTTTTAGTTTCTTATGCAGGACCTACGGGGATCGGACTTTGTGATTTCAAAGAGTGTTCTTAGTTTACCCACGCATCGAGACCACAGGAGGAATTAGATTTAAGTGCTTCCTCAAAGAGTCTATTGCTATTATTTCAAGACCATGGGGGAATTGACGTAAGAGCTTCCCAGAGTGTTTGTGCATTGTTTGATTACTGGACTATTGGGTTCTTCTAGTTTAAGCCACCCAGAGAGTCAGTGTGAATTTTGATGGTTGGTTGTGATGAGTCCACCATGCCAAAAAAACAAGCTTGGGTTTTTTTACTGCTTATGTAATGTAGTCTTTTTAGATACCTGCTATGTTACTTGCTTATCTTGGAATAAGAAACTTTTTTGGTTTTCCCTGGTTGTGTAATTAAATGAATGGGAATGGTAATTGGTAGAATTGTTTACTTCATTGTTTACCTTTACTTTTGTTATATCACTCACTGATAGTAGGGAACAAATCTTGTGGTGGTTGCCTACTGGGATTAGTCTCACACCCTTTTTGGGTCCTTCTTTTCAGCCCAAATAGATTATATGGTTGTATGTTTCGGTAGGGATTGTGGCCCTTCCACCTCAGATACTTGATTGCTGGTCGGAGCTAGAAGGCATGGGACCGGGTCTTTGCCCGCGATGCTGCTGGAGTTGCTCTTTACTTTTATTACTTTGGTTTGAGTTCTAATTCAACATGTTGTTTTGCTCTCTACTTTCCATAGATACATGTACCATCCTCCATCATTGTTATATCAGACCTTGCTTTTACTTTAAGTTCAGTTGTTGCATGCTATTTACTACTTCCGCTATTGCGTATGTTTATTATTTCATTGCATACTTTACCAAATGAGTGCATTGTTTCCCACCTGACTCACCAAGGCCCTCACTGCTAGTCGGCAGCGTCTGGCATTTGGGGAAACACGCTTGAGGTCATGTGGAAAACCGTGTACGGGGCGCAAGTGGAAGGGCTCCAGATTTCGGTCATTACAAAGTGGTATCAGAGGAGTTTTCCTTCTTTCTATTGCCATACTGTTTTGCGTCCATAGCCAGGGATAGGATGAACTGGTTAGTTAGTACTTAACTGTGCCTGGGAGTAATTAACCTATATACAGGGAAAAGCTATATTACCTCATAATTTTAATTTTTAGTTTTTTCAATTGTTACAGTTTATTATATTTCACCGTTGGGTGATTCACATGTTTTTTATTTTTACAATTTATATGATTATGGTTCTATTTGGTTGCAACCCGATGAGATGAGGGTGTTCCATCTCATACATCATATAGGCACCGGGTAAGAAATCACTGGTCATGCATTTTACCATCCCATCTAGGGTGCATTTGAATTGCATGATTTTTTGATCGATGTCGTGATAGATTATGCATGTCATTGTGGTAGTTAATGTGATAGAAATACTTGTTGCACTGATAGAGTACTATTTATTTTACAGCCTGTTTAACATGGGCGCCAAGCTCTGGTCTTGGAGGTGTTATGGTCCCTTGAGGATCAGAATTTGACGGATCATTGTTTGTTATGTTGTTTACTTGTTGTATGCATTGTGATGATGTGATGCTTTGATTCGTGGGGAGTATGGGCCCCCATAGATCATAATTTGTCATAGAGTTGGTTGTTTTTCTGTGTTTCTAGCATTCAGAGCAGTTTTAGAGCTACTGCCCGGAAAAACCCAGAATACACGGCGTGTACTTCCTTCGTACACGCCGTATAGTTTTTAAACCGTTTTACTATCTGGGTAAACAAAAATATGGGGTGTCGGAAAATATTTGGGGACACATTGTGTACCTTATGTACACACCACGTGGTATTCATCCGTGTACCCGGCTGTGTCGCCAACAACACAGGTCAGGGAAGCTCATCCAGTGCACGCCGTGTGTTATAAATACACACTGTGTAGGTTTCTTCTGGGTACCTAGCCGTGTCACGAACAACACGGGTCGATGTTATCTCCTCTGATACATGCCTTGTTTGTTCAGAACACACCGTGTAAGGGGTCAGCCGTGTTTTAGGCCATGTAACCAGTAACACGGACCACCGAAGCCTAGCTTGCACATGTCGTGTCCTCACTGCACATGCCATGTAGTATAGTTTTTGGAGGACCGTGTAGGGTAGCTGTGCAAGGAGACTCGGGCAAGGGAGTGGAGTCCAGGTACACACCATGTTTTTAGAAAACACACCGTCTAGTCTGGAAAGTTACATGACCGATGGTGGTAGAATTGCATACCCATGTAAATTGCCTTAATAAACATGCCATGTAGTTTAAATACATTCCATGTAGTTCAGTTTTTCCAGTTTAAGTGTTTATCTCTCGTGTTCTCGTTTTGTACTCTTGTGTTTTCTATCCTTGTTGATCCTAAATCTGGAGTGTGTTTTTCAACTTTCAGGGTTATGGTACCAAGACATCCTCCAATTGCACGCCAGGAACGAGGCAGTGGCAGTATGCCTGATTTGGCAGACCATGGAATACCTATAGTTTTGCCGATTGTTCCGAATATGGAACCTACAGTGATTCCAGAAACTGGTGCGGATGATCAGTTCAGAGAGGGTTTCATGAGGTTCATGTTGACCTTCCAGGGAGCTTAGTATCCTGACCCGTCTATGGCAGAGCTGACGCGAGTCTTCCAGCAGCAGCATCCTCCCACTTTCACAGGGGATGGAGGACCTCAAGTAGTAGAGTCATGGCTAGAAACCATTCTTTCCATCTTTGAGCATTTGGAGACACCCCCAGACAGATGGGTAAAGCTCACGACTTACATGATGTGAGATTATACCAAGAGATGGTGGGATGTAGTCTCATAGGCAGGGCGCCAGTGGACTATGTCATGGGACGAATTCTAGTGTACGTTCTACGGCTACTTCTATCCAGCGATCCTGAGGGCCGACAGGGCCAGGGAGTTCATAAACCTGTAGCAATGTACTCTTTCGGTTATGGATTATTCTTCCCTCTTCACTTAGTTACAAAGTTTCGCTCTCATTCTGGGAAATGAAGAGCTGTTTTTGGTGAGGAAGTTTCAAGAAGGACTCAAACCAGAGATCAGATCATAGGTGAACGTTTTCTTGTAGGCTTCTATTACTCTGATAGTCAACTAGGCACTGATCACCCAAAGAAATATGAGGGAGACTGGAGCTGTTGACCAGGGTAGTTCAGCACCCAAGGCTGAGTTGTTTTATACTAACAGCAGGAAGCACCACCGAGGGTCTACTCGAGATGACTCTAGGAAGAGGGGTATATCTTCTGGAGGACGGGATCTTCCTTCTAGTAACCCGGTAGTATGCTATCAGTGTGGAAAGAGCGGGCATAAGAAGCCACAGTGCTCGAGAGATCCAGTGGAGTGTCGAGCTTGCGGCAACATGGGTCATCAACAACGTTTTTGCAGGGTTCTTCTTCCAGCGGCTAGTGAAGGCGGATTTGTTTCTACCCCTTGTTTAGGAGCTAGATTACTAGTCCCACAACAGACTGGGGGATGGAGTTGTTCAGGTCGTTCAGGCCAGGGTAGAGGTCACGGACACGGTGGTCAGGCTCAAGGGGGATCAGCTCAGGGATATCAGGCTACTACACATGGTTGCAGTACTGGCCAGACGTTTGTAGTAGAGAATATTCATCGAGAGCCGGATCCAGGACCTTCCACAGGTTGAGTTATGATCCTTCTGGCCTTAGTTTTATCTTCTGCACTTTTTGATACTAAAGCATCTCATAGATTTTTTCTGTGCACACTGTGGAGAGCCTTTGACTCAATGTCCTTACTTCTGAGGATACTTTGGCACTGGACACTCCATTGGGACATAGAACTATTAATGTGCGTCAGTGTAGGGAGTTCCACCATGAGGTTGGTGGGTGTCACTTCGTGTGCGATCTTTATGTCCTAGAGATTACAGGTTATGATTTCATTCCCGGAATGGACTGGCCAGTTATTTTTCAGGCCGTTGTCGACTCTTATCGTCGTAGGGTGAGTTTCACGTCACTAGAGGGTAGGTCTTTTCTTCAGAAGGGGGAATGGGATGTCCAGGAAAGTAGAGCTGGACTAGAGAATCATGGGTTGGGTAGAGTTATGGGCCAGATTGCAAGTTTATACCTGGATGATCAGGGGACCTCTAAGATGGATATTCCTCCAGTGGTTGATCGCTTTCCAGGTGTCTTTCCAGAAGACTTCCCCGGTTTTCCTCCATAGCGTGAGTTAGACTTCTCGATTGAGCTTGTGCCAGGAGCCGCCCCAGTATCCATACCTCCTTATAGGATAACTAGGCCTAAGTTGCAAGAGCTCAAGAAGCAGTTGGAGGAGTTGAAGGTTAAGGGTTTCATCTGACCTAGTACTTCCCCTTGTGGTTAATCTATGATGTTTGCGAAGAAGGAGGATAGTACCTTACATCTTTGCGTGGATTATCGGAAGTTGAACCAGTTTACGGTTAAGAACGGATATCCCTTGCCGAGGATTGATGATCTCTTCGATCAGCTTCGAGTAGCTCGAGTTTTCTCAAAGATTTTCTTGAGATCTAGCTATCATCAACTGCGCATTAGGCCTTCAGATATACCCCTGACAACCTTCAGGAGCTGGTATGGCCTCTACGATTATACGGTTATGTCGTTCGGCCTAACGAACGTGCCAGCTATTAACATGGCACTGATGAACCGAGTGTTCCGTCCTTACATGGATTCCAACGTCGTGGTCTTCGTGGACAATATATTGGTGTACATTCACACTAGACACAATCATGCAACCTATCTTGAGATCATATTGAGTACACTGAGGGAGCATAAGATTTATGCTAAACTCTCAAAGTGCCACTTTTGGATGGATGAGATTCACTTCCTGGTTTATGTCATCTCAAAGATAGGAGTATCAGTAGACCTAGAGAAGGTGAGAACAGTAGTCACCTAGGAGCAACTACAGAACGTCTTCGAGGTACATAGATTCATGGGGCAAGTCTGTTACTACATGCGGTTTATAGAGGACATATCACGCCTAGCATCACCGTTGATGGGCTTGACTAAGAAGGGGGTGAAGTTTGTTTGGTCAGAAGCCTCTGACTCAGCCTTCTAGGAGATGAAGGGGAGATTGACTTCAGCACCGATTCTAGTTCTGCTAGAGCCAGGAAAGAGTTATACAGTTTTCTGTGATGCATATGGCATTGGTCTTGGAGTAGGGCTTATGCAGGAAGATCATGTTGTCATGTATGAATCTCAGTAGTTGATGCCGCATGAGAAGACCTATCCTATGCATGATTTGGATTTGGTTGTTGTTGTTCATGCTATGCATTGTTGGAGGAACTATCTCATGGGAGATCATTTCATGGTATATACTGACCACAAGAGCATCAAGTATATATTCACGCAGTGTGACTTGAATCTGTGACAGCAGAGGTGTGTCGAGTAAGTACTGTCTTTCAACATCGAGCTTGCTTATACACCTGGGAAGGGAAATTCTTTGGCGGATGCATTGAGCAGGAGGACTCAGTTGCAGGCAGTTCAGGAAGCCAGTAGTGAATGGAAGCTCATGGCTCTGTTCTCTAAGATGCATCTAGAGGTACAAGGCAGACAGGGTCAGACAGTTCTTTCTTCCATAGTTTTTACCTCTACCCTTTTTTATCGAGTTCGAATGAAGCAACTATCAGACCCTGAAGGCCTAGACCTACGGGAGGGTGTGTCAAATGGAGACCCTACTATGGGGTGGACAGTGGGCGATGACGAGGTGCAATGTTTTCATAGCCGCGTATGGGTTTTTGCAGACATTCATGAGGAGCTGATATGGGAGTCTCATGCCTCAGATTGGGCAGTTCATCCTGGTGTCACCAAAATGTACCGAGACATGCACCACCAGTATTGGTGGCCAGGTATGAAGTAGGATGTGGCTGTTTTTGTTTTGTGGTGTTCCACATGTCAGCAGGTGAAGGAAGAGCATCAGTGACCATCAGGGCTTTTGAAGCAGTTTCCAATTCCTGAGTGGAAATTGAATGATGTCACGATGGACTTCGTGATAGGGTTTACCGAGATCGCCTCGGGGAAATGATGTGGTTTGTGTTGTAGTGGAAAGTCTCACGAAGGTTGCACAATTATTTTCGATCAAGGAGACCTTCAGTGTTGATGAGTTGGGACGGTTGTACATCCCAGAGATTGTACATCTTCATGGAGTTCCACAATCCATTATTTCATATAGGGATGAGTGTTTTACTTCACACATCTGGCAGGGGGTACAGAGGGAGTTGGGTACACAGGTACTTTTGAGTATAGCATACCATCCCCAAACTGATGGCCAGTCCGAGCGTACAATCCAGGTGCATGAGGATATGCTCCGACCATTCATTCTATACTGTGGTGGTTCTTGAGAGAAGCATATTCCCTTGGTGGAGTTCACCTACACCAACAATTTATAGGAAAATATTCAGATGGAACCTTACGAGGATTTGTATGGTAGGCCATGATGATCACCGTTATGCTGGCAAGAGGCAGGAGAGGCGGCTTTGCTGGGGCCTCGTCTTGTTCAGGAGACTTTAGAGCAGATAGAGCTGATTTATAAGAGGAGGGATATAGCGCAGTATTGATAGAAGTCTTATGATGATCAGTGGAGACGTCCTCTAGAGTTTGAGGTCGGGGATCAGGTTTTCCTATGTGTCGCACCGAGGTTGGGACACAAGAGGATGTAGAGACAGCATAATCTTTCACCAAGATATGTCGGGTTGTTTGAGGTTCTGGAGAGAGTCGGACTGGTTTCTTACAGGTTGTAGTTACATCAGAGATACCAGTCTATGCATGACGTCTTTCATGTTTCTCAGCTTCGACGGTATTTCTCATACATGTATCATGTTTTTTAACCTGAGGAGGTAGAGTTGGAGCAAGATTCAGCTTTTGAAGAGCATCATATCAGGATTGTTGATCATATTAAAAAAGTGCTTTGTGGCCTGTCTGTTCCACTGGTACGGGTGCTATGGCAGCACAGCTGTATACAGGATGATACTTGGGAGAGGGAGGATGATATGTGATCACAGTGGCCATAGTTGTTCGAGGTTTCTTCTTCTATTCCTTTCTATGGAAATTCAGGGATGAATTTCTTTACGGCGGGAAGTTTGTAAGAACCCAGGGATTAAGTTTTAGGTACGAATCTCTTTTACGGTCTTTTTAAGGACAAATAGAGAATCTGTAAATTTTCAGAGTACACACCGTGTACATTATGAGCACACGCCATGTAATCCTCAGCCACTCTATGTCGTGTGTTGACCGAGACCGGGCCACACACATGGTGTGTATTTGGAAATTTTCAGAGTACACGCCGTGTAATTTATGAGTGCATGACATGTACTCCTCTGCCACTCGAAGTTGTGTGATTGGTCATGTCCGGGCCACACACACGATGTGTAAGGATGAGGTGGAGGCCAGTTTTTTTGGGGTATGGAAAATTAAAGTACACGTTGTGTACTCAAGAAGTACACGTTTCGTACTTTCTTTTTATTTCATTAATCAGACCAGGTTTGTGCCTAATGCTCATAAACACCTTCTTCTCTGCCTAATTCTGTCCAGATCATCCGAGGAGGCCAATTCTTCTCCAAACCACTGATCTGTCACCGGTGGTCTGAATCGATCACTGTCCATTGCAGAAGAATCACAGCGGTGAGTTATTGTTTCTTCTTTAGCCTCGTTTCATGATTCTACCTCTCGCGTGAGTTATCTGAGTTTGAGCGTTTTTGAAGTTTTTGCAGATCTACTCCATTCTAGGCCGATTAACGGGCTGAGGTTCAAGTATATCGATCTTTAAGGATAGAGGTAGGTGGTTTTTTCCCTACATTGAAGTTCTTTGAGTTTTGGTTGCAAAAGTGTCGGATACCCATGTATCGGGTATCCCGTGATAGGGTTTTGATACTGTTTATTTATCTGCCTTATTTTTCTTGAATGCTTGAGGTTATTAGATGATTAATAATTACTTGTTAGCATGTTTGAGGATCACCCCATGAGTGGTTTCCCTTGTTTTGGTTGTTGTTTTCTGTTTGGCATGGTTTGCCTATGAGGAAACCCCTATTGCATTGCTAGTATGCATGTTGACTAGATTTCATGTATTGCTTGCTGTTTATATGCTTGTGGATTCATTTTGTATCTATTAGCCAAGTATTTTTTTAACTTACTTAGAGATGATAACAGTCGATTATGCATGACTGGACTGCTCAGGGCCATGAGAACCTGGTGCGGGAGATCAAGGAGGGAATATATGATTAAGTGCTTCCCTAGAGGGTCTGTGGTTTTTAGTTTCATACGTATGACTTACGGGGATCAGACATTGTGCTTCCCAAGAGTGTTCTTAGTTTCCCTACGCATCGAGACCGCAGGGGGAATTAGACATAAGTGCTTCCTCAGAGAGTCTGTAGCTATTATTGCAAGACCATAGGGGAATTGATGTAAGAGCTTCCCAAAGTGTTTGTGCCTTGTTTGATTATTGGACTATAGGGGTCTTCTAGTTTAAGCCACCTAGAGAGTCAGTGTGATTTTTATGGTTGGTTGTGATGAGTCCACAAATCCAAAGAACAAGCTTGGGTTTTGTACTGCTTGTGTTAGGTAGTCTTTTTATATACCTGTTGTGTTACTTGCTTATCTTGGAATAAGAAACATTGATGGTTTTCCCTGGTTGTGTAATTAAATGAATGGGAATGGTAATTGGTAGAATTTTTTACTGCATTGTTTACCTTTACTTTTGTTATATCACCCACTGACAGTAGGGCACAAACCATATGGTGGTTACCTACTGGGATTAGTCTCACACCCTGTTTGGGTCCTGCTTTTCGGCCCAAACAGATTATATGGTTGCAGGTTTAGGAAGGGATTGTGGCCCTTCCACCTTAGGTACTTGATTGCTGGTTGAAGCTGAAGATAATCGTACTGGGTTTTGGCCCACGATGCTGCAGGACTTTCTATTTACTTTTAGTACTTTGGTTTCAGTTATATTTCATTATTTTTTTTTTCTAACTTCATTCCATAGACACATGTACAATCCTCGTCATTGTTATATCAAACCTTGCTTTTACTTTATGTTCAGTTGTTTCATGCTATTTACTACTCCCGCTATTGCGTATGTTTATTCATCCGCTGCATACTTTACCAAATGATGGCATAGTTTCCCCCATGACTCACTAAGGCCCTCACTGCTAGTCGACAGCCTCTGGTGTTTGGGGAAACACTCTTGAGTTCATGTGGCGAACCGGGTATGGGGCTCTAGTGGAAGGGCTCGAGATTCAGGTCTTTACATTAATGGCCATTTTTATCCATATGTGATAGATTAGGACACATAGAAATTTTTATTCAATGTGATGTCAATGTTTTCGCATTCATGTTTTAGTATTGAATCAATTTAAATGTAATTTTTTTATAAGAAATATTTTACTATATGTATTATTTAAAAATCTAGAAGACATATATTAGTTATGGTGTTTTATTTTTATTTTTTACCCAACAAATAATTATATTAAATAATTACACAAAACTGATGTAGTAATTATTTTATTATTGAATATAAAAAGGTAATGTTATTAAAAATATTATAAAAAATAAATTTTTTGATAAATATTATATTTATTGAATTTTATAGGCGTCCAATATAAAATAGGGATATAATATAATATTTTTTTGAGGATAACATATGATATTGATATTTTTAAAAATTAATAAATTAAATAGTTTCAAAATTCAATGTGTAGTATGTTTATAAAAATAATGAATTATAAATGTATTTGAAAAAAACATTAATAAAAATATATAATAATTACGATATGGTGTAAAGTGTCCAAAAATATTAATTTATAGTTTAATTAATATCAAAAAAATAAATATTTCAACCATTTAATATTGAAATATTTATCACATTTGTTAAAAATAAAATAGAATAACATAGTGTTAATCAAAAGGATAAGGTTTAAATTGATAGAAAAAAAATCTTAAATTTATGTGTTTATTGTATTAAAACCACATATCATCTAATATATTCTAAAAAACTTATACATTTTTAAGGTTTTTGGATGAGTTTTCATTTTATTATAAATTACTATTTATAGTGATTCCAAATGTCCCCCACATCAATTATAAAAGATCACTTCCTCCCTCACAACTTCACTTCACATTGATAATTAATGAAATATCATACCCTACCCATTTCCATTCTCAAAAGACATAGTTACATTATATATGTGATGGTATTCTTACAATGCATACAATAGTGCCTTTAAGTGGAGATCTAGAGGAATCTCATCGAATAAGAAGTGATCTCATCTATAGATTTGTTTAAACTAATTTCTTATTATAATAAATATTCATGAGTTTTATCAATTGTAAAGTAAAGAATCTAGAATAAAATATATTCTGATATTTTATTATAGTTCGGAAACAATCATATTTCACCTTTTATCATCCTACGAGAAATTAAATAACCACGCATGTGTACATAAAACTTACCATTTCCACGATGTGGTGTAATATAGTTTTTTCAAAACCACCTTAAAATGATGGAATATTGATGGAAAAAATACAAATATATTAGTAATATGACAAGTTTTTGACTTTTTAATAGTATATATACCATCCACTTTCATACCATTCCACAATTAAGGGAATGTTTGTCATCCGTTGTGCATTTATACGTCCAATAGTCTCCACAACCTGAGGTGATTCTTTCAACATGATCTCTATTGAATCCAAATTATACAAATATCTAAAATTAAGAAATATGATTTATATTATATAAATATCATTTTGTAAATGATATAACTATAACCTAAAAACATGAAAAAATATTTATCCAATAAAAAATGGGTAATAAAATAAAGTAGTTATTACTCAATGGATGAGTAAATATATTACACAAAATATAGTAATAATATTATCACTTATGATATCTTAATGATTAAGATGATTCTAGAAGAAGATAATGACCTTAGTTAAATGCATATATAGAAGTTTAAGACATGTATTAAGGAACCATGACCTATGATAAGGTATAATTTTCCAATCTCATTATTGTTGAAGATTATTTATATGTATATACTTACTAGGGTATATTTATCATCCTTGTGCATGATTCCCAAATATATATTCCAAAATATTAATTCTATTCTTCTATAATTTTTTAATTTAAATTTTACCCTTTGGTGATTTTTTTATTAATGTTATTAATGGAATCTTCTTCCATTTTCAATAAAAGGTACTTTTGACTTATCTAAATAATGTTTGACAAGGTTGTTTTCTTTTAACATATACAACATGAACATATTTTTATTTATTCATAATGCCTCATTTACATGAATATTCATTTAATATATTTCAAAGTTATCTTAAATGAAATTATTTTCTTTAAAATTTCATTGTATTTTAAATAAAGAATGAATTTTTAGAGAAAAAATGATATTTTCTTCAAGATTTATTTCAAATGATCTATAAAAATTATTTTTCATCTATGATGTAGTTATTTAATAGTGTTATGTTTCATGTATATTGTCCCTATTATTATTTTATAATGATTATTATATATATAATCTATTTGTTTTACATGGACTATGTTTTGATGGAATAATATTTAGGGAAACCCATTTTATTCATTGGGTTATGATATGATGAACGATTTATTTTTTTTTGAGGATCTCATAAGAATAATTTATATATGAGATGTGTGGGAATTATATATCCCTCCAATGCATTGGGTGATGATGGATAACTCATGATGTATATATGTAATGTGTGAACCTTATTTTATGTTCAAAATTGTTTATGTATAAATGGGTTTCATATTAATAATTTTATGTGTGGACCCGGGTTTTCGTGTTTTTATGTTTAATAAATAGAGAAATTTCTTGTCGTAAATTTAATGAGTGAAACTCTTACTATTTATATGTGCTCACAATTTTAAAAGGAAATATATATTATAAAATTTCATGTCATATTTCAATAATATGATCTCATGGATTATTTTCTTATATTCCCTTATGATTCATGTCTTCTGAACATTCAAAAATTTATTCTATGATTTTTGATATTCTGATTATGGTATTTTATTTTCATGATCACATTCTCATATCCATATTCTCATGATATGCCTGCATATTTTATTTTTATACCATTACTAGGAATATGATCTCACCTCTTTATTTGTTTTCATTTCCTTAGGTTGTAATGAAACCTTTTATGTAGGAGTACTAAACAAAGAGATATCTATGGGAGATCTTGATGATTTTTAACCAAATTAGAAGAATTGTTCCATTTTTTCAAAGGCACTAAATTAATATGGTCTTTAGGGAATCTATTTCTATAATGTAATATGTATTCCAAAAATTTAATTTAATATTATTTTACAACAATCTTGGTTTTTTATACATTTACTTCATAGTGAAACAACCTTAATTGTTTTTGTAATTCTCAATTCTTGTTAAAAAAACTCATTCCATATGATTTATAAACCATTGAAATTGCAAGAAAAAAATAGAACACACTAAAAAAATTTGTACCTATTATATTCATTGTCCCACATCCATACCCATGTGATAGATGTATTTTTAGATTGAAATCATAGATATAATGTCATATCAAGAAATTTCATGACATTCCTTTTCTATGCCAAATTTGGACCACCCACAATTCAAATAGAAGTAATGGAATCCATATATGTTGAGATTCATTATTTTAGAGATTATCCTTTTGGAATATATGGTTTCATGTTAACAACCCTTTAAATTTAATATTATGAGAGATACCATTACACATACCACTTTAAAATTGTTAGAAAGATAAATATTCCATTAAAAATTTATTGGAAAACCTAGCTACACTTATGCAGTATTTAAGTTACCATTATACATGGCCAGAGTCCATTATTTTGCCTCTCTATTTACCATAATAAAACAATTTTATACCCTATATATAATCTAGTATATTCATTGGTTACCTATATGAAGAACTTGATTTCCCTAATGTAGGATGATATTTTCATGCACGACCCCTACAGAGCATAACAGATATCCTTATATAGTAGTATATGTACGCTTAGGTTGCAATTTATCAGTTCTATACCCATACTTATCATCATGGAAACCTTATATTGTTACAATCATACCTAAATATACCTTGTAGAAAGTGGGACTCAACTTTATAGATCTTTTCTTACACTTACATAATGCCAGTCCTACCTCTACATTCGGTTAACTTACCCTTACACAACCAAAGTATTTTCTCACTACCATCAAGTTACCAAAATACACCTTTATAGAACAATATAGTTTAATATAAAATCATTTAACACTTTCTCAAACTCCATATTATTATTCCCAAGTATTCCCAAGATTAGTCAAATTATATTCTAAAAAACTCTTCATATCACCTGATTCATTTAGGGGAATAATTCATGTCATTTTTTACAGAGATTCATCATGAAAAATAGATAATATTTTACATGTAATTCATTAATTACTCCAGAAATAATAGAAATATAGGATTTTCTAAAACTATTTTTTGTCAAATTGGGTGATCCAATCATTTGTTTTGAACAATGTGGACTTCGTCAAATCTAATTTTCATATATATTAGGAATTAATGGAATTACCAAAAATAAATAAATATATATATATATAATAGTTATTCTACATATTTCTTGACTTTATATAATTATATAATCTCCAAAAAAAATTTACCCTTATTAAAAATAATTAAAATCCATGTACATTGTGATTAACAATCCCCATACTATATTTGTTTCCAATACAGCCAAGTAAATATGGGAAATCCTATTTCTTTTTTTTCTAAACATTAATTTAAATAAATGAAATTATGTACTTAGGGGTATTATAATTTCTTATTCTTACATTCAGGGTATTTAGGACCATCTGAGCCTTTTATTGAGATAAATATGACCCTAATTATTCCTTTAGTGAAGATTCATTATATTTTATACACAAGGTCCATGTGGACTAAGCTAGTCATGAAAATAATAGAGATAAAATGAAGATATTTTAAAATGTCTATATACTACCATGCATATTATATCATTCTCAGATATTTTAAAATCTCAAGATAGGGTTTGTTAACATAAGAAATATATGAACTTTTAAAAACTTTTACAAACACATCATCATGTATAGGTCGGAAAAACTATCTCCCCATTTATATCATCAGGACATCAAACAATACCTCCCCCTTAGTAAATATGAATAATTAATATTTTTTTATGAGTGTGTGATTGGGAAAATAAATGATTAGATCTAAAATATTACCATAATTTCGAAATTAAGTGGAATATAATAATGATTGATTTTTCTCAAAAGTTCCACCCTCAAAATGGATGCACTCTTATTTTTCAATTTCAAATAATATTCAAAAATCCATTAATGTAAATATATTCATGATATCTAGTTGTGAATATCTCAAATGTATCCTAAAATTTTCCATATGAAAACACAAAAAGAATATAATTATATGAAATAAGAAGAAACCATTGTGTTTTTATTAGGTATCATTCATAATGATTGTATCTTTTTAATCATTATTTTATCTTTTATATAGATCCATCATGAGATGCACCTTCTTTCTTAGTTTTTTTAAACCATTTAATAAACTTTTACTCACCATTTTACTATTAGGTTGTGATTTTTTTTATTCACTTCTACCATTATTTTTTATTGATTCCAAAATATTGAAGGGATATTATTATATTTAAACAATGTTTTCAGACTATTTTTTTCTAACTTGGAACAGTTCAAAAAAATAGTAATAAATGGCCGAAAAAACCCATAAAATTAACATCAAATTATTTAGATAATTTATTCCTTCTATCATCAATTTTTTTTTCAACTTTCTACAGTTTTTTATATAATTTTATTTTATTTAAAAAAAAATACAATTGGGAATTATTTCCTAACGTTATTCGTCTTCTAATAATCACCCCATGACTTATGAGTGATTTAACATTGAAACCTCTTCCCTTCTGAAACATAGAGGGTCTCTCAAGGAAAACCAATAATTAATTTTTATTCTTCTTAAAATTCTTTACCAAAATATCGAAAATAATCATGCCTGAACTCATATTTATTTATCATTGATAGTTTATATGATATATTCATCAGAGGATCCACATTATTATACTATGGTTACATATTTTTTGTTATGTACCACCATGATACATTCCGTTTTCCTAGTAGTGACATGTTGTATGATCATTGTAATGCCCCCACACCAGTTACCCAGAGTCGGTTCATTATTACGTAACATTGGCATGATCACAAAAGATCATGTCTCGAAAGACTGATTAGTTTAGTAGCCTTGGATACACTAGATACATTCATAAATGTTACATTCCATCATAAAGTGAAAAACTATAATAACATGGTCTCCATAGTCCACACTCATATCCCCTTCAGACTATCCCTACAGGTAATTCGTAAAATATTTCTTCACATTCTAGGAAAAATAAAAGATAGAAAGGGGTGAGATCAGATGCTCAGTAAGGATAACAATATAGTGAATACTGTCATAAATAAACATAATCATTTAAGGCAATGTATAACTAAAACAAAATCATTTTAAACTTGAACTTCAGTATAATATGGAAAAAATAAAATGAAATAATTCCATTTACTTATTCACATGGGAATTCTACTAGTCGAACAATCACATTAAATATCAATAACCACTTTCATAATGATGGAATGCATAATTCTAGACTATCATAACCACATATTCAAGGCCTTGTTCCAATACTACAAATAATATTTTGTCAAGGCCTTGTTCCAAGACACTAGTTTGTCACATGAGAACTACCGATGCATCGAAGAGCTATAGCGGGCTCCACCCATCACTTATTAAGTCCAATTCATTCCTTATATAAAAAGGTTTAAACATATAATAAAACATAACATAATCATATCACATAAAACATGCATAAAGGAAACATAACATTTCCACATTTCATTCACAATATATCAATTCAACACATTAATATAATCAAAACATTATCAAAACCAATTTCAATACAAAAATAATATAAAATAAAAACATGGTATTTATTTTTCATTTAAAAAATGTTGTTTCTTGTAGAGGTAGATGAAACTCAAATAATGGTCACGGGGGCACAGAAGTCATTGTCACTGCATACGTTAGACAAAAAATTCCTTTTGTCGTTTAGTAAAAATTCTTCGAAAAACAATATTCCTTTTGAATAAAAGTAATCTCCAAATTGGTTTATACACCATATAAATAAAAGTTGTGTATAAAACAAAATTTTCCTTAATTAAAGGAGATTGAGACGAAGTCCCTTGCCTCGTGTCTGACTAGAATCGATCGTTCTTTAATCTCATGAATAATAAACTAGAGTTAATTACTACTTGATTAAGAACTTTTTTCAAGTTAATTATTCCTTTTATATCACCAATTACCATGTTATGAACATTATGTAATTATTTATGTTCATAACGGTCGTTTTGTTGATCTTTGGTACTTGAGTCAAAAATAAAATTCTTATAATTACAAGTTTTTCATGTGGTAAAATATCCATTATATCCAGAATTATATTCATGATGTAGATATCATATATATCATACATATCCATTATATAAATTCATTTATAATATTACATAGCATTTAGAGGTAAGAAATGAAATGCACCGCTCATTGAGATGGTAAGCCGTACGTACACATGAACGCTGCTTTCATTTCTATTTTGTATTTAATAGAATGAAATCATTATTATATAAAGGTATATTATAATTCCAGTATAATATCATATATAATATAATTTACTCCCGCCTTTATACATCCCACATATGGAATTAACGATTCAAATCACTTTGAGGGGGTGGTAGCCCGCACTTCCTAAAATAAAATTATCGCGTTTACCCATAATGGAAATCATAAAGTTATGACATAAATGAAAAATACAGAAGCATAAGGAAAACATAATCATAATATATATCATATATAAATATAGTAACATCTTAATGGCCCCAATGACAGGTTTTAAATGAATATTGACCAATCATAATTTTGTGACGTAGTAATTCGCCACCCACATGAACAGTTTGTTCTTTAAACATTAGACGAAGGTGTTTGTACGTTTAAATCCAATAATTCTCATAAAAACATCCTATTATATTAAAGATACTGTTTTTTTTACAAAATAAAGTAATAAAAAGAGTTTAAGGGGTTGGAGAAACAAAATAAAACAAAAGAACATAAGAGAAGACATTACCTTAAAATCGGGAAATATTTTGATTTGAGTCAGAGGCTTCCTCGGGAAGACTTCTTCCCAAATTGATGATTTTTGGAGTAATAGAGAGATGTTGAGAGAGTATTTGGGCAGATTTTGGCCGAGAAAAATGTCTTTGAAAGTGTAAATAAGGTGGTAGAGGTGGGGGCCTTTTATAAGTGGAGAGGAGGGGCACTCTTGGAAAGTCATGAAATGTTACATTATTATGAAATGATTTTACATTTTAAAGGTCGCAAAATGATATTTTTCGAGGATAAGGTGATAATGGTTCAAAATACACACATATAATAGGCTTTATAAAAGTATAATTCTTCGATTTTACCTTATCTTTTCATTTTATTTAAATTGTTCATTAATGAGGTAATCGATGCATCATCATGGTGTCATAAATACATTTATTTATTTAATCCCTAAAAATTATAAAAATAATAACCATGATGTAGGAAATATTTTTATCTTTCCAATTAATATTTATATTCGAAACGTTATCTTATATAACCCCATGTATTAATTGTTTTAGTAAAATAACACATGTTTGTGACAATTTTATTTTTACTTTAAATAAAAAGATATTAATGTCATTCTCTTACACAAGTGGCTCCATGGAGTCCCCAAGTTGACCCATGGATTTTCTTGGTCGGTGATGACTCATATAACAAGGTTAGGAAAATTTTAAAGGTAATTTTATATTATTATAACTTTATATTTACAATAAATTACACTAATTAACATTAATCGTGACTAATAAAACTTAAAAGTTACTATTTTCCAAAAATTATTTTCATTTCATTGAAACAAATTTTACTTACTATCACAACCATGTATGTTTGATTTTTGAAATTCAACTCACAGAAGTGGTAAGGATTCATTTAAATGAAAAATTATTTTTTTAACTACCACTTAGTGGTTTCACTATTCATCAAAAATTGATGTTTCTCAGAATAATACCAAAAATCCACCCTAAGCTGTAATTGATATTCCAAATTCAAAAATGATGTACATTTTAAAAAATTTCCAACATATATGTTGCATTAATTAATTTTATAATTAATTACCGTTTTCAAAACAAATAGCGTGTTTTTAGGAAACAATGTCAATCAAAAGATTGGCAAATGTTTATGTCCAATTTCCAAGTGATATTAATTCTAATGTCCACCGTTGGATAAAATGATAAAATAATATTATAATTATACTTTAAAACAACTCAATAGTATAATTTATCACTATAAATCATTTTGATTAAAAATTTTGTTTTTAAGTATTGTTCACTATTCAACAAAAATTGGATGTTCTCCGAAAAATACCAAAAATTACACATAGGCTAATTTCAATATTCCGAATCAAAAAATGAAGTCCATTCTGAAATAAAAAATTTATATAATTTCAACAAGTGGGTATTACTATTTATATCGACTACTTTGATTGGTCGTGGTGCGTTATAACTTGAGGTTGCGTACAACACATGCTGCACTATTATTCAAAGAGAGGCGTACCATAGAAGCTTGGGGTGTTACATTCTCCCCTCCTTTAATAAATGTTTTCCTCGCAATTTGAAATTGTTCTTCAAAAATAAAAGTTTGAAAGTAGCAAATACCTTTGTGGAAAACCCATATCAGAAATGAGGTTAATAAAAATATAACTTTAAAAGAAATAAAGAGAAGTAGAAAGGTAACCTGAGATAACCCATACTAGGATTCTTTGAAAACATGGATATGGAGGAGAAACAAACCATCAAGGTCTGATGGAGATGTGTAGAAAATAGTATTATGAGGAAGTTAACTACAATAAAATTAAAAACTAGTGATTGGTTAAATGGTCTTTGATTCCCCAGTAGGAAAAGTTAACCAAAAACATTTTTTTTAATTACCTTTCATAAAGTTGAGGAATTAATTTTGGAGATTTACTAAGAACGTAAGGAAATATACTTACTTGTCATGTAGACTTTCATTCTTCAATAAATTTTTACCACAAACCAATATTTCACTCCAAAAGGTAATAGAATTCAAAAATGTTATATTTATCCTAATCGTACAAGGTTCAAAATATTAACACATACCATTTAGATTAGGAAAACTATTTTGTAATAAGCAGGGTTTTCTTGTAGGCTAGTGGTAGGTAATAAAGGCATATCGCACTATGGTTGTGGGTTAGATTCCTATAGCTTTGTCCGACATGACGGGTTATCCCCCCACTTGGAGGTTATCCTTTTCCTAAAACTATAGTATTATAATATTCTAAAAATAATCTACAGAAATGTTTAAACCTTAAACAATACTATCCAAAGTTCAACTTAATCCATTCCAACCTATATAGTTCTCCAAAATAGCTCTGTCCTGACTTTCTCTAAAAGATTTCTAAATTCTAAAATCAATTGTAACATCATATTCCCACAACAAAGTAAAGTTTCTCTTATTGTCACATACTAATAATATGATTGCTTTTATCATATTTAAACCATAATGAAAACAAAAAATTACAGTAGTAAAATCCTTATATATATCACATTATTCTTATAACCAGAACATAATCCTTGAGTCCAAAAACACAAATACGTTAATTATTCCACTTCAACTGTAGTAATAGCTTAAGATTAGCCTTTCCCTTGGCCTTTTCTAAGGTAATTTTCCTTGTCACTTAGGGCATTCATCTGTATAATGCCCCATTTCTCTACAATTGTAGCATTCAACATTGATAACCTCTTTCTTTCCCTTGCAATCATAAGCCTGGTGATCTTTTTCTCCACATTTATAACAAATTCTCATTCCTTTTAGGCAAGTACTGCAGTGATTCTTCCCAAAATTATCGCATAATGGAAAATTCTTCTTTCCCTTTTTCCCTTTATCAGTCTCTGGTTCCACCGTTCTCTTCTTCTCTTGCTTTACTTTATTGTCATAAAATTTAGAGAATTGTTTTCCTTTCTTGATATAACATGTGACTATATCTTCATACTTTGAGAAATATTGTGATACTAAAGATCGATAAAGATATGGTTTTAACCCATCAAAGAAACAATCAATCTTACTTCTTGGGTTACGTAGATAATCTGCAGCATGCCTCACTAACCATGTAAAAGTTATACAAATACTTTGCGACATTCTCATCCTCCTTTTTCCTCACACTCAGAAATTGCCATTCCATATCTGCTCAATGGTCACGAGGAAAGGATTTTTCTATGAAAATCTCTTTGAACTCCCTCCATTCCATATTTGATACTTCATCATCTTCCTTCGTGTTTTTTATCAATGAACACCATTGATCAACATCTCCAATGAGGTGATAAACTTCCATGACAACTTTTTCCCTTTCACTACTCCCCAAGGCATGAAATATTTTCTCTTAAGGAATTTATCCATTACTCAGCTACTAAGGGATTTGTACTCCCATTGAATGTTGGTGGTTGTTACCTCATGAAGTGATCTAACATTGATCCTCTATGTTGCAGATCAGGGTGCTCCATATGAGTAAGGTTATTATTCATAACCTGAGTGAGTTGTCCCAGTATGGTGATAGGTTGATCAACACCAGTTGTATCACCAGAGCCATTATAATTATCTTGAGCAGGAGGGAAATCCATACATGGAGTGTGTGCATTGATATAGTTTGAATTCCTTCCACTAGGTGCCATTTCTAAACAACGGCCTAAACTAGATTAGTTTATGAATCAAAATACATAATTCCATACTTGTAAAACACTTAACATAAATTGAAAAGTTTGTGGATATAATCCATATTCATAAAAATGTTTTCTTTGAGGAAGTATATACTCATAAACCCTTCATAATGGTTTGTAAAGAAAATGAGAATTATCCTAAGCATTTTACCCAGGAGTGTCATAACCAAGAGTGCAGCAAGGCCCGTTGTCATGAACTAATTCCCGTTCGAGTCTAGCTCAAAGAGGTGTTTTTGGGTTTTACCCCGAGGTACATTTGTGCAAGATCCACCTCTACCTGCTCGTATACAGATAGGGATGTATTGCTCGGAAAACTCACAAAATCTCTATAATACCAAAATTCTAGGAAGTTATTCTATACTAATCCTCAAAGTCTATATTAGGGATATGTGCTCTAATTAGAGTTTTTCTAAATCTAGCTTCCAAGGTTAGTACTAAACTGCCTCTGATACCAACTGTAATGCCCCGACCCCAGTTACCCAGAGCCAGTGCATTATTATGTAACATTGGCATGATCAAAAAATATCATGTCTCGAAAGACCGGTTAGATTAGTAGTCTTGGATACCCTAGATACATTCATAAATGTTACATTACAACATAAAGTGAAAAACTACAATGAAATATTCTCCTTAGTAAACACTCACATCCCCTTCAGAATATCCCTGCAGGTCAGTCATAAAATATTTCTTCACATCTTGGGAAAAATAAAACATAGAAAGGGGTGATCTCAGATGCTCAGTAAGGATTAACAATATAGCGGAAGCTTTCATTAATAAACATAAGCATTTAAGGAAATGTATAACTAAAACGAAATCCTTTTAAACTGGAACTTCAGCATAATATGGAAAAAAATAAAATGAAATAATTCCATTACTTATTCACATGGATATTTTACTATTCGAATAATCTCATGCAATATCAATAACCACTTTCATAATGATGGAATGAATAATGTCAGACTATCATAACCACATAGTCAAGGCCTTGTGCCAAGAGTACAAATAAAAATTTTTCAAATCCTTGAGCCAAGACACTAGTTTGTCTCATGAGACCTACCGATGCATCAAGGAGCTATAGCGGGCTCCACCCGTCACTTATTAAGTCCAATGCATTCCTTATATGAAAAGTTTTAAACATATCACAAACCATAACATAATCGTATCACATAAAACATCCATAAAGGAAATATAACATTTCCACATTTCAATCACAAGATATCAATACTACACATTAATATAATAAAAACATTATCAAAACCATTTTCAATACCAAAATAAAAGAAAAGTAAAACATGGTATTTATTTTCCATTTAAAAAAAGTTATGGCTTGTAGATGATGTCGAAAGTCAAATAATGGTCACGACGGTAGAGAATTCGTTGTTGCCGCATACGTAAGACAAAACATTCCTTTTGTTGTTTAGTAAAAATGATTCTTACAAAAAGATTCCTTTTGAATAAAGTAAACATCAAAGGGGTTTATACACCATATAAAAGAAAGATGTGTATAATACAAAATATGCCTCAGTGAAAGGAGATTGAGACAATGTACCTTACCTCATGTCCGACTTGACTCGATCGTTCATTAACCTCCTGAATAATAAACTAGAGTTAATTTTTAATTGCTTAAAAACCTTTTTCAAGTTCATTATTCCTTTTATATCACTTATTACCATGTTATTAACATTATGTAATTATTTAAGTTAATAACAGTCGTTTTGTCGATCTTTGGTACTTGAGTCAAAAATAATCTTCTTATAATTACAAGTTGTTCATGTGGTAAAATATAAATTATATCCAAAATTATATTCATGATGTAGATATAATATATATAATAAATATCCAGTATATACATTCATTTATAATATAACATAACATTTAGAGGTAAGAAATGAAATTCACCGTTCATGGAGACGGTAAGCCGTACGTACGAATGAACGCAACTTTCATTTCTATTTCATATTTAATGGAATGAAATAATATTGATATAAAGGTATATTATAATTTATAGTGTAATATCATATATAATATCATTTAATACATTCTTTATATGTCCCACATATGTCATTAACGATTCAAATCACTTTGAGGGGGCAGTGGTCCGCACTTCCTAAAATGAAATTTTCGTGTTTACCCATAATGGAAATCATAAAGGTATGACATAAATGAAAAATACAGAATCATAAGGAAAACATAAACATAATATATATCATGTATAAATATAGTTACATCTTAATGGCCACCATGATAGGTTTCAAAAGAAGATTGAACAATCATCATTTTGTGAGGTAGTAATTCACCACCCACAGAAACAGTATATTCTTTAACCATTATACAAAGGTGTGTGTAAGTGTAAATAAAATAATTCTCATAAAAACATCCTAGTATATTGAATATATTGATTTTGTTACAATATAAAGTAATAATAAGAGTTTATGGGGTTAGAGAAGCAAAATAAAACAAAAGAACATAAGAGAAGACATTATCTTAAATTCGGGAAACTCTTTTTGATTTGAGCCAAAGGTTTCCTTGGGAAGACTTATGCAGAAAGTGAGGCTTCTAGGAGTAAGAGAGGGAAGTTGAGAGATTATTTGGGCAGAGGTTGGCCGAGCCAACGGGCTTTTAAGGTGTGAATAAGGTGGAAGAGTTGGGGTCTATTTATAAGAGTAGAGGAGGGGCACTCTTGGAAAGTCATGAAATGTTACATTATTATGAATTGATTTTCAGATTTTAAAGGTCCCACAATGATATATTTCAAGTCTAAGTTTATAAGGGTTTTAAATAAAACCATCAAATAGGCTTTATATAAGTGTAAGTCTTAGTGTTTACATTGTCTTTTCATTTTATTTAAATTGTTCGTTAATGAGGTATTCTCTGCATTATCATGGTGTCATAACTAATTTTATATATTTAATGCCTAAAAATTATAAAAAAAAATTCCATGATGTAGGAAATATTTTTATCTTTACAATGAATATTTATAGTTTAAATGTTAACTTATATAACCACATGTAATAATTGTTTTAGTAAAACAACACATGTTTGTCACAATTTTATTTTTACTTTATATAAAAAGTTATTAATGTCATTTTCTTTCCCAATTGGCTCCATGGGGTCCCCAAGTTGACCCATGGATTGTCTTGGTCGGCCATGACTCATCCAATAAGGTTAGGACAATTTTAAAGGTAATTTCATATTATTATAACATTACATTTACCTTAAATTACACTAATTACCTTTAATCGTGATTAATAGAACTTTAAAGTTACTATTCACCAAAAATTATTTTCATCTCATTGAACAACATTTTACTTACTAATGACAACCATGTATGTCGGATTTTTGAAATTAAATTCACAGAAGTGGTAAAGACTTATTTAAATGAAAAATTAGTTTTTTAACTACGACTTAGTTGATTCACTATTCATCAAAAATTGAAGTTTCTCAGAACAATACCAAAAATCCACCATATGCTATAATTGATATTCCGAATTCAAAAATGAAGTCCATTTAAAAAAAATTCAAAAATATAAGTTGCATTAATTAATTTTATAATTAATTCCCATTTTCAAAACAAATAGCATGTTTTTAAGAAACAATATCAATCAAAAGATTGACAATTGTTTATGCCTAATTTCAAAGTGAAATTAATTCTAATAACCACCATTGGATAAAATGTTAAAATTATATTCTAATTATACTTTAAAACCACTCAATATTATAAATTATCAATATAAATTATTTTTATTAAAAATGTTGTTTTTAATAATTTTTCACTATTCATCGAAAATTGGAAGTTCTCGGAAAAATACCAAAAATTCAATATAGGCTAATTTCGATATTCCAAATCTAAAAATGAAGTCCATTCTAAAATATAAAATTTATATAATTTCAAAAATTGGGTATTACTATTCATAATAGCTACCTTGATTAGTCGCGGTGTGTTAGAACTTGAGGTTGAGTACAACACACGCTACTCTATTATTCAAAGAGAAGCATACCATGGAAGCTTGGGGTGTTACATTCTCTGCTCCTTCAATAAATTACATCCTCACAATTTGAAATTGTTATTTGAAAATAAAATTTTGATAGAACAAAATACCTTTTTGGAAAACCCACATCGGAAATAAGGTTAATAAAAATATAACTTTAAAATAAAGAAAGAGAAGTAGAAAGGTCACCCGAGATAGCCCGTACTAGGATTCTATGAAAACATGGATATGGAGGAGAAGAAAAACCATCAAGGTCTGATGGAGAGGTGTAGAAAACAGTATTAGGAGGATGTTAACTACAAGAAAATTACAAACTTGTGATTGGTTAAACGGTCTTTGATTCCCCAATAGGAAAATATAACCAAAATTTTTTTTGTTTTAAATTACCTTTCATAAAGATGAGGAATTAATTTTCGAGATTTACTAAGAATGTAAGGAAATATACTTACTTATCAACTATAATTTCATTCTTCAATAAATTTTTTCCACAAACCTATCTTTCACTCCAAAAAGTAATAGAATTCAATAATTTTATATTTATCGTAATCGTACAAGGTTCCAAATATTAAAATATACAATTTAGATTTGGAAAACTATTTCTTAATAACCAGGGACTTCATGTAGTCTAGTGGAAGGTAATAAAGGCATGATGCACTATGGTTTTGGGTTCGATTCCTGCAGCTTTGTCTGACACGACGTGTTATCCACCGACTTGTATGTTGTCCTTTTCCTAAAACTATAGTATTATAATTTTCCAAAAATAATCTTCAGAAATTTTTTAACCTTAAACAATACTATCCAAAGTTTAACTTAATCCATTCAAACCTTTATAGTTATCCAAAATACCTATATCCATACTTTCTCTAAAAGGTCTCTAAATTCCAATATCAATTGTAACGTCAAATTCTCCAAAAAAAGTAAAGTTTCACATATTTTAACATACTAAAAATATGATTACCCTAGTCATATTAAAACCTTAATGAAAACAACAAGTACTACGGTACAATCCTTATATATATCACATTATTCTTATAACCAGAATATAATCCTTGAGTCCAAAAACACAAATACATTAATTATTCCACTTCAACTATAGTAACAACATAAGATTGGCCTTGCTCCTTTGGCCTTTTCTGAGGTAAGATTCCATGACACTTAGGGAATTCATCTACATAATTCCCTATTTCTCTATAATTGTAGTATTTAACATTGAAAGCCTCTTTCTTTCCCATGCAATCACGAGCCTGGTGACCTTTTTCTCCATATTAATAACAAACTCCCATTCCTTTTAGGCAAGTACCGGGGTGATTCTTCCCACAATTATCGCATAATGGAAAATCCTTCCTTCCGTTTTTCCTTTTTATCAATCTCTTGTTCCACCATTCTCTTCTTCTAATAATTTACTTTATTCTCATAAGATTTAGAGAATTATTTTAATGTCTTGATTGAACACGAGATTATATCATTGTACGTTGAGAAATATTGTGATACTAAAGCTTGATGGAGAAATGGTTTGAACCCATCAAAGAAATGATCAATCATATTTCATGGGTTATGTATATAATCTGCAGAATGCCTCGTTAACCTTGTAATGTTAGACTCATACTTTGCGACATTCTCATCTTCCTTTTTCCTCAGACTCAGAAATTGCATTTACATATCTGCTCGATGGTCACAAGGAAAGTGTTTTTCTAAGAAAATCTCTTTGAACTCCCTCCATTCCGTATTTGATACTTCATCACCTTTCTTCAGGTTTTGTATCAATGACCGCCATTGATCAGCATCTCCAGTGAGGGGATAAACTTCCATGACAACTTTTTCCCTTTCACTACTCCCCAAGGCATGGAACATTTTCTCTAAGGAATTTATCCATTTCTCAGCTACTAAAGGATTTTTAGTTCCATTGAATGTTGGTGTTTGTTGCCTCATGAAGTGATCTGACATTGATCTTCCATGTTGTGGATCAGGGTGCTCCATACAAGTAAGGTTATTATTCATAACCAGAGTGATTTTTCCGAGTATGGTGATCAGCTGATCAGCACCAGTTGTATCACCAGCTCCATTGTAATTATCTTGAGCTGGAGGGAAATCCCAATATGAAGATCGTGCATTGATACGGTGTCCATTATTTCCACTAGGCGCCATTTCTAAACAATAGAATAAACAAAATCAGTTTATGAATCAACATACATAATTCCATACTTGTAAAACACTTGACATAAATTGAACAGTTTATGGATATAATCCATATTCATAAAAATGTTTTCTTTGAGGAAGTATATACTCATAAACCCTTCATAATGGTTTGTAATGAAAATGAGAAATATCCTAAGCATATCCCCTGGGAGTGTCATAACCAAGAGTGCAGCAAGGCCCGTTGTCGTGCACCAGTTTCCGTTCAAGTCTAGCTCAAAGCGGTGTTTTTGGGTTTTACCCTAGGTACATCTGTGCTAGAGTATCCACTACGTATTCGTATCCAGACAGGGATGTATTGCTCGGAAAACTCACAAAATCTCTATAACACCAAAATTATATGAAGTTATTCTATAATAATCCTCAAAGTATATCTTAGGGATATGTGCTCTAATCAGAGTTTTTCTAAATCTAGCTTCCAAGGTTAGTACTAAACTTCCTCTAAAACCAACTGTAACACCCCGACCCCTGTTACCCAGAGTCGGTGCATTATTACGTAACATTGGAATGATCACAAAAGATCAAGTCTCAAATGTCTGATTAGTTTAGTAGCCTTGGATACACTAGATAAATTCATAAATGTTACATTATATCATAAAGTGAAAAACTACAATAACATGGTCTCCATAGGCCACACTCATATCCCCTATAGACTATCCCTAAAGGTCAGTCATAAAATATTTCTTCACATCGTGGGAAAAATAAAACATAGAAAGGGGTGATCTCATATGCTCAGTAAGGATAAAAATATAGCGGAAACATTCATAAATAAACATAAGCATTTAAGGCAATGTATAACTAAAACAAAATCCTTTTAAACTTGAAGTTAAGCATAATATAGAAAAAGTAAAATGAAATAATGACATTTACTTATTCACATGGATATTCTACTAGTCTATTAATCACATGAAATATCAATAACCACTTTCATAATGATGGAATGCATAATTCCAGACTATCATAACCACATAGTCAAGGCCTTGTGCCAAAACTACAAATAAGATTTTATCAAGGCCTTATTCCATGACACTAGTTTGTGTCATGAGACCTACCGATGCATCGAGGAGCTATAGCTGGCTTGACCCATCACTTATTAAGTCCAATGCATTATTTTTATGAAAAGGTTTAAACATATCATAAACCATAACATAATCGTATCACATAAAACATGTATAAAGGAAACATAACATTTCCACATTTCAATTACAAGATATAAATTCAACACATTAATATAATCAAAACATTATCAAAACAATTTTCAATAAAAAAATAAAAGAAAAGTAAAACATGGTATTTATTTTTCATTTAAAAAAATTTATTGCTTGTAGAGGAAGATGAAACTCAAATAATGGTCACAGTGGCAGAGAGGTCATTGTCACATCATACGTAAGACAAAACATTCCTCTTGTTGTTTACTAAAAAAGCATCGTTTAAAAAGATTCCTTTTGAATAAAAGTAAAATTCAAATGGGTTTATACACCATATAAAATAATGTTGTGTATAAAACAAAATATTCCTCAATGAAAGGAGATTGAGACGAAGTCCCTTACCTCATGTCCGACTAGACTCGATCAATCTTTAACATCCTAATTAATATAAGAGATTTAATTTCAACTTTCTGAAGAACCTTTTTCAAGTTCATTATTCCTTTTATATCACTTATTATTTAGTTATGAACATTCTGTAATTATTTAGGTTAATAACTGTCGTTTTGTCGATCTTTGGTACTTGAGACAAAAATTAACTTCTTATAATTTCAAGTTGTTCATGTGGTAAAATATCCATTATACCCAGAATTATATTCATGATGTAGATATCATATATATCATACATATCCAATATATAAATTAATTTAAAATATTTCAAAACATTTAGAGGTAAGAAATGAAATGCACCGTTCATGGAGACGGTAAGCCGTACGTACGCATGAACGCTAAATTCATTTATATTTCGTATTTAATGTAATTAAATTATAATGATATAATGTTATATAATAATTACAGTATAATATCATATATAATATCATTTAATCCATCTTTTATACATCCCACATATGGAATTATCGATTCAAATCACTTTGAGGGGGTGGTAGTCCGCACTTCCTAAAATGAAATTATCGCTTTTACACATAATGGAAATCATAAAGGTATGACATAAATGAAAAATAAATAAGCATAAGGAAAACATAAACATAATATATATCATATATAAATATAGTTACATCTTACTGGCCACCATGACAGGTGTTAATAGATGATTGAACAATCATCATTTTTTGAGGCAGTAATTCACCACCCACAGAAACAGTATGTTCATTAACCATTAGATGAAGGTGTGTGTATGTTTAAATAAAATACTTCTAATATAAATATACTATTACATTAAAGATACAGTTTTTTTTACAAAATAATGTAATTAAAAGAGTTTAAATGGTTGAAGAAGCAAAATAAAACAAAATAACATAAGAGAATACATTACCTTAAAATCGGGAAACTCTTTTTGATTTGAGCCATAGGCTTCCTTGGCAAAGATTCTACCCAAAGTGAGGCTTCTGGGAGTAAGAGAGGGACGTTTATAGAGTATTTGGGTAGAGGATGACTGAGCCAAATGGGTTTGAAGGTGTGAATAAGGTGGTAGATGTGGGGGCCTTTTATAAGAGGAGAGGAGGGGCGCTCTTGGAAAGTCATGAAATGTTACATTATTATGAAATGATTTTCAGATTTTAAATTTCCCAAAATGATATATTTCTAGGATAAAGTGATAATGGTTCGAAATACACCCATCCAATTGTATTTATACAAGTTTAAGTCTTATAATTTACCTTATCTTTTCATTTTATTTAAATTGTTCGTTAATGAGGTCATCACTGCATCATCATTGTGTCATAAATAAATTTATTTATTTAATGCCTAAAAATTATAAAAAAAATTACCATGATGTAGGAAATATTTTTATATTTCCAATTAATATTTATAGTCAAAAATGTAACTTATATAACCCCATGTAATAATTGTTTTAGTAAAACAACACATGTTTGTGACAATTTTATTTTTACATTAAATAAAAAGTTATTAATGTCATTTTCTTACCCATGTGGCTCCATGGGGTCCCCAAGTTGACCAATGGATTGTCTTGGTCGTCCATGACTCATACAATAAGGTTAGGACAAGTGTAAAGGTAATTTCATATTATTATAACATTATATTTACCTTAAATTAGACTAATTACCTTTAATCACGATTAATAAAACATAAAAGTTTTTATTCACCAAAAATTATTTTCATGTCATTAAATCCCATTTTACTTACTAATTACAACCATGTATGTCGGATTTTTTAAATTCATTTCACATAAGTGGTAAAGTTTCATTTGAACGAAAAATTAGTTTTTGAACTACCACTTAGTGGTTTCACTATTCATCAAAAATTGAAGTTTCTCAGAACAATACCAAAAATCAACCCTAAGCTATAATTGATTTTCCGAATTCAAAAATTATTTCCATTTTAAAAAATTCCAAACATATAATTGTCATTAATTAATTTTATAATTAGTTCCTGTTGTCAAAAAAATAGCGCGTTTTTAAGAAACAATATCAATCAAAAGATTGACAATTGTTTATGTCCAATTTCAAAGTGAAATTAATTATAATGACCACCATTGGATAAAATGATAAAATTATATTGTAATTATACTTTAAAACCACTCAATAGTTTAATTTATCACTATAAATTATTTTTATTAAAAATGTTTTTAAAGTATTTTTCACTATTCATCAAAAATTCGATGTTCTTAGAAAAATACCCAAAATTCAACATAGGCTAATTTCGATATTATGAATCCAAAAATGAATACCATTCTGAAATATAAAATTTATATAATTTCAAAAAGTGGGTATTACTATTCATTATGGCTACTTTGGTTGGCCACAGTGTGTTAGAACTCGAGGTTGTGTACAACACACGCTGCTCTATTATTCAAAGAGAAGTGTATCATGGAAGATTGGGGTGTTACAATCATGAATATGATTTATGAACATGTATTAAACAACACCAACAATTTCCTGTGATCTTGATCTTATAGACTGATAGTATTTATTCCATGGATATTGTTGTTACAATCAATTCAAATTTATTCTAGGAAAAAAATCCATCCCAAATAACCATTCTAATATCCCTTTATAGAAGGAGTTTTTATTTATTCATTTTCTTTTTACCTTTTCAATCTACCATATCAAACATATACCATTTTTTAATAATAGATATGTATTGAGACATATTTGGTCTATAAACATCATATATTTGTAATCCCTTATTCTCATATTTTTTTTATGATTGATCATTATGTTCAAGTACCCATGTGAAGTATTTTTTAATATTTTCCAACTCATTTTTAATTGAAATGGAAATTCTTTGAGTCTCAAGAAATTATTATTCTTTATTACTAATCGTTTCACTAAGACCATTCAACATCATCTCAAATTCATCTAAATTAAATATGGTCTATTTATTTTCATCAAAAGTTGAGTTTCTTCCTTGTCATGATCGTATCTCATCAGGAAGTGTCTCTTCACTCAAAGAATTCTCTACATTAACCTCTAAATGTTTTTTTGGCCTCCCTATTTTTTATGTTATTCGCAAGATCTTCTTATATAGGTTCTTTTTGAACAATCATAATTTAGTTATATCATCACATTCAAAACCATCAATGGTTTTATTGGATGCATTGGGTTTTCCCATAGAAAACATATAATTTATATAATTTATATTATCATTTTTACCACCAAATGATCAAAAATAGCCATCAAAATCTGGGTTGAGTAGTTTTATTTTATTTTTCCTTTTTATATTATTTTTCTTAAAAGATAGTTTTTTTCCTTTTTTATTAGACTTTTTCTTGATGTGCTATCCATCCTTAATAGTATCAGTGACAATATATTTCTTATTTTTACATTTATATAAATACATTCCACCAATATTATAGTTGAAGTACTTTATAGGAATATTTATATTTCTAATTATTCCATTGTTATAAAACATTTCAAATAAGTCAATTATTAATCTAATGAACCTCTTAGCTTCCATATCTATAGAATCATGTTAACCTGGTTCCTCAATATCTATAACATTAACCTTTATGATGTCATCAAAATCTATCTTAGTATTTCCTTTCTTATTTATGTTTTGTTATTTTCTTGTTTCATATCTTATAACAATAGTGGGTAGTTATTCTAGAGATAGAACATTTTGGTGTTCGAGTAAAATATCCATTTAATAATATCAATATTGATTTTTTCTCATTGAATTCATTATATTGTTTGAGTTATACAGCATCATTCCAGTACCACTGATGAAACTAAAAATAAAATTAACTATTTTAAAATACATATCAATACTCATATCATCAACCATTTGACTGAAAATAAAAAATTTTAATTTGAAAATAATTTTAAGGAAAGGTAAGAAACCACAAAATTTCAACCAAGAGGACAACCCTCAATTGATGTCACAATGTTTTTGAAATAGAAGATAAGTAGGTTATATGTTTAATCCGTAATGAGTTTCAGGAATATAGAGTTCACATGTAGGTCTGGTTCATCGAGAATGAACTCTTCAAATCGATCTTCCAACTTGTCGCAAGTTTGAGATTACTCCTCCTTACTCAGTTTCCCTTCATTAAAATTTGTTATCAGTATAAGGTCATGCTTTTCAATCCATTATACATGTTCACTCTTGACCTCAACACGAAGTAGCCTTCCCATAATATTTTCTTCCTCTTATTGAGTATCATTGATATAAAGATACCCCTCCACAATTTCATCTTTTGAATAGAAAATAAATTCCATTGATTTCTAATTAGATACATTCTCCACACCCAGCTTGTATACACCGACCTCAATAACACAGTCCTCAACATGCATGAATTCTATATACTTTTATTTTTTCATTCATAAATTTTTTTTTCCTATTAAAATCTTATAAAGTTGTCTAAAATAAACATAATAGCATGTAGTATCATGATTTTATTCCATGACTTCTGAGAATGAGATATCAACATATCATTCTAAGAATAAAAAAAATATATAAATATTTTCAAAAAAATTAAAAGGGTAATTTTCATTACAAGTTTGAAAAACCATAATTCATGCACATATCACTTCTACTTTAAGTTAAATGAGATTGGGTAACGTCTAATTTCTCCATCCATTTCCATTCTCACCATTGAATAAAGTAATACTCCAAATATTTACTAAATTATTCTTCTTCGCTAATTGTATGTAGTTGAATATTTTCTAAGATACCATCCCTCAGATATGACTTTTAATGCCCGGATCAGAGTTACATCACTAAAATTGGGTTGGGTGAATCGATGATGCCTTTTCCTTTTAGAAATGTTTCTATTTTAATTAAACCTATATAGCCATTTAAATCATCATTCTATTCTTCAATTTTTCGTAACTTCTCCTTTTCATATTAGTTAATCACCCCCATACATATTATCTAATATATTAACAAAGCAACAATATAAATTAAAACTATATCAAAACATTAGATTTAACAGAGGTGTATTTTTATAGTGCTTCGTATATTTTTAGCAGGGTCCACACATTCCCCCTATATCTGAGTCTACATAAGAAGGTATTATTAATATATCAAACAGTATTATCATCACCAAAGATGCATCCAATATAAAAATATCAACTTCACATCCTTGGTTTATTCCACACCATTATAGAATTTATTCTTCATTCATGAGTAGATTGATTAGTAGTTATACATGTGCAATTAATAAATATATTCATCATTGATTGAATTGAGAGTCCTTCATGATTTATTATAATTTATCCACTTTTCTATTTATATGATACATGATGTATTTATCTCTTCATATATAGAATTTCAGAAGGGAGGAACGGACTCTCAAATTTACCGGAAAATATTTCTTAGATACTTTCATGAAAATTTATATTAATTATATTATCATGAATAATATAATAATAAATATATATTTAACTGTTTTTTGGATCATCTAATTTAGTTTAGATATTTTCTTCCCGATTTATCACCCATTTAAACACCTCTAATTTTTTATCATAATCATCATTTAATGATTCTAGAGACTCAGTTTTTATTCTATATGTTAACTTGTATTTCAATGTAGAAAATATCATTAATTCCATATATCTCACTTATGTATTCATGCTTAATAGTTGAAATGTATCCATTTCTTCTACATTTCTTCACTATCTAAAATTTAAGGATTTACCAAATCTTATGGTATATCTCCTTCACTATATAATAGACTGTTGTCATATGTAATTACATTAAAAATAAGAAACCATGTAAATTGGGCATATCCATTAGCATCATGTTATATCTTCCATAGTTATGTGACATATATGTGTCATTAATGTTGAATATCATACATTGTGGTGTAGCTTGAATATTCTTTGTGTTTACTTATTCAATAAACTTTATAGCATCAATGAACCAGAGAAAAATTATGCAATGGATATCTCATTATCCATTTAGATTTTTCTGCATGGATATCATCTCTATGATCTAGCTGGAGTCGAGTAAGAAAAACTAAACATCTACGATTATAGGGTTTACCCTTATATGCACCATTATATGAGTTTTATATTTTTTTACCTTTTAATAGGTATAGGAAAAATTTCCACCCTTGCGTAGAATTTTTGTTAACTTTATAAACATCAAGATAAAATTACATAGACTATACATGTACAACAATATAACACTAAATTACACTAACATGATCTAGGATATTCATGTGTTACTATAACACAATGCATGGTCACCCTTATATGAGCCTAGATGTTCATAAGTTAGCATTACATATTCTCTCAAATGTCCTTAAATATTGCTATTAATACCCTTAGGTAGCCCTCTAGTAGTTATGTACACTAACATAACAATGTGGTTTCCCTAACACATGTATTGTCTTATGTTTTAAAAAATATTGATATGGGACTTACCATTACACAACACCTTCTACCCATATATTTTTCTTGATCTACCTTCATATAGGGATAATTTACCCTTAATCAACTCAAGGATTTGATCAAAACCTTATTTTATCCCTAATATACTTTTATATAGCCATCGAATTTTACTCAAAATCATACAAAGTCATCTCAAAAACATTAGACTCAATAGTATGGTCATTCATCTTCCATAAAATGATATTCTCAATACTACATGTATATCCTCATACAACTATTGAAATATTTCAAGGAATTCACCACAATATATCATAATGAAAATTAAGTTTTATGTTTGCTGGAATTATTTAATTACCCATATTTTAATAGTAATATTTAATGGCCTTCTCGAAGACTATTCTTCATCTAGTTATGGGATGAAATAATTTTGTTCATGCATAGTTCAAATCTTGAAAATCCATTTACAATTGTCATATGCATTAAATAATTCTTAAAAATCATAAATATTCTTAGACATAATAATAATTATAGATTCTTATCTACTTTATATCTTATTCTAATCTCATTGAAAATTTATATCTTATTAAAAAAATATAATCAATATCCATTATTCTAAATCTGATTTAATGATATTTACCTTGAAAGTTACAAAATATCACTAAAACCCATTTTCTTACCATGTGTTCTTTATGTTTTTTTGAATTTATCCCATTATCATTCTATTGGATTGTTATGCTAGAAAATTAAAATATTTTCATTTGGAATGTTTTTTGAATATCATTTTCATCAAATGGATTTTCCATGATGTGATAATTAAATGATATTCAACTTTTACACATACAAATGGTTCATTACAGGTGGTATCATATATTTCCCTATATTTATAGGTTAAAAGCAAATATATCACCCTATAATGTTTCTAGAATTTTCTATTTTGTTTTATTTAGGTGTGGGAACTGATTTTCTATAACATTAATGTAATGTTCTATATACTCCTCTTTTTTCTAATATTTAAATTTGTTTCATAGTTTTATTTTTATTATCAAGAATATTTTATTTTATCATGGATCATGTACTCAATCGTTTTTTAATCTTGTATTATTATATTTCAATTATTATACAATGATTTTTAACATAATAATTTTTTGTTATTATTTTCTTATGCATTTTTTTAATACCCATATTCTCATATTATGTTTAATAAAGATATCACTTATATTTACTCATACTAGGTGTCTTATATGACCCCTACATATGTTGAATTTCCTAGAATTTTGAATAAAAGTAATATGTTTGATCGGTAAAAAGTTAACTTTTGGAGAAACATTTATTGGATATTTGGAAGATATGTTGGGGAATTACAATTTTCCATCATTCTGGAATGAAATATTTTCATTTAATTCCAAAGCGATTTGGTTTTTATTTAATATATAATGATAATTGTATTAAAATATCTATATAAAATTTATTAAGAATATATTACAATGACTTGTTTGAATTATGTTATTTAACTATTTGATTATTAGTTATAGACCACTATAGTTGGAATCAGAGAAAGGTTTAAATATTGTTGAATATTTGAAATTTGTTGCCTGAGGATAATTTAGATGTTATAATTTTTATAAATATTTGGTAAGTTGTGGTTTATACTAATTTCAATATTATATATAAAATGTTAGGATAGTATTCAAAATAACAGGTATTCTGGGTCTTATGATAAAGTAACCTTAATGAATCCTATATAGAATAGAATAATGGATAAATATTTTCATAGATAATATCCTGATATTTTGGTAATGTAGAGGTTTGTTCATTTCCTTGAAAATAAATCCATTTATACGTACTATGATTTTTATTTCGCCTCTAGCATAGTTTCACTTAGGGGTATAATCATGAAGATAATATGTTTGGTTTAACTCAATTGTGACCAGGTGTGTGATCAACAAACCATTATATTAAACTGGGTTGATAGTCCTAGGGGATATGCTTTAGTCAACCACATATAATTTTTAAACCATCATGATGGTTTTATTTCATAATAAAAATTAGGCATTATGATAATAATTAATTCGGAACACATCTTATTGTTAATGAGGTATCACCATTAGAGTTGTGGGTTAAACAAAATATCACCTGGATGAAATGAATTTCTCATAGGATCTAATGAAGGTGTCATTAGATGATTAATCAAAGGATTGAGCCTTCATACTCATAAACACTATTTATTTTATTATTGGAAATTATGATAGCAGGATTGTCATGAATCTATTTTTAATGAATTTCATATCTTCCTAATAATGAATAATAGTGCACACCGTAAGGGTCGATCTTTTAAGGTGGACAAGCACAATACACTTATTATTCTATTATTAGACTTATAAATCCAATTAAAATAAGAATAATTAACTAAACTAAATGAGGGTTTTCATCACAAAAAAAATCTATGAAAAATAAATTATATATATATAATAAACAACACAATGAAAACAAAAGAAACACACAAAGAGGACATTAGAAAAAGAATATCTTCCTTAGGGTTCGTTAAGGATTCATACTATTTATCCAAAATATTTACTCATAATATTAATTAATGAATAATTCAAGGAATATCACTCTAAACCATCTCATATGAATTATATTACCAATGATTGAGACCTCTATAGGTATGATTAATTTCGTCCCCCATAGATAAGCTAAAGTACATTGTTTTGATGAATTATACATACATTAGAAGAAAAATTATTAAATTATGAGGAATGAAATCGCATTAGAGAATCTTTGGTGAGCTCTAACAATAATTATTTTAACCACCACATACCATTTATCAAAAGTGTTGTTCAGTTATCCACTATCACAGTGATAAAATAAGCACAGTTGGAGAAAAAAGTAAATTAAAAGCAAAAAAATAGACATAAGAAGAAGTATAGCTATAATAATATGAATTTATAATATAAATTACTAATACTACATCAATAAACAATTTTTTCAATGAAAATTGGTTATCATTATTAAAGGTATTTGAGAAACATATTTATAGAGAAAAAATATTAAAAACTTATATCTCAAAATTTGATCTATAAATCTATACATGTGGATTTCCAATTAAATAGAGTAATTATAAATAGTTTTCTTCTCTAATATTATTCACTTTTTTAATCTTCTTTTTACCCTTATTATTAAATAATTATTTGACACTTGATGAAAAATGTATGACAGATTTACAATGTGAAATTATTTATGTCTAGCCGACTCTTTGTATTCCAAACCATCAACATCTCATACAATTATGACATTGAAAATGATAGATTCATGTTTGTAATACATCATAATTGTCATTAATTAATTACATTTATATATATAGTGACAATTTAATGTTAATTGGATCAGTTATCTTAGATATATAGGCCCAAATTTAAATGTGTCGAGATCTGTTCACATATATTGAGGCCCGTATTGTGAGACGATTTTTGGCCTCCAATTGATGGATTGGTCTTCTGACAGAGAATAATTAAATTAATTCCAATATTTTAAGAAGAATAATAAATATATTTCATAATTTAAATATGTTTATAAAATTTTATTCATGAATTTTTTTTGAAAAATTAAATAGTTAAAATCCAAAATAAATCCATTTTTGATACTAAGCTCCAAATACCACAAAAAACCACAAAATGTGACAATTTACCATAAAATAACACTATAATGGTATTATAAAAATTTAATTAAAGTAGAATATATATGAAAATTTTAGATTCATCATTCCACCACATTTAAAGAATTCACTACTGGGAGATCCCCAAATATATAAATAATAATCCAAAAAATAATAATAAAATGATAAAACACCCATTATCATTTAAAACTAGAATTTTATTATGTATATTCTATGAAAAACAATTCCATGTAAATTTCATTCTTCTCTTGTAAATTTTTTTACCTTATAAATCCATCAATTAACCAATCATAATAGACCTCGCCATGAATTTTTTGTCACTCTTCACTCAAGGGAATTTGAATATATAGTTATGCTCATAATGAGAAATTTCATGTATCTATAGAGAGTTGTGAGAGTTATCATCTATATATTCTATGAAACATGAAAATTAATTCCATATTCATGACATTTTATATGAATTTTGTGGATTTGGGATGGTAGGAAAACTGATTGAAATCTTTAAAGGAAAACAATTGGAGGTTGGACTCTTATGTATAATGCGAGAATAATCAAGTGAAAATATTGGATGAAAATTATTCATTTAACCCCCTTTTTCTATTTTTTTATTGCTTCATAAAAAAATATATTTATTTATATATTTTTATGTTCAATGAGTAGGAAATTTAATAAAATGAAGGAATGAAAATTCATTCCATTGGTTTTGGAGAGTGAATTGAGTTACACATTATGGTATAATGAGAAATTAATTCTAATCTCCATTTGTTTAAATTTTTGTCAATTTTTAAATTTTTTGTATGATAATAGATTAGAAAAATAAATCACAATTAAATGATTAATTAAGACCTATTAACCCATTATCCAATCACAATAATGTTGAAACACTCCTCACATAGCCCAAAAATAAAAAAATCCTATAGAACTCACATTAAAGTCCATTCCTCCGCACTCAAACCTTAAATATTCATGGAAAAATAGAAATAGTGTGGGTAGCTAAGGGAAAATCATAATATAATGTGGCATAAACTTATACAGAAATTAATGAAATATATTAGATAACTAAAAATAGGTGTATGTTTGGGTCTCAAGGAATAATGTTTCTTACAAAATAAGTTATTCAATCATGTTAAGATAATTCCGTGAACTCCAAATATTTTAATGATAAAATCATAAATTATGATTCTCATAGAAAATCCATATTTATCTCAATAAAGTGTTGGTATTTAGAGTAATATTTCAAAAAAATTCACAATAACTCAAAAGAATGGAAAAATTATTTAAATGGGAATTTCATGGGTAAGGATTTCTAAAACTAGTAAAACTCATATAAATTATTGAAAATACAATTACAGGTATATGTTTTAACATCAATAATCATTTAAATTCTATTTATTATTTTTTTTAAATTCCTTCAAAATAATTTGAGAAGTGAAAAATTATAAGAATATTTATTGATGTGAAAGGTTCCAAAAAATAATTAAATAAAACAACTAAACATGTTTACACACCCCCACTATTAGATTTTACTACCCTTTATTTCAGCTCAACAAATAAAAAAATTCAATGAAAACTAATCATAAATAATGATATAACCTTGCTTTATCTTCCAATGAAATATTTGATTTATGATCCTCTATACTATAACTAAACAGCAAAATAATGAATTGAAACAAAGGATAAGAAAATTAAATGTAAGATCCTTGTTTTTGGAAAGGTATTTTTTCATTATGTTTTGGTTGAATACATTGTTTTTGGCTTCAAGGGATGTTTCCTGAATGTGTGATAGGACTTGGGGGTGTTCTGGGGGCTTGGGCCATGGAAGAAAGGAAATATGGGCAAGACAGGCGAAGGCGCACGGCCTACGCACGGCTAGGAAAATCGTGCAGCCTGCCCAGGCTATGTCGTGCGACCCTTCCTCCTCCGGACAGAAGCATGCACACGGCTTGCGCACGGTTTTCCAAACCGTGTGGTTAAACCGTACGACCACTTATTGGTAGGAAAAATTACAAAATTTCCACTCCGGGTTTTTTAAACCCCACTTGGGATTTTCCTCCTCTCCTCCTCTCTCAACCCTAGAGACGAACTTGGATGACCCAAGATTCCCAAGGGTGGTTCTCCTTCGATTCCTGGCTGTTTAGAGCGTCGTTGGTTGCGGATTGAAGCTCCGGGTAAGGCTAACCTCATCCTAGCATCTCTTTTTGGTTTAGGGTTAGTAAATTCTCTCCCTCTTGTTCCAAAACCCTAAAACCCTATCTTTTGGGTGAGTTTTAGGTTGAAGCTCCAATGGTTGGTTTGATTGAGGTCTAAGGACTCGATTGAGGGTGTGTTCAACCGCGGTTTCGAGGTAGGTGGTCTAGAAGTTATATCCCATGGTTATTTCGGGTTTTGTGCATATTTACTTGTGCTCTTGTTTCCCTTGGTTAGGTTTTGAATAACCTTGAAATGCTTGGTTTTAATGATGTTTAAAACAAAAAATGGGATCCCTCACGATCCCTGTGGAATGTGTTGGGATAGACTTGACCTAATTAGGTCCATCCATGGGATGCGTTGGCTTTTCCCGGATTTGGGGATTTATATTAAATGAGTGACCTTGTCATAATGAATTATAGAGACCTTGATAAATGTGTTGGCATGATTGGTTGAAATTGGAATATATGTTAGGTGATGCACCTAGACATGGTAATAAACTATTTGTTAAAATGGAATGTGTTAAATGATTGATTCATGGGAATGATGAATGGGTTAAAGGGAAAAATGCGTAAACGAATTAAAGACCATAATTTGATAGATTATGGGTTTAATTTTGAATGCTTACTCAGATAGGCATAACACATAGGAATTGGGTCAATGGTTAAATGATGATAAATGGAAATGGGTTAATGGGTTAAGGCATGATGTGGATTCCCATGTGGGTTGTTGTGAATAGTGTTTTCCAAAGGGAAATGGTTTGGATGGTTGATGGTTACTTATATATAAGCATGTGCACATGGTTTGGTAGAGTGGGGTATGACTTGAGGATCTACTCCCATGGGTCGAGCGAAGACTGATGCTCTAAACTCCACCATAATGCACCGGTTAGGAAAGGGGACTGAGGGTCTATTCTCCTAACGGTTTCATCCATCCAGACTGAGGCTTCGAGGTGAGGATATGGTTTCTATGAGGGATTTAGTCCTAGTGAGATAGGATAATGATGTGTCTACCCTCTTGCTTGTGATTGTTGGACTTAGACCCATGTAACATAATGTATCTAATTAACTCATGGAAATGTGATGAAATGGTAATAAATGGATGGTAATGAAATGGAAATGGCTTTGGATCTGAAATGGTTAATGGTACCTTAATTAATTACTTGACATTTATCATTCATTTTCATTTTGCATGCACTACCTGTTTATACTAGATATTTTGTAGACACCGTTGGTGGTGGCCTACTAAGTTGTACTCACACCCTGCCCGGGCCATCGTTGGGTACCTGATAAGACATCATGATTGCAGGTTAGGACAAGGGAAAGGGTCCTCACTAGATAGTTGAGTGGACATGGGTAGCTGTTGGTGGGGGATCCGGACATGGAGTCAGGACCATCTTGGGGATTTTGGTTATTGTCTTTATTTTGGGCTTTATTCACTCTTGCACATGTAGTATGACATTGCATATTTATTATTGGAAATGGTTGTTATACATGTTCCTTGTTTATTGGTTATTGTTCCGCTATTTGGTGATTCTTTTGTGGCTTACTTTGATTAAAAGGGGGTATAGTCTCCCCACATGACCCCATAGACCCACACTGCTAGTCGGCAGACTTTGGCTGATAGGGAGGCATGCTTAAGGTCATGTAACCACCCAGCTCGGAGCACCGGTTTAGTGGCTTCCGGGACGGGGATGTTACAAAGTGGTATTAGAGGAGGTCTTTCTTCTCCTTCTCCGAGGTATTGTTATTTTGGATTGGTAGCCAATGGTTAAGACGTATCGATCCTTGGTAATGATCTCTTTCATGGGAGTAACTACCCCAGGTACAGGGAAAACCCAAGTCACTCTAGGTGGGAAATGTTGTTCTTGGTTGTATGTTGCTACAGTTGATGATATTTCTCCGTTGGGTGATTCACATGTGTTTGATGTGCCTATTTTATGATGTTTGGATCGCGGCCTTAATGGCACGATAATTTGAACTCATGCATCATTGTACGCACCTAGGGATATAGGTGACATGCATTTTGTAGGGACACATACGGGATGGGTGTGCGAGATAGAAAGTAGGGTGCATCGTGCATTTCATGAAACCAAGAAATAATGAAATCAATGAATTAAAACAAGTTGGTAAATGATTTTTAAAGAAAAATAAGGGGTTTTAAATGAAGTGGAAAATGTTTTTCTAATGATTTGTGTGGGTTTGGTGGTAGTGCATGGTTACTTACCCCATGGGGACCATGGCCTGTGGTAGGGATGGTTGGGGCGGTGAATTTGAGGTGTTAATGTTGTTGAATTAGTATATGAAATTGGGTTGTTGAGGCTCATAGGGAGTCCGTTGTGGTGAAGTCACTATAGTTTTATGGTTTGCGTTCTAAATTTCGTGCTTGGAATTATAGTGAAATGCCTCCATGATGTTGGGTACCGGTTGGGAAATGGGAGGATGTTGTTGAGAACACTCATCTAGTAGATGAGAAAGAAAATGTGACAATAAATAAAGGTAGAGAAGACCAGTTCCGAGAGAACTTGACTCTCCTTATGCAGATGATGGATCGGGACCCATGGAGGATTCCACCGAGTATGTTTGAGCTGACCAGGGAATTCCAGCTGCAACACCCTCCAACATTCACCAGAGAGGGTGGGCAGAGGCAGCAAAGTTATGGTTAGATTCTGTCCAGATGATACTAGATCATCTAGATACCCTCATTGGAAAAAGGGTAAAGCTTGTCACTTATATGTTGCAGGGTCAGGCTCGGCGTTGGTGGGACATTCAGGCTCAAATTGAGCATGCTGAGGGAATGTAGTGGAAGGTTTTTCAGGAAACTTTTCTGGTTAATTTCTAACCAAAGACCTTGAGACAAGAACAGTCTGCAGAGATTATGAGCCTAACTCAAGGATCTCTATCAGTGATGGACTATTCTAGTCACTTCACTGATTTGAGACGCTTCGTCCCAGTGTTAGTAGGGGATGATGCAGCAGTAACAAGGTGTTTCCACGATGGGATGAGACATGAGATCAGGTCTCAAGTAAACATCTTCTGCATTAAGATGTTTGCAGAGGTGGTAGATCCGTAAATTATCTTAGAAGGAAACCTAGAGGGAGATTCAAGCAGTGGTCTTGTGGGTCCAGTGGGGCAGAAGAGTAGTGCAGCTATTGAGGGTCAGAAGCGACGCCATGAGGGCTCACAGCATGGATAGAGTGTGAAAATCAGCTCGAAGAGAGGGTCTACATCTCAGAGTTGGGATCAGGTGTTCTGCTATCAGTGCGGTGGGCCAGGGAATATGTGTGGTCAGTGTCCTCGCCCTCTAGTTGAGTGTCGTTTGTGCAGAAGAATGGGGCATGTGCAGATGTTCTACAAAAATCCTCGGCAAGCAGGTGAGCATGATGGTGGAAGGCAGCTACCGGATACGGGAAGGGGATCAGTTGCCCCATATCAGGCAGGCAGTTGGAGCTCCATAGGCCTTACTGGCAGAGGCGGTGGACGTGGAACTCCAGGGTAGGATCGCTCATGCCAAAAGGGCATTACATTGCAGGGCATTCAGGCTAGAGCCCAGGGTAGAGGGGCAAGTCAGCTTCCAGTAGTTCAATTTGCGCTTGGTGATGGCGACGTTGGACCGTCGACTGTTTGAGGTATGATCCTTGTAGATTCTAATTTTTCTAGTGCATTGCTTTACACATGTTCCACACACTCTTTTATCTCTTCTCAACTTTTGGTAGCACTAGGTTTACCTGTGGAGAGGGTGTGATGGGTGATGTCAATTGACACTCCGTTGGGGGTGCGGTCTGAGGATATCAAGCAGTTCAAGGGATGTTCCTTGGAGGTTTGTGGGTATCGTTTTCTATGGGACTTTTTCATTCTCGAGATGTCAGGGTTTGACCTAATCCTGGTAAAGGATTGGTTGGTGTTGTATCAGGCGCACATAGACTGTTATCTTCGCACATTATCGTTTAGGTCTCTTGAGGGTGACGCTTATTCCCACCGTGGAGAATGGGATATTCGAGCAGGGCATGCGGGGCCATTTTGTCAATAGATGAATGGACTCATGGGCCAAGTGGCATGTCTCATGCTTGATGATGATAAGTAATGAGAACAAACTAATTTCCCTCTTTTTATGGATCAGTTTCAGGACGTGTTTCCTAAAGATTTCTCAGGGTTACCCCTTGAGAGGGATGTTGAGTTCACGATCAAGTTACTGCCGGGAGCGGAGCCAGTTTCTATTCTGCCATACCGAATGGCACTGGAATATCTATAGAAACTAAAGGTTCATCTTGAGGAGTTGGATCATAAGGCGTTTATTTGTCCAAGTACATCTCCTTGGGGTTCTCTTGTTCTCTTTGCAAAGAAGGTTAATCGGTCGTTGAGGCTGTGCATGGACTATCGAAAGATGAATCTGATAACAGTGAAGAATTTGTACCCTCTACCTAGAATTGATGACCTTTTTGATCAGTTGAAGGGTGAATCAGTGTTCTCAAAAATTGATCTGAGGTCGGGTTATCACCAGTTAAGGTTGAGGTCTTCTGACGTACCATGGACTACTTTCCGGAGTCAGTACGGGTTGTTTGAGTTTTTGGTAATGCCTTTCGGCATTACCAATGCTTCGGCGGTATTTGTGGCTTTCATGGACTGGATATCTCATCCCTATCTAGATTGGTTTGTGGTTTTCTTTTTTGATGATATCTTAGTGTACTAAAAAAATCCAGACGATCATGCCCAACATCTTGACATCATCTTGGGTACGCTAAGAGAGCCCCGGCTATACGCCAAGCTATCCATGTGTCAATTCGGGATAAGTGAGGTACATTTTTAGGGTCACATCATCTCGGAGGCAGGTGTGTCAGTGGACCCAGAGAAGGTGCAGGCGGTTGTATCCTGAGGGCAGCCCAAGAGTGTTTATGAGGTTCTTAGTTTTCTAGGTTTCACCAGGTATTACCGAATGTTCATTCAGAATTTCTCTCACTTAGCAGCACCACTCTCAGGCTTGACCAAGAAGGGAATTGTAACACCCGATACTTTTAAATCATTAAAAGAATCTATTTCTACACACAACACTCGCTTGGCTTACTTTACATGAAATCGCGACCTTCCTCGATAGCTTGCATCATACACAATACCGAGTTTCTCTAAACAGTGATATGCTAAATAAATATTATTAAAACTAGCCGTTATGAATAGTAATAACCACTTTTTAAAGTTTTATAAATTTTATTTTTCAAAATGGACTTCATTTTTTGATTCGGAATATCGAAATTATCCTAGGGTGAAATTTTGGTAATTTTCTGAAAACATTCAATTTTTTATGAATAGTGAAACCACTAAGTGGTAGTTAAAAAACTGATTTTTTCATAAAACATAATTTTACCACTTCTGTGAGTGGAATTTGAAAAATCCGAGACACACGGTCGATTTCAGTAAGTAAAATGTGGTTCAATGAGATGAAAATAATTTTTTGTGAATAGTAACTTTTTACTTTTATTTACCACGGTTAAACGTAAATAGGGTAATTAAGGGTAAAAATGATATTATTATTACCCTAACACATGTCCTAATTCTATTGGATAAGTGTAATTCTACCAAAAACAAAATTAGGAATAAAATATGACCATTTAGGCCCACTTGGATTAGATTAGGACATTTATTATTAATTTATTTAAAGAAGGGTTAAAATAGTTAAAATCAAAGTTTAATAAGTAAATAATTTTTAATATAAGGATATATATAAGATAAATTCAACGATAAAAATTCATTAGAAATCTAAAAATATTTCCTAAATAATTGTATTTTATTTGTAATTTTTAGACATTATATAATTTAATTTATTTCTGACACAAAGATGATACAATAAATATCTTATTAATGAAATATTGACTTAATTGATGTTATAAATACCCAATTAAATGTAATTTGAGCCTTTTTATGAATTACACTAATTTTATAGGTTAATAAGACATGTTATTACTTATTTAATTAAATTTTTTCGATTTAATAATTATGTTATGATTTTCACAAAAATCAATTACTAAATAGTGTCAAAATTGACATAAAATAGTTTTTCAAAAAAATATTATATTATTAATTTTTATTTTATTCCTAAAAATCTAATGTTCGTACAAATGACTTAGATAATGTTATATATATTAATAATAAACAACTTGGGGTTCGTTTGTCTTGTTATAGTATGTTTATTTACCTTATAGTATAAGAACACAAGAAGACACGGTAAATGAAAAATTATTTAACTTATTGTTAAATCTAAATGATAAGGTTAAAATAGAAACCTAAACTTGTCTAAATTATATTGGATGAGGGGATTACGACCCATCCCCACCTTAGAAAATAAATAAATCAATTTGGATCTATTTAAAACCGAACTTGACTTTATAAGAAAATAATAGTTTTAGTTATTCCAAAGGTGCCCCTCTCCTCACTTATAAAAGGGAACCTCCTCCCTCTCCTCCTCACACTAATTTGAGCCTTCAAGAATGGGAAACCCCTGACAATTTCTCCTCTAAAATTCCATAGAAACATCCTAGAGGTCCTGGTATTCTTCAAAGACCAATTTTAGTGCCCTAAAAGGAGGTCTCAAAGAAGCACTTCAAAGAAGAGGAAATGTCCGCTACTGATTCTTTCATCTTTATTTATTCTTCCACTTATTCTTATTTAGATGTTTCATTATGAAGTAATAACATCAGTATCACTCATATAGTTATATTTTATTATAATTATGAAACAACCCTATTTCACCATCTATCCATCCTATGGAAAACAAAATCACCGCGCGTGTGTATGTACGGAATACCGTCTCCACACCGTGGTGTAATCTACTTTCCACCACCACCTTAATTGGATGGGTATAATGGTGTAAATAATGACTATATATGATTATTTTAAAGTGATATTGATTCTGAAATAGTATACATACACTCCAATACAATTCCATGATCATGGGAACGATATCATCGCTCGTGCGTACGTACGGAATACTATCTCCAAGATGTGATGCGACTCGTTCTTCATGATCTTCATTGCATAATGATTATATAAATGAATTGAATTAATTAATATGATATATATTACACTAATAAAATTCTGGAAATGAGGTATCTATAACCTAAAGAGAAGAATACGAATTTATTCGACAAAACAAGCATAAGAACAAAAATTAATAAGCACCCGAATAACAAGTTTTAATGAAATATTACTAATAATAAGCTACGAATATGACCATATATGATATCATAACAATAATTATGAATCTGGAATAGGTAAATAACATTATTTAAATCATTATATAGGAGGTTCGAACACATACGAGGCAAATCAGATCTCAGGTAAGGGAAATATCACAATCTCATTTTTATCCTAGATTGTTTATACTTTGGCATTTACTGGGGTGTATTTTTTCATCCACAGACATGTTTACTCAATATGTAATATTATTTCCATCCACCTAAAATTGTTTAAATCCAATTTTACCCTTCGGTGAGTTTTTAGTAAAGGATATGAAAGAAATCATTTGTCGTTTTTCGTACGAGGTACTTTTTGACTTTTCTGACAAAAGTACGAAGAATGTTTTTTTAACTTATATTGCATGAATGGATTTTTTAAAAATTACTTCCATGAATCTTACATTACATTATTTCAAATTTATTTTTAATCAACTTATTTTAGATTATAATTGTACGACATTCTAATAAAGGAAAAGTGTTTTTGAAGCAGAAAGGATATTTTCCTCTAGAATGGAGTTCAAGTGTTTTATCAAAATTATTTTCCATCTAAGATAATAAAGGGTTCGATTTTTATCCCAATTATTACATTTATTTGATTATTTTGTCATGTAATTATATTTTTATGAATTCTTTTATCTTATATGAATAGTTTTATGATGTCACGATGTTTAAGATTCCCATTTTTATTACATGGGTTATGCTATGATGTATGGTTTTCTGATTTTGTTTCACACATAAGAATGGTATCATTATGAGATGGGTGGGACCTATATATCCCTCCAATGCATTGGGAAATGATTTTATATCTCATGAGATAGACATGTCTGGAATGACAGGTTAAACTGGTTAAGTGAAACAAGACTGAAATGAGGAGTGAACTTGGTTCAGAAATGGACTTTGTCCACTAAGATAGTCTTGGAAATGAGTCTTAAGTAACAAGAAATGATTCTCAATGATTATGTGTGAATGCCCCAAAGTTTCAGGTTTTAAGTTATGATTATTGGGATTACATTTCACTACTATGATTTTTCCCATTTTATGAAATAATGATCTCTTTTGCAGGTTAAGATTTCCCCAAAGTTATGTGCTTATGTATATGATGTGATTGATATTTCTTTTGCTTACCCTTACTGAGCATTTGAGCACACCTTTTTTTATGTTTTATTTCCCCAGGTTAGGAAGATGGTTATTGAGTATAATATTCCAAAAAGGGACTCTAGATGGGATGAAATAAATGGGAGGCAATGTAGATGGTTTATGAACCAGTTGTTTATGCTTTCTAGTTTCTAATGACACTATACCTATACGGTCCTTTCATGGTTTTTTTATATGTTGTAATAAGTGTGCTTCAATTTTGATGTAATAATAATGTATGTAAAGTATGGGTCGTTATAGTTGGTATCAGAGGAAAGGTATAGTCAACCTTTGGAAACTATGATGTGAAAGCCTTAGTAAGAACCCTAAGTATAATTATAAACATAGAACACAATCTTAGTGTTTTATAAATGACCATTAATAACCTAGGATAAGACCTTATGTTTGAAATTTTATTCTTGATTATGTGGTTTTCCTATTATAATTAGTGTTGCTCAAACTATTCTTATTGGTTTCAGTCAATGGCTGGAACCCGAAGGAACCGTGTTAATGCGTAATGCGACGGGCAATGCAATGATTGTCCCCCAGAGCAACCAAATGTTATGGGAGACGGAATGAAAAATCTTGTATCCATGCTCACACAACTTTCTCAAGCTCTGAATCATGTAGGACTTCCAAACGAGCAAAGGAAGGAGCAACATTTGGTTTAATCCTTTATGAGGCAGCGTCCACATTCTTTTAGCGGGTCTACTGATCCATTAGTTGCTGAAACAATGGATTAGTACTACTGAAAAGATATTATCAGTTCTTCAATGTTCTGAACATGATAAAGTCAACCTAGTAGTGTATCGTTTAGAAGGAAATGCTGATCAATGGTGGAATCTTATTCATAATACGAGGCAAAGGGATGCAATTGAGTCCATGGAATGGGACGAGTTCAAGAACTTATTTTTCAATAAGTACTTCCCTCGTATTCTCCGAACAAAGATGGAGAAAGAGTTTCTTGAACTGAAGCAAAAGGATGATGAATCTGTTGGTACTTATGAAGAAAATTTTACAAGACATTAATGGTACGTTTGTGGTATTATTATCCAACCTGAGAGTAAGATCGATCGATTCTTTAGTGGCTTAAAACCAAGTCTTCGAAGGGCATTATCCATAAGGGACTACAATAGCTACGAAAAATCGTTTGATGTGCTCTCAAATTCAAGATGGAGATTTGAGTAACCCATCAGGCATATGGGTTTGATAAGAAGAGGAAAATGGAATTCAAAGGAAAATCTAAAGAGCACACTGAAAAGAAGATGAGATTTCCCTTATGCTCAAAGTGTGGAAAGAAACATGGAGGGAGTTGTCTTAAAGGGACATGTAAATGTTTCAAATGCAGAAAGGAAGGTCATCGGGCATTTGAATTCCATAATTATGGGAAGAAGATGTCTAATGATGAAAACAATGAAAGGGATACACAGAATGTCCCTACTACACTTTAATGATTCAAGTGCAAGGAGATGGGGCATTATGCCAATAAATACCCAAATCCAAGGGTTGATGATGATGGTCGACGTCAAAAAACTCTTAAGGCTAAAGACAAAGGAAAGTCACATGCAATTTATATCAACGATGTGGAGTATGATAACGATGTGGTGAAAGGTACACTTACCATCCACTCTAAAGTATCAAATGTTTTACTTGATTCTGGATCCACCCACTACATTATTTCTGAAGAATATTCTAAGGATATCACCGTATTACCTCAACATTTAGATGTTGAGTTAGCTATGACAACCCGTAATGGCACAACAGTCGCATCAAAAGTTTATAATTCTTCTCCGATTAAAGTTTGTGGGAAAGTTATTCCTGAAAATCTTATGATCCTTCCTATAGTGTAATTTTATGTTATTCTTCGCAAGGATTTGCTTTCTCTACATGGATCTCATATCAATTTCCAAAGAACAGAAGTCACATTTCATATTCCAGATCAATCTATGATCGGTTATCAATGCAAGGATGAACATAACCTTCCAGTGGAAATTTCATCCATTTTATGGGTATTGATTCCACTAAATAAAGGTTATTTATCTCAAATGGTTGGTGAGAAAATCACAAATAAGAATATGCCCATTGTACGGGAGTTTGATGATGTCTTTCCGGAGGAATTACCGAGTCTTCCACTGAATCATGATGTTGAGTTTTCAATAGAACTCGTACCAGATGCTTTGCCTATTTTAAAGACACCTTATAGAATGGCCCTAATTGAGTTTCAGGAATTGAATAAGTAACTCCAAGAGAATCTTGATATGGGGTTCATACTCCGTAGTGCATCATCATGGGGAGCACCTGTTCTGTTTGTTAAGAAAAAAGATAGATCAATGAGACTCTTAATTTATTATCGAGAACTTAACAAGATCACAATCAATAACAAATATCCTCTCTCGCACATTGATGGCCTATTTGACCAACTAAGTGGAGCTCAATACTTTTCCATGATTGATCTTCGTTCAGGGAATCATCAATTAAGTGTCCAAAGGGAGGATATACCAAAGACGGCTTTCCGTACAAGGTATGGACACTATGAATTTATAGTGATACCATTTGGTCTTACTAATTCCCCTGCTATCTTCATGGATCTAATGAATAGAGTCTTTATATAATATCTTGATCAATTTGTGGTAGTCTTTATAGAAGATATTCTTGTCTATTGAATGATCAAGGAAGATCATGAAGATCAATTGAGAATTATATTGAAGAACCTGAGAAAGGAGAAGCTTTATGCCAAATTTACCAAGTGTAAATTTTGGCTTCAAAAAGTTTCATTTTTGGGTCACATAATCTCAAAAGAGGGGATATCTGTGGATCCAGCAAAAATAGAGGTTATTGAAATATGGTCGAGACCAACAACCGTAACTGAGATCCAATGTTTTCTTGGTTTGGTTGGATATTATCGACGTTTTCTGAAAGATTTTTCAGGATTATCTAATCCAATCACCATGTTGACTCAGAAATGAGATAAGTTTGTTTGGACGGAGGAATGTGAAGAGAATTTCAAGGAGTTGAAAAGAAGGTTATCCAGTGCACCTGTGCTCACACTACCTTGTAGTGGAGAATGGTTTGTGATCTATAGTGATGCATCCAAGAAGGTTTTGGGGTGTGTTCTTATGCAAAAAGATATGGTGATAGCTCATGCCTCACGACAGTTGAAAATACATGAGCAAAATTACCCAACACATGATTTGGAGTTAGCTATGGTAATCTTTGCATTAAAGATTTGGAGGCATTACGTTTATGATGAGAGGTGTGATATTTATACTGATCATAATGTTTAAAGTATATTTGCACACAAAAGGAGCTGAATATGTTCCAAAGAAGATGGTTGGAGCCGATTAAGGATTATGACTGCTCAATTCAATACCACCATGGGAAAGCAAACAAGGTGGCAGATGTATTAAGTCGACAAGACCATGCTAGTTTATCCATGATGAGGATCACAAAAGATCCAATATTTATGGGTTTAGAAAGGATGGATCATGGAATTATAATGAAAGGGGAAAAATCGTATCATTCTCAAATGAATGTTCAACCATCAATACATGTGAAGATTAAAGAGGCACAGAAAGAAGATGTCCAGTTACAAAAGAAGGTGAGAAATTGTTCCTGAATTCAACCATGATTGTGATGGGATAATAAAGTTCAGGAATCGGGTTTGTGTTCCTCCCATCACCGAATTAAAGAAGGAGCTACTGGATGAGGCTCATAATTCTTCATTCTTTATTCATCCTGGAAGCACGATGATGTATAGGGACTTGAAAGAGTACTTCTAGTGGGATGGCATGAAAAGAGATGTTGCTGAATATGTCTCTCAATGCTTGGATTGTCAACAAGTTAAAGCTGAGAGACAGAAGTCTAATGGGATGTTACAACCATTACCCATACCTGAATGGAAATGGGAAAACATCACTATGGACTTTGTCACAGTAATTCCTAAAACATCCAAAGGAAATAATGCTATCTAGGTCATAGTTGATCGTCTTACAAAGTCTGCACACTTCATCGCTATTAGAGAGGATTTCTCTCTGGATCAGCTTTCCAGAATATATGTGAAAGAAGTGGTAAGATTGCATGGAGTATAACTTTCTAATATATCTGATCGGGATACGAGATTTACCTCAAAGTTTTGGTGAAGTCTTCAGCATAGTCTGGATACAGAGTTGAGTTTCAGCAATGTTTATCATCCTCAGACAGACGGTCAGTCTTAGAGAACAATTGAAACTCTAGAAGATATGTTGAGAGCTTTCTCTATGGATTTCAAAGGTGGTTGGGATCAACACCTACTATTGGTAGAATTTTCTTATAATAATAGCTTTCACTCAAGTATTCAGATGGCTCCTTATGAAGCTCTCTATGGAAAGAAATGCAGGACTCCAACTTGCTGGGATGAAGTTGGGGAAAGAAAGCTATTAGGACCCGATCTCATTGATGAAATGGCAGAAATGGTCAGATCTATTCAACAACACATAAGAGCAGCTCAGTGTCGACATAAAAGTTATACCGACAACTGAAGAAAAGACCTAGAGTTTGAAGTAGGTGATAAAGTGTTCTTACGAATATCTCCCTGGAAGAGGGTAAGGAGATTTGGAAAGAAGGGGAAGTTGAGCCCTAGATATAACGGTCCTTTCGAAATATTGGATCGTGTTGGGAAGGTAGCTTACCGATTGGCGCTTCCACCGAATCTCTCTCAAGTTCACGATGTTTTCCATGTATCTCTCATGGGAAAGTACATACCTGATCCTTCACATGTACATAGCTCAGAAGTTGTACCACTAGAGCAGGATCTTTCTTATGAAGAACTGCCGATAAAGATTCTGGATCATATCAAAAAAGTCTTACGAAACAAGACCACTCGATTGGTGAAATTTTTATGGAGAAACACCCAATTAGAAGATGCTAGATGGGAGCTTGAGGATATGATGAGTGAGAGGTATCCTCATCTTTTGTTACAAAGTGACGAATTTCGACGGTGAAATTAATTTTAAGGGGGGTAGAATGTAACACCCAAGACTTTTAAATCATCAAAGGAATCTTTTTCTACACACAACACTTGCTTGGCTTGCTTTACACGAAATCATGACTTTCCTCGATAGCTTGCGTCGTACGCAATACCGAGTTTCACTAAACAATGATATGCTAATAAAATATTATTAAAACTAGCCATTATGAATAGTAATAACCTCTTTTTGAAATTTTATAAATTTTATTTTTCCAAATGGACTTCATTTTTGGATTCGGAATATCGAAATTATCTTTGGGTAAAATTTTGGTATTTTTCTGAAAACTTTCAATTTTTGATGAATAGTGAAACCACTAAGTGGTAGTTAAAAAATTGAATTTTTCATAAAACATAATTTTACCGCTTATGTGAGTGAAATTTCAAAACTCTGAGAGACACGGTTGATGTCAGTAAGTAAAATGTGGTTCAATGAGATGAAAATAATTTTTCATGAATAGTAACTTTTTACTTTTATTTACCACGGTTAAAAGTAAAAAGGGTAATTAAGGGTAAAAATAATAATATTATTACCCTATCACATGTCCTAATTCTATTGGATAAGTTTAATTCGACTAAAAACAAACTTATGAATAAAATATGACCATTTAGGCCCACTTGGATTAGATTAGGACATTTATTATTAATTTATTTAAATAAGGGTTAAAATAGTAAAAATCAAAGTTTAATAAGTAAATAATTTATAATATAATGTTATATATAAGATAAATTCGTCTATAAATATTAATTAGAAAGATAAAAGTATTTCTTACATAATGGTATTTTATTTTTAATTTTTAGACATTAAATAATTTAATTAATTTATGACACAAAGATGATGCAGTAATTATCTTATTAATGAAATATTGACATAATTGATGTTATAAATACCCAAATAAATGTAATTTGAGACTTTTTATGAATTCCACTAATTTTATAGGTTAATATGACTTGTTATTATTGATTTAATTATCTTTTTTCGAACTAATCATTCTGTTATGATTTTCAAAAAAATCAATTACTAAATAGTGTCAAAATTGACATAAAATAGTTTTTAAAACAAATATTATATTATTAATTGTTATTTTATTTCTAAAAATCTATGTTTCGGCCAAAGGACTTAGATAAGGTTATATATATTAATAATAAACAACTTGGGGTTCTTTTTGCTTGTTATAGTATGTTTATTAACCTTATAGTATAAGAACACCAGAAGACACTGTAAAAGTAAAATTATTTAACTTAATGTTAAATCTAAATGATAAGGTTAAAATAGGAACCTAAACTTTTCTAAATTCTATTGGATGAGAGGATTTCGACCCATCCCAAACTTAGCTTCGAAATAAATCAATTTTGATCTATTTAAAACCGAACATGACTTTATAAGAAAATAATATTTTTAGTTATTCCAAAGGTGCCCCTCTCCTCCCTTATAAAATGGAACCTCCTCCCTCTCCTCCTCACACAAATTTGAGCCTTCAGGCTCGGAAAACCCCTACCAATTTCTCCTCTACACTTACCTAGTAACATCCTATAGGTACTGGTCTTTTTCAAAGACCAATTTTAGTGCCCTAAAAGGAGGTCTCAAAGAAGCACTTCAAAAAAGAGGTAATGTCCGTTACCGATTCTTTCATCTTTATTTCTTCTTCCACTTCGTCTTCTTTAGTTGTTTCATTATGAAGTAATAAAATTAGTATCACTCATATACTGATATTTTATTATATGTATGAAACAACCCTATTTCACCATCTATCCATCCTACGGAAAATGAAATCACCACGCGTGCGTACGTACGGAATACCGTCTCCACGCAGTGGTGTAATCTACTTTCCACAACCACCTTACTTGGATGGGTATAATGGTGTAAATAATGACTATATATGATTATTGTAAAGTGTAATTGATTCTGAAATAGTATACATACACTCCAATACAATTCCATGATCATGGGAACGATATCATCACTCGTGCGTACGTACGGAATACCGTCTCCACGATGTGATGCGACTCGTTCTACATGATCTTCATTACATAATGATTATATAAATTAATTTAATGAATGAATATGATAGATATTACACTAATAACATAATGGAAATAAGGTATCTATAACCTAAAGAGAAGAATAAGAATTTATTCGACAAAACACGCATAAGAACAAAAAGTAATAAACACCCGAAAAACAAGTTGTAATGAAATATTACTAATAAGAAGCTAATAATAAGACCATATATGATATCATAACAATAATTATGATTTTTTAATAAGTAAATAACATTATTTAAATAATTATACATGAGGTTCAGACACTTACGAGGCAAATCAGACCTAAGGTAAGGGAAATATCACAATCTCATTTTTATCCGAGAATGTTTATACTTTGGCATTTACTGAGGTGTATTTTATCATCCACATCCATGTTTCCAAAATATTTAATATTACTTCCATCCACCTAAAATTTTTTAAATTCTATTTTACCCTTAGGTGAGTTTTTAGTAAAGGATATGAAAGGAATCTTTTTTCGTTGTTCGTACGAGGTACTTTTTGACTTTTCCAACAAAAGTACGAAGAATGATTTTTTAAACTTATACAGCATGAATGGATTTTAAAAAAATTATTTCCAAGAAGCTTCCTTTACAAGATTTAAAGTTTATTTTTAATCAACTTCTTTTAGTTTATAATTGTACTACATGTTAAGATAGGAAAAGTGTTTTTGAATCAGAAAGGATATTTTCCTCAAGAATAGAGTTCAAGTGTTTTATCAAAATTATTTTCCATCTAAGATAATAAAGGGTTCGGTTTTTATCCCTATTAATACATTGATTTGATTATGTTTTGATGGAATTATATTTTTATGAATTCCTTTATCTTATATGAATTGTATTATGACGTCACGATGTTTAAGATTCCCATTTTTATTACATGGGTTATGCTATGATGTATGGTTTTCTGATTTTGTGGAACACATAAGAATGGTATCATTATGAGATGGGTGGGACCTATATCTCCCTCTAATGCATTGGGTAAAGATTTTATATCTCATGAGATAGACATGGCTGGAACGGCAGGTTAAACCGGTTCAGTGAAACAGGACTAAAACGAGGAGTGAACTTAGTTCAGAAATGGACTTTGTCCACTAAGATAGTCTTGGAAATGAGTCTTGACTAACAATAAATTATTCTCAATGATTATGTGTGTATGAAACAATGTTTTAGGTTTTATGTTATGATTATTGGGATTACATTTCACTACTATTATTTATCCCATGTTATGAAATTATTATCTCTTTTGCAGGTTAAGATTTCCAAAAGTTATGTGCTTATGTATATGATGCGATTGATATTTCTTTTGCTTACCCTTACTGAGAATTTGAGCTCACCCTTTTGTATGTTTTACTTCCCCAGGTCAGGAAGAAGGTTATTAAGTAGAATATTCCAAAAAGGGACTCTAGATATGAGAAATAAATGGGAGTCAAAGTAGTTTCTTTATGAACCAGTTGTTTATGCTTTCCAGTTTCTAAAGACACTATACCTATACGGTCCTTTAATGGTTTTGTTATATGTTGTAATAAGTGTGCTTCAATTTTGATGTAATAAAAATGTATGTAAAGTATGTTTCATTATAGGAATAAGGTTTGAATGGTCTGAGTCTTGTTAGAATGCCTTTCAAGAGTTGAAGAAGTGGTTGAAAACCACACCTATATTGATCTTACCTGAGCTGGGTAAGAAGTACATCATGTTGTTTGATGCTTCTAGACTCAGACTTGGGGTTGTGTTGATGCATAAGGAGTGGGTGGTGGATTATAGGTCAAGGTAGTTGAGACCCCATGAGTAGAATTATCCCACTAATGACCTTGAGTTGGCTGCAGTAGTGTACACCTTGAAGTGCTAGTGGCACTATCTGTTGGGAGAACGTTTTACCATGTTCACTGACAATAAGAGTTTGAAGTACATCATCTCACAGCGGGATCTAAATCTTTGGAAGTGAAGATGGGTTGAATATCTCCAGTCTTTTGACTTTGAGTTGGTTTTCTCGATAGGAAAGGTAAATAGTTTTGTTGATGCTCTGATCAGGAAGGTTCAAAATCAGGGGGTTCAAGACTCTAGCACTGATTAGAAGGTGATGTCCTTGTTTGCAGAGATTCACCTAGAGGAGCAGGAGGAGAATGGTCAGGTCACTCTTGCTTCCATAACGATGGAGTCAATGCTCTGGATCTGAATTAAGGAAAGTCAGCATGATGATCCGGAGTGTTTGATCATGAAGGAAAAGCATAAAGGTGGGGAGCTACCTTCTGGAAGGTCCATCACTGAGGACGGTGTTGTTTGCGTTCGTGATCGTGTAGTTGTGCCAGAATGTAAGCGGGAAGAGTTGGTGCATGAGATCCATGCATCGAAGTGGGTAGTGCATCCTGGTCTGACCAAGATATACCATGATCTCCAAAGAAAGTTTTTGTGGCCTAGAATGATGAAGGATGTTGCATGATTTGTGGCATGGTGCCTTACCTGTTAGCAGGTGAAAGCCGATCATTAATGCCCAGGTGGTTTGTTGCATCCATTGCCCATTCCAGAATAGAAGTGGGATGATGTAACGATGGATTTTGTCATGGTTATTCCGGGGATGCCGCGAAAGAATTATGCAATCTGGGTGGTTGTGGATCAGTTAAAAAAAGTGGGACATTTCTTACTGATTTAGGAGACCTTCATAGTCGACCAGTTGGGTGAGCTTTATGTTTGGGAAATAGTGCTGTTGGATGGGGTGTCATAGACCATAGTTTCGGACCGAGATCTGCATTTCACATCATGTTTCTGGAAAGGGTTGCAGAAGGCGCATGGTACGCAGGTGTTTTTGAGTATGGATTTCCACCCAAAGACATACGGGCAGTCGGAACATACGTTCCAAGTGTTGGAAGACATGTTTAGTGCTTGTGTCATGTACTTTGGTTGTTCTTGGGAGAGGCACCTATCATTGGTTGAGTTTGCCTACAACAACAGTTTTCAGGCTATAATTCAGAAGGAACCGTTTGAGGCACTTTATGGGAGACCATGTAGATATCCGTTGTGTTGGAGAGAGGCTAGTGAATCAGAGTTGTTGGGGCTGAGTCTCCTGAAGGAGACTTCAAAGAGAGTTCAGTTGATCAGGAAATGAATGGATTCGATTAAGAGTAGGCAGAAGTCATATGAATATCGGAGGCATAGACCTCTCGAGTTTGGGGTGGGTGATAAATTATTACTTCAGGTGTTGCCCAGGTTGGTTCACTGATGGATTCAGAAGCAGGTCATGTTGGCGCCCTGGTATGTGGGACCATTTGAGATTTTGGAGATGAACTGAACAATGGCTTACTGGTTGGCTATTCCACAGCGATATGGTGGGATGCATGATGTGTTTCATGTGTCACAGCTTCGATGGTATCACCATGACCCATCTCACATGGTTGATGTTGAGGATGTGGAGCTTGAGGCTGATGCGTCCTTTGAGGAGCATCTGATCCGTGTGGTGGATCGTAGTGAAAAGGTCTTGCGAGGCAAGGTTGTGCCATTAGTGTGAGTACTATGGCAGCATGGGAAATTTCAGGAAGAATCATGGGAATGGGAATCAGATATGTGGGCTCAGTGGCCCGAACTCTTCTCCACGGTGGATCAATGAGGTTTGGAACCTCGTCTCAAGGACGAGCCGTTATAAGGTGGGGAGGTTGTAAGATCTCAGTTTTTTGTAAAGGTATGTTTTTGTTATGTTTTGGTTGAATCCCCTGTTTTGGGCTTCAAGGGATGTTTCCGGAAAGTGTGAGAGGCCTTGGGGTTGTTCTGGGGGATCAGGGCATAGAAGAAATGAAATATGGGCAAGACAGGCCAATGCGCACGGCCTGCGCATAACCAGGAAAACCGTGCGGCCTGCCCAGGCTAAGCCGTGAGACCCTTCTTCCTCTAGAGAGATGCATGCACACAGTTTGCACATGGTTTTTCCAAACTAATCGGATTGATCGTGCGAACCCTCCTCCTCAGGGCAGTATCATGTGCACGGTTTGTGCATGGTTTTCCAAATCTTGCCGCTAAACCGTGTGACCACTAAATATTTGGAAAAATTACAAAATTTCCACTCTGGGCTTTATAAACCCCACTCGGGATTTTCCTCCTCTCCTCCCCTCTAAACCCTAGCGACAAACATGGCCTTCCCAATCTTCACAAGGGTTGTTCTCCTTCGATTCTTGTCCGTTTAGAGCACTGTTGGTTGCAGATCAAAGCTCTGGGTAAGGATAACCCCATCCTTGCTTCTCTTTTTGGTTTTGGGTTAGTACCTTCTCTCCCCCTTGTTCTGAAACCCTAAAACCCTATATTTTGGGTGAGTTTTAGGATGAAGCTCCTAAGGTTGGTTTGATGGAGTTATAAGGGCTCGATTGAGGGTGCGTTCAACCGTGGTTTCTAGGTATGTGTTTTACAAGTTATATCCCATGGTTATTTAGGGTTTGGTGCATGTTTACATGTGTTCCTGTTTCCCTTGGTTAGGTTTTGAATAAACTTGGAATGATCGGTTTTAATGATTCTTAAAACAGAAAATGGGAACCCTCACGATCCCTAGGGGATGTGTTGGGATAGACTTGATCTAATTGGGTCCATCCATGCGATGTACCGACTTGTATTGGATTTAGGGATTCATATTAAACCAGTGACCTTGTCGTAATGAATTGTAGAGCCCTTGATAAATGTGTTGGCATGATTAGTTGAACATGGAATAAAAGTTTGGTGATGCACCTAGACTTGGTAATAACCAATGGGTTAAAGTGGAATGTGTTAAATGATTGATTCATGGGAATGATGAATGGGTTAAAGGGGTTAATGTGGAAATAGATTAAAGACCATAATGGGATAGATTATGGGTTTAATGTTGAATGCTTAGTGAGATAGGCATAACACATGGGAATTGGGTGAATGGTTAAATGATGTGAAATGGTAATGTGTTAATGGGTTAAGGCATGATGTGGTTTCCCATGTGGGTTGTTATGAATAGTGTTTTCCAAATGTCAATGGTTTCTATGGTTTATGGTTACTTATATATAAGCATGTGCACATGTCTTGGTAGAGTGGGGTATGACTTGAGGATATACACCCATGGGTCGAGCGAAGACTGGGGCTCTAAACTCCACCCTAAATGAACGGGTTAGGAAAGGGCACTGAGGGTTTATACTTTTAACGGTTGCATCCACCCAGACTAAGGCTTCGAGGTGAGGATATAGTTGCCATGAGGGAGTTAGTCCTAGTGAGATAGGATAATGATGTGTCAACCCTCTTGAACGTGATTGTTGGACTTAGACCCATGTAACATAATTAATGTGATTAACTAATGGAAATGTGATGAAATGGTAATAAATGGATGGTAATGGAATGGAAATGGATTTGGCTCTAAACTGGTTAATGACACCTTAATTAATTACTTGACATTTATCATTTATTTTCCTTTTTCATGCACTACTTGTTTATACTAGATATTTCATAGACACCATTGGTGGTGGCCTACTAAGTTGTACTCAAACCCTACTCGGGCCGCCATTGGGTACCCGAGAAGACTTCATGTTTGGAGGTCAAGACAAGGGAAAGGGTCCTTGCAAGATAGCTGAGTGGACAAGGGTAGCACTTGGTGGGGTATCTGGACTTGGAGTCGGGACCATCTAGGGTATTTTGGTTGTTGTATTTATCTTGGGCTTTGTTCACTCTTGCACTTGTAGTATGAAATGGCATATTTATTATTGGAAATAGTTGTTATACATGTTCCTTGTTTATTGGTTATGGTTCTGATATTTGGTGATTCTGTTGTGGCTTACTCTGATAAAAAGGTGGTATAGTATCTCCACTTTACCCCATAGACCCCCCCGCTGCTATTCGGTAGCCTTTGGCGTACGGGGAGGCGTGCTTATGGTCATGTAACCACCCGGCTCGGAGCACCAGTTTAGCGGATTCCGGGTCGGGGATGTTACAGTAAATAAAAATTAATAGAAATGAAAGAAGAGACAGAATAAGGTTTGGACCCCCATGTGGTTGCTAGGTTTTTACAGCCTATAGTGAGAAAATTGAAGTCGATTAACCCCAAAAAGATAGTGGAGGGGTTTCATTCAAAGAGACCACATCATTTTAAGCCTTTAAATTTATATTAGTAGAATCTAGGAGTGAGTTACCCTACAGAAATTTAAAAAACCCAACCCTTAGATGGGATGAAATAAATATTTTGAGGCACATAGGGGGAGGGAGAAGAATGTATGATTGCTCCCAGTTTAGCTCAGATGGATGATTGAAACCTATTGGTGATGAAGGTTGTAGAATATGAAGTGTCTTATCTTATGGTTTGGGTCCATAAAATTACTCCTTAAGTATTTTTTTCGGTTCCATGATCCTTATATGCACCATTGTATAACTTGATTCTCTCCTCCATTATATCCTCAACACATTGAACTTCTTCTTTTCCTTTAACCCAGGCATACAAAATACATATTGAATCTAAAAAAATAAAAATATGGGCTCTAATTTTGGAATTAAAATTTAATAAGGTTTGAAAAAAATAATCCTAAAAAATTTAATCTCCATCCAAAATTTCAACTTCAAACTCTTTTTCCTTACATTGGGAAGATGAGAATTCATGTTTTGGTGAAATAAATGGATATTTTTTATTTTTATCAAGCTCGAAAAAATTTATTGAAATGTAGGTGGAATAGGAACATCAATAAACTTATATTATTGTTGTTTTGATTTTATCTATTGAATATTAACTTCATCTATTATATTGTATATAGATACTAATTGCATTCTTTCTTGTTCCAACATTTTGAAATTATATTGATGAATCAAGATATTTTGGTCAATTTGGCTAGAAGTTTTTCATTTATGGAATATTTTCTCACATTTTAATCATCAATATTTATCCCTAATATAGGTATTAGTACCAGGCCTTACAAATTAAAAAATAATTGATGTAATCCATCAACCAAATAAAGAATAATACAAAATGAAACACATTATTTTAAATAGTTTTTAAAATATTATATTTTTTTATTTTTTATTAAAAAACATCTATGTAAGGACTTGGGATCCCCGACAATGTTTCCAAATTGGTGATATCTATATTTTCACTTACCACTATTGAGTTAATTCCTTATATTCCAAATAATGTAACATAGTGTGCACTCTATGTTCAATATCCTTAGGAGGCCACTTACAATACACATTTTTTTCTATTACCACTGTTATAAATTTTAGTAATATAAAAATTCAACGACTTAAATAAATGTGGGGTTAATTATGAAAATATATGAAAAATAAATGTAATTCCTAAATATATATATATATATAATAAGAAACACCATGAAAACAAAGAAAACACATAACAAAGTTATTTGAAGAAAACTAGTGTTCTAGGGGTTCATATAGGTGTTTATCGTTGTTATTAAAAATATTTCCTCATTATTTTACTCAATGTAGACTTAAAGACCAATCCCCATACGTACAATAATTTTATTTTTATTACCCTACATCAAGGTATCTACATGTAATATTAAAATATTTCATTTTAATACTTATTACCAACTCCACTATTTGAATGACTTAAATGTCAATGATAAGGAATATGGTATAATGAGGAAGAACAAAATAGCAATAGGGAAACTGGGCAGAAAACTTAACAAAATAATTCTAACCACCACTAAAATAATATAATAAAATAGATAAAATGATAAATGATCAAAAATCACAAACACTACCACCTCCTCCCTTAGAAATAGTAATTTTTAACTCCCCAAAGTCATAAAAATATTGAAATCATGGTGAGAGAAACATAAAAATAAAAACCAAAACAAATAAAAAATTAAATGATTTAGAATAAGAACTACAATAATATAAATTCAAAATATTAATTGCTCTTAAACCATCAGTACTCTACTATTCCCCAGGAAAAATAGATTTCAATTGTAATGTTAGGGGAGACACATATTTATATTGGAAAAATGTGAAAAAAATTTCGAGGGATTTTATATCTGAAAGTATGATGTTGAAACCCTATAATGGATGAATTTGAATATGTTTTCTAGTATAATGTAATTAAATTTATAATACTACATATAATTTGTAAATTTCAGAATTTTTAGCCAACATATAAAGAGGCTATAGAATATTTACTCTATGAAATTATTTATATCTAGGTAACTCTTTGTATTCCAACTCATAACCACCTCATGATAATATAACATAAAAATTCATAGATTCACGCATTTAAACCTCTATAAAAGTTGTTCATTTATTAAATATTATGGTCCATGTAGAATTTTAGATTCATTTAACTGAATCCCTTCACAATAAATTCCTATATTAAGTTGCCTCTTAATTTATTTACATATTTAAAGGTCCAGATAGTGATCTAGTTTTAGACCCTTATCAATGGATTTAGCTTTGGGAACATAAGAAATAAATGGATCCCGATATATCATGAATCCTAAAATACGGAATTTCACAATTTTATTCAGTTTAAAAAATGTTTGGAATGAAATACTGAACAAAAATAAAATAGTTAAAATTCAAAATAAGTCAATTTTTGTATTTAAGCTCAAAACACCGCAAAAACCTAAAAATGTGACAATTTCCCATTTAACAACACTATAGTGGGATGATAAACATTTAATTATTGAAGAAAATGTAGGAAAATATTATATTCATTAATAACATTGAGAATAAATTTTAAAAAGGTATGTATCAAAAAATATATACTATCATATAACAGAATAAATGAACATTCCTAAATGGTTGAGGGTATAAAAATATTATTATTTGATATAAAAGATGATATACCTAGTATTAAATATGATGTTGTGTATGATATTATAATAAAAATTAATTTTTACCAATAAAATCTATTTTCAATAGCGAATGATATTTATCGATGGAATTTTGGTATATTCTAAAATTGTGTGGGTTATGTGGTACATATTTGGATTGATATTATAAATTTAGTGTTTAATGTTTTTCTAAAATATAATAAATGGAATCTATAACCATGATAAGTTATTTTTATGAATGTTTTATATTTTTTGGATAACTATAATTGAACCCAGGATTATGTTATAGATAGTTCTTATGATTAATATAAAATTACTTTTAAGGTAATAAAGGGTGGATTATATTTTAGAAAAGTGAGTTAGATAGTATTATAATTGATTATTGATTTATAGAAAAATTAATCTACAATAACGTTTATGGTGATTATCTAATTTTTGGGAATATTATATATATTAACTTGGTTTATCACCTAATAACCAGTGATTAATATTTTTTAAGGTTAAAAATAGATTAATTTTTGAAGGATTATATAATCTCACAATGGTTCAATATTATTTGATATTCAAATGAATTTTTCATATGTATGTAATTGAGTGTATATTATAATGTTATTTACCTAACGCGGTACATGATTTTATGAAAGATCAATATTTTTTGAAGAATGATATGTAACTTAGTGTTTCCTAATAAAGTAACATAGATGTCTTATTAAATGATATATCATGAATGAGAATATAATAAAAATAGAATGAAATACTTTTATTTATTAGAAATAATTTCAATTATGATAATTAAATTTATTTTAGGGGGTATAAGATAACAATCAGATATTTTGGACAATTTATTTTATTAATATCATCAATATACTTTACCACACGAAATATTGAACTAAAAAAACATCCAAAAAAATGAACTATGAATTATTAAAAACAAAATTAATAGTAGGATCCCTAGTAGAGTTATATGTATAACAATCAATTAAAATAAATATAAATTATTATTCGCCTTGATTATTAATTTTTATATGGATTTATATCACTAAACCATTTTTAAAAGTGAGCATAATATATTACCGTATTAAATAAAATTGATCACATTTTAATGTTTTTTTATTGCATGACATTTTTACATATATAAAAATATTATTTCCATATTAAATTTTTTATAAATTTTTATGATATATGATTAAAGACACTTGATGATCAATAATTCATTTCTCAATAAGCACACTTTTTTAAATGTCCCACCAATTATCTTTGGTTGGAGAGCACAACAAGTCATTACTTGACCTTAAGCGACATCCCCAAGATGCCAAAGGCAGCAAAAAATGCCAAAGGGTTTCCCATAAAAGTGGTGGATGATTAACCCTTTATCAAATTAACCAAATAATTAACCAACCATAATGAAACCTTTTACTAAATGATGCATGAACAAAAGAAAGATAACCCAATAACTACATGTATCTCAAAACCGTATCAATGTTTTCAACAATGGAGGACCAAACATGTCTCAAAATAAATAGTGAATAAACAACTAAATACAATCAAGATACCATAATACTCCATGCCCCATGAGTTTCAATCTCCAAAATCACCAAACATCCCAAGCATCATAAGGTAGTTCTAAAAATGATGAAAATATTACCTTTTCCCCTCTCTTAGAAAATAGCATCTCCAAAGGCACAAAATATCCAAAGCACGAGTGAGTATAAAAGTCACAAGTTTTTTTTCCAAGGACTTCAATAATCATGCCACTAGGATAGAAATGTTATCCACATTTATATAAAATATTTCATATTAAACAAATTACCAAAATAGTTTACAACCAAATATAATCAAGTTTCAAGAATTATTTTCAACCACATGAAAAAAACCAAATGAAAAAAATTTCCCACAAGTTATTTTTCTATAAAAATAAGTCATCAATTTTTAAAAAACAATTCTTATTATGATCTGGCATACACATTCCATAGTTCACCACACACCCACACGTGCCTGCTTCATTTGACAGTTCCATACTAATGAGTGGTCTCTCATCCAACCACATTGGGTCCCAATGACACACAACCCTAGTATAGGGTCACATCTCTTGTACCCCAATGGTAGTCATCCCTTATTAACGGAATGTTAATCAAAAACTCACACCAACACCATTTATGCCTAAAGTTTCCATTTCTACAATAACCCATTTCAATAAAAACGAAATTTTATTGAAAACCAAAGCAAAACAAATTTCAAAGTAACATTTAATTTCAATATATCATTAATTTTTATTAAAACATATATCCTAATAATGTTTCAACAGTCTAGGAAAATCCCCTTTACATTCCACATTATAAATCCAAGAACTAATTCATTCATTCAAAATTTCAAATTTTTGATATTTCTCAACAATCACTCTAGATGGTCTTTGAAAAGTGTTCAACAACCAAATCACAATAAATTCAAACCACATATTCAATTTGAAATCATTCCAATCAGTTCTACAAATAGGGGTCGATAACGAATCCTCCTACCTCTATGGTTTTGATAGAAGCCACAACGAATGAGGAATGCACAAGAAAAACCATGTCGATTCTCTAAGAGCGTACCTTAGATGTCTTCCCCTAGCATGAAAAAGACCAAATATCATCATATATGGAATCTCAAAACCTAGATATACCCATAATGGACATATATCTAAAAAATAAACAGAATCTGAGAAGAATATCTTTGTAGATCTAAGAAACTTATCAAGGATGAAGAAGAACGATCACATACCTCACGAATTCACCTTCAATTCACCAAGGTAAGCCTACAGATAGCCTAAACAATTTATTTGGATAGGTTCTAATACCTTAAATAGAGATAAATACCATGTTAAGACTATTTGGGAGTAAAAAAAGCCACATAGAGGAAAAAATGTATGAGATTCTCTATTTTAGGATCTCACATAAACCATCTGTACGGTTAGTTTTCATGGTTAGACAAATTGTGCACTAATAGTTCCTTAGATATTGCATAGGAATACCCTCATATGGATTCCTTTCATGGTCTCCCTAACCCTGATCCAACTTTTTCGGTGGATCTACCTCAAGAGGACCAAAAACACATTGTTTGGCTGCATGGTTAGACAAATTATGCACCACCTATGCGACTTCCATTATGCTTCAAAACTACTTCCTCATATCTCCCAACTCTCCCATCCATCAGCCTTAAACATTATAACCATTAAAATCATCATTTAATGGTTACAAAAAAAATTATGGGTAATAATTCTCCCCACCATAGGACTTTCTATACTCAGAAAGTAGAAAACATTCACTGCCCTGAAAGAGTTCTGGCCACTGCACTTTTATTTCCATCTCACATTCCCAAGTCTCTTCCTGAATCTGACCATGCTTCCATAAAACCCGCACTATAATGATAAATTTCTTATTCAAGATGTTCTATTTTTTCTCTACAATCTTCATTGGGATATGGATCAATGAGGCATCCAACTCTAGGTCAACTTGAACCCATTTGATCACATGGTAAGGATCAGGTTGATAATTTTTAAACTAAGATACATAGAAAACATTATGCATTGTACTAAAATGTGGTGGTAATGAAAAATGATATTTCACCTCTCTGACCCATTCCAGTATCGTGAGTGGTAATATGTATCCAGTAGATAGCTTTTACTACTTCCCGAAATGATGTCTTGGGGGGGACATCATGAAAACCTGATCACTCGTGGAAAACAACATCTACCTTCGATGGTGATCTTCATAAGATTTATGATGACTCTAAGCCATCTCCATCATCATTCTAATCAATTGGATCATATCTGGTGTTTCTAGGACAGGGATCTTCTCAACTAGTGAAGTTTCACATGTTTCGACCTAGCATACTAGATAACGACAAGTAAGCCAGTACAATGCATCAAACAGATCCATATGTTTCGAGGCCGGATAGGTGTTATTTATGTGAAATCCACCAAGGTTATATTCCCCTCCATTGATCAACCAAAACATGATACCCAAAACTATATCATGTCTTCAAATGTCTATATTTCCCACCTGGATTTCTCATTCATATGATGATGATACCCAGTTCTCATTGTCAACTGACTCTCAAGATCTTACTGTAAGGATTTCCAGAAACAATGCAAGAAATTCATATATCTATCTGATACTATTGAAAAAGGTACACCATACCTTTTTACAACTTCTTGGATGTTGATTTTTGATATATCCTCCACCGTATGACTTTCATGAATTGGGATAAAATGATCCGACAAAGTAAAACAATCCACTATCACCCATATGGCATCATGTTTCTAAAGAATTCTAGGATGACCTATAATAAAATATTTCTCTATCTGCTCCCATTTACACATTGGGATAGGTAAAGACTACAACATACCAATAAGTCTTTGATGATCTACTTTGACATGCTGAAAAGTCAATCAGTGTGATACGAACATAGCCACTTTCCTTTACATTATTCACCACAAAAAACTTTTCATTCAATGTGTTACACATCTTCTGTATACTTGGACGTACATGCCATAACAAAACTGAACTACCATCAAGTTTCTAGCACTCAATGGTATCCCCAACAATGAGTTTTAAACTCATAACTAGACATTCTGTATCAGATGTTTGTGTCCCTTTGAACATATTTACCAAATCAAGAAGTAGTGTAGCTGAGAAGAAAACTAAAAAATCACCCCAGTTTTGACATTCTACATGCATGTCAGCTAGGACCAACATAAACTACCATTCTTCTGAAGATTATTTTTCCAAATAAGAATATGATTTTATAATCAATTAATATACCACTTAATTCCATTTCCTAGGTGTATACATCAAGTCAATGTCAAACATTTGTAGGTACTCCATCCATCTACTTGGCCTCCTTTTCAAATATTGATGTGATAAAATGTTATTCAAGACTTTTTGGTCTCTTTACATAGTTAATTACTCACCAAAGTGATAGTGTCTTCGTGTTTCAAAATCATGGATGACAGTAGCTAACTCCAAATCAAGTTTTGGGTAATTCTTCTCTTTCACCCTTTGCAACCTTGAACCATAAGTAACCACGTGGTCTCCTTGCATTAGAAAAATGCCCAATTCTGATCATGAAGCATAATAGTACACCACATACCCCTATCCTGATTCTAGAAAGATCAAGATATATTTAGATATAAGACGAAATTTTAGTTCCTGGAAGGATTGTTTTCATTCCTTTGTCCATTGGAATGGGGAATTATTCTTTTTCAGAGCTGTCATTAGTGAAGCTAGTCAAGAGAAATCACACAAAAATAGTCCATAGTAACCAGCTGGATAAAGAAAACATCATATCTCGAAGAAATTCTTGGGTAGTTTCCACAAGATATAATCTTTTATCTTTTTAGGATCAACAGAAATTACTTTTTTAGAAATAACATGGTAAATAAAATATAATTCCTGTATCCAAAAATCACACATTAATAATTTGGCATACAAATTGTGATCTCATATGATGTGTACCACTGATTCTAGGTGCTCCTCATGGTTGGCCCTTGTCTTTGATTACACCATGATGTATTCCACAAACACCACAATATTTGAATATAGATATCACTGAAATATCTGATTTATCAAATCCATAAAGATTGTAGGTGCATTCATTAGACCAAAAGGCATGACTGCATATTCATAGTGTCCATATCTACTTATGAAAGCTATCTATGAATTATCCTCCTTCAGAACATGCAATTAGTGATATCCAGATTGCAATTCAATCTTGGAGAACCACTAAGGTCCCAATAATTAATCAAACAGATCATCGTTTCATGGATGTGGATATCTGTTATTTATCATAACTTGGTTATACTTATGATAATAAACACATATCCAAAGATTTCTGCATTATTTCTTCACAAACAAGAACGGTGGTGCCCACGATGATGTACATGGTCAAATAAACCATTTATTTCTGTCTCCTCCAAATGCACATTTAATTTTCCATAACTATGTTTTGACATCATATAAGATGGATGGGAAATATTAATGGTCCCCATAATGAGATATATCATTAACTCTACTTCCCTTATAGGTGGTAACCCTGAGAAGTTCTAAGAAAATACATATAAAATGTGATCCACAACTATTGGATAACTAATTTCCTCGATATCTTCTACTTATTCCAATATCAACACTCCCAACTAATAAATGATTGTTTCCACTGTTAGTGCCATCATGCTCTTTTCCCCATTTATTACCATCCTCTCTCCTCTGAAGAGTGGCTAGATTCCATCCACAATTTTGAAACTTATAGTTATCCTATAATAGTTGATGTGATCCTTAAACGTTGTCAACCAATCCATACCTAGGATTAAATTATAGACATATGTGTCCAACATCGTGAAGTTCCATTTCATCTTAGCTTCATCAAAAGTTATAACACATGCTCGACACACAATGGCCTGATAATCTCTTTCACTGAGTGGAGTTTGTAGTTTTAAAATAGAATGCCTCATTTACAACTTTAAACATAGTATGTTAACAGCATGATAATCAATGAAATAATGTGATGCACCTGTATCGAAGATCACTCGCACAAGGTTAGAATTCAAAAAAATCATACCTCTCATCGTAGATGGTCCAACTTGATCATCTACCACCATTTTCTTTGATTGATGCAATTACTCCATTGATTAATTCTGATCCTCATTGCCTTGATGAGATTTTTCTCCTTTCATCTAAGTATACATTGTTTACATCACTTGAGATAGGTCTCGCACACCTTACATCAGATCACTAAAAAAAGAGCATAATATGTCCCATCTTGTTGAAATTATGGAATGCTTTTATGGTGAAACACAATCCTTCTTTATGTGACTTAGTGAACCACACTTAAAAAAATCCACAATTTGTCTAGATTCATGGATAATGGTAAATTGATCCTGTGATCCAATTCATATATGTTCCACCCTCCTGAAAAAATGTGTCCCACTTCCTCTTTATCTCAATGATGGAGTTATCATCTCTTCTAGTGAAGACAATCTTATTTCCTCTACATGAATTTTCAGAAGTGACAAATATCATATACTTGGTATCTGGTTGCAACCCCGACTCTAAAGTTGGAAAATCATTAGTGATGATTTGGAACAAAAATTGGTTCACCTATAGCTCAGTTGCAACCTAATTATCAACATATTCTTTCTACTGGTTCCTATGATGCCTATCGGGTTCTATTTTTTAAGCAAGCATCATATTTTTTCAATCTCGCTCTCCAGGAACTGATGGATTAATATTTAAAATTATATTAAATCACCTATCACAACATAGTTTCCAAAACACCATTTTCTATTTAAACCATTTTTTAAAATTTTCAATATGATTTTTGAAACCTAAACCATTTACAAAATACGAAATATCAATGTTTCAAAATATTTCATTTTAATACAAATTCAACTTTTTCAATAAAATCACTATTCACATAATCATAAATAATTACTATAAATGAAGTTTTCAATCCTAGTAGGAATTTATTCCCCTACAATGCATGTCAAGATCATCTGATTGGATAAACCCTTGCTAATTAGATACCTAAATCTTATAAGTTTCTCCAAACACTTATGTACCCAACTCCCTTTTAACTAGAAGTTCAGCAAAAAAGGGTTAGCTTTGACCTTTTATGCTATACCTTTTCTGTTCCAAAAATCCTACTCATGTCTTAGATTTCATCCCTAAGGATAGAAAAGAGTTAATTTCAACTCCAATACCAAATCAATGATGACTACATGTTAGGAAAGGACCCCACAAGATGATAACATTTGTACCATAAAAGAAGGACCATACTGATACCATTTGTAATGACCTGCCAACTCTCATTGGCTTGAGAGAAAAACAAGTCATTACTTTGCCTTAAGTGACATCCCCAAGATGTCAAAGTCTAGAAGAAAATGACAAAGGGTTTTCCCATACAAGTGGAGGATCATTTACATTTTATGAAATAAAATAATGGACCAACAAACCATAACCAAACCATTTACTAAATGATGCATGAAAAAAAGAAAGATAACTCAACAACATCATGTATCTCAAAACCATATCAATGTGTGATGTAGCAGAATACCAAATGAGTATCAAAGTACAAAACAGATAAAAAACTAAAGACTCTCACAAGACCAACAGACTTCATGCTCTATGAGTTTCAATCTCAATAATCACTGAACATTCCAAGCATCATGACATAGTGCCAAAAATATGGGAAATGTTACCTTTTCCCATATCCAAGAAAATAACATCTGCAAAATCACCAAAGTTACAAAGTAGTGGTGAGTTTAAAACTCAATAGGTTTCCCCCGATGAATTCCCTAATCAAGCCACTAGGATTGAAAGGGTTTCCACATTTATATAAAAACATTTATATAAAACAAATTACAAAACATGTTATAACCAATTGTAAACAAGTTTAATAAACCTTTTGCAACCACAAGAAAAAAAACCAAATTAAACCAATTTCCATCGTGTTATATTTCCATAAAAATAAATAATCAAATCATAAAAACCAATTCTTCATATCATTTGGCATATCCATTCCATATCTCACTACACACCCACATTTGTATGCTTCATTTGACAGGTCCATACTCATGAGTGATCTCTCGTCTAATCACCTTATGTCCCAATCACACATTCCCTAAATCCAGGGTCATGTAACCTTTACCCCAATGGTACACACCCCTTATTAAGGGCCCATTAAGCATGAAATCACACCTAAACCATTTATGCAAAATGTTTCATTTTCCACAATAAACCATTTTAATAAAACTAGGTTTTTATTGAAAACCAAAGAAAAACCAATTTCAATGAAACATTTAATTTCAATACAACTTTCCTTTTTAATAAAAACATTTATCCCAATCATGTTCCAACAATCCAAAAAATAACCATTTTAAAATTCTAATTTTAAAACCAAGAACCAGAGAATTCATTCAAAATATTTAATTTTACATATTTCACTACCATCAATAATGAAGGTTTCTGAAAAGTGTTCATCAACCAAATAAAATTCAATTCACACATCAAATTAAATTTTAATGCATTTCAATCATTTCCAATATGTATTATTGAGAATGAAGTTTCATATCTTGATTGTTTTGATGGAAACCACAACATATGATGAACGCCTAAGAAAAACAGGTTTGATTCTCCAAGAACCCACCTTATATCTATTCTCATATAATGAACAAGACCAAATATCATCATATTGGGAATACCCAAACCTATATCTACCCATAACAGGTGTATATCTAGAAATAAAGATACTAGGAGAGGTAGTTCTAAGTATATCTAATAAATCGATTAAGGACGAAGAAGAACGAATGCATAACTCAAAAATTCAACTTCGATTCACCAAGGGATGCATTTGGATATCCTCGAAAATGCTTGGAAGAGGTTTTACTACCACAAATAGTGAGAAATCACGATTTATGGCCACTGAGGAACAAAAATGAGCCACATAGATCCACTTTTTTAGGATCTCACATAAACCATTTGCATGGTTAGTTGACACAGTTAGACAAGAGGCAAGATAACCATGTGTCATCAACTACCTACGAAAACCCACTAATGGATTCCTAGCACTGTCTCCCTAACTGTTCTCCAATATTACAGGATCCACTTCCTCATGAGGACCAAAAATGAACCGTTCGGCCACACAGTTAGACAAACAGTGTGCCCCCCGTGCGACTTCCATTTTGATTAAAAAAACATCATATTTTCTCCCAAATCTCTCATCCATCACCCTTTAAATTTATAACCATGAAAAGCATCAACTAATAGTTACATACCAGAAACAAGAGGTACTACATGTTTTCATCATATTTGGTAATTAAATTTAAATAATTAACCATGACAATTTTATAATTTATATTTGATAAAAAAACTACTATTTTGAATTCAGAATGTCAAAATGATTTTTGAATAAATTTTTTTTTATAATAATGTTTGATTTTTAAGAGAGTTATGTACTATACAATTTTTAAAAATATCATGATTTTAATGAAATTATAATTATTTAAATATAAATTATAAATTTATTAAAAACATTATAAGATAAAATAATTATTTTATGTGTCGTACTATACGTTAAAAATATATATTTTTCATTTAATAATTCTATATTTTAATTTTTAAAATTTTCATTATATTTTTCAAACAAATGTTTTAAAATATATATTCATTTATTATGTTAAAATTAATTATTATCATTTTAAAAAATATAATAAAAATTACATTTAAAATATGGAATCCTTATGAACTAATTAAATAATAAGAATAATTTTATTTTTATGAAAAATGGATTAATACCCAATATAAGAACTATATACCATGGTGAAAAATGATAAAAATGAGTAACATTTGTGAAAAAGGGACTGAATTTTTTAAAAAAAATTAATTGTGTATTTTATGTTTGTAATGACCATATCTCCACTATACACAAATATTTATAATTTTTACCCACTTTACATGAAATATAATTTTTATTGTACAAATGTTTTTTGTATTTACAAAAACTCCCACTGTATTCTACATATAAAAGGGGCTCTCCTCTCCACACACACACTTGAAAAAAACAATATTAGTTCTACGTAAAATACTCTCAAAAATCTCTTCCAAACTCTAATATACATTAATAATGTTATTTTTCTCAAAATAACATCCTTTAGTTGTTTAACCCCCCCCACCCCAATAAAAAGGAAATAACTTATTTTTTAGGTTTTTCTGAACGCATATTCTTATTATTTATTCCCTTTTGTTAATTTACTCTTATAAAATTAATTTTCACTATATCGAATGATATCATCAGTATACTTATTATACTTTTATGTTATTATAATTTTTTTATAAGCTTTAATCATATTTCCCTTAATCCCCGTGTATGATAAAATGGACTTTGTGTGTGGGCAGACTACTGCCACAACCATATGTTGTTTTTTTTCTTACTAAACCTACAAAAATGTTACTAACGATGATTTCAAAAAATAAATATAATATTTAAAAAATATTTTTTATTTTATAATTATTACAAAGAACTATAGGTTATATCACTCTACTTAAAATGAAATCATCAACCTTTAGAATTTCTAGATGACCGCCTATATGGGTTTATTGATTTAATTTTATATTTTCCACATATTCATACATATTTTGTCATGTGAATGAGATTAATATAAAAATATTGTGTTTATGACGGAATTAAGGATTTGTTATGTAAAATTATATAACTTATTTGTGTTATAATTCAAAACCAATTATTTTTAACACAATCATTTAAAAGATTCATATTAAAAGGAATATCATTATTTCTAATTATATAATATTTTTTTATTCATTAATTATTATTATATTTTACATAATATTATGATATGGATCTCTAGTAAATTCTAAATGGTATCATTATTCTATTATTTTACGATATTTTTACAAAAACACCACTTAGTCATCCTTTAAGCATGGTATGTTCATGTTTGGGGAAGCTTGACCTCATACTTGAACAATGATATGAAATTTTATCATGGGTATTTATGAAAGATTAATTGATTTTATAATATTATGTAATAATGTAAATAATTATTACTTTTTGGATTTGGAAAATTTACTTGATCATTTATCACAATAATAAATAGAACATAGTACATAGGATAAAAATCATAGAAACATTCTTGATTTTGATTTCATAATTTAAAATAAAGAGAACAATAATCATGTAAGGAAATTTAAATATCATGAATTAATAGATATATTTCATTCAAATAATATTTATTAGCATTTATAGAAGATCTATTGAAAATAGTTATATTATAAAAATAGTTGAAAATGAACAATATTACCAACACCCGACATCGAAAATTGGGAATAAAAAAGAAAATATAAATTTAGATAAAAATTAAAAATTATGTTTATAAAAGATTATATCTATGAAATAGTATTTGAAGTAGGTTTTGAATATATTATTTTATAAAATATCATAGAGTTAATTTTATCGATCATGAATGTAGTTAAGGGGTTCTATCTATACTATTTAATTTCATGAGAGATATTTTATATTGTACACTATGATACATTATTATTGAGTGATTACAACATAATGCATGAATTTTACAATATTAATTGGTTTTTATGATCTAATTAACTTACTATATTTAAATTTCCATTGATTTAAAATATATCAAGCATTAAATAGGTTTCCATCAAAAGTTTACTCAATAGTTTTGGATTTTCATACCAAATTCATCTCTTTGATACATATTCTACATAATTATCCTAATTTAATTTATGTGGATTATATAATTCATTTTTTTGATATTAAATCATGAAATATCATTTAATAATGGTTTTTATGGTTCAATTATAAGCTCAGTCTTTTTTGGGATTTTATTAACGTGTTACACAAGCTATTAGGATTTGAATAGACTCAATTATAATTCCAAGAGACATGTTGTATAATTTTCAACTTATTTCCTTTTAATTTTGTTATATTTATTTAAAATAACCATGATTTTGTAAGCATTATTTCTTTGTAATTATTTGGATATACTGTTAAAAACCATGTTTGTTTCATTAAACAATGTTTGACTAATGTGTTTTCCTAGTCATAAGGATTTTTCGAAACTCAATATTCGTTCATCATGTTATTATTTTTCTATTGAAATTATTAAATATAATGTGGGAGAATTATAAACTGTTAATATATTGTATGGTATTATCTCATTTTCTATATTTCTACCACATAAAATACACCTAAGATATTTATTTCATTGTTGAGTGTCTTTCCTGAAACAATTATTAATAAATATAATATCATATTATTATGTTAGAAAGTATTATCTATAAAATTATTATATTATATTTATGTTATACCAAAAAATAGTACATTACATGTCATTTTAGAATCCTATTTAGTAAAATGATTTTTTGATAAATATTATTTTTTATATCTCTTTTTAGAATTTATTTTTTCAACAAAGGTATTCTAAATTTATTAAATAGATAATTTCCTTTAATTATCCAAATTTTTTATAGTTATCATTTTTCTATATAAAATATTATGTTATATTAAAATATAAATTACTGTGTATTTATTTAAATTTATTGTTTTCGAAATAATACAGTACATTTATTTAAACGTTTCTTTTGTCTATGAATTTTATTTATTTATTTTATGTCAATGTCAAAAATATTTTGTAAAAGATCATTTAACTTTTCTACTATATTTTTAATTTCCAATTAAAAAGGATATAAAATGATTTAATTTATTAAAAAATGTTATTTATAAACAAATATATATTTATATCATAGAATAATGAACTCATTGTATCAAATTGTGAAATTCATGATCCCTTTAAGGTTTATACCATTCGAAATACTTTTTTCATGGTTTTTTCCTTATATATAAAAATTCTTGTGATTGTGATTTATTAAATACTATATATGCTCTTTGTAAACAATCCAACTCATTCTATATAAGAATTACATAATTTTTGTACCTTTTGGAGAAATGATACCTCATGGTTTTTTCATGTCTAATCATTTTCACTAAATAACCCTAATTTTTCATTTTATGAATTTCTTCAAGGAATACCTTTCTATTGGTTCCTTTAATCTAAGTGTGTTCACCAAGATGAAATACAACCATTGATTATGGATAATTATTTTCTTTTAAATAAATCCTTTAACTATATGACATATATACCATATGATTTATTATCATGATTGAATGTTATTTATATAGAATGTTATTTGAGCCCGTTGAATACCTTTTTCATTCAATTGGTTATCTATGATTTTTCAAATGAAAATAGTTTTCATTACATGGGTTAATTAATATTTGTTACATGGAATTTATTTTATTTCAAGGGGTTATTTTCTGAAATAAATGTTAAATATTGTCATTTGGAATGTTGTATAGGACCCATTTTCATTCCATGAGTTATTTTTTAAGAGAAAGTGGGGGGAGAACCCCTTTAATTGAACAAAGCCAGACTCCTTTTGAAGACTAGTAAAAGGAGGAACCCATTAAAATAACCAAATGAGAACAACAAGAAAACCAAATGGCACACAACCTTACATGGACTCAATTTCCAAAAAGAAACACACATCAAAATAATAACCCATTTTCATTCCATGGGTTCTTTTTTCTTTAATACGTTAATTAATTGAAATTGTCAATCATAAGTTTGGATAATGAAATTCGGGGTCATATACCTCCCAGTAAAAACTTATCTAAATGTCTATAGATGATGAGATAATTTATTACTAATTACCATTGTTTTCTTATATTAATGGAAAAATACCATATGCCTCATGAATGTAATGTTGGGAATAATAATTTATGTGCCATAGATGAATGTTTTTTAATAATTTAATACTTTATATATTTTTAAATGGTATATTTACAACAAAAATGTTCATTGAATCACATATTTTATTGATGTATTCTATTATTTGAAGATTAATTCCATAATTTATTACCATATTTTTACACGGTGTTATTTTCTTATGTATATTAATACTACTCATATGTTCATCTTATAATCACATATGATCCCTTTTTAAGGCTTATTTGTACATATACTAATCAAATTACCTCAAACCTCTCTATTTTTTCTATTTCACAATGTTATAATGAAAAGTAATATGTATGATGTATCATGAAGTTTCCTAATGAGAATAATTTGTATGATATTTTGAATGATTATTATGGGTTAATTTGTTTCTCTCATAATTGAATGAACAATGTAAATTAAATGAAAATTATATGACGTTTTTAAATAGTTTTATGTCAAATTACTCAAAAAAATATCTACCATAAAGGTATTCATATTTTTTTAATGAAATATTTTATTTATTTCATGTTGTTACCAAAGAATTATGTTTAGGATATTATACTTATCTTATCCCAATTATCATGATCGATTGAGTTCATGAATTATCTATATTTGAACATAGGTACTATTGTCATAGGATTGATTCCATATGATTGATGTTGATAAAAACTAATTTTATGTCAAAAATATTAAATTTATGTTGTTTCCATATACTTAATTGGTAAATTTAAAACAATTTTACTCAAGCATGATTTTATTTCCACTTATTATTATTATTAAAAGAATTTAGGTATAAATTTTTTTCACTAATCCCATGGGAAAATAATTTGGTCAATTCAAAGTTGATGAGGGTAAAAATCATAGTTATAGTTATTTGTATTATTGTAGGTTTATGAAGATATAAATTTAATAATTATTTTTACATATTTATGTTCTTATGTAAATTTTTTAGTGCCAATTCCCCCTCATTCATTTCCTAATGTTTCTTCTACTGGTCATGGTGAAGAAGAACCAAATGTATGTAATGTGTTTGTTTTACCTATAAATTATTAAAAGTTATATCTAAGATATTCTCTTCATTATTACCAACTGTTCTAGGTTGATGGTCTCATTCGCATTGGTTTTTTTGATATATTTTAGGTAAGAGGGGGATTTATCCATCATCGATTAACTATAATGATTGATTCCAATCAATATGACTAGATGAATCACCCACAACACATTAAGGTTATGGGTTATACATATGATTTTGGGAACTGTATCATGATTATTGAGGGTATATTTAATCTTATTGACAAACCATATGAATATAATGTTGGGAGTCAGTTTTCTATAAAGTCCTATTGGGAGGTGGTAAGTCTTGATGATATGGCCACAAAGACATGGTTGTCATTCATTAAAATATTTAATGAAAATATTTTTATGTGTTTTTTCAAAGGAAATGAATGAATAAAAGGTCATGTTTTTATGGATCTATGGTAGTGGAAAACAATTGTGGATGGCTATGAAAATTGTTTTGGGTTTTTGATCTATTATTATTTATTGTCCATTATAAATGAGGCATGGAAGGATATAAGATATAATATATCCCTTATTTAAGAGGTGAGTACTAGGTATATGCAGTTTTCCTGACCTCATATATAGAAGTTGATCATATATATCTCACTATTAAGAATGAACTATTTGGTGATAGTACAGTAGGTTTTCCTTCTTTAATTCATTGGCCTAGTGGTAGCCTTTTCAGTAGTGTCAGTAATGCATCTTATAATGGTATAAAATATTTTATAATATGCTATTATAATAAAATGATATGATTTATGGGAGGTTTGGGGTCCATCTCTTATTTCTCTATGAGGGATGACTACTACACATATTTATTATAGGATATTTGGGAATTATCTCATGGTATATATATTAATTCAAGGTAGTTCCATTAATGCAGTATAATATTATATCTTAATAATTTATATTTGAGGCTATCCTAATTCGATATGGGAATTTTTTATAAAAGATTCATGACTTGTATTCTTTTTTAGGTAGACCTCATATGAATTTCTAGACAATGTATGGGTGTTTTGGCTAGGGGTTTGTCATGAGTCTCAATAGTTGATGTAGTGGACACATCAGGTTAAATTACTTCAAGTGAGATTGGGAACGTGGTTCCATGGTCATATATACATCTCAAGTAATGAATATAATTTCAACCAAGTTCTAACCAATGGAGATATAGATCTATCTCTAATGTTGGAGTCAAGTTTAGCTATAAGACTTCTCCTTGATTCATTAGCGCTTAATAAACCTTATGAGAAGATGATACATCAGGTTAAGAGCTATTTAACAAGTACCATTTTAGTAATGGTATTAATCAATTTTGGTATTATTTAGACATCAATATGCTAGAACATGATGTTATTTTGTTAGATGGATTGCATTACATGATTTTTGTCTAGCATTGGCTGCTAATAGAAGTGGATAAAATCTATAAAATTAAGGGAGATGATTAGATTTTGATAGGATAGTAGTATACTAAGGCATATATAGAATGAATAAATTTTAGATGAGTATGATACACTATAGTATAACTTGTATGTATTTTTCATACATCTTATCTACTGGTTGTTTTATCTACATTTCCACTTGTGTTAATCCATTATAGTGACCAATTTATAAACAAATTATCTAATATTCCCCTTAATAAGGATATTCGGTTAGTGATTGACCTCATATTAGGTCCATATAACATATCAATTCCAATATATCATATGGTACAAACTGAGCTAATGTATCTAAATTTAATTATCAATGATCTATGGATGAAGGGTTTTATCCACCTGGAGTCCTCTCCTATGGGTGTACCAGTTTGATTCACTAAAATGTGGTTGGTGGCCTTAGGGTATCCATGGACTAGTTAAAATTAAACTGTGAAATGTTGAATAATGATATCATTTTCCAAAGATTGACTACTATTTCTACTAGTAGTGGGGATATAGGTATTTTTCCTTGATTGATTTAAGATTGATATATCATTATAAATGGTTTAGTGATGAGGATGATCTATTGAGACTCTTCATAAGTATCCATGGAATATATGTGTATCATTTTATTCCATTTGATCATATGAATGATCTATTGATATTCATAGTACACATAAAATTAATTTTATACATATACATTTCCATCCTTTTTATAGTATTCAATGATGAAATTTTAGAATTCTATTAATTGGTGGATTCTCACAAATAATACCTTAATACTTTTTTTATTATGATTTGGGAAAATCAACATTATTCCATATACATAAAGTGTCACATTGGGATTTTGGATTTTCACTATGACATATATGTGTTCTCAAAAGGAGGATTCTAATTTAATCCAAAGAAATTGGAATAAATGAGTTCTTGGTCTCATCTGGAATATGTTCTTTCAAATTATGAATTTTAATGTACTAACTAATTATTATTGGTTTTTTATTAAAGGATTCAATCTATTTTAAACTCCTATGAAATGTATTATCATGAAGGGGGTGATGTTTGGGTAGACTTACTAGTATAAGGGTGTACTCTAAGAGCTAATAAAGTGATTGATGTTCACTATAATTATACATTTTTACACCCTATGATCAATTATTTTGTATATTTTAAATCCTCATGATCCGCTTTCAAAGTTCATTTAATGTATAGAAAATCAATGGTCAGTTAAGTGTCTCATCAATTGTGAACCCATGAGAGAACGTATCATACCCATGATATGGATCTTGAAAAAATTTTCAATGTTGTAAACTATTGATGTAATTAATTTTGGTATTTAAAAAAATGTTTTATAAATTTATCATAAGGGTTTTTGATATATATTAATTTAGTGGGACCTATATTTTTTAAACGGTTTTGGGGCTAGTATATTGGAAATTTTGACATCAAGATTGAATATTCCTCGAAGGAAGGGTATTGTGGTTGCAAATTCATTGATTATGAAGACTCGTGAATTGGGATTTTAGACTTATAAAGAGTATTAGAAGGTGTTGAGACCACATATAGACTATAATTTGTATTTTTCGTAAAATTTATAGATGGTGTGATGTAGTAATTTGACTATTATTTCCCGGATATATACTAAGTTAAGGCCATCTGTTAGTTTGATTCAAATTAATTTATCCAAAAATAAATGGTTCACGTTCGTTGATCCATTACCAAGTTGTCCTTATGATTGATAAAATGTGTTGTCCATCCATCGTATTTTAATGGTTCCTACTTCGATGATGGAAAATATAATGTGGGACGCTCATACATCATAATGGGTTGTACATATAAGATTCACAGTGGTTTATTGGGATATCATGTGTTTTTTATTATGGCTCTGTATGGGAAGTCAAATCATGAGTTTTTTTCATGCCACTATATGTGTTAGTGGATAATTGTCGATCATGAAGGTAAAGGTGTTTTAACTCAAATAATTTATTGCATGTATATAAGTATGAAGATTTTCCATATATTTCATCATGAAACTACCTAAGACCCCAAAGGGTCGTCATTTACTATGAGTGAAGTTGAATGGTTGGAAAAGAATGCATATTTCTTACTAACTCAAGATAATCAGTCAATAAATTTTTGGGTAAATAATATTTGTTAGTATTATAATATTTAATTTAGTTCCTACGATCATTATGTTTGATTGAGATGTTTTTTTATATCAAGATTTTAGCAGCACATACAAGAGTCCATAGGGCCCTATTGATAAATGAGAACCATATTTCACCCACATTGATTATAAATATTGTATGAATGTTCTATATAATGAATTACTTCCTCAATAAATTCATGCATGGTGTTGGTAGTGTTCTTAATTACCATTTGGCCCTGGTTGAGTATTAATCTAAAAATATATACCAGGTTTCCATTCATAAGTACTATTTATATGATCTTTATTATCGTCAATTCTACTCTTTTTTGTATTGGTTAGACGATGGGGAGATGAATATTATTAGAAAAATTTTGGTGTAATAAAATTTTCGTCAGTATATATGATATGAAAGTTGTTAGTGTACACATAGATTAAGATGTTTCCATATAAATAATGTAGGAAATTCCCCTTGGAGTTCATTATGTGAATATTATTGTTCTCGTTTCTATCACATCCTTGAAGGAATAAATTTTCATGAATTAAATGGATTATCAAAGCACCTTATATTATTATTTTCGATATTATGGAGGTGTTTGATATGTTATCTTATCAGTATGTTATTCCTCCACAACATCCTTTTATTCATGTTGTGTTTTATGTGTCATGTCTATGGAATTCTGATCTTGTTTATGCACATTTAATTGATGATGAAGATGATTTCATGTTGTTGGAAGATAATTCATTTTGGGAGAAACCCAACTGAATTCTAGAATGGCTCAATAAGAATTCATGCAGTATAATGGAACCTCTTTTCTAAATACTATTCCCATATATATTTACCCATGATGATACATGGTATTGAGAATTTTATATTCATGAAAAATGTAAAGATATGATTGTTAAGGACCCGCAATGATTCTTTTCAGGGATAAGAATCCAATAGAATGGGAGTTTGTAACTCCTTATGAATTTTAAAGTACAAAAGTTCTATAAGTTATTTATTATGATGTATTTTAATGGGTTTTAATTAAGGTAATGAATTTTTCAGAACATTAACCCCTAGGTTTCACCACTACCATGCCGTTGGGTATGTTTTTTTATGGAATAATTTAATTTTAACCAAACCTCATATTTCCTTCACAACTGTTATCCCATGACCACACCTCAATCTAGATGAAATGGGGGATCTCTATTTGTAATTTTTTCCCAACATATCACATATTTGATGTTTAATTTTTTTCATTATAGAGTATATATTTTTAAGTGTCTAATTTCATTCATTTCCTAGTTTCCAATTTTTTACGTTATATATTTCTTATTATTATCTAATCAAAAAATATTTATATTATGTGTTGATTTTAGATTTTGAAATGTTTTGGATTCAATTGGGGAGGTGGGATTTAAAATTTTACGTAGTTGAAATTGAGGTAGGAAATTCATTTAATTTTGTAGCTTTTGTATTAGTTTTTTATGCCTTAAATTTTATGTGGCTGTACGTATCCCTATGGGAACTCTGATTATTATATCAAGTGGTTGGATAGGTTATTAGAAATGTGGTTGACACATTAATTTCAGATCAATGGGTATATGTTTTATATTTGGTGTAATTTCATCTTATGGTGTGGGAAATGTTTATGGTGTCTTCTCTGATAATTAGGATTTGTAAGTGTATCTCAGATATGGATGGGAGTGGAATTTCATTTTTGGATTTTGTTGGGTTTTTGGAAATTATTTCAATTGAATTTGTTAGATTTTGATGTATGTTATTAATTATTTTTCTCAAAATGATTCATTTTCTATGTGCTTAACTTATTTGATAAAATACTACATGAGATATGGACATGACCTCCCTTGAGTGAGATGTGATGAGTATAGAATGGGAAATGTAACCTACACCAATTGAAATGGGTTCGACCACGTATAAACATGAGTATGTTCCTTTATTAATAAAACATGATATTTTTTTACATTCTTTTGAGAATCTATAAGATTCAATCATCAATTATGGGGATAATGTTGGAGTTGCTGGGAATTCGTATCAACAAGTTTAGTGCATTATCACCTAATAGGTATTTCACATATATATATATATATATATATATATATTTCATTAGATCGTTTATGCATATATTTTATGGGCCCAATGGTGGTGTTTTGTTGGGTTTATACAAATAAAATGAATTCATGTTTATGTTCTTATAGACTTCATGGGATGGGATCCAACTAATGGAAATGGTTACATAAAAGATTACCGAGTGGATTTTGGTGGATGGGATTTTGGTTACATCCAGAAACTATCATGTAACATTTTAATTATTCCTTGATTATTATTTTTAATCTTTTATTCATTACATATATAATGATATAATACATGTGGGGATTTGTTTTGGAATAATGTACTACTTTTTTTATGTCAAACATATTTTCAATTACATATTGTTATTATTTATTAAACTATGTTCTGTATTGGTTACATAACTTATAATTTAATTATTTATTACGTTATATTGATGGTTATCTGGTAAAAATATCATATTCCCAACACGGTTCTATTTGAAAATCCTATTCTAGTTGGTGACCAAATGAATATTGGTAACATCACATAAGTTACTAGGGAATTCATTTTGTACCCATTAATTCATGTCTAGGTTTCAAAATAATAAATATGGCAGTGTTTAAATTAATTATTTTAAAAAGTAACATGAGTGAATATTTTTTATATTCACCCATTTCAGTTCTTATAAAAACCTATGTCTCACAAACATAGTACAATATGACATTTAATTTTAAATTCCATTAATCATATCCTGTAAATAAAATAGTTTCATGTCTTAAGGGGAATAGATAGATAATACATAAACGTAAATATAATTTATTTCAACTTTATTTTTAACCCGTTATTTTTATCCTATGTCCCTTTATTCTCTAATTACAAAAACGGTCATCCAATGGAAATAACTAATTAAAAAGGGTGAGTTATACATCCCATTCAGAGGATAAATGTGGTAATGAAATACAACATATGAGTCCTAAGATATAATTTCATGACCCTACTTCTTCAAAATGGAAGAAGGGAAGAAAATGTTTTTTTACCTTACTTCTTCATGATACAAAATAGTTAATGACCCATGATTCTTGTTTTCAGTAGGCCCCGTGGTGGCGACCAAAACCAAGGGTATAAAAATCTCACAAAAATTGGAGGCAATACCGTTTTTATAGTAACCAAGATTAGGAGATAATATGATTCAAACTCAAAACAAATACAAGTCACACACACAAACACGCGCACACACAAACTCATTTATATAAGTATACTCAGTAAAAAACATGAAAATTATTTTTATACACATAGTATGAGAATACATGTATACTCAGTTAGAAATAATGTTGTCACTCATGCACAAGTAGGATAAACATACTACTGCCCATGTGAGATAAAAAAAGAAACTCAAAAGAACATAACAAGGTATATTATCCACTAAAACCACACCAAGGAATGATCACTATATAAATCATATAAAGTAAAGTAGTAAGATCATTGATAATAGGGTAATCATCAGAACTTCCCATTGGCTAATGGCAAATTTTTAGATGTTACCAAATTCCTCCACAAGCCCCACAACCACATTCTGCCTGAACACAACTCAGCCACATACCAAATCCCACCCGCAAAAATCTAGGCCAAAACCACATCACATCCTTCCTGCATATAAATATGCCACAAAACCACAACATCATATCAATGGAACCTAAGAAAACACACCTCACCCGCAGACACATGGGCCTCAAAAATGCACCACAACCATCCTGAGGAGTCTTGGGCTACCAATATTGAGAAGAGGGAGAAGAGAAGATCCAATAACTAGTCATACATCCTCTAACACATATGTTGGGTAATGACACTCTCCCACATAACAATGTAAGTGTTTGACATGTAGTTCTCAATGAGGGAGGGGTGTGTATAAAAAACACAAGGAACTACATGTATATATAGGTACCAAACACTCATTCCAACCTATGGGTTTTAAAAACAAACAACTGGACCACAAAAAACATCCCTTGCTACAAACTCTAATACACAACCACACAGCCAGGCATAGAATTGATTCATAAACCCATCCAATTCATTTCACCAATTATCGTTCTTTATTTAATTAATCGAATATTATTGATTCCATCCCTACCCGAGAGACTACCAAATAAAGCACACATTGTAATGGTGAATTAACCAAACCAGCCAATGCCAAATCCAAACAGAGAAATAAAGAATAGGGTAAAAGGACCCATTATAACTCCCATTAATATATATCAGTCATTATAAACACTAGGAGAAACTCACATTCATGGTAACACCATACTTTTTCAAAATTATCTGTAACGCCCCGACAATAGTTACCTAGAGTCGGTGCATTATTACATAACATTGGCATGATCCCATGAAAGATCAAATCTCGAATGACCGATTAGTTTAGTAGACTTGGAAACACTAGATATATTCATAAAGTTTTACATTACATAATAATGTGGAAAACTACTACAGCCACATATTTTCTCCATATTCCACACTCATATCCCCACATAATATCCCTGTAGGTCATTCATAATTTACTTCTTCACTTCCTAGGAAAAATAATACATAGAAAAGGGGTGAGCTCAAATGCCCAGTAAGGATAACAAGAAGATAAAACTTTCAAAAATAAGCATAAACATTTAAGGCAATGTATAACTAAAACAAAAGCCTTTTAAACTTGAACATCAACATAGTATGGAAAAAGTAAAATGAAATAATGCCATTTACTTATTCACATGGATATTCTACTAATAGAATAATCACATGCAATATCAATAACCACTTTCATAATGATGGAATGCATAATGCCAGACTATCATAACCACATAACCAAGGCCTCGTGCCAAGACTACAAATAAGATTTTGCCAAGGCATTGTGTCAAGACACTAGTTTGTCTCATGAGACCTACCGATGCATCGAGGAGCTATAGCGGGCTCCACCCGTCACTTGTTAAGTCCAATGCATTCCTCATATGAACAGGTTTAAACATAACATAAACATTCATATTAAAACTAGCATACGAAATGTCAATACTTCAACCACCAACCATGAATGGTATAAAAATAGCATATCCACAGTCAAACATAACTCATTCAATACAATATGGAAGATTGTATTGTATCACATTAACCTCAATCAACAATAATGAAGGATGTTGACATAGATGAAAATAATCATCAAAACTTTTTGAGAGAAATATCCCCCTTTTTCTTGAAATCATTTAAAAGTCACACTATTTTTCAAGAAGCCATTTAAAAATAGATTTTTGAATCAAAGTGTCCCACACCACTTTGAAACTTTTTTAAAAGGATTTTTAATTTTAAAACATTATTGTCCATATAAATAAATCCTTAAAATCATTTTTAAAACATGGACATTATTGAGCAATATTTAGATGAATAAGTCTTTAAAACATTTAAAAATGGTATTTTAGTTAGAGATTCAAACCAAAAGAGAGACACTTGAATACAAATAATTGAGTTAATAAAAACATTTTAATATCATGATAACAAAGGGATTCATGATATACTATGCCAAATAACATTATATACACCACATAAAAGTCATTTGGTGTATATCAACAAAGAAGCCTCAATGGAATGTAAATTGAGAGGAAATCTCTCATAAAGGCCGTATCCTTAGGTTAATGATAAATCAACGACATAATTGTGTGTGAAAAATATAAATACAGTAAATATTATTGGATATTCAGTGTAAAAAAATCAAATGATATTCACACATATTCTTGTAAAAACAACACCAATGAATTGGATGTTTAACTCAACAAATGGTGAATGAGATAAAATTACTCTTATCAAATTCATATCAATGAAGTGATTATGTGTATCAAAAGTATATCCACAAGAAGGGGAGTGTAAATTATGACATATTCAAATGAATAGTGATTCCACACATAATCTTGGGGTAATAGAATCAATGAAATATGCGTAAAGCCAAATGGGTGGAAATTGAAATCTCAAATTCTCTTATCGATTAGGTAACTTACGAAACATACACCCATGAAAGAAGTATCATTCCATGATGATGTAAATACCCATAAATTAAAGTATATTACATAATGAATACAATCATGGGGAGTACACATACACCATATGCAATAATTAAGTGGTGAACAATGGAATTCTCACGAAATTAAGATTGAGTTAAGAAACCCCTTACTTTGTACTTTTTCCTTGGTCGACGGTAGGTTAACCTCCTGTATAATGGTGAAATAATTTTTATTTTATTATAAAATAATCATATTCATTAATATGATATCATATATGGTCTTTTAACATTGATTTGTTAAAAATATCGTAGAATTATCGTCGTTCCGGGTGTTAACTTACACATTTTCTATTATATGTTTTGTTAAATAAGATGTGTTTGTTATGGATAGGTTGTATCTTATTCATATACAGAATGATATAATGTCCTTAAACATTATTTTAAAATCATCAAATGATAATTATACTTGAATGGATATTATGGAGATTGAATCTCATCGCGTTCGTGGAGACGGTAGTCCGTACGTACGCACGAGCGGCAATATCATTCTTTTGATATTAAAATAATATATAATTGAATGATATATCATATATACAGAATAATTATCATGTTATAATTATTATTTATATTAATTACACATCATTATTATACCCATCCAAATAATAATATATTGAATAACAATTACACCACGACATGGAGACGGTAAGCCGTACGTACGCACGTATGGTGACATGTTATTCAAAAGATGGATAGAATACTGAATATGGTTGTACCATATTTATAATAAAATCATAGTATGTATATGATACTGGAGTTATTGTTTTAGAATGGTAAAAACAAAGGAAGAAGAAGTGGAAGAAGAAAGGAACTTGGAAAAGTGTGGTGAAATCATTACCTCTTCTTCGGGTTCATCCTTTTGATTTGATCAAAAGGGCTCCATAGGATGGCTTTATAATCAAACTAAGGACACTAGGTTTTAGTGAGGGAAGTTGGGAGAATATTTGGGAAGAGGGTTTCCGAACCAAAAGTCTTTGAAGGTGTGAAGAAATGAGAAGGAGGAGTGCCCTTTTATAAGAGGGGTGAGGGGCACCTTTGTAAAACCTAGAAATATTAATTTATAACAAATTTATATTCGGTTTCTAATATCTCAAAAGTTGATTATTTAATGGTTAAGGTGGGGATGTGTCGAAAACCACTCAAACAATAGAATTTAGACAGGTTTGGGTCATTATATTAACCTTATCCTTAAGTATTAACTCTTAGTTAATTAGTTTCACTTTTACAAAATCTCTTTGTATTTTTAAATTATATGGTTAATAAACATACCATACACATCCAAGAGACCCCCAAGTGGTTCATTAATGATACAAATATAATTATATAAGTCTTTTGGCTTAACCATAGATTTTTATGAATTTAATATCAATTAATAATATAATGTTTGTTTTAAAAACTCTTTTATGTCAATTTTGAAACTATTGAATAGTTGATTTTTGTGAGACTCATAACAGAATTATTACTTCGAAAAAGGTTAATTAAATCAATCCTAATATGTCATATTAACCTATAAAATTAGTTTAATTCAATAAAAGTCTCAAATTATATTTATTGGGGTATTTTAAATATCAATTATTCTAATTGTTTACTATTATGGTAATTACGGCATCACCATTGTGTCATAAATAAATTAAATTATTTAATGTCTAAAAATTATAAATAAATTATCATTATGTAGGAAATCGTTTTCTCGTTCTAATAAATATTTATAGTCTAAACTCCAACATATATAACCCTATGTAACAATTGTTTTTCTAAAAGATATATGCTTGTCTCATTTTTGTATTCATTTTTACTTAATTAAAATAAAGTGTCCCTATCACTTAAAAGTGAATCCATGGGGTCCCAAAATCGACCCAAAGATGAAAATGGTCGACCATGTATCAACAAATAGGTTTAAGACACGTTTTAGGGTAATTTATTTATATTATAATATTATTTTCTAACCCTTGTTTACCGGATTTACCCTTTAACCGTGATAAATAAAATATTTACCGAAGTAATTATCCAAAATTTCTAAAAATAAAAGTTACCTATTTACACAATTTGAACATCCTGATTACAAATATGGAATCCATTTTTCCAAATTCAATACACATAAGTGGCAGAAATTAATTTAAATTTAATTCCCGTTGTAAAAACAAAAAACGTGTTTTTATGAGATAATAACTATCAAAAGATTGACACTTGTTTATGTCTGGTTTAATTGTGAAATTATGTCCAATGAAAAAAATTTAATTACATGGTAAAAATATATTCTAAATATACTTTAAAACTACTCAAATTCATAATTTATAAATATAAATTATTTGGATTAAAAAAGTTGTTTTTAATTAAAATTTAGTAATTTTCACAATTCATCAAAATATGAAAGTTATCCGAAAAGTAAAAAAATTTCACCCTAGGCTAATTTCAATATTACGAATCCAAAAATGATGTCCATTTTGAGAGATAGAATTTATAAAATTTCAAAAAGTAGGTATTACTATTCATAATGGCTAGTTTGATTGGTTGTGGTGTGTTAAAATCATGAAATTGCGTACAATGCACGCCATTACATTATTCAAAGGGAAATGTACTATGGAAGCTTGGGGTGTTACATTCTCCCCTCCATAAATAAATTGCATCCTCACAATTTTTTTAAAATTGGTCTTGAGAATATAATGGAAAGTCCCACATCGGAAAGAGATTCAATAAAACTATCACTTTAAAAGAAAGGAAGAGAGGTATAAAGGTCACGCAATATAACCCATACTAGGATTCCATGTAAGAAAACATGGATATGGACGATAAACTAAGTGTTCAGTTCTGATGAAGAGGGACAGAAAACATGATCAGGAGAAAGTTAACAATAAGAAAATCACAAACTTGTGTTGGGATAGACGGTCCTTAGTCTCCCAGTAGGAAAAGTAAATAGACCACATTTTTTTTGTTTTAAGTTACATTACATAAGGATGATGAATTCATTTATGATATTGACTAAGAATATAAAGATATATACTTACTTTTAAGTAGAGTTTCATTCTTTAATAAATTTCCACCACTAACTCATTTTTTAAAAGTGATGAGTATTCATGAAGACTTGGTCATACTGGAAGAGCTAGAATAAACTTCTATAGAATCACATGATACAAGAAGGATGAACTATATATTTACATTTTCTTTAGAGATTAATCAAAACAAAAATGTTTAGTACAAGATCTAATGATCCCCCAAAAGGATATTCCTTGAGAGAAATAAATACTAATCTTAATTTCCAAAATTAATCCAACAATACCCCAAAGTTAAATAAATACCATTCAATAACCAATTGTCCTTAGAATCCTTCAATATAATCAAAACTAATATTGAAAACCAAATCTTATTAATAATTTAGTCTTCCACATTAAATTGTATCTCCAAATGACATTAATTACTCTTAAAGTCACATACTTAAATGTAATTAACCTAATCCTTTCCATAAATAACCCAAATCATTATAAATACACAATAAAAACATAGATAAAAATCAACCATTACTCCTCAAATGAAATCCCATACTACTCTATTATCCTTTTTCATATAGTGTTCTCAACAAAGCGAACAACTTCCAAAATAACATTTATCAACAAATCATTTTCCTATACTAAGGGTATTCAATTGATAAGACATAAGATCCCAAATCACATTATTATTGATCAATAAAATAATTTAACTAAATATAATACTCACACTAACCAGGGACTTCACGTAGTCCACTGGTAGGCGATAAATCCCAATCTTACTTTGGTTGTGGGTTCTATTCCCACAACATTGTCCGACACGACAGGTTGTCACGCGGTCTACGTGTTGTACTTTTCAAAAACAATATTTTATAATATTACTAAAATGAGATAAATTCCTCAAAATACCATAAAATAATTTAACGACAAATGTTATATCATAAGTTTCATTTTCTTCCCAAATTATAATAACTTATAATTATCTCAAACCCCAATGATCATATAAAACCAAATGGCTATTTATAACTATATCCACAAGATAATAGATAATTCTTTCTCAAATATCATTCTCACATGGAAAACTACGGGGTTACAAACACAAGAGAAAATTATTCCAAAGTAAACCCATCAACAAAGAGCACTAATACTTTTTAAACATTTCTCAAACCATTTATTTCCTCATAGCTTCTTCATTGACCAAGAAAATATCCTATAGAATAGGGCATTCACTCGGGTAATGGCTAGGTCCCCTACATTTATGGAAAATGACTATAAATGGACTCTTGGGACCATTTTTATCTTCTTCCATAGTACTCTTCATTTTTCTTTGGCAATTCTTCACATTATTTCCTTCCTTTCCGCACATAAATCATTTCATTGTCCCATTGAGACACTTTGCTGGGTGTCTCCTTCCACATTTCTTGCATGATGGAAATTGAGGATTCCTTTCTCCATGGTCTCCACTGCTGGAGCTCTTATTATTCATCACCTTTCTCTTTTTTTTAGGTCTGGGAATTGGTTAATATATATATTGTTGATCATATTTTTGGAAATTTGATTTGGCATAAAGACGATATCTTTTACACCTATCAACATTCCATTTTGTTTCTCATTTCCACCATCGTTCTCACGTTGTACATAATTCTTAAAGTCACTATGACTTCCTTGGAATCCAGCCATTGACTAAAACCAAAAAGCATTGTGTGAGTAACAGTAGTCATAAAATCACTTAGAGATTAACATGTCACCATATTCTCAATTTGAAACACATTAGGATTAACCAAGGTCATTTACTCTCATCTTATAATTATAATACTTTAAATCGGTTTGTAAAGAAAATGTAAATTATCCTAAGCATATCCCCCGGAAGTGTCGTAACCAAGAGTGCAGCAAGGCCCGTTTTCGTACACCAGTTCCCGTTTGAGTCTATCTCAAAGCAGTGTTTTCGGGTTTTACCCCTAGGTACATCTATTCCAGAGCCGCCTCTACTTGGTCGTGTCCAAACATAGATGTATTGCTCGGAAAACTCACAAAATCTCTACAATACCAAAATTTTAGTAAGTTATTCTATATTAATTCTTAAAGTTCATCTTAGGTCTACGTGCTCTAATCAGAGTATATCTAAATCAAGCTTACAAGGTTTGAACTAAACTTCCCCTGATACCAAATGTAATGCCCCGACCCCAGTGACCTAGAGTCGGTGCATTATTACATAACATTGGCATGATCACAAGAAAGATCAAATCTCGAAAGAACGATTGGTTTAGTAGACTTGGAAACACTAGATATATTCATAAAGTTTTACATTACATCATAGTGTGGAAAACTACTACAACAACATATTTTCTCCATATTCCACACTCATATCCCCACATAATATCCCTACAGGTCATTCATAATTTACTTCTTCACTTCCTAGGAAAAATAAAACATAGAAAAGGGGTGAGCTCAAATGCCCAGTAAGGATAACAAGAAGCGGAAACATTCAAAAGTAAGCATAAACATTTAAGGCAATGTATAACTAAAACAAAAGCCTTTTAAACTTGACCTTCAACATAGTATGGCAAAAGTAAAATGAAATAATGCCATTTACTTATTCACATGGATATTCTACTAATAGAATAATCACATGCAATATCAATACCAATTTCATAATGATGGAATGCATAATGCCAGACTATCATAACCACATAGCCAAGGCCTCGTGCCAAGATTACAAATAAGATTTTTCCCAGGCCTTGTGCCAAGACACTAGTTTGTCTCATGAGACCTACCGATGCATCGAGGAGCTATAGAGGGCTCCCCCCGTCACCTATTAAGTCCAACACATTTCTCATATGAACAGGTTTAAACATAACATAAACATTCGTATTAAAAATAGCATACGAAATGTCAATACATCAACCAAAAACCATGAATGGTAAAAAAAATAGCACAACCACAGTCAAACATAACTCATTAGATACAATATGGAAGATTGTATTATATCAAATTAACCTCAATCAAGAATAATGAAGGATGTTGACATAGATGAAAATAATCATCAAAACATTTTGAGAGAAATATCCCCCTTTTTCTTGAAATAATTTAAAAGTCACACTATTTGTCAAGAAGCCATTTCAAAATAGATTTTTGAATCAAAGTGTCCCATACCACTTTGAAACTTATTTAAAATGAGTTTTAATTTTAAAACGTTAATGTCCATATAAATAAATCCTTAATACCATTTTTAAAACATGGACATTAATGAGCAAGATTTAGATGAATAAGTCTTTAAAACATTAAAAAATGGTATTTTAGTTAGAGATTCTAACCAAAAGAGAGACACTTGAATAAAAATAATCGAGGTAATCAAAACTTTGTAATATCATGAGAATAAAGGGATTCATGATATACTATGTCAAAGTACATTATATACACCACATAAAAGTGATTTGGTGTATATCAACAAAGAAGTCTCAATAGAATGTAAATTGAGATGAAATCTCTCATTAAAGGTCGTATCCTTTGGTTAAGGATAAATCAATGAAATAATTATGTGTGAAAAATATAGATACACTAAATAATATTGGATATTCAGTGTAAAAAAATCAAAGGATATTCACACCTATTCTTGTAAAAACAACACCAACGAATTGGATGTTTAACTCAACAAATTGTGAATGAGTTAAAATTACTCTTATCAAATTCATATCAATGACTTGAGAATTATCAATGGAGTGATTATGTGTATCAAAAGTATATCTACAGGGAGGGGAGTGTAAATTATGACATATTCAAATGAATAGTGACTCCACACATAATCTTGGGGTAATAGAATCCATGAAATATGCGTAAAGCCAAATGAGTGGAAATTGAAATCTCAAATTCTTTTATCGATTAGGTAACTTACGAAACATAAACCCATGAAAGAAGTATCATACCATGATGATGTAAATACCCATAAATTAAATTATATTACACAATTAATACAATCATGGTCAGTACACATACACCATATGCAATAATTAGGTTGTGAACAGTGGAATTCTCACGAAATTAAGAGTGAGTTAAGAAACCCCTTTGTACTTTTTCCTTGGTCGATGGTAGGTTAACCTCCTGTATAATGGTGAAATAATAGTTATTTAATTATAAAAGAATAATATTCATTAATATGATATCATATATGATCTTTTAACATTGATTTGTTAGTAATATCTTAGAATTATCGTCGTTTCGGGAGTTAACTTACTCATTTTCTTTTATATGTTTTGTTACATAAGTCATGTTTTTTATGGATAGGTTGTATCTTATTCATATACAGAATGATATCAAGTCCTTAAACATTATTTTTAAAACATAAAATGATAATTATACTTGAATGGATACGATGGAGAATGAATCTCATCACGTTCGTGGAGACGGTATTCCGTACGTACGCACGAGTGACAATATCATTCTTTTGATATTAAAATAATATATAATTGGATGGTATATCATATATACCGAATCCTTATCATGTTATATTTATTATTTACATGAATTACACATCATTATTATACCCATCCAAATAATAATTTATTGAATAATAATTACACCACGACGTGGAGATGGTAAGCCGTAAATACACATGTATGGTGACATGTTATTCAAAGGATGGATATAATAATGAATATGGTTGTACCATATTTATAATAAAATAACAGTATATATATGATACTAGAGTTATTATTTTATAATGGTAATTATAAAGGAAGAATAAGTTGAAGAAGATAGGAACTTGGAAAAGGGTGGTGAAATCATTATCTCTTCTTCGGGTTCTTCTTTTTGATTTTATCAAAGGGCTCCTTAGGATGGCTTTCTAATCAAACAAAGGCCACTAGGTTGTAGTGAGGGAAGTTGGGAGAATATTTGGGCAGAGTTTGTCCGAACGAAAAGTCTTTGAAGGTGTGAATAAATGAGAAGGAGGAGTGCCCTTTTATAAGAGGGGTGAGGGGCACCTTTGGAAAAGCTAGAAATATTAATTTATAATAAATTCATATACGGTTTCTAATAGCTCCAAAGTTTATTATTTAGAGGTTAAGGTGATTATGGGTCTAAAACCACTCAATAAATAGAATTTAGATAGGTTTGGGTCATTATATTAACCTTATCTTTAAGTATTAACTCTTAGTTAATTAGCTCACTTTTACAATGTCTCTTTGTATTTTTATATTATATGGTTAATGAACTTCCATTATACATCCAAGAGACACCCAATCAGTCCATTAATGATACACCTATCATTATATAAGTCTCTTGGACGAACCTTAGATTTTTAGGAATTTAATATTAATTAATAATATAATATGTTTTAAAAAAACTCTTTTATGTCAATTTTGACACTATTCAATTGTTGATTTTTGTGAAACTCATAACAGAATGATTACTTCGAAAAATGTTAACTAAATCAATCCTAATATGTCATATTAACCTATAAAATTATTTTCATTCAATAAAAGTCTCAAATTATATTTATTTGGGTTTTTATAATATTAATTATTCTAATTGTTCACTATTATGGTAATTACTGCATCACTATTGTGTCATAAATAAATTAAATTATTTAATGTCTAAAATTTATAAATAAATTATAATTATGTAGGAAATAGTTTTAGCTTTATAATTAATATTTATAGTCTAAATTCCAACATATATAACCCTATGTAACAATTTGTTTTCTAAAATATATATGCTTGTGTCATTTTTGTATTCATTTTAACTTAATTAATATAAAGTGTCCCAATCACTTACAAGTGGATCCATGGGGACGCAAAATAGACCCAAAGATGCCCATGGTCGACCATGTATCCACAAATAGGTTTAAGAAACGTTTTAGGGTAATTTAGTATTATTATAATATTATTTTTAACCCTTGTTTACCAGATTTACCCTTTAACCATGGTAAATAAAATATTTACCGAAGTAATTATCCAAAATGTCTACAAATAAAAGTTACCTATTTACACAATTGGAACATCATGATTCCAAATATGGAATCCATTTTTCCAAATTCAAAACACATAAGTGGATGAAATTAATTTAAAATTAATTTCCGTTGTTAAAACAAAAAACGTGTTTTTAAGAGATAAAAACTATCAAAAGATTGACACTTGTTTATGTCAGGTTTAATTGTGAAATTATTTCCAATGACAAAAATTGAATTAAATGGTAAAAATATATTCTAAATATACTTTAATACTTCTCAAATTCATAATTTATCAATATTAATTATTTTGATTAAAAACGTTGTTTTTAATTGAAATTTAGTAATTTTCACTATTCATCAAAATATGAATGTTATCCGAAAAGTACAAAAATTTCAACCTAGGCTTATTTTAATATTCTGAATCCAAAAATGAAGTCCATTTTTAGAGATAGAATTTATAAAATTTCAAAAAGTAGGTATTACTATTCATAATGGCTAGTTTGATTTGTTGTGGTGTGTTAAAATCTTGAAGTTGCGTACAATGCATGCCATTACATTATTCAAAGGGAAACGTACTATGGAAGCTTGGGGTGTTACATTATACAACACAGACTATCCGTGTTAGCCCTGCTGAACAAAAATAACCACATCTAGAATTAAATACAACTCAACTAAATTATAGTCCCACTACAAAAAAAGTTAATACATTCCACAATCAGCAGCCTCTCAACCTGATATTCCTTTAAACCTCCAATGCCATCCCATACACGAACCCCATATCAACCATCAACAAAGCCACAAACCCATTTAATGAACATATGACACCATACCCACATAGTGAATCCCCTTGTCTGCCCCGTCACTTAAATTTGTTCATCTAAACGCAGCACCATACAACCCACAAAAAGCACTAAAACCAAAGCAAACCTTACATAGCACACATCCACACCTTTTAAACAAAGTCTATTCATATTTGAAATACATAGTTCTCTAATTCCACAGTCATAATTTAGGTTTTATAATAGCATAATATTAATCATGGGGAATCTAATTATTTAACTTAGTGTATGTGATTAACCATATTATAATATTTGTAGAAATTCAATAGAGGATCAACCACAAGTATAAATCATCACATGTGTGAAAGAAAAGACTACCAAATGACCATGATTTTCATAATGATACTACCCATATGATTTTCAACTATGATCAATGATAACAGATAAAACAAAATATCACCATCAACATCACCCAACCATCATTTATCTTTGTTAAATTAGTTCAAACCATCTCCAAAATAATACTTCGGTACACCAACCCTAAATTATACACATTTAAAATATAGATGAAGGAATTCCTAACTCGAAAATTGGCGATCAAAAACTCTTCCTTACACACAAAAGGGCCACACAAGTAGTAGGAGACTCCAAGGAAAACTAAATCTAAAGGCCACAACACTACACATTAATCTATGGGGGAGAAAGACTCTGGGCACACAATAATAAAAAATTAAACACATAAGGAGTATAAAATCATTGTTTAAAATTCCCAAATCCATATTAAATGGATGGAAAGAGTTTAAAGGGACATTAAAGTGAGATCAAAATCAATATTACATGGTTTGACAATTTCAAAGTCTCATAACCATTATAATATTAGAGATATAATCAATATACTTTAAAATAACCATAGTAAAACTCAAACAAGGTTCTAGAAACGATTTATGTTAGACAATACATAAGAGGGGAAAACTTGAAAGATAAGAAAAATGATGGAAATGAATCACTGATGGGTGAGTCACTGATGCGAGTCACCGGCAGTGACTCACCGATAGTGAGTCACATACATGACCAACCAACAATGATTCCCCGATGAGACCCACCGACAGGGAGTCACCAATATTACAATAACGACCCATACTTTACATACATTGTCATTAATTCAGAATTTAAGCACACTTATTACAACATATAACAAAACCAGGAAAGGACCGTATAGGTATCGAGTCTTTAGAAACTGGGAAAAATAAACAGCTGGTTCATAAAGCATCTACTTTTCCTCCCATTTATTTAATTATATCTAGAGTCCCTTTTTGGAATATCCTACTTAATATCCTTCTTCCTAAACTGGGGAAATAAAACATACAAAAGGGTGAGCTCAAATTCTCAGTAAGGGTAAACAAAAGAAATATAAATCACATTATATACATAAAACATAACTTTTGGAAATCTTAACCTGCAAAAGAAATCATAATTTCATAACATGGGATAAATCATAGTAGTGAAATGTAATTCCAATAATCATAAATTAAAACATGAAACATAGTTTCATACACACATAATCATAGAGAATCATTTCTTGTTAGTCAAGACTCATTTCCAAGACTATCTTAGTGGACAAAGTCCATTTCTGAACAGAGTTTACTCCTCATTTCAGTCCTGTTTCACTGAACCGGTTTAACCTGCCCTTCCAGCCATGTCTATATCATGAGATATAAAATCTTTACCTAATTAATTGGAGGGAGATATAGGTCCCACCCATCTCACAATGATACCATTCTTATGTGTGCCACAAAATCAGAAACCATACATCATAATATAACTCATGTAATAAAAATGGGAATCTTAAACATCGTGACATCATAAAACAATTCATATAAGATAAAGGAATTCATAAAAACATAATTCCATCACAAAATAATCAAATAAATGTAATAATAGGGATAGAAATAGAAACCTTTATTATCTTAGATGGAAAATAATTTTTATAAAACACTTGAACTCCATTCTTGAGAAAAATATCCTTTCTGCTTCAAAAACACATTTTTTTTCATAACATGTCTTACAATTCTAAATTAAAATAATTTAATTAAAAATAAAATTTAATACTTGTAAAGGAGGGTTCTTTGAAATAATGTTTTATAAATCCATTCATGCCAAATAAGTTAAAAAAACATTCTTTTTACTTTTGTCGGAAAAGTCAAAAAGTACCTCATACGAAAAACGACAAAATATTCCTTTCATATCCTTTACTAAAAAATCACCGAAGGGTAAAATTGGATTTAAAAAATTGAAGTTGGATGGAAATAATATTACATATTGAGAAAACATTGATGTGGATGATAAAATACTCCCAAGTAAATACTAAAGTATAAACAATCTCGGATAAAAATGAGATTGTGATATTTCCCTTACCTTAGGTCCGATTTGCCTCGTAAGTGTCCGAACCTCCTGTATAATGATTTAAATAATGTTATTGACTTATTCCAGAATCATAATTATTGTTATGATTATCATATATTGTCATATTCTTAGCTTCTTAGTAGTAATATTTCATTGCTACTTGTTATTCGAGTGTTTATAACTTTTTGTTCTTATGCGTGTTTTGTCGAATAAATTCTTATTCTTCCCTTTAGGTTATAGATACATCATTTAAAGAATGGAATTAATGTACTATATATCATATTTATTCATTAAATTCATTTATATAATCATTATTCAATGATGATCATGTAGAACGAATCGCATCACATCGTGGAGACGGTATTCCGTACGTACGCACGAGCGATGATATCGTTCCCATGATCATGGAATTGAATTGGAGTGTATGTATACTATTTCAGAATCAATATCAATTTACAATAATCATATATAGTAATTATTTACACCATTATACCCATCCAAGTAAGGTGGTGGGGGGAAATAGATTACACCACGGCGTGGAGACGGTTTTCCGTACGTACGCACGCGTGGTGATTTCGTTTTCCATAGGATGGATAGATGTTTAAATAGGGGTGTTTCATACTTATAATAAAATATCAGTATATTATTGATACTGATGTTATTACTTCATAATGAAACAACTAAATAATAAGATGTTGAAGAAGAAAGAATTTGGGAAGGATCAGTAATGGATATTACATCTTTTTGACGCGCCTCTTCTTAACCTCCTCTTAGGGCACTAGGGTTGGTCTTTGAAGAAGACCAAAACCTCTAAGATGATTCTAGGGAAGTTGGGAAGTAAAATGGGCAGGGTTTGGCCGATCTTGAAGGCTCAAATTCGTGTTATGAGGAGATGGAGGAGGTTCCCTTTTATAAGGGAGGAGAGGGGCACCTTTGGAAATATAAGAAATATTAGTTTATATTAAATCCCAACCCCACTTAAAAACTTCCAAAATGACTAATATCCAAAGATTATATGAGATAGATTTTTAATATCATCAACCAATAAAATTTACACATGTTAGGAATTTATTTTATACAATACCAAATTGATTTATCCTTATTTATCAATTTTATTTTATTTGTGGTAATAATATTATAAATTTTTAATTATTATTAATAATTACATATGTGTTGTGAATTTTACATAATATGACACATTATGAAAATGTAGACGATATAAATTTTAATTTATAATTTTTAAATATTTTTGTGATTTTTAAACAATTTTATAATATGTTATTTTTATAAAATAACAATAGTGTAAATTTTGACACTATTCATTTATTAGAATTTAAATAAAATATATACAGAGGATATGTTCGAACTAAAAGCTTTAATATATTAATTAAATTTCATATGTTTCTTGAAAATTAGTGGAGCACATTAAATAGTTCATATAATAATTATTTTAATATTTTAAAACCATTTATTTTAAATTTTAATTAATAAAATAATTTCAAAATCACTATTGTGTCATAATTAATGATAATTATTTAATCCCTAAAAATTTTAAATAAATTCCTATGATGTAGATAATTGTATTAGATTTCTGGATACTATTCATGTTAGAAGTTTCATTTATTTTATCACCAATGTAAAATTATTATACTTATAAGATTTAAGAAAGTGACATGTTGTCACATTCTTGGGTTTTAATAATAATTAAATTCTTTTCATGGAAACAAGTCTATTAAATGAATCTAATCCAACCCTAGGTGATATGGATCGACTTTTAGTCATCCAATAAGATTTTGGAAGGTGTTAGGGTAATTTTATAATCTTATATTAACCCTTAATTACCCGATTTATCTTTAACAATGGTAAATAAAATTTACCGTAGTTACTATTCATAATGCCCAAAAATAAAAATTAGCCTTTTAACATAATTTGGATCCACTTATTCTGAATATGGAATCAATTTTTTAAAATTCAAAACATATAAGTTGCAGTAATTAATTTAAAATAAATCTCGTTGTTAAGAAAATGGGTTTTAGAAGTTAAAAATTGCCAAAGATTGAAATGTTTTTTCTATGAATTCAATGTGAAATTAATGCTAATGACATACATTATATTAAATGGTAAAAATATATTTTATCTATACTTCAAAATTATTATGTATTATAATTTAACCATATAAATTATCACAATGAAAAAAGTTGTTTTTAATTAAAAATTAGCGTATTTTTACTATTCATCAAAATATGAAAGTTATCTGAAAAATATCAAAAATTTATCCATTGTAAATTTTTATATCCTCATTCAAAAGAAGAATTTTATTTTGTCAAATTGAACTTATAAATCTGTCAAAAACTATATTTAATGTGGGTGCTCCATCAAAAGGCGGAAAAACTGCATTTTTTGATCAATACTTATTTTACCCAAAAAATTATTTTGTTCTCTTACCATGTTCTAGAAAATGTGTTAGATGAATAATAATGTTGTAAAATTTAAAATTAATTTAATACTATTCATAACAGCTAGTTTATAATATTATAATAATATATCGTTGTTTAGTGGAACTCTGTATTGCGTACTACACAAGCTATCGAGAAAGGTCGCGATTGTGTGCAGCAAAAGATTCCTTTGATGATTTATATAACATAAAAACAAAATATTTCTCATAAAAGTCTCGGGTGTTACATTCTACCCCCCTTAAAATGAATTTCTCCCTCGAAATTTGTCACTTTGTAACAAACAGATGAGGATACCTCTCCCTCATCATATCCTCAAGCTCCCATGTAGCTTCTTCTAATTGCTGGTCCCTCCATAAAACTTTCACCAAGCGAGTGGTCTTGTTTCGTAGGACCTTTTCACTATGATCCAGAATCTCTATCGGTTGTTCTTCAATAGAAAGATCCTGCTCCAGCAGTACAACTTCTGAGCGGAGTACATGTGAAGGATCATGTATGTACTTTCTCAGGAGAGATACATGGATCACATCGTGAACTTGAGAGAAATTCGGTGGAAGTGCCAATCAGTAAGCTACCGTCCAAACACGATCCAGTATTTCCAAAGGATCGATATATCTAGGGCTCAACTTCCCCTTCTTTCCAAATCTCATGACCATCTTCTAGGGAGATATTCGTAAGAACACGTTATCACCCACTTCAAACTCTAGGTCTTTTCTTCAGTTGTTGGTATAACTTTTCTGTCGACTCTGAGATGCTCTTATGTGTTGTTGAATAGATCAGATCTTTTCTACCATCTCATCAACAATATCAGTTCCTAATAGCTTTCTTTCCCCAACTTCATCCCAGCAAGTTGGAGTCCTACATTTCTTTCCATAGAGAGCTTCATAAGTTTCCATCTGAATACTGGAGTGAAAGCTATTATTATAAGAAAATTCCACCAAAGGTAGGTGTTGATCCCAACCACCATTGAAATCCATAGTGAAACCTCTCAACATATCTTCTAGAGATTGAATTGTTCTCTCAGACTGACCGTCTGTCTGAGGATGATAAGCAGTGCTGAAACTCAACTCTATATCCATAGTATGCTGTAGACTTCGCCAAAACTATGAGGTAAACCTCGGATCCCGATCAGATATAATAGAAAGTGGTACTCCATGCAATCTTACCACTTCCTTCACATATATCCTGGAAAGATGATCTAGAGAGAAATCCTCTCTAATAGCGATGAAGTGTGCCGAATTTGTAAGACGATAAACTATGACCCAGATAGCATTATTGCCTTTCGATGTTTTAGGAAGTCCTGTGACAAGGTCCATAGTGATGTTTTCCCATTTCCATTCGTCTATGGGTAATGGTTGTAACATCCCTTTTGTCTTCTATCTCTCAGCATTAACTTGCTGACAAACCAAGCATCGAGAGACATATTCAGCAACATCTCTTTTCTTTCCATCCCACCAGAAGTACTCTTTCAGGTCCTTGTAAATCTTCGTGCTTCCAAGATGAATAGAGAATGAAGGACTATGAGCCTCATCCAGCAGCTCCTCCTTTAATTCGGGGATGGGAGGAACACAAACCCGATTCCTAAACTTTATTATCCCATCACAATCAAGGTTGAATTCAAGAACATTTCTCACCTTCTTTTGTAACTCGACATCTTCTTTCTGTGCCACTTTAATCTTCACATGTATAGATGGTTGAACATTAATTTTAGAAAGATACAATTTTTCCCCTTTCATTATAATTCCAAGATCCATCCTTTGTAAATACATCAATTTTGGATCTTTTGTGATCCTCATCATGGATAAACTGGCATGGTATTGTCAACATAATGCATCTTCCACCTTGTTTTCTTTCCCATGGTGGTAATGAATTGAGCAGTCGTAATCCTTAATCAGCTTAAACCATCTTCTTTGGTGCATATTCATCTCCTTTTGTGTGAAAATATACTTTAAACTTTTATGATCTATATAAATATCACACCTTTCACCATAAAGGTAATGCCTCCAAATCTTTAATGAAAAGATTACTGCAGCTAACTCCAAATCATGAGTTGGGTAATTTTGCTCATGTATTTTCGACTATCGTGAGGCATAAGCTATCACCATATCATTTTTCATAAGAACTCACCCCAAACCCTTCTTGGATTCATCACTGTAGATCAAAAACCTTTCTCCACTACAAGGTAGTGTGAGCACAGGTCTACTGGATAACCTTCTTTTCAACTCCTTGAAATTCACTTCACATTCCTCCATCCAAAAAAACTTAACTCCTTTCCGAGTCAACGTGGTGAGTGGATTAGATAATCATGAAAAATCTTACACAAAACGTCGATAATACCCCACCAAAATAAGAAAACTTCGGATCCCAGTCACTGTTGTTGTTATCGACCATATTTCGATAACCTCTATTTTTGCTAGATCCACATATATCCCCTCTTTTGAGATTATGTGAGCCAAAAATGAAACTCATTGAAGCCAAAATTCACACTTGGTAAATTTGGCATAAAGCTTCTCCTTTCTCAGGGTCTTCAATATAATTCTCAAGTGATCTTCATGTTCATCCTTGTTCTTTGAATATACAAGAATATTGTCTATAAAGACTACCACAAACTAATCTAGATAGTCTCTAAAGACTCTATTCATCATATCCATGAAGATAGCAGGGGCATTAGTAAGACCAAATGGCATCACTATAAATTCATAGAGTCCATACCTTGTACGGATTGCCGTCTTTGGTATATCCTCCCTTTTGACCCTTAATTGGTGATACCCTGAATGAAGATCAATCTTGTAAAAGTATTGAGCTCCTCGTAGTTGGTCAAATAAGTCATCAATGTGTGGGAGAGGATATTTTTTCTTGATAGTGATCCTGTTAAGTTCTTGATAGTCAATGCAGAGTCTCATTGATCCATCTTTCTTCTTAACAAACAGAACAGGTGCTCCCCAAGGTGACGCACTAGGGCGTATGAACCCTTTATCAAGATTCTCTTGGAGTTGCTTCTTCAATTCCTACAACTCAATTGGGTCCATTCTATAAGGTGTCTTTTAAATAGGAAAAGCACCTGGTATGAGTTCTATTAAAAACTCAACTTCACGATTTAGTGGGAGACCCGGTAATTCCTCCGGAAAGACATCCTCAAACTCCCGTAAAATGGGAATATTCTTAATCGTGAGTTTCTCACCAACCATTTGAGATAAATAACCTTCATTTAGTGGACTCAATACCCATCAAATGGATGAAATTTCCACTGGAAGGTTATGTTCATCCTTGCATCGACAGACGTTCATAGATTGATCAGGAATATGAAATGTGACTTCCCTTCTTTGGAAATTGATATGAGCTCCATGTAGAGAAATCCAATCCATGCCAAGAATCACATCAAATTCCAATATAGGAAGGATCACAAGATTTTCAGGAAGCACTTTCCCAAGAACTTTAATCAGGAAGAATTATAAACTTTTGATGCGACTGTGTGCCATTAGGGGTTGTCACAGCTAACTCAACATCAAAGTGTTGAGGTAATACGGTGATATCCTTAGAAAATTCTTCAGAAATAATGGAGTGGGTGGATCCAGAATAAAATAAATCATTTTCTACTTTATAGTGGATGGTAAGTGTACCTTTCACCACATCGTTATCATACTCCACATCGCTGATAGAAATTTCATGTGACATTCCTTTGTCTTTAGCCTTAAGAGTTTGTTGACGTCAACCATCATCACCAACCCTTGGATTTGGGCATTGATTGGCATAATGCCCCATCTCCTTGTACTTGAAACATTGAAGTGTAGTAGGTTCATTCTGTGTATCCCTTCCTTTGTTTGCATCATTATACATCTTCTTCCCATCATTGTGGACTTCAAATTCCCGATGACCTTCCTTTCCACATTTGAGACATTTACTTGTCCATTTAAGACAACTCCCTCCATGTTTCTTTTCCACACTTTGAGCATAAGGGAAAGATCATCTTCTTTTCAGTGTGCTCTTTAGATTTTCCTTTGAATTCCATTTTCCTATTCTTATTAAACCCATATGACTGATGGGTTACTCCAATCTCCATTTCGACTTGGAGAGCACATCAAACGATTTCCTCGTAGCTATTGAAGTCCCTTATGGATAACCCCCTTCAAAGACTTGGTTTTAATCCACTAAAGAATCGTTCGATCTTACTCTCAGGTTAGATAATAATACAAGAAGCGTACCTTGCAAGTCTTGTAAAATTTTCTTCATAAGTACCAACAGATTCATCATCCTTTTTCTTCAGTTCAATAAACTCTATCTCCATCTTTGTTCGGAGAATACGATGGAAGTACTTATTGAAAAATAAGTCCTTGAACTCGTCCCATTCCATGGACTCAATTTCATCCCTTTGCCTCATATTCTTAATAAGATTCCACCATTGATCAGGATCTCCTTCCAAACGATACACTGCTAGGATGAATTTATCATGTTCATAACATTGAAGAACTGAAAATATCCTTTCAGAAGTACTAATCCATTGTTCAGCAACTAATGGATCAGTAGACCTGCTGAAAGAAGTTGGATGCTTCCCCATGAAGGATTCAACAGAATGTTGCTCCTTCCTTTGATCGTTTGGAAGTCCTACATGATTCATAGCTTGAGAAAGTTGTGTGAGCTTGGCTACAAGATTTTTCATTCAAGCTCCCATAACGTTTGGTTGCTCAGGGGGACAATCATTGCATTGCCCGTCGCATTCCGCATTAACACGGTTCCTTTAAGTTCCATCCATTGACTAAAACCAAGATGAATAGTGTGAGCAAAACTAATTATAATATGAAAATCACATAATCAAGAATAAAATATCACACCTAAGGTCTTATCATAGGTTTTTCATGGCCATTTCTAAAACACTAAGATTTTGTTCTATTCTTAGACTTATCTTTAGGATTCTTACTAAGGCTCTCACATCCTAGTTTCCAAAGGTTGACTATACCTTTCCTCTGATACCAATAATAACTACCCATACATTACATACATTTTCATTACATTAGAATTTAAGCACACTTATTAGAACATATAACAAAACCAGGAAAGGAACGTATAGGTATATAATCTTTTGAAACTGGGAAACATAAACAACAGGTTCATAAAGCATCTACTTTGCCTCCCATTTATTTCATCATATCTAGAGTCCCTTTTGGGAATATCCTACTTAATAACCTTCTTCCTAGCCTGGGGAAATAAAACATACAAAAGGGTGAGATAAAATGTTCAGTAAGGGTAAACAACAGAAATATCAATCACATCATATACATAAGAACATAACTTTTGGAAATCTTAACCTGCAAAATGAATCATAATTTCATAACATGGGATAAATCATAGTATTGAAATGTAATCTCAATAATCATAACATAAAACATGAAACTTTGTGGCATACACACATAATCATAGAGAATCATTTCTTGCTAGTCAAGACTCATTTCCTAGACTATCTTAGTGGACAAAGTCCATTTCTAAACTGAGTTTACTCCTCGTTTCAGTCCTGTTTCACTAAACTGGGTTAACCACCCGTTCCAGCCATGTTTATCTCATGAGATATAAAATCTTTACCCAATTTATTGGAGGGAGATATATTTCCCAACCATATCATAATTATACCATTCTTATGTGTGCCACAAAATCAGAAACCATACATCATAGCATAACCCATGTAAAAAAATGGGAATCTTAATGATCGTGACATCATAAAATAATTCATATAGTATAAAGTAATTCATAAAAATATAATTCCATCACAACATAATAAAATCAATGTAATAATAGGTATTGAAACAGAACCCTATATTATTTTAGATGGAAAATTATTTTGATAAAACACTTGAACTCCATTCTTGAGGAAAATATCCTTTCTGCTTAAAAAACTCTTTTTCTTTCTTAACTTGTCGTACAATTCTAAACTAAAATAAGTTGATTAAAAATAAACTTGAAAACTTGTAAAGGAAGCTTCTTTGAAATAATTTTTTAAAATTCCATTCATGTCGTATAAGTTAAAAAAAACATTCTTCATACTTTTTTTGGAAAATTCAAAAAGTACCTCGTATGAAAAACGAAAAAAGATTCCTTTCATATCCTTTACTAAAAACTCACCAAAGGGTAAAATTGAATTTTAACAATTTTAGGTGGATAGAAATAATATGAAATATTGAGGAAACATGGATGTGGATGATAAAATACACCCCAGTAAATTCTAATGTATAAAAAATCTTGGATAAAAATGAGATTGTGATATTTCCCTTACCTTAGCTCCAATTTGCCTCATAAGTGTCCGAACCTCCTGTATAATGATTTAAATAATGTTATTGACTTATTCTAGAATCCTAATTATTGTTATGATATCATATATGGTCATATTATTAGCTTCTTAGTAGTAATATTTCATTGCTACTTGTTATTCAGGTGTTTATATCTTTTTGTTCTTATGCGTGTTTTATCGAATAAATTCTTATTATTATCTTTAGGTTATAGATAAATAATTTCCAGAATGGTATTAATGTACTATATATCATACTTATTCATTCAATTCATTTATATAATCATTATGCAATGAAGATCATGTAGAACGAATCGCATCACATTGTGGAGACAGTATTCCGTACATACGCACGAGCGATGATATCGTTCCCATGATCGTTGAATTGTATTAGAGTTTATGTATACTATTTTAGAATCAATATAACTTTACAAAAATAATATATAGTAATTATTTACACCATTATACCCATCCAACTAAGGTGGTGGGGGAAAATAGATTACACCACGACGTGGAGACGATATTCCGTACGTACGCACGCGTGGTGATTTCGTTTTCCATAGGATGGATTGATGTTGAAATAGGTTTGTTTCATACTTATAATAACATATAAGTATATGATTGATAATGATGTTATTACTTCATAATGAAACAACAAAAGAATAAGATGTTGAAGAAGAAAGAATTTGGAAAGGATCGGTAATGGATATTACCTCTTTTTGACGCGCCTCTTCTTAACCTCCTCTTAGGGAACTAGGGTTGGTCTTTGAAGAATACCATAACCTCTAGGATGATTATAGGATAGTGGTGAAGTTAAATGGGCCGGTTTTGGCTGAGAATGAAGGATCAAATTGGTGTGAGGATATGAGGGAGGAGGTGCCCTATTATAAGGGAGGAGAGGGGCACCATTGGAAATATAAGAAAGTTTAGTTTATATTAAATCCCAACCCCACATAAAAACTTCCAAAATGACTCGTATCCAAATATTAGATGAGATATGGTTGTAATCTCATCATACAATAAAATTTAGACATGTTAGGAATTTATTTTAAACATTACCAACATGATTTATCCATATTTATCAATTTAATTTTATTTGTGGTAATTATATTCTAAATTTTAAATTATTATTGATAATTACATATGTGTTGTGAATTTTAAATAATTTGACACTTTATGACATTGTCGACCATATAAATTTTAATTTATAATTTTTAAATATTTTTGTGATTTTTAATCAATTTTATAATATTTTATTTTTATAAAATAACAATAGTGTCAATTTTGACACTATTCATTTATTTGAATTTAAATAAAATATATACAGATGATATGTTCAATCTAAAAGCATTAATATATTAATAAAATGTCATATGTATCTATAAAATTAGTGGATCACATTAAATAGTGCATAAAATAATTATTTTAATATTTTAAAACCATTTATTTGATATTTTAATTAATAAAATAATTTCAACATCACTATTGTATCATAATTAATAATTATTATTTAATCCCTAAAAATACTAAATAAATTTTTATGATGTATATAATTGTATTATATTTCTGGAGACTATTCATGTTCGATGTTTCATTAAGTTTATAACCAAATTAAAAATTATTATACTAATAAGATTTCAGAAAGTGACATGTCGTCACATTCTTTGGTTTTAATAATTATTAAATTATTTTCATGGAAAAAAGTCTATTAAATGAATCTAATCCGACCCTTATGTGATACGGGTCGACTTTTAGTCATTCAATAGGATTTTGGCAGGTGTTAGGGTAACTTTATAATCTTATATTTACCCTTAATTGACAGATTTACCTTTAACTAGGGTAAATAAAATTTACCGTAGTTACTATTCATAATGCCCAAAAATAAAAAGTAGCCTATTAACATAATTTGGACCCACTGATTCTGAATATTGAATCCATTTTTAAAAATTCAAAACATAAAATTTGCAGTAATTATTTTAAAATAAATCATGTTGTTAAGAAAACATGTTTTAGAAGTTAAAACATTGCCAAAGATTGAAATGTTTTTACCTATGAATTCAATGTGAAATTAATGCTAATGACATGAATTATATTAAATGGTAAACATATATTCTATCTATACTTTAAAACCATTCAATATTATAATTTAACCATATATATTATCACAATGAAAAAAAGTTGTTTTTAATTAAAAATTAGTGTATTTTTACTATTCATCAAAATATGAAAGTTATCAGAAAAATATCAAAAATTAATCCGAAGTAAATTTTTATATCCTGATTCAAAAGAAGAATTTTATTTTGTCAAATTGAGCTTATAAATGTGTCAAAAACTAGATTTAATGTGGGTGCGCCATCAAAAGGCTACAAAACTGCATTTTTTGATAAATACTTATTTTACCCAAAAACAATTTTTTTGTTCTCTTACCATGTGCTAGAAAATGTGTAAAATGAATAATAATGTTGTAAAATTTAAAATTCAGTTAGTACTATTCATAACGGCTAGTTTATAATATTATAATAACATATCATTGTTTAGTGGAACTCGGTATTGCGTACTACACATGCTATCGAGGAAGGACTCGATTGCGTGCAGCAAAAGATTCCATTGATGATTTATATAACATGAAAACAAAATATTTCTGATAAAAGTCTAGGTTGTTACAATTACCCACTGATTCCTAACTCACCGATGCGATTCACCGATGCCCGACCAACCGATGATCGACCTACTAATGGCGGACCTATCAATTCACAACATAACAATTCATGTCCAACCAATTCTTGACATACTGATGTTGATCCACGTATGTTGATCCATCAAAAATAATATACAGACGTGAGCTACTGACATTGAGTCAAGGAAGAAACCTACCGATGGGAAAACTTGAATTTTGGAAATCTCTTGAAATGAACTATTGTTGCCTCCCAGAACACCCCAAACACTAAATTTTGACGATGTAATGGACTGGGGTGGTCTTGTACATTGCATCAGATACCTCTTAAACTACTCCCTCCCTTGAAAAATCAAAACCAAAACTTAGAGAATGATGGGTCCGAACAATCGCCTATTATGTTACCTCTTGAGGATAAACCACCGTGTTTTGTTTGAATGATAAAGTGAATCCTCAACATCCAAGAACACCTTATCCCATGTCTACTACCCAGAAATCTACATAATATTCAACACAATAAAATTATATCTAGAAATATGAATTAGGTAATTAATTCTTCTATGCAATGATACTATATATTCTGAGAGACAAAGTCTCACCCACTTAGTTTTAATTGCATCTCAATTAATGAATATAAATTAGAAATCAGGTCCTCTACTTTCAATATGGAAGGAATTCGTCACCCATTATGTTACAAGGAAGCAACCCACGTCATAAACAAGTTTCAATAATTACATCATAAACAAAGAACAGAAAGAAAACTCTAAACAACTTGGGGTAATATAAATGAATCTGTGCTTCTCACACCCTTGTACTATCCTCTATTCCACCATTCCTCTATAAGATATGAACCATAGAAATGGTCTATCCATATATTACATTCTCCTAATGATCATGGATATCTACTAGTCATTCCAAAAGTAGTGTATCATCCTGGATATCCAACTCTCCCTAGTCATTAATGTGAGAGTAATCATGTAGATACAAGAGAAGTTGATAGAAATGAAGACATCATGGGTCATCCCCAACTACGATGGAAATTAAAATTGGTTTTCCACCTCAACAACATGCCCTAACACATTGAAGGGTACGATAAACCTGGCATAATAATTTCTCTCTAGACCGAACCGTCACTGCCCCTGGTGTGAGGAAACCTTATGGAACACGTCGTCTCCAAACTCAAACTACAATGGCATCCTCCTCTGATTGTAATATGACTTATTCCAGTCATGTTATCCCTTCATCCTTTCATAGAAAAGTTGTAAATTATTGGTCATACTCTACACCATTAATGTTCCATGAACTACTACCTCCCCAACTTTAATCCATCACAAAGGTAAACATAATTGTCTCCCATACAAGTCCTCAACTACATCCATATTAATGGAATTGTGTTAGATATTATTGTAATAAAACTATACCAAGGGAAGTTTTCACACCAAAGAACCACCAAAATCAATGAAATATACCCACAAATAGTACACTAATGTCTACATTGTCTGTAATATATTCCTATGGGTCTTATAGTGGAAACTAGTCCTCAGGCTTAACTGAGTTCAAAAATCAGGCTGCAATCCCATCCAAACACACTAGCTAAAACATGTATCCTAAAGTGATACTATGGATCTTGTAACTACATGCAGCCACACCACCACATTCACATACCTCCTGGGAAATGCATCAATTATTCTTGATTTTTTTTATTTCCAAAAAGTGTGTCGATTTCTTCATTCGATCCACTAGTATCCAGATAGCATCATATCATCCCCGATCCATAGGTAGTGTTATGAATAAATCCAACAATATGTCATAACACTTACACTTGGGGAAATCTAAGGGATATAAAAATCCAAAGGGAAAAAATTACCCATCCTTCACTTGTTGGCTCGCAAAACACGTCGCCACAAACTCGTCCACATCCCACTTCATCCTAAGCCACAAAAACTGCTTTCTCAATCCATGATACATCATGGAAACTATTAAGTGTACCACTGAGGGTGAGCTGTGAATCTCAAGGATAACTCCCTCATGCTTCACCCCTTAGATAAGAAAATTTATAGGGAACAACATCTAGTTTTTTCTATCATATGAAAACCCCTCTAGAGTTTCGACCTGATCATCACAATCACGCATATCATATGCCTTAATGTTTTCCCGTTAAGACTCCTCTACCTGCTTCCTTAGAGATGAACACACCGTCATTTTAAATAGAGAACCTTGGACACCATCCATTCCTTTGTATAAGTGAAAGGAATCCCTCTCCCTCATCACACTCCTAGTGTCCACAGATTCTCTAACTACCTCTTTCATGGACTTTATAATCGAAGTATCGGTAACAAAACTCTCATTTCTTGAGGTCTAGGATATCTCAATATCATAGTCCTAGAAAACATTCATCCACCTCCACTCCCAAAATTTCATACCTTGCTAGGAAAAGATATACCTCATGGTATTATGATCAATAAAAACCACAAAATCAGTCCCCAATGAGGTAATGTCACCACAACTTCTGTGTGAACATGCCCCCTATTAGCTCCATAACTTGGTTGACATATTTACATTCATGGGGTGGTAACTTACTAGACCCATAAGAGTTCACTCAACATTATTGCATCAGCAAACTCCCCAAGCCTAGTGGGGAAGAATCACAAAAAATATTGAACATCTCTCATTCTACTGGAAACTGATGTGCTTGACCACTGACCAAATTCCTCTTCATATATCTGAACGCTGCCTGGAACTACTGACTCCACACAAAATATTTCCGTTTTTTCTAGTTAGAGCCATCTACAGAGCTGCCACTTGAGAGAAATTGGGCTTAAATATCTGCTAATAGCCCAAAAGACCAAGAAAAATATGAACTTCCACCACTTGATATGTTTCTAGAGAAGCAATAACATCCTCAACCTTTGATAGGTCCATTACTACACCCTTATAAAACACCACATGTCTATGGAATTGAACCACTTGTGTCCAAAACTAACAGTTGGACAGCATACCATAGATTTGGAGGCATTAATGAACCTCCAATGTAGATTTGAGGTACTCGGTATGCTGCTCCTATGACTTCGATTAGAATAGGATGTCATCGATGAGCAGGACCATGAATTGATCTTATAACTCAAGTAAGATAGAGATCATAAGACACATGAACATGGTTGGTTCATTATTTACACCTAAAAAACCACGAACTTGAAGTTCCCATACCTACACATGAAATCATTCTTCATGGTATCATCCTCCTTCACCCTCAATTGATGATATCCAAATCACAGATCAATTTAAGAGAACTAACTTTGTCCCCACAGCATATACAAAACGTTGTCTATCCTTGGAAGGGGTAACAGTTCTTGATCATTGCATGATTTAACCAATGTTATTCATTATATATCTTCAGACCACCATATTTATTTTTTATAAACATGATCAGAGCACCCCAGAACAACACACTAGGTGAGATAAATTCTTTCATTATTATACCATGAATCAGAACCATTTTCTCCTATATCTCAAAAGGTTTCATTTGATATGTAGTCATCAAAATCTGATAACCACCATCCTGCATGTCTACAACAAACTCAATGACATGTCAAGTGGCTAGAGTCACAACCTCATTGAGAAAATATCCATGATCTCCCCAAAAACTTTGGGAACCACCATAATATCAAAATCCACGGATTCCAATAATATCTTTTCCAATGAGTAAGGAAGAGGCTTCACATGCTGACTAACCATCTGAAAACTCTTCTCACAAATGAATGTCAAACATTTTCTATACATGTCTGAAAACATGAATATCCTCTTAAAGCATACAATGACATCCCGAATGGAAAACTACCAGTCTATGTCATGGATGACATTGTATGGCTACATCTAATGTAATAAGATATCCCCGCTAGATTTATGTGTCCCTAACATTAATCTACATCCGTAAAAATCATAAAACTAGTTGGTATAACCTCTGAATGATTTAATCAACACCAGTGGAAAGGAAGTTCTCTCTATTTCTTGTAACAGATAAGGTTCTAGAATAGGTTCACCAAAGGAGTGTGAAGCTCCAGAATCAAGCCAGGTGCAAACAAGGGTTCTAAACAAGTAAATTTTTCCACAAATGATCTCTGGACCCACAGTAACTACTGCTTCTATAACATGAAGCTAACCAAGACGAACTCTTCTTAACCTCTACTGTTGACTGCATTCTCACCCACATAGGTGTTTAGGCCCCTGAGGATGAAATTTATGTTAGACTCTACATGCTCTGTCTCCTCTCAGAGGAGCGAGATCCTGATGCCCCTAGTGCTGAAATAACATGGCTGGAAATAATGCTGAAGCAAGAACTAAACATGCCAACCTCCACTATACTGACCGTGAACTGAGCGCTGACTCTGAAGGTTCATGCATCCTCCTAAATTGAAACAAACAGGTCCCAAGACTATGGGAATAGCACATGGACCGGAAGGCTGAAACTGTAACTACAGAGTTTGACTCCCCTTTGACAGAATTTTCAAAGGCCCTAGATCCCGAGAACTGCCACATTAATACTTTTCATTAATAGAACCCTAATGGACCCCTCTCATGATAGATCTCCTCATGAGTTCATCCTCTCAACCAATCATGCATTCTTCTAGACCTCTAGGTATGTCGGCAAGGTGATGGGTGTAACCGTGTACTGGAGGGAACAATGTAGTTTCTCCTACTCCCCTACTAGAGGTAGATAACTCTTTACTCTTCTCAGCCTTTATGGTTGAAGAAATGAATTTTGACCATAACACCATATCAAAATTGACCCACATAACATTGGTCTTCTTACTCTATCTAGGTAGAACATACACAACTTACGTGTGACACCCCATATCTGGCTCACTTCCAAAAGAACCTAGTACTCAGTCAGAGCCCGGATCAAGCTAAAAGTGTTCACCAACTCTTGAAACCATATATCTATATCTGTATCTAAAACTATTCCTTCGTATATCCCTAGTTTCATCCCCTATAAAGAACAAAGAATCTTCTTCTACTATTCATCCCCCCTATTGGGTCCACTCTCTCTCAATTAGTCAGATCAGCCTGCTGAGCCTCGACTACCTGAGCCACTCGTGAACGATGACATGGTGTGATAGGTGAAATGTAAACAAGAAAAAATAATCCTGAGTACTATGTAATTTTATTAAAGTTCATTTTTAACATTTTAATATATAATTTATCAATAACATGAAACTCAAACGAGAAAATAAGTCATTAGGATTCACGCACCATTCTTAGGTTCTATGTCTGTCAAATAGTGTATCCTTAAATGGCCATTTAGTATATTTATAATCCTTGCATCAGATGATGTGGGTACCAAAAATAGTGTGACCTAGCTCTTCTCCTTTGCCTATGTCACACACCAAGATTTATTAACAATGATTCCCTACCATCCCTAGAAATCCTCAATCTACATAACTCCAATCGTCATCCTATCTCTCAACCATCAGCCTCTGATATCGTTCTTTCATTTCCCTCCTTTGTAAAGATGAGGGAAGGGATGGAAAATGTCACAAAATTCCTTCTTCAAGATAAAAAATAGATAAGGACCCCCCCCAAGTCCTTCCTCCAATACGCCTAGTGGTGGATACCAGCACAAAAGTTATACAAATCTATAAAAAATGGGGGGAATTACCCTTTTATTATAACCATGATCTGGAGATAAGAGTAATCAACATCAAATAATCTCCAAGGAATATATATATATATATATATATATATATATATATTAGAATCCAAAATCCATCCCACACAAATGTTTAAACAATAACATGTAGAAATATAATGAAAAAATCCGATGTAAATATCATTAATACAAAGATAATCATAGACACAACAACTACCCCTACTCTAGACCTACTAGGGTCCCCCATGGTCTGTGTAATCTACTTGGAAACTGTAAAATGTTTTTTATATATGATGGGTGAGAAGAAAAGTATACTCAATTGGAAAATCTAAAGTCACTCTTGCACAAGTGGAAGAAGAATACAAATGCTCCTATGTGAAAAAATTATGAACTAAAAAGTACCTAATCTGCTATAATATCCACCCAAAAATCACCAAGGAATGATCACCAAATAATAATTGTCAAGTAATGTATATTATTAAGAAACCCAATTATAGGGTACCTTATACCACTTCCCACTGGTTAGCTGCTCATCCATAATAGAGAACATCCTGATACTACCACTTTCATTCATAGGTCCCACTCCCAGAACCTTCCCTCACACACCTGGGCCACATACCACATAACTCCCACAAACACCTAGGAAAAAACCACATCATGTCCTTCCCTTAGACACCTGGGAAAAAACACAACTTCATCCCAAATACACTTCAGAAAGAACAACACATCTATGCTTCAGGACACCTAGAAAATCAAACCTCACCCAGAAAAAACCGGGCCTCAAAACTAAACCACAACCTCCTTGAGGAGTCTTGGGATACCAATTTGAGGGGAGAAGATAAGATCTGATAACCATTAATCTATCCTTCAATTGGTTTATTGTGAAAGGAACCCCCCCCCCCCATAAAATGAGGGTGTTTGGCATAATGTTCTCAACATGGGTGGGGTGTGTAATGAGAACACAAGGAATTATCTGTATATATACAAGTACAAATCAATAATCCAAACCTATGGGTTTTCAAAACAAAAAATCATCCCTCACAAAAATTCCCATGTTTCCACCAGTAATGTATAACCACACAGCTACCCAAGACACAATTAATAAACCCAGTAAATTAATTTGACCAATTATCATTCTTTATTTAATAAAGTCATAATTATTGATTCATCCTTGCCTAGGGAACTACGAAATATAATACATGTTATAAGGGAGAATTATACATACCAACCACTGCTAAAAACAAACATATAATAAAATACCAGGGTAAATGAATTAATTCTAACACCAATTCTTGATATATTCGCTTCTGGAAAATCCAGGTAAAAATCCCATACAACGTAACACCATCCTTCTGTAAAATTATCCCTCCCAATCCATACTCAGTAGCCCTACTGCTCGAAAATAAATACATCCATAAAAACAACAAAAATCAACCACATTGCATTACCACTATATAACAAGTTCATCCATTACACAATCAACAACATCTCAACCTAATATTCCATTACATATCTCGTACCGCCCCATACACGAAACCCCCAACAACCGTCAACAAATTCATAGCCCCACTTCTCAAACATACCACACAATACCTAGAGAGAAAAAACCTTTTTCTATCCCTAAACTAGAACCTATGATTCAAACCACAACAACATACAACCCACACAAGGATCGAAAACCTAATAAAACCATACACAACACACTACCGCACCTATTAAACTGAGTGTATTCAGATATGAACAACACAGTTATTTAATTCCACTTTCATAATTTTGGGATAGTAACAAAAAAAAATTAATCATATGTGTAAATTTATTTAACTCGGTGTATATGATTAACTAGATTCTCACAATTTCATCCATTCAAAAGAAGATTAAAATCAAGAATATGTCATCACCCGTGTGAAAGTAAATACCACCAAAAACCATGATTTTCCAAATGATACTTCCGATACAATTCTCAATAGGTATCAAGGATAATTGTTAAAAGATCATCAATAAAATCACCGAGTACCACATATATAATAGTTAAATTGGATTAAACAGTACCCACAAGAATACATTATTACACCCACCCCGCATGATAGATAATTAAAAGATATATGAAGGAATTTCTACATTGAGAAACCTGTGATCAAAAATTACTCCTTATGCAAAAATAGGGAGTCATGCAATAGTAAGTGACTCGAATGGAAACTAAATCCAAATTCAACAACACAACACATAACTCTATTAGGAGGAATTTCTCTAGGAAAACTAAGAGAAAATTGGAAACACATGGGGAAGAGAAGATCATTTCTTAGAAGATCCATATCCTATTTCAATGGAAGGAAACTATTTCAAGGGACATTAAAGTAATATTATGATCAAGATTATGTTGTTTGATTATTTCAATGACTCGAAGGAAGTATTTTTTTAAAGATATAATAATTATTCTTTGAAACTCCCCTAGAAATGCTCAAACAAGTTTTTAAACATGATTTACATAAAACAATACATAAGAGTGGTGAAACTAGAAAGGGTTCAAAAGGGATGGAAGTGACTCACTAATGAGAGTCACCGACAATGACTCACTAATATTGAGTCATTTATGTGACCCACTAATAGTGAGTCACCAATGTGACCCACCGATTGTGTGTCAACAACATAACCCACTGACCCCTAGCCCACTGAGGCAAGTTAACAACACCCAACCTTCCAATTCCCAACCTACCGACACTCGACCTAAAAGTAATCGAACTACTAATGTTGATCCACCGATATTGAACCTCTGAGACTAGGCTACTGACGTGAGATTCGGATGATCAGTCACTGATTCGACATACTGATGGAAAAAACAAGAATTTTGTAAAACTCTTTAATTTCCAACTTTTTCCTCATAGAACAACCCAAACCCAGGATTTTGAGAATGTAATATACCGGGGAGGTCCAAGACATTACATATAATATGATGTAATAAAACAGGAGGGTCATATATAACCTCATAGATTCATGGAATTAAAAAGATGATGTTATAATATTTTTAAATTGTATTAGTGAATAAAATACATAATACCTAACATCATATGTATAATTCAAGGCTCTGCACCAAGAACACATAACATTGTGTGTTAATTATATTACATGTGCACCATACATGGAATACCTGTATTTGAAATATTTACCCAATGCATTGGGGATACAAAAAATTAAAACTCTCACATAACATTATAATATATAAATGCCCATGGGAACCACATTGGGAAAAGAAATCATATTTACTTTATAATAAATACAAATACCATTATATTTAAATGGATTAAATAAACATGTATTAATGAACTACCAAATATTATATCATAGTAATTCGAATGAATCTAACTGAGTTTTGATTATGATACATTCATAGCATAATAAATAAATATATTCAATTATGATAGAGATCAATTAATTATATGATCATAAGAGATGGGTGAATAATTATTAGTGGTAATGAAACCCCAAGATGATGTTTTAAGAATTGAGAAAATAACCATTATAGAAAATGAATATATAGGGTTTTAATTAAAAACAGGAATGGTATAGATTAAATTTCATTAAATGATTTAATTTTTAGTAATAATAGATGAATAAAAATTAAAAAAATACTAGTACAAGGAATGAAATGATGAGTACCAAATATCATTTCAATCAGGTTTTCTATAATTAATGTATTAGAAATGGGAGTTTAATAAAATTTCATATTCCCATGGAAATAAATGAAAAATAAACACGGTATATTTAAAGGGTACATATATAAAAAATCAACAATATTAATATTTGTAAAAAACATGAAATGATATGATTTATCAGAGGTAGTGTAAACCAAAATAAAAATCAGGTGGTTTGAGAGTTCCTTTTCCTTAGGTAATGAATCATTTATTACATGTGTTTATCCTCCATTATATTTAAATTAAATTTATAAAAAATAGTCATAAGAATCTATTTAAATATAATTTGATTTACTGAATTTATATTTTATTATTATGATACATATGTTTATGTTCATCATCTTAATGATATTTCCTTCTTCATTTTGAGTTCACTTTTATTTATTAACAATGAGGGAAGTTATTATAAAATGATTCTATAACACATGATGTGTAGGGGTATGCATAATTCATATTTATAAAAGATAATGAAAATTAATATATTCATATTTTTCATCCAAGGGAATGGTTAATTGAGTAAATATTTTATCTCTTAATGTTAAACTCATGCGGGTAATTGTTTTGATCATAATAAATTAATTAGTTTCAATTAATATTTTTTTCGCAATTAATTGGAAAATAGGAAAAAATAAAATATATAATTATTATGGTTATATTTTACAATAGAATGATTGTTAATACCATAAATTATGGAAGTGTAGAAATATAAAATATGTGGTCTATGAAGTTTGTGAACTAACCATCATGTGGGATACAATTTCAATCTACAATGAATCAGATGAATATAGATACTTGTTATTTTGTTAATATTATAAGTTTTTTTATATTTTTTTGATTCAATTGTATTAGGATGGGTGGAATTGATTTAGGTGGGATGGAAAAAGAAATCATCTTAAAGGAGCTCAATTGATATAATTACCCATTCCTTTGGATGTCCTCCTTTGACATTAGAATTGGGTTTTGGGAATGGTCTTTTGGTAATAACAATACATCCTGAATTTGCATAGGTATGTTTGTGAGGTATTTTGAAAATGTTTTTTAATGGTATGTAACTTATGTTATAAGGATATGTGGTTTGGTTGGGCCTGATATTTATAAGTGGACAAGTTTGTGGGTCTTGAAGAAAATATTGATTAGAATAATATTTTTTTTCTCAAGGTTACCATTATTGATATTTACGTTGACTATAAAACTAATTATTAATTTTAGTTCCACTAAAATAATTTATTATATCATAAAATATTAGTTTATTCAACTATTTATCTTGTATTGTATATTATTATATTTTTTGAACTCCACTATTCACTAAAAAATAAATAATTTCTAAATACATTAATATAACTCTTCATGAAAATTTTGATGTGTTGATTTTAATAATGATGTTAATTTTTTTAAAATAATTACATAATTATTAGAAATTTAATTTAAAAATAAAATGAATATTTATATAAAATTTTAAATTCATTATTATCCAATAACATTTGTGACCCACAGAAATTTTTTTAATTATTTCCAATAAATTATAGTTTTTACAAATAAATAAAAATTTTATTAAAAAACAATTTCCTCAAATTAAATGTTCTTCTTATTTTTTAAAATTTATCGAAGAAAAACAATTCAATGTATTTAAAACATTTATTTTTCCATTAATATAGACATGTTTCCCTATTACATATCTTTATTTTATAATATTTACGATTTTTAATTAAATATCCTTTTATCTAAATTAAATATATTTTATTTACTTAAATATTGTATAAATAATCTAATTGTCTGGTTACTTTTTTGAATGGTCATGCTATTATTCATAATATCTAGGGTACTATTTAAATGGTCATAACATTTTTCCACTTCCTATGAGTACATCATATTCTATTCAATAATAATTTAAATTAATTTAACTCAAGGATAAATCATTTTCTTAAATTTACATTACAATGCTATGAAATTGATTCTTATTTTATTATTGTTCAATAGTGTGATTGTTCAAGGAAACCAATGTTATCTGAATATTCATATTTTACCAGAAAAGATCATTCATTGGAAGACCTATTCCCATTTATTAAAATAAAGGAAAAAGTACAACAAGAAAAAACAACAATAAGAAAAGATAACTAAAGATCATAAGAATTATATTCGTCACCACATCCATGATATATTTCTTCCTCCACAGTAGCTGATTCCCACTCTGAGCTTTCATATTGGTTCAGGATCATGGCATACTTCTTTAGAAGATTAATTTTCTCCAAATATAGAAACTCCATTAAAGATTACATATCCTTTTTCACACTAGATACAACTTTTCCTTCCACGATAGAGGACCTGGTAGACATTAGCTTTAGCAAATAAGAATAGTCATTCCTCGGCCTATTTTATACCGGGACCGTCATCACTTCCTCATTTCCAGACACCTTCTTCTTCCAACCCTGAACAATGCCACTATATTAAGGTCTTCATATGCCCCTATCATTTTCCTTGTCACTATCCAAGATATCCCCCCATTTTCTGCGAATATGCACGTCTTGATAACCAGAAGTCGCTCCCTGGTCCTACAGAAAATGTCTGTTATTATCAATCATGGATAAACATTGTGGATCATCGACTTCAAGAACATAAAAACTAATACATAGATGAATCAGAGTCCGGTTTGCTAGGCTAGCACCCCTTGTATTTCCATTATTAGTTTGGTGAGTCGTGTCCTAAGAAAAACCATGCAACCCCTCCTTGGACACAGAAGCACTACCCACCTTTAAAACATTAGAAAACGAAACTGCATTGGCTGGGAAAGAGTTTCCATCTGTCATCCCCTCTCTATTAGCCATCTCATCACTATATTCTACCCTAGTCATAGCAATGTTAATCATATCCAAATGAACCTTTCTCAGAGAAGGGATTTCACGGACGTGGCCAGTATCAGCCCTAGTCAGTGTATTACATACAGAAGTACCAGCCTGGTCTTTCCTCAGTCTGTTTAAAATATTAGATACCTTTGGATTAGAAACTGAAACCCCCTCATCACTCATGGCCATTGCATCAGTCAAGTTTTTCAAAATCACATCCTTCCTAACCTTGTATATTGAACCTCCTCCAGTATCCACTAATATACTTCCATCAGCATCTATTGCCTTACCAGCATGAGCTTTAGCTAAAGATCGAGTCCCTGAGTCACCAGCACCCGAACTGTTCGACCCCCTATGTCTGCGAACCTCTGTATGATGACCCAATCTTGTACAGGATGAGTCTAACTGAATCCATGAATCAAACATAACCATTTGTCTATATCGTAACTCCTCACACACAGTAATAAAAAAATACTCAACAAGAGGTTTAGGAACTTCAATTTCAACAAAAATACGAGGGTAAATTGGATGGCATACCACCTTCGTTCTACTATCTGAACAAAGGTATCGTCCAACTAAATTACTATGAATTTGTAGAATCAATGGGTATTGAAAAGGTAGAGGGTGCTCGAAAAAATCTTACCCATACGGCCATTTTTGAAGAGTCCCTCTTTATATTGAAAATATAGGACCACTTGAATTGGAGAAAAAGAACTCTTCCACAAAAGTCAGGCATACTCTACCGTGGGAGAATTAGATCCTCCTAGAATGAAAACAAAATCATGATATTCCTGGAATCAAGTAGCCCAACTATTTTCCTTTCCTGCTGACCCCATGCTTCAAAGATCCACTGACCAAATGAATCCACCATTGTACGACGGTTTTTAAAACGTGCACCTAAAGATAGATTCAGTAGTGATGTTGCATTTGAGAATTACGAAGTAGAAATCGAGAATTTCAGGCTATCTTTGAAACATTCAAGAACCTTAGGGAAAATGGAAATCTAAGGGAAGGCATGTAAGAACTCAGGGTTGGAGAACGGGACAAAAGGCATCCATTTTTCTCTAGTATGATACGGCGAAGGTCCTTCCCCAACCAAGGGGAGAGGGGCTGGTGTGATATCCATTGCCACCTTGGGCATTGCCAACTTTTCTTATTGTAGTTATTTTATTTTATTTTGTTAATTTTATCATTATATTAGTTTAAATTTTATTCAATATATTAGTCATATCCATAAATGAATCTAAATTACAATAATAATATGTTTCTTTGTATATTATGGTGTGCTTTATATTTATTGTATAATATAATATTATATAAAACACACATGATAATTTATGAATAAATTTATATCTATATAAATTATAGTCATTACATTATACCCCCTTTATAAATAAAATCCCTAAAAATCATTTGACAGTATAGAATAAAAATAGTATATGTTAATTTTCATTTCATTTCTTCCTCCCATTACCATTTTTTCTTATTTATACTTATATTTTATCCAATATACTTTTATAAGGTGTGTTTTTCTATTGAATAGAAAATTGTATGAACTATCGAATATCATCATCAGCTAATCAACAAAAGAGAGATCGTGATATAAATATACTCTCACATGATTTAGTACATATGGTGGATATGGTATATTCATTATGAGTATGTATTGATTAAACAAGTCATATACATATGAAAGGTTATTTGGAGTGATAATTGATATCCTACACCTTTAATAATATTAATAATCTCAGAGGATCCAGTCTATAAGAGATATAACTTTATCTTCTTCAAAATCCTCATGACTCTCCTCCAAGGATATATATTATGGAAATCATTATATCATATTTCAAACACTATATTAAGTCATTGATTTTAATCATAACTCTTATATTGAATCAGTTATACTTAAATTAATTTTCTAAATGCAATAAACATCTCTAACATTTATCTAACAAGTTAATATCATTTTATCATATGTTCTACATGAATATTAAAAAAATTTGGTATTAAAAATTATTATCATAAAGGGATAAATAATAATCTATTTGAATACTCGAGTGGATGGTATAACTCATCCATAGGATGGTGTTATTCCCAACTCCTTTGAAATACATGAATAATGATCTTTTAATTATATCAATCGTTGGATAGATGATTAATATTTTCCAATAATATATGGCTAGTTGGTCATACCTATGTTAAATTGTTTTTCAGTTAATTTGTAAAAATTTTATATAATATTGAGATCAATATTATATCTCGATAATATGAAATAGATAATGGTGTTCTATACATGCTCACCACATCACTAATGTATATATGTGCATATTGATCCAGATATAAGTCCCCTTCAATATGAATGATATGAAAATCATTTTATAACGGTCCACTATATCTCATATGTAATTATTTCTTTGGATATATTCAAAAGTTACATGAAAAACCCTATAATTATGCTCTTCCATTTTCATGTGGTTGTGGGTAATAGTTTCATTAACCCCCCCAATCTTTATCTGTCCACAATCAATTTATATTATACCACATACATTAATGAAAAGTCATTAATCATTTAATTTTCATCGTCTCACCTAATGTTCTCTCTAATAGCACTATTCATATATCTATTCCCATATTATATATGAAATTTTTATCTATGAGAATCATAAATTATCACATTCCATATCATATTCTCTGATGGTATGTATAATCTAGTTAAAAATATCAGAAATCATTCTTTATCAATTTTGAAATATATGGTTTTCCTATTACATATTTAATTTAACACATTTTTTATATCTGTATCCTTCATATTGTTTTTGAAATATTCTCTATAATGAGTGGTTGAGAAATAATTTTTTCAAGGTATGATTTTCTTTAGTGTTTTTTTATTATAATTTTTATCCTTTTAATTTTTTAGTAGACTGAATCCTTCTTTGACTTCATTATTGATATTTTTACATGATGATTTATACATAGAAAATTAGTTAATTTATTATCTCTATTAGAATGGTAGTGGACTGATTAATCTTTGTCATTCACCAAATTATAACATATTTTTGGGGTATAATAAACTCTATCCTAGTGAATATATATTTAATTTTCTTATGGCTAGTATATATGAAACACCTCTCTATATAGATATAATGCATCAAAAATATCAATGGAACTATTATTATAACTAAATTCATATCGTGTATTATGGAATTTGTTTCATTCACATCAACTATATTTAGGTAAATATTATTTATTTATAATATTTTAGAATCCCACAACTCAATCATATCATTGAAGCATCATTTTATAACCCAAATCCATCCTCAAATTTGGGTAATGAGAGTATATTTATAGTGATTAACATATTCATTAACCCTATAATAGTTTATTCACAATCATATGTTTATAAAATCATAAATCTATTCATAATTTATCATGGTTTGTGTTCTGGAAAATTGTTTCAACTTCTATAAAAAAACATCGATAATAACCAACTTATATTGGGAATTTACATATCTCTATTATTGATATTGGTCTTGGAAATTTTTAGTTTTCAATTATAATTGAAGAATACATAAGTATTATTATTATTGAGATATCATACTATAATAATATTACTTCCTCAATCCAAAAAAATTATTAATTTCAATTTTAAATTAACTTTACTTTTCTCAATGTCTTTTGAATATTACACAAATAATCCTTAGTTTAATCATTCATTATGGACTGTTTTTGAAATTTAATCTACAGAAAATGATAGAAAATTATTTATATTTAATCAAAATAATCAATCTATAAATTTTCCAAAAATTAATGGATCATTTATGAGTTTTAATGTAATCACTATGAACTCAAAGTGTCCATATCTTGAATAAATGGAAATATTTTGAATATTACCCATATATAAATTCAGTTGATCGTTTCCTAGATTAATATCTACATTTTACATGTATTGATCGTTTTTTAGTCAATTAAAGAAGTCCTGAATAATTTGGAGGGGATTATTGTTCTTTTACAGGGTCTTTTTTAGTTTATGACCATAAATTCAAAAATGTTTTCCCATCATTGTTCTTGGAAAAAGGACTAGAGAAATCATGTTAAATCAACAGGGTGTATATAAGATTTTACTATATTCTCTAAATGTTTATCCCTAAGTTATTCTAGTTAAAATTAGACCCTTTTTACTCATATATATGAATAGGTTTCTATGTGTATTTTTAATTATGAAGTCAACCCCTTGGTCAACAATTAGAGAAGAAAGCTATTCTAGGAACACATTTGTATATTCTCTCACAATATTTATATCCTCATAATGATCCTCTAGCCATCTGAGTCAATGGAGTTATATATTATTACTCATAAAAAACATCACCCAATATTTGAAAGTATTTTTCACTATATATTAATCATTATACATGAACATTTATGTAATTTAATGATGGGTTTTGATGTGAAAAATGGTTTCCCTCTCATATTTTTTGTTATTGTATCTATAAAAGAAGATAAAATCCATGCTTTTAATGGAATAAAATTCCACTAAACAGAGTGTAAAAATATTTTTAGGATATTACTCATTAAATGATAATAGGAAAACTATTTTATTCTTTATATTCAATAATTTTACCACATGGTGTTTTCAATAATAAATCATCCTTGATGTGTTGTGGTTGTTTTTGTAGATTTCAATAGAACATGCATTATAAAAAATAAGTATAAATAGAATAAAATATGAAATATTATATTCATGAATTAATAACATGTTAATCAATCACTAATTCTTTTTCATGATCCACCTTATCTATTGTGATTGAAAAATATTATTTTTTCCCTTTTTTACTAGATGGTTTTTGTAGTCAACTATCCTAAAAAATAAATGGATTAGTTCACTGAATTTCATTGTTTTTGTGATTCTTGTAGTTAAAAAAATTGGATAATAGGTGTTGGATGTGTTAGAAAATTATGTTCATTTATCCAATTATTTTCTACCAAGTTACCCTTCAACATTCAATATTTTGATGCATTATGAGACAATTTATAATCAGTGATATTTACCTCAAAATTAGTTTACCATTAAAATGCATCCTGGTTTTTTTAAAAAGTCTTTTATTACTAAATATTGTTAATTAATGAGTATATTTTATTAATAAAGTAGTATACCTTAATTTAGGAGTCATTTACATAGGTGGAGGACTTCTTTGGAAGCATTACGATGTTTTCTTAATAATTCCCAATTGATTGATTCTTGGTAATTGAGTCTATGGTAGTTTATATTCATTTAAATTTGGAGAATGAAATGATAATATGTAGTTAAAATTTGTTTCTAGAAATAAATCCTACCATTAATTCAATGTATTCCTTGTTATTTTTATTCTTCCTTATTTTCCACCACTGATCTATTACTCCATCAAAGAGATATATGTCTAACACAAAATTTTCATTCATAGATTAATGAAGGATAAATAATATCTTATCAATGTAATTAACCCATTATTCAATGATTATTTAATCAAAATATCATAAAAAAGATGGAGTAATTTTCATATAAAGGAATCAACTGTACCCTTTCCTCTCTTAGTAGAAAGATAGAATTTTGTATGATTAATGTAATAATTCATGACATGAGAGACATGTGTAAGTATCATAATGAGAATATCAACTTCCATTCCCATTATATTAGTCATACTTTTTCAAAATTTAAAACATTAACAATCACAATTATTCTTAATATGATTCATTATACTACCATCTAATGAAATAAAATGTTAGGGATGAGAGAACACAAATTAATATTCTTATTTTAATGAAAAATCTATGAACTTTGAAGGAATATATAAAAATGATTTGTATATACTATGTTATATATGAATATGTTTCAATCTAGGTTATTCATGTTTTATATCCTATTAGGTTCTCTATATAATTTCCAAAAATATAATGAACATGATCAAATTAAAACAATAAAAACTTAAGTATCATATATATATTAATAAAAGATTTTAAAAATATAATTCCATAAAACATAGAATGTGAATCTAGATATGAAATATCCTTGTAAGATTACATAATTAATTCATCAACATAAAAATTTAAAAAAATATTCATTACATTAATATCCATATATTTTTCATTACATCCAATTTTCTGTTATCACTAAAATGAATTTCATGAAGTCATACATAATTAAATATGATAATCTATAACTTTCAGTAAGTGGAAGATAATTATAATGAAGTATATCATAAAACACCATAACTTTAGCATGATATAAAAAATATATGGGTTATATATAATCACATTGAAAATGGATTAAAAAATAATATTATATACTCTAATCTAATAAAAATAACATTGATCAATTTTTTTTAAATAATTGGAGTATGTCATGGATCACTATAAAGAAAACCTAGAAAGGGAGTGGGTTTTATTTCATAGTCACCATACATTGTATATATTGATATGAGGAAATTAAAAAATTCTTTATATGATGTCTAGTTATAATAAAACTAATACATAATATTATATACATGTAAATTTGTTCCACAAAAGGAAAATAAAACAAATATAAAATTTAATTAGAGAGGAAAATGCGTTACATAATTATCTATTAAATCCTTAAAAGAAGGTATATCATAATGATCCCAAAAAAAATAAGGTTGATGTTTTTTTTAATATGTAAATTAATAAATATATGATAGGAAAAATATATTAATATAATAAAATGACCTGATAAATGGTTTAAGAAGCATGAAATATAATAAACACATTAAGAATGTCTTCAAAATTGAGTAAATACCATTTGTAGAATATATGTTCATATGATGATATTTAAAAGTTTATATGGACTATAACATATTTCAATAAATTTATTTTCTTCTCTAAAAATCATAAAATGTAACAAAATTTGATATTTTAGTATATGAAGACTAAAATGAAGTATAATATCTCACTTTAAACAGAATCACATTAAATAATGTATTGGGAAGGGAATGTCGAAAGAACTTGTCAATATCTGTCAATGAAGATGACAAGAAACTAGATATACATATAAAGAACATTTATAAAAAATATGTAGGAATAATTTTTGATTATATTAGAGCTAAATATATTTAATATGAGTGAAATTATAATCACAAATAAAAATAGGGTGGTTGGGGAGTTCCCCTTACCTGTGTCTTGATTCTCTTTTTATTTTAATCTTACATACCAAATAATAAAATTAAATTTATTAATTATGCCCATAAATTTTATTCAAGTATATTTGATTAATTATATTTCTTTAATACTTGGTATTGATTATTATAATCATGTTTACCATATCATTGATGTTTTTTTCATGGTTCCAAGTATAAAAATGATTATTGATGTAATGGCATGTATTTTTGATTGTCATTATTTTATGAAAAAATTAGATTGTTTTTATAGAGTACGATTTGTATCAGAAATTAAGATAAATGTTGGGATTTCTATAATTCTTATCTCTCTATGTGCTTTTTTGAATGTTGATTTAGGATTATGGTTTATATTGGTTCTTGAGTCTGCATTAGAGCAAGGAAAAAGCGACCACTCCATTTATAGGGTTTTGTACCATGGTAATTTTTTCCCCAAATACATACAATATCCATTTATAGCTTAAAATGTGTGTAAATAAATGTATAAGGAGATAGGATAATGTAGTAAATCTCTAGGACCCGCGGTGCTACATGCATCATGTTGTGTGGTCCGGGATGCTCATTGTGGTTCTATTTCTAGGGGGACTTGCTCCATCACACATTATGGTAATATTATAAATGTTTTTTTCTTGAGATAAATCTATATTCCTAGGGTTATCACGTTTCTTTAGGGTCATTAGATGACCTATTTTAGAAGAGTTTGTTTCTTTCACAATTAAACTTATAGTATCATCGTGACAGATTTGCTGGGATGTTTTATTTAGTAGGGGATGACTAATAATATACCAGTCAACGCATCATAAATTTTTATTAAGGAAGAAATATAGGGAAAACTATTTTTGATATATTCTTATCATATCTTTTTTTCATCTAATAATGTGTGGTTGCTTATAGTGGTGTCTTCCAGTGATCATAGGTTTGGTTCTCCCATTATATTCCATTATTTCGTCTTATTAATAAACCTTTCTTATGGATGATTTTTCTAGGTTTTTATAAATTATTCTATTGAATCACAGTGTAATTGGTAGATAGAGATGGTTATTTTAAATGATATGTAGAGTGAATGTATTGAATGGATGAGCACATGAGGTTTTTTATGATTTCCATGAAATGATAATTCCCAATGAGTAATTCAAGGAATATTAGTTATGTATTAAATAAAATAATTAATTATTATTTTTTATAACTTATCAATTTCTATTTGTGGAATTGGTTTGAATAATGGGTGATGTTATTATATTATACAAGTAATTTATAGTCTTGTGTGAGGATGTATAAAAATTTTCGTTGGGGGTGTCATCTATTGGACGACATGTGTTCTTTTAAATAAGAAACCAAAAACATGATTAATGACAATTGAAAATGATTTTATAAATACATTGGACTAGGTAAAAGTACTTTGAATTAGAGAACCTCAGAGAATGATATATTTTTGTACTAAACCACATATAGATGAATTATTTTTTCCATATCACTTGAGGTGAATTAGTATCACTCAAAAACTATATTTCCAAGTGGAGATGGTTATTTCTTGGTTCTCAAGTGACCCCAGGTATGTTCTGTGAAGTGGGTTGATATGTTGGTATTCTAGGTAGATTTTTTAAGTTATTACGGTAAGAATTATAGGCTTTACCATAGTGGATACATATAAGACATTATTATATCTTGAGTATTTCATGGGTGGCCCTCTTAGGGGCAGAGATGTGGATATTGGTATGTGATATGAGTGGGATGAGTCCCCTAGGGATGGAAAAAGTTTATTGAATTGGGATTGTTTATGGTTTTTCATCTCTCCTATGAGAGATGTGATATGAAAACTAGGTGGATTGAGAATAATTGTTAGAGGACATATCAATAGGATACTAAGGTGCTTCCAGTGAGTTAGTGTAGGATGATCCTTTCTATTCAAGACTGCATGAGATATGATATTTTTAATAGGTTTATAATATAATTTTAAATCTTGTATAACATATATTATATGATATATAATAACATCTCGGTTTATTAGAAGGATTGATGATGATGAGTGGTGAGAAGGTGGGGCCTTAGGGACCTGATGAATACATTAATAGTTGAGAAGAGATTTTTGAATAGTTTAGAGTGAATAGTTATGTGGTTAATAATGTATTTAGATGATTATACAACGGGGATAAATAGATTATGAGATGTTAATAAAGGTTTTCGGATATTTTTCATGTAAAAAAGAAACTGTTGGGGAGTTATTAATCTTGTGAGATGTGTAAAGTTCTTTGTTTTATTTCAGGTTTCTAGATAGTTGTGTGACGTCAAGGGATGAAGAAAGTATTATATTGGGATATAATAAGAAATAAAATACATCATTTCTAATGTTGGTCAGCTGGGTACATTCAATTTTCCCATGCCTTCAAAGTCAATGGTCTAGGGTATATGACATGTCATCTTTTATGAATAAGTAGGTAGTTTTCAAGAAATATCATGTTCTTCATTCCCTACAATACTGTGATGTCGTTCGGTACATTTTGTACAATTTTATGATATGAGGGAATATTTTAGGATCCATCAGTGTGAAATGAGTTAGGGTATTTTACAATTTTTCCTTCCCTAAATTGAATAGTCCATGGGACTATTTAGTACAACCTCGGTAGATAAGATATATTACATGATATGGATCACCAAACATAGGACTTTTAGTCTGGGTCGAAACTTTTTATATTAGGTGAGTTGATTTATGAATGAGGATATTAAAGGTATGTTTAGGGGTAAAGTTGTACTATTTAGAACAAACTGACCTTATGGTGGTATGGTGTTTCTTGAATGTGGTGGATTCCATAAAATTAAAAATCATGTATAGAAAGGATTAGTTGTTTCCTGGTTAAGAAAACCTGATTCCACGTGATTTTTTATTTATATAATTTTAATTCCATATGAGTACATGTATATGCAGTTCTATTTTTGGTCCACATGGTGACTCAAAACTAAGATGAATATATAACACCTTTTCTAACTGCGTTAGTGTGTATTGGGTACTAATGAATGATTTTATATATGATCATAAGTATTAATGTGGATCAAGCTAGTGAATATAATTCATTGAATTCCACCCCTCCCCCATGAATCATTTTCGTTACATACTAGAATAAAAACTATCTTGATTGTTCTTTCCCTGATTGATGTGATTTCAAAACTCTCAATATGATAGTTCACTGATTCCTTAGAAACATTTCACCCTTAGCAGGGTTATTTTTACTAGTTTTCATTTTCATAGGATGTTTTTGATATATTTATTGAATTTAATTAAGTATCAAAGTATATTACATATATTATCTAGTTCGGTTCTGAGTAATTTTTTTTGGTTTTCCATGGTAGAGGATATTTCATCCTCTTAGTCTAATGATAACAAAAAAATGATTATTTTCATGTATCCCTCATTATATGTCCTAAACCACTAACCTGAATTGTAAACCTATTGCTATATGGAATTCATAGTTATTACCTAACATTATTATTATGGTACATAATGCACCGATCATTTATTTTCTTTAACAATTGGTCATTAGATTTTTATTATTTTATAGTAGGTTCAAGTACATCTTACACCATTTTTAATTGCGAATATATTTGGTAGTAGATTCCTTTATGAATCAAATTTAATCTATTTGGTTAGTGGTATTATAATAATTTATCTAATTCCACTTGGATCAAATTGAGTCCATGTGCGACTTTTATTTGTCTTATTATTTTTTAATACGTTCTCCGTAAGATTATATGTGTAGTTCAAAAAAATATAAATAAGTATTATCCATTTAGTGGAAGGATATATAGTTAATTATTACAAGTAATGGGAAATAGAAAGTGAGTGGATGGTTCACCAGTGTGTTCCTTTTTTTCACCCCAACTACATGAAGATGGTTTTCATTATCATTATTCATTTTCCAGAGATAGGTTTGTCACAAACTTGGTTAAAAGTCATTAGAATGATTTTTTATCATCATAATCCATTTCAAGGACCACCAATAATCATATATCAGGAATAGGGTTTTGCTAATCATTGTTGGTACTCAATTGGAATGTTTAGAGATAACTTTAATTGGTGCATGGATTCAAACACCTTATTAAGGATTTACATGATTTATGATACCTCTAGGGAATTCTTTTAAGGATTAATATTTTATGAATTGCTTTGAAAATTTTATTCAAGATATCAAATTTTTATTCTAATGTTAATATTAAAAATAATCTATTGATATATTTTATTCCATGAGAGATGTTTAGGGATGCATGTTATAATAACTCTAAGCGAGTGATGTTTAAAAAATTTCTTGATATAAGAACCTAAAAACATTTAGATAGATCTAAATAATCTGATTACTCTATACAAACATATTTATATATTTACAGGTTTTCTATAAAAAATATATTTTTATTTGGGAACAACATAGTGGATGAAAAGATTTAATTTATTTGATGATTATTCTATCGACAATAAAAAATATTTTTAAACAATGGATGGTTTTTTATAATTTTACCATCCCCATGATTTGTAGATCATTGGGTATTTTTTTAAACCCATGTTATTTTGTCCTTGAAAATTTTGTGTCCATCTAGTGAATAAGGGTAGATTTTAATAAAATCTGTTAGTATTAATTGACATTGAATTAAAGTATATAGAATATTCAAGTATTAATGAAGATTGAATGACCCACTAGGAGGATACTCATTTAGAAATCACCCCTAGATTATGAGATTTTTATTCCTACATATATTTATAAACAAATATTATTTAAAGAAATGTATATATGGATAATTAGAAATGATTCTTGGTGAAAAATAAATTCATTCTATGAATTCCATATAGTAGAGGCTAACTATTATAGCTGATCCACTTTCTATTGTAGAAATAATATACACTGAGAAGATCAATAACAACATATTGTGTATTGAATTTAGACGTGAGATTTACTAGCAACAGTAGACCTAAAAATCACTAAAAAGAGTAACTAAAGTGAAATTAATTAATTTTCAATGGACCAATGGATGGAAATGGAAAAATGTGTGCTTGGAATATTCTTTTTTTCAACTTCCAATAATAACAATAATATATTTATTCTAAAAATATATTTCAATTAGTGTTTATAATGTAATAAAGTACAAAATAGTCATATTATTCTTGATTTGGTATGGGATGGATTCATTATTTGATGACCAGTTTCAATAAGTGTTTTAGTGGGGTAAGTTATTTATCTATTAAATTATGTGTATGAGGAATGCATTAAAATAATTAAATTTATCATTTAATGTTTTATATTTCATCAATGATTTTTATTTCAAAATTGGTTGGATAACAACTAACATTAAAAATGGTTATTGTCATGAAAAATGAGAAAATAATATAATTTAAATGGAGTATGTTTATGGGAATTTTTTAGTAATTTCCATTTACATATAAATATAATTTGGGGGAATAGTTAGCCAATTGTATGGTTTAAAACTTTTAAAAAAGCTAGATACTTCAACAACATGAGCAGGTGAACTAGGGATCATGTTTGCCTCTTACTTATATAGTATTACAAGTTAAAGAGTTACAATAAAATTCATAGGAGCTTTTTTTCATAATATTTTGGGAATAAAAGACTTATAATATGTATGTGTCAAGGATTTTGATAGACCACGCACTAGTGTGTACTAAAAAATGTTTCTGGTGGGATTGCTAGGTTACCATGGGATTGAGATTTAATTTTCTTTAATTGTTATTACAGTGATCCTTGGTCGAATATGATTGAATTTTACATGGTCTTTTATAGGATTTTGGATTATGGTACACAGAGAAATATGATATTATATGTACATTAAATTTGTATCCTTGGATACACAAGACATATATGTGCACGTGTTTGATTGGATTCCGCAATTATTGGTGTTTTTGTTCTTTAATATATAAACAAAAACATATATTATATTTTCCATATTAATATTTGGTTTTATTCAACTCATATTAATCATTATGTTTAATATGATGGAATTTCATGTATATTATATGTGTAAACATACTCTAATGATGATTATATTATTCCTTTCGGTATGAGATTTATAGTAAACCTTAGTGTACTAGTATTGGCATGGTATGGGTAGTGGTGATCTGGAGATGGGAATATATTTCCTTGATGATGTGGAGGCACATGAGAGGGTTATGAAATAGCATGTGAAATTCCATGGACCATAATGATAGGAAGAACCTATAGTTTATTAGGTATCAGGTATGGCTGAAAGGGTATGACTAGTTGGATACATATCGTTTTATATTCTATATACGGCTTTTGGTAAATCCAATTTTAAATATGGATTGATGATTCTGTGTTTTGGAATGATCAATTATGGTGGGTAAGCACACACGAGGACATGAAATTTTTCTGATTCCTTTGACCAATAGGGAATGAATCATCTTCATGGAATTATGTTAGATGGTAATATCAAATGATAGGATCAAAGTTAGAGGTTCAGATTCGTAATACTTAGAATGAAAATTGGTGAAAAATTGTAGTGTTAGATGAGTTGGGTGATCATGTTGTATTAGAGAATATACCCATTTTATTATGATACCTAGTAGTATGGTGGTTAAAAACATATGAGAGGGGTTTTTTGAGGTTCTATTAAATATTTTAGAGTAGAGTGTGTGATGGAATGTATTTTTAATGGAAATTCCCAATACGTGGGGGTATGTTTGGGATTCTTATGATTGGTTTCCATAGGTTCTTGAATTATTTAATGAACATATGTGGATCAAGGATTTATGTAATTATTTATATTTATTTAAGAATGGTGAAATGAGTTCTCAGAGAAATCATTAAATTTTTTTCTTTAATGATTAGTGTGCATGGTTAAGCAGAAAAAAACCATGTGTGATATTGGTATATGTCAAAAATTATCATTGAAAATCAGTGTATGGGATGTTATATGATAGTGATGGTATGGTTCTTCATTAATGGGTTTGACTCCCCTAATTTGAGTAAAATTTGGGTGATCATTGAGGATTGCATTCCTGATAAAACTAGAATGGGTAGGGATCAGTTTATTGGATTAGCACACAAGTATGATCTATCCTATCATGATTAATATTTATGTTGGGTAATATAAATGTATTGGTATTTAATCTTTGGGTAATTTTGTGTACCAGGGGAAAATAATTATAATTCTATAATTGGGAGAACTATATTAGACATGTAGGCATGAAAATGGAATTGGAATAATTGTGTGTGCAGTGAGAACAATTAGTAGATGATGAATGTGACTCCAATATAATGGTTGGTAGGTACTATTTGATTTAGATCGTTATTAACTACTATATTATATTTCTTTTATGGTACTGAATGGAGTTTGGATGATTTTTTTGATCTTGGGATGAAGATAATGTGATTTAAGAGTGGGAATTTTCGGATATGCAATGATACACATAGATATTATATGATGTCTATTTTGGTTGGATGTTGATCTAAACATAATATTAAACCATATTCTTTGTTTATTCATTAGTGTAGTTATTCTAACATTATCATGAAACCTCTTAAAGATAAGTAATAATGATCGGATGGGGTACTAACATGTTGGTTGGTGTGCGTGAGGGTTTTTTTTGAAGTTATCCTAAGGATGGCCTATTGATTATTTAGCATAACATTGGATGTTGGGAGGCAAATATTGAATCAATAAAGGTGATGGAATTATAGATGTTCATTTTCAATTATTGATTCTTATATAGAGTAAAACTGTTGTTTGGAAAGCACCACTACACGTTGATACATATGTTGAGGATCCCAATAATATAGGGGAATAATAATTTTATAGAACTATAGTGTCTACGTATATACTCATACAATTAAGTGTTAGATCAATGTTCATGATGGAGATAAGTTGGTGGTCTTTTTTGTAAATATCATCCATTTTTTTTTGGTTTTATAGTGCATGATCATTCAAGGTTTAGGGATATAATGTTTTTCATTGGTAGTGAATTAATTACTATGTTATGCTTGAAATGGTGTTTATAGGACTATTATGTCTTGTCAAATGCTATAGGAACAATGATTAGGAGTTTATAATGAAAAATAAATTTTACAGGATGTTGTTTCATAATAAATTATAATTTTTTACTAAATTTATGGATTATTTATAAAATTGTATCATTGATTTGGATTCCATGATTGTTTGAATCTCAAAGAGTTGCGTTTGGATAGGGATTGTGGATTAAGATGAGTTATAGGTTCTCTGCAGATCATTGAAGTGGGTTTGGGGTGAACAATCCATTTATTCATTTTATCTATAGGTATTTTTACTTTCTTTTGAAATTATGTTATGTAACTAAGGTTTGAACTGATGGAATCATACAATGGAATTTGTGAGTTATTTTCCATGAATCAAGATGCCTAATGATGTTACAAGTACCCCACAATGAATAGTGTTAAGTCTATAGGGAAATGGAAATGGGATCATATGTGGTTTGTTCACTTGGGGAGTCACACAATGACATATATAGGTCACACACTGATAGTTTTGGTCTTGGTCTTGGTATGGTACCTTGAAATTCCATTCCATGACCCATATGTTTCATGCTACTATCTGTTAAAGTGGAGAATGTATTATACCATGACCCTTATGGCAGTGTTTTCATGGATCCTTTAGTCAAGTTATTTATTATTTTATTACTAATATTTTTCTAGTTAGACACTATGTGATATAGGTTATATGGGGTACCATATGAGGGATAGTTCAAATGGCTTGTTTCCATATATCCATTGCTTTATTTCTTCTAGTTTTGGAGTTTTGGTTATTCACAAAGATTTTTTTATGAATATAAATCTATTTTTTTAATTGAATAATTAATTATAAATTATGACAATTACATATGCTGATGTCTTGACATGATTTAATAACTCAGGTCATGGTATGATATGCATCAGGTTTGTAATGTCTTAGTCAAGGATTTGTGGAGCATGGCATGGTTGTTAAATATAAAATTGATGTAGGTGTCCCCTTTAATAAATAATCATATTATTTTTTATTTATGAGTTTGACTGAATATATGAATTCATTTAACTAGGTAAAGGGATTTATACTTGTAAAACTCAATCGAAATATATAATATGGTATTAAGAGTCATGTATTTGATGTATTTTCTACTGATCATGTTTAGTTAATTTGGATGACTTGAAAACATAGTAAACCAAGGGGATAAGGGTTTATTAGGTCTAAAAGAAACTATGGGTAGATATTGGGATACTATATGTGATTTTAATATCATAGTTTGTTTTAATTAGTTTATTATTGAAGGCATGAGAGGATTGGGCTTAATGGGGACATATGAGATGGAAATATGTCTCACATACAATGAGGGAAACCCTTTCGAGGTTGGAGATTGTGATAGTGTGAATTATAAGTTGGAGGATCCCTCCATAGAGAGAAGAGGTGGGTGAGAGAGTGGATTCCCCCAGGTTATTACTTTAGAGATCTCATAAGGGAGATGTTATATGATACTTGTGGTGGGTCAATGTAACTTTTTACGGACTTGTTATTATCACTAACAAACTCTTGGATAACGCCAACTCCTATAGAATCTATCAGTGATAATAATGTAGCACCATGAACACCTATTCCAAAATAAAAAACATAGTATAGTAAATTGGAGTCTTTATTTGAAACATAGGAAACATGTATGAGACTACAGTTATTAATGGTTCCTGATTTTTGTTTTAGTATGAAATAAAAGAAATTCAGAGATGAACCATAGTATGAGAAGAAATGACCATGAATAAATTAGGGTTGAGACTATATTTCAATTGAAGGGTTTAAAATTAATGATAGAGTAAGTGATAGTGGAAAGATTTATAGGATACGACCTTAGTGATGGTGATTATATATCATGGTGATCAACACATGACACTAATTTTGATGCTCCTTGTACAAATAAGTTCTACTTTTTTGATAGAAAATAATCATATATAAGCTTGTAAAATCCTATATCGAGGTAACATATAACTCACATAGGTGTAGTCAACCAATTATAATGAAAGGGAAACCCTATACTTGGATCATTACATCCCACTACCATTCCATGTTGGGATTCATCCCATATTAATCGTTACCATTTTTTAGTTTATTGTGAAATTAAATAGATGTGAACCAGAAATTCTAAATTTTTTTCATAATGTTCACTATTAAATTATTCATCATTTATCGAGAATTATTCCTTATACTGTTGGAATAAAAAATCATGGAAAATTGATTTTTTCTCGCAAGAGAGATAACAACCATCATGGATGACTGATACATAGATAAAAGACGTTATTAGAATGTATTGAAGAAAAATAGGGAAATTTCAGTATTAATATTACTTACATATTCAATAAATTAGAAAAATAAATTGTCAAAAACTAAAAAAAATAAACTATTTCATTAATTTGATACCATCCTTTATTAATATAATATTTCCTTATTTTATTTATCTATATAAAACCAAACTCACTGATATATTTTATAGTTGGATGAAGAAAATTAATTCAGAGTCTCCTTGACGTAGAAAAAATAATTACAGTAAAGAATAATTAAAAATAAAGTATTTATATATAGTCCCAATAGTTAAAATAGTGTAGAATCATATAAAATATCATGATTTGAAGTAATCATTTAAAATATAAAAAAATGAGATCCATAGGATATATCTATTTAATATTGCATTGTCTATTTACTGTTATTGAACAAACCCATGTTCAAGGATGGTACTGATTATATCCTACTATAATTGTCAAATAAGTCTATAATAATTAAATCCTTCTAAAAAACTTACTTCAATGATGTTGAAGATGGATGTGGGGAAAAATGAATTCCATGGTGTATGTTGGAGGGTATAACAATGGTTTTTCTTCTTCCAAGATTTGTGGGAAAAACAATATTTCAAATGTGTAAGTAATGTACTTGTGGAATAATACTGAATTATTTTTTCCCAAATCATAAATTCAATTTTAATTAAAAAACTATATAATAATGATTGTTCCAAATACCACAAATTGGAATCTAGCTAGATTTAGTAGAATACTAAGGTCGTTTATTATCACCCTTCACAAATGAGGTTATCCACTGTCTTACCTGGGACCCAACACTAGCCCGCATTAGTTCACATCATGGCCTCTTATGTTCTAGTTCATCCTTCTTATCAAACACGTTTAGCTACCTTTGGGTGTGTCTATCTCTTACCCACTGGTTGAGGGTCGGCCAAAAAATGGGCCATATTTTTTAAAGTCTATGATATCAATATTGTATACGAATGTACACTATACATCCCACATTATCACCCAGTGATTCTTTGTAGACTTCCACTTATTCTCATTCTACATCACCTTTATTATTGAATAGTTTCATGACTATACAATGGAATCTATTATTATCATTTTCGTAATTCTCTAATATCCACTAGGTTTCACCGTAATGAACTTATTGAACTGTATTGAGAGTAATAAATTTGAAAAATCCAATTGGATAGAAGAAATTCCTAAAAAACTAAAAAATTACCACAAAATAGTTCTCCAATCATAAAAATAAACTATTTTATTTCAAAGATTATGAGAACATGTATAATAAGTTGATAAAATTGAATCATTAAATTTCCACACACATGATACTTTTATTATCCTTTGAAAAACTAAACATTATTTCAATTAGAGAACATACCCTGTTTTGTGGAATATTTAAAAAAAATCATAAATACTATTTTATGGAAGCAAATCCCTAGATCTAGCATCCCACTGAATTAAAATTTTGTTATTAATTATTCCTATCAAATTCATTCCATGATATCATTTCAATTTACATCACATTATTCAATTAATCATTATCACGCATTCCATTAATGATTAACTTGACTTTAAATTTTATCTCATCTCTCAAGGGACAATTTGTATGTTGTTATGATCATACCTAAAACATATAATCCTAACAATAATCTTATAATTGTTTTCCAAACTCCACACAATAATAAAAAGTTAAAAAATAGATCATAAGTACTTTATATTAGGATCAAATTAATGTGTGGATTTGGTTGTGGTAGGTTGATAATGTAAAATATATAAACCATAAAAACGTTTTTTCATTGTTCAATAAATTATATGATAATAAATGTATATAAATTAAAATACCAACTCTAAAAATATAATCACTCCTACACCAAAACTCAATGAACGTATCATGAAACAATTCATCACTAAAATTCACCCTTTTTTATTTGTTCAATTCATTTCTATTATATTTTTACATTTTTGTTTCATATTTTGAATTTTATTCATAGTAGAATAATTATTTCCATTACAAACCCCATGTGATATATAGAATTGGGTTATCCATAATGATTTGTGACCCTATAGGGACAAAACACATGTTTTTAGAAGGTTACATAAGGAACCATAATGAATGAAATTAATTAACCTTCACCACAATCCAAATAATCACACATTACATCTCTTACCAAATGAAATACAATAATTTTATACCATATAATACCTCAAATATTTGAACGTTTGAAAATCTTTTATAATAAAATCTGTATGGTTGGAATGGAAAAAATAATCCAAAAATGTATAACTTCCCAAATAGAGTAATTCATGGTTTTTATGAGAATAAAGAAGGAGAAATGTAAAATTTTGGATGAGAGAATAAGGTATTAAATAAGAAATTATTTAATCATTTAAAAATTTGAATTTTTTTACTTTCACTCGTTTTATTATACACATTACAGGATTTAGTAGTCATACATTCCTAAAGATTATACAATGAAATATTTAATGAAAGACTAGAAAAATTTAGAATGGGAATCCACATTAGAATTAAATTATAACAAAATAAGATGACAATTCAGGGAATACATAATAACAACCAATATCATATATTCATGATTTTGAGAATCAAAATAATGAAGGGAACCAAATTAGTTTGAAAAACATAAAATTTCATTAAGCATGAAACTCATTGAATGAAAACCACAATCCAGAATATTTATGATTAAATTACCAAATGATTCATCTAACAGGAATAGTTTATCATGTTAACTATGTCTCATAGACCACGTCATATTCAGAATAAAAAATTTTCTATTATGGTCAAAAAATTGAACCACACATTTTCCCCAATACAGAGAACAATATGAGGGAGTTGGAATTTATAAATCATTTAAAATAATCATGAAATTATTTAAAGGTTTAAATATATAATTATTATTCATGAAAAGTTAAGTATGTTCATGGTGGTGATCCAAAAGGTGAAAAAACTATCTCAAGTAATAGAACTAATATTTTGGAAATTGAAATTATTAACTTATTAAAAAGTGAGATCAAATGAAAATATTACATGTATGGATTGAATGGAGAGTGAAGAACAAATATATTAATGTACATAAAGTTTGTCAAAATGTAAACGTAAAGAAAAATATATTTTATACAATAAGGAAAAAATAAAAGGGAAAATGAATTTTTATAAAAACACATAACTTTCATAATTATATATTATAACTTATTTTATATATATTTTTGTGAAAAAATTATTTTCCACACTTCAGTATTAATGCTTTATAGAATTTGGAGACTAGATAATAAATATTAATGATTTTTAATGTTCATAATCGTCTCCCATTTATATCTTATAGTAGAGTAAACTTATTAGACCTAACCTTTTTAAATACTATGGTCATTTCTTAAGTAAGGGAATTATATGAAAGGTTGAGATCATAATCTTAGTATGGATAAAAAGGGATATATCATTGATAAATTAAGCATATAATTAATACAATGGTACATAAACAATATTATAAAATTTGGAAGCAAGTCCTAGTATATCATTGATCATAATCATGAAACCAGTCAAAAATCATGGAATTTCATAATACATGAAATATAATAGAATTAATATACATTATCGATAAGAAAATAACATTTTAATAAGATATATGTTTATGGATTATATAAAATCATATAATATCGCTTCCTTATTCTAGTATTGTTATGAAGACTATAATAATGGACTAGTTTAACAACCAATTCCATCATATACACAATCTTGTTTCACTCCCAATATTATAATAGGGGATATTTTCCTTTAAAAACTAGGTTCACTCTCAATTACAATTCTTATTATCTCATGATAGCTGCATAATTACCAAAACATTGGTGGGAAGTATAATGTTGGAACCATCCACTACCAAATCATAATTTAGCCATATTTGTTTCAATATATCATAAATCATTTTTCATATATAATAAAATTATGAAAATAATCATGTTTCATAAACATTTAAACTATTCATCATATCATAACTCATGGAAACAAATGGGATTCATAAAAATATAATCATAATAATAATAATCCTAATAGTTAAATAATTATTATTGAATATTTGGATCATATCCCCAATAAATAATAACTGAAAAGATGATGTTATCCAACATTAAAATTACATAAAATATCACTACGAATATTTATTGAGTATGATAACCTTTTTATATAAGAATAAATAATTTAAAATAAAAAAACAAATGATTTATTATTAAAAACGTCACCTGAAAAGAACCATGGAATCCAAAAAAGAGATAATGAAAGAAATTAAGAATTCATGATGTTGTAAAATTACCTTCATTCCATGTATGTTAACATAAGGATTTCATTCACATTCTCTAATAAAATTTAAAATTTACTTGTTGTGAACTTTACAAAAATCTTCCAATTAGATAAATTTAAGGAAAAAATATCATGGTAAAAAATAACTTTAAAAAATCATGGATGAATAATAATTATATTTATTAAAATCTTTTCAATAAAACATATACAAGGATGAAAATATTTTTTAGACCAAATAGGAAATAAAGACTATTTTTAGTAAATACATTTTTTCAGTATCTTTAGTACCTAATGATAGGAGAATTAATGGAAGATATCTAATATTAAATAATAACCCAAGGATAATAATGTTGATGATTTTATATATAAGTAGATCTTAAAATATCATCATCAATAACATAATCGTAATCAAACATGGTAAACAATTAGATTGGAACATAATATCATTTCTACTTTGACAGATTTTGATTAATTCGACTCGTGAATTAATCACTAAAACAAATATTTAAATATCATTAAATATGTTTCTTTATGAAATAAGATATAAATGTTTTTGTATATACACCCCATAAAATAAGTTAGGTGAAAAATAAAATATATAGATCTATTAAGATAATTTGAGTTGATAAAATTATACCTAAAGATTGAATTTTTTTTAAATCACTCTAATTGCCTATATAATAAAATTAACTTTTTTATATTTATATACCAGAATCATTTCCATACATATAATTTCACACCTATCCTCATTCATTCCATACAGATCTTATAAAATTTTTATTCATTAAATAAACCATGGAAAAGAATGTGTGTCATAGGTTATTCCTAATTCATAAAATCATGAATTAAATATTTAGATCCCAAATGAAATACAATTTCATGCATTGAAATATAAAATTATTTTTTTGGATATGAAAAAACAGATGCGGATTTGAATATATGTTTTTGAATAAACAAACATTTGGGAAAATATCTAAATTTTCCATAAAAATCAAGGTGGAAACATAATTTTCCCGGAAATGAAAATAAAATAAATGTGAAATGATATTTAAAAGATCATTTTTATAATATAAAATAAAATATTTTAGAAAATACTAATAATCCAATTAAAAGTATTTGGGGTTGAAAATCACATTCTCTAAATCTTTTTGAATTTTTTTCCTCTTCCGCATCATGAATAATAAAAATCGGATGATTAAAATATATATACATAAGTTAATTATGTTCGAATATACTAGTATTTATCCATTATATTTATCTTATTCTATTTTATAACACTATTTACTATGGTGAATTGTTTTTATATAATTTTTTCTTTATATTTTCTCATTTATCTTCAATTTCCTTATTTTTCAAGAGATCATTTATACATTACTAAAATTAATTCTATAAGCATAAAAAAATTATACAATTATAAATCATAAATTATTTAATATTTCCAAACATAGGTTTAGTTATATGAAATTAATTTTCCATGTTCTCATTGGCGATTAACCAACCATTGATGGGATATTTTCTAAAGAGCAGGAAAACGTTTTTTGAAATTTATATATGTCAATATTATGATACTAATAGTAATTTAAAATCATTTATATAATAGTAAAATAAGTGCTAATAAATTTTATATGATTTGGTTTTTCAATAAATTTAGAAAAAATCACCTCGAAGATCACAAAGATAGAAGAGTAGATTGAATCTTACTCATTCCTCAGTGTCACATCTCTTGTAAGACACTAAAAATCATATTATGTTTGGTATTTTATTACTCTGGAATTTCCCTAGGTAATATGAGGGGATCTATAGGTAGTAATTTATTATAATGGTAGATTTTAATGTTCTTTTAGGAGTGGTTTTACATTGGATTTAAGATGGATTATCTATTCCTAGGGATATGAGTTTTTTTATAATAAAATATTGAATAAAATTATATATCAATGGTAAAAAATGTAATTTTGAATTTATAAAAATATAAATCATATACCTATAAAATATATTTTATCTAGTAAATTAAATACCATAATAATTGTAATTTACATAAATTTCTCTAAAGTAAAGTAGAAACTATTGTTATATTATCTAATCTCTATTGATTTTAGGATTTTAAAAACGGTTTTTATGAATGGAATTAATTTTTATTGTATTTTAATTAATCATCTATGCAATTATGTATATATTTTCCATAGTTAAATTTATATAAATTATTAGTTCATTATTATATCATGAATGATGTTATTTATGACACATCGATTATAATAAAAATAATATCTTTTATATTCAAGATAAAATAGAAGTATAACAAAAAATTACAAAAACAAATCACACCTAGAAAATTTGATGTCAGGTTTTCAAATATGATATTAAGTTTATCAAAATAAATTTCTAACATAGGTAAATATAATTTTTAATATGAAAAATATTATTTTTATAAAATAAATTATATTTTATTTTATTTAAAATATTCCAATATTTTCTTTGAATTATTAAATCTTGATATTTATTTTTTACTATTATAATGTTTATATTTACCTATATTATTCATGATATATATTATTTTTATCAAAAAATATTATTATGTGGTTAAATTTCATTTCTTACAATTAGTTTACTAATACCAACAGTCATATTACTATTCTTATAGCCACATTCCCATTCCAATGTTCACATTAACTAGTGTTAATTTAATAAAATTTATTTATTAATTTCTCAACACAATTTATCCCACATTTATATATTTATGTTTTATATATTATTTATTTGTATAATAATATTCCATTATATATAGATTTTCTCTTGTCCTGATGATTCTATCTAATAGTATTGATCCATATTTTCCCATATTATCTTATCTATTATCTATTATCCCTATATATTTATTTCAATTTTTATAGATTTAATCAATAAATAATGTTACAAGTATCAATAATGAAATATTGTTTGGTTGGTTCTATTTTTTAAATGCTTATAATACTTTATAATATAATATAATACTAAATTATTTCAAGACACGTATATTATTTATGAACTTTAGGTAGTTATAAAATTCATCCTCTCAAAACCCCATGTTTGGTGTTAGGTTATGTGAGTTGTTTCCTTTCATTTTTGGGTTTTATGTTTTTCTTTTGAGCCTATTTGTTGATGAATCTATAAGATTCATTGATTTTATACACTTTTGGCATAATTGTCTCCATCCATTTCCTTTCTAGAATATTCCATCTAATGTTTGACATTTGTTAAGTATATTTTAATTGTGTTATTCATTATTATTTATTTATATATTGAATTATTGAAGATTTATATGTTAGTTGTTTGTTTATATAAGGGATTTTTAAAATTTATTTATTGTTATTCATAAATGTTTGAAAGGTATTTTTATTATAGGTTCATTTAAAACTAACAGAGTGGCATTAAAAGAAATTTTTTGATGTTTTAAGTATTTAAATATTTTTTTGTGAATTTTTTAAATGGGATTTAAATTTTATTTTTTCATGATTTAACTTTGTCTATATTATATATTCTATTCCTTTATTGGAGTTAAACTTGTCTTTTGTAAAGGTGATTATTCTGTATTCCAATATTTGGATAATTTACATTTTTATTGATGCCCATAAATAGAAAAGTTTTATATGTGAATATCCATGTGTTTGTATGTTGAACATATATATTTTTACATGAATATAAATTAAAATTCTATATAATCTACATCATTATAATCTCTAACAATTTATATAGTTTTATTGTTTCAAAATTTTTGGAATTGTTGTTTTAGAATGGTCATTCCAAATACTTTATTTAAAGGCCAATTTGGATCATTGAAAAGGGACAAAAATAATATCCTTGGATTTTGAAAATGTTAATGAGGGAAAAATATTAGAAATAATATTTTTAATTTCAATGAATTAAGATCTTACTAGTACCCTCAATTTCTTTACTCAAATGTGTTCACTTATATGGAAGTGATCTAGTATAGATAGGGCATTCACATTGATGGTGCCTATAAATAGTTATATCATGTGTGATGATATTTAATGAATGATGATTAAGATATTTTATTTGTACCTTATTGATCGCCAGACTTTTACTAATTTCATAGGATCGTAGGTTTTATCTAGTGGTGTTATGGATGGTAACAATTTATTCCCTAATTGATAAAATAATTCCTCCATTGTCGGGAAATAACATAGTAGGTTGTGCCACTTGTAATTATAGTTAAGGGAAATTAGTTTTCGAGATATTATGGATCACATTGATTTTCCAATATATGGCTCTAAAAAAATTACGTATAGGGGATCCACTCAATATGTTTATGATATTCACAGTAGTTTTGTATCATTTATTTTCACTCTTTTTATTTGGTATTATATTTTCTTGTTTAATTATTAATTATAATTTCTATAGCTTCTAAAACATTTTTTTATGTTTACATTGTTATACCATGCTCCATGAATTCATATTTCATATCTCTTGTATACACATCTACCATGTTTTTCATCTTATATTTAGGGTGGATTTTTTGCTATATTTTCTTGATTGAAATTATTTATAAAGGAAGGTACTAATGTATAAAAAATGTGAATGGAAATAATTTTTTTTACAAAATGTTAAAAACCTATTTTATATTTTTATAAACTACTATTTTGAATTATTATTGGAAATAAAATGCATTGATTATATGGTTCATACTTATAGAGATATTTTATACTCACAACATACCTATTCCACTCCGCATTGGTAGAAATTATTTTTTCTAAATTTTTATATTCATGTTATAGTTTTCTCATGGATAATATTGGTGTTGTTGATATATGGGTACCACAAGGTAATATTGAGATCATATTGAATTATGGATTTTTTTAGTTTTCTTTTTTATTTTTATTTTCATACACTTCCATATTCCTTTTGTGAATAAATGACTATTATATTTTGATGATGTGTACTCTATATTTTTTTAATTATTTAGTTTTTTATTTGGTGAAATAATCCACAATTATTTTCTAATGATGTAATTACCCTTACCATCAGCACATTGGGATTTGGAATTCCCTTCAGGAATTGTTACAAGTCGAATAATGTGTTCTATTTATGGAAAACCTGGGATAGTTTGAGAAAACATATATCAGAGTAGTGTATTGTCATTTAGTGTAGTATTTATACCTGCTATAAGATTCTTGGAAGACATGTTTTATGTTTTTGAAGAGCATCACAGACTCTTACTGATCCTTAGACATAAGCAACCAAGGGTTATTAGGCTTCGATTCATGAATTTTGATTTTGGGTTTATATTATTAGATATTTTTTCTATTTGTGGGGTTTGTTTATTTGGAGGGATGAAAATGAGAGAGAAATTGCATCATGTGGTGATATTTCATGTATTATAAACCCATGTGGTATAGGGTGTATAATTAAATAGTTTCACAGTGTTATATTCATGTTTATGAAATGTTATGATAAACCATTTCACTAGGTCACACATAATCACTAATTCCTTATTTATGAGGCATTACTGTAAGTGATATTATTAGTCTGATTTTGATTGGTGTGATTGGTTTTAAAGGAATATTTTTTGGAATCATAAAACTAAAAAAATGTAGATTTAATTTATGATTAGTTGGTTTTTAATGTAAATTGTTAAATTGTAATTTTACAACATAATAATGGTTAATAATATATAGATATGGTATTTGAATGAGTTTAAAGTAGACATTTTGACTTTTAAATGGAGGAGATGATTTTAAATAGGATGATTTTGTAACGTTTTTGTTATTTTTTATTAGATATTTATATTGAATCAATATTTTATCCGAAATGTTATTTTGTTGAGTTTATGTTTGATAATTTTTGGGCCTTTTCATGTTATTAAGAGTGTGCCTCTCATAATGGTCATGATTGTTTCTATAGAGTGTCTTACATATGTTGATTCATCCTAGACTCTATTTGTATTAGTGGATATAGGATCTCTAAAATAATTGTCAATTCCCCTAGTTTATAGAGTTCCTTTAGGAAATATAGAGTGTGTAGCATAAATTCAAAGGATATTCTATTCATTAATAACATCAATCACCTCTAGGGCACCCGTTGTCTTGGTTCTCTTTGAGGGAAATGGTTTGCATTGATGGGTGATAGTTTATTTACCCTCACTCAGTGATGTCACGACTTGGTAGACTATCATGAAAGTATTCACCTAATGTTATGTACTCATGTATTTTTGAGTGAATAATGTGTAAGAGATTATTAGTGTTCATAAAGGTCAACATGATTTGATGTTATATATTGAGAAATTCAAGTATAAAGTTCCTTTACACATGGAAATGAAATCAATCGATCTGTTATATGTTCATCTTTTAATAAATAATATTCAACTAGGTATTAGTGAACAAGTTATTTCATTTGGAAATTAATTAGTTAAATTATTGTTGGATAAAGAGTTTATGAGCATGTTAGTTTCTAGGACGAAACCCGTGATAGTTAGATACATTGTATCCCGTTTCACTAGTTTGTCTTTACCATATGATGAGGGATAAAAACATGGGGAATCTATTCCTTAGTAATCTACATTATCGGTTTCAACCACTCATGATTGACATCACTCTCTCCAAGGTTCTAGTCTAGTAATTTTGGGAATCCCAAACTATCAGAACGTAAAAACATAATGATATTCCATATAAGTTGTAAGATTGTTAATCATCAAAAATTATACTATTTGGGACCTTAGTAGAAAAAAATAAATCTATTCCAAGTCAAGATAATAGAGACTTTACCCCTGCGATATTTTATGGTAACCCTTTTTAGTGCTTTTACCTTTTTTTTATTTCTCCCATTGTCCTTTATTTTTACCATACTATTATTTTTATTCATGTTATTGATTTTTATATTTCATGTAATGATATTGTATTCAATTTAAGTTTCATGATAATTGTTTCTTTAGTATTTTTGAATTATATCTTGATCCGTTTTTTCAATGTGAATTTCTTTAATTGGAATCCTATGTTGTATTTGGTGGTAGTATTATTAAGTGTTTTACTATGTAGATTCTTTGTATTAGCATTCTTATAAATTTTGGGGGAGATTTAATACATATCTTTTTTTATCTCAATTGAGCAAGTTAGATGTTACTTTTTGAATTATAAATAATTCAATTGTTAGTAGCTCCATTCTGTTTTAGAATCAATTTGGAAATATTGTTTCTATGTTCTTATGTTTTGTTTGAGTGATCTAATTATATTTTCTTCACTGGTAATGGTGAAATTTTAAGCAACAATAGTTATATATTTGGGATAATTATCAATCCTAGATCATTATTTTAATCAATATTTTATTTTTTACTCTGTTATTGGTCATTTCAATGAATTTTGGTTTGAATTCCAATTTAAAATTAATGTTTTTGGGTTTTTGGTCTATTTTTCACTTTTCATGTTTAGTGAACATTTTTTAAGAGAAACTATGAAATTATACTTCTATGAGTTTTTTATGAATGTATTTTTCTTCTTGAAATTTTTTTATCACATGGTAATTTCATAGTAGACTCCAAACCATGATATTATTATGAGAAATTATGTGAGATATTAGAGTGTATTGGGGGCTGACACTTTTCCCAAACATGGTATGAGGAATACATGGGGAAACCACGTGAGGTAAATGTACTATCGACAGAATTATTTTTCATGGATATTTTATAATTTCTAACTCATGATTATATACCATGTAATGATCATTTTCCCTTCTAGTAAAGGTTTTATGGTAGGTGAATAGTTTCCAAACCACCTGTAGAGGGTTTTTCCATCCATATGAGGGTGTATGGGTGGCACATGGTTGGTTAAACTGTGAAACATTGTAGTAAAACATACATAAATTATTTAAAAATTTATATTTTCTCATTTTCCCTGATTATATAAGAACACAATGGGGGTTTCCTCCCCCATTCATTTCAATATCCATTAAGATCCTTTGTGGGACCTCTCCTCTTTTTCCCTTGGTTATTGGGTTATTTTGTATTTAATTATTGGTTGATTTATCCATAGGCATTATTTAAACATCATGTGTTTCTTTTCCTTGCATATTCATTATTATTATCTTTTGTTTTTAATTATGGTTATTTTATTGATGTACCCTAGTGTAATAGACAGATTATGAGTGTTTTTCATTGATTATTGGGACTGTGGTTATTGTTTATGCTAGAATTATTCTTATATCTGATGGTTTCATTTTGTTCTCTAACCTTTTATGTATGTGTATCCTTACACATCCATTATAGTACACGTCATGTGATGTTTTATCTTTTTTAAATCCATTTTAATTGATTTCTAAATAATTATGTATTTTTAAACTTTAGTATCATTGATTTCTAATTTGGTGTTTTATTTAACTATGTTTTATAAATATTTATATTGATATACATATATGTGTTTAATTAATTTTTCATCTAGGTGTTTGATAAAAATATTGAGTGGATATTTAGTTATTTTTTATTGTTTTTTTAATATTTTTCATCATTTTCTGAGATTTTATAAAATTTGTTAAAAACTAAATTTCATTTTTGGTGGTATTTCATCTACTTCATAGATTTTTAGACTTCACATTAAAAATTATAGTGATTTGTCAAAATGGTTGTTTTTATTTATCTAAAAGGATCCTTGAAATTTCTATTGATGTTGATGAATATACTGGTGTGATAAATTAATATCCAAATTTTCACTGGGTACACATATAGACATATTCTTTAATATAAATGGAAATTACACTGAATTCCAATCTCAATATACTCGATCATTACAAATGATTTAATGGTTTCTAAATGATTGAAAAATTATTATTTAGAATGGTTATTCCTATATCATCAATTAATGGAATGTCTGGATGTTTGAAAATATGTTTTTATGATCATCGTGGATTTTAAAATTGTTCATGAGAGAAAAATGTTTTCTTATTAAATGATTTTTAATTTCAAAGAGCTATGTCCCAGTAGGTACAATCAAATTAGTTTTACAAAAGTTCACTATTTTTTTAGTCTTCTAATATAGGGAGCTTCTAGAAATATATGGTTTGATAAGGTTTACATGGAATCTGTGATGGTTTAGAATAACTCATTTATGATATGTTTCCATTGTCCTTGCATCCTCACCTTCCCTTTAGAAATGTCACCAGATCCTAGGTGTTATGAATATAGATGATTGGTTGTTATTATTTACTCTTGATTAGAAGCACTAGATACCCCGTAGTAGGGATTTCACATGTTGGGTTATACCACATGAAAGTCTACTTTATGGAAGTTTAATGGAGATAGACTATAGATTGCAATAATAAGATGACTTATTTATCTAAGTTTATCTAGGGCCATGAATCATGTTCTTGAAGACCTTTCCAATCATTCATACCTTGTATTTTCATTATTTTTTCCTTATTTTCATGTTTAATTTTTATTTATAATCTTATAGTGTATCCCCATATTTGTAATATTAATTTTTTATAACTTTCCTCTTGAGTTTAAAGTTTTTCTCCATTGATTAAAAATTTATATAGTTTTTATTACTTTCCATTTTTTTACATTAATGCATGATTTTAGAAATTTAAATTGACCCCGATGGATGGTCTTAAATTTCTATAAAATAAAATGAAATGAATTTTGTTTGTTTTAAAAAATGGTAAAAATATAAATTCTCTTTCTATTTTCAATGTACTATTTATGGATATTTTTTGGATAATAATTTCATGGATTCTATGTGGACTAACTACTTTTATATTTGATTATTTATGCCACATATAATCCATAGAGAGATGTTTTTATATAGGTTTTGGTTTTAGGTTTAGTTTTCCTAGGGAGCATATTGATCTTATGGCTGGATGGTGACCAAGTGGTAACATATGGATTCTATTGGATTCTAGTTTTTTTGTTTTTTTATCATTACATTTGTGTCCTATTCTTGTTTATAGTTGTAATATATATATATATATATATATCATTATATCATTATGTTGATAACGATTCATTTTTTCTTCATTGGGAAAAATAATCCCTTACGATTATATTATGATTTCTCAATGCTTGTGTTAGACGATGGGGATCAGGGATACCATTTGACCATAATCCCATGTAGGATCAAGATTCTAGCCTGTGGATAAACCAACAAGTTTTGTGAAATATAATATCTTATATATTTACCTTATAACATTTCAACACTCATTTATCAGTAATTTTATATTAAAATAGTCTATTCGTAGTGTTAACTATTTAGTTTTTCAATAGTGATATTCTTCGATAATTTCAGTCCATATATATTTTTTGTGGTTATCTAACACACAGATATTTCCTGAAAAATATTTTTCCAATTGATTTAATATTTTATGATTTTCCAATTCTTGCAACACTAAAAATAGTTTATTTAATATTAAATAACTATGTTTAGATTGTTTTATATGCATCACTAATTTACCATGCACTATATGCAACCAAAATTTTAACATTCTATACATGGAACAACAGTTTTAGAATACATTACATGCAAGATTGACCTTCCTGGATGGCTTGCGTGACATGCATGACATATATTATTAAAAATGTAATTATAATGAGATAACCTAGCTGTTAAGTTAAATGTTATGAATATTGTTAACTAAATTCATATAATATTTTGTTTAAGATAATATAATATGAATTCATTGGTTACCAATTAATTACAAATGAATATCAAAACCAATTGAATATAAAGGAAAATATTATTATTATTTTTTTAATGCTATTTTACACTAATAAATTATATTACATAAAATTAGTTAGATATATTAAGGTAAAATATATGTTATCTAGTAAATACAATATTTTTTATATTCATACAATATGTTTTATAGACACAACGCAATAACAATTCCAATTTTATCGTTAAAAACCTATTTTGTTATTAAGGAATTTTTACTTCCTTTTAATGGAGATAATATAATAAATAAATTTATTGTTAATGTTATAAATTTAATATATCAAAATAAACATCATATTTTTATATGGAACATGTTAGTTAGGATAGTGTAAATATTTGGTGTTTTTCTATGAATTTTCATTTTTTTAATGAAATGTAAAAAAATATTGAATTTTAATTCAAAACAGGTTTTCATATGATTAATTTATAAGGATAAATTAAATTTAAAACTGTTTTAAAATTTTAAATAGATCTTATTTTAATAAATAAAACTTATTTAGGTCATTATAATCAATTTACCCTTGAAATTGAATATTAAAAAATAGTAATGTTTTCAATGTTTTACATTAAAAACCCTAATTGTCAACCATACTATGAGATTAAATTTAAATTAATTTCATCTAATTATTTGATTGGAATTTTGAAAAATGTATTCTATATTAGGAATATCTATAATTTATAATGTCTAATAAGTTCAATTTCAAAAAAATAGTGAGTAAAATTAAAACTAATTACATAATTTAAGGTAAAATTAATCTTAATTAAAGACTAATCCATAAACTTAAGAGCCTATATAAGTGAGAAAATTTTCCAAAAGAAATTTCATGGAACTATTTTGACCATATGATTAATTTTATATCACATGTTTTTTATTATTTTATCCACTATCAATGTGAAAAATGTCAGTAGATTTCCCCCCCCCCCCAAAATTACAATACTGTCACTCCTCCTCCACTATAAAATGTTCTCTTCTCCTCCCCGTTCCTCACACCTATCAAGAAACATTAATTCAACCAATATATTGAACATTAGTCTCCAAATATCCATCCCTAATTAATTTAATCCTCCTTTTTGTTATAATATTTTCTAATGATGTCATTTGATTCAAACCAAAAGGATTTACCTGCCTAAGAGGTAACACGCTCCATCAAAATACGTTCTTTTCTTTCCATTATCCACTCCCTAAAAATAACTTATTCTGTTATTGTATAAAAACTTATAATTTATAAAATATCATATTCGTATTCTAATGGGATTACCAATTCTTAGTCATACTTTAATATAATTTCTATAAAACATACAATTTATGTGTACGACGAATTATCACCTCATGAAAAGTAGTTTATTTAGTTTTCATTTACCACTTATCATGGTGGAAATTTTGATGGAAAAACTATTAATATATTTCATATATTATATTTTTTATTTATTTATTCTTCTTTAATCATTCTAAAACTCATATTTTAATAAATTCCATTTAGTGAAAATATGATCAATTCATTTGATGATGTGTGGACTACCGCCCCATCAAAGCGATCTAATTCATTCACATACTACATGGGATGTATTAAGGATATGTTCATAAAAACTATAATATATATGTGAAATTATAATTCTACATTAATGATATTATATATCAATATACACTTACATATATGTTATTTTTTCTATTTCAATCAATACGTCAACAAAACTGAAGAATCATTCCTGCATATGTACTATATACCGTTGTTTCGCACGGAATCCGGGGATGACCTCTTGGACGGGAGATTCAAACGTTCCGATCGGTTTCTAACGGGTTTGTTCGTAGAACCGGAAACATCCAATGATTCTACATCCGTTTGGACCTACATTCCAAAGGTAGACGCTCATTAGCTTGTGGACTAATGAGACTTAGGAATTTGCATTGGTCGAAAGGATGGGAGGTCGGACTCATCACACCTTTTTGAGGGGAATTATTGTCTTCTCCGGGACTCTCTTTATAGATTTAAGTTATGTTCGTGAATCCTTATTACATTTACCATGTATAAAATGTGCTTTCCTTTAGTTTTAACAATCAATGATTAAATACGAAAGAAATTTAGAGAATCTTAAATATGTATTCTAGGTTCTTCATCAATAGAGAATCATCTATATCTGTTTAGAGATTCTTGGTCAATGGTATCCTTCAAAACATTTATATAAAAGTCTCTTGGTCATTATGATGACCAGGCTGGTTTTAAAGCCACTCAGTGGGGCACTTGAAGTTTATCGTCATTCAGAAGGACATAGATTATTTCAAAGTTGGGATCGAACCCATATATGGGCTACCTACGTATCCTTTCTTTTGGAAAAGGAATCAGAACCCACGTAGTTCAAGGAATGGGGTATGATGTTTATGATTGATGGCTCAAAGATGAATGTCATAATTACTTTTACACTCTAAGCTCACGTGAGTCATGCTCGGTGTGAGAAACAAGAGGTATTGGTAAAAATTAGACAATTGTGCCATGAAAGATGCAATCATAAGAATTTGTTTGGGGCTTATGTATGGATGACTGCCCAGATAGATGAAGGTTTAGGATTTACTTTTAGGGAGAAAAATCCATGAACATGGTCCATAAAGTTATATGTGCTTCATGGAGATTTGAATACTCTAATCTTGGGGCTTACTCCTAAGGAGGATGCCCAAGTTAGGAGGGGACTTATGATTGGGTTTTACTCCTGAAAAGGAAACCCAAATCAATGATAAATTATGACTGGTTAAGAGATATTTAAGGGGACTTGGGGTTTACTCCTGAAAAGGAAGCCCAAGGTTATGACTGAGTCTTATTCCTGAAAAGGAGACCCAGGTTAAGGGACTTGGGGCTTACTCCTGAAAAGGAAGCCCAAGGTTATGACTGAGTCTTATTCCTAAAAAGGAGACCCAGGTTATGACTGAGTCTTATTCCTGAAAAGGAGACCCATGTTAGGGATTAAGGTTTGGGGCTTACTCCTGAAGAGGATGCCCATATTTGAGGTTGGGGCTTATTCTTAAGAAAGATGCCCAAGATTAGAAGACTTTATTGGGGCTTACTCCTGAGGAGGATGCCCATAATTGGGAACTTCAAGAATTTGGGGCTTACTCCTGAGGAAGATGCCCAGATTGAAGGTTTTATAACTGGGGATTATTCCTGAAAAGGATACCCAGGTTAAAGATTCTCTCATCTTTAAGGATGAGGTTAAATGAATGAACTCTCAATCTTTGGTGACATAAAGATGTTTAAATCACTAGGTTTTGAGAGATATTTCACCGAATTGCTTTCAGACAAGGATGTCAAATCAAGAAATCATGCCATAAATGGCTTTGAAGAGTATCTTGAAGACTGAATCTTGAATAGGAAAGGTGAAATGGCTTAAGAGGGGTAAAATGGGAAAGATGGGCACCCAAAAAGATAGGGGCGCGCAAGTCTTGAAAGGCGCGCAAGTCCTACGGCGGCGCGCAAGTATTGGTCGCGCTAGTATACTTGCGCGACACATGGTGTACTTGCGCGATTTTCAATCAGAATTTGAAATACATGAGCGACTCTTGATTAAACCCTCTACAATCCTCTTGAGGTTCTTCCAGAAAAGGGACGCGCAAGTTATATTGAAGGAATTAAGTCGGCGCACAAGTGTTTGATAAGTTTCAACACTTAGGCCTTCCTTCTTCTCTTTAGATCTTCCATTCTAGGTAAGAAATTACCTTATAAGTGTTCTGTAAGCTTTGAGAAGAGACTTGGGCGTCGGGAGCTTCAATCCGTGTTTCTGGAAAAAGATCCTCTCGAATGGGGGGCCCACAGGATCTATTTATAGGCAAAAGAAGACCCTGGGCGGTTACCGGGCGGTTACCAATTAGGTCGCGCAAGTCACCTGTGCGACCAAGGTAGCCGCGCAAGTACACTTGCGCGCCAGTTAGATAACTTGCGCGGTGAGGTTGCTGTTCATCCTTTCTTCCTTCCTTTGTTGATTTTTGATTTTTTTCTTCAAAGGAGGAATCACTTTGAGCTCAGATATTCCCTTTTCCAATCTTTATATTCTGTGACGAAAGGAGCGTCAACATAAGTCCCCCCTCAGAGTTGGATCCGGAGAGAAATGAGGATTTGAATCTGAGGAAATCGAATCCCTCCAAAGGAAAAGGGAGGGCGCGCAAGTCTTTCAGTGCGCAGAGGGCGGCGCGCAAGTTTGTGTCGCGTAGGCCTTAAGCGCTCGGAGTGCGGCGCACAGATAGGCTTCCTGACCTATAAATACACGGCCTCACCTCCGTACAAGTATCCGGATTTCCGGACTTCATCCCTTCTCGAGCTCTCGCCGCGCAGGTCACCTAAGCCGCGCAAGTCTCTTTTCCACTGTTCCCTTGCTGTTGTGCTCCTGTAAAGGTATTCATACTTGCGCGGTTTATACTTGCGCGTCAAAAACTAGCGCGACACACGAAATACTTGCGCGCCATTTTTTAGACTTGTGCGACTTAATGCCTTTGCCATTTTTTCCGAATTCATTTCACAAATTTTATGAAAAATAAACCCATTTAAGAGTTAAATTTGTTCAACTTTTGTGCAGATTCAATGGCTCCTAAGGGAATTGAAACGGCTGATGAACTGTCTAGCAAGAGGATTGATGACATGATGAACATTATTGGCCATGATTACTATGATATCTGTGACAGCACTTTCCCATATTTGGATAAGTACTTGAAGAAATATCATCTTAAATTCCCACAGAGCATCTACCTGTCTCTGTGTGGTCATGGTCATCTGCAAGGAGTCAATGTTCCAAATGCAAACAATTATATACCTGAGATGCAGCTGCACTGTTACTTCTCTATTTTGGTTATGCTGTGCATTAAGAGTAACAGCAATGGTGTGAACTTTCAAATTCTTCCTCAATGTCATTTCTTTGCAGATATGAAAATGGAAAACCCATGTGCTGAAATTTTTTCCACTAATGGTTGGTGGAGAGAAGACAAACATGGTATTAGAGCAATATCTGAAAAGAGTACTCTCTCCAAATGGCTCTTTACATCCAATGCTCCATTCTCAAATCCATGTATCCATCTTCCAAGTCTCTTGGATAGAAACAGAGTCACTGTTTGATCAGCAAAAAATTTTCTCAAACCGCACTCAAGAACATCCTTTTACAATTGTTCCAAGAAGAGCTGGTATCACTGCATATCTTATTGTATCCAGTTGAATGAATGAATTCCAGGTGATTGCTAATGAAGCTCGGGATGCCGTAAATCAAATGAAGTGTTATGTTGAAAGCCTCTTGTAATTCTCGAAAAAGAGAAGAGTCTCCAGTCTGTGGATGTCCTTCTAACTCTTGTGTATCAATGAGAAAACACATTTGTCTTCAATCATTTGTACCTGCATTCTTCCACTACCTGCTTCAAATTTACTTAATCCAATGGGCCTAGTAATCATATTTTCATTTTTACTAGGATTATTACAAATAACCCTACAAACTTTGAATCTTTTAATTGCTCAATATTACCTAAATTATACAAAAAAAATGTATATTTAGTGAGCTGGAACTTGACTTCTTTTCAGAGTTCCTTTGTCTTTTGTGTGGGCAGTTTAAAGTCATGCATGTCGTACATAAAGGGGCTAATGTTTAAGGTCGAAATAGCTTTAACCGAAAATGGATTAAAAATGGATTCGATTCCTTGACAATTTATCTGAAAACATATTACCATACTCAAGTATGAGGGAAAAATGTAAACTATGGCTTAAGAATATTTGAATCTAAGGAATGATATGAAAAAGAGCTAAAAGGCATTAGAAGAAGTAGTTTCCAAGAATGAAGTTACTATTATTTAACAAAACCCGTTAGGGGGTTGAAATATGCAGGGCCACCTATGGGCATTGGCTGCATGGTCAAATAAATAGCATCTTTTGGATGACAAGTTTGTTATGTGGACTGTTTATGCAAGGCCACCTATGGGCACGTGCTGCATAGTCAGGCAAAAGAACTCCCAGAAATTTACATTCCTAGTGCTAAAAGCCAGTGAAAGTTTATGGAGATTCAAAATTTTCAAATGTATAGAGTTTGGTGTATGGAAAGAGGTACTTGAATATGGAGAAGATATTTCCAAACAAGAATATCGAAGAACTGGATGAATATCACTCCTACGAAGGTCTGACCCAAACGTAGGGAAGGAGAATAAACCATAGACTTGAATACTTTCAGATCATGAAAAAGGATATGGGACAAATATGTTAGGGATGGCTATTTTTTGTGGATCCCTACATACTGTCGTTTAAGACAAATAAGGACAAAAGAGGCATTCTTCCTAAGAATGAAGTTACTATTATTTAACAAAACCCGTTAAGGGGTTTAAATATGCAGGGCCACCTATGGGCATTGGCTGCATGGTCAAATGAATAGCATCTTTTGGCTGACAAGTCTGTTATGTGGACTGTTTATGCAAGGCCACCTATGGGCATGTGCTGCATAGTCAGGCAAAAGAATTCTCAGAAGTTTGACATTTTTGTGACTAGAAGTCATGAAAAGGTTTATGAAGATCTAAAAATATTTAAGGTTAGGATTATAACACATAAAGATGGGTATTGTCCAATGTATATAGAGATACATGGGTCAATGAAAACCATAATCATGTTGAGGCTGGGTCCTGAATTGAAACTTGGACTTCACTACGTATCTCATAAGAATGATAATCAAGACATACGTAGTTCTTGAAATGCAGTTTAACGTCGTGTAGGACAAAAGTATGAGTGATCTTAGTTTAGGGTCATAGAATTCTGACCATAATAATGAATACACAGTGTGTGTTTTCATGAGGACTTATCAGCCAAGGGACTGAAAGTGAAATTTGGGGTTAGGCCCAAAAGACTTGGGACTGGATTCGAGGGACACTCGAATGTTCCTACGTATCCCATAAGGATGGGAATCAAGTCCACGTAGTTCTAGAACTACCCTTTGTACAAATTTTGTTCGTACATGTGAGGGGTTAAAGGGGAATTTAGTGCAATGATGGTTTAACCTAAGATAAAAAGTTTAGGCATTACCATGTATGCACGTAGTCTTTTAAAAAATGAAAACCATGATTGAAATGTCAATAATAGTTCTCTCTCAAATGAGGAAATCAAAGAATATTGTAGTTTATTGTCGTACCGGACAACAGTGTTGTATAGTTTAACGTCATATAACAAGGACAAAAGTGAATCAATGTAAAGATATTGATTCCAGAGGTGGTTTCACAAATCAACATCATATGAGATGGTGGTGAACCGATGTGAAGAGATTGTTTTTGGGCTTGAACCTTGGGAGGCTGCCTACATACCCAGCCTGGAGGGCAAGTATCAAAGTCCGTGTAGTTCAATTAAAGAATGAATTAATGATCAAGTTGTTCTTGGGGACAACGATCTAATTAAAATGTTGTTGGGACTTATACATGGTTAGGGGCCCAAAGAGAGTGTTATGGTTGAGTTTTTCTCTAAGCTCACGTGAGTCATACTCGATGTGAGAAACAAGAGGTAATAACAACCTTAACGATGCACAGTTTAATATCATGTAGGACATTAAAAAGGGACTATGCAGTTTTAAAGTCTTGCAGTTAGGACTATTGGTACTGCACAGTTTAGTGTCATGTAGTAGGGACAAAATACAGTTTAATGTCATGTAGGACCTATCAAGGATTTTCGGTACAGTTTAGAGTCATGTAGTTAGGACGATGGGGACAATACAATTTAACGTCATATTGGACAAAAGGGGGATTGTGCAGTTTAATGTATTTCTGGACTTTTGATGATTATATAGTTTAACGTCTTTCCGGACGTGAGGGACTTTTATACAGTTTAGCGTCATGTAGTTAGGACGTCACAGTTTAACATCTTGCTGGACATATTTGCAAATATTTTATGGTCATATACATGGACCAGGGATGATACAGTTTAAGGTCATGCTGGACGGTTCATGGAACTTTTTCACAGTTTAATGTCGTGTGGGATGAAGTTGCAGTTTAAAGTCATACTGGACCATGGCTGTATAGTTTAACGTCATATAGCAAGGACGAATTGGTGCTGTACAGTTTAAAGTCATGTAGCTAGGACTAAGGTGAACCAATATGAGGATATCAGTTCTGGGGACTTTTTACAGTTTATCGTCATGTTGGACGTTGGAAGTGCCACACAGTTTAATGTCATGTTGCTAGGACACAATATAGTTTAATGTCATCTCAGACAAAATATAGGAACTTCTGTACAATTTAATGTCATGTAGATAGGACATAATACAGTTTACTGTCATGTAGGACAAAATCAGGGACTATGCAGTTTTAAAGTCTTGCAGTTAGGACTATTGGTGCTGCACAGTTTAGTGTCATGTTGCAGGGACATAATATAGTTTAATGTCATCTCGGACATATACTGTTTAGTGTCATGTAGGACATATTTGCAGTTTAAGGTCATACCAGACCATTGTGTATGAACCAATTGTATGTCTTGGTTCTGGGAACAATATTTTGTGTTTATACAAAATACTTCTTCAGAAATCTGGCATTAGTTAGAGTCGTGATGTGTTCTCCATCCATTGAGATTAGAGAATATGCTCCATTGGAGTAGACCTTATGTATTGAATAAGGTCCTTCCCATTTTGGTTCAAGCTTGGGAGGCTTCTTTCCTGGTATCATTGGTGCTCTGAGAACCAATACCAATTCTCCCTGAATGAATGAACGAAGACGAACTTTTTTGTTAAAATCTCGTGTTATCCGATTCTGATAGATTTCCAAGTGGTGCAAAGTGCAAAATATTTTCTCATCTAACTGTTCCAATTCATTCAACCACTTTTGGGATTGCTCATCTGTAGATAAATGATCACAAATGGCTATTCTGAGTGAGGGAAATTGAACTTAAATTGGCAAGGCTGCTTCTGTTCCATATACCAATGAATATGGAGTAGACCGCGTTGCATTGCGAGTGGTAGTCCGATAAGCCCATAAAGCATGAAAGAGTTTATCAGGCCATGACCTCTTATCTTTATCTACCATCTTTTTCAGTATATTTGAAAGAGTCTTGTTGAAGGCTTCTATCTGGCCATTAGTCGCCGCAAGATATCGAGATGAATGGTTGGACTTAATGTTGTATTCTTGATACAACTTCTTTACCTCCGAAGAACAGAAGTTGGTGCCGTTGTCCGTCAATATGGTATGAGTGACACCAAATCTAGTAATGATGTTAGACTTGATGAAGCTAACAATGCATTTAGAACTGACTTCTTTGAGAGGTACTGCCTCTGCCCATTTGGAAAAGAAATCAGTAGCAGTAAGAATGTACTTAAACTGCTTGGCCGTAGCTGAAGGGTAAGGTCCCACCACATCCATTCCCCATGTGGAAAATGGCCATGAGAATTTAGCTGTATGAAGCAACTCTGGAGGTTGATGAATGAAGTTGGCATATACTTGGCATGAATGACACTTCTTTGTGAAATTAACACAATCTTGTATCATTGAAGGCCAAAAGTATCCATGCCTTCGAATTTGATCAGACAGTCTATGTCCAGACTGGTGGGCACCACAGACTCCTGCATGCACTTCTTTTATGACATCCATTGTCTCTTCACCATCAATACATCTGAAGAGAACTCCATCAAAACCACGTTTGTAGAGAATTTTCTCGAGGTGGTTTGGACTATCATAAAGAGTAAAATTGACCACACGTTGCCGAATTTGTTCTTTCTCGGCTCTATCAGGTGGAAGTGTTCCATTTTGAAGGTATTCCCTGATAGGTGACATCCATCCTGTAGTATGACCATACGGTTCAGGAATGGGGCTAATTTCATTAATTTCCTCTGTTCTGACTTGAACATAAGGTGAAATTGCATGACGGTGGGCAATACAAATGGTTGTCTCGTCCCGATTTGGATCTGCTAAAGCTGTGGCTATATTAGCCAGTGCATCTGCTTGAGAATTTTGTGATCTTGGGACATAAGAAAATGTCGGTTCTGAAGAGAACTCCGACATTAACTCTCTGACGTAATCATACAAAGGGATTAATTCTTCTTTTCTGATGGCATAATCCCCATTGACTTGTATGATTACCAGGTCTGAATCACCTTTCACCTTTAAGTGATTCACTTGTGCTTGAAGTGCTAACTCCCAGCCTTTAATGAGAGCTTGGTATTCAGCTTCATTATTGGTACCACCTTCCCACAATAAAAAGGAATAAGGTAACACTGCCTTATCTGGAGAAATGAGCACAATTCCTAAACCAACTTTGTTGAATTTAGGATTTTCCATTTTCTTCCCTGTTGGACTTCTAGAAGCACCATCAAAATACATTTCCCATGTTTGAGGACTCTCTTGAATAGAGAAAACTTCCTCATCAGGGAGTTCGATATCTGAATATGTGTCTTCCACTGAAGGATGTTCAGCCAGGAAATCAGCCATAGCTTGGCCCTTAATTTCCTTTCGAGACACATATTGGATGTCAAATTGCTGTAGAATAACCGCCCACCTTGCCAGACGTCCTGTAAGTATTGGACGACTAAGGATGAATTTGAGTGGATTATTACGAGACCCCAATTGGACCTCGTGATGTTGTAGGTAGTGTCTCAGCTTCTGAACTGCAAAGATTAATGCTAGGCAGCATTTTTCAATACTTGAATACCGGGTTTCTGCTTCAAGCATAGTTCTACTGAGATAGTAAAGACTATTTTCATTCCCATCATCATTCTTTTGAGCGAGAAAGGCACCCAATGATAGCTCTAAAGCTGTCACATAGAGGATAAGAGGTCTACCCTCAACAGGTGGCATGAGTACTAGTGGACTCAAGAGGTATTTCTTGAGGACATCAAATGCTTCTTGACATTCTTCATTCCACTGGTAAGTGACTCCTTTCTTAAATAATTTGGTAAAGGGTAAACTTTTGCCTGCCAAATTGGCGATGAAACGCCTAATATAGGCTAAGTTTCCTTGAAGTCCTCTTAATTATTTCAAATTCTGAGGAGGTGACATACCAAGGATTGATTTGGTTTTCTCAGGATCGACGTCAATACCACGATGGCGTACAACAATGCCGAGGAATTTTCCTGAGGTTACCCCAATAGCACATTTTAAGGGGTTCATCTTCAAATTATGTTGTCGAAGCTTGTGGATTATGACTTCCAAATCAGCCAAGTGATCAAAACGTTGTTTGGATTTAACCACCAAATCATCTACATAGCATTCAACAAACTTCCCTAGAAAAGGTTTGAAGATACAATGCATGGCGCGTTGATATGTTGCACCTGCATTCTTTAAACCAAAGGGCATCACCCGGTAACAAAACAAACCTTGAGGAGCTCTGAAGGCTGTATATTCCTCATCTTCTGGGGCCATTCGGATCTGATTATATCCAGAATATCTATCCATGAAAGAAAGTACTTCATAGCCAGCCGTCGCATCAATTAAGAGTTCTGTAATCGGAACTGGGAAATCATCTTTAGGACAATACCGATTAAGATCTCTGAAATCGATGCAAACCCTAATTTGTCCGTTATTCTTCTTTACAGGGACAACCACTTGGGATATTGAACTTCTCTGACGAAGTTAGCTTTGATAAGCTTATCCACTTCAGCCTCAATTTTGGAAGCATAGGTTGGGTGTGTTCTTCTCGCGGCTTGCTTGAATCCTCGATGTTCTTTTGGCAAACCCAAATGATGGGTGGCAACATCAGGATCAAGGCCAGGCATCTCTGTATAATTCTAAGCCAAAATATCTTTATTTTTCTTTAGAAAATAAATATACATCTATTGCTCTTCAAGGGTCATGGCCGCACTAATTAAAGTGGGGCGTGGATCTTTCTCTGTACCCAGATTTACTTCTCTGAGTTCATCCACAGTGGTAGAGATACCCTCTTCAAATGCTGGAGGAGCATCTCTAAGATCTTCCTCTTCCACTTCATCATGTGTTATTTCTTCCGTTTCTACTTGCGAAGTAGATGAAAAAACGAAATTCTCATGATCATAAGAAATGTCAAAATTTTCACATTTTGAAGAAGAAGCTTCCATTTCCGACCCTATTTATGATAAAGGGTCTTCTTTGGGAAATAAAGAGGAGATGATGGATTGAGAATCGACATCATTATTCACCTCTGATGTTGATATAACTTCTTCTGGCCTGATTAGCGAAGTATAGACTTGTTGGATTTCAGCAGATGAAATTAAAACGTCACCACTTATGCTTTCATCGTTGCTTGGTAAGTTACCAATTTCTCCCATGTTGTCTGGCTCGATTGCCGAAATTGACATTATGGATCATTCCATAAGAGTATTTTGATTTGGGACTATTTTTTCAATTTGACTGATAGGTAACACATAATCTATACTCACATGTGAAAATGGATTTATTGGAATTTTTTCCAAACCATATGGAGCATTAACTTTGGTAATTTCCTTCATTGTAGATTTTTCTCTTCCCTTCATGTGATAAAATTCCGCCTCAATGTATTGAGACTCACATGTTTTGAACGGGGCCTTATCACCATACAATGTTCCAAATTGACCATCGAAACAGTATTTGAGGCATTGATGGTATGATGACGGAATAGCTGCATGCTGATGTAGCCAGGGTCTTCCAAGAAAGATATTGAAATCTTTGTCTTGATCAACAATCATGAAATCTGAATTGGAAACAAGATCTCCAAACTGAGTTCTGAGTGTAACTTCTCCCAGTGGTTCTTGTTCATTTTTATCATATCCTTGCAACATCATGGTAGAAGGAGATAAATCAGATTCTGTGAGGCCCAATCGACGAAGTGTACGAATGGGCATGAGGTTGACTCATGAACCATTGTCAATGAAAGCTCTTCCAACATCTACACCATTGACTTTTCCAGATAAGTACAAATGTTTTATGTTCCCATGCACAACATCATCTTCATCTTTATCAGTAAAAGATATCACTGCATGGAATTCTGCAGGATTATTCTCTATGTGATAAATTTCAGCTGCAGCAATTTCAGCTTCAAACTCCTGAGGACTTGACAATGCTTCGATGAGTGCTTCCCGAAGATTTTTTGACAGATTCAAAGCATCCAAAATTGATAACTTGGCTGGTACGTGGGCCAAGTGTTTCAATATATCATACTTTTGATCTAGAGGTCTGCGTTTCCCAATAGGAATATGCGGTTTAGCAGGTACCTTAGAAGAAGATGCTTTGGAAGCTGATGCATCTTGTATTGAAGTTGGCAACATCTTTGGTTTTGGAAAATTAGACTGATTAGATCCATTTACATGATGAGATAAAGAAGATGGAACCTTTAATCAGTCTTCCAAAATAACTGTGCCGAAGCTGAGTTGGCCATTGGCAGAAGAACTTGCTTGTTCTTTTTGATCTCGCTGAAGGGCTCTACCACGAGTTTCTGCTGCATATACAGTGCTAGCAGGGGTAGAATTAGAGTAGTGGCTTCGGAAAGATCCACGTCTTCCCCTATATCCTGAACCTCTAGAACCTCTTCGGATTCCCTTATTTGATACAGGGAATTCAAGCTCACCAAGACTGGAATATTGATCTGTTAATTGAATCATATTAACAGAACCAAAGATTAACTCTTCGTCTGATAAAGACCCTGCCTGATTAGCCTGTTTAGGCTGTGCCGTTTGATGGGGCGGTGCCCGTGGCTTTGAAGTAGATGGCATGAAATCTGCCAGAGTCAAAGACAATTTAGGCTTTGATACATACTCATCTTCTTATGATTCCTCTTTCTTCTTTGAATTGCGCAACTCTTTTGAGGATTTGTCTTTTGATGGAGGCTTTACTACAACTTTTGTAGGAGACACAATTGGCTTCTTCAATTGTGTTCGCAAAATGGAATGGGTCCGATTGATTGTCTTTCTGACCATCCAATCATCATATTTTTTCACAGTTTTGCTTTTGACTTCCTGCCACTCTCCTCCTTCTTCTGGATCTGTAGCGGTAATACACGCTACATGAGCTGAAGAACCCTTCAATTTGACTTGTCCCAAGTCGACCATCTTTTGCAGGAGGTCTTTAAAGACAAAACACTCCTGGATGGGTTGCCCCAACATTTGATGAAAGGGTCAATAATTGGGACGGTCTTCATCTCCTTCCTTGTTTGGCCTCTTCGGCACTGGTAATTGAACCAAATTATTTTCCAGAGCTGAAATGAAGTAACCAGGAACTTTCTCACTTCGGAAAGAGTATGTTTTACTCTTCATATCCTCAAATTGTTTTCTTCGTTGATCTTTTTGATCATTTGGACGAAACAGCCTTTGTTGTTGGCGTTCAGGAGGTGGAGTCCTTCGAGAAGATGAAGGTTTTGAAGTAGATATAGGTACAGGTGCTTGTTTAAGCATAACTGTAGCAGTTTCTGCTTTACCTATTCTTCTTCCTGCTGCTGATGGAATTACACGAGATTTAACCTTATCCTGTATAAGGGAATCTTCAATTTGATGAGCGATTGAAGTAAGGTCTCGAAACCCTCCTGTGTATTTCACAGGGATCAATGGCGTGCGTAATTCTTCACCCAAATTTGCCACACAGATTGGCAACAATTCCTCCTGAGGGAGTGCTAAACTCAGGGAATATGTTAATCCCTTCCAACGAGCAATGAAATCAGAGACTCTTTCATTCTCCCTTTTCTTGCAGTTTGTAAGATCGAAAACTGTCGTTTTTGGCAAAGTTGAGCTAAACTGAAGAAGGAATTTTTGACGAAGATCCTCTCATCCGATGACTGACCGGGATTGCAAGTTTGTATACCAGACAAAAGATGGTCCTTGCAAGGTTCGCACGAAGCATCTGAGTTTCACTGCTTCTTGCTGTTCTGGTGTTCCCATCATTGGATCACAACAAGACACGTAATGCGTCAAATGTTGTTCAGGGTTGCCTGATCCATTGAAAGTAGGGAAAATAGGGTTTCCAAAACTGGATGGAGGAGAAATTGAATCTACCCATTCAGGGTAAACTTTCTTTTCAGGTTGAACTTGTGCCCGTTTCCCTTCCATAGTTTCTAACCAAGCTGTTAATGACTCAATAGTAGTTATTAAATTTTGAAAACATCAGGTTGAACTTGGTTTTGGGTAGGTGCAATGAATGGAGCTTGGACAGACGTGGTGGTTGGTGCTGCAACTGATGGTAGTGCTGCCAACCGTTGTTGCGTTTGACCCGTAAGATTAGACCTCTGAGGGTGTACTGATAAAGGAGGATATTCCTGATCCATCTCAGTGGTTAAAACAAATTGCTTTGGCTGTCGGACTTCAGCATTCTTAAGAAGAAGACTACTCTGAAGTAGTTCTGCATTCAACCTTCTTAATTATTTCATTTCTTCCTCCTGTTGTGCAAACCTTTGCTCTAATGAGAGAGATTGACCTCCTTCAGAGGAAGGGTGAGAAGTAACCTGATTCTTTCCTTTCCCCTTATTGGATCCTTTTCGGAGAGGGGGAAGTGGGTTACTTGAAGGAATACCCAGATTTTGGGTAAGCCTTTGATTACGTGTGCGCACACCTTCTTCATTTAGGTCTGTGTGCGTGACTTCTTGAGCAGGAACCTCTTTGTCTGATCCCTCTGATTGAGCCTCATCTGGTGAATCAGCAGCAATGACATTGATGACATTAATGGATGCATATTGCATGGAATCCTTTCTATCAGCATTTCTGTGATAGTTTCTCCTTCTATGTCCATGATGAGACATGGCATTCCATTGACTTGATCCCTCAGGAGTTTTTTGGAGAACCATCACATGGAGAGAATCTCCTGAAAGCTTGGCTCTTCATTCCTCTTGAGGCTTATTCCCTAATCGAGAGAATACTGAATTTCTCTGAGGGAAGGATTGAAGATTTGAAAATGTCCCCAGTCCGGTGGACTGGGGATGTTCCTGCTGCTTCCGCTCAACTCCTCGAATCCCATTCATTGACTCTGAGGGTTGGGTTAGAGAAGTCCCCAGTCTGGCAAGCTGGGGTGTCTCTTGACATGCTATGTCTGAGATCTTCTTAAAATCTCTCTTGATCTTGCGAATCTTAGTTCGGAAATTAGCTGGATGCATTAACCTCTATCCACTTTTATCACCTGGTTCAACAGACCGTTGGATGATTTCCGAAACTTCTGTCATTTGATGACGTGTTTGCTCCAGACGAGAGGCTTGTGCAATATTCTCGCCTGCTTGATGTAGGAGCAATTCAACAACCTGTTCTCTATATACTTGATTTTGAGAGGAACTAGTTGATGCTTGTTCTCGAGCAAGATTTTGATTATGAACAAAGCCCATTGACTGTGGCCGGCCATGGGCAATAACATTGCATGAGACCATTTTCGGCGGGCTTTGCTGACCGGAAAGCACTGTGAAATGTAGTGCTCCGTGAACACCCCATCCTCTGATATGAACATCAGATGGAGAATTGGAAATTAACTGACGCAATCTTCTTAGTGCGCCAAGGCATGAACGTTGAAGGGTTCTCTGTTGCTTTTCAGCCTTCGGATACCGAGAGACTGATAGAGATGCCAAATCAATCTGGCGTTGTAACCCTTCTATTATCTTAATATGATTTTCATATTCATCGTAAGATAATACCTTGTTCTTTAATTGACAAAGAGTATTCCATAAGTTGAGATTAATATCATGGATTCCATCATCCATCAACATCTTTGGAATGTCGTACTGGGAGTCAGCCAAAGGCCAAAACATGACTGGTACTTCACCTTTTGCCAGTTTTTTCCTTATGTTCAGCATTTCCTCTTTATCATTAAATGAAGATTCTTCTACCTGTTTGGACCAGAGTTGGTGTTACCTTGTTGCTTCATCGGATTCAACAAGATTGGTAGAGAAATCACTATTCATGCTGGAAGATGAATGACCCAGGGAAGGTTCGGAGAATAACCTGAACCCCAGGCTATCTTCTGATGGAGAAAGAGTTTCACCTGCCGATAGTAAAGCATCAGACATGACTGGTTTTACGTTTGCAAGTGCCTCGAGATAGGAGGGCTTTCTCGTCACTACATTTCCTTCTGAAGAATTTTCGAGACAATGTGAATCACTACTGCGGAGAGGACTTTCGCAGCGAAGTTCATCACCATGAGGAGGACCATCATGATGGGTTACAGCAAAAGATGATATCTCTTTCTCCTTGGTCTTCTGACCACAGAGAGGGTTCCTGTGGCTCTCATCTGAAGAAGAAACTTCAAGATTGACCGAATTTTCATGAAGAAAGTTTTAATGAGGAAGTGTCTGTTGAAGACCTTCAGAATTAATGTTCCCATTATTGGGAAATGAGGGAGTAGAATCTTGAATTCTGACAGATAAATGTCTGAGAGCTTCAAGAACTCCAGCATCGAGCAAGGCTTGGTTACAGATTGGCCTTTAATCTCCTGACTGTGCTGGGCGGATCTTTTTCTTAGATGCCTTCTTACTCGCTTTGGAAACCACTTGATGACGAAAGTGATTGCTCTGAACAGGTGTATGTGCCTGATCAGGAAAGATGGTCAGGTTAGGCTGACGATCTCCACTCAAATCAGGTGTATGTGCCTGACTTGGTTGTCCATATGATATGGGGGAGTATGCCCCATAACCCTCTTGAACTGGAATAGATGTGTGTGTCTATTCCGGAGTGAATTGATGATGTGTCACTCCACTGCTAGGGATAGATTTATCTGTCTGTCCCTGAGATGATGCTGAAGTTGTTATGATATCCTTGCAAGCATCCAGAATATGAGCAGGATTTTGCTTCTGCTCTTTCACCATTGACAAAATATGCTTGGTGACTTCAGCCGCCGGAACGGGGATATACGTCAATTCCGATCTTGGAGTAGGTGTATGCGCCTGCTCCTGTCCTCCTTTTCCTGTCATTGAATCCTGACAGTACTCAAGTGTGGGGTAGAGAGTTTAGTCTGCCTCCTGTTTGTCGTCGGGACTTTCCGACTGACTTCTCCGTGCGCTACCAAGCGAGACTGTTGGTAGGATTGATTAGTATTAGCAGGTGTATGTGCCTGCTAATTACACTTCGCCAAATGCGGTTGACGAGATCCATCATATGTAGTCAGACAAGCCTGCTGACTAACTGATGATGTATAAGCAGGTGTATGTTCCTGTCTATGGTACTCCGCCGGAATTGCCTGGCGGGATCGGCTTGATGCTGCCAGATGAGTCTGCTGGACAGCTGAATTAAAACGGGCAGGTGTGGGTGCCTGCTCGTTGTTTTCCACCAAGTTAGGTTGGTGGACTTCTCCGGAGATGGCAGGGATGACAACCTGCCTATTGTTAACCGGATTCCGTCTCTGGCGGTTCACCATGCTTGCTCGGGTTCGAGGAACCTGAGCTGAATGCCTGGAGTCGTTACCCTCATCATGTTGAGGGCGCACTACCGCACGAGTCTGGCGGCGATTGTTGATGGGAACCCTCGGGAAGGACTCCTGTATTTTTGAATTAAGGCCCCGAGGGACCTGCTCATTCACTTCCTCGGAGTAAGGGAGTGAATGGAAATTGTGTTCCGGGGATAACGACCCGAAACGGTTGCAGACGGTAGTCAGCACCGCCTGCTTCTTGATTGCTGGCCGCCATTGTCCGGACGACCAGGTAGAGTTGTTAACTTGGAGGGCTTGACGAGCGGCCTCCAGAGTTGGGATAGTACCGTTGCGATGGTACTCCTTAACCAGTACATCAGAAACCCGGCGTTGAAGACGCTGAGTTGGTGATGTCATCCTCAGATTGGACGACGTTCCAACAGGAGTAGCAGCATTGGTTTTCACAGCAGCAGACCTCACAGTAGAGGTGTTCACAGCAGCAGTATTCACAGGGGTGAATTTAAGGAAAGCCATTTTTTGAAGAAGATCTTGAGAAAAGAGTGCCTGTTCCATGTAACAGACATAATCAAGATGAATCCGGCCACTGCATCTTTTTGTTGAGAATATGTCAATGATTTCCTTGTTGGCCCAAGGGGCCTAACAAATAAGAAGAACATCACTTTCACTTGGTTAAGGATTCACGTCGGGTTCACCATTTTTGTTTCGCACGGAATCCGGGGATGACCTCCTGGATGGGAGATTCAAACATTCCGATCGGTTTCTAACGGGTTTGTTCGTAGAACCGGAAACACCCAATGATTCTACATCCGTTTGGACCTACTTTCCAAAGGCATGTCCTCATTAGCTTGTGGACTAATGAGACTTAGGAATTTTCATTGGTCGAGAGGATGGGAGGTCGGACTCATCACACCTTTTTGATGGGAATTATTGTCTACTCCGGGACTCTCTTTATAGATTTAAGTTATGTTCGTGAATCCTTATTACATTTACCAAGTATAAAATGTGCTTTCCTTTAGTTTTAACAATCAATGATTAAATATGCAAGAAATTTAGAGAATCTTTTATATGTATTCGAGGTTCTTCATCAATAGAGAATCATCTATATCTGTTTAGTGATTCTTGGTCAATGGTATCCTTCAAAACATTTATATAAAAGTCTCTTGGTCATTATGATGACAAGGCTGGTTTTAAAGCCACTCAGTGGGGCACTTGAAGTTTATCGTCATTCAGAAGGACAGAGATTATTTCAAAGTTGGGATCGAACCCATAAATGGGCTACCTACGTATCCTTTATTTTGGAGAAGGAATCAGAACCAACATAGTTCGAGGAATGGGGTATGATGTTTATGATTGATGGCTCAAAGATGAATGTCATAATTACTTTTACACTCTAAGCTCACGTGAGTCATGCTCGGTGTGAGAAACAAGAGGTATTGGAAAAAATTAGACAATTGTGCCATGAAGGATGCAATCATAAGAATTTGTTTGGGGCTTATGTATGGATGACTGCCCAGATAGATGAAGGTTTAGGATTTATTTTTAGGGAGAAAAATCCATGAACAGGGTCCATAAAGTTATATATGCTTCATGGAGATTTGAATACTCTAATCTTGGGGCTTAATCCTAAGGAGGATTCCCAAGTTATGAGGGGACTTATGATTGGGCTTTACTCCAGAAAAGGAAACCCAAATCAAAGATAAATTATGACTGGTTAAGAGAAATTTAAGGGGACTTGGGGTTTACTCCTGAAAATGAAGCCCAAGGTTATGACTGAGTCTTATTCCTGAAAAGGAGACCCAGGTTAAGGGACTTGGGGCTTACTCCTGAAAAGGAATCCCAAGGTTATGACTGAGTCTTATTCCAGAAAAGGAGACCCAGGTTATGACTGAGTCTTATTCCTGAAAAGGAGACCCAGGTTAGGGATTAAGGTTTGGGGCTTACTCCTGAAGAGGATTCCCATATTTTAGGTTGGGGCTTATTCTTAAGAAAGATGCCCAAGATTATAGGACTTGATTGGGGCTTACTCCTGAGGAGGATGCCCATAATTGGGAACTTCAAGAATTTGGGGCTTACTCCTGAGGAAGATGCCCAGATTGAAGGTTTTATAACTGGGGATTATTCCTGAAAAGGAGACCCAGGTTAAAGATTCTCTCATCTTTAAGGATGAGGTTAAATGAATGAACTCTCAAACTTTGGTGACATAAAGATGTTTAAATCACTAGGTTTTGAGAGATATTTCACAGAATTTCTTTCAGACAAGGATGTCAAATCAAGAAATCATGACATAAATGGCTTTGAAGAGTATCTTGAAGACTGAATCTTGAATAGGAAAGGTGAAATGGCTTAAGAGGGGTAAAATGGGCAAGATGGGCACCCAAAAAGATAGGGGCGCGCAAGTCTTGAAAGGCGCGCAAGTCCTGCGGCGGCGCGCAAGTATTGGTCGCACAAGTATACTTGCGTGACACATGGTGTACTTGCGCGATTTTCAATCAGAATTTGAAATACTTGAGAGACTCTTGATTAACCCCTTTACAATCCTCTTGAGGTTCTTCCAGAAAAGGGACGCGCAAGTTATATTGAAGGAATTATGTTGGCGCGCAAGTGTTTGATAAGTTTCAACACTTAAGTCTTCCTTCTTCTCTTTAGATCTTCCATTCTAGGTAAGAAATTACCTTAGAAGTGTTCTGGAAGCTTTGAGTAGAGACTTGGGCGTCGGGAGATTCAATCCGAGTTTCTGGAAAAAGATCCTCTCGAATTGGGGGCCCATAGGGTCTATTTATAGGCAAAAGAAGACCCCGGGCGGTTACCGGGCGGTTACCAATTAGGTCGCGCAAGTCACCTGCGCGACCAAGGTAGCCGCGCAAGTACACTTGCGCGCCAGTTAGATAACTTGTGCGGTGAGGTTGCTGTTCATCCTTTCATCCTTTCTTTGTTGATTTTTGATTTTTTTTCTTCAAAGGCGGAATCACTTTGAGCTCAGATATTCCCTTTTCCGATCTTTAGATTCTGTGACGAAAGGAGCGTCAACAACCGTCTCCATGAAAGGTGTATTCCAATTCATACATATATAGATTATTATAATACACATATACTGGATATAAATTATATTCATATCATTTTTTACATTCTGTAAATCCTAAAAAATTATAAGGAACAATGATATAACAAATTAGGACATAAGCGAAAAATATAGTAAATATTACCCAAACGTAACCTTAACATAAAATTGAAAACAAGTGTCACGACCCATCCACAGGGCCTGTGACGTGACTACCCCATGCCCGCCTTCCATAGGACATGGGCTGGCGACTAGCACCGGAGGCATAAATCCCAATAACTGGGAAGGCATTGCCTTTATAAAAGTAAACAAAACACCACATAGTAAAAACGGAAGTAATACACTGTGTACAAAAGAAAGTGCTGAAAAGTAAATGGGCTAGAATACAAACCCAACTGAAAGTACAGCTATAACTAAACAAAGTACAATAGAAAATACAAGAAGCTGGAAGAATAGAAGCAGCTCTTAGGTCGTCCACCTCGGATCCTACCTGATGTGTAGGTACAGATAGCGCATCTCCTGGATCGTCCACCACGGATCCTATTTGAAGGGTAGGTACAGATAGCACAGCTCCTCGATAGTCCACCCCAGATCCTACCTGAAGGGTAGGTACATATAGCCTCCAAAACGCTCTCTCCCATCAACCTCCTCCGAGTAACGTCTCGTTGTGAATTCCACCTCCGGATACTGACTCGTCGTGAGGTCCACCTCCAGGTACCGTCCAGTCCTCGAACACTCGGTCTCTGTCAGCGCTGCCCGTACATATACCTAAGTTCTCAAGTAACCCATCTCAATCATGAGGAAAAACAAAGGTTACGAAATCAACGGATAACCACTACCTAGGTATATGCCCATACATATACCTAAGTTATCACGTGACCCATCTCAATCATGAGGTAAACACAAGGTCAAGGACTCAGCTCAAACCAAGATTTTCATTATTGAAACTGTAATTGCTGAAGAGCCCCATCCCTGATGAGTACAGTGATCCTGTCACGACTCCGAGGTACTTCTCACAAACCTAAGACTGTTGAGGTACTCCTCCTGTTGAGTATCGCGGGACATCCACCCAAACATAGTAGTGCTTCCCGCCGGGGTCTGCCACCCAAACATAGTAGTGCATCCCCCTAATAGCCTGCAGAGGTACTTCTCCTGTCGAGTACTATGGGTATACTACCTACCACCAGGCACTCTGTCCGATGTGGGTCTGCACCCAAACACAGTAGTGCTCCATCCACTGGGCTAGTCGACTCACTCCGAGTCGAGTCGGTCAAGCAGTCGTCAGGTCTCAGCTAGCTACACGGTCTCTGTACTCTGTACGCTCGTCTCAAGGAGAGTCCACTCCACGAGCTATAGGTCGATACTCCAAGTATCTCAAAGTCCCACTAAGACGTATCTCAAAGTAATGCCTCATCATGGGGGTCTCAACGCAACAGACAGCGCGTCAATCGGACACCTGGTTTGTGAGTAATTAGCCTTTTTGTCCCAGGGGCCCGATTGGTTTCGTGTGCGAACCAACCCGTCCATATCTCAACTGTACCCCAAACACTCATAGGGTATACTCATAGGGACCATTTCTCAACATGATCACAAACGCCGCTGACGGTTCGTCAAACGGACGTCCGGTCTGAAAGTTAACAGCTTTTCCGTTCCAAGGGCCCATTTGGATTTCGGGTACAATCTAACCCGACCATACTCCAACTGAGTCCAAAACTCAGGAGAAGTATGCTAATAGTTTCATCTCATCAAGAGGAATCCAACAAAGTCGATTTCACGTCAATCAGACGTCCAGAGCTCAAGTTATAATCGTTTCCGCTCTGAGGGCCCGGTTGGTTTCAGGTTTGAACCAACCCGGCCATACTCAAAGTTCTCCAAAACCTTGAGTATAATATACCGAAACGACCGTCTCTATCCAAGGATCCCAACGCAACTAACGTTTCATCGATCGGAGGTCTGAATCCCATGTTATGGGCAAATGACTGAATACAGTCCGAAATGGGGGTTTTGGGCCCGGACCGACCCAGCCCGAGACCCCCTGGGTCGGACCGAACCGAGTCGACCCGAACCGGGTCCGAGTCCAGCCCATTAGGGCGTAGCCCGGCCTGGTGGGCACGGCCCGCCCTGGTCGGCGCGGCGCGGCCCGGCCCAGCCTGGGAGGCCGTTTGGCCTGGCCCGCGCGGGCGGCCCGCGTGGCCAGCTCAACCAACGTCGAGCTTGTGCAGAAAGGGGGGGGGGGGGGTCAGCTGTGCCGCATGATTGGAACCGTAGCCCCAAGTGGGGGCCACTACTACTAGCGGACGTGGCGCTGGGCGATGGGTCTCCCCCTTGTCCCACGCAGCCGCGGGACAGGTCGCCTACCGCCGCGGCTTAAGCCGCGGCGGTCCCTCCTTGCGGAGCGCCGGGCGCCGCTGTGCTGGCGGAGCGCGCTGGCCGGGTCTTCCGCGGAGCACCGGATGTGCTCCGCTGGTCAGTTTTGCCTGACGCCTTCTCCATCGGTCCTCTCGGGACCTTCTCTTCACTGAAAATTCTTCAAATCGCATATGCGGCCCGTTCCGTCATCGCCCGTCAATCCGCACGTCCATAAAACAATCCACTGAGTCTTCAAGTCGCCTCTGTGGCCCCGACTCCGGCCACGGTTTCATTCGGCCTCAACGGCGCGACACGACAGTGCCATGCTTCTTCACCGCATTCTTCTTGTTTCCGCGCGGTTCCAATGCATCGCGCACCTTTGTTCATGCCATGACAAACACAGCATGGAAAGGGGAGGAGAGTCGGCCATGTTCGTGTGGTCTGACCTCCTCCCGTTAATCTGATACCAAGAAGCAAAAGTAATTGACATTGGATGGAAAATAATAATCATGAAAACAAATCCAAACCCCTACCTCGAAATTGATGCCGCACGTCGTTGAGTCACGGAAGTCGAACGTCGCGGTAGAACGGTATCGATTCCATCAACGTCGGAAGAAGAATAAGAACGTTGTTGTTGGCGTCGATCTCCATGGTCGGCGTCTCGTTCTTCATCGAGGAAGGATGTCCTTATTCGACGAGGATGAAATCTCTTCTCTTCCTTCTTCACACAAAGGCTCTCCCACCCAATAATCCCAACCCCAAATAAAATAAGACTTACTCTTATTTTATTACAACATGCCAAGCATTTCAAACTTAAAAATTCAAACTCATTAGTTAAATTAATTTAATAGGGTTAGTCAATTAATTTAACGTGAGTTGGCATGAAATAAAGAGGGAGAGAGGGAGAGAAGGAGATTCCCAAAAATTAAAAGGGAGTTAGGAAGGTGAGAAGTTATAAAATTAAACACAAGGGGTGTTAATGAGAATTAAGGGAAGTTGGCACATTAAGGGCAAGGGATTTTAAAGGGGGTTATAAGAAGTTCAAGGGGTTATGGTCTCGTGTGAGACCCACCACTCTAAACTCCCCCATGGGAGGTTAGGTGGGTGTGGGTCCCACCTACCACATATTCACACATGGAATGTTGGTTGGTTGTGGACCCCACCAACAACTCCCCATGGTAAATTTTAACTTCCTTGAATAACAAAAATAAAATTGTACACAATTTTTTTTATTTCATCCTTAAACCCAAAAATTTAACTTTTTCCCTGAACAAATGCTCCTACGATAAAAGTCCAAATAAGAAAATATCGGCGCTGCGAGTTCATCGGTGCCCTCAGATTTCAATTCCGAGCACTAGTTCAAATGTTAGAAAAACCCGCTCGTTCGTTCACTAAACGTACTCAAGCTAAACATCGGAAATTGATTCCAGGCACACCAGCCCTCGGAATCAGGTGCTGTCAGAAGCCACAGACTCATAAAATTCCAATGAAATTAAGAAAAAATATTTACTTGAGATTTTCGGGTCTTTACATTACTCCCACCACAGGGCTTTACGTCCCCGTAAATCTATAACACAAAATAGGGAAACAAAAGTGGTACTGAGCACGTATCTGAGCCTTCCACTCCCATGTGCTCACCTAGGGGTTCCCGTGCTACCAGTGAAAGCGCACAAGAGGAATCGACCATCCCCGTAGGACCCACTATTATCGATCCTTAACCCCTACTGGATCCCTGAGAGCGATGATGTGTCAAGGATCGTGCACATATCTTTTCAGCTGAGGTACATGGATGATATTATGCACTCGTTGCAACTGAGGTGGAAAGGTCAAGCGGTAAACCACCTCGCCTACCCTGCTGAGGACCTAGAAAGGTCTGTAAACGTCGTCGAGGTGAGACCCATATAAGGACGTGGTCATAATCCTCTAACTCTAGAGGACTCCTGTTAGCTCTGCTGGAAGTGGTGTCGTATCTCTGGAAAATTCTGGCACAATGGTATGTTTGGCCATCTCCTAAGTGATCGAATGCACCCTCTTATGCATGATTTCATCATGTGCTGTCTGTGTTTTCCTTTTCACCGACCAAGGAAAACCCCATCCCAATGTTGTAGATAAACCACAACCTTTTTTCCTAATACAGTCAATCTTTTTATGAACTGTGGATCCAATCCATACTCAGACCAACATCGTAAGGCCTCGACGCTGTGACCAAGAGATTCCAACCAAAACTCTCGCCTCGTGGGTCAGATCACACTGTCAGCGTAAGTGTGATTATTGAGTATCCTCCCAAAGGTTTCTCCAAATGTGAGGTTCAAGTATAAGGCTTACCAGAAAATCCAGGACTGGGACATGATTCGTGGAAGGAAGGAATGGTTCGTATCAATGTCTTATTGTTACGGAAGCTAGTACAAGACACAGTCTGTACATCGAATCATCCTTGGAGCCTTTCGGTCGCACTCCTTGACTTCATGCAGCTACTATTTCACCCTCCCTCCAGCTCCCTGAGCCAAGTGGGGATTACAAGGGTGGGTGGTTGCATCATTTCAAAAAGTTCACCATCCCATGATGCTCTCATAGCTCTACTTCTATGTCTGCTGCCTTGCAAATTCATCTATCCTTTTTACATCCTCTACTAGAAACATTTTAAACTCCCAAGTATGCGAGACTAGCGCCAGTTTCCAGCTTTCCCACTACTAACCTTCACTGACTGCATCCATTCAACAAAAGAATTATCAACCAAAAAGGTTCTTTATAGAACCCTATCATAAGTAGGAATGCATAGAAAAAAGGTGTTGGCTCGGATGTCCGAGACCTAAAGCACGATCACTTCGCATTCATCGAGTACCAGGAATGGTTTGTTATGCCCCGATGAATTCTCAGCTACAGAAATGTCATCCTTCCAAAGCTGTATAAGCTCTAGAAAACACTTAGCCACCTCCTCAAGCCAGTCCTTAACTGCCTGTGAGTTGGGAACACCTCAGATCTTGAGGGTATCTGATGTTGGAACACATGTAAGGCAATAAGTCTACATGTGTAACCTACCGGTACCGCCGATTGTAACTATTGACCAACAGGTAGTGATGTATAGCTGACACACTACCTGAAGGCCCTATCTCAGGAATCAGTCCACATACCAAAGAATAATCCCTATGCGGACCATCATTATGGTTAATCATTGGAAAACACTAGTAGCCAAGTACAAAATCCACTGTACTGATGTCTAAGCTAGGCGGAAAACTCTAGCAATTTCCCCCAGCCAGTCCTCTGCTGTCTAGGAATCTTCCTCACCTCATAACCTCAGAGGCCTTTGCTACTAGAACATGTGCAACATGCTCTGTTGTCATGCAGCATATGCTAGTATGGATAATGGAATCTGCTGCCTAACAGGTGGTGGTGCTACTGGTACACCACCCGTGGGTGCCAATATAGAAAAAAGGGCCCTGCACTGGAGCCTCGTCACTCGGTGGGCCGTCATCGTGTACTATCTCAGAACACCAACTAACTGTCTGTGTGGAGACATCCTGAACAGATGCGACATGGTCAGTGTTTTATTCCTGATGAGCTGACCTAGTTTGAGCTGAATTTAAAACTTTTGGAAACACACACGGAATCAGTGTTTTCGTGCACAGAGTCAGAAATCAGTAATCATGGTCCTCGTTTACAGATACGCCGACCGCCTCACTAACCCTAGACTCCCTGAACTGAAGACCACAATCGGTACCCTTAACACTATTTCTTCATAGAAAATAAATATCAGAGTTATAAGTCTTATGGTAGAACCGACTCCTTTGATACCAATTTGTCACGACCCGTCCTCGGGGCCCGTGTCGTGACTACCCCAAGCCCACCATCCATGGGACAGGGGCTGGCAACTAGTACCAAAGGCGTAAATCCCGATAACTGGGAAGAAATTGCCTTTACAAAAGTAAACAAAACACTACAGAGTAAAAGCAGATGTAATACACTAAGTATAAAAGAATGTGCTGAAAATTAAATGGGCCAGAATACAAACCCAACTGAAAGTACAACTATAAGTGAATGAAGTACAATAGAAAATACAAGCTGCTAGAATAATAGAAGAAGCTCCTAGGTCATCCACCTCGGATCCTACCTGAAGGGTAGGTATATATAGTGCAGCTCCTGGATCGTCCACCCCGGATCCGACCTGAAGGGTAGGTACAGATAGCACACCTCCTGGATCGTCCACCACAGATCCTACCTGAAGGGTAGGTACAAATAGCCTCCACAATGCTCCCACCTGTCAACCTCCTCCGAGTAACATATCATTGTGAAGTCCACCTCTGGATACTGACTCGACGTGAGGTCCACCTCCGGGTACCGTCCAGTCCTTGAACACTCAGCCTCTATCAGCGTTGACCATCGACTGCATCCAACACAACGAGGTGCGGGCATTGCCCGTGTAGGGGTGAGTATAAGATACACAGTAGGGACCTCGAGACCCTCAAGGTCTCACTAAATCCAACAAGGATAACAACAAAAATGGACCTCAACAGATAAACCTTACTTAGGTATAAGCCCATACCTATACCTAAGTTATCAAGTAACCCATCCCATTCATGAGGAAAAAACAAAGGTTATGAAATCAATGGATAACCACAACCTAGGTATATTCCTAAATATATACCTAAGTTATCAAGTGACCGATCTCAATCATGAGGTAAACACAATGTCAATGACTCATCTCAAACGAGGATTTTCATTATCAAAACTCTAACTGCTAAAGAGCCCCGTCTCTGACGAGTACAGTGATCATGTCAGGACTCCAAGGTACTTCTCACAAACCTAAGACTGCTGAGGTACTCCTCCTGTCGAGTACCGCGGGTCAGCCACCCAAACACAGTAGTGCTTCCGGATAGGGTCTGCCACCCAAACATAGTAGTGCATCCCCCCTAATAGCCTGTAGAGGTACTTCTCCTGTCAAGTATCGTGGGTCTGCTTCCTGCTACCAGGTGCTCCGTTCGCCGTGTTTCTATACCCAAACACAGTAATTCTCCGTCCAGTGGGCTAGTCGACTCACTCCAAGTCGAGTCGTTCAAGCAGTCGTTGGGTCTCAGCTGGCTACACGGTCTCCATACTCCGTACGCTCGTCTCTGGGAGGGTCCGCTCCACGAGCTATAGGTTGATACACCAAGTATCAAAAAGTCCCACGAAGAAGTATCTCAAAGGACCACCTTGTCATACGGGTCACAACACAATAGACGACGCATCAATCGGACGCCTGGTCTGTGAGCTATTAGCCTTTTCGTCCGAAGAGCCCGGTTGGTTTCGTGTGAGAACCAACCCGGCCGTATCCCAAATATACCCGTAAATCTCATATGGTATACTCATAGGGACCGTTTCTCAACATGATCACCAATTCCGCTGAAGGTTCATCAAACAGACGTCCAGTCTGAATGTTATTAGCTTTTCCGTTCCACGGGCCCGGTTGGATTTCAGGTATAATCCAACCAAGCCATACTCCAACTGCATCCAAAACTCAGGGGAAGTATGATAAAAGATCTTTCTCATCATGAGTAATCCAACAAAGTTGATGGCACGTCAATCGGACATCTGGAGCTCAAGTTATAAGCGTTTCTGCTCTGAGGGCCCGGTTTGTTTCGGGTTTGAACCAACCCGTTCGTACTCAAAGTTCCTTGAAACCATGATTGTAATATAATGAAATGACCGCCTCTATCCAAGGATCCCAACACAACTGATGGTGCGTTGATCGGAGGTCTGAAGCCCATGTTATGGGCAAATGACTGAAAACAGTCTGAAATGGGGATTTTGGGCCAGGACCGACACGGCCCGAAACCCCCTGGGTCGGCCCGAACCGGGTCCAGGTCTGGAACATTAGGGCACAGCCAGGCCCGGTTGGCGTGGCCTGGCTCGGCTCGGTCGGCGCAGCGTGGCCCGGCCTGGGCAGCCCGGCCCATCCTGGGGGCCGGTTGGCCTGGCGCGCGCGCACGACCAACTTGGACAACGCCGAGCTTGAGCGGAAGGGGGAGGGTGCCCCCCTTGATTGGAACCGCGGACCCGCGTGTAGGGCCACTCCTGCTAGAGGACGCGGCGCTGAGCGTTGCGTCTCCCCCGGGTCCCGCGCGGCCGTCGCCTCCGGCTGCCGTGCCGGCGTGGCGCGCCGACAGGGTCCTCCGCGGACCACCGGATGCGCTTCGGTGGTCCGTTTTGCCTGCAGCCTTCGCCAGCAATCCTCCCGTGACCTGCTCTTGACAATGAAGTCTTCAAATCACCTCTTTAGCCAGTTCCATTATTCCCCGTCAATCCACACATCAACAAAACAATCTTCAGAGTCTTCGAGTCGCCTCTGCTGCCCTGACTCCGGCCACGGTTTCGTTCGGCCTCAACGGTGCCGCGCGACGGCACCACGCTTCTTCACCACATTCTTCAAGTTTCTGCGTGGTGCTGTTGCACCACGAGCCATTGTTCATGCCGCGACAAACACAACATCGAAGGGGGAGGAGAGTCGGCCGTGTTCGTGTGGTCTGACCTCCTCCCGTTAATCCGATACCAAGTGACTAAAGGAATTGACATTGGACGGCAAAGAATAATCACGAACACAAATCAAAACCCCTACCTCAAAATTGACGTCGCACGTTGTTGAGCTGTGGATGTCGAACGTCGCTATAGAAGGGTATCGATTCTGTCGACGTCGGAAGAAGAAGAAGAAGAACACTGTTATTGGAGTTGGTCTCCACAGTCGGAGCCTCGTTCTTCGTTGAGGAAGGGTGTCACTCTTCCACAAGGAGGAAATATCTTCTCTTCCTTCTTCTCACAAAGGCTCTCCCACCCAAAAATCCCAACCCCAAATAAAATAAGACTGAATCATATTTAATTACAACATGCCAAGCATTTCAAACTTAAAAATTAAAACTCTTTAGTTAAATTAATTTAATAGGTTTAGTCAATTAATTTAACATGAGTTGGCATGAAATAAAGATGGAGAGATGGAGAGAATGAGTTCCCCAAAAATTAAGAGGGAGTTAAGAAGGTGATAAGTTATACAATTAAACACAATGGGTGTTAATGAGAATTAAGGGAAGTTGGAACATTAAGTGCAAGGGAGTTTAAGGGGCGGTTATAATAAGTTCAAGGGGTTATGGTCTTGGGTGGGCCCCACCACACTTAACTCTCCCTTGAGAGGTTTGGTGGGTGTGGGTCCCACCTACCACATATTCACACATGGGAAGTTGGGTGGTTTTGGACCCCACCAACAACTCCCCATGGTAAATTTTAACATCCTTGAAAAAAAACAGTACAAAATTTTATTTATTTCTTCCTTAAACCCCAAAATTTATCTTCTATACCCAAACAAACGCTCCTACAGTAAAAGTCCACTTAAGAAAATATTGGCACTACGAGTTCTTCGGTGCCCTCAGATTTCAATTCCGAGCACCAGTTCAAAAGTTAGAAAAAATCGCTCGTGTTTTCACTGAACATACCCATGCTAAACGTCGGAAATTGATTTCAGGCACACTGGGCCTCAGAATCAGGTGCCGTTAGAAGCCACAGACTCGTAAAATTCCAATGAAATTAAGAAAAAACAATTTCCTTCAAATTTCTGGGTCTTTAAAAAAAGAGGGAAATATAAAGTCATAATAAAACCATATATAAAATTATTTATAAGAATATTGTTCTGTGAAAGATTTATACTAAAATTATATTTACAATACATTAATATTTTATGAGTATGACGTGTGTTAAGACACAATTTAATGGAATTACATTCTCAATTTTTATTTTTGTGAGATATATGTATTTTATTACAAACATTCCTTTCGTGTGGTGTGTATACTGAACATAGATGAATTATTGTATACATATGAATAAATTATATATATTTAGATATCCATTTTATCATATTTTTTTACTATATGTATGTTTCAAAAGTTACCAAATCAGTAAAATATTTTTGTCTTAATTTTCTTTATTTGAGACTCATGTTTTCATATGAAACTAAATTATTTTTTGATCTGTATATACATAAATTTTTTATGTTTAATTAAGAAACTAATAATTTTCAAGATATTATAATAATTATGTAATTTCCTTTTTGTTCATGTATATTATGATCCCACGTTACCAAGTGATATGATTTTATTGAAACAATCTCATCGCTTTTTGATATTGTTATTAATTATGCTTAATTTGATGAAATCATAAGATAAATCTCTCAATAACAGTCATATGTTTCCTTATAATGTGTTTATAGAAGATATATCCATGAATTAGAACCATGTTTACACTCTTCCGTGCTTATGATAATTAATAATATGTTTTTAATAAAAATTTGACAATATATCACTCTTCAGTTAGATATTTGTTATATTTTTAGCAACCATGTATTAAAAAAATTAAAAAAATTAAATGAAAATTTTATTTTATTTTCATGTTAAAAGGATTTATTTTTTTTATTATTCTAAAATATTAATTTATATGTTCTTAATGATAGTTTAAAAAATGGTTTTCAAAATGTTTTCTGTTTTAAAACTAATTATTCTAAGAAGAAAAAATATTTTCATCATGAAATATTTTTAAAATATATATAAAACATATTTCCCTTCAAAGATGAAATCCGTTGATGTTACTCATTCCCCATTATGAAATGATCCAAATATTCCATTCATATTCTTTCATGAAATTTATATGTTTTGATGGAATGATTATTATAACACCAATTTACCACCCATGGATTACATGATTTTGAAACCTGCTTCTTTTTATGAGTTGTGTATTTGATGAATTGATTATAAAACATGTATCTTATTCCAAATGTTATGATATGATGACATATTTATTAAACCCATTTAATTTCTTGGGTTATTTTATTATTGTTTATAAATTTGAGGCACATGTATGTAAGATTTAATTATGATATGGGTGGGGCCTATATCTCCTTCCAAATCATTAGGTAAATATTTATATCTAATGATATATAAATCACTGAAAATAAAAATGAAATGGTTTTTTATTACAGGGATGGAATAATAAATGAACTCCGTAAATTATTACAATGCTTAAATGGTTTGTGAAACTAGTTGTGCAAATGAATTATTCCACTAATATGGCCTTTATAGAATAGCCTTGATGATTATGGAAATCATATTATATAATTATGTGTTTTTTAGAATTCTATTTTTAATTCCTATGTTATTATTTCATGTATTTTTATTTATTTCCTTATGATTAAGGTATTATGAACTACCTTCTTTTATTCCATGATTCCAATTATGATCTTTGATATGAAGGGAATGATCTTCTATTTTCATGATCACATTCTTATACCCCTATTATCATTGGTATTCGTACATGTCTCTCTTTTTTACACTTATTGAGAATCTGAAATCACCACATTTTATGTTTCATTCCACATTTTATATAGATATTTATTTTCATTGATGTGACTATGAAGGGTTCTAGTAAAAATTAACATATTGGGAGATAATGTCTCTGAATTATGTAATAGTTTTCAAGTTTTTTTGTTTATAAATGCAATATACCATAATGTTATTTGGGATCCTATTTGTATAATGTTTTATGTATTCTGAAAAAAGTGATGTAATGTCAATGTTTTTTAAGACATTTTAGTAATAATATATATCAGAGTAAAGTTTTAGTTACATTTGAAAACTAGGATGATAGACGTTTTGTAACATCCCAAGTAAGTAATGAATAATATATATTTTTATCTATGTCAAGTAATGAATTATATAGTGTTTTAGAGGATTAAAATGAAAATAAATCCAATCTTAAGCATGGAATACACTAATATTGTCAAAAGATTGTTTTACTTCCTTTTGATGGAAAACCATTTTTAAATAAATCTTTTGACAATTTTATAATCTATATTTTTCAAAAAAAACCTATTCATTATGATTGGGACATTCAAATTTACATTGGATAAATTTTTGGTATTTTTCTGAAAATGTTCATTTTTTATTGAATAGTGAAAAATACAGCATTTTACATCAAAACTGCTTTTTCATTTAATTTAATTATATTGTTAGATTATATTTTTAATTGTTCTTAAAGTGTAATATGAATATATTTTTACCATTTAATCCAATGGTTGTCATTAGGATTAATTTCACTTTGAAATTGGTCATAAAATAATGCCAAACTTTTCAAAGATATTGTTTCAAAAAAACCCGCTATTTGTTTTGACAATGGGAATTATATTTAAATCAATTATTGCAATTTTTGTTTTTGGAATTTGGTAAAATGGATTGCATATTTGGAATCAGAAGGTCCACATTATGTAATTAAGACTCTTGTTTTTGGACATTATGAATAGTAACGATGGTAATTATCTTTAATTATCTTGATTAATGAGTAATCAGGTAGTTAAGGATAATAAAATAATATCATAACAATACAAAATGACACCAAAATGTGTCCTAAGGCTACTGGTTGTCTCATGGCCGACCATGGGATGCCTTGTCCCAAACATGGGGGGCCCACGAAATCACTTTTGTGAGAAAGTGAATTTTTATCTTTTTATTTTTTTAAAAATGTTAAATGTAACAAACAATGTATCACCTAAGTTAATTATTTTTAATTTTGTCTAAATAAATGAGATTTTAGACTATAAATATTAATTGGAAAGCTAAAACGATTTTCTACATCATAGTAATTTTTTATAATTTTTAGACATTAAATAAATTAAATTATTTATGACATCATAATGATGCAGCGATGACCTCATTATTTGACGATTTAAATAAAATGGAAAGATAATGTAAACTCTAAGACCTAGGCATGTCCAAAACCTATTGGGTGGGTATATTTATAACCCTTATCACCTTAGCCTCTAATTATATCAATGTGGGATCTTTCAAATCCGAAACCCATTTGAAAATAAAGTAACATTTCTTTACTTTCCAAGAGTGCCCCTCCTCTCCACTTATAAAAGGCCCCCACCTCTACCTCCTTACCCACGCTTCCAAAGCCTTTGGCTCGGATACATCCTGACCATTTTGCCTCTCCACATCCCTCTATTACTCTTTGAAGCCTCAATTTGGGTAGAAGTCTTCCCAAGGAAGCCTTTGAGCTCAAACCAAAGGGAGTTACCCGATTTTAAGTTAATGTCTTCACTTCAGTTCTTTTGTTTCATTTTTCTTCTCCAACCCCCTAAACTCTTTTTATTCATTTCTTTTGTAACAAATCCAGTATCTTAAATATACTAGGATGTTGTTATAAGAATTATTCAAGAAACACTTACACACACCTACATCTAATGGTTAAAGGACATACTGTTTCCGTGGATGGTGAATTTATGCCTCCCGAAACGATGATTGTTCAACATTCTTTTAACACCTTCAAAAGTGGCCCTTAAGATGTCACTATATTTATATATGATATATAATATGTTTATGTTTTTCTTAAGCTTCTGTATTTTTCATTTTTGGCATACCTTTATGGTTTCTATTATGGGTAAACACGGTATCTTCATTTAAGGAAGTGCGGACTACCGCCCCCTCAAAGTGATTTGATTCGTTAAATAAAATATGTGGGACATATAAAAGATGGAACTATGATATTATATATGATATTATACTGGAATTATAATATACCTTTATATCATTATGATTCTATTCTATAAAATACAAAATAGATATGAAAGTAGTGTTCATGCGTTCGTACGGCTTACCGTCTCCATGAACGGTGCATTTCATTTCATACCTCTAAATGACTATGTGATATTATAAATGCATGCATGTACAAGATATATATGACATATATGATATCTACATCATGAATATATTTCTGGATATAATGGATACATGAACAACTTGTAATAATAATGGGCTTATTTTTTACTCAAGTACCAATGATCGTTAAAATGACCGTTATTAACTTAAATAATTACATAGTGTTCATGACATGGCAATAAGTGATATTAAAGGAATAATTAACTTGAAAAGGTTCATAAGAAAGTAGAAATTAACTCAAGTTTATTATTCAGGACATTAAAGAACGATCGAGTCAAGTCGGACCCTAGCTATGGGACTTCGTCTCAATCCCCTTTCATTGAGGCATATTTTATTTTATACACATCCTTCTTTTATATGGTGTATAAACCCCTTTGAATTTTAAATTTATTCAAAAGGAATATTTATTATATGAAGCGTTTACTAAACAACAAAAGGGAATGTTTTTGTCGTACGTATGCTGCGACAACGACTTCTCCGCCGCCGTGACCATTATTTGAGTTTCGGCTTCCTCTACAAGCCATACCTTCTTTTTAAAAGAAAAATAAATGCCATGTTTTACTTTTATTTTATTTTGGTATTGAAAATGGTTTTCATAATGTATTTATATCAATGTTTTGTATTGATATCTTGTGATTGAAAGGTGGGAATTTTATGTTACCTTTATGCATGTTTTATGTGATACGATTATGTTATGGTTCTTGGGAATTATTATGAAGACGGGTGGTTATATGATAAAATAAGGGCGGGTGAGCCCGATATAGCTCTCCAATGCATTGGGTAACGCGAAGGAGTGAAACTTTAAGGTTTCTCCGAAGAGATTTAGGGAATATACTATGATGGGTATTCCAAACGTAACCAAGAGGGTTACTCCCTATGTAAGAATGTTATGAATGCCTCAAGTTACCTTTATGTCTTATGATTTCTATGATTAATTCATGATTTGATGAGGTGTGTTAAAGTGATTATGTTTTATGGGTAAAGTATGATTTCATTCTTATGTATATATGTACCCATGTTTCCTTTCCATATATTTTTATATCCCTTAATGAGCTTTTTATGCTCATCCCATGTTTTTTTGAAATGTTTTTCACAGGTCAAGGGAAAGGTACATGATATGATGACAGTGTCAAGGAAGTGTCAAGAAAGAATCCACGTTTTATTTTAAATATGTTTCCATTGATGGGAATGAATAATACTATCTTTATGTAACCACATTGTTTATATGTGGAATGTAAAGAATGTTTTATTATCTAATTCTCTAAAACTCTAAACCTGAAAAGATCCTCAATGTGTAATCTTGTAATAACTCAAGATTAAGTAATGTTTAAGGCTGGAGCATTATAGTTGGTATCAGAGGTCGGTTTAGATAACTTTAGGAGTTAGAATTCTATTAAATGATTATCAAAAAATATATTTTTTTGAAATGATATAGCATTTGAAGATTAACATGTTGCTTCATCTAATATATGTTTGTTTAGAATGGTTTTTCGTAGAGGAAACAGGGAAGCAGTGCTAGGAAGGCATACAGAAGGAAATAACCTTCCAAATCAGCATCCTGAGATGGTCGGAATTTGAACTAAATAGTTTGTTGCAGCAATGGCACAATTGACTCATGCGATAAATGGTGGTGGAATTCATGCACGAGATAAGCCAGATCAACCGTAGAGGAACATGTCAGTGGTGGAACATTTCACGAGGCAACATCCCCCATCATTCAGAGGATCATCTGACCCTGTGTTAGATAAAGGGTTGATTAAAGCACTGGAGAAGATTTTCGATGTCATGGGGTGTTCAGACAATCAAAAGGTTAGTCTTGCTATTTACCGTTTGGAGGGCGAGGCAGATCAGTGGTGGACTATGGTTAAAAATATCAGGGACGCCGATTATATTGATGCTCTTGAATGGGATGAATTCAAAGGTATGTTTCTAAGAAGTATTTTCCTAAGTTTGTTCGACTTAGGATGGAAAAGCAATTCTTGGAATTGAGGCGAGAGGAAGACTCAGTGGCTGCCTATGAAGAAAGGTTCACTCGATTGGAAAGGTATGCTCCAAATTTTATCCAAGACCTTGATAGTAAAATCAATCATTTTTACTCAGGATTAAAGCAAAATATCGAAGGGCATTAGATTCTTGTGCGTTTAAAATTTATGAAAAGCTTGTTCGATGTGCTGAGAAGGTGGAAATGGAGTTTGCCGATGATCAAGTGTTCTATAAAAACAAATAGAAGAAGAGACCGAGGTGGCGGGATAAAAGTAATAATTCTTCAAAAAAGTATGATGGTAAGAAATATATGTTTCCAGTTTGTGATAAATGTGGCAAAAGGCATGCTGGGGAATGTCTTCTGAATTCTGGAAAGTGCTACCGATGTGGTAAGATGGGACATAAGGCTCGTGATTGCACTGAAAATGATCAAGGTGAAGGTAAGACCAAATTTGATTTACAGTTAGTGAAATGTTTTAAGTGTAATGAGATGGGTTACTATGAAAACTAGTGTCCGACCAAGATCTTGAGTGATGGGAAGTAGTTAGACTACAAGCAGAAAGGGGTGGTGAAATACTTTACAACTACTTCAGCAGATGTCGGGCCATCAAATGAAGTTGTATCAGGTACTATGTTTGTTTTTTCAGATTATGCCAGTGTGTTGTTTGATTCGGGGTCTACACATTATTTCATCTCTGAAACCTTTTCTATTAAAATGGGAATACCATCTCAAGAAATGACTCCTGTACTTTTGGTAAAAACACATGGGGGAAATGTTGAGGCAAAAAGAATTTATAAGAATCTTCCTATCCTTATCTGTGGAAAGAACCTACTTGAAAACCTTATTGTTCTACCTCTAGTAGAGTTTGATGTTATCCTGGGTATGGATTGGCTCTCTATTTACCATGCTAATATTGACTGTAGAGATAATGAAGTTTCATTCAGAAAGACTTTCAATTTTTGTACAAGAATGAACTCTTACTGTTGATAACATATCAACAGGCCGAGAAACTTGTAAAAGATGGAAATGAATGTTACCTTGCACATGTTGTTGAAAACAAGGGAACTGTTCAGGTTAATGCTGTGCCAGTGGTAAATGAGTATCCTGATGCTTTTCCTGATGAGTTTCCTGGAATAATACCAGGTCGGGAAGTTGAATTTACTGTTGACATAGTTCTTGATGCTAAGACAATTTCAAAACCCCCTTATCGAATGGATCAAGTTAAATTTTAGAGTTAAAGAAACAATATCCCGAGTTATTAGATAAAGGTTTCATTCAACCTAGTACATCACCATGGGGTTCTCCTATCTTGTTTGTTAAAAAAAAGATGGTTCAATGAGACTTTTCATTGATTATAGGGCCTTGAATAATATCACTGTTAAGAACAAATATCCTTTGCTTCATATCGATGATTTGTTCGATAATCTCTAGGGAGCTTAGTATTTTTCAAAGATTGACCTGAGATCAGGGTACCATCAGCTGAAGGTAAAGGAAGCAGATGTTCCGAAGACTGCATTTTGTACAAGATATGGCCATTATGAATTTGTAGTAATGCCTTTTGGGCTGACAAATAAACCTGTTGTATTGATGGAATTAATGAATAGAATTTTCCAAGAGTTCTTGGATAAGTTTGTGGTGGTTTTCATTGATGATATTTTGGTGTTTTCTAAAAATAAAGAGGAGCATGAAAGACATTTAATGTTTATTTTGCAAACATTAAAAGTAAAGAAACTGTATGGAAATTTCAGCAAGTGTGAGTTTTGGTAGCAACAAATTTCTTTCCTTGGTCACATTGTTTCTATAGATGGGATAACCGTTGATCCTGCAAAAACAAAAGTTGTGGAAGACTGGCCAAAACCCACAAATGTAACTGAGATTTGTAGCTTCCTTGGTTTGGCAGGATATTACAAAAGGTTAGTTATAAATTTTTAATGGTTATCTAGTCCAATGAGTAAGCTAACTCGGAAGGGTGTTAAGTTTATCTGGACAAAATAATGTGATGATTGTTTTCGGGAATTGAAAAGAAGATTGTTGAATGCTCCAGTTTTGGAACTACCTTCCAGGAACGGTGAGTTTGTTACATACAGTGATGCTTCATTGAATGGAATTGTTGTGTCCTAATACAGAATGATCAGGTAATTGCTTATGCTTCACGTCAGTTGAAAACTTATGAGGTAAATTACCCTACACATGATTTGGAATTAGCTGCTGTTGTTTTTGCTTTAAAAATTTGGAGGAAGCATTTGTATGGAGTAAAGTTTGAAATATATACCAATCACAGAAGTTTAAAGTATATATTCACTCAAAAATAACTGAACATGAGACAAATGAGATGGCTAGAATTAATCAAGGATTATGATTATTCAATTCATTACCATCCAGGAAATGCAAATAAAGTGGCTGATGCTTTGAGTTGAAAAAGTAATGCTTTGTTAGCAATGTTGTGTTTGGAACGTGATCCTTTGGTTAAGGATTTGATGAACATTGGCCTAGAAGTTTTTGGTGCATGAAGTTCTTCTGTTTTGTTTCAGGTATCAGTGAGATCATCTCTATCAGATAGAATCAAGAAAGCACAGAAGCAAGACAGTGAGTTGCAGAAAAAGGTAGAGCTGGTTCAGAAAGGTAAGTTGCCTGAATTCAATATTGATAATGATTGGATTTTGAGATTTGGGAATAGATTTTGTCTGCCTTGTGATTCACAGTTGAAGAGGGAGTTGTTATGTGAAGCTCATAGTTCTCCGTTTTCAGTTCATCCAGGCGGTACTAAGATGTATAGAGATCTTCGGGAGTATTACTGGTGGGATGGAATGAAATGAGATATTGCTGATTTTATTGTGAAGTGTTTGGCTTGTCAGCAGGTTAAAGCAGAGTGGTAGTTACCGAAAGGGAAGGTTCAGCCTTTACCAGTGCTAGAGTGGAAATGGGAGAATATATCCATGGGCATTGTTGTGGGATTACTGAAGACATATCGAGGTAATAATGGAATCTAGGTTATTGTTGATCGCTTGACTAAATCTGCTCATTTCCTTCCTATACGAGATACTTTTTCCCTATATCAACCTTCCTGTTTGTATCTAAAAGAGATAGTCAGATTATATGGAGTTCCTCTCTTCATTGTATCTGACCGTGATCCCAGGTTCACTTCTAACTTTTGGAAAGGCCTTCAGAAGTCGTTGGGTATTGAATTAAATTTTAGTACAGCTTTTCATCCTCAATCAGATGGGCAGTCGGGACGAACAATTCAGACCTTGGAGTATATGCTACGATCTTGTTCGATAGATTATCAGGGAAGTTGGGACCAACATCTTTCTTTAGTTGAATTTTCATATAATAATAGCTTTCATTCTAGTATACAGATGGCACCATTTCAGGAATTATATGGGAAGAAGTTTCGAACTCTAGCTTTCTGTGATGAAGTGGGTGAAAGGAAGCAGATGGGACCATAATTGGTAGAAGAGTTGGTAGAAAACGTTCAGCTGATACAGAAACACATGATAACAGCTCAGAGTAGGCAGAAGAGTTATGCAGACAACAGGAGGAAGGATCTAACTTTTGAGGTAGGTGATCGTGTTTTTTTCAAAGTCTCACCATGGAAAAGTGTGATGCGATATGGTAAGAATGGAAAGATGAGTCCAAGGTTCATTGGACCATATGAAATTCTAGGGAGAGTTGGATCAGTTGCATACCGGGTGGCTTTACCTCCGAGTTTATCTCAGGTACACAATGTTTTTCATGTTTCGATGTTGAGAAAGTATATGCCAGATCCATCTCATGTTTTCAGTCGAGAGGTAGTTCAGCTGGAAGAGAACCTGTCTTATGAGGAACAATCGGTCCATATTCTTGACCACAGGGAGAAAGTGTTATGGAATAAGGTGATTAATAAGGTAATGGTTTTGTGGAAAAACCACATGATGGAAGAGGCAACAAGGGAATCTGAAAATGCAAAGAGGGGTAAGTACCCCCATTTATTTGATAAGTAAAGAAATTTCGGGGATGAAATTTTCTAAAGGGGGGAAGGATGTAACATCCCAAGTAAGTAATGAATAATAGATATTTTTTTCTATGTCTATTAATGAATTTGATAGTGTTTCAGCGGCTTAAAATGAAAATAAATCCAATCTTAAGCATGTAATACACTAATATTCTTAAAAGATTGTTTTACTGCCTTTTGATGGCAAACCCTTATTAAATCAAACTTTTGACAATTTTATAATCTATATTTGTCAACATAAACATATTAATTATGATTGGGACATTGAAATTTACATTGGATAAATTTTTGGTATTTTTCTGACAATGTTCATTTTTTAATGAATAATGAAAAATAATGCATTTTACATCAAAACAGCTTTTTCATTTAATTTAATTATATGGTTAGATTATATTTTTACTTGGTCATAAAGTCTAATCAGAATATATTTTTTCTATTTAATCCAATGGTTGTCATTAGGATAAATTTCACTTTGAAATTGGTCATAAACTAATGCCAAAATATTCAAAGATATTGTTTCAAAAAAACCCGCTATTTGTTTTGACAATGGGAATTATTTTTAAATCAATTATTGAAATTTATGTGTTTGGAATTTGGTAAAATGGATTAAATATTTGGAATCAGAAGGTCCAAATTATGTAATTAAGACTCTTATTTTTGGACATTATGAATAGTAACGACGGTAATTATCTTTAATTATCTTGATTAATGAGTAATTCGGTAGTTAAGGATAATGAAATAATATCATAATAATAAAAAATAACACCAAAATGTGTCCTAAGGCTACTGGGTGTCTCATGGCCGACCATGAGATGCCTTGTGTCAAACTTGGGGGTCCCATGAAATAACTTTTATGAGAATGTAACTTTTTATCTTTTTATTTTTTAAAGAATGTTAAATTGTACAAAGAATATATCACCTAACTAAAATATTTTTAATTTTGTATACATAAATTATCATTTGAACTTTAAATAGTCATTGTAAAGGGTAAAAGATTTTCTACATCATAGTATTTTTTTTATAATTTTTAGACATTAAATAAATTAAATTATTTATGACATTATAATGATGCAACGATGACCTCATTATTTGACAATTTACATAAAATGGAAAGATAATGTAAACTCTAAGACCTACACATGTCCAAAACCTATTGGGTGGGTATATTTTGAACCCTTATCACCTTATCCTTTAATTATATCATTGTGGGACCTTTAAAATCCGAAACCCATTTGAAAATAAAGTAACATTTCTTTACTTTCCAAGAGTGCCCCTCCTCTCCTCTTATAAAAGGCCCCCACCTCTACCTCCTTACCCACACTTCCAAAGCCTTTGGCTCGGCCAAACCCTGCCCATTTTGTCTCTCCATATCCCTCTATTACTCTTTGTAGCCTCACATTGGGATGAAGTCTTCCCAAGGAAGCCTTTGAGCTCAAACCAAAGGGAGTTACCCGATTTTAAGGTAATGTCTTCATTTGAGTCCTTTTGTTTTATTTTGCTTCTCCAACCCCATAAACTCTTTTTATTAATTTATTTTGTAACAAATAAATTATATTCAATATACTAGGATGTTGGTATATGAAGTATTCTAGCAACACTTACACACACCTACATCTAATGGTTAAAGGACATACTGTTTCCGTGGATGGTGAATTTATGCCTCCCGAAACGATGATTGTTCAACATTCTTTTAACAACTTCAAAGGTGTCCATTAAGATGTCACTATATTTATATATGATATATAATATGTTTATGTTTTCCTTAAGATTCTTTTTTTTCATTTTGGGCATACCTTTATGGTTTCCATTATGGGTAAACGCGATATCTTTATTTAAGGAAGTGCGGACTACCGCCCCCTCAAAGTGATTTGATTCGTTAAATACCATATGTGGTACGTATAAAGTATGGAACTATGATATTATATATGATATTATACTGGAATTATAATGTACCTTTATATCATTATGATTCTATTCTATAAAATATAAAATAGATATGAAAGTAGTGTTCATGCGTACGTACGGCTTACCGTCTCCATTAACGGTGCATTTCATTTCTTACCTATAAATGACTATGTAATATTATAAATGCATGCTTGTACTAGATATATATGAAATATATGATATCTACATCATGAATATCATTTTTGATATAATGGATACATGAAAAACTTGTAATTATAAAGGGCTTATTTTTGACTCAAGTACCAATGATCATTAAAACAACCGTTATTAACATAAATAATTAAATTGTGTTCATGACATGGAAATAAGTGAAATAAAATGAATAATGAACTTGAAAAAGGTTCTTAATAAAGTATAAATTAACTCATGTTTATTATTTAGGACATTAAAGAACGATCTAGTCAAGTCGGACCCGAAGTATGGGACTTCGTCTCAATCTCCTTTCATTGAGGCATATTTTGTTTTATACACAACCTTCTTTTATATAGTATATAAACCACTTTGAATTTTACGTTTATTCAAAAGGAATATTTTTTATACGAAGTGTTTACTAAACGACAAAAGGGAATGTTTTTGTCGTACGTATGCGGCGACAACGACTTCTCCGCCACCGTGACCATTATTTGAGTTCCGGCTTCCTCTACAATCCATACCTTCTTTTTAAATGAAAAATAAATACCATGTTTTATGTTTCATTTACTTTGGTATTGAAAATGGTTTTCATAATATTTATATAGCAATGTGTTGTATTTATATCTTGTGATTGAAAGGTGGGAATGTTATGTTTCCTTTATGCATGTTTTATGTGATACGATTATGTTATAGTTCTTGTGCATTATTATGAAGACGGGTGGTTCCGTGATAAACTAAGGGCGGGTGAGCCCGATATTGCTCTCCAATGCATTGGGTAATGTGAACAACTGAAAAGTTATGGTTTCTCCGAAGAGATTTATGGAATACACTATGATGGGTATTCCAAACGTAACCAAGAGGGTTACTCCCTACATAAGAATGTTATGAATGCCTCAAGTTATCTTTATGTCTTTTGATTTCTATGATTTATTCATGATTTGATGAGGTACGTTAAAGTGATTATGTTTTATGGGTAATGTATTATTTCATTCTTATGTATATATGTACCCATATTTCCTTTCCATATATTTTTATATCCCTTACTGAGCTTTTTATGCTCATCCCAATTTTTTTTGAAATGTTTTTCACAGGTCAAGGGAATGGTTCATGATATGATGATAGTCTCAAGGAAGTGTCCAGAAAGAATCCATGTTTTATTTTAAATATGTTTCCATTGATGGGAATGAAGAATACTATCTTTATGTAACCACATTGTTTATATGTGGAATGTAATGAAAGTTTTATGATCTAATTATCTAAAAATCTAAACCTGAAAAGATCCCCAATGTGTAATATTGTAATAAATCAAGATTAAGTAAGGTTTAATGCTGGGGCCGTATATGATTTGTGAGATCCCTAGGAATATTTATATGGATATTTCTACAAATGTATCTAATTATATATATATAATTATGGGTTAATATTTAAGAAAATTTCGTTGAATTTTGGTAGAAGGTAGTGTAATTAGTTTCTTTGAAATACATCTCTGTTTGGATAAAACAAGTGGATGTGGCTCTGTACGAGATCTATCTAGGGGTAAAAAACTTGAAAAGATGTTTTGATCCTGACTCAAGGTAACATGTTACATAAAAATGGGCCTTACTACACACCTAATTTGAAAATCATGTAGGTTATTCTTTAGAAATTTATAACCTCTTAATGAACAATTATGAAGGATTTGAATAGAATATGGAAATGAATAAACTAGGATAAATAATGTGTAATATATTATAGACGATGTCAAAAGATATAAATATTATAATTTACGTTTCATGATTATGTGATTCCTTCCCATTATAATCATTTGTCACTCAATTATTCTTGGTTTGAGTTAATTATGGTAACTAAATGAAATTAGATTAATGTCTAATATGATAGAAAATATATTGATGATCATTAAAATGAGATGATAATGGGAGTGAAAGATATTTTTACCAAGCCTAATAATTTTTCAAGGAATGTGATCAACAACATGTAACTTAACCAACGATCAGACTCACCATGGAAGAGAATGAAAAGTTTCACTGCGAATTGGGGTAATGGAGACCATTGTGGAAAAATATTCAATTTCCATTATGTCATGAATGTGGAAAGAATCAGCTAAGTGGATTTCTTTGAGAAATGAGAATGTGTTTTGTTGTGGAATATAATGACACAAATCAAGTCACTTTAAAGCACAAATTAATGATATTGTATAATGAACTAAATGAGAATAATTTCCTACCTATGTAATCATCGAAGGTTATTTATTTTATGTGTGGTATAAATGTTCTTTATTCTTGTTAATGTACGAAGACAAATTTTCTAGATGAGAACCAACAAGGTGGTATAAGTAATGGTTATATTACTGATGATGAAGATACTACATATTAAATCTGATGGGAAATAAGTATTATGTAATTGGATGATTTATCCAATTTATGGCTTATAGATGAATTTTAATTATCAATTATTTATGTATTTTTATTCAAAAGTCATGTTATATGAATGGGGAAATATTCATGGATTTTTTAGATTATGTTTTTTCTAAGGATTTACAAGATTATGTTGAATTCTTCTGATGGATTGAACATTGATTAAATGAAAAGGTTGTATTTTTACTATGGGAAAATAACCCAAAATATGTTCTTTATGTTACGATAATTTTTCTTCTATAAATATATATTGGATATAAAAAACTAAATTAGACCATATTTATTACATCAGGTCTTATAAAGGATCTATTGAAAAATAAGTCAATATTAATATGCAGAAGATTATCACTTCTTCGATTTAAGAAATATATATAGTATCCTTTTAAATAAGTAATCATTCATTTTTTATAATAGTATTTTAACTAATTCAGGTTATTTATATGTTTTGGTAGAATATATTATGAGGGTATTCACTTGATTGGAATGTGACAACCGATAGATTATTTGTGATATATATGGGATCAATTTGAAGCTCATTTCGAGACTTATTTCTAATGATATAGATTTTCATCTTTCATAAGGATTATAAGGTTAAATATTAATTAAAATCTTATCTTTAACATCAGAATAATTATTTATGTACTGATTTAGTAATGAAAACCTTAGTTAAGAGGATATTAAGTGATTTGAATTATTTAAAGGATATGCATCATATTTAGGACTTTATATTATTGTTTTTTTAAAGGACATCATGTATGTCGGGTGATGATTAATAAAGCCTTGAAAGGTTGTGAGTCTCAAACCCCTGACCAAAATATGATAATGGTTTCATGAATAACATGTCCTACACAATATCCTGGTTAATATGTAACTATTTTTTGGGATAAATATTAATAATGAAAAAATAGAGTTAGTGTTTTTCATTATATATTAATGTATTTATCATATAGATTTTGTAGAAAATTTAGAGGAAAATTGTTATAAATATCATTCATTTATGGTCTATAAGAACTGTCAAAAGTTTACTTTAGTGCTTCAGACATCAAATTTAATTTCTAGCCATCCATTTTAGGAAGTAAGGTATGAATGAAAAATGGATAAAAGCACATCCAATGAATGAAATTTGGTTAATCAAAATATATCTTGTTAGAGTGTTTTCTTATTATATTGGTACGTAAAAGAATTACACAATATTAGAAAATAATTAGAATACTATTTTTTCCTAAAATATTAATTATTATTTGAATATATGGCCTTTTAAATAATCATAGATTTATGAATTTGATCCCTCATATTTTCTTTGATAATTCACTTGTTTGTGATTGATGTCCTAAATCAACCCTGTAAATACTTATGCATTTACTCTATGTTCAATATCTAAAACAACTTATGTTCTCATATTACGAAACAAATATATATTACATTGTGTAATAGTTATGGTTTCAAATACCACTTTTAACGGATGTTTTAGTAATCATTTGTAAGTTGTGGGATTATAGGACTGAAAAATTCAAGTATTAAAACTTTGATATCCCAAGTGAATTTATAGGGTTATTTTAATTTTAAGGGGGGGATACTGTAACACCCTGATATTTTTGTGAAATTGTTTTTTTTTTGAATTAATTTATTATTTTTTTAGATTTTACATTTCATGCAACACGTGATGTATTCTGTTATATATTAAAGAACAATGTTTGTCTTGGATTATACAAAACAAAAATTTATCATTCACCATATGAAACATAATTTTTATTATACTATACAAATAAAAATAAGGTTCACATACATTACATGCAAGATTGACCTTCCTCGATGGCTTGTGTAATATACAAGACTGAGTGTCACCAACAAATAATATATTAGTGAAAATATATTTATAATGTTATATAACATAGTAATCAGTTTAAGGTTGTGAATTTTATTAACTAAATATAAAATACTATGTAGTTTAATAAAATTGAATATTAATTCATTAGTAAACAATAGTGTAGAAATGACTATGAAAACAGATTGAATATAAAGCAAATTATTATTATTATGGTCACAAAGATGTTTTAACCTAATAAATTTAATTAATTATAATTAGTGAATGATATTAATGAGATTTATATATTATATATCACTAATTGTTTTTTATATTCATCCCATATATTTTTTAGAAAGAATATAAGATTAATCACAATTTTATGCATAAAACTTTATATTTTTATTAAATCATTTTACTACCTTTTAACGAAAACACCATTTTAAGTAAATTTTTTGATAATTTGATAAACAAAATATTTCAAAATTAACATAAAATTTGTAATCAAAACATAATAATTAGTTTAAGTTATCTTTTTGGTATTTCTCTTTGGAGTGTAATTTATTAATAAATACAGAAAAATAAATAATTTTAGTTCAAAACTACTTTTTCATATAATTTATTTATAATTTTAAATTTAAATTTAAATTAGTTTCCAAGTCTGATTAGATCATATTATTATTTTGAAATCAAATTTAGTCAATTATAATCAATTTCACAATGAAATTTAATATTAAAACATAGAATGATTTTGAAATTTTTTATATTAAAACCCCACATTGTCGACCTGACTTCTAGGTTAAAATTAAATTATTTTATTCCAAATATATGAGTGAAATTTGAAAAAATGGATTCTATATATTTAATAACCATAAAATATAATATCTTATAATACATGCATTGTTTTTGTCAAAAAATGTAAGTGAATGTAATTATAATAAATTACAATGATTAATGAAAAATAAATGTTAGGTAAGGAGTAAACATTAATCTTAAGGGCATAAATAACCTATAAAATAGTAAAAAAGAATCTTTATATCCATCTTTACACCCTAAAATTATTTGGATATATTTTATTCCATTATTGGTTCCACATTCCATGGGAACTATGTTGGGTGGAATTCCTTTTCCCAAAATTACAGCAGTGTCACTCCTCCTCCACTATAAAAATCCTCCTCTCCTCCCACATTGTCACACCTAGAAAGACACATTGGATAATAAAACCACTACCTAATTAGTCCCCAAAAATATATACATTATTCCTTTAGGACTCCCTTTGGGCATTATTTCTTCCAAAGAATATCTTGGGAGAAAACACAAAGGATTTACCCAATTCAGTGGTAACACCCTCCCCAAACTCCATTATTTTAATTTCATTATAATCCATATAAAATATTCCTATTAAATAATTTTATAAAAAACGATAGTATCATAAATATACTATAATTGTTTTAATGGCTTCTATCATCACTTACACACAATTCCATCTAATGGGTAACAAATATACTGTTTATTTGTACGACGAACTACTTCTTCAGGAAGTGAGAATTGTTCATTATTCCATTATCACCATTCATAGTGGAAATTATAATATAAAAATTATTTTTTATATGATATATATTATAATTATTATTTCAATATGATAATATAATCATTTAAAATAAAATATCGTTAAATTTTCAATTTGGTTTAAATGTGATAATTTTGATTGAGGTAGTGTGGACTACCACCCCGACAAAGCTATGTGATTCGTTCACACACTAGATGGAATGTATGAAGTATATGTTTAGTGAAATTATATTATATAAATGACATAATAATGATAATATAATGATATTATATACATATATACAAACACTTATAGGTCATTTTCTCTCTTTCTTTCAATACGTCAATAAAACGGAAGCAACATTCATGCGTACGTACGACCTACCATCTCCATGAATGGTGTATTTCATTTAAAATTTATATATATTATTATAACACAAATATAATTAATATTACTGATATTTATATCATTTTTTACTTTTTGGAAATCATTATATAACTATAATGACTAATGATATAACAAATGAAGACACATATAAAAAATAATGAAAATATTACCCAATGCATTTCCTTGACATAGAATAATTAAAAATTGGGTAATATAAAGTCATACTAAAACCATATAAGGAATTTTATATAAGAATATAGTAATGAGAATTTTTTTTAATAAACTTATATTTATTATGAAGGAATTTTTTATGATTACGATGAGAGTCAAGACATAATTTAAGGGAATTTAATCTCACTTTTTATTTCTGTGAGATATATGATTTTTTTCAACATGAATTATCTTCTTGGCATATATAATGACCAAGGATGAATTATAAGATTAATATAATTAAATTAATGGGTATTTAAATATTCATTTATTTATCTTTATTTCATGGTGTTTTTTATTTCAAAAGTTTCCAAATCAGTATTGTTTTTATGTCTCAATTTTCATTCTTCAGTACTCATGTATTGTTGTGAAAATAAATAATTTTTCATGTTATATATACGTCCATTTTACATGTAATATAAAGAATAAAATTATATTCATGATATTTTTTGTTTAATTTAATTTAATTTTCATACATGGATAGTACAATCCCAATATACCTAGTGATAATAGTTTATTGATACAATCTGATCACATTTTGAGATTATTAATGATAATTATTTTTTTATAAAATATTATGATAAATATATAAATAAGTGTATTATTTTTTTATAAAATCTTTCTATTTACGATTTATTTTAATAATTATATACATTTTCTCACTCTTTGGTGCTTATGAAAATAAAAAAAATGGTTTTAAAAACAGTAAAAGTATTTCACTCTTTAGTGGGTAAGATATTTTATTTCAAAAATGATGTTTTCAAAAATGTTTTAAAATGATCATTGAATATAAATTTCAAGAAAAAATTATTAATTTTTTTTAAAATATTAATTTTTAATTTTTAAATTCTATTTTAAACTAAAATAGTGTTCAAATAGTTTTATTTTTTAAAATTGATTTTTCAAAGAAAAAAATATATTTTTCTCATGAAAAGTTTTTAAAATATCATTAAAAATTATTTCCCATATAAGATAAATCATGTTGATATTAAAAATTACCTTTATTAAAATGATCCAAGGGTTCCATTATTATTCTTTCTATAATGGTTTAAGTTTTTAATTAATGATGTGTATTTTAATTGTTTCTCTTCCAGGGGTTATATGTTTTTGAAACATGATTATTTTCAAAGTTTATAATTTTGATGAAATTATTATGAAACATATATTTTAATCTACAGGTTTTGATATGATCACATTATTATGAAACCATTTTCATATCATGGGTTTTGATATAATTTTTTATAAAATTGTGGCACGTGTATCTATTATTTCATTATGATATGTGTGAGACCTATATCTCCATAAATTTAATTGGGTAACTTTTTATATCTAATGATATTGACATTTCTAGAATGAGAAATGAACACAATTTAGTATTTTAGGGTTTTAACAAGAGATGAACATGGTTTAGTATTACAGGGCTACAATGGGGTGTGAACCTGATTCAATAATTGACTTTTTCAACTAATCTGGATTTAAAAGTGATTCCATGAATACTATGGTAATAGTATTATATTCTTATATGGCTTCAATAATTTTTTGTTTTATTCCTATGTTATGATTTTATGTATTTTTTTCTTTATTTCCTTAAGAATAATTTCTTAAGAAATTATAATATTTATGAAATGATTCATATTTATTGGCCTTGACATGATGGTATTATATTCAATTTTCATGATGACATTCTCAACCATTATTCTCATTTTTCATCATACATGTCTTACTTGTTTAACCTTACTAAGCATCTGAGATCACCCCATTTTATGATTCTTTTCCCTGGTTATAATGATATATATTATGTTTAATGTGTCTAAGAAGTTTTCTAGTCTCTAAGAATAGCTTGTGACATAATATATCTAACTTATGTGCCAGTGTTCTTTTTTACATGTTTCCAAAGCCACTATACTAGTGCGGTCACTAAGTGTTTTTTTATAATGCTTTAAGTATTCCATAAATGTGATGTAATGCCAATATATGTTAAGATAGTGTCATTATAGGTTCCATAATCTCTAAACAATTAATCATGTTTTAAATATCATATATATTCTTTATATATATATATATATCTATGCGTGTTTGATCATAAATTTTATATATTGGAAAATGAATTACATCATATATAGAGACAGTAAGTCATACTTATATATGAATGTTAATTTCTATTTCTGAAGGATATAATGAAATAATTTGAAATAATAATTTTACATTATATAATAATTATTAAATAAAATATATAATATGTATTAAATAAATTTAACAAAATCACAGAACATGTAAATAAGAAAACAAAATGAATCACATAACTTGGGGGAGGTGGTAGTCCACATGTACACCCAAGTGATATTATCTTTTTCCAACAGATTAAAAGATAAAAACATTAATATGATATTATAATTACCAACGTATATTAATATCATAAAAATAATATTTATACATTTATCCTATCATTAAAAAATCCATGAAATATTGCGATGGAAAATGAATTGTGTTGGTACATGGAGGTAGTAGTCTACACATACACATTAGAGTTACTTTCACTAATGATTTGGTAAAAATGAGGATAAATAATGGTATTTAAATTATCATAATAATATTTTAATATAACTATTATTAATAATTTACTATTTTATGATGAATAAAATATTTTTAAAAAAGTTATAAAAACAAATTAAATGAAAGAGATTGAGTATAATTTCTTTTGCTAATTTCATAAGGATCCTATTAATGGTATAATAATATGACCATTGACTATAATTAATTTTTAGAGAACTTAATAATTTATGTGGACAGGGATTGGTTTGGAAATATAGCACAATGTGGTGTAAATAAGAATGATGACATGTTTCATTTAATAATTATAAGGGTATAATTTTTTTAAAATATTAAACTATATGATTGTAATTCGCAATAATAATGATTCAAAATGGATTGATATTAACTTTTTTTAAGTGATTAGTATGAAATATTTAAATAAAATTTTATATAAACATGGTTAATTGGGAAATATATCTCAATAATTTAGTGTAACCTCCCACAATAAACAAGTTATAAACATAACAACAGTGAAAATTATTACTATTTTTTCTATAAAATATATTCATCAATAAAATTGTAATAATTAAAAAAATTAATTTTGAATAATAATATGGATTGTATTTTATTAAATTCAATTCATAGATGTGGAAGATTTTAACTTAAAAATTAACCCACAAAAGGTGAAGAAAATCAGTTCTGAAAATATGTTTTATCAAGTATAAAATGTTTTATACCAAAATACAACATAATAGAAATTATAATAAAATTGATTTGATTAATAATAACATTAATGATATAGTTTTATATTTTAAACAATTTTAAAACACAATTTTACATTTAAAATTCTTTAAGAAAAATAGTAAGTGTAGAATAAAAATTAGCGATTTCACTATTTATCAAAAAATCAATTTTATTAAATCATTATCCAAAACAAAATATATATTAATTTTTAAAAAATTAATTAAAATTTTATTCTATTTTTTCAATAAATATTTCTAAAATGTGAAAAATAAATTACCTATATGTTTACCATAAAATGAAATAATACACATTTATTATAGAAAATATATTTTTAAAATAATATAAAGGCACTGCTAACAATTTATTAATTACATATCAATAAATTTGAGTTATTTAAAACTATTATACATGATTTGAAAAATAAGGATAAAACTATTAAATCTACCAGTGTATAGGAATGGTTAAAAAATAATAGTATATTACAGTTAATTTTGACATTGGGTTTCTTGTATTAAATTCTATAGAAGAATCCTACTTTTTTTAAAAGAAATTTGTCATAAAAATAATGAGGTGTTACATTATACACCACATAATATTATTTTATCATAATAAATTACATTATTAAAATAAATAATTATGGTATATATGTTTTATATCATCTTCTAATTCCCATGTAGCTTCTTTAAACTTTTTATTCCCCAAGAAAACTTCTTCTAGGCCTGTTGTCTTATTTTATATCACTATTTATCCATGATTCAATATCTCCACCAGTTATTATTCATATGAAATATCATGATCTAGTCGTATAATCTCTCATTTTGGGTCCTGTGATGGTTTATGTATGTACTAAGTCAAGTGAGGTCATGGAACACATCATGTACTTGATATTAGTTCAGTTGAAGCTCTAAGTGATGAACTACTATACCTACATGAGTAATAATCTCAAAGTTTGCCAAATACAAAGGGATAAACATTCCATTATGATGGAATCTCATAAACATATTCATTTTTTAAATGTTTTGGAATACCTTCTCATAAAATAGAATCAAATATTTTTTGGACTCTTATAAATATATAATTTTTCTTTACTCTTAGCTTACTTGATATGCTGATAAATGGATGTAACATTTTATTCCATTTCCTAGAAAACTAATATCATAATTTTGTTATTTCACCAAATACACCCCAAAACATTAAAATCCTACGCATACTTCTATAGATGTATTTATAAGTAGTCATTATAATGCATGAGTGAATATTATTGTTACATGATTAATGAGCTAGAGAAAGTTTTTTATCCCAATTAGAAATGAAATAAAAAAAATAAAATCCCAAAAAATTATCTATGGTTTGAATGGTTCACAATAAATGACCATAATTTTGGTAATTTAAATAATTACTTAAGAAAAACTATAAATATTGGTCTTGTATAATTCTTCTCTAGAATTGTGATGTAAATCTCAGATCCTGATTAGATTAAATAAAATCTGGTGGTTAATAAAACATTAACACTTAATTAATTTATATTGTATAAATAATATCAATTGATAAATATTCTTTGAAACAAATGTTCATTTATTACTATGTATAGAAATAAGATAAACCCCAAATAACATTATGGGAAATAGAAATTATATGGATTTTGATGAAAAAATATGTTATGATTATTTTCCATTTTCCTTCAACCATGGGTAATGGTTCTAACAACCCCAAATACATATATCTTTTATCCTTATCCTTCTAACATACCAAAAAACTATATACAAACTCAACAGTATTTATCTTGAGGATTTCCCACTACAAATACTTTATCATAACATTATATATCTTTATATGTCTATAATGAATTAAGAATGGTGAAATATTAATTTCACTGAAAAACTACACCATATATGGAATTGATGAGACAAATATGTGGGTTATAAACCATATTACTCTATAAAAAATAATTCTAAAAATTGAAATATATCTCTCTTTCTTTTACATCTCTACATATTCATTTTCTTTTAATTTATTCTTCTCATGGATAAATGGTTGAATAGATATTTTAGAAAGATAATATTTCTCCCTTTCCTTCAATATTTCATGGTCTATCCTTTCTAAATGTAGAAATATTACATATTTTGGTGCCATCATAATATATAATATGGCATTTTCATTTTCAATCAATTTATCGTTTACCGATTAATTTCTTCAAGGGTGTAAATGTTTTATGTAGTCATAATCATTAATCACTATCAACTATATTCTCTAGAAAATATTCATCTTTTTCTAAGGGAATATACACATAAACATTTTATGATCTGTATATATGTCTTATAATCCTCTAAAAATATAATTCCTACTTATCATTAATATAATATATGCCACTGCTAACTTTATATCTTGAGTAGGTTATTTTTCATATGAACCGCCATTTTACATGAGATATAAGCTATCATCGTTTCATTTTTAATGAGGAGGTTACTAAGTTTCTTCTTTAATAAATCATTATTTATCAAAAAAACATATCCACCGTTGAGTAATATAATTATTAGTTTACAAATAGCCATTCTTATCAATTCTTTGAAATTTTCGTCACATTTGTTGGTCCAACAGAACATGGATCCCATCTAAGATACACTGTTAGTTGGTTATATAGCCATAAATAATTATCCATAATGAATTGATAATATCTATCCAAATAAATAAGAAAAAGTATTTAAGAAAAAATTTCACCTCAAGTCCAATTTTAAATATCATTTTCCCTTTACAAATCAATCGATATACCCTCTATGGATATTATATGACCATAAAATAAAACATTATCCACATAAAATTCACAATTGTTATATTTTTCATAATGATTTTACATCATTATTATCTAAACTAAAATATTATAGTAATATTAATCTACTTCATTGATCATTGAAATATTTATAATTTCATCAAAAAAGACAACCAAAAATTAATCAAGGTAATATCAAAATTTTATCATAATTAAATCTATAATGATAGTACAATGGAATCAATATAAAATAAATGTTTCTATATATTGTACAAAAAGTTGTCTTGGGTATGTCTTAACACGTGGTTGACATTTGATTGTAACCAATTCAAAGTTTAATTATAGAAATATAACATTATCCTCATAAGATATCATAAAAACAATCAGTAAGAGGTAGTGGATTCTTATTCTTGATTCGGATCATATTTATTTTTTGAGAAGCAACAAAAATCATATCATTCTATCATTGTTATTATAAGTTGAATAGGTTCCCCTCATGGGGATACACTTATATCAATGAATCCCTTATTAAGACTTTCCTAGACATTATTATTTATTTATTTTTACTCAATTACGTATATTTTTTATGGGGTATCTAAAATTGGTTTAACAATATGTATGAGCTCTTTTGAAAACCCAACACCATGATTTAGAGGATGTCTAGTCACTCTTGTGGAAATACATTTAAATTGTCCACAATAATATCCATTTCAATGATGTTGAGTTTCTTCTCAGAAAATTGATATGAAAACTACTTTTCAAAAATAATGATGACCAATAAAAGGGATTCAATGATAATTAGAAGTTAATAGTTTTATATAAACTGATAGATAATGTTGGCTTATTCTATATATCAAATATGACTTCCCATATTTTGAAATTGATATGGTTTTTTTTAAAAATAAATTCCTTTCCCAAAAAAAATTGAATTAAACTATACAGATAATAACATGTTTTTTTAGAAATACATTACTACAAACATTAATTAGTGATAAATCATAGACCTGATATGTGATCATTATACCCTCAAGGGTTTTAACTTACAATTCGACATCTAATAAGTGAGGATATGAATTTACATTCCTTGATAATTTTCCAAATATAATGTAATTAATATAACTAATAACAACGAGGTACTTAAATATTTTATCCTATATGTTACCACCTAAACATTTTCATTAAATATTCAATCCCATACTAAAACCAAAATGGTTAGAATGAGCAGCATGTATCCTTAATCGGGGTGATTAATAATAAATAATTATCAACCTGATATATAAATTAAGATCTATATTCTCATCATATAAAACCTTTATTATATCATAATCCATCCATGGTCACTATCTATTACAATCATTCAAAAATTGTATATAAGGGAAATGATAATTAACCTGGTCATTTCGCATAAGAGTGAAAAACCCAATGTGTCGTAAGGGAACAATTATTGTAATGATCTAAAAATTATTTGTAATTTTTTAATACTAAACAAAATATTGTTATATTATATTATACAATTTTATAAAATAACATCACACTTCGAAAAAAACATTATTTCATTGATAAAAATATTTACATTAGTTCCCAACTAAACCCATGAGAAATCAATTCATTATAATCGGGAAAAATATAAAATACGAAAACTACATTGGCGAAATCAGGATTTTCCTAATCTTACAAAATAAACCCTCCAATAGAAGACACTATGTGAAAGAATATAATATTATTTTTGGAGTCACTATCTTATAAAATAATTTTACAAACCTTTACAGTAATTATAGTAAATTTTTAATAAAAAATAAGTTGGTATTTGTAGGAGGTGAGATAACCATTGGACTATTAATTTAACCTTAAAATTATAAAATTTTACATGATTAATATTTATTCTAACTAATTTAAGAAAGTATAAATAATATAATTTAGTAATATAATTATTAAGATTATAAATATAAATATTAATTTTGATAAAATTGATTTTATATTATTTTGGAAAATAATAATAATTATATTAAAGGTTATAATTAACTACAAAAAATAATTATTTGGATAAAATTAAAATCATATTTGGAATCTTAATTTTTTTATTGTAATTTTGTTGCTATTTCTCTGAACTACATCTATTTATATGCGAATACTAATAACAATTTATTTGAAATACCACATGTATTATGGAATAATGATGATATAATAATGAACTAATAATGTTTGAAATGGTTATTATATCCTAAAATAAATATAATAAGATAAATAGGTCATTTAAAAAAATTAAAATTAATTTCCAAACTCTAAATTTATTTTTCTATGTCTAAAAGAAAAAAAGGATCCTTAAAAATAAAACATTTTCATATTTTCAACTTTGTTTTTTAATAAACTATTAAATTAAATTTCTAAATTATTTTAATCATATAAAAGTATTATATTTTATTTATATATGATTCATAGTGTCTCACACATCTCTATTACAAGGATTTACTTCGATATTGAATTTTATTTAGTTTTATATTCTTAAAACACCCCTCTCAATAAGAATAATTAACTCATCCCACTCCCCTTCGGAACTAAATCCTCCCTCACTTAAGAAAGCCCAATATTTTTTAAAACATCCCACCCATAATCCATATATATAATAAGGTTCTCTCTATAAAAAAACTCCATGAATCTTGTGAATTTTTCATCAGGAAAGAAAAGAAACACTGATAAAAATGTGATTATATATCAATAATTCCATCGTTTTCCAATTCCTGTACCATTTGAACCAAATAATTTTAAAATAATATTATATTATTAATTTATAAATAATTTATCACTATATTAATTATTTCAACCTAATTTAGAAATTATTTTCTAATGTGTTTATATTCCATACTTCGCTTTCTTCTTCATTAAACAAATTCCCGTTAATGGTCGGTTAACCGCCCCCAAGGATATTGAATATTTATTTCATAAGACCTGAAAAAGGGATGATTACAAAATATTGTTTATAATATATAAATATATAAATATAATTCTTTGTAGGCTTCTGCAATTAATCATAACAATTTATAAATAGAAGTATGAAAAATAATAAAATTTAAGAAAGATTGGTAATGTGAAGGAAAGTATCATATCAATACATTTAATAATTAATGATAGAAATTAATAAATAAAATTAAAATAATATAATAGACAATAGTGAAAAAAATAATAAATAATATTTTTTATCATATTTTTATAACCATATGTTTATTTTTGAGGTTTCTTAGAATCACCAAAATAAAGAGAGATTTAATATAAGGGTATTAATCTGTCACACTTTCTATTAAATTTTCCAATTTGTTGTATATTCTCTATGTGTTGAATTATCTTCTTTAAAACACATTTTTTATAGAAATTATTAAAAAAAATAAAATTTTCATCAATATTAGATTGTTTTTCTCTCGCTATATGCCTCTCTTTATTTTATATAACATCGTTCTGCCAAATTCATTTTATCAATTGCACTATTTGAATAAAATATTCATATACAGTGAAAACTAAAACACATTCCATACCCATGGGTATTAAACTATATAAAATCATTAATTATTTATTTTTGGAGAGACAATTAGGTAACACTAATTTTCTAATTATGGTGTAAAATACATGTAATGATCATGTCTTTATAAACTTATGTACACAATTATTTTATACAAATATCATTCTTTATTCTCAATGGGTTATTAATGAAGTGATTTTTTATGATAAATATGGCTCACATGAATTAATGAATATTTAGGGTATACCATGATAGGGATCCAATACATTGGTTAATGAGTTGATCTCTAGATAAAACATGTTTTATGACACCTTGGTGAATAACCATGGTAATTATGATTTACAACACATTGAAGATAAATCATGGAGATATGTTTATTACTGTATCATCTTTATATTGTATCCATATAACCATTTTACATATTATTTAATTTTTATTATTCACTCATTTTATTTCTCATTTATATTTCTGATGTTTATTCATGTTATTTATTCACTGTTAAATCCATTATAAGGACTAATGCTCACACGTTTACTATTATGTACACACCTCATATATGAGATATTGTTACAGTAACTTTGTTTATACCCCTAAAACCCATTTCATGTGTATTAGAATAATTAATATGTTAGTCAAGTATTATGTTTCTAATTTCCATGAAACTAAACCAAAAAACATCATATCTATTATAATGTGTTATTACATCGATTAAAAAAATATTAAAAAATAAAGCATTAAATAATTTTTATCAAACTATTTCTTAATTATTTATGGATGTTTTATTAGAAAAATATATTATAAACCATAGGGAGAAGTATAAATATTGGAAAGATTCCTTTATATTTTTTGAAGTGTTCTTAGAGTTTTTTTCATGTTTTTATATCCATTTCTAGATTAGAAATGTGGAGGTAGATTTTGTTGATTTCTTCTTAGGAGAAAAAACCTAAAAATGAACATTGGGATCTAACTCGAGTATCACTGGGTACATGACAATAGCCCATGATTTGTAAGGATTTTGACAGATTAATGGAACTAATTGTTTCTTAATCACATTAGTTTTATAATCTATTTTTATGGTTATATAAAAAATATTATTTTTATTTTTGGAGAATAAGTAACAACATCTTTATGATGATGTTTCAAGATTTAAACTCTCTTGATAATTACAAGATTCCTAAAAGTAACATGTTTCTCATTAAGTATTTCATATATTCTAATAATGGATTGATATAAGATGATGTTCATAAATGATATTTGCAGTGGATGATGTACTAATAGCCTTATTACCAGGACTAAAGATGGAATAAAAACGATTAGGTGGATGGTGAATCAAATTTATCGTGTTATGAATTATTACAAGAATCTTGTTGAGCATCTAGATACACCGAGAAGGGAATAATTTCTTGTTAAACCTTTAATTTTCAATAGATACATTTTTTAGTATATTTGTTGATCCCTTAATTTCTAAAATGTATATTACGTCTCTAGAAAATTTATTTAATGTACTCACATCTTTAGTAATGAATACTTTCACCATGGTAGTATAACGATTAGAATTAGAAGTTTAACAGTGGTGGAAAATAGTTAAGAGCATGAATCCAAGAGTATATATTGATACAATATAGTGGTAAGTGTTCATGGAAATCATTCTCAATAAATATTTTCCATGACTGATGGGGAATAAAATGGATAAGTATTTAATACAGCTAATGTAGAAGGAAAATTAATGTGTGGGAAGCAATGAAATAAATGTAAAAATATTTCTCGATATAACTCTTTTTTTGTGGTTACTGAAGGAATCGACAAAAGGTTCATTTTCTTATTGAGACCCCGTATGTGGAGGAATCTAGTAAATTAATAATATGAATTCTATTTAGAGATATTGTGGGGTTTTTTTTGTTTGAAATGTTGTTTAGAGAGATTCATTAAATATATATGATAACAAAAAATAATAGGGAGGTAAATAATTACTCTAGGATAGAATATGGTTATGAAATAGGGGGAAACAATTTTTCCAGTTCACACATGCAATAAATATGCAATAAAAAATTATTATCATATTTATTGGGAGTGGAATGTGAAACATGTGTTATATAAATGTCCATATATCATTGATGTTTTGTAGCGAGGTGAACCATAAAAATTTCAAGGCAAATGATTAAGGGAAGGTGTTTTAATATCTACATTATGTTTAATGAATTATGTTTTATTATCATAGAAATATTAATATAAATTTTGAAATAAAACGATTGTGGAGGGAAACCACCATCATGATCAGAATTTTCCACGGGAAAAAATTTATTCTTCTTCAATCACAAAAGATAAAGTAATGTGTCCAAACTATGTGGTTGTAGGAATACTCTATTTGAACTAAAATCAAGAATTCACATAATTACATTCTGGTTCTCTGCTATTCTTTATTTCATCCCTGTTGGAAAGGAATATTGAATCAAACCCCTCTCATATAGTATTATATTTATCAGTTAAAACTCATTGAAGAATTATATGTGCATAAAAGGTGTATAGAGTATATTGTATCCAATTTTGTGAGAAAAATATCATCTTAAATATATTATTCATTCACATGGTGTAATTTGAAACTATTCTAAAGATGGAGTAGCTCAAAAAGATTATTTTTATGATCAAATTCGTAAGTAAAAATATTTTAGTGGACTTGAATGGAAAACCAATAGTTATTTTTATTGGAGAAATATCCTAGACTAAACTCTTTCTATAATTTCATATAACATCATTCTATTTAAAAATAATTTGTCATGAAAATAAATATGGATAATGTCTTAGGATAGATTGTGACCTAATTGTTAAGAAATTCATTGACATGTTTTAGGAAGAGTTTGGTTGACCTCTACTAGAATTTTAAGTAGTGTTATCTATTTAAATCATAACTACATCTATCCTAAAATTTAATACCCTGTATATAATGGAATAAATTGTGATAGAATAACTAAAAAAACAACTTCAATATCTTTTGGTGAATTTTTCTTTTTGACCAAGTGTGTCTCATTAGGGAGATCCTTTTCCCTTATAAAAAATGGATAGAATAATGAGGCTATGTATTAGGTACAGAGAACATAATGGCATCATAGTGAATAAAGAATATATCCATCCAGGGATTGAATATTATTTTGACCAGCTTTGTGGGAAAAAACAATTGTCCACGATTTTACTCTTATCATAGTATTATGATTTGACTGTGAAAAAATATGATATCATAAAGGATAATATTATAATAAGATATTGGAATTATATGTTTTTTTATTTCATTTGTAATGACTAATGCTCCTTCCAAATTTAAGGATTTTATAAATAGTGTCTTTCATGGTTAATTTCATAAATTTTTTGTTTTATTTAAATACAATATTATAAAATATTTAAAAAAACAAAAATAATATTATGGTTCATTAGGGTTCATATTATAAATTTGAAGGATGTATAATATATTGAGTAAAGTAAGTAAATGTGAATTATTATTACAACATGCTATGTTTTTAGGGAAGATCATTACTAGTAAGGGAATATTAGTTGATCATAAAAAGACAATTTCCATGATGTATAGGCTATGCAATAATACTATAAATGATATTTTTAATCTCTTTCAAAAAGAAAGAATCAATAAAAGTTTTTTTAAAAAAAACAAACGTAATATAATTTTCTATATTAACTCAAAAATAAGATTTTTTTATCTAGGAAAAGAAGAGAGAATATTGTTTCCATGAACTGGCCAACAGATTGTTTAGTGCACCTATGGGAACATTATCATCTAATGGGGAAGATTATTTATATATAAGGATCCATATATTAATGTTCGTGGATGTGAAATCATGAAATAAGAAAATGTAATATTTTATTTTTCATGGTGGTTAAATCCTCATGAAAAAAACTATTATACTCATGAAATTTTGTTATCTCTAGTAATATTTTATCTAATGATACAATGGCACTACCTTTATAGGGGAGATTAAATTTATATATAATCACTCAAAAATCTTAATTTATTTCTAAAAAATAAAACATTGAAGATATGGGTGGTCCGATGTGATGAAAACCCATGTCATCACATTTGATAATGAGGATAAAAGCAAATAGAAGTTCATCATCTATATAATAAATAATATGACTAGAATGTGTGTTTCATTTTAAGGAAATAATTTTAGTATCCAAGATTCCCTCCCTTAACATGTGAGTGACCACTTTTCCATTTCTGATGACGATATTCCACTTCCAATTAAAATAATTAAGGTAAATTCAATATTTGTTGTATATATTCACATAGAAAGATCACTATAGGACTCAGGTAAGATTGTTAGAGGTAAGAAAGAACATTTATTTCTCTATTAACTACCATCCTGGAACGGAATCCAAGGTAGCTGATTGTCTAGTAATAAACTAACTGCTTAATCTAACCCTAATGCAGATTGATAATGAAAATATCTTCTATAGTTAATAAACAATGAACTTGGAAATCATAATTTCATGGAATTCATCATATATTTTCAAAATTATTTCCCTATAATATATCTTGGAGTGGATCATGTAGGCACAAAGAGATTATTTTGAGAACAAAAATAGGGTGAATGTAATAATGTAGTGGAAGATTCATGAGTTCCACATAAATAAAGATAGATTTGTTTGATTTAAAACTAGTCATTCTGTGTTTCATCGCCACAGATAAAGAATGATTTCTTGGAAAATACCAATAGATTATCCTTTTCTATCAATCCTATATGTAGTGTGATATACTGAGATCTTCATGAGTTTTTGTTGGTACAAAATGAAGAATGAGATCAATAAGTATTACTATAATGTATTAGTATCTCATAACGTTAAGGAATATGAATAATATTACAATGGGTTTATGGAACCATTTATTATAGCCAAATAGTAATGGTAAAATATCACCATATATTTTTTCACAAGTATCCCAATAAAATATAAATAAAAATTGTTATATGTTTAATGATGGATCCACTCCAAAAGACATCCCACATTATCAATATTCATGAAGATTTATCAATTGACCAACATTCCTTATTTTATGTAATAGAGGTGGTGTGGAAACATGGGGTACCACATTCAATTATTTCATGTCATGATTGAAGATAAATTACCAAGCTCAAGATACGGCGTAAGTATTCTTTAATTACTGACTTGAATTTTAGTATGACCTATCACCCCCAAAGTAATTGACAGATTTAATTGACCATTTAGATACTAAAATATATTATAAGATATATATAATTGATATTAAATGGTCTATGGTATCCACATCCCTAGTTAGTTCAGTTCTCATAGAATATCATCTTCCACTATAACATTTAAAAGTTTTCATATGAAGCACTATATGCAAAGTGATGTAGAAATATTAATTGTCATTATAATGTCGATGAATGAAATCTACATGGACTTGATCTTATGGAAGAGACAATAGAAAAATGATCAATCCATAAAAAAACATATGTAAGATACTAAGAGTCAGCAGAACAGCTATGCTGAAAACCATTTAAAGAACAGAAAGTTTGATGTCGTTGACAAATTCTTCCTTTGAATATCATTACAGAAAAGATTTAAGCATTTTTGATTGAAAAGAATGATTATTCCTTGGTATATCTACATTGAGATCCTTGGTCACATAGGATTCTTATCTTATCTTCAAGAACATCCACCAAGAATTTTTAATGTTCATGATTTTTTCCAAATTACAGTCATTTGGAAGTGCATATATCATCCTTTATATGTAATGAATTCGTAGGTGGTACAAATAAAGAATGAAATATATTATAAGGATAATTGATGAAGAACATAAACTATTTTGACATAGTTCATTAAAATAAGAAAACTCACAATGTCCAAGTGTTATGGTGAAACCAAATGTTTGAGTAGCTAATGTGGTAACTAGATGAAACATTGAAATTGATGTACCCTCACATATTATCAACTGATAAAATGAGTATATACTTTAGGGATGAAATTTTTATACGAGTGAATAATGTAACAATCCATACTTTATTAGTTTTATTTTTTCCTGAATAAAAGTTTGTTATATTGTATCATATAATTTTATAAATAAAATTACATTTTGAAATAAAAAACATTATTTAATTAATTGAAAATATTATATTAGTCTATAATTAATCCCATGAAAATTCTAAACATTATAATGGAATCCAAAAATATAATATAGAAAAAATATAATGTGAAAATATAGATCACTCCAATCATCCATAATAATCACTCCTATAAATATACTATAGAAATGAAATAAAATATTATAAAATTGATTTCCATTGTTGAAGAATAAAATATAGAACATCAGTATGAATTATAATTAATATTTAATAAAGGAATTTATATGTCATTATATGAGGTGATTGACAACTTTAATTTTAATTTAACCTCAAAATAATAAAAAACTATATAAATAATAATTATCTTGAGTAATTTATGAAAATAAAGTTATTTTAAATCCATAAAACATATATCAAATTTAAAATTAAAAAATATATTTTTTACTAGACTTTATCTTAATTTAGCTCAAAAAATAATTTTTTTAAAATAAAATTACATATTTTTTAAGCCAACTTTGAATCAACACATCAATATTTTATAATGGTTATTTTTTGGTAATTCGATAAAATAATTGAATTTCAATGTGTATAGAAAATATATTATGTTTTAATTTCATCATGATTATTTACATAATGATGATGCAATAATGATTTATTTAATGTTAAAATGGTTATTTAATGTAAAATTATATTTCATAAAATAAGTGTATTATTTATACACATTAAAAATTGTTTTAAAAAATATTTTTTTTATTCCTAAATTATAATATGTTACTTTAAAATATAGATCTTCCATTTATTCACATTCCTTCCTAATAAAACAATGAATTTGTTTTATAAATCTATTTAAAATACTTCGACAATTATATATTTTTTGGATATATGATTCATTGGGTCAAAATAAAAGCACAAGTACAATGTATATCTTAGATATAGTAATTTATATAATTTTGTATTCTAAAAATACCCCTCTCCTTGAGTATAAATAACTCATCCTCCTCCATATGGAAAATTAATCATACCATAATATCTAATGACAAATAACATCCCATATTCCCTCCCTTAACACCCATATAAAACATGGGGATGTTTTAGGGAAAAGAAACTTGAATCTTTAAGGGATTTCAATGTCGTACATGGGATGTTACACCCATGAAACAGTACGTTTTATCAACTCCTCTCTCGTTTTCTCATATTTTGAAAATTTATTTAAAAACCAAATATAATGAGATTAATTATAAAATATTTTAAATTTATATTAATGATGTTAACTAACTTTAAATATTATAATTATAATGTAGTTATTTTCAACAGTTTTATATCTACTTTATTTGATTACATCCCATTAACATCCGATTAACTACACCCAATGATATTCCAAATTAATTTCTTATCACTAACCTAATTTATGATTATAAAAAAGTATTTATAATATATTAGTGTATTAGTTTATTTATTAATAATATCATTGAGGTAATCCTAATAATTTTTAAATATCAAATAATAATCCATATTATTAATGAAATAAATTAAATTTTAAAGAATGTATCATATCAAAACATTTCAACATTAATGAATGAATTTAATAAATATAATACAAATAATATAATGTATAAAAATTGGGGGAAAAATATTCCAATATTTTTCCATAGTTTAGTATACCGAATTATATTATTCAGAAAACCTAAAAGAGATAAAATAATGCTAGATTTAAGGAATGATAATTTTCATATTCCCTTTTCCAATCAAGTGCCTCTTTTATGATATGTTACCTAAGTGTTGAATTAACATTTTTTTCACAGAATATTTTAAATCTCAATACATAAAAAACATATTTGATTAATGGTGGATATTGTTTCTCTCCTGTTATGCCTATCCTTTGTAGAATCCTAATATTTTTATGAAATATTTGTCTTCAAATTATTTAAATTTATCGATAGGTTGTCTTACACACAATAACAAATTTTGACCTCCAAAATAAAAGTATTATAATATTACGATTTTATTATCATCTAATTTTTTTAGGTATTAATAATAATAAATACCTAGTTAAAAATATATATTCTATACAATTTTCAAATGAATTAATTCTTTAACAAAAGATTTGAATTAAAAAAATATTTTAAAATAGAAGTGATGTTTTTATGAAGAATTATATTTACATGTGGAATTTATTTAATGTTTATCTCCATTGGTGAATGAATTTAATGAATTTTATATATTATTTTCATCGTCAAATGTTCTAAACTTTTGAGAAATATTTTTCATGGAAAATGAAAAAAAATACTAGTTTTATATTTACTATTGTTTTTTCTCAAAAGATATTATTTTCCTCTTTTGTGAACATAAACTAAAATTAATTTCTTCTATTTATTGGTATTTAGTTATATAAAATTGAATATAAAATTAAAATATTAATGTTCAAATTCGGTAAAGAGAATAAATTTAATTTATTTTTCAATATGAATTGTAATGGTGGTAAAATTTATCAACCTAGTAAAGAGTATATAAGTGTAATATTGTATTAAAATTTGTGATATGGCCAAAAAATATAATCCCAATTCTTATTAGATTAGAGTAATTTTCCCATATAACATTATTATAAAAATTGGATTTATTGATGGACACATGTGAAGAAAAGTGAGTTATATATTATTTAAATAAAATAATGTTACAAAATGGAACTCTCTTAGTTTTAAATAAATTTTATGTGTTCGCATTGGTACAAAAATAGTTATGAATGAATTTTAATTTTCATTGTATTTTTAATGATATAATACTAATTATATTATATTATTTATAATTCCTTGTTTTTATATATTTACATGAATTTGTTATGCCACACTAAAATAATATTTATTCTATTAATGGAATAATAAAATAAATAATTTTGATAATATTACAAGATATATAATTTGTGTAATTTATTGTATTAATTCAATTTTATTTTTGAATATTACATTTTAGTTTTATTTTTGAAAATTATATATAAATTCCAGCTTTTTCTTTATTCCTTTTAATTCAAAATAATTACAAATTGTCAAAATTGGCATTAATGATATGTTATCAAAATATTATTTCGTACAATTAATAAACATTATAAAATTTTATAAATAATAAATTTTGGAAATTATATAATTAAAATGTAATAAAATTTCCATTTATTGTCTGGATTTCATGACCTTTAATTATTTAAAAAGTTTTTATCATAATTAAAATAAAAAAATGTTAAATATGGGTTAATGCAAATGATAATATTTATAATGACTCCAAAACATGTAAAACATATATTTTTTATGGTATTACAACCCTATCCTACCATATATTCAAATAAATTTCCAAATTAGAAAATTTTTAATAGAATGAATTTATTATAATATAATATTTTGAGTAATTCCAAAAGTTCCCCTCAACTGAATTATAAAAGGACACCTCCCCCTTTACTTCTATACACTACTCTAAGCCTTCTTGATCGATCAAACTTTACCAATATACCTTATTAACTACCCTAGACAAATTATAGAGGTTATATTATTCTCAAAATATCATTCTTATATACCTTAAGAGACTATCGAATGGTGTCATTTTAAAGAAGAGGTAATTCCCTTAACCAATCGGTTTCTTTTATACTCTTATTTAAATTCATAAAATATATTGTATTATCAGTAAATAATAAATACAGTACACTCAATAATATTAAATGTTATTATGATTAATAAAAAATTTAATACAACATTATCCCCGTCAAATGAGAAGTGATAATATCTGTTATGTTTATGTACGTCTTATCATATCCACATAGTGATACAATTGATTTTACATAACCACCATTTTTTGTTAGTTATTAAGATATTTTTAAATTTTATATATGATATTTATGACATAATTATAATTATATAATGATAATATAATGTCAATCTATATACCATCGAATCCATTTTCTAATGGTAATGTTGTTCATGTAGATATGTGGACTACCACCTCCACAAAGCTATATGACTTGTTTTTCATTTACATTTTACTCGGATGGTAATGAATAAGAATGAGATAAATATTGATGATATATATTATATAATAATGATATTATGATGATGAATTAGTAATTTTCATTATTTTGTTCAGTATATCGAAAAATAAAATCAATGTTCATGTATACGACCTGCCATCACCATGAACTATGTAATAAAATATTATATATATTGAATATATATATATATGACACTAAATATGTAAATAATGAATAAATATTATATCTATATAACAATTAATATTGTTTAGGTGATAAAACCAAGATAAATTTACAATTATAAGAACTGTAACGCTGAAATACCCATGATGAATGAAATTATTAACAACAAAAAATGGTGATTTTATTAAGAAATTATTGATAAAAGGGGGTACGTAAGTGTTATAAATGGATCATATATGATATTATAAGTGATAACATGAATCAGGTATTTAATTATAATCATAACTCCCCAACCCCAGTTACTCAGAGTCGGTGCATTATAACATAACATTGGCATGATTACAAGGAATCAAGTCCCGAAGGACCAATCAGTTTAGCAGTCTTGGAAAATATATTACATACATGAAGTTCAAAATTAAAACTTGAAAAGAAAAAAAAACATTAATTTATTCCTTTAGAATCCTCCAAGACTCCTATATTATGCCTTTAAGTCGCTCATAACTAACTTATTCATATCCTAGGAAAATAAAACATAAGAAATAGATGATCTTAGATGCTCAGTAAGGGTAAATAATTTAGCAGAAGCTATAAACTTTTAATGAAAGATGTGTAGTAAAACAACAACCTTTTAAAAATAAACATTAACATAATATGGAAAAACTAAATCAAACATTACCATATAAACATGAACATGGATATTCTACCAGTCGAATAATCAAATGTAATAACTAATTTCATTATGAGGAATTTTATAGTATTAGACATTAATTTCTATGTCAAGGACTCATGCCAGGACCTATGAGCTAACTGTAACCGGACCCAAACCCGGAGAGCCTCTATAACCGGACTACATCCCGGAGAGACTCTGTAACCGGACTCTAACCTGGAGAACCTTTACAACCAGACTCTAACCCAGAGAGCTTCTGTAACCAGACTCTAACCCGGAGGTTCTGCTGTAACCGGACCCCAACCCGGAGGGCTTAATTTTACCAGTCCCCAATCCAAGAAATACTAGTCCAATACATTCATCATAAGAAAATGTTGAAATATAACATAAACATTCATATTAAAACTAGCATACCAAATGTCAACACTTTATCTATAAACCATGAATGGAATAACAATTACACATCCCCAGTCAAACATATCATAGAACCTTCAATATAATACGGAAGATTTGAATCATCATAAATCATCTTCAGAGAAGTTTAAAATCCCTTAAAGGATGTTGACATAGATGAAAATGAACTGTAAAATGATTTGAGAAAATACCCCTTTTTAATGAATTTGTTTAAAATTATCAAAATTTATAAAGGTAGTCATTTAAAAGGAATTTTTGAATCAATGTTTCCCATACAACTTTGAAACTTTTTAAAATAATTTTCATTTCAGAAAATTCATGCCCATATAAATAAATCCTTAAAATCATTTTGACGACATGGACATTAATTAAAAAGATTTATAAAGATAAATCATTAAAACATTTAAAATAATGATCTAGTTAAATAAAACCACCCATAAAACCTTAAAAAGTTCTTTTGGAAATAATTTTAATAAAATATTGTTATATATGATAAGTATGTCCAAGATTATACTTACACATGAACAATCTCAGATAATAACTAGATTGAGGAAATAACCCTTACCTCGTTGTAATCAATCGAGTAATATGATCAATTGTCAATAACCACCAAATGAATCACAAAATATCAGGAATATAAATTTAATAATGATAATATATACCAAATGGAATTACACAATACACCACATGTAATAAATAAGTGGTGAACAATGGAAATCTCACAGAATTAAAAGTGAGATAAGAAACCCCTTACCACGTGTCTTACATGACTTGCTCATATGTTTTTTGTTTTTCCTGAATAATAAACTTCTGTTAATTTATACTTGATTAAGAATATTTTAAATATTATTATTCCTTTTATATAACTTATTACTTTGCTATAACAATTAGTTAATTATTTGAGTTTATATCGGACATTTTGTCGATGTTCGGAACTGGAGTAAAAAATGAACTTGTTATAATTATAAATTGTCCAAGTGGTAAAAATTATATTATCTATATAATTATATTACACATTTGGATTTAATATATATCATACATGTCTAGTATATATATGTATTTATAACAGTATATAACATTTTGAGATTAGAAATGAAATGCACAGTTTATGGAGATGGTGAGTCGTAGGTACGCATGAACGCAACATTCATTCCAATTTTGTATTTTAATGTAATTAAAACATAATTATACATAGTTATATTATAATTCTAATATAATATCATATATAATATCATTAAATATATAATTTATACGTGCCACATGAGACATTAACGAGACATAGCACTTTGAGGGGGCGGTAGTCCACACTTCCTCAAATGAAATTATTGCATTTTACCCATAATGGAAACCATAAAGGTATGCTATAAATATAAAATAAAAAAGAAAAAAAGAAAAAAAACAAAACATAAACATAATATATATATCATATTTAAATAAAGTTCCATATTAATGGCCACCATGAGAAGCGGTAAGAGATAATCGAACAATCATCGATTCGTGAGGCGTTAGTTTGTGAACCATAGAAATAGTATGTTCTTCAACCATTAGATGGAGGTGTTTGTAATTTTAGTTCGAATCTTTCTCATAAAAACATCATAGTATATTTAGGATATTGTTTTCATAAAAATGAATAAAAAGTGTTTAGGGGGTTTGGAGATGTAAAATAATACAAAATAAAAGAAATGAATTTAAGAGAAATTGTATCCTTTAATTTGGGTAACTTCCTTTGGTTTTAACCAAAAAAAAATTGAAGTGACTTCTTCCTAAGGTAAGGCATATACGTGTAATATAAGTATTTTTAGAGATTATTTGGGTAGGGTTTGGATGATCCAATGAGTTCTAGAGGTGTGAGTAATGGGTTAGAAGTGAGGGCTTTTTATAAGGGGGGAGGGGTTCTTTAGGAATGTGTGAAAATATTATTTTATTATATAATGATTTTAGGTTTATAATGGTCCAAAATTAATTATGGTCTAAGATACGATGACTCATGGTCGAAATAAATTCATACAATAATAATTGGACAGGTTTTGGATGTTATTTTAATATTTATAATCTTATTTATTTAAATCTTTTGTTAATAAGATAAATACTGCATCATTTTTGTGTCATAACTAATTTAATTTATATGATGTATAAAAATTATAAACAAAATACGGTGATGTAGGAAAACTTTTTATCTTTACAAATAATATTTATAGTCGAAAATATAACTTATATAACCCCATGTAAGAATTCATTTACTAAACAATATTTGTTTATGTCATTTTTGCCATTTCATTAAGTTAATTAAAATAAAGTGTCATTACCATTCATAAGTAGATCCATGGGGACCCCAAATAGACCCAAATATTCCCATGGTCGTCCATGACTCATCTAATAAGGTTAGGACAAGTGTTAAGGTAATTTTGTATTATTATGATTTTCTTTTTTCATTAAATTACCCTATTTACCTTTAACCACGGTAAATAAAACTCAAAAATTACAATTCACCAAAAATTATGTTCATCTAAACAAATCAAATTTTACATACAGAGAAAAATTGTGTCTCTCAGAAATTTGAAATTAAACTCACAAAAGAAGTAAAAAAAATTTATGAAAATTTGCAAATTCTCCTAAGAGGTGGGTAAATGATGATAAAAAGTTCAATAAAATTTTTATATATCTAAACATATTATAAAATGACTCCAATGAAATATATAGAACATATATAGATATTATGTGTCTATTTTGACCTAAAATAAATTTAAATAAAATAAATAATTATTTAAATGAAGAGTATGTTTTAACCAATAACTCAGTGTTTATCACTGTTCATAAAAATTGAACTTTTTCATAAAAATATCAAAATTTCACCCTATGCTAATTTTGATATTCTAAATTGAATTATTAAGTATATTTTAATAAATTCAAAACATAGAAGTTTCATTTATTAATTTAAAATTAATTCTTGTTGTCAAAACAAATTGTGTGTTTTTAAGAAACAATATCTATCAAAATATTGACAATTGTTTAAGTCCAATTTCAAAGTGAAATAAACTATAATAACCTGAATTGTATTAAATGATAAAAATATAATCTAATTATACTTAAAAACCATTCAAGTTTATAATTTAACACTATGAATGTTTTCAATTAAAAAAGTTTTTTAATTAAAATTAATATTTTTCACTATTCACCAAAATTTAAAAGTTACCATAAAATACCAAAAATTTATCAAAACTAAATTTTTAGGTCTCGATTCTCATGAAGAAGTTTATTTTCTCAAATTGAATATATAAAAGAGTCAAAAATTGGATTCAAAAAAGGGTTCTCCATTAAAAGGCGGTAAAATTACTTTTTTTGAAAAATACTTCCTTTATCTGAAAAATTGAATTTATTCTTATATTATATCTAAGAAACACATAATATGGATGTCAAAATTATATGGATTATATAAAATTCAAAATGTAGTTAATACTATCCATAACCATTTTTGAACAGCTAGTTTGGTAAGTTGTGGTGCGCTCGAATTCGATGTTGTGTGTAGCACAAGTTATTTAATTACTTTGAAGAGATAACATACTATGAAATTTTGGGGTGTCACATTTTACCTCCTTCAATAAATTGTGTCCTTTGAATTTGAAATTATTCTTATAAAATAAAAGGTTGAAAATAGAAAATACCTTTGTGGAAAACCCACATTGGTAATAGGGTTAATAAAATTTAGTCTTAATAAGAGGGAAAGGGAAATGAAAAAGTCACCACCAATATAGGGTTTCGAATAGGAGAAAATTGGTGGAAATTACAGACACATAATTGGAGAGAAAACAAAATATTTATAGGGAGTGATTAAGGTCATCAATCACAAACAAGTGTAAAATTGAAGGCCTCAAAGACATCAATCTACGATGATTTAGAATATCATTGGTTCAAGAAAACCTAATGTATTAGGATAATACATTTTTGGTTTTAATATCCTTTACCTAAAGTTTAATAATTAATTTCCTCATAGAATAATAATATATATATACTTGAAAAGTAGAGTTCCATCCTTTAACTTATCTATACCACAAACTAATCTTTCTCCCCAAAAGATAATAGAACTCAAAAATGTTATATTTATCCAAATCAACTATCTCTTATTCAAAAATCACTTCCTAGTATCAAGACCATATTATGGTTTACCTTTCTTCAACCATATATTTTCAAAAAACATTAACCTCTCATTGAGTCACTTTTCTTGGTTCCACGCAATCTTAAGTCCTTAATGAAATAGTACTGCAGTACAATCCTTATATACTTCATAATTATTATATCCAGGACATCATTGATACAATAATCAAATTAAAAAATTATTTAATATCAAAATAAGAACACTAGTCATTACACTTCATATGTGGTAATATCATAACATTATTATTATCCAACAACATCATTTGTGGTATACTATGATGATTTGGTCATTGATTTTCCTAGTGTCCAAACTCCTTGAAGATGAAGCATTGTACATTTGAAACATTTTTCTTACCCTTGAAATCACGTACTTAGTGTCCTTTTTCTCCACACTTATAACAAAATCCCATTCCCTTTAAGCATTAACCAAGGTGATTATTTCTACAGTTATCTCATATGGGAAAATCCTTCTTTCCCCTATTCTCTTTATCCATCTTTCTTTCTTCCATCCTTTTCTTCTCTTGCTTCCCTTCAAATCCATATGACTCAAAAAATTATTTACTTATCTTATTAACACATGATACAATTTCTTCATATGATGATAATATATGGGATACTATTTCTTTTTTAAATGTTGGCTTAATACCATGAAATGTATGATCCTTCTTAATCTTTTGATCACTCATATTTCTTGAATTATTATTCCTTCTACAATGCGTAATTTCTAAACAATGGAATACACTAGGTCAGTTTATGAATCACAATTCATATTTCTAAACTTGTAAAATACCTGAGGTAAATTGTACAGTTTAGGGATATAATCCATAATCATAAAAATGTTTTCTTTAATGAAGTATTTACTCCTAAATCCTTACTAATGGCTTGTAATGAAGATTTGAATTATCCAAAACATGTCCCCCAAGAGTGTCATAACCAAGAGTACAGTAATTCTCATTTTCGTGCACCAGTTCTCGTTCGAGTCTAGCTCGAAGTGATGTTTTCAGGTTTTACCCCTAGGTACATCTGTGCCATATCCGCCTCTAACTGCTCATATCTTGAGAGGGATGTACTGCTTGGAAAACACACAAAATCTCTACAGTTCCAAAATTCTAGGATGTTCTTATATACTAATCGTCAAAGACTATCTTAGGGTAATGTCCTCTAATTACAGTTTTTCTAAATCTAGTTTCCAAGGTTAATTTTAAACTTACTCTGATACCAACTGTAATACACTAACCCCATTTACCCCGAGTCAGAGCATTATTACCTAACATTGGCATGATTACAATGAATCAATTCCTAAATGACAAATTGGTTTAGAAGTCTTAGAAAATAGATTACATACATAAATTTATCATTATAACATGAAAAGAAAAATAACAGTAATTTATTCCATTAGAAACGTCCAAGCCTCCTAGAGTATTCATGCAAGTAACTCATAACTAACTTTTTCATGTCCTAGGAAAATAAAACATAAGAAAGGGATGAGCTCAGATGCTCAGTAAGGGAATATAATTTAGCAGAATCAACAAACATTTAAGGAAATATGTGTAGTAAAACAACAACCTTTTAAACATAAACTTGAAGATAATATGGCCAAAATAAACCATTCATTACCATATAAACATACACATGGATATTCTACTAGTCGAATAATCACATGTAATAACTAATTTTATATTGGGGTAATGTATAGTACCGGACATTAATTTTTGTATCAAGGCCTCGTGCCAGGACCTATGGGCTAACTGTAATCGTACCCAAGCCCAGAGAGCCTCTGTAACCGGTCTCCATCCTGGAAAGCCTCTATAACCGGACTCCAACCCGCAGAGCCTCTGTAACCAGACTCCAACCCAGAGAGTTTCTGTAACTGTACTCCAACCCGGAGGGTCTACAGTAACCAGACCCCAACCTGGAGGGCTTACTTTTACTGGTCCCCTACCAAGAACATACTAGTCTAATACATTCATCATAATAAATGGTTGAAATATAACATAAACATTTTTATTAAAACTAGCATATAAAATGTCAATACTTTATCCATAAACCATGAATGGTATAAAAAATAACAGATCCATAGTCAAACATATCACAAAACATTCAATACAGTATGGAAGATTTGTATCATAATAATTCAACTTAAAACAAGTTTAAATTCCATTAAAGGATGTTGACATAGATGAAAATGATTAGTAAAATGCTTTGACATAAATTCACCTTTTTGATGAATTCATTTAAAATTCTCACAATTTATAAAGGTTGTCATTTAAAAGGTTCTTTTGAATCAAATTTTCCCATACCACTTTGAAACATTTTTAAAAAATTATTATTTCAAAACATTCATTTCTATATAAATAAATCCTTAAAATCATTTTGAAAACATTAACATTAATTTAAAGGGTTTAGAAAGATAAATCATTGAAACATTTAAAAAGATGATCTAGTTAAATACACCCACCCATAAATCCTTACAAGATTCCATGGAAATATTTTTTATAAAATATGTGTATCTATGATAAGTATTTCTTAGAAAATTCTTACATACGAACAATCTCGGATAATAATGATATTGAGGATATAACCAACACCTCATTCTAGTCAATTGAGTCGTATGAATAGTTGTCAATAACCAAGAAATGAATCACATAATATCATGAATATAACTAGAATCATAATAATATATACCAAATGTTAGTTCACAATACACTACATGAAATAAATAACGGGTGATCAATGGAAGGCTCACGGAATTAAATGTGAGATAAAAAAACCCTTACCACATGTTTGACATGACTCACTCGTATGTTCCTTGTTATTCCTGAAAAATAAACTTCTGTTAATTTATACTTGATTAATAATGTTTTAAAGTTTATTATTCCTTTTATATCACTTATTACCTTTCTATAACAATTAGTTAATTATTTGAGTTTATATCAGATATTTTATCGATGTTCGGAACTTGAGTCAAAAATGAAATTGTTATAATTATAAATTGTCCATGTGGTCAAAAGTGCATTATCTATAGAATGATATTACTCATTTAGATTTCATATATATCATATATTTCCAGTACATATATGTATTTATAACAGTATATAACATTTGTAGATAAGAAATGTAATGCACTGTTCAAGGAGACGGTCAAATGTACCTACTCATCAATGCTACTTTCATTTCTATTTTGTATTTAAATAGAATAAAAACATAATGATACATAGGTATATTTTAATTAAAGTATAATATATAATATCATTAACACCAAAATTTATATGTCCCACATGTTTCATTAACGATTCATATCACTTTGAGGGGGCTATAGTTTGCACTTCCTCAATTGAAATTATCGCATTTTACCCATAATGGAAACTATAAAGGTATGATATAAACGGAAAATAAAAAAGAACATAGAAAACAAAAACCTAATATATATATATATATCATATATATATATATAGTTCCCTCTAAATGGCCACCATGAGAGGCGGTAGGAGATAATCAAACAATCGTCGTTTCGTGAGGCGTTAGTTTTCCAACCACAGAAACTGTATGTTCTCCACCCATTAGATGGATGTGTGTGTAAGTGTATTTCAAATAATTCTAATAAAAAACATCCTATTATATTGAGGAATTTTTTTTTTCATAATATAAATGAATAAAAAAGATTTTATGGGGGTTTAGAAGTAAAATAAAACAAAAGAAAAGAAAATAATTTAAGAGAAGTCGTTACCCTTAATTTGGGTAACTTCCTTTGGTTTGAACCGAAATAACTTTTGTAAGTGACTTCTACCTAAGTTAAGGATTCTTGGTGTAAGATAAGGATATTTAGAGCTTATTTGGGTAGGGTTTGGATGATCCAAACAGCTTGAGAGGTGTGACGAATGGGTTATAATGAGGTTGTTTTATAAGGGGGGAAGGGGTTCTTTAGGAAAGTGTAAAAATATTATTTTATTATATAATGATTTTTGGTTTCTAGAGGTCCAAAACTCATTACTATCAAAGTTAATATGACTCGTGATTTCAATAAATTAATTGAATAATAATTGGACAGGTTTTGAATGTTATTTTCATATTTATAATCTTATTTATTTAAATCATTTATTAATGAGGACAATACTGCATCATTTTTTTGTCATAAATAATTTAATTTATTTGATGTCTAAAACTTATAAAAAAATACCACGATGTATAAAAACTTTTTATCTTTCAAAATAATTTTTATAGTAAAAAATATAACTTATATAACCCCATGTAAGAATTGATTTACTAAAAGATATATGTTTATGTCCTTTTTGCCTTTACATTAAGTCAATTAAAATAATGTGTTATTATCATTCATATGTGGCACCATGGGGACCCAAAAACGACCCAAATATGACTGCGGTTGTCTATGACTCATCCAATAATGTTATAACAAGTTTTAAGGTAATTTTGTTTTATTATGATATTCTTTTTACCTTGAATTACAATATTTACCTTTAACCGTGGTAAATAAAAGTCAAAAGTTACTGTTCACCAAAAATTATTTTTAATCTTTTGGAATCACATTTTACTTACTAAGGTTAATCATGCCTCTCTGATTTTTTCAATTTAACTCACAGACCAAGTAAAATTATGTTTTATGCAAATTTGCAAATTCTCTTGAAGGTGGGTAAAAGACGGTAAAAAGTTCAATAAAATTTTTATATATCTAAAATTATTATAAAATTACTCCAATGAATTATATTGAACATATATAAGTATTATGTATCTAGTTTTACCTAAAATAAATTTACATAAAATAAATAATTATTTAAATAAAGAGTCGGGTTTAACCAATAACATAGTGTTTTCACTATTCATCAAAAATTGAATGTTTTCAGAAAAATTCAAAAATTGCACACTAAGCTAATTTTGATATTATGAATTGAAAAATTAAGACTGTTTTACCAAATTCAAAACATAGAAGTTGCAATTATTAATTTAAAATTAATTTCCTTTATCAAAACAAGTAGCGTGTTTTTATGTAACAATATCTATCAAAAGATTGACACTTATTTATGTCCAATTTCAAAGTGAAATTAATTATAATGACCTAAATTGTATTAAATGATAAAAAATAAAATCTAATTATACTTCAAAACCATTCAAATTCATAATTTAACACTATAAATTATTTATATTATAAAAGTTGTTTTTAATTAAAATTTAGTATTTTTCACTATTCACCAAAATATGAAATTTATCAGAAAAATACCAAAAATTTATCAAAACTAAATTTTTTATGTGTCGATTCTAAATAAGAAGTTTATTTTGTAAAAATTAATATATAAAAGTGTCAAATAATTGATTTAATGAGGGTTCTCTATTAAAAAGCGGTAAAATTTCATTTTCAGAAAAATACTTTCTTTATCTGAAAAATTTTAATTTGCTCTTATATTATGTATAAGAAAAAAATATTATGGATTTTAAAATTATAAGGATTAAATAAAATTTATAATGTAGTTAATATTATCCATAACCGTTTTTGAACGGTTATTTTGGTAAGTCGGGTTGTGCTCGAATTCGGTGTTGCGTGTAGCGAAAGTTATTTAATTAATTTGAAGAGATAACATACTATGAAATCTTGGGGTGTTAAAATAATTAATTTAAATTTATTATACTGTTTATTGTATTTCTATCAAATAAATTATAACTCGAGGTAATGATTTTATGTCACAATCTCATTTTTAACAGATATTGATTATGACTATGCCTCTAATGATGAAATATTATTATCTTCATCTCAATAAATTTATTAAAATTACTATTATATTGAAATTTTTTAAATTAAAAATTTTTAATTCATATTTACTTAAATTATAAACTAAAGAAACCAAAAAAAATTAATGAAAAATCATCTTTATTTAACTCTTTACTAGAAATTACATTTTTTCAATATTTATTTTTCTAAAAATGTTATAAATAGATCTTTTATTATTATCATATAATTATTTAAATTCATTTTTCAATTTTTTTACTTTTTACACCATTTGATTGAAGGAATGATTTTTCTTCATTTTAAAATTGATGTAATTTTGACTTTACCAAAAATTTATGGAGGAATGTTTTTTAACTTATACTCCATAAACTGCATTTCCCACCATCTAGACTATTTTTTCGTTTGAAGAGTTGATTAAATGTTTACATGGTTTCTTAAAAGAAACTTTTTCCATTTTTATTTAAGTTTTTTTCAATAAGTTATTTCAAAATTGATATGTTATTTTCTTGAAAAATGTTATAATGTTAATTTAATGGTATTTTTATTCATCAATTTCAATAACCCTATATCCATATTATGATTTTTGGATGTATGAGCTCTGATTACCAATATTTAGGACCCAAATGATACATCATATCATGGGTAGAGACTTATAGTACTTTGTGGTTCCTCATAATAGTCTAATCCTTTGGTAATGTGTTGTGTTGGAAATTATGAGAATGAGAACCTCTTATAGAAATTCCACATTTATATGTTTCATTGGATGTTATTGTCTCTAGATTTTTCTATTAATCTTGAGACTTTAATATTATTATTAATGGGTATTTTAGGTCACATAATTTGATGTATTGATAAAATCATGATGACATATGTATGTGACTATGTTGGATGTGTTGTGTACATAATGAGAAATATTTATTTAATAAATAATGTATAAAAGTATTTTCACCTTGGGTAATTTAAAGTAAGATGTTATTTGAGGCTCTTTAATGGAAATGATATAGCCTAAATATATCCATGGAGATAGTGTTATATAAGTAGGATTTATTTCTAGAAATTCAATGAAGGATACAAAGATTAGCAGAATTGGGATTCATGCTTTATTGGATGCCCTGGTGGCCACCCATAATTAATTTGATATCCTTGGGGACATCAATCAGCCAAAAACAAAGAAAAAAATATGAGGTATTTAAAGAGATATCTTCAATTTCTGTGTTTCCTCACATGACATTGGCTAACAGTAGGTGGCAAGTGGGTTGGGTAGTATGTGCACTCTCTCTATCATCCACCCATATGGTCTCATGTCTAATGATTCAGCTCTTTATTTTGAGAGGAAACATGATGATTTTGATGTTATGTTTGAGGATTATTTTTTTTACTTGTGGTTCTCATTCAACCATAAAAGTGATCTATGGGTTTGTTCTGAATCATCCCTACAATGGTAGGTCCCCTTTGGAAATCCCTCAATTTTGTGGTTCTTATGTGGTTTCAAACTTTTTCCTTAAAAGTTCTTTTAAAATAAAAAATTTAATTTTTGTCCATAACTGATTTTTATGGAACCATTGTGCAACCTTCTTTATTATAGATGTCGTGATAAATGGATTATATTACACAGTAATCATCCATTAAAGGTATTAGGTAATTTCAGAATAAAATTCTTTCTCTTTGAGTTTCATGGCATCATTCTAGATGCTAACTATGGACATTATTATGCTTCACCAAATGCCAATGATAAGGACAAATAAAGGTTCACACAGTAAGTGTATCAAGAGTCTCATTTTCATAATATATTATTATTTATTATTTAACTGATTGAAAAAACATTATTACCCCATATAGTTTAATAATTATTCATTTTAAATTGTGTATATTATGTCACTAGTTATTCAAGGGAATATTATATGAATTGAATATTAAATAAATATTCAACATATATTTAGTGAATGTAATTGTTATTTATTTATTGGTAAATAACGTAGTGAAATTTATCTAATAAATAAATATTCATTATTCAATAAACGATAATTATTTTGGAGGATTGGTGGACCAAGTTTAATTTTTTGGTATTAAATAATATATTTTGAATATTATTTAAAAAAATAATATTTATATTAATTTCATAATTTTAGAACATGACAATAAATAATAATATTATTATTATAGAGATAGGGTTGTGTAGGGATTAAATAAATATTATGGTATCTTGTGAAAATATTTATTTATAAACTCGTATGGTTTATAAACCCAATTATATTTTTTAAAGATATAAAATTAATTTTTTTCTTTCCAAAATGAATTTGGAGAATCTTATGAAAGCCCTAGGGAGATCTCATATCTATGAACACTCCAATAAATTGAGATATATCATCCTATACCATTCCAATCATATGTTAATAGAGTTCAATGATAATCATTGGGAATGTATTCTCAAGGTGATAAAAGGTGAATGACACAAGTGACTTGATATGTTGTGCTAGCACCTAGATATTCCTATGGCGACAATCTAAGATTAGCGGAACATGTGTGGATCAATTCAAGAGAGAATTTGTTCTTGATTCCTATAGTGCAATAACATTATAACATATATATATTATCAAAACCATTCATTATAAAATAATTCTCACAAGGTAATTCTGTAATTGATTAAATTATATATAAATAATATGTTATATTAATATGCATGGTTTCTATGTTTTATCCCTATTTTTCCTTGATTCAATTCAATTTATCATGAAAATTATCGTCATGTAAAGATTGTATGAATCATCAATCTTGACTAAAATAATAGTTATGCATGACCCATCACTCACTTACACAATGGCCGGATTTGAAAAGTGGTATCATAGGTGAAAAAATTTATAATTATTTAATGATCATTGATTAATTAACCCATTTTAATTTTGTTTTAAATTCATGTTTAGTTTTTATTTAATATGAATCATGAGATCTACTTATTTCAATATTATTTATCATAAATATGATAAAATTGATTAATTTATTCAATAAAATAATATTGATAGTCTCATTGGGGGATTACAAGTTTTATAACCTTAAGGAACGATTCATATAATTCAATTTAATGCACCAATAATAAATTTGGAATTAATTCAAGGAATGTGAATTTATTATCTTCGGTGCCTTTAATTATAAACCACATGGTAACCATGAAATAATTGTTCATCGTTAGCAGAAATATATTTCATTTAATATCCATACGAGGCATATAGTCTGTTAGTCGAAGATAATATGTGTATCTTCTTACATGGGATACTAGATCGTTGATAGTTTAACTCAGATACCAAAGGATGTGTAACCCATGTACATTCCATGTTCTCTAACATTTCTTGTGGAACAGTTACAAGCAATGTCCTTAGGAATGTGCTATGGTTAGAATGTGAGAACAAATACACACCATTAGCTATAATGTGCACACTATGAAGTTTTTCTATTTTAAAAATAATAAAAAACTATTTTTTATAGTGAAAAACATATCACCATTTACTTTTCTTTGGTTCTTATATTTATAAAACACTCTATGTGATGATTTTTAATATATATATATATTTTTTAAATATATTTATTTTTAATGGTTGTATTTTAATATAATTTATGAATCAAATTATAATTATTACCTTTTGTTTGTTAAAGCATTACACGTGATATAAAAATCATGTAATTTATATAATCATTCAATTGATAGTACAGGTCCAAAAAGTATGTGATATGTCATGTATGTCAAATGTCACAAGTGTAAACAACATATGAATATATTTCATATTGGGTATTTTATATGTGAACTCACCAAGTTTCCTCTAAGGACATTTATTTACACAATTAATTTTCAATAAAATATTTTATTTTTTAAAAAATTATTATTCATGAGAATATAAAAAAAAATCAGATGAAATTTAAGATTAAAGAACTGTATAATTAAATAATATAAATAATTAATTTGAGCATGATTTCTCTAAATTAATAATGATTAGTAACGGGATGATAATCTTATTAAATGTGTAAATAATTGCATGCATGTGGATGATCATGATCTTAGACCATACCTTTTTAGGTGATTGGTTTCCTGTAAATTTTTTAACAAATTAAATTCTTTGTGTGTGTTGTATCACTACCTTTATTAGTTAAGGGAATTTTTTCCAATGGTTTTAATATAAACCACTTCTCCTCACATGAGAGTGAGTAAAATAATATGTAATGGATGGATCTCCCTTGTTATTGGAGGCAGTTCAAATTTCATATTTAGAAGAAACCAATCCGAGTGAGATATATAGGTGGGCATTTTTAATGCTTTAATATGAATCATAATTGGTTCAAGTTGTTTTTATTGTTGTTTGGTAATTATTTTATAATCTGTTAGTAAAATTTCCTATTTGTAAAAGCTAATGATCAGACTGCTTTATTATTTTATTTATTTAAAGCTTCATGGTTATTTCATTAAGGATACTTTTTCATGGTCACATGATATAATGGATTAAAAATAATGTAGATAAAAGTAAAATAAATTTGATTATGCATAAATTTTTTCCAATTCAAAGATAGTCACATAAGTTATTCAAATTAACATAAACAAGCATGTAAAACAAAAAATAATTAGTAATTTCTGTATAAAAAATAAAAACCATCAATTATATATTATGTTGGTATAGCCTTCCACTACTTTAGCTAAAATAAAACCATATTTCACACTTCATGACCATCCAATTTAGGTGTGCTTTAAATAGATTTTTAATTCTAACATGAATTTTCTATTTAAAATAAAATTGTTCGTATGGAGGTTTCACATCAAAAGAAGGACATGGTTTAACAAAGATGAAAGAGTTAAGGAAATAAAATTTAAGGATTCCCAAATTTTGGATTCCACTCAATAGAACAAGGTACTATGAGGTAATGGAGTTGTAATTTATAATACCTACCTAAAACCATTAATTTTTATTGTCCAAACGATGTTGTGGTAGTGAGAAGGGTAATATGTATCCTTCCCACTATAATTTCTATGTAATAGGATATTCTGAAGCCAATGGTGAGTGACATTATGTTTCAATAAAATAGGGGTAGATTAATAAATATGATATTTATTTATTTTTCAAAATTTTGTCAAACAATTTATTAAATCATGATGATCTTACCTATTGAAAAAATAGTAAAATAAAATAAATAATATCACTATGATCTATACATGAGAAGTATTACCTTCTCACCGGCGCACAATTCCATGTTTGGAAATGAAAATTACACATTATCCTACTCCATGAATGGAAAATATTTGTTACTAGATGTACGTATTCATGATGAACCTTATAATGAGGATTCTGATGCAGTGATAACTCTAAATGAGAAACATTTGATTGATTTTATAGATGTTCAGAGTATAACGCTATTATCCATCACCAATGATATTTTTATAAAATATGAGGAAATGGATGCATATATCATTAAGTATCACCTTAGTGATATCTATCAAGAGAAGCACAAAAATAGAGATATGAGATCTCTAATACCTTTTTAAAACTATACATGGAGAATATGTCCCATATGGGCCTCAACTTTTCAATATTTTTAGCTACATTGAACTCTTAAACATTAAATGGATTAATCTACCACATGCGTTGCACATAAATCTCAAAGTTTCATCAATAAACAATTCCTTATAATATTTTATTGTTTATTATAATTTTATCAACCATGAGAAAAGTCCTATGAAACTTTTTACATTGAATCATCTTGTGGTTATAGATATGAATAGTGAAAATAATGTGATTCTTATAGTTAATAACTAAAGTAAGATTAAGGAAAATGGGATGAAGACTAATAACAAGTCTAGATTTTATGATAACCATCATTCTAAGAAGTGGATTATCCAGAGGTAGGGAATCAAAAAATAGGCAGTATGTTTTTCAGGTAGAATGAAAGTCCACTGGAAGATGAATTTCATCAATAAAAAAGGATAATCTAAATGTGAGTTCATTATCGCATTTAATGATTCAATATAAACACATTCTATATTAGATATAAATGTTATATCTCACATTTTTATCCATACGAATGAACTAAGTATATTTCAAAATAATTATTAGGGAGAGGTGGATCTGTAAGTTTTCAATGGTGTGAGGTCAGATGCTCTATCCATTAGTGATTTCACTCTTTTATTTCCAACTTGAATGATACTAATTTTAAGGGATTGTTATTATGTAAAATTATTTCCGTGAATATTTTTTAGGTGTCATTACTAGATACATATGTTTTTATTTTCATTTTTTAAAATAAAATTTCATTCTTTTAGGAAGTAATCATATCTTATGGAATAATAATTTTGAATAATGGTCATTGTTTATTATATTATGGTGACCATGTAATTTTAATAGAATATGAATCATGTTCACATGACTGATATGAAACAAATATATGAATTCATTTTCTTGTTCATGTAAACGAGAATAGTTTGACAAAGCTCTATCAATATGGTTATTTAGACTCTCATGGGATGAAATCACATGAAATGTGTCATGGTTGTCTACAAAGAAAAAATTACAAAACAACTAATTGCTGGAAAAGGTGAAAGGCCCAATAATCTTCATGGATTGGTATATATTGATGTGTGTGGAAAATTTCTAGTATAAGATAGTGGTGGTTGTTATTAATTCATAACTTTTACAGATAACTTGATTAGATATGGTAATGTCTACTGAATGAGGTATATGTTTGAGAATTTTGATAAATTCAATGAATTCAATAAATTAGTAGATAATAATCATGGTAAGAAGATAAAGAACCTTTTATATGATTGGGGTGTTGAATATCTTAACCAAGAGATTATTCGGGATTTAAATACATTTGGTAGTATAACTCAACTCACATAATGATACACACCATAATGAAATAGTGTTAGTGAATTTATGAATCATCCATTATTAGAAATGGTATGGTTGATGATGAGTCGTGCATATCATCCCTTATCCTTTTTGGGAACATGCAATACAAACTATGGAATATACATTAATCGTAGATCCAAATAGAGATTAAAATTTATTTCACATTAATATTTTGAGTAAAAAAATACGTTTCTGACATATATATGTATGTGGTAGAAAATAATTTCTTAAGGCCTTCCCTTAAAAAACATCAACCTTTGGAAGCAATATGTAAATACATAGGGTATCCCAAGGAAAAAATGGATACAATATTTATAACCTCTTATACAAGAAAGTGATTATCTCTAAATGTGATGTATTTTTAAGAGGAAGAACAATCTAAAAATGGATAGTGGGAGAAGGATTGACTTTTATGATTTTGATTCTCATGATACACAATATTTTGTTGAGGGTTAGATTCCAAAGGTCCCCATTGAAGAATTACTTCTTGAATCACATATAATATATAAAATAATATGAGTGGTAAGAAAACCAGAGAGATGTACTTTTGTATTCACTAAATATGGGTCCTCATTTTTTCTTGTAATAAATGATGAACAAATCTCCAAAAAATAGTCATTATAGAGCTTAAAAGCTACCATACGGAAGGAAGTAATGAATATTTAAATGGATTCCATGTATAAAACCCATGTTTAGGTAATGGTAGATGCTTCATTTTATGTATAACCAATACGGTACAAATTTGTATTCAAGGGAATATTGGACATTATATATAAATGAAACAAAACTAATGAAATTCTAGTGGCTAATATGTTTAAATTTCATAAAAAATTTGACAATAATGAAACCTTTTCACTAGTATCCATGATTTAATCTCTCTGAATTCAACATGTAATAGAATATTACTACTACTATGAATTTTGGATTATTTATATCAAAATTAATTTCCATAATGGGAAACATTAGGAAGATGTCTGCATGAGACAACTATATGTTTTTGGGAATCTAGTTGATTAAAAAATATTTTCATGTTGCATAAATGCATTTACGTATTGAGGAATGAATCTCAGTTATAGAAAATTTGATTTGATGAAGTTATTAAATATTTGGTTTCATTTAAAATGAATGTGATCCACATGATTACTATAGTTTTATTGAGAATTTTTTTTTCAAGAAGTATATGTTCATGACATATTACTAATTGGAAATGAAATACCAATATTATAGTCTTTGATGGTCTGGTTAAACATGTTTTTCTCCATGAAGAACTTAGGTAAATCATCCAATATTAAAGGGATCAATATTATTAGTAATAGATACAAGAGTCTTCATGGAATATATTAAATTACATACATTGAATACATACTAAAGAGAGTTTGTAGGGATAAATCCAAGAGGGGATTCGCTCTAGTGTCACATGATATAAATATTTCAAAAAATATATTTCCTCAAAAAAACAAGAGAAAGAGTGAATGGGTAAGATGCCATATGATTATGTTGTGGGATAAATCATTTATGTCATGTTATGTAAAATACATGATGTTTTTTACACATTAAGTATAGTATGAAGATACCAAGAATATCCTCAAGTAAATGAGAAGAATGGTGGAATAATTCCTAGTATATAGATGATATGAGGAGCTATTTTTCAAGGGTTATACTAATTCTATATTTCCAATGGGTAATAATGCTATTAAGTCATATTTAGGATGTTTCTTTTGTCTCAACGGAGAAGCTAGGATCTATAAAATTTCGGATGTTCCCAATCAGGATCCAAGTATCACTAAGAGGTGGAGGGGTGAATTAGTGATATCTTTTTTTTTGTTTCCATGTTTTTTAAATAACTTTCGCCTCCTATTAAATATTTTCTTCTCTGTTGAACACACACTACCACAGAAACAGAAGATTTACAAGGTTCACCACTCAACATGAGTAGCTACGTCCTTGGTATGGTTCGGAAACAATATAGTAACACATAATCCACAAGAAAACAATCCTTTTATATAGAATAAAATTACTAGGATCTACCCTTACACTCATGTAGCACTTGGAAAACAATCATAAAGTGTGTGTGCAAGCTGTTAGCACAAATACAGAATTAGAGTATTTTAGTGCTTCTTTACAATTTAACAGGTGTATTCATTGAAGTTCAAATCTTTACTTTCTTACCCAAAAGCTAATAATAACTATCTTATGCACAATTGAATATGTACGAATACTGCAAATCATTCATGCTCCCTTTTAGGTGTCTTGCGTGCAACTTTTATGCCACATGTGCACGATTTAACTTTTACCACGAAACACCTCTTGAGTGTAACATCAATCTTGCATGCAACTCTCTTCTTGTGTGCAACTCTCTTCTTGCACACAACTTTCTTCTTTCGCACAACTCTCTTTTTTCACCCAACACTCTTCTTGTGCGCAACTGTATTCTTGTGCGCAACTCTCTTTTTACGCGCAACTCTCTTCTTGTGTGAAACTTCTCCTTCTTTTTCACAACTCTCTTTCTTTCGTGCACTCTCCTTTTCTTAATATTTTTCCGCACCTCAGAGCTCAAAATTTCTCTATGTGTTAAGATTTTATTAAATATTAGGGGTTCACCTCTTATTTATAGACCTCGTCGACCCCTACGTGCAAAAACCCCAATTTTTTGTGCAATATCCTTAAATGTCATGTAAATTACCATTTGGCATTGCATTGGGTGTGCAAATCACATGTTGCGAAAAACCAACTTTAACGTCGCATTGGGCGTGTAAGTATCATTCGCAGCAACCTCATCTTTCACCCACATCATTGAATTTTTCGTGCACTTAATGCCATTTCATTTTTCGATGATTGGACCTCAAATCCCTTCAACCATGTGCATAAACACCAATATTGCATGCAAAACCAAATCATTCGTGCAAGCCTCTCCTTTGATAGATTTTGATGTTCTGATCATGGACATCCAATTGTGCCCAACATACAAATCCAACTTCAAAATTTCATGCAACATCCTTTTCCAAAGAAACATTTCTTCATCTCTCGATTTTCAGGACCTAAAATTTCAAAAACACTTGAAAATGACACCACCTTAAAATTTTCTTTTTTTCCCCCTCCAGATTGTCTGTTTCTTTGTCATTTCTCTCCTCACAGCATCTCATAACCATTATACATCTTTCATCACATAATCCATTATCATGATATGTATATTTTGATTTAACAACTTTTGCATCATCATATTTTCAATGGGAAGGAATGAAATTTTCTTATCTTCCATCATCATCAATCCTTCCAATCAAAACTATATATGACAAGCATCATCGTTTCTCCCCCTTTCCATCATAAGACTTGCATCACAAGTTCTCCAAACTTATGATATTTGTGAAATACATATCAGTAAAGCATTGTATGATTTTAATTTCCTTTACAAAGTGAATTGATTTATATTTGCAACACCCCAAGCTTCAACGGCACGTTTCCCTTTAAATAATGCAGTATCTTTTGTTGTGCGTAACTTAGAGTTTTAACACACCATGACCAATAAAACTAACCATTATGAATAGTAATACCCAATTTTTGAAATATTATAAATTTTATTTTTCAAAATGGAATTCATTTTTGAATTCTGAATATCGAAATTAGCTTTGGGTAAACATTTGGTATTTTTCTGAAAAAATTCATTTTTTGATGAATGGTGAAAAACACTACGTTATTGTTTAAAACTAACTTTTAATTTAAGTAATTAGTTATTTTAATTTAATTTATTTAAGATTAAAATAGATACATAATACATATATTTGTTTAATTTAATCTACTGGAGTCATTTTTTAATAAGTTATGATATATAAAATTATATTGAACTTTTTACCGTCTTTTACCCACCTTCTATGAACATTTGCAATTCTGCATAAAATGTAATTTGACAACTTCTGTGAGTTAAATTTCAAAAAACCAAGTGACACGGTTGACATTATTAAGTAAAATTTGGTTCAATAAGATGAAAATAATTTTTGGTGAATAGTAGCTCTTGACTTTTATTTACCATGGTTAAAAGTAAATAAGGTAATTAAGGGTAAAATGATATTATAATTACCCTAAAACATGTCCTAATTCTATAGAATAAGTTTAATTCGACCAAAAAAACCTTAGGAATAAAATATTATCCTATTTGGTCCACTTGGATTAGAGTAGGACATTTATTATTATTTTATTTAAAGAAGAGTTAAAAGAGTTAAATTCAAAAGTTTAATAACTAAACCATTTCTAATATGTGGTTAAAAAAAATAAAAAATTGACTATAAATATTGATTATAAATCTAAAAACATTTCCTAAAGAATGGTATTTTATTTATAATTTTTAGAAATTAAATAATTTAATTTATTTATGACACAATGATGATGCAGTAATTACATTAATAATAAAATAATAAAATATTTTATATTGGTAATATCAAAATAAATGTTAATTGAGACTTTTGATGAATTCCACTAATTTTATTGGTTAATATTACATTTTAGGGTAGATTAAATATATATTATTTGAAATGATAAAATTTCTATGGCTTTCAAGAAAATCTAATACTAAATAGTTTCAAAATTGACATAATTGAGTTTTTAAAACAAATACTACATTATTAATTGATATAATATTACTAAGAATATAAGTTTCCAAAAAAATACTTATATATGGTTATATATATTAATACTGAACCACTTGGGGTTCTCATGGGTTGTTATATTATGTTTATTAACCATATAATTTAAAATACAAAGAGACGTGGTAAATGTCAAACTGTTTAACTAAGAGTTAAATCTAAACGTTAAAGTTATTATAGTGACCTAAACCTATTTAAACCTATTTTTTGAGTTTTTTTCTACCCATAAACACCTTATCCTAGAAATAAATCATTTTTTATCTATTAAAAACCAAAATTTACTTTATTATAAAATAATATTTCATGTTTTTCCTAAAGTGACCCTCACCTCTCTTATAAAAGGGAATTTCTCCTTCTCTTAATTTCCCACATCCAAAGCCATTTTTCTCAGCCAAAACATACCAAAATATCCTCCCAATTTCCCTCAATGCAACCTAGAGTCCATACTTTGATAATAAATCCAATGTATGATGCCCTTTTGATCAACTCAAAAGGAAACACCAGAAAAAAGGTAATAATTTAACCACCCCTTTCAAGTTATTTTCATCTGTCACTTCCTCTTTATTTGTTGTTTCCAAACCAAAATAATAACTCCAGTGCATCCTACATATTGTGAGGTTATTATAAATATGGTACAACCATCTTCTTTATTCTATAAATCTTCTAAATGAGAAAGTCAACATACGTGTGTACGTACGGCTTACCGTCTCCACGTTGTGGTGTAGTCTGTTATTCAAACACATCATTATTTGGATGGGTATATTAATGAGTATAAATGATGTAAAAAAATAATATTACATGTTAATTATTCTTTATATATGATATACCATCCAATTACATACTATTTCACCATCAATATAATGACATTGTCGCTCCTGCGTACGTACATATTATTGTCTCCACAACACGATGAGATTCATTCACATGTTCACCATTCAACTATGATTATAAAAATATATATTATTAATAAGTATGTAATATATGAAATAATAATACCACTGGAGATATATATATATATATTCATGCACTTACATATAGCTTATTCACTTACTTTTGCTCAATACGATATGAAAGAAAAAAAACAATGTTTATGCGCACGTAAGACATACTGTATCCATAAAACGTGCCTTCAATTTCATATATATATTTATTATAAATAGTTATATTATAAATATATATTATATATAATTCAAGGTTTATATTTTTCATGTATTTAAATCATGAAATAAATGATAAGATCTAGAATAACATGTTAAAACATGTACGATAAAGAAAGCAATTATTACCCAAAATGTTAATTTAACATGAAAATCATTATTAAATGATTGTATAAAGTCATAAATGAATCATGTTGATATAATAAATATAAATATGGTTCTATTTTATTTTAATAACATACTATGGTCATTATACAAGAAGGTTAAACGTACCCACGACCAAAGGAAATTGAAAGTTAAGGGTTAATTCTACAATCCCTTTACTTATATGTGGTTATTAATATGTAAGTATCTACTTGGACCTCATTATTATCCACATCGGTCTTTTCTTAAAAATTTAATTCAATTTTTTTTAATATTTACCATACTATAGGGTAAATTCATTTATACCCTTATTTTACGACATATGATTTCAAAGGAATATATCTGTCTTTTTCCAAACAAGGTACTTTATAACCTTCTCGACAAAATTTAGGTAAGAATGTATTTTTTAAACTTATATGGAGGGTGAAACTATTTTCTACCTTTATAACATCAGTGAAGAATCCCATCCAATATTATAAGAATATTTTCAAAATAAATGTTTTCTTTTATAATTATATGACTTTTAATTTATTTCAAAATAGAAAAATATATTTCTCCACAAAAAAGTCATTATTTCATCTATGTCAACATCCTTTTATTGATTTTAAGCTTGTTTGAAGTTGATTATTATGATACAAATTTTCCTTATTGTATTGAAGTATTCCTGATATGTTTGACTATTTATGTGTTATTTATGGATAATGTATTGACATTTCGTATGCTAGTTTTAAGAAGAATGTTTTTGTTATGTTAAACCTTTTCATATAAGGAATACACTGGACTTATTCAGTGATGGGTGGAGCCTACTATAGATCCTCGATGCATCGGTAGGTCTCATGAGACAAACTTCTGTCTTGTCACATGTCCTTGGAAAATTATTATTTTTAGTCTTGGAACAAGGCCTTGACAATGTGCTTATGAAATCTAGAATTATTCATTCCAACATTATGAAATTCGCTATTGATATTACATGTGATTATTCGACTAGTAGAATATCAATGTGAAAAAGTAAATGAAATTTTTTGATTTATATTTTCAATATTATGATAAAGATTAACTTTAAAATGCTTTTTTTCTAGTCTTATACATTGCCTTAAATTTTTATGATTATTTATGTACTTTTTCACTATATTTTTATCCTTAATGAGCATCTGAGCCAACCCCTTTATATGTTTTATTTTTCCCAGGATGTGAAGAAGTATATAACGATTGACCTACAGGTATATTCTAAGGGATATGAATGTACTCAATGAGGATAAGGTTGTAGTTTTTTTCATTGTATAATGTAATTTAAAACATATTAAGCTAAGTAGTAGATCCAATGATACTAAACTAATCTATCTTTCATGAGTTTATCCCTTGTAATCATGCCAATGTTATGTAATAATGCACCGACTCTAGGTAACTAGAGTCAGGGTATTACAATTGGTATCAAAAATATTTTACTACAAACCTTGGAGACTATATTTAGATAAACTCTGATTAGAGCACATTACCATAAGATAACCTTTGAGGATTGGTATAGAAGAACTTCCGAGAATTTTGGTAATGTATATATTTTTTGTATTTTACAAGAAATACATCCCTTTCTAGATATGAGCAGGTAGAGGTGGCTCTGGAACCGATTCACCTAGGATTGAAAACTCTGACAACGAGTTTCGGGCTTGACCTGGGGTATCCAGGTACACAACAACAGTCCTTACTGCACTCTTTTGGTTATGACACTCTTGGGGGATATACCGAGGACAATTTACATTTTATCTACAAACCATTATGAATTATTTATGACTATATACCTCCTCAAAGAAAACATTTATATTGATTATGGATTATATCAATAAATTGTTCAATTTATGGTAAGTTTTTTATATGTATGGAATTATGTATTGGGATACATAAATAAATGTAGTGTATGACATTGTTTGGAAATTGAACATAGTGAATGGAATGAAAACCGTATCAACCCACGTAATCCAAGTAGGGATTTTCCTCCTAATCAAAATAATTATAGTGGAGCTGGTGATGCAACCGGTGCTGATCAGCTTATCACCATACTCGGACAACTTACTCAGGTTATAAATAATAAACTTACCCATATAGAGCACCTTGATCCACAACGTGGAGGATCGACATTACACCGCTTTATGAGGCAACAACCACCAACATTTAATGAGAGTAATAATACAATAGTAACTGAGAAATGGATAAGTTGCTTAGATAATATATTTCATGATTTAGGGAGTAGTGAAAGGGAAAAAGTTTTCATGGTAGTTTATTGGCTCACAGGAGATGTAGATTAATGGTGGTCATTAATCAAAAACACAATGGAAGATAAAGAAGTATTGAACATGGAATGGAGAGAGTTTAAAGAGATTTTTATAGAAAAATACTTTCCTCATGACCATCGAGCGGATATGAAAAGACAATTTCTGAGTCTGGGGAAAAAGGATGATGAGAAGGTCACAAAGTATGAGGCTAACTTTACAAGATTATCAAGGCATGAAGCAGATTATATACATAACCCAATGAGTAAGATTGTACGATTATTTGATGAGTTAAATCCATTTCTCCATCCCGAATTAGTCTCACAATACTTCTCATCATACGAAGATATCGTCTCATGTGCTATCATGACAGAAAAGGAATTCTCAAAGTCTTATGACTTCGAAGCAAAGCAATAGAATAAGAGATCATATGATCACTCTAGAAATGTAAATAATTTGATGAAGGGAAAAGTTTAATATCCATCCTGCATTAAATGTGGGAAGAAACACCCCAGTGCTTTCTTGAAGGGAATGGGAGTCTGTTACAAGTGTGGTGAAAATGGCCACCAAGCTCGTGATTTGAATGGAAAGAAAGAGTCTGAAAATGTTAAATTATAAAATTGTAGAGAAAAGGTACATTATGGAAATGAATTTCCTAAGCATAAAGGAAACATACCTCAGAAAAGGTCAAGGGAGAAAGGCCAAGCTTATGTGATCACTACTGCTGAGGTTGAAGTTTCGAAAGATGTGGTGGAAGGTAATTTAATGGTTTCCTCAAGTTTATCCAATTCTTTATTTGATTCTGAATCAACTCATTGTTTTATATATTCCCAGTTTACTAGGATAATTAGGTATTATCAATTTGACTTAACAATGGAGTTTTTAGTCAAAATTCTTAAGGGAAGTATCATCCCAACAATGTTTTGTGAATCAGTTCCCATTAGGGCATATTAATGTTCTTTATATACTGATCTCATCATCATACCTATGATTGAATTAGATATAATCCTTGGAATGTATTTTCATTCGGACTATGATGTGAAAATTTACTATAAGAAGAAGGAGGTTACGATTTTCGATGATGATACAGAGTACATTTACTTTAGAGAAGAAACTTCACCATCAGATTCTTATCTAGATCCACCACCAGTTGCTCTACTAATTAAATAATAGTGATGAATCATAAAGAAATAATTATGGGTGAGGAATATAATCTTCGAATAGAGGATGAACCTATCAAGCAAGAATATGATGATGTGTTAACAGAGGATTTACATGGGAAACCTCCATAATGAGAAATTGATTTTTCCATTGATTTAATTCTTGGTTCAAGGCCCATATCAAAGACACGTTATAGAAGGGACACTTTCAAAATAATAGAACTAAAGAAAAAACAAGAGTAATTGAGTAATAATTGATTTATTCGCCCTATTATTTCTCAATGGGGAGCCCCTGTCCTTTTTGTTAAGAAGAAAGATGGATCTATGAGTTTGTGCATTGACTACAAGGAGATAAATACTATAACAATAAAGAACAAGTATCCCCTACCTCATATTAATGATTTATTTCGCCAAATTCATGGAGCTTAGTATTTTTCAAAGATTTAACTTCAATCTGGATATCATCAGTTGTGTGTGAAGAAGGATGAAATTCTGAAAATAGCCTTTCTAACCAGGTATGGGCATTATGAGTTTACAGTAATGCCTTTTGGATTGACTAATGCTCCTTATGTCATCAAGGATTTAATGAATATATTTTTCAAGTAATATATTGATGACTTATTAGTGGTCTTTATTGATGATATCTTGGTGTACAGAAAAATCTAAAAAGATCATCAAAATTCCTTGCACACTATTCTGAAAACCCTCAAAAGAAATTAATTATATGGGAAGTTTAGAAAGTGTGAATTCTAGCTTCAAGAGATTTCTTTTTTGGGCCATATTGTCTCTAAGGATAGAATCTATGTTGATCTTTCAAAGAGCAAGGCAATCCATGAATGGCCAGCACAGATGAGTATAACTGAGGTACGTAGTTTTATTGGTTTAGCAGGTTATTATGAACATTTCATCCAGAATTGTACCCGGTTGGCTAACCCATTAACCAATATAACACATAAAGGGGTTAAATTTTTTTGAAAAAAATAGTGTGAAAGAATGTTTTGAAGAATTAAAGAGATTATTATTCAATGTTCCTATCATGACTCTACTATCAGGGAATGATAGGTTTGTTATTTATAGTGATGCTTCAAAGAAAGGACTTGGTTGTGTCCTTATACATAATGATATAGCTAGTTCCTATGCATCATGATAGCTAAAAATTAATGAGAAAAACTATCCCTCTCATGATTATCAGTTATCAGCTATAATCGTTACTCTGAAGATACAGAGACACTATCACTATGGTAAAAAATGTGAGATTTATACAGATCATAAGAGTTTGAAGTATATTTTCTCAAAAAAACAACTCAACATGAGGTAGAGGATACAGATTTAACTACTCAACGATTATGATTCCATAATAAACTACCACCTCGGGTAGGCAAATAATGTTGCAGATTCTTTTATCAGAAATGATCATGGAGTTTTGAAAAAGGTGAGTGGTGAAAAGGGATCATATTTTCATGGATCTAGTAATGATGGATATGAGAATAACCATGGAAGCTGAAACATCAATACATATTCAAATGGTTTCCAAACCAAATTTACTAGAAAGGATAAAAAGTTCTCAGACTAATGATTAAGAGTTTCAAAAGAAGATTAAATCTGTAAATGATTGGTGAATGAGTGAATTCATATATGAAGATGGAATTTTGAAAATTGAGAAGAGACATTGTGTTCAAGATATACCTGTTCTAAAAATGGAATGGTTGGATGATTCTCATAGATCTAATTTCTCTATACACCCTGAGAGAACCAAGATGTATAGATATTTGATGGAACATATTTTGGTGGGACAAAAAGAAGAGGTATACTTTTGATTTTGTGTCAAGATGTATTGTTTGTCATCAAGTGAAAGTTGGAAGGCAACAGCCTGGAGGAGTCATGAAACCTCTTCTCATACTTGAGTGAAAATGGGATAATATTATGATGGAATTTTTCATCGGGATACAAAATACTCCTAATAGAAATGATGCAATATGGGTCATAGTTGATTGGAATACAAAGTTATCATAGTTTGTTTCTATAAGAGAAGATTTTCTACTTGAACGTCTAGCAAGACTATATATTAATGAAGTTGATTGACTCCATGTTGTACCCCCTATCGATATTTTCTGATCGCGATCCCCATTTTACAATCAAGATTTTGGAAAAGTCTTCATAATTTCTTAGATACGAAACTTCATTTGAGCACTTCCTACCACCCTCAAACCGATGGACAATCAGAATGGACTATTCAAACCATATAAGACATGTTGAGATCTTTCTTACTTGACTTTCAGGGCATGTGGGATCAATATTTACCTTTGGTATAATCATTCTATAACAATAGCTTCCATTCCATTATTCAAATGGCACCGTATAAAGTGTTATATGGAAAGAGATGTCGTACACCAACTTTTTGGGATGATGTTGGTGAAAGAAAACTCATAGGCCCAGAACTTGTTGAGGAATTAATGAAAAAGGTGAAGATTATCCCAACCCACATCAAAGCAGTTCAAATATGGAAAAATAGTTATGCCAATAATCAGAGGAAGGATTTAGAATTTCAAGTAGGAGATCATGTTTTTTAAGGTATCTACATGGAAGGGTGTTATAAGATTCAGTAAGAAGGGTAAATTGGGTCTCAGGTACATCGGACATTTCTAAATTCTAGAACTAATTGGATTTGTGGTTTATCATTTGGCAATCCCTCCAAGTCTCTCCAAAGTTGATGATGTATTCTATCTATCACTATTGAGAAAATATATGCCTGACCCAACGCATGTACTCACCTATGATGAAATTGAACAGGAACCTGATCGGTCTTATTATGAAGATCCTTTAAAGATTCTTGATACCATAGAATAAGTGCTATGAAACCGAATGACTCATCTGGTAAAAGTTCTATGGACAAACCATAAGATGGAAGAGGCAACGTGGGAACGTGAGGAACTTATGATGAAGAACCACCTGAATCATTTTATGCAGTAGTATTCTATAAATTTTAAAGATGAAATTATTTTAATTATGGTAGAATTTAACACCCCAAGCTTCCATGGTATGATTCCCTTTGAATAATGCAGTTTATTGCGTTGTACGCAACTTGGTGTTTTAACACACCATGACCAATCAAACAAGCTGTTATGAATAGTAATTATGACTTTTAGAAATTTTTTAATTTTTATTTTTCAAAATGTACTTTATTTTTGAATTCGGAATATCAAAATTAGATTAGGGTGAATTTTTTGTATTTTTCTGAAAATATTCAATTTTTGATGAATAGTGAAAAACACTGAATTATTGTTTAAAACTGACTTTTTATTTATGCAATTAGTTATTTTATTTAAATTTATTTTAGGCTAAAATAGATAAATAATACCTATATATGTTCAATTTAATTTATTAGAGTCATTTTATAATATGTATAGATATATAAAATTTTATTGAACTTTTTACCATCTTTTACCCACTTTCTCAGAGCATTTGCAAATTTTCATAATACATAATTTTACCACTTATGTGAGTTGAATTTAAAAAATCCTAGAGACACGGTTAAAATTATTTAGTAAAATTTGGTTCAATAAGATGAAAATAAAATTTGGGGAATAGTAACTTTTGACTTTTATTTATCACGTTTAAAAGTAAATAGGGTAAATAAGGGTAAAAATGATATTATAATTACCCTAACACCTATCATAATTTTTTTGGATAAGTTTGATTCGACAAAAAAAACCTTATTAATAAAATATTATCCTTTTTGGTCTACATGGATTATATTAAGACATTTATTATTCTTTTATTTAAAGAAGAGTTAGAAGAGTGAAATTCGATGTTTAATAACTAAACCATTATTAATATAGGGTTACACACAATATAATTTCTACTATAAATATTAATTAGAAATATAAAAATATTTCCTATAAAATGGTATTTTATTTATAATTTTTAGACATGAAATAATTTAATTTATTTATGGCAGAATGATGATACAGTAATTACCTTAATAATGAAATATTAAAATAATTGATGTTATAAATATCCAAATAAATGTAAATTGAGACTTATGATGAATTCCACTAATTTTATATGTTAATATTACATTTTATGGTTGATTAAATAATTTCTATTTGGAGTTATAAAGTTTTTATGGCTTTTAAAAAAATAAAATACTAAATAGAGTCAAAGTTGACATAATTGTGTTTTAAAAAAAACACTATATTATTAATTGATATAATATTCATAAAAATATATGGTTTTTAAAAGGAAATATATAATATTTATATATTAATACTGAACCACTTGGGGTTCTCTTGGCTTGTTATAGTATGTTTATTAACCATATAATATAAAAATACAAAGAGAAGGGTAAATGTCAAACTATTTAACTAAGAGTTAAATCTAAAAGATAAGGTTAATATGGTGACCTAAACCTATCTAAAACTCATCTATAGAGAGTGTTTCTACACATACCCTCATTATCCTCGAAATTTATCAGTTTTTATCTGTTAGAAACCGAAAATTATTTTATTATAAAATAATATTTCATGCTTTTCCTAAAGTGACCATCACCTCTCTTATAAAAGGGTACTTCCCCTTATCGTAATTTCACACTTCCAAATCCATTTGGCTTATCAAAAATCTGCCCAAAAATCTTCCCAAATTCCCTAAAATCAAACTATAGTCCTTAATTTTATCATAAATCCAACCTAAGGATCCCTTTTAATCAACTCAGGAAACACCCAAAAAGAGGTAATAATTTCACCACCCCTTTCAAGTTCATTTACTCTTCCACTTACCCTTTATTTGTAGTTTCCATACCAAAATAATATATCCAGTAACTCCAAAATATGGTCATGTTATTCTAAATATGGTACAACCATATTCATTATTTATCCATCCTCTAAATGACAAAGTCACCATACATGCGTACGTAGGGCTTACCATCTCCACATTGTGGTGTAGTCTGTTATTCAAACACATCATTATATGGATGGGTATATTAATGAGTATAACGGATTTAAATATTAAATATTACATGTTAATGATTATTTATATATGATATACCATCCAATTATAAACGATTTCACCATCAATGTAATGATATTGTCGCTCATGCGTACGTACGAATTACTGTCTCCACGACGCGATGAGATTCATTCCCACATTCACCATTCAATGGTGATTATAAAAATTTATATTATTAATAAGTATGTAATATATGACATAATAATGCTACTGGATACATATATATGTACTTACATATATCTTATTCACTTACTTTTGTTCAATAAAATATGAAAATAGAAACAACGATTATGCGTACGAACGGCCTACCGTCTCCATAAACGGTGCCTTCCATTTCATATATCTATCTGTTATAAATATTTATATTCTATTTATATATGATAAATAAATCAAGGATTATATTATAGAAGTATTTAAATCATGATATAAATGATACAATCAATAATAACAAGTTAAAACATGTACGATAAAGAAAGCGATTATTACCCAAAATGTTAATTTTACATGAAAGTCATTATTAAATGGGTAATATAAAGTCATAAATGAATCATGTATGATATATAAATATGAATATAGTACTTTTATAATTTAATATCATACTAATTTAATTATATAGGATGTTAAATGCACCCTCGACCAAAGGAAAGTGCAAGGTAAGGGTTATTTCTATAATATTTTTACTTATCTGAGGTTATTAATATGTTAGTATCTACTGGGACCTATTTATCATCCACATATATGTTTTCATAAAAATTTAATTCAAAACATTTTTACTATTTCCTACACTATGGGTTAAAGTCATTTATACCTTTATTTGACCACATATGTTTTGAAAGAAATCATTCTGTTGTTTTTCAGACAAGGTACTTTATGACCTACTCGGCAAAATTAAGGTCAGAATGTCTTTTTTTAACTTATACAGTGGGTGCGGCTATTTTCTGCCATTATAACATCGTCGAAGCATCCCATACAAGATTAAAATAATATTTTCAAAATAAATGTTTTCTTTTATAGTTATATGACTTTAAAATTATTTCAAAATAGAAATAGATATTTCTCTACAAAAAGTATTGATTTTATTTTTGTCAAAATCCCTTGATGGATTTTAAGCTTGTTTGTAGTTTATTATTATGATACAAATCTTGCATATTTTATTGAAGATTTTGTGATATGTTTGAATATGGATTTGTTATTTTTACACCATTCATGGTTTATGGATAAAGTGTTGACATTTTGAATTCTAGTTTTAATTAGAATGTTTATGTTATGTATAATCCTTTTCATATGAGGAATTCGTTGGACTTAGTAAGTGACGGGTGGAGCCCTCTATAGCTACTCGATGTATCGGTAGGTCTCATGAGACAAACTAGTGTCTTGGAACAAGGCCTTGAAAAAATATTATTTTTATTCTAGGAACAAGGCCTTAACTATGTGGTTATTAATTCTGGAATTATGCATTCCAACATTATGAAATTATCTATTGATATTAAATGTAATTATTGGACGAGTAGAATATCCATGTGAATAATTAAATGGAATTATTTGATTTATCTTTTCCATATTATGATGAATTTAGAGTTTAAATGGATTGTGTTTTAGTCTTATACATTGCCTTAAATGTCTAGGCTTATTTATGAATGTTTCCTCTATATTGTTATCCTTACTGAGCATCTAATCTCACCCCTTCCTATGTTTTATTTTTTCCTAGATTCAAAGATGTATACAATTACTAAACTACAAGGATATTCTAAGGGATATGAATGTAGTAAATGGAGACAATTCTGTATTTTTGTTTCATTGTATAATTTAATGTAAAACTTATGAATGTATCTAATACTTCCAAGGATACTAAACTGATCGGTCTTTTAGGTTTTTATCCCTTGTGATCATGCCAATGTTATGTAATAATGCACTGACTTAGGGTAATTGGGGTCGAGGAATTACAATCTTCTATGACAACAAAAGACAATAATCTGTAATAGAATACTCTTTTGAATTCTTATCTATCCAACATGGTCCCAACAATCTCCCCATTTGGATTATGTTATCAAACAAGATTCATAAATCATTGAACTTGGTAACCTCATATAATGGATTAATTATCAGTAATTATTATCCTATGTGAGCTAACTCATTGTAGGAAACAAGAATTATTGACAGTCAAAACCATGCTGTCTAAAAATAATGACTATGAAATTTCATGATCATATCTCATCAACATTCCTCAGAACATCTTACAAGCTTATACCTCAGCATTCTTAACTTCTTAAATTTTCATGGAAAACAAAAACATTGTTTCCTAAAACCACTCCAAAAAATAGTTAGATTAGTTCACACACATACATGTTGGACTCACAGCTTACCCATAACTCCCCCTTTATGCATGCTTCCATAAAGATAGATTTATGAAACAATTATTCCCCTTGAAAAAACATTCCAATGAAAATATAAGAGAGGGGACAGATACTCGTACCTCAACCACGATGTGAAGGAGGTTAGACCCATATTACACCTCAATTTTGTAAATGGTTCCACATTAAAGGTTTTGTGAATATGTCGTAAACTTGTTCTGATGTATGAAAATACTCAAACCTCAATTCATTCTTCTCCACCGACTCTTTAATTATGTGGTAATTTATGTTAATTTGTTTTGAACGAGAATGTCTTATCGGATTCTTTGTAAGATTGATTTCAATCTGATTATTACAACCCAAGATCAAGGGTATCGTTACGTCAACAAGTAGATCTTTCAACTGAGCCTTCATCCACATTAGTTGAGTGGAATCCTGAGTAATAGAAACATATTCAACTTCATCTATGCTAAGAGTTACTAAATTCTGTTTCTTGGTATGCCAAGTAACATAAATGTTCCCCTGAAAGAAAACTCTACCAGATGTGGATCTTCAATCATCAACATTTCCTTCCCAATCAGCATCTAAATACCCGAATAGATAAATATTTCATGTGCCATCATACATGATTAAAAAAATTGTGCCATTGATATATCTGAGAATTCTTTTTCCAGAAATCAAATTTTATTATTTGGGAGCTATCTAAAATCTTGCACATAAAGTGACAGCATAGACGATGTTGGGTCTTGTGGTAGTCAAATACAACAGACTTCCAATCAGCTTTCGAAACACTTTCTAATCAATATCCTCCCCTTATCTATCTTTATACAAATTTGTTCCAACTAAAATTGGTGTTGACACTTGTTTTAAATTTTCTATGCCAAAATTCTTCAGAATTTCCTTAGCCTACTTTTCTTGAGACAGAAAAATGTGATTCTTCTTCTATAAAATTTTTATCCCAAGAAAGTATTTCATTTCTTCGAGCATGTACATCTCAAATAACATCTTCATCTCCCCAAAAAAAATTTCACATGATCTTTCATCATTGCCATCAATGATAATGTCATCGACATAAACAATAATGACCAGTGAAAAATATTGACACTCCTTGATGTATAGGTTGTTGTCAACTCTACCTATCTTAAAACTCATCTTCCTCAAAAATGTATCTAATTTATAATACCATTCCCTGAGAGCCTATTTTAGCCCCTAAAAATCCTTCTTCAACCTTCACACATAACATTCATCCTTTCCAATAACAAGTCAACATGGTTGATCATTGTAAACATCCTCTTCAAGGTCACCATTCAAGAATGAGGATTTTATATACATTTGAAAGATTTTGTAACCATGTTTTGCAGCTATAGAAAGAATGATTCTGATTGTTTCTAATCATCCCACCAGAGAAAATGTTTCATCAAAATCAATGCCTTCAATTTTTGAATACCCTCTGCAAACAAATCTTTCTCTTGTTTTATTTCTTATTACTTTACCTACTTAATTTAGCCTATTTCGGGAAACCCACTTTGTACCAATAATGTTCTTGTTGTATGGATTAGGTAAAATATCACAAGTATCATTCTTCTCTATCTGATCAAGCTCTTAACTCATACCATGAACCCATTCTGGATACTTAAATGATTCATTTACAACATTCAGTTCAGCTTTCGAATAAAGAGAAGTATGTGTTATATCATTCATTGTTCTTCTTGTTTAAACCCCCTTATATTGATCTCCAATAAGTTTCTGAGCCTACACTTGTTTTATCAGACTAGGATGAGTTGTTCGACCTTAGTACTCATCACTAGAGATTTATGAGTCAGATTCCTCTTCTTTAGTAGTCCTAATATAGTCTGCAGCATTATGAAAATCGTTAGCAAAATCTTCTCTATCCTGCTCAACTTCCACATCAACATATGACTTCTATTCTTTCTCAACATTTTCAACAACTTTTACATTTTAAGAATCAATAATTTATATTGTTTATTTGTTTAGACATCTATATCCCCTTCCTTCTGAAGCATATCCAAGAAAAAATCCATCATATCCTCTTTTCTCAAACATTCCAAGGTTTCCACCTTTCTTCTTTATAATGCATGGACTCCCAAAAACTCTTAAGTGTTAGAGACTTGGATTTTTTCCATAGAAAATTTTATATGGGTTCATGTCTATGTTTGGACTATAGAAACATTGATTATGAATATACATAGAAGGGATAATGGATTTCCTCAAATAATAATGAGAAAGTCTATGTTCAAGTAACAGTGTTCGCCCTATTTCCACCTGACTTTGATTCTTTTTTCCGTAACCCTATTTTGTTGAAGTGTGTATGGTGAACTGAACTCATGCTAAATTCCATGTTTATTGAGGTAACTTTAAATCTATTCATTATTATAATACAGACCATTATCAGTTCTCAAATTCATTACTAAATACTCATATTCCTTCTCTAATTTCCTCCTGAGACTCTTAATCATTTTCAGGGCATCCGACTTATGTCCCATGTACATAACACAAGTAACGCGAGTAAAGTCATCAATGAATGCAATGAAGTACTTATCTCCATTTTTATATTGATTTCTCATTGGTCCACAGATATCAGAGTGTATATATTCAAAGGGTCTTTTTGAGCGTATTTCAACACTCTGGTGATTAGAGTTTGTAATCTTACCTTTCTCACAAATAGTGCAACACCAATCTCTTCTTCTTGATAAATCAGGCTTATCTCGGACACTATCTCTCTTTGATAACTTGTACATATTTCTCCGACACATATGTCCCTACCTTTTGTTCCATAACATATTTTTATCCACCACACCCCTGTAATAGGAGTTCTACACTTCACCAACTTGGGAAAAATTCCCTCTTTTATGTTGGCATGTTGTAACAATATTTCCATTATTTTGACTTTTTACAACAAATCCATCCATCATGAAGATAAATTTGTTTCATTCATCATATAGTTGTTACACACTAATCATGTTATGTTTCAGCCAATCAACATATAGTGTTTTCTTGGATTTCATCTTTTCTTTTCCAATGATGACGGATCCAACACCTTTGATCCTTAGAGATTCATCATTTTGAAATCTCATTGTTACTTATTTAAAGCCTTTCACATACTTCAACAGATTTATGTATCGTTTAATTTGAGAGGAACACAAACTATCAAGAATAAATGTATGTTATACTTTTATATCTTTCAAAGCAGTTTTGACAATAAGAGCTTTTTGTTCATCTTTTTCATCCACTTTCTATTATGCTTCCTCCAATTTCCTATCCATGTCAACGTGTTCTAGCCAGACAACCCTTCCATCTTTCTTTTTGAACTTATCAGAACTATCCATTTTAGCTTATAAAAACACCATCTTTTGAGGATTATTAAGAAACAATGTTTTCTCTGGTAACACAATAAAGCAGCCCTTAGTAAGATGTCCAGGTCAATCACATCATTCAAAAATATTTTCTAGTGGTTGGAACCTATTCTCACCTTTCAGACCAACCTTATAAGATATATTCTAAAATTTATTTGGAGATTTTCTATTTTTAAAAGATTGAATCCCCCTCAATATTTGCCTTTCAAGACATGTGGAATAATTTTAAAATTGTTGGTTGAACCATCAAAACTTTTCCATGTGTTCAAATCCACAACAATACTAGCTGTAGCCATAAAATGTATATTTTCCTCGAAAACTTCCATACTGACTAGAGTTGTGAACATGCTTCTCAATAATCTTCTTACCAGAATTATGCTGAACACTGACCATTATATTTTCAAATGTAACATTATTCATCAGATCATGTTTCTGTTCAGTCTTACTGGAACTAGAAGTGGTAGACATATTTCTAAACTCAATATTTTTATATGCTTCTGATTTTTCAGTATTTAAAACTTTTACCACATACGTAGCCTTTCAAAAATTTATTTTATCAGTACTGATTCCATATTTCATTTCAAATTTTGATCGAAAATTTAGTTGATCTTTATTAGGCTCATTCTTAGCAGAACATTCACCAACTTCTATAACATAATTTTTGAACCTTGTGTTCATTTCCTCAGCTTTATAAAGTATATGTTGGAAATGTTCCAACTCATCTTCATTTGTCTTAAAATTTTCTTCTAGATGATCATTATAATTATTTTCTCTCTAAAGAGAATTTTTTACTTCATCAATCTCATTTTCATATGTTTCATTATTTTCAACAAAGCATGTTTGGTCATTTGTTGGATATTTTTTATTTGTTAATTATTTTTACATTTCAAGCCTTATGATATTTATAAAACATTCCTTCAGGTCTTATTTCAGATTTTGTTCAAGTTGAGTTTCTTCTTCTTCTTATTTAGTACTACTGCTTTAAAAATCATCATTATTGACTGTTTTGAAAAATGTACTCTCTCTAGCTTTCACTATAACAGATTTTTTCAGATTTAGTCTTGCTATCATCATCTACCTTGTCATTTGAAAAAATCATATTCTTTTTTATTTTAAGAAATTTTTATTCTTACCTCTACCAGAATAATTATCTTTTCCACCCTCTTTCTTCCATGACTTTATTGTTCTTCCATCTTCTTCATCATTTCCTTCATCTTTCGCTTTTTGAGGGCAATTAGCCACAGATTTTCCAACAACTCCACATTCAAAACATTTCAAAGGGAGTTTTCCATTGTATTTCCCTATACCATTTTTAGCATTTTTAGAAAACAAGGATAAAATTTCATCAAAATTTGGACATACCCCATTTTCAGAATCAGATTCACTAGCTTATTCTTCAATATGAATTTTCATTGACTTCTCTTTTATTGCAACCTTGAAAGAAATTATTCTATTAGCTTTTGCTTTTATCTTCATAGTATTCTCCCTTCTCATTTAATATGTAATAGGAGTGCCAGGTAAATCATCCAGAGATAATTTTTCAAGGTATTTCTCTTCTAGTGAAGAAACTTTAGCATAATATTTATCAAGCCGAATTCCCAATATCTTTTAAAAAATTGTATAATATACCAACTTTTCACTGAGACTTCTGATTGTACTAACAATATCATTGACCCTTCAATAGAAGTCTCCAATAGATCCAGACTCTCCCATTTTCAATTATTCATATTTAGCCTCCATATTTGTAGTTTTTTCTTATTCACTTTTTTATTTCCTTCATATATGTTCTTCATCTCATCCCATATTCTCTTAGCTTTAAAAAACACCTTTAACTCTAAAAAACTCACTCTCAGAAAGAGATGTGATTAATGCATTTTTGTCACTTCCATCATTCTCAAGATTCTTCTTATCAACAGGTGTAAGAGGAACCTTATCATCAATATGAGTAAATCCATCAGTTGTGGTTTCATGAACTTCATACCCAAGATAAATAAGATAAGTAATCATTAAATAATTCTATATGGGATAATTCCATCGATCAATTATCGAAATCCAATTAATGTTCCTACAATTTAGATTCTCCATCACTACATCTCTTTAAAACCTCATCAAAGAACAAACAAAAGGAACCACCCTCTGATACCAATTGAAGTTCCCAGTCAGTATCCAAGTATCACTGAGAGCGGAAGGGGTGAATTAGTGATATCTTTTTCTTTTTATGTTTCATTTTTATTAAAAAACCTTTACCTCCGGTTAAAGAGTTTCCTCCATGATGAACACACACAACCAAAGGAACAGAAGATTTACATGTTTCACCACTCAACAAGAGTAGTTATGTCCATGGTATGGTAGGGAAACCATCTAGTACCACACAATCCACTAGAAAACAATCCATTGATTTGGAATACAATGAGTAGGATATACAATTAAACTCGTGTAACACTTGGAAAACAATTCACAAGTGTGTGTGCACCATCTTATCACAAATAGGTAATTGCAGTATTTCAGTGCTGCTTTAAAATTGAACAGGTGTATTATTTGAAGTACAAATCTTCACATTCATACCTAGAAGCCGATAAAATTTATCTTATGCACAACTGAATACGTGCGAAAACTCCAAATCATTCTCTCACACTTTTAGATATCTTGCATGAAACTATTATGCCACATGTGCAAGATTTAACTTTTGTCTCAGAATACCTCATAGGTTCAACTTCAATCTTGTGTGAAACTCTCTTCTTGCATGCAACTCAATTATTGTGTGCAACTCTCTTCTTGTGCACAACTCTCTTTTTGTGAGCAACTATTTTCTTTCATGCAACACTTTTCTTACGTGAAACTCTCTTCTTGCATTCAACTCACTTTTTGTGTATAACTCTCTTCTTGCACGCAACTTCTCTTTCTTGCACACAACTCTCTCTCTTTCACGCAGTCCTATTTTCTTAATATCTTTTCACATTTCAGAGCTCATGATTTTTCTAAGGGTTGAGATTTTTTTAAGTTTGATGGGGTCACCTCTTATTTATAGACTCCATCGACCCCTACACGCAAAAACCCCAATTGGTTGAGCAAGATCCTAATGCATCGCACAAAACACCATTTGATGTCACATTGGGCCCGTAAATCACGCGTCGAAAAAAACCACATTGGACAAATCATTGGGAGCATAAGCCTCTTTCTCACCAACCTCATCTTTAGTACACTTCTTTGAATCTTTCGTATAATTAATTACTTTTCCATTTTTTGATGTTTGGACCTCAAATCATTCCTTGCGTTCAAGATTACAAACTCCCTTCAATATTTCATGTAAAAACCAATATTGCGCACAAAAATAAATCTTTCACGCAAGCCTCCCTTTTTCCAGATTAGGATGTTCAAATCATTGACCTCCACTTGCGCACAACATACCTAGGCATCTTCCAACATGCGCACAACATCCTCTTCCAAAGACACATTTCTTCATCTCCCGATTTTCTGGCCCTAAAATTTGGAAAACACTGGAAATTGGAATCACCATAAAACGTTCTTTTGTGCTACCTCAAGATTTTCCATTCCTTTTTCATTTCCCTCTTCACTTCATCCCATAACCATTCTTCATCTTTTTTCATGAAGTCCATTATCATGAAATGTATCCTTTGATTGAATAACTTTAGGATCATCATATTTTCATTGGGAAGTACTAAAACTTCCCTATCATTTAGATGCATCATTCCTTCCAATCAAAACTGTATTTGAATAGCATAATCATTTCTCCTCCATTCCAACATAATGCTTGCATAAAAAGTTCTCTTGACTTATGATATTTGTGAAATACATATCAGCAAAGCATCATCTTATTTTCAATTAGTTTACAATGTGAATTGATTTATCTTCTTTGACGACAAAAGGCAACACTCTGTAACAAAAAACTCTTCTTACTTCATTATCTATCCAACTTGGTCCCAAAAATTTCAATATAGATAGTTGATGCTGATTCTATCGTGAATTATAAGTATATTGAAGCGTCTAATATAGTAAAGGAATCTGTTTGAGATTTAACATTGTCTGAGAGCATGATTTGTTATAAATATTTATATAACACATCACATTCCATTGTGATAATATAATGATGTTTCAAAAGATCCAATTTTACACCACCAAAAAATATAATATACTACATAGGTATAACATCTTGAAATATTATTAACATAGGGGTGCTGTTTGTGTATGAATATTTCCAAATGAAAAAAAACATTGAAGAAAACTTGAGTAAAGTCTCATCTTAGTAGAAGCATGAGTATCATATCAGATATAGTAGAGTAAATGTTATTAATAGTTTACTCTAGGGAAAGTGGGATTCTGTTAGATATGGTTCTATAGAACCATCTTTTGATTACATTATGAAAACATATTTTCATACTTTATGATAATTAATATACTCATTATCACATCATTAGTTTTCATTAACTTTACATAGTATGTGATAATTTCTTTATGGTAATCTTCAAAATAAATTGTCATTGAACCTCCCCACTAGGATGAGAACCCATAGGTTTGACAATATTATTTTTAAATATATGTTATATGTGAAGATTAAATAATTTAAAGGAAGAAAATGATTTGGGATATCAGGTATAGAGACATAGAAGACATTTATTCACCTTCTCATAGGGTATGCCCTTAGTAATATACAGTTTAGGTTATTATGATAAAGAGACCCTCCATTAGGAAATCAACATTTATATTATTCGTTGGTTTTTTATATATGTAGACATGTGTATTAATACATAGAATTTAGTATTTTAACTAATGATTATTATAATTCATTCACATTGATGTTTTGAAAAAAAAATGATGTTGTATGCTCTCTATGAGGTAGGACGCATTAGGTGGATCATGAGTAATATTTCATTAATGAATAAAGTGAAAAAGATATTTTTCTTCTTTGAATTAAAGGTATTTAATATATTAGATCATATGATGTAAATTATATTATCTAAATTAATCCACGTTCATGGTGTTATATAGAGATTCTTGATTTCTAGATTGTCAAATAATGGGACATTCAGAACATAATTTTATGGAACCAGAGTATAAGATGTTTGATTAATGATATCATGATTGATGGATTATATTACACAATAATTTTCCTTATGAATTATTTTTTTCATTGCATAATTATGTTCTTTCTCTATGGGTTCCTTTGTATGTTTCTAGACACTAACCCTAGAATTTTTCCAGTTTTTCCTAATTCCACATAGAAAAAGGACCAATGGGTCATACAATATGTCTATCCAAAGTCCTGGTTAAATAATAAATTATTATATATTATTTAAAAATTTGAAAAAATTTTATTCCCACATGTTGTTTAATAATTATTTATGTTTTCTTGATTTCATATATTCAACCAATAGATATTCATGAAAATATTATGTGAGTGGAATATTTAATAAATATTTATTTTATATTTAGATAATATAATATTTAATTATTTATATGAGAATGTTGTAGTGATATTTATTTTGTAAATAAATATATATTAATAAAGGATATATATATATTGTAGAGTAATGGAGAACCGAGTTTAATTATCTAGTAAGAAATACTTTATATTTTATATTATTTAAATAACTAATGAGTAATTTTAATTTTAAAATTAAGAATATTTTGAGAAACATTATAATTATTATTATAGACTTGGGGATCTATAGGGATTAAATATTTATTAAATATTTATTAAATTGTATTTGTTAAAATATTTTTATCTAAAATTTAATGTTATATAAACCCAATTATATTATTTTTCATTTGAGCCAATTCATTTGTACTGTCATGCCAGACTAATTTGTAGAATCTTATTGATTCCCTAGAGATCTTACTTCTCCAATAAATCTCCCAAAAAATTTATAATCCTTACACTACCATCCACTCTCAAGTCATGAGTGATTAAACATAGTCCTCTATATCAAATTCATGAGGTGGTTAATGGCGAATGATGTAAGTGATTGGATATGTTGTGATAACACCCAAATATACATATGGAATCATTTAGATATTTTTGCAACTTGGGTCGATTACATCTATAGATATTCTTCTTTTCATCCCTAGAATTAAATAATGATAAAACATAAGTTTTCTTCAGAACCATTAACAAATAATGAATTATCACAAGATAATTATTTAAATGAATAAACTAAATATAAATAATAAGTGTTAATCTTACACTTGGTTCTGGAGGTTTATCCCATGTATGTTTTCATTATTCAACTCTATTGATCATGATGTTTATCATCATTTAAATATCATACTTTTCATCATTCATAATTTAAATAAAATTTGGGTAAAACATATCGCACACTTCTATTGAACTTGAAACCTATAAGTTATGCATATAATGAATCAATATTTAGGAAACACATTTTTTGAACAAGTTATACTATTATGAAATGGTGATATTTTTATAAAACATATTTTTCTATGGGTTGTGAAATAATGATATTTTTATGAAACCTTTTTATTTTCATGGGTTCTAATATCATGAAGGATTTATGTAAATGTGGAATACAGCTTTTTTATATTCAGTAAGTGATATTTGAGACATATTTTCCCCTCTAATTCATTTGGAATAGATTTATATCTCATGAGATAAAGAAGATGAGAATAGGTTGTAAACCCCTTTAATAAGATACTTTGTCAACTGTGGAAGTATCGGGAGAGAACCATGACTGCTATAATGATTTGGAGAGTGAACCCATTACAGGATGATATTGTTTTTTAAAGTGGAAAAATAATAAGTAAATGATTTTCTATAATTATGATTTCATGTCATGTGTGAATGTTATTATTATCATAATCATTTTCACCTATTTCCTTATGAATAATGCCTTACCAAAAATGAAGGTTATTTTATCACTCAATATTATGATCTATGAGAAACATGGTATATTTTTTTATATGATAATATCACGTTATTTTAACCTTTTTTCATGTTGTGATTGTATGATCATTTATATTACCCTTATTTACGATTAAAAAACATTTTATCTTGCCATTTTATTATGTTTCCTTTCATGTTGTTATGAATAACGGTATTATGTATGATATGCCTAAGATGTTTTATAGTTATGATAAAAAAAATTGAGATGATGTAGATATTTTATGTAAAAAAATTTTATGTTTCCATGTTTCCAATGATACTAGAAATTAATGATTATGTAGTGGATCAAAATGTTACATAAATAATTTTTATCTACTAAGATGTTATATATGTGTATAAAATTTTTGGGTCCCAAAATATTATACTAGTGGGTATTTTAGTTACCCAATTGATACTATGATGAATATATATTTATAATAATACAATAGGTAAGACTATGTATAGGATAAAATATTATTGTTCTGGATATGATTATGAATGAACTACGTCAAACCTATGTTTTCATAGAAAATGTTTTTCCAATTTAGGCATCCTATAAATGAGTTTTAATTTCTATATGTTTCCCACATTGATTAATTTTTATCACACGATAATCTTTATGTTTAGTTAGTGTTAAGGACCAAAAATAATCATTTTAATGATGAATGTGATTAAATTTTTTTTGAATGTCCTCTTGAGAAATATTTTTAAGATATAGAATAAAAAATTATATTATTATGGTGGCTCAATTCACTCAATATATAAATCAAATTGATCTTTCAAAAAATAATTATATGGAATAAGATCGTATTGATTCCTTTAGAGTCTACTTAGACCATATTTATGTGATTCCAATGATTCAAAAATAACTATGAAATGTATCAGATCTATTGAATATATATCATATTCTACGTTATTCAAAAGAATATATTGTTATTCTGGATTTTAATTAGTTGGACGGAAAATATGATCAGTGGTGGATTCTTATCAACAATATAAATAAATAAAATGAAATTTAATTTATTGAGTAAAATCAGTTTAAATTATTATAAAAAAATGTACTTTTCTCGTATTTTTTATATGAAAATTGAGAATGAATTTTTTGAGTTACAACAGAAGGATAATAGGTCTTCTAGTAATTATGTGGATAAATTCACAAGACTATATTGTATAATTCTTATATTGATATCCAACGAGTAATTAAGGTATAAATATTTATTATTTGAAAAAAATATTTATATGGGTTTTATCCATAATTGACAAAGATGGATATGAAAAATTCATTCAATGATTTATCAAGGTGGAAATAGAGATGGATTTTACCCATCGAATTCATGGTTTGGAAAAGGAAATACTTGAATTCAGATAAAATTATAATAATAATATAATGAAGAAGAATATATTTACATGGTGATTGTGGTTTGGCTTGAAACATGGGGAAACTATCATGAGGGAAATGATATTTCTTTTATTCATGGAAATTAATCACATCAAAAAAATCTAATGATTATGTGAAGGGATGAAGTTGGATATTAATTAGAATGGAGAGAAAACTCCATTGAATGCACCTCCCAAAATTCAATGTTTTATGTGAATTATATAAGATAATTATTAAATCCTATTCCCAAATATTAGAGTTAATTATTATTATCAACATTGAGAACATGATATTCTGAAAGAAAAAATGAAATATCATGCGATAACTTTATTTATGAGTGGTATGATAATAATGTAGTAGAATGTACACATACCATCCACTCTAAAACTAAAAATGTCTTATTATATTGTAGATTTACCCACTATATAATATATAAATTATTTTAATGGGTATCATAGTTAAATTATAAAAATTAGATGTTGGGTTAGAAGCTAAAACCCCTAATTATATGATGATCACATCCCAAGTGTAGGATTTTTCTCCTGTAGAAGTTTCTAGGAATTTTTTGCAACTAGTATTTTCATTATTCATATATTTGAACTTAATGTTACATTGCGAAGGATTTTATTTAATTACATAAATCCAAAATAAAATATTTCTTAATGGATTCTTTGTTTAGTAATCAAAACAAATATATGAAAGCATATCAGTACGAAGACAAAAATAAACATCTAATGGAAATTAAGCCCAACATATGGGTCATTATTACGATTAAAAGTGAATTTTGTCTCATACAGTTAGGAGAGACTCAAAATAAAAGATATATCTATTATTTTGAGGTTTAATGATTTTTTATAGAGATTTTTGTGTTCTTCCCCCAAATCATGAAACCATGTTTTCAGTAGAACTCATACATCTTTCTATGCTTACTTACAAAAATATATATTGAACCGACCTGATTGGAATTCATGAATTAAAAAATACAATAAGAGAATATTAACAAAGTATTCATATTGAAAATTGAATCACCTTGGGGTGAATCAATGATATTTATTAATAATAAAGATGGATTATTGAAACTTTTCATTGATTATTGAGAACATAAAAGTATGTCTATTAAGAAAAAGTATTATCAACAACTTGTTGATAATTTATTTGAAAAATTCGAAAGTGAACAATATTTTCCAAATATTGATCATTGATCTGGATATCATCAATTGAGAGTCAAGAAGAAGGATATACCAAATATAGTATTCCATACAATTTATAGACACTGTGAATTTATAGTGATTCTATTTTGTCTTACAATTTCCACCACAATATTGATATATTAAATGATTTTCATCGTTAGATATTACCATGATCAATTGTGTTAGTCTTTATAAAAATATTCATATTTTTTCAATGATAATGTAAGATAATGTAGATCACTTTAGATTTTTTAAGACACTGTGGATGTAAATTCTTTATGAAAGATTTACCAAATGTGAATTTTATCATCGTAATTTTTCATTATTTGGTCATAAAATCTATTGTGATGGTATGTAAGTAGACTATTCAACTATTTAATTTATTGAACATTATCCTAGACTAAATTTTTTGAATGAAAATAATGGGTTTATTGGTTTTTATTGATATTATCTACACCTTGGGTAAAACTTTTCATGGTAATTGAGTCCTTTCAACATGTTAAATAGAATGAAAGAAAAGTACCTTTGGATGAATTAATGTGAGGGGAGTTTTAAGGGATTGAGGTTAATTCTAGTCATCCCACCACTGATTAGATTACCCAAGAGTTTAAAAGGTTTTGTAATCAATTTTATATTAAAATATGGGAATGGGATGCATCATCCTAATGAACAATATGTTTATAGAATATACATTAGGAAAAATGTTGGCCCAAGAAGTAAATTACACAACTCATTATTTGTAGTTAGTTGTGGGAATATTTTCATTAAATATATGGACTCTTTATCTAGATGAGGAATAGGGTGACATTTGTAATGATCAAAACTCTTTAAAGTATATTTTCACTCAAAATATTTGAACATGTTCCAATGAATTTGGTTGGAGATAATTGGAGAGCATGACCACTCAATAAATTACCACCCTTGGAAAGAGAAAAATGTAGAAGATTCCCAAAGTTGAAAGGATTATTCTAGCCTATCAATAATGATGACTGAAAAATATAAAATATTTTTGTACTTAAAAATAATGGAACATGACATATTTAATTTATAGTAGAAATATTATCATTATCAAATTATTGGTCAACCAACTATTGATGTGTTGATTTTATAATTATAGGAGAAATATGTTATGTTTGGAAAAATGTATGAAATGTTCATGAAATCATAACTGATTATGATAATGTATTAATTTTTAGTAATCATAAATATTTTACTTTGGTATTATATTTGAAGAATGCTCTAATAAATGAATATCATAGTTCCTAATTACATATTCATCTATGAAGTATAAAGATATATATTTTTGAATGAGTAAATATAACTAATAAAATGTCATATAAAACATTAATTGATTTACAATTGATATATCTATTAGTAAAAATGAGAAATTTAAATGGATATTATATTTTATTTATATATATTTTATGTACTCACATTTCTTTTTATCAACGGTTATATCTATTGACATTTATCATTTAACACGAAACAATATTTTACCAATAGATAAATCAATTGATTTATATATTTATAATATTATATGTATATATATAATATAAAATTAATGATGTATAATTATAATTTTTGGTGACTTGAATAAGATTAAATGTTTTAAAAACTAAAAATAGTCACATATATCATATGATTTCATTAAAACTATATAAAAAAATTATTATTTAAAATATGTATAAATTTAAGTATTTTTTCACTATATATATATATATATTATATTTTCTTTTTATACAATAATATATTTTTTAAATTATACTAATAATATACAACTATCTTCGATCAATTTAATGAATCAGGCCACTGTGATCAGATCACTATTATTGTATCTTCTATTATCACCCATGAACTAGTTAATTTATTTTAATTATAAATAATATTTTACTGTTATTATTGTTCTTTTTTTTAATTTTATTTTTACTTTATAAATTTCCCTTCTCCCTTTCTACACTATGTTTTCCCACCCTTACCCTTCCAGTTTATATCACACGCCCCAACTAGGAGTTACTAAGGTGGTGAAACTCCTCCTCCTCCTTAAATATAATATATCCATATTTTCTTTTTTATTTCACAAGTGGTATCCTCTTATTAGAATTCTTTATCCCCACAAACATATTATTCTCTTTTCATTTTAATTTCACTTTCTTCCTTGCGGTGATAATGACCAATACAACCCCTAACATAGTTGAAGATCCATAATGGATTCCTACTCTAATGATAATGTTCTTGATAAATCCTTCTGCTCTACACTATCACATCCTACCCCATCATTGGAGTCATGTTCGACCCCCTATGTTAGGATTTTTTTGTTCTGACCCCTCATCTGGATCATCCAATTGGAATCGATGGTGTTTGGCACCTGATATCATTCACGTATTTTCCATCCCCACTACTATCAACACCAGATCTTCCCTACCCAAGGATTTCTCATCTTTTACAGGAGATTCATTATTCCTATAACACTTTAGGTGGTCCAATTATTCCACCACTTATAAAAATATATAGTTAGATATTTTCCCATGTGGACATTTTTGTTTCCCTATAGTATATACATGTTGGATTCACATCCCCATTCGATGATAGTTTTCAAAATGTTTGGATTTTTTTCATTTTATGTTTGTATATAGGTATTGTTGAGTTCATGAACTGTAGTTCATTGACAGTTTGTTTTGTCTCTATTAAAAGGAATTTAAACCATGGTTCATGAGCCCTAATTATTTATTTATTCTTATCCTCCAATGGATCGAAATCTGTTAAATTTTTAATATAATAAAAATACCATTTTACGAGAAGAAGGGGAAAACCCAAACATACATAATGACTATGTAAAATCATGACCCTAAGTTCTATAATGAGAAACAAGACTAATAAAATTGAGTGACCCCTCCCCAGCATTTGATCGTGATGAAGCTTTCCATCGTTGCAAGGTTGATCTGCAAGCAAGTGCCATGTGTCAAAGAAAAATCGTGATCTGATAGCTAACACCATACCCTCTCAAACTTCCAAATCCAAAAATCTCTGCAAAGATGAACCACTAGATCCAAATCCTCCTCTAGGTCTTGAACCATGGGGTTGAGTCCAAAACCAAAATTCAAACAAAATAGAAAACTTCCAGACACGCCTTGAGTAGTGACATTCATATGGCAAACAACCAAACCCCTGGAACTATTACAAAAATCCATCAACAACAATGAACCAGCACCAAAATTAGCAACAAAACCATCAAGAACCAAGCCTCTTGGAATTTCGTCATCCACACAAACTACACATCCCAAAACAACATGGAAACCATCACTAAAATCTGCCTAGAATAAGAGCATTGGGATCCTAGTTTTCAAGTAGGAAAAATTCATCGACAGTAATCCAGAAACGTTTCCATGACCATAAACCAAAATCTCACTACCTTCATCAAAATGTCCAGAATATGATCCAACATCAACCATAAAAAAATACCAATAACCATACGAAACATCATGCAACGTGACAGAAACCTAGAAAACATCCTTTAGTAGAACCCCACCAACATCCACAGGATCTCCTCCAACCACACAGCCATTGAAGACATGTCACCAATGAAGATCTTACCCAGAAATAGAAATGATGACGTCCAAGCGTGCCAACAACAGGAGGAGGAATAAGCATTCCAGGAGGGTTTGAGGAACACTAAAGAAGATGCAACTGCATAAAACATCATCTGAACTTCCAAAAATGGATCTCTAATAAAAAACTCTTACATGGATAAGACCTTTGAATCCCCAGATCACGCCTGAAGAAACCTCACCACAAACTGCAATCCCATCACCACCTTCAGATCTTCACATGGAGACTATAACAAACCCCCCCCACTCCACCTGTATCCAACCCTAAAATGAGTAGTATCCCCTCTTTCCTAATTACCAGAATCACTAATGGGATTTATATTTGGTATTCAAGCTGGATTATTTATATTTTCCATGATGAATAAGGTATTTTGGGTATATATATACTAAAAAATCATGGATGTGCGTGTTATCCATGTAATTCAATGGTTTTAATAGAAATCTATCATACTGATGATAAATCTTAACTGATCTTTTACATGCCTGGTTTCTTATCATCAAGAATTATAGTTCTTCAAAAATATTTGATTTTCTAACATAAGTAATGTGTATTTACTCAAATAGTATAGTATATTGGATACATGGAGTTATCTTTTTCTAGATAATTGATGTCATTCTTGGATAAAATAATAACTTTTATTTATACATGATATGTGTGTTGATGTCATGTATACATGAAATCTCTTTCCATTCCATGATGGTAAAATTCCACCTTCTGTATGCACTACAAATTTCATTTTCGTTAAAAAATTTTTTAGGGCCATAGGGTTGGGAAAACACTCATATATCACATGTTATGTCCTAGATTATAAAATTTTAGTTATGTTTCACTCTTAATTAAATTTAGTGTCATTATCAATGGTTTTTGGTCACATGTTAGATATAATTATTTTCATTTTTATGTCATTCATTTTTTTCCTTTTTTATAGTCACTGGATATATTTTAGTAATGTGGTTATATATAAATTTTTTATAAACATCAGTTCTTCAAGTGATTTTTATAATGTTGGGATCACTGTTTATTTTTATATCATGTGTTATGGAAACTATTCTGGTATTTATTATATATTCTTGTTGTGGTAAGGATTGGTACTTTTATGGTTGTTGTGGCCACTAGTTATATTATATTATTGTTGTTTTTTTCTCTAGTCCGATTATCATCTTGTTCTAATAACTAGAAGATTGTTTTTTAATAAAGTGTCATTATTTTTATATCTTTGATTTAAATTAAATCTATTTTAAAATTGGATTGTTTTTGTGGTCAGAATGTTTCTCATGATGGTGTATGTAAAAAGTTGAGGGAGCGGGGGCATGTACTTATTCAAGCAAATAAGGGTGGTTCCCTATAGTAAAAGGGTTGATTGTGAAGTTGTGTATTTATGGATCCACTATATTAGAAAACATCACTTTTAATGTTATGGGGATTCAGTGATAATGACAAATGATGTTTGAGAGAAATATATTTTAGATTAAGTTACATTTAGTTTCATGTATTTTCACTTAGTGTTTACACATTTTTACACTTTTTTTAAAAATTTTCTTCGAGATTCGTGTCTTTTAATGATTTTTTAACTTTTATTTATATCATATTTGAACATGTTTTTTCAAATAAAGATTCTTTTCGTATTTTATATAAGTTAAATTTTTATTATTATATGTTAAATAAAATAATACATTAGATTTAACAATATTAATATATATAAAACAATATAGTAATAATAAAAATTGTAATATATATATTTAGAGTATATTTTATAAAAAAATACTAGTTATTGATACTTTTTATAAATGTTGATAATATTTTACTAGAATATATATTAGTCGTATTGATCTGTTGTTAAATTTTATATCAATATATATATATATATATATTATTTTTTGGTATTATTATAATTATAACATAATAATTTTATTTTTCACTATAACATTTATTGATAGGGTTTTAACCAACATTTCAGTGATGTGTCAATTTGTGTCAGTAAAATGTTATACCAATAAAAAATGCAATTTTACCAATAGATATACCTATATTGGAAAAAGATAATTATTTTGTAGTGTAAGGTGGAATGAAATTAAAATATATATCTAATTCTATGTTTTTGAAAACCATATATTTTATGGTTTTAATTTTTTTAAAATGCATTTAATTTAATTTATTCCTTACATTGTAAAAAACACCAAGTTTAAATGAACTCCAAAATATTATTATTTTAACACGTCCATGTTAACCTATTTGTTAGATTATCAAGGATAAATAGTATTAACAAAATTATGAAAAATATAATTTTATAAGTGAATTTTATTTTATGAATTAAATATTTTTGAATAAGAAAATAATTTTTAGTGAAGTTATCTTATTTCTCAAATAAATGATTTCTTTTAAAAGTGATTTTTGTTTCATTGATTGAGAAAATAAATATAATAAATTTTTGAAACTGTTATGAAATTTATTTGATAATGTAAACATAAATTTTTGATTTGGTATGTAAAAAATATAATTTGGATTAATTTTTGTTAATTTTCCAAAAAAGTATAATTTTTTAATAAATAGTAAAAAAATATGTTTTATAAAACTCTCATTTTGACTATATTTAAAAGACATTCTATTATTTCAAATTGATCTCAAATTGAAATAAGTAAATTTTTTTCATATATAATAGAAATAAATAAATTTTATTAATATTTGTACCTTATATTGGTATAAGTTCATTTCTGGGCTTAAAAACACAATCTTCCAAAAACATTATTTTTTGTTCTATTTTAACAGTATAATTTTAAATATAATTTTGAAATAATTTATTTTATTCCTTAAAAATTTATTCCATATTTTGAATAAAAAGGTAAAATTATTCTTATAATTTTAATAACATTTTTGGATATAAAAAGGATACCACAAAAACAAAGGAATTTCTATAGAATATATAATATAATGTAGTCAGTTAAATTTAAAAGGTAAAAGCATTATATAACTAGAAAATATTAAATTAAATGTGTTTATGATTTTATTAGACCTTAAAAATAAATTAAACATTAATTATTATTTAAATTAATTGAAATTAATTCCACCAAAACGTTTTGGAATTAAAAATATAAAATTATTATTATTTTTCCACTTGAACTCACCCATCCACAATGTATTAATACTACTTCTCCCCACCCCCATTCTCCTAAAAAGAAGTTAATCTAATTAAATCACTATAAAAACTCTCCTACCCACACTCACCATTTTTATGTGTCTTTGGTCTCAGCAAAACACCGATTCCATGTTTTTTCAGTGGTTATTCCAGGTGGTGATATTTGAGAGGTAACCTTCTTAAATGATCACTCTTAGTTTCATTTATTCTTCTTCCATATATTCACCTCATTCATAAAATTGATTATAACAAATAATTTATCATGTATATAATATAATTTTATATTTATAATGGATTATCTTCTATAAACCCCATTTATTATCTCCCCTTAGTCAATAAAATGAAACCACTGTTCAAATTATGGTGGTTAACGGTCTCCCAAAATAATGATTTCATTCATTTTCCATTACTTCCTTAAAGGATTGTTATAAAAGTATTCTTCTAGATATATATGTTATTAAAAGGTATATTATAACATATCTAATGTTCTTATACTAATATATATATATATATATATATTTAATAAACTGAAAATTGTTTGTGATGTTTGGAAAAACTGCTAAAATAAACAAAACATTTATAATAAATGAATTTTCAAATGAATCGCCCACATTAGAGAAAGAAAAATGATATATGAGACCAGTAAAAATTATCTAACTAGATTAATAGAATTTAATTTCACTTTTATATTATTACTTCCATTTTTCAATAAAATCCATAATGATAATGAAATGAACTTACCAGGAAAACCATAAAGAAAACACACCTAAAACAATGAAAATAATGAAAAATTGTTAATGAAAATGTCATAAGATGTTATAAACGTATAAAATATGGTGTTATAAATATGATTATTGTTAATTAATTAATTAATATTATTCATTATTAATTTATATAGTGTTTTCATGTATAAAAATACTAAAGGGAAGCATGATGTAAGGGTTTCTCGTCTCTCTTTTACTTCAATGAGTTAAATACCTTATTTATCACTTATTTATTTTTGGGGGTTTATATATTACCCATAGTTATGTAATAACATTAATATAATTCTATTAATTCTATTATATTTTTCATTTTATAATTATTACTTTTATTTGGTTTATGATTCGATTGATTAGAAGGTAGTAAGTGATTTATTAACTCAATTTAGATGCATTCGGTTATACTTCTACATCATTTACTTTTTAATTATAATATTTTATATAAGAGGAAATTTAGTTATCTTATTTTTTATTTATATTGTTTTTCTAAATTTATAGCCGATACCCATAATGGAGTCATTTTATTAGTTTTCATCTCAATGATATGAAATTTACAGTGGGATTTTATTTAGAACTCTTTATTTAAAAGGATACCTTTAAACTCTCTTTTTCTTCAATGTCTATGTTGTGTAAAAATGTTTCAATTTTTTTTCAGTTAAATTATGATTTTATATGGTTATATTTTCTCATTTTTTACATTTAAAAACATATATTTAAAAAAATCATTCTTTAGATGCGGTTCTATTGGACTTTTTTGACCAAATACAATGGTATGTTTTTTTTTAAATTATACAACATGAGAAAATTTTCCAACCGTCATGACACCATAATAATTTGATGTTTCATTTACAACATTACAATGTCTTTTTAAAATAATTTTTTTTACTTTGCAATTGCATGTTTATTTATAAATAAATTACTTGGAAATCAAAATGTTAGTTTTTTTCAACAATTATTTCATGTGATCTAATAAAATTATTTTCTATCTAGGAAATAATTTTTTTATATTACTTATTATTTACTTGTGATATTATTCATGGATATTATGATTATTATTTTGTTGGATGTATGATGTTTATTAACAATGATATTGATGAAACCCATTTCTTTTCAATGAGTTATGCTGTGAGGAAATGTTTATGAAACCCATTTATTTTCATGGGTTCTAATATGTGGAATGATTTATTTTCTTGTGGAAAAAATAAGTATGGGTTTCATTTTGTGAATGGTGAGACCTATATATCCCTCTAATGCAATGGATAAAAATTTATATATAATGAAATAACAATGGGAAACAAGTAGATGGAATTGATCCATTATGGGGAATTGGTGCATCCTTATCCACTCTGGGAAATATCTATGTGTTTGTCTACAATAGTTATTGTATTGTTGGTTAACCATAACATATGATCTTTTTTCTTTATTTATGATGGTACCATAATATTATTATATGATCTTATGGATAATGATTGATTTATTATGATTATTCTATCTTCAAGACAATGTTTTCTAAAATGATAATTTTTATTACATGAATCATGACAGTTTCAGTATGAACTTCATAAGATTTTATCATTTTCAAATAACCTTTTTCTTCTATCATAGGATTTCATATGATAAATGATTAATATCTTTTATGTTTATCATTAGCAAGAATCTGAGATCACTATTTCTTATTTTTCCTTCCCCCATGTAATTGATACTTTATTCAATATGATATGTCTAAGAATGGTTATAAATGTGTAGAAATATTTGGGGATGATATATATTTTTATGAACAATTTTTAATGTTTCATGTTTCCATCACTAATAAAATTATATGGTTATGGACAGGGTTTTATCAGTTATAAAATTAATATTAAACTATCATAATGAAATATCTATGTATGAAAAGAGCTGGTCCTTATAGCCAAAATCGAATAATTGTTTAGTTAAAAATTGGAAGATAGTATGATAAACCCTTAAGTAAGATCTTTATGTATATATATATATATAATAAAATCTTAGAAAATTGGTAGTGATCATGAGTAACATATTATTAAAACTAATGTTTCATCGAATAAATTTTTTTAATAAATTTATATTAAATATGTAGTTTCACTCTCTGATCATTCTCAATAAAAATATTATTTTTAGGGTTAGATAGTGGCTAAGACAAGGTAGATTCATGTTAATTTTGAATTTGATGGATGACATAATGATTTACATCATGAGTAAAAATATGAAGGATGAGTTAGAAGGAGAAACCAATTAATTATTCTTAGTTATAAATCTTATAATATGATCAATAATATCACCTTTGGTTATTTTCATGACCCATAAATTAATAGAGAGGTGGATTTTCATTTTGACCATATAGGGAATTTTTTTCAATTTTCATCTTCTAAAGAAAGTGAGAAGATGAATCACAGAGATTGTGTCAAAGGAATAAAAATATGCATTTGGTCTCAAAAACGGGACACAATGAATGTAATTTCAATTGAATATTAAAAAGTCATGTTAAAGAAATAGTTTATAATAAATGGATTCCTAATTAATTATCAATAGTTAAATGTTTTAAATATGTAATATATGGTCAATATTAAAATAGATGACTTAATGGGGAAGGATTGTGAAGAGAATCAGAATAGTTTTATTATTAATGGTTATATTTCTAATGATGAAGAATCTACGATGAAAATAATATGGGGATGAATTGTTAATAAATACATATATGATTGTTATTTGATGGCTTAATAAGTAAGTGAAATGATTGAGTGTGAATGTATTATAATTTCAAAATAATTTTTTATATGTACTTTTATTATTGAATAATAAAAATATAAGGATTGTTCCACTAACTATTTTTCTTATGTATTTGAGTGTATATGTTTAATGGTACTGGTAACCATGAAAATTGATTGCGGTGGAAGGGTGATATTTTTGGAAAACACGTGATTTAGGGAATGTTAACCCTTAATATGTTAATGATGTTGGGCTAATAGTGATATAATGAAATGATTGGTTGTGAAAAAATAGATTGTATTTTATTGATTCCCTTGGAAATGATTTGTAATATGATGACATGGTGGTTTATTAATTGATTTGGTATAATTTTATGTTTTATGGTATAAAGAAATTGTAAATTTTTAAAAAATTAATGTTTTCAATAAATTTTAATTGTTATTCAAGTTCAAATAATAATTAATTGTAATACATGAAAAACATTTTCTTGTGTTTGGTGTTTGATAATTAATATTTATATAATATTCACTGTGGGATTAGTGGTATGCTGGTTTTGATATTCATTGGGATCTTCTTTTGATATTTTAAACTTTTAATCATTTAGATGGTTTATAAGTGTGATCATTTATTAAATTTTTTACATTAATCATTTGATTATATTTTTTATATTAACTTATTTCATAACCATATGAAAATATATTCAGATTGGATAACCCTTGATAGCCATTTTTTATAATGATAACTAGAGATAGAAGAAATTACATTTGATCCCATTATAGATCTTACCATCCCCTTGTTCTTCAAGTAATAACATTTTAACATGATATCAAAGAGTATAAAATGAAGTGGAAATTGATCAATTCAAACCCAATGATAGAGATTGTTCTTATAAGATAGAATCAGTTAACTATATCTTCTCAATAGATTATGAAAAATAATCATATTATCATTATGTATGATTTTATCAATAAAAATTTCAAAACTATAAGGTCTGTGTTTTAATTCAAAAACCCTCTCTTGGACATTTTCTTTATCAATCTCCATCATAACATGATATTTACTATTCTATTCAATGCCCAGATTTTTATTTTCAACTAGTTTCACTTAATTGGAATCTTATTTTTATGATGACCTTCCCATTTTACTTTCCATATTTGTAAGAGGATGTGTTATTAGCCCTTTTATGATTTGGGATTCACACAAAATTCAAATTTATCACATTTTTTTAAATATAATATAAAAATTAAAAGAATTTAATTCCTATTTATTCATGATTGTATTAGGATAGTGGATTATCTATTGGAACTCCTATCGTACCTCTCTAAAGTCCATGATATGTTCAATTTTCTCTCATGAGGTGGTATAGACCAAATCCTTGAAATTTACTAAATAAATAATTACATATAATATAGAATGATATTTATAATGTAGAACAATAGGAATATATTTTGAATCGAATATAAAAAGTTATATGAAATAAGATTACTCAAATGGTCAATGTTATTTGGAAAAACCTATAGCTTTAGGAAGCTATATGGGAACTGAAGGTTGTGATGAGGAAGATATATCCTCGTATATTTTTATATGAGTGATTAATTTTGAGGGATATATTTATTTAATTTTGTGTGAAATGATACGCAAAAATATTTTATGTAATTTCTCTTAAAATAATATTATTCTCTTCGATTTGTTACTTTTGATAAATTATCCAGCTTAAAGAACTAAAAAAACATTACTATTTTAACACGACCATTTTAAAATAGTCATTAAATATTAGTTAATAAATATTGTTAACCACATTATTAAATATATAATTTTCTAACTCAATATTAATTTTCAATTTAGTTCTTGGTGAATATGAAAATAATTTTTAGTACAATCATTTTATTTTACACATAAATGTTATCATAAAAATGTGATTTTTATTTATTTCTATGAGAAGATAATTATTATTAAATTTTAAAACATTTACTTAATGAAAATGATATAATTAAAATAAATTTCGGATTCATCATCTTAATATACTATAAAGATGAATTTTTTAGAATATTATGATTTTTTTCAATTTAGAGAAAAAAAATACAAATGTTTATAAAACCCTCATTTTCATAATATTTAAAATTCATTTTATGATTTTAAATTATTCTCAAAGTAACATCTATAATTTTTAGTTATATAAAATCTAATTTATTAAATTTAAAAAAATTATACCTAATTTTGGTATGTGTACATTATTGTTCATAAAAACATATACATCCAAAAAAAATTCATTATATTATGATAGATTAATTTTAATTCTATTTTTGAAATTTTTGTGATTTAAATTTTCAAAAAATGGATTCCATTTATCAAATCAAGAGTTCCAAATTATTTTTATAAGATCATTTTCATTTCTATGCTGAAAATCATTACAATTATTAAAAAATAATTACCACAATATAGGTAAAATGATGTGGTGAGGTAAACTTAAAAGGAGAAAAAATATAATACCTAAAAATAAAAACTTAATTTAGTTTTTGTTGTGTTTATATATCTTAAAAATAATGTAATACATGATAATTATGCTTAATTAATTGAAATTAATTTCACCCTAATGTAGTTGGGTTTTAATATAAACTAAGCATTATTTAACCACTTAAAACAACTCCTCAAACTCTTCTCATCGGTCACTTTCCCTTAAAAATAGTTTTTTATAATAAAATATCTATTAAATACTATCATCCCCCCTTTACCCACTTCCACTGTCTAATTGTCTCACCTAATGACCAATTCCATGTTCATTAAGGGGTCCTTTAGGGAGGCGATATTCAAGAGATAACTTTCTCTAAAAACAAATATTAATTTATTTTATTCTTCTACTATCTCTTCACCTCATTCATCGATAAAATAAAAATATTTCAAATAACATGAATATATTGTAATGTTATATTTACAATGTAATATATTCAATACCCCCCATTTTTTATCTTATCTTATTCTATAAAATGAAGCCATTGGTCAAATTACAGTGGTTAACCATCTTTACGAATAATGATTTTGTTAATTTTACATTACCTCCTTCAGTGTTAATCCTTAAATAATTATTAATCTTAAATAATTTTTTAATAGGTATATTGTAACTTATTTCATGTTCTATAACTAAATATATACACATAATATTTTGTAAACAAAACTAGCTCATGATGTTGGGAGAACCCTCCAAAAAAAACTAAACATTTATCATTAATATTTTATGTGATTAATCTACCTCATACTAGAATTAATATATATATATATATAAGAAAATTTACACTTATATATGTTCACAGATACCTATTTGTTTTAATTTTCATTTTTATCTCTAATTTACAAAAAAATCATAATAATACAAAAATGAATCGACGACTAGAGTTATCAAATGTGCACACAAAAATAATAAAAATAGTGAAATATTATTAAAAAATGGGTAATAAGAAGTTTTAAATGTATAATATATGGTATTATAAATATTATTATAGTTTTCAAGTTAACTAATAACCTTATTTAAAAATTTATACATGAGTTTAAACTATAAAAAATCAATAGAAAGTGTGAGATAAGGGCTTGTCATCTCACATTTACATTATTGAGATAAATAACTTTCTAACCACATATTTATTTTGTGTTGTGTGCATACTGAACAGTAATATATAATATAATGAATATTAATATATTAATATTATTTATTGTTTTATATATTTATTATTAATTGTTTAGCGCATATGATTTGATTGATTACAATGTTATAAGGGATTTCTTGACTCCACATCCATTCATTTAGTTACACTTTAACTTTATTTAGTTTCTATGTTATGAGTATGTTAGAGATGAAATTTAATTATATTATACTGCATTTCCACATTTTCTTTTTTGTATATACATATGTTACACATTAAAACGTATCTATTAAATCTCACATTAATGATATGATATTTATAGGAGGATTTATTTTAAAAAATATTGTTATAATATTTCCCTTAAAACTATGTTTTCCTTCCACATATGTGTCGTATAAAATTGTTTCATAGAATTATTTTACTATTCACATATGATTTATTATCTTTATTTTTAATCATATTTTTTAATTCAAAAAATGGTATAAATAGAATACATTAATCAATTTTTATGTGATGTTATTTTAGACTTTCTGGGAAAAAATATTGAATGAATGTTTATTACCTTATACAGCATTAACATATTTCTTTTCAATTATGATGAAATATTATTTGATGTTTCATTTACAACATTAAAAATATATTTCCAAATAAAATGTATTACTTTATAAGATTGTGTCTCTTTAAAAAGAAATGTTTTGAAAATTAATGTGTTATTTTTTTTCAAAAATGATTTAATGTAATATTGAAAAATTATTTTCTATTTAGGATACTATTTTTTTCATGTTGCTAATGATATATTTGGTATTTTAGTCTTGGATTCTATCCTAATTATTTTTATTGTTGGATTATTTTTAAGGTATAATGATTTTTATGAAATTCATTTCATTTCCATCGGATATACAATGATTAAGTGTTTATGAAAAAACATTTATTTTCATGGGTTCTAACATAATGAATGATTTATTTTATTATTTCAGACATATATATATATATATTATATGAAGATTGGGACCTACACATAACATTAATTAATTTGGAAAATCTTTATATATCATCATATAATAATTTGAAAAATGTCAACGGGCTTCATCCACTATGAGAATATAGTGCTTCCTAAACCACTATGGGAAATAGGTTAGTGATGATATACTATGGTGATGGTCATGGTATTTAGCATTAAAAGATGAAATAGTTTCCTATATTTATGATAGTTCCACAATTTTATGATGTGATGTTATAGATAATTCTTTAAATATGATGATTTATCACTCTTATGATCCATGTTTTCTAAAATGATAATTTTTATGGAATAAATCATAAATGGTTGGGTATTAACATCATAAGTTATGATAATGATAACATAACCTTATTATAATCATATAAGTTAATATGATCATGGATTGATATCACGTTTGTTTATCCTTACTAGGTATCTAATCTCTGAATTTCATTTATGTCATCTTCCCAGGTTATGAAGAATGGATTTAAGTATGATATTTCTAAGAAGGTTTCTATATGTGAATAAAATTTGGAATATGATATAGATTATTATGGACTAGCTATTTATGCTTCCATGTTTCGAAAGACATTAATCCCTTAATGATCTAATGCTTTTTTATATGTTGCGTAATTATTATTCATCTATATAGATATAATATCTAAGTTTGAAAATTACGGGTCATTATATGTTTTATTAGAACTTGTTATGAAATCAATTAAATGATGAGAGATAAAATATTATGTATATTTTACAAATATTATGCATGAGAAAATAGAAAAATAAAAACATAACAATGTATTTTTTCATTGGAAACCCCAAAACATATAAAGGGAATAAATATATTTGTGTTCATTTTGAATAACTTATAATTTCATCACACTTAATTACTATTAGAGAATATTTCAGTCACTATAAAATTACTTAGTTATAAATTAATAAAGTGTAAGGATTTCATGGTGTACCACAATCAATTTTATCTAATAGGGGTTTGTGTGTCACGTAAATTTTCTAGAGAATACTTTAATGGGACCCAGATACAACATTATATTATAGAACTCTTTATCACTATCAAATAGATGGTAATTATGAGTGGATTATTGAATCTCTAGAATATATGTTGAGGGAACTCTCTATGGATTTCAAAGGTGGTTGGGAAAAATCAGTTTTTTGGATGTTTCCTTGAAAAATATATTTTAATATCACATTATAATGGATCATCATAATACTCTATATCAATGGGGTGTGTAAAACTCTAACATGACCAAATGAAGTTGGGTAATGAACAATAGTGATACAAAATCTTTTTTAGAAAATGGAAGAAAATTTTAAGTCCATTAAAAATCACATAAAATTAGTTTAGAGCCCATATAAATTCTATAGTTTCAATAATAATAAAAATTTGGTGATTCAATTTGGGGATACTTTATTCCAAAGAATATATCCCTATATGTGGTTTATGTGATTTCCAATTAAGTGAAAGACAATACTAATATATATCATCCATTTTGAGATTATTCATTATATCATAATGAATGATTATTAAATTGTGCTTCCACCAAGTCTCTCATAACGACATTATTCTTTCTATGAATCTCTCTAGAGTAAGTACATTTATGATATTTCACATTTACCAAACTCAGAGTTCATACCACTATAATATGAAAATTCTTATTGAGAACAACTAATTGAGATTCTTGATCGTATAGAGAATGTTCTATAGAACATGACCACTCACATGGTCAATGATATGTAGCGAAACCACCAATTTCTAAAATACTTGTTAGGACCTAAGGATGTAATAAGGATGAAGTATCCTAATTTTTTTTATCAATGTTATGGAATATAAGGGAGAAATTAATTTTAATTGGGTATAACGTATCTCAACTAGATGTATATGAAATATTTCTCATGAATTAATTTCAATTCATTGATAGATCATGTTTCACGTAACATTAAGTTGAGATGAACTGTATAACATTATTACAATATTATGTTTCTAGTGTCACCTATCTTTTGGATTGGTGGTTATGAATATAAATATCTAAACTCTAACAACTATATGTTCTATATTTTCATAAAATTAATTAAATATCTATCAAATGATTATAATTAAAAACTATAATTATTTGAAAATAAATGTTTGTTTTTTAGAAAAAATATTTTTTAAAACATAATATATACTAAATTAATAAATAGTAGTCAATTAATTTAGATAAATTTAGTTATTATTTAAGTAATCAAATGTTTTGATCATTGAAAAAATATTATTCAAAGGATAGTAAAATTATAAATCAAGTCATATGGTTAAAATATAGTTTTTCTATAAACTATTTTTATAACATTTTGGTCATATAAAATAATATTAATTTCATTCATTTATATAGACTCAATTAGGCAATATGAATTAAATGTTCTGAATATAGTGATTAAAATTTGGTAAATAGGCCACATTTATTTTTGGTCAGTATGAAGAGTAACAATGGTCAAACATATCATATCGTTAATGAGTAAATATTATTAATCTAGGTTAAAAATTAGTTAAATGAAAAACATTATTTGTAATAAATCATAAAGTAGTGGAATTAGAACCCTGTCACTTTATTTTCTAAATTAAGTATACTTGTAGAAAAATATCAATAAAAATGAATAATATATTATTTACTTCAAATAATGTAAAACAATTCACTCTCTTAGTTTTATATAATCTTTATGTGTACACATAGGGGCAAATTGTTATTAATGAATCATAAAAGTAATTTTTTTCTTAATGAAATTTTACTCTAGATATTAAATTATTTATAATTTTTAGTCAGTATATAATTACATTAATTTTTTTCAAAACTCTAAAACAATATTTAAAAAATTAATGGAAGAATAAAATAAGTTATTTTAAAAATATTAAAATTTATATAGTTTGAGTAATTTATTGTTTTGCATGTATTTAATAGATGAATATTATGTTTTAGTGTTGTTTTAAATGATTATGTTTGAAAGCTGAATTTTTCTCAATATTTTATAAGTCAAATAAAATGAATAGTATCAAAATAAAAAATAATTATATTTCATAAAAATAATATTTTACTAATGTTTTGTTTAAAAATTGAAATAAGTAAAGTTTTATATGATATGATTGAATACTGATAAAATTTTCATTTATAGTCTAACAATCACTTCCCATTAATAATGAAAAATGTTTTTATTATTGTTAATTTTAAATTGCATAACTAAGTGTTAATCGAAATGATGAGGTATAAAATGACAATAATACTTATCAAAGTTCAATTTTTAATGAAATGAAAACAATATCCAAACATATATTAAAATTCTTATTTATTTTTTGGAATTTGTTTAAGAATTAAAATTTTAAAATATAATATTTTCTAACATTCTAGATGTTCCCATAACCACAATAATTTAAGAGAACCTCCTCCATATCTTCTTTACCCAACATTGAGAATTCAATCTTGATCAAACTCTTCCATTTCCCCTTACAAAAATCCCTAGACACATTCTAGAGGTTTTGTTTCCTAAAATTAAATACTTTGAGAGATTTAGGTGGGATCTAAAGGAGTCATTTTAAAGAAGCGATAATCATCTGGTTTTATCAATCTCTTTTCAAATATTTTTTACCTTTCAAAATAAATGGTATTTATCATCAAATAATAACATATGTATACTAAATATTATTAATTATTATTATTATTATTAAAACACAATTATACAACCTCATTAAAATCAAATTATAATTGAAAATATTACACTTTCATAAGTGTGTATTATCATCTCCTCGTAGTGATACAGATAATTCTCCATCGATATATTTTATGGATGGGTATTGTGATGGATTAAAATATTAATGTATTTTATTAATAATATATTTATAATTATATAATTATATTATAAGTTATAAATTTTTACCATATAATACTTTATGAAACAATAACATTGTTCATGTGTCTGTGTGGACTACCACCTCTATGAAGGTGACATGATTAGTTTTTCATTAATATATTAAATAGTTTACAATTTGGATTAATTTGATGTATATTTATTATATATATAATATAATAATTATCTTTTAATATATATTTAATATTTATCTTTCTTTAGTTTAATTTAGTGAAAAATTAAAATAATTTCCACGCATACAGTCGTTCATCTCTATAAAGGGTGTAATTCATTTTTTAATATTTAAAATTTATGGATAACTCTAAAAAAATATTTAATATATATATATATATATATGATATATGTTTTAATACTTAATATTATATAGGTGATTGTATAAAGTGAAAAGTACAATTACCAAAACAGATGAGCTTAAATATTTATGAAAAATAAATAGTTAACACTCAAAAATGATTGATTTAATAAGGAATTATTGACAAAAGAGGGTTTTAAGTTGTTATAAATAGATAGTATTTGATTTTATATATATATATCAATTAATATTTAATAGAATTAAAATAAATTTATTTTATTATAAAACATGATAGAATAATTTAGTCAAAAGGAGAACTCGAGGTAAGGGTTCATGTCATAATCTCATTTTTTATCAAGATTAATTATGACTATGGATATAATTATGAAATATAGTGACCTAAATATTATAAAATTAATGAAAAAAATTAATCAATATTTATTTATTTAGAATACATGTTTTCCATTCAATTTTCTATGTCTTATTATCCTAAAAATAAAATATTTTTTAATGGAAAATAGATTTAATTTCACTCTCTAGTTGGAAAACCATTTCCTTCATTATCCATGTGTTATAAAACACATTTAAATTGAGTTTTTTATTATTCTTATAGGATCATTTAATGTATTTTTTCCAAAATTTTACTTTTAAATAAATAGTTTGAATGGAATATTATTATCATTTTCAAAACGTGGTACATTATGTATATTAAAGAAATAGTGTTGAAAGAATGTTTTTTAGATTATTTGAAATGGATGGTTATTCTCACTATCATGACTAATTATTTTCATTAATGATTAATTTACATGTTTACTTGAATTAATTAAAATAAAATATTGTCTATTATATTTTTTTCATTTTTTTAATATATAATTTCAAATTGGAAATGTTATCTTCCTCATGAAAAATTTAATGAGGTTTCAATTGTATTTTATACATTAGGTACATCATCCATAAAATTTAGATATTCATAACATGGTATTTGATCCAAATATTCCATACTTATTCTTTCCCTGGAAGGTTTATGAATATAATGAATTAATTATTATGAAACCAATTTCTTTTCCATGGGTTATGCTTTGATGAAATGATGAATTGTTTATGAAACCCATTTATTTTCAATGGGTTATTCTATTATTTATTTTTTCTCAAACCCATTAAATTTTATTAGTTCTTATATTATTTGTGATTTATGATATTATTGAATAATTATGTATGATTCTCATTATGTTACTGGTGGGACCTATTTCACCCTCCAAAGTATTGAGTATATATTGATATATCATGAGATAAACATCACTAGACTATGAAGTGAACCTAGTTCAGTAAGAGAATTTACATTATAATACTGTTTTAGTGAACCATGACTTCTATGATGGATTGGGGAGTGAACCCATTCTACTATAATAGTATTTCAAAATATCCTAGACAACTAAGAAAATGTATTTATATAGTTATTTCTTTTTCAAAAATTCATCATTTATTCCAAGGTTATTCTCTCGTGGATCATGTTCATTGATTTCTTAATAATTCAAGTCTTATATTCTTCCAAGATCTATACCATTAGTAAATATTATGATCTATGATTTTCATAGTATAAGGTTCAAATACTGAACTCATTTTATTAAAAAAAGTTTCTTATATTATGCTTATATAATAAATGATATCCCCCTTATTTTCAATACTATGAATATGAGGCCACAACTTCTTATGATTCCTTTCCCCATGGTTTTAGCTGAAATATTTTTTAGGATATGTTTAAAAGGTTTCTATTTTTGATGAAATAAGTAGGAGATTATATATATATATATTATGAACTAGTTTTTGCTGGGTAAATGTTTTTAAATAAATTAGACCTAAATTATCTTGGTGTTCATAGAAATGTTATGTAATGAATATTCATCAATTATGACAAATATATATGTATTAAAATTATGCTTATGTACATCATAAATCAATATACTATAATTTTTTCTAGTTCATTTATTGAATTTACGGATTTTATATAATATATTCTTATATAGTGAATACAAAAATATACACCTCTCACATGGGTATTCACCTAGATGAAAAAATAATTAATTAGTTTTGGGATTTAAATGTATTAAACCACCTTAAAATTATATTGGTTAATATTTATTTAATGATCATGTCTGTAAGTATTTATTTATATAATTATATAATATAAAATTCATTATTTCATTCTCATGGGTTATTGGATAAATTATTTTTTATGATTAATATGTATCACATGAATTATGACATGTGAACGTTGGTCCTTAATTGGGATATAATGCATTGGGTAATTAAATAATATCTATATATGACTTGATTTATAAAAACATGGTTAATAACCATGGTAATTATGATCTATGATACCGTGTTGATAACTCCTGAGGACATTCTTATGAATTTATCAATTTTTATGTTATAAACACATTTACATGTTATGTATCATGTTATTATGTCTATTCTATCATTTTATTTCTCTTTTGTATCCATGATTATCATTAATTATCAATTTACATTTTTATTCCTTTATAATGATTTATACCCTAATCCTTCTTCTGATGAATATCATGAAGATATGAGATGTATTAAATGTAAATAAGGATCAACATATGATGAATCCTTTCAAATGTATTATAAAAAAAATTATGTTTTTCTTGTATTATGTTTCTAATATCCATGAAACTAATCATGAAATGATATAGTGTGTTATTAAGAATTGTACCATGTAATTAAATAATTATGTATTAGAATAGAGGGATCATATACTCATTCTACATCATAATGATGGAAAATATATAATATACCCAGTTTTTTATGGTTAATTACCCCAATATTCTTCAATTCCAAAAACATATCAACTTGTTGTATCCATAATGGAGTAAATTTCTATGAAGAAAACATAATTTATTCCTTACCAAAACATTAGGATATTGTCAAATAAATGTAATAATCCAAAAAAATTATATATAGTAACATTATAATAATCTCAAAATAATTACTAAACCCTACTATAACACCAACTATAAAAACCCATATATTTCATTGAAAGATATTCCATATTTTTAAAATGATATTCACTATAAATCATCACAATCCACTTAAAAACTGTTAGTTTTTAGTCTATTTGGATCCTAGATACACACTCGTATAATTTCATGAAAGATCATTGACACCCCCTATAATGATCTACCAATATAATCATATAAAAAATATCATATTTAAAATAATTTCTTCATAACCTAGTTAAAGGAAAAATAAGAAATAGTGAGCTCATATGATTAGTATGAGGAAAATATCAATGGTAACATAATAATGTCAATATAATAAAGTTACATAAATATGATAAAAAAATTTTAACATTACCCAACTCATCATTTATCATAAAAATTAATCAATAGATATTGTATGGATGTTCAAGATAGATTATTAAAAAAAGTATCAAAGTACATGAGCCATTAGAGCATAACATTGGAATAAGAAATAATTTTTCGGCATTTAAATTATTGTAGAAATTAATTTCCATGGTCATGGATAATATCTATGATAGCCATAATAGATATGGTTCACTCCCTATTTCATTGAATAGTTAATCAAGGTCCTTCATCAAAATTATAATAGGTGATAACGTCCCTTAATGTATTGTGTTCACTCCCTAATCTAGTATTTATTCAATCATGAGATATCTGTATACATTAATTTATTACATTAATATATAATAGTAGGTCAACTAATAATAATATAATAATATGTTCATATATGTGTCATTAGATCACAAAACATTCTTCATATATCATAACCTTTTGAAAATAAAATGGTTTTATAAAAATTTCAACAGTCCATCATAGCATAACCCATGTAAAGTAAATAGGTTCCATAAACATCTCATCATCACAATAATAAACCCTCAATAAAAATAATAATGATAGAATAATAGGATCATATTGATAATAAATCATATATAACATCAAGAAATATTATCATAATATAAAATGAATTTAAAATATAAATTAGAATATGTCACAACGAAAATACCCATTTAAAATTTGAATTACATAATTAAAATATAAAATTTTCTAAAATTTTATGGAAAAGGTTTTTTTGAAATAACTACAGAATAATATAATGTATCCGACCAAAAAATAATTTTTTAAGACGGTAGGAAATTTTTTATGTATTGTAAATTAAAAAATGATTCCTTTCCCATTTTTGTTAAAGATTCAATAGTACCTAATTCACAAAATAATAAAAATAATATTTTAATTAAATTTTTTAAAAACTTATTCATGAATAAAAATGAATTTATAAAATAATATGAAAATGAAAATAATATCCACGAAAATATTTTTAAGGGACCATGAACATTGAAGGAATTAGTTTTCAGACCAATGAATAAATAATTTCTACATTACATTAAAAATATATACCACTTTGGTATATAATTTAATATAAATTAAAATGCTAAATATAATGTCCAAAAAATAAATAGATGATACTAACTTTACTGAAAATATTAATACATAGATCATAAAATTTATTTATCAAAAACTTATTCATAAACAAACCTATGAAACAATGAAATTCTATAATAAAACCATCAAAACTATTGTAACCTTTGAATAGTAATGCCAATAAAATAATAACATCCAAAGAAATAGTTTATATAATTACCATAAGGTAATTAATGATATTTCATGTAATAGGTCATGTATATAAACCTAATAAAAGAGTATTGGTTCATAAGAAAACATTTGTCCTAGAAAATTAATTTTGATAAGATAAACCATTACTTCAAATTTGAATAGCATAGAAATAACAGTAACATCATCTATAATAATTTTAACATTATTATAATTATATAATATAATCATTAACATAATTAAAATATCATATAGAATATATTTATTAACATTAAAATCTATATATTAATATTTCCATATTAAAATTTTTATTTTTAAGTGTTGTCTATAGAGATGGTAGTCCATATGCACACATGAATGTTGTTTTTAGTTTTTGAAAGGTAGAAAAAATATGGGTAAATAGGATTTCACCATTCTAGTAACATTATCATATCATTTATATTAATTCAATATATCGTTATTAAATTCAATATAATATATACATGAAAAATGAATCCCCTCTCATAATTAAGGTGGTAGTCCACAAATATGCCCAACCAGAATTATCATTTTCCAACAGATTGGAAGGTTAAAATTTATATATTTTATTATAATTAAAAAAAAATAATGAAATCATATTTTTATATATGAACAATAAACCCATCATATTAACCATCCATTAAATATAGTGATGGTAAATTAATTTTATCACTTCGTGCAGGCCATAGTCCAAACGTACACATAAGCAATACTTTCACTTCCCATTTATTTAAAAGAAGGGTGAATAATGGTGGTTATATTTTTTGAATAAAATTATATTATATATAAGACACATTTTTGTTACATGTTAATTTTTACCAAATATTTAGAGATGGTAAAATAATAAATTATATGAAATAGTTGATGTATGATGATTACCTCTTCTTCGGAAGACCTTCTTTAGATAATTTTTAAGGATACAAGGAATTATATTTAACCATTATTTCATAGAGGGTGAAACTGATATGTGAATTTGGAAGGAATTTTATATATATATTTCAAATATTTATTAGGATAGGTTCCTTTAATAATTTTGGGGGCACACTTAGTATTTCTTAAACGATTAAACTATTATAATGTAATTCCCAATAAAAATGAATAAAAATGGAATAATATTTTATTTTTGGAATATGATGTGGTCTAAATATTATCATTAAATTATATTCAGACATGTTTAAATGGTTATCAAACCCTTATATCTGGGTTTAACCCCTGGTGAACATGTTTTAACCATAAATGCGGTGACCCTCTCTATATATTAATTTACTATTCATTATAAATAAAATGAATGGTTACTCATAACTATCTTTCAACAACATATATGAAAATATAGAAAATCTTTTATCGAATTCAATTCATATAAGGTTAATAATTTAATCTAAATTTATTCTCATGAAAAATCTATGAATATCAATTTTCTCTAAAATAATGTATTTTTAATTTTAAACAGTTATAAGATCAGAAAAAATAAAATTAATCCTATTGAAGTTAATTATAATGCTAGTATCTAAGAAGAAATGATTTTTTCTTAAAATAATCTTACAATATAATATAACATTCTAAAACCTTCAAACGAAGAGATATATTTTAGTTAAAATCACTATTATTCACTATACATAAATTGATAAATCTCATTAGAATAATCCCAAAAATCCACTCTATGATAATGTTGACATAATTATTTAAAAAATAAAGATTATTTTTCAAGCAAATTACATAAAAGTGGAAAACAATTATATTTTTTTCTCATCAACAAAGAAAAACAAATTTCGGAGTTGGAATTTATTTTTGATTAATATAATGAATTTAGTAAAAATTCCAAACTTATTTATCAATATATTTTCATTTATTTAAAACATTATTCAATTTTTTTAAAAAAAATCTTTCCCATTTAATATTATAATATGAGAGTTTTGATAGAATGTATGTTATATTATGGTTCATTTAGACTGAAGTATGAGTGTATTGCAATAAATTTATGAATTATAATTTATTTAAAGAGAGATATAACATATGTTCCTTGGGTGTGACAATTCACGAATGATAAGACTGTATGGAGGGGTCCGTAATATCCCTCTATCATATATAAACCACTATAAATGGTGGGATTACTTCAATCAGAGTAAGGATCTCTATAAGAAAAATCTTTATAAATATGGATAGATGTGATATATTATCCACAAAAAAATATCTATCTTAGGGATCATAATAGTATGAGTATCATGATATTGAAGAGAATCGTTACTACAAGAGTAATGATCAATTTTTTAATGATGGTCTGATGTTGGTGGTGCATCCCCAATTATAAAATTGGTTTTCAACTGGGTAGTAAGATCAAAAAATGAATGGAAGGTGTCCATATTTCACCTTCCACTTATCATTACATTCGAACTCATGATCATTCTATTGTGGGTTTGTTAGGTAGGTTTATTATGTAGGTCTTCCCTAATGGGGTGTATAATGAAAAGTGTGTCTATATGAGGACAACGGGTGAATATAGTGTGAATCCGATGGTAGATTCCTAGTGGGACCCCCTAGGGGTATCAGCTTGAAGGGTGGGAGGGGGTATAAAAATATTTATATGATAATATGTATGATAGTGAAATGGATATATTAGTGAGATGAAATATTATATAAAGTATTATAAAATAAATTTATTATTTCTCTATATAATTGGTTTAACACTTTTAGAATTGATAAAAATTCCTCAGGTACAATTGAATCATAATATAATAATAGGATAAAACCAACAGTCCATATGGGACCTACAAATTCATGACATAACTTTCATCCTCAATAATATAATTTTTATACATCATTTTCCATTTATATTATGTTCCATATATATACAGTATTATCCCCGTTTCTATATGTTTTAAACAAATCAATTCAATCCTCCACAATATGTGAGGGGTCTATCCCCATTAATATATTTAATGATCTTTTATTAATGTGTAATAAATTTAGATCTCATGAGAGTTCCTTTCATTTATTTCATATACCCAATTATGTATAAGGAAAATAATTTGTTCATATTATGTTTTTAGAATTTTCAACTAGAATAAAATATAATCACATCTTATTGACTCGTCGAGCCTTGGGATGCCCTTTATACATGCCATGTGTGAGTAATGTCCTAGTGAATAATTCACTGGGGGTGGTTTCAATTATTTATTCATTATTTTAATGTACATATATTTGGACACATCCTCAGTAGATAATAATTTCCATTTCACTTGTACATGTGGTCGTATTTTCTCATAAACTAATGATTTTAACAAAAGGGGTGAAAAATATAATGAAAATAAAATACATGACTAACACAAACTAGGAATTTGTTAATTTTATACCAAATGGAATGAAATAATTTCATGATAGAGCTCTAACTTAGTGAAATGTTCATGAATGTTTTCTAAAAAATATTTCTTACAACCCCAAAGGATGTGGTCATGGCCCATGGAATGTACATCTACATCTAACTAGTTGTCCACCATAAATTTCATTAAACCTAATAAATCCAATGTTATATTAGAAAAATTATTTCTTCTAAAAAACATTTATCATAAGAAAGAATATATCATTCTCTTTTTGGAGATATGGATTTATATTTTTGTGGTATATATAGGAATGAATAGAATGATCAATGAAAATAATAGTTGGTTGATGGGTTTTTATAGCAAGAGATGAATAAGGGTAACAGATTATAATAAGGATGGGAAGGGAACATGGATATTATAATATCAAGTAGATTTGGTATATTTGGTAGGCAGTTAGGTTTGGTATTTTTTGAGTAAAGTGTTTGTCCATAGAAGTGGAAGGATTATTAGTAGTCATTTTATTGGAAATAGATGATTTGTGTAGTGATGTCATATAGGGTTTATACATGGTGGGGGTGGACTGAATAAATAATTATATGGTCCTGAGTTTTATATGTTTTATGATCTATATTGGAGTGGGTAAATAATTTGGTTAATAATATGATGAATCCTTATAAGTATTGGAGTGGGATTAGTGGAATCATACCACGAAGTGAATGTAATCGTGGATTCAGTAGAATAGTTCAGGAACATTTCTCCCATATAATTGTGATGTGAATATAGCAGGTTTATAAACACATAAGAAGGAGGGGATTAATAATATAGAGAAGTATTTGTTTCAACACCTTCATCCATTAGAAAAAATATTGTTGGATATAGTTTTTGTGAAACGGAAGAATATTAGAGATGAGAGGGGTTAAGGAGTTGGATCATGATATCACAATGGTTAGGTTAGAGTGGGAAACATTGTTCAAGTCATCATGAGAATATCAAAAATACCCATAGATGTGTAAATTTGTCTAATTTTGGAATAATGGGGGTAAAGAGAGCGATTATGAGTAGTAAGTGTGATGACATTGATTTTTAATAGATAGGGTATCCTTTCTTGGTGAAGTCTCCCTTACGATGTCATCTAACTATAAAATTCCTTAATTATTAATTTAAACAACATTATTTCATGGATCAATGGTTAGGGAGGGGTGTGTAATGAATTTTTAAAATAGAAAAAAGATCAATTTTATGTGCCCTATAAGATCATGATGTGATGGCTATTCTACAACATCAAGGTTATATAACTTCCAATGTAACGAATAAGTTATATTTTCTTATCCAAGGACTTTATTATGTGTTCAATGGAAAATGGTGTGTATGGTGTTAGTTTTTTTACAGTTACAATATTTTATTACACGAAGTTATAGATAAAAACAAAATCTCATGTTTTATTATATTTTATGAAATTATATTCACTTCAAATCATAGATTTGTCTTTATACTACGTCATGAAGAAAAAAATATTGATTTTCACAAAAAAGGAATTCTATGTGACTATAAATTCATATGCATAGTACACATATTTAGTGAATAATTGAAGGTATCTGAGGGGTTGTTAGTGAGATATTTTGGTTTTTTTGGATTATAAGTAGATAAAAAACCCCATAATAAAAAAAATTACACCACAAATAAAATTAATGATTGAAATGTACTTCTGTTTCCTCCCAACCAGAACATTATTTACGCCTAAAATGTTGATGAATAGTCAATTGTATAGTCACTTAAATAACTTGGATTGGTGTTTTCTAATTTAATAATCATCAGAACACATCCTGATAAGGTGTTTATTGACCTTGAATGGTGGTTCGTCATTCTACATGACCTCTAATGATATATTTTATAACACATGTATGATGTTAAATGGTACAATCTATATTGACCCTAATTTTCTTGGAAAAAAATCATATTCCTTAATTAAAAAAATGATCATTATCACATGTTTGATATTTTTTATTGTATGGGATATTTTTATTCTATTTCATTGTGTTTTATTTTTATATTTCTATATTAATATGGGATTCCTTTTTTATCTCAAATATATTTAAAGGATCTACCAAATAATTTCTCCTAACATTATATTCATCCTAATTAAACAATTTCATTTCCCAATAATATTAATGATCAAATTTCTCGTGAAGGAGGTATTATTTCCTAGTCACTAACCAGAATAGATAAATTCCCAATAGTGTTTTCTATGATGATTATTTGGCTATCGTAGTTACATAGAACAATACAGACTGACAATTATAGTGGGAACTTAGTGTCATATCCAAATCTATCTTCTTCTCCCTATTGGGATTCTCCACCTACTCATTATCATGTGGACGTTATATGGTGATGGTATTACATAAAATTAAATATGTCTCCATCACTTCCCATAAACAATTATTGTTATAATGGGTTCCCCAATAAATTATTGGAAGTTTGAGCACCCTAAATTGAGAAAAAATATTTTTTTCATGAATTTAGTGATGAATTTTACATTATTTAATTATCTCTATTCTAATTAAAACCATTGGGAAATATAGTTGATTCACACTAGTATTTATATATGGATGCCAGAAATTAAAAATAACCCATAATTTCAATGACCACACATTCAAAATCCCAACATCAATGATGGTGGCCTTAGGAATTTCATCACACAATCCAATATTTCTTTTTCTATCGAATCATTCTAAATCATATACAAAACCAATTGAACCTTTATGTGTTTTTGACATAGAAACTGACATGTAATTTTTTTAATATCACCTGATCTAGTTCATGGTATCTTTCTATGTGAAACAATTTATAAAATTTCATAACACATTCAATTTCACTTTACAATAAAAATGTTAAATCAATCCCTATTTACATTTCTGGTGGGTAGTGGACCTTTAAAAAAGTAATATCGCACCTCATAAAATGATTTCATTATTTTTTAGTTTGATATATCCAGTTACATAATTATTATGGATCAATAAATAACAAATTTATCAATCCATTGTTTATTTATCATATCTACTAAAAACATTTTCATCAAAATTCCATCTATAGTATCACTATATTGTTACCTCGAGATATTATTAAATAAAATTATTGATAGTTAGTCTTAAATAACATTCTCTACCCAATTTTTATCATGTATTTCCATGTCTATATACTAATGTAGAAGAATCCTTCTTATTATGTGCATATTGAAATCCATAATCATATGAAAAAAATATAACATTTTATGGTATGTATAATCAACTACATGAAAAAATTATTGTAGGTTATGAAATTATCAGAATCAACGACCAACATAAGAATTCATTTATTTTTGTGGTGGTGTTTTCATGGGACTTTATAAGACTAATGTTATCAAAGAATATTTGTATAAATAATATGTATTCATTTTCTCCAACAACTTATCCAAATACATAATCATTGGATTTGTAAATTTATTCTAGTAGTTTATCCATTATTGTAGGAATAATGATGTGGTAGTGATGAACAAGTTCAATAAATCAAAAATATCATATTCACATTTGTTATCAAAATTAAATTTCATGTTTTTATAGAATCATTTTGTCAGTTTTCAAGGGGCATGTGAAAAATACTTTAAAAATCAACAATATAATCCAGTATAATAAAAAAATATTCTAATTTAATCCAATATAATTATCTTTTCTGATTCTATAATGACTTTCATATTTCTAGCATAAACTTATATTCCCTTCTTGGAAATTCGTTATCTATCCATGATGTCATAAATTACCGTGAAGTGGATTTTTTTTCAAATCATGTTAAGTATCTTCACACCATCCATTAAAAAAATCTATATTCTTTATGTAAATTTTAAATAAACTAGTATATACTTATAAATAATCCATAAAATCTTGTAATAACTACTCTATCACCATGTGAAATATATTTTTCATGACCCAGTGAAGAGTCTTGAATTTTTTAAACTTTCTAAGGTACAATTGATATTTAGTGAATGTTCGATAGGGACACATGAATATTGTATTCTCTTAAACAAAATGGGTATAATAATATAATTATATCTATAAAACTAGATATGAAAATATATTCCATGTATAGAAATTCTCTAAAATAAAGGGTTAATAAATTTATTTTGAAAATTATCCTACCATGTTGAATAATTGAACATTTGACAGTCAACAAATACTCTCCAAAAAATCACTACCATAGTGGAAATGATCTCATCATCTTATTGTTTGACAAAAAATATTCTATAGAGAATCCTTTAAATCAACCTCTCATTCACTATAAAAAATGGGGTAAATAATACAAGTACATATAGTAATAAAAACATCATTATTTTACAATTATTTCTTGTGTAGTGTTAGTATTATTAGATTTTTTTATTAGAAAATTTATATTATAAAATATATCTATATTGGTGCACATGAAATGGATAATAAATTTTATATCTTAAATGATATAGGACATGGGCTTATTTTTATGAAGAAAAACATCTGGAAACAATTTCTTATACTATAATGACATAGGTGAAATGAAAATTTAAACTAGTTCCGCACATTCTCCTAAAAATGAAATAAAGATTTATTAGAATATACATTAGATATAAGGATAGTGGTTTCATGATTTATATAATTAGCAGATGAAATGATTCTATGGATTATTGTTCAAAAACATGTGAAAATTATTTTTCTTCAAACATTCTATATTCAACATCTTTCCTTTAGTTCATTCATTGAATGATTCATCATTATCAATTTATAAAAAAAAAATACTTCCTCTATAGTAATAATTTACTAAGAATTATCTATTTTATCTCCTTGATTTAATTCAATAGAATTGTAAAAAAGAATATTCACATAACCCTCTTGGAAAATATGCAAAACTCAATATAAATCTATGATTTATTTTCTGATAGATAAGAATGTTCAACCAAGGATAATGTGTACTTATAAATATTATCCCATATATGAGATCAAATAGTAAAATGGAATTATATATTTTCCCACCTTTACCAACATGTATTTGAGGATCACTATTTTTTAATTCCTATGTTTTTCTGCTAATTGGAGTGACACTCCTGTCAGCTTCAGATCCATGAATCACAGATTCTTGAATATAGTAACTTAAGTTATATTAGATATAAATTTTATGTTACCCAAATCATTATAATGGTACATTACCAAATTTTTCATGTAATTTTAGAACTATTCTATTCAAAATGTTTGGAAGGATTCTTCCTTTTCACTAAATTTAATAGTTATTCACTCAAATATATCACATTTAATTCATCCATTTTTTAGTTTTTTGGGAAGTTGTATAAGGAACATGGAATATGTTGTATGTTGTGAAATATCCTTGATTATGGATATTTTTATGTTCAAATACTTGATAATTTCAAAAAATATCTTATATTATTCTTTTATAATCCCCTGGGGTATCTTCTCTTGGAATAGAAGTAGTGACCAATAGAGAAACCCTTCTTTTAAATGTTCTGATTATTCATTTTTAGTTTTCTGTGTTGGTTTTTCAACGACCTTTATCTTGAAAATTTTCTAATTCATCTTATATATTCATTTATATTCCTAGAACATCCATATCGGTCTCAATTATTTTTAGTGTCTCCCTCCATCTTATCAAAATAATAAAGTACAATTCTTATTTTTGAACTTTTCTATATATTTTTAAAACACCAATCAGTTTTTCATTATTTTTTGGGTTAATGTTTCCCATTATTATCTCAATGATCATTAGTGTGAATCAGTTACTTTTTAACTAATGGTCTTTTTTGGTAGTTCCTTCTTCTATATATTGTTTTTGATCATTTTCAGTAATGTAATTTTTCACTGTCACATGAAAGGAAGGATGGGGTTTTTATGGCGTTCGTGTAAAATGTTACTAGACTTATAGTCAAGGGGTATAAAATTTTGTTCTTTTATGTCATCCTATCATTTATCACAATTGATATGCAAATGTACCTGAATTGAACCTAAAATTACACCCATAACTAACTATAAAACATTTCTCTTTCTAAGAAATCCTAACTCCCTACCCAAAATATTTTTAAATTTTGTTTGGTCTAGATGTAATTGATTATTTTTGATTTATCCAAAAAAAGTATCTCTATTTCTTGATAGTAGACCTAGAAAAGGGATGGTCCTCCACACATCTCACAATAGTGTGGTTATATGGGCTCAAATAAGTATCCATGATTATAGAGTGAAAATATTGACTCTATCGTCTTATACATAGAATTATGTTGGGTGATTGGCTTGGTATTATCCTCAACCAAAAAAACATATCATGGATATAACATAATCTCCATTTAATTTGGAAAAATTATCATCCAGATCATAAAATATATATTGATATTTTTTATGTATCTTTGACATTAAATGTAATGTCTTAGTAGAATCAACAATGGCTAGAGTGTTAAATTTCACTCAAATATATAATTTTTTGTAACAACATTCATATAGTAACACACATATGAGGTCACCTTCACTAAATTTCAATGCAATTATCCCAATACTTCTCTGTAGACTCACCATCCTGCCAAAAATAGTACATGTCTCTCAATATTTTCATATTCAACTCGTCAATAGAGAAATTATAAGGGGATAGTTGTTTCCATACCGATGTAGGAGTCATACATGTTCCATCTCCCATTTTATGTTTGATGATGATACCATTATTTATTCTATTTCTAATAGGAAATTGGTTTAGGGAATCAACAAAGTCCTTGATGACTATTGTAAGTGGAGCATCCCGATCATCAATAGATCCAAAAGAAGCCTTTATATATCAAAATATATTCTTAGACAGAAGATCTTTCTCACTAATTAATGATCTTCACATGAATAGGATGAGCTTCCCTACAGATTACCTTAGTACATCTATCTCATCTTCTAGGCCCCAAATTCACAATGTTAATAAAATTATAGATATGATCATCAGGAGGATATTCAACTAGGAGAACATGTACCTACCCTTTGGTGGAGGAATTAACCTAGGGAACAATGTTCATTGTTCGACTCCAATCCAAGCTCTATCAGCTAACAATTTTCCAAAAGTATTTCAATCCCACATGGATAGGATTATGGATTCATTCATATGGGATTCTAATTCAAAGGTAAAACCCCACTATGCATCATGGTGAAGAATAGTCAGACCTATTAGGGAAGAAGGTATCAATGTTATGAATCTCTCAGATAAACTTTGTTGTAAGCATGTGAGGTTTTCTTTGGATCTTTGGGAGGGTCCAACCCTATGGGTAAGGTTCATGGAATGGAATCTCAATGATGGCTTGATCATTCCAAGAGATGGACCCTTCTATCTGTGGTCGATCATTTAACCCCATCTCACAGATCTCTAAAATCATACCCATTGGATTATAGGTAGAGGGGGTATCTATGATGGAATCATAATTGGGTTGGCTTGAGGCTGTATTTTTTGGACTTAAGCTCAACTCTAATAGATCATTCAGTTACAGCATCATTGGGGGAGGTTGTGTGGTGTAAGATGAATAGAGGTTTGTATCCCTTAAATTTATTATTCCATTTGGAAATTGGGACACTCTCCATGAAGAGGTTATGTAATTTCTAAAAGGGATTAACTTAATTATATAGGAAAATATCAATTTTACAGAGGTTGAAACTGATTGAATCACTCTTAATAATTTCCTTCTCAGATTAGGTAACAACCCTTGTTCGATCTCATATGTTATTTGGAGATGCAATGGTATTTTAAATAATCATCTTAATGTTCTCTACCAAACTAGGGAGGGCAATAAGTTTGTGTATTTTTTGTTCTCCATGGTGTGTCATCATGAGAGGGTTTTCTTGAATCCACAATATGAGCATTCTTACAATGGATGGGTCAAATCTTGTGTTGGAGGATGCACATGGCCTTTATTACATTTCACCTCCCTAAATCATGGTTGTTCTTAAAATGGTGTGGTTTTCTATATTCTATGGACTCTTTTTGTTATATAAAATATCATTTTAGAAGTATTATGTTTGAATTAACTAATTCTATGTATTTTATTATATATACTTTTAATGTTCTATCATTTTTGGGAACATTCTGTATAACCAAATAACATGGAAAGCTTATCACTATTAGTGTAGGCCCCATTATTATTTTCAACCATATAACTCTAGTGTTTTGAAATATAATTCTATATTTTCCAAATTAATTCAAGGGTTTCATTGTAATTCTTACTCTTTGACCTCATATGGGGGACACAACTTATAGATTTATGACCTAAAATGAAAAATACAAGAGAACATGAGCACATCAAAGGGAAAATTTTAAAAATAAAAAAATAGTGAAAAAAGATATGTAAGGAATTAATATGGATTTGGGTATATAGTATATCCTCTAATCCTTGATAATTAGGCCAAAACTTACATGATCCAAGATGTTAACAAAAACAATTCGGGGTTTATAATGTAAATGAATGAATTACACTAAATTCTGTATAATAAATTAGAGTCTTCTTGTTCAATTATTTGGAACAGAGAGAATACTTCACTTATAAATGATTCAATTTTTATATTTTGGTAGAAATACTTGGAATATAAATGGATAAAACCCATGGTATGGAAAATTAAAAGCTAAAAACATAGGGTTAAGGTAGTTTTTTTCTTATGTGTTGGAAAATAGAGATAATGTAAATGATAGAGGACAAATTTCATAAGTTGGTTTGCCACATATGATGAGTTGATCTCTTAGTGATCAACATGGCATACTAATTGTGAGACTCTATTAGAATTATAATTGTACATAGGAAAAGACACAATGTATGACATAGGCTTAATAAATCATCTATTGAGTTAAGAAATAACTCACAATGGTTATGAAATATGATCTCACTTCAATGGGTGTTTTATATTCATATTCCTCCCTCTCACTCCCCCTCCAAAGTTGGATATAATCCCTTAATCATCATCACCGTCAGTAGATGGGTATGGGGTAAAATATACAGAAATCATCAAAAGGTATTAGTTTTTTACATGTGGTCCACCATTTAATTATCAATTTATTACCATGAATGTGTCCGCATACTCAGAGTCCACCAACCCATTGATGTCTACATAGTTTTCCAATCTAGATATATTCTCATAAGATTGATTGAATCCATTAGAGATGTCTGATTCATAAAGATAATGATATAATAAGAAATTAGAGATGAAAATAAATAACTAGCACTATCAATCATAGTTATATCTTCTAATCAAGGCTACCTTCCTTCATAACATTGAAATTTTATTATTTTTATATCCTTTTTTGTGTCAAAATATGTTATAATTTTTAAATTCATAAGAAATATATATTATGATTGGTTAGATTCTCCAAAACAATGATACTAGACTTTAGGCATGTGATTACTAAAAATATATAATTTATATCTTAGATTGATCTTATCTATGGTACATAATCTTTTTATCAAGTGAGTTTATTTCCAATGAATTAATATTTCTATGATCTAAGATCTATAATATGTATCTCCTTGATATATCAACATGGATTGAATAATATTAAAATCATGTCAGTTGAGTTGTGGCATATGTGAGAATTTATGAGATCAGTGGGACTAGGCTCTGAGGATCAAATCCGTATAAAAAATTACCCTTCCCTGATGTGTTCAATGGGATATGGGGAAAAAAGTATTCCAAAATGAGTAATGAATAATATTGTGTTATTATTTCATTAGTTAGTTCCTTATTGAAAGTAAAATAATTTTAAACATTGGTATGGAACTAAATGTGTAGCTACAAATGTGTTTCCCCACACCAAACATTCATTATGATTACATCTCATACGTCTATGAAGAAATTACATGAGAAAATTATTGATATCAAACTACATCCAATAGACTATTGGGTTCTTTCATGATACCTAATAAGGAAAATACTATATAAAACAAAAACTTTGAGGTGTTTTCATAAAATCTATTCTGCCAATTTTAGTCTAGGGAAATCCTCTGATGATAATAAACTTTTCCATTGAAAACAAATAGATGATAATTACATTTAATTTGTCGAATGTGAACTCTTCCAAGAAATGTTATGTGATCCACATCATACGACCCTTGATCATAGTCGATGTGGTTTTCATGTTGGAGTAAATAACCATTAACTCATAAACACCATATAGGAATAAAAAATCCATCATTTATATATCCTTCGCACAAACAAAAAGACAATGATATTTAAAAATAATAATAATATTTTATAAACAATTTTATTGGTTTAGCTTATCAAAGATGTTTTCTATTCTTGTATGACAATATTTTTTTTCTTGAATCTACAAAAATAGGTATTAATAGTCAGTAAAAATATTTGTCATGTTATCAGAATTTTTATACAAAATCAACAGAACATCCTAATAGGGGTACATTTTTTCTAACAAAACCAAATTCCATATTGTCTTCCAATTCACTATAAAATCCATGATCTTGTAAAAACATATATAATAATATTTTTTATAAAAAATATAGGATTTTTATGACGACTAATGTAGTATTTTATCAAGTGATGAGGGGTAAACCCAGAAACGTCCTTGGGAAAAATTGTACTTAATGTAGAAAGTATGTTCGAACACTGTCTATATAAAAGTCCCCTCATTATGGGTCTATATGATATTTTTTCACCATAGAAAAGACATTAAATGAATACAATTTTTCAATTTCACTAAAATCTAATTATTCAGTGTTTTAACTATATGGAATAATCAATCAACCACCTGAGACTAGTCATATGCAGCCTTTGGTCTAAAAAATCAATATAACCTTGTACGACTTTATTAATGTAAATCATGAGCCCCAATTAGCTTTTTATTTATTCACATCTAGTCCCAATTGAATTATTGTATGATTTAGTACATGGTGGGATGTCCCCTACACTATAAGAGTTGTGATTTCTCACTACACAATAATTAAAGGTACTGATACCCACATGCTTAGTGTAATATCACCATGATCTGACCCATGGATGGAATCCTCAAAACTCAAGTGGTGCATAATAAGAGGCTCAATCCCTAGCACATGTATTTCATGACCCTACCTAAGGATCACATGTAGTTATCCACACTTTGGAATATAGTAAATTTTTAAGATACAATAATCTCATTAGAGATGATTGGGGGAACTGACTGAAGAATTACATGTAAATCAGTGACATGTTCCTATATGATACATGTAGAATTATTAATTACATACAACTAGTGACATGGTGTATCAAGTTGAAAAGTATGATATCTGAGACCTTCACAATAGATACATTGATTTATGTAGTAACATTGGTTTCCCCTACCAAAAATCCAAACATAAGGCCATTTAATACCACTCCCACAAATCCTCTATGCAACCCTCATAAGAAATAAATCTCCAAACTCTATCCCTATGACATACCCTATATGAAACCACTCTAACCTAGCCAAACCCACTATGAATCTACATTGTAGTAAGAAATTTGTCCCAACCCAATCCTACCCCATATAGGACAAGTAATGGTTACTAACATTAAGTTGGAATATCATACATGATCACATGCCTTATCCTAATTCACAAATATAAAATTCACACAAACATAAAGTAATTAATATTTTATATATGGGAAACAAATCAAAACATATATATTTATTTCATGATATAAACATTGAGATTAAAAAATGTGTAACCAGTGAATAAAACTTGATAAAAATATGGAAATATATACACATAATAACCCAAATGAAAAATATAAAACCTAAACTATAGTGGTGAAGATGCCCATGAATCAAACTATCTATATAACAAATATTTTCTACTATTATTGACTATGAATACCACTAAACTCTTGTAAAATAATGTCCACCATGGCCACCATTTATTTATCTATTTTAAACATAAGGAATGACATCATTGGACAATGATTACATAAAAAGGTTGATTATATACATACCCAATAGGATTCTATAAAAAAACAATGAAATATTAATAAGACTAGTCATATTAAAACTATAAATCTATGAATGGGCGAATAAATAAATAAAACCCTAGAGATTCATTCATGGAGATTACCTAAAACATATGATAGGGTCTTTCTATGTAAAACCCAACTTTAATAAAATCAGTATAAAATCCAAAAAATATAAACTATCCATCATACAAACCCAAATAATTTATCTAAAATTAAAGTGGGGCCTAGACCTCATTCATGGTGAAGTGTTAGTCGAGGGGGTATCCAAACCTGATAGAGGACATCTGTCCCATTTGATCTTATAGATGGGGGAGTTCTCAACTGTCCAAATGATGGAAATGATCCCTTTTTATGTGAGGCAGTTCCTAATTATAATAGTAATGTGAGGGAATAATATCCTAGAAGAAATGTTTTTATAGTGGAAATATTACCCCAAGAATGCTCTAATCAAATTACACAAGGAATGAAATTCGGGATAGAAAAATCACAAGAATAAATTGAAGCTATGGGAAATGTGATTCTAGAATCCATAATGGAAGGAAAAATATATAACATATATGGTTTGAGAATATTTTGTGTATCCCCTTAACAAATTTCTATCCATGTGTAGCCTCACTATATTTCCTATATGGGTTTACATAAATGAAATCAATTATAAGTTAAACATTATATGGAAGCCTGGAAACTAATGTTTAATATAATTTTCACAAAAGGTAGCTCATTTCATATTTAACTGGGTGTAATATAGTTTTTTTGTAGTGTAAATGAAGTGTAGTAATGATATTAATGCGTAAATCCCAATGAAAAAGAATATATGTTATACCTACAAAATTAAATTTATATACCAATATAGATACATGGTGTCTGTGTGGAATTAATCCATATTATTTAGGTTTCTAGATATCCACATGGGCATGAAATCCATGTATATTCATTGCAGGTCAACTAAGGGATACATAGTATGTACACATGGGATATTCAACATATGATACTAATATGTAAAAAAACATTGTTCAACATGGTCGGGGAGATACATGACATGTACCTATAGATCACACATATTTTTATTAAATTATAGAATTTTCAATCTGATAAATTACTATCTTAACTCCATAGCTATTTTTCATTCCCTTGATAGAGGCCAAAACATCACCAAAATTCCTATATATTGATGGTGTGCCTCATATAGTTGAATATTTGGCATAATTTTTTTGAAACGATGATTCTAAAGGTAGATTTCTTATAACTAGGATTCACTCAAAAATCACTATGATCATTGATCTAGTTTTATCATTGACTATAATGGTTCATATTTTCCAATCATTAATATCATTTTCCTTGATCATTATTTTCATTGGAAATTCTATTTATTGAAAATCTGAATAAATCATTCATATAAATGTGTCTCTGTATATCAAAACATCAAATAACTGAATAGTCTATGGTGGTTTGAAAAATCAAAATTAAGTAATAACATTAGATAACTTATTTAAAAAGTTATTGGAAATTAGATAAATTCTAGTCACTGAAAATTTGGCACTGAATTTACAAACAACCAGGAAGGAATGTATATGAACAAAAAATTGATAATAAAAATTTGTAAATTTTTAGTGAAATGTTTCAAGGAATAATACATAATTTAAAAGTATATATTCCTGAAAATTCATGAATATGGGGAAAATTATCAAAATAATAATCCATACCCCATTATTAGACTATTCATTGAAGAGGATCATGTCTATTACCAATTACATAGTTAACTCGCATTGAATAACATTTTTGTTGGTCTTTAGATCTAATTCATCTAATAATATATATCTCTCATATAATTTCTATAATTATTTTTTATGGTGGCTCTACAAAAATTAAAAATCTTAAATGAAATTTCATATGGAAGATTAGGGTTTCCAAATTATAAAAAAATTAATTAATTTATGTCACAATAAAAATATTCCCATCCCGAGACTCAAATGAATGACTACTTTATAACACCGTAGTCTAAATACAAATTTTTTTACTCTACTGTAATGTTTGATATTGATTTAAATAATTTATTTAGTTTAAAATGAGCATTTCCCAAGATCTCATTCACAATCCATAAATACTATTTTGAGTTTAATATATTATTATTAAGCCTCTATAACAGTCATCGAAAGAAAATTGCACAATGGCCCATCAATAAAATATGTATTAAAATATTTTTATATCATAAAGCATAAAAATCATAGTCGCAAAAAAAATTATGTCTTTTAAAATATATATTAGTATAAATTTAATCAAGACACTCATATCGATCATGTTATTGTTATTAGTCCCACAATAGGGGATTTGAGTGAGATTATGTTAAGGGGTGTGGGGTGGTGAATCTGGGTTTGAAATGTTTTTTTGAATTTAAAAAATTTTCATATTGAATTAATCACTTTTACTAAGCATGTATTTACCTCTAAACCATAAGGGTTACATATAGTTCAGTTTATATATACAATGATTTGATTTTAATTTATCTTAACCATTTCATAAAAATATGTTATTTATATTTCTTAATCAATTTCTATATTCTTGTAGAATGTAAATAGAATCATGATAATTTACTTGGTTCACCCTAAATGGGATTAAAAAAATTAAAATGTATCAAATATGTTCTTTAAACCGAAATTGACTATTGATATCACTATTTTTAATATGGTTCAATCAATTTATAATGCTTTTTTGATTTTCAATTCCATGATCAGGCTCACTACAATATAATTCTTAGGGTAGATGTAATATTTCTCAAGACTCGCTAAAATTTTATAAAAAATATTTTATCTCCTTTCCACACTACTTTAGGAAGGATATAAATATATTTTAAGGAAATTTACATCCATTCACATCTAATGAATTTCATGTTGTTTCATATCGACCATTCAATTATTTAGTTCTATGAGAATGTGTATAATGTCACACATGTAGAATCCTCATAAATTGTACTTTATTATAGACAATTTTTTATTGATTTACATGTGAATTTGGGTGGGTAGGGGGAGGTTGTTTTCATAGTTTAATTAAAATTATTGATGGATTAATTTTTTATTTTTCAAATTTTGAAGGATTGGGGTGAATTAATTATTGGTGATTTATCTGTTTGATATCCTTGAGATTTGTGGGATATTTCATTAAATTAACACCCTCATACAAGATTAATTTTCAAATAATTATCTTGTTTTGAGGATTTATTACAATATATAACATAACTAGTATTAAAATCTCAAAAAATAATAGTTTGTGGAAGTTTATTTATGGTTATAATAATACCTATAATCCACATGTTAAACAAAGAATGTCATTAAACCATAAATTTTTTGTTTAACATACATAATGTTAACCTAATCTAAATTTAATGACAAAAATATCTCAGTCATGTAACATAACAAATTTATTTCTCACACAAATATTTTATCTACATATCCATTTAAATGGTTATTTATATGGTGTATGATTTTTATAACAATGAATTAAATGGGAATATAAACAATGGAAAAAACAAAATAGTATTATACAAAACACATTCACGAAAGAGGAAATAAATCAAACATGGACATTTTTTTGAATGATAAAGTGAGTTAAGGGAATGATTTTCAACATGATTTAAACAATTTAAAGAAATTTAATATTACAAAATTGAGGTTGGATGATAATTATTGATTATGATGAAAAAACATGATATAATATTTAATTTAAATGAAATGAAATTTACCTAATCAAAATTTGTAACATTTAAAATACATGAAATGAATTTGTGGATGAATAGTATGTAAAGTAGAAAAATAATTTTGTAATGTAATCCTAGGTATATATAATATATATGTTAATAACAAACAATCATCTTATGCTCTAATATGAATTCCACATTATAGTAGACGATGTTGGAAAATTTATAGCCCAAGGAGGTGGACTATTTGTAAACAAAAACTACCCTCTATGTTACCCAAAATGTTTTCCCACATAGAAAGACAAATTTAGAGATTTATTCCTCTTGAATTATTCATACATGAATATGGATTGTTACCGCTCCTAACATGTAATCCATTAGACGTTTGTATCCATAGTTATGGATGCTTTCTAAACACTGTTCTTTTTTCAAGTGTTGGGTAGTGATTTTTTCATTGTATAAATGTGAATGCATTTATAGAGATGAAAATATTAACCAATTATTCAAAAAAATTGGGAGACTGTATATTTTCTTTGAAACCTCAAAATATCAGCTCTATTGGAAGAAATTATTGAGAGAAAATCTAATAATGGTAGGCTATTCTCAAATCCTATATAGAATATTTGGATGGACTTCAATATATCAATTAGTCCCATTTTTTCACATGGGCATTTAAAATATTTAAATATAGTAATCAAATTTCCCTAGAATTCATATGCAGTATCCAAAAATAATTCATACATTAATGATCCCAAATAATATAACATTATTTATGATCCAGTATCTATGAAAAATTATTTTGTCCTTATTTTGTGATCCATGTGGAGCTTATAATGTAATAGTCAGAAAAATCTCCAGTTGATTTATTTTTAATACATTAAACTAAAAACCCTAAAAACAAGACTCATAAAATCTACATATATAGAGTGATACTTATTTTTAATATAGTAACTTACTCAAATCTAGATTAATGAAAATAATAATCAAAATTAATATTTAATATTAAATGATGTCTATTTCAAACCAATAATTCGATTTTCCTTGGAAATTAGTAAATGGAGTAGATATAATGTTATAGATAAATGATTTAAATTAAATTACACATACTAAGGCTTGTTTATGTTCTCATATATATAATAAATAAAAAGCATAACTAATTAATTTTTACTCGCCATCAATTATTTAAATTCATTTCTCCAATCAGGGGTTATAGACTAGTTCACTACATATTGAATATTACAAAAAAATTGTTAAAGAAACAATGTTCCAATAATAATTCATTTTTAATGTTAAAAATTTGTAATATAAAATGTAGGAACTAATAACTCACTCATCTCAAGATGATATAAATTCATTTAAGAATGTTCCTTTATTCACCAACAAAATGTCATAATGACATATGTTAAAAGATATCTATTGTTTTATTTACTATTATAAATATCATAGGAATCAATGGGTATTTTCTAGGGGTTTTATTGCCTATAGGACAGTGGAAATATAATATCCAAAATAGAGGAAAACACGTGTAAAAACCCTACATAAAAAATGAAATGATTTTTTTTAAATAATAATTGGAAGGAAAATAAAAAATATATTTACAAGGAATTAATATTTTTTGGAAGAAATGATTGGAATAAAAGTTTTAGTGTATGAAAAGATTAAATATTTACAAAACACAAAACTTCTCCCAATATCACTAGAAATTATGATGAAATTTTTCTTTTATTTTCATTTTTTCTTTTTATCATAATTTTTACATGGAAAGAATCTCACCCTCATCTCTCAAACCTTGTTTTGATATCCTAGCTTAATGAAAACCTCTCCCCCACACTTAAATGCATTATTTTTCTCAAGATTATAATTAATAATTTAAAATCATTGAAACATTAGACAAAATTAAATTCATCAAAAAACTAAATTTAATTAAGTAATGATATCTAAATAAAGGTAGATATTGGGTGAGAAAATGGTTTAAGCTTTTATGTGGATATAAAAAAAGGTTTTTCATACGGATGAAGGGGATTTAAAAATTGGGATCAATGTAATGTTAATGGGAGGATATTTTTCTATTATTATTATCATGGGGTTCAAAAAAAGCATTTATCACATTAATATACACCAAGGTAGAAAATTCATCTTCAAGTTCCACAAACTTAAGACTCAAAATCGGGGGGGAAACACACTATAAGAAAAGATTTATATAGGTGACAATGGAATGAAGGATGACTTTATTCATCACTTGTTGGTTAATAAAATTCCAATTAAAAAATTTGATAGTATAATTTATTTGTCTTGAAACAAAATTCATTATCCATTTTTATGATAAAAATATATAATTTTTGAGATATTAACGTGTCTCTTGACCCCCTAGAATGGTTGGGTAAAATTTTAAAAAAAATTATTTCATAGTAATGGTCACTAATTTTATTTTGATGTTTTTATTAGTTTTTTTAATTAGTATTAAAATTCTCACTGACAGAACAGAAAGAGTAAAAAGTTTCTAATGGATAAATTTCATAAAATTTTTAAAATGACATAGGATGAATAATAAATAGATAAATATGGGGATAGGTATTAGATAATGAAGATGATAGTGAGATAGAGTTAAAGGGAAAGAGTTTCCCCTGGTTTGGATATTGGAGGTCCTCATCTCCATCCAGTGGAGGGTCTACTACAGTAGTTGGGGATTAAGTGGATTTTGATGTGGTAAATGAGGTGTGTGTCTTATCATGGTGATTCATTAACTGATACCCATTGACTATTTATGTATTTTTTGAAGAAGTTTCTTTGACCTTCCCTCCACTAAATTGGAAATCATTATTAATAACAAAAGGACCATAAAAATGAGAATGATTCTTACCTAATTATACCAAAAATAGATAATTAAAAAGAAATACCTTTTCAACATCATAGAATACCATTTGAAGGATGTATTTTTCATTTAGTACCTTAACCTTTTCTTATAGATTTAAATTATCATATGAATGAAGTCAAAGGCCCTCCAATTCCTTCAATTGTAATAATTTATCTTCATCAAATTTTTCACAAACTATATAGTTTTCACTACACAAAAAGTCTTATGTGGGATTCCAACTGGTAACTGACATGATATAACAACAATTATACAAAAATGAGACATACCAAATTTTGTTTTATAGGATTTTAGATAATTCAAAATATATTTTCTAGGTATTTAAGGCCATTCATTTCTGGTGGGCATAAAAATTCTATAAAGATCTATTTTTAACTTTTATGTTGAAATTTTAAGCCATTCCATTCATTTGAGGTGATATACAGTTGTTGTTTTATGTACAACAACATTATTATTTAAAATAGATTTCATGGTAAAATTATAAAAATGGGATCTCAAGTTTCTTATAAAGGCATGTGATGTTCAAAATTAATGTAAGATGTGGGTTTTGGAGGAACACATTAATAGTATGTGAATCGTCATTTTTTAATGAGTTTGTCCTCGACTATCCTGGAAACATAGAAAAATTTAAGAAGACTATAAGAGAATTCATTGGAGTGGGGGAATATTCCTATGAAATCTATTACCCAAACATTTATGATATCATAGAATATTAATGGATTTTGGTGGATTTATTTTATATGGAAATTCAGAAAAACATTGGGCTTGTGGGACATGATTGATAGAACTCATGTCAGTACATGATGATTGAAGGGTATAAGAACCTTGAGTTAAAGAACTTTTGGTGTTCTATTATGGCCCAAAGTGGCCCCCACCAGGTAATGAGTGGTAGAATATTAATATATTAGAGTTTTTATTTTTATCAACACATCTCTTAATTTCCATTTCATTACCAATTTTCCAAGTATTATTATTCATAAAAAAATAGAATTATAAATCAATTTTCAATTTTTTCTGTTATTTTGAAAACATTTCATAAAAAATGCTTGCAACCATATAATTTTCAATTGGGGCATACCATGGAAACATTAGAATGACAAGTGAGAGGTGTTTGATAGTATATTAAGGATAAATGATTTTAGAATAAGAAGATTTAGAAATTATACTCAAATGAAAAGACACATGGTTTTCATTTCCAAATATATCTTCGATAAAAAGGTCAAACTGATGGAGCATCCAAATCCATCTTAATAGCCTTATATTAGATTTATTTTTCCTAAGAAAGAACATAAATGTTGAACGGTATATAAATATTATTATTTTGGAACAGTAGAGATATCACAAAATTTGTTCAAAGAAACACAACAACTATAACATCCTTTTTTGTGACAATATATGAAGACCGTGATGCATCCTATGTTTTGAGAAATTATAGATTACATGAGTAATGTTTTCAAATAATTGACCCAGAACAACCTCATTGGACCCATCTAAAGTATTATTCATCCATTCAATGTGTAAAACCAATCTGGGGTTTATATTATCTACAGATATGTAATAAAAACCCTGATTTAAATAAATTATCTATGAAAATAATAATCAATATATAATGTGGGATAATTTTGGAGTAAATGAGTGAGAAGAAGGAAAATATTACTAAATTTATGGATGAATCTCCAAAATAAACTGAAATTACCATGGAATGAATAGAATTCTTGAACTTATGTAGGATCAGTAAGTGATTGGATCACCTCAATTCATGAATACCCTGTTTAGAATTTATGATCTCTATAACAATACCATTAATAACGATGAATTTATCTTTTTTAAAATTACTCACAATATTACAATTCATAAACTTGTGAATGACAAGAGGGAGTGAATGAAATAAATATTAAAATGAATCACCATAAATAGTAAATTCATCCTTAAAGTCCTTTATGAAATTCTCGATGAAGTCAGAAAATATACACATCATATACCTCTTGAAGGTTTCAAGAGCATTGGAAATGCCAAATGTAATTCTCTTATATCAATATCATAAAATTGGGAATGAAATATAGTATTTTATTTATCCTAAGTTGTTATTGGTAATTATTAGTAGTTATTGTATCCATCAAAAAAATAATACTATTACTTTATAGATAATATTTATAGCCACTGATTAAGTAATGTAAGAAGATGGTGATATTTTCATTGTTTAATAATTCAATTTTCGATAATTGATGCACACAAACCATTTTTCTTATCCATTTGTTACCACCTCAAAATGTTCATTTTTCAAAAAAATTTCTCATCCTTATTACATACAACATCAATAATAATAACCTATCACTATAATAAATTGGGTAGATAATTCCATCTCGAAGAAGCTTGGTGATCTCTTCCTTCAATAAATCATGTATTTCTGGATTGATTTTTCTATCTGGTTGTATGATTGGTTTGAAACATTATTTTATATGGATATGATACATGAAAAGGGTAAGGTTGTTTCCTGGTATGTCATATATGGTCCAAAATAATTCCATTTTATTTTTCCGTAACAGTTGAATATGTTTTTAATCATTGTTTTCAAAAATTTCATAAAAGATAATGACAATATAAGAGTGGTTATTGAAAAAGAATTCATATATATGGATAATGTGAAGTGGTTTCATATTATATTAACTCCTTATTAGTGGGATAAAAAAATTGAATAGATAAAGGTATTTCATAGGGGTTTGATTAATTTACCTCAATATTTTACATCTTGGAACAATATATATCATATTAGAAATGGGATTCAAGATATTTTTCAAGATCATTTAGATTGATGAAGTATATGAATGAATGGTCAACATCAACTTCCCCATTTATTAATTGGTTAGTCATGGTTCAAATTTCAAAAATTAATTTCTAATTATAACATGATGAATATGATAGAATGTGGGTGAATCCAATCTCAGATGTATCCTCATAATCATATATATTGAATTCAGAGTGATCTTATGATGAGTGTCCCATGACATGAAAACCATTGAACATGACATGTTGGTAACCATGTTATATATAAAATATACTCACATGGATATCAATATTAATTCTATATTTCATGAGGATGTGTATTCCTATAATTAATGGAGAACAATAATAATTTTCCCAACCATTTATGCGAAGGAAAAATATATAATCTACAGAGATAAGATCATCGAATAGGGAAAGGACTTCCCCAATTATTACATTTACACTAGGAGTGATTTGATTGGATGACTAGATGACATAACCCATTAGGATGAAGGGACTTAGGAGAAGGAAGGATAAGATGTATTTTTCATGACATTTATTGGGAATCCTACTTTTATGAGTGCATTGTCACGGTTCAAAATTCATATTTGGCGTGGAACGGTAAAGTTCCATAGATATTTACACTTCATGTGCATGGAATGCTGTGTTAAAACATTTTCAATAGTTGTATGTTTTCTATTATGTGTGCATAATTCAATAATATAAATTTCATACTTTGGGATTTCTTTGATGGAATCTAATATGTTAATGTTCACTTTAACACATATATTCATGCCAAGAATGTAAAGTACTGATTAATGGGATTATTTGGATTAGGGATAGATTGAAGAAAAATAATTTGTTTCATTATTTGAGTTGACATATTTGAGGGAGTGGATTCATGTTATTTGTATAGTTTCATTTTGTTTCTTTTCAAATATAAACATTTAAAGGGGAGTTAGAGGATTTATCATGAGGAATATAATTTTTATTTCTAGGAAAAGGTTATATTACACATAAATGTTCATTGGGGTTTGGAAATGGATGTGATAGGTGTTGCAATGAATTAGTTAGTTAATTATAACATAACTTAGATTTAGTTTGACTAATTTTGATGTCAATTTTTTTAATGATAGAATAGCTCACATAGGCCTAATCTTCTATGAAAATTCATATGGTTTCTTGTATAATGTGGATTGTCGCAAATTCAATTTCAGTTAATTTTGGTTCTCAAGAAACTGATTATATTGGGTTGTAGATTGGGTTGTCCTACTATGATAATTGAATCTAGGAAGACGTGAAGCAATATTACTTATTTTATGTTGAAAACAAAATGTAAAAGGTTTTTGGATGTTACCACCACATTTACTGTGATCGAATTGTTTTGGATTTTGAGGAGGGAGTTGAGTAGTATGAGAGGCCAGATTACCATACCTCATGCCTGGGATATAGGAAGAAGAAAAGGTCATAGAGTGGGGTTTTTTTGAAGTATCTAATGAACTGTCCTAATAGTTCAAGGTTGTAGTTTTCATTAGAGTATTCTTTATTGAGCTCTATTGGTCTAGAGAAATCTGATCGCCCCTACTGATGCTTTAGAAATGTGAATATTGGATGAGCTGGTGATCTTTAGATTTCATAATTTTTTATAGGTAAAGGGAATATATATTCTGGAGAATATGAGTATTGGGATTTTTTAATATATATATTGTTTTTTCTAGAATGAATTTGATATATCTCTATACATATTTCCATATCTAGGCACTGAGATGGCATGCGATTTCCTAACCATGTGTTCTGAAAATTAATTTTATAAAAATAAAAAATATATTATATTTTCTTTCATATAAGGTTATTTAAAAAAAATTATAACTCTTAAATGAATTATAGAATAAAAAATATGTTACTATGGTTGAGTCCAGAAAGTGTTTTTTACCCTTGGAACAAAATAAAATGTGTCTTCATGGTGTGTTTGTACTCCTTGCTATTTGGTGGAATGTTCTGTGAAATAATTAAATAATTAAATAATTAATAAGTTTATTTTAATGCAGAGAAATATGCTCTTAGAATACTGCATTGGAAAATCAACCAAGGTTATCCACATAAATCCTCGGTGGATTCTATAGTTCCTTTTTCTTTTACCATTAGTGAATCACATCTGAAAATGATGAAACATCAGATCAGAATAGATATGGTTCAACAAATGCAATGAATCCTCTAATCATTTTCATGAACCATATATAGCATAGAATGATCCAATATATAGGTAATCCTCAAATATTATAAATTCACAACCTTTTTATTAAATATATTAAGAATATCAATCATTGTTCTTGGATCTGCGACAATTTTTGACTGATCATGGGCCTGTATGTTGATATCATAATTTATTTATTAATTATTTTCTAACCACAGATTCCTGTTATTTATTGGTGATAAGAACATTTGTCAAAATAATTTTAAACCATTATTATGGTTCCTTTATCAAAATTATTCCTTGTTTTCGTCACAGTTAAGACCCCACATTCTCGATTCTACATTGTGAGGTGGTACAAAGTGAAATTGGAAAACTAGAATCCTGAAGGATTAAAGATAAAGGATTGTATCAATGAAATAAGGTTAGATAGTAGATTTTGGAAAGTAATAAATTATCTTTTAAATGTTTGGAGATTGAGAAATATGAGGGATGAACTGAGGTGTGTGGTTCATGAGGGTCAAATGATGAAAACCCCAATGACCACCAAAATATTTTTTTTAGTTAATGGAAACTAGAAAATGTAGATACGATCTAGATCCACTATTCACAAGAAAACCCAAAGCCAAATTTATAGCAATAGGCCTAAATCGAGGAACAAAATTTAGATATTATATTATGTAGATAACTCGACTACACACCACATACAAGGATACAAAAATGGAATGTACCCACAAAAGTGTGGAAGCTTGGGTTTTAAAGATTTATAATAATCACATTTTGTGTAGTCCTCCTAATATTTTTTACCCCTTCCCCACTTGGAAAACCTATGTGTAGGATCACAAGAGAGGGAAACCGTATATAATTACACAACATTGTACTTGAATACATCTACATGGGGTCAATCTACACTAACACTTCTAAAAGAATATGACTGATCCCAGGTTTCTTGGCCACACTATGTATTCCTTCTACATAGTGTTTACTTCTACATTTATTATAATCCATTTACCATTGGGAAAGAGGGTAGTTAGTGAACCAAGACCACACAATATGTGGTTACCTCTTACTGAATGTGCATCCCTGTGTTCTTCTTTAGAAAAAATCATTGTTATATATCTACTTTTTTTATCATTGATATTACACCATGAGTGTCTTATATTGAGTTTTTTTTCACTTATGTCACAATGGTGACATCTTTCGGGATGTGGAGACATGGTTTGAAATGTTCCAGGAAGGAATCATGACCTGTAAATGCTTTATGACAATAGCTATCACACAAGATCCCTAGATACCTTCTTGAGTGGTACCCTATTTACGATATGGGTAATGAAGATAATAAACAACCATTCCATGTGGTACCCTCCAGTAGATATTAGATGCGGATTTCATTGATGACCTTTCATGGCATTACACTCCAGCAAAGTTGGGAAGTGGAGTTCCTGGATGACATATCAGAGTGGTACCCTCTAGTATAGCTGGCTAGTGGAGTTCCCCAAAAACCTTTCAGATAGGTACCATCTAGAATATCTATGCATTGGGGTTCCTTGATAACCATTCTGAGTTGTACCCTCTATTAGAGTTATGCAGTGGAGTTCTACAATGAGCTTTCATAATGGTACCCTCTAGTAGATCTATGCAGTGGATTTTCTAGAAGACCCTTTTGAATGTACCCTATAGTAGAGATGGTATGTGGTGTTCCACAAAAACTATAAGATTAAAACCCTCCTAGTATATTAGTTCATGGGTCCCCTATATTGGTATTGTTCCCCCACTACCATGAGAAATAGTTTCGATTAATGGATTTACAAGGTTGGTTACTTTTGGTAAAACTCATGAGATATTGGACATCATTGATAGAATTTGGTAACTGTTGGTTACTTTTAATCATGGATTGATCTGTGAGATTAAGATACCATTAATCTCTTCATTGGGTTTATTATAAATGATAATATATATATATATATATTCTTATGTATCCACACCTTATATTTGTTTAATCTCTTTCCATGGTAGTCGAAGATGGGTGGGGTATGACACATTCTTTTCTTGTTTTGCTTATTATGGTTGGATTGTTATATAATCCTAATTTAGGTGTAAAAGACATTATTATTAGTTTATCTAATCACCATTCTGACACCCTTGTGAAAGGATGAGTTTACCTTCACTCTTGGCTTTGTTGAGTTGTACTCTTTTTCTAATATGAACCTGTTTAATATCTTATGTATATCATTCCTATTGTATCTATTACATCTCACCCTTCATGTTTTTGGGTGTTCTTATTTGTATGTATATACTCACCCCTACATGGGATTTTCTATAATGTCTCATTTCTTATGAAGATGGCATAGATTTCGGTTGTGAAATATGAGGATCATATGGATACCTAGTACTTTGGACCCTTTATTGTGGTCACAACATAGGATTTTAGAGCTAGAATATATTAAAAGATTAATTTATAGTTCCTTCTGGTTATTAAATATTTATTTTTGGTTGTGTATTTTTATCTTTTCATTAAATTTTTATTATTTTACTTTATCATTTTATAGAGTTGTTGCATGAATTGATTCTCCCTTAAAATTTTTCAACTTTTAATTTTACTTCATCTACACTTATGGATCATGAAGCTTGTGTGTTTGTGTGTAGAAATAATCAAGAAAAGGCCTCACCATGTTATATATTCATTCCTTACTGGTCATTACACCATTTTCTATTTAGGTGGGATTGGGGTACTTGTGGCTCGAGCATCGGTTTGGGTTGGTTCAGGATAGATTTGGATTAGATTAGTTCATTACATGGGGTGTTTTTTAGATAATTTCTATTATGAGGATTTGGTTCGGATTAATAAAATAGTGTTAAGGTGTCTCAAGTGTATCGCTTAGGCCAATGATTGTATTGATGGTGCGGGTGGAAGACATATCAAATCACCAGTATAGTGACAACCTGCTTGTCAATGTGGCATATTCAGACCTTGATTACAGGGATCAATGGTACATGCATCATATATGATTGATTCATGACTATCATTTAAGATTCAGATCCCCATTTTTGTTATATATATTTTCATTTTACCATAGTACGTCTTCATGAATCTCAGGATTCCTCCATGATGACAATTAGATAGGATACCAAGGGACTGGTTTCAGATCATAACGATGATCCAATGAACCATGAGGCCTGATTTTGGGGTACAACCCATAAGCCACTTCCTCCATGTGGACTGATAGAAGCACCTCCACCTATTGAAATTTAAATCATTCCATCATATTAGGCTGGGGACACATGTATGATTAGCACACTCCATAAGTTTTAGCACCAGAAGATGATGAGGATACATAGAAATACAAATCATCAAAAAGTAGTGGATTGGATAGAGTTAGTGTTCTGTATCACCAGGATTGTTCAGACCCTGAAGGGTTATGTTGTTGTTCTATCATATATCCTTTTCCATGAATCAGTTTGGCATTGGTGGAGACTTGTTCAAAATATTAACTTTTTGTTGACATTATCATGGCATGACTTCCAAAAGCATTTTTGTGAGGATTAAAAACCCTCATGCTTGTGGTCAGTCAAGATTCAAGACATTCTATATCTATAGCAGGGGTGATTGTGGTTGAGTACACAACAAGGGTTATAGAACATTCATAGTACTACATTTACATGATACGTGATAGATACATCCGAGCAAAGATGTTTGAGAATAGAATTTTTACAGAGATCTATTCCAGCATATTTTACTTGGGAATCCCCACCTATGATGCAGTTCTAGATATGTAACTAGTAACACCACATTTTCTTTTTTAGGGACTCCAAGAATATGGGGCCAACATTGTGTGTCACCGAGATGCATTGTTTGTATAAGCTAGCACTAATTAGTCAGTGCGATCTTGGAATAGAAAAACCATTCATGAGAAGAATCATGAATGTTTTCATATGGTATAAATAAATAACCATGAAACCTGAAACCCGAGAGAGGGTATTTTTTCCTTATTATTGGTGAGGTCACATGGCATATGACCATCTGACTAGACATACCAGTCAGCACAAGCATACAGCTGATTGGCCACCATGGAAGAGTTAGTGCCAAGATCGGGGATATACCAAGAAAGTAATGGGTGGTCCTCAAGGATGTAGGGATATAATAAGAGAATTATTATCTATCTTTGGTGGAAACATCTATGAATTGATTCCACCACCACCCCCAGGCATCCAGTATTAGGCTTAGGGAGCTAATAGTTAGGGTTGCGAAACACTGTTGGCTTTAGAGGCTAATGATCCCAAAGAACATGAGATGATTAGAGGTATGATATATGTATTTTATAATCTTATTTCTGAACATTTACACATAAGTTCTAGAAATTATTTCATCCCTCTAATCCTAGTTCGAGATCTTGTGTTCTTAGTTAAGGCGCTATCCCAACAGCTTCGTCAGGAAGTTTCTAAAGGGAACCCTTACTCTGTATCTTTTATCTATTGATAGTGAAATATAAAAATTAGTGGAGAGAGGTTCAAATGGGACTATTTTTTCATCATGATGGAACCTTATGATTTCATCTTGGGTATTGATTGTATTTCCAAGATCCGAACCCAGATTGAAAGACATTATAGATGACTCATATCCTTATACACTAATGGGACAAGATTCACCATTATGGGCAATATAAATGACATGAAATGAAAATTTTCATCTTCAAGAATGAAGATACAACCCATAACCCAACATTTATCAAGTATATCCCTTGTTGAAACATTATAATTAGTCAACTGGCTTCCTTCGGTTGTAAAGGATTACCTGGTCATCTTTCCTAGGGATATTATGAGACTATATCTGAGGTAGAAGATAGATATTTCTATATACTTACATATCATAACTACTCTGATATCTTCTACAGCATATGACATTACACCTACCATGGTTTGGGAGTTTTAGTTGATATTGGTGTACCATCATGAGAAAGGTTCCATCAAACTCAGTGTGTCCCCCTATTATATTCAAGTCATGTTCGTGAAAAATGTTATCATGATCTTGCAGTATTGCATGGATTATCATCACTTGAACCAGGACATTATATATAATAATCACCCCTTTATAAATATTGATGACTTCTTTGACCATTTTTGAGGTATGAGGTTGTCTTTAATGATCGATCGCAGGTCCAGCTACAACCAGATGAGGATTCCAAAGTCTGGTATTCTAAATAAGGCATTATGATGTCTCTATAAACACACTAATTTCCTAGTGATGCCCTTTGGTATGATTAATTACACATCCATATTTATGGACTTGATGAACCAAGTCTTCTAATAATATAATAAATTATTTATTGTTGTCTTCATCGATGACATAATCATTTTCTATATACTTTATGAGGACCATGCAGAGCACTTTAGGATGGTTATAGAATTGCTTCAATATCAACAACTTTATGGAATCTATGAAGGTCCAATGATGGAATCAAAAGGTTCAATTATTGTGTTATATCATTTTTTATCATGGTTTTTCCATATACCCATAAAAAGTTGATGAATTTCATACTTATGAGCTAACCAAAAGTGTGTTATAGGTGATGAAATTTCTTGGCTTCATAGGGTAATGCCTAATGTTTGTGTAACATGTATCCTATGTTTCATCCCCTTTGAAAACTGTGAAACCAAAAGGGAAGACCTCAACCTTATCTGACCATTTCCAGATGTCCTTTTTGTATTTTCGGTTTTTCCAAATGGGTGGTCTAGTGTTGATAATTCTATAGGGAGACATTTAGTATTTGGTGTATTCCAGATGAGCAAAGATTTTTTTGTGTGATGATGTAGAGGTGGGTGGTTGTCCTATATGGGTTGAGGTAGTTGAGACCCCATGAGATGAACTATGCAACTCATGACCTATATCATGTAGTTGTGGTCTTTTTCTTGAGGAAGTGGAGGCACAAACTTCTGGGATTCTTCTTTTTGGTTCACCTTGAACATCAGAGTCTAAGAAACATCATCATGTGGAGATACAAGTACCTAGTATAACGAAAATGGTTGGAAATCCTATAGTACAATGACTTTGAGATAGTATACACTCCATGGAATGGAATGGTAGTATATGATTCCCTTAGTAGTATGTTCTATCCATTATTGGTGTAGGAGGAATTAGAGCAGTTAGCTTCCCAATAGCTGACTCTCGAGGAGCAGGAGGGTACAACATTTTAGCAATTGATGGTGTTGAATCTTCTTCATCTCATGTGTGTGAGGGAATCATAGCTGGGAGACAACAACTATGAGGTATTAATTGATCATATATTTATATGTGACTCGCCATATGGATATAATGAAGGAGGCAATAATGTCATATTTTTTTAGGTATGGACAGTGGTTCTAGTGAAAATATCAGAGGATTTGATATGATAGTCTCATAATTTTCCTTATGATGTAAATTATCGTGTGGGGGATATGTATAGAGTCCTTCAACAATAGTTTTCGTGTTCTGGAATGAGAAAAATCATGGTTATGGTTGAATATCAGTGCCTCACATGTTAGTTGGTGAAGGCTAAGCACCAAGTCTTGAAAAGTTTGTTAAAGCCTTTTGAGATCACATAGTGGAAGTGGGATGACATTTCTACAGATATAGTGATGGGGTTTCCAAATACAACTATGGACTATTGTTCTATATGGTTGATCGTTCAACGACTCAAAAAGTTATGAAAATTATTTTCCATCATGTAGTATTTTTAGTTGGAGATTTGGGGTAGCATTACATATGGTATATCATTCTACATTATGGGGTTCCCTTAAATATTATCTCTGATAATGAATTATGGTTTACATGATGATGTTGAAGAAGCTTCTAGGTGGAATTCCTTACCCAAATAAAGATGAGTCAATTATTTCACCCCATAATTGATGGGTAGACCGAGTTCACTATCAAAGTGTTAGAGGATATGTTGTTTAATTGCATGTTATTCTTCAGTTATAGTTGGAAGGATCACTTTACCATGGTATATTTTTCATGAAATAACATATACAACTATAATATTGGAATGTAACCTTTTGAGGCACCATATGTGAGAAGCTTTAGGTCACCCATGATCTGGCTAGATATTGGTGATACATCTTATGTGGTCACAAAGATGGTTCTTGTATTAATGAATAAGTTCTAGGAAACATGTGATCCAATGATGATGGACCCAAGTAGACTAAAATATTACGCTGATCATTATCATATTCTCATTGAGTTTGAGCAGGGATACCACATTTTCTTGAGACTCTCCCCATAAAATAGATTGTGGAATTTTTTTTAGAGAGTAAATATATCCCCGAGGTTCATTTGGCCATTAAAATCATGCATAAGGTTGGTGAGGTTTTTTAACACCTTGCCCAAACCCCACGGCTGGAACATGTTCATGACATCTTCCACATAACACATTGAAAGAGACATGTCTATGAACCTATGCACATCATCGACTGGGGTGAGCTACAAATAAATGATGGGGCCTTTTTTAGAGAACCCATTGGTGATCGAGGATCGATCGGCATGTACCGTGTGTGGATATACATCGCCTTGGTTTGTGTGTTTTGGAAAAAATGAGAACTTATAGGAGAGATAATGGGATCTTTTGATCCATGAGTTGAGATTTTAACCTGATTTGTTTCATTAGTTTTTATTTTCAGGGATGAAAATTTTGAAGGATTCAATAATGCAGAGAACTAATTTTTTCTTAGTAATACATTAATATATATATATATATATTCATAGATAGGGACTAAGATGAATTCTGATTCAATGTCTGGATATGTCTAATATTAATTATACAAAAATAACAAATTAATTTTATCTTACCAATGTTCGGTTTCATAAATTAATTTTTTTAACTCATAAACATAAGTTCATAGAAGAAATATGATATTGTTGTTGAGTCTCATACATGGTTTTTACCCTATGAAAAAAATTAAATGGGTCAGTGTGGGGAGTTCGTACTCTTCAATCATTTAATATAAATTCAGTTAATTAATTAATTATTTATTTATTTATTTAATTTTAATGCGATGAAATGTTCTATACAACTATCTCCTTGGAATATACTCCATGTTTAGCTGCATAAACCTTGTAAGGATTCTAATGTTCTGTCATCCTTCGTCATTGGTGAATCACATATGACAATGAAGAAACACCAGATTGGGTCAAATTAGGAATTAACAAACACAAATAATCCTCTCTTTCATTAGAGGGTATGTCATTCGGTGGAAACTGATATAATCCCCGGGTCGAAATTGTTAATTTTTTATTTACACCCTTTTCATTAAATACTTTGAGTATATTGATCTGTGTTCTTGTATCTATGAAAATTGTGGATTGATTATTCATCCATGAATTGAAATAATAATTGATTTATTCATCATGTTCATTCCATAGATAGATATTCGTGATATTTGTACATTACGTATTCACCAACGATGTGTAGAACATTATAATGGTGTCTTTATTCCAATTATTCTTCATGTTCATCACCAGTGGGACCCTATAGTCTCAATTTTACATTGTTGAGTAGTATTAAGCCCGATCAGACCCCCGTAATCACAATTTATTGATGATCATAGATTGGATCAATGAAATATGGTAACTTATTGTATCATTTAATGGTGCAATGTATCATTTCTATGTTTCTAGATGTGTAAATTGAAGGTAGTATAAAATTAGGTGTGTGATATACATGGTTCAAATGTCGAAATTCATGAGGATAGCCAGAATACTTTTTTCAAGATAATGTCTACCAGAAATGATATATTAGGTCTAGATACACTATTCATGGTTGACACTACAGTTGGATTCGAATTGGAAATGTTTTAATCGAAGATAAAAAAAAGATCTGAGATTCTGGGGAAAACCTGACTGCTCATTGTGTACAAGGATGAACACACAGTGTGTAGCCTCTTAAGTGTGGTATCTAGGGTATGGGAAATTTTAAGTACTCCATGGAGTGTATCCCTATTACATGACATGAACCCCTTGTGTGTTTTGGAAACCCATGTGTCAAATCCCATGGGTGGGAAACCGTGTGTGATTACATGGGCTTGTACCTGAGTACACGAACACAAGGTGAATATACTTGTATAAGTCTAGAACAACATGCCCAAGACTCAGTTTTCATTTTCATTCTATGTTTTCCCACAAGGAAGGAATGTACCACTATAAGGATTCAGATATATAGACCCCCAGAAAAGCAACAAGATAGTGGAGTGGGACCAAATGTCATGTAGGTCCCCTCCCACACTGTGTATCCCATTTTTATTTTTTATAAAAATATGAGGTTTTTTATCTCCTTCGATTGAACTCAGAGATTATACTATGAGTATACTATCATGAGTGTTTTTTGTGTGGGATTTTATGGTGCACTTAATTGTCTTTTCTTAAACACAATGACATCCTCTATGATTCTGAGGTCGCCATTTCAAATCATTCAGCCTCTTATTTTAAAAATATCTTCAATGGGCATTGTATTAATAAGGAACTTATACCCAGTATCATCCTATCTTTGGTCCAAGATGAAGACAACATTTTTCTCTTGATCACTCCCCGTGATCATGAGATAAAAGATACTGTCTTTAGTCCCAACCCTGATACTGCTCCAGGACCTGACGGCTTCAATAATGGTTTCTTTCAACACAATTGGGATGTAGTCCACGTGGATGTTTCTAAGCTTTTGAAGACCTTATTTTATAATGGTATCCTTTCGTATGGTCTCAATGCTCAATTACTTACCATAATTCCTAAGGTGGACAATGACTCTAAAATTCACCTTTATAGACCCATTTATCTTATCAAATACCTCTACAAAAACTTTATTAAGCTCATGGATAACATTCTATCCTTTCTGTGTAACAAAATTATATCTTGAAACAAATTTTGGTTCATCAAGGGTCGGTCTATTCAATATTGCATCTAAATGTCTTCAGAATCTACCAACACTCTCAATAAAACTTCCAGAGGTGGAAACATTTGTATTAAGCATGACATCAGGAAAGCTTTTGACATAATTGACTGGAGTTTCATTTTCAATGTTCTTCAGGGTTTTGGATTCAATGATGTTTTCATAAGTAGAATCAACTCCCTCTTCAACTCAGCCTATATCTCCATCCTTATTAACAGCTCTCCTAAGGGTTATTTTAAATTTTCTAAGGGGTTCCGACAAGTTGATCCCCTCTCTGTTATCCTCTTTCCCCATATAGAGTACTACCTTAGTTGCCTCCTCTCCTCCCTGCATCAACAAAACAAATTATTCCCATTCAATATTCCTGAAACCTTAATGTTCTCACCCATATTCTTTATGAGAATGACATAATTATTTTCCTTAATGGTAGCAAAACAAAAATCTCTAATCTCAAAGATTCCTTATCTCACTTTGAAGAGATCTCGGGACAATCCATTTTCCGGAGAAAATATTTTATTTTATTTGGTAAAATTTTCCCCAATTCTAGAGAAAAACTACATAATTGAGAGTCTTAGTATCAAAGAAGGTTCCCTTCCTTTTACTTACTTGGTAATTCCTATCTTTTGGGGAAGACCTAGATCTTCGTATTTTAATGTTATCACTGACCAAATCATTAATCAACTTGGCTCCTGGAAAGGAAAATCTATTTCTATGGCCAGTAGGCTTTTCCTTGTGAAATAATCTATTGTGTCCAAAATGTTTTATTCTCTTATGATTTAAAAGTGGCCTATCAGTCTCGTTAAGAAAACAAATTCCTACATTAAGAGCTTTGTTTATACTGGGAGTATCCTTGAAAGGAATCTTGTAACTATTCCCCGGTCTACCTCCTGTAAACCCCTTGAGAAAGGAGGGCTTGTAATCAAAAGCCTCAAGCTCTTCAATGAATCCCTACAAGCCAGAATCACTTGGAATTTAATAAACAACAAGGCTGATTTGATTTTTTTTCTTATAAATTGTTTCCTGGAAAAACTTAAAAATCGAAATTTGAAATGTCAATTATTCTCTCTATCCATCCATTATAAATTCATTTTCCAATTTCATGCATAACTCCAGATGGATGGTTATTACTGAATCCAACATGATGTTATGGCTTGACAACTGAACCATTGCTCCTCTCAATTCTATTCTTTCTTCTCATACCGTCCTGGATTCTATAAGTTGCCCCATAAAGGATGTGATGCATTCTCTTAACTTAGATCTCCCTGATCATATGAAGCATGTTGTTGATGGTTTCACTTTTTCTAATGATGATTAATTTCTTATTTGGAAACCAGCCCACAACGATATTCATGATTCTAAAACATATTACAACCACTTTTTCTCTTCTTCTAAAACATGTTTCGCTTGGTTGAAACCGTTTGATAAACATTAGATCAAACCTTCGAGACTTAATCTTATCTGGCACGTTGCTCATAATCATATTCCTACTAAGGTTTGTCTCTAGACCTTTGGTGTTCAACTTAGTTTGAGATGTCACCTATGCCATCAACATAGGGAGGAAATCAATTATTTATTTTTATCTTGTGACACATCCAATGCTCTTTGGAATTATATTACTAAAATCTTTGAGTGTAGATGGTTACTTGCTGACTCTATTTTCTCCTTGATCAAATGTTGTGTTGAGATGGACTTCATGTAACAAATCAGAAGTCTCTTTCTTTCCATGGTTGTAGAGCTCCTCCACGTCATCTGGTACGATAGAAATTCCATTATTCACAATAATTACTCATTAAATCATAATGCAGGTCAGAGGGGAATTATTATTTCTATTATGGATGCTTCTATGCTACAAAAATACCTCTGCGATAACTCGGTTGGTGACTTAGTGATTCTTCGATGGCTTAGAATCAAATGGATCTACAAGGAGTTGAAGCTCTTTTTTAAAGTGCTATGGCAAACCCTGGTTATTATATGGATAAAAATCAACTTTTATGGTGCTTCCAAAGAAAATCCAGGTCCCGTGGGTTGTGGGGCCATTTTCAGTGACTCTCTTGGGCATTCTCATGGATGCTTTTTCGGTGGCTGTGGGTTTGCCTCTTCCCTTGAGGCTGAGATGATGGCAGTGATTCATGTGGTCAATTTTGTTAAGCTAAGAGTATGGAATAACATTTGGATAGAATGTGACTCTACCACAATTATCCAAACTATCTGGAATGGTGTGGTTCACCTTGTGGGGTCTCTCATAGCACGTTGGAAGAAATCCCTTAACTCTCTATAGGATATTAGATACATTTCCACTCACGCCTATCAGGAAGTAAACATTGTGGCAGATGGTCTTACCAACAAGGGAATCAATAAGGAAATTACGTGGAGTAATGACCGTCCGGTTGAACTCTACACTTTATATTAGAAAGATTGTAATAAAATTTACTCTTTGAGGCTCATTTAATCTCCCCTTTACTTTTTAATAATATTTTGTGTCTTGGTCTTTGACAAAGGCATTGCCTTTAAAAAAAAGAATATTGACTATTAGATGATCAATGATTGCAACGATCATGATAGATCACCAGAGGCCATTCTGAATGGTACCCTCCAGTAGAGAAGGTAGAGGTGTTCCTTGAAAACTGTTCCAAGCTATATCCTCATGTAGATCTAGAAAGTGGAGTTTCTAAATGACCCTTCTATGGGGTACCCTTTCGTAGAGAAGGGTAGTAGAGTTCCTTGATGACCATTTTGAGGCGTACATATCAATCGACATGCACATTAGAGTTCCTCAATGAATGTTATGAGTGGTACCCAATAGTAGTTCTATAAAGAGGTATCCCTCGATGTAATTTCTATGAATATCCCTATATTATAGTTGGGTGGTGGAGATTCTCTACAACCTTTCCAAGTGTCACCCTATAGTAGAGATGGGAAGTGGAGTTTCTTGATGACCTTTCTAAGTGGTACCCTCTAACAGAGCTAGAAAGTGGATTTACTCGATGACTATAAAATTATAAAACTCCTTTTGTACCAGGAAATGGGTCCCCTAACTATATTTTTTACCCAACAAAATTCTCAACATAGTGTAAAGGCGTGGTATGACCTGGATGGTAATTTTGGGTAGATTCCTATGGTGTTGGGCATCATTCATATACATTTAAAACTTTTATAGACTCTTATTCATGGGATGAGCTGTGAGATGGGGGTATAATTACACACTCAATTGGGTTTATTTTGAATTAGTATATATATATTCTTCTATATCCATACCATGTATTTTTTAACTCTCCTTCCATGCGAGGTAAAGACACGTTGGGTGTTACATGTTCTTTCCATGTTTAGCTTCGCGTGGTTTTATGAGTGTACTCTCATGTTGAAGGTGGTGATAGATAAATATATAGTTCATCCACTCTCCATGTTGATCACCTTTTTATTGGATGAGTTTACCTTCATGATTGGATTGGTTTGAGCTATACTGTTTTCTCTATCAGCAACTATTTACTATCCTCATTCTTTCTTACCTATTGTATCTCTTTATACTCCCCAATTAGCTTTTAGGGTGTCCTACTAGGAATGTATATACTCACCCCTTCATGTAATTTTAGATCACATGTTATGCCTTATGAAGGTGATTGATAGGTCGATGGTGACTTTCGAGGTGCTTTGGGATATAAGGTACATTCGACCATATGTGGTGGTCGCATATTTGGATTCAAGAGCTGGTCTCTCTTAGAATTTTACGTTCTAGTATTTTTAGTTGGTGTCATATGTCTTATATGAACTATATTTTTTCAATTAAATTTCATTTTTTATTATCAAAATCTTTTACTACTCATAGTTGTTTCAGGCGTGTTTGTCCCCATAGATATTTTCATCCTTTTATTTTATGTCATCTACACTTATACATCAAGATGGATATGTGTGTCCATACAGGTACTTAGTAAATTTCCTCCCCAGGTTAGATATTTATTTTCTGTTGGTCTCCATCCCCTGGCCTATGGAGGTGGAATTGGGGTAGATGTAGTTAGGTCCCCATCTTGGTTTGGGTCGTGACATTGGTATCTATATATACTAGACACCCAATACTCATTATATCACCCAACCAATTGGTCATATTGTTATTCTCTATAAATTTATTATCTTAAAATTTAATCACATGAGATTGCGCTCATGAATTTAATTACTGTGTGTTTTTCCAATATTGATTATAAGATTTTGTGAATCTGCAAATGTTTATTCAAAAAGAGAACTACCAGTTGTGGCATCGGTGAGAGATCACTGCATATCCAATATCCCCTCATATATGTATTAGATCATGTCTTTTTAGAGAATTGAAGGTGAGGTATTGTTTACATTTTTTTTCCTCTCTATATAATCATGGAGTGATTCATTTGGGGGATAGATGGATACCACTTTATTCCATTTAGATATAATTTTTTTAGAAGCGGGATGGATTTCTCTAAGAATATTTTCTTCATGTCATTTCTGGTGGTAATAGATCCAAGTGTGGTAATAAATCCATGACTTGGTAGAGGTAGATATGGTGAAAGGGAATTATAAATTTTTTATTTTTTATTCAAAATCCCCTTGAGTCTTCATGGTATAGAACACCACTTGGAACTCATTGAGGTGAATATCTGGATCCCCATTAGCTACCCCATGAAAATGCGGTAGAAGTTGAATTAAACATGAATTGAGTTTCAAATATACCTCAATGTTTGGATGATAAATACCAAGGGGTGGGTAATTCATATAAGGGTAATATAGTTATTTAAGGTTTTTTCACCAGGATCGGCCATATTTATAATAATTGTATGTGTAATGAATGTGTCTTGATTGATTTGATACTATCTAATGTTACTCCTATGTAGGTGAAGTGTTTTCTTAATTTGGGATAAAATCAATTCAATGGATTTTTTTATAAGATACAGGTAATTCATAGTATATTTTTTAAGAATGAGAAATGTGGGGTTTTATTTGTCTTTTTTATATTTATGTTTTTTATTGGAATTTGAATTTTTCATTGTGTTTACTATTTTTTCATTTAATTTGTTTTTGTTATTATAGAAAATAAAAAACTACCATATTGTAATTTCACCATCCATGATAATGTAATCATTTGAAGTGTATATTATTTTCACCTATCTACCATTCAATTTCATAGTTCTATGATATTTGTTATAGAAGCACTCGCATTGAACCCTCAGTGAAAGTATTTTTGTATAGTATATTGTTTAATTGATTGTATTTTGTTAGGGGAATTTCATTCAAAGATTAATTGAATTCACTAGTGTATGATGTTTTATTAAAACAATTGATAATTATTGTGGTTATTTCATTAATAGAGTTTTAATCTTATGTTATCCTTGATTTTTTTTGTGATATTTCAAGAAAATAACACTCACCTCACAAGATGATTTTGATCAGAATTCCTGGGTGATGAGGATTTAATCCAATCCATAAATTAAGTAGGGTTCTATTCTAAATAAAAAAATGTTTATGGTAATATGTTTTTTCCAATAATCTATTGAATTGACAATTTAATAAAACATGACATTAATCACTAAAATTTTATGTTTAACATACACAATGTGAACCTAAGTTATATACAACGAGAAAAATCTCTCAATCACTTGACATCCCATATTAATGACCCACCCCAATAGATGAATTAAACCTCTATTGAAATGGTAATTGATGTTTTTATGATGGTTAAAGTTATGAATTTTAATTAGAATATAATTAAAGGGATAAGAAAAGAGTAGTGTACCAAACACACACACAAATGATGAAGAAAATTAAACACAAACTTTTGGTTGAAGGATACGGAGATATAAGGGAATTGTTTTCTACTTGATTTAAACAATATTATTAAAATTGATAATACAATAAATTTTAGGAATGAGAATTATAGTTTATGGTGAATAAATATATATTAATTGTAATTGAAATGAAAATACTCTTACATGATTATAATATAAAACACTTGAAGTAAATTAAAATAAATTATGGTGGAATTGTATCTCAAATAGAAACATGTATTTGGAAGGTCGTCATGGGCCATTGTCAAGGCTATGGTATAGAAAACCTATCATATTATGATATAATATTCTAAAACCATCACTACATAATAGGGTGATGAATTTATATCCATAGGTGGTGGATTTCTTTCATTCCAGTACTTCCATAGAAGATTCATTGATGATTTATCTTCTTATAGATTTTAATATGGAGAAATATTCTTCATAAAAATATTTATATTGATGTGGACTATACCTCATCATAACATAGTATACATTATAATTTCCTAGCCAATTGTATTGTTTTTTTCCAAACCTATGAGTTGTTGTCCAGTGTTGAGTCCTGTTTTTTTTTATAGTCTAAATGAGAATGAATTTAAGGCTCTAAATATTCCTTGAAATATAAAAATATATCTATAAAAATTTTGGGGCCTATATCATGGATTATACTCTATAAAATATAATATATATTTGATGATTATATTTTTAGAATAGTTTAGAATGGTGGGTTGTTTTTAAATATCGTAGAAAAATATGGGATGCACATTAATACAACAATTGGTCCCATTGTTGGGTGATTTGAGTCATTTATTTTTTATCCTAAATATAATGGCATGTACCAAAACATTATATTTTGTATAGATTATTGTGGAATTTTTCATTTTTCCTAAGAAATATAACATTATAGATGATCTAGTTTCATTGATAGATTCTTTGGGCCTTCTTGTGTGATCCCCATTGCCCATAAAATACATGATTTGGCCAATGAATCGGTGAATGGATTTTTTAATGCGTCAAATTAGTATCCCTAAATAAAAGGATACCATAGTTTAGATAAGTAGGATGATAGTTCTAATTAAAATTGTAAACTTTATTGAATCTGGATTAATATATAACACTCATAAATTATATTTAATATTAAAACATGTGTATTTCACACCAATTATGCACTTTTATTTGAAAATAAGTAAAATTTGTAGATAAATATTTATGAATAAATGAAATAAATAATCAATATCATGGAATTAAACTTTAAAATAGTGAATATTTTCTAATATAGTCACATTGTGATTCTTATTTACTTCATGTAAATTCCACCTTGGAAGCATTCATCTCCAACACTTTCTATAATTAGATTGGAACTACGATCAATTTTTTGAATGAATAGAAAACAAAAAATATATTGGAAATATAATAAATGGATTCCAAATTATTCTTCAATATTCTAACCCTTTTTTTAAATTCTTATACTTCTCCATTGATAAATGAATGTCAAATCTCTATATAAATATTCAGCACCTTCTACTTCTAATCACATTCTTTTAAATAGGTGGCCATGTGTGAAAAAATCTGGACAATTTTGAATAAATTTTTTGGGAAATAAAATCTATATTAACTCCTCCAAAATTTCAATAATGTAGCCAACAAAATAAATAAATTTGGTTAATTTCTATTTCAATCATCATGTTATATAGATTAATTCTCCAATTAATAAACTATCACCATTGGTTAAAAACACCTTTCACCTTGGATAATATAATTTAATAAAATAATGATACATGGTATATGAAACATTGAAAATCTAGATCATGTAATGCCTAACTAATTTGTTTAGAAATATATTTCCCAAATGGTTTCATTCCTTCCACCATATCTTCATAAAAATACATAGTAATTTTCACCTAAAATCCCAATTACCATGAGTGTGGTTCTCTACTATTGAAAATTATGTACTCTTATTACACCTATAATTAATGAAATATTTCACCATAGGAATGGTCCTAGATATGTTGTAATTATTATAAATAAGATATTATATGTAGAAAATGGATTGGAAATGACATCATCTATATTAAATGGTGCATATTTTTTAGGTTTTTATTTAAACTCAACATACCAAACAACACAACATGCACAATAGCTATTTTGGATGTTCTTGGTTACACCACCTCTTATCTACCATTATAACTTCCACTATAGTAATTTTCCCCTACATCAACCCATTTTGAAAAAATTTCATTGATATTCAACCACTATAAATTCCATGGTGTGGCGAATTTCAAGGTTCCCATTTTTTGTATCATCTTCTCAATATTCCATCAATTATGTCCATGGAATCACTCAAGCACTTAATAATATTCAACAATCCCTCAACCTTTCTTGTGGCCTTCTTGGATTAAACTTATTACCCTATTATCCAATACAACCCAAGGTGATTCAATTAAATATTAAATATTAAATTAATCCAATTTACAAATAATAACTTTTTAAACTATTTCTGTATGAATTAAAATTAATGATTTCATTCTCAAATAACCCTATCCATTATCAATGGGACTAACCAATGTCAAAAAAATCATTTCATCATATATATTGTCTTAAAAAGGAGTTTTCAACAATTATATTAACATAAATTCCATATTTATACAATAATATGACCACACACTTATTTTCTTATTGTCAAAAAAATATGACACGGTACTTTGAGACTAAAAACAGTATCCCCAATTGGAATCTTGTTGAAAATTCACAGTGTCCCATTAAAATTATCTTCTAACTCTTATTCGGAATGAAATAAAATGATTCTATGTAATTTTACCACTCATATTCATAGATGTGACTTGCTTCCTTCACCACTTATTAGAGGGAACATCATCATCTTCATAGAATCAACTGATTTCTTTTTCAAACATTCCTTCCCCTTGATGTATAGGAACATATTCCCAAAAAAAACAACTCCCTATTAGTATTTTTCTTACAAGAGGTATTCCCCATGATTTGAATCAACTATTTAAGGATAGGGAGTACATACTCATTAAATTTCATCTCTTACATTCAAAACACCTAACCTAGTTTCATTTTATATAAATATTCATTGAATGAATTTACAAATATGTACATATATTGTAAATGTACCTATAAAAATTCTAAGAATATGCTCCATGTAAGAAATAAGAATTTTTTATAGACAAAAACAGAGTTTTCCATGTCAATAATTAATTATAATAAAAGAAAAAATTCTTTTTGGGCTTTACATTTTTCAACTCAACCTATGATACCTAACACACATCACACTCAAACATTTATAGATAACATCCAAGAACATTGAATGAGGATAATACCTCTTGAGTAAGTAATTTAAAAATCATATTATAATTATGATACCACATATAAAAAGATATGTTTAATTTGAAGAAATGTTACCACTTGAACTCCATGATTTCAGTTCTTTATTGGATTCTAAAACATATGATAATGATTAATAACCATTACTATTTTTTAATTTTATTCGAGTTAACACCCATTATTAAAAATATAAAAATTTCACTTATTTAATGCTTCAAAAATTGGTAACCCCAAAAATGAAATGTAGTTTTTGAAGTATAAATTTCTAAGTTGAACATAATCTAATGGACCTAGCATAGTTTATGGAACCCAAGGAATATATTTCTCAAAAATAATGGCTATATGGCCCCAAACAATGGTTTCCATAATCCCACACTACATAACACCACCAACATACCCCCTTGGAAGACCTGAATTCATAAAATGAAATATCAATTATGATAAGGACTAGTCAACTTTCTCATCGCACACTATCATACATTACACTTGTGATACCATTAAAGGATGTTGTGTGCCCCCCTTATATGAATTTTTATTTTTTGAGAATCATAATGTTGTAGAGAACCCCTCCATCCTACATTGGTATATGGGGAAGTATTTGATGATAGGTTATAGAAAATCTATATCTCTTTCCAACTACCCATCCAACACTAGATGAGTTGATCTCAATAAATTGTTAACCCGATGCTTCACTATAACTAACTGAAATCAATGTAAAGAATGATTTGTGATTCTTTTCTCATATGTACATTATTGAATTAGGGAGGATGATTGAATGATTGGTGTTATAAAACCCATACCCATTTTTAGGAATCCAAAATTATAGAATCTATATGAAAATGAAGTTATACCATATACTACATGTATTGATATACTAATCTATACATTCTGGGACTCCCACAATACTTCAAGACAAAAAACACTAAAAAATAAACTGAAGTTCCATGGGTAATTGAACCCTTAAATATTCCTCTATAACTAATAGAAAACCTAATACAACATTGAACATTCCACTATCATCATAATAAACACTAAAATTTCTCTATAATATACAAAAATGAAGTGACCATCTACTGACAACTTGAAAAAAAATATCATGTCAGAATCCATTATAGAATATCCATTCTCTAGAATCTAAAGAATCCATCACCATCCAAATTTTCTATGAACTACATTTTCCAAATACCTAAAGATATGATGATTTATAAGAAGATATAATAAATTTTATCACAACACGAGTGACCGGTTATAATGGAAGTCACCAATCTATGATCCCTAAATAGTACACTACCATCAAAATAGGTGGATATGCGGATTCCTTAAAAACAAATTTCACCACTGGTAGAATCACTTCGATTGTGGCCAATAAAACGTAAGGATGGTGGTCATATAATTAAGATGAGAATACCGAACATGATTTTGATATCCCTTGAAGAATAAATCTTAGTTGATATTGTAGGTGGAACTAGTGAAATCCTACGAGAGAGTTTCATTCGAATCCAAAGGGGATGAATTAGAACATTTATATATCTTATTGAACATTAATGTTCGTTATAACATCCCATGATTATTTATCACTCTAATCCAATTTTTGTAGCTCTAATTGGTGATGAAATATTTAGGAATAAATAGAAGAAATTGTTTTATTTTGTATATCCAAAAAAAAATTATTATACTAAAAAATGACATATAATTTAAAAAAATACATTATTTTTGTTCATGTATTAGCTTATGTTTCCCATATGATCTTATTCACGTGAACCAAAACTACATGACTATGTGGATTAAACATATCTATTGTTTAAGTCCAAATTCACATGATTTTATAGAACAATCAACCTAATGGATAAAGTATGGCACTAAATTTGGCTTCTCTTAAGACATATAGAAACAGTATAGCATATTGGGGGAGGGATACCTCAATGCTTCTTAAGTTGAGGAATAGTAATGGTTAAGATGCACCATCTCAACATATTCAATAATTTATTTCCAATTTTCATATTATGGAAATGTAATTCCTTTAAATAAATAACTTCTACATCGTCACATATATCTAGTCTAAATGAAATCTTTCCAATGGATTTCCCTTGTATGATACAACTTGTATACTTTTCCTCATTAATATAATCATGAAAATTTGTTCTTAGCATGGGAGTTTCCACAATTATTGAATATATCCCACTTGAAGAATTACCTTATTTTATTATATCACTAATGAATCCCACCACTGTATTTCTTCTCCATCAAACATTAACCATTTATATTTTGGTGTTTTCTATAGATTCACTTTATAGAACCACTTTATTGATGGCCTTGACTTCCATCAGGGAATACTTCTATCATGGGAGAGTCAACTACACAATCTCATAAAATTCATTATAGTTGTAAGAACATCCTTTTATTGATTCCATATTATTCTTCAATAATTATAAAATGTTTATTTGAAATATAAAAAATTAGTTTTTGATAATACCCTCTATTGTGGTTCAGTTTTATCCTATAAAACATTGAACTTACTTTCCATCTTAATGGGCCTTTGTAAAAAACAATGATTCTTCTAATAAATCATATATTCAGAGTATATCTGTATTAATTAATTACCACTTCCATCAATCCCTCTAATTATAATATCATTCCATACAATCTAGGTTATAACATGAAATGAATTTTCTATAATAAGCATTCCTTGTTTGGTTTCCAATTGATTGAGATATAGACAACGCTGTAGTTTTTCAAATATATTTAATATCTTAAAGTTTTTAAAATATAATCATGATGTTATCAAGTATTACCCAATATATGAACATTTATGATTCTTCATTTTTTGAACCAAACATCAATATTTTTCATGGAAAAATTGTTTAATACATATTTCCATTATAGATGTCTCTTCATTTCTGTAAATGTTAAGATAGATTTATTGAGGGATCTCAATCTTCTAATTTAGGGAATTTATCTTCTCTTAAATATAACATATATTCTAAAACATAATATTCAAAAAGGGAACCATTTAATTCAATCATAAAATAGAATCCATTTAATTCTTTCCCTATTCTTAATGTTGAAAATTGAGTTGCATGATGTTAGACTTTAACTCCCTTTCCATGGACATTTTATTCATGATCTATTAGTAAATTTCCATAATCGTGTTTATTAGATCCATTTTCATTGTTCCCATTTTCTTTATAATAAAATTAAATTCCACTTCTTCCCTTTTTAATATCATGTGTTCCCTTGATAAATATGCAATTATTATTTAGTATACCTCATGCAATACAGCTTGTTTATCTTCATTGTCATTTCATGAGTATCATAGTGAATAAAATATGAATATTTTTCTACCAAATAATATATTATTTTCATATAAAAAATAATATATTAAAACACATTGTTCTTCCATTATATAGCTAGAATCAGTTATAACATATTTATAAATTACTTTCATTGAAGAACACAACATTTTGTATGAAATATTCATGTTTTTCTTCCTCAATGTTTTCATAATCTAATTATTATATATAAATTCTTAATTTAAAATAAAAAAATTTCAAGATAATAATTTTTACACCTTTACTATGAAATTACTAGTCCCCCCACATCATTAATACTACCAACTAGGGGAAATGCATCCGTGGAAAATAAGTTGATTCCCTCAATTGGGGTTCCATTATCATCATAATTATGATTCAAAATCTAGACCACTATTTAATGTTCCAACTAATATCAAATATAATCAATTGATGTCATCATACTACTCATACCTAAGTTCCAACATTAAACACCAATCATTACTCACTTCAAGATAACCATGAATGTTATATTTGTAATCCATTGAAATTCACATTTGTTAAGATGGTCGGATCATCAATCATAAAGTTATGTTCTCCCACCATGTGGATTCCACTTCACTTATACACGATCATACATTAAATAGATTACATAAAAATGTATTCATACTAATTAATGTCCTGTTATAATCTTGGGTTAACTATAACATGGAACCTTGACACATCTCTGATGTCACCTATCACCACAAATGGACATTTCCATATTCTATAAAAACTCTTAGGAAACCATGATCATAAGAATATAATTACAACCATAAGATCTAAAATTACACATAAATTTTAACTAATCCACATTTAAATATAATTTCACTTATACATCATATACTACCTCATTTACATCAAATCTTGAAGGGTTCATGGCCATGTTACACTTAACCAAAAAACAAAACAGATGCTCCTAGGAGTCATGTCTCATCAAACTCAGGATCAGGTTCTTAAACAACAAACCATGATCACTTCATTTCAATCTTATATGTCTAGAATAGACATGGATATTTTTTTTCAAAATCTTTGTAATTCACCTATTGCAAGTCAAATAACATGATAAAATATCAACCATTGAAATATTCAAAAACAAAAATAATCTAACCACTATCACTATTCAAATAAAAACACATTCATAATCAGGGTCAGAGATCCTTCTTATATTGCTGATTAAAACCAATTCATGATAATTAGATCCCAATTTTGTCATTATATCAAAAAATTCCAAGACATTCTTTATCCTATTCACTTACCCATTTTCTCTATTCATTCACCAATCTCATAACCCAAAATATATTCCCCTTCTTCACATCTCTATGGAATACACATGATTAGGATAAACCCTCTACCATATTAACCTCACCTATATCATATGGCACCCAATTATCCAAATCAACATCTCAACTATACTAGGTTCTACCTCCTATGTGATAAATGAATCCTCAAATAGTTCACAACTCAAGGAAACATCCATGTTCTCATCTCAAATATCAAAGAGTAGATCATTTTAATAAACAAACACTCTAGGAAAATATTATACATGCATTAATACATACATTTATACATAAAAACATACATATATTGATATATATCAGAAATCAAACTCCATGTGATCAAACTACCTTGTAATTAACCAATTGTAGTTATATATATATGATAATACCAGCATGATGATCATGAATTAACTAATCTTAATATATATAATGAAATTTTATTGTGAGGTTCTTTTTCAGGTATTATATAGTCATATAGTTTGGATATGTACAATTCAACAAATATTATATATGGTATAACACCATATAAGTTTATCTAGAAACATTATGTAACCAAACTCCATTCTATTTTCAAGACCTATATTGTAATTACCACTACAGGTGGATCCTGGTTGCATCTAAATATTATACTAACCTAATATGGGTAACTATATTTTATATATATATAACGAATACATATTCATCATTATGAAACATTTTTTCATAATATTCACATGTCCTATAATTCTAAATAAAATGAAGTGCTTCAACAAGCTATAATTTCATCAAAAGAATATATGGTAAATCACTACATTAGTTAATGTTGAAAAATTGAGAAAATTAGCCATCATTAACTATTTATTTCAATCATACACAAGAACATGAATGTAATATGAAAATAACATTCCATTAATGATGAATTTATATAGACCTCTTAATAATGAACTAAGTTCCAAATACCAATAAATCATAAATCTAAAAACCCATATGTTCACACTTTGTGAATTAGTATAAACTATAAAATGAAAACTAATAATTGAAACACAAATTCCCTAGAAACCTATACATATCATGAGAATTTTTTTGTGATGTATTAACCTATGGTCTGCCATAAGATTTAACTAGTTCCTATAATACCTATAAAATATCATACTAATGATAATATAAAATAAAATTATCTATTAAAAATTTGGATACCTACTCCCAGTAAGATACTATTTATCATTGTCCCATCCATAGTTATCTCATGACACTAGGCATGTCTCCCTATATGCTAGAGGATTTCGAATAGTGACAGGGGTATATGATTTTACCATGGAAAACTAGAACCTCATATATAAGTAAGAAGAAACCTAAAATAATCAAACATCATCAATAATATTTAATCATAGTAAATATATTAAATAAAGAATAACATTTAATTAAATGTAATTTGAATGATTACAATGATATATACACATGGTCAAATTAGCATACATGAATTGCTTGACTTACAAGATGATCACCACAAAAGATAAATAAGTTAATTAGTATAGATTTTCTTAAACCATCCCTGATCCTATCTTTACCCTAGACATAAAATCCAATTGTTCAGCATGTAACATTAGTCTTATTCCTAACTTAAACATTATATCGGTGAAATTTTCTTTTTTACCCAAGTGTTATATTATTCGGTGTAATGTGTGAGTAAAAATTAATAGGTAACCATCAAATTTGTTAGAATCATATATTGTATATAAATATATTCAAATTTTATAGATATAAAAAAGATAAAAAATGAAAAATTGCAATAAAATTACATTCATCATTACTAGAATTCTAAATTTCCACACTAGATTGACCATATATTCATCAACTTTTTATGGGTTCTCTTTAATAATGGAACACCACTATAAGTAAAATTATACATCCTTATATCCATGCCTATATACCACAGACATGATCAAGTGTGGGAGTGTCTTTGAGAATATAGAACATGCATGAAAAAACTTTTACAACCTCGGAAACTCTTTTAGAATCCCAAGGATAAATAAGTTTACCAAATATCTTTAAATATAACCATTGGATAACTCATTCAAAAAGTAACTACCGCATTCTCCTTGGGAAAAATTATTATAAATTGAACCATATTATAAACCACCAAGGACAACTCAGTTATCCTATAATTACCTACCAAGCCTCAATTACCTTGTGGTAGCTAATCACATCCTGTACTTGGACCACCATTTACTATATCGTGAAACCCAGTGTAAACACAAATCAACCAAAAAACATGAAGCACTCCTCAATTTCCCATGTTCATGTCAACTCACCAAACACATATAACTATATAAAAAAAAGTAATATATGTATACTAAATGATAATGAAAATGGGAAACATACTCCCTGAAACTACACGTAATACCACTCAAGTTAGCCACTTTCTCTAACCCACAACACTACACTGAGTTGCCTTATTATGTGAATTACATATCCCTGCCACTATGACAATATAAGGATAACATCCTTGATTTAGGTTATTGGGTGACACCTATATTCATATATTAACATACCCACACTAACAATCTCAAGGGTAACATAACATGGAGAACCCACTTGTTCCCTTAGGTAGCAACAAAATAATGGCACCCTATGTGTGTCCACTTATCTCAAGATCATCTCTCAAGATAAGGAAATTACTCCTAAGGAAGATAATCCCTCATAATTTTTATAATAATACCATGTCATCCTTAAATTAATTGGATAATAACCATAAGGTAAATAACCTCAATCCTATCCCTTCCAAATTCACCCTCAATCTGTTCTCATTAACCATTCCTACCATAAAAATATTTATAAATAACCACATGGATACTCATAAGAAAGATGGTGAGTAACACTCACCCAAGGTTATCTCAGATATCCTTAAGGATTTATAGATTCTCTTGTTTCTATTATTTCTATGTCAGGTGATTAAAACAAGTCCAATACTCTCCTCTATAAAGAGTTGTTTTAGGATCCTATAGTAGTTTATATATGATATATTTAGTATATATTATTTATAGTCCTCATGTTCCAATAAATATCATAACCCATTTAAATAATCATTCCCATATCCCTTAATGGTTTAGAGAATTTTTCCTAGTATACTAAAATCACTTCATTCACATATGAGCCTTATCCAAGTTGGTGAGAACTCTTTATGTGCATCCACGATACCTAGGGTCGAATACAGGTAGAGGCATATTTCTGGGGTACTATAGTATTATTCTAGTTGTTATAGTAGTAGTTACTATAGATGGTACTTTTTTTATTGTAGTAGATGAAACTATTCACCTTCAGGGCACTGGTTTGGGAATGGAGTCCTTAAGGCCTTCAGGCTACCCAATACATCATATCCGTAAGGATTTTGGGCCAACTTCAGTTCTTCGGTGTAACACCCGAGAATTTTATGAGAAATATTTTTTTTATGTTATATAAATCATCAAAGGAATCTTTCGATGCACGCAATCACAACCTTCCTCGATAGCGTGTGTAGTACGCAATACCGAGTTCCACTAAACTACGATATATTATTATAATATTATAAACTAGCCATTATGAATAGTATTAACTGATTTTTAAATTTTACAACATTATTATTCATCTTAAACATTTTCTAGAACATGGTAAGAGAACAAAATAATTTTTCTTGGGTAAAATAGATATTTATCAAAAAATGAAGTTTTGCCGCCTTTTGATGGCGTACCCACATTAAATCTAGTTTTTGACACATTTATAAGTTCAATTTGACAAAACAAAATTCTTTTTTTGATTCAGAATATAAAAATTTACTTTGGATAAATTTTTTATATTTTTCTGATAACTTTCATATTTTGATGAATAGTAAAAATACGCTAATTTTTAATTTAAAATAACTTTTTTTCATTGAGATAATTTATATGGTTAAATTATAATATTTAATGGTTTTAAATTATATATAGAATAAATTTTTACTATTTAATATAATGTATATCATTAGCATTAATTTCACATTGAATTCATAGGTAAAAACATTTCAATCTTTGGCAATGTTTTAACTTCTAAAACCCATTTTCTTAACAATGGGATTTATTTTAAATTAATTACTGCAACTTATATGTTTTTAATTTTGAAAAATTGATTCCATATTCAGAATCATTGGGTCCAAATTATGTTAATAGGCTACTTTTTATTTTTGGGCATTATGAATAGTAACTACGGTAAATTTTATTTACCATACTTGAAGGTAAATTGGTTAATTAAGGGTAAATATAAGATTATAAAATTACCCTAACACCTGCCAAAATCCTATTGGATGATTAAAAGTCGACCCAAATCACCTAAGGGTCGGATTATATTCATTTAATAGACTTATGTCCATGAAAATAATTTAATTATTATTAAAACGAAAGAATGTGAAAACATGTCACTTTCTTAAATCTTATAAGTATAATAATTTTAATTTAGTGATATACATAATGAAACTTTGAAAGTGAATGGTCTACAGAAATCTAATACAATTATCTACATCATAGTAATTTATTTAGAATTTTTAGGGATTAAATAATTATCATTAATTATGACACAATAGTTATGTTGAAATTATTTTATTAATTAAAATATCAAATAAATGGTTTTAAAATATTAAAATAATTATTATAGGGACTATTAAATGTGCTCCAATAATTTTCTAGATACATATGACATTTTATTAATCAATTAAAGCTTTTATTTCTAACATATCCTCTGTATATAGTTTATTTAAATTCAAATAATTGAATAGTGTCAAAATTGACACTATTGTTATTTTATAAAAATAACATATTATAAAATTTTTTAAAAATCAAAAAAATATTTAAAAAATATAAATTAAAATTTATATGGTCGACAATGTCATAAAGTGTCAAGTTATGGAAAATTCACCACACATATGTAATTATTAAAAATAATTTAAAATTTAGAATATTATTACCACAAATAAAATTAGATTGAAAAATAAGGATAAATTAAGTGGGTAATGTTTAAAATAAATTCCTAACATGTCTAAATTTTATTGGTTGATGCGATTACCACCCTATATCATCTAATCTTCGGATATGAGTCATTTTGGAAGTTTTTAGTGGGGTTGGTATTTAATATAAACTAATATTTCTTATATTTCTAAAGCTGCCCCTCTCCTCCCTTATAAAAGGGCACCTCCTCCCTCTCCTCCTCACACCAATTTGAGACTTCAAGCTCAGCCAAACCCTGCCCATTTCACTTCCCCACTTCCCTATAATCATCCTAGAGGTTCTGGTCTTCTTCAAAGACTAACCCTAGTGCCCTATGTGGAGGTGAAGAAGAGGCGCGTCAAAAAGTGGTAATGTCCATTACCGATCCTTTCCAAATTCATTCCACTTCAACATATTCTTATTTAGTTGTTTCATTATGAAGTAATAACATAAGTATCACTATTACACTTATATGTTATTATAAGTATGAAACAACCCTATTTCAACATCTATCTATCCTATGGAAAACGAAATCACGGTGCGTGCGTACGTACAGAATACGGTCTCCACGACGTGGTGTAATCTATTTTCCCCCACCACATTACTTGGATGGGTATAATGGTGTAAATAATTACTATATATGATTATTGTAAAGTGATATTGATTATGAAATAGTATACATACAATCCAATACAATTCCACGATCATGGGAACGATATCATCGCTCGTGCATACGTACAGAATACCATCTCCACGATGTGATGTGATTCGTTCTACATGATCTTAATTGAATAATGATTATATAAATGAATTGAATGAATAAATATTATATATATTATATTAATACTATTATGGAAATGATGTATCTATAACATAAAGAGAATAATAAGAATTTATTCGACAAAACAAGCATAAGAACAAAAAGTTATAAACACCCAAATAACAAGTAGCAATGAAATATTACTACTAATAAGCTAAGAATATGACCATATATGATATCATACCAATAATTAGTATTCTAGAATAAGTCAATAACATTATTTAAATCATTATAAAAGAGGTTCAAACACTTACGAGGCAAATCGGACCTAAGGTAAGGGAAATATCACAATCTCATTTTTATCTGAGATTGTTTATACTTTAGTATTTAGTGGGGTTTATTTTATCATCCACATCCATGTTTCCTCAATATGTAATATTATTTCCATCCACCTACAATTTTTTAAATCCAATTTTACCCTTAGGTGAGTTTTTAGTAAAGGATATGAAAGGAATCTTTTGTCATTTTTTGTACGAGATACATTTTGACTTTTTCGACAAAAGTACAAAGAATGTTTTTTTAACATATACGGCATGAATGGATTTTTAAAACATTATTTCCAAGAAGCTTAATTTAAAAGTGTTCAAGTTTATTTTTAATCAACTACATTTATTTTAGAATTGTACGACATGTTAAGAAAGGAAAAGTGTTTTTGAAACAGAAAGGATATTTTCCTCAAGAATGAAGTTTGAGCGTTTTATCAAAATTATTTTCCTTATAAGACAATTAAGGGTTCTGTTTCTATCCCTATTATTACATTTATTTTATTATGTTGTGGTGGAATTATATTTTTATGAATTCCTTTATCTTATATGAATTGTTTTATGATGTCACGATGTTTATGATTCCCATTTTTATTACATGGGTTATGCTATGATGTATGGTTTCTAATTTTGTGATACACATAATAATGGTATCATTATGAGATGGGTGGGACCTATATCTCCCTCCAATGCATTGGGTAAAGATTTTATTTCTCATTTGATAGACATGGCTGGAACAGAAGGTTAAACCGGTTCAGTGAAATAGGACTGAAACGAGTGAACTCGGTTCAAAAATGGACTTTGTCCACTAAGATAGTCTTGGAAATGAGTCTTGACTAACAAGAAATGATTCTCTATGATTATGTGTGTATTACACAATGTTTCATGTTTTATGTTATGATTATTGGGATTACATTTCACTACTATGATTTATCCCATGTTATAAAATTATGATTTCTTTTGCAGGTTAAGATTTACAATAGTTATGTTCTTATGTATATGATGTGAATGATATTTCTTTTGTTTACCCTTACTGAGCATTTTAGATCACCCTTTTGTATGTTTTATTTCCCCAGGCCAGGAAGAAGGTTATTAAGTAGGATATTCCAAAAAGGGACTCTAGTTATGATGAAATAAATTGGAGGCAAAGTAGATGCTTTATGAACTATTTCTTTGTGTTTCCCAGTTTCTAAAGACTCTATACCTATATGGTCCTTTCCGGGTTTTGTTATATGTTGTAATAAGTGTGCTTAAATTCTAAATTAATGACAGTGTATGTAAAGTATGGGTCGTTATTGTTGGTATCAGAGGAAAGGTATAGTCAACCTTTGGAAACTAGGATGTGAAAGCATTAGTAAGAATCCTAAGGATAAGTCTATGCATAGAACACAATATTAGTGTTTTAGAAATGGCCATGAAAAACCTATGATAAGACCTTAGGTGCGAAATTTTATTCTTGATTATGTCGTTTTCCTATTATAATTAGTGTTGCTCACACTATTCTTATTGGTTTTATTCAATGGCTGGAAACTGAAGGAACCGTGTTAATGCGGAATGCGACGGGAAATGCAATGATTGTAACCCTGAGCAACCAAACTTTATGGGAGCTAGAATGCAAAATCTTGTAGCCATGATCACACAACTTTCTCAATCTATGAATCATGCAGGACTTCCAACCGAGCAAACGAAGGAGCAATATTCTGTTGAATCAGTCATGAGGCAGCGTCCACCTTCTTTCAGTGGGTCTACTGATCAATTAGTTGCTGAAAAATGGATTAATACTACTAAAAAGATATTTTCAGATCTTCAATGTTCTGAACATGTTAAAGTCATCCTAGCAGTGAATCGTTTGGAAGGAGATTCTGATCAATGGTGGAATCTTATTAAGAATATGAGGCAAAGGGATGAAATTGAGTCCATGGAATGGGACGAGTTCAAGAACTTATTTTTCAATATGTACTTCCCTCGTATTCTCCAAACAAAGATGGAGAAAGAGTTTCTTGAACTGAATCAAAAGGATGATGAATCTGTTGGTATTTATGAAGCAAATTTTACAAGAATAGAAAGGTACGCTTCTGGTATTATTATCCAACCTGAGAGTAAGATCGATCTATTCTTTAGTGGCTTAAAAACAAGCCTTCGAAGGGTGTTAGCCATAAGGGACATCAATAGCTATGAGGAAATTATTCGATGTGTTCTCAAAGTCGAGATGGAGATTGGAGTAACCCATCAGCCATATGGGTTTGATAAGAAGAGGAAAATGGAATTCAAAGGAAAATCTAAAGAGCACACTAAAAAGAAGATGAGCTTTCCCTTTTGCTCAAAGTGTGGAAAGAAACATGGAGGGAGTTGTCTTAAAGGGACAAGTAAATTTTTCAAATGTGGAAAGGAAGGTCATCGGACATTTGAATTCTACAATGATGGGAAGAAGATGTATAATGATGCAAACAAAGGAAGGGACACACAGAATGAACCTACTACACTTCAATGTTCAACTGCAAGGAGATGGGGAATTATGCCAATCAATTCCCAAATCCAAGGGTTGATGATGATGGTCGACATCAAAAAACTCTTAAGGCAAAAGACAAAGGAAAGTCACATGCAATTTCTATCAGCGATGTGGATTACGATAACGATGTGGTGAAAGGTACACTTACCATATACTCTAAAGTAGAAAATGTTTTATTTGATTCTGTATTCACCCACTCCTTTATTTCTAAAGAATTTTCTAAGGATATCACTGTATTACCTCAACAGTTAGATGTTGAGTTAGCTGGGACAACCCCTCATGGCACAACAGTCGCATCAAAAGTTTATAATTCTTCTCCGATTGAAGTTTGTTGGAAAGTGCTTCCTATAAATCTTGTGATCCTTCCTATAGTGGAATTTGATGTGATTCTTGGAATGGATCGGCTTTCTCTACATGGAGATCATATCAATTTCCAAATAAGGGAAGTCACATTTCATATTCCAGATCTGTCTATGATCGTCTATCAATGAAAGGATGAACATAACCTTCCAGTGGAAATTTCTTCCATTTTATGGGTATTGATTCCACTAAATTAAGGTTATTTATCTCAAATGGTTGGTGAGAATCTCAAGATTAAGAAAATGCCCATTGTACGGGAGTTTGATGATGTCTTTCCAAAGGAATTACCGGGTCTCCCACCAAATCGTGAAGTTTAGTTTTCAATAGAAATTGTACCAGGTGATTTGCCTATTTCAAAGAAACCTTATAGAATGACCCCAATTGAGTTGCAGGAATTGAAGAATCAACTCCAAGAGAATCTTGATAAAGGGTTCATACCCCCTAGTGCGTCACCTTGCAGAGCACCTGTTCTGTTTGTTAAGAAGAAAGATGGATTAATGAGACTCTGCATTGATTATCGAGAACTTAACAAGATCACTATCAAGAACAAGTATCCTCTCCCACGTATTGATGAATCATTTGACCAACTACGAGGAGCTCAATACTTTTCCAAGATTGATCTTCATTCAGGGTATCACCAATTAAGGGTCAAAAGGGAGGATATACCAAAGATGACTTTCCGTACAATGTATGGATACGATGAATTTATAGTGATGCCATTTGGTCTTACTAATTCCCCTGCTATCTTCATAGATATGATTAATAGTGACTTTAGAGACTATCTTGATCAGTTTGTGGTAGTCTTTGTAGACGATATTCTAATATATTCAAAAACCAAGGAAGAACATGAAGATCACTTGAGAATTATATTGATGACCCAGAGAAAGGAGAATCTTTATGAAAAATTTACCATGTGTGAATTTTGGCTTCAAAGAGTTTCATTTTTGGGTCACATAATCTCAAAGGAGGGGATATCATTGGATCCATCAAAAATAGAGGTTATCGGAAGATGGTCGAGACCAACAATAGTGACTAAGATCCGAAGTTTTCTTGGTTTGGCTAGATGATATCGAAGTTTTGTAAATGATTTTTCACGATTATCTAATCCACTCACCAAGTTGACTCGGAAAGGAGTTAAGTTTGTTTGTACGGAGGAATGTGAAGAGAATTTCAAGGAGTTGAAAAGAAGGTTATCCAGTGCACCTGTGCTCACACTGCCTTGTAGTGGAGAAAGGTTTGTGATCTACAGTGATGCATCCAATAAGGGTTTGGGTTGTGTTCTGATGCAAAATGATATGGTGATAGCTTATGCCTCACGACAGTTGAAAATACATGAGAAAAATTACCCAACTCATTATTTGGAGTTAGCTGTGGTAATCTTTGCATTAAAGATTTGGAGGCTTTACTTTTATGGTTAAATGTGTGATATTTATACTAATCATAAATGTTTAAAGTATATATTCACACAAAAGGAGCAGAATATGCACCAAAGAAGATGGTTGGAGCTGATTGAGGATTACGACTGCTCAATTCATTACCACCCGGGGAAAGAAAACAAGGTGGCAAATGCATTAAGTCGATAAGACCATGCCAGTTTATCCATGATGAGGATCACAAAAGATCCAATATTTATGTATTTACAAAGGATGGATCTTGGAATTATAATTAAAGGGGAAAAATCGTATCTTTCTCAAATAAATGTTCAACCATCTATACATGTGAAGAATAAAGAGGCACATAAAGAAGATGTCGAGTTACAAAAGAAGGTGAGAAATGTTCCGGAATTCAACCTTGTTTGTGATGGGATAATAAAGTTCAGGAATATGGTTTGTGTTCCTCCCAACCCCTTATTAAAGAAGGAGCTACTGGATGAGGCTCATAGATCTTCATTCTCTATTCATCTTGGAAGCACGAAGACGTATAGGGACCTGAAAGAGTACTTCTGGTGGGATGGCATGAAAAGAGATGTTGCTGAATATGTCTCTCGATGCTTGGTTTGTCAGCAAGTTAAAGCTGAGAGACATAAGTCTAAGGGGATGTTACAACCATTACCCATACTCGAATGGAAATGGGAAAACGTCACTATGGACTTTGTCACAGAACTTCCTAAAACATCTAAAGGCAATAATGCTATCTGGGTCATAGTTGATTGTCTTACAAAGTCTGCACACTTCATCGTTTATAGACAGTATTTCTCTCTAGATCAGCTTGCCAGGATTTATGTGACGGAAGTGGTAAGATTGCATGTAGTACCACTTTCTATTATATCTGGTCAGGATCTGAGGTTTACCTCAACGTTTTGGCGAAGTCTTCAGTATACTCTGGATACAGAGTTGATTTTCAGCACTGCTTATCATCCTCAGACAGATGGTCAGTCTAAGAGAACAATTCAAACTCTATAAGATATGTTGAGAGCTTTCTCTATGGATTTAAAAGGTGGTTGGGATCAACACCTACCTTTGGTGGAATTTTCTTATAATAATATCTTTCACTCAAGTATTCAGATGGCTCCTTATGAAGCTCTCTATGGAAAGAAATGCAGGACTCTAACTTACGGGGATGAAGTTGGGGAAAGAAAGCTATTAGGACCTGATATTGTTGATAAGATGGTAGAAAAGGTATGATCTATTCAACAACACATAAGATCAGATCAGAGTCGATAGAAAAGTTATGCCGACAACCGAAGGAAAGACCTAGAGTTTGAAGTGGGTGATAAAGTGTTCTTACAAATATATACCTAGTAGAGGGTCATGAGATTTGGAAAGAAGGGGAAGTTGAGACCTAGATATATTGGTCCTTTCGAAATACTAGATTGTGTTGGGATGGCAGCTTACCGATTGGCGCTTCCACCGAATCTCTCTCAAGTTCACGATGTGTTCCATGTATCTCTCTTGAGAAAGTACATACCTAATCCTTCACATGTACTCAGCTCAGAAGTTGTACCACTGGAGCAAGATCTTTCTTATGAAGAACAACCGATAGAGATTCTGGATCGTAGTGAAAAAGTCCTACGAAACAAGACCACTCGCTTGGAGAATGTTTTATGTAGGAACCACTAATTAGAAGAAGCTACATGGGAGCTTGAGGATATGATGAGGGAGAGGTATGCTCATCTGTTTGTTACAAAGTGACGAATTTCGAGGGAGAAATTCATTTTAAGGGGGGTAGAATGTAACACCTGAGACTTTTATGAGAAATATTTTGTTTTTATGTTATATAAATCATCAAAGTAATCTTTCGCTGCACACAATCGTGACCTTCCTCAATAGCATGTGTAATACGCAATACCGAGTTCCACTAAACAACGATATATTATTATAATATTATAAACTAGCCGTTATGAATAGTATTAACTGAATTTTAAATTTTACAACATTATTATTCATCTTACACATTTTCTAGAACATGGTACGAGAACAAAATAATTTTTTTCTGGTAAAATAAGTATTTATCAAAAAATGCAGTTTTGCCGCCTTTTGATGGCGCACCCACATTAAATCTAGTTTTTGACACATTTATAAGTTCAATTTGACAAAATAAAATTCTTCTTTTGAATCAGGATATAAAAATTTACTTTGGATAAATTTTTGATATTTTTCTGATAACTTCATATTTTGATGAATAGTAAAATAAGCTAATTTTTAATTAAAAACAAATTTTTTCATTGAGATAATTTATAGGGTTAAATTATAATATTGAATGGTTTTAAATTATAGATAGAATATATTTTTACCATTTAATATAATGTATGTCATTAGAATTAATTTCACATTGAATTCATAGTTAAAAACATTTCAATCTTTTGCAATGTTTTAACTTTTAAAACACATTTTCTTAACAATGAGATTTATTTTAAATTAATTACTGAAACTTATATGTTTTGAATTTTGAAAAATGGATTCCATATTCAGAATCTGTGGGTCCAAATTATGTTAATAGGATACTTTTTATTTTTGGGCATTATGAATAGTAACTACGGTAAATTTTATTTACCATAGTTAAAGGTTAATCGGGTAATTAAGGGGAAATATAAGATTATAAAATTACCTAACACCTGCCAAAATCCTATTGGATGAATAAAACCCATATCACATAATGGTCGGATTAGATTCATTTAATAGACTTTTTTCCATGAAAATAATTTAATTATTATTAAAACGAATGAATGTGAAAACATATCACTTTCTTAAATCTTATAAGTATAATAATTTTAATTTGATGATACAATTAATGAAACTTCGAACTTGAATTTTCTCCAGAAAGATAATACAATTATCTACATCATAGGAATTTATTTAGAATTTTTAGGGATTAAATAATTATCATCAATTTTGACACAATATTGATGTTGAAATTATTTTATTAATTAAAATATCAAATAAATGGTTTTAAAATATTAAAATAATTATTATATGCACTATTTAATGTTCTCCACTACTTTTCTAGATAAATATGACATTTTATTAATCTATTAAAGCTTTTACTTCGAACATATACTCTGTATATATATTATTTAAATTCAAATAAATGAATAGTGTCAAAATTGACACTATTGTTATTTTATAAAAATAACAAATTATAAAATTGTTTAAAAATCACAAAAATATTTAAAAATTATAAATTAAAATATATATGGTCTAAAATATCATAAAGTGTCAAATTATGGAAAATTCACAACATATATGTAATTATTATTAATAATTTAAAATTTAGAATATTATTACCACAAATAAAATTAAATTGATAAATAAGGATAAATCAAGTTGGTAATGTTTAAAATAAATTCCTAACATTTCTAAATTTTATTGGTTGATGATATTACAACCCTATCTCATCTAATCTTCGTATATGAGTCATTTTGGAAGTTTTTAAGTGGGGTTGGGATTTAATATAAACTAATATTTCTTATATTTCCAAAGGTGCCCCTCTCCTCCCTTATAAAAGGGCACCTCCTCCCTCTCCTCCTCACACAAATTTGAGACTTCAAGCTCGACCACACCATGCCCATTTCACTTCCCCACTTCCCTAGAATCATCCTAGAGGTTCTGGTATTCTTCAAAGTCCATCCCTAGTGCCCTAAAGGGAGGTTAAGAAAAGGCGTGTCAAAAAGAGGTAATATCCATTACCGATTCTTTCCAAATTCTTTCTTCTTCAACATCTTATTATTTAGTTGTTTCATTATGAAGTAATAACATAAGTATCACTAATATACTGCTATGTTATTATATGTATGAAACAACCCTATTTCAACATCTATCCATCCTCTGGAAAATGAAATCAACACCCATGCGTACGTACGGAATACCGTCTCCACACCGTGGTGTAATCTATTTTCCCCCACCACCTTACTTGGATGGGTATTATGGTGTAAATAATTACTATATAGGATTATTGTAAAGTTATATTGATTATGAAATAGTATACATACACTCCAATACAATTCCATGATCATGGGAACGATATCATCGCTCGTGCGTACGTACAGAATACCGTCTCCACGATGTGATGCGATTCGTTCTACATGATCTTGATTTCATAATGATTATATAAATGAATTTAATGAATAAATATGATATATAGTACATTAATAACATTCTGAAAATGATTTATCTATAACCTAAAGTGAAGAATAAGAATTTATTCGACAAAACACGGATAAGAACAAAAAGTTATAAACACCCAAATAACAAGTAGCAATGAAATATTACTACTAAGAAGCTAATAATATGACCATATATGATATCATAACAACAATTATGATTCGGGAATAAGTCAATAACATTATTTAAATCATTATACAGAATGTTTAGACACTTAGGAGGCAAATCGGACCTAAGGCAAGGGAAATATCACAATCTCATTTTTATCCGAGATTGTTTATACTTTAGTATTTACTGGGGTGTATTTTATCATCCACATCCATGTTTCCTCAATATGTAATATTATTTCCATCCACCTAAAATTTTTTAAATCCAATTTTACCCTTCGGTGAGTTTTTAGTAAAGGATATGAAAGGAATCTTTTATTGTTTTTCGTACGAGGTACTTTTTGACTTTTCCGACAAAAATACGAAGAATGTTTTTTTAACTTATACGGCATGAATGGATTTTTTAAATATTATTTCCAAGAATATTCCTTTACAAGTTTTCAAGTTTATTTTTAATCAACTTATTTTAGTTTAGAATTGCACGACATGTTATGAAAGGAAAAGTGTTTTTGAAGCAGAAAGGATATTTTCCTCAAGAATGGAGTTCAAGTGTTTTATCAAAATTATTTTCCATATAAGATAATAAAGGGTTATGTTTCTATCCCTATTATTACATTGATTTGATTATGTTGTTATGGAATTATATTTTTATGAATTCCTTTATCTTATATGAATTTTTTTATGATGTCACGATGTTTATGATTCCCATTTTTATTGCATGGTTTATGCTATGATGTATGGTTTGTGATTTTGTGGCACACATAAGAATGGTATAATTATGAGATGGGTGGGACCTATATCTCCCTACAATGCATTGGGTAAAGATTTTATATCTCATGAGATAGACATGGATGCAACGGCAGGTTAAACCGGTTCAGTGAAACATGACTGAAACGAAGAGTGAACTCGGTTCAGAAATGGACTTTGTCCACTAAGATAGACTTGTCAATGAGGCTTGAATAACAATAAATGATTCCCTATGATTATGTGTGTATGCCACAAAGTTTCATGTTTTATGTTATGATTATTGGGATTACATTTCACTACTATGATTTATCCCATGTTATAAAATTATGATTTCTTTTGCAGGTTAAGATTTCCAAAATTTATGTTCTTATGTATATGATGTGATTGGTATTTCTTTTGTTTACACTTACTGAGCATTTGAGCTCACCCTTTTGTATGATTTATTTCCCCAGGTCAGGAAGAAGGTTATTAAGTAGGATATTCCAAAAAGGGACTCTAGATATGATGAAATAAATGGGAGACAAAGTAGATGCTTTATGAACCAGTTGTTTATGTTTCCCAGTTTCTAAAGACTCTATACCTATACGGTCCTTTCATGGTTTTGTTATATGTTGTAATAGGTGTGATTAAATTCTGAAGTAATGCCAAAGTATGTAAAGTATGGGTCATTATTTTCGGGAAACCTTATGGCCTTCGGGCCACCTAATATACGTACGCAAACCCTAAAAATTCTACAATGAACATGGTCTATAGGTAGAGTAATAGTACGGTGCATTCTTCATAGTAGAGATTTCATATTTGGAAGAAGGATAGGTTATTAAATTTACAATCGATAATAGGCACGTGCATCATTTCATAGGATATCTAGGTGAACAATCATGCAATTTTGTAGAGATGATCATGATGAAAACACTGGGGAGTGGTTGTTTCAAGTATTCATAGCATGGGATGTTTTCTATTAACAACTTTGGGTACTATAATGTAATAAAGGATACGTGCAATGTAATATAAGTTTTCCCCCTCAATCATTAAAAGGGAAATTATCAAAAATGAAAAAATGATTTCCTTCAGACCACTCAGGCTATAATCCTTTAATTAATTAAATTATCACCACTTAGTGTTTGTAAATATCATAAATGAATTTTATAATTGATAATAATCAATTGATCCCTGAAGAACAAAGCTACAAATCATGGTCTATTATGGCATCTCACACTTAAATTCATCCATTGTAATTTTAAATAAATAATTTATATAATTACAATGTTTTCTCGTCCTCATTTTTGAAACAAAATATCATGCACATAAAGAAATAAAATCTATTTACTAAAAAATATGATAAGGGAATTTATAAATCATTCAAATTATCATTTCTTATTATTCATAACCATTATACACTCAACCATGTTCATTAAAACCATGCCAATGTTCACACCACTTCTCAAGAACCTATCATAATCCATGATTTTTAAATGAATTAATAATAAAAATTAGATATTAGTTTTGAATTTTAAATATGATTAATTTACATAGAAATATATTCAATATATCTCCCTATGTGATATAAACTCACGGACACTATGAGTAATAGTGAGTGGTTCACTCTAGACATATGCATGAAACAAATCTATGAAAAATATAAAACAACTATCACTGATTCAATAACTACAATCACTTAATTTAGGTCAAATGATTTAGAAAATGAAAAGGGTGACATAACATCACTAAATCTATAACAAACTATTTAAAAATAGATATATTTAATTTTATATACATATTTATAGATTATATGTTATATGTTTACACTCATTATAACAATAGTTTATAATTTTTTCATAAAAATTGAAAGAGTTTCAATCATACAAAATTTTTCGTCATCTATTATATGATTTTGTTCAAAAGTATAATAACTAAATTTTATAATTGTTTGTTGAAAAAAATTTAATTCCAATTTGGAATCATTATATTAAAATTATATTAGGTGAAATATTATGATTTTATGAAATGAGTTAATTGTTTTTTGAATAGTGAAAATATCTATTTTCCTGGCACTATAATTTATTTTACTCTTGATTGAAATCATTATTAATAATATAATTTGAATCATTGTAATTTAAATTTTATGATAATATAATTCATTATTATGTTATTTTTCATATGTAGGTTTCATACATTTATGTGACTTGTAATGATAAGAGTGGGAAGTATACATGGTATAAAGAAATAGAGAATCAGTAAACCGATAAATATATAGGTAATCCCCTAACATGTTCCGAGGTTGGTAAAAAAATTAAACAATGTTTAATAGGATTTGGAAACTTTTACTAGTGTTCTATGTTTGTTCATATAGATCTATACTATAAAGAAAAGAGTTCAGATCAATCCATGAATGGGGAAATATATAGTCAAATTATGAGATGTTTTATTTTAAATGAGTTTGGTAATTATAAAAATGGGGTTTGGATGTTAGTTACGCCATATGTAAATGATCTATATTTAATGAACCAAATTTGTGGAATTTTGTTTTCTACAGTTATGTTTGATTTTGGCCTCTCTAATTAGTTGGTTGAAGCTAGGTTATTTGATTATTTGGATTTTGTTGATGCTTTAATTTACTATAGATCCTCTCATTTCTTCAATAATATTAAATTTTAAATTAGAAAGAAAATATTACCTAATGATTATAAAATATATAATTTAAGGTAATCACAAAGTTGAATAATTAATAAAACCATGATTTATTATAATATTCGTATTATTATTAGTGGTTAGTTTTTCTTCTAAGTCTTGTTGTGCTGACCATAGTAGGGTTTAATATTATAATGGGTGTAGTTTGTTTTTTATTTTATCGTGATAATATATATTACAGATCTAATTATGTTATATACAGTAATTTTCCTACTTTGATAACATATAAAGAAGATCATAAACTAATTAATGATTGCATTGAATGTTACCTAGCACGTGTTATAGAATATAAGAAAACAAATTATATTAGTGATGTGAAAATTGTAAATGATTTTATGGATGTATTTAATAATATGTTTCCTAGTGATATTCCAATTTGAGAAGTTGGGTTTATATTTATCTTTTTTCATGATTTTATGATAATTTCAAAACCCATTATTGAATAGTAGAAGTAGAAATTTTGGAATTAAAAAAGAAGTTAAATAAAATTATCGATAAATGTTTCATTCTTCTGAGTGATTTACCAGTATGTGATCCAATTTTATTTTTCAAAAATGAATATTATCCAAATATAATATACATTGATTGTAGATCCATTAATAAAATCAAAATAAAAAAAAATTTATTCCCTCATATCGAAAATTATTTTGATTTGGTCCAAGAGACACAATGTAATTTGAAAAACAAAATATCTGGTTAGGTAAATACACTATTGATAGTGAAGGAGGATAATATTCTAAATATAGAGTTTAACACTATATATGATAATTATAAGTTTTTTATTATGACCATGTGGTTCTTTAATACTATAATAGTATTCATGGTTCTTATGAATAGATATTTCACAAACTATTTTCATTATTTTATGGTTTTTTTTATGATATTTTCTAATATTTTAAAATTAATTTGTATCATTAAAGGATCAAAAAAAGTATAAAACATTTATTTTAACAAACCTATATGGAAAAATTATAAATTGTATATTTTGGTTTTAGAATATTTCATTCATCATGAATATTATTTCTAAAGATGGTATTATTGTTGACTCTACTAAAATTATTGTGGTTGAAGAATATAAAATACCAATAAATGTCATATAGATTTAATGTTTTACTAATGTAGTGGGTAACTATTTGGAATTTTTAAATTATTTTTTCGTTATGTATCTCCCAAAATATGATAACAGAAAATGAGATTCATTCATCAAAATAAAATATTGTGATGAATATTTCCTATAAAAATAAATAATATTTACAATTTTCTTTATTTTGGACCGACCCACTTGAAATGGTGAATTTATCACCATAAATGATGCTTATATGAAAGGACATGGTTGTGTTCAGTTGAATAGTTTTTGGGTAATTTCATATAATTCATTTCAGTTTAATCCTCATGAGTTAAATTATCTGATATATGATATAGAACTATTTTTTGAGTTTTTTTATTAAAATTAATGAGACATTGTTTATATTTAGTAAATATTGAAATATATATTTATCACACATGATTGAAGTATATATTCACATAGAGATGTTTAAAAATAAGGTAGAGAATATGGGTTGAATTAATAATGTATTACGATTTTAGGATTTCTACATATCCCTAACATGAAAAAAAATGTTGCAAATACTTTGATTCTAAATGATAGTGGATCATTAACGATTCTACATTTTGAACATGATCCTTAGGTAAATTATCTGACAAATGATGGGCTAAAAATAATGTCTGAATGAACAATTTTTGTTTTATTTTTAGGTTTCAGTGAGACCCAAAAAGTCTTATAAAATTATTAAATCATTGAATAAAGATCATGATTTTAATGTAAAGTTTTAACTGATAAAGAATGAAATGACATTTAAATATTACATTTAAATGAATAAATTTTTAGAACATAGAAAATTTTGTGTGTTCCATCTATTTACTTATTAAAAAACTAATTTTTGATTCAATTTCACAGATCAAATTTAATTGTCATCCTATTTATTCTATGATGTACATAGTGCATATAGTATCATACTATTGGGATGGAATTAATGAATATATTGCGTAGTTTCCAAAAAAAATAATATCACAATAGAATTAAGATGGATAAAATTTAACAAAATGGAAGCTTCAGACTTTTCCAGTGCCAAATTGTAAATGAAAAAATATATCAATGGATTTTGGGTTTGGATTTCCTATACAAACAAAGGAAATAATGTTATTTGGTATAATATTGATCGATTGAATAAATTTTCACATTTACATTCTATTCGAGATAATATATCATTATTTCAAAATACTATATTTTATCTCAAGGAGATATTCATGTTAAATATAATTCCTATCTCCATCATATCTAACCATGATCATAGTATTACATTCAATTTTTGGAAAGGCCTTCTTATGTCATTGTGCACTGAATTGAATTTCAATATAACTTTTCATTATTAATATGATGGATAGATAGATGATGTTACCGAATGGAGTCATTAAATACTAAGAGCATGATAATGTTATAAATTAATTTTATCCCAAACTACACTAACTACAATGTCATAGTAAATTGTAGTACGGGGTCGAACCCAAAGAGGGCAGGGAATACAATAGTCAAATATTTACCAAAGGTCGGGTCACTCTAATTTCTATTGGTTTTAATAAAGTAATTTAATGATGAAAATAAAATAAATAAAATTAATGAATGAATATAACAATGGATCAGGGTAATTTTCATTGTATACAAAAAGAATAATCCTAGATCTAACTTGGGATTGTCATGTTTTGTTGGATGAAAATTGGGTCAAAAGACACTAATTGATCTGGGTCCATCTAACTATATCATCTTTATCAAGAAATGACTCCTTATTAAATGTAAATTGATAACATAATCACATGAATCTTGTATTCTATGAATAATGAATTACTAGATAAAATTAATAGCTTGATTTCCCCAAACTATGTCCTGGTCTTCTAATTTTCACCTCTGATTTTCCATGGATATTGAAAATGAATGAGATTTGACAATTGTTTTATACTATGTTATTAGACATAGAGTTACCATGTTTTAATTTTATACATTCATTATTTTCAACCACCACTACCCTGGTCCCTTATCCTTAAGATTATTACCCTCTAATAATGGTATTGACAACATGTTGGTAAAAAGTTGGCATGAACAGCCAAAACAAGATTCAAAATCCCATGATGAATAAAATATATTACATAGGGAAGAGAATGGATGATATTCAATGATTTAGAGAATGAATAAAGGTAGATATTAATATTAAACTTCAAATAATTCAACAAAACATTAATGAAATAAAAAATAGAATACCATAGTGTAAACATATATATAATGAATGATGGTTCGGAACCCTATGACAACATTCCAGTGGTCACAAATCAGTCTTGGAATGGAATTGGAAAACATCTTATCCCTGAACCATATATATATTTTAACTCCCCAACCCTAGTTACCCAGATTCGGTGCATTATTACATAACATTAGCATGATCACAAAATTATCAAGTCTGGAAAGACCGATTATTTTAGAATCCTTAGAAGTACTAGATACATTCATAAGGTTTACATTACATCATAAAATATAAAACTACAAAAACATTTTTTCCATGGAAAACACTGAGATCCCATATACTATCCCTGTAAGACAGTTGTAATATACTTCTTTACATCCTGGGAAAAATAAAACATACAAAGGGGTGAGCTAAGATTCTCAGTAAGGATAACAATATAGACGAAAATTTCCTAAATAAAAATAAACATTTAAGGAAATGTATAGAACTAAAACAAAATCCTTCTCAACATAAAATTCATCATAATATAGAAAATATAAATCAAAATAATTTCCTTTACTTACTCACATTGATATTCTACTAGTTGAATAATCACATGAAATATCAATAGCCACTTTCATAATGATATAATGCAGAATGCCAGACTTTCATAACCACATAGTCAAGGACTTGTGCCAAGACTAAAAATAATATTTTTTCAAGGCCTTGTTTCAAGATACTATTTTGTCTCATGAGACCGACCGATGCGTCGAGGAGCTATAGCGGGCTCCACCCATCACTTACTAAGTCTAATGAATTCCTCATGTGAAAAGGATTAAACATAACATAAACATTTGTATTAATACTATCATACGAAATGTAAATACTTTATCCATAAACCATGAATGGTATAAAAATATAATATCCACAGTCAAACATATCACAAAACATTCAATACAATATGGAAGTTTTCTATCCTAATAAATAAACTTCAAATAAACTTAAAATCCATCAAAGGATGTTGACATATATGAAATCAAAAACTTTTTTAGAAAAATATCGCTTTCTATTTTGAAATCATTTAAGATTCACATAATTATAAAGGAAAAATACATTTTTAAAATATTATTATACAATTTTAAGGGAATCTTCGATGATGTTATAACGGCGGAAAATAGCCACACCTGTCGTATAAGTTAAAAAATCATTCTTACCTAAATTTTGTCGAAAAGGTCATAATGTACCTTGTTTGGAAAATGATGGAAATATTCCTTTTAAAAAATATAAGGAAAAATAAGGTTAAAATGACTTTATCCCATAGTATAGTAAATACTAAAAAAATCGAATACATTTTTAAGAAACATTGATGTGGGAGATAAAGAGGTCCCAGTAGATACTTATATAAAAACAACCTCAGATAATAAAGAGATTGTGAAATTAACCCTTACCTTGTACTTTTCCTTGGTCGAGGTTAGGTTAACCTTCTGTCTAATGGTGAAATAATTGTTATTAAATTATAAAATAATAATATATACTAATATGATATCAAATATGATCTTTTAACATTTCTTTGTTAATAATATCTTAGTAATATCGTCATTTCGGGTGTTAACTGATTCGTTTTCCTTTATATTCATTGTTACGTAAGTAATGTTTGTTATGTATAGGATGTATATTATTCATATTCAAAATTATATTGAGTCTTTAAAAGTTATTTTTAATCATCTAATGAAAATTATTATTGAATGGATACGATGGGGAATGAATCTCATCGCGTTCGTGGAGACGGTAATCCATATGTATGCACGAGCGACAATATCATTAAAATAATATATAATTGGATGGTATATCATATGTACATAATCATTATCATTTTATTTTTATTATTTACATCAATTGCACATCATTATTATACCCATTAAAATAATAATTTATTGAATAATAATTACACAACGACGTGGATACGGTAAAAAGTTCAATTAAAGTTTTATATATCTAACATTATTATAAACTGACTCCAATGAATTACATTGAATATATATATGAATTATGTATATATTTTGACCTAAAATAAATTTAAATAAAATAAAAAATTATTTAAATAAAAATTCGGTTTTAAACAATGACTGAGTGTTTTTCACTATTCATCAAAAATTGAAAGTTTTCAGAAAAATACCAAAAATTCACCCTATGATAATTTTGATATTACAAATCCAAAAATGATATCCATTTTGAAAGATAAAATTTATAAAATTTCAATGAGTAGGTATTACTATTCATAACGGCTAGTTTGATTGGTTGTGGTGTGTTAGAACTCAAAGCTGCATACAACACACGCTACTGTATTATTCAAAGAGAAGTGTATCATGGAAGCTTGGGGTGTTAAATTATCCCCTTCTTCAAATTATTTCATCCTAAAAATTTCTATAGTATTACTACTTCAAAAGACTCGGGTGGTTCTTCATCATAAGTTCCTCGAGTTCCCACATTTCCTCTTCCATCTTATGGTTTCTCCATAAAACTTTTACCAGACGAGTCTTGCGGTTTCTTAACACTTGTACTCTTATATCAAGAACCTTGATAGGCTCTTTGCAATATGATAGATTTGGTTCTAGTTCCAATTCTTCATAGGTGAGTACATGCATTGGTTCAGGCATGTATTTTCTCAATAGTGACACAAGGAATAGATCATGAAATTTGGAAAGAATTGGCGCCATTTACAAATGGTTAGCTACAGACCCAATTCGTTCTAGAAATTTGAAAGGTCCGATGTATCTGGGACTCAATTTTCCCTTCTTACCGAAACGTATAACACCCTTCCATGATGATACCTTCAAGAAAACATGATCTCCTACCTAAAATTCCCTATTCTTCCTTCGGTTATTAGCATAGCTCTTATGCCTACTTTGAGCTTCTTTGATGTGGTTTTGGATTACCTTCACCTTTTCCATCATTTCCTCCACATGTTCTGGGCCTACATGTTTTCTTTCACTAACATCATCCCAATAGGTTTGTGTGCGACATCTCTTTCTGTATAACACTTCATATGGTGCCATCTGAATACTTTAATTGAAGCTATTTTTATAGGAAAATTCTACCAGAGGTAAATATTGATCTCACATACCTTGAATTTCAATTGATAATGATCTCAATATATCTTCTAACATTTTACTAGTCCATTATTATTGTCCATAGGTTTGTGTGTGGTATGTAGTGCTCAAATGAAGTTCAGAATCTAGGACTTTCTGAAGACTTTTCCAGAATCATGATGTAAAACGTGGATCACGATTAGAAACAATCAATAGCGGTACTCTATTAAGTCTTACAACATCATTAATATATAGTCTTTCTAAACGTTCAAGAGGTAAATCTTCCTTATAGAATGAAAATGTTCTGACTTGGTAAGATGATCAACAATGACCCATATTGCATCGTTCCTTATAGGATTCCTTGGTAGTCCCATGACAAAGTCCATCATAATATTATCCCATTTCTACTTAGGTATGAGAAGAGGTTTCATGACTCCTCCAGGTTTTGCCTTCCATCTTTCACTTGTTGACAAACCATACATCTTGACACAAAATCAGCAATATCCCTCTTCATGTGGTCCCACAGAAATTGTTCCTTCAAATCTCTATACATTTTGGTGCTCCCAAGGTGTATAGAGAAATTGGATCTATGAGCATCATCCAACAATTATATTTTTAGATCTGGTATGTCGGGAACATAAAGTATCTTCCCAAATTTTAAAATTCCATCTTCATATATGAAGTTACTCAATCTCCCATTATTCACATCTTTATTTTTTTTTGAAACACCTCCTCATCATCCTGAGAACATTTTATTCTTTTTGGTAAAGATGGTTTGGAAACCATTTGAAAAAGCATTGATTTTTTACCTTCCATGGTTATTCCCATATCCATATTTACTAGATCCATGTATATAAGATCCTTTTCAGCTCTCATCTTGTTCGAAACACCATGTTCTTTTCTGATCAAAGCATCTGCCACCTTAGTTTCCTACCCATGGTGTTAGTGTATCGTGCAATCATAATCCTTGAGTAGTTCAAGCCATCTACTTTTCCTCATTTTGATTTCTTTCTATGATAAAATATATTTCAAAGTCTTGTGATCAGTATAAATCTCACATTTTTCACCATATAGATAATGTCTCCATATCTTCAAAGAAAATATTACAGCTGCTATCTCATGATCATGAGTAGGGTAGTTTTTCTTGTGAATTTTTAGCTATCGTGATGCATTGGCAATGACCTTATCATTCTGCATAAGGAAAAAACCAAGTCCTTTCTTTGATGCATCACTATAAATAACAAACTCATCATTCCCCAATGGTAGAGTCAATATAGAAGCATTGACTAATATTATCTTCAGTTCTTCAAAACATTCTTCACGCTCTTTTTTCCAAAAAAAAATTAACCCCTTTACGTGTGATCGTGGTTAAAGGATTAGCCAATCGGGAAAAATTCTGGACGAAATGTCGATAATAACCTGTTAAACCAATAAAACTGCATACCTCAGTTATAATTTTCGGTTTTATCCATTATTGGATTGCTATTATCTTAGAAGGATCAATAGAGATTCTATCCTTAGAGACAATATGGCCTAAAAATGAAATCTCCTAAAGCCAAAATTCACACTTCCCAAACATCCCATATAATTTGTGTCTTCTAAGAGTCTTCAAAATAATGCGTAAGTGATTTTCATGAACTTAATATATTTTGGAGTATACCAAGATATCATCAATAAATACCACTACAAGGTCATCATGATATTACTTGAAAACTCTATTCATTAGATCCATAAAGACTGAGGGTGCATTAGTCAATCCAAAAGGCATTACAGCAAACTCGTAATTCCCGTACCTGGTTCGAATTGTTGTTATTGGAATGTCTTCCTTATTCACACACAATTGATGATATCCTAATTGAAGGTAAATCTTTGAAATGTATTGATCTCCATGAATTTGGTCAAATAAATAATCAATGTGAGGTAGGGGATACTTGTTCTTTAGTGTTATATCATTGACCTCCTTGTATTCAACGCACAACCTCATTGATCCATCTTTCTTCATAACAAAAAGGACAGGGGATCCCCCTGGAGAAACACTAGGGAGAATAAATCCATTATTACTCAATTCCTATAGTTATTTCTTTAGGTCCTCTAATTCTACAGTGTCCATTCTATAAGGGATCTTCGATGTGGTCCTTGATCTAGGAATTAAATCAATGGAAAACTTAATTTATCGTTATGGACGATTACCAGGTAAATATTCTAGAAACACATCAACATATTTTTTCACAATAGGTACATCCTGTATTTGAACAATTTTTTCCTCACCCATAGTTATTTCATTCTCTTCCTAACCAATTATTGAATTTAGTTGAGCTACTGGGGGTGGATCTAGATAAAAATTAGGTGGTGATGATTTTTCTCTATAGATAAGGTGTTCTTTATCATCAACATCAAAAAAAGTGACATTTTTCTTCTTAAAATATATTTTTGCATCGTGTTCTGATATCCAATCCATACCAAGGATTATATCAAATTCAATAATGGGTATGACGATGAGATCAGTAGATAAAGAACATTTATATGCCCTAATGGGATCTGATTCACAAAACTTTGTAGCAAAGATACTTCCCTTAAGAGTTTTGACTGACAAAACCCGTATTAAATCAAATTGGAAATATATAATTTTCTTAGAAAACTGGGAAGATATGAAACAATGTGATGATCTAGAATCAAATAAAGCAATGGCTAGACTTTAGGAAACCATTAAATTACCTGCCACTACATCTTTCGGAGCTTCAACCTCAGCAGTAGTGATAGTATATGCTTGACCTTGATTCCTTGGCCTCTTTTGAGGTATGTTCCCCTGAAGCTTAGTACATTCCTTTACATAATTCCCATTTTCTATAAAATTTTATCGTTCAACATCGACAACCTCTTTCTTCCCCTTGTAATCACAAGCTTGGTGGTCTTTTTCATCACACATGTAATAGACTCCCATTCCCTTCAGGAAAGTACCAGGTTGTTTCTTCCCACATTTACTGCAGGATGGATATTCAACATTTCCCGTCTTCCCCTTATTTCCATTTCCAGAGTGTTCATCAGATCTCTTCTTCTCTTGCTTTTCTTTAAATCCATAAGACTTAGAAAATTATTTTTCTATCTTGATAGCACATGAGACAATATCTTCATACGACGAGAAGGATTGTGAGACTAATGCTCAATGGAGAAATGGTTTTAACCCATCAAAGAAAAGATAAATCTTATATCTTAGGTTATGTATATAATCTGTAGCATGCCTCGCTAACCTAGTAATGTTAGCTTCAGACTTTGGGACATTCTCATCCTCCTTTTTCCTCAGACTCATAAATTGTCTTTCCATATACGTTCGATGGTCATGAAGAAATTATTTTTCTAAGAAAATATCTTTGAAATCCCTCAATTCCATATTTGATACTTCATCATCTTTTTTGTGTTTTGAATCAATGACCACCATTGATCAGCATCTCCAGTGAGGCAGTAAAATGCCATGACAACTTTTTCCCTTTCGTTACTCCAAAAGGTGTGAAATATTTTCTCTAAGGAATTTATCCATTGCTTAGCTACTAGGGTATTTTTACCCCCATTGAATGTTAGTGGTTGTTACCTCATGAAGAGATATAACATTGATCCTCCACGTTGTGGATCAGGGTTCTCCTTATGGGTAAGGTTATTATTCATAACCTATGTGAGTTGTCTCAGTATGGTGATTAGGTGATCCGCACCCATTGCATCACCAGCTCTGCTATAATTATCTTGAGTAGGAGGTCAATACATACATGGAGAGCATGAATTGATACAATTTCCATTCCTTCCACTAGGCTCCATTTCTAAACAATGTCATAAACTAGATTAGTTTATGAATCGAAATACATAATTCCAAACTTGTAAAACAGTTAACATAAATTGAACATTTTATGGATATAATCCATAACCATAAAAAAAATGTTTTATTTGAGGATGTATATACTCATAAACCCTTTATAATGGATTGTAAAGAAAATTAGAATTATCCTAAGCATATCCCTCAGGAGTGTCGTAACTAAGAGTGCAGCAAGGGCCGTTGTCGTGCACCAGTTCCCGTTCGAGTCTAGCTCAAAGCGGTGTTTTTGGGTTTTACCCGTAGATACATTTGTGCCAGAGCCGCCTCTACCTGCTCGTATCTAGACAAGGATGTATTTCTTGTAAAACTCACAAAATTTCTACGATACCAAAATTCTATGATGTCCTTCTATACTAATCCTCAAAGTCTATCTTAAGTCTATGTGCTCTAATCAGAGTTTATCTAAATCTAGTTTCCAGGGTTTGTACTAACCATCCTCTGATACCAACTGTAATGACCTAACCCTAGTTAGCAAGAGTTGGTGACTTATTACATAACATTGGCATGATCACAAAATATTACATCTCGAAAGAACAATTATTTTAGTAGCCTTGGAAGTACTAGATACATTCATAAGGTCAACATTACATCATAAAATGAAAAACTAAAACAAAATTATTTCCCTGTACAACACTGAGATCCCATAGATTATCCCTGTAGGTCTATCATAATATACTTCTTTGCATCCTGGGGAAAATAAAACATAGAAAGAGGTGAGCTTAGATGCTCAGTAAGGATAACAATATAGCAGAAACATTAATAAATAAGAATAAACATTTAAGGAAACGTATTGAACTAAAACAAAAGCCTTTTCAACATAAACTTCATCATAATATGGATTATATAAATCAAAATAATTCCACTTACTTACTCACATGAATATTCTACTAGTCGAATAATCACATTAAATATCAATAGCCACTTTCATAATGATGGAATGCATAATTCCATACTTTCATAACCACATAGTCAAAGCCTTGTGACAAGACTACCAATAATATTTTGTCAAGGCCTTGTGACAAAACACTAGTTTGCCTCATGAGACCGACCGATGCATCGAGGAGCTATAGCGGGCTCCACTCGTCACTTACTAAGTCCAATGAATTCCTTATATGAAAAGGTTTAAACATAACATAAACATTCGTATTAAGACTAGCATACGAAATGTCAATACTTTATCCGTAAATCATGAATGGTATAAAAATAGCATATCAATACTCAAGCATATTAAAAAACCTTCAATACAATATGGAAATTTTGTATCATAATAAATCAACGTCAAATAAACTTAAAATCCATCAAAGGATGTTGACATAGATGAAATAAAAACCTTTTTTGAGAATTATCTCTTTCTATTATAAAATCATTTAAAAGTCACATAATTATAAAGAAAACATTTATTTTTAAAATATTGTTATAAGCTTGTAAGGGAAGCTTCAACGATGTTATAATGGAGGAAAATAAACGTTCCCACTGTATAAGTTAAAAAAACATTCTTCCCTTAATTTTGTTGAAAAGGTTATAAAGTACCATGTTTGGAAAACGACGGAAAGATTCATTTCAAAACATATAAGGTTAAATACGGGTAAAAATGACTTTAACCCATATCCTAGTAAATAATAAAAATGTTTTGGAATACATTTTTGAGAAACATGGATGCGGATGATAAAGAGGTCCTAGTAGATACTTACGTAAAAACAACCTCAGATAATAAAGAGATTGTGAAATTAACCCTTACCTTGTACTTTTCCTTGGTCGAGGGTAGGTTAACCTCATGTATAATGGTGAAATAATTTTTATTAAATTATAAATGAATCATATATATTAATATGATATCATATATGATTTTTTAACATTGCATTGTTAATAATATCTTCGTAACATCGTCATTTCGGGTGTTAACTGATTTGTTTTCCTTTATATGCTTTGTTACATAAGTAATGTTTGTTATGGATATGATGTATCATATTCATATTCAGTATGATATTAAGTATTTAATAATTATTTTTAATCATCTAATGAAAATTAGTTTTGAGTAGATACGATGGGGAATGAATCTTATCGCGTTCGTGGAGACGGTAATCCGTACGTACGCACAAGCGACAATATCATTAAAATAATATATAATTGGATGGTATATCATATATAAAGAATCATTATCATGTTATATTTATTATTTTCATCAATTATACATCATTATTATACCCATCCAAATAATAATGTTTTGAATAACAATTACACAACGACGTGGAGACGGAAAATTTCAATAAAATTTTTATATATCTAAAATTATTATAAACTGAATCCAATGAATTACATTGAACAGATATAGGTATTATTTATCTATTTTGACCTAAAATAAATTTAAATAAAATAAAAAATTATTTAAATAAAAAATTGGTCTTAAACAATGACTGAGTGTTTTTCACTATTCATCAAAAATTGAATGTTTTCGGAAAAATACCAAAAATTCACCCTAAGCTAATTTCGATATTTGAATCCAAAAATGAAGTCCATTTTGAAAGAGAAAATAAATAAAATTTAAAAATGTGGGTATTACTATTCATAATGGCTAGTTTGATTGGTTGTGGTGTGTTAGAACTTGAAGTTGTGTACAACACACGCTATTGTATTATTCAAAGAAAAGTGTATCGTGGAAGCTTGGGGTGTTACATATATAGGACAATATATAATTCATTATATTCATCAGGTCATAAATTTCATTTAATTTTTATTTCCAAGGTTAAAATAATGGATCTCTGTCGAATGATGCATAAAATGTAGTGTTTTCTATTCTGTTCAACACATTCACCTTGTGTAATATTTATAGATGTGTAATGATTGAGCCTAAAAAGTTTCACAACAATATTTTTCCTTCTTCTCCATGGACAATAAATTGTTTAGGACATTTACATTTACACATCACCTTTAGTGTACACAATTTGTATCTTCAAAATTTGATGTTATAACCTCTGTTTTTTATTACTTATTCGGTTTTATGCCTTAGAAACCTCTCTTGTACACATCGAATTCGATCATCATCGAAAAATTATTCTTCATATTATATTATCAGGTTTCACCTCTTCATGTCCCGACATGAATGTAACGACCCAAAATTTTGAATAAATCATGTTTCCTAATTTTATGTGTTATTTTATTTTATTTGTAAACTCAAAAAAATGTTTCATTTGATAACATGAGTATAATTAAAATGATACCGTTGGTTTTTGACTGTTATATGACCATTGGTCAATATGACCACTAGAAACTAAACGTTTTGATTATTGTCTCTAAATACAAGTAATCTTGGTTAATTAATATAGAAAGAAGATTTGATGGCATCACCCAGTAGTCTTTGACAGATCGAAGCCCATCTAACAGAACTTGGGAAGGAGGTAGCACCACTGGGCTTTGCTCCGGACCAAACCCAAGCTGAAATTCATCGTTTGAAGCTAGAACGGGATCACCTTCGCGGGAAGTTCAAACTGATAGAAATTACTACTCGTGCGATGTTGGCCGAGCCTCCCTTGGATTCTCTCACCTTAGCACACCTTACACTTAGGTCCTATGCTGGTGTGATAAGGGGCTATGTAAGGAGACCGTAACTGCCTTGTGTAATCCTTTGTTTTAAATAAATATTGGGATTTCTTCTTATGATGAATTTTATGAATTTTCAAATAACTGGATAAATATAGTATGCATATTTTTGATCAGTTTTAGAAAAAGAATATTTTAAAAATGTTTTTGTAAACCTTTAATAATTAAAAATGTGTAATGATTTGCAAAAAAATTGTCTTCTACAATTATGTTCAGTACGAAATTTAGAGTCTAATAAGATCAACTTGATTTTTGATGAATAGTAAAATATGAATAGTGATTTTATAGTTAGGATTAGTAATGATTCCAAATGGATTAGTAATCTCACTTAAATAAAGTATTATTATAATCTAGGCACCTTGATTAAGTAATGTGATTCAATAAAATGGTTAAATAATGGTTTCATAAATTATTAGTCAAGTATTAGTTTTTTCAGGTGAATAGTGTTTTTTTAATTAAAAATTTAATTAAAAATTATTAGAATTTTTTTTTTAATAAAATGGACTTTATTTTTGAACTCAGAGCATCAATATTACGTAATAGTAGTTTTTGGGGATTTTTCTAAAAAAATTAATTTTCTGTGAATAGTGTATTTATTTAAAAATAAAAATAAAAATATTTAGAAAATTATTTTTATAAAATGGAGTTCATTTTTTAAATCAGATTTTTGATATTTGGTTAATGTGGAATTTTGGGATTTTTCTGAGAAAGTTGAATTTTCAGTGAATAGTAAAAATACAGTTTTAGGGTTTCAGTATGTTTAATGACATCATAATTGTGTCATGATGATGTCATGAGATATTTTAAGGGTTGGATAGCCAAGGGTGATGAATTATTGTTTTGGGGGCCCCATGTGGCCTAACTCCATGGTAAATTCCAAGGGAGAGCACATGGTTTTGAGAAAAACACTTGTGAGGTGTCCCTTGGCCATTACTGCCTTGTCCCCTCACTTTCCCTATAAATACCCACCATTTCCTCCTTTAGTTTTCACTCCCAACTCTCCCCCAACGATGTTCTGGTCTCCTTACCCCCCAAGGAGTCCTCCCAAGGTTCCCCCAAGCCCTCAAGGTCCAAACCTTTGAGTTTTAAGAGTTAGGTTTTAAGGTAAGGGATCCGAGCTCTCTCTTTCTTTTCAAGAAATCTCTTTTATGTAATTTCTTTTATGCTCCATGTTCTTATGTTAAAGGGTTTTATTTTATACTCAACTTACTACTATTTTCATGTTAACATAATGAGGGATCCCTTCTTACTCTCATTATTTCGTTTTATGATGTTTTTAGTGGCGCCGTTAGGCTGCCGAAATTTTTGTAACGGATTCTTTCTCCCTTCTCATTTTTCAAGATCTATTATCATGTAAAGTATTGAAAGTTCCTTTTTATTATGTTGGGGTATGATCTCTATATCTATCATTCTGATCTTTTATGTTCATATGATTAGAGACCCCATTTGATCTCTTCAATTCAGTTTTTTGAAGTTTTAAGTGGCGTCGTTAGGCTGCCGAATTTTTAAGTGGTTCTTCACCCTTCTCATTTTGATGTTCTACTTTCATGTCAATTCTATAAAGTTCCATTTGTTATGTTGGGGTATGATCTCTATATCAATCATACTGTACTCTTATGTTCATATGATGAGAGACCCTATTTTATCTCATCAATTCATTTTTGTTGAAGTTTAAGTGACGTCGTTAGGCTGTCGAATGTTTAAGTGGTTTTTCACCCTTCTCGTTCTGAAGTTCTACTTTCTTGTAAATTCTTTCATGTTCCTTTTTGTTATTTTGGGGTATGATCTCAATATCTATCATAATTTACTCTTATTTTAATATGATTAGAGACTCTATTTGATCTCATCAATTCATTTTTGTTGAAGTTTAAGTGACGACGTTAGGCTGCCGAATGTTTTAGGGATTCTTTCACCCTTCTCCTTTTCAAAGTTCAAATTCCATGTCAAGTCATGAAAGTTCCTTTTTATTATGTTGTGGTATGATCTCTATATCTATCATACTGATCTTTTATGTTCATATGATGAGAGACCTTATTTGACATCATCAATTCATTTTTTGGTTGAAGTTTATGTAACGCTGTTAGGCTGCCGAATTTTCATAAGAGAAATCTTATTTTTGTCTTCATTTCATGTTCTTCATTTCATATGGTATATTTTCAAATTTAATTACCATGTTCTTAAATCCATTATATTATTTCCCTCTACTGTTTTATGTGTCATTTATCATTGTTTGAGCCATGTCCCCTCTATTTTCAACGTTTTCTAAAACCTTGTAACATAGTCGTTGTGCTGCAGAATTTTTGTCTCCAAATGCCTCCCTCTTTTTCTCAAAATTACTTAATGTTATTAAGTGAATTCTCAAATCTCTTATTTCTATAGGGTTATTCGCTTATATACAAAAACATTCTATTTTAAATTCTGGGATTTACATACATGATACCCTTTTTCCCTTTCCGTGGGTTTAAAGTAACATAAAGATCATGTCTTTAAAGCAGTTTTTAAAACGTTATGATTATGAAATGAAACCCATTTATTTTATGCTATATGGGTTATTTATGAAATGTATGATGATGATATATGTGGATCACATGATAATAAAGTCAAATTTAAGGGTGTGCCCTGATAGCACTCCAATGCATTGGGCAAAGACTTAATCTCTATACATGACCATTTTTAACGACGCCTTGGTGAATAACCTTGGTAATTTTTAACGACACATTGGGGATGGACCTTGGTGAAAAGAAACGATTGTCAATATTAAATGTTGTAGCCACATGTTCAAGTTATGAAAAATGTTATTTTTTTTATGATTTTCTTCATGGTTTGATTTTCATGCCTTGAAGTTCCTTTCATGTCTTTATTGAAATATCTCAAGTTCACATGTAAAATGTTTCTCTTGTTTCCCTTACTGGGCCTTCTGCTCACCCTTTCTTTTGTTGTATGTCCTCAGGTTATGAGATGCAGTAATGAACCTAGGATGAACTCAAGGAGAAGCTTATCAACGGTTTAAGAAGAATCTTTTATGTATGTTTTCATGTTTTAAGTTTCTGGTTTCCAAGACACTAAACCTTAATGATACTCGGTTTTGTAAAATGTAATGAAAGTTTATATGATAAAAATGCGGGATGCTATAGTTGGTTTCAAAGGATGGTTTAGTTATTTGTGGAAATTAGGATATGAAAACTCTAGGAAGAACTCTATATAAAAGATTAAATATAGGAAATCTTCCTGGTATTTTGGTAAGTATTGAGTTAGAGGTTTCCAAGAAAATGCATCCCTGTCTGGATACGAGCAGGTAGAGGTGGCTCTGGAACAGATGTACATAGGGGTAAAACCCAAAAACACTACTTTGAGCTATACTTGAATGGGAACTGGTACACGACAACGGGGCTTGCTTCACTCTTGCTTACGACACTCCCAGGGGATATTCTATGGTAAATTCATAAGCTTAATATGAACCATTGTTAAAGGAACAAAGATAAAATTAAATAAAGGTTCACATAAGAATATATGATCAGGCATAACCTAGATGGGAACCTAGGGGATCACAAGTTAGGGTATACTTTTCTTCTACAAGTTATCCTTATATGCATTAAGTTTCTTTTCCGGATTATTGGCTAAGTATTTAAGCCCCTAATTATAGCTTCTTTTCTTAGTTAATGGAGGGAAATGGAAGAACATGTCCCAATAACCAATGTGATAGGAAATGCTATGATTGCCGTATTAATACGACATAGATGATTAGGGCATTAAAATATGATTATTATTTTGTAAGATGTTCACTATTTTGAGGACCCTATATGATGAAGGTAAATAGATTACTACGGTATTTTCATTGAGGAGTAAGGTTGACTTATATTTTGAAGAATAAATGAATTTAAGGTCGACTTATAGTAATTTAGGTTACTTATGGAAATGATTAACCAATCTTGGGTAAAATATGTTTAGGTTAGCCACTTTTGTTATAATATGTTATCTGTGGTTGATGTTATTTGGAGATGAAGAATGAAGTTTATTTTGGAAGACAATGTTATCAAATCCCTCTTGTATTTGGGTTTCAATCTTAGTTTGGTTTATTTTGAGGAATTTTAAGGACCGTTATTTATGGGATGGCCTGTGATGAACTTTGGGTAGTACCATGGAACTTTGAAGATTTAAAAATAGTTTCCCTTCCTATGGGATTCTTTCTTTTTGAAGAGTTGTTTTACCTTACCCTTTCTGTTTTTGGGATAATGTTTAAAGATAGAAGAAATAGATAGTTAATCGTTTGTGGATTATGTGATTCTCTAGAAGATGATTCTTGTGTTTTGATGAGACCAAGTAGTTTTGAATGCTCATCTTTTGGAAAAAATATTAGTTTTGGTAGAAACTTATTAAAGGATAAAACTATACATGAAGGTAGGTATATTTTCTTATGTTTTTGTTCTATGTACTAAATGAATTCCTCAAAATTAAGAAAAGGAACATAAAACAAAAACGTTATTGGTTTACATTTCCTAATAGGTAATCAATGACCGTTTACACACATCATAAGTTTAGGATTTTCTTAGGGTTAACTTTCTCCTAATCACGTTCTCTACCACTCTCCCTCAGAACTTGACCCTTTGTTTTTCTTTCATGTCTATGTTTTCCTACATGGAATCCTAGTGTGGGCTAACTCGGGTGACCTTAGTATTTCCCTTTCTTTCTTTTAAAGTAATAGTTTTACTGACTCCTTTTCCGATGTGGGACTTTCAATGAAATTTCAAAACCTATTTTTAAAAAAATTGCGAGGACCCAATTTCTTAAGGGGGGAAGATTGTAACGACCCGAAATTTGGAATAAATCTTGTTTCCTAATTTTATGTGTTATTTTATTTAATATTTATACTCAACAAAGATGTTTCATTTGATAACATGAGTATAATTAAAATGATATCGTTGGTTTTTGACTGTTATATGACCATTTGTCAATATGACCGCTAGAAACTAAACGTTTTGATTATTGTCTCTAAATACAAGTAATCTTGGTTAATTAATATAGAAAGAAGATTCGATGGCCTCACCCAGTAGTCTTTGACCGATCGAATCCCATCTAACAGAACATGGGAAGGAGGTAGAACCACTGGGCTTGGCTCTGGACCAATCCCATGTTGAACTTAATCGTGTGAAGCTAGAACGGGATCGCCTTCGCGGGAAGTTCAAACTGATAGAAATTACTACTCGTGCGATGTTGGACGAGCCTCCCTTGGATTCTCTCACCTTAGCACACCTTACACTTAAGTCATATGCTGGTGTGATAAGGGGCTATGTAAGGAGACCGTAACTGCCTTGTGTAATCCTTTATTTTAAATAAAAATTGGGATTTCTTCTTATGATGAATTTTATAAATTTTCAAATGACCGGATAAATATAGTATGCATATTTTGGATGAATTTTAAAAAATGTATATTTTAAAAATGTTTTTGTAAACCTTTAATAATTAAAAAAGTGTAATGATTTGCAAAAAATGGTCTTATACAATTATGTTCAGTATGAAATTTAGAATCTAATAAGATCAACATGATTTTCGATGAATAGTAAAACATGAATAGTGATTTTATGATTAGAATTAGTAATGAGTCAAAATGGAAGAGTAATCTCAGTTAAATAAAGTATTAGTATAATCTAGGCACCTTGATTAAGTAATGTGATTCAATAAAATGGTTCAATAATGGTTTCATAAATTATAAGTCAAGTATTAGTTTTTTCGGGTGAATTGTGTTTTTTTAATTAAAAATTTAATTAAAAAAAATTAGAAATTTATTTTTATAAAATTGACATTGTTTTTGAACTTTGAGCATCGATATTATGTTATGGTAATTTTTGGGGATTTTTCTAAAAAAATGAATTTTCGGTGAATAGTTTATTTATTTAAAAATAAAATTAAAAATATTTAGATAATTATTTTTATAAAATGGAGTTCATTTTTGAAATCAGAGCCTTGATATTTGGTTAATGTGAAATTTTGGGATTTTTCTAAGAAAGTTGAATTTTCAGTGAATAGTAAAAATACAGTTTCAGGGTATCTGTATGTTTAATGACATCATAACTATGTCATGATGATGTAATGAGATATTTTAATGGTTGGCCGGCCAATGGTGATGAATTATTGTTTTTGGGGCCCCATGTGGCCTAACTCCATGGTAAATGCCAATGGAGAGCACATGGTTTTGAGAAAAACACTTGTGAGGTGTCCCTTGGCCATTAATGCCTTGTCCCCTCACATTCCCTATAAATACCCACCCTTTCCTCCATTACATTTCACTCCCAAATCTCCCCCAACGATGTTCTGGTCTCCTTACCTCCCAAGGAGTCCCCCCAAGGTTCCCCCAATCCCTCAAGGTCCAAACCTTTGAGTTTTAAGAGTTACGTTTTAAGGTAAGGGATCTGAGCTCTCTCTTTCTTTTCAAGAAATCTCTTTTATGTAATTTCTTTTATGATCCATGTTCTTATGTTAAAGGGTGTTATTTTATACTCCTCTTACTTCTCTTTTCATGTACACATAATGAGAGATCCCTTCTTACTATCATTATTTCGTTTTATGATGTTTTAAGTGGCATCGTTAAGCTGCCGAAATATTTGTAACAGATTCTTTCTCCCTTCTCATTTTTCAAGATCTGTTATCATGTAAAGTATTTAAAGTTCCTTTTTATTATTTTGAGGTATGATCTCTATATCTGTAATACTGATCTTATATGTTCATATGATGAGAGACCCCATTTGATCTCTTCAATTCAGTTTTTTGAAGTATTAAGTGGCGTCGTTAGGCTACCGAATTTTTAAGAGGTTCTTCACCCTTCTCATTTTGAAGTTCTACTTTCATGTCAATTATTTCATGTTCCTTTTGTTATGTTGGGGGTATGATCTCTATATATATCATACTGGACTCTTCCATTCATATGATGAGAGACCCTATTTGATCTCATCAATTCATTTTTGTTGAAGTTTAAGTGACGCCGTTAGGCTGCCGAATTTTTAAGTGGTTCTTCACCCTTATCGTTTTGAAGATCTACTTTCATGTCAATTCATTCAAGTTCCTTTTTGTTATTTTGGGGTATGATCTCTGTATCTAACATAATTTACTCTTATGTTCATATTATGAGAGACCCTATTTGATCTCATCAATTCATTTTTGTTGATTTTTAAGTGACGCCGTTAGGCTGCCGAATGTTTTTGGGATTCCTTCACCCATCTCCTTTTCAAAGTTCTAATTCCATGTCAAGTCTTCCAAGTTCCTTTTTATTATGATGGGGTATGATCTCTATATCTATCATACTGATATTTTATGTTCATATGATGAGAGACCCTATTTTACATCATCAATTCATTTTTTGGTTGAAGTTTATGTAACACCGTTAGGCTACCGAATTTTCATAAGAGAAATCTTATTTTTGTCTTCCTTTCATGTTCTTCATTTCATATGGTATATTTTCAAATTTCATTACCATGTACTCAAACCTCTTATATTCTGTCCCTCTACTTTTTTATATGTCATTTATCATTGTTTTACACATGTCCCCTCTATTTTCAACATTTTCTAAAACCTTGTAACATAGCCGTTGTGCTGCAGAATTTTTGTCTCAAAATGCCTCTCTCTTTTTCTAAAAATTACTTCATGTTATTAAGTGAATACTCAAAGCTCTTATTTATATAGGGCTATTCGATTATATAAACAAATGTTCTATTTTAAATTCTGGGATTTACATACATGATACCTGCTTTCCCTTTCTGTGGGTTTAAAGTAACGTAAAGATCATGTCTTTAAAGCAGTTTTTAAAATGTTATGATTATGAAATGAAACCCATTTATTTTATGCTATATGGTTTATTTATGAAATTTTTTATGATGGTATATGTGGCTCACATGATAATAAAGTAAAATTTAAGGGTGATCCCTAATAGCGCTCCAATGCATTGGGTAAAGACTTAATCTCTAGAGATGACCATTTTTAACGACGCCTTGGTGAATAACCTTGGTAATTTTTAACGACACCTTGGGGATGGACCTTGGTGAAATGAAACGATTGTCAATATTAAATGTTGCAGCCACGTCTTCAAGTTATGAAAAATGTTATTTTTATTATGATATGCTTCATGGTTTCATTTTCGTGTTTTAATGTTCTTTTCATGTCCTTATTGAAGTATCTTGAGTTCACATGTAAAATGTTTCTCTTGCTTCCCTTACTGGGCCTTCTTCTCACCCTTTCTTTTGTTGTATGTCCTCAGGTAAGGAGATTCAGTAATGAACCTAGGATGAACATAAGGAGAAGCCTTTCAAGGGTTTAAGAAGAATGTTTTATGTATGTTTTCATGTTTTATGTTCCTGGTTTCCAAGACACGAAACCTCAAAGATCCTCGGTTTTGAAAAATGTAATAAAAGTTTATGTGATAAAAAGGTGGGACGCTATAGTTGGTATCAAAGGATGGTATAGTTATTTGTGGAAATTAGGATATGAAAACTCTAGGAAGAACCCTATAGAAAATTTTAAATATAGGAAATCTTCCTGGTATTTTGGTGAGTATTGAGTAAGGGGTTTCCAAGCAAATACATCCCTGTCTGGATACGAGCAGGTAGAGGTGGATCTGGCACAGATGTACATAGGGGTAAAACCCGAAAACACCGCTTTGAGCTAGACTCGAACGAGAACTGGTACACAACAATGGGTCTTACTGCACTCTTGGTTACGACACTCCTGGGGGATATGCTTTGGTAAATTCATAAGCTTAGTATGAACCATTGTTAAAGGAACAAAGATAAAATAAAATAAAGGTTCACATAAGAATATATGATCAGGGATAACCTAGATGGGAACCTTGGGGATCACAGGTTAGGGTATAATTTTCTTCTACAAGTTATCCTTATATTCATTAAGTTTCTTTTCATGATTATTGGATAAGTATTTAAGCCCCTAATTATAGCTTCTTTTCTTAGTTAATGGCGGGAAATGGAAGAACATGTCCCAACAACCAATGTGATAGGAAATGCTATGATTATCGTATTAATACGACATAGATGTTTGGGGGATTAAAAGATGATGATTATTTTGGAATACGTTCACTATTTTGAGGACCCTATATGATCAAGGTAAATAGATTACTATAGTATTTACATTGAGGAGTAAGGTTGACTTATATTTTGAAAAATCAATGAATTTAAGATGGAATTATAGTAATTTAGGTTACTTATGGAAATGATTAACCTATCTTGGGTAAAATATGTTTAGGTTAGCTACTTTGGTTATAATATGTTAGGAGTGGTTGATGTTGTTTGGAGATGAACAATGAAGTTTTTTTTTGGAAGACTATCTTATCAAACCCCTCTTGTATTTGGGTTTCAATATTAGTTTGGTTTATTTTGAGGAATTTTAGGGACCCTTATTTATGGGATGGTCTATGATGAACTTTGGGTAGTACCATGGAACATTGAAGATTTAAAAATAGTTTCCCTTCCTATGGGATTCTTTCTTTTTGAAGATTTGTTTTACATTACCCTTTCTGTTTTTGGGATAATGTTTAATGATAGAAGAAATAGATAGTTAATCTTTTGTGGATTATGTGATTCTCTAGAAGATGATTCTTGTGTTTTAATGAGACCAAGTAGTTTTGAATGCTCATCTTTTGGACAAAATATTATTTTTGGTAGAAACTTATTAAAGGATGAAACTCTACATGAAGGTAGGTATATTTTCTTATGTTTTTGTTCTATGTAGTAACTGAATTCCTGAAAATTATGAAAAGGAACGTAAAACAAAAACGTTGTTGGTTTACGTTTCCTACTAGGTAATCAATGACCGTTTACACACATCATAAGTTTGGGATTTTCTTATTGTTAACTTTCTCCTAATCACGTTCTCTATCACTCTCCCTCAGAACATGACCCTTTGTTTTTCATTCATGTCCATGTTTTCCTACATGGAATCCTAGTGTGGGCTAACTCAGGTGACCTTGGTACTTCCCTTTCTTTCTTTTAAAGTAATAGTTTTACTGAATCCTTTTCTGATGTGGGACTTTCAATTAAATTTCAAAACCTAATTTTAAAAAAATTTCGAGGACGCAATTTCTTAAGGGGGGAAGATTGTAACGACCCGAAATTTTGAATAAATCTTGTTTCCTAATTTTATGTGTTATTTTATTTTATTTTTATACCCAAAAAAATGATTCATTTGATAACATGAGTATAATTAAAATGATACCATTGGTTTTTAACTGTTATATGACCATTGGACAATATGACCGCTGGAAACTAAAAGTTTTGTTTATTGTCTCTAAATGCATGTAATCTTGGTTCCTTAATATATAAAGAAGATTTGATGGCCTCACCCAGTAGTCTTTGACCGATTGAAGCCCATCTAACAGAACTTGGGAAGGAGGTAGCACCACTGGGATTTGCTCTGGACCAACCCCAAGCTGAACTTCATCATGTGAAGCTAGAATGGGATCGCCTTCGCGAGAAATTCAAATAGATAGAAATTACTACTCGTGCGATGTTGGCCGAGCCTCCCTCGGATTCTCTCACCTGAGCACACCTTACACTTAGGTCCTATGCTGGTGTGATAAGGGGCTATGTAAGGAGACTGTAACTACCTTGTGTAATCCTTTGTTTTAAATAAAAAAAGGTATTTCTTCTTATGATGAATTTTATAAATATTCAAATGACCGGATAAATATAATATGCATATTTATGATGAATTTTAGAAAAAGTAAATTTTAAAAATGTTTTTTTAAACCATTAATAATTAAAAACGTGTAATGATTTGCAAAAAATGGTCTTCTACAATTATTTTCAGTACGAAATTTGGAGTCTAATAAGATCAACATGATTTTTGATGAATAATAAAATATGAATAGTGATTTTATGATTAGGATTAGTAATGAGCCCAAATGGATTAGTAATCTCATTTATATAAAGTATTAGTATAATCTAGGCACCTTGATTAATTAATGTGATTCAATTAAATGGTTAAACAATGGTTTCATAAATTATTAGTCAAGTATTAGTTTTTTCAGGGGAATAGTGTTTTTTAAATTAAAATTTTAATTAAAAGTAATTAGAAAATTATTTTTATAAAATGGACTTTATTTTTGAACTCAGAGCATCGATATTATGTTATGGTAATTTTTGGGGATTTTTCTAAAAAAATGAATTTTTGGTGAATAGTGTATTTATTTAAAATTAAAATTAAAAATATTTAGAAAATTATTTTTATAAAATAGAGTTCATTTTTGAAATCAGAGCCTTGATATTTGGTTAATATGAAATTTTGGAATTTTTTTGAGAAAGTTGAATTTTCAGTGAATAGTAAAAATACAGTTTTTGGGTTTCGATATATTTAATGACATCATAACTGTGTCATGATGATGTCATGAGATATTTTAAGGTTTTTCTGGCCATGGGTGATGAAGTATTTTTTTGGGGGCCCCATGTGGCCTAACTCCATGGTAAATGCCAAGGGAGAGCACATGGTTTTGAGAAAAGCACTAGTGAGGTGTCCCTTGGCCATTAATGCCTTGTCCCCTCACTTTCTCTATAAATACCCACCCTTTCCTCCTTTATTTTTCACTCCCAACTCTCCCCCAACGATGTTCTGGTCTCCTTACCTCCCAAGGAGTCCTCCCAAGGTTCCCCCAAGCCCTAAAGGTCCAAACCTTTGAGTTTTAAGAGTTACGTTTTAAGGTAAGGAATCTGGGCTCTCTCTTTCTTTTCAAGAAATCTCTTTTATGTAATTTCTTTTATGATCCATGTTCTTATGTTAAAGGGTGTTCATTTATACGCCTCTTACTGCCCTTTTCATGTTCACAGAATGAGAGATCCCTTCTTACTCTCATTATTTCGTTTTATGAAGTTTTAAGTGGCGTCGTTAGGCTGCGGAAATTGTTGTAACAGATTCTTTCTCCCTTCTCATTTTTCAAGATCTATTATCATGTAAAGTATTGAAAGTTACTTTTTTTTATGTTGGGGTTTGATCTCTATAACTATCATACTGATCTTTTATTTTCATATGATGACGGTCCCCATTTGATCTCTTCAATTCATTTTTTTGAAGTTTTAAGTGGCGTCGTTAGGCTGCCGAATTTATAAGTGGTTCTTCACCATTCTCATTTTGAAGTTCTACTTTCATGTCAATTCTTTCAAGTTCTTTTTGTTATGTTGGGGTATGATCTCTATATCTATCATACTGGACTCTTATGTTCATATTATGAGAGAACCTATTTTATCTCATCAATTCGTTTTTGTTGAAGTTTAAGTGACGTCGTTTGGCTGCCGAATTTTTAAGTGGTTTTCACCCTTCTCGTTTTGAAGTTCTACTTTCATGTCAATTATTTCAAGTTCGTTTTTGTTATGTTGGGGTATGATATCTATATCTATCATAATGGAAACTTATGTTCATATTATTAGAGACCCTATTTGATCTCATCAATTCATTTTTGTTGAAGTTTAAGTGACACTGTTAGGCTGCCCAATTTTTTAGGGATTCTTTCACCCTTATCCTTTTCAAAGTTCTAATTCCATGTCAAGTCTTGCAAGTTCCTTTTTATTATGTTGGGGTATGATCTCTACATCTATCATACTGATATTTTATGTTCATATGATGAGATACCATATTTTACATCATCAATTCGTTTTTAGGATGAAGTTTATGTAACGCTGTTAGGCTGCCGAATTTTCATAAGAGAAATCTTATTTTTGTCTTCCTTTCATGTTCTTCATTTCATATGGTATATTTTCAAATTTAAGTACCATGTTCTTAAATCCCTTATATTTTGTCCCTCTACTGTTTTATGTGTCATTTATCATTGTTTGACCCATGTACCATCTCTTTTCAACGTTTTCTAAAACCTTGTAACGTAGCCGTTGTGCTGCAGAATTTTCGTCTCTAAATGCCGCTCTCGTTTTCTCAAAATTACTTCATGTTATTAAGTGAATACTCAAAGCTCTTATTTCTACAGGTTTATTCTCTTATATACAAAAATTTTCTATTTTAAAATCTGGGATTTACATACATGATACCCGCTTTCCCATTTCGTGGGTTTAAAGTAATGTAAAGATCATGTCTTTAAAACAGTTTTTTAAATGTTATGATTATGAAATGAAACCCATTTATTTCATGCTATATGGGTTATTTATGAAATTTTTGATGATGATATATGTGGCTCACATGATAATAAAGGCAAATTTAAGGGTGCACCCTGATAGCACTCCAATGCACTGGGTAAAGACTTAATCTCTAGAGATGACCATTTTTAACGACGCCTTGGTGAATAACCTTGGTAATTTTTAATGACACCTTGGGGATGGACCTTGGTGAAACGAAACGATTGTCAATATTAGATGTTGTAGCCTCATCTTAAAGTTATGAAAAATGTTATTTTTATTATGATATGCTTCATGGTTTCATTTTCATGCCTTAATGTTCTTTTCATGTCCTTATTGAAGTATCTCAAGTTCACATGTAAAATATTTCTCTTATTTCCCTTACTAGGCCTTCTACTCACCCTTTCTTTTTATGTATGTCCCCAGGTTATGAGATGCATTAATGAACCTAGGATGAACTTAAGGAGAAGACTTTCAAGGGTTTAAGAAGAATATTTTATGTATGTTTTCATGTTTTAAGTTCCTGGTTTCCAAGATACTAAACCTTAAAGATCCTCAGTTTTGTATAATGTAATGAAAGTTTATGTGATAAAAAGGTGGGATTCTATAATGAATTTCCTTTATATTCCACATTATTTCATACATTCCTTCATATTTCCCATGTTTTTTGGCCATACAAATGATTGAAAATAACATTAAAAACAATAGATAATATCATATGGATCTAATTTATATTTATGTAATTTAAATATAAAAACACATGAATAAATAGAGATATCAAATACCCCCACACTCAAATCTTTACTAATACTTGAGAAAACCATAAAAATCACAACACTAAGGGTCCAGACATTACCAAGTGAATTTTAAAATTATTATTCTCATAAAAACATGTTCTAAATAAATATTGTAAAAACATAACACATACTAAATAAATAATCCAAACATATTTCATAAGTTACAAATGTGGAATAGAGAAAAATATATAATTATCAATTAAAATTTTCATTTTCTCATCAAAACCTATTACATTTATAATTTACCTCACCATTAATTTTTTTACTGATGAATCAAGTTATCAATTTAATGGTTCTATTCTCATTCCCCATGTTCATGATCCTAACCAAAAGAATCCATTGATTCAACTTTATCCAACCAAAAAATAAAAATATCGATATTAATCATTATGGCATTGAAATAAGGATCAACTAACATTCTGGCTAAGTGTATCTAGGAAAAAATGTTGAAAATAATGTATGTCTCAAAAAGGAATATAAAAATCAATGTATAATCCATGATATTAAAAACATAAGATCAATTAAATTCTTCATACAAAATAATAATTTTATATAACACACACCCTAATGATCAATGATAAATACCCAGAAACAATACAATCACAATGAAAAATAACCACCAATTTTGGTTCTTTTTTTCTTCAAAATGCATGATTTGGAATGAACCTCACATCCAACACCTTTCCACATATAATAAAAATCACTGGTCTAGTAATTGAGATATTTTATTCTCCCAATTTACAAGTCACTTTTTATTTTATCCTAAATAGTCCTAATATAAGTCTCACATTGACAACCTAGCGAAATTTGATTGTGAGGTCCTCAATCAAAAAATCGTGATTCTTTACCAATCATAGAAACAAACCAAGTTGTCATTATATATATATATATATATATTAAAAAAAAGAGGGATAAACAATGAGGTGTGATGAATATTATTAAGAAATTCCCTAAAAAATCTCAGGGCAACACACTACAGTCTATAATCAAGAACGATACCCTATATCAACCACGATTAATCACTCCACCAAACTCTTTCAATATAATATTATGAAAAATAAAAAAAATTGGTGGGAAAGTAAATAATTTCTTATAACATTGATCAATCGTAAAAATGACATCTAAGGTGTCTACAATCTAAATAATGATCAATATGTAGGTGAGTCTCATGATCAAAGATCTCATAAATAAATTTCATAAATTATATGAAAATTTATTTTTTAGTCATATATTTGATAAGATATCAATGAAATTTATAGTAGGTTTACATTACTGATGTTTCACTAAGGAAATGTACGTATAAAATTATGACAAATATGTTTTCTAAAACACTCTCAGAGTAAAAAATCATTCAATCAGGTCTTGGAATGAAAATTACTAATAATTTTACTTAATTATTTATTCCAAGAATCAACATCATTAAATTATTTCATATCAGTAATAATTTATACGATAAAATTTTGAAGAAAGATATCAACACTTAAAAGGCCATGTTATATGATTTTTCTTTTATGGGAATTATATTTCAAATTCTCAACATGTCTAAATAATTATCATAAGATATGATATCTCTAAGATTAACAGGTAAAAGAAAAAACAATTAAATCATATTTTGGGTGAAACTAATTCTATTTAGTTCATTCAATAATTAAATTCATTCTATTATTTTCATTTTTATAGAATCATTTTTCCAAAAACTATATATGAAAAATATAATTATGTAAAATAGTACTCCCCTTGCACTCAATAAATTGGTTCTTGCAGACCCAAATTCAAGATGTTTATTTATTTCACAATATTTTATTTCTGTAATTCATTATTTGATTGGGGTTCATGACCTATATTTTTTATGCATTCACTTTCATTGGCTTCTTGTTTTGTGCTACTATGGGCCAAAAAATGGACACTGAAAGTACATACCCATTAAATATTTAAATTATTTTCCTCAAATAGATAAACAGTTAGGCCACATAGATATTTATTAATATAATAAAATAATTTCAATAATTATCCAATAAATCAATTTGGAAATTTTGGTTGCCTCCCGGTATCACTACATTAAGGTCGATAGCTTGACATTTGTAGTTTATTAGCTTATTGGAACATGATATAAATCTATCCGTAGTTTTTTTAACATCATATGGATTTTTTCATCATTATAGTTAGTTCTTTTCTTCATCATATATTTATCAATATAAACTAATACATTCGGTGGGATGACTTTTGATGATTAATTTAATGAAAATATAGATAAATTTAAATTTGAATATTTTTATTATCTTGCTCCACCACAAAATAATCTTTTAATTTAGCAAGTTCACAATGTTGGATGACTTCCTAAGATGGAAACTCTTTTTTATTCTTCTTCATTAAATTGTAAGAGGGATTCACATTCTTATTTTTTCTCTAGAATACAATTGAGGGTGATTCGTGTTTTATTTACATCATCTTCCTCCAATATTTCATCTTCTATCGAGAATACAACTTGTTCCTCAATAACCTATATATCTTCTTTCTCCTCATTTATCCAATAAATATTATCCATAATGTTTATTTCATATGTTTTATATTCATCAACCACTTCTTTATCATATTAATATTCAAACCATTTTATATCTTTAATAGAAATCAATGGTAGAGTATTCACATGGTAAATTAAATTTTGTAAAAACATGAGAAAGGAAAATAGTCAATTATTCCCATTTAATAATTTTTTCATCATTCTAATCGATATTAAAATCCAAAACTAAAATATATTTTTTGATAAATGTGGCCAGTATTTAATTTGAATAATGATCCTAACATTATTTGAAGGAATAGTCTTCTCCAATATTCTTATTTCAATGTTACCTTATGGAAAAAAATCACTTCATAAACAAATTTACATTCTTCATCTATAAACCAAAAAAAATATTCTTTAGAAACTATTTTTAATATACTAAGAAGTGAATTAATTTTTTTAGTAAGTTGATTAGTTAATTATCCCTTCACTAAGTGTGACCTCATGATAGTTCACACATTCCATCACTTTATTTACTTTTTTAGCATCTAGTTCAATATGTCTTCTAAGTGATGCTCTTGAGGTTGTTAGAAGTGTGTGTCTTCATGGTAATACTAATCATCCCAGAATTATTCTTGATAGTCATGAAAATATGGATCTCCTCTACATGGTTAATAATATTCATTAATGATATTACAATGTTGGAATTTATCATATTAAATAGAATATGAATCATCATAGATAATTTCATAATGTGATCACCTTATTTAATTCATTACTTTCCATGTTGTTGGATACTCTTTGATGGTGGTGTCACATTATATAGACCATGCCTGATCAATAATACACAACACAAATAGCAACCAAAATCTACAACATATTGACCCTACTGCCACATAATGACGCCTCTAGTCATTCGGTTATATAATATCAAGCGCACCTCCCAGTATTCCAGAGGCTTCCAATAAGTAGTGAGGGTCAAACATACATCATTGGTAGACAATACCATCTTTATTAAAGCATCAGAATAATATAAATAAATAATATTTTAAAAAGATATAATAAATAAACTTAAAAACCAATATCACATGTTGATAAAAATAATAACACAATATCCCAACCAAAACATTGGATACGTAATTCAAAAAAAACATATATAGTGTCAAATTAAAATCCAAAATAAAGACACATTGACACTTCCAAGAAGGTCTTGACACCATGCCTTTTTCCGTCATCCATGATCTATCCCTACTAATCAATATAACATAGGTCATTTCCCATTATCCTATCATACAAATAGTAAGTCTATTCGAGTACCGATTAGGAAGCAAGAGTAGGGTATAGGTATAACTTTATAGGCCACCACCAATTGCATATAAAACAATTTCTATTCAAAAATGTTCATGAAGTTGTATAAATAATAAAATAAAATCGGTATGCTAAACCATTTTCATATTCAATTTTTAAATATTAACCACATACTTTTAAATAGAATGACGATGACACACGTACCATCGATATGTTCTTCATACCTTTCCAATATCTGAACTGTGTCACATATGTAATTTCAATTCATTATCAAATGGTCTTACAATATCAATATAATTCCATTTCATAACATGATCATTTTGAACCATAGTCTAATGCCAATATAATGGACTTATAATGTCATTTATGGAACCTCATATGTATTTGGAGCATCAGTCTATGTCCCACAGCACCATCCATATTTGGAGCATCAGTCCATGTCTCATTCAATAGCAATCACATGCCTGAATTTTGGTCTAGAACATCATGGAAAGAACCCCGTTGGTATTTGGAGAAACCGTATGAGTCTCACGCCCAATTTCTCAATCATACCCAATTATCACTTATATCACACTCAATAAAGTTATTAAAAATTAACCCTTCTATCATCATTTCTCATCATGGTGTACCATTTCAACTATCAAATCAACAATTCTTTGACAACTTAAATTTTAATGAATATTATAAAACTACCACCACTAAACCCTTTTCAATATTTCATCTTACAGAATACTTAACCCTTCATGGTTAATCCAATCATTACATTATTCTCATTATTAATCCATTCCATATATCAATAGTATAACAACATTAAAATCCCATTTAATTGGACAATTATAAAATCCCAATGTCCCATCAATTACATAATCAGATTATTCCACTAATTACTTTAATAATTGATTAATCTTATTCAAGATGATATTACCAAACATGGAAATTTGTATTTCACCATTATAAACAAAAAATTACTATAAAGAAAGTGTAAATTTAAATTTAGGCCACAAACCTTGAGACTGTTACAATCGTTTTCCCAATTGAAATTGTACAAATTGAAATAAAATGATCTGATTCACAATAAAGAATGAGATCTAGAATAAAATCTAAAAAAACATAGTAAAGTGGGAAAATAGTCCTAAAATTCTAGATCCAATCCCTCTATAATATCGAATAAAACATTAAAATTTATATATAAATTGGTATAAGAGATGGATAAATTGAATTTGGTGAAATCACTAGATGAGATTGGTGCAGATCCATCAACCAGATCATAGATTAATGAATAACAAAGGTAGAAATGCATTTGAATTCCTCCTAGAGCCTCTAAAAACATAAAGAGTGGTTTTACTATAGCTACGATGTTTATGGATAATATCCAAGGGGTTAAATAAATTAAAATAACTATTTTTATAGTTAAAATATCATGTATGTGGTTTCCTTTGCTATGGTGCATAGCTTTCAAATCTATGTTACCTAATTATGCATCTCCCCTGTTGGGATGTATGGTTACTCCTAAGAGGATGCATGGTTTGAAAACCCATGTACCAAAAATGAAATTACTCTCTATCAAGGATTTCACAGTTTTCTTAGGTATGACACACAGTTTGGGAAAATTGTGCACCAACCTTACAATACCCAAAACCCCTCCAAAAATATCCAATTTTCACCCAAATACAACCATGGCATGCCTCAACCAAATTATAAAAAAAATTAATGTGGCTAAAAAACTAGATTAATTTCCAAAAAATAAGTATCTTATAAAAGTTTAAAATAATCACATTAAAAAAAGTCAAAAAATAAATACATAATCTGAAATGAGTAAACAAAAATAGGTTAAGAAAATTACTTGAGCTATATAATCGGTCTTGAGTTAACTGTAACACTCCACTTACCCCTAAAAAATACACTGAAACATGATTTTAAAGGATTTCATCATTAATTTATTTAGGTGTGATAAAAATATATATTTATTTTATCCAAAATAACACTAATTATGAATGCATAGTAATGTGAAAAAATGAGGTCAAAACCATAGGGACTAGGGAATATAATAGATATGTATTTACCAAAGGTCATATCAATACAATTTTAGTTGATTTTAATAAAATAATTAAATTAATAAAATAAAATAAAAAATTCTAGAATACAAATAAGAAATTATCATAGTAAATTTTACGGTATAGGAAAAGGGTAATCCAATATCAAACTTGGGATAAACCAATGTTGTAGGCTGAAAAAGAAGTGAAAAAGATACCAATTCATCTTGTTCCAACTAATTGTATAAACCAAAGCTAAAAATAATAATTTATCTATAGTAATGTATAATATAATCAAATAAATATTGTATTCTAGGTAAAATGAATTACCTGATAATCTACATAGTATTGTCTTCACCAACTAGGTCATGATCAATCAATTTTCACCTTTGATCATAATAGATTGTTCAATAAAATGATATTTGAATCTTTTTTAATGATAAAATGATTTCCCATGATGTATAGATATTGTTTTTTGGTTAAACTCTTTTTTTCCAATTTTAGTGCCTAACGAGATCATGGTAGTATAATGGGTGTGTGGGGTTGTTTGGAGACCAGAGCCCTAATTTTGGAAAATATTTATAGGGCCACATGATTAACATAAACTGTGTTCCCCCACCAATATGGTTTGGTTTAACCATGTTTGGATGGAATGAGGTCTGTAGAAGTCTACATAGTATGAGAAAACCATACATATTAAGGTGCATGGAAGTGCAAGGGCTCCACAGTTTTTTTATATATGCTTGGAATATGGTTGGTACACCATTTTTATAGAAGTATACCATGACCATGCAAGGCCCCCTTGAGGTATCTAATGATGTATAGTTGGAAGACGGTTTGGAAAACCTTAAGGGAAAACCATAAAACCACGTTTAAATTTGATAAATGAAAAATATTCCCTTGAAAAACCTTATAACCTATATCTAATTTCTTTTTTTCTCTAGTTAGACCCTAAAGAATGGGAGCTCCCTTTTAAGATAAATCCATAGATTTTGATCCCCTTTCTTCATCTGAACATTTAATATAACATTGTAAGTCTCCTTGGATCTAGAGTGGGGAGTTCATCTTGCCTCTATTGTCATTATTTTTTTGTCTGGTTGGTGAAGGATTTATTTAGGTGAATTAAAATATTCCTTATTTTTAGCATTCTCTTCCGTTCTTCATTTATTATTCCAATCTAGACTAAACAATAGGCCGATACTGGATGATTTATCCTATATGGACCTATGGTAGGAGGTATATTCCATTATCTTAGGGTTTGGAATTTTATAAAAAAAAATTAATTATACCACACTTTGGACATTCTGATGGTTCTACTTTACGTAATAAAATATTTTAGTTGAATTAATTGAAACCTGTTATGTATCCCACTAGAAATTTTAAAATTTTATGAGGTTTTTATCCCCAATCAATGAAACCAATGGTATTTTCCCCTGTATATACCAATATTGAACTACCCCATTGGGCATGTGTGATATCACCTTCCTAATAGGATACTTTTTAACTAAATGAGATCTGAATTAAGATTAAATGAAGAGGTTATTCAAGATTTTCATTGTGTTCACATGATGATATTTATTTAATTGTTTAAATTTATTTTATCGTAATTTTGAATTGTTATATGAGATGGATTAACTCGTGTATTTTAATTTATTATGAGGTGGTGAAATGTTTTTTATAGTGAATTCCTTTTGTGATATTATTGGATCCCGATTCTATAGGACTCCATGGACATTTCAACACCAAGGGTCTTGTTTACAGTAGTGGATGACATGGACATGTTTCTTCATTAGATCTTGATTCTATAGTATTCAAATAGAATTTATAACCCTTGGATATATCTTTCGTGGAACCATGTTGGAAATGGTCTATTGACATTTTACTTAGACTCCAACCATGTCATTACCAATTTTACATTGAGATTCTCTTGGGAATCAACATGGATGCATTGTACTTCTATACCATGGATTCATCACTTTATGGTATGAAACATCTAATTTCACATCACAACTTTTTTGGGTGAAACTTGATTATATTGCATGGTTGTTTTTGTTATTATATACTTTTAGAAATACAACATGTTGATGAGGATATATAAACTCGATTACAAGTAATGGACATTGTGGATATTGTTTTTCTATGATTTAAATATATACCTGGTATATGTATTTGACTCCAGTTGGTATAATGGATAGTACCACCGGGTTTTTATGTTTTACATTATCCCTTGCATTCGGTTGCTTGATTTTCATTATAGGGATCCATGGTTGGATAGATCAGATGAACCATTGCATTATGATCTGTTATACTTATGATATATATTTGATAGTAATTTTGGTTATATTGTAGTGAATATATTTTTATAGTAAATATCAGTAGTTTCTTACTCATTGTTATCTCAAACCAGGTTTTAGCCATCATTGGGTACTCCAATAAACATCATTGATGCATGTAGGTACTAGCGAAGGGTCCCGCGGTATGATGATTGATTTTTGTGATACATAGAAGTAGGATACCACATGATCAAGCTATGATTTTGATTCTATATGGGAGAGTTATTTTTCGTTTTTTTAGTATTATGATACATGTATGGTAATCTTTTCATGTATACCCATTTTGTTTCATTGTATATACATGAATGAAACAAAATTTTGTATATGAGATTTGATCAGGTATTTCTTGTTTATTACAATCTTGGAAGCCTGTCCTCATTATGGTTCATTTAATGATTCCACTGATGACTCTTGGTATTATACGACTACATTACACTCTTACATGTGGTAATATATTTCCCAAAAAAGTTTCCTAGGCCCTCTATTATAGTTGGAAAACTATGGAATATTTGGAGGTGTGCATGAGTCCATGTGACCCACAAACTCAGGGAACTGTTTTGTGGAACCTCGATCGAGAAAATACAAAGTGACATATAAGGTGGTTTAATTCAATATTTTCTATTTTGTTTCAATATAAGTGGATTAAAAATTAATTCGAATTTGGTAATGATTTGTTCATGGGTGTAGTTATCCCATCTATAAAAAACTTAATTTCCTAGAATAGAACATGTTTTTCTATATTTGTCTTATTATAGTTGATTTTACTCCACCATTGGGTGATGAACATGTTGTCTGGTGATTATTTTATTATGGATTTAAATATTATATAATGAGATGAGGGTATTTCATATAATGCATCAATTAGGAACCTACAAGGATTCACATTCCATGAACTTGTTGATGCCATATAGGATGCATTTCTTGACTGCATGACATTATTGAATTTATCTTGTGTGATATGAATGTGTTTTTCTAGAGTTTTGTGAAGATGATTTAAAAAATTAGTTATTACATAATGTTCAGGACATAGCCTAAATAAAATTTTAATACATAGGCTATAAAAGACACCCTATGTAGTCAACTATGGCATATTTAGTTATGGATCATTGGCCACACGGACTAAAACACATTATTGTGTGGATTTAGTGGACTCGACAATATGGTTCATAAGTTTTATGAAAATTTATGGATCAGAGTTGTTGAACCATTTGGTTAAAAATTAAAAATATAATGTAAATGAATGTGAATTTATATGTTATAGAATTTATTAAAATAATTATCTTGGTATTGATATGGGTTTAGAGTGTGTAGTAGGCAATGTATTTGGTATTTTTTATAATTGTTCCCTTTTTTCTAGTCCTAGATTATAGAGTAGGCATAGGGGTTTTTATTGTTTATAATTTTCATAAGACATATCCTATGATTTTGACCATGATTTTCTCATTATAGATCTTTTCAGGGGAGTGTATTTGTCATTATAGGGAAATTACACCAAGATGTCCACACGTCATCCGATATGAGGGTTGCGAGGACCATGCTCCATAGGTGTTGGGCCATGGTATAACAGTAGTTTCTCATTTGGGGCTAGAAAATGAAATAGTTATAGTAACAGATTTGGGTTATGATGCACAAATCCTCTAGTTTATTATTAATTTTATGAAGACAATTTGGGGAACCATAACCTTTCGCGTGTTCTAGTAGCATCATCCACTTATGTTTTTGGGGTTTGATAGATAACATGATATTGTGATGATTTTTGGACTAAATTTATGATCTTCAAGAATCTAGAGACACCGCTTGAGAGGAAAGTGAATCATGAAACATGTATTCATTATTGAGAACCTAGTCTTAGGTTGGATGTTTTGTACCAGGTTGATGCACTAAGACATATGGTTTGAATGGATATCAAATCCAGTTTTTTATTTATCATTATTCCCTATGAATCTATGAGAATAGTGGGCCTATGATTTTATATTCCTGGAGGAGGGATCTATGATAGATATGGAATGTTTGACAATATTTATAGATCTTCGGAATTTTACAAAAAATTATTTTACTAATGAGTTATCCAAGTAGAGGTTCTTTAAGGAAGATCATAGGTATTCCATTCAACCGCATGTAAATTTGTGAATCATGATGGATTTCATTGAGATGGTGAATTAGAAACATATTAGTGAGCAGATCCTAAGGTAATATGTGGATGCATAACTAGGAAGTGAATTCTCTAAACTAATTTATTCATCTTCTAATGATAGGGAGATTCATTTTGAGGCATCACATGAGGGGATTACAGGATATGATCTTAGTGATGGTTGTTCCATTTTCTATTATCATTATGTAATATGGGAAAATATGATTAATAAGTGTGATCAGAACCAAGTCCAGTGTTGATCATGCGGCAAGATAGGCCATACACAACATTTAAATAGGACCTTTCCTGTAGAAAACAATGTAAATTTAGCAAATTTGAAACTAGTTTCTGGAGTGGTATTCATAGCTCCATGTTGAAGATGGTGATGGGGTATTACTAGACATTAAAGATGAGAAGGTGGTCGTTTATGAGGCATCTAGGTTCCAGTTGTACCTAGAAAATAGTGTTGGACTACTCCGTGTCTTGAGGTTGGTTCATAGTTTTTTAGTTTAGGCCATATATATTTTGTAAAACCTATACCTGATTAGAATAGAATTGGGTAATATAAGGTGAGAATTATGATCATACTAATGTCTACCCTAGTATAAGCTCTTTTTTGATATAGGTTCACGGCATATATTCGTATTTTCACACTCTCTATTTTTGAGTTATTTATTTTTATTAATTTTTGGGAATCAGGTATTTCGGGTTGAATCCTGACTTAAAATATAGAGATTTTATTTAAAAATGCAAGTTTTGGCCTTGACAGTGTTCAATGCACCGTGATCGAAGTTGCACGTCTTCATCCAGGTCACCACACAACTTCTCCCTATTCACCCCATGGCCTTCTCGATGTTCAAGGCAGATAAATGAAATGAAATTAATAGTAAAATAGAAATAAAATAACATAAGAAAATAGTAGTTAACTTTAATGAATGATTCTAATGGTAAAAATAATAATATTACATAATGACATTCTTATTTTTTTTAATAGTGTTATGAATAAAAAATTTATTAAGCTACTATTATTAACATCATCCTATTAATTTTTTGTGGGCCACAAAGGGTAAATTCTTGGTTGCTCGATGATTCAAAAATAAAAATAATAAAACAATATTTAAGGAATTTTTTTATTGATTATAAAAATCATAATTTATATTATTATTATTATTTAAATATTGTTATCATTATTAGTGATGATAATTATGTTATTTAATTTATTATTATTATTATTCTTGTTTTACATTATTATTATAATTAGAATTATTATTATTATTTTTTTTACTTTTTAGTTTATTTTTTTAAATTTTTTTTCTTTTTTATTGTAGTGTTCTTAACCCCCTCCATATTCCCCATTTTCTCATCACATACCTTCCTCCCAAGAACTTGATTGAGCCGAACTCCCTCTAATGGCCATCCGCCATCGCAGCTCCTCCCTCTCAGCCAGAACGGTCACGTCACTGCCCTCCTCCCGGCCAACCAACTCGAACTGCACCCTACTCTTACCCAGCCTTCTCTCCCTACTCATGTCAAGAGATAACCATGTGCCGACCTCCCCCTCTCCCTATTGCGATCTCCCTACCTCCCCCCTTAAACTGAACTTGTGCCGCACCCAGAACTCTTAGAAAACACCTTCTTCGTGTGCCATGCCTCTTCCCCGCACACACCCCATCGCGCCACACCCAAGTCCAACTACCCTTACCGGCCTCCTAACCATACACCACCTCCCCTACCACCCTTTTCTAGCCAGTGACACCCCTGCTGCCCCAAAATATCCATGCACCACCCCTTCTGAACCCCCTTAGTGTCATCCCCTCCTCCTCTCCATTCTGGGTAAACCCTCCTCCCCCGACCAAAGGTTTTTTTTGTTTTTTATAGGGTTTTCACTTCACTTAGGATGAAATCATGACTTTTCTAGTCCAGTCTCTTGAGTTTGGGTCTGTTGTTTGTGGCTTGTGGTGATGTAGAGGTGCAATGGTCATATCACACCTCTCTTCGGAAGAGTATTGGTTCACGGTAGGTGGTTCAATGTTTAAATATTACTTAATGAATTTACTTTCTTGTTTAATTTATTTTTTCATTTTCATTAATTTATTTGTTTAGTGAAAAATTGTTTTTGTTGATGTTTATCATGCATATAATTTTTTTATTATCATGATCATATGGTATGGGTGATTTTTTTTATGGAATTTTATTTTTAGTCATTTGTTACCATTTATATAAATTGTGCAGTTGATTGTTAATCTATGCAGGTGGTGTGAATTGTGATTTTGTCTTGCTGTTGTGCGTGTTTGGTCATATGTGAAGGTGTTGTGTGGGTTGATTGGGTAAAGTTATGTGATTTTTTTAAATATCTTATAATTATTTTATTTATGGTTTGTTGAGTTTCATGAATGGTGAAAAAGTGTTCTACAAATGGACTTAGAGTACTGCCAAAAATATTTTATGGATCATGTCACACTTTTGAAATTTTCTTTGATTGTGTATGGTGTTGAAATATGTTTGGGTGTGTAAATAGTTATTTTAACATGTGTAGTGTTGGATTGGATTTCATTTGTTTTTAAAAATGTCTTATGGTTTGATTATGTGGTGTGAAAATATATTTTTTATGTGTTTGACATACATATATGGTGAGGTGAATTTTCTAAAGGAAAATGGTTATGTTATATATATTCCTTATTAGGGTGCTTCTTGATAGTGTTTTATGCCTTATGTGGAAAGAGAAAGATGATATTTCAATGAGATTTGAAAATGAAAATTATTTTTTTTAATAAATTTTCTTGTGGTTTTTTTAATCCTGAAATGGTTTCTTTTTAATTATGATGTTGGATTATTTGATTTTGAAAATGATGCATATTGATTTTCAAAAGGTTTATGGTGTGTGTATTATTTCAAAGTGGAATCTGTGTGTGTCCATGTATGGTATTGGCGTTGGATAGAACCTCATTTGATTTGTTTATCTGAATTTTATATGTGACATGGATTTGAACCTCTTGAGCTCAAATTGGAATCATGGGTACATGGTGGGTAACTAGGACCAGTGGGCTAGTGTTCTAGAGGTTGCATGGCCCAGTTTCGCAAGAATGATAGATTATTACAACACTAACTAAATAGATGAATGAATGTGGGTCATGGTTTCTAATCCGTGATTACTATGGGTTATGGTTTCTATAGCACAGTTACTGAGGGTCTATGTTTCTAAGCCACGTTTTTTGAGGGTTGTGGTTTCTAAGGCACTTTTCACTAAGACATGATGGTCTTGGATCCCATTGGTTTCTAGTATCTATAGGGCCTCTACCACATTTCAGTACACCTAGACTTCATTACACTTGCTGTCCTCATACAGTGTAATATTGAGTTTTCTTAAAGGTTTGGGTTTTCTTAAAGGTTTGGGTTTTCTTAAAGTTTTAGGGGTTTTAAAGGTAATGGTAAAATCTTAATTTATATAGTTTTCTTCGAAGCTATTTTTATTGATACAATTTTTTAAAGTGTTCAAGATTTTGTGTCCCTTCATTTAATAAACCTGCAACAGTTTTTGTCATTTAATATTTATGTGTGGAATCTTTTCTATCGGTGACATTGTACTGGGCTCCTGGCGCACACCGTACATACACTATGGGTGTTTGTATATCATGTTTCTTTTGTATTCCATGTTTAGGAATTGTGAATAGAATTTATGGTCTAGATGGTGGCAAGGGGATGTGACCCATAATGTCACACGTAGGTTTGAGTTGGTGTTTTGGTTCTTTTTGTTCTCGTAGTTACTTTTGGGTTTTGGTTCAAGTTGTAAACTTAAATTTTTACCAAAGTTTAAGGTCATGTTTGGTTGTCTGTTTTTAATTTTAATTTTTTATCTCTATAGTTGTTTACTATTTATTATTTCAGTACCCAACCTTTATTAATGATACGTGGTAACTTGTACCAGCCTCTGGGAATCAGGAACGCCCTTCAGTTCTTTCCGTGGACTGGACCGGGCACCAGGTCGGATGGCGACTCAGATTGGTTTGGGACAATATTGTATCAGAGGAGGTTTTCTCTATTGGGTTGTGTTCATTTTGGGTAGAATCAATGTATACCAACGTTAAGGGTGTAGGAACTCAACGTTATAGCTACAACCAAGGTGCTTGGCTAGCACACCTCATGGAGGGAATCGAGTTACCTGGGCATGTTGAGGTTTGTTTGAGTCTTTGGTTATTGTGGTTAATCTTGTTTATGAGAAATGAAGATGGAGTATGGTCAGTGGTCCTAGTGATCTCGTAGGGTCTGGAAAGCCTTGTGGAGTTAGGGACACTGTCCCATAATAATCTATATGGCTATTACGTGATTGGCATATGGCCGCCAACCATATGTCCCAGTCACCTGCAAACGCTAGTTTCCTCTTTCTTCATTCATCATATCTTTGTTATGGATTCGTGGAAGTATGGCATTTAAGTAAAAATTATTTGATTTTGAATTATTTTTTTGCAATTATATACTTTAAAAATATAATGTTGTGTAAGAATTGAAAATCCTGGGTTCAATGTTTTGGTTTTTAAAAATGGAAAGGTCTGGTTTTGATCATTTGTGTTCTCATGGGAAAACCACTTGCATGGGTTATATGGAAAGATAAATCATCAATGTAATGAGTGGATGAGTTCTATATGAGCATGAGGTGGGTTCCGATGTGGCATAGGAACATTCATGTCTGAGGCCCATGGAACACCATTGGTGTTTGTGCAACCCACCAGCTTTGTTAATTTTCAAATAAAAAAATTAAAGGAAAATTTAGTGTTTTAAAAACCGATGATTGTGTGGTGTGTCCTTGTGTTTTGGAAATGTTGTACGTGAGGTCCCTCGAGCTGAGAATCATTTTTGACTGATTTGTGTCTTGAGTTGGAATTCTAATTTGTATATTGGTGTGAAAGAATGTGGTGAGTGATTTACTATGAAAAGTGGTTCAGGAATCCCATACAGTGGTTCCCCCTACACTTTTAGTGTTTTCTTATAGTATGTTTTGGCCATTGGACAAGTTTTATTACGTCAATGGATTTCATTCTTGACTAGTGCACGCCCCCATATTGCATTAATATGAGGATGAAGTTCAGCCACATGTAATTCACCATTGGTCAACCCTATAGTTGATTAAAGCAAGGACTCTCCCTTCTAAGTGATAGTTCTATGTCTATCCCTTTTTCCTTTTCGGTTATGTAGATCCACTCATAGTGGGATGACAGGCTCGAGGGGTTTTGAATGGATTTTTGGTCTCTTGGAGTTATCTAGGTTGTCAAGTATAAATTTTGACATCGTTGTGTTTGAATGTGCCCCCTGGAAATGGTGAAGGGAATTCTAGCAGGGAAGGGTGAAGGAGGTTCGGAGTTATCCGTGTTGACCATTTTCTTAAAAGGCTTGTAGTGAATTCATCATCTGTGAGGGCCATGTTTAATGACATCTTCCAGTGTGAGTTCTCTTTTAATTGCAAAGGTGGATTTCATAGAACCCTCTGAGAATCAATATTTTCATAGGAGTGTGTCATGTTCATATAAAGTTCTAATTTTACTGTTCAATGGGGAGTGCTTGTCATGCATCTTTCCCTCATAATCTTATAGGTTAAAGTGGGAGGTGATTCATGTGTATCATCTAAACCGATATTCCAGTAGATGTGCTGTGAGGGAGTAGTTGGATGTCATGGTGTATTGTGTTTTTTGGTGTTGTCCCAGTTATAGTGTGGTTGCGAGTGGAACCAAAAGGAGAAGCACTGTTCAGGATTCTTCAATGCCTGACTGTGAGGTAGGACATGCTTCGAACATCGGGGCTCTATCCATAGAGCTCAGAGTGAAGCTGACATGTTGTCCAAAACCCTAAGAGTGTATGGGACCCCAGATTTATTTCTAATGTCAGTATTGATGGTGAAGGCTGTTGAAATTTTTTTATGTGGTTGTTCCATTCTAAATGACCTGTTTGGGTGCATGGGGTTTCATGTGGCTATAAGGTGGGATGATCGTCTCATTACCTTAAAGACTTGGGGGTGGCATCCCAATGAATGTAACCTCTTTTAGTGGTCTTTTTGCGGTCTTTTTGGGTAAATAGGTCTCAAATTTGAATTTTTCTCATCTAGGGATTTGGAGATGTTTGTATGTCTTCTGCCATTGTTTTGACACCCTGTTAGTTGGGCCCCTCCCTCTCCGCCTGGTGTGGTGGGGTGGTTGGTCATCATAGGGAAATTTTTGATGTTTCTGTATCTTTCATCAGTTCCAATGTTGGGGAGAGACATGGGAGGTCTTGCTGAAAGGTCACTAGAAAGAATCAATTTTGGCCTTTTTCATAATGGTGGAAAGTCCTCTTGGGCATCCCTGTGTCATTTTTCCAGTCTCGTCTCAGGCATTGTTAGGTTTCTAATGGTGGGGAGACCCTTTGAGATTCCCCATGTTGACCTTTTACTTATATTCTTAGAGATGGATTGGTGGTAGGTACTAAGTGTGTTCTTTGGGTGAGGTTTGATCTTGTGTTTTCACTCCAGTCAAACAATGGGGTTTTCATTAATTGGGGTAGGAGGTGTTCGGTTTTATGAAGTGGTGTCCACGTTTGTGAGAGTTTCATTCCTTGATTAATCAACTGGAGGTGTCCTAGCTCTTTGGGGTGGGTGACACTTATTGGAAATTCCTTTTACTAGTTTCCTGTGGTTTCCATCTAAGTCACTTTCTCTGAGCACGGTGTGTTTTCCTCTTTTCAGTTACTTTTCATAGGGACCTGTTTTGATCCACTAGGGGGTATCATTTTCTACTTTAGGGTTTAACCTTAGTTATGGATCTCTGGGGATGGAAAGCAGTATGATGGGGAGAATTGTCACACCCTCCATATTTTATTTATTTATTTTTATTAATTTCTAGGTATCGGGTAGTTCGAGTTGAAGTCTGACATAATATGTTGAGATCTTATTTAAAAACACACATTTTGGCCTTGACAGCATTCAACGTACCACTGTCAAAGTCACTCAGCCTTGGGCAGGTCACCGCGCAACTTCACCCAGTTCACCCCAGTGGCCTATCTGATGTTCAAGGGAGATAAATGAAATGTAATGAACAGTAAAATGGAAATAAATTAATGTAAGAAAAGAGTATTTAACTTTAACTAATTAATCTAATGGTAAAAATAATTATATTACTTGAGGATATTATTATTATTATTATTATTATTATTGTTAAGGATAATAATTTTATTTTTTTATTATTATTATCATTAACTTCAACCTATTAAAATTTTTATAGGCCGCAGAGGGTTACCATGTGTTTTTCAAACGCTTTAAAAATAAGAATAATAAAATGACATTTAAGGAATTATTTTTAATAATAATAGAAACGATTGTAATTTTTATTATTAATATTTTACATTATTATTATTATTATTATTTAATTTTTAGATTAGTTTTAGTTTATTTTTTTAATTTTTATGTTTTTAGGAAAGGGATCGGCCACCCCCCCCCCCCCCCCGTCTTCCCCATTTTCTTGTTGCATACCTTCCCCTTGGGATGCCTCTTCCCAGAACACATCCCGTCGCAGTGCAGCCATGGCCAGCAGTGCTCGCCGGCTCCTCACCAGTAGGTGCCTCCCCTGCTGCCATCACCAGCGGGGGCCGCCCTTGATTCCCTCGACTAGCTATGCACTGCCCCTACAGAACCCCATTAGCATCTCCGCCTCTCCCTCTACATTCCATGTAAACCTCCTCCCCTGATCTAATGTATTGTTTTTTATATGATTTCCAATTAACAAAGGTTGTAATCTTGATATTGATGGCCTGGTCTCTTGAGATAGGGTCATGTGGTGTAGACGAGGTGCAATGGTGATTTATCACCCTTCTACGTAAGATTCATAGTTTATGATTGTTGCTTCCCCATTTAAATATTATTTAATGAATTAACTTTATTGTTTAATTAATTTTTTTTCATGGTCTTTAATTTATTTTTTTGGTGAAAATTTGTTTATGTTGAATTTTATCATCCATCAGATTTGTTTAGTATCATGATCATATAGTATGGGTGCGTATTTTTCTAGAAATTTATATTTAGTCAATTTTTTTCATTTAACCAAATTTTTCGGTTGATTTTTAATATGTGCAAGTGGTTTCAAATTCGTTTTTGATAAGGTGTTGTGTGTGTTTTGGTCAAAATTGAATGTGTTGTGTGGGTTGAGTGGGTAAAGCTAAGTGATTTTTTAAATCTATCTTATAAATTATTTATTTATGGTTTTCTGAGTTTCATGAACAGTGCAAAACTATTTTACAATTGGAGTGATATTTTTTCCAAAATGTTTATATGGAGCGTGTCACAATTTTAAAATTTGTTTTAGTGTGTATGGGGTTGAAATACGTTTTGGGGGTATAAATGGTGATTCTAACTTGTGTAGTGTTAGTTTGGATTTCTTGTGTGCTTAAGCATTTCTTATGGTTTGATTTTGTGGTGTGAAAACATATTTTTGATGTGTTTGATATACATATATGGTTAGTTGAATTTTCTAACGAAAAACGATTGTGTTTTATATATTTCTTATTTGGGTGTTTCTCTACGGTGTTGTATTTTTTATGTGGAAAGAGAAAAATGAGATTTCAAAGAGATTTGAAAATTAAAATGAGTGGTTTAATAAATATTCCAGTGGTTTTATTAATCCAGAAATGATTTATTTTTATTTATGCAGTTGGTTTATTTTATTTTGAATATCATGCAGATTGAGTTTCAAAAGGTTTTTGGTGTCCGTGTTATTTCAAAGTGAAACCTGTGTGTATGAAAGTGTGGTATTGGGGATGGATAGAACCTCATTTTTTTTGTTTATCTGATTGTGATATGTGACATGGATTTTAACCTCTTGATCACAAAAGGGATTCCTGGGTACTATGTGGGGAACTAGGATTAGTGGGATAGTGTTTCAAAGGTGGCTCGGCCCGGTTTTACTGGCAGGATTAACGATTGCAAGAATAACTAAACATATTAATGGTTGTGGGTCATGGTTTATAAGCCACAGTTACTATGGTTCACGGTTTCTAAGCCATGGTTACTAATGGTCATGGTTTCTATGCCACATTTTCTATGGGTTGTGGTTTCTAAGCCACGTTTCATGGAGACACGATGTTCTAGGATCCCACTGGTTCCTAATATCTATAGGGCCTCTTCCACTTATTGGTGATCCTGGACTGTATTGCACTCACCGTCAGCATATGGTATAACTCTGATTTTTCGTAATGGTTTCGGTTTTCTTAAAGGTTTGGGTTTTCTTAAAGGTTTGGGTTTTTTGTAAGGTAAAGGTGCAATATTAATTTAGGTTGGTTTCATTGAAGATGTTTTTATTGATATTGTTTATATAAAGTTTTCAAGATTTTGTGTCGCTTCATTTACTAAACCTATAAGTGTATTTTTAATTTAACATTTATGTGTGTAGTATTATCTGTCGGTGACATCCTACTAAGATCTTGGATCACACCCTACATACAACTTTTGGTGTATGTAGATCCCATTTCTTTTTTATTCCATGTTGATGCATCATGCATATCATTAATGGTCCAGGTGGTGGCTAGGTGATGTGACTCCTCATGTCTCATAGAGGTTTGAGTTTGATTTTTGGATCTTTTTGTTCTCATAGTTTCTTTTTAGTTTTGGGTTGAAGTTGTAAACTTTAATTTTGACCATATTTTAATGTCCTATTTGGTTGTCTATTTTTAGTTTTAATTCATTAGTCTTGTTAGTTGTTTTCTGTTTATTATTTTTGTTAAAACATTCTCACCCATTATTTATGATACATGGGCTCTTTTTCCATCCCGTGGGGATTAGGAACGCCCTTCGGGCATTATCGCAGACCGGGCCGGGCGCCGGGTCGGATGGCGACCCAGCTTGGTTTGTGAAAAATATTTATAGCTCTTTTGGAGAGCCTCATGTTCATTTTTCTGTTTTTGAATGGATTTAAAATTCTTAACACCACATTAGAGGTCATAATGGAAGGTGTTTTCTATAATATGGAGTACCCATTGAGATAGGCGGGTGTCCCTAGCTTGTTTACAAGGTTTGACATCGTAACTAGCTGGATTGGCTAGTTTATTATGAAGCCCATATTGATTTCAATCACCATAGGGTGACATTCACATCAATAGAGGGTGTATTTTTTATTCACAAGGGTGAATGAGATGTCAATGAAGGCGTAGATTGAAATGATAATTGTGGGTTGCGTGTGATAACAACCAATATATCTAGTTTATATCATGATTATCGTGGGTCTTATCCAAATCATTTCTCTCTAGTGGTTCATTGTTTTAGGTACATTTTCACATATGAATTTTCTAGATTAACAAATGATAATGAGGTATATTTGAACATCAATCTAGTCATAAAAGGTTCATTGATATCAAATACTCCTTATAGGATACCTATAATAGAGTTGTAAGAGCTCAATAGATAGGTAGAGGACATGGAGGAGAAACGTTTTATATGACCTATTACTTCTCCAAGGGGTTCACTGGTACTTTTTTATGGATTACCATGAATTGAACTAGTTTAAATTTAATATCCAATATCCTTTACCATTGATTAATGTACTTTTTGATCCGATCTAAGGTTCATAGGTGTCCTAAAAAATTTATTTGAGGTTTAGATGTGACCAAGTAAATGTTAGAATTGTTGAAATACATTTTATGAATTTTTGTAGAATTTATAGCCTATATTTGTATTTGATTATGTTATTTTGTTTCATGAACATGCCACCATATTTTATGTAACTAATTAAATAGGTCTTCCATTCACATAAGGATTCGTTTGTGGTGGTATTTGTGCCGGATATCTCGGTGCATTCACACAATAGAAATGGCCATGCCAAACATATTGAGATCATTTGAGTATACTATGAGATCATAATTTATATTCTAGGATCACAATGTTCCCCTTATGAATGGATAATATTTACTTAATTGGCCATATTATCTCAGATACCAGAGTATTTTTTGACCAATAAAAGGTGAGAGTTGTAGTTTTCTGGTAGTATCCCAAGAATGCCTTCGACAATGAATGTTTTGTGAGAAAAGATGGATATTATAAGAGTTTAATATTGGAAATTTTAGGCTTAGAAGAAACTATAAAAATATTGAATAAGAAGGTTTCGAAGATTTAATGTTCAGATACCTTTGAGATATACTTTTAGGAACCGAAATGGATAATTACTTTAGTGCCGGTCTTTATTATTCCAAAACTATGAATGAGATTGACTATATATTGTGATGTATCCAGTATCATAATAGGAGTAGTTCTAATGTATGACGAGCCAGTTGTGGGATATGAGTCTCTTCATTTGAGTCCATAAAAACATAATTACCCGATGAAAGATATTGAGTTAGATGTGGTTTTTCATGATTAAGATATTAAAGGTACTATTTACATGGAGATCATTTTGTGGTGTACACAGAACAAAAAATAAAAAAGTTTATATTTAAATGATGATATTTGAATTTGAGGAAATTATGGTCGTGTGAGTACCAATAGTGTTTTGAGTTCGTTCATTCCTATATTCTCGGGATGGGAAATTCAGTGGATGATTAATGAAGTAGGATGACTCAGATATATGTATTTTATTAAGAAACTACTAAGTGGTAGCTTATTGTCTTATTTTCAGTGATTCACATGGAGGTGAAGGATGGTTTGTGGAAGTATTTTTTGTTATCCTTGAATGTTGCATATAATATTCTACACATAGTAAGAATTATTTAATTATTATATTCTAAGGGACTTCTCCAATGGGGAGTGTGTGGCAGGTGAGAACCCACCTCCTAGTTGGACCATGTGAGTGGATGAAATTATGCTTATTCATGGTCATGTATATGTTCTAATAAAAAGATATGAGGAGATTGTGTGAGTGTTTTATGCATCATTAGTGTTGAAAAATATCAATATTTCCATGATTTATGAAGACTTGTGTGATAATATTGGTGGTTGGGAATGAAATCTAGGGTAGTTGGTTTTGTTACTAAGTGATCCAAATCGTAGTTGGTGAAGACATAACAAAAAATACCAGATGGTATTTTTCATAAATTCCTCATTACTGAGTGGGAATGAGAGGATTTCAGAATGAATTTACGGAATGTGTTACCACTGACTCTATGAGGTAGTGATGTTGTGTGGGTATTGGTGGACATAGATATGAAGTTTTCTCATTTACTACCAATCAGGGAGAACTTCACAGTGAATGAGAATTAGAGGTTTTATATATATGATATTGGTATTCTTCATGAGGTTACATAGATCATTGTACTAGATATGTATTCCCAGATTACATCTCATTTATGAAATATTTTGTTACAAGAATTGGGAAGATATATTTTTTGAGCATAGAATTACACCCTCAGACTGATCTCTAGTAATAAGGCACAATATGGGTTCTGGAGGACATTCTTTGAGAATGTGTTGTACATTTCAGGGTTTCATGGGAGATTCATATACTAAATATTGGGTTTTCTTAGAATAATAGTTATTAAGATATCATAAATATTTTCCCTCATGGATATTTTTATTATAGGCCATGTAATTTTCCCCTATGTTGGCTTGAGGGAGTTGAGGTGTTGTTTCTTGAACATCATAATATTTAGGAGACTTCAGAGGAGTTTTTGTTTATTGAGAAATGGATGGGTACCATATAGTCTAGAACAACATATTATGCTCATATTCATCAATAACCTATAGAGTTTGATGTTGGGGATGTGGTATTTTATATATCTCACTGAGTTTGGGATGTTGACAGATTAGAAGATAGGTTAAGATTACACAATGATATTTCATCCCATTCGAGACTCTATAGATAGTCGAGACAATAGAATATAGGTTTTATTCACTTTAGTGGTAATGATACATTCATGATGTCTTCCATGGATCTCATATGAGTTATTATTACATAGACCAATCTCATACATTACATCTGTATGAGGTAGAGTTACATGTAGATGTGTCCTTCATGGAGAATCATGTTCATATAATTTACAGGAGAACAATGTTCTCTGAAGTTAGTCGGTTCCTGTAGTATGAATGCTATTGTAGCACAACCATTTACAAGATTAGAATGTCGAAAAGAGGTCGATGTAAAGTTTCATTAATTAGATATATTATCAAGAGATTCTAGACCACCCTTGGTAGCACTACTAGAAAATTAGGCTATAGCCAGGGTCCAAGCCGTGGCTATAAGCCCAAAAACCATGGATATAGGTTATAGCCATAGTTCATTGAACTGTAGATGGTATTGGCATGGCTATAGTGCCAAACCAATAGCCATAGTTTCAAACCATGGCTAAAACAGTGGCTATAGGTTTGGCCCTATAGCCACGCCAATACCATCCATAGGTCAATTAACTGTGGCTAAAACCCTTCCAATTTCCTAAAAACAACCCCCCCCCCCACGCACACATCCCTTGCACCCATTGCACACACCCCTTGTACACCCCTTTCTCCCTGCTGGACCCCCTTGGACAGCAGCCCCCCCACCCCCCTGCTGACCCCCTAGACAGTAGCCCCTACCCCCTTGACAGTAGCCCCAACCCCCTGTTGGACCCCCTAGATAGAATCCCCCCTGCTGGACCCCCAGGACAGCATTCCCCTTGCTGGACCCCCCTCGACAACATCCCTCCCCCTGCTGGACCCCCTGGACAGCAGCCCCCCTGCTGGACCCCCCTGGACAGAAACCCCCTACACATATCTTGCACATCCCTTGCCCCCTACTAGACCCCCTTGCACCACCCCTACTGGACACCCCCCCCCTTGCACCACCCGTACTGGACCCCCCCCCCCCCCCCTGCTGGACCCCCCTTGCACCCCTGCCCCCTCCACCCCTCCACCCTGCCCCCTGCCACCTGCCCCCTGCCCTGCTGACCTCACCCCTGCCCCCTGCCTCCTGCCCATGCCCCCCCTGCCCCCCTCTCCTCCTCCACCCTCCCCCTGACCCTTCCCAACAGACCACCCCCCAGCCCAGACCACCACTCCCCCCGGACAGCCACCCCATACCCTCTTGGGTAGACCCTAGAACCCCCCCCCCACTGGACCACCCTTGCACCACCCCTGCTGGACACCCCCCTTACACCACCCTTGGTGGACCCCCCCCCCCCCTGCTGGACCCCCCTTGCACCCCTTCCCCCTCCCAACCTCCACCAACCCCCTGCCCCTGCCCCCTGCCCTGCAGGCCTCCCCCCTGCCCCTGCCCCCTACCCTCCTGCCCCTGCCCCCTGCCCCTGCCCTGTAGACCTCCCCCCTACCCATGCCTTGCAGACCTCCCCCTACCCCTACCCCCTACCCCTGCCCTTGACCCCTTCCCCCCTCCACCCCCCCCCCCCACTGCCCCTACCCCCATCCCCCTCCCCCTCCCCCCTGCCCCTACCCTGCATACCTCCCCCCCTGCCCCCTGGACAGATCCCCCTAGATAGCCCAAACCTCCACTCCCCTGGATAGCCACCCCCACCCTCCAGGACAGACCCTTCCCCTGCCCCCTCCATCCTCCCCCAACCTTATACCCCCTACCCTACATGTCTCCTCCCTACCCCCTATCCCCTGCCCCCTCCCCCTCCCCCAGCCCCCTACCCCCTCCACCCCCTGCCCCTCCCCTGCAGACCTCCCCTACCCCTTGCCCCCTGCCCCCCTCCACCCTCCCCCTGCCCCATGTACAAATCCCCCTGGACAGCCCGGACCTCTATTCATCTGGACAGCCACCCCCACCCTCCTGGACAGACCCTGGAACCCCCATAACCTGGAAAAAAGATAATTTTTTTGTTTAAAATTCCCAAATTCATGTTTTTATATTACAACAGCATACATCTCTTCCAAAATAAGAACATACATAACAGAGATATTGTTTATAAAAAATTCATTAACACCATAAAAAACAGAACATTATAGATATTTGTAAAAATAAAATTCTATCTTCATTTAATAATGACAAACTGAATATTCATTGTTTAGAAAAAAATATTTTATACTCATCTTATTTCCTGGTTCCAACTTCAACTGAACCATCACTTTTTTCATGCAAAAACACATTCTTCAGTGGAAACACATATCCTGAAATAAATAGAATTCACACGTCAATTACCATAGAATAGAAAAACCACCAGAAAGATGTCATAAAACAATAAATGAATAAAAATATATAGTATTCAGTTACATAGAAAAGAAGTAGTAGAAAACCCCATGAATCACCTGGTCTATTTCAAAAATCTCAGCCCTGCAAAATTTCCAAATCAATCAAAATAGTTTTCCATTGGGCCCCAATTCTTACCAATCAGAATTGATTTGGAAGGAAAAACCAAAAACATATGAAAACATATATCACTTATGATAAGTAATAAATGTTTTTAAAATTATTCAAAACATTCTGGGTGTGGAACAGTTAAAACCATGAATATGACAGTTTCAAAACGTCAACATGTAGGAAAATATAGAAGAAGGAACTTTTTGGGTGACGAAGAGCTGATGTTCTGAGTATAATCATTTCCTGATTTAGGATCTACTAGTCCAAGTATCATTGCTGAAATTAGTGCTCCATTTTTGGAAAAAATACATGTGAATCCAAAAAAACTTCTAGGGGAATACTTTCTGCTCATCTAAATGAAAGAGATTCTCCATTTAGAGATCCATTTATGGAGTTTGTTTCATTGTAGAATACCTGAATGAGAAGAAAGATCACATGAGGAAAATAAATGCAACACTATATTCATTTAATAATGAAAACCTGAATATTAATTGTGTAGAAACCTGAAACAAAAAACATATTTTATCATAGACAAACCTATAAATTTATTATAGAAAATGAAAATTCAAACTAACAGAAAAGTAAGCAACGTAATTAACAAAAAAACATAATAATTTAACTATTAATCAAAAATTAAAATGAAATCTTCAATTTAAAATCAATAAAAACGGATTCAAAAAACATCATTAAAAAAATAACTAATCATAACTTTAACTGAATTTTCAGTTAGACACAAAAAATCAAAATAGAATGCATGTTTGGTATATCAACTAAACCAACCGAAACAGAACAAATTTGATACCTATACAAAGTATCAACCATAAATAGAAGAGAATCGAGGGATGGAGGGGTGGGTGATAGGTGAAATTGTCCTGGAGGAACTCATGGGGACGACGAGGAAGGAAGCCAAAAAATGGTGAAGCCGTGGAAACCCTAGATCGGGAAAACTGAAGAATCTTATGGTTTTAGACTGTGAGGAAGAAATAATAGAGGAGAAATGGAAACTGGAGAGTGTGGAGACGAAAATCAATTCATTTTGAAGCAACATTTTGTGTATTTCTCATTATTTTTTAAAATCAATTCATATGGATGGGTAGTTGGAAACAAGTGAATAGATATATCAATCCTCTAAAAGGTGATTAATATATATGATCTTAGAAAGTCCTGAATATTTTTATGTTAAATGTACAAAATTATATTTTTGGAAATAACTGGTTAAACTAATATGCGTAGATTGGAGATGTAATGGATATGCTAAAATAAAAATCTGTTTTAAACATGATGAAATAATAAAAACATACCTAACATCAGTGTTGAAACTAATTTGTAAAGATACACAACTCCAAAATGAGTCACTACTCCCCTTTCCGTAATGGTGTATTTCTCTAAATTTTAGTGTGACTCCACCCTATGACCCTGTATGTAGGATCAAGAACATCCCAACACAGTTAATGTTTACTAATGATTCATCACCCAATCTCACTCTAAAGCAGCTGTAATGCTCAAATCATATGTGAAAATTTTAAATTTTATTAAAAAATAATATATAAATGATCAAACTATTAAAATAAGAACTAATAGTTGTAGAAGTTTCTAAGACATCATCACAATATTAGTAAACAATAATTTTATATGAGAAGGAATAAAAATTTATTTGTACCATTGAGAAATCAAATATATGATGTAATGTACTATTCAAATAATAACTAATAGTAATGAACATTGAAACCAGAAAATTGTTATTTTGAATGTCAACATAATGGAGATAGTTTGGAAACCAATAAAATATAACTAAATCTATACAGAAAAAAATTAATTGTGAAAAGAAGGGTGTGTGAGGTTACAAAAGCTGCAGTTTATTAAATAATAATCACATTGTACCTTCCACGATAGTGTATTTATCCAAAATCTAGTGTTACTCCACCATGTACCCATGTATGCAGGATTGAAACATTGCATTAATATTGATTATATTGAATATATTGAATGCTTAAATTATTGGTACAAAATATTACTATAAAAGTAGATTAAATATGGAGACATTTAAAATAGTAGAAATCATAAATGATAATCACATTGTACCTTGGTACGAATGTTCATCCGACACATTGTACAATATTTATACATAACAATTGAAAAATTAGAAATATAATGTATAAAATTAGAATAAATAACAAATAAAATAAATTTTATCATATTAAATAAGTCAAAAGAACTAAACTATTACCAAGGAATAGCTGACAATAAAGAAGACAAAAAATTTAAACCAATAAATCAAACCAAATTCAAATGAGAGGAGGCTAACAATCTATAATAAAAAAACCCACCTACACATCCCCCTTCCCCCTCCCCTACCCCCACTTGCACATCCCTCCCCCCAACAACCCCCCTCTCCCTGCCCCCTACCCCCCACCTACACACCGCCCCTCCCCCGACCTGCACACCCCCTGCCCCTGCCCCTACCCCCTGCCCCGACCTGCACACACCCCTCCCCATACCCCCAGCAAACCCCCGACCCCCCCGACCCCCCACCTACACACCTCCCTCTCCCTGCCCCCTTCCCCCCACCTGCACACCCCCTGCCCCCTGCACCCCCACCTACACACCCCCTTCCCCCCCCCCCCCCCCGCCCCCTTTCCCACCCCACACCCCCTACCCACCACATGCACCCCTAACCACCCTCCAAATTTCATTCCACTTAAACCACTTATTGAAATATGTGTATAAAGGATCATTCGTGATGTTTTTGTTCGAAAAAAACATTTTTCTCCCTAGATCAGGATGATGGATGATTTCCAGGAATCCAATCTTGAATTTGGAATGAGTAGTTGTTTCCATTATGATTAATAAATCTTTATTTGTTGGATAATCTAGAATACTTTTCAAGGATGTGTATCCATTTCATGGGGAGTTTATAATTACCTATATTGTTATGAGTCAGAGAATTCAAATGAAATTGAATTTTTAGTCTCCATGTAGCGAGAGTTTCAAGAAGTGGTATTTAGAAAAACAATCTGAGTGTTGGGATGTATCTTGAGGATTTTTATCCCTATTTAGGTGTTCAGGTGGTTCATGGGGTAATCAAGTATTACTTAGAGTGTTTCTAGTCCATTCCACTTAATTTTAAGACCCATAAATTACCATCTCTAGGTACACCGGTTACCAAGTCTAATAATGGAAAAAATAGTTGATTATGGTTTCTATAGTGGGGTATTCTCTAGTGGGGAACTAGGTATGGCTTACTTGATAACCATGTTCTAGGTTTATGTTTATGTTATATATGCATTTCATAATCCCTTACTGTATTCATGTAGACCATGTATTGAATGAGATAATGGTGGTACATGATATGATAAGAGACCAGACCTAAAGAATAGATTGGTGATATGAGATGAGATATGAGACCTCAACCTATGTGAGTGGGTGATATAATGAGATGATCATTAATAAAGCTCTTTATTTTTCCAAAATCACTCATTCAGCTCCAATCACAATAATTTAAGCTGTGATGAATAACCCAATCATCGAATCAACATCATGTATGTTATTCTTAAAAACTCATGATGTTTTTTATCAAGAAGCTCTTTCACCCCCTGCCCCTGCACGAGCACCCCCTACCCCACCCCCTTTTTCTACACCAACGCCCTCCTGCCCCACCCCCTACCCCCTTTCACCTCTTCCCTACCTTGAAGCCATCCCTCTACCCCTTGCACCCCCACTGTGCCCTCCCCACTGCACACCCCCTCCCCTGATCATTTCTTGATATCATGCCAACCATATAAATATCAGATATTGGTGTAACCTAGGTATACCAAATTATCTGGTCCAAACAACCAACTACTCATCATGAATGGATCCATGAATATATTCCAAGCATCATGAGAATTTCTATAAACTCTAATAAAATTAATGGATTAAGGTTGATTCATAGGCACCTCAGGTAATCACTGAATAAAAAACATCCCCCAAGTCACCAGGCCAAATGGACGGATCCCATGCATCCTGATCAAGAATAAGTAAAATCATCAGGATTTTCTGGCTAATCCTAGGGATAAAATAGCCATCTCATATTAATAAAAATTTGGAATAAAAATAAATAATCCCCCAATCCAACTCAGTTGGATCCTAGTTAGTTTTGGCATCCTAGGGACTTGTGGCATCCAAAGCATCCCATGTAGACTTGAGGTCGAATCCCAACGTCCCAAGCATTCTTCACATGGTTCAACGGCCGAATCCTAGGATACATGTTAGGAATACATGATGACATCATAATGTATAATTTCTCTCCCAACCATACCACATAAGGCCCAAGGTCAGATACTAGGAAACACTCTTAAGCAACCAACATACCATCATCACATCAGTCCCATAGGCAGGTCCCAAGAAATACATCTGGCAACCATGGTAGAATCCAAAATAAAGATATCAAGGTATAAACAAAAGTTAAGGGGTTTACAAATTTCCAAACCCATCACTATAATTCATAACCCCATGGAACTATACATTTGATGTAGGTTTTAAGGTGACACCCACTACCATCTCTACCAAGGCCATATGTATCCTCTTAGGGTTGGTTAGTCAATAGGGCACCCATTGGGGTCCCCTAGTAATAGAGGCACTATCACACAACTCCTCAGTCTCAATCCAAGTCTTGGTTCATGAACTGATGCTCAAAGTAATACTATTTTTATTAGAATCATAATCAATAGAGAACAATCTTTTTTACTACACAAGATATGTCATGTTGAAAAGACTCAAGAGATGTCACATGACCCATTTTGGTCTTCAAGGTCTCACAAGGTCTATCTTCTCTCCCAACCAAAGTCCATAACCCATGTTAAGTGTGACTCATGTTAAGGACTAGACTATTAGCGTCCAAGGTAAGGCCTTAGACCTTTATAAATCATAATTGATGAATTTCAATTTAATTAATTAATAAATTTAATTAATTAAAACCAATTAATTAATATATTGGTTATGGGGTTAAATTAATTTAAATAAATTGATCACTTCATTAACAAGACTGTAAGCGATCAGAATAAATCAAAAGAATAAATACCATATGGTAATGAATACATACCTCCTATCTTTATTCGATGCTTTTCTAATTATTTCCCAAAGGTAGGAAGAAGTTTCCAAGGCACACCAAGGTCTTTCCATGCTCAGTCCCATCCCACACCACTAAAAAGATCCCAAATCTCTCTAATAAGCTTAAAAAAATTATCTTAAACATTTAAAATTAATTTATCTGTTTAATTTTAAAAGGAAATAATCATCAAAAAACTAACTTGATACCTTATTACACTGAAACCATGTCCAATGACATCCCAAGGGTCTGTCTCATATCCCCGGACCTACATCAAGAAAAATCCCCAAAAAACAATGCCAATAAAATTTTAAATTTAATTTAAAATTTAGTGAAAGTCTAATAAAATACACAATGATAACATTACTTTCCAAATCGCTGGGAAACCCAGGGTAGATGGAATATTGGGATATCCTCATCCTAGGTTGTATGAAAGACCCTTGAGAAATGAAATCTGGTTTCATCTGAAAACATTTTCACATTCCTGTTAAGACTCACAGGTCATAAACACATAAAACTCATATAAATTGAAGAAGAAACTTAGGGACCACTTATCACATAGTTATATGAGCCTCTCCATCTGATATTGATGGATGGACCAATATAAATAAACATGATTCCTCAAAATAGATAAAATCCCCCTTGTTATAGATTTAAAATGAAATGCCAAGAAATTATGAGAGAGGTCGCGATGGTTACCGTCAGGGTTGGAGGGTCACACGCAGAGGGTATCCGAGAAGTGAGTGTCACTATGAGATAGGTCGAGGGTGGAGGATCGCAGATTGGGGGAGGATGGAGGAGGATGGCACAGCCATGAGATAGGTTGATGGTGAAGGGTCGTGGATCAGGGGAGGATGGAGGAGGAGGGCGCCGCCGTGAGAGAGAGGTCGAGGGTGGATGGTCACTGATCGGGGGAAAATGGAGGTGGATGGCATGGATGGTAGCGTATCGGGAGAGAATAGAGGAGGAGCCCGATGGATTTTGGGAGAAAAAAATGTGGGACGGAAAATGGATCGGGGGAGAATGGAGGAGCCCAACGGATTTTGGGAAAAAAGGGGGATGGAAAATTTTCGCCACGATTTTTTAATTAAACCGTGGATATAAATTAGATATAGCCACAGACCTATAAAACTATGGCTATAAACTAAATTTCTAGTATTGTAGGGAAATTTGGGAAAGAATTACTTTAACATGGGAAGATTGTATGATATTTTTCTTCCTATTTGGTATACAAATTTTTTATTTAAAATTTTTTTTTGACTAATGTGAGTGCATAAAGATATAAAATATGTTTTGTGGGTGTACATCGCTTGTTCAACAACCAGATATTGAAACTCGAGTTTTGGGGAGAAACATCTTGGAATCATAGTTTGGAGAAACTGTATGACCCAATCCACACAGTTTAGAGTAACCGTGAAGGGACATATAGATGGATGTAAGAGACCACATAGTTTAATTAAACCGTAAAACATGAGTTTCACACGTGTGTTTGGGACCTATAGTTTTTTATATATACTAAGAAAAAATCTAGCATATGGATTTTCAATTCATGAATCATGGTCATGCAAGTCCCCCTTGAGGAGTGAATGGTGCATGATTGGGGCATATTTTTTCCAATCGGCCGCGAAAAACATGCAACCCATTTAAAATTAGGGAAATGAAAAAAATTAACATAAATTAATTTTAAACTAAATCATATTTCCTTCATCCAACAATGGATAGAACCTCAAGGGTGGGATCTCTCCTTGAATCCCAATCCATAGATTTGGATCATATTTCTCTATCTGAGCATGGAATCAAACACTATTGGTCTCTTTGGGTCCACTCTAGTGTGTTATTTATTCTTATTTTTAATTCATAATTATTCTTGGTATCGAAGATGTTATTTAGGTTCTTGATAATATGTACATTTGTCAATATTTTGATCCATTATTAATTTTTATTCCTTTTTGTATGGAATCATAAGTTAATAATGGATGAGGTCTCTACTACAATCCTTGGGTAGGTTGTCTATACATTTACCTCAAGGTTTTTTATCTTATAAGTATATTGATTTTATTCCCCATCAAGAAAATTATGGGGGTACTTATTTAATTAATAAAATGGTTAAATTGAATGAACTTCAACATATTAGGTCTTCCAATAGCTCCTTCGAGATTTTTGGAGGTTGTTAGCCCCATCATAGGCCAACTGTGCAGTATGACCTTGTATCTTCCATTGTGAACATCCTTATTGGGTGTGTTAGAGATTTCATTGCATGAGGGATCCTTTTTAATTTAAATGATAATTTAATTGAGATTCTATGAGAAATTTATGCCTTTATTTCCATTAATTTACAAGATGTGACTTAGTTAATAGTTTAAATGTATTTTATTTAAATTTTGGGAATTGACATATGTGTTGGTTGAACTCATGGAATATAATTGATTTTGAGTTAATGAATTGTTTGTGGTAGTTGATGGAATGGATGAGTTACATGGATCCTAATTGTATAGAACACCATAGACATTTCCTATCCATTGTGTCTTATTTATTATAGTGAATTACATGTACATGTTTCCACCTTGGATTATGATTTCCTACCACTTATATATAGATTTATTACAATTTTTTTGATGTGTTATATAGACATTCTACTTGGAAACAAAAAAAAATAAATTACTGATTTTCCATTGATATTATCATCAGACTCGATGTGGATGCCTTGGTCTTCTACACTAAAAATCCAACCCTTCTTGTTCTGACACTTTTGATTACATAGAACTTCCGTTGTGGGTGATAATTTATTATATGACATGTCTTTTGTAGATTTTATATATTATTTATTATACAGAATGTACTTGATTATATTTACACTAGAATACATGGTGAGGACAATGTGGATATTGATTTTCTATGTCGTAGAGATATCCCCGGTGTGGGTATTTGATTCTAGTGGGTAGACTGGATAGTATCCCATATTTGTTTATGTTTTTCCATAGACCTTGTGTATGGTTTCTTTATTTTTTCCAAGATCAATGTTTGGATGGAAATTGTAACTCTTTAAATTAAACTCTAATATACCAATGATATATATTACAAACTTCTTTTCGTTATATTAAACTGGATGTTTTTTTTATAGGAACCATTGGTGGTGGCCTACTAAGTGTTATCAAACACCTCTTCATGCCATAGTTTGGTACCCTGACAGACATCATGGATGCAAGTATAGATCGGGGAACACACACAAATTAAAATTTATTATTTTCATATTTATTAAAAGTATGAGAGAATATGACCAAGCTAGAATTGTGTTGATATATGGGATAATAATTTTTTTTTTCTTTTTATTATTTTGATATATGTATTTTACTAGATGCTTTTATACTGGTTCTCTTTTTTTGTATTGATATGAAATGATAAATTATTTTGTAAAACAGATTATATCTAGAATTGTTCATTTTGTACTATATTGGATTAATATATTATCTCTTATTGATTGATAGATTGCACAATTTAATTTTGATATTATACCATTGTTTTACACTATAACATGATGGAATAGTCTTCCCATTAGAAAACCATAGACCTCATTGCTATTAGGCACCCTTATTCGTATTGAAAGGCATTCATGTGGACATGTTACCCACTATCACAGATCACCATATAATGACACCTGAATTAAGAAATTAAAAATTTGAACCTAGTTACTAGCCATATGTTTAGACAGTTTTGATTTTAGATATTTATTAAGTTTATCTACCCCTTCATTCACCCCTAACCCTAATAGGTTGTTCATGATGGTATTAATAGAAATCAGAGAAATAGATGACCTGTTAAGAAAAGAACAATGATTCTAAATCAAAATATGTATTAATTATATTCTATATGGAAGAACATAGATTAGAGTGGACATGAGGGATAATGAATAAAATATAGAGACATAAATTAATATATGAATCATTAAATGAATGATTAAATAAATAAAAAGGAAAATTATAAACCACAAAAATCCAATCAATGAATAAATATTTTTCAAAACCCAACAAAAGACTCCTTCTGGTTGTGCCTCATGATTTTAATGGAAATTGAAAAACTATTAGAAAAAACTCATATATATAGTATTATATATAATCCACGGTCTTACTTGGGTCATAAATGTTCTTCAATGTTCATTATCAGGGTCAACATATAGTGTCTCATTCGATCTATATGTAAAAATAAGTGTTTTCAATTGTGTCTGACACTTTCATGTTATGTAATCTTTACACGACCTGAATTTTTGGGCCTTGAAAATTTCACAAAACTCTAATGTATTCTTCATAAAAACCTTTAAATTATTCATGTCTTGTAAATTTACACATTGTGTATAATGTAAAATTATTCTATCTTTGACATTCAGTACTGAAACCTCTATTCCATCTTCCTTCATAAATTTTTTGCCTTTAAAACCACTCTTGTTCTCTTTGGCATCAATAATTGACCTCATTTTCTTCATTAATTTTTTTTCATGTCATGAAATTTTGGGGAATGGCGTAAAGTGAATTTATGTTCCACATTATTTAGTGTTTTTTTCATATTTCTAAAAATTAGAAACCTACAAAAGAATAACTTAAGAATTAATAATAAGAAATCATATCATATTAAATCAATTAATATTCCCGAAATTCATATATAAAAACATATTAATAAATAGAGATATCATTAGGTAATAAAATTAAACATTATAAGGAATGTTTTGATCCTTTTTAATGGATTAATAAGTGTGTTGGAATTCATGACTTACATTGGTGGTGTTTTAAAATAATTCTAGTTCTCATTATAGTATACAAATATAATCTTTTAAGGCATTGTATAGAAAGTGGTATCAGACACCATATTATTTGGAAGAAGGAGGATAAAGTAATTTTTTCAGAATAGATTTTTTTGAAGATATGGCCTAATAAGTAAATATAATACAAAACATAATAATGAAATCTTAGATTATACAAGAACATTATTCTAGTATTTGGAATAATTCTCTTTCATTAAAAGTAAGAGAAATTTTTTTAATGCATCTCTTTGGAAAAGGGTTATGCCTTTTATTAAAAATGTGATTTTATATCTGTAATTTATTATAACATATGAAATTATTGTGAATTATAAACCATTTTCATAATGAGTGGTCATTCCTATGATTTTATCCTAGGTATATGAGATGATACATTTTAGAATGTTATGGAATTATATTATAGATGAATGTGATGATTTTATCCCCAATGTAGTATAGTTGTATGTGAATCTTTCATATGGGGATCAATCAGTTCATAATCACAATAACAAAGAGATTTTTTGGTGGAGTAAGATGATTCCAACTATTATGATTTTATAGAAAACTCTATTGTAGAAGAAGCCTTGTGAGAATCATAAAATGCTACGAATGAAGAGTATATCCACTAATATAAGAAATTAAAATATTCTAAGGGAGATATTTCCAAATGGTGAGAGTAATGTAAGAACCGATGAAATAATATATATTGTTTATTACTTTAAAATTTTCATGAATTATATTTATAGGTTTTTATTCATTATAAGAATATTATGTTTCTTTTAAATATAAGTGGTGACTTATTTATTCATAGTAAATTAATTTTATGGATTATTATGGTTTTAGTTAAAAGAATAATATCTAAATTTGAGTATTTTAATTTGATAAAATGAAATATATTTTTGAAACTAATATTTAAAAATTTTATTAGGTTGAAATTTTAGTGGCTTTTTGGAAAAGATTTATTTTTTATTGAATAATGAAAATTAATATTTTCAAATATAGTAATCTATATTAATTTCAAAATCATTATAATTTGAATATGATCTTAAATTTGAATAAGATTCCATTAATTATCAGTAGTCTATTTAATTACAAATGAAGTATTATTATACCTAATTTTTATATAAGTTATTTTTTAGTCATAAAATGCATTTTTATGAAAAAAAAAATTCTATTTCATTTTACACATTTATATTAAAATTGATTTCACACACTTCTAGAAATTGAATATTTAAAAATTTATTTAATATTTTGGATTACGAATCTCTAATTTGGTAAATTGGTCCCCTTTATTTTTGGTCATTATGAATATAACCTGTTTTAACTACTTTTTCACCTTGGTGAAGGTGAAATAGGTAAAAACCTATTAAAATTATAAGATAACCCATAAAACTATCCATAAAAATATAATTATAATATTGAATAGGTTTATTTCTTCTATAACCATACAAGGTTAACAAATTTAGTAATTTGTTTTTGCATTTCTTCTACTAAAACATTTATATTATTTTAAATAAAATATATACTTGAAATTACACTCTCTTACATTTAGTATATATGATATTTTATTGTCTTGTATAAAAACATGGTATTTGATATGGTAATGGTTATATAAAATATAAATGATTTTTTTAATCATGGAATTTTTTTTTAATTTTTTTCATGTGATAATTTCCTAAAATTAATACTCAACATGGGCATAGTGCTTGTTTAAGAAATAGAAAAATCAATTAAATAATTTTTAAAACATTAAATGTAATATAATTTTGATGTATTATTGTGTAACATGAATTATATATATATATCATATATTATTTGGGTTTTGTATGTTTACATTAAAATTCTATTTTTATATTGATTCCACCAATGCCAAACAATATTAATAGTCTTGAAATTTTTGTTAATGGTGTCTTATATTGAAAAATATTTTAATGAATAATTTGAATTTCATAATAAAATATAAAAATAATAATGTTAATTAGATATCATATATTATATCATCCATGGTACACATATATATCTCTTGATCTATTATATTAGCAGTCATGAACATTATAGAGTAAAAACGTTTTTTATCATGATAATCATCTAAATGATTAATGGAGGGTTATATATGAGATATAAGGGTGAAAAAATCACCTCAACATGTAAAACTGTTATTCATTGATAGGATTTTAACTCATCCTCATCCAATATTAAAAATATTTCCATTCGGTGCCACATGAAAATAAAAATTAATTTATATTAATTTAATAATTTACATAATTCCAATGGTTTCCCTTCCATCACGTATAGAAGGGATCCTCCTCTCCTATATTCTATGCACCTTTTAAGAACTATATATTAATAAAAAATAAATAAGTCTCTACAAAACATTAATATCTATGTCCTAGAGGTCATGGTCTCACCAATGGACCAAACCAAGAATTCATATCGTGTTATCAATGGAGGTTGTCTAATGAGAATGAATTAATGAACATACAATTCTAGATGGGGTTTAACTTAAGGGTCCTTCTTTTAAAAACCTCTTTTAATGTTTTACATACATATATTTTTATTTAATTTATATTTTAATGTTTCAAAAAATATGTATTATTAAATATTTCCTAAAGGACATTTTTGAAAAAAAATGACTTTGTTTGCAATGGATTAAAAATGAATCATTTTAACATTTTATGTATTGGTTACTTTTTATGATTTATTACAAATGATTAAAAGATATTATTTCACTATAATGTAGGGAATGAAAATAATTTTCCAAATTAATTAATTTTCATTTCTTTTATGTTCCAATACGAGTTCCCATGATTAATTTTAAAAAACATTACCAAAATATTTTGGGAAATTTAATATTTAAATATTTTTTAAAAATAAAGGAATGATTTTTTATAATTTTATTGAAAATAGAATGTGATTTTTTCCTTGAATTAAAATTGTTTTTCAATTTATTTTTGATGAAATTTTCCAAGTTTAAATTGTTTTAATTCGTGATATGATATTTGATCATTATAGAAGATAAAGGGTGAACCAGATATAGATTATATATTTTGTAATCCGGATACATCATAAAAATTCATTGAGCCTGATACAACATATATGATTAGTGGGCCATATATTTTTATATAATAAAATTATAATCTTTCCTTCTATTCAATGAAATGAATAACACAGTTAATTGAAGAGGTATCTCTAAAGGATTTAATTTGGATTCACTTATTTAATACATGAATGAACATTAGTTATGAATATAATTCTATAAAGTTTCTATGAGGGTTTAGAATTTCAATATATATTGTTTTTTATGTTTTAATTGAGATAAAATAATATTCCCAATTTAGATATAATTTTTTTGATATGTTAAATTACTAATGTGGAAATGGTAAAAAAACATTATTGGTTTTCATGTTTTTCATTTGGCTGAATGATTTCCTTTTTTTATAATTTTTATTTAAATTTTTATTCTCATCCCATGTCTTCAAGTTTTATTCATAAGAATTTATAATGAGTAGAAACAAAATTAATTAAAATTGATATTTCTATATATTTTCAATGAAGAAAAAATATTTTTTATTTTAATGATTTATATTTTTGAAAAAATTGGTTACTAAGTAGAATTTTACAAATTGTAAAATATTTGTTTTCTATATAATATTAATGACCCAATTCACTACAACTATTAGCTATAAATATACAAAACAATTATTAATTTAATTTAATATATGAAAAAATAAATATTATATAGTATTTTATATATGTTTCATTATATAAATTCAGTTTTATTTTTATCTTGGGATGCCATCTAGCTATACTGAGAAAAATACCCATAATAATTTCATTATTACCCATTTATTTGATTGAATTGTAACTCAAATAGCTAGATAGGTTAAACCAAATCAATGATAAATTGCATCTAAAGACTATTTAGGAAGGATAATGTGATCAGACCTTGAAACAACCAATAATAAACTATGATAAACCTATAATTGAAGGGGAATAAAGGAGGATAGAAGGAGGAGATACTCCTCATACACACATATAAGGGAGTGTACAAGGAGATGGTTAGTGTTTGAAAACTATTTGGGAATTAGGTTCCTTTTATTCATCATAATAAAATCATCCACCAAACAATTAATTTATAATATCCCAAACCATTCACCAAACATGTGGTAGGAACTATATCAAGCCACTCCATTTGAATTATTAGGAAAAATTATTTTCCAAACTATTCACTAATGAGGGGAACCCATTTAAACCTAATTTTTTAGTTTATTTATCATTAAACTATTAATTTCTTCTAACCATACACTAATACCCAAGACACATCCAAGTTTTACGTCTTCCTTTCATGGTTTCCGACAATATTACTCTATCTTTACATAGAGAAAAACAATTTATAAATTTATAAATTCTGATAAGAAGATCATTAGTATCTACCAATATTATAAGACATTTACCAATCATGAATCCATATGTAAATGAATATCCTATTGATGTTCCAACTCTTGAAATTCCAATAAAAATAACAATTTTAATTATGAATCCAACTCAATTAAATAAAATCTCTAACCCCTCCCAAATTTTCCCCTCTAAAAGAACATGTGGTTTTATATATTTATTTTCCAGTTGATTTATTTTTTCAAAAATGTGCTTCATTTAATGGATGATGAAAATGTTTACTTTGATGGTTGGATTTCATTCCCATGATATTAAAGATAGTGGTATTGAGTATTATTTTATTCTAAAATGATAGATATAACATCATGGTTTGTTATATGATTACAATTTAATAATTTATATTCTCAATAATAATATTTAAAAAAATTATAAAACTTGTTGTTGAAGCTAGTACGATTATAAGTTTTTATATTCATCAATATTTTAATTTTGAAATTGAATTATTTTAATCATAAAATATATTTTCCATAATTGTTGAGGTCATGATATATTATTTCAGAAACTAAAAATTCTATGTTTTTCTAGTGGTCTCACCATGCAAGTTTATGTTTTACATTATGAAAAATTTTATGAAATTATATATCTAAAAAACACCACAACCATGGTATGGTCATAGGGATTGAATTCTGATATATAATCCATTTTATAGTGTAATTAAAAATAAATGTATTATTTCTACTTAAAGTATATTATAAATTAATGATATAAATAAAATAAATATGAGAATAATGGGTTTTTGTTTTTTCTATCATTGTTTGTATTTTTTAACTACAACTTAATAATATCACCCAAATATAAAAAACCATATTTTACATCATTAAATGAAATTATAAATTATATCTATCAACTAAAATAGTCTCCCAAAACACAATGGTCTAATGTAATTGGGGATTATCTAAGAAATCAAATTATTTCATGATATAGAGTTTATATCACCCAAAATGTTCATCAAAATTGGATTCCCCTTTTTACATATCATACATAATATTTTTCATTATTACCTGAGGTGAAAGGAAATATATGAAAAGTGTGAAATCAAGAACATATTAAGTTAAATGTATATCAATGAGTAAATTTGAACCTATCATTTGCTCATAAACATGATAGGAACATCAACATGGGAGAAATAAATTGATTATTCGAAGAAGATCATGGAAATGTAATATATAATAATGACTCATGATAGAAACCCCATTGACCAATGAATAATAACATAGAACCATAAAAGAATAATTATTATATCATAACATAAAATTTTATATAATAATGTTCAATATATAATTAAGAACTATCATAATAGAATATTGAAATGTGGAATAGGCTTATATATAGAGAATCATAAGGATAGTCGATATTAGGCTCTTAGCATGTGTTCAAATGTTTCAAAAAACTTGAACATGCTCCACCTCATATAATATAAAATACCCTATACTTCTTGATGAATGAGCCTCCCCCATATATTGGGGAGAGTAAGGTCACTCTCTCCATTTCTATTTTCCCTGAATAGGGGTTTTCCCCATAAACTGACTCAAACATCCTCCTACACTTTTCATTGTATATTCCTATGTTTAAAGTTCCCTGGCTTCGATAATGGTTTTCTGAAGTTTCCACTCTCCCTAGTAGAAGTCATAGAATATTTCGATCTATATATATTCTATTTGGTGCCTGTTTTGTTCAGCATCATTTGTCAATGGAATCCCTAGTTATATTCATCCATTCCTCTTTGGATTTTTTCATGTGTTATATGGTTCTACATCTCAGCTAAAAAAAATTGATTTTATAATCCTTTGTAAATTATCTCACTCTGACTTATTACAATTAAAAATGTATCATAAATGGATTTATGTACTTTCTCATTCACTGTAAACATTATTTTAATATGTTTTGGGACCCTTCAATAGTTTATATATGGATATCCCACCCTTCATTACACATCCCTATTAAAAAAATTTCCATACTATCCTTGCTTATTAATCTTATGAGTCTATTCTTGAGGCTTGATAGTTGGTCAGGTATAGGATATTATATCACTTATCCTCTAACCTATATTGAGTTTTATATTTATAATCCCCTAGTTTTTTCCATGTATGTTGAGGTTAAAAAATAATTTCTTCTTCCCTTAGGGGGTGTTATAAAAATCCTAGTGTGACTTATGTACTACCTATAATAGATTGTTTCATTATGGCCAATAATGATATTGAAATTATTGAAGAAAAAAATATAACTCCCAAATGGATGGTTATATTATTACTGATGGAAATATTATTTCTCATTCTATCCATATTTTTTGGAGTTATCAATCGAAAGTTGCTGATTCCCAACATCAACACCAACAAACCCTCTCACATCGACCCTATGGGAAGACTCCACTCTCTTCATCATCCCACTAATTTAGTCTAACTAGATTTTATAAATAGTTTATTTATTATAAATAAGGGGATGTGTTGGGGTGGAATATTATTCTGCCATGATTGACCACTAATATAATTATGAATCAGTTTTCCTAAGTATATGTGGTTGGGGTAGCATCAGCCTCACAACAAGTACTCACCTACCTCATATTCAGTTTATATAATAAGGGTAACATTTTAAGAATTAAAATATTAATTATGAATGAACTCCAAAGCATATATGAATCTAAAAATGAGTATATACAAGAGGATCATATATATTTAGAGGATGAAACTCAAGGAAAGAAGATGGTTCACAAACCATTTCAGAGAGTGAACTACTGATGGATTCTTCATAATTATTTTGATCAAATGTGAAGAATATGATTAAGTGATGATTTTATATGGAGAGTTATATAGTTAACACATGTATTTGGAACATGGTATGGGATAAATTACTCTAATATTCCAAAACCAATGGCCAAAACATAGGAAATAAATGTTCTAGTATTAGATAAACACAATGATGGGGGAATTGGATTGAAGGATAATTCCAAACAAGTGAAATATATTCTGATAATCCTAATCTCATCTATGTGTTAGAGGATGAGTTATGAAGTTACTCATTTGTATAGGAACTGAAATCTATAAGTGATTAAATTTATATGAAAATAAAAGGGGTAAATAGAAGGATCTATCATTTCATTTTGAGATCGACTCCAACATTAAGGGTAGGTCACTCATGAAGTGGGTAGTGTTCCATATCCTAAAATGGAACATAAATTAAATATTAAGGAGATATGGAGAATGACCATCATCTCATTTAAGAATATTAAAAATAAACCATGAAAATTTATGAAAAAAGTTTGTAGGTTTACATGGCTGACGACAAATAATAATGGATCAACTATCAAACCACATTTTTCATCTTGGTTTCAATAAGAAGAAGATAAATGAGGAATATTACATACTAACCTAGGGAAAATATCTTGACTAAAATGAATCATTAATAAAATATGGCCCCATTAATATGTAAATGACTATGAAATATAGTTTAAATAGAGTTCATGGATCTAAAACATTAAATTTTATATGAAATGAAATTGAAATTTATTAACAGGCCTTAACCAGTTCTCATATTTTGGTACTTTTCATTGTTAATAGTTAACAAATAATAGTGTCCCTTTTTAAATAAATAATTTAAATTTACAAACATAGAGACTATAAAATATGACATTGGTAATATTAAAAATAATCACATCATAAAGGACATGGAGAATAGATTATCTCTAATATATGATGGACTAGGATAACCATATGTGTTCCATAACCTATAACATTGTGATGAAAAACCATGTTCGATAGTGATCTCATGATATGGAAAGATAAAAAATGTATCTATGACCTATATAATTTATAGAACACCCACTGCATAATGGTTTTCAATTCATTAATTATCATCAAAGAAGTAATAAATGATTCAATCTGATGTTAAGAAAAACTCAATCACAAAAATGAATGATATCATGAATACTATTAAGGATTAGTCATGAAAGAAATAATATCTAGATGAACAATATTATAGGGAATTAATATTAAATTGATATGGAATACCAAAAAAAAATTATTTATATATTTTTTTAATATCACAAAATAATTTTGTTTTACTCTCAAATTAATTTTAATGAGGTCAGAAAATTAATTTAATACATTATAAAAATTATTAACATTCCAATTATGGATTGTTAAAATGAAATAAACAGAATGCATATGAAATGTGTACAAAAAGGGAAAAAATAATATTCATATTGAGATAGATTATTTTTAGAAATATTATTAACTAGTTTTTGTAACCCATGTTGATAAGAGGAATATAATTTCACCACCCATTCCCACTTGAAACCCATTATGGGTCTCCGGTGATGGTTAGAATAACCCTCATGGCATGACTCCAACAATAAACTATTTGAAAACTACCATGATGTGTTTAAATAAATACATATGGGAGGAATTATCCAAAAATTCCATTAATCATATAATGAAAAATAAAAATCAACTACAAAATATAAAATATAGACCATTATCTAACAATGTGTGTAAATGTCATACATAATCATTGTCTCCAGATTTAATTATTAAATTTATACTTCTACTAAAGTGACTCCAAAAATATCTCCATATCATTAGATAGTAATAACTAGTTAAGTATCCAATCCCCTTTTGGAAACATGAAAAATAGATTTATATACATAGGTGTGAGAATACATGCCCACTCATTAGGATCCTCCTCAAGAACTCTCATGAATATTTGGAAGAATCACCCTAATGGCTCCATGAATATATTTTTCAACCAACATGTCCTAAATATTGTTAAACTATCACCCAACATTGCCAATGACAAAAAAACATGATATCACATCCATGTATAATCACATACTATCTAAAAAATATTGAATGAATGTTATCTACAACCACATCCTTCCAGATTTCACACCCTTGATAAAAATGGAACATATTATGGTTATCCAATATTTGAAATATAAAAATATATACAGATATAAATCCCACATAATACCCATAACCACATCATCACCCCCACTAAATACTAAATTGAACATTACAACACATCATAAATTAACTTTATATCCACATTTGTGTAGAGTATCATGAATTAATATTACATCAACCTTATTCCCTCATTATACCATGAATGAACCACACCATATTTGTCATAATCAATGAGATCATCATCTCATCATAATCACATAACATTATTTTTACTCTATCATCTAGAAATCACAAGCTATGAATCATAATTGTAGTCCATCGTGATATTTATAATGCCTAAAAAAGATAGCAAATGGAGGAGTAGTCTTCCCTCATTTCCATCACTAATATGGATATTTGTGAAAACAACATGAACCTAAAACATTTGGGTGTAGGTAATGTTATTGAACCTGAGTGGTTTTTCCTTGGAAATTAGACGAAAATAGAGTATATATAATGAAAAATATATTCCTTTTTAAATATTGGATACCAAATAACACTACTAGTACCCATAATTTTTTTTAAATTACATCCTCTAAAATTATATCCACTATAAACACTATACCACAATACATTCCAACATTACACTTATAGAAACCATAATATCATCTTTATTGATCAATGTAATCATGTAATTTATTTATTTCCATATTAACTAATTTAACAACCAAACTACATTCATTATTCCACTCATAAAACCATATTTAATTTCAACATGTTAATTAACCATCAACTGTATTTATCTCAACCAACTACCATTCATTTTAACCATAAAGAAATCATTAATTTCTAACTATTTATTGGATTCATTATCATAATCTACTCTCATTTTCATTACTTCCAAACTTATAATATTAAAATGGGTGAATTTAATAAAACCACATATAACAACCAGCTAATCAATGCATAAACCACCCCTAAAAAATCCTAGCAGCCATTGTAAAACAAATTCATTTATTTATTTCTATAAATTAAACCAGTTTAAATAACATAAAAACAAATACATAACCACTAAAAAATAACTATATCTCCCAATAATAAAAAATTAAATTAGAAGAAACACTAACTAATAAACTCATTATAACACATAGAAACATGTAAACTTATTCAAAACATATAAAATTCATACACAAAAAGAAAAACAATAATAGAAATAATCTACAGTAAGATAAGATGTGCAGCACATTGATAAATAAATCATTGATTTTTTCTTCCTTGTGAATATTTTTTAGGCCTACATATGCATCCTAAAAATATTATAAATTTTTAGGAAACATTTTCATTACCAATATGAAAATATTATCCCTTTATTAGAGGTGATTAAATCATGTTAATGGAAGTAAACAAGATGTATAAATAGAGACAAAATAAATCAAGATTTAATATAAATCTAATCATATTCAACAATTTGTATCCCTTAAATTTATTAGTTTGATTCTTTTCTTTCATATAAAAATCAATACTATCAACCTAATAAAATAAAAAGAATTATAATTTCAAAAATCTACATAATTAAATAAAATATAATTTTTTGATACCTAAACTCACCCATATATTCAATAATTATTGTGAAATAACTTTGGATGGGGGATGATCATAGAGCCAAAACCTAGTGAGGAAAACCTCAAAAACCTATATCCTAAAATCCTGTATCCAATCCATGACACAAATCCATCAAAAATCAAATAAAAACTATATTCAAAACCTCTACTAGAATAATTAATTTATAAAATAAAATATAAGTGAAGAGAAGCTAAAATTAGATAAAAAATTTGATATCTTCTTGTTTAGGACCAAGATAATCAAAGGGAACTCAAATGTCTCTAAGGAAGTAGATTTTGTAAAATGAAGTTAAATAAAAAAAGAATGAAAATATAATATTTCTAGAGGGCCTCTAAATTTACTACTAGGATTTAATTTTAATGTAGTATGGAATGATAGGTCACGGTCACTCCACCATAGGTATAAGTTAAATTATCCTTTGTAAATCATCATTCAATATCCCATAGCATCCACCCCATTCATAATCTCAATGTACAAAATAAATTTTTTCCATACATACAATGAATTATATTGAAAAAAATAGGTAACAATACATAACATGATAATTCAAATACCTCATAGGAACCAATATCTATTTCATAGTACAATAAAAACACAAAAATGAAACAATTCCCCAAAAAAACATTACTATGAAATCATTAACTCATGAAATCACATCGCATCATGTATAACAACACCATAATGTCTATAGAGATAAATTTAAATAAACTCACCAAAATATTTCACCCACCAATTTAAGTTTCTCATGTATTAATGAAATCATATATAAGTGTTACAATTACTTGTAATGATTTCAAAAACTATACATAAGAGTAACATGTAGATATAAAATCTATAAATAAAAAAACCCATATCATGAATAGTCATACAACTCATGATATTTCATCACTAAAATATCATGGATCACTCTCCATGGTATAAACTAAGAAAAAATATATGAATCAACCATATATGAAACAACATAGTACAAGGTATAATACACCACTCTTCAAAGTAATACATCATGGATATCAGCACTACAAAATTTATTCCATAATCTTTTTTCATGGATTCAATGATATTGTCTTCATTCTGAAAACACAAATCATGTGTTGATCATAATGTATATTTTTTTAACGAAGATGAAAAAATTAATATGTCCATGTGTCACTTGATTCCTTACCCACCTAGATGCAGAGATTACATAATGATCCAAGCATAAAATATATAAATATTACTTCATTTTAGATTATTAATAAATAAATATCAGATCAATTTGTTAGTTTAGAAGTAATATGTGACTGAACAACCACTATAAAACAACATTTTCTGGTTATAACATGAATGGAATATCCATTAATTTTATTAACTATAGTTAATTTATATTTCATGTACACATTTTATAGATAATATGATATAATAATTTTCTCTACAACAAAATAACATTCACCATCATGATTAATTGATTCTATGGTGATTTTTGTACTTTCATCACACTTTCCTTATATTATTATCACTTTATTCTTCTTAAATTAATTTTATTATAAAGATAAATAAATTCAATATCTCTTTATTCATCTATACTTTTCACTTCGATGCTCTCTATCTCGTACCCTCAATCATTGTTCCTTAATCTAATACCCTCAACTTGGTACCTTATTCAACTAATACCAAAGAAATTCATATTCATCTTATATCTCTTCCCCCAATATTTCTATTCATTTTTCCAAAATGTTAATATTATCATCTCCTCACAATGATCATCTGATAAAACATTAGATAAAGACTCTATCCTCTACAAATATGTCTACTTATAATTCATAAAATATAAAATCAAGTGATCTCTCATGCTCATCCTTTGGCACATTACATCTTCAAAAATACACATAGACTCCACAACACAAGAAAACGTCCCTTAGATTACATTTCACCATTTATGTGGGAAACATTCTTCTAAAAATTCAAGGAGAACTGAAAACTTAAATTTCAATTTTCCACTTCCAAATTTGATTTTACCACTCAAATATTAAATTTTTTGACCACCTTTGAACATCTTAAAAAATGAGTCAATATTCATTGTAAAGAATTTATAAATATCTCAGCATCAACATTAACTAATACATACAAAAATCAAGGTAAGAATTATTCTTATTCTTTATTGATTACTGAGGTATTAAATAAAAAGATCAATATCATCACATTTTTTTATTTTTAAAATTCAATTCAAATATTCCAAAAGCATTATCTATTCCATATTTATAGTAACTTATCATTTTAGAAAATTCATAATATTTTTATTTTTTTCTTCTCCCCCTATTTAATTCAAAAATATTTTTATATCCATATTTTCTTTATATTTTTATTCTACTAATAGCTCTTTGATACGCTTTGTTCACCAGATTACCTAGGAAACCATTTTCAGATGCCTCTTCACATTATTCATCTGAAGCACTTTACCTAGAAACATTTATAGAATTGAATCATTCATAATCAAATGTACACCTTATACTCTCAAAAAAACATATTTTCTATAATCATATTCGAACTCACATTCATCTTGTGCTTCTATAAACACTTCTATTATGACCATTGTCTATTTTACTTATCAGTTGACGTTGTTATGAAACATCTTTTTAATTGCTTAGAAACTTATATATGATAGATTATATCTGATTAATTAGATTTTCCTAATATGATATAATTCATATAAATTTTTCTAATGTTCTTATAATTACAACTCATTATATTTTATACACCTATCTAAATGACCAAACATAATCAGTTAAGCCTATAACTCTTATATAGGATAGTCTTATCCTTATTATTCCTTAAACTTTACTAAAGGATAATTCATGAATACCTTCAAATAAAAATAAATATTGAGTACATTTAATATTAGTGAAATATCACCTAATTTTAAATTATTAAAAATCAATTACTGATGTAATTAGGAATATAATATGATAAACAATTAATTCCACACTCCACCTAATCACTTAAGTCTTTTTCACTATTTTGATCCGACTCATCATGTTCATATTTTAATAATCAACATGGTACTTTAGATTCCATATATTCACATTAATATATAATTATTAACATTTTAAATATATTTATGTTTGAAAAAAAACCAAGTTATTATGAAAAACATCATTATTCTAAACAATATTATTTTTAGTGCCTTAAAAAATATTTTCCTAAACAATCCCTCCTATATTTGTTTTGGAAACGAAGGATCATAAGTCACACAATCCCTGAAAATAAATCAATGGATCGTATATCACAACATGATCAAACATGATGTAGGAAATATTAATCTTTAAACAATAATAAAACATTGTTTATAAAGTAGTGATTCAAATATTTTCTTGAAAATTATTTAATTCACATATCTCTATAACTGAACCTGTAAGTAGTAGTTCCTTCATACACATAAAGGAAATATTTAACTTGTATACACTAGATGAAATAATAGATTACCCTTTTAAAAATATCACCTAAATATATGTTTTTCATTTATATGTAAATCAGATACAAATAGACTCATTTATAATACTATTTTAATCCCCCTAAGAAACAACTATCTCAAGATAATATGATAGAGGAGAATGAATCTAAATATCCTATTATTATATAAAGTGAGGTTGAACATACGTAATAAAACACAGTTTACATAAAGTTTCTTTCAAAAATGGTTTAGTTAATATATCAATAACATACCCCAATAACAGAAAAAACTCTAGTTTTTATTCATTTAATTGAACATGATATTTCATGAAGTGATGTTTAATATCAATATTCATGGAATGTTAATGTGCTATTATATTTTTAGTGAGATTTATTTCAATATAATTTCTAAAACCAAAGTTAATTGGAAACATCCAATCAAATAATTTTTTTATTTTTTCATCATCTATACTAATATTATTGCAATTTGAGTGGAAAAAACATACTCATTATGTTTAATAATAAGATTAACGTATTTTTTCTTCTTATTCATAAAAAACTAAAGCTTATTTATCTAACAAAAGTTTCTCCACCAAATTTTTATTGTATAATCGTGCCCTAGAGCTCTCTAAAAACAATTTTCATAGAGGTTATCTATCTATCATCAGGAGTACCTCCCCATACACCTGAGTACATCGACTATAAATGGGGTTTTATGGTTTAAAATTGGATAGAATATATCCCACATTTCATATAGAATGATAATATAAATTAAAAAATACCATCTGTAGAAGTAAATAATTATATTCTGAGAAATAGTTAAACTCCCATATATAATTAATTGAAATATAGAATGTGCCCAAATATCCATTCCATACATAAAAAAATCCACCCACATATCCAATCATAGATAAGAATAAAAAATAATAAAAAATAAAACAATAAATATTCACTACCTCTCTAATCCTAACCACACTTGGTCACCTAATACCATCCAAATTATCCTTCCTATCCACCAAATCCATCTTTCTCATCCTCGAAATTTTCCTAAAACAATGTGAATTTCTACTTGGCCAACTATATGCAGTAACAGCCTATGGAAAGTGTGAGTTAAAAAATATAAATAGAACCACTATTACAGTCCCACACTAATGAGAATATACAATGACATGTGAATGGGACCATCTTGTAGAAATAAAAAAATTATATAAAAAATATATTATTTTCAGTTTTCTAGTCCATGAACTTGATAATAAATACCTTCTTCGATCAAGTACCAGATTGTTTCTGAGTATGTCATGTTGACTATACCTCACATGTAATATGTGGGATCAAAATCCATGTAGACTGTATAATGTATAAACGATTTTACTGATGCATCCCATGATAGTTTTATAAGTTTTCTCAAATCTTTCGATACACCTCCCAACCAAAAGTACATTCTATGATATCATGATACAAGGAAACCCTATATGGTCTTCATGAATTTAGAGATTCATCCCATTAAAGACTAATCATATTCCTCAACTAGATTGATACATCCCTAATAGTTTTTTCATTAATTCCATATATTCAGTAAGATTCTGAGGTATTTATAGACGCCAAAAAGTGCTTAAGTATCGGAGAAAGTTCCAGAATGGAAAATCATGGTCATATTCGAACCCGGAGGCTCGGTCCGGAGGGCCTAGAAGTGGTGCGTGAAAAAAAGGGTGAAGTGCATGGAAAAAATGTCCCGTGTGAAAGGTAACCCGGGATTCGCGAAAAGTCTCGACGCTGGCGTGAAATAATTTCGCACCCGCGTCCCGCGCGGTTGATATTTCGTGCCGCCGCCTCTGTCGCGCAATTATTTTGCGCAACCCTATATTTTGTGCCCTAGAATGCCTATAAATAGAAGGAGACCCCCTTCCTTTTCGGGGACGAAGAATCTGAACTGGCTCTCGTGCACGTAATAGGCATTCTGCGCATGCGTAGTATGGCCTTCGGGTACGGTTCTTTTCATGCCCATTCTCCCCCAGAGTCCGCCCTCACACGAGATCCCCTTTGGATTAGACTGAACTCCAATCCCTTCGAGGTCTTCCCCTTGTGCTCAATTCCTTCTGATTACACGAAATTAAGTCTTAGGCGTGCAATCCCATTTCCAATCCCACCAGGCCTTTTTCACGCGCATGCCTAAATTACACGCCATCCCAGTGTTTTCCATGAACATGTCCTATATTGAGCACATGAATGCCCTTATGCATAGTCTCTTTCCACATATGTAAAATGGAGAGTCGCACCGTGAACTTTTCGGGCTGGGGTGTCGTGATTTTCCATTGCGCCCTTATGCGCAGCCTCTTTCAACCTATGGAATAGCATGATTTGAGATACTCCTCCACACACCATGAAACACCTTGAGTTGAAACCATCCTCATGGTTCGTTTCCTATGTTGTGAGTTGATATTCTAATCATCAATTCCCCTGAGTAGAATGCCTTATGTTCCAAACGTAGGATGCCTCTTGCTCCAAACAAGAGACTCCTTATGTTACAAGTATAAGATGCCTAATGCCCTCATTATAGGGGAATAATTTCATGAGGGTTGGAATCCGTTCAAACATTCCATCACTCCACCTCACACTTCGTGTGTCCTTCATTCGGATGTTCATCCTCTGTCATGTACGAAGGGACCCCCTAACAGTATGGATGATTGACATGTGGTCTGCCTGCTGAAACAACATGGATGATTGACCTGTGGTCCTCCTGTTTTAACAGTATGGATGATTGAACTTATGGTCCGCCTGCCGTCCTGGGCCAATGCCCTGGAAGACATTGGGCGACACTTTGAGTTAGGTCCTGTATTTCGAACACCGTCAGTAGTCGACCCTCATTTTTTCCCATTTAATGCTAACACGACAGGATGTTGTGTTGCGAACATGGTCAGTAGTTATCCTCTATCACCACACCACTCTCATTGCGTTCTGAAGGTTGGGCATGTAATTCACGCTTTTCATCACCCTTTGTTCGGGCCGATTCCAATGCCCTTGGCATTATCCCTCTTGTGCACTAACGCATAGGTGTAGGTCTCAATCATATGCCTCAACCCACCATTGAGTTGGGATGCCCTCATGCTCAGACATGAGGATGACATTACGGGCTACTTCCATGCTTAATCCCCATCTGCTGTTTCCACTCATTATTGGCACCTGGGTAGCTTCCATGCGTAAGCCCCATTCACCATTGTCGTTCCATGACACTCCTTCACTATGGCCTTGCCAATTCCTTCCAAGCCACAAGGGTTATAGGGTGCCGATTATGTAAGACCTTGGGGTGTGGAGCGAACCCACCTCGTCCGAGCTACAGAACGATAAACTACCAAGAACCTAATCCTCAACAAATGACGTTAAACTGTGATCTGGCACCATCCCTCGCACACAGGGTCCCCCCGGCTCGGACATTCTTTACACTGCTCGTCTCTACGGGAATGGAATCTTCCTCACATGGAATGATATCCTACCTCTCAGAGTAGCATTTGTCCATGGGGGAAGGGCAGCCACCCTAGTGTAATCCACTAGCCTCTCTTGTAGAAGGTAGCACCCATGCGCCTCTGTACTTCCCCACAACCAAGGCTAGTGGAGGGCGAGATAGGGAATGAGGAATCTCCTTTTTTCAGTCCCAAATCCCTCTCCCTTTGCGCTTTGTCGCACCACAGGCCTCTATCCTGGAGAAGTCCCAGCACCATGGGATGCTCAACGTGTAAGCCCCTATTCTCTTCTAACGGACGCACCCTTTGCGACATGATCGTCAGGTCCCTGCAACCTCTTGTTTCTCACACCGAGCATTACTCACGTGATATTAGAGTGATCACTGACACTGACCCCACCTCCAGCGAACTACGTGGACATTGATCCATGTTAAGGCATGGTACGTAGGAAGCCTACACGAGGTTCAAGCCCACAACCCGGTCGTTCTGACCCCCTTCACGTCGGTTCACCAACACCTTGGGCTGACTCAGAGCATAAGACCCATATCCACCTTGGGTCACCTCAAAGCGTAAGCACCATATCCACCTCGGTCTGCCTCAGAGTGTAAGCCCCAGATGCCCCTGTCCCGCATGACGTTAAACTGTATGCCGTCCAGAATGACATTAAACTGTCTTCCCCATCATGAACGATGTTAATATGCACCATCTGAACTACGTGGAATTTGATTCCCTATCATGGGGATACGTAGGAAGCCTCCACGAGGTTCAAGCCCACCACTTCATCATTCTGACCCCTTTTTGTTGGTTCGCCAACACCTTGGGCCACCTCAGAGTGTAATCCCCATATCCACCTTGTGCCGCCTCATAGTGTATGACCCATATCCACCCTGGGCCGCCTCATAGCGTAAGCCCCATATCCACCCTGGGCCGCCTCAGAGCGTAAGCCCTATATCCATCGTGGGTCGCCTCAGAGCGTAAGCCCTATATCCACCATGGGATGCCTCAGAGCGTAAGCCTCATATCTATCGTGGGCCACCTCAGAGCATAAGCCCCATGTCCATTGTGGACCGCCTCAGGGATTAAGCCCTAAATGCCCCCCATCCCGCATGACGTTAAACTATATACCCGATCTACATGGAATTTGATCCATGTTAAGGAATGGTACGTAGGAAGCATCCACGAGGTTCAATCCCAACACCCACGTCTCACCCTGACCTCTCCCTCGAGCCCACGTGCCTCGGGAAGCTCATTCCCTAGCCTAGAGGTTATACTTCCTCTAGGCCCCATCCATGCATTCATTCTCACGGGTTGCCTTTTCAGGTGTCCCACCGTATCATCGAACTACGTGGACTTTTATTCCTCTTCACATGGATACGTAGGAGGCCTCCATGAGGTTCAATCCCCCCTTCACTTTGTCACCCTTCCTGATTCTTACCCAGGCCACCACATCCTGGTGGGATCATGCCACCTCATTCCACTCCACAACATCCGGGAAGCCTCCCACGTGCTGGCCCTAATATCGACGTTCCCTCCAGGGTGTTATTCAATCTGATCTACTTTCAGTGTTCTAATCAGTTAGATCCATCCCTGTTGGATGTTAAGCTTGCGACATACCCCGTGTTAAACATGGGAAGATGAGGAAAACCTCATATACATGCCTATGGCATACAATCCCCCTAATTCTATGTGGGATGCCTCAGGCTTCCACGCCCTCGAGAATCCCTATAATAAGGGACAGAATACAGACATGCCAATCCCCCAACATCAAGTCATGCCAATGACACCCTTGCATGACCATTCTCATAACCGAAGGTTGCTGCCCTGGCCAGACCCCTTGGAGCCTCTCGACGTAAGAAGCGTAATTAACTGGTTTCCATAAAGATATGGCACCGGGAACGAGATTCATGAACTACGTCTTAAATCGATGAGGGAGACCCAGACTAGGTGACGAGCTCTGAGGCAGAATCCACGGATGGAAGAACCAACATCCCATCATCCCAGTTTTGTTTAAGGAGCAGACGTCCCTGAATAAGGAACGGATGCTGCCCGCCTTTGGAAAGTGGGAATGCAGGGCTACAAGCCGCACGTCCTCCCCCAAATGATGGATTTGAGCGCGCCCCAGTGGAAAGTGTTGAAAACGAAAAATGCTGAACCCGATGTGAATGTATTCTCCTCAATACAGATACTGGTAGCATTTGGGGTGTCGGAATATTAGCATGTCACCAGGTCTGGGTACCCAGCACTAGGACGTGAAACCTGCCAGGGGTTGGGGCAGTCAGGATGTTGAGCACTCTGTTCTGCGACATTGTCAGTGTGGATCCCTCTTACTGACCATGGGAGATGTAATGGCGTTGGGATATTTGTTGTCGATCTCTTTTCCTATTAGTATTAATGGGTTCATCTCCCTACTTTTAGGAATCAGATCACTACATCCGGAGCTCGATCTCCACCTGCCCACTGGTGCAGGGGCAGAGGAAGTACCGACGCAGCCACCCTCAGCGGTTCCACCTCTTCCACAGCTACTCCGACCGCCACGACTGCTGGGCGCTCATGCCCCTTCTCCCCATCAAATATTATCCAACGAAGGGTGATCAACTAACTTGTGCGTAGGTACGAGGAGGAAGGGGCCATCCCCACGAGGGACATGGCCCGTTTGGACCTTGAGGTAGTTTTTCCTCGCCGCCAACGCCGCCCTAGAGGGCCACATAGGGAGCCACCACTCCCCACCCCGATGTTCAACTGTTTTGGGTTCCTATCCCTAGAATGCCTTGACACCTCTCCCCCCTACGCCGACGAGGTAGGGGATGTCTGGGTTGGCCCACTGGGAAACCCGCATCAAGGGTTCACGGTCAGGGCCCCCGCTAGGCCGCGTCGACACTGCCACCCGACTCCCCGGGCCGAGGAGCAGGAAATCCATGTGCCCACACCACTAGCTCCAACCCACCTGACCCGACGCTAGCATCGGGCACGAGCGGAAGAGGATGCTCGCCCTGGGGAATCAACATCAGCAACCACTGTGGCCCGAGCCACTGCTGACTCCAATCATAAAACCACCACACACTTTGAGCAAGGAATGTTATATTCCCAATCCGGATTGAGGCCCCGACCACCCCACAGGCAGGTTAGGTCGACTCTCCCAGTCACTGGCACATGCAATGGCTGCCGCGGACCAATTCGTGGCAGTGCCATCCAGCGTGAAGGCCTACTCTATGCCACCGTTCTGGAAGGTATGGTCCCTCCCTCCTTCCATATTTGGCTCAGAGGCCTGCCTAGCACCACCCTCACCGTAGGTAAGGGGCTTCCCCATGATAGGAACACTCCGGGTGGGGCTCTCTCCAGTGCCCACTACACAGGGGATGGGGTCACTTCCCCTACTATAGACCGCGAGTATGGAGCCATTGCAAATCTGGTCACTCTCCCGCATGGAGGTCCTCCCCATGTCCCTTTCGACATTTTCCCCAGTGCTCCCCACACCCCGTCCATCAGTCCTCTGAACCCCAGCACCAGTGTAGCCAGAGGACTCTATGACAGAAATCAGCCTTTCCCCAAGGAGCCACCCAGGGGCAGGAGAGCGGGACTTTGTCACCGTAAGAGAAATTCCAGGGAAGGCCAGATGGAAATCAGACCAGTCCGTTTCTCAGACTCCGAAGTGGAGTACGACTCGGCAATGGAGCCCTCCCCTCAGTACTTTGAGTCAAGGGCTGGGATAAGGACACGGCATGTCAGCCTTGTACTCCTCGAATGTGAGATCCATAAAACCCACTCCTCCCTTCAAGGTATATCTGGGAGGACGGGGACTTGGCGTACTCCCAGGGGTTGAACTTGTAGTCACCATCAGCCTCTCCGGGAGCACCTTCCACCTCGACCAGAGACGACGAAGAACTTTTCTGGGGGTCGATGGTGGAAGTAACATGACATAGCATCCTCCCAACAAGCCCCGACACTCTGACAGGAGGCCCATTCGACGGCCCATCCTATCATGACATGGAAGCCAGGACACTACAACCCTTGGAGGGAAACTTAGGTTTTGGCGGCCAATCGACCTGCTCAGTGTATTCTCCGCCGGCCAGCCCAGTGGCCATCTTCGGCACCGCTGCCAGTTCCCCAGGCACTCCCAGTTGATGATTGGGGCTATCATGGGCAGGATCCTGAACCTGAGTTGTGGAGCTTCTGGACCATCCTCGTAGCATCCCACTTCCTCGAGAAGTTTTCGCCGGTCGCAGGGTCGGATATTAATACACCATAAGCGCTCTTCCCAGGAGAGTTTGAATGCTTCGTCCAGTCCATCTGGGCAAATCACTCTCATCTGTTCCACAGGCGAGTGCCCTATCTTGGGAGCTGAGCACACCTCGAGGATATCGGCGAGAAATGTCGTCCGGTCGACCTGGCCATGCTCCCTGCAGTTCAGCACCCTGAATCACTTGGCCACTACAGGGCCCTCCAACAGCAATGCATTCAGAGCATTCAAGTACTCCACAAAGTTATTGAGGAGTCCACCCCCATGCGCACATCCATGGATGGGGGCAGTACGCTGCCCTTCTCTTTAGTGGGATTCACCGACAGCCCAACTCACTGGGCAAGTCCAAGGATGTGCCCCCGAGGGCAGCAACGGTCAACATGTCTGATCTGATATGAGAGGGGAATGGTCTAGAACTTATCAATAGGGAATCACCCCCAAGAGAAAAGCCACTAATCGACCCATCAGTGGGGATAACTTGTCAGCATAGGAACCTCTTATGTCTCCCCGCACCCACTGATGCATTAACACCGAGCCAAAACATCGGGAAGGGTAAAGAGAACGTTGGGGCTATCAAGCCTTCTGACCCATCAGCCTCAGTGCGTAAGGTTGAGGAAGATCCCGAGAAGGACACGTTGCGCCAATAGCTTGCTGAGAAGTAGGGGTTGGTTGATGAGCTTATGGATGAATGCATTGAAGAGCGGCGACCCGACTACGGTCATCCTAGGCTAGGGCAGCAGGGGAAGGAACAACTACCCCTCAGCGAGATTCTCCTGGGAAACCTCGATCATTCCGTGTTTGCTGACAGAGGAGAGGCTAGAGATCATGTCAAGAGGGCACGATATGTTTCAGAAAACCCTCCTGAATGGAGTGATCACCTAAGAGACCCTTCTCGGGTTCCTCCCACTGCACCAAGGGTCGCTCCACCAGCTGATCCGTGAGCTACTGAGCTTGTCTACTGAATTGAAGAGACTGACAATGTGCTTGTGGTTAGGGATCCCTGTTAGGATAGGAACCTGCATCCAAAAGATCTGATGGCAGCGCTCATCACCCGCTTAGAGGATTTGGAGACTCGACAGATGGAAATCCCACCAGACGGCAAGTCGTACCCAGCATGGGTGGATGATATTCCAGCACCTCCGGGATTTGCGAACCCCACATTCACCCCCTTTAATGGGACGAGAGACCCAACGCAGCACCTGGCCCACTTCAACAGAAGGTGTGGGCCTATGTTAGGGACTCCAGCCTAGCATGAGGCCGCCAAGCTCTGTTTCTTTGTTCAGACACTGGAAGGGCCGACGTTTGTCTGGTATAGCCAGCTCCCTGTCAGATCCACGACTAGATGGGAGGACCTTCGTAGGAAATTAATCTAATAGTTCAGTTCCACAACCCGGAATACGAACATTGCACACCTCTTTAGGTGCAAGAAAAGGCCCAATGAGCGAGTCGTGGATTTCATCGCCCAGTGGAAAGGGCTCACATACTCCATTGGCATGCCGTTAACATAGGAGAAATTACTGATAGTGTGCGTAGGGAACATCAAGACAGAGTTGGTTCCATCTCTGATCACTCGGAATTACCCTGGAGGGTTCCAGGACTTCTCATACAAGGCTTAGCGCCTTGAAGAAGCCCTACAATAGGCCAGTCAGGCATGCCTGCTGCCTCCTGTAATCCCAGAAAGGAGACCTTCAAGAGTCGAGTCTGCTGTTGTGGCCCAGATAGAGGCCCCTAGGTAGCTAGAATTGCATCCGGTGAGCCTAGTTCTACATCCCCATAGTGTTCTTCCCCACAGGCATAGCTTCCAGCCGAGCAACGACTGCCTCAGAATCGACAAGTGCCTCTGCGTAACGCGCCACCGCCGCCTCGGTGAGATAATCAGTTTCTGCCTCCTCGGCATGCTCCTATGGCCCCCGTTAGGATCAGCCTCCTAGATCCCCCTTTACAAATAGAAGGAATCAGACCAACCCATTTGACGAGGCTCAGGTCCCCGGTTACTTCCGCAGTTCCTTGGAGTAGAGAATTGTGTGGCTGCCTGAGTATCGGAAGCCAGAAGAGGCACATCTCACTGATCACCCCAACTACTGCCCCTATCACCAGATCTTGGGGCACACCATTCAGCGATGCTATGTGTTCAAGTACTGGATCCAAAACCATATTGACAATAATATAGTTAGGTTGGGCTCAGCCTCGACACAAGTTTCAAGTGTCTTTGTGATGTCGGATGACAATAGTGGTGACGAAGATGAATGGCAGCAGGTTTCCGACCATGGGTCCTAGAAGTATAATGACTGGATGGTCCGCAAGACAGTCTCCTATGTCCATGGCATCATCCGTGCACACCTGAATCAGCCAGAGCCCTCAAAATCTGTGGTTATTACTTCGGAATCATCGTATCATCTAGCCTCTTCCCAGAAGAGCATGTAGAAGCGGTGCAAGAAGAAAGATCGCACTCAACCAATACCGTTGTCATCCCTAACTCTTGGTGACTTTATGACCCCATTAATGGAGATCCCTATGAGACTCTGCCCGGTAGTGGATTCATCCTCAAGTGACACTGATGGGTGCGCTTTAGTTAACACCGTAGAGTTGGTAAATCCCTTTTTGACTCCAGACGATGAGGAACGTCAGGTAGACCTTTCCAATGTCCCCAGTCATCACTAGCGTCATCAGAGCCGTGGTTACATGAATTGTCAGTGCATGATAGTTGGCACCTCCATCCAGGCTGTGCACATTGTGGAGACCAGACAGCATGCACAGTGCAGTGCTCAGCACATGTGACCCCATCATCCGAGGGCGACACGTCCACCTCCACCACCGTTTGTGTTGCTGGATTAGGCGAAACCACCTCGGTCATGTCGTGACCACCTCCGCCCTGTCACCAGTTCACCCCAGGCTTCCGGTCTTCATTCGACAGCCACTCTCTGGGATTTGACTAGTAAAAAAAGATATGCCTAGTACCTGTCAGCCGCTGGCCCAGTCGTAAGGACCCGTCATACCCCCAATCGCAGAGCGGCCTCCTGTAAGCAGAACCTCATGTCTGGCCTAGAATTATGATGTTCTGAAGAACCTCGCCGACATTCCAGTGAGGCTTTCTATACTTGAGGCTCTTCTCCTATTGTCTGACATGTGTGAGGCACTTTTTGAGTCCCTAAGGAGCCCCCTCCATTTCGATACGGAGGTAGCAGCTACAAAAGCTGTCCATGCTGAGGTAGTTGATAATGCCAAATTCCAGGTAGCTATCTCATTCTCCGGTGAAAACAAAGATTCTCCCATACAGGGGCATATTCTACCATTGTACATCACTGATCAGTTCAATGGCTTGGAAGTCCTCTGTTGTCTTGTTGACACGGGTTATAGGATTAACCTAATCCCGACCCGAACAATGCGGAAACTGGGTTTGTCTAAGGATGATTTAACTCCCTCCGACTTTAGAATCCAAGGATATTGAAGGACCGAGAAAACCCTAGTCAGAAATATCCGTTTGAAGACCCAGTTTGGTGGCTTAATTGCCAGCACCGAATTCATGGTTGTCTCTCAGGACACAGCCTACAATGCATTGATGGACAGGCCGTGGATCCACCTTCATGTGTTGGTCCCCTCATCATATCACAAATGCCTCAAATACTCCCTTAATAGTCAAGTGGGCATGCTACAAAGATATGCATCTCCTTTTTCCTCTTTTGAAGCCTTTTATCTGGACGCCGACTATTACCAGAGCAAGGATAAGCAGATTCTGGTGAGTGAGGTTGAACCCACCGCGGACACAAGTGATCCTTGGGATGGTTTGAATAACGATTACATATTCTTGATTCATCGATTGGAGGCTACGACCCCCGACATGGGGAAATGCTTTGTTGTTTCCGGTATAAGGGGATGTCATGTTCCCAGGTCCAAGAGATGGCGGAAAATCACCTCGTACTCATACACCAACCATGCCTGGGTGATCTGAGAACCTCCTACCCCTGTATGGTATCGGGATGTCAGGATCATGGTAACGAAGTTACATCATACATGTCTCTTCCATCGGGTTGGAATTGACCAGCTCAAGCCAACGCAACACTACTACATTGATGTCATCAAGCATGGACCCTTGGGCTGAAGACCATATGGGATTGGATCAACTGCCTTCATTTTTATAGTCTCAGTGGCGCATGAGTCTCCTGATATGATGACTACTAGCGCCCAAGCTGGCACCATATTCCCATCATAGTCTGGTGGCCCAGAAGCAGCTCCACTTGTGGATGTTCCCTTCACAAGTGGAGAAGGGGACATGAAAGATGCTCCCCACACCTTTGAGGAAGGCATCTCCACCACGGTCAACAAGTTGGTATAGGTGAACCTCGGTAGCGAGGCAGACCCGAGACCCACATTGGTCAATGACGCCATTCCCCCCGAGGAGAAGCAACGGTATGTGGAATTCCTTAGACAGCACCGTGATGTGTTCGCTTGTAGTTACAATGAGATGCCAGGATTAGATCCTCAGGTAGTCGTCCATCGCCTTGGTCTCCTGGAAAACCATCGCGGGTTCAAGAAGCCTCCTAGAAAGATGCACCCTTGTCACGGTTCCATGGTTGAGGCCGAAGTTGACAAGATTATCAAATCCAATTTCATAAAGGAAGTTCAATACCCCAGGTGGCTAGCCAACATTGTGCGAGTCTGGAAGAAGAAAGGACAAATCAAAGTCTGTATCGACTTCTGCAATCTCAATCGCCACTGTCTGAAGGATGATTTTCTCCTTCCAGTGACAGATAAATTGATTGATACCACGACCGGGTTCCAAGCCCTCTACTTCATGTATGTGTATTTTGGGTACGACCAGATCAGGATGGATCCCATGGATGAAGTTTCCACTACCTTTAGGGTGACCCAAGGTACTTTATGTTATTGGGTTTTTCCCTTCAGCCTGAAGAATGCTGGTGCCACCTATCAGCGGGCCATGCATCACATATTCAATCCAATTCTGGGAACATTGGTGGAATTCTACGTGGATGATCTGGTAGTCAAATCACGCTAGCTCCAGGACCATCTAAAGGACCTTGAGAAAGTGTTTGGTCTACTCCATTCCTGCCGCCTAAAGATGAACCCGTTGAAGTGTGTCATCGGGGTCACCTCCGGCATGTTCCTAGGCTTTGTTGTCAGATACTGAGGCATTGAGATAGACCCGGAGAAGATCAAGGCCATCAGTCAGGTGCCTCCCCCGAGAAATGTTCAGGAGCTTCGAGGTCTCCAAGGAAACTTATCCTACATACGCCGATTCATTGAGAATATGGATGGAAAGTTTAAGGCCTTTTCCCGACTCATGAAGAAAGGAACCACCTATGAATGGGATGAAGAGTGTCAGAATGCCTTCGAGGAAATCAAGAAATATTTTCTCCATCCTCTGGTCTTGATGCCACCCGTCTCCAGAAATCCGCTGGTCCTTTATGTGACCGCCCTGGAATGGTCCCTTGGTGCACTTCTCGCCCAGAAGAACAACAAGGGATCATAGAATAGCCTCTACTACCTCAGCCGTGTGCTCCTCGACACAGAAGTCAGGTATTCCTCCATCGAGAAGAGCTATCTGGATCTCATATTTGCTGTGAAAAAATTTCAGCACTACTTACAACACCAAGTGGTATAGCTGGTCTCTCGGGTAGACCCATTTAGTTATATCCTGAACCGGCCTATGTGGACTGGCCAACTAGCACGATGGGTGGTGATCCTCCAGCAATTCGACATCGGGTTTGTGCCTCAGAAGGATATCAAAGGATAGGCATTGGAAGACTTTCTAGGTGCCCACCCAACCTCCACATATTAGCTGTTGGACTTAGGTTTTCCAAATGAGGCAGTCCTCTCAGTCGATCATGTCATCCCATGTTAGAAAATGTACTTTGATAGTGCTTCTAGGAGCCCCACTGGTAGGATACTCAATGATCCTAGGCTCAACAGAGTGGGCCTGGGTATCATTTTTATCACCCCGTAGTAGGCCGTTCTATAATACTCATTCTTGTTGTCAGAGGGCTGCTCCAACAATGAGGTAGAGAATCATGCCCTCATTACTATCCTCTAGCTGGCCCTCAATATCGACGTGCCCCATCTGCATGTGAAGGGGGACTCCGAGCTGGTCATCAAGCAGGTCAATGGTGACTATGTTGTTAGAAAGTAAAACTCGTTCCATTGTTGGACTGCACCCTCCATCTAATGGCCCAGATCCCTTCTCAGCCGGAGCTCGTTCATATTCCCCAGTCACAGAATGATCGATCAGATGCTTTGGCCAACTTGGACGCGTCGCTAGCAGAGCCCGAATAGGACGACCTGATTATCCATGTGGTGCACCGGAGATTCATCGCTCTCATTACCCCGAAGGATGATCGTGGCCCACAGGTAAACCATCTTACCACTAGAGACCCTATGTTAGGAGCCCCAAGTACTTCAAATAAGGTGATTGAAATAGTTCCTAATTGGAGGAAACCCTTGGTTGAATACCTCCAACACGGTAATCTTCCGGCAGAACGCACCGAGTGCGAGCGAATCCGACACCACGCACTACAGTTTAGCCTTCAGTGTGGTCTCAGCCTTGAGAAGATCCTTTATAAACATAGATTTTATGGTGTCCTGCTCTGTTTCTTTCAAGGAGTCAAGATTCCACAGGTCATACAAGAGGTTCATGCTGGTTCCTGTGGCGCCCATCAGGCCGGGTCAAAGTTGTCTCACCAGATTCAGAGATTGGGATACTTTTGGACCTCCATGATCCATGACTGCATTGAGTTCTCCAAAAGGTTCCATGCATTCCAAGTTCATGCTAACTTCGTGCACCAGCCACCAGAGTCTCTCCACACTACCAAGTATTCTTGGACCCTTGCTGTCTGGGGGTTCGATGTCGTAGGACCTTACCCACCAGCAACAGATCGCCAATGCCAGTTCATTCTGACTGCTACAGATTTCTTTTCCTAGTGGGCAGATGCAATTCCACTCAAGGAAGACAAAGCCCTTTCTATCACTGACTTCATGAGTTCCAACATCATCTATCAATTTGGAGTACGTCATTCTATTCTCATTGATAACGACACCAACTTTCGAGCAGCTGAGCTGACGAAATTGTACGCCAATTACATCATTCACTCTAACCATACCTCCCGCTATCACGTGGAGGAAAAAGGACAGATCGAGACATTTAATGAAACCCTCTCGAACACTCAGCAAAAGACAGTTGGTCAGAACAGGATGAGTTGGCCAGATAAGCTCCCCAATACCCTCTTGGCTTATCGGACGACGACTCGTAATTCCACACAGGTGACCCCATATTCCCTGGTGTATGGAACTGAGGCCATCCTACCCATTGAGATTCAGTTTCCCTCATTGCACATAGTGGTCTACGACCAGAAAGAATCAGATAGAGTTTCAGAAATCCTTCTAGCTTAAATGGAAGTGCTAGATGAGAATAGGCTTCGTGCTTCTCACAACCAGGAAAGACATCAGAGCAAGATGGCTCGAGCTTTCAATAAGAAGTTTCACCTCCGCTCCTTTCTGTAAGGTGACTTGGTACTGGCCCTCAGGGTGCCAATGATCCCCGCCAGGGAACCACCCAAGTTGGAGCCCAAATGGGAGGGACCATTCATTGTCTATATGGTCTATCCCAATGGTGCATACTCTCTTGTGACCATGAATAGTGAGCAAATAAATCCTCCCACCAACGTTAGGTTCCCCAAATAGTATTTGCCTGAATCCATGGTTTATGTTCTAATACCTTAAACTAAGATCCTTTCCCTGTCCCACATGATCCTAAAACTGCATTTGGTCCAGCATGACTTTAAAATGCATTTGGCCATACATTTGGGCCCCTACAGTCCCGTATGACCCTAAACTGTACGCTCGTCCTGCATGACGTTAAACTACAAGACGGTCAGGCCTCCCTGAACGAATTCGGTCTTGGGCCCCCGGCTGAGGATCTCTCCTTTGGAATTGTACGGTGTGGTGTGGGATCATGTCCTCATTCACGTCGGGTTACTCGCCGTGCCGTACACCTCCCCTGTCCAGGGAATCCTATTCCACGACGCTCGTCCTACACGACGTGAAACTACAAGCCGGTCAGGCCTCCCTGACCGAAGCCGGCCTTGGGCCCCCGGCCCAAGCTCTCTCCTGTGGAATTGTACGATGTGGTGTGGGGTCATGTCTTCATTCACATTGGGTTACTCGCCGCGTCGTACTCATTACCGGATGAAATTCCTCAAATCATCCTACATGACGTTAAACTCTGATTTTAGAACTACGTATGGCTTGATTCCCATCCTTATGGGATACGTAGGACCGCCTGAACACCTAGATTTCAGTTCCAGTCCCATCTCTTAAGAGATCCCACGATCTCTCAGTCACCTCGACCTCTTGGTATGTCCCTCTCGGCGAGGGGGATATATAGGTGTGGTACAAGGTTTTTGGCACTGTGCCCCCTACTCCTGGGAATCCGCCATATTTTGGATGCTCTCAAAATAAGCCCTTTGACCATTTTCAGTTTTCCACTAATGTTTTCAGAGTACTCTGGTCTTGGACCTAGAGTGTCAAATTTGACATAGGCAAGTTTCGTCCACTTGTCAAGCTTCGTGCTCCCCTTCATTCGGGCCCCATTATCATTTATACTCGTAGGGAACCCCAAGAACGGTCTGGATAAAACGTCTAAGGGCTCTCCCACCATCATGGGCCAATGCCCCTATGGGTTTTAGACAACAATATGATACAAATACCGTGTTGCGAACATGGTCAGCGGTTGATGCTCATTTTTTCATCCCCGTTTCAGGCTAACAAGACAGGATGTTGTGTTGCGAACATGGTCAGCAGTAATCCTCCGTCGTCACGCCGACTTCTTCAGGCCCTGAATGTTGGTTGCATGATTCAAATAATATTCCACACCATCATGTCAAGGTGGAATCTCGGCACTCCTTGCACTAACCCTCAGTTCACTACCACACATCAGGCAGACAAAGCTGCGTTATGGCGTCTCTCGGGGATTTTGCGATCTGAGTGCTAAGAGTATAGGCTTGGGGTTTCTCTAAGAGCCATGCACAACTTGACCCTCATACCCACGGGGTATGTGGAAGGTCACCCAGACATTGTGTTTCAGGCCCAGCTTAGGTGGAAGCTAGTGTCTCCTGCCCCTTGATCTTTAAGCCCTCGCTGGCCCCTTGTCCCGAGGCTCCTATCACGGAATCGCATGGTGTGGTGTGGGATTATTTCCTCATCTGCATCGGGTATGCTTTATCGCATCGCGCGCATTCCCCCAGGTCCAAGCCATATGACCTTAAACTATTCTGGTTGGTCCTACCACATGACCATAAACTGTGATGATATCGTCCCGGCCGCATGACGAAAAACAACATTGCATTGTGATGACCTATACATAGGGGACATCACATAGGGTATTGGTCAATTACCATACCATTTTTCAACGCCTGTATATGGATTGATTATTGTGGCGATGCCAGGAATTTCTACCCTAGGCCGGTCGCTCCACAAAAGAAAAACCATTCACCTTCAAGGACAAACAAGATACATAAAATGCTGCTTCTTTTGGTGCGAGGGCTAGACCCGCACGCCCTTTTCATCCTTGGCACATATACCTTCTCGTACTGTGCCACTCTTCATGAACTACGTATGGCTTGATCCCCATTCTTATGGGGTACATAAGAACGTCCAAACCTCTTGTCTAAGGTTCTAGATTGAGGTATGATAATTTATCATGTCTGTCCTGCCTTTGGGACCTTGACCATGAGATCGCGCGGCGTGGTGAGCAGGACTTCGTCCTAATTCACGTCGGGTTTTCAATATCCACCCTGCGTGCACCCTGTTATGAGAATTAGCCCTCCTATTTCCTATCATGTACGATGTTAATAAGAACCCTCTAGAACTACGTGTGTCTTGATTCTCATCCTTACGAGATACGTAGGAACTCCCAGACATTTCTTCTTGGGTCCAGCCCCAGGGATAACCAAATCTCATCCCTCCTCACTGTCGGCCCCTTGGTCTGACTCCTTGGGGAGTGGTGTAACTGCTGCATCTTCTCCGAATGAGTTTGGTATGCCCCATAGTGATTGGGAAGCGACAATTCTCTCACCAGAGAGGTCCTTTCTAAAAGTAGGGATGATCCGGGACCAGATTGATACGTCTGCCTAATGTGCATCCACCACGATGGTGTAATTTTGGGAGTGTTGGATTTTTGTTTCAACAAACCACCATTTCACTTTCCACTCTTTGCATTCCCCCTATATTCAGATCTTCATACACTTTCATGTTTGATGGGACCCCCTAACTATATGAATGATTGAACAATGGCCCGCCTTCTATCCTGGGCTGACGTTTTGGAAGACTGATCATGTTTGATGGGACCCCCTAACAGTATGGATGCTCGAATTGTGGTCCGCCTGCTGTAACAATATGGCCGATATACCTTTGGTGAACCTATTGTAATAGTATGGATAATTGACCTATGGTCCACCTACTATCCTAGGCCAACATTCCGAAAGACTGGTCGATGATATTTGAGTTAGGCCCCATGTTGCGAAAATGGTTAGCAGTCAACCCTCATTTTTTGTCCCCAATTCAGACCAATTTGATGTGGATGCTTTGTTTCCGCCACGGTTAACAGCTATCCTCCATCATTACGCTCCTCCCATGGTGTTCCGAATTTGGGTAACGTGATTCAAATTTTTCATCTCCCTATGTTTGAATTGATTTCAATGCCCTTGAAATTTCCCCTCTCATGCGTTAGAGAAGATTGAGGAGATGATACATCGATCGGTCTGAGTTCCTCTTCCTTTGATTGGCCCCCCCTTCTTCATTTCGACATTTCCCTTAGAATATGATCGTTGTGACCCCTCGCTGATCCCATTTCAAGGGGGGGAATTTGTAGACGTCGAAAAGATCTTAAGTATCAGAGAAAGTTCTGGAATTGAAAAGAGAGGTCATATTCGGACCCGGAGGCTCGGTCCGGAGGTCCCAGAAGAGGTGCGTGAAAAAAAGGGTGACGTGCGTGGAAAAAAGCATCATGAGAAATGCAACTTGAGATTCATGAAAAGTCTCGGCGCTGGCGCGAAATAATTTCACGCCAGCGTCCCGTGCCGTTGATATTTCATGCCGCCGCATCTGTCGCAAAATTATTTCGCGCAACCCTGTATTTTGCACCCCAGGATGCCGATAAATAGAAGGTGACCCCTTCTTTTTTGGGTCCGAATAATTTGAGCCGTCTCTATTGTGCGTAATCGGAATTCCGCGCGTGCGCATTATGACCTTCGGGTGTGGTTCTTTTCGCGCCCAGTCACCCCTGGGGTTTGCCTTCGTGTGAGATCCCCTATAGTTTAGACTGAACTCCAATACCTTTGAGTTCTTCCCATTGCACACAATTCCTTTCGATTGTGTGCAATTAGGTCTTTGAAGCGCAATTCCTTTTTCACGCTGACCCGACCTTTTTCATGCGCATCCTTGAATTGAGCACCATCCCAGTGTTTTCCGCGCACCTTGTCCGAGCTGTAGGACGTTAAACTGGCAAGCACCTCATCCTCAACACATGACGTTAAACTGTGATCCAGTCTCGTGCCTTTCACGCAGGGTCCCCCCAGCTCAGACATTTTTTATGTCGCTCGTCTCCATGGGAATGGAATCTTCCTCATATGGAATGATATCCTCCCTCTCAGAGTGGAGTTTGTCCACGGGGAAAGGGCAACCACCCTGGTGTAAGCCCCTATCCTCTCTTGCAGAAGGTAATACCCATGAACCTCCGTACTTCCCCACTACCAAGGCCAGTGGAGGGAATGATAGGGAAAGAGGAATCTCTTTTTTTCGGTCCCAAATCACTCTCCCTCTGTGCTTTGTCACACCTCGGGCCTCCATCCTAGAGTAAGTCCTGACACCATGGGCTGCTCAACACGTAAGCCCCTCTTCACTTCTCACAGGTCCACCCTTTGCAACGTGATCGCTAGGTCCCTGCAAACGCTTGTTTCTCACACTATGAATGACTCATGTGAGCTTAGAGTGGGAACTGGAACTGACCCCACCTCCAGAAAACTATGTGGACTTTGATCCATGTTAAGGCATAGTACATAGGAAGCCTCCATGAGGTTCAAGCCCACAACTCAATCGTTCTAACCCCCTTCACGTCGGTTCTCCAACACCTTGGGCTGCCTCAGAGCATATTCCCCATATCCACCATGGGCCACCTCAGAGAGTAAGCCTGATAACCACCTTGGGACACCTCAGAGCATAAGCCCTAGATGCCCCCATCTCGCATGAAGTTAATCTGTATGTCGTCCAGCACGACGTTAAACTATCTGCCCCGTCCTACATGATATTGAAATGCACCACCCGAACTACGTGGACTTTGATTCCCTATCATAGGGATACGTAGGAAGCCTCCACGAGGTTCAATCCCACCACTCAAGCATTCTGACCCCTTTGTGTCGATTCACCAGCACCTTGGGCCACCTCAGAGCATAAGCCCCATATCCACCTTGGGCCGCTTCAGGGCGTAAGCCCCATATCCACCTTGGGACGGCTTAGAGTGTAAGCCCCATATCCATTGTGGGATACCTCAGAGCGTAAGCTCCGTATCCACCTTGATCCTCCTTAGAGCGTAAGCCCCATATCTATCGTGGGCCACCTCAGAGCATAAGCCCCATGTCCATTGTGGGCCACTTCAGGGCGTAAGCCCCAAATTCCCCCCGTCCCGCATGACGTTAAACTGTATACCCGAACTACGGGGACTTTGATCCATGTTTAGGCATGGTACGTAGGAAGCCTCAACAAGGTTCAACCCCAAAACCCATGTCTCACCCTGAACTCTCCCTCAAGCCCACGCGCCTCGGGAAGCTCATGCCCTAGCCCAGAGGTTTTACTTTCTCTAGGCCCCATCCATGCGTTCATTCTCACAGGTTTCCTTTTCAGGTGTCACACCGTATCATCGAACTACGTGGACTTTGATTCCCTGTCATAGGGATACATAGGAGGCCTCCACGAGGTTCAAGACCTCCTTCACTTCATCACCCATCCCGATTCTTACCTAGGCCTCCACATCCCGGTGGGATCATGCCACCTCATTCCACTCCACAGTATCAGAGAATCCGCCCACGTGCTGGGCCCAATATCGGCATTCCCTCCAGGGGGTTCTTCAATATAATCCACTCTCATTGTTCTGATCAGTCTGATCCATCCCAGCAGGACATTAAGATTGCGACATACCCCATGTTAAACATGGGAAGCTGAGGAATACCTCAGATACATGCTTATGGTATACAATTCCCCGCTTTTGATGTGGAATGCCCCGGGCATCCGCGCCCTCGAGAATCCCTATAATAAGGGACAGAAGACAGACATTCCAATCCCCTAGCATCAAGACATGCTGAAGACACCTCTGCGTGACCATTTTCCTAACCCATGGTTGGTGCCACGGCCAGACCCCTTGGAGCGCCTCGATAGAAGCAGCGTAATTATTTGGTGTCTATGAAGATATGGCACCAGGAACGAGATTCACGAACTACGTCTTAAATATATGAGGGAGACCCAGACTTGGTTACGAGCTCCAAGGTGGAATCCACGGAAGGAAGAACCGACATCCCATCATCTCGATTTCGATCAAGGAGCATATTTCCCTGAATAATTAAAGGATTCCGCCCGCCTTTGGAAAATGGGAATGCGAGGCTACAAGCCGCATGTCCTCCCCCACACGACGGATGCGCACGCGCCCCTGTAAAAAGCATCGGAAACAATATTCACGACACTGTAGATTCATCCTAAGGTAGTCTGATTAAATTCATTTACTATAGGGATACAACTCCCTCTTATTGTACAATCATGGCCCTATGAGGTCTTCCTGATTTCGGAGAACTATCCTTTGATAGTCATATCATAATCCTAAACTCTATGGACACTTCCCCTTTATATTCCTATCATAATCCCTATATTCATGATAGTTATAAGTGAATTCCTTACTATAGAGACTCATTCCATTATTGTCCTAATTGATTCCTCAAATCTGGGGATGCAACGCCGTACAATAGTGTTTCATGAGTTATATTTCCATGGAAACCCTCCATGGTCATCATGACTATAGAGATTCATACCATTTTAATAATCATATTCCATGGCTCTGGGGACACACAAACTCTATTATTTTTATCATCTATAAATCTAATCCATGGAAACTCCAAACATATCAGATCCATATAAAAATATGCCTCATCCATAGAACATCTACACATAGTGATCAACGAATAAAGAATTATAAATGGATATCCTAACTCCCCTTCCAATCATATATGTTTACAACCCCTCATAATAGTAATCATTTATAGGATCCATGGTGACATGTGTACACATATAATGTATATCCCTATGGTTTAGGATGTAAAAAGAGTGTCCAATGGGCACCCTCTCTCTATCAGGGTAGAGACACCCTCACATGGGTCCTCTATCATAACTTTTCTCTCAGTCAACACCTAACACATTAAGATTCCACATCCCAATAAATAATCAAAAATTTATTATGGACTACTGAAAAAATTAGGACCTCACCACTTTGGTGTCAATAAAAAGATTCCCCATAGTTCATATCCATCATTTGGATCACTCAAGGTCATTTCACTATTCCATCCCGGTCTAGTTCATCATACAGTCAGTCCACCTCAGCATTGTCACATAGGCTGGAGAGTATTACTTTACAATCCTGAGCATGAGAAAAAAATTAAAGATGTTCACAGGGGAGTTATCTATAGTATCAATCTCTAATACATGGTATATGTTTATTATTGTCTAGTCTCACTATAAAAGAGGCATAGAGGACAATTGACATCTTATGTTCTGAACATCATCTATCAGTGGCTGATGTGTCATGAAAGAACACAATGGTTTTTCATTACCGATGTTATTTAGTAATAAAACTATTTATTTTAAATTAATTCAAATTTTCATTTAATTAAAATAACAAGGGTAAAACCATTAATGGTGTACCCAAATAAATATATGAAATAGAAACAACATAAATTTCATAGGGATACTGCCCAATACCAACAACCATTAATGAATCATTTTCACTTTGATTTCGAGGCTCGTAATATTCTATCAAGGCCTACCATGCTCATACAACTACCCATTGATGAACCATACCCACTTCAACAACCCAATATCATAACTTATGATAGGAAAAATAATAATTAATTAATTATTAAAATAATAAAATGTTAATAAAAAAATTCCTAACATTGTATATTGATGCTTAACATAGTAGATCATACTGCTATACTAAATCCAATGGAAATAGGGTATCATCTACACCAGATTCTTCCACGATTCTACGATTCAAAAATTCCTCAAAATATTCTACAAATTAAACAATCTAATAATATTAATTCATGTAGAAAATGATATGAAAATTTAAATGATAACAAACCTCTATAGATCAATATGTGAATGAAACCATAAATCATCTTAAGAACCCTTCTTTATATGTTGATTGAAATCCAAAAAAAATTGTATATTTCACTATACTGTCAAAGAATCGATGAAGAACCCTAAAATAGAAACATCAAAAATTTGAAACTATTGAGGAATGAGACATGGATGGAGGTAGGAGGAAGATATTATCCTTTGAACAATGCAGAATCCCATCCAAGAATGAAAATAATGGAAAATCATGAAGGAAGGGAGGTATCATCCATGACCACCCCTGGAATTTCTATTTTCTTATTGAAATATAGGGTCTATTCCACCTATTTAACATTAAAAAATAATGTTTGGTAAGTTTCATTGAATTAAATAAGGGTTCACACCATGATTTTTTTTTGAAAAAGACCCCCAATCACCATTTACATGTACTAAACACAACTAACCAAACCACATGACATACATTTTTGAAGGGATTATATTCAAGATTTGAATGGCCTATTGTACATGTCTTATGCATTCCATAACACATGTTCTTCATCTAGTGATTTCCTATTCCCATAGAACATCCAAATAAATATAATTACTTGCTAAGAAAACCATTATTAATGTTCAAATAATCAGAACTATTTTCTAATTTCCATATCTTAAATTTATCCATTAAATAAACATAAAATTTAAATTCCCAATAAAAATATAGACCCATATAGATGTGGGATTTTACAATATCACCATCATAAAAATTTCCATCCATGATAAGTCTATCCAAGCATTAAATCAAGGAACCCAAGATACTTGATCACCTAACCATGATCGCCTTAGCACATTCTACTCTGGATTGAAAAAAGATATTCTATTGTTAAACTCCTCACAAGAGGGACATGATTGATCAATACCTAATAAACTGCTCAAAACCAACATTAAAATGATATAATAAGTTTCATGATCCCTATATACTCTGTTAAACCTTGATTTCATTAACTACTCATCCAGAAGGTATTTTTATTCACTCTAAGACTCTATTTACAAATTTCAATTTGTGTAACTGTGATCTCCACCATTTGAATCTCAAATTGAAATATGTACCCGATAGTCTAAGAACTACTTGACAGAATTTCCTCCCCACCATGAACAAACATGGGAAACACATTTTCTAAATCTAGTAACACATATCATATATGATTCCTTATTGAAACAATCATGTCTATATATCCCATACACTAGGCCTTCATATACTAAAAATATCTTAAAAGGAATTGTCCAGGCCTAAAAATAGTCACATCATGTCCAAAATTACATACCATAACCATTGTATCAAATTTCATTGATTTCTCCACTATTTAAACCAATATATCATCTTCAATACTTTATATATCATGTTTCACCGCTAAAAAATTTCAGGAATTATTTAATCACATGATTATCCATTGAAACTAAATAGGGATTTCCAAATCAAATAATGCTATGAAAGAGTGATTTACCAAATAATGTAAGAGACAAATCATGGATCACCTTGGGAAACATCTAATGAAATGTTGATCAACCCACTAATCACCATATTTTCATTCCAGATCATTCAAGGATTTATTTCCACCCACTGAATCCATACAACATCATGTACGAATCACAAATATCAGTTTTTAAGATAAATAGATAAATTAGAATTAATTTATAACTGAAATATAAACACTACCTCAACCATCCTAGGATCAGTTCAACCAAGATATTGACCCTTCCCTCATGAGGGTCATCCACCATCATCTGATAGTGGTCTCCAAACCATTCGAGCTTTCATTATAACATATTAATAAAAAAACACCAAAGGGGGATCTTTGTCAAACTATGAAATACATTTATATAGTTAGGTTTTTAGTCTTCTCCCTTTTTGAGTACTCAATACGATGTCAATATATTGTGAGTGATCATTTATAGACTAGGATTACACATAATAGTAATTGAAAACTACCAAAAAAAATAATCCTTTTATATGTTCACTTATTACTATAGATACATGTCAACCCAATCCAAGGATCTTGGTTGTACATTCTTGAAATTTTTTAATTGACTCCTGAACATAATTATTCAATAGGACCATGTTGTCTAAAATTAGATATTCCCTCATGAATATGTTTCTTAAATTCATTATCTATTTGTTTTTATGGAACTATGAACACCACATCCGTTGATTTCATCCTACAAGACCTAAATGATTATCAATGGAACCAAAATGATCCATTTCACCGATCAAAAACTTATTTATCCCACTATAGATGGTGAACATCAATATGAATTGAATGAATACAATATGCCCTTACTTTTGATCTTTCTGTTCACAAATACCAAATACCATCACACATCTCTAGCATGTGTCTACTATTTTGACAGTTCTCTATATTCATGTCCAACCCCATGACCACACATCAACACAGGAAATGTTCTTTGATCAAAGACACCAAATTGTTCTTTAATCGATCTTGTATAATCTATCCATGATCAATTTTGATTCACTCAAATTTATCACTATAAACCCACGATAGGGAATCCAAATGACCCTTCCCCTCTATAAACATGCATTAAATATAAATTACTCAAGGTTCTTCACAAATATTGAAAACAGGGAAACCCATAGATTTTATATAATCGCAATAGAACCTTCCATGTATCGATCCCATAGTCCAAAACATAAAAAACCAATAAGTCCTCAAGAATTTATAAATTACCTAATAATAAGGAATCATATTAATGTCACTAGGTCTTAGCACCTATTTTTAGGCCACCATATATAATTCCACACCTCACGGGATGTTAAGAACTCTCCTATCACAAGATTATATGACATTAACATGTCTTACACTCATCTCTTGTTTATTATATAAAAATGGTTTCACATGAAAAACTAAGCACCCAAAACTAGGTCACCAATCCTTTAAAAGTATATACACATTAGATTACTACCTATAAGACTAGGATACACAATGAAAACAAAAAAAAACCCAAACGAAATACTTCCAATGATCATACAACTGTTCAAATATGTCCCACTTGTGTCACCCCACTTATTGGGCAAGAGGACTGTGTTACCATCATCCTCATCATGAAAAGTATCTCCATAGATTTACACGACTTTATATCTGAAATATTTTTTTATAAAAGATAACCAATTTGAATAGAATTTCACAAATTAATTATATTATAAAACAAAATATGAGATGTTTTTACATGAAAAAATGTGTTCCTCTATATTCGATGAAATCACATACCATAAAGACCATATGTCATGTGAATTATGTGTTCCGGATAAAATTAATAAGAAACCTTTTAGATTGGTTATAAAATATTAAAACTCAATTTAATACCATCTTCAAAATTGTTAAAGATACAAATATCCATCATAGATCAAAACATCAAAACCATAAGTACATCGCCCAAGGAGAAAATAAAATAAAACTGTAATTATATTAATTAGAATACCGTCCCCATTCCCTATTAAGAAAGTCTTCCTAAAAAATATATGTTATCAATGAAACATCCCAGTATATATTTCATGATCCGACACAATCATAAATCTCAGGAGTACAAGATCCCAAAATATTTTGAAAAATAAAATTAATTCACTGATACCACATTATAATTTACCACCATGGATCACTATGAAAAGAGTTGATAGGAAGGTTCACCATGTGAACACAAGGGAACCTATTTATACTCCAATGGTCCCCAACTAGCAGTAGGGAACTAAGGTGGTATTGTGGAGAGACTATCCCTCATATGAAAGACAAAAATAAATATGTAATTTAAAAATAAGATACATATTTATAAATAATATAAGTAAGTATAATAAAAAATCAAACGATAATACATGATTTTTCAGAAATGGTCATAACTAACATTCCATTCAATCAATAATCCATCCACTAGTCTAATCAAAGATAAATAAAAGAATAATGGAAAATAAAACATTTTGGATATACTAAATCTATAATATGGGAACCATTCAGTTGCCAATAGCCACCGATATATCCTTCTCAGCAATTTTATCCTAGTTCTCATCCCCAAACTATGCCATCAAATTAGTGAATGTATGCACATGTACCCATGTGTATTAGTTAATTGAGTAGGGTGTTAGTGAAAAAATAGTAGGGAATGACAATTATTGTCCTACACTAACAATATAATTTAATGATATTTTCATGTGAGGTGTTTATTGTAAATAAGGTAAAATCCAAATAAATTAATTTATGTTGATTACCTGGTGCATGAAATCGATTGACCTTACCTCATTATGATAGTATTGTTTTTTATTCTAGAACGTCATAATAACCATGATTCTCAAGTGACATAAACGTTCCAAATCTATTTAAACCTTATGAGGTCTTCACAACTTTGGGGATTCATTCCATGACATTCCAACCAGATTCCTCAACTCGGGGGGATACACCTCCACCATGGTATACATGTCATGAAATCTATATACCAAGAATCATGCTATAGTCTTCATGAATCTGGGGATACATCACATCTTATTTCCATCAGTTTACACAACTTCAATAATACAGTTCCTCGCTATTTTACCTTTCATGAGATCCATATCAAAAGTATCCCTCTAATTTTTTCATGACTCCATTGATCGATCCAATGATAGTCTGATTATATACCATGAAACTGGTGATAAACCTCCCCTCGATAGACTTTTCATGGGCTCTATATTCATGTTATACCACTTTTTTCATTGAGAATATAGGGATTCATCTGATAGTAGTCTTATTATATTCCATGTATTTGAGGATACACCACCCCCAATTGTCTTATCATGAGAATAATATCCATCGCATCCCAATGAGGTGCTAAAAAATATGGGGATGTATCCCATGTTAGTCCAATAAAATTACTCTATATTGGGAATATAACTCCCCTTGTAATTCCATTCTAGATAATTATATATATGGTAGTTCTCTAAGGTATTCATGTCTTTGGGGTTAGATACCATGATAGTCTAGTCATATTCCTAAACATTGGGAACACACCTCCCCCTAGAAGACCTGCTATCCCGGCAACTAATTCATGTCACCCCAACACAACCTAACATTATATCCACGGAACCCTCAAACTTTTCACATACACCCTGAGGGTAAATACCAAATGGAAACATAATGGGATTGTATAACTCCCATTAACATCATCTCTATTCATAGAACCCGTGGTGTACCAATTCGGTATAAGTTTCAAGGTGACACGTGTATCAAAATTATGTACACTACTCTAGGACGAGAAGTCAATGGATAACCCATGAGTTCCCCTATCCCTCTATATTGGTATATACACCCTCATATAATTCCTTGATATCAATCACATTTTTGGTCAACACCTAATGAATTGGTGTTTTTCTTCCCATGATGTGGTCATAAGAATAGTGAATCCTTTCTGAATACATAGTGATAGCCACATTGGTGTTATTAAAAATATTTCCTATAGCCCATCTCATATATTATATTTCCTCTAGGACATTACAACCATCCAACCTATTCCTATTAATCCTGAGATCTATATACCAAAGATAGGTCACATTATATATGATAGAATCACTCATTTCGTCCATATAAGGACATGACACAATTGACTAATTCTCACAAGGGAAATTTAAAAAGTCTCAGGACCCTATAAATTGGATAATGTTCTTATGGTCTCACCTCACCTTAAAAGAGGTTTGGACACCAATAAATGTCTCAAGGTATCAACATATTCCATTAGTGGATGATGTGTTTAGAAATAGAGAATGGGTTATTCATGACCCCTATCATTCAGTAATTAAACAAAATATTTTAAATTTATTAAAAAATCATTTAATGAATTTTATGAGTGGTATAAATTTCAATGTAATTCCAAAACATTATCATGGAATATATGAAAAATAAATTCTATATGAAAATTATGGAAGCCCATTAACTCTTAGTGAATTCATTACACTTTGATGATGAGATCGATCCACTAATAACAATGTCTTCCAATATCTTACAGTCTCACTCTTGGTCCACCATGCCTACCAAATAACCTCACGCTACTAACGTATGTCACAAATCAATGAATAATTAGTTATAAAAATTATATTTAATTTACTATCTAACATAAAAACATTTTATTTTTCATGTTAACTCTCTGAATCACTCTACTTCAACAAAACCACCAACAATATATTGATTTAAATAGTCTATGCATCCCCAGATCTTGGATTCAAAAAATACCTATAATTTTCTAAATATTCAATAGTATAATAAAAATTTATTTTGAGAAAAAAATTTAAAAATAAAATAGGTATCATAACATAATGGATCAATGCATGAACATAGGAACACATCAAATCATGATCCCATTTTCATGAATGAGTGAAATCGTAGATAGAAATTATATATTCAACAATACATCGGTGGAATAAAAAAAATCCTAAAATGGAAAATACAAAAATCATATGCAATTAAGGGAAAACATTGTGGAACGAGGGATGATGAAGTTTTTCCAAAAAAATTATAAATTCCACCCATGAATGATACTAATGGTGAAAAAAATAGGGAGGAAGGTTTCTACCAATTCCTCCTCAACAGGTCCTAATTTCATGATGAAACAAGGGGACCATGAAATCTATTTTAAATTTTAAAAAATTATATGGGTATGTTTCACAATGTGAGATAAGGGTTCACCTCATGAATTATCATGGTATGCATCACACGTCCCCAATTCACATCATAAACCCTCATAGTTGTACCCCATGATTACTTTTTAATTTCATAAATCATATTCCCAATAAGAATGGAATTATGGTGTGGTATTTATCAGTCCAACATAAATTTTCTCCTTCTTGAGTTTATCAAAATCCAAAATACATTTAATGAAACAAAAACCATTCCCAAAAAAACCATTCACATACATTGAACCACTGAGATCTATGTTTCTATTCAGATATCTGAAAATTATCCATTCACCAAATGGAAAATTCAAATTCAAAAAGAAATTCTTGACCCATAAGGACACTAGTTCTTCAAAATACATTTTTTCATCAACAAAACATATCCAATCGACATCTATGTAACCAAACGTATCTATCCTTATTGTTAACATAAAATATATTCAAAAATAAATTATTCCTTGAATATATATGAGAATTATTATTTATATCCATAAGATGAGATTCCTTTAATAGATATTGATACTTGGTATAATGTGTAACAATATACACTACATGTGTCCTTGTAATCATTATATATGATGATAATCCAACCAAATTTGTAAAATCATTATGATCAACCTCATCTCATTTCACATATTTTGTTATCTTTTCCCCCTAAAATGGGTGTGTAAAATATCATAAAATTTTCCTTTCCAAACATATTCTAATGTTCCTTAGCATAAATATTTTAATATTGGAAAATGTATTTCTCATCTTAAAAAATTTCTAATCCATTAATGTTTTTCATTTCTCATAGAATGGAAATATCAAAAAACTACTTCATCTACTCAACAATGTTTTCACCCATTTAATCTTCATTCCCTATGAATATAATATCATCAATATTAATAATCACAATGAGGGTAACCTTTTGATTTATGTTTATCTATAGGTAAATATAAAATAACCCTTTCATGAAATTAAACTTCCTTATGAGTAAATATATTTTAGAATTACATATTTTCAAATATTAAATCAACTCATAAAAATCCTTCATCAGCATTCCCCCATATCTGCAATCTTTACTAAGCATGACTTTATATGGTTTCATAATATAAACTTCCTCATTTGGGTCTATATTAATAAAATAAAACATTAAATCAATCTAAAATATATTGTATCATCATGGTATAGAAATATAATTAATTGTTCAATTGGTTTAAAGTCATTATTATACGGTAAACTCCTCATCACAATCAATTACTTCAACCTGGGATAAATCTTTATAGACAATTAATTTCATTTTTATTATCACTCCACTTTTTTCATTAAAAGCAATTGAGTATGTTTTTTTCCAATCATGTTATTATTTACTATTTTGGGTAAATGATATTGTGTAACATTATTCTCAATCTATTTTTTTTAATTGTATCAAACCATTTCTGATTCTTCAAATCATCATCAATGTCCCATAGATCATCAGAAAAATAAAATAGGTATGTTAGAAAATAAATTATTATATTCTTGTTTAAACCCATTCTCCTTGATCACCAATTTTATTTTGTACATTAACCTATTTTATGATATTGTTATGAGTTTAACAATATTTTCCCTCATTAATTTTATTTGATTAATCAAAAACTTCATCCTATTTAGTTTCTATATCATTAATCCTATAATGAATGTTTTATGGTTTTTAATAATATGAACTGTGTCTTCACATATTTTCATATATTCAAACTGATTGAGAATATTTTATAAAAGAATATTCAAGAACATTCTCATATTAAAATAAAAAAATATTTCTTGTTTATTTATTATTGCAGATATATCCTTTATCATTGAGTGTGTTACCATGAATGAAAACAAAAACACCACATTGATCGATCTTCACAATATTCTCACAATTTACTTTAACAATGACACAACTACCAATCACAAGTATCTATTTAAAATTTTTAGGTTTTTAATTTCTTATATTTTATGATATAGATCTATATATGTAAATTAAATTTTTAATATCTTTTTTTACATGTATCAATGAGTTTAAACAATTCATGTAATACGATTGAAATATTTTTTTATCATCTAACAATTAGATTGATGAATATAATTAATATTGACAATATAATGAAAAGATATGGTTTACACATATATGAAATTATTTCATTACTTATAAATGAATTATAAATGGAAATAAAAAACATTTGAAAAAAAACATGACTTTTTCAGAAAAATAGTTCTAATGCATGCAATGCATGTTTATATTAATAATTAATATTAATAACTATTAGTGAATGTTTTTAGAAAATATAGATATAATACATTCAATAAAATAATTTAAAATTAATCTAATTATTTTTTTGGTTTTATATAATTATAAATCTTGATTTATGATTAAAATCAAATTTTCATAAAATTGGTTTTCATTATTTTTTGTGAAAATATCATAAAAATAATTTATTCAACTATTAGAGATTAAATTATTAAAAATTGATTCCATATTTTTAATAAAGAGTTCCATTTTTTAAAACATTTCCATTTTATATTTTTTCATTATGAATGCTAACCATGTTATATTTCTGTCACCTATGTAAGGGTAAAATAAGAATAACAAGGTTAAATCATAGTTTTAACGATTTAGAATTTCATTAAGACTTAAAATTATCCTATAGGATGAGTGATGTTTTTCCGTGTCCATATATGTCTCTAATATATGTCCATTTTTTGGGATATTTTTGTATTTATGGCCTTTATATTAATTTTTCAAATGAATTAATATAAAATTTCTTTATCTTGAATTTGGAACCTCAGGAAAAGTTTAACAAGGAAAAAATATTTTATGTTTACATGTAAATGATTATTTTAATGATTAATTATTTATTAATTATCAAATTAATTTATTTTAATTTTTATGTATTTATTAATTACCATTAATTCTTATACAACACATATAGAATATTTGTAAAAATAATAGATAAATAAAATAAATTATTTAAACATTATGAAATGTTATAAAATTTTTGTGAATTAATGTTTTCTATAAATTTTTATATAATTATCAATTATTTAAAATGAGTAATGTTTTTATATTTGAATTCCATATGTGTCATGGTGTCTTTATATTTCAACTAAATGGGTAGTGTCAAATAATTCATTAATTTTGTTTTATGAATATAATATTTAGTAAATAATATAAAACTAATATTGGTTCCTAAATATGAAAATGTGGAAAATATATGGTCTAAAAATACTCCCTTCAATTTTTAGGAACATTTTCTCATTATATATAAAAATTAAAACCCATTAGTGTTTAAATTTTATTACTATGGAAAAGATTAAAATTTGTTACCCAATGATTAATAAAAAAAGGAAATGTTTATTATTAAAAAAACCAATCTAAATGTATTTGGTTGATTATATTTCTACAATAATATAATTGAAATATAATATATAGGCATTTCAAATCATTTTTCTTGACAATGATTTAATTTTATTCTATTTTTTATGAATTTCCAAGAATTCTCTTCTACTTTAATATTAAAAGGAACCCCTTATCTATTTTATTTACAATACAATGATCATTATAAAAGAGATAAAGTTATAAAATTCACTTATAATATTATGTTGAGACAGATTAGAGGTCTCTGTCTACTTAATACTCTATTCCATTAGTCTGTAAGAACGGATGTAAATATGTTCTTCTGAAGACGAGGAAATAATATTACCCAACGTCTATTAAATTATTATTTCTTCCACCTCTTTAAATTATTACTCAAATTTGATGAAATAATAACATTTGTATCAATAATATAGTGATATGTTATTATTTTATTGTAATAACCTATATTTATCTCCCCTTCAATCAAATTGGAAATGTATTTTTTTGTTCATGCGTACAGCAGACTAACCACTCACAAACCGATATAATTTTCTTCCATCACCACATATCAAAAATGGATATGATGTTTTGTTTAATACATATATATATATGATAGTCATGAAACCCTATCACTTTATAATTGTAAATTTTTTTATCATTATTACATTTAATCTGTTGAAAAATGAAGAAAATGTTCATGTGTAGGTTCGACATACCATCTCCATGAATGGTGTATTTAACTTGACTATATCGCTATTTTATAGATGAAAATAAATATATACATATATAAAATGAATATATATGATATTTATATAATGATTAACATTATAGATATGATATAACCATGGTCATAGTATGATGATCAGGACTTCTAAACAAAAATATTCATGAAAACCCATATAGTTGTTACAGAAAATAGTGATTTAAATTTTTTTAATTAACGGGTTTTGTGATTTTGTAATAAAAAATATTGTATTATATATAATTATGGATCTAGAATATATTTTTAATAAATATATATTTATGAAAAATTTGGTTGAAACATGTAATATGTGATACATGACTTGAGGTAAGGGATTTATATTTCAATGTGATTTTAATCAGGACCGTTTATGGTTGAACCTTTATTGGAGGATATTATATGATATTTATTTGATTAATCACATTAATTGTTATTAGACTATGGTTATTTTTTATGAATAGATTATTTTATATCAGTTTTCTATCTTTTATTAATCAAGAGACCGAATGAATGTTTTTAAGGAAAACTAACATTATTTTACTATTTATTGGGTCTCTTTTTATTCAATTTGCATATTTTCGAAATAAAAAATCAATAATTATTCATATAAAATATATGGTTGTTCAAATCCATTATTACACATTTTTAATTTTTAAAAAATGGTTTAAATGTAATATTATGGTAGTTTTCTGTTCCAAAAACTTTTTGACTTTTTACAAAAATGTAAAAGGGATGTTTTCTTTTATATTATAGGACAAAAACTAGATTTTACACAATCATAAAAAATCAGTTATTTTAATATTAAATTTCTTATTTCCGATGAAATTTTTAATGAAAATTAATTCTATAATATTTTTGGAATATATTTATTATAAATATGTATTTTTAAAGTGAGAAATGTAATTTCATGATGAAATAGTTTAGTGATCTTTCAAAAAAATCACATATGATAAAATTATATAATGTCAATTATTATTTATTTGGGATATGATACAATGATTATATCCTTATTATTTATATTTATTGTTTACTATTATTATAGTGTTATATTTATGATACCTATTTTTATTGTATTTTGTTATGATTAATTAATGAACTATTTATGAAACCTGCTTGTTTCATGGGTTATCATTTGATGATATGATGAGTACTTTATGATCCTATTAAAAAATTTGTGATTTTTTCTGTACATGTTGATTGATACCATAATTATATACCTTTCATGTTAATTGAATATGGATCTATGTCTCATGAGATAACTATTGGATGAATTTTAATGTTCTTGATCTACTTTGGGAAAGAGGTCAGTGTTCTTGATCTATTTTCTGATTTAGGGGGTTATGTATGATCCATTATGATATGAAAAATTTGTCTTCATTTTTAATCCATTATTTCAGTATCAATTTTTAACCAAATCTTATGAATTTTTTCCATTCCTATGATTTTTCCACACATTAATGATATGAACATATGGTTCATGATTTATTTATGATGATTTTTAATGCTTATGATTCAATACATTTTTTCTAAAGATTTATTCCATGACTCACATTTATAATCTTTCAAATATGGTGCATTGAATTTTTAATTTATGGTAATTATATCATTCCCTTAAGATTATATTATTCTTTTATAAAATCATCAATTTATTCCTCCCTTGTATACCATTATGTGGAATTTGACCTCACTTTTTCTTATATTTCATTTTGATATGTTATAGAGACATACATTAATAATTTGAATTTAATATTCATCCAAAATATGTAATATTTATATTTGAAAAACATGGGCATATATAGTTTTTTTCATTATTCATATTAGTTTATCATTATAGATTTGGATTAAAAACATTATAAGGTCTATGTTCATGATAACAACCTAATTATTTTGTGAGTAAGAGATTATGTGTTTTTCCATTAAATAAATTATTTTATAGATACTAAAAGTTGATATGGGTCTTGAATAAATGAATACATGGGTTATAACCTCAAAAAGAGATGGTTGACTATTTTTCAGTCATTATTTCAGTTCATAGTGTGTGTTCCCTTACTATGAAACTGATTTGAAAATGTTTGAGGATATTTAGGGGTTAATTCACATTCATTTTGAATCATTATAATGAATATGAGAAGATAAAGATCAGGAATGGATTGGGATAAACTTATGGTTTCATAGATTGGAAATAAGTTTTGATGTTTTACATATCATATGAATAAATTTTATTGATTGATCACTTTGAAAAATGATTCCATATGGAAAATAAAACTATTTTTTGTTTAGAATGGGATTGAAGATAGAATAATGAATTTGTGGTTGGTATTGGTATGAAAAATATTGAATAAACCTATTTTATCATTGTTATTTGAATTCTAGTATATCAGTAAGATCATCAAGGAATGATAATTCATATATTAAATAATTATGTTATGTGTTAGTACTGAAAACTCCAAATAGTACGATGTTCACATATCAATTCTATAGTTCATATTCAATTGTTATTTTAGGAAATGTACATCCTGGAAATAGTGTGATTATTTATCTATTTTTATTTTATCATATCTTATTAAGGGATTGGAATTGATTATATAAATTTAATATAAACTATAAATGAAGGGATTTAACATTTTCCTTTTTGAAAAAAAAACAATTATGATCAACCATCAATGCAATGATAAATATGATCTCCCAATTTCAATTCATCTACTATATGGGCATTGATTTAAATTTAAAAGGTTTTTTATCTCAGATGGTTGAAGTGAAAATAAATATCTATGATACTCCAATTGTGTTGGATTTTGTTGTTATATTATGCAATTATATTTCTATCCTTTCACAAAATCATGGAGTTGAGTTTTAGAGTGAACTCAAACATGGTGAAACACCTATTTTAAAGTCTCCATATATAATATACTTGATTGAGATGTAGGAATTTATGAAGTAAATCATTGATAATCTAGAAAAGGGATCCATTTCTCCATGTGTGTCACCATGGGGTGAACATGTTAGTTTTTATGTAGGATATATGGATCAATGCGAGCCATTATCGATTATCCCAAAAATAATAAAAACAAAATCTATAACATGTATCATCTAACCGATATTGATGATTTTTAAAAATAAAATTCATGGTTGTGAAAACTTTTCAAAAATTTACAGTCATTCCTTATATCATCAATTGAATTTCATGAGAGAGGATATCCTAAAGACCGGATTCTGTACAAGGTTGTATACTATATATTTATATTAATTTCTATTGGTATTAATAATTTCCATACTATATTCCTAGTTTTAATGAATAAAGTTCATATAAATTTCAATCATTAGATTTTGGTAGTATTTATATATGTTTTTCTAATATATTCAATGTAAAATAAAGATCATGAAGTTCACTTTTGGATTTCATTGAAGACCCTAAGAGAGGATAAGTTGTTCGAAAAAATTACAAATTATGAATTTTCTCTATAAAAAGTATCATTTTCGAATCATATATTATATAATGATGTATAATCAATGGGACCCTAAAATTTGTAAGGTAAAAAACATTGGCCTAGACTGAACACTGTGACTAAGATCCATAGTGATCGTGGTTTTGATAGATATAATGGATTATTTGGGGAGAATTTATCTTAGATTTACAATTCAATAACCAATCTAATTTAGTAATGAGTCATCTTAATTTGTAAATATAAATGTGATGAAAATATCAAGTAAATGAAGTAATGGTTTAGAAATTCACATTATATTACATAACCTTACTGTAGAGAAAGGTTTGGTACTAATAATGTTTCATCAATAAATTTATTGGATTGTGTCCTTATAAATATAATATTTTTATAAAATATGTCTCATGGAAATTGAATTCTCGTTACCCAAATTATCCAACTCATGATTTGGAGTTTGATTAAGAAATTTATTAATTAAATATATAGAGGTTTAATATTTATGGAGAAAGGCGTCATATATTTATTGACCATAATTGTTTAGAGAATATATTCACTAAGAAAATGTTCAATATACACTTGAGAAGATGGTTAATGTTAATTAATGGTTATGAACATTCAATAAATTACCACCATGGGAATGAGAACAAGGTAGATGTTTCTCTAAGTCAAAAGGGTCATTATTTTTTAATTATGATAAGGATCGTGGAAGATCCAATATTTATGGATTTAGAAATTATGGATCATGATATATTGAGTAAGTGGAATAAATATTATCTTTCTCAAATGAGTGTGTAACCATATATCCATATGAAGATTAAAGAGGCACATAAAAAAGATAAGTACCTATAAAAGTAGGGTAAAATTCTTCTGGATTTGAACCTATTTTTCCCTGGAATTAGAGGATTTAAGACTTGAGTATGTGCCATATATATAATATATTTGAAGAAGGGGTCATTGGATTAAACTTATAGGCCATTAGTCTCTATTCATCATAAAAGTTAATAGAAATATATAATCCTAAAATATTATTTATTTTAGGAAAAAATGAAATGGTAAATTTCAAGATATGTATATCTATTTTTGTAATGTCAACAAGTTATGGATTATAGATAGTATTCTATGGGAATTCTACAACTATTACCCCTATAAGAATGGAAATGTGAAAACATTACAGTGGATTTCGCTATGAGACTCCCAAAACATCTATGTTAATCATGTTATTTGTGTTATTGTCTATTACCTTATAAAATTGGTACACATTACATCCATTAGTTATTATATTCCCCTTTACAATCATTCCAGAATTTAAATTAAATAATAGGTATGATTTAATGGAGTTATAAATTCTATAGTATCTGATCAAGATTCAAGGCTTACCATGACCTTATGGTAACTTCTTTAGTAGGATTTAGATACATTGTTATTTTTTAGTATAACATATCATCCTCATGAATTTTTTAAGTCTAAAGTAACCATCAAAACCCTATAGAGTATGATCAAATAATTTACTATGTATTTCAATGGTGACCTTCTTCTCATAATGTTTTTTATGTCAATGGGTTTCACTCAAGAATTCAGATGGATATTTATAAATCCCAATATAAAAATATGTGTATATGTCCAATGTACTAGGATGTAGATGGATAAATAATGCTATTAGGACATACTCTTAAAATGTAAATTGTATATAAATTCATATATATTCAACAACACATAATGGTATCTCATAGTCGATAGAAAATTTATGCTTGAAATCATAGTTGAGTTTGAGAATTAAAAGTTGGTGGGAAATAATTACTAAAAATTCCACATAGGAAGTAGGATATGAGGTTAGGAGAGACAGATTATATTGATTATTGTTTATATTAAACCAATAAAAATTTATGATTGTATCGGTACGACAATTTATCACATGGAACAACCATCAAATATATCACACGTTAATGATGTTGTAAACATATCTATCCTAAGGATGTATATACCTAATCCTTCATATGTAATGGAATCAAATGTTATACAAATTAAACAATATATCTCTTATGAGGAACAATAAGTGCATATTATTTTCCATATAGTGAATGTTTACAAAACTAATCTACACACCTATTAACATTTAATTAGGAAATCATAATTCTTTTGGGAGAAGTGTGGGATCCATAAGATGTGATATAAAAGTAGAATCATCTGTTTTTTTTGTAACGAATTAACAAAATATCAAGGATAAAATTCATTTAGATGGGTTTTTGACCCCCAAATAATGAGCATTGAAAATTTTAGGATGTAATATATACCCAAAGAATATGTATAATCTTCTTTAAAAATGGAAAGAAGGAGAAACATGAACATATAGAGACCAGATAGTCAGGTTACATAAAACACATAAACCCTAGGATAAGACATGATCACATAAATTTAGGAATGTCATGTAGCCGAAGCATTCACTCTATGTGATATGATAATGATCACATAAATCCCTATTAGTGATTTATTATCATCTTACAGGGTCTAATCTGGAATCCAATATCATAATGTGAATCCCCATAGACAGGATCTTCTATAATTTAAAATTTTCCTAGTGTTGGAATAAATATCATATGAAGGATTATAGGTATGTTAATTCATTCAGAAAACACATAAACCAATAGATGCATGCTAATCACAAAAAATATCCTTGTAAATTAATGAAGTAATACTAGAAATATTGGAAGCCTCTTGCAATTGGAAGTTATTTTTTCATATCATAGGGATATGTGCCTCATGTTATCCCCTTTATTCATATAAAATTACTTTGACATGCTATATATATTTCAAGAAGGGCCAATTACAAGACATTTTTATCTCATTAATGGCCCTAGATAAGTCTCCATTGATCAATTTAAATAATTTTAAAAAGTCACCTTATCTCTTGATGACTTCTAGAGATGTCATCCACGTTCTGTAAAATCACGTTAACAAGATGAAGTGGTTTTGAGAATGAATTTTCAAAAGTCTTGGGTGCTATAAGTTTGGTGATTACGGTGTGTCCTCACAACCATTGTTCATCATGTGACACCATGGATTACACTTGACAGGATTGTGTAAAGCACATGATATGTTATTCTATACACTATCTTAAACCCATATATATGTAACAAATTATTTAAAAGGCATACTAGAACTTGGACAGCGAGTCCTATAAATTCATCCCCCATAGAACAATTATGACTCACATGACGAAGAGGAGACTCATGGGAGTGAAAAAGTGGGAGGAGACTTGTCATTGAAAAAATACATGAAGTTTCATGAGTTTTCTACTTCGTAAATCTAGGGATTTACATAAGGGATTACGTGAGATGAATATGTTATTTTTTTTATAACACTATTATCCATGATATATACATATAGTGTGTCAAATATAATATGTGAATGAGTTTCGACATGTTTAATTGATTATGAAAATTATCAGGAGGAAAATTCCTAAATTTTTTTTTGAATTTATGAAATAAAAGTTGAAAAAATATGGAAACCAGACATTAATAAGGATATGATTATTTTGATTTGAATGCATCATATGCTTCACACAACCAATCAACATCATGAACTTTTCATGACCTATCCAGATCATATGCATCCATCCTAACATGTTCTATAAATTATATGATACCCCCTAGGAGTTCCAACAAGATCACGTGAATACCTCTAGGCATGTCATCTCAATCACATGTTGTCTTCTAGGAATACTGTACAAGGCATAGAAATCTCTCAATGAATGTAATCCACTTGACATGAAGCCCTTGTATGTGTCCTCAATGATCATGTAATTCTCTCAAAAAAGTCATTTAAATCATGTGATTGTATGTTTATTTTTTTTAAAATAATGTAATGTATCATGGACATGACAGTCTTGATATGAAGAATCCACAAAAAAATCATATAGATCATGTGAAACATAATAGGATTTCTCGAGATATCCTAAAAAATGTTGGAAAAATGACTATGAAAAGTTTAGGAATCCAAATTACGTTCGGAAGGTATCCCTAAAATTTCAACCATGTCAGGAATATACCCTCTAATTAGTCACATATTTCATTAAAATCCCCAGGATATGTAAACCATTTCTTGAAGAAGCACATTGGTGTACACATTATTTAAATATGTGAACTATGATTCATATCCCGGAATGATATATATGAAATCTTCATAGGGCCTGAGCCCAATTGAAAATCCACCATGGTGTAAGACCCTCCATGACTCATACACTTCAAAACACATGAGCCAAACACTCATATGAGTTTACTATACATACTCATCTACCAGTGGATTAGGATGATTATTTAAATATGAGAACATTTATTCTTGTCCACAAATGATACATTGGACACGTTATTATGGGTTTATCTTCAATTAATATTCTAACTTTGTATAATCTTTTCATTTCCTCAATAACTTTGACCCAAAATATAAAATATCTTATGTGTTTATTATTATTCCTCATCCATCAATGGACATGGATACATAAGTGAACTATGAAGACTAAAATTCATGTTATATGTTTGATATGTAGGACACCTTCCAAAGGATCGAGGTCCATCTCGAACACCCCATTAGGTTTACCCCTGAGCATAATACCCATATCCACCTATGGTGTGTCTCGTAAATTTTTATCCATTACATGTCACAAAGATATTGAGTCACATAGTTTTTTGAATTTAAAATGATCATATCACTACCATCATGAATTTTTCACTTCTAGGACACCTCAGTGTGTAAGCCGCATCCAGTTATATGATTTTATGGTCACCATTCATGGGAGTCCATCACAGTTAATGTCTCGATGGAAATACCATATTAGTAAACCGTAGGGGAAAACCCTAAAATATATTAATTACATATCACAACACATTAGTTGGTCGAGGGTGAGTGAAACTATGGTGAAATTGATTCCTTCTATAAGAAGAATAAATTTTATGTGACTATAATGATCATTCTCTATACCTGGTTCCTATGTTCCCTCATATAAGTCATGTCTACATGATGTTAAACTACAATACATGAGTTTAAATAAACTGTGTTAGTTTTGATTAAAATTATAAAAAGGATGTTAGACACCTCATCATGGTTAAATCCCATCCTAGAAACACTAATCACATTCATTGAAGGTTGAAATCTCTAGAGTTCTAGGTTATATAGCTTTATAATCTATGAATTTTAACATTGCTAGGGAATACTGAAAAATAAATAGAGAAAAATGGATTCATAAAGATGGTCTCATAAATTGAACTCCCTTTTCAAATAGAATTTTTCATCACCTGACCATTTTATTAGGGTAACATGTCATGTATCATGATTAGGAAGAGATTCATGAACATATTGTTAATCTATAATAGATCCCTATGATAGTCAAAAATTCCATCCAAAATTGTTTTATGAGTATAAAATCGCATTCTATCGACCTATGCGAGTTATTATGTTCTATTGGGGTTAAAACCCAAATGACAACATGCCTTTGGAATGAGATTTTTTACATAGTTTGGGATTCTAGTACCAATGGGAGTTTCAATAGAAGTTTAAAATGGCAGACCTTCAGTGAATGATTTTGCAACTATACTTGAACCTCCCCAAATAATAAAACCTTTGAGACTATATTTCTCTTATATAAAACAATGTGCTAGAACTAGTATGAAATCACATAATGACAAAATGACTGAATCATTATTGGCAGTAGGCACCATATATCATAAACTTAGAAACAAACAACATAATGTGACATAATTTGAGAGATAAAAAATGGTGAACTCAATCAGAAAAAGAAAATTATTTAGGTATTTAATACCATCATGTTCACTACATATCCTTTTGAGTACAGAAAAAATGGTAATTCCAACATGAATTTCATAAATAATGAAAAAAACGATTTTACCATGTGTGGGGAAATTGTTTTTTCTTACCCTATGTAAAAAAAAATTATTCCCAACGTGAAACCCATCATTCATGGGGTTCATATGAAAAAAGTTCATTTTTTATTTGAAAATACAATGTGACAAAAATAGATGAACTGGGAATAAGAGAGAAAAATTGTGTTACCTATACAAAGCTATTTCAGCACGGTTCATACATGTGATGATGCATTGATTGATGACCATATGCCTTGTTGATTTGTGACTATTGTATCTTTTCTCATGAACAACTTGATAAAAGATCGTATATAAATCATGATAATGTTATTAAACATGTTCTATGGTATTATCCTATACTGTATTAGAAACAACATCACAATCATAATGCCATCAATATAGGGTGGAAATAAAGATGGTTCAGAAATACAACCAATATGGTTTGATCCTGACCCTGAAGGATGCATGTAGGTGTAGAACTAAAGAGAACCTTTAGAGGGGAGGGGTGAAGGAGAGTATCAACATTCTCTTCTAAAGTGATTGATATTGATTCCAAATAGGTAGAAATGTTTTAAACAAATCTATTAGAGTAGTTCACTAATAAAACATTCACATGTATAGAGTGACGACACAATAACTTTAGTTTTTTCACCACAAATGGATAGTCCAAGGAGCATACGTCGATAGTGTGTTAGTTATACCTATATCAAATAATCTTCACTAGATGTGTACTACATATAATTCAACATAGTATCTCTATATCAATCACACTGACTTTCGAGGTTTTATGGACAACACACTGTTTCCCTCAGAACACTTCTCTCAACTCCCCCTAACTCAATACAGTTATTGATGTCTTACTCATTTTATCAACATGAATGTAATTTCAATGAATTGGCATTAAATTTAATGTCCATGTCTTAGTATGAGACTCATATTAAATCAAATACTTAGGTTTATGCTATTTGAAATCCCATTCCACATAAAACTGATGTTCAATACTACATTTCACAAAGCTCCATTCGCATACCTCAATACCTTTGCAAAGATCCCTACTTTTGTTGAAAAAATAAACCTGTTGTTTAATAACCTCACTACCTTCTTGAAGGTCCTTTCCTTTATGTAACAAACTACACTATCAATTCAGCCATTACTTTTCTGAATATTCTACCTTTACGAAGCATCCTCCACTTTTCGGAACAATACACCTTCGTTAACCTCATAAATTTAATGCGGAATACCCTATAACTGTGAAGATCCCTTTAATAAAAACAATTAGAATTACTAAAGACTCATAAATACTCTTTTCAATGCTCATGATCTCATATAATGTTTTTTTCATAGAGTTCCCATGGCATCAAAAACTCTGAGGTATTTCATATTTTTCATGGAAAATCTTCTTTTGAGTGAAGAGGGGTAGCCTGTTATTTTTTTGCTCAGCCTTTTGTGAAGCTCCACCACCTCTAATGTGTTTTTTGGATCAGTCAAAAATATCTTCATGACGCTCATTCCTTCATAATGTTCTGATGAAATTTAACATAGTCATGGAGCCCTCCATCACCATATCATGTAGTCACGAGGCTCCACTTGTTGTAATTGCGTTGAAACACTATCTCGGTTCGTGATGCTCCTAATCTTTGTGAAGATATTCCAATGCATCAAAAAATCCATTCATTTAATATATTTATGAAATTTTGAATCTTGAAAACTACTTTTCTCAATGCTCAAATTCTCGTAATCACAGATCCCACCATCTCATTTATTTTTTTGTTTGTGAAACACAATTCATGAACCCATATTTGTGAAACTCATACCCTTTCCATATATTCATAAGGACTTCAATAAAAAATACTTTTTTCAATGCTTTCCATTAATCAAATATTTGATCTCAAATATATAGAAAACACAGGGAAATGATATCACCTTCAATACTTCTTTTGGATGGAACTGTATGATCCCTTTCCATGAAATCTCTCTAACCATCCAAGTGATTATTGAAAACAAAAAAACATATTCCATTTCATGCAATGAATATCCTTGGTTTAAAAAAATTCCCTCTTTGGGTTTGTTGGTAATTTGCAGAAAAAATTTAATACAGAACTAGCCACTATCAAATCCATATATGCAAGAAAAAACTAAACTGACACTCTAGGTATACGTGAGAAATTTTCGGTGTCAAAAGAAAGAGGGGAAGCATGAATTGGGATCTTATATCTTGGAATTCGTAAAGATGTATAACCAATTCTTTAACAATGTAACAAAAGCATTACATTCCCTAAATTGATTCCTCATAAAAATAAATTCTCATTATACCCCTTTCCAACTCATCATTATAGCCTTTAAAACATTTGAATTTATATATTATCCCTCATTGGTAATAATCCCAATGACCATTATTTGTACATTATAGAGATGAAAAACACATTCCCCCTGGATCTTATCTCCCTTATAATCCTTCAAAATTTTAAAAAACATACTAAAATAGAAAATTTAATTGGGTAGATAGTAAAACCTGTAATGTCTCTATGCATGGGGAGGTTGATGAACACCGAGGTTCAATCAATGTTTTTCAAAAAAAAAGTTGATGCCATAGTCTTGGTCAGAATATCATCCAACTTTTCATAAATTCCCACTTGCTCCATTTTAAATACACATTGTTTAACATTTTCCTTGATGATGTGATATCTTAGTGAAATATTTTTTGTATGAGAATTATAAATATGAATCTTTATAAGATCAATATATCTCTAGTTATCACAGTGATTAACCATTGGTTGTTTCACTTCATCACTAATATCGGCTAGTTGTTGGTTCATGAAATTATAGAGGAGATATGCTCATATTTAGTAGTACTGAGAAAATCTTTTTTTCTTTTTCTTACCTAACCATCCAACACATTTATTTTGAATAAATAATTATCCACCAATTGTGGACTTTATGTTAACAACATCTCTAAATACTAAGCAAAAAAAGTGTTGATATTTCTCTATATCATCCTACAGTTGACTATGATTTGTAATTTTGAGTTCCTTGAATGTAACTCATGATTCATTTACCTACAAGAATATTTTTTTCCTTTAGATTATAATGAAATCAAGTAACTATGTTTGTTTAAAGACAATATGGATGTGTCTCTATCAAGTATAATAAGATTCCACAAATTTTCATATACATTTTGGGATCTACAAATGAGGGTTACTCACACATATCCCAGTTCCTTTTTCAACTGTAATTGGATTCAGCATTGATTTGGAATCAGGAATATTAGTTTTCTTCAACAGCACTCTAGCATACTTTTTAGGAGACATGAAACTGTAATAAATCATTTCTATCACCAACAACCCCATCATGTATGTGGGTTCACTAATCATAAAAATTTCAAATTAATATTTCATGTGATTGTAAAATTAATCCAATGATCCATGCATACTTCTATAAAAAATTATATCATACACATACACTAGAACCATAAATTGATCTTCTTATAAATTCATGCCATGGTGGTTATGATCAACACCACCTATTTTGAATATGGGAATCATCATGCAAGAATACCATTGAGAATACCATATATGTTGTACCTTCTTAATTATTAATTTGACTCCCCCTAAACGGAAAAAATTCTCATCATATTTATAATGATGGATTTTATCATGAATGGATTTCCAAACATTTCAGTTTGAAGAAAACACGGGAATGATCTTCATCTTGTGAATGTCCACATTTGAAAACTTTCACATCATCACTAAGGGTAATATTATTGAACACTTGTTCTCAAGGATACTATAATTAAGGTAAATCAATGACAATCCCTTATTTATCCTAATTTTCAATAATTTTACATCTTTATCTTCATCAAAAAATGTTCCACCATCATACCTGCATTTCCATATCATAATTGAGGAATCATTCAAAAATAGTGACTTCTTCAACTTGGTAATCACAAATTGACGGCCCTATCTTCTTCTCAGGTTCCACCCCTGCGACCTTTCGTCACATTTATTTCCCTACATTATAATCACAAATAAAATACAGAAACTATTAATGGAAATAGGTGGTTCCTTCTTTCTATCACTATGAATTGCATGGATGAGCTGATCATCTCAACCATGTTGCCACATTTGATCCAGTATTCATTCTTGCACTTCTGATCATGTGATATGATTTATGTTGACGTGGAATGAATCTCATAACATTATCATGTTATTTTTTTGATAATTTTTCTTCTTAACATCTATCATGGATTATATAATCTTACACCTCTTAATTATTGCATCTTATCGGGGTGTTAATGTTAAACATGCTTTTGAAATGTTACCAGACTGCATGAATATCTAATAATTTTTTTTTTCATCATGTAGAATATTTTGTTTCCCTTTTTATCATCCTTGGCAAGATCATATTCATGTTTCCTCATTCATTCCAAATATTCTGGCCAAATAACGAACATGTCATTAGGAATTTTGGAAGATAGATTGAATCTTCCACATGGATTCTTCTTAGTGTCAACCATATTAGTATTACTTTTGGATTCACTACAATTCAACGTCAATGATTTTTAATCCAAGGCCTTCTCACAAATACTTATTTGATACCTTTATGGGAGGATTTATGTTCACAAAATTCATATAATTTATTACCAAGTTTTAATCTACATTCCAAGACATATTTATTTATCTTATTTTCTTACAAAATTTGTGTGTAGGATGAGATGAGAATGTGCAGACCCTATGACCACTACCATTTCATACATCATAGATGTTATGAAGAATTCCAAATCTATTTGTAGTAAATATATGCTTCCTAACATGTGGATGATATTTCTTCATTTCTGGATTACTCACCCATGAGATAGTGTTACATTGCACTTTCATATTTCAAGGATTATACCATTAATTTAATTCATGATGCCTAAATCTAATAAAACACAAACATAGTGTAAATACCCAGAATTTCCAAGTAATATTTTTAATTAAATTTGAATTTTATGAGTTTGAAAAAATTTACGGCGCATGATTCTATGGCCCAGAGTGCCCAGAATAAATTTCTAAACCTTTTTAGGGTACGTTCGGTAGACGTATGAATGGATTTTTATAACTTTTGAACTGGTGTTCAGAATTGAAATCTGAGGACACCATTGAACTCGCAACGCCGATATTCGCTTAAAGAGACTTTCACCTCGATGACAGTTGGTCGAGGGTGAAAGATATTTTTTTTGGTTTTTCAGTGGAAAAAATAAAATAAAAACAACATTCTTTTTATTTTATTTTATTTTTACTTAGGAGACTCCATGTGAAGTTGAGAAGTGGGGACCACCAGACCTTAACCTCTCATGAGAGGTTATGGTGGTGGGGACCCCCTGAACATAACCTACCATGGGAGGTTATGGTGGTGGGGACCACCTGAGGCCTAAACCTCTTGAACTCCACTCTTAATGGAGGAGAAACCTCTCAACCCCCTATTTAATGTAGAGGAGCCTCTTCATCTTCCTCCGCATTAATTATGCCAACGCACCACTTTAATTTTTCAAACTCGGTTAATTGTTTAGCCAATTTTAATTTTATGCCAACAAACTAAATAGCCAACATAATATATTATGTTGGCTAATTGGAATTTTTTGAGGAATTGGGGGGGGAGAGAGCTTTGGGATAAATAAAGTTCTCCAATGAAGAACTTCACTTGACAACGAAGAATGATCCGCCAACGAAGATCATTCTTCCAACAAAGAACACCGACCTCGACTTTGACCTTCTTCCTCGGGACTTCTTCTAATGTGGGTCATCTTAATCTACAATGAATCAATGCCCATACTTCCTTCTCGCACCAACATCAACAAATAACACGATGTAGGGGTTTATTTGTGTATGAGTACTTTTCCCATGTTCTTCCGATGAATTCTTTTTCGGGATTGGGAGTAAATAATTGTGGGAGGTTGTAAATCTTGACATTTTTCTTCATGTTGTTGTTGATCTATATGCTCCCACCCAAACACGGAGGGTACAGGTCAAAAAGAACATGGCATGAACCCTCCGCAAATCTTGTGATGATTTGTGGTGTTGAACGCGACGAAGGTGACGACGCAACGACATCGCCCCATGGCCACTGCCGCCTCGCGACCTCCGCACCCTCGTGGAAACACCACAGTCGAGCCACTCTGTGGAACCAATGGACACCACACCTCGTGGCTCTACCACCCGCAGCATTGATCCACCGCCCATGGCTGCCACCGTCTGGGCCAAGTCCCCGCCGCCGACCGGGCCGATCCGCCGCCGCTGTCCCGCCAATCCGACGGTCGAGCCACCCCGGCCCCACCACCCACGGCCTTCTAAGACTCTTTGGACAAGCACCCCACAGCCGAGTCACTCCGGCTGAGCCACCTGCGTCCAAGCCGCCTTCTGGTCGAGCCGCCCAGCCGAGCCGCCTAGTGGCCAAGCCACTTCGGCTGAGCCTCCCTGTGGCCTCGCACCATCTGCGGCCAAACCTCTGCGGCCCCTCGTGGCCTGACGGACTACCCAATGGTCCGAGCCGACCCGAACCAGGTCAGCCCAGGCTGGGTCAGACCGAAAGTGGGCCCAGTACGACCCATTAACTTTATTTTGGCCATAACTTTGGCACCAGACGTCAATTTTAAAAACCATCACCGACATGGGAAATCTTGGAGAAAAGTAGTTACTTTGAGTATACCTCACTAGATTTTTTGATTATGATGGGGAACAGTCAGCTTCAATCGAGCATGAATCCGACGAGGCCCCTAGGACTAAAAGGCTAATAACTCACAAACTGGGCGTCTGATTGATGCACCATATGTTGCATTGAGACCCCTATGATGTGACAGACCTTTGAGATCCTTCTTTATGGGACTTAGTGGCAGTTGGAGTATCAAACAGTAGCTTAAGAAGTTGATCATCTCAGAGAGGAGAGAGCATAGTACGTGAACCTAGTAGCTGGCTGAGACATGACGAATGCTGACCTTTTTGACTCTATGTGACTTGATATGCCCAGTGGGGAGCACCTATGTGTGACATGGCAGACCTATGGTGGGGAGTGCCTCGGTATGACATGACAGACCCATGGTACTCGACAGGATGAGTACCTTAGGAGGTCATGAGGGGGAATTCCTCTGTGTGATGTGGTAGACCCATGATACTCGATAGGAGGAGTACCCTAGAAAGTCACAAGGGGGAGCGCCTCTGTGTGGCGCAGTAGACCCATAGTGGGGAGCACCTCTATGCAATGCAGTAGACCCAAAATACTTGACAGGTGGAGTACCTCAGCAGTCGAAGTTTAGTGGGACCCTCAGCAGTCCAAGTTTAGTGGGAAGCACCTTTGTGTGACGCGGTAGGCCCACTATACTCGATAGAGTATGGGTTCTCTAGTAGCTGAGATACTTGACGATGTGACTGGGAATGTTACTTGTTACTACCCCTAGAATAAATCCGGTTGTGAGCTAAGTCAGAACCTCTGTTTTTCTTAATTTTTGAGATGGATTGCTTGATAACTTAGGTATATGTATGGGATTATACCTATATATGGTTGTCTGTTGATTTCATACATTGTGGTTTATCCTTGGTGGATTTTGTGAGACCTTGAGGATATCGGGGTCCCTACTGAGAATCGCTATACTCAACCCTGCATGGGCTATGCCCACACTTCATTGTGTTTGGTGTAGACGACAGATAGGGATGACTGAGGGAGAGAGTACCAAGACTGGATGGTACCCAGAGGTGGACCTTACGACGAGTCAGTACATGAAGAAGACAGACAAACGATGAGTGATGAGGAAGTGATCTGTACCTAACCTTTAGTTAGGAACGTCGGAGGATGACCCAGTTGCTGTTTTCCTTTTTCTTCAGTTGTAATTGTACTTTGAGTTTCTTGTACTTTACTGTTGGGATTGTATTCCGACCCCCTTTTACTTTCAGAACTCTTTTGTTATACAGTTTTACTTGGTGTTTCATATCCATCTATGTGCTTTATTTTGTGTGTGTTTATAGATTATAAAGTCAATGACTTCCCAGTTTTATGGAATTATGCCTTTGGTGCTATTCCCATCCCCTGACCTATGAAAGGTGGGCTTGGGGTAGTCACGGCACAAGCCCTGGGGGACGGGTCGTGACAAACTGGTATCATAGGAGTCGGTTCTACCATAGAACTTATGACTCTGATGTTTTTTTAATGAAAATAGTGTTAATTTTAGTGAGTGTGGTTATCAGTTTAGGGAATCTAGTGTTGGTGCAGTGGTGACGTATCAATAGACCAGGACCCTGACTTCAAATTTCCGATTCAGTGCACGAAAACACTAATTGCCAGTGTGTTTTCAAGAGTATTATTTGTGAAATCTTTTAGTCATATCACTATGTATAAATTATTAAATGTTGCACACCTGTTTCTTTTCAGGATGCATCCACACAGGTAACCAGCTAGGGTTCCGAGAGTTGTACACACTGATAGCCCACTAAGTGACATGGCCATAGTGTAGGGACCTTTTCCAGTAGAGGAACCAGTGGAGGCACCAACGGTACCATTCCCCATTGGGTCACCGATGCCACCAGACCTAGTAGCAGACAGTGCACGCCACATGAGAACGCTGTACAAGTTCTAGAGCCAGAGGCCACCCAGGTTCAGGGGAGAGATAGACCCACAGGCAGGTGAGGATTGGCTGGAGGCTTTAGTGAGAGTCTTTCAACTGGTAGGGACACCAGTAGATTTCATGGTGATCCTTACCGCCAGAATTCAATAAGAAGCAGCGGGAATATATTGGATCTTGATGCTCCAGGTTCATGACGATGTGACACTTTTCTAGGAAGACTTTGAGGTCCTGTTTTGGGAAGATTTTGTTCCAACGACTCTTCGCATAGTGCGCAAACAATAGCTACTTCATCTGTAGCAGGGAAACATGACTATAGCTCAGTATTTAGAGAGGTTCACTGACCTCTCATGCTACTCCATTGATATGGTTCAAGACCCATTCTCAGGGCCTGGACCTTCGAGCAGGGGCTCAGGCAGTAGATCAGGGATTTGATGATCTCACTCAGCATTCCGACACAGGAGGGGGTGTTAGATAGAGCACTCTTAGTGGAGATTTTTCTTCCTGAGTAGTCACCAGTAGGGAGACCCACCACTAGTCATCACGCAGCGGAGTATTCTGCAGCTGGTAGTAGATAGATGTCACAGAGGTTCAAGAGGACGAGACATACTGGTGGACAACCACAAAATTCAGAGTTTGTGGTGTGGGGCAACCGAGGCGGAGCCATTCATGCCTGGAGAGGGCAATGTTACGCATGTGGCAGGTAGGATCACATGGCTCGTGACTGTCTAACCCGCCATACGGATGATCAGTAGATGGTCGAGGGACCACCTAGGTAGAGACATTTGTTCGACAGAGGTGGTCCGTAGGGAGCAATAGGATGTGGCAGAGAAGCTGGTCATGCAGCTTGTGGTGGGCGACGATTCGAGATGTTACCTCCACCACCACAATGAGGTCCACCCCTACCACAAGGAGTTGGTGGACATGTAAGAGCTTAGCTCTAGGCATATGATGCCTACGATCATGGCGCTCCAGAGATGATATGAGGTACGATCTGTGTCGACTCCACCTTAGCTACAATACTTATAGACACAGGTTCCCGTCATTCTTTTATTACCACTTCCCTAGTTTAGAGATCAGAGATTCTAATGAAGATTTTGGATTGATCCTTATAGCTAGATACTCCTAAGGGTGTAGATTCGAAGATTATACACTTGTGCTAGTAGTGCGAGCTTACTCTAGGAGGCGAGAGTTTCGGCTGGTATCTCCTAGTAGCGTCGTCGAGGCCTTACATCGTCATCTTGGGTATGGACTAGTTATCTACATTTCATGCTCAAATTTCCTGTATTGGGCACAAAGTGCAGTGTGTCCACACGGATGATACCAGGTTTAACTTCAATGGAAAGAAGGGATCCTTTTCATGACCTAATGGACATACCTGGAGGAGAGTGTAGCCGATCACTTATCGGTTGGCTAGCCTTACCCTCAGAGCAATTGATGTGGAGAGTCCAAGATATCCTGTAGTGGTGGACCAGTACGCGGATGTCTTCCCTAAGTATGTTCCAATTCTACCTCCTCATAGGTAGGTGGAATTTTACATTGACTTGTACCCCGGGACAACACTTATATCTACACCAGCGTATTGAATGGCTCCCGCAGAGCTTCACGAGCTGCGAGTATAGATAGAGGACTTGCAGGGGAAGGGATTCATCCAGCCCAGTGTTTCTCCCAGGGCAACCCCGATTTTGTTCTCCAATAAGGCAGATGGGTTATTAAGGCATTGTGTTGATTATCGATTCTTGATCAAATGATTGTGAAGAACAAGTACCCACTCTTGAGGATTGACGACCTCTTTGATCAGGTGAAGGGAGCATGATGGTTCTCGAATATAGACCTCAGATCAGGCTATCACCAGCTCATAGTGACATTCGGTGTAACCACCGCTCCACAAGTGTTCATGGGACTCATGAATAGGATCTTTCAGCTATACCTTGATCACTTTGTAGTAATCTTCATCGATGATATTCTGATCTAATCGGATACTGAGGAGGATCATGAATATCATTTTCAGATAGTGTTGAACACACTTTGAGAGCACCGGCTTTATTGTAAGTATAACGACCCATACATTACATACATTGTTATTACTTCAAAATTAAAGCATACTTATTACAACATATAAAAAAACCATGAAAGGACCGTATAGGTATAGTGTCTTTAGAAACTGGGAAACATAAACAACTGGTTCATAAAGCGTCTACACTATCTCCCATTTATTTCATCATATCTGTAGTCCCTTTTGGCATATCTTACTTAATAAGAATCTTCCTGACCTGGGGAAATAAAAAATCCAAAACGGTGAGCTCAAATTATCATTAAGGGTAAACAAAAGATATATCAATCACATCATATTCATAAGAACATAACATTTTGGAAATCTTAACCTGAAAAAGAGTGCAAAATTTCATTACATGGGATAAATCATAGTAGTGAAATGAAATCACAATAATCATAACTTAAAACATGAAACTTTGTAGAATACACACATAATCATAGAGAATCATTTCTTATTAGTCAAGACTCATTTCCAAGACTATCTTAGTGGAAAAAGTCCATTTCTGAACTGAGTTCAGTCATTGTTTCAGTCATGTTTCACTGAACCGGTTTAACCTACCGTTCCAGCCATGTCAATCTCATGAGATATAAAATCATTACCCAATGCATTGGAGGGAGATATAGGTCCCACCCATCTCATAATGATACCATTCTTATGTGTTCCACAAAATCATAAATCATACATCATTGCATAACCTATGTAGTAAAAATGGGATTCTTAAACAACATGACTTCATAAAACAATTCATATAAGATTAAGGAATTCATAAAAATAATTCCATCAAAACATAATCAAATCAATGTAATAATAGGTATATAAACACAAACCTATGTTATCTTATATGGAAAATAATTTTGATAAAGCACTTGAACTCCATTCTTGAGGAAAATATCCTTTCAACATCAAAAACACTTTTCCTTTCTTAACATGTCATAAAATTCTAACTAAAATAAGTTGATTAAAAATAAACGTGAAAACTTGTAAGGGAATATTCTTGTAAATAATTTTTTAAAAATCCATTCATGCCATATAAGTTAAAAGAAAACATTCTTCTCGTACTTTTGTTGGAAAAGTCGAAAAACACCTCTTACGATAAACGACAAAAGATTCCATTTATATCTTTTACTAAAAACTCACCGAAGGTGAAAATTGGATATAAAATATAGTAGAAGGATATAAATATTACATATTGAGGAAACATGGATGTGGATGATAAAATACACCAAAGTATATTCCAAAGTATAAAAAATTTCGGATAAAAATGAGATTGTGATATTTCCCTTACCTTAGGTCCAATTTGCTTCGTAGGAGTCCGAACCTCCTGTATAATGATTTAAATAATGTCATTGACTTATTACAGAATCATATTCATTGTTATGATACCATATATGGTTCACTTATGACTTTATATTACCCATTCTTATGTAAATTAATGTTAAAGTAGTGTTTTGGGTAAAATCATCTTATTTATCTTACGTGTTTGGACTTGTTGTTCTTGATGTTATTATTACTTATATCATGATTTACTTACCTCAAAAATGTAAATAATGATTTATATATCATATAAATTCATTATATATCCATCATATACAATCATTTATAATAGTACATAACATATAGAGGTAAGAAATGAAACGCACCGTTCATGGAGACGGTAAGTCGTACGTACGCATGAACGCTACTTTCATTTCTATTTCTTATTTTAATGAAATTAAAACATATTTATACATAGGTATATTATAATTCCAGTATAATATAATATATAATATCATTATCCACATCCTTTATACATCCCACATAAGGTATTAACGAATCACATCACTTTGAGGGGGTCGTAGTCTGCACTTCCTCAAATGAGATTATCGTATTTACCGATTATGGAAACATAAAGGCTCTATATAATTGGGAATTAAAGAAGAATAAAGAAATAATAAACATAATATATATTATATATAAATACAGTTCCATCATAATGGCCACCATGAGAGGCGGTAGGGGATAATCGAACAATCATCGATTCATGAGGCGTTAGTTTTCCATCACAGAAACATTATGTTCTTCATCCATTAGATGGAGGTGTGTGTAAGTGTAGTTCTAATACATCTCATAAAAACATCATATTATTTTCATGATACTGGTGTTGTCCCAAAATAATGTATTGAAAAGATTTTAGAGGTTGGATAAGTAGAACAAAAGAAAACAACTTAAGAGAAACTGTTACCTTTTATTTTGGTAACTTTCATTGGTTTGAACCAAAAGGACTTCTTGGAGAGTCTTATTCCTAATTTAAGGCTTCAAGGGGAAGGAGAGGGATGTAGGGATCATAGTTGGGAATATTTTGGACGAGAAAAAGGCTTGAGAGGTGTGAGAAATTGCATAGAAGTGGTCTCCTTTTATAAGGGAGTGGAGGGGCTCTTTAGGAAAGTGTGAAAACATTATTTTATTATAAACTTTTCTTCGGTTTCATGAGGTCCAAAACACATTAATGTAGAAGATAAAATGATTCAAATTTGAAATAAAATCATACTATATGAATTGGACAGGTTTTGGATGATATTTTAATCATTTTAATCTTATTTATTTAAATCATTTATTAATGAGGTAAATACTGCATCATTATTATTTCATAAATAATTTAATTTATATGATGTATAAAAATTATAAAAAAATACCAACATTTAGGAAATAATTTTATCTTTCCAATGAATATTTATAGTTTCAAATAAAATTTATATATCCCCTTATAAAAATTAATTACTACACGATATTTGTTAATTCCAATTTTCTCTTTACATTAATTTAATTAATATAATGTGTCATTGTCTTTCATAAGTGGCTCCATGGGGTCCCTAAATCGACCCAAGGATGCCCATGGTCGGAAAATACTCATCCAATAAGGTTAAGACAAGTGTCATGGTAATTTTGAATTATTAGAATTTTCTTTTAACCTTGAATTACCCTATTTACCTTTAACCGTAGTGAATAAAAAATTACCGTAGTTACTATTCATAATATCAAAAAAAATAAAAAGTAACCTATTAACATAATTTGGAACCACTGATTTAAAAATATGGAATCCATTTTCAAAATTCAAAACACAGAAGTTGCAGTAATTAATATAAAATTAATCCTGTTGTTTAGCAAACAAGTTTTAAAAGATAAAACATTGCCAAAGATTGAATTTATTTAACCTACGAATTCAATGTAAAATCAAGGCTAATGACATACATTATATTAAATGGTAAAAATATATTCTATTTATACTTTGAAACCATTCAATATTATTATTTAACCACATAATTTATTACGATGAAAAAAAGTTGTTTTGGTTAAAATATATCATGTTTTTACTATTCATGAAAATATGAAAGTTATCAGAATTATATGAAAAGTTTATCCAAAGTAAATTTTTATATCTTGATTCAAAATAAGAAGTTTACTTTGTAAAATTGAACTTATAAACTTTTCAAAAACTAGATTTAATGTGGGTGCACCATCAAAAGGCGGTAAAACTGCATTTTTTTAAAAATACATATTTTACCCGAAAAATTTATTTTGTTCTCTTAACACGTTATAGAAAATGTATAAGATGAATAATAATATTATAAAATTCAAAATTTAGTTAATACTATTAATAAAGGCTATTTTTAATAATGTTTTAATAGCATATCGTTGTTTAGTGAAACTCGGTATTGCGTACGACGCAAGCTATCGAGGAAGGTCGCGGTTGCATGTAAAGTAATCCAAGCTAGTGTTGTGTGTAGTGAAAGATTCCTTTGATGATTTATATAACATAAAAACAGAATATTTCTCATAAAAGTCTCGGCTGTTACATTCTACCCCCCTTAAAATGAATTTCACCCTCAAAATTCATCACTTTTTAACACACAGATGAGGATACCTCTCCCTCATCATATCCTCAAGCTCCCATGTAGCTTCTTCTAATTTGTGGTTCGTCCATAAAACATTCACCAAGCGAGTGGTATTGTTTCGTAGGAATTTTTTGCTACGATCCAGAATCTCTATCGGTTGTTCTTCATAAGAAAGATCTTGCTCCAGCGGAACAACTTCTGAGCTGAGCACATGTGAAGGATCAGGTATGTACTTTCTCAGGAGAGATACATGGAACACATCGTGTACTTGAGAGAGATTCGGTGGTAGCGCCAATTGGTAACCTACCTTCCCATCATGATCCAGTATATCGAAAGGGCCGATATATCTAGGTCTCAACTTCCCCTTCTTTTAAAATCTCATGACCCTCTTACAGGGAGATATTCGTAAGAACACTTTATCACCCACTTCAAACTCTAGGTCTTTTCTTCGGTTGTCGGCATAACTTTTCTGTCGACTCTGAGCTGATCTTATGTGTTGTTGAATAGATCTGACCTTTTCTGCCATTTCATCAACAAGATCAGGTCCTAATAGCTTTATTTCCCCAACTTCATCCCAGCAAGTTGGAGTCCTACATTTCTTTCCCTAGAGAGCTTCATAAGTAGCCATCTGAATACTAGAGTGAAAGCTATTATTATAAGAAAATTCCACCAAAGGTAGGTGTTGATCCCAACCACCTTTTAAATCCATAGAGCAAGCTCTCAACATATCTTCTAGAGTTTGAATTGTTCTCTCAGACTGACCGTCTGTCCGAGGATGATAAGCAGTGCTGAAACTCAAATCTGTATCCAGATTATGCTGAAGACTTCACAAGAACGTCGAGGTAAATCTAGGATCTCGATCATATATAATAGAAATTGGTACTCCATGCAATCTTACCACTTCCTTTACATATATCCTGGCAAGCTGATCCAGAGAGAAATCCTCTCTAATAGCAATGAAGTGTGCAGACTTGGTAAGATGATCAACTATGACCCAGATAGAATTATTGCCTTTGGATGTTTTAGGAAGTCCTGTGACAAAGCCTATAGTGATATTTTCCCATTTCCATTTGGGTATGGGTAATGGTCGTAACATCCCCTTAGACTTCTGCCTCTCAGCTTTAACTTGCTGACAAACCAAGCATCGAGAGACATATTTAGCAACATCTATTTTCATTCCATCTCGCCAGAAGCACTCTTTTAGGTCCTTATATATCTTCGCGCTTCCAGGATGAATAGAGAATGAAGAACAATGAGCCTCATCCAGCAGCTCCTTATTTTATTCGGGGATGGGAGGAACACAAACCCGATTCCTTAACTTTATTATCCCATCACAATCAAGGTTGCATTCAGGAACATTTCTCACCTTCTTTTATAACTCTACATCTTCTTTCTGTGCCTCTTTAATCTTCACATGTATCGATGGTTTGAACATTCATTTGAGAAAGATACGATTTTCCACCTTCCATTATAATTCCAAGAACCATCCATTTTAAATCCATAAATATTGGATCTTTTGTGATCCTCATCATGGATAAACTGGCATGGTCTTGTTGACTTAATTCATCTACCACCTTGTTTTCTTTCCCAGGGTGGTAATGAATTGAGAAGTCGTAATCCTTAATCAGCTCCAACCATCTTCTTTGACACATATTCAGCTCCTTTTGTGTGAAAATATACATTAAATTTTTTTGATCAGTATAAATATCACACCTTTCACCATAACGGTAATGCCTCCAAATATTTAATGCAAAGATTACCGCAGCTAACTCCAAATCATCAGTTGGGTAATTTTGCTCATGGATTTTCAACTGTCATGAGGCATAAGCTATCATCATATCATTTTGCATGAGAACACATCCCAGTCCCTTCTTGGATGCATCACTGTAGATCACAAACCATTCTCCACTACAAGTAAGTGTGATTACAGGTGCACTGGATAACCTTCTTTTCAACCCCTTGAAATTATCTTCACATTCATCCGTCCATACAAACTTAACTCCTTTTCGAGTCAAACTGGTGAGTGGATTACATAATCATGAAAAATCATTCAAAAAACGTCTATAATATCCAGCCAAACCAAGAAAACATTGGATCTCAGTTACTGTTGTTGGTGTCGACCATCTTTCGATAACTTCTATTTTTTCTGGATCCACATATATCCCCTCTTTTGAGATTATGTGACCAAAAAATGCAACTTTTTGAAGCCAAAATTCACACTTGGTAAATTTGGCATAAAGATTCTCCGATCTCAGGGTCTTCAATATAATTCTCAAGTGATCTTCATGTTCTTCCTTGCTCTTTGAATAGACAAGAATATCATTTATAAAGACTACCACAAATTGATCAAGGTAGTCTCTAAAGACTCTATTCATCAGATCCATGAAGATAGTAGGGGCATTAGTAAGACCAAATGGAATCACTATAAATTCATAGTGTCCATACCTTGTATGGAAAGACGTCTTTGGTATATCCTCCCTTTTGACCCTTAATTGATGATACCCTGAACGAAGATCAATCTTGGAAAATTATTAATCTCTGTGTAGTTGGTCAAATAGGTTATCAATGCGTGGGAGAGGATATTTGTTCTTGATAGTGATCTTGTTAAGTTCTCGATAATCAATGCAGAGTCTCATTGATCCATCTTTCTTCTTAAAAAATGGAATAGGTGCTCCCCAAGGTGACGCACTAGGGCGTATGAATCCCTTATCAATATTCTCTTGGAGTTGCTTCCTCAATTCTTGCAACTCAATTGGGGCCATTCTATAAGGTGTCTTTGAAATAGGCAAAGCACCCGGTATGAGTTCTATTGAAAACTAAACTTCACTATTTGGTGGAAGACCCGACAATTCCTCTGGAAAGACATCATCAAACTCCTGTACAACAGGAATATTCTTAATTGTGAGTTTCTCACTAACCATTTCAGATAAATAACCTTCATTAAGTGGAATTAAGACCCATAAGATGGAAGAAAGTTCCACTGGAAGGTTATGTTCATCCTCGCATCGATAGACGATCATAGATAGATCTGGAATATGAAATTTGACTTCCCTTATTTGGAAATTGATATGAGCTCCATATAAAGAAAGTAAATCCATGCCAAGAATCACATCAAATTCCATTATAGGAAGGATCACAAGATTTATAGGAAGCACTTCCCCAAAAACTTCAATCGGGGAAGAATTATAATCTTCTGATGCGACTGTTGTGCCATTAGGTGTTGTCACAGCTAACTCAACATCTAATTATTGAGGTAATATGGTGATACCCTTAGAAAAATCTTCAGAAAAAAAAGAGTGGGTGGATCCAGAATCAAATAAAAAATTTTCTACATTAGAGTGGACGGTAAGTGTACCTTTCACAACAACGTTATCATACTCCACATCGCTGATAGAAATTTCATGTGACTTTCCTTTTTCTTTTACCTTATGATTTTGTTGATGTCGATCATCATCAACAAACCTTGGATTAAGGCATTTATTGGAATAATGCCCCATCTCCTTGCACTTGAAACATTGATGTGTGGTAGGTTCATTCTGTGTGTCCCTTCCTTTGTTTGCATCATTAGACATCTACTTCCCATCATTGCGACATTCAAATGCCTGATGACATTCCTTTCCACATTTGAAACATTTACTTGTCCCTTTAAGACAACTCACTCTATGTTTCTTTCCACACTTTGAGCATAAGGGAAAGCTCATCTTATTTTCAGTGTTCTCTTTAGATTTTCCTTTGAACTCCATTTTCCTCTTCTTATCAAACCCATATGACTGATGGGTTACTCCAATCTCCATCTCAACTTTGAGAGCACATCGAACGATTTCTTCGTAGCTATTGAAGTCCCTTATGGCTAATTCCATTCGAAGACTTGGTTTTAAGACACTAAATAATTGATCGATCTTACTATCAAGTTGGATAATAATACCAGAATCGTACCTTGCAAGTCTTGTAAAATTTTCTTCATAGGTTCCAACAGATTCATCATCCTTTTCCTTCAGTTCAAGAAACTCTTTCTCCATATTTTTTCAGAGAATACTAGGGAAGTGCTTATTGAAAAATAAGTTCTTGGACTCGTCCCATTCGATGGAACCAATTTCATAACTTTGCCTCATATTTTTAATAATATTCCACCATTGATCAACATCTCCTTCCAAACGATACACTGCTAGGATGACTATATCATGATCAGAACATTGAAGAACTGAATATATCTTTTCAGTAGTATTAATCCATTATTCAGAAACTAATGGATCAGTAGACCCACTGAAAGAAGGTGGATGCTGCCTCATGAAGGATTCAACAGAATGTTGCTCCTTCCTTGGCTCGTTTGGAAGTCCTACATGATTCATATCTTGAGAAGGATGTGTGATCATGGCTACAAGATTTTGCATTCCAGATCCCATAACGTTTGGTTGCTTGGTGGGACAATCATTGCATTTTCTGTCGCAGTCAGCATTAACACAGTTCCTTCGAGTTCCATCCATTGACTAAAACCAAGAAGAATAGTGTGAGCAACACTAATTATAATAGTAAAACCACATAAAAAAGAATAAAGTTTCACACATATGTTGTTATACTAGGTTATTGATGGTCATTACTAAAACACTAATATTGTGTTCTATTATTAGACTTTTCCTTAGGGTTCTTACTAAGGCTTTCACATCCTAGTTTCCAAAGGTTGACTATACCTTTCCTCTGATACCAACTATAACGACCCATACATTACATACATTGTTATTAATTCAAAATTGTATCATACTTATTACAACATATAACAAAACCATGAAAGGACCATATAGGTATAGTGTCTTTAGAAACTGGGAAACATAAAAAACTGGTTCATAAAGCGTCTACATTGTCTCCCATTTATTTCATCATATCTATAGTACCTTTTGGAATATCTTACTTAATAAGCTTCTTTCTGGCCTGGGGAAAGAAAACATATAAAAGGGTGAGCTCAAATGCTCAGTAAGGGTAAACAAAATATATATCAATCACATCATATTCATAAGAACATAACATTTTGGAAATCATAACCTGCAAAAGAGAGAAAAATTTCATAAATGGGATAAATCATAGTAGTGAAATGAAATCACAATAATCATAACTTAAAACATGAAACATTGTGGAATACACACATAATCATAGAGAATCATTTCTTATTAGTCAAGACTCATTTCCAATACTATCTTAGTGGACAAAGTCCATTTCTGAACCGAGTTCACTCCTCGTTTCAGCCCTGTTTCACTGAACTGGTTTAACCTGCTGTTCCAGCCATGTCTATCTCATGATATATAAATTATTTACCCAATGCATTGTAGGGAGATATAGGTCCCACCCATCTCATAATAATACCATTCTTATGTGTTCCACAAAATCATAAATCATACATCATTGCATAACCCATGTAGTAAAAATGGGATTCTTAAACAACATGACATCGTAAAACAATTCATATAAGATAAAGGAATTCATAAAAATAATTCCATAACAACATAATCAAATCAATTTAATAATAGGGATATAAACAGAACCCTATATTATCTTATATGGAAAAAAAATTTGATAAAGCACTTGAACTCCATTCTTGAGGAAAATATCCTTCCATCTTCAAAAACACTTTTCCTTTCTTAACATGTCATAAAATTCTAACTAAAAGAAGTTGATTAAAAATAAACTTGAAAAAATGTAAGGGAATATTCTTGGAAATAATTTTTTAAAAATGAATTCATTATGTATAAGTTAATAGAAAACATTCTTCTCGTACTTTTGTCAGAAAAGTCGAAAAGTACCTCGTACGAAAAACGACAAAAGATTCATTCATATCTTTTACTAAAAACTCACCAAAGGGTAAAATTGGATATAAAAAATTGTATAAGGATATAAATATTACATATTGAGGAAACATGGATGTGGATGATAAAATACACCCCAGTAAATTCCAAAGTATAAACAATCTCAGATAAAAATGAGATTGTTATATTTCCCTTACCTTAGGTTCAATTTGCTTCGTAAGAGTCCGAACCTCCTATATAATGATTTAAATAATGTCATTGACTTATTAAAGAATCATATTCATTGTTATGATATCATATATGGTTCAATTATGACTTTATATTACCCATTATTATGTAAATTAATGTTAAAGTAGTGTTTTGGGTAAAATCTTCTTATTTATCGTACGTGTTTGGACTTGTTGTTCTTGATGTTATTATTACTTATATCATGATTTACTTAATTAAAAAATGTAAATCATGATTTATATATCATATACATTCATTATATATCCATAATATACAATCATTTATAATAGTACATAACATATTGAGGTAAGAAATGAAACGCACCGTTCATGGAGACGGTAAGGCATACGTACGAATGAACACTACTTTCATTTCTATTTATTATTTTCAGGGAATTAAAACATAATGATACATAGTTATATTATAATTACAGTATAATATCATATATAATATCATAAACCACATCCTTTATACATCCCACGTAAGGTATTAACGAATCACATCACTTTGAGGGGGCGGTAGTCCGCACTTCCTCAAATAAGATTATCCTATATACCGACTATGGAAACTGTGTAGGCTTGATATAATTGGGAAGTAAAGAAGGATAAAGAAATAGTAAACATAATATATATTATATAAAAATATAGTTCCTTCATAATGGCCACCATGAGAGGCGGTAGGGGAAAATCGAACAATCATCGTTTCGTGAGGTGTTAGTTTTCCATCACAGAAACATTATGTTCTTCATCCATTAGATGGAGGTGTGTGTAAGTTTAGTTCTAATCCTTCACAAAATCCTAGTAATTTCAGGATTCTGTTTTTGTCACAAAATAAAGGATTAAAAATATTTTAGGCATTGGAGAAGTAGAATAAAAGAAAACAACTTAAGAGAAAATGTTACCTTTAATTTTGGTAACTTTCATTGATTTGAACCAAAAGTACTTCTTGGAGAGTCTTATGCCAAATGTAAGGATTCAAGGGGAAGGATAGGGATGTAGGGAGCTTAGTTGGGCAGAGTATTGACGAGCCAAAAGGCTTTAGAGGTGTGCGTAATTTCATAGAAGTGGTCTCCTTTTATAAAGAAGTTGAGGGGCTCTTTAGGAAAGTTTGAAAACATTATTTTATTATAAAATTATCTTTGGTTTAAAGAGTTCAAAAACACATTAATTTCGAAGATAATATGACTCATATTAGAAATAAAAATCATCCAATAGGAATTGGACAGGTTTTGGATGATATTTTAATCATTTTAATCTTATTTATTTAAATCATTTATTAATGAGGTAAATACTGCATCATTATTGTGTCATAAATAATTTAATATATATGATGTATAAAAATTATAAAAAAACTAACAACATGTAGGAAATCCTTTTAGCGTTCCAATGAATATTTATAGTCCAAAATAAAATTTATATAGATCCTTATAAAAATTAATTACTAAACAATATTTGTTAATTCTAATTTTGTCTGCACATTAAATTAATTAATCTAATGAGTCATTGTCTTTCATAAGTGGCTCCATGGGGTCCCAAAATCGACCAAAGGATGACCATGGTCGTCCAATACTCATACAATAAGGTTAAGACAAGTGTCAAGGTAATTTTTAATTATTATAATTTTCTTTTAACCTTGAATTACCCTATTTACCTTTAACCGTAGTGAATAAAAAATTACCATAGTTACTATTCATAATATAAAAAAAATAAAAGTAACCTATTTACATAATCTGGACCCAAATATGGTATCCATTTTTCAAAATTCAAAACACATAAGTTGTATTAATTAATTTAAAATTAATCTCCTTGTTAAGCAAACAGGTTTTAAAAGTTTAAACATTGCCAAAGATTTAATTTATTTAACCTACGAATTCAATGTAAAATCAAGGCTAATGAAATAAATTATATTAAATGGTAAAAATATATTATATTTATACATTGAAAGCATTCAATATTATTATTTAACCACATAATTTATTATGATGAAAAAAAGTGGTTTTTAATTAAAATATAGCGTGTTTTTACTATTCATTAAAATATGAATGTTATCAGAATAATATGAAAAAATTTTCCAAAGTAAATTTTTATATCTTGATTCTAAATAAGAATTTTATTTTGTAAAATTGAACTTATAAACTTGTCAAAAACTCGATTTAATGTGGGTGTGCCATCAAAAGGCAGTAAAACAGCATTTTTTTGAAAAATACTTATTTTACCCGAAAATTTTATTTTGTTATCTTAACATGTTCTAGAAAATGTATAAGATGAATAATAATGTTATAAATTTCAAAATTTAGTTAATACTATTCATAAAGACTAGTTTTATTAATATTTTAATAGCATATCGTTGTTTAGTGAAACTCGGTATTGCGTACGACGCAAGCTATCGAGGAAAGCCGCGGTTGCATGTAAAACAAGCCAAGCTAGTGTTGTGTGTATTGAAAGATTCCATTGATGATTTATATAAAAACAGAATATTTCTCATAAAATTCTCGGGCGTTACAGTATGCTCTCAAAGTTCCAGTTCTGGATCCGAGAGGTTCACTTTCTGGGACATGTCATCTCAGAGGCTGGAGTTGCGGTGGATCCAGCGATGATTGAGGTGGTACTTGCTTGGGAGACACCCAAGAATGTGACAGTGGTACATAGTTTCTTGAGATTGGCTGGATACTACCGAATTTTTATGCCAGAATTCTCCAGAGTTACAGCACATCTATCAGTATTGATGAAGAAGGGGAAACCCTTCGTTTGGTCAGAGAAATTCCAACAGAGTTTTCAGAAGCTGAGGTAGAGGCTGACTAGTGTCCCCATATTGAGGCTTCCAGAGGAGGGCATAGGGTACGTAGTCTACTAAGACACACCAGGGACCAGACATGGATGTGTCTTGATGGAGGGCAAGTAGTGATCACATATATTTCTCTACAGCTAAGACAACATTACCAGAACTACACTAACCATGACCTAGAGTTACCAGCAGTGGTCTTCTCCTTGAAGATGTGGCGGCACTATCTAATGGTCGAACGTTTTACAGTGTACTCTGATCACAAGAGTATCAGGTATATCTTGACTCAGAAGGACCTAAAACTGAGACAACAACATTGGGTTGAGTTCCTCTAGGACTATGACTTCGAGATAGTCTATACTCATTATAAGTGGAATGTTGTAACAGATTCAATTATCAAGAGGTCTGGTATACAGTTTCAAGGAGAGGCGATGGATTAGCTAGACACTTTGCAGATATCCATTGTAGATAGAGATAAAGAAACTTTACTTCAGTCTCTTACAGTCACTCCTCCACTTATTCAGTGATTTAGGGAGATACTGTGAGGAGACGTTAACTATGAGACACAATGTGCTCAGATATCCACAGGACAGGAACCTGATGGAATTTCTGATGGTGTGGAGCACGCCATCCTCTTCAGAGGACATACCATGGTACCAGTGTCACATCAGGAGGAATTGTTGAGGGATTTCAACACATCCCATCTAGAGGTACATCTAGGAGTGCTAAAGATGTACCAGGATCTCTGACAATAGCTCTGGTGGCTAGCAATGTAGAAATCAGTAGAAGAGTTTTTCTCTCAATGCCTCACTTGTCAGCAAGTGAAGGAAGAGCATAAAGTACCAACAGGCTTGGTTCAGTCTTTAGAGGTCCCAGAGTGGAAGTGGGATGATATTTCCATGGAATTCGTGACATGACTTCAATGTACATCCAGAAGACATGACTCAATTTGGTTGATCGCCGACCAACTCATCAAGTCATCGCACTTTCTACTGATCATAGAGCATGGTTTAGTAGAGAGCTTGACATGCCTCTATGTGTAGGATATTTTGAGGCTACATGGAGTACCCTTGATGATTATCTCTGATCATGATGCATATTTTACTTCCCTGCTATGGAAGTGGTTGCAGGAGGCTTTCGGGACACAACTTCATTTGAGAACCACCTTCCACCCTCAGATGGATGGTCAGACTAAGCGGACCATTCAGACCTTTGAGGACATGCTACGTTCTTGCGTCCTCGACTTTGGTCATAGCTGGGAGGATCACTTTCCTTTGGTGGATTTTGCACCAAAAAAATACATCACTCCACTATTGGAATGACGCCTTTTGAGGCGTTGTACGGATGACCTTGCAGATCACCCTTGTGCTGGACTGACCCAGGGGAGTCAGCACTAGTGGGACCAGAGATGGAATGGGCTACCACAGAGATAGTGCAGATCATCCAGGAGCTGATTAAGACTACACAGAGCAAGCATAAGTCGTATGCTGACAGGAGACAGAGACCTCTAGAGTTTGAGGATGGCGACCACATCTTTCTACAGGTCTCACCTCAACGAGGTTTACAGAGATTTGGCCGAGGCGGTAAGTTATCTTCGAGATTAATCAAATCTTTTCTAGTCCTTAGTAGAGTTGGCAAGGTGGCTTACCGCTTAACTCTTCCAGCTCAATTGCACCGGGTGCATGACGTCTTCCACGTTTCCCAGCTGAGGAGATACATGCACAACCCTTTCCACCTCATCGACCATAGTAAGTTGGTCATCGATGATGGGGAAACTTTTAGGGAGGTTCTATTGGAGATTGAGGATCGATAGGAGCGGGTCCTTTGTGGGTGGTTGATACCCCTAGTGAACATTCATTGGCAGCATGAGATTCTCCAGGAGAGCACATGAGAGCATGAGGCTTAGATGTGTGCCCAGTACCCCAACTTGTTTTACTAGTTTTATGATGTGGCTTATGGGGACATAAAGCTCTAGGGTAGGGAGAATGTAAAGAGACCGAATTTACATGTAATTGTTTTTAATTAAATGGGAATTTAATGAGTCCTAAAAAATTTACGGCGCATGATTCTGAGGCTCAGAGTTCCCAAAATAAATTTCTAAACATTTTTTTGGTACGATCAGTAAACGTATGAACTGGTTTTTATAACTTTTGAACCAATGCTTGGAATTGAAATCTAAGGAAATCATTTAACCCGTAGCGCTGGTATTCTCTTAAGGATACTTTCACCTCGATGATAGTTGGTCAAGGGTGATAGTTAATTTTTTGGGTTTTTTGTGGAAATAGTAAAATAAAATAAACTTTATTTTAATTTAATTTTATTTTAATTTAGGATATCTCCATGTGGATGTTGAGAAGAGGGGACCACTAGACCTCTACGTCCCATGAGAGGTTATGGTGGTGGGGACCACCCAAGGCCTAAACCTCTTGAACTCAACACATAATAGAGGAGAAAACTTCCAACTCCCTCTTTAATGTGGAAGAGACTCTTGAGCTTCCTCTACATTAATTAAGCTAACACACCACTTTAATTTTTCCAACTCAGTTATTTGTTTAAACAATTTGAATTTTATGCCAACAAACTAAATAGCCAACATAATCTATTATGTGGGATACATGGAATTTTTGGATGAATTGGGAGAGGAGAGAGCATTGGGATAAATAATGTTCTCCAACGAAGAACTTCACCTCCCAACGAAGAACGCACCACCAACGAAGAACGCTTTGACAACAAAGAATACAAACCTCTACTTCGACCTTCTTCCTTGGGACTTCTTCCAATGTGGGACGTCTTCATCTATGATGAATCGACATCCATAATTCCTTCTCGTGATAACATTAATGAACAACCTGAGGTAGGGGTTTATTAGTGTATGTATACGTTTCCCAAGTTCTTCCCGTGATTTCTATTTTGGGATTGGGAGTAAATCATTGCGGGAGGTTGTAAAGCTTGATGTTCTTTTTTTAAGTTCTTGTTGAGCCGTATGCTACCACCCTAATGCAGAGGGTAAAAGCCAAAAAATCCTGTCCCGACCCCTCCGCAAATCTTGCGGTGATTTGTGGTGTTGAACGCGACGAAGGCGATGGCGCAATGATACAACCCTGTGGCCACTGTAGCCTCGCGACAACCACGCCCTCACGACACCGCCACAGCCGAGCCACTCCATGGCACCCAGGGCCATCACACCCCGCGGCACCGCAGCGCCGCCCATGGCCGCCGTCATCCGGGCCGAGCCGCTGCCGCTGCCGTTCGCCGAGCTGCCACTGCCATCCACCGAGCCGCCACCGTCTGCTGAGCCGCTGACGTCTGCCATGCCATCCTCCATCCCGCCAAGCCGCCGGCTGAGCCTCCCACGACCTTCCGAGATTCCTCATCCGTGCCACCTGTGGCATTCCGAGCCACTCTAGTCGAGCCACATGTGGTCGAGCCTCTCTAACCGAGCTGCGCCATAGACGTACCATCACGTGGCCGAGCCGCTCTGGCTGAACTGTCCCAGCCAAGTCGCCCTACAGCCTCGCGCCATCGGCGTCCGAACCCCTACGGCCCCTCACGGCCTGCCGAATCGCCCAGTACGGGCCGGGCCGGACCTAGTGGGCCGGGCCACACTACGGGATGAGACGACTCGAGCGGGGTTGGCCCAGGCCGTGCCGGGCCAGGTCAGTCCGACCGGGTCGGACCGGACCCGGGCCCACTAAGACCCATTTTTTTTCCATAACTTTGGCACCAGACATCCATTTGACGAACTGTCAATGGCGATGAAAATATGGAAGCAAGACGGTCCATTTGAGTAAACCCCACTAGAGTTTTGGATTAAGATGGGGAACTAATAGGTTGGATCTAGCATGAATCCCACCGGTCCCCCAGGACTAAAATGCTAATAACTCACAGACTGAGCATCCAATTGATGTTCTGTCTATTGTGTTGAGACCTCTATGATGTGGTGGACCTTTGAGATGCTTCTTCATGGGACTTCATGGAAGTTGGAGTATCGACAAGTAGATTGAAGAGTGGATTATCTCGGAGACGAGCGATCATAGCACGAGAACCTAGTAGCTGGATGAGACTTGACAACTACTGACCTTTTCGACTAGGAGTGACTTGACAGGCCCCATGGGGAGCGCCACTATGTGACGTGACAGACCCACGGTGGGGAGTGCCTCTATATGAAATGACATACCCACGGTACTCAACAGGAGGAGTACCTCATCAGGCCACAAGGGAGAGCACCTCTATGTGATGCGACATACCCATGATACTCGACAGGAGAAGTACCCCAACAAGTCATGAGGCGGAGCACCTCTGTTTGACGCAACAGATCCACAGTGGGGAGCGCCTCTATGTGACGTGGCAGACCCATTGTACTCGACAGGAGGAGTACCTCAGTAGTCCATGTTTAGTGGGACCGTCAGCAGTCCATGTTTAGTGGGAAGTGCCTCTGTGTGATGCGGCATGCCCACTATACTCGATAGAGGAGGGATTCTCTAGTAGCCGAGATATTGGGTATTGTGACTAGTAATGTTACTTTTTACTACCTCTAGAATAAATCTTAGTGTGAGATAAGTCAGAACCTCTGTGTTTATTCATGTTTGAGATGGATTAATTGATAACTTAGGTATATATATGGGCATATACCTAAGTAGGGTTATCTGTTTCTTTCATTCTTTGTGGTTTATACTTGGTGGATTTTGTGAGACCTTGAGGGTCTCAGGGTCCCTATTTAGTATCGTTATACTCACACCTGCATGGGATTTACTCGCACTTCATTGTGTTTTTGTGCAGACGACGGATATCACTGACTGAGGACGAGAGTACCATGATTGGACGGTACTTGGATGTGGGCCTTACGACGAGTCGGTACACGGAGGAGATGGACGGAAGAGGCGTGCTGAGGAGGCTATCTATACCTACCCTTTAGGTAGGAACCTTAGAGAACAACCAAGTGTTTGTTTTCATTTTTCATCAGTTGTACATGTACTTTTAGTTTCCTGTACTTTACTATTGGGAATGTATTCGGGCCCCCTTTTACTTTTAGCACTCTTTTGTTATACATTTTTACTTGGTGTTTCATATCCATCTGTGTGCTTCCTAGTGTGTGTGTTTACATATTATTAAATAAATGCCTTCCCAGTCTTAGGGAATTACGCCTTTGGTGCTAGTCGCCAGCCCCTGGCCTATGGAAGGTGGGCTTGTGGTAGTCATGGCACGGGTCCTGTAGGACGGGTCATGACACATAGTCTCACAAATATTGATTTTTTATATCTCATGAATAAGATTTTTGTATCTTCATCATGTATTGTTGAATTTTTTGTGGGAAACTGACTTCCATTATATTTTTCTTATTCACCCTAATCATGGTGGTAGGTTTCTTATCTATTTTCTTCATATATACTAGTACGGTATTTGTATTACAACCTAAACTCTTCAAGATAATAGTTTTATATGAATTAATAAATGTTGGTTTGAATAGTACATATTTCTTCATAGATGATGGTTATAGATCCTGAAAAGATTCCATGATCTTCTTATCACATGTTGGATGTCTTTCAGCTTTAGAATTATCTAGTGAGCATTGAGTAACACAAGTAATTATTTCCTTCTTCTGTGGGGACTCAATACATGTCTTGTCAGTATTAGACAAATGAGATTCAAAATCTAGACTTTTCATATTGAGGATTATTTTTTGATCCACAATCATTATCATCTTTTCTTTAGAATCCTTATTCATTATAACAACTTCTTCATCATGAAACTTAACAATACTTTGAATCAAATAGACATGTTCCATGATATTTATGTATATTTTTTACAATTGTAAACCCTTGAAATCTTTTCTATTTTTTAGTCACTCTTTAAGAACATGGATCTTTTCTTCTATAGGTGTTTTAACTCCCTATTTTTCATCATCTTCATTTAGATATTTTATAGAACTTATTTAATGTCCCCTTTTTCTTTATTCAAATGAATTAATCTCTCTAGATAGCTTTAAATAGTCAAGAAAATTTCCTTCCAAGCCCATTTCTATATTATCATCTTCTCTTACTAACAGTGTGACCTCTAACTGCATGCATTGAAAGATTCTACAGGAAAAGGTGTTTCCTTCTTCAAGAATATCATGTAGATAATTTCTTAATTTTTCAATTTCATTATCATTTGATGTTATAAATCGATCAATATCAGCACTTGTTCTGGGATCTTTATTTTGAGGAAAAAATTCATAGTTTCTTACACATACCTCCTGATCACTTGAAATTTTGATTTATATGACGTAATATTGTCATCCTATTTATGGTGGAGGCCTGAGCCACCTGCTCATTACATTCCAAGATTGAAATAGATACATTACCAGAATGTCATGTAAAACTAGATAATGCATCTTCTTTAGATATGATGGACTTCTTCAACTATATATTCTCTTTCTATTTATTTTTCATCACAGGCATACTAGATATAGACTTTTTCTCAAAGATAACAAAATATTCATAAAAAATGCACTTAGTTGTTCAATTAAGAAAGAAACTCACATCTTTAGATGAGAAAAAATATCTTTAGAGAATCAAAATTAGGATAACCTGGTTCTGATACCACTTGTAGAACCCTAGAGACCCCTGAGAGGGGAGGGTAGAATCAGGGTTTATAAATTATCTTCTAAAGTGACAGATCTTGTTCCCGCATTGGTATGATCCTGTTAAACCTATCTATTAGAGTAGTGCAGTAATAAAATATTCACATGCAAAGAGATAAATACATCAATTATACTTGGTTCTCCACAACGGGATGGTCCAAAGAGAATACGATGAAAGTGTGTCATTTGTACCTAAATCAACTAATATTAATAGGATTTAGAATAAATAAGTTTCAACTAAGTCACTCTATTTCAGGCACTATGACTTTACAAGGTTTTAGAGATTTCACACTACTTCCCTCATAACACATCCGTAGAATCCCCTAGCTCGTTGTTGTGAGAGAAGTAATACTCAGTTTATCGACATGAAGTTTTCTTCAATGGATTTTGATTAAATTCTATGTCATTATCTTAGAATGAGACCTTTATTGCCTTGAATACCCTATTTTATTTTCTTTTAAATTCATATCCCCTAATACATGAGGTTCAATACTATCTTTCTTGAAGCTCCTTTAATGAACCACACTACCTTCCTGAAGCTCCCTTCCTTCACGACGCTCCCTACCATCGCATAAAAAAACAAACCTGTTGTTTAATACATCCTTTCAAAAATATCATTCATGAATCTCACCACCTTCCTGAAGATTCCAACCTTCATGGAATAATATAACTTTGAGAAACACCATTGCCTTTTCAGAACAATCTTCCTTCACAAATCACCCTTTCTTTAGCGGAATAATAAACCTTTCCAAATATAACAAAGTCAACATAGAATACCCTATCATAAAAAATATCCTTTTATTGAAAATCATTGGCATCTGTAAAGACTCAAAAATTATATTTGTGATGCTCAAGGTTGCATAGAATTTATGTTTCATGGAGTTCCCATGGATTCACAAAATTAGTTTGATTTCAGATTTTCCATTGAAAAATTCCTTGTGAATTAATATGGTAGTCTATTATATATGGGAACATACTTTTGTGAAGCTCTACCACCGCCATCATGTTTTCCAAATCAGTCAAAAAAATATTCACATCACTCCACCCATTTTATGTTCCAAGGAAATTTGATGTAGTCACAGAGCTATTTGTCTCCGCATAAAACAGTCACGATGCTCCACTTCTTGTAATCTCAAAAAAGCATCATCTTTATTCACGATTCTCCTCATCCTCAAGAATATAATACCAATCTTCATGAAATCCTTTCCATTACCATATTTATGAAATTTTGAATCCAAAAATCTACCTTTTTCAATGTTAAAATTCTCATAATCATAGATCTCACTGTCATAATACATTGAACCATCTCAAAACAAAATTCATGATTCCTATATTTGAAAAACTCATACCTTTTTTATATTTCCATAATACCTTAACGAAAAACTACTATTTTCAATGATTTCCATTCTCCAAATTTTTTTATCCCAAAAATATTGAAAACACTTGGAAATGACATTACCATAAATACTGATTTTGGATTGAACTATATGACCCCTTTCCTTGAAATCTCACTAATTATCCATGTGATTATTGATAAAAAATACTCAATTTCATGCAATAAACTACCTTGGTTCCAATAGTAGGGGTATCCAAATGCTATATATGATATGTATGTATCATTTGGGGAATTTTGAAATGATACCAGTTACACTTTTCACCACCACCAACCACTTTATAAGCATATCCCCAAAGTGCAACAATCTACACCTTCCATATATCAAGAAGATTGACCATGTAGTTGACTACGACCCTATCCCAGACCAAGAGCATCCTATAAAGGTTCCTTCCAACCGACATCATTAGCATCAACTTAATGGTTCCCATAATTCTCCTTATAATGTCACCAAACAATAAGTTTCTACACTCGACAATCATGTATGCTTACCAAGAATGACATTTTGGGCATGAAAATGTCTTGATAAAAGGGAATGGGATCATGTCCATTATTCTAATAAAAAAGACTATTAATATATTCTAAAGGTACACAGCGGGTAGGCTCATATCCATACTCCATTATATTATGTCTTCATAAAAATTCCTATAGTAATCATGGTGAAGCCACTTATCCCTCCTCCCATTCATGATAGCCACATAAATATTACAATGGAAAAAGGAGGACATGAGTGAGAATATATTATACCTTCAATAGAGGACATCTACAATTATATTTTGGAGAAATGTAATATATATATCAATATTCCTACACACAATTTTCTAATTTTTCATTACACTCATCTAATGGTAGAAGAGATCTGTTGGAATATTCTAGCACTAGTAAAAATGCAGGGACATGCACATAGTCATATCCCAACATCTAGAGAAGCATATCACCATGATTTGTACAAATAGGTGGCTACTCCATGGAAATTTCGTATATATTCTCACATCATGGATTATCATCATCATATTTTGGTGAAGGATAATGAATTGGACTCATATCATATCCATATTCCAACCGGGGCTCACAAACTCAATTTAGAACACACATTGAGATAGGTCCACATTCTCGTAATAAAAGAAATATGGGATACTCCTAAGGCACAAGACCATGCTCATATCCCCATTCCAACTAGATCCCACCAACACTAGTTTACACATCCCTCAAGAAAGGGTCTCATTCATATTGAATAAGACATGCTTCATACTTCAAATTCATTAAACAGGGATCAAATCCCCTTTTCAAAAGGGGGTCACCAACTCAATTTGGAACATGCATCCAGATATTCACACATATCAATTGAATTAGATTGGTGGCATACTCCAAATGCATAGTATCAAGATTGTATCCCCATTCCAACAATGTTTTGTTAATAAAATATGGGAATTAACTTAGGGAATCCATATATCCCTACCAATGGTACTACTCAATGTTTTCCATTATCTCAAAACACCCGAGAATATTTCCATACATATACCAATGAGTGGATTCAATAGAATCATTATGAGGATATACCGGAGGGGGATCATAACACTTACCTCATTATATAGGGTCTTGAGAATATTTGATTACAGAATTCATATTTAAACCAGACTCATAAACCATCATAAACTATGATTGACCAATATATTTAGATGAACAACAAATATGCTCATATTCATATGGTTACCATAGAGGATCATTTTCTTACACCAATAACTTCTGTGTATTGGGATCATATCCCCACTACACAACATGTTTATTAAAATATTCCAATAACAGTGATGAAAGAGGCTCATATCAATGATCAACCCCAAATGATAGGTTAGCATTTTTCATCCATGATGTAGAAAGAGGATCATATTCTTGGTCTAATAAATTCCATTGACCTTGAGGCTATTTTATGCATATTATCATTTCTTCATGGATCAATAAAATATTTAAATGAAGTATAATATTATCATTACATCAATATTACTCTTCATGGTAGTGGCAAGATGGATCGTAGGGGCCATACTCCTATCATTATCCATGGTTGAACTCCAAATAGAGATATATCTAATTGAAAAGGAAATCCTCCCATTTACCATAATAAGTCTTATTTATAGGTAGAAAATCTCATAATAAATTGTGTTGAGAGGATCTATAAACACTAGGGTTGACCATATATAGTTCTGTATAAACAATCAGCAACACTTCACCATAGTAATTTAGAAACCGAGAGAAGAAACCTTTATGGTCTGACCAGGTGAAGGAATATAAATATGATGAATAAGGGGATGAAATCTATATATAGATAGAGAGAGTTGAAAGAAAACCCTAACCCATTTTCTGTCCCATCATCACTTCTGAATATGTGATCTCTGATGAGCTATAGAAGAATATCATGCCTTACATATAGAAAAAAATGAGGTAAAGTCATCAGTATTTTATGGATTGAAACCTCCCATATCTGGGATATAATGTCCCCGTCATATCATGTACACACTATTCTATCAAATAAATCTGGTTATTATCTCCATGATCTTGACCCAAAAAAAGGAAAATCACGGAATCAATATACTTCAATCCTTCCAATATTTTTACAAAACCCTTCATAAAGTGGTTATCAAATCCTTTTTAGATATCTGTATCTGACGATGGGGAATAAATGAAGTTTTTCCTTTCACTACCCCCTATAATAGAATATCTCCCTAGATATGGAAACCTATAAAATCATATCTAAATGATAAATTGAGGGACCTTGCAACACACATGCCAGTTGGTCAATATAGAGAAATTAACCCACAATGAAGGCATAAACGAATTGTGAATTGAGGGAGATTGTTTACAAAAGCTCATCAGATAGGACCCTTAAAACAATTAGGATCCTCTTACATAATTATTTTAATAATGTAGACTACCAAAGAGATTCTTGTAGAACATGACTCCCATTATAGGCATTTACTGTACTCAGATCAAACACGAGCTCAATTTCAACAAATTAAATTTATAACAATATTATCTACCATGGAAATAATCCATAAGATAACCCGTGACATTGGGTTCAGTGAATTCCAACATTTTCATCCACCCAATGAGACATCAAACCCTATGAGTATCCAATATATATTTATAGAAGTTGTCAACCTACCTAACCCTGCAAGGCTGGGAGAATTTGTATGTCAATCACCATAACTAGTTTCACCATGCACATAGAGAATCCTGAAGAAATAAGAATTGATTCTAAATCAACTCTTTCCCATATGGCTAGGGACATTTATATCTTAACTTCCATCTCATGAGCCCTCAGACCCTTGACTAGAATAATTAGATCATCAAACAAATATTAGAAAGTGTCAATAATGGCTCAAATAATCCTAAGCCTACATGACTGATAAATTGTTTATTATTATCATCAGATCAAATGGAATTAGACTTATAAATAATAGGATATAAATATCAATTGCTAATATTTTATATGCTCTTCCCACCACAAAAAAATACATATTCTATTTGGGATCTATTCATTAATCATAAAAGAAAACTAACTTATTGTCACCACATATAGACCAATCAAAGAAGAACATACAGTAAAGGTAATCAAATATTTTAATGTACTTAAGCTAAAATGATCTAATATGGTTTTGGGATATAGAAATTTCTTTGATGAATCCCTTAAGGGAGGAGTAAAAAACATAGAATCACCCTACCACTTGGAGAGTCATGGGATAACTACAATTTCTGAACACACCTCAATGAACATAATCAACATCAATAAAACTAATAATGTTGAATTAGATGAAAACATACTTTGAAACAATATAGAAACCATTCATCTAGAGGAAGGTGATTTGGATTCACCTACATAGGTTGCATGCACAAAGAATCAGAGAATGATCCAGAACCCTTAATCTATGAATGATGAAATTACACCTCTGTAGTGGAACAATACCAAAGATAAAATTAATAGTGTGTCTAGATCCCACTCACCAACTAGAAGAGCCAAAATTCCCTCCATATAAGAGTATATTCCATAATATGATAATGAGATACAAAATCTCAAATAGAACAACAAGAATATACTAATGTAAAACATTCCATTTTGGTATTTTATTTAGATAGTGATGGATTTACCTCATCCCACAAATCAATAGAGATCCATCCCACCTACGGGTTAATAAAACAAGTGCTAGGTTGGATCTAGTTCTAGGAAAATGATCTACATTAATGAGGAAGATGAGGATTATCAAAAAGCTCTTTCCTTATGGTGACATAATCTTCCTCATCAGGGTGATTATTTAGTGATACAATCGATTGAGAAAATGTGGTATATGAAAACATGGCCACCACATAAAGAGTTAATCACTACCTATAGATTGGTGGTAATCAAAGATTCTATTCCTATGGAACTCATCAACTTAATATAATCTTTTTTTGCTCGAATGGAAGCCATTGAACGACGACCAACACTTATACTGAACAATAATATGTCATTTAGTAAATAGGTATATGACACTATCCCCCAATGTGGTTTCATGAAACACATAATCTAATAATTTTAGGGTTTAATAGATCCATAACAACATCTCACCCACTTCCTGTTCTTATTCATCAAGATTATGGCACCTTGAGATTAGTAGGAGGCGAGAATGATGAGATATTTTGTACAAACATTGATAGGACCAACCTTCATTTTGTAAAAAAAGTCTTGTAGCATGATCCAGTGAAGGATGGTAATACCTTCGTCAATTCATTTATCATATAATCTCAAATCTAAGGAATATGATAGTTTACAACCTCACAAACTTTAAAAAATGAAAAAAAATGAAATGGCCTATGACTTTACCACCAGATGGATAGTTTTAACCTATTGACTCGGTATGCCTATTTTGAAAGAGAAAATTGTAGATAAATATTATAAAAATAATAGGGATGATATGTAAACACATCTCATCCAGATGAAGTACCATGGAAGACCCCGTAAGTTTTAATAAATAGCACAACACTAGAAGTTTCCATTCAGTGATCACAATCTGAATCTCAACCCATTCCCATAGCATAGGAAAAAATCTTTGTTATTATAGAAACTGATGTAATCACCCTTAAATTAGTAGTATTTCTCATTAAATAACATAGGAAGGTCCTTAATAATATGATGCCTAGAGTGGATCCGTAGAAGTAGAAAAATTTACATTGCCCAAAAGTGAAACAAATCATGTCCAAAAATAACTTGAGGAAAGGATGAATAATCGTCATTCAATCTAAAATGATCATTTCCCTATATATTTCCATGAATCCATATAAAATAATGTACTCAGTATAATTTTTCCTAAGAAACCCAATAAGGTCAACCTCACTGATTATTCAAACTACTACCCTTTCTAATAGAGGTTGGATCAACCCATCCATGAATGATTTTTCTTTAAATATGTCCTCTAAAGAAAGGATGATTCTAGTTTGGTGAAACTATAAACATCCATGACACATGGGACCTGTATATGTTTTTCGAAACTAGAAGAAGCATGTGACCAATAATAATTTCATTCCATACATAGACAAGAACTTGATAATGAGATTAATCAAAAGTCATTTGACAGAGGACATTCCAACTCAAGATAAAAATTTTAAAACCAAAAATGATCCTGGAACCTATGGAGTTAGCATTTAATTCCACTCAATAAGGAATATATAGTAATAAAACATTGGAAAATAAAAAATGTAATGATCCATATCTATCCCTTACACAATGTTTGAATCATGGACACATTATTCCTTCAACATCTCGAGAATGGGAACTGCCCCAACAAAAGGAACCCTAATTGGATGATGAGATAATTTTTATTTCTTTTAAAATATTTCACATAACAGATCCCTAATCCAATGTTAAATATCCCTACGATCATGATAACCCCATACCTAATAGGGGAGGTAATTAATGAGGATGTATAAGCTGAAGATATAAGGGAAGGGGTGGTCATGGTTGAGCACAATATTTCTAGCATATCACCACATAATCAAGATATACGACATTAACCCATGTGGAAGCCCTCAATAAATATCGATAGAAACATGTATATTCCTCAAATACCTCCAATAGTCATCATATCACAGTTCCATTATATGAACAACTTGAAGGGGTTCTAATGTATGATATTCACAGAAAAAGGGGGTGGCCGATGACCCACATTCCAAATAAAAAAAGATTCTCCATTGACCTTTTCTTGAGAATAAGGCACATCCACCATAAGCAACAAAACACATGGTAAATATAATTGGGATAAACCCCACATTTGGAAGCATGTAACTATAACACGAAGTAAGAAATTCTGATATAGTTGGATGGTGTTAGAGCCAAACTCTCAATCCTGGATGGTCTCAGTATTTCTAGAGAACTCGGAGATGCAGTCATCGTGTCCCTCCAAATCCAATAATAGTTTGAGATTGCAGTTGTTGTGGTTTTAGATTATCAAGTAGATAATATTACACTACAATTCCACTTCACTATATTTTATTCATACAATATGATCAGGAAGAAGTTATACATGTTCATTTCGTACAACATTATGTTTATGTAAAACTTGATAATGGTGAAATCTGAAGGGATTTGGTTCATAATTGTTCTAGGATCAATAATCTCCCAATTTGGACCTTCGGATTTTTTGGATACATTGAGGGGAACATATATCAAAAATATATAACCATTGAAGTGTATGATAATATAAATAAAAATCCTAAATAGATGATCAAGGTCAATGATTATTTTGGGGATCTCACATCTAATGATGATTTCATCAATATCTAGAAAGAAATAATATATACTAGCCTTATTATTATGACTTGAATATATATCCATGTAGTGATAGCATCAACATTTATTCAATTCTTGAAAACCCCATTTATAGGAAGGTCAACATTTAACTTGGGGGCAATTCCCTCTATTATTCTTTCAAATAAATATATACTGAGGAAAGTTCCTACAAAAGAGATGGAAAAACTAATAGTGGATGTTGATATATAGGTGGAAACACCCAATGGATTAGGGACCACCCTTGAATAAACTTGGTTAATAATCAAAGCTGATAATTTCAAACCCATAATCCTTATTGAGGCATTGGATGATATCCAAGATCCTCCCCCTCCCCCCTCTAGTGGTAGAATATCATAAACTAAGCCTCTCCATAATCTTTCTGCAATGACATCGGCAATCCAAGATGAAAATGTTACTTCCCATGGCCTCTCTGAATAGGATAGTAACTTAGATTCTCTTGGATTACCCACCATATAAGAAAATTCATCTATGGACCCATATATGGAAGTATAGTAAGATGTCCATAGTTTCACCCCTCCCACAATTGAGGAAGGCATATCCACCACCGTTGATGAGATCTAGAAGATCATGCTAGTAATAGAATAAGACTCATTTAATTTTTTAATCTTTATACCATTCATATTGATGAGAAAAGTATTTATATTTCATTTATATAATAAATTTGATGTTTCTTATCATGGAGCTACATAGAAATTCCATGGATGAACCCTGATGTGGCTACGCATCACCTGGGATTAACCAATGATCATCAAGGCTTCAATAAGGAAGACAAGAGTATACCCCTATATAATTTATATACATTTCAATAAGAAGTAGAAAAATTGATCAATTCCTCCATTTTACAGGAGGTACAGTACCCAACATGTATCACTAGAAATGTCCCCATCATGAAAAATAAATGAATGATCGGGATTTTCATCTAATTCAGTGTCCTTAATTTATACTTCTTTGTGGTTTATTGGCCATTGTAGGTCACATAACATTGGATGATGTAACTACTATATTCTAATCACATTCCCTCATGGATGTATATTTAATTTATAATTAGAGAAATATGTCACATGAATATGAGGAAGCCATCTATATTAGAGAACATCATATGATCTCTTTTAACAGGTCATTCTCTTTTGATTAAAGAATGATGGAACTAAATATGAATTCTCCATGTATCATATCTTTAACAACTTCATAGGGAGGATAATAGAATGCTATTTTGATTACCTGATAGTCAAATTCGGGTAGTCATGTGATCATGTTAGGGATATTTAAACAATCTTCACAACATTATGATACACAAATAAGGGAGTTTTCCACTGAGGAAATGAGTACTATGAAGAGGCCATTAAGAAAAAAAATATTAATTTATATAGCCAAAAGTATTGATTCCATGATTATATGTGAATCCAATTATGCCTCCTACTTGTAATAACTTCTTAGTGGTCTACCCAAATAAACAGATATGGCACAGAATGAAAAAAGACTTTATATCCTTAGTAGAATGATGATAGGTAAAGAAAATAGACATTCTAAAATCAAGAAGAACTTCCAAACACTCTTCTTTTTATTAAAAAAGCTAAGAAATTATATAAAATATTAGGTAGTCCCCGCGGTCTCTCATATAGTCACACTTAAGGGCATCCTTTTCCACACTATATTGACTAGTAAGTTTTCATAATTTCTAGTCATTCTACACCTACTTGAAATCATATTTATGAAAAAAAATGGTAGTAAATTCATATGTCCTAGATGATTTCCTTATAGTAAATTCTATACAAGAAAAAAATCCATTAGATAATATAATTCTAGAGAAAGTGTTTTTCTATTCCTCTCACACTTCTTGAACATGGGAGATTTATTTCGGTGGTGCATCCCAATGTCCTATCAGTAAGAGGATGTAAACCCCAATGCTCAATAATATTTTTTGATGATTTTATTTTTTATACAGACAATGAAATTTTTATAAAATTGTTTATATTTTCAAAAATATACACTAATACTGCGGCTAATTCCATTCCTTCATTTCAAGCTTCGAAGTATCCCTATAGCTACTGATAGACTAGCTAGAAATTAAATTGGATTTAGAGATGGTGATCAAGAAAATCAACAACATGTAAGAATTCAAAATGAAGAATTGGAATATCTCATTAGATATGGTTGTTTAATTATTCTATATTTTCATTTTTAAATATCATTTCCCCACATCACATGGTCACAAGATGCTTCTGCTGACACACTAGATAATGTAGTAATGGTTCTAGACGACCCTAATGAAGATGAATTGGTTTTCTAAATCATGAACTGAATAATTGTATAGTCATACATCATCTATGACATGGAAGAAATAAATTAGGTAGACACTGCCCTAGATAATGATGAACCCATATCCACCCCTATATTGATGTAGCCCATAGTCAATTACTTTTAAAATAAGATACTCCTATTAGATCAAGCCAAAAGTTAATAGACACAATGATGAGAATCAAATGTTACCCTTTGGAAAGTGTGGAATGAAGAAAACCCTCTATGAAGAAGGATTATATGGAACCCTCCTTATACGAATATAATGAAATACTCCCATCATGATGGAAGAAGTCCATCAGGGCTCTTATGGTGATCATTAGTCTAAGAAAAACCCCCCCATACAATTAGGGATCTTTTTTATTACTAGAAAACCATGATACATGACTATATATAATTCACTTGGAAATTTCATATATTACATACTAATAAAATCATTATCCATAAACCCCTATAGTTCCTTTGTACAACTAAACATTATGAGGTATTCACCATTTGGGGAACTAGAGTTGTGATTTTATATCTAGAAGCAATGATTAATTAGTTAAAATACATCCTTAATAACAAAGACGTATTTTCTAAATGGGTTAATTCAATACTCCATAAAGAAGTGAAGTTGATGAATATCAGCATCTTTGTAATGTCCCATATCATCACTATACTCACTGTATCTCACAAGATATTGATGAAAAATGGTCCCAAATTAAATTCTACCATGTTGAAAAACTTTTTTGAAGAATAAAACATCAAATATGACCATTTAACCTGCTATTATATAGTAGAAAAGGGACATATATAATCCTTCAATAAAATTATTGTCCCAACAATTTTTAATACCCTTATAGGGGGAGTGAATTATGGTGTGATAGATTAAAAATGTGTCATAAAGTCTTGATTTGTCATTAGAATAAATAAATTATCTCTCCTTAACATTAAACTTTATTAATTGATGTTAAAACATTAAAACATAAAGAAATTACTTCGTTCACAATCACTAGACAACATCCGAGGAGAATATAAAAAAATGTATTGATGAACCAAATCCAGTAATCCTCAATATAGTTACAATTTTTGGAGAATACTAACTATCCGTCATGGTTCAAAAAAGTAAAAAAAATTTAATCTCACAAGTCTCCCTCAAAATTGAATGCCCTGATACTCTAATAGAATTTTATGATGATCAGTTCTCATTTTATTCACAATCATGTGTGTCTTTATACTCATGATTTATAAATGTTACTTTAATCACATGTGAATGAGACTCATATACAAGAAAACTCCATGATAACCCTTCCCATTTCATCCTTAATATAATGTTGAATGTATAAATCCACCACAATACATTTTTTTTCATGGGGATCGGGTGACTCTGATAGGTCTGTCTATTCTAAATGCATACCACTTTTCCATACCCTTTTGCAAAGACTTTTTCTGTTTACATGGAACCCAAGAACTTATTTAGGAAATGTAGATCATGAGACCTTGTTAATATGAAATGGATCTAGAGGCCTTGTTCATAACAAAATTAATGTTATATATCAATAGGTCAGACTATGTGATGAAATACCCACTACATACTTCACTTCGTGAGATTATTCACTAGATCTATTCATGAGACCTTTTGATTATGAAGATCAGAAGACTCTGACGGATGAATTATTTCATGTCATTAAATATATTTTTCATTCCAATAAATCCACATAATTAAACATATTAAATTCACAAGGATGAGTTAGAGGGTTGTATAGGCCTAAGTGCAAAACTTTAATTACAAAAATTATAGTTATCCATATGTTCTTCCTCATCAATAATTGGTATCATGTTCTTTATGTGATAGATTTACATAATCACCTAATTCAAGTTATATTATGTTCGAATAATCATAATCATTGTCTTAAATATCTCATTATGATCTCATCATTAGATCAAAAGGAAATTATTTGTCCAGTTCCACTATCTTCCATCACATCATGTGACCCATTGCAGAAAAAAATAAAAAACATGTGTTTCAAGAGATATTATCTTTAATAAAATTGTGAGATCCCACTGCGAGATACACATAAAATCATGTGATAACATGATTTTTAATGACCACATGATATGTCAAAAATTTCATTCTTATTATGATTCACATGATCTCACCATGATATCCACAAAAAATCATGAGTTCTCATGATTTCAATCATCTTCAATATATATTCATCACTACCATCTATTTCTTATTTAATAGTTTCACAAGATCTCTCTATGAGATCCTCTAAAAAAATGAACGCCTTCAGGTTATTCATATGATCTCTCTCCAAGATCCTATAATAATCATGAGATGTATTCAGGATCTTCTCTTTATCTCTCCAAGGGATCACATGAAAATCGATTATTGTGTTCAAGTGATTTTAATGATATCAATGAGATATCTTCTTAAAATCATGTGGTTCCTCATGTGACTCCTTCACTAGATTAGTTATAACATTTTCAAACAATGATATAATTTCTGATAGTGATGCTCCATGCGGTTAGTTCATATATTCATGATCTATGAGACCGGTTCGCCATAATCCTCTATAAGATTATACATTTATTCTCCATGTGATCATACATTTAGCAATTCAGAGTTATCATAAATTCATGCTCCCAAGAGATCATACATTTATTCCCACTCTTCATGCCTTATTTGTTATCCATCATTCATCAACAAACTCTAAACTTTTCATCAATAAAAATATACCTAGGGGAACCACAAAGAGGTGTTTTTTTCCAAAAAAATCCCCTTTTTGTTTTTTGAAACACTTATAATCATAAATAACAAACATTTTTACAATTCATGTCCATGTGAATATATTTTCCTTCAATAACCTACACATGTATACTAATTTCATCAGGAATTCAAAGGAAACTTATTATCAGGATTCTTAGTCATTATAAAATAGGTTTAACATATTAATAAATAAAACTCCCCATTTGGTTTTATCCATCATTCAACATCTCTCATTCATCATTAAGTCATTTTCTCCAAATTTTTCAAATAATTTTAAGGTCACTACAATTTTTTATGCAACAAGGTAAAGACCACATAACTGTATATTTGGGTAAACACGTCGTACTATAGAAAGAAGGGGTTCCTAGATCCACATTTTCTATGTTTGGAGAGTCAAATAAACTTCAAGATCCATTATATTCCTTTCAAACACTTCTCTATGTATGTTCTTCTTCTAGATTTCTTAAACCTATATTTCAGTACACATGTACTCAAGCACCACAAGGCCATGATCTTTTTTTCATTTGTGAAGTGATATTTGTTTTCAATGTACGTTATCCTTGATTTAATAGCATGCTTTTTTATACGGTTTAATGAACATAAATTATCTAATTGAATTATTTCTGGAGACTTCACTTCAACTGCAAAATATTCAATCTCCAACATAATTTATACTATATGTCTCCAAACATGAGTTTCTGTAATGTATTCCACTTTTTTGGTGCTTAGATAAATGAAATATAATTTCCTACTTAAATAAGAATTACATAGGCCTTCATAAAATAATTCACCAAAAGATGTTTATTTTTAATCATCTTCTTAACTATCTGAATTAATATCTCCAAATACCAATAACTCTTTATAATATTTTTCAATGTATAGTACATAAAAATACATCATTAATTAAATATAATTAATTACTATTTTTAATAATATTTTCTGATTTTTTGGGATTACTATGATATTGTGGTGCCCGAAAAGTGATAAAAAGAATAACATGACATACCACTATTATGTATTACATAATGATAATGATTTATCCATTTTTTTTATGATATTAAATTCTTTTACATCATCATCCCTTGATAATTGCATCCCTATAGAAACAATTTTTTTCATATATTTTATATTTTCCACCATAAATATTCTTAAAAAAAGTCCTTGGCATAATTTAATTATGGAATAAATATCACATTCCTTCTTCTAATTACATATAAATCAATGAAAGATGTTGTCTCATCAAGAATTAATATTTCAGATTCTCATTTCATGAATTCTGAAAACTATATTTATTAAACTTCATTTAATCCACCATGTATTACGTCATTGACATCTTCCATCACCATAATCTTATGACTACCCTCATTATTGACATAGATACAAAATCAACTCAACATTACTGGAAAATTATCGTCATAAAATTGTGATAATTTCATGAATACCATGATCTAGGTGCATACATCAACACATATATAGCCTTCTTTTACTGAAAAACATTTTTATCATGTTCATTATTGAGAAAACTATCTGACTCTTCACTATAAACTTCTTACTTTAAAACCCCATTTAGAATTTATTACTTGATATATATATGAAATTATTTGTATTTAATCTTCACTAATATTGAAAAGAATAATATATATATCTTCATATTCAGCTAAGTTTATCATTAATTTTGTAAAATAGAAATCTCATCTTTTGAATATTCCTCAAAAAACATTGGATCTACCTATGATAAGAAATATTGTGTTGTAGAGTCTTCATTATCCTCATATTAAATAGAGAAATCTAATCCTCGATTATATTTTCTTATCAATTTAATCTCTGTTAATTTATTTTATTAATGTATTATTCCTATCATAATCTGAAAATTCATTTTAATATATTCTAGTACTTTAATTCCCCATCATCTTCTCACCTATACATTACTAATCTGCTTAAAATGTTCATGTATTCATTGAACATTCTACTTATTTTCCCCCAAGACAAAATCCTTATCCTCAATAACATTTCCCTTTAACATATGAATGTTTCTATATTAATGATGAAATATAACTTCATATTCATATGATTAGAATGTTCTATATTTATCTTTATTGAAATTAAAACACATAGATCTGAATACTAAAAAAAAATTCAATTTTGGCGTTTGTGCATACCACTGCTTATATGGAGTCATTTATTCCTTTGTATAAAATAAGGCTCTTTTGGAAATTTAGAATTATGTTAACACTACTTCTTTCCAAAACTTATCTTGTAGGTATTTTTGTAATAGAATTTTTTCAAACATGTTAGTGATAATCCAATTTTTTATCTCAACCACTAAAATCTACTGTAGTCTTTTTTATTTCTAATACATGGTTCCATATCCCATGTTTCATTCAATAATCCTACATCATGATATTTTTTAAGTTTATTCCATTATCATATCATAAATTTTGGTTCCTTGTTATAACATATTCTCAACCCCCATTTGATATCATGTTATGAAATTGAACACCGTGGACCTTTGGGTGATAATTGAATCCCATGTCATTCTACTAAAAAAATGAAAACTATATAATATATATTGTTCTTAATATATCTTAGTTAAAATGGTCCAATTACATCAATATTCAATTGTTCAATATCTCTTGTTGAACTTTGATATTTTTCCTCATGTGTATCTTTAGTAATCTTCAATTATTGAAAACCATCTCACATATGTGAATGTTGATGAGATAACATAAAAAGATCTTACGAATCATCACAATTTACTCAATCTTAAATGTATGTTTGGCTATGTTGTCCTATAAATTTATACAACAAAATATTCTCTTATTACATTGATATATAGCACTTGTATTGTTATCCACTAACAATATATATATCCCACTTTGTGTGCATTCCTTACAAAACAACTATGACATATTTTAACATGATGATTCATAACTTCTTTCTAAATATTATACGATTTTTATATTCACACAATTTACTAACAAAAAACAAGTTATTACTATGAAATTCAATAATAATGACATCAACGTGTCTCGTGTATATAACCATATACATGGATTCTAACAATCACATAATCATATGGCCTTCATTATTAACAAATCATATGACACGTTACTTTTCATAAAAAATCATTTCACCAGCCTCTTCTTTCGTATTATATGGGAGGTGCATCCACTATCAATGTTCCATTTTCTAGTGTGGTTTGATACTTCAAATATAATATATTCAACCTGTTATTTATCATATCATTTCATAATAATCCATTTTATAACATCACATTTGATAATGAAGAATATTATTAATTTTACTTATATTATGATGGCTAATATCATATTACAAAGCATCAAGATTATTAAATTTTCTTAGATAATTCAATGATCCATTTAACTATATTATGAAATAGATTTGTTTCAACATCGGTACATTCCTCCACAATGTTAAAGAGAAATATGTAGACATGTTCTCAAATCCTTCTAATTAAAATAGTGACCAATAAAATAATTCCATAAATATTGAACTCTTTTTGGTTAACTACTTATATATATAAAAAATTGGTACCTATTGTACTGAGAACACAAATATTCAAAATATCTCTTATTTCCACAATAATAACATTGAAATGGGGTGTATTCATGTGTGTCATTTATATAATACATGTTGTCCCTTGGTATCTCAGAATCATTTTATTTATTCATACCAAATTTAATCATCAACCATAGAGTGGGGGATTGAGACCTGACATTGATCATTATTTATTTCTAATTTTGATCAATACAAATAGCAGTTTTTTCATTCTAATGTGTCGTTATATTCTACAGATATTTCTTTGAAAAAATTATAGAAACCAAAAACATTAATTTATCTTCAACTCTCACTTGAGAATCCACATTACCTAATATTAGATCTAGAGTCTAAAGTTTATTTTGATCTTTCTAATTTCATTATATATAGAAAACATCCTCCTCACATTATCAAATAAATTTTACTTAATAAATTATTATGTATGTTGATCTATCGAGGAAAATATTATTTTCTTCAACCATGATCATGAGCATAATGACTTTATTAGAGTATTATAGATTTTATAATCTAATATTTTTAATTTTAGTCTTCCTCTTATAATTATCGTCATTCAGTTATTGCATGTTGTTTTTTATCACATTATACTCTATTACATTTCATTGTTTTAGTTTTCAAATCATATACCTCCTCAAGATAGGCTTCTAATTCAAATTTTAGTTCAACTCATCCATAATCTTTTCATTCACCATCATCACTTTATTCCCTTTTATAAGAGTTACCTAAATCATCAACTATAGAATCCTCTCCATAGTCCTTCCAATATAACATCTCTTCTAACTCAAATTCTTCTAAACTGTCATTTTTGTAGGAATATAGATTCTTATATTTAAGGAAATTTCTCTTATAATTATTCCTGAATTTAATACTAGATGACGAAATCCTAAGGGGATATTTAAAATCATCATCATCATCTTGAAACTTCTTGAAACATATTTTCATAATATATCTAACTATTCCACATCAAAAAAATGTAATTTAATTTTTCCATTTAAACATTACTTTTATGATTTTACGATTTGAGGAATGGAAATACATAACAGCATCAACAATGCCTTCGTCCTGACCATCCACTATAGACAGCTTCATTATGGGTTAGAATAAACCACCTTTTTCCATTTTTTTCTAAAGAATCACTACCATCATTTATCATCTTTTAATGGAAATGAGTAATATCAATATATACAATGTCAGATCTTTTAGATATGTGTGCTATAGTATGGTAAATTGCATAATAAACTATGGTGAAATAGTTCTCAATATGTGTCTAAACATCATTACATATTCCATAATTTTTCTAATATGACATGTGTATTGTATAATAACATTAACCTGGAACAATAATTCATCTATAGACTCATTAGGTTTAATTCACAGGTCCTCACATTTCTTATAGAAACATTCATTTTATATTATTAGACTTTTGAAACAAATTCATATATTTTTAGATGTTTTCCCCACATATAATTATATGACATGGATCATATAACATTTGTATAAATTATGATGGAGAAAGCCCCCCCCCCCCAACTAGGCATGGATTTTATTGTCATCAAAATCCAATTATCTATAATTTTATTATGATAAAAATCTACCATCCATACAAGCTAAGATTTCATGTATTTTATATCTAAATACTTCCATGCCTAATGATCAAATGAGGTTCCCAATAGTATTCTTTCACAATTGAAAATTATTACCTACACATATCATATATGATTAACAACTTCCATTTCATATTCTAGGAGAGAAAATATAACAATAAACAATTTCTTTGATAATAAATGATATCTAAACAAGGATAAATACACTGAGGGTGGATTTGTGTATAATGTATGAAAATAAAATTACTTTTCATTTATTTTTTGATCATTTGATTAAACTATCTTCTATCTAATTACCATTACATAGTACAAATTTAAAATAAAACATGCATACAAAACAACAAATTTATGTGCTTCACCATCATTGGGCTATGTCCAAGGATCATATAATGGAAATTTGAAGATGTACCAAATAATTTAAATCACATTGTTGATACAATATTTAGTGTGGACTCAATATCCCTCATCATTTAGTTCCATTAACATATTTAATGCCACTACTCTCTCTATAAATTGAACAAACATGTATTCCTCTATAAATTTTTAACAATAATTTAGGAGTTAACTCACTCTAATGTGTGTCATTGTTCTAGTATTTCATCAATGATAAGAAAACCAAATTTTCTAGAGAATATTATTTAAGACCCCTCAAAAAATAGCCCTCTATGAGTAACCATTAAAATCATTCAGTTAACATTAATCTAGAAAATGACAATGATATATTCAAGTGGATCATGTTTCAATAATTAGTCTATGTATACCAAATTTATAATTCCCTTTACAAGAATAGTTTACTATAAATTTTTTTGGTCACTCATATCGTGATACCTTATAATGATCGCAATTATTTCTAGACCTTATTTTGAAATCATGGGCATGTATACCATGTTCAAATCATGTGTACATTGAGATATAAATGGGCCTTCTTATGAGTGAAAGAACCCACCAAATAGTTCAATTCATGACACTTTTACATGAGAACATCTAATTATTTAGATCGTAGGACGGATGTATAAGAATTTGGTCCGCTCTTATAAAATAATTTTCTTAATTTCCAAACATATAAGAAAACATCATAATGTTATAACAACATGTTAGGGGGTTTTTATAGACCTAAACATACCACTATATTTCCAGGAAACATGGTTGAATATCCATTCCATCACCTCATCAATTTTCATCACACACATCGCATGATCACCTATTGCTTGTTGAAATAGATTCGCAATATCATTATAATTTTCTTATAGAACATCACATGGTATCATCAAAAGATCCAAATAAAATCATGTGGCCAGTTCGACAACTTTCTATGGATTCATGTTACCCTGTTCGAAGATCAATTAAAAATCATGTCATAAAAGTGATATTTTTGTAAGCACACTATGACATCCAATGGTGATATACAACTACAATAATATGGTCACATAACATTGAATGAATTCATGATATATCCATCATTTCTAGATTCACCACTTCACATGATCTCACCACTAGATCCCCTGATAGTCAAGTACTTTGTGCGATTTAGAATGACCTCAGAATATGCCCACCACAATAATCTCTTTTTATTTCATGTTCATCAAGTGATATTTTTTTGAGGACCACTAACAATAATGTAGTGTCTTCAATTGATTAGAATGATATCTCTTGAGCTTGTCAAATAATTATGTGATGTATTTAACTAATTTTTAGGATCCCCTAGTGAAATCAATTGAATACCATGAGATGTATTTTTGTGAATCACATGTTATTAATGCAAGATCTTTTGACAATCATTTGGTGCTTCATGTGACTCCTTCTTTTTTTTGAATGGAATATATAAATTACTGATCAAGGAAACTAGGATTACAAAGACAATCAGGGAACGAGTTCACCCATGAATGATCACCCCAACATTTCCAAAAGTGAGCCAAATGATGGGCTCTCAAATTACCCTCTCTTCTGATAAGTGAAAATTTGCATGCATCGAAACCATCGTTCAGGGACAAAATCTTCCTCAAGATGAGGCCAGAAGGTTGGGAGTCCTCATGTTTTGTTTAGATAGCGTTCACCACTTCATGGAAATCAGACTCCACCAGGATCTTGGGCCAAAATTTTGAACGGGCAAAATGAAGCCCCTGGAGGATGGCCAAGGCCTCAGCCACTATAGGGCGCCATGAGTTAGGCACCGCCCTACACTAAGCTTCCACAATCTGGCCAAGGTAGTTATGAGAAATGAGCCCAATTCTTACCCTTGAGTTATCAGAGATAGCAGCATCTGTATTAATCTTGATGAAACCCTCAGGGGAGGGGAGACCAAAGGGGGGTTGCTCGTCGGGTGTGGCCTGAAGAATGCACTGTTTCACTTTTCTTCCAGCCATTCATCCACTCCATTGTTATAGCCACCTATAGATGATCAGGGGTAACCTTCCTTTGGGAAATGCATTCATTCTGGCGAGTCCAAACCAACCATGTAATTGGGAATACCATCCCGACCATGCTCGGGTCCAAAGAAAACACCCATTTAGTGAGGTTTGGGACCAACCCAATTGAAGTATCAAAGAAAATACCAAAATCCGGTCTCCAAACCTTCCACACCCCTTCCACCCCCTTATAGGAAAGAATTGCATGCAAAGAAGACTCCACTTCATGGAAGCACAAAGGACAAGTGTCCTCTTACACCATATGTCGTTGCACCAGAAAGTCACGGGTTGGAAGAACCCCAGTACGGACCTGCCACCAAAAAAATTTCACCTTAGGGGGAGTGGTGAGTGATTAGAGGAACTTCCATCGATTATCAGTAAAACCCTTGAAAAAACCTGGAACCCTCATTTTGTAACCCGAACGAACAGAATATCGCCCATGAGGTTCCTCCGTCCAGAAAATCTGGTCATTACCCATTCCTGGTGTGAGAGGGATACTCAGGATGAGATAACGATCCACCTCGTTAAACCAGCACCAAAGATTCTCTCGATCCCACTCCTCAAGCGAGTCATCAAGAAGATCACGTACCCTTGCATCTTCAAATACAGGGAAAACTGGTGAGGAAACCTTATGATTGATGCCCTCTTCCAGCCATGGATCCTTCCAAATTTTAACATTATTCCCATCAACAATTCTACACACGCAACCCAAGTCAATGTGATATTTTATACCCAAATTATCTTCCACATAAAACTTAGTCCTAGCCCCAGCTGAGAATTCAAGAAATCAGAATGAGGGAAGTACTTAGCTCGCATCACCTTTGAAAACAGGTTATTTGGATGGGAAATAAGGTGACATCCTTGTTTCACCAAAAGAGCCTCGTTAAACCATTTGAGATTTCAGAAACCTAGGCCACCACAAAATTTTGAAACACACAGCTTCTCCCAAGACATCCAATGGGAATTATGTCTTCCCTCATGGGAGCCCCACCAACAATTGGCCAACTGGGAGTGGATTTGATCAATTAGTGTTTTAAGGAATTTGAATAGTGACATGGCATAAGAAGGGATTGCTTGGGCACCTGACTTCACGAGAACTTCCTTTCCCACCTTGGAAATCCTCCTACTAGACCAAAGAAAAATCAGATTATCCACCCTATCCAAAATCACGCCGAAGAATTGTTTTTTCGACCTACCCACCAGGGTCGGGAGACCAAGGTACTTCAGATGCTTATCAACCAGCGGAAACCCGCACATTCGCTGCAACTCCTCCCTCTTAGCTTTTGGGACACCTTTACTGAAAGATAAATCTGATTTTGAAGCATTAAGACATTACCCCAAGGCCTTTTCGTAAAGATTAATGATATTCAGGACTACAAAGCATTCTTGCAGGGTAGCAAGCGCGAACAGGAGGCTATCATCTGCAAAAAAGATATGAGAGATAAGGGGTCCATTTCTACAAACTGTAGCACCATGTATAATTCCTTGATCCCCCGCCTTCAGGATGAGAAGAGAAAATACATCTACCACCAGAATGAAGAGGTACGGTGATAGGGGGTCCCCTTGTCTCAAGCCTCTTGATGGTTTAAAGCTCGCTGAAGGGACCCCATTAATGTTGATTCTATAGGTGACAGATGAAACACAATTCATGACATTAGAGATCCATTTCATCCGAAATCCCAATCTGGACAGAACAAGTTTGAGAATAGGCTATTAAACTCTATCATAAGCTTTCATCATGTCTAGTTTCATTGCCATGGTGCCACGCTTGGATGAAGAACGAGTTTTCATAGAGTAGAATAATTCGAAGGCAATGACAACATTGTCGGTAATAGATCTCTTTGGGTAGAACACACTATGGTTATCTAAGGCAAGTAGCGGGAGAAAATCCCTATGTATGTCCACCTAGATTTTGGAAAAAAAATTGTATATCACATTACACGGGCTGATTGGCCTAAACTCCGAAATATTCTGGGGGCATTGGGATTTGGGGATAAGAGTAATAATAGTTTCATTCAGGGATTCAAGAGGGGATCTTCCAGCCCACACCTTCATTAGGGCCACCACCTCGGGCCCCACAATATGATAAAATCATTTTAAGAACAAAGCGTGAAAGCCATCAGGTCCCTGTGCCTTGGTAGAGTGAATACAATGCAGGGACCCAAGCACTTCCTCATCAGACAAATCGCTTTCCGGGTACGGATTCATGTCTTCTGTAACCAACATTGGGATGTATCCAATCAGGCATGAGTGAGCGCCAATAATTTTTGTTGAATAGAGGTTACCGAAAAAGTTTCAGATAATGGAGTGAATGCCATTTATGTCATGCACTATTCTTCCAGTGGGGTCCTCCAGAGGAGCAATATGATTCTTCTTTCTCCTCGCAAATGCTCATTTGTTAAACAATTTGGTGTTCTGATCACCATCTCTGATATGGGACTCCCGTTCCCTAAGGAACCAAAAACTCTCTTTTTCCCTCAGAGCAGCATTAAGATTCTTTTCTACCACATAGATGTTTCTAAGGATAGAGTCAGAACAAGGATATGAGTGGAGTTGCTTTAATTGATTATCTGCATCCTTAATACGTCGGTCAAAGTTTCCAAACCTAGTAGAGCTCTACCTCTGAAGGTAAGTCGCAACAGTTCGAAAGTTGGCCATGGTGCTCCGATTCGATCCCTCCCAAGCTGCTTGAACCTCCTTTTCACAGTCACTATATTGGAGCAACATACTTTCAAAGAGAAAGGTTCTCTCAGGTCCCTTATATTTCCCTTGTGAAACTGTGGAAAACATAATTGTGCAGTGGTCAGAGGAGACGGGGGTAAGTGGACGATAGAGAAGGCATGGAAAAGAGAGGTCCACTCATCATTCCCAACACATTTGTCCAATCATTCCGCCAGATGGTTCTCCATTGACCTACCCCGATGCCAGGTAAACGGCGCACCAGAAAACCCGAGGTCGTGAAGAGAGTTCAACACAAGAGACATCCTAAAATCGTGCATTGCAACGGCACTTCTTAGGACATTTTCAATTAGCGTTATTGGTTCAAACATTTATTCTTCAAAAAAAATATTCACGACCATGCTCGCTGATATCATAAATCCATGATCTATGAGACCATTCATTTTACGATTATATGTGGTTGGTCATTCAGAATACCATTAGATCAAACATTCACACAATCTTTTTATTCATCCATTGAAAAATATTCTTCATCAACAAAACCAAAACTTTTTAACAAACAAAATCATCTCAATATCACCACCAAGAGATATTTTTTCCATCAAATAATCTATCAAATATTCACAAGATAATGGTGGAAAAGAATAAGGTGTCATGGATGGACAATCTATTTCATGATTTACGGTCTTATCAACCCATTATACCATTGACCAAACAAGTGACTCAATATTAATTTTTGTATGAATATAAATACATGTTTCCATTGAATTCTAGTTACCCTCACACTATAAATATATCTACTGATAACTCCTAAATGATGATAAATCATAAAAGTGACAACATATGTTAGAATGACTCGATGGGAAAATATTTCATACTCTACACAACCCCAAAGATCATCATAATTATATTGAATATTTTGTGAATAAAAAGAATAAGTATACTCAATCCTCTAAGTTGAATTATTATTGTCTCTAAAAACCCCAATGAAACTGGTAAGGAAACATCCAAAGAGGAAACACAACTGTGAATAGTTTTACATCATATGTATATTATATAGTAATTAAGCTTACTTATTAGACACAATTATAAGGGGAACATGTTACACCCACCACCAAATAATGGTTTCTCAATTATTAAATTTCATACTTACCATCAAGAATCATTCATACCTACTTCTTAACGTTAAAATGAATGAATGAAAATATTATAGTAACACTCAAAATATCACAACCTATCAATTTCAAGGAGTAAGTATCTAAACTACCTAGAAATGTCTTAGAAGGAAGACCTTAAACAAAATATAATCATAAATCCATGTTGTATCACATTAAATGACATAGAATATGTCTTGGCAGCAGGACTCTAAATAACATGGTGTCCCAAAGTCCTTGAAGCAAGACTCTAAACATCATGACATTATAAGTCCTAGTTGAATGACTTTAAATTATATAGAATCACGATTCCTTAAAAATTAAATTAAACTAATAGGAATAAAGGATCAATAATAAACTTTTCTTGGGACAAAAATAGTCCAAACATTGTGAACATAAGCTTCATACAACTAATATCAATATTTTTTTGGATGGGGAAGGTCCTCCTTGGATCTTTTTCACATAAGGTGTTTACTCCATTTTCGCAGCCTATAAATTCTTAGAGTACTTCATCCCCTTGAGGTCCAAGAATTATGAAATTAAACTATCTAAATATAACACTATATGGACCCTCATTCACATATGATTCTTCACCCCTAATGTTTCATGAAAAAAATAACTCGTTCTCTTTTTATTGTATCCTCAAATGAGGGGAAGCCAAACTTCTAGCATTTATCTCCCAATACTCCATGTTCAAGAACATTGTGTGTCTTGATTCCCATATAAATGAGAGGCATAGTGATGGCCAAATTATATATCATGGTAAAACAATAAAATGATAATAATCCCCAAAAAATTTCTATTAGTTTTATTTATTTGGTTAAAGAATCATTTTCCATTACATTATTCTCACACTGAGCATAGATCACACGGGCTGGGGATTTATGGTAAGGGCTACACCTCATGATCATGGTGTGTCGGTCAATGTTATCTTTACGATGTTATTATATTCAATACCATTAAAATAAAAACAATCTTATAAACCATATTACATTAAGATTCATGGCTAAAATATCTCCCATGATAAAAAAATTCACAGTATTTTGGCCATCTCTTAGGAGGAAGACTACCTTTGAAATTAGTCTCCCATCAAACCTCTATTCAAGAACTACATTTGGATTTATTCCTATAATAATATTATACATAGTGACTCAAATATATCCAATTCAAGTTCCACAAAAAAATACTAAATATAAAAGATATCCCCCCCTCTACATATGGGTCAGATATTCATGTGGAGTTTACTATTTAGGAACAATTTGTGGATGGAATATTTTTTTTATAAGATGAGTAGTGACCTCAATTTCTAATATCCTAGGTATATCCCAATTAATAAAAAACTGCCCCTCATTGTATGAGTCAGACTTGTTTAAGGGGTTTTATTTTCAAGAACTACATTTTGAATAAATAATTTAATCACATGATATGTAGTGATACAAATATCTCCAATCGTAGGTCCCCAACATTAAAAAATGGAAAAAATTCCCCCACCCCTCTACATATCGGTCAAATTTGTATAGGTAGTATTAGGTTCAAAATCATTGTGTGTATTTATTCCTATAATCAAAGTAAAAAAACGTTCCACCTAGATATCTAATCATGGTTCCAATTGTAGTAATTAATTGAAAAAAAAAATCCCTCCTCTACATATGGGTGATTCATGTGTAGAGATATTTTTGAACAAGGACTATGTGTGGATTGATTCCTATAATCATAGGATATTTAGTGTTACCCAGATCTATAATATTGTGTATAGACACAGTAATCAATAGAAGAAATTCCATATGCTACATGTGGTTCATAACTACATTGTGATTTTCTATTCATTAAATACATGAAGATTTATTCTTATGATCATTGTATACATAGTGAAACCCAGATAAAAAATCATAGGTCTAGCTGCAAAAATAATTTTTAAATATTCCCCCTATATGTATGGTTTAGACCTATGTTTGGAGTTTTCCATTCCAGAACATTGTGTGGCTTGATTAATATCATGAGAGGATACAAAGTGACACCTAGATCTCTAATCCTGGCTCCAAAAGTATCAATAAATGAGAAAAATGAAACCCTATACACATTTGTTATACCTTTTTTAGGAGTTTTCAATTCAATAAATGTGTTTCTATTGATTCCATTCAATACACAGTAGGTAGTGACATTTAGATCTAATGTTCTAGGTTAAACAAAAAAAAAGTGGAAAAAATTCCTATATATATTTATGCATTAATCCTACGTATTTTACAATCAGAAACTATGTTTGGGTTTATTCTTTTAATCAATGGATATGTTGTGACACTCAAATCGATAATACTTTCTCAAGATACTATATAAATGGAATACACTATCTATATATGATTCAACTTACATAGAGAGTTTTCCAAACAATAACTTCGTGCGGAAATATTCCTTCTATAATAAGATATATAGTGACACCAATATTTCAAATCATGAGTCCATATGCAGTATAAAAATGAAAAAAATTACCATCTCTATACTTTATAGACCTACCCAAGGAACTATCAATGACCTATGTGTGGCTTTATGCCTAAAATCCCAAGATGCATAGCGATACATAGATCCTCTATTTCAGGGCCAACCATTAGTTATCATCACTGAAAATCATGTACCTCCATGAGATTATGATTATTTTATAGTTCGAAATTTTCAAAAAAACTATTAACATGCCAACATATTCCTTGTCATAGACTCTTAAATGTCTTAATAGAATTCCCATTTATCCCTTGTTTCTATTTATGAGCATTTATCACATGAGATTTGGGAACATGTTATTCTCCTAAAGCCGGTGCAGCTGAGACATATCATGGACAATGAACCAAATCCTAGTCATATTACATTAAACTGCCTGACCATGTCCACATCACATGACATTAAAACTCATGAAAATAGATTAGTTTCATGATTTTTTAGAACATGAAACATGGTCTATCTCTAAAGAACTAAAATTTATTATAGAATTTCATTCAATCCATAAAGATTTTAAAATGATGAATTTTAATGCTCCATAAATAAATAAAATATTTATTTTCCCAATTCATATGTATGAAACAAATCTATGTTGAGGAACACTTAGCTGACCTACATGCTGAGAGTCATCAATGGAGGATAAAAATGAATACATCCCTTGTATTAAAGTTAGAACAATGAATTATGATCTCATTAAAGAGGAGGATTTTTGAATGATTCATATCCATACAATATTCCTACAGAAACCCAAGAATGTCCGACAATAAAAAATTGATATAATAATGTTTATATAGGTTCAAGTCATATAGACTAACTCTGACTACTTGTAATTCAAATATACATATGGATTTATTAAACACATTTTAAATCATAGCAAGAAGGGCTCCAACAAACGTATATGCATCAATAATCCTATGCATGGATGAAATTTGATTCCCACATCTAAATTCCTCTAACCAGTGAAAATTGACAATAAGGATATCTTTCAAAATTTATTCTTATATATTTACCACATGACGTTAAAATGAATTTGAAATTACAATATTTTATTATTTTAAACAACATGATAGATAATTCCTTATATTATAAAGTTACACTACATAGAAAACATCTATGTCGCATGCTATTAAAATACACAAAAGATATGTCCCCGCTACCTAATGTTAAAATGTGATGAACACCACCCATAATCATTCCTTATAATAGGACCATAAGATATTGATCTATTCTAACAAGAGTATGGGATTCATCCACCATATTTTAATCCCCTCAACTCAAAAATAACATGCCATCTCGTGTGTACATTGGATTTCAAAAAAACCATACATTACCCATGTAAAGATGAATTGATGTCTCTATTTGAACATACAAGAGTTAGATCTACAGAAGGTCCTCAGAACAGCTAAATAGAGTCATTTTGTGCGGGTATAAATTAATTTCATATACATGTGGGCCTTTATATCATTTCAGTTGATCTCATCACCTAATGTTGTTTCATGATCTACTTTATAAAGATTATCCCATACCATTACTCGTTACATGAGTTCTGTGACCCATGATTTACTATATTTTCATCTTCTACATAGAAGGTTTTTTTAGTACACCTGACTCCAGGTATCCCAATGAAAATATTGCGTTCTATTAAAATCATTATTTTTTTCATTACATCATTCAAATAAAGTGTATGATGTTAGCTCAAATATGTAGAACCTTAAGATATTTCCTTTTATAGTCCAAATCAAAATACCCTAAACTGATAGTAAAAAAATCCATAAAACATGTTAGGATGACAGCCCATAAAGGGAGATACGTGTAAATGTAAAGTTTTCCCTCGAAACAATCTATATATCTAGATTCGGAAAAAAACATTGTTCAAAAACAAAAAATGGTAAATGATTAAAGTGTCCATACAGTGGCCTTGGTAATGGTTGAGAAATTCTCACAATATCCACATGTCTAGAAAAAATCTATAGTAATTATTCATCACATATACACACACTGTATTAATGTGTTCACCAGGTGAAGAAACATATTTTCAGGATCTATAATCCTTCATGAATATTAGTTTTATCATTAATCACATTAATTTATTGGATGTTTGAGCTGATAAACCCAATTTTATGATTTTTTATACATCACTGGGAACCCCATGTGCCTTAGGCTCTCTAGTATTAATGAAATTCTATGATATTCCATTCCCAAATTTTTGGTGACCCACACCACATGATTCAAATCCACAAGGTATTAGTCCCAAGCTTCCCAAACCATAACTAAAATTTCATAGGGTATAATAACCATATTTTCATAGAAATCAATCCACATCAATCATCATTATAAAAATTTTGGATTCATTAAAAATATTTCATGGACCTTGGAAAAGAGTGTGGACACCATTGTTTTATAATGATAGTAAGAACTATGGGACCCTTAAAAAGGTTTATGTCCCACCATCTAGTAGAATATCATTCTTTTCGAAAATTATTATCAATAATCATAACCCTTAACAAATAGAGGGGGGGACTTGACACCTTACTGGGTTTTGGGTTATAACCAACATATCTTTCCTATTCCACTCATGAACCCTAAAAACACCACAGAAGAACTCATCAACATTGAGTGTTTAGAGTCATCCTCTATTTTTATTACCTATTATATATTCATTAGCTCAATGTTTTAGTTTATGTTTTAAATGAATCATATTCCAACTATCGAAGTAGTCTCAACATCCCTGTCATGTTATCCAGTCTAGAAAACATGAAATTATATTTCCAAGAATATTTTTTCCTTATAGCTTAACATTATACATCATAAAAGACTCCCTAAACTCATGAAGTTAAACAATAGGGAATTCATATTAACGACATGATTCTAAACTACATAAAATATGCCCATACAACATGGTGATAAAATACCTCGAACATGTCCTTACATCATGATTTTTAACTATAATTAAGAAGTTCTTACTATAATATGTTATAATGCATAAATCATTTCATTTTCACATAATGTTAAACTATATGTAATACATCGTTACCAAATTATATTAAACATATTATAATAAATCCTTACCAAAAGATATTAAAATTCATTGGTGAAGTCCTTACATTATGATGTTCAAATACATGGATTCTATCCTTTGGACAAGTTAATAATCTACATGGAATATTTCCATACCATAAGACATTGAATTAAACACAATATGTCCTTGTAGCATGAAATTAAAATATATGGAATAGATTCTTAACACATGAATATAAACTACATAGAGAATGTTAGATTGAAATAAGTTCATTTCACATTATCCATATATTCTAAGATATATGAACCTAGACAAGTGAATAGTATAAATATAGTTTGCAAGATCATAAGAATCAAATTTAATGATACATAATGCTAACCGTGTTGATAACCCAAAAATGGTACTCTAGGAAAAATTAGTGTCTCTCCTCACTATAAATTCACTTTTCATAATTAAATTAATAATAATGAAGTCTAAAGTGGATAAGTCAAAAAATATAAGGTCTAAATACCCTAAATCTATGGCTTGATAAAAATACAAGTATGTTCCCTTTGATATTTCCTTATATGAATCTTATGAAAAACTTAGATAAATATAAAATATATATAAATCCTATAGGGATAATTATTTTTCACTAACAAAAATCATTATATTCACACTAAATCTGATTAATTAAGAAAACAATAGTACAACTTCCTTCTAGGATGTATGTATATGAATTATACTTTTCAACCAGGTAATCCTTAGGTAATAATAGTAGATAAATCAATGAGGTATCTCATATATTTATGAACTCTTGAAAAATTATAAAATTAATTTTTTTTATTAAAGAGTCTAAATAATTTTTTTTGGATAACTTAGAATTTTATAAAGAAGGAGTATCTATTATGATCTATACAAAATAAAAAAATTTATTTTATAAACATCATAAATGAATGAAGGATAGGAAAAAAACATAAAAATTTTATAAGATTTATTTATTGATAATTTTTAAATTATGGACGATTCCTCAAATTTCGGAGGCTCCTAAATATTAAAAAAAAGTATACAATAACATTTTTCATTTTATTATAATAAAATATGATTGGATGAGCTTTCAAAATCAGCCAGAGTCTGGTGGGAAGTATAAATTAATTACTAAAGTTCATAAATATCGCATTTTAACTATTGGAAGAGGACTAGATGCATTATATAAAGAATAAATTTAATCAACTACATTTTGAGTAGTCTTTAATAAATATGATGGAATAAAAAATGGGACCTTGAGTGAGCTGGGATCTCTTCCTATTTGGCTATCTTCATAATTAAGATATGCATCTTGGAATGTTTCTCAGACACCATATACTTTCTTATATAAGAACCTATTAGTATTATTTAATTAATTTTAGTAGTGAAGATCCTTCATCATAATTGTGTAGGTCCTCCTCACTATGGAAACTTTATTTCTAGGCTCTCATAATCTACATCATTATATTATATAAAGGCCCACAATCAAAGAAACACACCCCAAGATCTTGAATGAGCTAGCGAAGGCATTACTCTTGGCCAAGGAACTCTTAAAATGGAGTCTTAGTGACTGGGGTGTGAATTTAATACAAGACTATACCTTGTTGAACTTAGTTCTATATAACCAATAGAGTGGGTTCATGGATATAATAATGATTAAGTGAGACTATGAGGATGTATGAGATGAATTATTATCTTCCTTCCTCTCAATTAGTGAATTAATTTAACTGGTATTGAAGGCATTCCCTCCTAAAAAATATATATCTCACAACTGGGAAGTTGTTTACTAATGGGGGGTCATTATAAGCTCCCCTAATTCCTGAATCAAATCCATTGTTTCAATAAACTTGGGGTTTAGTGAAAAACATGGCTTTTCCACCTAACAGACTGGTCGATTCAACATTCCACGAATGGATTCTTCCCCCTAAGCTAGGGAATAATTTTAATTCATGAAGATAATAGAATTAGTAAGTGGATGAACATTCTAAAAATTTGTAACTTGAGGGTCTATCAAAGGAAATATTAGAGACTATGAACGAGATTCTATTCTACCTACACTATTTCTAAGGGAAAAAGGGAAACTATTTGAATATAATCAAATTGGAGAGAAACAAAATAGTGTTTATATGTATCATAAATAATTATTTCGTCTACATAGGATTTGTGAACCCCATCTCAAAGTGATATTTTTTATAACCTCTCATTGATTTATCCACTTCCACTGTTAAAAATTAGTCCTTTCGGTCTATGATAGGGAATGGAGTTAGAATGGTCATGATGACTCAAAATAATCATAACCTCAACAAGACATAATTAAATATCCTTTTTCATAGATACATTAAATTCAGTAGTAAGGAATTAAACATAATGAATATATATAGTAATTTGGTATGTGTAACACTTGAAATATTTTCTTTTCAAACCAAATTAGAATCAGAATGGGCTTCTGATATGGCAGGGGGTGTTACCTTGTTGAATATGTCCAAATAACTTATAATCATGATTATTATTTGGAATGGTTAGATTGGGAATCAACCCCTATTCCAACTGATTTTCCACCACCAATGTGGCCACTTGAAAACCCAAGCATGAATACCCAGTTTATAAAATCTATCCATTCAAAATAAAGCCTAAACCCCAACTAATTTTTTTATATTCTTCCAATATTAATCGGTATACCCATGAGGAATACTATCCATATAAATGAATTGAATAATAAGATCATGCCCTTTTTTGAACTTGTTGAGATTAATATTGATGAGGGAGTATAGCAGTTGTCCATGTCCCACTATTATTGTGGATGATTAGGATGCAATACTTTAATGAAATGTGAAAGAATAGGTTCAAATTTGTCCTTGACATCTCATTTTTCAATCTCAACATATCACATTTCATGGTAGAAGATTATATGGGGTTACCCCAAACATTTGTATTTGGAAGAAATTAATCATATATCTCTTAGTAGGAGGTATTCCTCCCTATGGGTAAATATCCCTGAGGGTGATGATTACTTATCTATGAGACATATTAAAGGATTTCATTCTATGATAATAGTGGATAATGAGAAAATTTATGAGTTCTGGATAATGGTGCATTAAAAACTGAGAAGTCCATGGGGTTTTATAATGTTGAATAGTGTGTAACTTGATAGAAAATTAATGATTTTTTTCCTAACCTCGAACAACCAAGACCATTGATTAGAGAAGTTATATCTAAGATTCACATATTACATTAAGATACAACCGCTTCTTGGATAAGTCATGCAAGATACGAGTATAATAGAATAACCCTACAAAAATAGATGGTATGTGAGATTAGAACTATATAGACCATAAGGGGAGTTATCCATCATATACGAGGACCCGTGGATTTGTTCTAAAACCATTTGAATTTATTTATAAATTTCATTTTCAATGTAATCAAGAGAAGATGGTAACTAATTAGAATTAATATTTAAATCAATTTAAGGAATGGTGGTACCGTATATGATACTGAATCCATATAAGGGTAGTCGGTGTGAATGATGGTAAATATGAACTTATGTTTGGAGAAGCCACATTAAAACCTCATTTTAATAGAAATCTCAATATTGATTGTTTGAATTATAATTATGAAAAAGTATCTCCCTCTATCAAGTTATATTATAATTTTTATTTGAACTGGATTACATGCGCATATGAATATGAATCATACATGAGAGGGAGTACCATCTACAAAAGATGAATCAGTTGAAAGAAATATGTAACAAAAATATCATCATGTGAATTGTATGAACCAAGTAAGTGTTCAGATAACGTGACGAATAATAGATCATGCGAATCATGTGAACCATGGAGAATTATATGATCACATGATATTTTATTAATCTTTTGATAACAAGACATTTAAATAGTTATAAGAACTACATAATGCATAAGAAAACACATGAAAATACCTAAAGTCTCACGAATCAAGAAATGTGAGCCTTCGACAAAAATATATAACATGGTTCATAAAAATTAGCATTGAATGATACATAGATTGTTTTGAACAAGTCATTGAGATGAAGGTGGTTACATTGTGATATCATGAGATTAAATCTCATGAAGTATTCATGTGGATAGGTTCTTACAATAAGTCATTATAAAGAAGACATTCGAGATAAGAGATCATACGAACTCTGGAGTCTGATTATCTGGTATAATAACTTGTTACCTTTCACCCCTATTTATAAAGATCCTCATGGATTATAAAATGACACATAAAATAATAAAATATTCTTGAGACACTTATCAATGATTTCCCAAAATAATTAGGTAGGAATATACTATTCTTATAATTGGGTCATCTTACCTACAGACCACTCTTGTGAGGGTTGGAATTTTTTTGATGCCCATAAAATTAGTGTTATCAATTTTAGTATCAAATAAATACCTAAATAATATGTATTATCTTCTAAAAAAAATAAGTGATGGAATAAGATGATCATATATAGACGAGATGTCTAGGTTATGTAGAATATATAATCCATAGTTGGACACATGATCTCATTACCTTAGTAATATAATGAGTTTAGATTATGAAATATATGTGATCTGATAATAATCACACAAATTTACCTTCGTATATCCTTATGGTTATATAGAGTACCGTCACGCATCCTTCTCCAGTATGTGAATTCCCCATAATATTCCTCCTACTCTTGTAATTTTTTCAAGATGTTCCCTCTTGATTATATGAATTATATCAAGTTGGAGCCTCTAATAATGTGACACATTGGTTGATAAACACTTGACAATCACCCAATTCAAAATTTATACTATTGAAATATTGTTGTAATAGTGGGAATCCTATTGTGAAGGGAATTTGAACTATTTTTAATGTAATGGTGTTATGATCCTCATGTGATCACCCTTGATCCCATGAATTACCTCTTAAATTCCAGTTGGATCATGCAAGGGACCTTAGATAATCCATTTTGATCTCTTGATGTGACCCATAAATTTCACCCCTGGCCACATGAAATCTTTTTCAAATGGTGATATGATCATAAAAGGAATCTTGGTCATTTAATATAGGTCTTGTAAAATCTGGGTGATGTGTCAATCTGATCTTAAAAAATTATTGTATCATTATTTTCAACAAATAATTATGGTTATGAGGGTGTGTTCTCATAGTAGTTGTTAACCCTATAAATCTATAGACGACTCATGAATGGATCATGTGAATATCATGATATGAAACTCCTTCCATTAAATTAATCCCAAATATATAATATATTTTCCATTCAAGGGAGTGTATTACTAGAGATTCAAGTCTTATATACATCACCCCCATGAGAAAAAATACACAAGAGAGAGAAGAATCTGTTAGGAATGTAGAAGTGGGAGAGAAATTTTGAGAGGGAAAATCCATGAAATTATAAGTATCTCCAACTACGTAAATCTCAGCAATGACATAAAGGATTTCATGAAATTAATATGTTCTTTCCATGATCACCCATTTGGCTATAAAAAGTACATACAATGTGTCATCATGATTACATGATTGAGTTTTTGTATGTATAATTGATCACTTGAGGTATATACCGGACAATTCCTAAAAAATATTAAGGCATTAATGGAACAAAGGATTAAAACATAGAATCATTTTGTGAAGAAAAATATGTTGATTTTTGTGCAATGATATCATATGCTTCAAATGCCCTATTATGATATTATGATTCACATAAGTTATCAAAATCACATGAATTTATCCTAACATGTTATATAGATTATGATAATCACTCTAGAAATTCACATAAGGTCATATGAATCCCATTGATAATGTCATCCAAATCACGTGATGTTCATTAGGCATATCAACTAAGGAACATAAAGCCCTATAGAAATGTTTGCTAAGTCACATGACACCATTGGACATGTCTGATATGATCATAGTAATTCTCTTGGATATATAATCTAAAACAAATTATATTCCATTGAAATTTTTTCTTCAATCTTGGGAATCACATATTCACTACATTATTATTCGGTGGTGGCCCTATCCATGTTATCAAGATCGTATGACAGACTATAAGACATGTCCATACATCCATATACATGTTAGGAAGAATACCGGTAAATGTCCAGGAATCTTTAGATATATTAGATAGACATCCCTAGCATTTCAACCATGTCTAGAAAAGACACTATAACATGTGACATATTCAATGGAAACACCCTAAGACTATATAACCTTATCTAGTAATATTCACATTGACACACACCATATTAAACTGTGAGAACTCTTATTGGTATCCAACCAGGACATATAAGATTCATTCTTATGAATAAATATTCAATGGTAAATTTTCCATAGTATAAGACCCTCTATGTATCAAACACATTAACCAACATGTACAAAAATCACATATTGTATTATCATGGTTCCCCATCCACTAGAGTATTAGGAATATTATTGATCTATAAGAACATCAATTCATCTCCAAGAGTGATATGATTTATTCCTTAGTATGTCTCATTATCCAATTGGTAATCCACCATTGTATAATCCACACTATGCCACAGAAACATTAACCCACATGGGAAAAACAATCCTAGTGGTTTATCATTCTTCCTCATCCATTAGTGGATTGGGATGATTAAGTAAACTATTAGGACATTAATTAATGTTATAAGTGGGATACGTATGAAACATTCATAATAGATGAGATCCATTTTAACCCCCACCATTTGGGTAACCTCATGTTGTTATCTTCATATCCACATGAGGTGAGACTAATCAATTGATATCCTTTATTTCTCACACTAAAAATGACTAACATGGGCATATTGATTTTCAATGATCATATGACCACCATCATAAATTTCAACCATCATTGTGAACCTAAATGTGTAGACCCCATTCTATAACATGGTATTATTTCCACCATGAATGGTAATACAACTTGGTACAAGCCTGGAAGGCATTATCATATTATCAAATCATGGGAAAACAACCCATGTAATATTTAATTACCTGTCACAACTGATCAGTGGGTTGTGGGTTAATCAAACTATTGTTAATTTTATTACTTTTTTAATAAGTATACATATGATACGTAATAATGGATAGAGATACATATGTGGTTCCTAATTTACCTCATATATGTCATTTCCACATGACCTTCTACATCACAGCTTCTAGTTAGATGAACTACATGGGTTTTGATTCGTGTTATAAACAAGATGAGTAGGATGCCTTATGAAGCTAAAATCCCATCCTCAAAACACTTCTTTCCTTCCTATATGAATACAAACCCTATTGTTTCTTATCATTTAGCATAGAAATATAATAATCTACACATTTCGAAGAAATAATTAGAAATGGATAGAGAACAATAAATGCAGACAGATGATATAATTAATATACACCCTTAATATATGGTAGGATTTAATACCTGATCATTTTATTTGGGTAAACTATCCTATATTAGGATTTGGATGTGATTCAAAAAAATTCCTAAATTAACAGTAGTGTCCCAAAATAGGAAAAATTTCCCACACAAGGGTGCAATGAGAATAAACCCCCATCCTCTTATCTAATGTGAGTTCCTAAGTATCATTGGTTTTGAAACCACAATTGATTAAAAGCCACAAGAAATTGGGTCAGTACCTAGTTATGGATGTTGTAACCATTGTGAGTTTCTATGTAAGATTAAAATTGTATACTGAGTGTATATTATTGTAAAAATATACTTTAATACCCCCCCCCAAAAAAATCAGTCATCATGGGCCATATATATTTGATGGAAACAAAATTCATGGACACATCATATAATAATGTAATGATAGACTAAATGAATCATTAAAGGTATTGGTAACCATGTATCCTAATCTATTGAACTAACCATTTACCTTGACATCTTTTAAGGTAAATAAAAATGATGAACTCGATGTGAAAAATAAATAGGTTTGCACATGTCAAAATATTTTTCCCACCATCATAATTTGAGAAAAATAGTGTGCTGAATATTATACACTATGATTTTATGATAATTTTCTCCATATATAAATTTAATTTCTTTGATATCTTGTTCTACACACAACTATAAGTTTGAAAAACCAAAAAACACTGTAAATATATTATTATTTAATCTCGTTACTTTTTTATTAATGAATATGAATAAAAAATTATGAAATATATAAAATTATTAAATTGGTATAATCTAATATCATTGGATATTTATAAATTATAAATTTAATTAAAAATTATTTAAAAAAATATTTCTGAGAAGCTATATTGATGTGGGTAATGTGTTTTTTTCATAATTAATTAATCTAATCACTATTTGGTAATTATTTTAATATAATATATATATTATATGTTCAATAAACTGTTTAAAAATTCATCTAATTTCTTTTATATGCATTGGATAAGAGTAATTATTTTTTTACTCTAAGAAATGCATTTTTGTAAAAACTGTTTTTGTCATGTTATTCTCACTTATTTTGAAATTAATATAAGAAACATTTATAAATATAATCCTGAAAATTTTAATCTTTATTTTTAATCATGAGGGTTAAATTTTGTATATATAACCCTTTTATTTTTAAAAAATTATGAAAAATAACCTTGGTAATTATTTCTCACCTCAATTAGTCTAAATTGATAAAATTGGGTTAAATAACTTATTTGAGGCTTTAAAATTATATAAAACTTTCCTTTATCCAATTGGAAGACTGGATTTTGGAAACGTCAATCCATGTATCCAATATATGGAAAACATGTTCTATATTACATTGATTAGACAATTTATATTACTTAATGAAAAAAATTAATACAAAATGTCACTCCTAGCATTAATATCTCAAGAATTTTTAATTAAGGAAAAAATAAGAATAAGAGTAGTTGTGAATATTTATGAAATATGGAGTAATTATTTATATCATATAAGTTTATTTTTAATTTTTATTTATTTAATAATTATCATAAATGCTTACAAAAAATGGATAAAATATTTTTTCAAATAATAGAAAAATAAAATCAATGTTTATTAAAATATAAAAATTAAAACACTTTTGGTGAATGTTTATGTCCCATAAATTTTATATGTAATAATAAATATTTAGGGATGTTGGAATGTTTTTTAATTCACATTCCACCTTTTTCTATGTGTCTCTTTTTTCTAATTAATTGAATATGATCAAAATTTATTATAATTATTTTTTATGAAATTAATTTTTAATTAAAATATTGAAAAATAATGAAAATTTTTAATAAAGACTAGTTGGATAATAGAAAATGTAAATATTTCATCCCCCGGACATTTATGGAGAAATATTCACCTTATATGAAAAACATATAATTATTTAATGTCGAAAATGTTTTAACCACTATTAAAATTAAAAAATGATAAAAAATGGCTATGTAAAAAAGGTCTGAAATAAACCCAAAACCTATATAAATTTAATTAGATGATGGAATTTCAACCATAAACTCATATTCATAAAATCACTATCCATTTGAAATAATTTTGGTTGAGGATGACTTTATTATATATTAATATTGTAATAATTTCATAAAATCTCCTTACCCTCACTTATAAAATGGAACACCTTCTCTAATTTCATTAAACCACATTGAACCTTATTAGTTCAGAAAATAATAGACAAATATATTAAATGTTTTTATTCCAGAATCCAATTTTTATTATATTCTTAAAATATTATACGCGGGATCCTTATGAATTGATCAGAAGGAGGTCTCCTAAAGAACATGTAATCATCTTTCTCTTCCTGTTTCGAATTATATTATTTATTATACCACCTTAAAATATTATACAACTATATTGAAATAATAAAATCATTATATACTATAAAATTATATGTTATTATGTGAATTTCTTAACCAATATCCTTCTCTTATTCTTTAAAATGGGAATCTAAACAATTATTCGTGTGTACAGCTGAAAATAGCCTCATGAACCGATGTAATTAATTTTCTATGACCACATATCCCAAATAGTTATAATTATGGATTATATATATATATATATGATGTCTAGGAAATAATTACCATTTTATGATTAACAATGACTATCTATCATTATTTTGTTATATCCTACAAAAAAAAGAAAAGAATATTCATGTGTATGTATGACCTACGACCTCCATAAAGAGTTTAATTAATTTTTATATCTCTATATTTTATTGATTAATATATAAATATATAATAAATAATAATGATATTAATATCATGATTACAATTCTGTGTTTTATGGAAACATGATCAATACATAAAGACCGAAACTTATGAACCAAAACATGCATGAAAAAAATAGTTATTACATAAAAGAATGATTTTAATAACATATTTTCAATAGTCAGATGTTATGATGTCATATGTAAAAAATTTGTGGAATGATATATAATTAATTGTATTAAATATATTTATAATAAATCTATAATAATTATATTGTATTTTTTATCATCTAAGATCTATGGTGAGACATGACGTAAGATATTTATACATCGATCACATTTTAATCGAGATAGTTCTTTGATTAATTTAAACTATAGAAACATATTTGATCTATATATTAGTAATACCATTAAAATTTATTCTTATCTATATTTTTATAATAAATACATGTTTTCCTATCATTTTAATCTCTTTAATCATAGAATATACTAAACGATCATTTTAAAAGTGAAATTTACTATACTTAACCATTCAGTTAGGAATCCTTTTCATATATATCCGTATTTTTCTAAAATATTTTAATTTTTTTTAAAATAATACATTTTGCCCGTTGAAATTAATTTATATTCATTTTTATGTTTTTACATAATTATTTATAATGAAACTTCTAATCATTCTCTGAACAAGGTACATTTTGACTATTTACAAAAATATAATTTTTCATATATATAATGTTTTTATTTCATGTTAATTATGATTTAATTGGTATATGATCCAATTATACTATATTTTTTTTATCAATAGGTTTTATGTTTATAATGATGATATTTTTATGAGACCCATTTAATTTGGGTTGTGCGACGATGAATTGAGGAATGGTTTATGAGTCCCATTTTCGTTACATTGGTTATGATTTAATGATATTATTGATGTTTTAAGATCATGTGGAACACATATGTATTGTTTAAATTAAATTATACTTTGTATTAGATTATATATCCCTCGAATGTGTTGGGTATTGATTTATGTCTCTTGAGATAAATTTGGGATGCAAGTCAATGTGGTTGATTTACTGGAGTAAAAATGTCAATTTGATTTATTAAACAAGAAATGTAGGAAGTGATGTCGAATCTTTTATGATATGGGAAATAGGTGTTGATGCTTGATTAATAATTATGGTCTTGATTTTGAACTGTGACTTATGAAATAGTTTTCATACAAATGATGGTTCTACACTCTTATGATAAGAATATATGTTTCATGAATGATTTGTAATGATTTATCACATTTATTATCTATATATTCTAATATGATAATGTTTTACTCCATGAATAATCTTTATAATCTATAAAAGTTTGGTTATGGGGAATTTAAGTTATGTTGAGGATCATGTTACCATATTCTTTTCTTATTATTTTATCTATTCATTTATTTCTATCTCCCTTGTTTACCCCAATTGAACTTATGATATCACACATTATTATGTTTCATTTACACCGATTATGATGATATTTTTTATGTAGGGTTTGTAAATAAGGGATAAATTTGATAATAATCTTATGATACATAAAATAAAATGTAAATAAATATGATGTTTTTGTATCTAGTCTCCAATGAAACTAAACCTTTTCAGTTTTTTAATGGATTTTCATGATATGTATTGAATATTAATATCAAAATATGTAAAATTTATGTATGGAATATCAGAAATTTTTAGAATTTCATTACACTAAATATCATAAGGATTAATATAAGTGATGATCATAAAAAAATAGTGATTATGAATGTGAATAATTTCTCATACAACATCACTAAAAGAATAGTGAAGTATCATGTTCAATATGAATTGTTTGATCCATCTAAAAAACATATGTTTCTTCTTTCAACAAAACCATTATATTTTGATGTTGTTTCAGATCGGTTCGAAACGCCCAATTGTTATGTATCTGATGATACGTGGAATTTCTTTCCAAAGGTAGGAGTTCACTGGGTGATTTGGCCAGTAACACTTAAGAACTCACATTGGTCAAGAGGATGGGAATTAGGGATCATAACGCCATTTTGGGGGGAATTATTGCTCTTTTTGGGACTCTCTTATAGATTTAAGACATATTCATATGTTCGTGAATATTTTGTTTATACCCAAGCATAGAATCCACATATTATTCTTGGTTAGCAATGGTCAGCAAAACGCAGGGATTCAAAATAATTTAGGCATGAGGTTTACCATCCCTCATTGGATTAATGACTCCGAGGAGTTTGGACTTGTTCGGACGATGCTGTTTTAAAGCCTCATAATTGGGCGCTTTGGAGTTTGTTGTCATCCAGGGGGGATAGATAACGACTTGAGTGTTTGGACCGAACCCGTGATGTGGGCTTCCTACATATCCTCGCGAGAGGAATCAGAATCCACGTAGTTCATGGAATATTAGGGCTTACACATGATAGTTTCCTGTTGTTGGGATTGGACCTCAGGGACACGTCCTTCGTACCCTGTTTAGGGAAACAGGGATCAAAACCCACGTAGTTTGTTTGGGGGCGTCAGTGAACTGATGTGAAGGATGACCTGGGGTCCAAGGGATGTTGGTCGTGAACCTCATGGAGGCTTCCTACGTATCCTCGTTGTAGGGAATCGAAGTACACATAGTTCAGAAGTATAGTTTAACATCATGCGGGACAAAGGATGAACCGACGTTAAGGGGGTTGGAATTACCGATTGTTGGGCTTGAACCTCATGGAGGATTCCTACGTATCCCCGTGGTAGGGAATCAAATTCCACATAGTTTGGAAGGCTTGAAGAAAACCGACGTGAATGTGGAACCTGGGGTCCAAGGGATGTTGGGCTTGAACCTCATGGAGGCATCCTACGTACCATGCCTTGACATGGATCAAAGTCCTCATAGTTCACATGAGGTTGGGGTCAGGGTTAGTGCTTACTCCAATCCCACATGAGTCATGATCGGTGTGAGAAACAAGAGGTAGAAGAGATCTGACGATCACGTTGCGAAAGGTGCATCCGTGGGAAGAGAAGTGGGGCTTACGTATAGAGCAGCCCAAGAAGTGGAGATTGGGACTTACTCCAGGATGGAGGCCCAATGGCGACAAAGCACAGCGGGAGAGGGAAAGGGTACCCCTGTGTCAATTTCCACTCTTGGTCCTTGGCACTGGGTAAGTACGGAGGTGCATGGGTGCTACGTCCCATAACAAAGAATATGGGATTACACCAAGGAGGATTCCTGTTCACTCCCATAAGAGGGGATGAGTGCTCACTGCCGGAGTTGAAGGGAAATGGAAGTAGGGTCCCCCAATCTGGAAAGTGGAGAGGTAGAAATGGGACTCTGGGCTCAGACCCTGCGTTACTGTGAGAATTTGAACCCAGGAACGCTTCGGGAATCCGCTCAAGGGCTAGAGCAACCCCTTCACCCTCAATTACTATGGGTATGTGAACTCAAGACGGCACACTGATGCACCTGAAGGTTGCATCATACGGGTCTGGTGGCTTCGGTGGAGGCCTTAGCTCGGGAATGATGAATGGGCCAATGAGGGGGGTGCGAAGCATCAGACCAGATTGGAAGGATTTTATCCGACATGGGGAATGGGAACACCAAAGTATTTGGTGGGACACAAGGGTGTATGAGGAGTGGCGCCCTTCGCATAGGGGGGGTGTTATGTGGCTAAAGAGTTCGTCCACGAAACATGATAGTCCGTGGACTTATAGGCATCCTGTGTACCAGGGCGGTACGTGGCTTCGGGTTCAGCCCTCATACTAGGGTGGTCTATGGGGAAGTCCACGTGAGTAGCAGTGGCCAAGGGAGATGCTAGTCAGGGGTTCGTCGGTAAGGGATTTTCCCATGTAGGAGGGTGCAACACGGTTCTTCGGATCGAAAAAGGGGCATAAGCTCCCTGGTCCGTGGGGAATGCATCCGCGGAGGGGCCATAGTCCACAGTCTTTTTATTTGTGATTTTATGTTTGTGGTTCACCAAGTTGTTATGCATTTTTCAGTTCCTTATTAATTAGTTTCCAGTTTCATACCTGTTCTAGTTCGTGAATCAGAACATTGCTGTTTGCGAAATCCTAAGATCCTTCCTCTGAAATCCTTCCACCCATCTCTGATCGATCTCCCGTTTTCTACCCTTCGATGTCCTTTTATAGAGGGGAGGAAAGGGGGTTAATTGTGGCTATGCGGCACCTTTTTTGAAGGCCCATGACCGAAAACCCAGTTTTCGGATGACTTGGTCAATCCACAAGTCACAGGGGCGTGTACCTCACCCGTGAACCAAGTCAGTTCGAGGGGTGCTTCACAGCCGCGTAGGGTTCTGCCTCCATCCCGCGAATGACGGCGCATACGACATGGGCCGGCTGGTGCGGTCTATGGCTGGGGTGGTTTTTGTCAGTGGAACGGCCTGGCACCCGTCCTGCTTCGCGGTCGCGGAGGATCCCCGACTCTATTCCACAAACGACAGCGATCCGCGGATGGGGGTGCTTCGCGGAACTGACTGTGTACCATTAGTATTGGACCAATCCGCGGACCGATTCATTTTGTGCCAAATTCTCCACATTTTTTCCCAATTCCTCAAATGAAATTGGGTATAATCCTCTATTGAATTAAGGGGATTCTTATTCTCTTTTGTGGATTTTTCAGGGCCCTAAAAATGCCCCCCATCGGGATGGGGTCTGATCAAAACAATGTGGAGACTATTCCGATGTAGAGTGGTCCTAAAATGTGGATGGTTTGTGGTAGAGGGGTGGACCCGGTAGGGGACCACACCTATAAATACGGGGGGCCTTTTCCCTCGGTCGTTTACTGGGTTCTTTGCGAACACAGATATTTTTCCTCTTGTCTCCATGTGATTTCTCCTTTGCAAAACTCCTCGTCCACAAACCATCTTTCATTTCCGCGAACCATTCCTCGTTCGCGCCTGTCTCCACCCGTAGACCAACCTCACATGCATGAACTAACACTTTTAAACAATTTAAAAGTAATTTACAATGGGATGCTTAGGAACTCGCAACGCGGTTTTGATAGTCCATGGACTGGAATAATCCAGACTTCGAAAATTTCTTAAATTTCCAAACATAAATACATAAATCTGGGATTGAGATTCCACGGAGAAGCCTGGTTCGCGGTTTTCTGTCTAACACCCCACGGGCCAGAGCACCGCGGACTTGTTCCATGTAGGGTTGGTTCGCGGGATTCATCCGTCTCAAACAAAATTTTGATTCTTCCTCGCAGAACCCGTCGTGATGGCCTCTTGACGTAATCCTTTGCAGAATACTTGGTATTTTTGTACAAATTTTATTATTTCAGACTAACCATTTTCCTGGTTTTCATAGTGCAGGGATGAAATATGGTTCCTCCTCAACCTGCACCAAGGCTGGAAATAGAGCCTCTTCCAATTGGTCCCGAGAGACGTCTTATTGTGATTTCTAGGGTTGAGTAATCAAAAAGGACCCCATCCATCCAATTATTCCCAACGATGGTGTTTTGAAGGACTTACTCTCCCCCATACTTCTGGGCTATCTGCTATCGAATCATCTTCCGATTTATGGTTTCAGCCTTCAAGACGATGTCCATATCCCCCCTGTCTTCCCAGGTCATCCGTCCCCTTGCTTGGAAGTGTTGCCGATGTGCACTCAAGCAAACATTGCCCGGTCAGGATAGATGATTTTTGATTCTGACCCAAAAGACGCTTTTATTTTAAGAGGCTCTATTTGGACTTAGAGTGATCGGTATAATCAAGACTTCTCCCAAGTGGTTGTCTTCAAGAGTTACCCCTCCATAATAAACCTTGCTCGAGTGGATCCTGATGCAGGTTGGATTCCCAAGTGGGATATTCGATATGGTGGGATTTTCTCAAATGACTGGGCCTGGGATTTCTGGGTCCATTATCATTGCCGAGAATTTCCCGAGTCACTGGAAGCGGTCAATCTATACTCTGTAGTGTGGGCTTCCCAGTTTCTTATTTACCCACGATCATGGATCCTTCCTGACTTGATCAGTCGCTGGTGTTCAACCACTAACACTTTCCACCTTTCCCATGGTGAAGTTGGTATTAGATTATGGGAAATCTATCAAATGGGAGGGCCTTTGATCATCGGTGAGATGTATGAAGAATTTTTTCCCACCCCTGATGCATGGAACGATGCCGAACATGTGCCTTCATTGGAGAGGGATCTTCTGGTTATGGTAGAGCGGTCACTAGGTCATCCCTTGCGGGCCCGCCCTCTTATTTCTTATAGCACCTGGATAGGTTTATTTTTGAAAACCACTGGTCCTGTGCCGAAGATCAAGCGCCTCAGGACTCATCCTTCTTAACAATCATGAATTATCCCAGGTTCCTATTAGAATGTTATGGAGGTAGGCGACTACCTTTCATGGGGTTACGAGGTTCATCCCAGTGTGCCGCCCATGCTCAGGCTGGAAGGTCTTCTTTCCATGTTTTTGAGAGGTTGGCTATTCCCATCTCGAGATATCAACCCAGGTGTCGGAGATTGCACCCTGATAATGGCAGCTGAGCTGGAAAGAGGCCACCCAATGAAACTGTCATGAACCAGCCCGGGTACCCTGGTAACCCGATAACTGAGCTAGCCCTGACATATCCCGAAGGGCGTTCCCAATCCCCACGGGTCGGTGACTAGAACCTGGCATCATACTACATACAAGTGGGAACGATTTTTCCACAAGAATGCAGAAGCAGGAGTAAATAAAACAGTATGCATAACAAAAGAAAATCCACTAGGAGTGATGTACCAGAATAAAAAGAGGCATAAAATGCCAAAGTACAACAACCCAAGTTTTAATGATGGGAAAAACAGCCCCAAGGTTCCTAAAGAAACAACTCACCAAGACCAAAGATCAACAGCTGGATCTACCTCCAAGAGATTCCTTCCCTTTTCTCGAGCCTGGAAAAAGGAAGTCTACAAACACCCGAAATAAAAAGTAGGGTGTGAGCCTAAGCCTTCTAGGATACCACCAAATATTCCGTAACAGGTTCCAAATATAGATTATCCAAGGAGAAGCTTTCAATTTCAAATAAACAGGTTTGGAAACACAAAATCATATTTTAACAAACATGTTATACATTTTCAAATGATGGAAAAAATTACTTTAACAAAAGGCTTTACAATGATGGAATATTTCTAAAACAATGTCTTAAGAAAAACAATTATATAAAATAGATTATATAAATTCAGCAGGCATGTAATCAATTCAAAAACATTGGCATACAATTATATCTCAAATATAAACAAACAAGTGAGAAACATGGTCATCTTCCAAAAGTTACGATAGTGTTAATCAGTTATAGGATTCCACACTCTCTATGTGAACTCAACAAAATGTGTATACACACGTCCTTATGACAATGGCCAAAGTAGACTCATCACCAACCCGTCGGGGATGTGACCCGCCGTAAGTATTTTTTAGAACGTTGTCATAGCATAGAGTGTATCCAAATAACTCACTAACTATATAAGGCTTTCATGAGCACTTAGATGATGGGAGAAATATTTTAAGAATGCTTAAAATATGATCAATCCCATTTTTCCATTTCAAAAGTTCCAATTTAATTCAATTTAAAACCATAATTAGTTTTATTAAAAAACATGCCATTTTCACAAGATAAAACCAATGGTTTCTATAAAATCATTTAAAGACATTTTCATAAGATTGAAATACATTCAAAACCAATTCCATCATTTCACATTTCATTTTCACAATTAAATTTAGAAATTTAATTGAAAAATTTCCATCAAATCCAAAATTTAAATCCAATAATTTAAATCGACCAATTTCCATAAAAACACCCAATTCAATGGAATTGGGGTTTTCCAAATTTCCATACCAAAACCATTTCAAATATCTCGATTCATTGGAATTGAGTTTTTATCAATTTAATTGAATGAAAGCCAGAGCAATTGAATTTAAATAAACAATTTAAATAAATAAAGAAAATACAATGATAAACAATTTGGCAAGTCGGGACGGAACCACCTACCTCGATTTATTGATAGGAGTTAGCCCAACGAGAAACCCCAATAACCGAGGGGCACAACGATGTCGATAAAAAACTGGATCTAAATCCTTAAAACCGAAATTAAGATCAAAGGAATCACGATCTTACAAAACTAGATCTAGATTAACAATCCTAGATCTATACCTCAACTCATAGGTATAGATCAATAAAAATAAAGGAAATCTCCATGAAAAGATCAAGGAATAAACGAGAAACGTAACGGGATGAAATCCACTTACCGTGAGGAGAGAGGATCTTCAATCCAATCCTTCAATATCAAAGATAGATGTTCGGATTGCCTTGGAATATCTCAAGGAAGCTTTGGAAAGACTTTAAAAGAGTTAAGCCTGAGCCAAGGTCGAACATATGGGAGTCCCAGGGGTTCAGGTTGTTTTTAAATGGATTTTTCGGAATTAAAAACCACGTGCACGGTTTACATGGGTAGAGACGCACGGTTTGTCAAACTGTGCGCACACCGTGCATATCTCACTATATTTAGATACACGGTCCGCATGATTTGGCCACATGGTTTGTCAAACCATGTTCACACCATGCATACCTCTCTATCCAGTGCTGCTTTGTTGGCACGGGTTGGTCGCACGGTTCGTCAAACCATGCGCAAACTGTGCACAAGCCATTGACCTTTTGTTTTACTTAAAAGATCACCCAAACACCCCCCCCCCCCCCAAATCACTAATCCAAAATAGACGTACTTAAAAACATCAAAATTACCTGGGAAAGTAACGTGATGTTACAACCTCCCCACCATAAGACCTTTCTGCCCCCAGAAAACCTAAGAAGAAACCTCCACATCAAAAAGATGAGTCCATTTCACCCTCATTAGTGCCTCCTTTTCCCACGTCTCTTGAAGATCAGAACCATGTTTCCAAAGCCCACGGACCAGATGTATCGTTCTCCCACGAATTACCTTGGTTTTAGAATCAATAACCCTGAATGGTCATTCAGTAATAGATAGATATGGTTCAATCTCAAGATCACTCTAGCTCACTACACAAGATGAATCAGAGAGATACTTTTGCAGCTGCGACACGTGGAACAAATTATGTATCGACATCAGCTGTGGTGGTAGAGCTAGATGGTAAGAAACTTTCCCCACAAGACCAACAACCTCGAAAGGTTCCACAAAAGAAGGAGTAAGCTTCCCTTGCCTCCCAAGCCATCGATAACCCAATCGGGGTGTTACTTTCATGAACACCTAATCACCAACAGAGAACTCTAAATGTTTACGGCAACGATCAACATATGACTTGTACCGACTCTGAGATGGAAACATTATTTGATGAATCAAATTGATCTTAGATATCGTCTCTTGGACAAAACTCAGTCCATCCAAGGAAATTTCACCAATCTCCGACCAACATAAAAGATATTTACAAGGATGGACAGACAAAGCCTCAAAAGGAGCCATCTTGATTGCATATTGATAACTGTTGTTATAAGAGAACTAAACTAGCCCCAGATGGTCATCCCCAGACCCACCAAAATCGAGAACACAAGCGTAGAGCATATCATCAAGGGTATAAATAGCTCTCTCTATCTGGCCATCTGACCGTGGATGGTAGGCCATGCTCAAATGGACCTCAGATCCCAGTGCCTCTTGAAGGCCTCTCCAAAAGTGAGAATTAAACTGAGGATCTCTGTCATAGACTTTAGTAGACAGAACTCCGTGAAAATGAACAACTTCATTCACATAGATATTTCCCAACTCCTAAACTTCGTTTGTGTCTCGAATAGGTATAATGTGTGCCGACTTGGTCAGTCTGTCGATCAAAACCCATATTGTATTCTTCTTCCTCTGGGTTTGAGGTAACCCAACCACAAAGTCCATCGAGATTTTATCCCACTTCCATGTAGGTACTTGAAGTGGTTGACGTAAATACGAAGGTTTTTGGTGCTCGTCTTTCACCTACTAGCATGTATAGCAATGAGATACAAACTCATCAATGTATCATCTCATACCTAGCCACCAGAACTGCCACTGCATGTCATAAAACATATTCTTGGTTCCAGGGTGTACCGCCAACTGAGAGTTATGGAAAACCCCCATCAAATCCCTCCTTGCTGATAACGACACAACATAATGGTTTTGATAAAACATGACAACCTCTTTGGAGAACGACCACTGGGTGTCGGTCTCCCCACCATAAAGAGAGTTCTTAATACTATGGAACTCAATATCTAGATGTTGTTCCTAAAGAATCAATTCGAGGAGAGAAAAATTCAGCAGAACACTGGATAAGGAAACTTCATTCCCCTTTCACTGAACTCCAATATGAAATGGAGAAAAAAGAGCCATCAAACTCCACTCTTCTAAAGATTCTTTCACATCCAGAGATGGATGTTTCCTACTTAACACATCTAAAACTACATTCCCTTTCTCCGGGGTAAAATAAATTCATTGTCGAAAGATTGTAGGCACTCCACCCAATGCCTTTGGAGAAGATTCAAATATTTTTAACAGAAGATATAACTCAAGCTCTTGTGGTCTGAATACATAGTAAACCTTTCTACATAAAGGTAATTTCTCCAATAATTAAGTGTGTGAATTAAAACTGCATGTGCAAGGTCATGGGTAGGATTGTTCTTCTCATGAGGCTTAAGCTGAAGAGACCCATAGTCAACAACAAGATTACCCTACATGTGGAAACATCCCAAACCTGAACCCAATGCATCAAAGAAGACCACATAACCTATCCTAGCCTTAAGAAGAGTTAACACCGGTGCAGTAGTCAAAAGTCGCTTTAGCTCAACAAAATAACTCTAACATTAATCATTACATGAAAAATTCACTCCATTTTGAGTCAGAGCAGTCATTGGAGAAGCTAACATTGATAAGTATTTAAAAAACTGACGATAATATCCCGCTAAGCCCAAGAAGCTCCGAATCTCGAAAAAATTTCATAGTTGTTCCCAAGTCATAATAGCCTTCTCCCTTTTAGTATCAACTGATATTACTTGTTCTAACATGACATGTCCCAAGAATTTTACTTCCCGAATCCAGAAATTTCACTTTGAAAGCTTGGAAAAAAGTCTGTGATTCCTTAGAAGACTCATAACTGTTCTCAGATGATGCACATGATCCTTCTCAGACTTGGAGTAGACAAGAATGTCATCCACAAAGACAACCAAAACAGTATCTAGGTACTCACAGAAAACCTTTTTCATCAAATCCATAAAAACTGCAGCAGAATTTGTTAGTCCTAAGGGCATAACAAGGTACTTATAATGTCCATACCTACTCCGAAAAGAGGTTTTAGGAACATCAATTTCTTTTATCCTAAACTGATGGTAACCAGATCGAAGATAAATTTTTGAAAACCAATTTTCCCCTTTCAATTGATCAAACAAATAAACAATTCATGGTAGTGGATATTTGTTCTTTATCTTAACTCAATTGAGCTTCCGATAATCAACACATAAGCAAAGAGAACCATTTGCCTTCTTGGCGAAGAGAATAGGTGCTGCCCAAGGTGACACACTCAGACATATAAATCCTTTCTCAAGAATATCTTCTAACTGTGAATTCAGTTCTTTTAGTTCAGATGGACCCATTCGGTAAGAGGGAATAGAAACTGGTTGAGTACCATGCATTAAGTCAATTGAAATGTCAACCTCTTTTACTGGTGGAAAACCAGAGAGGTTAGAAGGAAAAACATTTGGAAACTCAGCGACAACTGGAGGAAGATCACCACACATTGAATCTCTCTCCAGATCAAAAGCAAACGCTGATATAACTTTCCCCAACTCTAGATAAGAGGGCTCGGATCTGCTTGACCTTGGGTCCCATTCTCCTTGAAAAACAAGAGACACAACCCAGGGAGTAGTAAGGTAGACCCGTCGAAGATAACAATCGATTCGGGATTTATTGGAAATGAGCCAATCCATCCGAAAAATGAAATCAAAAGATTTCATGTAGAGAACCAATAAATTCCAAGAATGATCAATATCTGATAGAGAGAAGACACAAGCAGGACTACGAGGACCCTTCTCACTCATTACACTAAGGGGTGTAGTAATATCAATTGGATAAGATAAAAGCTCCATAGGCAGATTAAGAAGATCAACACGACAGGTTGAAATAAAAGAGTGAGACACACCAGTATCAAAAAGAGTTGTCACAAAAGACGAAGCTATAGTAATGGTACCTATCACAGTTGCTGGACCTACATCAGCTACCTCTGGAGATACTTCTAATGCACTAAGAAGCTTCGTTCCAGATGCCTGTGGCTGGAACCCTTTTGTACATGAAGCATTTTATTGCCCCATAGTATTTGGAGGTGATGATAATTATGTTCCACTACGCGGAGTAGAGAAGTGATGGAATAATATCTATAGGTTCCCTAAACATCCACAGGAGCTACAGTTCTTGGGTGCCTCAATGCAAACCCTTTTAGAATGTCTTGGCTTCCCACACTGATATCAAGTCAAAGAAGCCTCTCCTGGTGCTACCGAAGGCCTGGGATGACTCTATTGTTAAGAACTACCATGAGAAAAGTCACACTTCCATTTTCCATTAAAGGAACCCACACTACCACTATGAGGGAAAAGAACCTCCTTCAACCCTGACTTTCCTTCCAGGCCCATCTCAACCATCGTGGCCCTATCCAGCACATCAGCATAAGTGGGTAGCATTAGTAGGAAAACCTGAGAACAGATATCTCATCAAAGTCTCAACTCAAATCTTCAAGCCTTCATACTCTCATTAGATACAATCTCAGGGGAAAATTGTACCCGATTTGAAAAGAGATTTGAGTACTCAGTCACGGTTTTGTTAGCCTGCTCAAGTTTGAAAAACTCCACATCCGTGGACAACACCATAGATTCTGGATAGAACTGATTAGTGAAAAGAACCCTAAAGTATTTCCACTCCAAAACCTCATGTTTCCCAGCCGTCATCATCATGTCCCACCATCTTATACTTGGTCCCACTCGTATGATGGTGCCACACTTCACCTTGATCGCATCCGGTGTCTCCAAATTTTATGGGATGAATCAGTGGTTTCTTGTGAAGAAAAATTCATTCGACTGGAAAGGTATGATCCAAATTTTATGTGGGATATTGATAGTAAAATCAATCATTTTTACTTAGGAATAAAACCAAAGTACCAAAGGGATTGAACTTCTTGTCAGTTCATAAGTTATGAAAAACTTATCCAATATGATGAGAATTTATGAATGGATTCATTCGTCAGTTTTTGGATAATTTTATTTTGTTTTTATTGATGGTATTTTGTTATATTTTAAAAGGAAGAAGAATAATGAATGTCATTTAAGGGGTCTATTTAAAACCTTAAAAGAAAAAAAAATGTATGGGATGTTCAAAAATTTTGATTTTTGGTTGCAACAAATTTATATCCATGGTCATTTTGTTTATAAATATTGAATATTTGTTGATCCTTCTAAAAATATGTTTTGAAATAGTTTCCAAGACCTACCAATATCATAGATATTAATATTTGGTTTTTATTAGAGGATTAATACCAGATATTTGTTGAAACGTTTTCACGGATATCTGGTCCACTAACTAAGTTAACATGAAAAGGTGTTTAGTTAATCTGGAAAAAAGAATGTGATAAATGATTTCCTGAATTGCAAAAAAAAGATTAGTGAATGATCCAGTTTTGTTACTAACTTCCTAAAACGGTGAATCTTTTATCTATAGTGATGCTTCATTGAAAGTATTTGGTTGTTTCATAATGAATAATGACCAGATAATTTTATATGTTTCACATTAGTTGAAAAATCATGAGTTAAATTACCCTACCCATGATTTGGAATTTACTGCTTTTGTTTTTACATAAAATTTTGGAGGCATCATCAGTATGGAGTAAAGTGTGAAATATACACTGATATCAAAATCTTGAAATATATATTCACTGAAAAATAATTAATCCTGAGACAAAGGATATGGCTAGAAGTAACCAAGTATTGTGATTACATGATTCATTACCATCTCGGAAAAGCAAACAAAGTGGTTGATGATTTGAGTCAAAAAATTAATTATACATTTACAATGCTATGTTTTGAATGATATCCTTTGGTTTCTGATTTGACTAATTTTGGATTGAATGTTATTGGTGTAGGGAAGTCCTCTTGTTTGTTTCAGGTGGTAGTGAAATCATATATATCTGACAGAATTAAGCAAGTGTAGAAAGAAGATAGTGAATTGCCGAAAAAGGTATAATTGGTCCAGAAGGTTATGTTACCTGAATTTAACATTGATAAAGGATATGTTTTGTGGTTTGTAAAGTTATGATGTTTTCCTTGTAATTTATATTGCAACAAAAGTTTATTATTTGAAACTCGTAGTTCTCAATTTTCAATTCATCCTAGAAGTACAAATATATATATAAGGATATTCAAATGTATTATTGGTGGGATGGAATGAAAAGAGATATTTTGGAATTTATCCTATGATTTTTGATTTTTCAACATGTTAAAGTAGAGTGGCAGTTACCAAAATGGATGATTCATTATTTTTTATTTCCAGAGTGGAAATGGGAAAATATATCCATTGATTTCAAAGTGGGATTACCAAATCCTTCTCAAGGTAAAAATGAAATCTTGGTTATTGTTGATCGATTGACTAAATTTGATCATTTTCATTCTATTCAATATAATTTGTATTTGGTTCAACAATATTGATTATATGTGAAAGAAAAAGTCAGGTGAGCTGGAGTTCCCCTCTATATTGTATCTGATCGTGATTCCAGGTTCACTTCTTACTTTTGGAAAGGAATTCATAAGTCATTGGGTGCAGAATTAAATTATAGTAAAGATTTTCATTTGCAGATTAGATGGACATTCAGAACAAACAATTCAGACATTAAAAGATATGTTTCATTTTTGTTCAATTTAATACAAGGGATTTTGGGACCAAAACCATTCTTTGGTTGATTTATCTTATAATAACGGTGTTCATTCTAGTATACAAATGGCAATATTTGAATCATCATATGGAATATGGTGTTGAAATCTAGAATTTGGGATGGAATAATTGAAAGTAAATTTATGGGACTAGAATTGGAAGAAGAGATGGAATAAAAAGTATAGTTGATTCAAAAGCACATGAGAATAGCTCATAGCATGTAGAAGAGTTATGCAGACAAAAAGAGAAATGATCTTTCTTTCGGTGTAAGTGATCGTGTCTTTCTCAAAGTTTCTCAATGGAAAAGTGTTATGTGTTTCAGGAAGAAATGAATGTTGAGTCCAAGGCTCATTAGATACTATAAAATCCTGGAGATATTTGGATCAGTTTCCTATAGAGTGGATTTAGTTCCATGTTTATCCTAGGTATATAATGTTTTTTCATTTTTTAGTGTTGAGAAAATATATGCTATATCCATCTTATGTTTTGAGTCTATAGGTAATCCAGTTGAAAGAGAAAACTTCTTTTGTGTAACAACCAATTCAGATTCTTGACTTTAGAGAAAAAGTGTTACAGAATAAAGTAATTCATGAGGTAAAGGATTTGTGGATAAACCATATTGTTTAAGAGGAAACATCATAATATGAAAATTCTATGCGGGATAAATACCCCCACTAATTTGATAAGTGAATAGATTTGCGAGGAAATAATTCCCAAAAGCGGGGAATGATGTAGGATCCCATGTATAAAAATATCATTTTATATCTATTAATATTAGTGTAGAATATAATAATTTCACGTTAAAAAGGACTTTTTGTCCAAAATATTACTTGTTACTCAACAACGTGTTTCTCAAATAGCATATATTGCACACAATGTTGAGTTACACCAAAAATAATACAATACTTTTTAATGGTAGTTACCACCTAGCTGTTGTACTAGAAGAAATGAACAGAATTTAATATATTGCAATTTTAACTATTTTGTAATTTTTTTTACAATTATCCAATGAATATTATTGTCATAAAATGAGAATTAGTCACATTTTAATCATGAAATACTCTAATAATTTTAAAAGGTCAGTTTACCACCTTTTAATAGAGTACCCATTTTAAATCATGTTTTTAACACCGTTATATATTCCATTTGGCAAAATAAATTTCTTCTTTAGAAAGAAAACTATAAAATTTACTTTCATTGTAGTTTTTGTATTCTTTGGATGAAATTCATATTTTAATTAACAGTGGAAGATACTGCATTTTAATTCAAAAATTCCTTTTTATACAATTTTTTATATAGTTATATTGTCCTTTTTATAGGTTTTAAAGTGTAATTTAATTATATTTTTATCATTTATTCCAATGTAGGTAATTATAAGTAATTTCATATATTAATTGGACATAAAAACATGTCAATCTTCTGGTTATTTTTACTTCTTAAAATCATGATTTTTGGTTTTGATAATAGGAATTAATTTTAAATTAATAACTAAAAATTATGTGTTTTGAATTTCTAAAAATTCATTCCATATTTATATTCAAAAATTCCAATTTTTTTGAATAGGTACATTTTATTTTTTTCATTATGAATAGTTAGTAGAGTAATTATTTTTTTTACCACATTTAAAGGGTAAATTTGGTAAATAAGGGTAAAAATAGTATTATAATAATATTAATCTACCCTAAAAATAGTTTTAATGCTATTATATGAGTTATTTCAGACCATGGGGATCCTTTTGTTGATTTAGGTACCCCATGGATCCAATTTGGTGTGAAAATTACATTTTATAATAAGTAATTTAAAGTAAAGAGAAATATAACATAAAAGTGAATCTTTTATTAAAATATTATATGGGATTATATAAGTGAACTATTCAACAATAAATGGTCATTATAAATCTAAAAGGTTTTTTTACATCGTTATATTTTATTTATAATTTTAAACATAAATAAAGAAATTTTATTATGACACAATGATGATGTAGTGATTTCTTCATTAATAAATTATTCTAATAAATAATATTATAAATATTAAAATAAATTTAATTTGGTTATTTTAATTACATCCTCTATAGTTTTGGATTCTATTTAAAAATTATATATTATTTAATTAATTTTGATCTAAGTAATTAGGTATGTATAAATTTAATAAAATCAATTACATTAAAGTGTCAAAAATGACATAAATGAGTTTTCAAAAAAATAGCATTTTATTAAATGATATGATATTACTAAAAATCTATGATTCAGAAAAGTAACTTATATAATATTACATATTCCATTAATTATCTACTTATGGTTTTCTTGGCATTTTATAGTAAATTTAGTTAACATATATTATGAAAATGCATGAAGACACTGTAATAGTTAATGTTTATAAATAAGGATTAATGCTAAATGATAAGGTTAAGTTTTTCCCTAAAATTTTCTAAAACCTATTGGTTTAGATTATGTCAACAAAAAATAATTTAATATTTTAAATAAATGTATTTGGGACCATTTGAAACTGAAAATCATTTTGTAGTAAAAAAATATTTCATTACATTCCTAAAGTGTCATCCTCCCTCTTAAAAAAGTCTATCACCTCTACCCACTTACTCAAGCCTCTCAAGCCTCTTAGTTCATCAAAATTCTTCTCAAATAATCTCCCAACATTCATCCCTTACTCCTAGAGGCCTTACATTGGGCATAATTCAATTGAATAATGCTTTTTGACTTAATTCAATGGAAGTTGAACATTTTAGAGGTAGCATCTTCTATAAAGTTCCTTTCCATTATTATGATTGTTCACTCTATATTCAATTATAATACATTTATTACATAACTAAACCATTATCCTCAATATACTAGGTTGTTGTTATGAGAATTATTCAAACTACACTTACACGTACCTCCATCTAATGGATACAACCATACTATTTCTGTGTATGGTGAACTACTGCCTCATGAAACGATGATTGTTAAATTTTCCCATACCACCTATCATGGTGGACATTATTATGGAAATATATTTATATATGATATATAATATATTTATATTGTCTCGATTATTCTATAATTTTTAATTACAACATATGTTTATGCTTTCAATGATGTGTAAATATGATAATTTCATTTGAGGCAGTGCAGACTACCACCCCCTCAGTGTGATATGACTTGTTCATGACATACATGGAATGTATAAAGGATAAAATTAATGAAATTATATAACATATATAAAATATGGTTTTATTATATAATTATAATATACATATGTATCATTTTTTTTCCATTTCTCTAATATGAAAAATAAATGTATGTAGCCTTCATAAGCACGTACGGTCTACCATCTCCATTTATGGTGAATTTCATTTATCATCTTCAAATGTTATGTACTATTAAAAAACATAAATAATATATATATAGTATTTAAATCGTGAATATCATTTTGTAGATGATGTGATTTTGACTACATGGACAATTTAGGGAAAAATAAGTTTATTTTTGAATCAAGTGACAAATACTGACAAAATAACTGATATTAACTTAAATAAATATGAAATTTTTATAACTTGGTAATAAGTGATATAAAAGGAATAATAAAATCGAAAATGGTTCTGAAGTAGATATAAATTTACCTAAGTTTATTATTCAAGAATATAATGAACGAACGAGACATTTTGAACTCAAGGTAAGGGACTTCTTCTTAATCTCCTTTCATTGAGGCATATTTTGATGTTATACACCACCTTCTTTTATATTCTGTATAATTATACCATTTTTATTTTAATTTAATTCATTGGATTTAAAAAGGAATATTTTTCTATACTGTATTTATTAAAAAAAAATATAATGATTCTTTTTAACGTACACAACGACAATGACCTTTCCATGGCTATGAGTATTATTTGATATTTGGCTTCCATAACATGGCATAATGTTTTTAAAAGGAAAATAAATATCATATACTAAATTTACTTAATTTTTAATGAAAATGAGTTTTATAAAGAATTGATTATTTATGTATCTTTAAATTATAATTTATTATTTCAATGTTTAAATGTTATCTTTCCTTTATGCTTGTTTTATGTATTATGATTATTTTATGGTTCTTGAGAATTGTTTAAGTATACTCGTGGTTCTATGATAAACCAAGGGAAGATGAGCTCGAGAGCTCTTCAATGCATTGGGTAATGTGATTGAGGTAAATTTTATTATTTCTCCTAAGATATTTAGGGAATATACTATGATGGGTATTCGCAATGTAACTCCCTATGTAGTTGTGAAAGCTACAATGTAAGTATGATATAGATTCCACAAGTTACCTATATGATTTATGATTTCTACGAGTTATTAATAATTATTATGATTTGATGATGTATTTTAAAGAGATTATGTTTTATGATCGAAAAGTATGATTTCATTTAAGTGTATATATTCAGTGAGTAATGTTTTATTTTCTTATTTTATATCCCTTACTATGATTTTTATGCTCATCCCAAGTTTTGGAAATGTTTTTCAAAGGGCATAAGGAAGTTTAAGTGAATGGAAGAATTCAAGAAGCTTTTATCAAGAATAAAATTCTTGTTTTATTTAAAGAGTTATATTTTAGTGAAAAAATTAGATAGGTTATATTTCTCAACTTTGTATTATTTACGATGTAATGTTATAGTTATAGACTAAATCTCTAAATCTCTAAACCGAAAAATATCCTCATTGTGAGAGAAATTATATTCTTGATCAAAAATCAATATTATGTAATATTTAAGGCTGGGGCCATACAATATAATTCATTTATTTTTCCCAAATTGAGAAAAAAAAAATAACCAAAACATATTTTAATCACAAATTGTATCTAATTACCTTGATTTTTCATCCCAAAAAGTTATATAACATAATTAACTCAAATGAAAAGATAATATAAAGGATATCCAGTACTTTATAATTCTTTCCACAAAAAGAAAAGATAATTCTTCCATGAATTACATTTTCACATAACAAACTATAGTTTTACACACTCTAGAAAATTTATTCTAAAGTAATCACATCATCAAAAGAGAATTAATAATTTTAAACATTTCAGCATACAACAATATTACAAAAATAATGATTCCCTTATATGTATCCTTCATAATCATTATGTGTTCTTTAGGATACCATAACCAAGAATTTATATATTATTCCTTAATACTTCATTCCTTCAAATTGAAAACATGAATCTCATCCTAAGATTTAAAAATTTCAAAACATGAGATAAAAATAATCCATACATTTAATATTTAATTTTTAGTTTTTTTATCTTCAATTAAAATAACAATAGGTATTAATAAACATATATTTTTAGGGTCATGCTGATCCCATTACCAAACCTTCTTCAACAAACATCTATTTTCACAATGACCATAACTCCCCACATTAAAAAAATTGAATTGATAACATAGAATGAACTTCTAAACCTTTTATGGAGTCCACTGATTGCATACTTTTTCCTTATAATGATATTTATTTATGACCATCCATGAAACATATATAATGTATTCTCATACCATTAAAAAATTGACCTAGTTGTTTATTTCCAAACACTTCAAAAATATGTTTTTAAATATACTTAACATTATGATTATTACATGAACTTCCATATGGAATCATTTCTCTCATACATGATGCCCTAGAAAAATCACCAAGGTTCAAGTGGTCAATCATAAATCAAATAGTTGGTTTATAATAACAAAAATAGTTTCATTGTAGCACAAATTTTATTTTGTTTCTAGTTCAAAAAACACCATAGTTTCCTTCATATCCATTATTATTTTGGTTTCTACTAGATCAAGACATTTACTGAAACCAAAAATGTTTGTGTGAGTATATCAGTAAAATCATCATATACTATCATATGAAGAAGAAAAATACTAAGAAGTACTCATCCATGTTATCTTAAACTAATTAATGTTTTCTAAAATAACATTGAATCCTTCTAATATACTAACAATTATGGTTGTATACATATTTTCACTTATACATAAATAACACCCTAGCATCTAAATTTCACAAAACTGACCTTGGATACCAACTATAAGGCCTCATCATTAAACAATACTTAATCTTGAGATAATTCAATAATTTTAATTTAATTCACATTGAGGATCTTTTCAAGTTTAGATCATTAGAGAATTAGGCCATAACTCAAACATAACAAATTAAATATTACAAGTATCCACATATTCTCACTATCCTATTTTTTAGAAAACAAAAACTCCTTAATTATAAACATGGTATCATTTCATGTTTTAATATAATAAAATTTCAATTATCCCATCATTGACTCTATTTTTCTCTATTTCCTGTGAAAAACATTTTAAAACATGGGATTATAATAAAAATCTCTCTAATGGATACAGAAAGAAGGAAAACGGTTTGCCTTGGGAAAACATGAAATCCATGAATACTTTATCATAAAGTAATACTTTTCACCTTCATGAAGTAGTAAATACTCTTCAATGAATATTAGCTCATTTCTTTCCGTTTTTGAAACCAAACTATTTCCATAAACCCATATAAATAAACATATAACAAATAAACATAACTTGGTATATAATAATACTTAAATGGAATAACTATATGACTAAATTCCACACATATCACTAAATGGAATAGACATATAGCCGACATCAATACCCAATTCAATGGAGTTTATTACATATCCACCTATCCTTGGTATATCACATAACCACCCATATTTGGTTTATCACATAAACTCCCATCAATGATTTATGACGTAACCACCCATCAAATTTCCATGTAACATTTTATCATCATAACACATAAAACACACATAACAGGAAAATAATATTTACACATTGCAATTAGAAGTTATCATTTCCAGATATTGAAACAATAAATCCTTTATCGAAACTGTTTTCAAAATAAAAATACCTAATTAGGTAATATGGTATTTAATTTTTTTTAAAACATTACATCTTGTAGAGGAATCCAAATACCAAATAACGGTCATAATGGTAGAAAGTCTATTTTTGTCTCATATGTTTAAAAAATATTCTTATTTTTTATTTAGTAAAACACTTCTTTGAAAAAAAATTGTTTTTGAATGAAATTAAATTTATATGTGTTTTAGTAGAAACCATATAAGGATGGTCATGTATACATTAAAATATGCATCAAATAAGGAAGATTGAGATGAAGTCCCATACCTTGAGTTTGACTCGTCACAAACAACTGTTATGTTTCTGAATAATAATGTTAGGTTAATTTATTCTTTCATGAGAACCTTTTATATTTTTATTATTCCTTTTATATCAATTATTACCATGTAATAAAAATTACATAATCATTTATGTTTATATCTGATGTTTTGTAAAATATTCAGTATATGAGTCGAAATTGAAATTGTTTTGATGTTTAGTGTCCATTTAGTCGAAATTAAAACATCTAGATAATATTATTCATGATTACAATATCATATATATCCATTATATATTTATTTATAATATAAATAATTTTATGGATATTGGAAATGAAATTCATCGTTCCTAGAGACCATATGCAATACGTACAGATGCACACCACTTTGATTTCATTATCTTATTAAATGAATAAGAATAAAATGATATAAATTTATATTATAATAAAATTATTATTTTTATTTCATGTATGTCTCATAGGTTTAATCATCATTTATACATTCATTTTATTTATGGAATGATTCATATCTCTTTAAGGGGTCCATAGTCCACACTTCCTTTAATAGAATTATCATATTTGCACAACATGGAAAGCATAAAGGTGTGTACTAAATAAAAATTATAGAATAATAGATTAAATATAAATATAATATATATTATATATAAATAACTTTCCATAATAATGTCTACCATGAGAGGATGTAAGATAAAATTTAACAATCATTGTTTCGTGATGCAGTAGTTCATCGTACCGAGAAATATTATGTTCTATATCCATTAAATGGAGGTTCTTGTAAGTGTGGATAAAAAATATTGCATAAAAACATCCTATTATATTTAATATACTGTTGTTCTAATAAAAAATTGGAATAAATAAATGTCATGGGGGTGAGAATGAAAATAAATAAAATGATCTTCAGAGAAGAATTTACCTCTAAATCGGGTAAGACCTTTTGATTTAAGCAAAATGGGTTCCTTGAGTTTTTTTATCCCCAAAGTGAGTCTAACAGGAGGAATTTAGGGACTTTGGTACTTATATGAGTATAATATGGTAGTTCAAAGGGTCTTGAGAGGTGTGAGTAAATGGGTATATGAGGTGGTCTTATATAAAAGGGAGGGGCACTTTAGGAGAGTTTTGAAATATTATATTATTATAAAATGAATTTTTAATTATAATAGTTCTAACATGATATATTTTGAGGATAAGATGATTATGGGTCTCTATCCTCTCAATGAATAGGTTTTATACTCATTTAGGTCACAAATGTAACCTTATCTTTTGGCATTAATCCATAGATAAAAAAATTTAACTTTTATCATGTCTTCTTGTATTATTACACTATATGGTTAATATGGCTACAATAAAATGAAAAGAGAACCTGAAGTGAATAAATAATGATATTTGTGACATTATATATGTCTTTTGGCGAAATATATTATTTTTAATACTATTATACCATTTAATAAAGTAGTATTCATTTTGAAAACTCATTTATGTCTATTTAGACACTCTTTGTAATTGATTTTTGATAAACTAATAACAACTTGATTCATTAGGAAAAACTAAATTAAATAAAATTGATCATGTAATAATCATCCAAAAAATTACTATATGGAATCAAAATGTTCAAATTACTTTTTATTTTAATATTTATAATATCATTTATTTGAATCTTTCATTAATAAGGTAATCCCCGCTACATCATTGTGTCATAAATAAATTTATGTATTTATTGTATAAAAATTATAAATAAAGTATAATGATAAAGGAATTAATTTTATCATTATAATTTATATTTATAGTCAAAGTTATCAGTCATATAACTCTATAATAAAATTTTTTCAGTAAAAATTTACATGTTTATGTTGTATTTCTCTTTACATTAAATTAATTATTATAACATGTCATCATCACAGCCATGTGTCTCTAAGGGGTCCTAAAATAGATTCAAGGATACACATATTCATACATATCTAATCCAATAGGACAAGGACACATGATAGGGTAGTTTTATATTATTATAATATTATTTATTTACCTTTATTTACATGATTTACCATACAACCATGGTAAATAAAAATAATTATGGAAGTTACTATTCATAATTTCCAAAAATAAAACGCCCCTATTTAAAAAATTTAAACCTTATTATTCAAAAAATGGAATCCATTTTTCTAAATTCAAAATATATAATTTCTAGAAGTTATTTTAATATTAGTTCCTGTTGTCAAAACCAGAAAGTAGGTTTTTAAAAAGTATAAACTATCAAACTATTTACATGTGTTTATGTCTAATTTCAATGTGAAATTACTTCTAAAGACCAAAATTGGATTTAAAAATAATAACAGAATCAAATTAACTTTTAAAAACAATTAAATTAATAATCCAACTATATAAATAAATTAGACCAAAAGGCTGTTTTGTATTAAGATGCAGTATTTTTTACTATTAATTAAAATATTGATTTTATCAGAAAAATAAAAAAAATTTAAACCAATGGAAATATTGATGTTTTTATTCTAAATAATAAGTTAATTTTTTCAAATAAAACATATAAAAGTGACAAAATGGATATTAAAGGGGTTCCCCATCAAAAGGTGGTAAAATGACCTTTTAATAATATTGGAGTATTTTATGCTTAAAATGGATTCATTATCATTTTAACCCAATAAAATATATTGGATAAATTTAAAAACATTTAAATAACATGTGTAATCATATTTTAGTTTGTTATGTTGATTCCCTCTAATACAACAACTAAGCGTTAACATCCATTTAAAATAATAATAATATTATTTTGTTATTTTTCAATATAACTCAATATTGTGTACAATGTAAGATTTCAAATAAAAATGTTGTGGTTTGTCGAGTACGCTATCATAAAAATCACCCCCTTAATGGAAAATTAAGATTTTCTTAAAAAATAAAAGTATATTTGAAAATATATTCTTCTATAAATACCTAGTATGTTACATATACAATGCATAATGTTGTACATAATTATCTTTACCTAAAATGCATTAGCTAAGACAACATTCACTCCATAAAAGTCAAAAAAAATATTCATTATTACCATAATGGCCACAACCAATACATTTTTTATTGTACATATGAGGATCCACATACTGGTACCCCGATCCAGTTACTTATTTGACCCTAGGAGCACCTCACTATATACTAAAGGCTTCTAACTAGTAGTGAGGGTCTAATATATCTCACAAGGGGACTATAAAATATTTATAAAAGTATAAATCTATTAAAATTAATAAATATATACAAATTAATAATACCATAATCTTCAATCACCAATCTCATATGATGAATGGAAAAGAGGAAAAGATGAACACAAACCAAAGAAGAAGATATGTCAGTCCAATAAGTGTCATGAATGAAATAAAATCCCAAAAATAAAGGCATGATGAAAAGACCCAGGAGGGTCCTAATATAACGACCCATAATTTAAATACATTGTTAATACTTCAAAATTTAAGTACACCTATTACAACATATAACAAAAACATGAAAGGACTGTATAGGTATAGTGTCTTTAGAAACTGGGAAACATAAAAAACTGGTTCATAAATCATCTACAATGTATCCCTTATATTTTATCATATCTAGAGTCCCTTTTGGAATATCTTACTTAATAACCTTCTTCCTGACCTGGGAAAAGAAAACATACAAAAGGGTGAGCTCAAATGCTCAGTAAGGGTAAACAAAAGAAATACCAATCACATCATATTCACAATAACATATCATTTTGGAAATCTTAACCTGCAAAAGAGATCATAATTTGATAACATGGGATAAATCATAGTAGTGAAATGTAATCCCAATAATCATTACTTAAAACATGAAACTTTGTGGAATACACACATAATCATAGAGAATCATTTCTTAGTAGTCAAGACTTGTATCCAAGACCATATTAGCGGACAAGGTCCATTTCTGAACCGAGTTCACTCCTCGTTTCAGTCCTATTTCACTGAACTGGTTTAACCTGCCATTCCAGCCATGTCTATCTTATGAGATATAATTCTTTACCCAATTCATTGGAGGGAGATATAGGTCCCAACCATCTCATAAAGAAACCATTCTTATGTGTGCCACAAAATCATAAATCCTATATGTAATAAAAATGGGATTCTTAAACATCATACCAACATAACATATTCCATATAAGATAAAATGACATCATAAAAATAATTACATCATAACATAATCAAATCAATGTAAAAATAGGAATATAAACAGAACCCTATATTATCGTAGATGGAAAATAATTTTGATAAAATGCTTGAACTCCATTCTTGAGGAAAATATCCTTTCTACTTCAAAAACATTTTTCCTTTCTTAACATGTCATATTATTTTAAACTAAAATAAGTTGATTAAAAATAAACTTGAAAACTTGTAAAGGAAGGTTCTTTGAAATAATTTTTTAAAAATCCATTCATGCCGTATAAGTTTAAAAAACATTCTTCTTGTACTTATGTCGGAAAAGTCAAAAAGTAACTCGCACGAAAAACGACAAAAGATTTCATTCATATCTTTTAATAAAAACTCACTGAAGGGTATAATTGGGTTTAAAAAAAATTGTAGGTTTATGGAAATAATATTACATATTTAGGAAACATGGATGTGGATGATAAATATTTCCCAGTAAATTCTGAAGTATAAACAATCTCTGATAAAAATGAGATTGTGAGATTTTCCCTTACCTTAGGTCCGATTTGCTTCGTAAGTGTCTGAACCTCCTGTAAAATGATTAAAATAATGTCATTGACTTATTCCAGAATCATACGCATTGTTATGATATCATATATGGTTATATTCTTAGCTTCTTATTAATAATATTTCATTGCTACTTGTTATTCGGGTGTTTATTACTTTTTGTTCTTATGCGTGTTTTGTCGAATAAATTATTATTCTTATTTCTAGGTTATAGATACCTAATTTCCAGAATTTTATTAGTGTAATATATATCATATTAATTCATTCAATTCATTTATATAATTTTTATGCAATGAAAATCATGTCAAACGAGTCGCATTACATCGTTGAGATGGTATTCCGTACGTACGCACGAGTGATGATATCGTTCCCATGATCGTGGAATTATATTGGAGTGTATGTATACTATTTCAAAATCAATATCACTTTACAATAATCATATATAATTATTACTTACACCATTATACCCATCCAAGTAAGGTGGTGGTGGAAAGTAGATTACACCACGGCATGGAGACGGTATTCCGTACGTACGCACGCGCGGTGATTTCATTTTCCATAGGATGGATAGATAGTGAAATAGGGTTGTTTCATACATATAATAACATATCAGTATATTATTGATACTGATTTTTTTCTTCATAATGAAACAACTAAATAAGAAGAAGTGGAAGAAGAAATAAATTTGAAAGAATCGGTAACAGACATTAACACTTCTTTGAAGTGACTCTTTGAGACTTCCTCTTAGGGCACTAAAATTTGGTATTTAAAGAAGACCAGGACCTCTAGGAATTTTCTAGGCAAGTGTAGAAGAGAATTTGTCAGGGGTGGGATGAGCTTGATGGCTCAAAGTGGAGTGAGGAAGAGAGGTATTAGGGGGCCTTTTATAAGGGAGGAGAGGGACACCTTTGGAAAAACTAAAAATATTATTTTATTATAAAGTCATATTCGGTTTTTAATAGATCCAAATTGATTTATTTAGAGGCTAAGGTGGGTATGGGTCTAAATAATCTCATCCAATATAATTTATACAAGTTTAGGTCATTATATTAACCTCATCTTCGAGTTTTAACTCTTAGTTAATTAGATTGACATTTACCATGTCACTTTGTATTTTTATATTATATAGTTAATAAACATACCATATACATCTAGTTGACCCCCAAGTGGTCAATTAATAATAAACCTATCATAATATAAGTATCTTGGCCGAATCGTAGATTTTTAGGAAAATAATGTCAATTAATAATATAATATTTGTTTTAAAAACTATTTTCTGTCAATTTTGACACTATTTGGTAATTGATTTTTATGAAAATCATAACAGAATTATTAGTTCAAGAAAAGTTAATTAAATCAATACTAACATGTCATATTAACATATAAAATTATTTTAATTCATAAAAAGTCTCGAATTACATTTATTTGGGTATTTATAACATCAATTATGTCAACATTTCATTAATAAGATAATTACTGCATCATCATTGTGTCATAAATAAATTAAATTATTTTAAGTCAAAAAATTACAAATCAAATACCATTATGTAAGAAATAGTTTTATCTTTCTAATTAATATTTATAGTAGAATGTATCTTATGTATTACCCTATATTAAAAATGCTTTATTTATTAAACTTTTATTTTAACTATTTTAACCCTTATTTAAATAAATTAATAATAAATTTCCGGATCAAATCCATGTGGGCCTAAATTGTCATATTTTATTGCTAATGATGTTTTTGGTCGAATTAAACTTATCCAATATAATTATGAAATGTGTTAGGGTAATAATAATAACACTTTTACCCTTAATTACCCTATTTACTTTTAACCGTGGTAAAAAAGTAAAAAGTTACTATTCATAAAAAATTATTTTCATCTCATTGAACCAAATTTTAGTCCTTGATATTAACCATGTCTCTCGGATTTTTTAAATTCCACTCACAGAAGCGGTAAAATTATGTTTTATGTGAATTTGAAAACTCTTCTAGGAGGTGGGTAAAAGACGGTGAAAAGTTCAATACAATTTTTATATATCTAAAATTGTTATAAAATGAATCTAATGAATTGAATTGAACTTATATAGGTATTATGTATCAATTTTGACCTATAATAAATTTAAATAAAATAAATAATTATTTAAATAAAATGGCGGTTTTTAAATAGTAACCCGGTGTTTTTACTATTCATCAAAAATTGAATGTTTTCAGAAAAATACCAAAATTTCACCCTAGGATAATTTCAATATTCTGAATCCAAAAATGAAGTCCATTTTGAAAAATAAAATTTAAAAAATTTCAAAAAGTGGGTATTACTATTCATAACGGTTAGTTTTAATAATATTTTAATAGCATATCGTTGTTTAGTGAAACTCAGTATTGCATACGACACAAGCTATTGAGGAAGGTCGTGATTGCATGTAAACCAAGACAAGCTAGCGTTGTGTGTAGTGAAATATTACTTTGATGATTTATATAACATAAAAACAAAATATTTCTCATAAAAGTCTCGGGTGTTACATTCTACCCCCCTTAAAATGAATTTCGCCCTCGAAATTCATCACTTTGTAACAAACAGTTGAGGATACCTCTCCCCCATCATATCCTCAAGATCCCATGTAGCTTCTTCTAATTGGTGGTTCCTCTATAAAACTTTCACCAAGCGAGTGGTCTTGTTCCATAGGTCTTTTTCACTACGATCGAGAATCTCTATCGGCTGTTCTTCATAAGAAAGATCTTTTTTTCAGCGGTACAACTTTTGAGCTGAGTACATGTGAAGGATCAGGTATGTACATTCTCAGGAGAGATACATGGAACACATCGTGAACTTGAGAGAGATTCGGTGGAAGCGACAATTTGTAAGCAACTTTCCCAATATGATCTGGTATTTCTAAAGGACCATTATACCTAGGCCTCAGCTTTCCCTTCATTCCAAATCTCATTACTCTCTTCCAAGGAGATATTCGTAAGAACACTTTATCACCCACTTCAAACTCTAGGTCTTTTCTTCGGTTATCGACATAACTTTTTTGTCGACTCTGAGCTGTTCTTATGTGTTGTTGAATAGATCTGACCTTTTCTTCCATCTCATCAACAAGATAAGGTCCTAATAGATTTATTTCCCCAACTTCATCCCAGCAAGTTAGAGTCCTGTATTTCATTCCATAGAGAGCTTCATAAGGAGTCATCTGAATACTGGAGTGAAATCTATTATTATAAGAAAATTCCACCAAAGGTAGGTGTTTATCCCAACCACCTTTGAAATCCATAGAGCAAGCTCTCAACATATCTTCTAAAGTTTGAATTGTCCTCTCAGACTGACCGACTGTCTGAGGATGATAAGCAGTGCTAAAACTCAACTCTGTATCTAGAGTATGCTGAATACTTAGCCAGAACTTTGAGGTAAAACTTGGATCCTGATCAGATATAATAGAAAGTGGTACTCCATGAAATCTTACCACTTCCTTTACATATATCCTGGAAAGCTGATCTAGAGAGAAATCCTCTCTAATAGTAATGATGTGTGCAGACATTGTAAGACGATCAACTATGACCCAGATAGAATTATTGCCTTTGTATGTTTTTGGAAGTCCGGTGACAAAGTCTATAGTGATGTTTTCCCATTTTCATTCTAGTATGGGTAATGGTTGTAACATCCCCTTAGACTTATATCTCTTAGCTTTAACTTGCTGACAAACCAAGCATCGAGAGACATATTCCACAACATCTCTTTTCATGGCATCCCACCAGAAGTACTCTTTCAGGTCCGTATACATCTTCGTGCTTCCAGTATGAATAGATAATGAAGAACTATGAGCCTCATCTAGCAGCTCCTTATTTAATTCTTTGATGGGAGAAACACAAACCCAATTCCTGAACTTTATTATTCCATCACAATCAAGGTTGAATTCAGGAAAATTTCTCACCATCTTTTGTAACTCTACATCTTCGTTCTGTGCCTCCTTAATCTTCACATGTATAGATGGTTGAACATTCATTTGAGAAATATACGATTTTTCCCCTTCCATTATAATTCCAATATCCATCCTTTGTAAATCCATAAATATTGGATCCTTTGTGATCCTCATCATGGATAAGATATCATGGTCTTGTCGACTTAATGCATCTTCCACCTTGTTTGCTTTCCGAGGGTGGTAATGAAATGAGCAGTCGTAAACCCTAATCAGCTCCAATGATCTTCTTTGGCACATATTCAGCTCCTTTTGTGTGAAAATATACTTTAAACTTTTATGATTAGTATAAATGTGACATCTTTCTCTATAATGATAATGCCTCCAAATCATTAAAGCAAAGATTACTGCAGCTAACTCCAAATCATGAGTTGGGTAATTTTGCTCATGGATTTTCAACTGTCGTGAGACATAAGCTATCACCATATCTTTTTGCATGAGAACACACCCCAATCCCTTCTTGGATGCATCACTGTAGATCACAAACGTTTCTCCACTACAAGGCAGTGTGAGCACAGGTGCACTGGATAACCTTCTTTTCAACTCCTTGAAATTCTCTTCACATTCCTCCGTCCAAACAAACATAACTCCTTTCTGAGTCAACATGGTGAGTGGATTAGATAATCATGAAAAATATTTCAAAAATGTCAATAATATCCAGACAAACCAAGAAAACTTCAGATCTCGGTTACTTTTGTTGGTCTCGACCATCTTTCGGTGACCTCTGTTTTTACTGGATCCAAATATATCCCCTCTTTTGAGATTATGTGACCCAGAAATGCAACTTTTTGAAGCCAAAATTCACACTTGGTAAATTTAGAATAAAGCTTCTCCTTTCTTAGGGTCTTTAATATAATTCTCATGTGATCTTCATGTTCTTCCATGATCTTTGAATATACAAGAATATATTCTATAAATACTACCACAAACTGATCAAGATATTCTCTAAAGACTCTATTCATCAGATCCATGAAGATAGCAGGGGCATTAGTAAGACTGAATGGCATCACTATAAATTCATAGTTTCCATACCTTGTATGGAAAGCCGTCTTTGGTATATCCTCCCTTTTGACCCTTAATTGATGATACCCTGAACGAAGATCAATCTTGGAAAAGTATTGAGCTCCATGTAGTTGGTCAAATAAGTCATCAATGCGTGGGAGAGGATAATTGTTCTTGATAGTGATCTTGTTAAGTTCTCGATAATCAATGCAGAGTCTCATTGATCCATCTTTCTTCTTAACAAACAGAACAGGTGATCCCCAAGGTGACGCACTAGGGCGTATGAATCCGTTATCAAGAGTAACTTGGAGTTACTTCTTCAATTCCTGTAACTCAATTGGGGCCATTCTATAAGGTGTCTTTGAAGTAGGCAAAGCACCCGGTACAAGTTTTATTGAAAACATGACTTCAAGATTTGGTGGAAGACCAGAAAATTCATCTGTAAAGACATCGTCAAACTCCCTTACAATGGGAATATTCTTAATCGTGAGTTTCTCACAAACCATTTGAGATAAATAACCTTCATTTATTGGAATCAAGACACATAAGATGGAAGAAATTTCCACTGGAAGGTTATGTTCATCCTTGCATCGATAGACGATCATAGATTGATCTGGAATATGAAATGTGACTTCCCTTATTTGGAAATTGATATGAGATCCATATAAAGAAAGCCTATCCATGCCAAGAATCACATCAAATCCCACTATAGGAAGGACCACAAGATTTGCAGGAATCACTTTCCCACAAACATCAATCGGAGAAGAATTATAAACTTTTGATGCGACTGTTGTGCCATTAGGGGTTGTCACAGCTAACTCAACATATAATTGTTGAGGTAATACGATGATACCCTTAGAAAATTCTTCAGAAATAAATGAGTGGGTGGATCTAGAATCAAATAAAACATTTTCTACTTTGGAGTGGATGGTAAGTGTACCCTTCACCACTTCATTATCGCACTCCACATCGCTGATAGGAATTGCATGTGACTTTCCTTTGTCATTAGCCTTAAGAGTTTTTTGATGTCTATTATCATCAACAACTCTTGGATTACGGAATTGATTTGCATAATTCCCCATTTCCTTGAACTTGTAACATTGAAGTGTAGGAGGTGCACCCTGTGTAGCCTTTTCTTTGTTCGCATCCAATGAAATCTTCTTCCCATCATTGCGGCATTCAAATGCCCGATGAACTTCCTTTCCACATTTGAAACATTTACTTGTCCCTTAGGGACAACTCCCTAGATGTTTTTTTCCACACTTTCAGCATAAGGGAAAACTCATCTTCTTTTCTGTGTGCTCTTTATATATTCCTTTGAATTCCATTTTCCTCTTCTTATCAAACCCATATGACTGATGGGTTACTCCAATCTCCATCTCAACTTTGAGAGCACATCGAACAGATTCATCATCCTTTTTCTTTAGTTCAATAAAATCCTTCTCCATCTTTGTTCGGAGAATATGAGGGAAGTACTTATTGAAAAATAAGTTCTTGAACTCGTCCCATTCCATGGATTCAATTTAATCCATTTGCCTTGTATTTTGATAAGATTCCACCATTGATCAAATTCACCTTCCAAGCGATAAACTGCTAAGATGACTTTATCATGTTTAGAACATTCAAGAACTGAAAATATCTTTTCAGTGGTACTGATCCATTGTTCAGCCACTAATGGATCAGAAGACCCGCTGAATGAAGGTGGACGGTGCCTCATGAAGGATTCAACAGAATGTTTCTCCTTCCTTTGCTCATTTGGAAGTCCTGCATGATTCATAGCTTGAGAAATTTGTGTGAGCATGGATACTAGATTTTTCATTCTAGCTCCCATAACGTTTGGTTTCTCAGGGGGACAATCATTGCATTTCCCATCGCATTCTGCATTAACATAGTTCCTTCGAGTTCCAGCCATTGACTAAAACCAGGAAGAATAGTGTGAGTAACACTAATTATAATAGGAAAAAAACATAATCAAGAATATAATTTTTCACTTAAGGTCTTATCATAGGTTATTCATGGCCATTTCTAAAACACTAAGATTTTGTTCTATGCTTAGATATATCATTAGGGTTCTTTCTAAGGCTTTCACATCCTAGTTTCTAAAGTTTGACTATACCTTTCCTCTAATACCAACTATAACGACCCATACTTTACATACATTGTTAATACATCAAAATTGAAGTACACTTATTATAACATATAACAAAAACATTAAAGGACCGTATAGGTATAATGTCTTTAGAAACTGAGAAACATAAAAACTGGTTCATAAATCATCTACAATGTCTCCCTTTTATTTTATCGTATCTAGAGTCCCTTTTGGCATATCTTACTTAATAACCTTCTTCCTGACCTGGGGAAAGAAAACATACAAAAGGGCGAGCTCAAATGCTCAATAAGGGTAAACAAAAGAAATTTTAATCACATCATATTCATAAGAACATAACATTTTGGGAATCTTAACCTACAAAAGAGATCATAATTTCATAACAAGGGATAAATCATAGTAGTGAAATGTAATCCCAATAATCATAACATAAAACATGAAAATTTGAGGCATACACACATAATCATAGAGAATCATTTCTTAGTAGTCAAGACTTATATCCAAGACCATCTTAGTGGACAAGGTCTATTTCTAAACCGAGTTCACTCCTCGTTTTAGTCCTGTTTGACTGAACCGGTTTAACATGTCGTTCCAGCCATGTCTATCTCATGAGAAATAAATCTTTACCCAATGAATTGGAGGTATATATAGGTCCCACCCATCTCATAATTAAACCATTATTATGTGTGCCAAAAAATAATAAATCATACATCATAGCATAACCCATGTAATTAAAATGGGATTCTTAAACATCATGCCAACATAACATAATCCATATAAGATAAAACGACTTCATAAAAATAATTTCATAATAACATAATCTAATCAATGTAAAAATAGGGATAGAAACAGAACCATATATTATCTTATATGGAAAATAATTTTTATAAAACACTTGAACTCCATTTTTGAGGAAAATAACCTTTCTACTTCAAAAACATTTTTACTTTCATAACATGTCATACAATTTTGAACTAAAAGAAGTTGTTTAAAAATAAACATGAAAACATGTAAAGGAGTTATCTTGGAAATAATGTTTTAAAAATCCATTCATGTCGTATATGTTATAAAAACATTCTTCTCATACTTATGTCAGAAAAGTCAAAAAGTACCTCGTACGAAAAATGAAAAAAGATTCCTTTCATATCTTTTACTAAAAACTAACCGAAGGGTAAAATTGGATTTAAATTTTCTTTTAGGTGGATTGAAATAATATTACATATTTAGGAAACATGGATGTGGGTGATAATTATTCCCCAGTAAATTCTGAAGTATAAACAATCTCAGATAAAAATGAGATTGTGAGATTTTCTCTTACCTTAGGTTCGATTTGCTTCATAAGTGTCTGGACATAATGTATAATTATGTTAATAATTTCATTGACTTATTCTATAATCATACTCATTGTTATGATATCATATATGGTCATATTCTTAGCGTCTTATTAGTAATATTTCATTGCTACTTGTTATTCGGGTGTTTATTACTTTTTGTTCTTCTGCGTGTTTTGTCGAATAAATTCTTATTCTTTTTTTTAGGTTATAGATACCTCATTTCCAGAATGGTATTAGTGTAATATATATCATATTAATTCATTCAATTCTTTTATATAATTATTATGAAATTAAAATCTTGTAGAACGAGTTTCATTACATCGTGGAGACGGTATTCCGTACGTACGCACGAGTGATGATATCGTTCCCATGATCGTGGAATTGTATTGGAGTATATGTATACTATTTTAGAATCAATATAACTTTAAAATAATCATATATAATTATTATTTACACCATTATACCCATTCATGTAAGGTGGTGGTAGAAAATAGATTACACCACAGCGTGGAGATGGTATTCTGTACGTACGCACGCGCGGTGATTTTGTTTTCCGTAGGATATATAGATAGTGAAATAGGGTTGTTTCATGCATATAATAACATATAAGTATATGATTGATACTGATGTTATTACTTCATAATGAAACAACTAAATAAGAAGAAGTGGAAGAAGAAATAAAGTTGAAAAAACCAGTAACGAACATTACCTCTTCTTTGAAGTGCCTCTTTGAGACCTCCACTTAGGGCACTAAAATTGGTCATTGAAGAATACCAGGACCTCTAGGATGTTTCTGAGGAAGTTTAGAAGATAATTAGGTAGGGTTTGTCCAAGCGTGATGGCTCAAAGTGGTGTGAGGAAGAGAGGGAGGAGGTTCCCTTTTATAAGGGAGAAGAGGGGCACCATTGGAAAAACTAAAAATATTATTTTATTATAGAGTCATATTCGGTTTTTAAAAGATCCAAATTGATTTACTTTGACGATGAGGTGGGTATGGGTCTAACGCCTCTCATACAATAGAATTTAGACACATTTAGGTCATTATATTAACCTTATCTTGTAGTTTTAACTCTTAGTTAATTAGATTGACATTTACAATGTCACTTTGTATTTTTATATTATATAGTTAATAAACTTACCATATACATCCAAGAGACCCCCCAAGTGGTCCATTAATGACACACCTATCATGATATAAGTATCTTGGACTAACCTTAGATTTTTAGGAAAATAATAACAATTAATAATATAATATTTGTTTTAAAAACTATTTTATGTCAATTTTGACCCTATTTGGTAATTGATTTTTGTGAAACTCATAACAGAATTATTAGTTCAAAAAAAGGTAAATATATCAATACTAACATGTAATATTAACATATAAAATTATTTTAATTCATAAAACGACTCAAATTACATTTATTTGGGTATTTATAACATCAATTATGTCAATATTTCATTAATAAGATAATTACTCTATAATCATTATGTCATAAATAAATTAAATTATTTTAAGTCTAAAAATTACAAATAAAATACCATTTCGTAGGAAATCGTTTTATCTTTCTAATGAATATTTATAGTATAATTTATCTTATGTATAACCACATATTAAAAATAATCTAGTTATTAAACTTTGATTTTATCTTTTTTAACCCTTCTTTAAATAAATTAATAATAAATGTCCTAATCTAATAAAAGTGGGCATAAATGGTAATATTTTATTCCTAAGGTTTTTTTTGGTCGAATTACACTTATCCAATAGAATTATTACATTTGTTAGGGTAATAATAATAAAACTTTTACCCTTAATTACTCTATTTACTTTTAAACGTGGTAAAAAAAGTAAAAAGTTACAATTCACCAAAAATTATTTTCATCTCATTGAACCACATTTTAGTCCTTGATATTTACCGTGTATCTCAGATTTTAAAAATTCCACTCACAGAAGCGGTAAAATTAAATTTTATGTGAATTTGAAAATTCTCCTAGGAGGTTTGTAAAAGACGGTGAAAAGTTTAATAAATTTTTATTTATCTAAAATTATTAAAAAATGACTCCAATGAATTGCATTCAACATATATAGTTATTATTTATCAATTTTGACCTAAAATAATGTTAAATAAAATAAATAATTATTTAAATAAAAATTTGGTTTTTAAATAGTAACCTGGTGTTTTCACTATTCATCAAAAATTGAATGTTTTTAGAAAAATACCAAAATTTCACCCTAGGCTAATTTCGATATTCTGAATCCAAAAATGAATTCCATTTTGAAATATAAAATTTACAAAATTTCAAAAATAGGGTATCACTTTTCATAACGGCTAGTTTTAGTAATATTTTAATAGCATATCGTTGTTTAGTGAAACTCGGTATTGTGTACGACGCAAGCTATCGAAGAAGGCCGTGATTGAGTGTAAAGAAAGCCAAGATAGTGTTGTGTGTAGTGAAATATTCCTTTGATGATTTATATAACATAAAAACAAAATATTTCTCATAAAAGTCTCGGGTGTTACACCTAACATCCGTTCGGGTTCCGTCATTTATGATCTATCTCATATCCCAACTCAATTATTTTTTAGGGTCCCAACATAAGTTCCAATAGAGTAAATCATCCCTCCCAAATGGATGGTCCTAAGGTCAGTTCGAGATCCATATTGAATCAATATCTAGGACAATGATCAAATAACAAAACATACTTAAAAACCAATATATACAACCATTTCCAATAGAGAAAATAATCCCTACAAAATAATAGATAAATATGGACAGTGAGAGAAGAAACTAAAAGATAAGATATTATATACCAGAAGAGGGGTCAAATCATTCCAAAAAACATTTTATTTGCACCATAAGAGTTTTGTGGAACCTTGTAATCCTTTCAGAAGTATCTAAGACAAAATTTAGTAATATTAGGTCATTCTAAAAGGATTTTGAATAAAATTTGTGAATCATGAATTTTAATAAATAAATCGTGGGGGTCTAAAACCAACACAAATGTTTCCTAAGAAAAGGGTCACAGTTTTCCAAGCCATGTGACTTAACCAGGAACCCCTAATAATGGGTTGCATAGTTTCTCTTATGTTATGCATGGATTAAGAAACCATACCCAATGAATTAAAATTCCTTTTTTTGGGAAAATAGTTTGGGGAGGGAGGCCGCACAGTTATTCCAAAATTTACACGCCTCATATTACTCCAAATTACATCACATGATGTTGTTGGGAAAACCAATCAGTTTTTCGAAATCATGTTCTAACTGGAGATAGCCCCATCAGATTCAAAATTTCTCTAATTTCACTTGAAACTCCAAAAATAAAAACTAAAACAATGTAAAACCAAATTAATGATAAAATAGTACCTGAAAATTATCATGATGGATTTCTAAAAAGGATAGGATCTTATAATATCTACACTTTATAACAACACTTCCTCAATCATTACTCCCAAGTATCTCTATGATTCTAAGGTAAAAATGTTCAGGCCACTGAGCCTGTATATCTGCAAATATCACCTATGTTTACTCTTTAAAAAATTGATACATCAATCATACTATAACCAATAACACAATATTTCCCAAAAACACATTCACACTGCAATATATAACAAGAATCGGTTCCTCCTCTAATGATGTATCAGCCTCAAACACAACATTAGTATCATTGATCACATTAGAAGGGTTAGTGGATATTTCCAAATTTTTGATTCAAAAAACACTTCATCCATATAATTTTAAACATATTGAAGAGAAAATTGGTATTCCACCAGTCTGATCCTCTCCAAAATTTTAAAATTTACAAAAAAACTAGGTGCCATAGTTTCCTACCTTTTAATCATATGATGAAACAATATCGTGGAAACCTGAAGGAATACATGATTGACCACTATAATAAAATAGGGTATTTAACATTAATTATCACATGAATCATTATAACACAAATGTTTATCTATAATAATTCTAATTACAACATCCTAATCTGATATATCCTACACGAGAGATAGGCCAAACAACTCTTACTCACCCACTTCCATCAAACATGGAGGTGATCTACATGTCCTACCAAAAACCTGCTTCATATAGAGAAAGCTAAAAATTCACCTAATAACAATTGTTAAAAAACACGATCAGTTCTAAGGGCTTATCTCAAGAACCACTGTAATCTATGAAAAATACTTATGTCAGGTGTCGTATCACCTAAATAGTATATTATAACATCTAATTTGTTTGTGGGTGGAAAACCATACTCAGAAACACATGTATAAAAAAAATTTGTACTCCCAAAAATGAAATGTGAAGTGTAATTCCCAAACTAAAACAATTCTATGTGGTATCCCAAGAAAATAGAATATATCTTGAACATAAAATTTACCCAGCAGGTCTTTGAAAAAAAATCTATCATATGGGCTAGAAATGGGATACCTTTTTCAATAGGTCTATAATTACCCAAATCATACCATTATTTAGATCTATACCCAAATGACCCACTAAAAAATATATGGTAACATCATCACACTTCCATTTTGGAATATGAAAAGATTCTAGTAACCCACCGGGTCATTGATTCTCAGTCTTCACCTTCTGACATTCGTAGCATCATGTCACAAACCATAAAACATTTCATTTCATTCTTAGCCACCAACACTATCGACATAGGTCATGGTACATTATAATCAAAATAGGATGTACTGCCCACATCAAGGCCTGAAACACAACATAATCTTATTGCGCATAACTATAAAAAAAACCATGGTTTTGGAAAAAAAATATGAACTCATCCTCATGTATAGTCTCTTATGGTGAATCCCCAATTCATGTATTCTCCACAAGGAAAACCACTCCAGGTACTCATACTCCCTCCCCCTAATCTGGATCAAAATTGATAAGTCAACTAATAAAAATACACTATTCATATACTAATGTCCCTCCTGAAATTTAATATTTATCTCATCCAACTATCCTATAATAATATTATTAGAACTATACTCTGGGATTAACTATGTCTGTATGATCATTATAAATGTGGCAGCAACACAATTTCCCTCCCTTAGTGGATAGGCTAGCAAGAAAATATTAATTATATACTAAACCAAAATCTAGTGAATGAGATTCAAATATCACTGTGAAAAAAAATATTTCAAACTTTTACCTTTTGTATATAGTATATAATTTTAATCAAATAAGGAATTATGAAAACACATTAAGGCTTAAATTGTAACAACTAACTATAGTTCATGCATAAGTTAATTCTACTCATGTTTCATCACATTTCATGGGACATATGCCACAACTTGGTTTTTGAGTATCAACACTACTCTGAGTCGGATCCCAAGATCATCAAAAAACATAGTGTACTCCTTAATTTTCATGGGTAGGATCAATATTGGTGTCGTAGTGAAATTATTTTTCAATTCATTGAAATCATTCTCACATGCTTCAAACAATTGAAACATGATCCCTCTATTTTTCAAGACTGAAAGTGGTGTTTTTAAATGGAAAAATTCTTAGATAAAACCTTGATAAAAACATTCCAAACTCAAAAATCTATGGATATCAAAACAATTCTTGGTCTTCTCCCAAAAAACCACTTTTGAACAGTATCTTCTCCCAATGACATGACTTCCTAAAATATTATTTTATTCAAGAAATAAACCATATTAGTTCATAATTTATATGTACATATCTTGGAATATATTTTATTCTCTCTCATTGTATTGAGAATGATGTGGGGATGTTGGGAATGATCATTGTTAGTCCTGGAGTAAACCAATATTTCATCATAGAAAACAACCCCAAATGTATCCACATAGGGGTGAATGTTGAATTTCATCAAGGCAATATAAAAGCTTGAGTTTTCATCGTATCAAATGAAATCATGACAAACAAGTCTATTCCATACCGATATCAGATATAATTACATGGTATATCATAAGTTATATCTCTCAACTGATGATACATTGATCTCAATTCAATGATGGAGAACACGAAAACTCCCGTAAATTTTTCAAATAGGTCATAGATAAGCATAATTGTATATCAATTCATCACTATGATATGGTTATAATTCTTTCAATCAACACATAAATTCAATGTATTATTACACTAATTATAAAAAAAACTAGAGAATCACATAGTGACGTACTCAGAAGGATAATTCCCTTACCCATAATCTCTTCTTAAAGAGTCTTATGTTCCCGATGCTCTACTGGTTCCATTCAATAAGGTGGATTAGAAAACTTGTTTTGGATCTAAGAAAGAGATCCACTATAAACTCAACATCCATCTACGGTGGAACACCTAATAATTCCTAAGGAAATATTTCCTGTAACTGTCCACTACGGGTGGAAATACACCATTATTTATTCCACCTTTATCTAACAATGGAATTTCTACCTGGTTAGTGATATCCCCTAGCTGCTGATGAATTGGACCATCGTGGCCTTCTCGAATATCGGAATATCCAGGATGAAAATACCTATTACCCTTAAGAGATTTAAAGATATATCTCTTATGGTAATAATAACTATATTCTTGGTATGATGGCATCTATTCCATGCTGATGACTAAGTAAAAAATATGAAATTTCAAGTATTTAATGATCCTAATAGAAATGATACTTGGAAACATTAAGAGAGAAATTCTTAAATAAATATATTTCTCTCAACATTACTCCTAATGGTGTGTTGATATTAATAATCACACTCATATACTTCATCATTAGACAGAAATTGTCCCCAAGTTGGGTTGGTGTAAAATAAATATAGGGTTCTATATCAAGAAAATCACTAGACAACATAAAAGATACAATAATGTTACCTCTAACTATCGATGGATCTTGATTACTATAAATAATTACATGTTTAGCATAATGAAAATGTCCAATCCTTGTTCTATTTGTTATAGTATGAGTCCTCTGAGATGAAATAAACTTCTAATAAGGGAATTCTTGATCTTATATACAATTCCCACTCTCTTGACTAACACAAGAAAATGAAATCCAATTGTATGACTGATATAGGGTAGAATAACACCTTCTGGAAATCGGACTTATCCTAGACACTCCTCCAGTATCCATTAGTCTAAGGTTTATGAAATACCTCTAAACGTTCCCGATCCAGCTGTAGGATTGACACTACACTGGTTTTTATGGACCCTGGAAATGGTTGTGACGTGACTAACCAAACTAGTGGAAGTATACTATGTTACTTATCTGAGCAATTGATCCTTCTCCCTTTCTATTTCACTAATTTTTGTTCTCGTGGTGATGATTCTTCCTCTCTGAATATGTACCTCATATTCATCCAGTATAACCCCCCTTAAAATTCACTGGAATCCTACTTTTAGGGTCACCTCACAATTGGGAGAGTATGATTCACAACTTCAGAGAAAATAATACAATGAAATATGATCACCTAGGATATAATCTCACTTTTAAGTCTATTCTGAAAACATTTCACCACATTTTCATCATCCCCTACTAGTGTTGAAAAATTTATACATGTTGGTGAAGATACCATCATAGTTAATCATAGAATCCACTTGGGTCAACCAAAAAAAATCTTCTTACCTCTTCTACTAGAGTGTCTCTTGGTAAGTATATTCCCATAACATCTCCTAATTGTTTTTCCATAGCACATTTGAGCACTTCCCATCCAATACCTTTACATACAACCAGTGATTTTCCCATCCACAAAATTTATAAGAATCTAATTTGAATCTCTAATACTAATTAGTCTCTAAATAGTCATGGATTGTCTTGATATACTCAATCCAACCCATAAATGCCTTAGAAAATCCCTCACAAGTGAATAATATAGGGTGCTACAATTGGAATTCCCCTGTCAGTTAGAAAATATTACTCACAACCCAACCATGTTATTTATCCATTAATTCCATAAAGAGATAAAAGTTCTCCCATAATTCCTCTCCCATTCCATAACCCAGAACTATCAGATCTGTTGGTTCAACGGCTATTGGAAATTTTCCAAAAAATTCCATCTTTCATCTTTGCAAAAAAAAGTAATCATGGTGAAATTTATTTATAATAAAAAACACATGTCTTTGGAAACATCACTCATCATTATAAAATTTACATGAGATGGATTTAAAAAATGCTATATAATATCCTCCCCCATATTCTACCGTAATGTCAAAACCAAAACAGTATCACTACCCTCAACCATCTTCATCTAGGTCATGGCTAGCATAAGTTAAAAAAACATACCAGATCATAGATTTTCTCATTAAACATCCTTTTATCCATTTCAATAATAAACCAGTAAGCATAATTCAAAGTTACCAATTTTTCTAGGAACCATTTTATATTAGATTACATAAATAAAAAATTATTTTCATTACCACAATTCATAACAAAAATTCATTCCTATGAATTCCTAAAATGATAAACATAATAATGAATCCCAAGTGTGTAACACCCCACGATTTCATAGTGTGTTATTTCTTCTAAATAATACAATAACATTCACTACACAAAACACCGAGTTCAAGCACATCATGACTTACCAAACAAGCCGTTCAAAATAGGTTATGAATAGTATTAACTAAATTTTAAACTTTATATAATTCTTATAATTTTAGAATCCATATTATGAGTTTCTTAAACATAATGTAAGAACAAATTCATTTTCAGTATTGCACTTTTACCAACTTTTAATAGTGAAACCTTTTTAAATACAATATTTTAAACTTTTTGACTAAATGGGGACATCAAAAAATTTAAAATGAAACATCCCAAGCTTCCACGATACGCTTTCCTTTGAATAATACAGTAGCGTGTGTTGTACGCAACTTCGAGTTCTAACACACACCACAACCAATCAAACTAGCCGTTATGAATAGTAATACCTACTTTTTGAAATTATATATATTTTATATTTCAAAATGGACTTCATTTTTGGATTCAGAGTATTGAATTTAGCCTAAGGTAAAATTTTGGTACTTTTCAGATAACTTTAATATTTTGATGAATAGTGAAAATTACTAAATTTTAATTAAAAACAACTTTTTTAATCAAAATAATTAATGGTGATAAATTATTAATTTGAGTGGTTTTAAAGTATAATTAGAATATATTTTTACCATTTTATCCAATGATGTTCATTATAATTAATTTCACTTCGAAATTGGACCTAAAACATTTTCAATCTTTTGATATATATTGTTTCATAAAAACACGCTATTTGTTGTGATAGTGGGAATTAATTATAAAATTAATTAATGCAACTTATATGTTTGGAATTTTTTAAAATAGACATTATTTTTGAATTCGGAATATCAATTATAGCTTTGGGTGAAATTTTGGCATTGTACTGAAAAACTTCAAGTTTTGATGAATAGTGGAACTACAAAGTGGTAGTTAAAAAACTGTATTTTTCATAAAACTTAATTTTACCGCTTATGTGAATATAATTTCAAAAATACGAGAGACATGGTTAATATCAAGAAGTAAAATGTGGTTCAACGGGATGAAAATAATTTTTGGTGAATAGTAACTTTTTACTTTTATTTATCACGGTTAAAAGTAAATAGGGTAATTAAGAGTAAAAATGATATTAATATTACACTAACACATGTCCTAATTCTATTGGACAAGTTTATCTCGACCAAAAAAGCCTTAGGAATAAAATATTATCATTTAGGTCCACTTGGATTAGATTAGGACATTTATTATTATTTAATTCAAGGAAGAGTTAAAAGAGTTAAAATCAAAGTTTATTTACTAAAACATTATTAATATAGGGTTATACATAAGATAAATTCAATTGTAAATATTCCGTAGAAAGATAAAAATATTTCCTACATTATTATAGTTTATTTATAATTTTTATACTTTAAATAATTTATTTCATTTATGACACAATGATGATGCAGTAATTACCATAATTGTGAAAAATTAAAATAATTGATATTATAAATTCCCAAATAAATATAATATGGAACATTTAATGAATTAAACTAATTTTCTAGGATAATATGATATATTAGGATTGATGTAATTGACATTTTTCGAAGTAATCAATCTTTTATGAGTTTTACAAAAATCAACTATTGAATAGTGTCAAAATTGACATAGAAGAGTTCTTAAAACAAATATTATATTATTAATTGATATTAAATTCCTAAAAATCTGAGGTTAGGCCAAGAGACTTATATCATGATAGGTTCATCATTAATAGACCACTTGGGGATCTCTTAGATGTATATAGTAAGTTTATTAACCATATTATATAAAAATACAAAGAGACATTTTAAAAGTGAATCTAATTAACTTAGAGTTAATACTTAATGATATGGTTAATATAAGTACCCAAACCTGTCTAAATTATATTGGTTGAGTTGTTTTCGACCCATCCTCACCTTAAAATTTAAATAATAAACTTTGGATCCATTAGAAACCGAATATGAATTTATTATAAATTAATATTTCTAGCTTTCCCAAAGGTGACCCTCACCCCTCTTATAAAAGGGAACTCATCCTTCTCATTTCTTCACACCTTCAAAGCCTTTTCGTTCTGCCAAACTCTTCCCAAATACTCTCCCAAAGTCCCTAACTACAACCTAGAGGCCTTAGTTTGATCATAAATCCAACCTAAGGAGCCCTTTTGTCAAATCAAAAGGAACAACCCGAAGAAGAGGTAATGTTTTCACCACCCCTTTTCATGTTCCATTCTTCTTACAGTTCTTATTTCTTTGTTATTACCATTATAAAATAATAAATACAGTATATTATATATACTTTGATGTTATTATAAATATGGTACAACCATATTAAGTATTCTATCCACCCTTTGAATAACATGTCACCATACGTGTGTACGTACGGCTTACCGTCTCCACGTCGTTGTGTAATTGTTATTCAATATATTATTATTTGGATGGGTATAATAATGATGTGTAACTCATGTAAATAATAAATATAACATGTTAATTATTCTGTATATATGATATACCATCCATTTATATATTATTTTAATATTAAAATAATGATATTGTCACTCGTGCGTACGTACGGACTACCGTCTCCACGAACGCGATGAGATTCATTCTCCATCGTATCCATTCCAGTATAATTATCATTTGATAAATTAAAAATGATGTTTAAGGACTTGATATCATTATGGATATAAATAAGATACAACTTATCCATAACAAACACGTCTTATGTAACAAAACATATAAAAGAAAACAAGTAAGTTAACACCCGAAACGACGATAATTCTAAGATATTATTAACAAATCAATGTTAAAAGATCATATATGATATCATATTAATATATATGATTCTTTTATAATTAAATAACAATTACTTCACCATTATACCGGAGGTTAACCTACCCCAACCAAGGAAAATTACAAGGTAAAGGTTATTTCACAATCTCTTCATTATTCGAGGTTGTTTATACATAATAATCTACTAGGATCTCTTTATCATCCACATCCTTATTTCTTAAAAATGTATTTAAAAACATTTTTACTATTTAAAATAATATGGGTTAAAGTCATTTATACCCTTGTTTGAATATTTATAAGAGTTTTATAGAGGAATCTTTCTGTCGTTTTCCAAACAAGGTGCTTTTTAACCTTTTCGACAAAATTAAGGTAAGAATGTTTTTTTAACTTATATGGTGGGTGCGGCTATTTTCTGCCATTATAAAATCGTTGAAGCTTCCCTTACAAGATTATAAGAATATTTTCAAATAAAATGTTTTATTTTATATGGCTCTTAAATGATTTCAAAATAAAAAGAGATATTTCTCTAAAAAGATTTTTGATTTCATCTATGTCAACATCCTTTGTTGGATTTTACGGTTATGTGAAGTTGATTTGTTATGATACAAAACTTCAATGTTGTATTTAAGGTTTGTGATATTTTTGACTGTGGATGTGCTATTTTTATACCATTCATGGTTTATGGTGAATGTATTGACATTTTGAATGCTATTTTTAATACGAATGTTTATGTTATGTTTAAACCTTTTCATATGGAAATGCATTGGACTTAATATCTGACAGGTGGAGCCCGCTATAGCTTCTCGATGCATCGTTAGGTCTCATGAGACAAACTAGTGTCTTGGCACAAGGCCTTGGAAAAATCGTAATTGTAGTCTTGGCACGAGGCCTTGGCTATGTGGTTATGATAGTCTGGCATTATGCATTCCATCATTATGAAAGTGGTTATTGATATTGCATGTGATTATTCGATTAGTATAATATCAATGTTAATAAATAAATGGCATTATTTCTTTTTAATTTTGTCATACTATGTTGAAGTTCATGTTTAAAAGGCTTTTTTTAGTTATACATTGCCTTAAATGTTTATGCTTATTTTGGAATGTTTCCGTGATATTTTTATCCTTACTGGGCATTTGAGCTCAACCCTTTTCTATGTTTTATTTTTCCCATGATGTGAAGAAGTAAGTTATGAATGACCTATAGGGATATTATGAGGGGTTAATAGTGTGGAATAAGGAGACATTATTTTGTTGTAGTAGTTTTTCATTTTATGATGTAATGTAAAACTTATGAATATATCTAGTGTTTCCAAGGCTACTAAACCAATCGGTCTTTCAAGATTTGATCATTCTTGTGATCATGCCCATGTTATCTAATAATGCACCGACATTGGGTAACAAGGGTCGGGGCATTACAGTTGGTATCAGAGGATGTTTAGTACAAACCTTGGAAGCTAGATTTAGATAAACTCTGATTATAGCACATAGATTTAAGATGGACTTTGAGATTAGTATAGAAGAACTTCCTAGAATTTTGGTATTATAGAGATTTAGTGAGTTTTTCGAGCAATACATCCCTGTCTGGATACGAGCAGGTAGAGGCGGCTCTGGCACAGATGTACCTAGGGGTAAAACCTGAAAACACCGTTTTGAGCTAGACTCGAACGGGAACTAGTGCACGACAATAGGCCTTGCTGCACTCTTGGTTACGACACTCCCGGGGGATATGCTTAGGATAATTGTCATTTTCTTTAAAAACCATTATGAAGGGTTTATGAGTATATAATTCCTCAAAGGAGACATTTTTATGATTATTGATTATATCCATAATTTATTTAATTTATGTTATGTGTTTTACAAGTTTGGGATTAGGTGTTTTTATTCATAAACAAATCTAATGTATGCCATTGTTTAGAAATGGCACCCAGTAGATGGAATGAGAACTCTAGCAATGCACATGATATAAAGAGAAAGAAGGATCATATATTTAATGGTCTTAAGCCATAATTTATAATAGAAATTGTCTCGCATGTATTATTATCATATGAAGAAGTAATATCATGTGTTGATAAGATAAGTAAAGATTTTACTGAGTCTGATGGCTTTGAAGGGAAGCAAGAGAAGAAAAGGATGGAAGAGAGAACGACGGATAAAGGGAAGATGGAAAATAAGAATTTTCCCATATGTGATTACTGTGGGAAGAAACACCCTGGAACTTGTCTGAAAGGAATGGGAGTTTGTTATAAGTGTGGAGGAAAAGGGCACAAAGTACGTGACTGCAAGGGTAAGAAAATGGTTTCAAATGTACAATGATTTATTTTCAAGGAGTTTGGACACTACGCGAACCTATGTCCCAGTCATCAAACGATGCCGCAAATGATGATATTGGATAATAATCAAGTTATGATACTACCACAGATGAAGAGGAATGATTAGAGTTCTTATGTTGATTATGTCATTTGAGTGTTGTATCAATAATGTACTTGTTATAATAGTTATGGAGTATATAAGGATTGTACTGCAGTACTATTTAATTATGGACTTGAGATTGTGTGGAACAAAGAAAAGTGACTCAATAGCAGGTTAAATTTTTGGAAAATATATGGTTGAGTGAAAGATAAACCATAATATGGTTCTGATACCGAGGTAGTGATTTTAGAATAATACATGATTGATTTGGATAAATTATATTGGATATTATTGACTACCTAGAAGCTGATTAATGATTTGTATATTCAATCATTGTGGGGGTTTGCAAAATTTTTGGATTGAAAGAGTATATCTATTATTCTATAAGGAATAAGGGATCACAAATGTAATCAATAACGTTTTTTTATTATTCAGGATGTTGTAGTGTTTTAAAAGAATACATGATGAAGTTGATCACATGTTATTACGCGAAAAAATGGGATCTTCATTGTGTTTACCTTCCTTATAAATTTTGGACTGAAGTATTTTGGATAGTTCTAGTTTGGATTATTTTGGATTTCCATAAAAGGACAACCCGGAGGTCGGGCGGTAACCCGTCGCGACCGGCAAGGCCGCGAGACTTGAACCTGCAACCGAAGGGCGACAAGGGTGTATCACCTACCACTGGCCCACGAGATGTCCTGGATTAAATAATGTAGTTTTTGTTAAAAGATCTGGTAGTTGAATTATAAATTTTTTTATTTTGGAACCCTGTACGAATAGTATAAATAGATTTTTGTTTTTACGTTTTATTATCTTTTAGAGTGAAAGATGAGTTTGTGATAGATATTTATTAATGGATAAGACTCTAAAGTAAGTATATCTCCTTATGATCTTAGCCAATCTCATAAATAAATTCCCCAAAAATAAGAAAAGGAACATAGAACAAAAATGTTGTCCTAGATGGTACCTTAAATCATCACTAATTTATGTCTTTGGGATTGTTGGCCTTTTCATAGCCATGTTCTCTACCACTCTCCATCATATAATTCATGGTTAGATTTCTCTTCCATATCCATATTTTCCTACATGGAACCCTAGTATGTGTTATTTTTGGGAATCTTTATACTTTCCACTCTTCATTTTAAATAGAGGCCTAATTAATTCATTTTTCGATGTGGGATTTCATCTAAGATATTTTGAAACGTCAAAAATGTGTTATCCCAATACCCTATGTTTTGTTGAACCGATGGTATTTCAAATCATAATAGATTGATGAATTTAAGGACTTAAATTTTACCCATGTTTGTGACTGATGACCTCAATCACTACCTATAAATATTTACGTTTTTCCTCCAATTATATGTCTCTAATTTCCACCAATGTTCTCCTAATCGAGATCATAATTTGGTGGTGACCCTATCATTTCTCGTTTCTTCATATTAAGACTAAATTTTAGTAACCCAATTTCTGATGTGGGTTTTCCCACAAAGCTATTTTTTATTTTCATCCTTTTATTTTCGAAGAAAAATTTCAAATTGCGAGGACGCAATTTATTAAAGGAGGGGAGAATGTAACACCCCAAGATTTCATAGTGTGTTATTTCTTCTAAATAATACAATAACTTGCACTACACGCAACACCGAGTTCAAGCACACCATGACATACCAAAAAAGCCGTTCAAAAGAGGTTATGGGTAGTATTAACTAAATTATAAACATTATATAATCCTTATAATTTTAGAATCCATATTATGAGTTTCTTAGACATAATGTAAGAACAAATTCATTTTCAGTATTGCACTTTTACCAACTTTTAATAGTGAACCATTTTTAAATACAATATTTTAAACTTTTTGACTAAATGGGGACATCAAAAAAATTAAAATGAAACATCCCAAGCTTCCACGATATGCTTTCCATTGAATAATAGAGTAGCATGTGTTGTACGCAACTTCGAGTTCTAACACACACCACAACCAATCAAACTAGCTGTTATGAATAGTAATACCTACTTTTTGAAATTATATATATTTTATATTTCAAAATGGGCTTCATTTTTGGATTCGGAGTATTGAATTTATCCTAAGGTGAAATTTTGGTACTTTTCGGATAACTTTAATATTTTGATGAATAGTGAAAATTACTAAATTTTAATTAAAAACAACTTTTTTAATCAAGATAATTAATGGTGATAAATTATGAATTTGAGTGGTTTTAAAGTATAATTAGAATATATTTTTACCATTTTATCCAATGATGTTCATTATAATTAATTTCACTTCGAAATTGGACTTAAACAATTGTCAATCTTTTGATTTATATTGTTTCATAAAAACACGCTATTTGTTGTGACAGCAGGAATTAATAATAAAATTAATTATTGAAACTTATACGTTTTGAATTTTGTAAAATAGAAATAATTTTTGAATTTGGAATATCAATTATAGCCTAGGGTGAAATTTTGGCATTGTTCTGAAACAACTTCAATTTTTGATTAATAGTGAAACTACTAAGTGGTAGTTATAAAACTGAATTTTTCATAAAACTTAATTTTACCGCTTCTGTGAATGTAATTTCAAAAATCCGAGAGACACGGTTAATATCAATATGTAAATTGTGGTTCAATGAGATTAAAATAATTTTTGGTGAATAGTAACTTTTTACTTTTATTTACCACGGTTAATAGTAAATAGGGTAATTAAGAGTAAAAATGATATTAATATTACCCTAACACATGTTCTAATTCTATTAGACAAATGTATCTCGACCACAACAGCCTTAGTAATAAAATATTATCATTTAGGTCCACTTGGATTAGATTAGGACATTTATTATTATTTAATTCAAAGAAGAGTTAAAAGAGTTAAAATCGAAGTTTATTTACTAAAACATTTTTAATATAGGGTTATACATAAAATAAATTCTATTTTAAATATTCATTAGAAAGCTAAAACGATTTCCCACATAATGATATTTTATTTATAATTTTTATACTTTAAATAATTTAATTTATTTATGACACTATTATGATGAAGTAATTACCATAATTGTGAAAAATGAAACTAATTGATATTATAAATTCCCAAATAAATATAATATGAAACTTTTAATGAATTAAACTAATTTTATAGAATAATATGATATATTAGGAATGATTTAATTTACTTTTTTGGAGGTAATAAATCTGTTATGAGTTTCACAAAAATCAACTATTGAATAGTGTCAAAATTGACGTAAAAGAGTTCTTAAAAAATATATTATATTATTAATTGATATTAAATTCCTAAACATCTACGGTTCAGAAAAGAGACTTATATAATGATATATTCATCATTAATGGACCACTTGGGGGTCGCTTGGATGTATATAGTATGTTTATTAACCATATTATATAAGAATACAAAGAGACATTTTAAAAGTGAAACTAATTAACTTAGAGTTAATACTTAAAGATAAGGTTAATATAAGTACCCAAACCTGACTAAATTTTATTGGTTGTGTTTTTTCGACACATCCCCACCTTAAAATTTAAATAATCAACGTTGGAGCCATTAGAAACCGAATATGAATTTATTATAAATTAATATTTCTAGCTTTTCCAAAGGTGCCCATCACCACTCTTATAAAAGGGAACTCCTCCTTCTCATTTCTTCACACCTTCAAAGCCTTTTGGTTCGGCCAAACTCTGCCCAAATACTCTCCCAACATCCAAAACTACAACTTAAAGGCCATATTTTGATCATAAAGCCAACTTAAGGAGCCCTTTTGATCAAATCAAAAGGAAGAACCCGAAGAAGAGGTAATGTTTTCACCACCCCTTTTCAAGTTCCTTTCTTTTTCCACTTCTTCTTTCTTTGTTATTACCATTCTAAAATAATAAATCCATTATATTATATATACTGTGATGTTATTATAAATATGTTACAACCATATTCAGTATTCTATCCACCATTTGAATAACATGTCACCATACGTGCGTACGTACGGCTTACCGTCTCCACGTCGTGGTGTAATTGTTATTCAATATATTATTATTTGGATGGGTATAATAATGATGTGTAACTCATGTAAATAATAAATATAACATGTTAATGATTCTGTATATATGATATACCATCCATTTATATATTATTTTAATATTAAAAAAATTATATTGTCGCTCGTGCATACGTACGGACTACCGTCTCCACGAACGCGATGAGATTCATTCTCCATCGTATCCATTCATTTATAATTATCAATTGATAATTTAAAAATGATGTTTAAGGACTTGATATCATTCTGGATATAAATTATATACAACATATCCATAACAAACACGGCTTATGTAACAAAACATATAAAATAAAACGAGTAAGTTAACACCCGAAACGACGATAATTTTGAGATATTATTAACAAATCAATGTTAAAAGATCATATATGATATCATATTAATATATATGATTCGTGTATAATTTAATAACAATTATTTCACCATTATACAAGAGTTTAACCTACCCCAACCAAGGAAAAGTACAAGGTAAGGGTTATTTCACAATCACTTCATTATCCGAGGTTGTTTATACGTAATAATCTATTGGGATCTCTTTATCATCCACAATCTGTTTTCTTAAAAATGTATTTCAAAAAAAATTTACTATTTAAAAGAATATGGGTTAAAGTCATTTATACCCTTGTTTGACTTTTTATAAGAGTTTTATAAAGGAATATTTCCGTCATTTTCCAAACAAGGTGCTTTTTAATCTTTTCGACAAAATTAAGGTAAGAATGTTTTTTTAACTTATACGGCGGATGCGGCTATTTTCTGCCATTATAAAATCGTCGAAGCTTCCCTTACAAGCTTATAAAAATATTTTCAAAGAAAATATTTTATTTTATATTTCTCTTAAATGATTTCAAAATAAAAAGGGATATTTCTCTAAAAAGAGTTTTGATTTCATCTGTGTCAACATCCTTTGTTGGATTTTACGCTTATGTGAAGTTGATTTATTATGATACAAAACTTCTATGTTGTATTGAATGTTTTGTGATATGTTTGACTGTGGATATGATATTTTTATACCATTAATGGTTTATGGTGAAAGTATTGACATTTCATATGCTATTTTTAGTACGAATGTTTATGTTATGTTTAAACCTTTTCATATGGGAATGCATTGGACTTAATATGTGACGGGTGGAGCCTGCTATAGCTCCTCGATGAATCGGTAGGACTCATGAGACAAACTAGTGTCTTGGAACAAGGCCTTGGAAAAATATTAATTGTAGTCTTGGCATGAGGCCTTGGCTATGTGGTTATGATAGTCTGACATTATGAATTCCAACATTATGAAAGTGGTTATTGATATTGCATGTGATTATTTGATTAGTATAATATCCATGTGAATAAGTAAATGGAATTATTTCATTTTACTTTTTCCATACTATGTTGAAGTTCAAGTTTAAAGGGATTTTGTTTTAGTAATACATTTCTTTAAATGTTTATGCTTATTTTGGAATGTTTTCTCTATATTGTTATCCTTACTGGGCATTTGAGCTCACCCCTTTTCTATGTTTTATTTTTCCCAGGATGTGAAGAATATGTTATGAATGACCTGCGTGGATATTATGAGGGGTTAATAGTGTGTACTATGGAGACATTATGTTGTTTTAGTATTTTTTTATTTTATGATGTAATGTAAGACTTATGAATATATCTAGTGTTTCCAAGGCTACAAAACCAATCGGTCTTTCAAGATTTGATCTTTCTTGTGATCATGAAAATGTTATGTAATAATGCACCGATTCTGCGTAACTAGTGTCTGGGCGTTGCAAAGTGCCTATAATGATGTATGTATACACAAATCCCATTCCATAATGGTCTATGATGAAATAATCGTAGGAAAATTATAAAATTACAAAACAAGTGCATCACCCAAGGTAAATTTACATTCAACTATAATAGAAAAATTCAAGAACAACAATCCCACCCTAGGAAGTTGGGGTTTTCCCTTAATATGGTTCATCTGCTCCCACGAATGAACTCATGACCAAGGTCTAAGTAATTATAGTATCTTATCTAACATTCCTAAATAAAAAGGACACTAAAAAGAAAAGAAAACACATCTAATACCACTATGTATAACCAATCTAGTTTAACATGCCAATTACTGAAGACAATTAGATACACGACCTTAAGAACACCTCCCCCTCTTCTAGAGGATTCTATCTCATATCAATGGTCTAATAAATATCATGGGGATAATGTACCATCATTATCAAAGTGTAAAAATATTTTAAATAACCAAAACATTTCCAAATGAAAATAAACAAAAACAATTATAATATGATAAGATATAATCACCAACATTACATGATGAATAAAAATAAGAAAATATTACCATAAATGAAATAATTTAATATGTCATGATAATAAGTGTCAAGTATCAAATGAATTCTAAAAATTTGGGCAAACTAACATCTACCAGGTGATTTATAATATCATATATAGTTATGTCAACCATTATTCATCTAGTATCCCAACTCAACAATCTAATATAAGTCTATTTACCTTATCCTATCATGTGATTGTAAATTCTAATCGGGGGTTAATCATGAATCTCAAGTAGGAAGTCCATAAAACATAGTTTGGAACCACTAAAATCTTCAAATAAATATTCATCCTATAAAAATTCATAAGGATGAATAATTAATAAAGAATAAAAGACAATGTAAATAGTTTTTTACATTTATTATTCTTTAAGTAACCACATAGGCCCCTAGGTTCACGTTGACACCCAAAAAAGTCATATATTCATCAACATGTTCTAGAGTCTGAACCATACACCATAAAAATATTGAAATCCCTTCTTTCATGGGGTATTATTATCCATTTAATTCCAAATTCACATTCATACAATGGGGTCCTAGAGTATCAATTTAGAACCCCTTGGGTAGTTGTAACAGTATTCCCTATCCCACAATTCAATGATCCCATGAAAATAAAAATATATCTTTGGGACCTATGTTTAAATTCTAGAATGTAGTTGGTATTTGGAGCTGTCTTCACCCATTATTCCCATTTTTCATAATTAAATATTCATAAAAAAATACATTCAATTATATTTTCACACCAAATGGGTTTCCTTCAAGCTAGGTCTCCAAACTCCAATGGTTCCAATAGGATCTGTGGTGGCTCTCAAAAAAAAATAGAAATAAATTAATTAATTTAATTTAGGACTAATTTATTTCAATTTGGATATTTAAATTACACAATTACATACAAGGAATTATTATATTGACTTTTTTAATTGAAAATTATTCCACCTACATCATGGCCATTTACATGTTTTCGCCAAACCCAAAACCACAATTTAATGGTGAATGGTCAAAACCACATTGATGAAGGATATATACGACCAAAACATGGTACCTTGATCCAATTTAACACATACATAAAAAAACATAACTAAAAAATTTCTTAATGTAGTAAATCAACCATCCATAAGAAGATTAAAAGATGGGGGAGAGAGAGGAAACAATATGAGAAGATATCACATAATAGAAGAAGGGTAGAGTACTTTCATCAGATATTATATTCTCACCTAAAGGGGTTTTAGGAACATTTTAATCCTTTCAAGAGCCTCCACGATAAAGGTAATTTTTATTTTATTCAGTAGGGATGATTTGGAAAAAACCGAGGGGTTCAAGAATTTTAATTGGAAATTATAGCTGAATAATAACTGTGTGGATGGTTTCCAAGGTGGAGACATAATTTTTTCCAAACCATGTTACAAAACTATTGTCCCTTACTCAAGGGGTGAATGGTTTCTTTATAGTAATATATGGTTTTAAAAACCATGCACTTACCATGATAATCCCCTATGTTTGAGGGTTCACTACTTGGGGAGGGAGGCTGCATGGTTTGGAAAAACAATGTACAACCTCCTTTGGCTCCAAAAAGGGTCATATAGTTTCATGAGTAGAACCTCCTTGTTTTCCTAGACCATGCACTAACCATGAAAAACTCCATGGGCTTGTTGATTTCTCTGATTTTACCCAAAATAATCCCTTATCAAAACCATACCAAGTTATAACAAAATCAAGGGAAAAAGAGTACTTGAAAACTATTAGGATGCATATCTAAGAAGGTTAGAATCAAACAACATCATTATTTCAATTATGGTTTTATCTTATGATTCATTCATGCAATGAGTAGGTATACACAAAATACCCAATATATTTGTCTCATGATATGAATTTATTAATCAAGGGGATATATAATATAATGAACCACTTGTCACTTTTTTATTTCCAATACATTCAAGATATGACTGTTATGAATATTTATACTATGAATTATCAACATGAATTTTAAATTTATATAGAAATATTTTGAGATAAAAAATTGTGGATTTTCAAAAAAACTCATAGTTAATAGACATAATAACAATGTAATCACTCTTGATAAAGAATGTGAATGGGTAATCATTATGTAATCATGTTTTCATAGTAATCTATAATCATATTTTGGAATTCAACATATGGGATGTTAATACTTTTCCCAATAAATAAATGATCAATAAAAACCCATGTAAAAAAATTTATTTCATACCCCATTAAAATGATGTTATATAAGAAAACAATTGCTTCTATTAATAATCATTATAAACGTATAGAATGTAGATGTTTGTCTGATAAAAATAAATAACCATTTAGGTAGATATCATTGAATGATATATATAGTATTTACACTATATATATAATAGGTATAATGTATAGTTAATAATTTCCCCAAACAATCAATGAATAGAGAATAACTAAATACATTCAATAAATATAAGGTAATATATGTTGTTCACAAATGGAAGGCATTAGAATAAAAGTTGTACCTATTTACAATGGATGGATATGATATTAAAATGTGGTGAATGATTATATTTATGACATAAAATATCATTTAATATTAATATGTAAATAGTGGTTCATTTAAAATAACTTCCATGGAAAGGGGACTTTATAGATACATATGAAAATGGTATGAAAATCATAAAATATTTATTGGAAAATCCTTTTAGCTTCAGAATATGATATGATGTTATAGTTCACTTAGAAAATTTATTTTCCTCAATATAATATTTTTTTAATTTAAATTGAATCTATATTAAAAATAAATATTTAGGATAAAATTTAAAAAATGAATCACTGGAAATAGGTTAGGGGTTTATAATTATAATTAGCAACATATTTTTAACTTTTACATTTAAAAAGAATCATCAATAATGGAGTTTTAAAAGGAAAATAAAAGATTCAACAGGGAGAATTGAAAAAATTAGAAAATAATAACTTATCAAACTAAAATAATAGATATATTGAATTAAATAGAATATATAAACAAAAATTTGGGGTGGAAGATAAAATGTTTTATTTTAAACAGATGGAAGACCTTTTAAATTATTTGAAATATAATTATTGAAAAACTATATTGTAAACATAATAATATATGACATTTTAAAAAGAAAATACAGAAAATTTTGAGGTCACATGAGACAAAAAATAAATAGGTTTCCAATAAAAATTTATAATTCATGTGGGACCAAAAAATATAGACTTGAATCAGAAATGATCATTAAAGAGGATGTGAATTATTCTTAACATTGATATACATTTTTTTGGAATATATTCATCCCGATAAGATTTTTGGAATAAAAATTTATTATCTATGAGAGGAAGTGAAAGTTACATGAAATAATTAATTAAAATAAAATAAAACACTATTATAGGAATTAATTTTAACAAGATGCATTACATCTCAATTAAGATAATTGATTTAACAAAAAACTTTACATTGTCGATATCTTCTAATTCAAAATCCATTTAATAAAATAACATAGGATCTTCAAAAACCAGGAATCTTATGAATATTAAAAAATCCATTAATCAGGGAGTAATAACAAAAATATAAAATAAATTATTTTTAATATAAAACATTTCTTGGGGATTTGAAAATGATACAAATAAGCCCTTACTTTTATACATCTTAGATGAATTCACTCTAAGATATTTAAGAATTTTTATCTTATCTTGTAGTATTATTTACAAGTTAAGTACCTAAGGATCAATTTTAAGAATAATTTCGACCAAAAATATGGAAGGGATATTAAATAAGTAATGTGTGTTCTATTTCATGTCAATTTCAAAATATTGGTGTGTTATTATGTAGGTGGAAGTTGGATCATTTTATATGTGAAAAATATGGATAAAATATTAGAAGACAATGTTACAAAAGGGTTAAGAATGAAATTTCATGAGGTTGACAAGGAGGGTAAATGGTCTTAATATATTTAATTATTAATTTTCAACCTAAAAATGAATTCAATTAAGTCCAACTATCATATTTGTCATGTGAAGTTCTATACACTTTGTATAACCAATTTTAACAATTATTAATCTTTATTATAATTTAACCATAGTAATTATTTAATTAAAAAATATAAAATTTCCCTTATTAAGAAATATTAATGAACTGAATCTAAACATGTACACTAATTAATGTAATCATATATATATATATATATATAAGATAATAAAAATTTAAATAAACTTATATAATGTGTTGAAAAAATAATTATCGATAAAAATATCATTTTAATCATTTAGTGTTCCCAATAATATTAAACATCAATTATAAATTAAATTAATGTTATTATACATATATGATTGGATACTATAATAGTGTTTTTAGTTTTTAAAACTTCATTTTTAATTAAAAAGAATAATATTTATAAAGATGTCATTCCTTAAAAAATAACATATTTACCATCTTAACACATCATTATCAGGCTAACATAGTTTTATAAAAAAAATAAGAAATTTTAATTTTAATTTTACACAAAAATGATTATATAATATATATTATTAATTTTAATACATTTAACTTATATAATTTATGAAGTGTGATTTTTCATATAATTTAATAAAATTAATTTTTTAGAGTAAAATATTTCAAAATTTTACATAATGATACACACATATATTATAAATTCGATATATTATTTTAAAATACATTATATTACATATAAAATATATATATTTTATAGAAAATTGGATTCATTAATTTTTATGTCATTCAGGTGTTTAGATAATGACATAAATTGGATAGTGTTTAACAAAATCATAATTTTTTATTATAAAATAAAAAAAATTAGAAAAATATAAAAAATTCCCCCAATGATAATATTTATTGGAATAAATTTAAATTCATGTTCATATAAAAAACTAAAATTTATAAAATTTTCATGTAAAACATTAAAATATAAAATAGTATTTTCTGTTAAAATTATCATTATTTTAATTAAAAGTAAATAATTTGAAATGTGTATAATAGAGTGATAAATAACTTATTAAATAAACAATTACACCATAATATCATCATAATTTATTCTTTATAGCTTATAAATTGTTATATTTCAATTCAGATTAAATGTTAAGCTCTGTTGGTAGTCAAGGGTGGTGATTATACTAGAATAGAACCCTTGGAAATATCTATGAATTGTAACTTATCTCATTTAATATTTGTATATAAAATTGAATTTTTGAGTTATTCTTATTATTAGGATAAGTAAAAACCAACTAATTATTCCTCCATTACATGGTTATAAAAATTATATTAATATAAGATACTTCTGCAACCTGATGGAATTTCATTCTTTTTTCAATCATAGATTTAATGATATGGTAATATACATTTCTAACAACAAATATAATGGGTATATTACGATGGTCATATTTTATTTTAACATATTAAGATTCTATTTTAGTTTTGGGTTTCATGTGAATGAATATATTTAACCTGCTGTGTTAAAAAGGAAAATATATATTTTATTGTAACATTATGACACATCACTCACCATTTAAATAAATTTATCTCTTTTAATTTCAATTTTCACTCCCATGTAAAATTAGTTAAGGGTGGCTAAAAGATGTAAATATATTAGGATATATTTTTAAATGATGTATCTACCTTAATATATTTGGTACCAATAAGGAACAAAATTTTTCCCTTCATGAGGTAAAGTGATGAATTTTTTCTTATGTATCTTATGTCTCTATTCTCTCCTTTTCCATTGTCGAAGAATCCTCCAAAACCATTAAAACATTCTCTTATGTTACTCTTCACACATTCATATCAAATAGATAATTGAATTTTCATTATTTTTTCATCTATGTCTCTTAAAATTATATTATACACTATCCCTATATTATATTTTTTGTTTTGGAATTCCACAATTATCACATTTTTAACCATAATAATTTATAGATTTTTTTCAAAGTAATAAAAATTTTCAATTCTGTTTTAATCTAGTTGTGTTTCATGATGGGACTATCTCTACATTTTCTACATTACCCATAATAAATGTGACTTAATTTCTCATTTAACTTTTCCAAAACCAAATGTATTTACCATTTTTTATGAAAAATTAAAATTATAAAATGAAAATTATATGATAATTATATGCTAAATTAATCCTCAAAATGTCATACTCTTGAAAATTATTCAATTTTCAATCAGTACAACGTAAGTCAATCAATGTTTTATCTGGGATTATATAGGTTCTGTTATCTCATATCCAATAACTTAATTACTAAAAAAATTTATCCTCCATAAAGGATTGTAAAGAGAAGTCGTTAACCAATGGATATACAATGAGAGTGTATAACCATGAACATAATCTTAGCCCCCCTAATCGAGCACCAGAACGAATATTCAGTCAGTATATAAACCGGGTTTTACTAGATGATTACCCATAGTTGAATCTATGCCACATCCATATTTATTATCTACTATCCACATAGGGATTTAACTATGAGCATAGACATATAATATTTACATTATCAGATCCTTGTGGTCTTAGCCTATGCTTAAACATATCCCTTAGAGATATCCATTGGTTTTCACTAAATCTATTTTATCCAAATCTACAAAATATCTAATATTTACTCAACTAACCAAAATTTTTATATTTAAATTTTAAATTAGCATCATTATTATTTTAAGAAAAATAAAATAACAATTTAACAAAATCCTAACCAATAATGTTATCTAAAACTTTCTTTGATTCCAACTACGACAACTCATATGTGGCCATATCAATTAAATGAATTATGAAAATGTTTTGTTTCATATTTTTATATGAAATTATAGGTTTTCAACACTAGAGAATTATAAAATATCATTAATTAGTAAATCCAATTCCCTTCTCATGAATACTATATTATTTCCAAAAAAATAGAAAACATTTAATCAATGATGTGCCTTCAACATCTTTCAAAAATTATTCACACATGTTATTCTTCTAGTAATATAATTTGTAATACATTTCATCATAAACTAAGAACATAGAAACATTATATGGGTGATATCAAATGAACCCTAAAATAATGTGTATAACATATTGTGTCATAAAATAAACAATCCATGAACAAAATGGAAGGATGTAAATGAAAATGAAGTAATTTTTGGGGTTGGTTCCCTAGAACACACTTCTATGTAATTTATGATTACTTCTATTCATAGTTTTTAATATAAATAAACTAATTATTACATCATGATTGTTATTCTGTGTAATATTGTATGTGATAATGTCCCAATAGTAACTGTCATACTAAAAGGTCATTGCATTTCCCCACTCTAATGACAACCCAGAAGTGAAACAACACTATTCATAAAAATGTAGTCTATATAAGGTTGATAAAATTTAAGGGAAACATGATACAAAATATTAGGGGTGGAGACCAATTGGACATTTAGGACCCTTTCCATGGTGTATACCATAGGTAATATCCAGTAGGGTATTATGAGAATGAGACCTGACAGTAGAAAATCCACATTTATATGTTTCTCTGTATGGACCAATCTAAATACATATTTATCTTTCATTAGAGATTAATATTTTTATTAATGTGTATTATGAGTATTTTAAATTGATGTATTTTTGAAAACCATGACGCTAGATGTTTGTAGCATTGTAGTATAAATTGGGTCTGTTGTGAGTAATATTTCATTGATGAATAATGCGATAACAGATATATCACTTTTATTATTTGGTGGATATTGAAATATATGGACCATTGATGGAAATTATATATCATAATTATGTCCATTTCCATGGTCTTCTATATTCCAGCTTTATTTTTTAGAATACAAAGAAACATTCATCGTGAACGTGGGATGATGGCGTTGGCATTCAACCTGCTCGATTTGAGATATAGTGATAAAAGGATGATATTACAAGTGTAAGTCTAGTAGAGCTAGTTTCGGTTATGTATCACCTTAATTATTATTTTGATGTGTATAATATATATGGGTGAATGTTGGGAGATTTTAGAGATAATTATTTGTGTATTTGGGGCTAAAGGGAAGGTGCATGGGTGGTGCATGGTTTGTTCAAATTGAGTGATAGCGTCAGAGAAACTATGTGGTTTGGTTAGTTTTAGGTATTGGCTTCCACATGGTTAGAGAATAGTTTCATAGACCCTGGGAGGGGTCATCTTTAAGGTAGTATCTAATGCACTGTTATCATAGAGTTTTTCTAACCGTGAGACTAAACTGTGTGCGGGTCAAAACCAGCTCCTTAAAAAGTGGATCCAATTCAGTTGTAATGTTTAATTAGTCATTCCTCTTCCAATGTATCCATAACATAGGATTTATATTCTCCAATGGTCATTGAATCTTCTCCCATTGATATGGAGGTGATCTGAAGGCTTCCCTTGTTCATTATTAGTAGATTTCTTATAGTAAGTCATCGTTTCTAGTCATTCATGATGATTTACTTAGATCTACTTCACTCATTATCTCTTTTCATCATATCTACACCTATTGCAATTATATTTACGTTTATGGATCCCAAATATGTCTATATATATAATTTTTTATTATAGGGTAAGATATCTAAGGAGAGTTCATGGAAGTTTCATCTAGTTTTTTATGATGTGCTTCGTCTGTTTATCGATTTCACCAAAATCTAGAGGTTGGTAGATTCACTCTTGACTCCTCTTGCTTTAATTTATTGTTTTAGCCTCATGTTAATTGTGTTGGATGAAATTTATTACGAAATTGTTGTGAAAATCATGGTATAAATCTTCATTAGCGATGATTTATGGTTATTTGTGAAATTGTGAAATTGGAATGAATTATTGTGTAAAGTGATTTAATTTATTGATTTTAAAGTGGTTATTTTAAAATTTGGCTTGGCTGGGGTTGGGAAATGGTTTGTTGGAATATGGGTTTGCAATAAAAGTTTTATTTATTTGAAATATTTTGGCATCTTATTTTTGGAAATGGTATTGGGAAGACTTGTGTGGGTATTTATACTTCATTTATGAGGATTGGTTAAAATATTACCTTAAACTCGGTGACAAAAGTGTTATGGAACATGAGACATAATTACTAGGTCAGGACTTCTTAGATTGAAAAGTAATCATTCAAGAGTATTACATTGTCATAATGAAGCATCCAGGGTTGGATATGGGACGTGGATTGGTTTTTTCCATGTGGAACATGAGAAATGGATTCAATGTATTGATTTTTTTTTCATGAAATATATATTTTCATAGAAAATGGGGTAACATTGGATTTGTTTATATTTAGTTATAATCTATTTTATAACTTTTTTAATATTTAATTATAAACTATTTTGGAATTTGTTTTTATATTAATTTATTTTTTATAAGTGATTCTGACTCACATATCCTAGTGGTGTGAGTAGGGATTTCATTCGGAAAAACCTACTGATTTTTATTACACACCACTACTTTGGAAATTTTTTTCTTCTATAGATTTAATCTACCAATACATGAGAAAATATTAAGTATTACATGTTTAGAACTACTTCGTGCTACATGGTATATTTGGTGATGTTTTAGAATGCATCATATGGTGTATAGAGTCTTGTGGTCATCTTGGAGTTTCTTAGTTTATCTTCCATTTTTTACATTGATGTCATAGTCTTCTACTCTAGCACTTGATTTGAGTATGATTTTGAGATATGAATTGTTGAGTTGTCTTTCTTGGTTATCATGCATCATTTAGTTGTATGTTGGTTAGGTATTATTGGTGAGTTGTTCTATTCATAAAGTTAAAATCATCCCACGAATGTTTTGAACCCATTTAACATTTATTACCATCCTTTGGCATCTTGGGGATGTCACTTAAGGCCAAGTAGCTTCCTTTCCACCTTCTCAAGTCAGTGAGGAGAATGAGGGTTGTTACAAATGGTATCAGTTCTCTTCATCACAAAATAATGTTTGAGATAAATGGTATTAACTTGTTCTTTTCTATGTGGACCAATTAGTCATCAGTTTTCTTAGTTTCGGTGTTGAATTTTCATTCATGCCTATTCTTGGGATGGAATCATATAAAGGGGTAGGATATTTGGGACCTAAAATGTTGAAAAAAACGTTTCTATGTTTTTTATTTTGAACATCATATTTCCCAGGAGTTGGGTACAAAAGTGTTCCATAGACACTTATAGAATATTAGAAACTCATTGTATTAGGTGTATCCAGTAAGAGAAGCATGACATGAATTAGATGAAGAAATTCCCACTATAGTTGAATATTTAATTTTGATTAATGATATATGATTTTATACACTGTATTGATTTTTGAAACAAAATTATTTTTTTTAATGAATGAATTTGAAAAGAGCATAGTTTTTGTATTTTAAAAATGGATTTATTTTCATAAGAAAGATGAATGTTTTCAAAAGTGTTTGAACATGAAAAAGGGATTATTTTTGGAAATTAGTATTGTGATATTTGATGTGGTAGAATTTGAAATACTAAGTCATCAGTTGATAGTTAGTGACACGTATGAAATTTTTTGTTTGTAAAAAAAATGGAACCTTATATGCATCATAGAATCAAGCCAGAAGAAGCTGCGGAGAATGCGGTTGCACTTGAGCTACAGGTGAACCAATAACTAATTTAGAGTATCATAAATGTGTTTCAAACTGTGGACCTAGAGATCCATAGGGATTCTCCAAGACATGTAGATCATTCCGTATAGTTCTATAAAATTAATCCACTCGTCTTATGAGGTGATTTTGAACCAAAAAAGGCTAAGTTGGGGATGAATAGGTTGAATCATATCATTGATTTTATCCAGACACCCACAGAGCTAAAGTCAATATGTAAAATTATAAACTCGTGGATCTTAAACTCCAGTGGTGGGATATAGTGGTTCTGACCAGAGTAGATCACTGCCTTAATTGAGATGATTTAGATGAATTTCCAACAAACAATTCTTTCATCACACGTTCCAAATTCAAAGGATGATGGAATTATTTAGTCTAACTAATGTTAATCTCTATTTCATTGAGTATGAAGATGAAATCATGAATTTATATCCTTTTCACATGAGGTTTCTTCTAGTGCATCCTTTAAGGCACCCATCATTGAATTAGGGAAAAGACAAGAGATTCTCTCAAAGATAGTTGTGCTCTTTATTACAGACTGTACAGAGATGGTAAATAGAGCGATAGTGTAAGAACGTGACATCATAGGATCTATAGAAGGATAAAGTATCAGTATACCCATGGTAAATGGTGGAAACTCAAATTTTGGGAACAAGTGGGATAGAGACACATACTACCAGAGTGGGAGTAGAAATCAGAATCAAACAGTTAGATCTGTAAACCTTTATCCTTGTAAAAATATCCAAGAATTGTATTTCCAATGTGGTTACTTTTCCCACATTAATAGATATAGTACAACACAGCCAATAGAATTCCATAATTTCAAAAATTTAGGAAATTTTAAGTGTTATTGTCACAGTACTCTGAGGTCAGGAGTTGAATGCACTTCCCAGGTGACTCATGCGTCGTATGCTTTGACAGGGTGAGGAAAAAGTAATAAATCTTGTCAACAAATTAGATCTATAAATTGTGATTATTGTAATACAATGACTCCTCTATATGGAAAATATTATTATGTAATCAAGGAGAAATTTTAGCGACGAAGCAATTATATGGAGCTGAGAAAATGATTGTGGATGATCAGGTCGAGCCATCCATGATGTCAAGTATGATTCTTTTGAATAATTCCATTATTAAAGTGATGTTTGATAATGGTGAATCGCATTCCTTCATTTCTTCTTGTATTATTGAATTTATATGTTTAAATTAGTAGATTATTCAAACTATGATAAAACATCATACTCATATGGGTCAAAGAGAATGGAAATCCATTCTGTGCATATCAAGTTCTATAATTATTGATGGATCTGAACTAAAATGGTATTTTTCAGTTTTATATATGGACATCTATGATGTAAAACGAGATATGGATTGGTTGACAATTTTTAATTCATACATCGACTATTATTAAAGAAAATTTAGTTTCACGACTTAGGGTGGCAGTGTGCATCTCTTTAAAGAAGAAACGCTTTTAAAAATAGGTGCAATGAGACTACTGGAACTAGAAGTAGAAATAATATTCTACAATTTGGCAGTATTAACTTTTTAATCGATGAAATAAATTGAGGAAAACAATTTTCCAATAGACATGGATCAATTTATAGTTTTTTTCAATAACATTTTAGGTTACCACCAATGAGGGAAGTGGACATTATAAATGGCCTTCTTTTAGGGTCCAATCAATTTTATCTTCTATCATATAGGATGATTGTAACAAAATTAAGGGAGTTTAAATTACAGTAGGAAGAGTAGGAATGATAGGGTTTCATATGACCAAGCACATCTCCATGGGAAGCACTAGTGCTGTTTGTGAATAATTAATATGAAACTCTAAGGATGTGTATTGATTATTATATGTGTAACCATGTTATGATTAAGAACTGATATCCACTTAAATTGATTGATGATATCTTTAAAAATTGAGGGGAGCTTAGTGGTTCTCGAAAATTGACTTCCGATCAGGATATCACCAATTTCACAAACATAAAGAGGATATTCTAATAATAGCATTAATAAGTAAATATGGGCATTTTGAATACGTGGTAATGCCTTTTTATCATAAAAATGAAATAGAATCATTGATGGAATTAATGAATTGGATATTTTAGAGATATCAAGATTCTTTTGGGGTAGTGATTGCGTATGACATACTGTTGTATTCAAGGAAAAGGGTTAAATGTGAGAAACACCTATAACAGTGTTGAGTATCTTGAGATTGAATTTCAGTTATGAAAAAATATAAATGTGTGACTTTTGGACTGAATAAGTCTTCTTTTATGGCCTTGTAATATTTAAAAAAGTTGTTTTAGTTTATCCAAAAAAGAAATAATCTATTATCTATTGGAAACTACTGAAGAAAATCATTGAGATATGAATATCTCATGGTCTTTCTTGTTATTATGAACACTTTATTCATGACTTCTCAAGACTAGAATCACCTATGATATATTTGACAAAGAAGAATGTTCCTTTACAATGGACTGAGGAATGAGATAAATCATTCCAAGAGTTGAAATTTATTCTCACATCAGTAACTATCTAGATTTTTCGTGAATTGGGATAGGGATATGTGGTGTATTGTGATGATTTGGGATTTGGTTTGGGATGTATTCTCATGAATTAATACCATTTTGTTTCATGTGGATCATGAAATTTGACAGTACATGAGAATAATTACCTAGAACATATTTTGGAGTTAGTTGTATTCATCATTTCCATGAATACATGGTGTCATTAGCTCTTTGGTGAGAAATTTATGATGTTCATGGGTCATAAGTCCTTGAATAATATTTTCTCACAATGAGATTTTGAATATGATGCATAGAAGATGGATTAAGTCTCTCCAAATTATTTACTTTGACATGATGTATAAACCAAGAAAAGGCAATACATTGGAAGATGAATTAAGAAAAAAGTCATATACTCAGGTGGCGAAATAAGATTCAGTTTAGTGGAAGTTGATGTCAGTCCTATCCAGCATGAATGTGGAATTTGAGGACTAAGGTGAAATTCTAGTTTTTTTCAACATTCAGTATTCTTGATTTGGAAAACATTGTTAACTAAAAAAGACATATGATAAATAATGTGTTGCAATGAGTTCTAAACTCAATGGTGGGAAGAACATTTAGGGATGAGAAGTGTATATGAGTTTAGTGTTGTGGTTATGAAATCATAATGTTGTAACTAAGGATTGTTTGGAAGAACATCTTCATTCTTACCACCATTCAAGATGGGATGTTCATATAGGAATACAGAAATTTTATAATGATTTGAATGCACAGTTCTGGTGGAACAATATCCATCAAAAGGTGGATGCGTATGTTTCAAAGTGATTAACTTGACTGTAAGTTAAGGTAGATAATTAGTGACTAGAAGGTATGTTAAATTCATTACCAATCTCTATGTTTAACTTGGAGAAGATATCTATATATTCTTCTACCGATCTCCCAATAAAAGTTCAAAAACATGATTCCATATGGGTGATAGTGGATTGACATACCATGTCTGCTAATTTTATCCATATTCAAGAAACTCATATGGTGGGTCATCTATCTAAAATTGTTATCCAAGAATTGTTAAATATATATGGAATACCAGTTTCAACAGTGTCAGACAGAGGTATGAGGATCACATCTCATTTCCAGAAATCCTTATAGAAATCCCATGGAACCCAGTTGACTATGAGCATGGTGTATCATACTCCAATGGATAAGAATAATTAAAGGGTAAAAAATACATTACAAGGCATGTTTTGGGATTTTGTAATGGATTTTGGAAGCTCATGGGAAGATCATGTTCCATTTTTGTAGTTATCATAAAATAACAGCTATCATGACTCAATGCATTTGGCTAATTTTGAAGCATTGCGTGAGAGTATTTACCATTCTTCACTTTTTTAGGTGTAAAATGGTTAAAAATTACTAGTTAGACATATCATTGTCCAAGAAACAAAGGACAAGATCCAATTGATCCGAATACGGATGGAGACAACTCACAGTCATCAGAAATATTATCCAGATATTAGCTGGTGGTTGTTGTCATTCAAAGTGAGTGACCATGTATTATTGAGTATCTCTCAAGGGATTGGACATATACATTTTGGGAATAGGGGGAAGTTATATCCTTGATACATAGTCCCTTTTGTGATATTGTAATGGGATAGATAGGTGTCTTATCAGTTTTCATTTCCACCATGGTTTAGTGCAGTGCATAACGTCTTTCATTTTTCACAGTTTAAAAAGTATAAACCAGATCTTGACCATGTTATCAGAAGGGATCATGTTGACCTAGAACTAGATGATTCATTGGTACCTATCCTGGTGTGTATTTTGGATAATAAAATGAATGCCTTTCATGGAAAAATAATCATTCTAGTACATGTTTTATGGAAACATGGTCTGATTTAGGAAGAGACATGGGAATGCTACAAGGAAATGAAAGATAAATGGCCGAATACTTTCATGGAAATAATGGTTTTCTACATTCCAGGAAAGAAATTCCAATGGTGGGGAGAATTTAGCAGACTCTGTTTCTATAATTTCACCCTTTAATAATGATTTTGATGTGTATAAATTATAAGGGTGATAGTTGAGAGAGTTTAGATATCATTATTTATGTTTTTGGGGATAATAGGAATTTTCACAGGAGGCACACATGTTGTCCAAAGCATGTGATAGCTTAAGAGAAACCATTTGGATTGGGTAGTTTGAGGCAGTGACTTTAGCACGATTAGAGAATGATTTCATAGGTTATGTGACGAGAACTTGTTTAGGGTTTTCTTTAAGGTAGTAGTTGAATCTTTGTTAGTATACGATATGTCTAAACGTGTGACCAAACCATGCACAGGTCAAACCCACCTCTTTAAAAAGTGGATGTGGGATGGATTTAATGTTCAATCCCACATTCCTCCTCCTATGCAACCATATTTTGGTATTTTTATTCTATAAAGGACAATGAAGGTTCTTCCATTGATTTGAAGGTTATTCGAAGGATCACCCTAGTCATTAGAAGTTGATTTCTCATAGTATGTCATTTTTTATGATAGTTCATGATGGTTTCCTTAGATCCACTTCACTCATTCTATTGTTTTCTAATATGATAGCCTATGGATCCCAAATATGTATAGATTTTAGTTTTATATATTATGCTAAAAGATGTAAATAATGTTCATGGAATATTCATCCGGTTTTTGTGACAGTCTTCGTCGGTTTATCATTTTCGCCAAAACTATCGAGGTTGGTGGCTTCAATCATTACTCTACTTTCAAGAATTTATTTTAATAATTTCAAATTAGTTGATTCATGTTAAATTTATTATTAAATTGTTTTTATTATCATGGTATAAATCTTATTTAATGATGAGTTATGGTTTTTGGAGAAATTGATATATTGGGTTGAATTGTTTTGTAATGTGATTTAGTTCCTTGGATTTAAAATGGTGATTTTAAAATATGGATTTTCTAGATTTTTGAATTTTTTTGGAAAATAGGTTGTTAATAAAATGTTCTTTTGTTGGATTTTTTTGGAATTTTGTTTTTGGAAATGGTAATGGAAATACTTATGTGTGTATTTTTATTTCATTTATAACATCTGTTTAAAATATGACCTTGTGTTCAGTCCCAAAATTTTAATGGGACATGGGACATAATTATCCTATGATGAAATGGTAGATCGAATAGAGACTTCTCATGAGTATGGAACTATCATAATGAATCGTGAATGGTTGGATATGTGAAGTAGATTGGTTATGAAAATTGGAACTTAAGAAATGGATTAATATTATTGGATGGTGGTTTTCATGAAATATACATTTTTTTTGAAAATGGGATGAAATGGCATTGGTATATATTTAGTAATAAACATTTTTAGTTCTTTTTTATATTTAGTTATAAACAATTTAGGTAATTGTATTTATGTAAATAGTTATATATATAAATGATGTGAACTCTTTAATCCTAGTGGTGTTTGTAGATAAGTCATTTAGAAAAACCTATTGATTTTCAGTTCTCACCTTTACTTTAGAACATTCATGGTTTTGCAGATTTCATCTACTGGGACATGGGAAAAGGTAAAGTATCACATGTTTAGCACAACATTGTCATACTTGTGTTGTTTAGTAAAACTGGAGCATGGAGCTAGTGGATCATGGAGTCATGTGATTATCATGGAGTCTTATTAGTTTATATTCGACTATTTACATTGATGATGTAGTATTCAGATTTGGCACTTGATTTTAGTTTTATTTTGAAATTTGAAATGTTCTGTTTTATTTTAGGGTTATCGGGCATCATGTACCAGTATGGTGGATATGTATTTTTGGTGAGTCGTTTTATTCTTAAAGGGTAAATTATTCCCAAAATGTTTGGAAACCTTACTACATTTATTTCTAGCCTTTGGAATCTTGGGGATGTCTATTAAGTACAATTAGCTTTCCTCCTACCTGATTAATCCAATTAGTAGAAGGAGGGGTGTTATAGTAAACTTCTTATATGAGGTAATATATCATTTCACTATTAACATGTCTATATATTGGTGCAATGGTGTTTTTCTAGATGCTAACTGTGGACTTTAGACTACTTCACCTAATTCCACTGAGAAAGTGGCATAGAGGGTCATCAAAAAATTGTAACCATAATGTTGGTTAAATAACATTTTAGTTTTTATAATTTAACAATTTTATTTAATATTATTCTCAAACTTTGTTTAATAATTATTCATCTATTCTTGAGCACATAAATTCTATAAATGGTTATTCAAGATAATATAATCTGAGTGGCATATGTGAAAAATACTTATTTACTATTTAGTGAACATAATATTTATTTTTTATTGGAAACTAATGTAGGGATATTTATTCTACAAATAAATTTTCATTATTTACGGTCCAATAAATATTATGGTGGAATTATGGTCTTGGATTTTAGGTCCACTGAGAAATAAAAAATATTGAATATTATTTTATTAATTATTAGTTAATTATAATTCCCATGTAAGGTGCATGTTGAGAATTAATGATATTGTTATTAATATTTGACAAGGAGTTTTACTAAGATTAAATAAATAATAATGGAATCTTGTGCAATTAATTTATTTTAACTCTATAAATATAATACCCAATTATATTATTTTATTAACAGAGATTGTTTATTTTTCTTGGTTGTACACAATGGATTTAGAGAATACTTTCTAGCCTAGAATGATCCCTTCTCTACGTACACTCCCACAAATGGAGAGCAATCCTCCTCCACTGAACAAAAGAGAAAATTATAGAAGTGGTTCTTGGAGAGATCATCAGAGGGCGATGAAAGGGAAAGGATCTGTCAGGATAGCACTTGGAGATTCTGTTGGTAATGTTTGAAGATTCAGGGATCATGTATGGATCAGCTCTAGAGAAAATATACACTTGGTCTATACAAAATAATCAAATTGGACCTCATATATTTCATTGGATTTATCAACTAAGACTGAATTCCGAAAAAGATAATTCTTTATTTAATTAAATTAATTATATATAATATTTGATGATCCTCTATCTTGTTATGGTGTGATTACTGTTTTCTGATCTCATTGACCGAATTCTACTAATCACATAATTTATCATCATGTAGATCTCATATTAGTCATCAATAATTAAAAAAAAGAAATGTTGGGAACCACTCATTGCATACTTCTACTATACTATGATCCTACAAGTGTTATCAAAGAGGGAACATAATTATTTATAATTCTTTAATGATTATAGAATATTTATGAATTTTAATTTCGTTTCTCAATTCATGTTCAATAATTTTTTAATATTAATCATTAGATATAATTCTTCCACCTTATTTTATCTTTGATCGAATCGAGAAAATTAATTTAATGAATAAAATAAAATTGAAGAACTCATCTGAAGATTCCAAGGTTTCTCATTGGATAACAAAGGCATACATGACATGTAATCTGAACAACAAGTCATGTAAATATCTTCAATGAACTAAGAGTTAATTTAGAAATTTCTAAAACCATGTTCTTTGAATACATGTGGTGTAGTTAATCCTTACATCATGTGTTGATCAGGACGGATTGGTGCACGGTCAACCGGAGTACACACCGTGTAGCCTATTTACTTGGTGTATAGTACCTTTCAGTCACATATGGGTTGTGTATTACCACACATGACCTACCTAACTAGTGACCACATAATGTAGAGATCAGACATCATATAGCCCATTTTACATGCTGTGAAATCCATTTTTGAGGTTCAATTTACATGTTGAGTCCCTAGGCATGTACCACAAATAAATGATGAGAGATGTACATTCCTTGTAGCTCAGATACACATAACATGTACATATAACAATTAATGCATATTTAAAATTTATTAATTTTTCTCTATAACTCTTGAGACATGTACTTATTTTTTGTAGTAAATATAGGACACTTCATGTGGTAAATTTTAATATAAATAAATATTTAATTTTTTAATTAATATATGTGTAATGTTCAAACATGTATATCATGTATGATTTACATTATAGGTTGTTACTCTATGTATATTGAACCATAACACATGGCTTAAAAATCATGTAATTCATCTAATCATTTGTTAAGTACACATTGTGAATGTACGTGTCAATCTATGTATTAAATATTTCAGAAGATAAAAACAGTATATGAGTGTAATACAAGTTGGGAATAATCAGATGGTTATTAAAAATATTACCTTAAAGGTAAATTTATGTACATTTTTAATTTTAAATTAATTTTTTAATTTAACAAAAATTATAATCAATGAGAATCTCAAGGAAATTCATAAGAGAATTATGAAAAAATAATTAATTAAGTAATGATAATAATTAATTAATTTGAGTGTGATTTATCTTAAATAAGAACAATTCAGAATTTAATACTATTTTTATTAAATGCATATCTTTTCAATACATTTGGTTGATCATGAGATAGACATGATATTTGTAAGTTATTGGTTTCATTTAATTTATTATTAATTTAAATTGTTGGAGTGCATTCATTCTGTCATTTTATTATTTAGGGCCTCTATACCCATGGTTTATTTTATGTAAAAACCTTTTTCCCTTTATCTAAGTATCAATTAAAAGGTATACGTAAAGTATGGAGACTCCAAGATAGTGGAGGTGGTTCTTGTTCATAATTAAGGTGAAATAAATCCATGGAGATACATTGGTGGTAAGATGTAATGCTGTAACACAAACCATAAGTTACTCAAGGTGATTTTTCCCCAGGTCAATGGTTATTTTATGAACCTCTTAACAAAATAACCATTTTTATATCTCGTGATCATACCAATTTAATATTTTATTTCTATCAAGTTGAAGGGTTATTTTATTATCGATGTGTTATCACGATCACATAATTAAATGAATTAATGATAAGATGATATAGAACTAAAAAAACCGGATTATGCGTAAATATTCTCTAATATATGGTAAGTCAATATTTAAACCAATATAATATTATTAAGAATGTGGAAAAGATAATAATTATAAATTTACATATAAATGGATAAAATTTGTACAAAAATATTATATCAGTATAGTCTTCCACTACATCAGATAAAATCTAACCATTGTTCAAAGTGCTTAACTAGCCTATGTTGGGTTGCTATCAATTATCTGGGAATTTTGACAATTCTTTTTGGGTTGACATAACAATTTTGACATCAAGGGTTGACTTCCAAAGAAGGAATTTAAGAGCCAACAGTTGGGGAAATCCATTTTATGGATATTATGATTGTGGAGCCGACTTAGTGGATCACAAAACTATATGTTAATACAGTTGTCAAACGGAATGCCTACCTAAAACCATTCAAGTTTCTTGACCAATTTTGGGGTAATAGTAAAAAGAATATGGATCTTTCCACAAGAATATCCTTGAAAAAAGATATTCTAAATCCAATGGTGAGGGATATTTATTTTTGATAAAATTGTGGGAGAATACTAAATTTAATACTTATTTATTTATCTAATTGTTTTTTTGATAGTATACTGAAACACTTATTATTCTATTTTATAGAAACATAATTAAAATGAAATCAAACATATCATTGTGATCTATAGTTGATGGGGAGAACCTTATCCCCAGCACAAATTTCCAAGAGTGGGTAAGGTGGCTATGAGTCTTCCTTCGCTATGAATGTAAATTATATGTGTTAGAAGAATTTTTTCTTATTACTCAATGAAATGAGGAAATCTATGAAGAGATATATGTCTACGAGAAACATGGTATTGATGCTACATATGTTCAATATGTTATTATATCAAATATATCTAATGATATTTTAAATCAATATAAGGATATGGATCTGTATAGCATGATGAATCACCATTCTGATATCTATCAATAGACGGTGAGATAATAGAGGCATTAGATCACCAATGTTTTGTTCAAAACTAAAATTGATGAGTCTTCACTAGCTGAGACTCATGTAGTCAATCATATTGGCTACATTGAATTCTTGAATATCTTAGGGATTAAATTCTAAGATGAGTTGTGTACAGATCTCATTAATTAGTCACTTCCAAAGACATTGTCTAGCATTATTGTTAATCACAATATGATAAATAATGAGAATATTATTTCATAATTTCTTAAATTAATCATCCATGTGGTTCTTACATCTGTTTCAAAATGAAGAAAAAAAGTAGATTCATTAATATTTAATGATGATAGGTGGATTAAGGATCATCTAATAGTTTATGGAAGGATGATCTGGCCATTGGTGAATACCATCTCTCATTAAAAACATGAATATTTCTTGTTTTGTAAAATATTGTTATTATGTACTTATAGTTACCCAAAACATAATTACAACATAAGTTTGGTTATGGCTCATTTAAATAACAATCTTTATGTATTCTAACTGGAAAAAATTGTTTTGTAAATCGATAACGGATCATGTTAAAACAAATAATATAACACTAAGCCATGGAATCACTATCCTTGTCACATCAATATGAATAATCTGATAAGGCTCCCTCAAGGTGGTTATTTATAGTCTTATGAGGTAAAATAAGTTGATAGATTTCATTCTTATTTACATGGGAAATGACCGAACCACTATTTTTTATAAATGATAAAAGGGAAATAGAGATTCTATGATTAGCATAGACTAATGTGTGTTTATCACTTATAGTATAACATTGAGGTGGATATTATTACATCGTAAATTTTACTAATGACTTGAGTAGATATGGGTATTTCTATATAATGAAGAATAAGTCTGAGTCCTTGGAGAAATTAAAGGCATTCAATAAATATGTATAGAATCAAATTGGAAAGAATATAAATAATCAGCGATCGTATTGAGGTGGTGAATATATTAACTAGGAGTTCATTGATATTCTAGAAGAGTTAGGGATTCTATATCAAATAATTCTACCTTACACAGCACATTGGATTGGTGGAACTGAATGGAGGAACCATACCTTGTTATAAATTATATTCTCAATTATGAGTCTTGTAAACCTTCCATTATCCTTTTGGAGATAACATTAATCACTAAAACATACACATTAAACTGAGTATCATGTAATGATTTAGACATAATTAACGTCATGTAGAGAATTAGAAGTAAACCCATTTTTTCACATACACATGTATGGGGTTGTGAGGGATTTATTAAGGCCTTCTCATGAAATAAACTAGCACCCCGGGTCACGAAGTATATCTTTATAGGGTGTCATAATGAAAAAAGGGCATACTACCTATATAACCCATCATAAAAGAAAGTGATTGTTGGTAGAAAAGCCTTATTTCGTGATAGAGAGAACATCCTCAAAAAGGATATTGGAAGATTGGATAGGTTTCTATGGAGAAAGTAGTTTATAAAACACAATTACTACGTAGGAGCGTAAGAGAGGTAATAGGATATGAGAGATATGTTTTTCTAGTAAATGAATATGGTTACTCATTATTGGTTGAAAATTATGAACCTCTCTCCTGCATGGATGTAGTACCGAGATTAGAAGCTACTAGATAGCAAGAATCCATGAATTCTAAAATAGATTCCATGTATCAAAACCATGTTTGGGTTATTTTAGATTCAGTAGAATATGTAAATCCTATTGGGTGAAAATGGGTATTATAGAGGAAAGTGGACAAGGAAGGTAATTTAAATACCTATAAATCATGTATAATGGATAAAGGGTTTTAATATTTTCACAGAATTATATATAACGAAACCTTTTCACTATTTGTTTTGTTTAAATTCCTCATAATTAAAATTGTATAAATTATCATTTCATGACTATGAGATTTGGAAGCTGCAAGTAAAAACTCTATTCCTTAATAGGATCATTTCAGAAGATTTTTATATGACACAACCATGACTTTTCTTGACTACATGTGATTCCAGGGTGATTTTGAGGTATTAGATATCCATTTATGAATTCAAGAAATCATATAGGTCTTGGAACATTTAATTTAAATATGTGGTGAAAGAAATTGGATTCATTAAGAAAGAATGTGAGTTGTGTGTTTAAAGGAGGATTAGTAGAAATTTGGTCATTATCCTAGTATTATATGTTGATTTCATATTAACTATTTTAAAGGACATACCTATCTCATAGTCAGTTAAGGACTAGTTAAATATGTATTTCTCAATGAAGACCATAGGTGGATAAGCCTATAGTATAGGGATCAACATCATTTGTGAGAGATCCAAGAGGCTACATGGACTATATAAAAGTACATATATTGAAAAGAAACTAAATATATATAGTACAGAAGAATCCAAGATGGGATTAGTTCTAGTGTCACATGGTTTTCATATTTCTAATAAAATGTGTCCTCGGACAAAATAGAGAAAGAGAGAATGAATAAGATCTCATATGATTTAGCAATAGAATCAATCATATATTCCATTTTATGTACTAGAAATTATGTTTCCTATGCATTTATCATGATAGTTATATGTCAAGAAGATCTAGGAGAAAATAATTGTTCTACAATCAATGATATACTTATGAATATGAGAAGAAATAAGGATATTTTTCTTATATATGGTGAAGATAAGGAGTTGTTTTTCTAGGGTTATACTGCTTCTAGTTTTTAGTCTAATCATTATGAAATAAAGTCTTATTCAGGATATGGTTTCTATCAAAATAGAGAGTTATGAGATGGATGAGTTCAATGTAGTGAATTGTCACTAATTATACAGTGGATTCTAAGTATATAGAGGCTTATGATACTACCAATAATTCTATTTGGATTCAAAACATTTTCCATGATATTGATGTGGTACCAAGAAATACAGACACAATTAGATTGTATTGTTATAATAAAGTTGTGGTGGATCTTGCCAAAGAGCCAAGGTCACATCAATAGACAAAGAATATTCTCTGAATGTATCGCCTCTTGGGAGATTTCCATCAATGAGGTGATTTTTTTGCAACAAAAGTACCTCTGGAAGAGAATATGGATGAAACCTTGAATAAAGTCCAATTTATCTTTATACATGAGTCTCATATGAGAGATAGAAGACTGAAGTATGTTAGTAGTTGGCTCCAGTGGAAGTGGGAGTCTGTTGGAGTTGGTTCCCAAGAACCAAATTCAATGTACTTTATGATAACATGATTTCATGGTTTTTAATATTAATATACTAATTATCACATAATAATTGTTCTTTAGTATAACATTGAATGTGATAATATCCCAAGAGTAGTTATCACACTAAAAGGTCATAAAATATCACTTCTATTATGATAACCAAAAAGTGATACAACACTAATATTAAATATATTTTCTATAGTCAGGCGATATCATTTGAGGTACACCAAGGATACATGTTATTTGGTGGAGACTCATTGGAATATGAGGAAAATTCCTAGGGTGTATACCCTTCATAATATCTTGTAGTATATTTTTAGAATGAGACCGGATAGTAGGAAATACAAAATTATATTTTTCATTTGATTTTACTATCTACGAACATGTTTACTTTTCCTGATACTTTATGATGACTAATAATGATTATTATGAGATGTGTACTTTGATGTATTGAAGCAAACCATGATGTTATATGTTCCCATTGAGGTAGGATATGTTTGGTGTTTCACAAGTAATATTAAATTAATGAGTAATATGAAATGGGATTTATCCATTATGTTATTTGATGGATGTTTACATATCTAGTCCTTTTAGTGAAATTATATATCCTAAATAAATCCATGGCCATGATGTCATATATGAAAATTCTATTTCTTGGAAGTAAAATAAAAATACATCCATAAAATGTGTTTATGGAACTGGAATACAACCTTCTTGATGTAACACCCCAAGCTTCCACGGTACGTTTCCCTTCGAATAATGTGATAGCGTGTGTTGTACGGAACCTCGAGTTCTAACACACACCACAACTAATTAAACTAGCCGTTGTGAATAGTAATACCTACATTTTGAAATCATATATATTTTATATTTCAAAATGGACTTCATTTTTGGATTCGTAATATCTAATTTAGCCTAAGGTGAAATTTTGGTACTTTTCGGATAACTTTCATATTTTGATGAATAGTGAAAATTACTAAATTTTAATTAAAAACAACTTTTTAATAAAAATAATTAATAGTGATAAATTATGAATTTTAATAGTTTTAAAGTATATTTAGAATATATTTTTACCATTTAATATAATGTTGTTCATTGGACATAATTTTACAATTAAACCGAACATAAACATGTGTCAATCTTTTGATAGTTATTATCTCTTTAAAACGCACTTTTTGTTTTGACAGCGGGAATTAATTTTAAATTAATTTCTGCCACTTCTGTGTTTTGAATTTAGGAAAATGGATTCCATATTTGGAATCAGGATGTTCAAATTGTGTAAATAGGTAACTTTTATTTTTAGACATTTTGAATAATTACTGCGGTAAATATTTTATTTACCATGGTTAAGGGTAAATCCGGTAAATAAGGGTTAAAAAAATAATATTATAATAATACTAAATTACCCTAAAACGTGTCTTAACCCTATTGGTGGATAAAGGGTCGACCCCAGGCATCATTGGGCGATTTTGGGACCCCATGGATCCACTTGTAAGTGATAATGACACTTTATTTTAATTAAGTTAAAATGAATACAAAAATGACACAAGCATATATCCTTTAGGAAAACAATTTTTACATAGGGTTATATATGTTGGATTTTAGATTATAAATATTTATTAGAAAGATAAAAAGATTTCCTACATAATGATATTTTATTTATAATTTTTAGACATTAAATAATTTATTTTATTTATGACACAATGATGATGCAGTAATTACTATAATAGTGAAAAATTAAAATAATTGATATTATAAATACCCAAATAAATGTAATATGAAACTTTTAATGAATTAAACTAATTTTATAGGATAATAATATATATTAGGATTGATTTAATGGACTTTGTTCTAAGTAATCAATCTGTTATGAGTTTCACAAAAATCAACTATTGAATAGTGTCAAAATTGACATAAAAGAGTTCTTAAAACAAATATTACATTATTAATTGATATTAAATTCCTAAAAATCTAAGGTTCGGCCAAGAGACTTATTTAATGATAGGTTCATCATTAATGGACCACTTGGGGTCGCTTGGATGTATGTAGTAAGTTTATTAACCATATTATATAAAAATACAAAGAGACATTGTAAAAGTGAAACTAATTAACTTAGAGTTAATACTTAAAGATAAGGTTAATATAAGTACCCAAACCTGTCTAAATTCTCTTAGTTTAGTGGTTTTCGACCTATCCCCACCTTAACCTTTGAAAAATCAACTTTTGAGCCATTAGAAACTGAATATGAATTTATTATAAATTAATATTTCTAGCTTTTCCAAAGGTGCCCCTCACCCCTCTTATAAAAGGGCACTCCTCCTTCTCATTTATTCACACCTTCAAAGCCTTTTGGATCGGCCAAACTCTGCCCAAATGCTCTCCCAACATCCCTCACTACAACCTAGGGGCCTTATTTTGATCATAAAGACAACCTATGGAGCCCTTTTGATCAAATCAAAAGGACGAACCCGAAGAAGAGGTAATGATTTCACCACCCTTTTCTAAGTTCATTTATTCTTCCACTTCTTCTTCTTTTGTTGTTACCATTATAAAATAATAAATCCAGTATCATATATATACTGTGATGTTATTATAAATATGTTACAACCATATTCAGTATTCTATCCACCGTTTGAATAACATGTCACCATACGTGCGTACGTACGGCTTACCGTCTCCACGTCGTGGTGTAATTGTTATTCAATATAATATTATTTGGATGGGTATAATAATGATGTGTAACTCATGTAAATAATAAATATAACATGTTAATGATTCTTTATATATGATATACCATCCATTTATATATTATTTTAATATCAAAAGAATGATATTGTTGCTCGTGCGTACGTACGGACTACCGTCTCCACGAACGCGATGAGATTCATTCTCCATCGTATCCATTCAAGTATAATTATCATTTGATGATTTAAAAATGATGTTAAGGACTTGATATCATTCTGGATATGAATAATATACAACCTATCCTTTACAAAAATGTCTTACGTAACAAAACATATAAAAGAAAACAAGTAAGTTAACACCCGAAACAACGATAATACTAAGATATTATTATAAATCGATATTAAAAGATCATATATGATATCATATTAATGTATATGATTCTTGTATAATTTAGTAACAATTATTTCACCATTATACAGGAGGTTAACCTACCCCAACCAAGGAAAAGTACAATGTAAGGGTTTACTTTACAACCTCTTCATTATCCAAGGTTGTTTATACGTAATAATCTACTGGGATCTCTTTATCATCCACATCCATGTTTCTTAAAAATGTATTTCAAAACATTTTTACTATTTACTAGAAATGATTTAAAGTCATTTATACCCTTTTTGACTTTTATAAGTTGTTTATAAAGGAATCTTTCGGTCGTTTTCAAAACAAGGTCCTTTTTAACCTTTTCGACAGAATTAAGGTAAGAATGTTTTTTTTAACTTATACGGCGGGTGCGGCTATTTTCCGCCGTTATAAAATCTTCAAAGCTTCCCTTACAAGCTTATAAGAATATTTTCAAATAAAATGTTTTATTTTATATGGATCTTAAATTATTTCAAAATAAAAGGAGATATTTCTTTTAAAAGAATTTTGATTTCATCTATGTCAACATCCTTTGATGGATTTTAAGATTATTTGAAGTTGATTTATTATGATACAAAACTTCTATATTGTATTGAAGGTTTTGTGATATGTTTGACTGTGGATGTGCTATTTTTATACCATTCATAGTTTATGGAGAAAGTATTGACATTTCGTATGCTAGTTTTAATACGAATGTTTATGTTATGTTTAAACCTTTTCATATGGGAATGAATTGGACTTAATATGTGACGGGTGGAGCCCGCTATAGCTCCTCGATGCATCGGTAGGTCTCATGAGACAAACTAGTGTCTTGGCACAAGTCCTTGGAAAAATCTTATTTGTAGTCTTGGCACGAGGCCTTGGCTATGTGGTTATGATAGCCTGGCATTATGTATTCCAACATTATGAAAGTGGTTTTTGATTTTTGAATGTGACTATTCGATTAATAGAATATCAATGTGAATAAGTAAATGGAATTATTTCATTTTATTTATGTCGTACCATGTTGAAAGTTCATGTTTGAAAGGATTTTGTTTTAGTTATACATTTCCTTAAATGTTTATTCTTATTTATGAAAGTTTCCGCTATATTGTTATCCTTACTGGGCATTTGAGCTCACCCCTTTTCTATGTTTTATTTTTCCCAGGAAGTTAAGAAGTAAATTATGAATGACCTGCAGGGATATTATGTGGCGATATGAGTGTGGATTATGAAGAAATTATGTTGTTGTAGTAGTTTTTCATTTTATGATGTAATGTAAAACTTATGAATATATCTAGTATTTCAAAGGCTACTAAACCAATCGGTCTTTCGAGATTTGATCTTTCTTGTGATCATGCCAATGTTATGTAATAATGCACCGACTCTGGGTAACTAGGGTCGGGGCGTTACACTTGATTTGATATATCTTTATAAAGGGATTATATTAAATTTTAAGCATCCTTATGAGGAAACAAGTATTTTTATGATTAATTTCATTCTCTATAGGTTCCTCTACATGTTGGTAAATATTAACCATGAACATTAGTATTCTTCCCCTAATTTCACTAAGAAAGAGGCTAATAGGGTCCAAAACTATGTGTATCTAGAGTCTTAGTTGAAAAATATATTATTACTTATTATTTAACATGGGGAATAAATATTATTCCAGAATAAGGATTAATAATTATTCATGTTGGGTTGATATCATGTATTCTTTCACCAGTTATTCAAGAAAATATAATGTGAGTAGAATATATAATAAATATTTATTTCCTTTTCAGTGAATAAAATATTTATTTATTTATTAGAGAATAATGTAGTGGTTCATATTTAAATTGTAATTTTTTATTATTCAAGGCCTAATAAATGTTATGGATAAATGGAGGAATGAATGTTTATTTCATATGAAATATAAAAAAATATTGAATATAATTTTACTAAATAATATTTATTACAATTTTTAAGTTGATAACATGTTAAGAAATAATTATATTATTATTATTATTTGAAATGGGGTTTATTGAGGATATAATAAATAATTAAGGATACGAGTGATATTATTGTACTTTATCTCTAACCTTATAAACATCCAACTATATTATTTTATTAATATAACCAATTCATTCATCTTGGTTGTGCACAATGGATTTGGAGAATTATATAAATCCCAGAGAACTACCATCTCCAAGAACACTCCCAAGAAGGGAGAGAAATACTCCTCCTCCAGATCAAGGGAAATGCTTTTAAAGCGATTCTCTAAGCAATCAATGGCAGATGGTGCAACCACAAGGGACTATCATTTTGGAACATGAATATTTTTTCTCTAGTGTCTGGAGAATATTGGAATAGGTTTGGATCACTGCTATAGGAAATATACACTTGGTTTATATAATGAAATGATAGTGGACAAAATATAAGTCCTCAGATTCAACAAGGAATAAATAATTATGAAGAATGTTATTCATTATTTCATTAATTTAATTATAAATAATACGTGATGATCCCATCTATGGTTCCTGTGTGATTACCCTTGTCTAATATAATTAAAACAATTTATTTTATCATGGAATTTATTTTTGTGAATTTATTCGATTGGTAATTAATCATGAAAAAATAGATGTTAGGCATTTCTCATTATATACTTATGTTGTCACCATAACCTATAGTAATCCAATATAATTTATCATATGATCCTGAATAAATTCCATGGAAAATAATATAAAAAACACATATAAAACATTGACTATTTTAATGGCCATGTAATACATAATATCAAACATCTTAATCATTTCCATAAAGGCCTCATACAAAACAATTATTCTTGCTATCATGTTTGTAACCAAAAAAGTGTCATTTCAAATAATGCTACTTCCAAAAACCTATTCCATTCATAAAATATGCACCCAATACATCATGTTTACATTCGGTAAGAATAAAATAATTACCTAGAACCATTTTTTCATGAGATTTATTGATGCATTGAGGGGCTATACATTACTGGGGGCCACCTGTTGAGTCAATAAGGTTTTCCTTAAGACTTTTCCTTTCCTTCTTGTTTTGAAAATCACAAACACCTTTATTTAAGGAAAATCCTTTTTATAAGGAAAATCGCTTTTATAAAGAAAACTTCTTCTGTAAGAAAAATTATCCTTATCATATTTTCATTCATAAATTTCTTATGTATAAGTTTCAGAATCTTTTATATATTCTCAGAATCATTTGAAACTTTGTTATGAAGCATTCTGTTTGAGGTTCCGAATTCTAGATGAGAACTGTAATAAAGTTCTACTCCAAATTCTGGATACAAATTCTCATTACGAATTCTGGATACGAATTCTCATTAAGAATTCTGATGATGAATTCTCATTACGAATTCTAATGATGAATTCTCATTATGAATTCTGATGAAAAATTCTCATTTCGAATTCTGTTGACGAATTCACATTCCGAATTATCATTCCAAATTTACCTATTAAAACGGAATATGATCATATTTCTTTTATACACTCTGAATTTATTTACACTCTAAAAATTATTTTTGGTTAGACTTCGAACCTTCATTTTGTTGGGCGGAGAAAAGGAGAAGTGATGGCAAGAGGGGGGGTGAATTGCCTTTTAAAAAATAATTAACAAATTAAAAAATCAGAGTTAAAGTGCAGCGGAAATAAATGAGGCAAGACACAAGAATTGATAACGGAGTTCGGCCAAAAACCTGGCCTACGTCTCCGCTCCCAACTAAACCGTTGAGAGATTCTACCGCTTGCTTTTCAATGGTTTTAGCACGAAACCCACTAGGCTTTGAGGTAGCACTAGAACCTATTACAGCTTGCTTTTCAATGGTTTTAGCAAGAACCCACTTGCTTTTAATGGTTGAGCAAGAACCCACTAACCTTCTTACAGGTGAAGGCTAGCTCACCTATGACACAAGCCTTTTAAAAGGAAAGGCTTGAAGAAACCACTTCACACCTTAGTGGTGATGTGAAACCCAAAAGAAAGAGGGATGAGAAAAGGTGTTGGGGTTTGTAGGCACGAACCCAAATGTAAAGATCAAAATAAATATACAATAAAAACCGTATATGAGAAGAAGCCTTGGGCGCCTTTGAATGATTGGAGATGTTGAAGGCCGCTACCAAGCTTCTTGGGTGGAGCTCCTTGGATGTGGATGTTGTTGGAGCACTTGAGGTTCCTTTGAAGGAAGTCTCCGGAGGTTGGCCAATTGATACAAAATATGTCTGTTGGATTCGTATATGATCCGGGGTAGTGTCCGGGGCTTCCTTGGCCTTTATTTATAGGCATGGAACCCTTGGGGAGTCTTCGGAGCCGTTGTAAAGGGCCTCGGAGCCGTTGGAGGCCAAATGGGAGTTGACTGGTCAAAGCCAACGGCTAGTTTGACTGGGCTACCGGCTGGCCGGTGCAGGGCCACCGGCTGGCCGGTGCCTTGGATGTTGAGAAGGCCTTCTGCCCAGGCAGCACCGGCTGACCGGTGACAGAGCCACCGGCTGGCCGGTGGTGAGGCAGTAGCCATCACTGTTGTATCAGGTTGCCACCGGCTGGCCGGTGACAGAGCCACCGGCTGACCGGTGGAACCTGGCAGTGGGCAATGCCTCTGCCAGGTCCACCGGCTGGCCGGTGCTATCACACCGGTTGGCCGGTGGACTGAAATTCAGTCCACTTCTTGATTCTTTCTTGGGTCATTTTCTTGGCAACCTTGTGCCTATAATTCAAAAACACTTCAAACAAAATTAGACAAATAATAAGGTGATTGTGATCATGAAAATCAAACAACAAGGGGAATGAGAGGTACAACACATTTTGCTTACGCTTTTATAATTTGTCTATTTCTTTCACTCCGAATCTTCACTCCGAATATTTACTCCGAACTTTTTTAAGTTAAACTTTAAACGACGACGTAATTTCTTTAATACATGTTTTGTTATAAAACGATGTCATTTATTATATTATAAACTAACCTTTGGTTAAGTTACACATGTACAGGTCCCTCCGATTTTTATGAAAAATATGAACGGTGGAAAGGAGGCCGACCATTCCTATAAATAGGAGCTCATTTGAAAGAGCTCGATGATGACTAAAGAATAACTTCTTCGAAATTGTGCATACATGATGTTGAAGTGATTTCTATAGAGAGAGGCTCTTATTAACTCTCAAAGCTTCATAAAACTTCGAATGTTGGTGATTACATTCGAGGACTTCTGGAGATATGAAGACAGAGGTGACGACTACCTTGAAGTTCGAGGGCTTCCTTGCTGAGGAAGACAGATGTTGCCAACTACCTTGAAGTTGAGGTCATGTGGGGATAGCAAGACAGAGACTCTGATCATTGTATAGAGGGCTTATCCTGGTGTGGGTAAGACAAACTTTCTTCAAAGTATAAATCAAGAGACCTTTATCCAAGGTTGTTGGATACCCTTCTCTTTGTGTTAAAAGACTTATATCTTGTTATTTGTAGATTTACTACATGTCTATTTCCGCTTCATTTTGTATTTAAGGAAAGTATAACATTCTTATACTTCCCTAATTGTACTATGATTCCTTTAGATTATATACTCTTTAAGGTAGAATCTCATTTTGTAATATTTAGTTAAGTTTCAATTTCTGGATTCATATTTCCGGAACTTACTTTCGGAATCTCTTTCCAGTTTTAAGCAAGTACAAAGGCCTTGAAGTTTATAACTTCATTCCTTATTCCAAGTTTCCATTTGGTGTTAGAGGTGTTGAGAATTTACATAGTTTAAATTTGTTAAACTTATCTCTTTCTTCTTTTTAAGGAAAACATAGTTATTCGTAACTAACATTAAAGGTTCCAAAGGAATTTTTAAAGTATACAATTCACCCCCTGTTATATATTGAGCATATACATCATTATTTCGATCCTAAAATTGGTATCAGAGGTGGTCTCTGAAATACTTGTACTCACATATAAGTTTTTCTTGCTCACTTTACCATTCTGAATTTTGTCATTCCGAACTTTCTCTTTCCGAACTTTGTTTTTACGAATTTTTCTTTTCTAACAAGTGTGTGTGCCGAATGTTATTTTATGTATGGCAGGAATTAATGTTGGTTCCTTTGATAATCTAAATCCTACAAGACCACCAATCTTTGATGGTAATGATTATGAGCACTGTAGATATCGAATGAAGACTTTTGTTATCAATACTGGAGTGGACAACATTGTTGTGCTTACTGGAGATTATAAAATTCATGATAAGGAAGTTAGAACTTTTACTAACCAGGAAAAGTAAGAGTATCAACTCAATTATAAGGAACGCAATACTTTACATTGTTCAATGACTAGAAATATATATTTCCAAATTTATTCATGTGAAGCAGCTAATTGTATCTGGAAGATGTTAGAGGTTACACAATTTGGAACGTCTAAAGTGATTGAGACTAGGAGAGCTATGCTTAGAGCTAAATATCATGGCTTAAATTTTCATTATGGAGAACCAATATGTAAAGTTAAACAGAGGTTTACGACTATCGTCAACAGTTTACAGTCTATGGGAAAGAAAGGGTTAGATGATAAAACACCTGTGGATAAGATAATTGATATCATGCCAAATGAGTGGGAATCCAAAAGAACAGCTATATATGAGAACAGGAAGGTCACTCAGATTTCTCTTGATGAGTTATTTGGAACTCTTCTCCAACATCAAAACCAGAATGAAGAGAGATGCTGACAACATTAAAAAGAAAAATGGGAGTGGTACTATTGCTTTTACAACAACATCAAGTCATATGAAAGTCAGGACTCCTGAGAGAGTAACCAGATCCAAGTCTAAGAAGATAGTTGTTCAAACAGATTCTAGTGAAAGTGAAATCTCTAAAAATGAATTAGCAAATCTTTCTTGAAGGATGAACAAGATAGCTGGTTAGAGAAATTTCCAATCCAAGTATATGAAAAAGGACAGGAAAGACAAGAAAGAGGGAGAAGTTACTTATTATGAATGCAAGAGAACTGGACATATTAGACCAGATTGCCCTTTGCTCAAAAAGAAAGAAAGGAAAGAAAGACATTCAGACAGGAATAGAAAAAAGTATTATAAATCCAAAGCTAAAAAAGTTCTGAAATCTAGTGATACCTGGAGTGCCAGTGGTGGTGATTCTTCAGATGAATCTTCTGATTACGAATCTTTAGGACATAAAAATATTGGTCTTATAGCCAGACTACCTATTGATAATTATTGTTTTATGACTATGGTACGAAATGCTGAATCATTGACCATTGTTTCTTTAAATTATAATTATAGTAAGTATTATAACTCTTCTGATGAAGAATCCTCTTCTGATGAAGAAAATACTTTTCCTACTTATAAAGAAGTCTCTAGGTTTGCTGAACTTCTTAAGATTGAGAATTCTAAACTCAATAAAAAACTTGATAAGGAAAACTCTAGGAATTATATTCTTAAAAAAGAGATATCATATCTTTCTAATGATCTTGATAAGAAAAATGCTGATTTTGAAAGTATTTTAAAAAATCTTGAGAATGTATGTTCTGAGAAAAAAACAAACTTTCTAAAGATTTAGAAAAAGTAATTTCTAAGAAAAATGATTTCGAGCCTAGCTCTAGTTCTAAAAATAATGATCTTGAGGATAAAAACTTGGTTATAAAACTCAAGTCCGAAATTTTTCCTTAAAGAAGTGTTTATCAAACTTTACCCATGGTAAGGAAAATTTTGATAAAATGTATTCCCAAATACGACCTTTAATAAATAAATCCGGATTTGGTTATACCCATGAAAACCATTTTTTATTAACAATTATTTTGTTCCTCAAAGTGCCCCATTTTGTAATAAGTGCCAATGTGGTGGTCACTGGGCAAATAATTGTTCCTTAAACAAAACCCAATCTTTAGGATTTCACAAAGCTTACTTTTCTAAGAAGATGTGGGTTCATAAAATTTTGTTATCTGGAAATCTCAAATCCAAACAAGTTTGGATTCCGAAAGTCTAATTCTCTTCTTGATTTCAGGAAAATAAAGAGAGTACCAACAACAATACATGATACATGGATAGTGGATGTTCTTGGCACTTGACTGGTAACAAAATCTATTTTGAAAAGATTATCAAAACGAAAGGAGGAAAGGTATCTTTCAGAGATAATGATAAGGGAGAGATTGTTGGTATTGGTAATATTGTTCTTCTAGGTAAAACCTTGATTTCAAATGTTCTTTTTGTAAAGGGTCTTAAGCACAACCTCATTAGAAAAAGTCAGTTATGTGATGAAGGTTACCTTGTGAATTTTAGGAATGATAAGTGCTTAGTTCAAAATTCCAAGGAAGAATTTATTCTCTCAGCCAATAGGCAAGAGAATGATAACACTTTGAACCTAGAAGACCTCAAAAACCAAGATTTACCTTGCCGAAGTGCAATGAAAGATCATTCCTGGTTATGGCATAGAAGACAAGGTCATTGTAACCTTATAAACTTATGTAAAATCTCTAAGAAGAAACTGGTTAAGGATATACCATAGCTTAGATTTGATTCTTCTAAAGATTGTGATCCTAGTCAATATGGAAAGAAACATAAATCTAGTTTTAAATCAATCAGTGAAGTCTCAACAACTGATGCATTGCAATTAGTGCACATGGATCTTTTTGGTCCAACACAAATTTGAAGTATTTGAGGAAAATACTATGTGTTTGTTCTAGCTGATGACTACACTAGATTTACTTGGGTTTATTTTATAGCAAGGAAGTATGAATCTTTTTCTTACCTCAAAAGTTTTAGAGCTCACGTTAAAAATGAAAAAAACCTGCCATTGAAAACTATTCATAGTGATCATGGAGGAGAATTTCAAAATTCTGATTTTGACAATTTTTTTAGTAGAAAAGGTGTTACTCACAATTTTTCAGCACCTAGAACTCCTCAACAAAATGGTGCAGTTGAGAGAAGAAATAGAATTATTCAAGAGATAACTAGAACCATGTTGAGTGAATATTCTATAGCTAGACATTTCTGGGCTGAAGCTGTAAGTACTACTTGCTATACTATAAATCGAGTTTTGATTAGACATTTTCTTCATAAAACTCTTTATGAATTATGGAATGGTAGAAAACTAAGACTATCCTACTTCAAGGTTTTTGGTTGCAAAGTATTCATTTTGAATACTAAAGATAACTTACATAAATTCGCACAAAAATCTGATGAATGAATTTTCGTAGGGTATTCCACAACTTCTAAGTCTTATAGAGTTTTTAATAAAAATACTTGTACTGTTGAAGAAACAGTACATGTAAAATTTGGTGAGTCTGATACTTTTGTTTTTAAACCATCCCAGCCTACATCCTCGGATGTGTTTTCAAAAACTGATTGTCAACATTTGATAGAAGAACCTTTTGATAAGGAAAATGTTCAAGAAGATACTTCTGAAACATTTACCCAAGAAGACTTTCTACCCTATGTTGATGAACAGGCTTTTCAAAACCCAAATCAGGCATTTCTTAAGAATCATCCCAGTGATAGTATCATTGGTGATGTAAATCAACCTGTAAGAACTAGAATTTCCTTAATAAAAGAAGTAGAACATCTAGCATTTCTTTCCCAATTAGAACCTAAAAGCACTGATGAAGCTTTAGGTGACGATGATTGGATCAAATCCATGCAAGATGAACTAAATGAATTTGAAAGGAATAAAGTCTAGACTTTGGTTGAATGACCTAAGGAAACTTCTATTATTGGAGTAAAATGGGTTTTCAGAAATAAATTTGATGAAAATGGAGTCATAGTATGAAATAAATCTAGAATTTTTGCTAAAGTCTACAATCAGCAAGAGGGAATAGACTATGAAGAAACCTATGCTCTTGTAGCCAGACTTGAATCTATCCGTATACTACTTGCCTTTGCAGCATTCTTTAATTTTAAACTTTTTCAGATGGATGTGAAATGTTCTTTTCTTAACAGTTATGTCCAAGAGGATGTTTTTGTTGAACAACCTCATGGCTTTGAAGATTCAAAACATCTTGGTCATGTTTTTAGACTTACCAAAGCTCTGTATGGTCTTAAACAAGCCCCATGAGCATGGTATGATAGACTCACTGGATTTTTGCATCAAAACAACTATGTTAAGGGAAATGCATATCCAACCCTTTTTATAAAGAAAGATAAGAAAAATGTTTTGATTGTTCAAATTTATGTTGAAGACATCATATTTGGTTCAACTCAGCAATCTTTGACCGACTATTTTTCAAGTCTAATGAAATCTGAGTTTGAAATGAGTATGATGGGTGAGATACCCTTTTTCCTTGGTTTTCAAATTTCTCAAAAACCAGAAGGAACCTACATATCTCAACATTAGTATATTAAAGATCTTCTTAAAAGTATGGGTATGAGAACAATAAGAGTATAAGTACTCCTATTAGTACCTCAAACTCTTTAGATCTTGATAAAGCTGGGAAACCAGTAGATCAAACATATTTTAGAGATATGATATGAAGTTTACTTTACTTAACAGTTAGTCGACCAGAATTAATATTATTAGTATTCTTATTTGCAAGATATCAATCCAATCCTAAGGAATCTCACTTAAAGGCAGTAAAAAGAATTTTTCACTACCTTAAGGGAACCATGGATCTAGGATTATTTTATACTTCGGGAAATGATTTTTTTCTAAAAATCTTTTCTGATGATGACTTTGGTGGATGTATAATGGATAGAAAAATTACATCTGGAAATTGTCATTTCTTAGGAGATTCATTAGTTTCTTGGTCTGGCAAGAAGCAAGATTCTTTTGTACTCTCGACTGTTGAAGCTGAATATCTAGCAGCTGGAATTTGTTGTGCTCAAGTGTTGTGGATGCAACACACACTCACAGACTATGGCTTGAGTTTTACTAAAACTAAAATTTTATGTGATAACACAAGTACCATTTCCCTTAGTAAGAACCCTGAACATCACTCTCGTGCAATGAATATAGATATTAGGCATCACTTTTTTAGGGAACACGCACTTAAAGGGGATATCATTCTTCAGTTTATCAGAGCACAAGAACAACTTGCTGATATTTGCACAAAATCGTAGCCTTCTGATAGATTTTAATACATTAAACAAAAGTTAGGAATGATAACTATAAGGTAATCCTTCCTAATTAACTTTCTGTTGAAAAATTCTTCTTACAGTAATAAGCTCTTTTCATAGGGGGAGTACATTTTTTTGTTAGAGTAACTATGTTTTTTCAAAGTTTTTCATCAAACTTTTCGGAACTAAAATTCTGGAATGGAAATTTCTGGAATTGAAATTTCCAGAATGGATATTTTCGTATAGAACAATTCTGGAATGGAAATTTTTGAATTGAAAACATCCAGAATGGAAAATTTCATACTGGTATTTCCATAACGAGATTTTCATATCAAGACTTTCATAATGAGTTTTTCATTTTTTTGATGATTTTTTTACTGAAATCCTTATAATTTTTTTCGTACTGAGTTTCCCGTACTGAGTTTGATTTTTGTAGTGAGTTTTTCTTTTTTTCCGTAGTTTTCTTTAACATTACCCATTACGAATAATCCTCCTAAACCAATCTGAAAGGTATGATTTCTTTACTAAAGGTTTCGTAGTCATACTTTAATTTCAGAAATTTTCTTATATTTTGTTTTCGGATTAGAGTTTTCTTAAATATTTGTTTTAATAAAAACCTCAAAAGATCAAATTCAAGTTTTCTTGAGAATTGGTTTTCAACCATTAGATCTGATCTCAGCTTATCACAACAGTTCGATCAACTGAGGAAGTAGAACCGTCTTCTCGTTGCCTATATCAAGGGGACCCCAAATGGTTGTCCCACATCAGTTTTCAAGCTCCAGCATCCTGAAGCTCTGCCTCTCCATTTTAAAGCCGTTCCGAACTTCATCTTTCTCTGTTCCAAACTTCTAAGAGGTCTTCAGATCCGAATGTCTGTGGAAGTCGCTTCTCAAGACCTGTCTTCCTCTAAGCTGATTTCGAAGTGGTTAGTATATAGAGTAAGGTTGGTTCATCCTGATTTCTTCAACAAGTATGATTCTTTTATATCCGAGAATATTAAGCTCAACGGATGGGAAGATGTTGCGGTGTCTATGCCCGAGAATCAAGATGAAGTTTTTTCAGATTTTCTTATAGAGTTCTATGAGGCATTTTTTTTTCTTTAGGAAGATGGTAGGGAGAAGTTGTCATTTAAGTCTTATGGCAAGACTTATAATCTTTCTTATGCCAAGGCAGCTAGCTTGGTAGGGCTGAACAATTAAGGAGAAGCTGAGTTTATTTCTCATGTTTTTCCGGATTCAAAGGGAAGCTACGATAAATAAAAGGCTTTGGAAACTCTCATATTTTCAGATGATAAGGCTCCGAAGATTGCTTCTCTATCTACAAATTTCCAGATTCTAGAGTTATGGGTACAAGGTCCTATCGTACCGAGAAAGGGTGACAAAGAAAGTTTGAAGGAGAGCTAGATCTATATCCTAGATTTTCTGATAAATCTGGGGAAGTTTAACATGATGAAACACATTTTTGTTACCCTTGAGAATGTTAAGAAAGGGAATTTGAGAGATCAGATCATAATGTATCCAGCATTCCTCTAAAAGTTGATAGTTAGGTGCCTTGAGTCTTTCAGGGAAGCTTGAAAGTCTAAGCCAAGAGTTTGCAAGATTATGTTGGTGAGTGATGGTACTCTCAAAAGGATGGATGTTGCCTTTGACAAAGAGAATGGTCAGTTCATTGATTTACCTGCTCAAGAAGAAATGGTTCCGAAAGATGCTGAACTTGAATCCTCTAAGCCAATTAGGAAGAGAAAGTTGAAAGAAGTTGAAGGTGAAGCAGAGAATCCCAAATCTAAGGAAGTTCATTCCGCACCTCCTAAACCGAAGAAGAAGAAAGCTTACCCTGATGAGGTAGTTTCTAAATGGAGGGAAATCAAAGAGAAGAGAGTGAAAGGGGAGCCTCAGTTTGTCTTGGATCCTGTGGAGGCTAAGGCCTTGAAGGAAATAACTGAGGATGAACTAGAAAAACAAGTGACTGATAAGAAGCTTAAGAAGAAGATGTCTAAAGCTGAGGTAGCTCAGGCTTTGTTAAAGTTTAATGAGATGGATTCAGTAAACATTCATGTTTTGAGATATTTTTCTTTGTAATCTCTACCTGAGACCCCAGGAAGAATCTTTGACGCTCCGGAAGAGCCATTTTCTATGCCTGTTGAAGAAATAGAGCAGATTGAGCAAGTGGAAGAAAAAGAAGCTATTTCTGAAGGAAGTGGTGAAACCGGAGATGTTTTAAAGAAAGTAGATGATTATAAGGGGACACCTTCGGAACATTTGTCGCTCCAAACCTCAGAAGCTGAGTCTTCTTAGTTAGTCACTCCAGCGATGGATGAGGAGAAAGGAGAAGAGGAAGTAGCTTATCATGCAGAGGAAGAACAAATTCTACACGATATTGCTCAAATGGAGAATGTAGAGGATGGTGCTCAGAAAGTTGCTGATGAAGAAGACAATTTCTTTCAAGTGTTTGACAGTGAAAAGAGAACTCCGGAACAGGACTCCATTCCTGAAAAGTACAAGGGAAAGAAACTTGGTGTTGATACCCTGAGCTCAGTGGTTATAAAGAGAAGGGAAGTTGGTGATTCTTCTAAGAAGAAGTTTGAGCATCCTGAAGAAGAAAATTCTCCAAGTAATGTCTCGAATTCGGAGTCATCTTTGTTGGGACATGACTTTGTTGTTCATTCATTAATGAAGTTGGTGGGTACTATTCCGACTTTCTCAAGTATTGATTCAAGATTCCAAATGCTCCAACAATCTTTGAATCAGAAAATAGACTCTATATCCATGGTTATGGAAAAATGTGTTGAGATAGAGGCTCAGTTCAAAACTTTCTTTGTCCGCTATGAAGCCCATAAAATATCTTGCAAGAGGATGACTAGTTGGTCGAGGAAGACTGTAGAGGAGATGAGGCTCTTTGATGAATTCCAAGATAATGTGAAGGATGAATTTGAAACATAAGACAGAATGATAAATGAACTTACTTCATCCTTTGAAGAAAAGATGACAGATGAAAAGAACTTCCGGATTCAAGAAGTTAGAGATCTGAATGGGAAGCTGGATTCTGTTTCTCAGAACTGGAAGTTTGAAAGGGATCATCGGATTGAGTTTGAAGAAAAGTTGACGGCTCAGGAAGAAAAGCTTAAAGCTCAGGAAGAAAAGCATAAAGCTCCGGACGAAAAGATTGAAACTCAAAATGCAAGAATTGTTGTGTTAGAGAAGAAAGCCAAGGAAGACCAAAAATACTTAAAGAAGATAAAGACTATTCTTAAGGGTCTTATGGCAAAGGAAAAAGATCCAAAATAGACAGATCTGATCTTTTATTGTATCTAAATTTCTTTGTTGTCGAGCTTTTAAAATTAATGAAATTTGTGCTTGCTCATTTATTCTGTTGTTGCTACTAATATTTCAGGTACTTTGTTTTATTTTACATTCCCTCGAATTCTTTTTGAAAATCACAAAGGGGGAGAAGGAAAAGAACCCTAATAAAAATGGAAAAAGAATCCTAACAAAGGGTGAGAAAGAAAACAAACTATAATAGAGTTCATCTAATGGGGAGTTTTCCATTAAAGAAGACTTTCTTATTCTTAATAAAATTTCATTTCAGAAATCTAGAATACGAGCTCTAGAGTTTTAAAGATTAAGGGGGAGTTAGTCGTATTCAACAACATCTATATGCAAAGGGAGATAAGCTTTAAAGTTTTCTTTCTTCTTAGGATTTCTTTTTCATAAGGATGTTTGTGCTTTCCAAAAAGGGGGAGATTGTTGAGTCAATAAGGTTTTCCTTATGACTTTTCCATTCCTTCTTGTTTTGAAAATCACAAACACCTTTCTTTAAGGAAAATCGCTTTTATAAGTAAAATCGCTTTTATAAGGAAAACTGCTTTTGTAAGAAAAATTATCCTTATCATATTTTCATTCATATATTTCTTAATTATATGTTTCAGATTCATTTATATATTCTCGGAATCGTTTGAAACTTTTATATGAAGCATTTTGTTTTAGGTTCTGAATTCTGGATGAGAACTGTAATAAAGTTCTACTCTGAATTCTGGATACGAATTCTCATTATGAATTCTAGATACGAATTCTCATTATGAATTCTGATGATGAATTCTCTTTACGAATTCTGATGATTAATTCTCATTACGAATTCTAATGACAAATTCTCATTACGAATTCTGTTGACAAATTCACATTCTGAATTCTTATTCTGAATTCACCTATTAAAACAGAATCTGATCATCTTTTTTTTATACACTCCGAATTTATTTAGACTCCGAAAATTATTTTTGGTTAGACTCTGAACTTTCATTTTGCTTACGCTTTTATAATTTGTATATTTTTTTCACTCCGAATCATTACTCAGAATGTTTTTAAGTTAAACTTTAAACAGTGACATACTTTCTGTTATACTTGTTTTGTTATAAAATGATGTCATTTATTCTATTATAAACTAACAGTCGGTTAAGTTACATGAGTACAGGTCCCTCCGATTTTTAAGGAAAATCTGACCGTTGGAAGGAATGTCGACCTTGCCTATAAATAAGAGCTCATTTGAAAGAGCTTGATCATGACTATTGAATAACTTCTTCAACATTGTGAAAACATGTTGTTGAAGTGATTTCTAGAGAGAGAGGATCTTATTAACTCTCAAAGCATCATGCAACTCTGAATGTTGGTGATTACATTCAAGGACTTCCGGGGATAGGAAGACAGAGGTTCCGACTACCTTGAAGTTCGAGGGCTTCCGTGATGAGGAAGACAGAGGTTTCCAACTACCTTGAAGTTGAGGGCTTGCGGGGATAGCAAGACAGAGACTCTGATCTTCTTATCGAGGGCTTACCATGGTGTGGATAAGACAGACTTGCTTGAAAGTATAAATCAAGAGACCTTTATCCAAGGTTGTTGGGTACCCTTCTTTTTGGGTTAAAAGACTTATATCTTGTTACTTGTAGTTTTAATACTCTATTATTTCCGCTGTATTTTGTATTGTAAGGAAAGTATAACTTTCTTATACTTCCCTACTTGTACTCTGAATCATTTAGATTCTATATGCTTTAAGGTAGAATCTCATTTTGTAATCTTTAGTTAAGTTTCAATTTCCAGATTCAAATTTCCAGAACCTACTTTCGGAATCTCTTTCCAGTTTTAAGCAAGTATAAACGACATGAAGTTTATAACTTCATTCCTTATTTCATGTTTTCATTTGGTGTTAGTGGTGTTGTGAATTTACTTAGTTTAACTTTGTTAAACTTAGCTCTTTCCTTTTTTAAGGAAAACATAGTTATTCGTAACTAACTTTAAAGGTTCCAATGGAATTTTTAATGTATACAATTCACCCCCCCCCCCCTCTTGTATATTGAGCATCTACATGATTATTTCGATCCTGCACCACTAAAAAGATAATTAAGTCTAATTAATTCACCATGTGAATTATATGAACATCAAAATAGTGATAAATAAATTTTTCATAAAAATAAATAAATAACCATATTAAGATATAATCCTATGGTATGTCAATAATTTCATACTAAACTAATCGGATATCATGGACATAAAGAATCTAGAGAAAGAATGTGGTTGTTTAAACATTACATAATTAACTTTCCTTACTAATCCATTATCATCAATATAAAAATGAAAACACATGGTGTGACAATACATTCCCCCATAAATATATGATCACAAATAAAATATAGAAATAAATTTTTTTTATTCTTCAGAATTATATTATATAGTGAAAACATCAATAATTAAATCAATAAAAAAGATAAACACATGAAATATTATGGGATATTTGATGAAACTAAATAGATTTATAGGTATATACCATAGAATTTTGTGTATATAATTTAAACCATATTAATATTATGCGTATATATTAGTCAATAATTATTCTAATCAATCGATGAATGGATTCAAGGGGAACAATCGTCAATAAAATGATTAGTATATAGTGCTTATATAGTAGTGGAATTGGAATAAATTTTATTCTTATTAAAATGTAGAGTTATATATGGAAAAGGAAGTTATAGATCATCATTTTGAAAAAATGAAAATTTAATAAGAAAATTTAAAAGGAGGTTAAGGAAAAATAACATCCAAGAAAAATAAATTTCGTAAAAAGATGAAATATTTATTGAAAATGTAAATTAGTATTTAGAAAATAATTTTATCCTTGGCATGATTAATTTTGTTATTGTCCACTTTGAGAATTCATTTTCTGAAATTTAAATTATTTAAATTGAGAAGATTTTTTCCCTAAAAAATATATATATTTGGAATGAAATTTTAATAACATATCATTAAAATGTATTAATCTTTTAAAAATTATAAATTTATAAAATTTTCAATCCCATTCATTTTAAAATGAATCATAAATTACTGAGTCTTCTAAAATACATAATGGTTTCAAACATGTCATGTGAGAACATTGGATAACATTTATTTTTTAGAAACAATAATTAATAATATAACCATAGAAAGTAATATAGATTATCAAAAAGAATTATTGGTGGATGGTAAAACAATTGATTTTTAAGGGATGGAAAACATTTTTAATTGTTCGAAATAATTTTTTTTAAACCTCACAACATTAAATGATTAATAAAATAAATTCTAAAATAGGATAAGGGAAATATTAAGGTCACTTGAGAAAACCTATAAATATGATCCAAATTATAAAGGATCTCATTAGTGGGAAGGGAAAATATAGTCAATGAGTGGACAATATTATTAAATATTAGGGTAATTATTCATAAAAATGATATAATTTTGGGGGATGAAATTCATTTAGGTACAATATTTGGATTAAAAATTAATTCTCCCATAGAGTTAGTGAAATAACTTAAACATAAAGTATTTTCAGGGAAACCACCAATCATGGATGAACGAATTTTAATCAGGATGATTATAACTCAGTGAAAGAATTTTATTTTATAAAAACTATTATAACATTTTTATCTTTTGAATCAAATTCCATTTAATGAAATAGAATGGCATGGATCTTAAAAAAACCAATATAATGGATATGGTAAGAGATAATAATTAGGGAGTAATAACACCATATAAAAGAAATTATGGTGAATATTATCAAACATTACCCAATTTATTAAAAATGAGATAAAGAAACCTTGTCCTTATTTCCTCACATAGATTAATGTTCTCTAACCTCATTAATAATTTTGATATTCTCTTGAATTATCCATTGAAAAGGAAGGACTTATTGGGAATTATTGATTCCAGAGTCTATACAAATGTTTTGAGGTGATATATAAGATAAATTTGGGTAGATATTCATTAATATTCTAAAATTGGGGTTTGTTTTGAAATATATAAAGGTGAAATACTTTTATAGGATAAAAAGAAGGGAAAATATTTGGAAACAAATGTTAGGTTATGGTTAATAATGAAATTAGTTATGTGTTAGATGATTTATGTGGGTAAATGCTATAAAAACATGTAGTTATGAATTTATAACATAAAAATGTATTCAATAATATTTATATTTCATAATCATTTTGTAAAAATTTTGTTGTATTATATTACCCATTTTAGCACATATTAATGATAATTAAAATGTTACAATGGTTATATGTTTATTACAAAAAATGTTAACTAGTCTGTCATTCCCAATTTTTATGTTATTAATAAATTATTTGACTATATTTCTTCTTAATTTATTTCTATAGATATGAAATCTTGATTTTAAATAAAAACATCATATGTGTTGGAAAAGTGTTATTCTTGAAAAACTTCAAATTATTCATTATATATTCTTAAATTATTTAATGTTGACTACTAATTAAATGAGTTTTAATTTATTATTATATATTTTTAAAAATAATATTATATTTTGTTTTAAAAAAATATTTAAATTTAATATAAAAATAAAATATTTACAGATATATCATTTATTAAAAATTAATTATTTTACCATGGAAACTAAAATATATCATCATTAGTTAACCTTATGCAAAAAAATGAGGGTGACATTATAATATAATTATAAAATTATGATCTATAATTTGAAACCCATTCTATTATATTTATATTCAACTAGCAATTAAAACTAATATTTAATAAGTGATTAAAAAAAATTTTGGAAAAAATTACCAAAGCTTCGAAAATGATAGACGTGGATTTTATAAATGCATGATAGTATTTTTGAATGATTTTATTTATTATATATATATATATATTATAGAATTTTAGTTTTTTGATAATTTAATTCATTTTTATTTTAATATTATAAAATAAAAATTATAGTATTATAAAAATAGATATTATCCCTATTCACCTAACATCCAATATTGTTTAAAAAATGAAAGATATTTCCCCTAAGATAATATTGAAAAAAATAATTTTTAATTTAATTTATGGCCATCAATTTTAAATTAAAACATTTATAAATTTATATTTTAAATGAAAAACCATTTTAATAGAAACTAATGATTCTATTCATTGAAAGTCAAAATATGAAATTTGTATGATATATGTGATACATAACTTATTTTATTAATATATACCTAATTATATCATCCTAATTTCTTATCAAATTTCTCTTAATGATAATTGTAAATGATATAGGAATAATGTTACTATAGTAGAAGTCTAGGGTAGATATTCTACGATCATAGTGATCATAGAAATTTCAATGATATTAAAATTCTCTAATACTAATTTATAGTCACATAATTCTAAATGATCTATGTGTAAGGTAACTCTTGTAGAAGTCAAGGGTGGGAATTCATCAACCATATATCTCATGGAAATTTCAACGACATTGACATTATCTCATATAAAATTATTCTCATATTTTAATTGTTCTAGATTGAGATGGGATCAATCTATGGAAGACCCTAGTGATGATACATCCTTTTAGTAGTTATCAAAAATAGAAGCATAATAGAGACATTTTTTACATTATTCTATTTCATTACTTTTTCATTATAGATTTCATGACATGGTTACTTATTGTTATACAAAATAAATTAAAGTTATATTATAATAGTCTAATTTATTTTAACATATAACGATTTAATTTTATATTTTTATTATTTTTAAATAATATGGTGGAAATTGTTATTTATTAAAGGAAAATATTTTTTTTGAAATCATGAGGTTTTGTACCCCAATCATTATTTTTTTGTATACTAATAATATTCAAAAAACAATTCATCAATTTCCTCCTTCATTTATTCCTAAAATAAATATTATCTTAAATACAAAGACATCATGGATCTGTAAGTGTTTTTTGAGAAATTGTAGAATTGAGCATCATTTAGGAATGCAATATTAAGTTTTGGTATAAATGACACACATATACTCATTCCATACATCAATATTATTATCATATATAGAGCCTTTCAATTTACAATTTTCATTGAAAAAAATCTTCCAATATAGGAACTTTTCATCATGTTGATAATTATATATTTGTTTTAGTATGGTAAGTCAGAAAATTTAATGGAAAATAATGGTTCTTACCCATGATAATATTTATATATAAATTTACAAAATCAATGAACATTGGTTAATTATCAATCCTCATCATCTATAAGAATCATTGATCCTTCCCACAAAATAAATATGTCGCCATATTTTCCTTCAATATGTGGAAGTGTATTTCACAATCATATTCTATGACTTTTTCATTAAATATCATATATCACATATCGAGTCCTCTATTAGTGAATATATAGATTAAAATATTTCTATTCTAATTTATCTATCATCTTTAAAAATTTACACATTGTATCTATATATTTAAATAAATAAAAGATAATTTCACATATATATCATGAGTTGGATATTTTTTAAAATTACTTATTAATTTTTTCGAAGCACATAAAATAGCCCTACCATTTTCATAAGGACCCACCCTAGTCATTATTTGGATGCATCACTGTATATAAAAAATTCCACATTTCTAAATGGTAATTTTAATACTCTACATTGATTAAACACATTATTAGTGCATCAAGGTTTGTTTTTCACATTTATTGATCAATGATAATGTTACCCATTTATGCATCCAATTGGTTTTCGGATTAGATAATCAATAAAAAAATTCAACAATTCATTGATAGTCCATAACTAAGCCATTTAATCTACATATCTCAGTAATATTAATTATTTTGGGTCATTATTTTACAACCTATTCACTTACATGATTAATAAATATTCCATAATTGGAGACAATATGGCTATGAAAAGAAATTTTTTGAAGCCATAATTTATACTTAATAAAATTCACATATAGATCCATTTTTTGAGATTTATAATGAAAACACATAAGTATTATTCATTACCTTAATATCACATAGAATTTATCAAAATATTAACAATAAATAGCACATAAAATTTATTAAGATAATCCTTGAATACACTATAAATAAAACTATAAACACATATAGTTTAATTATTAACCCAAAATCATTATTGTGAAATCCTAATATTGATAACTTGTTTGAAAAGTATTATATGGTATATCAAAATTCAATAATGTTAATAAATTAAAACTAAAATAAAAAAATATATAAGAGAAGTAGTGAGCTACCTAAATTTTATTAGATATATCATCAATGTGTGGTAAAGGATGCTTGTTCATATTAGTAATTTCATACATTTCTATATAGTTAATACAAAACCCCATAAAACCATCCATATTCTTGACAAATAATGCTTGTTTTCTCCACTTTGAAACACCATGACAAATTAATCCCATATCATACAACTTCTAGTGTTTTTTTAATCCCACAAATTCGACTAGATCCATTTTATGTGTACTCTTGTATATTGGTTTTACCTCAGGGATAATGTCAATAGGGAATTCTTCTTCATGATAGGGTGTAAATCATTCGTACATCATTTTAAAAAACATAAATGTAATACCTAAAATAGATATATTTCCTATTCATAATAAGCACTTTCCATTTATTTATTCATATTTTATTATAATATAACTAATATAAATAAAAAATAGTGTCTCCAAAAATAAATCATTTGATTATGCATCTCCTATAAAAACTAATTAGATTCCAGCCTCAAATATTTTAAACCCATTGTCACAATACTAAATATATTTATAATAAATTACGATCCAATATAAACTATTGATTATGTCAAAGTAAACAATTAGTATTATAGTAGATATTACAAATAAATAACCACCATGAAATATAATATAGGTATACCAATATTCTTTAATTTCTAAACTATTTCCACTATTATTTATAACTAACTAATCTTATAGTGCCTTTAGGGATTATCAAATGTTATTCAAAAAATATTGAGATATTTAAGGGTCAATTTATCGACAGTTGGATAATTTATTAACTAAATTCAAATATATGTTCAATATATCTATAATGATATTTTTTGGGGCCATAACATCTCATATTATGATCTTATAATCAGGACCACTCTCCCATGGAATATTATGTGGTAGATTCCATTGATTTCAATGGAATAGACATTAATAGAGTAGATATTCTAGAAATTAAATCATTGGATAATAGTTTAATCTATAGTTTCAATAGACTTGTCATCATGGTTTCATTAATATCTACAGTTTAATGAATATCTCAATCCATTCAAGCATTCCCCATAGTGTTTCACTCCACAAATATTACATGTATAAAAGGATTTCATTCCCTGCATCTAAATTTATATTTTTAATTCAACATGGCTCTTTGATATCATATTATTCTCTTGTATTTCTATGATAATGTAATTTTTACAGAATACCTATATTGTGATTGTTATTGTTACTTTAAAATCACATGAGGAAAACGATTGATTGAATAATTCCCATAAAACGAGGATTTAATTTATTAATGAAATGATCATCCCTGATTTTCAGGTTCTATATTTAATCTCTATCATAACATGATAAACTTTTAAATTTATCCACATTCATAGAAACAAGGACATTTTCCATTTGTCTTAAATTTAGGAAATTTTCGCCCATTTCAACTTATTACTACGGAGGAAAATATTTTTCTAATTAATACCACCGTAATAATATTATATTCATTAGTAATTATCTCCTCCATCTTCTTAGAGTTATGAATTATAGTCCACCATTAATTTAAATCTCATATTAGATGATTATATGTAATGATGATCTTATCCTATTTAATACATCTAAATGTGTGTAATATCTTATCTAAAGATATGATCCACTACTCTTACATCCAAAAATTTATCAATTTAACTAAAATATGGAGGGTTTTTCACATAAAAAAATAGAATATTATTTTAGTTACTAAGAAAATATCAATTGTTCTATATATGAAATGTTGTTTTTAATACCTGAGTTATCTTATCTAAAATAGTGATAATTTTCTCAGCTCCAAAACCATCCTCTCTGACTCTCTTAGGAGGTAATTTCCTACACTGATTACTAATATTGAATAAGATTAACTTCATGTTATTTGGTACCATTTATAAAAATTGGAATATATTTAATTTAAAATTAAATTAAAATATGATTATGAAAAATATTTTATAATCAGAATGAATTAATCACTAATTCAAGAGTATTAATATATTGATTTGATAAGTAATTATACGATTTTCTATGAGTTTTTCACAGGGATTTTTTCTGAACTATATAGTTCTTAATTTTTCTGAAAAAACTAGTATTGATACCAAAATCAATACCATGAGTCTAGTAACATAAATATTGTGGTAAAATATTACATTGGTATAATGAACAAATATCATAATATCCAAACGTTTTTTAATATCAAGAAACTAGAAACAAAATTGAATAGTATACTGTATTCAAAACATAAGATATATCATTTAAAAACATAAAAAAAATATTATTTCTCTATGAAAATTCATATGTTTTATGTAATAATATCTTTTTTAAAGGGTAAATGGAAAAAACTATAAACCATGATATCATATGCTAAGTAATATGTAGTGTATATTCTAAAATATCATAATATAATCATGGAATAAAAAATTATAAAAATAAATAACATATAAAATTAAATATATATGAGTTATGACATGATAATAATATTTACATGGATCACATAATAGTGAAAAAATTAAACAAATATTTAATAATAAATATTATGGTTATGTTTTTTGGTCTGGTAGTTTCTGTGAAGTTAAGGTTATTGGTGGTGAGAATATACAATGGAGTCTCATTGGTCTTCTACATAAACTAGTGAATATATACATGTATAATTTTTATTGTATCATGAAATCCTAATTATAGTTTTTAGTAATGACGATGATTGAGGGATTAGTTAGCTTCAATAGAAGGATGACTCATTGTGGTGATTATTTTTGGGTTGGGATTTTTGGAAATGCTAGGCTCTTTGCCTAGACCTATACACATCTAAATATATAGTCAATGCATTGTTACAAGACATCGTATATAAACATTTAATGTATATAAACATAAAAAAACAGTTAGTTTCTTGAGACCAAATAATTAATTAAGGGGATATATAATTTTGCTTAATAACATTTAAATAATTAGTATAATTCTTTCATCATATAAAGATAATGGTTAAACAATACATATCATAACATTAACTAATGATCCTTAGACAAAAAAAGGTTATTTAATGAATAGTTTTGGTAAAGAAAACATTGATATATGGCATAATAATATTTCTCAATTAAATGGAATAATATTACAATCTAGGTGAATATCCAATAATAAACATATAAATAATATTATATTCCAACAACATTATAACAAATTACAATTAAATGGATGATAATAACATAATAGAGTGGAGTACATTCATAGTTAATTAATATCAATATGAAATAGTCACTGAATACAGTAGTGTTGAATTATTGGAAACTAAAACTACTATATATAAAAAAACCCCTCTAAAAATATGTCATATGTTTCATATTTATTTTATATGCATTAGGGATATGATATTTTATTATGGAAATAAATAATGGATAAAATTAATTGATTAGAGAGGTTAATATGTTACAAAATAATGTTCAGAAAACTTAGGAATTTACAGAGCCTTCACTAATTATATTTATTCTTCCTTCCTTTGAAAAATACCACATATTATAAATAATACATCTATAATAATAATAAATTACATTGAAATTGTATTTATTTGTATAATGGGGTATATTAATATGTGAATATATATGTATTATTATAGATTATTAAAGTGGAATAATGAAAGTGGATAAATATAACTCACTGAAAATAACATAATGAATTTAAAAAATAATAAATAAAAAAATTTCATGTTGAAATGAAAATGAATTAGAAAATATTACAAAAATTAAGAAATATAAGAGATTAGGAATCCTTACCTCGTATACTATATTATTATTGAATTAAAATAACACATTAGAACCATATAAACATATTATAGGGACTATAGTAAAGATAACTATTAGAAAAAATATTTATAATATTTTAGGAGTGAATAAAAATTGGTGGAAGGGTGGGAATTTTGAGTGAAAATTATTTAATTTTTTCTAAACACATGCAATTGAAATTGTGGATCTGAAAAATAAAATACCATTAGAATACCTAGGGATTTATATAACGTATTTATACATTTGAGACATAGACTTTTATATTTTTATGTTTGAGAATATAACATTATTATTGTATATTATTTTTGACCAGGAAATATCATTTTTCTAAAAAATATTATTTTTAAAATTAAAATTTCTATTTTAGACTATGAAATATAATATATATTTTTTGGAATTAATTTTAATTCATAAAAATACCTAATATTAATAAAATAACATATATTTTCTCATGGGATTACTTCTATTAATTATTACATCACTTTTACATCATAGTTACGATCTTATACATACTGTATATAACATATATGTTATTTCATGCAAAAATTTGTAGTCTAAAAAAATTTGAAAATATAATCATTATCAAATTTTGATAAATAGATTAATTTTTTCGTTTTTTTAAATAATTTTCAATAATTGATATATCTATGTTTTATATAAATACCACGGTTAATTTTAAAATAATGTGTTTGGTGTAAAAATAATTTAAAATTTCTTATTCTACTAAATATTTTTTAATTATAACCTATGTATGTAAAATTATTGTTCCATTTTTAATATAAAGTTGTAATATATAATGGTAATATTATTATCAAATTATATTAATCATTCTATTAAACACTTTCAAGAATATTAGTTAAATTATTATTATAATATTTTGATTTCCAACAGTTAAATTCTAATGATAATTCTCAAATTGTTATATTACCTATATAATACACACCACATAATAACATCATAAACTTATTCATATATCTTTCATAGTTTTCAAACATCTTCTTTTCCATTTCAAATTTTTTTATTTATAAATAAATGTATCTTATATAATTGTAATATTTTTTATAGTTCAATCCTATAGAGTTTGAAATTATTATACTTCAATATAATGTTCCTTTTTCTATTGTACTTTTTTGAGTTATTGTTTTTAATATAATTTTATTGTTTTAATTATATTATTATTATTTTTTCCATTATGATGAAATTATAGGATATATAATGTGTAATAGTTTTTTTGATGAAGTAATATTTTACATTATTTGAATAATGGGTATTATACTTCACCTCTAGATATGAGATGTTTCTCACATACATTGTTAAATAGTAATGATGAATCATATATAGTATACACCATCAAGACACATACTCCTCAGCCATGTAAACCCTCATTAATCTAATCATTTCATCCTGTTACACAAAGAAAATGTGGGTCCACCAAACAAATGACAAACAATAATGTCTATATGTAATAATGAAATCCCCGTTCATGGTATGAAAGAATTTAATTAATTTAATGTAATTATATTTATTTTAACTACATCAAATCAACCTGATTTTACCATAGGTGAAATAAAATATGGTGAATATACTACTCTAAGGCCTCTACACTATAGTTAATAAAACCTAACTTAGGTTTCTCAGTAATCTTATTATCCTTTCATCGGATCATAAGGATCCCTAATTAAATATACCCTAGATGGTATGTCATTCCACATTGACGAATAGTTATGATAAACATTATGTACCAACCAAACCCGTGAACTCCTCATAAGAAACTAAGTCGAACATAAATCCTTTCACATTTACATATCAATTATGAAACCTTTAAAAAATCATCATCACTATGATGAAAAATATATTTTTTTTTGTGAAAGTGAGAGTGACCCCTGAAGCCTACCTTCCATAGGGCATGGGTTGGACACTATCACTGATGGTAGAATCACACACACAAGGGAGGTATTAACAAAATATTGTCAATAACATAAATATAATACAACTAATCAACTACCTAATATAGAATATAAATTAATATACTACAATATAAAAAAATTCCAATAGAAATGAAGAATTAAAACTAATATAGTATAAGTAAAATAAAAATAAGTGAAACCAAAACTAGATACATTTCTAGGTCTAGTAACATCTAGTACATTTCCCATTACCTTCTGTGATTACTAAAATTATATATTTATATATATACAGGTTAATATAAATATATATTCAATAATATCATCCTTAATACCTCTCAAGAAAAAGTAGAAGAATTATATTAATTTCATAGTGAATAAACCAAAAAACAACATGTTACTAATCCTTGTGAGCTATCAACTAACCTCACATAAGACCTCTCAACAAATATAAAATCCATATATTATAATATAATACCATAAGATTATAGAAATAATGTAGAATGAAGCAAAATACCCACTGATTTAGGACCCCCATGACCTAATTATAAATATATCATTTCCCTTATCCCTTTCATCTACACAAAAACATATATTTTCATATCTATATGCGTCATCATAACAATAGTCGCATCATCATCACCGCCACATACCCCATGAATCATCATAATAAAAAATCACTCCCTCATCACATTAGAGTGTTTTGAATTTGATGTATATCAAAATAGAACTACTAGAACTCATCACACATTTGGTACTTCTACTTCCATAGTTATATCAACTACCGACTCTATAACATAAACAAAAAAAACCATAACATAAAATTTTACGACAAGATCATCATTAATCTTCCAGTTAACCATATAATTTATCCATTTCACAATTTAACATTTTACCATTCACCTTAAATTCATTCTATCACTGATTTAACAATATTTAATGTGAAATTACTTTTATCCATCAGTATAATTAATTTAAAACAAAAACCATTCATTTTAGTCATTAATAGGTCATTAACATCACAACAATTATCAAATTACATCAACGAACCAATTATAATATTTATTATCACCATAAATATTCCATTTCATTTGGAAACTATAGCACAGACACCAAAATAACAGACCAATATTCACATGAATCAACATATAACACATGCCAAAACCACACAACTGTCAAAAAAACATTGATTACATAGAAAAATCCATGACATTATTCCATTGAATATAATGTCTCTTCCTCCATAGAGACATTAAGAACAACATTTCCCCACACAAACTAGGGAAACAAGATAAAAGTCCAACTATAAAACTTAGGACACATAATGAACAATGAATTTCTAAATGAATTTTTTTTATAAGAGAAATTTTATTATTAATAAATGATGTTATAAAATACAGACTCACTATATATTAGTTTTGGACTGTTATATCATATTTACAATTTAAAATATCCTCTATCAATATAACCATTTACAATATAATCATTGGAATGTGATAATTGATATTAATATATTAATGGATATGATAGATTCCATTTTCCATAGACAAAATATGTGGTGTCCTCTACCAGTAGTACCAAACCCTATAAAGAACATCTATTGGATCTTATATTGGAGATAGTATCATTGGGATTCATCTTTAATTAAGATCAATAAAAGATTCAATAAATGAATCACGAGAAAAGCCATTTATTTTGGAATTTTAGGATCATTGAGATCATAGACCAGTGAATGTACTCAAAAATACCCCCCAAAATACTCAGCATCAAATAGAAGATGAATCTTTAAATTTTATATTACAGTTATTAAATTTATCAATTTTTATATAACTATTAAATTGATTAAATAATGATTTTGATAAAAAAATTCTAATATGATGGAACAAAAATTTTATTTTATAGATATATATCATTTAAACCAAGAGACTATTTTAGGCTAATTAATGAGTATTTGAAATAAATTAAATTTTAATAAAATTTTGTTATTATGTTATATTTATTAATTTTAGATAATAATATAATTTTAAAAATTCAAATATAGTTGTCATAAGAGTTATAAAACTGTTTTTTTTTTCAAGAAAACTAGTGTTTTTCACTAAATTGGAATTTACATTTAAAATTTTAAATTATAATATTTGGAAAATTAATTTGATAAATTAAATATTATTTTTAAAATAAAAATATTAAAATATTCTAATGTATATTTCTATATAATTTTCATAGATAGTAAATTTTTTGGGAAAAACATTCATGTAGTATAATTATACAGTATGTATTATAATGTCATAAGTGGATAAAAGTGATATAATAAACAATATTAATAGTATCTTCACCAAAAATATTATTTCCACGTCAAAATAATTTATTTTGAAGTTATTTGATTAATTTTATAAATCCTTAATGAATCACCAAAAAACAATACGATATTTTAAGGTTTCAAAATCATGTCATTGTAAACATAACTCATATCAACATAAATAACAAAATGAATTTAATGATTTAAGTTACTGGACATATAAAATAGTGTATATTCCTTTTATTTTTTTGAAACCAAGGGTAAAACATGGGAAGGTTGGTGGTTTTTAATACTTCATCATATAGAACACAAAATAATAATGGTAAATGAATAAACAAATCATCCAATTGTTTCTTATATAAACCCACCCAAACTACCGTTAATATTCACTTGAAACACATTTTGAATGAATCAATTCGGAATTTACCTCTCTATAGTCCTCATATGGCGTTCCCATGCACTAATGAAGCTCCTATCATGCTTTTAGATGAATCCTCTCATGGTAAGAGATATTCAAACTCTTTTATTTATTCATGCACATTATTTATTCAAATTCTTTTGAATTAAATTTTTTTAATTTGCAATATGTTTTTAAACATCTCTAATACTATAATTATTATTCCAATGTATTGATTTACCAATTTTTCTCTCAATCACCAGTTTTATAATCAATTATGTACACAAATTACGATACTAAAATTATCAAATGATTTTCAATTCCAAATACTTATTTAGTGCATAAACTTATCCAATAAAATCAATGGTATTTTTCTAAATTTATATATCATATATTGATTTTGTGTTTAAATGTATTTTTCGAACACTCCTTAATCTTTTTCTTAAAATTGATGCGTGATGTTATTCTATTGCATTATCTATGAGGAAAAAAAAATACATTTTTTAAAGGTTGGGGATGAAGCCTCATTTATTATTAAATTAAAACAAAGATCTATTTAACTGGGTAGAGGGAGACCCATTACATAGCCCGAAGCCCCAACAGGCATTTAGCCCATTACATGGCCCGTAGGCCAAATATTTTGGCCCAAGGCCCATTCTGTTAATAGTACTACTACAGTATCGCCTGCTACAGTACCACACAGTACCCACCGCCACTACAGTGCTCTGCCACATCTACAGTGACCTGTCACCGCTATAGTTCCTATCGTTGCTACAGTCTGCCACTACATCAGTATGCCACAGTACTGCTACAGTACCTGCTCCCAATGGGTATTGAACCCCCATTTTTCATGTAGGATTGTGGGGTTCTAACCACTAAGACAAACCCCAACTAAATAAAAACATATATATGGTCATGATATGATTTTTATAGTTGGGACTGGAATTATATATCCCTATAATGCATTAGATATTGTTTTATCTCATTATATTACATTTGTTTTTTTTTACATTAGGTTATCTTAATCAGAATACGTAATTTTGAATTTGAATTTATCATTCACTAAAGTTTATGATTTAATTTTTTATGTTGTAATAGAATTCCCATATTTTATTATGTTAACATGTTACATAATGAGTCATTCTTTAAGATTATAGTTCCAAACCCTCTTATGATACGTTAAATTCCCTATCAATCAGATTTATAACTTTAGTTTATTTTATTACTTGTTTACTATCTTATCAGAATTTATATCTTACCCATTTCTTATGTGAATCCCTATGTTATCAAATGTGTTTTTATAAAATTTATGGAATATATTTGCATGTTATGTTGTTTCTATTTATTGATTTGTATTTATTTTTAATTTTTTTCTTATGTTCCTAATTTCACAAAGACACCATGCCTCGAGATATTTTGGGTTTGTGTTAAGTGCATCTTTAAATAATAAAATGATGAATTGAGGTGTTTTTTAATATGGTTTGTCATAGTCAGTATCAGAGAAATGATTAGTTATTTTTTTAGGATTGGAAACATCTTTTGAAATCATTAGATATAAGACTACATGTTGGAAAACATCCCAAAATTTTGATAAACTATATATGAAGTGGTTTCTGTGAAAAAAACCATTTCTATTTACAAAATGTGGATGTCGAACTGTCATAATGTTACCTAGGTGTAATAAAACCAAAATGGTGTATTGAATTAGATTCGATTGTCACATGGTACGTGAAAATGATCCATACAGAACAAATGGTTTGATACTCATATAATATAGTATTTTATATAATCCAATGCTCATTGTGATCAATTATTAAGGAAAATGGATATACAGTTTTATGTTAGGAAATAAAACATAAAAACTAATATTTTAGGGAATATATTCTTGTCAAAGTTATCACTTTAATGGTGATGGTTTTTTATTTATTTATTTAATAGTTTAAAAATAATCAATCCTAATTTTTAAATTTATTTTCTATCAATGGTTTGAAATAACGGGATAGCATCTAACACTAAATGTGTGCAGAAATGTGATGATTATCCAAATGAGACACAAAAAACCCAATGGGAGCAATAATTATGAATATTTTCATGATACATTCTCATATAACTCAAGTATTGAATAGTAATCTGAATAAAGAGGAACCCCCAATTCCACCTAGAAAAGAGAATGATTTAATTGAGGCCTTTATGTGACAAAGGTATCCCACATAATGAAAATATTTTGATCCATTTATCATCGATTAATGGAACAACTCCATTAAAATGTACATCTCGATCATTTAATGATCAAATAAAGGGAAGTTCACACTATAAGTTTAACATATTTAGAGGGAAGTTGATCAATGGTGAATTTTGTCCGTAAATATGTAGCCTTATGTGGATATTAAAGTTATTTAGTTTAAATAATTTCATAAATATTTTTTTGAAAAATATTTCGTTTATACTGATTAAATTATAATGGGGAGGAATTTCTTTATCTATACAAAAAAAGTTTACAAATTAGTTGATTTGTATAATACAAACATTAAAATAAATACTTGACATGTCACTACCTTTTTAATTAACATTTAATGTAATGGTCACCATATATTTTTTATATAGATTCATGAATATAAAATCTATATCAATGTTGGATATTTCCACCCATGAAGAAGTTTTCTAATGTTCCCAAAAATTCAAAATGGGATCAATTAATGTCATGGTATTTATGGTGACACAAAGAAAAAGTGGTTGTAAATATTTGAGTTATTATGGAATAATATAAGGTGGGAAAGAGATCCACACATCCCTCCATTAAAAATATTTGGGGGGAAAATATCAAAAATCTTATAATAGGATAAGGAAATTCAATAGGTTTATGAAGGAAAGAAACCATGATAGCAATTTACAATTGGTGAGTCCCACCATTTTTATGGAATAAAAGAACATAGTAGTCATATAACATGATATTGAAAAATGATTCAATTGAAAATAAATAAGGATATTATGCTAACTAATGCAGTAATCCAAGGGTTTATAATGATAATAGATGAAAACAATATCCCCTGATTATGGACCATGGTAATGATTATACCATCACAACTTCTAATGTGGATTCCAAAAATGATTGTGTAATAGTTATGATTTTTATTCATTTAGGGATAAATAAAATACTATTTGATTTTGGTTCAATGAATTCTTTCATATCACATAAGATTATTATAACTATTCATAGACCAACACAATGCGTGGAAGTCAATCTATTAGTGAACATAGTAAATGGGAAAATTATTTTATTCCTTTTTTATAAGTCATTGTAAAACATTGATGTTCAAATATCCCATTAAAACATATGATACTCCCCATAGAATAATTTGATTCTATTTTGTTCATGTATTTTCTTTACATGTATTGAACCAATATAATTGGATGATATAATGAATTAACACTCTAATTATATACAATTGAAAAGCTTAGGATAAATATTTTAGGGTACCAGCATAAAAATCATGTATATTATTACCTTTTAAGAAATAATTTATTTTCAAAATTGTTGTCACTAAAAAAAATTCAGCCTGGATGACCGGACTAATTTAAGAAAATCCACTAATGTGTTTCTTGAATAAATTTTTTATCTTTCTCCTTTCATTATGGTTAACTTCTTAACCATGATCATTTCCAAATCTCTTCATATATCCAATAAACTATATAAAATCATCATTGTTTAAATTAAGGGGATGGTGAAACAATTATCGAATTATATGGATAAATGGATTATATTCCTATGTCTATAAACCTGAGGTTAAAAGGACCTCATAGTCATGATAAAGGATTTGTAAATGTTCCCTAGAATAGATTATTATGATCTCAATAATATCATAACAACAAAAAATTATCCTACATCATAGATTAATGATTTATTTAATTACCACTATGTATCCCAATACTTTTCCATGGAAAATCTTCATTCAGTACATTACTAAGTATTTTTGAATAAGTAGGTTATCAACAAGAAGGATTTTCACACAAGGAATGGGAACTATGAGTTCATAATGATTCCATTTTGACTAAGGAATTCTCTATAAATATTCATGTAAATAATGAATAGATTTTTTAGGGATTACTTGAATAAATTGTGGATGTATTTTTAGATAATGTTCATACATACTAAAAATGGAATGAAGAAAATGTGGTGAATTTAAATACTATACTTAAGATCCTATGTTAGAAAATTTATATTCATATTCCATTAAAATTGAGTTTTTTTTAGAGAAAGTAAAATTCATTTGGCATGTTATGAATAATAAAGGGATATATTTGTATTTGTAAAAAACAAAGGCAATCAAATGATAGTCCATACCAAAATTAATTATGTAAATACAAAGTTTCCTAGTGTTATCTTGGTACTATCATCTATTTATGGGAAACTTATCATGAGTTTCAATCCCACCAACCAAGATTACTCTGAAGGGATTCATGATTTTATTGACTGATTAATGTGATTAATAATTTCATTTCCTTAAAAATAGGATAATTATTTAACATGTTTTCACATGACCCACTAGTGGGTGAGAATTTTTGATCTACAATGATGCATCGAAAAATGAATTTAGTTGTTCAATCATGCAAGATGAATATGTGATAGAATATGCCTCCCTCTAATTAAATATCCTTGAGAATCACTACACAAAATGTGATAAAGAATTTTAGATACTGATCTTAATGATGAAAATTTTGTGACATTATCTTTTTGGGGAGATATGTGTCATTTATATGTATCATTAAATCCTCATGTATATGTTCAAAAAAATAGATCTCAATATTTTCCAATGAATGTGGATAGAGATTATCATGGATTATTATTTTTTAATCCATTACCATCATGGGAAGGTGAACTATCTGGATGATTCTCTGAGGAAAAACGGTCATGTAACACATTACATTAAGATGATTTAAAGGGATCAAATATTCATGGAAACAACCAGGATGTAAATTGGTAAAAAAAGGGTATATTCAACTTACATTTCTTAAATAATTACTTACCTGTATATTATTGAGTGTATTATGGAGGCTTGTAAATATTATGAGTTGATATAGAAGAATATAAATACTATTCCATAATTTAAAATTTCTAAATATAGAGTAATAATGTTTGTTCACTAGTGGAAAACACTTTTAACACATCAGTATTATTCATGTCGGTTCTATATAACCGACATACAAAGATGTAAAAATTGATTTATCATGTCGGTTATTTTATAACTAACATGATAAATCGGTGAGAATAAATTTATTACGTCGGTTATTTTATAACCGACTTAAAAAATATTGAGATTAGCTTTATAACATCGGTTATTTTATAACCGATGTGATATATTGAATCTCAGTTCATTATCACATCAGTTATTTTATAACCGATGTGATATATTGAATCTCAGTGCTTTATCACATAATTTATTTTATAACTGACGTGGTAAAGCTAATATCGGCAATCTATCACATCTTTTATTTTATAACTGATGTGATAAATTGTTTTCTACATCGGTTATTAAATAACTGACCATATAAACATAAAGAAATATTTTACTATTCCGGTTATTAAATAACTGATGTGATAAATCTTTTAAATGATTTATCACACCCAGTATTCAGTCATTCTGTTTTCTTCAATCGGGGGACCTGCGACTCATCTCTGTCACGCAGAAAACCCAGAAAGAATTCTTTGAAGTCGTACCCTCCAGCATCATTTTTCCAACATCATTTTTCATATTTATTATCATTAGATATATCAGGTCGACTCGCAACACTCAAGTAAGCCTCACACGGCTCAGTTTCAGCTTTTATTTTTCACAATGCCCTAAACTAATTTTTTGAGATATTATTTTTCTTTGTTCTTGATATCATAGTAAGTTTCATAGAGTTCATTTATACCTTGATAAATTATTTTCTGGTAAAATATACCTATGAAATTGATATAATGCAAGTTTACATTTTTTGTGTGTTCTATCATGTGTGTGTGTGCGTATAGAGGGTTTCCAAGGGGGTAGGGTTTGTGCATGTGGGGGGGGGGTGTCCAGGGGGTGGGGGTTGTCCAGGGGGTGGGGGTGTCCAGGGGGTCTCAAGGGGGGGTGTCCTAGGTGGTGTGGCAGCTTTTCAAGTGGGTTGGGGTGTCTAAGGGGGTAGGGGAGGTGTCCAGGGTGTAAGGGGGTTGTCTAAGGGGGTAGGGGTGTCCAGGGTTGTGGGCGGGGGGGGGGGGGGGGGGGTGAGTTAGCTATCCAAAGGGGTAGGGGTGTCCAGGGCGACTGTCCAAGGGTGTGGGGGCTATACAAGGGGTTGGTGGTGTCCAGGTGGTGTCCAAGGGGGTGGGGGTGTTGTCCAAGGGGTGAGGGGGATTTCCAATGGGGTAAGGGTGTCTATGGGAAGGGGTGGTGTCGAGGGGGTGAGGGGGATATCCAGGGGGTGCAGGTGTCTATGGGGGTGTCCAAATGGGTAGCGGTGGGGTGGTGTCCAGGGGGTGGGGTTTCCAGGGAGTGGGGGTGGTTTCTAGGGGTGAGTGTGCAGTCCAAGGGGGTATAGGGTGTCCAGGGGTGGGGTGCCCAGGGGGTGGGGGCTGTCCATAGGTGTTGGGGGACTATCCAGAGGGTGGGGGGATGTCCAAGGGGTGTTGGTTTTCAAAGGGGTGTCCAAGGGGTGTCCAAGGGGGTGGGGGTGGTGTCCTGGGGGGTGAGGGTGCTTTTTAAGGGGTGGGGGTGTCCAAGGGGTGGGGTGGTGTCCAGGGAAGTGATGGGATGTCCAGGGGTGGGAGTGTCTAGGGGGTGTAGGGGAATCTAGGGCAAGGTCCAATGGGGTTGGGTGGGGTGGTTACTAGGGGTGAGGGGGCTTTCCATTGTGGTAGGGGTGTCTTGGGGGTGGGTGGTGTCTAGGGGGGTGAGGGGGTTGTCTAGGGTGTGTGGGTGTCCAGGGGGTGTCCATGTGGGTATGCGGTGGTGGGGGTGTCTAGGGGGTGGGGGGGTCCAGGGGTGGGGATGGTATCCATTGGGGTGAGTGGGTTGTCCAAGGGGGTGGGGGTATCTAGGGGGTGGGGGTCCAGGGGTGAATCCTAACCGTGTGTAGTGCTCGAGTTATTTAAAAATGTATTTTTTTCCAATTTCCCCCTATCGAATTTTAACACCAAAACGCCTCTTTGTCCCCCATTTGGAACATGAAACCATAATATTATCATCCCGCTCGTCTCCATGCCTCTCACCTCCTTCCAATGGTGACTCCAAGTGGTTTCTACAAGTTTGGGGGTGATTTTTCCTTATAATATCCTCCTTCTCCCTCTTCTTACTTCTTCCTTTTTCTTCGTAGTTGTTCTTCTTCATTGTTGGTTCCTTTGGTCTTGGGTTCTTTTTTCGTTGTTTCTAAATTTAGGGTTTTTTTGTTACGGTTCTTCTTATCATTTCATTGTCATTTGGACCTTCTTGAGGCCATTTTGAGTGGTCATCATTGAACGTGTCTGAGATTGAGGTAGGTTTCCCTATGTATTGGTCTTTAAATTTAAGAATCATTGATTTCATGATGTTTATACCTTAATTTTATGCTTGTTTAAAATATATAGTTTTTTTAAATATTACTTGAATTGAATAAAGTTCCATTCCCATTGAATTAAATTTTGTGTAATTATTTTACATAGCCCTGCACAATATGTGTTTGATTAAAAGCCTGGTTCGACCTTATAAGTGGTTTACAATTTTCGAATGATGTTATGCCTTCTCAAATGTGTTTCAAATATTTCATGTATTCTTAAATGATGTGTTTGGATACTTTTGAAAACGTTTTTCTTTTAAAATAATGGGTGTGGCCGGGTTGGCACTTTCAGAAAGTGGGTTTTCTTTGGAAAACTCTCATTGGAATGTGTCTCTTTCTTTATCATTATTAAAAGGAATGGGAATGTCCTTGTTATGGGACTTCTATTGTGTGTTGACGACCCTAAATCAATGGGAATTCCTTGGAGTGGTGTTCTGGGGTGATTCTTGTGGGTTCGTGTCTTATGTGTGTCTTGTGCTTATTCTTTATATATGGTTTATTATTTGATACTCCTCGGATCACCCCCATTTTAGACATAACATGGTAACCTATAATTGGAAGTGGATTATTTGAGAAATCTTGCTGCACTAGTTTAAGATTATGCTCTGGCTAATTGACCCTTAGTATAAACATGCTCTTCTTTGGGGATGGTTCCCCTCATGCGCTAGGGTTGTTTGATTGCATCATGAACACCAAAAGGATGGATTAGGATACAATATGTTCTAGATTTTCCCCTAAGCTTCTAGGTGTTTCCATCTTCCCTGACACTTGTTTATTCATGGAGGATAATCTAGGTGCCACATCTGGTATGGTTACTTGAATACTGCTTACCCATTGCCCTCATTATGTCATCCCTGATTATGCTCCCTAATTGTGGTGTGTCTGTTTGGTAAAATTGAATGCTTATTTTTAAATATTTTCATGAAGACTAATTTTAGAAAACTATATTTATTTTCCTATATTTCAAACTAGTAGCAAAAGAAATATTTTATTTAAATGAAATGCATAGGGACATACCCTATCCCCTGGACACCCCTACCCCCTTGGACACCCTGGATAGCCCCCTACTCCCATGGATAGTCCTTACCCCCTTGGATAACCCCCACCACCCCCCGGGATATCCCCTACCCCCTTGGACAACCCCTTGGTATATATATATCCCCGTGATTTCATTGAAACCATTGGAATATTTTAATTTTGGGTAGTCTATACCAATGGTTTCTATAGAATCAAGGATATTATAATGACCACTATGCCAATGGTGTGTGAAACTATTGCGGTATTCTTTCTAAATTTTTTTAGGGGATATCCCAATGGTTTCAAATCATTGGGATATATGTAATTTTCAATAGTGAATGTATACATATTTATATATATACACTTCATATTTCTTTTTTATGAAAGGGTGTATCTGGTATCCAGTTTCATCAGGATGTATTCTTTGTGTACCTTAAGAATAAAGGATCAAAGATGAATTTAAAACTATTATATCTAACTATATTTTCTTTTTAGAATCATTTTCATGCCTTTTTTTTCTTTCCAAATACGCATATTTTTGTTTTATATTTCAAATTTTTTTTACATTCAAATTATGATATTGTTCATATAAATATATATTTTTCTTATGTAAAAATGATGTTTCATTTTTCTATTTGTTATAGGTAATAATTAGTCAAATTTGGATTATGGCACATCAAATGTGTAATGAATATGAGGAAGGTGTTGATGCATTTTTCGAATTTGATAAACAAACTGTTCCAAGCGGTGAGATTTTTTATGGCTATGCCTGAAATGTTTGAACATGAAGAAGTTGAAAAGTGAAGAGATCAAAGATCATATGATTTTTCATGGTCTTAATCCGACAGCCCTTGGATTTGGTATGGTGAAACTATACATAGTGTCAGATCTACTAATGATGATGAATTTCCAGATGGTAACTCTGGTGGAATTGAAGAAATGATCTGTGATATTGCAGTAGAACAAATTGAGATAGAACCGATAGTAGCACGTCTATTTGGTGATGCTGAATCCCCATTATATCCTGGTTGAATGGATTTTATGGTTTTTTTGGTGGTGTTAATATTGATTAACCTGACGGTGAAACATGGATGGAGTGACAGATGTTTTACATAGCTACTACAATTTTTTAAATACATTCTTCAAAAAGACAATGATCTTCTAGATTCACAATATAAGGCCAATAAAATATTATTCCCGATGGGATTGGGTTAAAGATAATAAATTCCTATCTGAATGACTATATGATATATAGGAAGGAATATGAATTTTTTTTAGAGTGTCCTAAATGTGATACATCACTGTATAATTTGAAAAAAAATCAGAGGCTAATGTAGAGATTACAAAGATCTCATCCAAGGTATTTTTGTATCTTCCTATAATTAATCGTTTGAAACGTTTATTTTATAATTAACATGATGAAAAAAGGTTAATATGGCATGATGATGAGTGGATATGTGATGGAAGAATATGTCATCCAGCTGATTGTCCACAATGGAAGAAAACTGATGAGCAGTATCCTACATTTATAAATGAAATTAGAAATATCATACTAGGGTTGTGCACAGATGGAATGAATCCATACAGAACCCTCTGTAGCACACATAGTTCATGGATTGTTTTATTTGTAATTTACATCCTCTCTCCTAAATTTAGTCTGATGTGCAAATATTTCATGTTGAGTATAATGATCTCTGGTCTGAAGGAACCCAGAAATGATATCGATTCTTCCTTGTTACCATTTATTAGTGATATAAAACTTTTATGGGAGGATGGTATTAGGGTGTATGATTCTTATAAAAATTTAATATTTTCAACTACATGTAGTTCTTATGTTAACTATAAATGACTTCCCAATATATGGAAATTTTTATGGATGCATTGTTAAGGGGCATAAAGCATGTCCAATTTGCGAACAACAGACTTCTTATTGTCAATTTCATCCTGGGAGGAAAATAGTGTACATGAGTCATCAAAGGTTTTTTCCTATGGATCAATCTTATAGAAGACTAAAAAAGTCATTCAATGGCTCACAATAATTTTATATTTCCCCAAAAACTTTATCCCCTGATGAGTATTTTGACACGGTGGAAAACCTTGATATGAAATTGGGAAAGACACATAAATATGGCAATGATAGATATATTTGGAAAAAAAGCCAATATTTTTTATCTACCATATTAGAGATATCATGATATGAAACATAATATTTATTTCATGCATGTTGAGAATAATATCTACAAAATATTTATTGGAATATTGCTATATATTAAATAAAATACAAAAGATGGGTTGAATGCAAGATTAGACTTACTGTCAATGGGAATAAGTTTGGAGTTAACTCCAACTTCTAATGGAAGATGGAAATTTCTTCCCCTAGCTTGTCATACATTATACAAGAGTGAGAAAAGTATCTTTTTCAGTGTATTCATGATAACAATGTGCCTCAATTTTATTCTTCAAATGTAAATATTTTTTTCTCTTTGAAGGATTTGAAGTTGATAGGTATGAAATCTCATGATTGTCACGTCATGATGCAATAACTTCTACCAGTTCCATTGCATGGAATATTGCGCATCATTTTCAGAAATACTATAATGAAGTTGTGATATTTTTTCAATTTAATTTATAATAAGGATAGAAATGTGTATTCTTTGAACATTTTGTAAAAGGATGCAATTTCTATACTTTTTCAATTGGAAATGTATTTTCATCCCTCATATTTTTATGTAATGGTGAATTTAATGATTCTTCTTGTATGAGAAATAAATCTTTGTGGGCCTGTATATCTTCGTTGGATGTATCCTTTTGAATGTTATATGAAAATATTGAAGGGGTATGTTAGGAATCCATATCGACCAGTACCCTCCATTATCGAAAAGTATATTTCTGAGGAGGTTGCAGAGTTTTGTATAAGCTGCTTGGAAACGTTAGAGGACATAGGTTTGCCTCCATCTTGCCATGAACAAGTTAATAATGATGGAAAGGGGATTTTTGTCTTGAAAGTAAAATCATTGTTAGCTGAACAGATGAAGAAGTTAGAATTATACATCCTGAATAACATATCTCATGCTCAACCATATATCAAATTGCATGTTAATGAGTTGAAACAAAGGAATCCATGTTTAAATGTGATAACATAGTCCGGTTATAACATTACTAGATATACATTTCATATGAATGAATAGAACAATAGAACTACAGTTCAGAATAGTGGTGTATTGGTATTTGCAGAAGCAATAAATTTTTTATGATCTAAAGAAAAAAACCCAATATTTGCATCAACTGCATATTATAGAGTCTTTGAAGAAATATGGGAGGTTGAATAATTTAAAATTAAAGTTCATGTTTTTAACTGCAAATGGTTTATTAGAAATAACATTTTTAAACAAGATGAATTTGGAATGAAAGTTGTTAATCTGAATAGATTACAAGACACAACATATTATTTTATAAGGGAAACACATGAAAAACAAATTTTCTATGTATTTTATCAATTGTATATGCATTGGTATGTTGGTTTACAAGGGAAAAAATATGTTGGTGAGGATAAACTTGATGAAGATGCTGATTTATGTGAGATCCCTACTTCCATAGAAGGATTGTCATAACATAATGATGATCATTTTGAATACATGGTTTGTTCCATAAGGAATTATCATGATGATGGAATTTTGGGAAAAAATACATTTTTACATTCCTAACATTACAGGTAACATATTTTTATATTTTGTTTACATTTATTATTTTCATAAAATGTTAGATATTTTGATTTTTTTTCTTTATTAAAACGTGTTTTAAAACAAATAAGTAGAAGTTTTTGTTCATTTTTAATTTTGTTTTGTTTACATTACCATGTTGTCAATTAGGTAAAAAATATATATATTACTTCTATTTAATGATAATTACTTAACCATTTTTACCATGTTTACCATACTTTATCATAGTTTACCTTTACATAACTTATATATTTATTGATTTAGTTGAATGAAAATTACACTACCATGTTTTCCATGTTTACCATGTTTACCAAGATTACCATTTTTTAATGTGATTACCATTATTACAATTTTTACCATTATGTAACTTAGTTAAATTTTCGATTTTCTATTTACATTAGTATTATTGTATTTGAATTTTTATATTTTTTAACTAATGTTTGTTTATTTTTATTTTATGGATAATGGAAGATCAATCAGTTGATCAAACACATGATTTTGGAGATGAGAATAACGATCATACCTCTAGGGAAGAACATTTACATGCTCCTCTTGATGTTCCCCAATCTTCCTCATGTTCTCCCATAATGACAAATAAGAGTTCCATAGTTGGTAAACATGGGTTCACACATTTACTGAAATTATCACTTGCCTGTACGCAGGACCATAGGATAGTCATTGAGTTTGATGAGAATGATATTCATAGAGGTCCAAATCCAAAATATTTTTAGAGTTTTGTATCAACTCAATGTAAGAGCAAAGTAAGAATTTTGTCTGATTATTGGAGACGTGTGGACAAAGAGATAATATCTCAGTTGTGGGAGATGATTTTGGTAAGATGTTTTTCTATTATTTACCAATTCTTGAAATGTTTCTAGTAAAATATGTTTTACCTCTTCTTTATTAGATGACATTTGATATTCCTGAAATTCGAGAAGTCAGGAAGAAATTCTTATCCATGGATTCTAAGAGATGGAGGGATTTCAAATCTACCCTCGTGTCTGATTTCATTTTTGGTCATAGGAGCTAGTATAATCCATGTCATATATATCCTTTCATATATGAGGATACATGGACACCGTTTGTTGAAAGTGGAAGAAAGATTCATTTTTGGTAAGGAAAATGTAAACTTTTATAATATTTCTTATATAAATGATCTTATTAATGTTTTGTTAATTATTTTTTATTATTAATTTATAGAAAACAAGGACATATCATCAGGAGATCCAATACAAAAATGTATACCCTATTAGTTTATATTGGGGAGGGTATACATTATTGGAAGAACAAATTATGGAAGAAAATTCACAAAAACTGAGATTTGAGTCTTCAAGATCTGTAGAGGTTGACCCTCCATCCCCTACATCTAGACAATAAAAATGGAAGAGAGCTCGAATAGGAAAAAAGGGGCAATATCTTTCGGAAGATTTGAGAATCATAGCTGAGAGGATTTTAAGATATTTATTTCATTTATTTATGTTAACTATATTTTTTATATAATTTGAATCATTAAATAAATGTTAAATTAATTAAAATAGGATTATATTGAGGATCAGAGCACATAGGGGTGCATTTACAGATGCTGGGAGGCAATATATTTTATCTGCAGCATTGGGAAATCCCAAACATCCTGGTCGTGTACGATGATATTTGACAGTTGTATCAGTAAGAAAAGTGTTTCCACATTCATCAAATTCATCCACTGAGGGTGTTTATAGAAAAATAGAATCCTTGGAGGCTGAATTTCCTAATATTAATTCGACGATGGAGGAAAAGATTAGAGAATCAGTATAGTCAATGTTGGTAGACATGCAAAGAAAATTTCAGATAGCAGCTCCCACTCCACCACCTCCCCCTATAGACCCCATTATTTGTCCTCCACCTCCTCCAGTAGCTCCCACTCCCCAACCCCAGCCTACGGACCACATTTTTTATCCTACTCCTCCGCTGCATCTTTCTACTTATTGCGAGTTGTTTTTTAATGATCCTCAACATCATATAGTTGCATATGGGATGGTATATTGTATAGTAGATACAATTCATCATCAATAGTTAGAGGTAGAGCATCATAGGGTCACTGTATAAGATATTATAGATAGATAATTTCGAGTACCATTACCTACAGATGAGGTGATGAAAGTTGGACATACTATCAGCCATTTTTTAATTTGGCCATCCAGACTTTTAGGACTCATTTTCATAGAGTTATGTATGTTATATATTCTATTTTATTTTTTTATGAAAATTGTTTTAACATTTGAAAACTAATATATTTTTCTATTTATTTTTACAGGAATACATCAAAGGTAAATAAATAATGTATAGAAAATAATAAAGACAAATGGCTATGACATCAAAGACAGATTCTAGTAGTCTTGACAGGTTTTCAAGATATTCAAATTTGTTGTAAGATCATTATGAGTTTCCAATGGAAGCTCATGTTTCTGGAAGTGCAACAAATGTGGGGAATATGAAAAATGATATCATGGAGCTTGTTACTTGAGAAAAGTTGGGCATCAACATGGTGCAAATTTTTTCCATCTAAGTCAACACCTTTTCCCTATATTATATTTATTAAAAATGTATACTTATGACTGTTTTGTATTAGGTATCTTTATAACATGTGTGAGAAGAATGAGGGGAAATATGTATATGGATTCATGGACCTGCATTCAATTTCCCCTAAAACACATGCATTGGATGAGGTACAAAGTATTATTTATATTTCTGAAATATTTGAATAGAATATAATCACACAGTGTTGGATGATGCCTTTTTCTGAGAGGTATGGAACATATATCTATCAACGAGTTCATTATCTTTTATAATAAAAATCACTAACCTTATATTTTCTTTTATCAGTGATCATTTGATGTTAGGTGTTTTTTCCCAAGGTATAAAACACTTAATTAGATATTCTCTATCCATGGAGATGTGCGGGAAATTTTTAAGAATATTTTGGAAAAGTAAGTTTCAATTTCTTAATAGTTGTGTATATTATAATGAATTTTAAATTTACCCCATTCCTATTAATTTCTAATAGAGGATGGGTTTATTATCAAAAAACACAAAGAAAAGGAGTGTCAAGATCAAATATGTTAAAGTAAAGGTAAATATCCATTTATAATTTGTACTTTTTCTATGTTTTACATTAAAATAATATTTTTAATTTACACTCATTTAAACAGAATTGTCATGAACAACAAGGCATTGTCCAATGTCGATATTATATGTCAATATTTATGTATGATATAATTACAACTAGAACACTTGTTCACCTTGACCTAGTAATATTTTCATTTAAACTATTCCATAATATTTAATTTGATTTATTCATTATACATCTTAACTAATATAATTTTAATTTTTATATATTTGATGACCCTCAACCCTATAGTGCTTAATATTTCAAACACTTATAAGTTGAATGGTCAAATTATTTTACAGGTTTGATTGGATTTTAGTTTGTTTGTAGTGTAAAATGTAATTTTTAATATTTTCATTATAATTTTGTATTTGGTAGTTGTTTAGGTTGGATTTAGGTTTTTTTAGTTTACATTGTATGTTTTGAATGTTATATATGTGAATGTTTAATTTTGGTCTACTTCTTGTTTTGGTCTAGTTCTGATGGTTTTTCTGGTATGTATTATGGTCATGGGGGGTTTCCACGGTGTCCACGGCGGTGGGAGGGTGTCCAAGAGGGTGGTAGGGTTGTCCAAGGGAGTGTTGGGCAATCAATGTGGTGTCTAGGGGTGTGGGGGTGTCTAGTGGGGTTGGTGGGTATCCAAAGGTGTGGAAGGGTTGTCCTGTGGGGTGGGGATGTCCAGGGTGTCCATGGGGGTGGGAGTGTGTCCGGTAGGGTGGGAAGGATGTCCAGGGGAGTAGGGGCTATTGGGGAGGGGGAGGGGGGGATATCCGGGGGTCTTTAGGGGTGTGGGGGTGTCCAGTGTGGTGGGGGGTTTCCGGGGTGTGGAAGGGTTTTCTAGTGGGGTGGGGGTGTCCGGGGAGTCCATGAGGGTGGGAGGGTGGGGGGATGTCCAGGGAGAGTCCAGGGGTGTGGGGGGGGGGTGTCCTGTGGGGTGGGGGTTTCTAGGGGAGTGGGGGGTTGTCCAGTTGGGTGGGGGTGTCCAGGGTGTCCATGGGGGTGGGAGGGTGTCTAGGAGGGTGGGAGGGCTGTCTAGGGGAGTGGTGGGGGTGTTTGGGGTGCCCTTGGTGGTGGGAGGGAGTTCAAGAGGGTTGGTGGCTATCTAGGAGTCTGGGGGGTTTTCCAGGGATGTGGGGGTGTCTAGTGGGGTGGGGGGGTTCAGGGGAGTGGGGGAGTGGGGGAGTGGGGGGTTTTCTAGTGTGGTGCGGGTTCCCGGGTGTCCATGCGTATGGGAGGGTGTCAATGAGAGTGGTATGGTTGTCCAGGGGGAGTGGGGGTTGTCCAAGAGTGGTGGGGGCTATCCAATGGGGTGGGGGTTATAGGGGTGTGGGAGGGCTTTCCAGTGTGGTGGGGGTGTCTAGGGTGTCCATGGGGGTGGGAGGGTGTCCATGAGGGTGGAGGGCTGTCCAGGGGAGTGCGGACTATCCAGGAGGGGTGAGGGAGGGCTATCCAGGGGGTATCCAGGGGTGTGGGGGGTGTCCAGTGGGGTGGGGGTTTCCAAGGGAGTGGGAGGGTTGCCCAGTGGGGTGGGGGGTGTCTGGGGTGCCCATGGGGGTGGGAGGGTGTCCAAGAGGGAGGGCGTTGTCCAGGAGGGTGAGAGGCTATTCAGGGGGTGTCCAGGGGTATGGGGGAGTCCAGTGGGTTTGGGGGGGTTCTAGGGGAGTGGGGGGATTTCTAGGGGTGTCGGGGTGTCCAGGGATTCTATGGGGGTGGGAGGGTGTCCAGGAGCATGGAATGGATGTCCAGTGGAGTGGGGACTGTCAACGAGGGGGGGTTGTCCAGTGGGGTGTGGGTTTCAGGGGTGTGGGTGGGTTATCCAGTGGGGTGGGGGTGTCCAAGGTTTCCATGGGTTGGGAGGGTGTCCAGGAGGGTGGAGGGATGTCTCGGAAAGTGGGGGTTGTCCAGTAGGGGGATTTACAGGGGGTATCCAGGGGTGTGGGGGGGTTTCTAGTGGGGTGGGGATTCCAGGGGTGTGGGATGGTTGTCTAGTGCTATATGGGTGTCCGAGGTGTCCATGGGGTTGGATGGTGTCCAAGAGGGTGGGGGGATGTCCAAGACGGTGGGGATGTCCAGGGGGGTTCCATGGGTGTGGGGTGTCCAGTTGGGTGGGGTGTTTCTAGGGGCATGGGGGCTGTCTAGGGGTGTGGGGGTGTCCATGGTCTCCATGGGGGTGGGAGGGTGTCCAAGAGGGTGGAGGGTTGCCCATGGGAGTGGGGGATCTTCAGGGGTCTGTCCAGGGGTAAATAGGGGTGTAGGGGTGTTTAGTGGGGTGCGAGGGTTCTAGGAGTGTGGGAGGGTTGTCCAGTGGGGTGGAGGGTGTCCGGGGTGTCCATGGGGATGGGGTTGTCTAAGATAGTGGGGGCTATCTAGGGGGTGTCTAGGTGTGTGAGAGGGTTTCCTATGCGGTGGGGTGTTTCTAGGGGAGTGGGATGCTATCCAGGGGTGTGGGGTGTGTCCAGGGTGTCCATGGGGGTGGGAGGGTTTCTAGAAGGGTGGGAGGGCTATCTAGGGGAGTGGGGGATGTCCAGGAGGGGTGGGGGTTTTCTAGTGGGGTGCGGGTCTAGGGGTGGGGGGGGGGATGTCTAGTGTGGTTGGGGGTGTCTAGGGATTCAATGGGGGCAAGAGGGTGTCTAGGAGGGTGGAGGGATATCCAGGGGAGTGGGGGCTGTCTAGGAGAGGTGGGGAGGGGGGTTTTCCAGTGGTATCCAGGGGTGTGGGGGTTTCAGGGGTGTGGGAGGGTTGTCTAGTGGGGTGGGGTGTCCGAGGAGTCCATGGGGGAGGGGGGAAATCCAGGAGGGTAGGGGTTGTCTAGGGGGGGGGGGGGTCCAAGGGTGTGGGTGGTTTCAGGGGATTGGGGGATTAACTTGTGGGGAGGGGGTGTCCAGGGTGTCCATGAAGGAGGGAGGTTGTCTAGGAGGGTGGGAGGGCTGTCCAGGGGAGTGGGGGCTATCCAGGAGGGGGCTGTCTAGTGAGGTGGGGGTCTCTAGGGGTATGGGAGGTCTGTCTAGTGGGGTGGGGTGGGAGGTTTTCCAAGAGGGTGGATTGTTGTTCAGGGGAGTGGGGGGGTCCAAGAGGGGTTTGGGGGATTTTCAAGGGTTATCCATGGGTGTGGGGGGTGTTCAGTGGGGTGGGGGTTTCCAAGGGTGTGGGAGGGTTTTCCATTGGGGTGGGGGTTTCCGGGCTATCCATGGGGGTGGGAGGGTGTCCAGGAGGGTGGGGGGTTTCCAAGAGGGTGGGGGCTGTCCAAGGGGTGTCCAGGGGTGTGGGGGTGTCTAGTGGGGTGGGGGTGGGTTCAGGGGAGTGGGGGGCTTTATAGTGGGGTGGGAGTGTCCAGGGTGTCCAGGGGGGTGGGAGGGTGTCTAGGAGGGTGGGGGATGTCCAAGGGTGTGGGGGTTCTAGTGGGGTGGGGTGTTTCTAGGGGTGTGGGAGGGATATCCAGTGGGGTGGGCTGGTTTTGGTCTAGTTTAGGTCTGGTTTTGGTTTGTTTTTTGTGTGTTTTAGGTTCTCATTTACAGGGCATAGTTGTGGTTGAATAGTTTTATTAAAAAAATTGATTTTTATGCCTATTATTTTATAACCAATGTAAAAATTGCATGTTTTTGGGTTTTAACATTGGTTATTTTAAAAATGACGTAACAAATGCGTGGGAATAGGTTTTTACATCTGTTATGTCATAACTAACGTAATAAATTGAATGAAAATAGTTTTTTACATCAGTTATTTGATAACCAAAATAATAAATGTAATAAAATAGGTTTTTGCATTGGTTATTTAATAACCGACGTAGTATATATGTTTTCTCATCGGTTATTATTTTACCGACATGAAAAACGCTTGGCGGACTGGTTTATAACATCGGTTATTTACATAACCAATGTGATAAACTCTTCAGAGGTGCATTTTATCTCATCAGTTATTCTAAAATAGACGTGAAAAAGTATATACCACAATGATTACTTTAAAACCTCCATAATAAACCATGACTCTGAAGTGTTTTCCACGTCGTATTTTGATGAAGTGGTGTGAAAAACCCTTCGTATTATTGGTTTTTACATCGGTTTTAAAATAACCTCCACAAAAAAAATATTTATAACATCTCTTATAATAATGTCGGCCAAAATCCGATGTAAAAAATAAAAAATAACTATCGTAAAAAACATTTTATGCACTATTTGTTACTCAGATTGGTGTCCATTAAAAACAATAACTTAAGAGTTATCTTCTTGGATAATGTGTATACATCATCATTCCTTGTCATTCAAGAAATATCTATGATGTATAGATATTTTTTGTAAAACATCTATTGGGATAATATAAATGGGGGGATTACAAAGTTTATATCTTTATTATTGTTATAAAAATAATTCAAAGTGAAATGATATAGGTATAATTGAATAATTAAACCAATCCCTATAAAAGTGTTGAAATCCAAAAAAAATAAATATTTATTTCATCATATGACTCCCCATGAAACATAAATGATATAGAACCATCTGGGTGGTACTTGATCACCATACAATTTTAACTCATTTCATTGTTATCTTGAAATGTTTAACTCGTGACAAACTCACCAGGATTTAAATTAGTGAAGTTGTAAGACTATATGAAGTTATATATTCTAATGTATCTTATAGTGATATGAGGTATACTTATATTCTTTAGAGATTCCTTTAAAATTTCTAGGATATTGAATTGAGAATCCACTCTACTTATCACCCACATATAGATGTTCATTCTGAAAGGAAAATTAAAACATAATAGTATATATTGATATCGTGTTCAATGAATTTTTAAGGATAATGGTATCAAACCGATTCCCTAATAGTGTCATCATATAAAAATTGTTTCAATTCTATCATTCAAATGGAAGCTTGCGAGGCTTTTTATGGGTGGAGATGTAATACATCGACATACTAGGGTGATGTTTGAGTGCCAATGTAGATAGGGGATGTTCATATCAAAAAAATATATATACAAGGTTAAAAAAAAACCCAAATAATTTTGACAAAGAATAATATGTAGAGAATAATCTACAGTTCTTGGAGTTTGAGTTTAGTGATAAAGTGTCCCTTAATATATCATTTTTAAGGATGTTCTGAGGTTTTTGAAGAATTAAAATCTTTGTACTAGAGGCTTCAAACACTTTGTGATCCTTCATTGCACTGAATTGGTGGCCTGTCAACTAGAACTCTCAACCAACCTATATCATATACAAGATATAATCCATGTAACTATATTTAGGAAGTACATATCTGACCACTCACATGTACTATATCTATATTTGTACAATTTTTAAATTGATTTTCATAAGGGATGTATCCGGTGAAGATAACAGATTATAGTGATAATGTCATATGAAACAAGACAAATCTCCTTGCCAATGTGATGTGGAGGAACCATAATTTTGAGGAAACGACATAGTAATTGAAAAAGGAATTGAAACAAAAGTACCTAATCTATTTTAATTTATGAAATAAAAATCTAAAGTGTTAAATTTTTGAAGGGGGAATAATGTAACTACTATAAAATTTATAATTGAAATTAATAGTTTTAAGAGAAAATTAATTGTTATGAAATAAAGTTACATGAAACACATTCATAAAAAAAATTAGAAAATTGTATTGTTTTTTAAATTTCACTTTCAATTAAGAATCATAACTACTATTAATATAGATATTTTATAATCACCATTACGGTTATTATATAAATGGTTTTGATAGAGTCCATTTGACATGGAAAAATAATGTAAGTGCATTGACTAATATAATAGTCACATATAAAGAACATTTATTAGATTTTTATAGGGGGATAGAATCATTGGGTTATTTCCAGGACCAAGCCTAATATGAGATTCAACAATTGATGCATGTCCAAAACCATTTACTGGGGAAGTTCAACCTCAACAAGATCACAACCAAAAAATGATTTATGTTGAACCAATAAAAACCAATATACCCAATAAAAACCATACTATTATGGAATTTATTTATGTAATAAAGGGATATATATATTTACCATAGAAGTATGATTTTTTATATTTTTTAAATAATGATTTTATTTATACCACTTTAAAATTACAGTTTAAATTAATATGTAATTGTTTTAGAAAAAAATGTAATATAATGAAAAAACAAATTCATTTTTTAAATATTTAGTTTCACTGAATCCACATTTTTTGAATAAAATAGTTTTAAAAATAAATTATATTTCAATAAAATATTATTGTTAATAAATATTTATTAAATATAATTGATATTTAAATTTTATTAATTAAAATGTAAGTTGTATAATTTTTCGAATACTGTTATTTGAAGACAAAACATTATATTAAAATTTATGGGTACTTTAATTTGAAATTTAAAATTATCTTTTTTATATACTTATTATAATAAAATAAATATTTTTTATAAATCCCAAAGTCCAAAATTTCAATTTGTCATGTTTTCATAATTTTCGGGGACAATTAAATTTTTGGGTAAAAATTAGATACAGTATAACTATATAATATGTATTATGAAATCATAAAATAACAAAAGTGAATTAACAAATTCTATAAATATTATCCACAATAAAACTATTATTTACCCGTTAAAATAATTTGTATTTGAGGTTATTTGATTAATTTTATTGACCCTTATTGAATCATCCAGGACCTATATTAAAGTGGAGGGTTTCATAATCATTTCTTTATTCACATTACTCACTTACACCTCACAAAGGGGATTATTTTAATTATTTATATTATCATCCTCATAAAATAATTAATTCTACTCTAATTTGGTAGAAAGAAAAAAAAACCCTAGGAAAATGTTTTTGGTTTCGATTAATTTATCGTATAAATTCAAAAACCTATATTTGGAAATTAATAAAGTATTATTCCTATGTTTTATATATAAACCCACTAAAACTCCCATTCCTTTACATAAAAAATATTTCATTCATGACAATATTCTTCCATTAACTATCTATGATCCTCTTATTTTACCTAAATCTCTTAAGATTCTCCTCCCATGTTTTTCGAAACATTATTTGATGGTAAGACATCCTCTTATACTCAGCATAATTCAAGAACCATGTTTATGTCATGTGTTTTTTTCAAAACATTTGTAATACCTATTTACATTTCCCCTAAAGTCTGTTTAGATTGATGTGACAATAATTTATTAATTGTGGATATAAATATATATAACCCATGATCCATGATCATGGGGTTATAATTTATGAAATAAATCCCTATGATGTATAATCTTGGTGGGACACTAATGTGTGTAAATAATATTAATGTGATGGGTGAGCCCATAATTATATAGCCCTATAATTCACTGGGTAATGTTTTCATCTCATTATATTCCATTTATGGTGAATTTTATTTTATACTAAGTACACTATGTTATATTCTATTGGTGTTTAGAAATGACTAGTGTTTATGATTTCATGTTTTATGTTGTTTCCACATTCGTATGTTTCCTTTATAAAAACAAGTCACATGATGATTAATTATTGAAGATTGTGATTTTCCCCCTCCTAAATTTCCTTTATATGAGTCTTGGATCACATGTACTAAATTACATTATTTTATTCATTGTTTATTCTTTTATTGGGTTATTAGCTCACTACTTTATTAGGTATGTCCCCAGGTTATCCCATGTTGTTTTAAAAGAATCAAGAGAATATTTGGGAATGCTATAGATTTTAAGATTATGTGTATGTATTTATTTTAAAATGTGTTATTTTACATAGTTAATTTCCAAAGTATATATGTATTTATGATTTTTGCGGGTTTTATTGTGTTTTTCTTTATGTAATAAAGTAATGATTTAAGATGAATTAAAATATAACTTTTTAATATGGAAACACACCAAAACCATCCAAAACAATCACTAGTTTATACCATTAAAATAAGAGTTTTGGAATCATAACCAAAAGAAACAAAATACATTACATTTTTTCAAAACCATTAGTAAATCAAACAATATAATCAATATTTAATCATTCCTTTCATTTGAATGGTTTTCAGCTAGTTTATATATCATTCCTAAAAATCAAAAATTTTTTGAAACCATTTTGATGCCATAATTAAATGATTATCCATTTATGATAGGTGATCTAAAATTTTCAATAGTAATAAGTATAGTATTTAATAATAAATAGTAAGAATAATGATTCAATTACATTTACCATTAACAAAAATAACATAAATCTCATTTGACCCAACTCATTTTCCCAATTTAATTCATTAGTCCAGTTATTATAAATAGGTGGTTAATCTAGACTATCAACATAGTGATTAAAAAATAATGATCGTTATAAAAATAAACATAATGAAATTATAGAGATATATTGAATACCTTACAACAACTGGATCTACAACAATCATTGGTCACAAATAAGTAGAGGGGGTGATCATGAATGCCATAAAATGATTAGAAAAACATCCACAACCAGGGCCACAAAATTCATCATAAAAACCATGATCCAAAGCCATTAAAACTCATGTTTAATGGTATCCACAACCTATAAATGAAGAAATACGTTGATATAACCCCAAACAGGGGAATAGAAACTAACCTTGGATCACATAGTGAATAATATCTCAATGAAAAAGTAAAATCTACTAAAAAAGAACTCAATTTTCCACCAACAAAAAAACTATGTTATCGTATGTTTGCAGGAAAAATTATTGAAAATATAATATTTTTGTTATTAATATTAATATATAAATGAAATTGAATTTTATTTAATACTGAAATGATAGTAAAAGGTAACACTGAAAAAAGACATAGTCAAATTAACCTGTAAAAATTATATCGTGATATCCCATATCTCCCCATATATCACTTGGTGAAAACATCCATAACTCCATTAGTCCAATGAAGGTCACTAATATGGTATCATTGTGATATTTCATCCTATAAAAAACATTACACGACCATGATAAAACAACATGAAGCAATAGAGGTAGAACAATATAATGATACTCAAAAATGTATAACTATGAAAATAGTCACCCAATGAATCGCACTATATCAGTTATGACCAGGTTGTAATGGACACTCATGGAAAATTAAAAAAAAACTCTCCAAGACCATTCTCACCACAAAAAAAGATCCTCACATTTTGAGGAATTATTATATAAGGGTCACACTAATAGGTAATAATTTCTCCAAGTCTCATGTAATAGTAACCCACAATCATTCATGTTATATGAACATCTAACAACACCCTAAAAAATATGCAACTCAAGATAGTGTGACACCAATAAATCATAGATCACACCCCATTACATAACACATAAACCATTTCATGGCTCATACCCTCATGTAATTCAACGCAATAGTGAATAAATTCTATATCATTTAATCAAAATTTAATGAATAATCTATTATGGCTACTCTAGAATGATCCTCTTATAGCTAAAATATAATCATTAGTAACACATATCTTTCTCCAAACGTTTCCCAACACCTATAATTCCCAAAAAGTGAAAAATATGGTCTAATAAGGTTTTAACAAATACATACTAAATTTCAATTTATATATATAGATATTGAATATATATATATATATATATATATATAATTAAATACATTTTTATCTATTAAAATAACAGGGAAAATGTCTTTTTTGAGACATAATGTTCACATGTCAATGAAATAGTGAAAATTAAGGGTGAAAATCATTTGTTATAATTTTATATTTTTATAATGTATGAATCAACAAAAATGGTAACTCAAATAAGAAATTTAAATATTATTATAATGAAAGATAAGGTAGAATATATGGATGAGAATGTGTAGAATATATCTAATAGATATCCTTCCTATTCAATGAAAAAATAGTGTGTTATAATTAATGTATATTGAGTTATGAAAAAATAAAAATTTTAATCCCTACAATGGTCAATAAAAGTCTAAAATTATGGAAAATAAATTTAGGTTTTTAATCATCAATACACAAATATATTTTATATATATTTTGAATCATAAAATTCCATTATAAATTCTTATTATAAATTTCTTAATCATTAATTGTAATTATTTTTCATTGTATTTTAATTATTCAATTTGTTACAATCTGACATTGGTATAATGGTTTTTGTCCTTACCCCTTGATCAAGTGTTCATAACCTCTATTATATTCATGGATATTATTTTGATGTATTTCTTATTATTCCAGATTACCATGAATGTTTAATGGATGTTTCAATAAGGGTTTACAATAAATAACTTGAAACTCTTTTTTTTGTGAATATTGAACCAATAAAATTTATTGTGTTTATTAATTAATATAAATATATAAATTATTACTAAATGATAAACCCATCTAAAACATTTAATCATTTTCCCATATTTAAATTATTTAATTTTCATATTATTTATTATGGAAAATTTAGTCTTAATCAAATTTTTTATTAGAAAAACCCAAACTAGAATTTGTTATAATGAATGAATTAGTAAAACTATAATTTTTTGTTATTTAAATACTACAATTATAAAATAAAAATGTATTAAATTAAATTTTATTACATTGTTTAATGTTTTAATAATTAGTATATGAATAATTTAAAATTTAAATAGATAAATGGAATAGTTACATACTTTATAAGAACATGACCTTTTTTCGAAATGTTATTTGGTTATGAAGGATTTTTGGATAAATATTATGACTGGGAGAATGGAAATAATGGAATGATTTTTTGGGAGATACATTGGTTGGAGGTAGAGGAAACATTTATAAAGTTTCAGTTTTATATTTATAGGGGATTTTTTTTATAGGTGGGCCAGAGTAGCATATTTAGTAGTGCTCATTAAATAATTCTTTAATAATGTATTTTTAGAAGGAATGGGGGCAAATGAATAATAACTGATATAGGTCATGAAATACATTGTCCAAAAAATTTTGTAAAATAGTGTACAGATATTTTATAACATTATTCCATATATTTCCATGTAACCTCATTTATAATTTATCATTGTAACTCACTTCATACATTAGTAACATATTTTTTAACAACAAAAAATTGACCCTTTTACCAAATTTTGAAATTTTGATTACAAATAATAAATTCCTATTATTACATTCAAATTATATATTTGATTAATATTTATTTAAGTATATAAATTCCTAGTAATTTTTTTGGCACGAAATCATATTTTAAACATTAAATGATTGTATTAATATTTTAACAAATTATTAATAATTCCACAAATATTAGTTAATTTTTCTCTATATATAATACATTTCAGGATTTCTCATACTATAGATGTGAGATATTTATCTTTTAAATAAATATATATAATATATTATTAATATAATTATTATAAATAATATATATTTCTTTTGACCTTTAATATATTTTTAGACTTTTTGAATGTTAATTGTTATATATATATATATATTATTTTAGTAATCAATAATTTAATTTTATCAACACATTAAATTTAATTAATTTTTAATTGGATAATATAAATTACATATACATTATATATAAAACAACATCTATTAATATAAAATTATTTTTTAAAATTATTTAATTTTATTACCATATTAATGATTTAATTTAAAATAAATTATGTACAATGAAAATAAATATATATTTGTTATATATATAAACCATTTTTGATAACTATATACCTACCATTTTGAATTGGTAATATGTTTTTTTCTGTTATAGAAATTGACTATATACCTTTTATAATTATTAAATAATAAATAAATTAACCCTAGTAAATTCTATAAGTCAATTTCATTCCCACATAACAAATAAATATTTTATTTCAATAAATTGGATTTTAGGTCTTTATAAAACACTTTCTTAATTCTTGGTGTTTTTCCCTCAATTGGTTTACTACTAATAATATTGATTCTCATGGGTGATAATGAGCTAGTCGATTTCCTATTTATAGAAAACCTATTATTCTTTATTTGCTATATAAATTTATCGTATTCACTTTTATGGTATGTAAACATTAGGGTAATCGAACAGTAGGTTTCATATATTTTTTTATAATTTTATATTATTAAAAAATTATTTTTAAAAAACATTTACTCATATTATATATCGTATTTTCCACTCTTATTTTATTGAGAACAAAAAATAATAGTGGAATAAAATTCATACTTAAATCATGGATGTCATAATTTGGAATTGAGTTGAGGTTATTATGTTTCTGTTTCTATTTATACTATGCATGAATAAATATGATTTTCTATATATTGTCTATAGAATTTAAGTATTCATTTCCCCAAAACACTGATTCATTTTTAGATCTTAATTTTAGAAGTTTATATAGAATTTTTTTCAAAAGTTTTGTTTTATTTTTGTATAAATTTTATTAATGTTATATTGAATTATTTCATATGGAATAATATTTTTATAAATATGTATTATAATTAATTTTGGAAAAAATTTATACATTTCTTGTAATTTAATACATTTTATTTATTTCATTTATTATTTTTCAATTATTGTTCTATTTAAAAAATATTAATTTTTGTAATGACGTATAAACCACTCATAAGTCTTTAAATTTCAATAATTATTTGATAAAAAGATATAGTGATGAAGAAATAAACAAAAAAACATGGACACATTATATTTATTTGTTTGAAAAAATAATTGTTGAAATTATTTAAAATAGTGTATTTATATTATAGAATGGTTTTATTTTATACATTATTTAATATTGAAAAAAAATATTTATTAATGGATGATTTTTTTTGTTTGAGTTAATTAAATCCATCAAAATGATATCCATTATTTTTCACAATTGTTATTAAATCATATAGAACATTATTATTTATTACATTATTGATAATAATGATTTGGTTTTTTATTTATTGATGATTGAAATAAATTACATTGATTAAAACTAAACAATTCTTATAGATATTAGATTTAAATGATATTATATTTCATTTGGAATTAATATTTTTAGAGAAAAATAATCATTACCATTGGATTATCATTCATTTTTTGAAATATTACAAATAAATAATTTAATTTATTTAAGTAAATAAATAAAAATATTTATATATATTATACTGGTTTAAAATTCCCATCTAATAATAATTGTGGGATATCATATATTCTTGTGTGATTTATCTACTAAATATTTTCTAAAACCATAGTTATGGAGAACCCCTCATGGGCCATTAGTGATGGTGAGGGTGACCACCTAAGATTTCCTCCAATTTTCCATGGGATTGAGACATCCGATGAGAGTATAAATATAACTAATGGAATGAATTACACACATAAACTATTAATTAAAGAAAAAATGATCATTCAACACCAAAAAATTACATTTTATAAATAAATTCACTCATATTAGAAGTTCACTAACATTCAACTACACAAGTTCCCAAAAAAAGTGTATGAAATTATGACCTCCTATGACTCTAAATCCGTCACAAAATACACTCAATTGACCTAAATTTGAGTGCATATCCCCCTTATATAATCTCATAATAAAACTAGTAGACTATTGAGGGGTGAAAACTTGTGAGTTATCAATGGTTAAAAAATTCTAAAAATTAGTATCAATGTGAAATAAATATGAAAGAGTATACAATAGTGATATAAACCTATAAATAAGTATCCAAATATAGAATGAAAATTATTATCTGAAATATAATTAATGAAATATATATTGTATTGAAATTATGATATTTCCTCCACTACTTCCATACATATCTAATTTTCCAAGAACTATTGCTTACCAATTATTGTAAAAATATTATTACAAAATCCAGAAAAAATAAAATTTATGAAAATAATCCACAATATAATATTAAACATAAATCATAACCATGGAAAAAAGGCCAGATATATTAGCACTTTTCTAACATATAAGTAGATACATTTTTCCTCAAACCATTATGAATCTATAATCATGACCTATCCCAACATGATAATGAACATGATAATGAAACAAAAATTTCAACACATCAATTAAATCTATTCAAACCAAAATCCAGCCTCCACACCACACATCAGCATACCACATCATCCTAGTTAGAGTCATAATACCACTAACACATATCTGAACTTCCCTAACATATAAACCCTTTTATAAACTAAAAATTAATAGCATAACAAAATAACAAAAGACATTAACCTCATTAAAATTTCCTTCAATTTATATCCCCCAAATATATCCACATATCCACATCTTTTGATCATAGTACGGTATTTTTGACACATATGGAATCAATATAATTATATCCTAATAACTTGCATGACCCCATAATATAATCATATCACACCCACACAATAATTTCTTTTTATATATAAAAAATCTAATGTTATAAGTTATTATATCCCATAGAAATATACATATTTACCTTATTCATAGATATTGTATCAGAACTTTTAGCCATTACAACCAATGATATTACACCTATTATTCATAATTACCACATCATATCCCCAAAAATTTTTCCCTAATTATAGAAAAACAATATAAAAATTCTATACATAAATTCCTATAGATTATCATTATTAATTGATGAAATGAAACCGTAAGGAAAACTTATCGTAAAACAATCAACTACATCACATTAAAAATATCATTTACATTATTTCTTTTACTATTACCTATAATCATGTTGTTCATTATGTTTTTTAACCATATAAAATTTTAAAAAATTCATCAAACCACTTCCCATTTCAATCCATTCATTTATAAATAATCATATCTAATACATACATGTTAATTTCACAACATCCTCATAACATCATTATATTTTATTATTCACAAGAAATCAATAATTATCTTAATAATAGGTTCATTTAGTTTCATATTAAATTTAATCCATAACAATTTTATTTAACATTATCTCATTCCTAATAGAACTAAACACAAAAAACACATATTTTTTCCTTTTCAAGTTGTACTATTAATCCCCCCAACCAACCGTCATAGGGATACATGAAAAAAAATAATATTGAAATCCAATGACAAAAAAATATTTTATAATTTATAATTTATATATCTTATTTATCCACACCATTCTGGACCTCCATATTACATCTAAATTCCCATTATAATCATTAAATAATAAATTATTTTATCAAACCGTAGTGATGGAAAAAACAAAAAGTCACGTTTAAAACCCTTTCAAATAAAATATGACTAACCAATATAGTATTACACCAAATTTAATATGATTTACTAATAGAAAAAAAATATCAAGTAGAAAAGTTTGTAGTAGATATAGATTCACAGATTCTAGGGTTTTGAAATCCAATTTTCATTTTAATCTATATGAAATTATGAAATTATGAAGTTATAAATGTTATTTAATAATTTATGTAACAATAAAATTATAGTAATCGATATTAATCAATAAAATAAATCACATAATAAATAAAAGATAATTCATAAACCACATACAACTCTCATCCTCCATCCAAATTCTTATATCCTAATTTATTATAATCATTTAATTTAATTCCTATTTAATGGGTGTTTCCCACATATTTCCCTTTACTCACAACCCAAAAATAATCAATTATTCATAAATAAAAATTGATTTGACATAATAAGAAAAAATCATTATAAGGAATCACATAATCCAATAAAATATATTATTAACAAAGTTATAATAATACTTTAAAATTATCCTATATTAATGTAGCTATAGAAAATTCCCATAACACTCACAAGAATCTTATTCAAACCTTGGATCAAGGAATAATCGAAAGTATTAATATATGTACAAAATACCATACACAAGAATCTAAAATAACCCAACCAATTTTTCATGATCACACGAGGATTCAGAGAAGTCATAGTAATAGAATTGATTCTTAGAGAACATCCAAATTTTTAATAGTACTGGAAAAAATAAGAATGAATGTACAATTATGCCAACTTAAAAGAATCCCTAAATATCAAATCAAGATATCCCTTATATTTATCTATTAAAAAAGTAAAATATCTTAATATTGCTATGGTTGATAAATGTTGTGACACAATTACTATCAAAACATTTCGAAATATGTATTCTAAAAAATGATGATATATACAATGCATTAGGAAAGGGTTTGTCCCTAGAAAATAATTGTTTTGAAATTTTGTGGATTCCAATTTATTATAACCATATCAATCACAAAATTTGATTCAGCTAAAAATTAACTTCTTCTAATTATATAAAATGGGATTTACACTCAAATATTTCGAAATTTTCAAAATTATTGAAAAAATACAATTATGTGTTAATAAATGAATCTTTTTTATTACGAAATTACTCTAATATTTTAAATTTTTTCCTTTTATATATCCCATGTAATATTTTATTTATTACATATTTACTTTTATATACCCACATGGGGTGACAAATAAGGGTCAATTACATAATAAACATGAGATATGAAAGGGTCATTTATATTAAAAAATGTTATATGTAATGTTCATTTCATTGATAACGGGTGATATGAAAGGGTCAATTTCACAAGAATGGGGTGATATGTAAAGGTAAATTCTATGAAAAAGGGTGATATGTAATGGTTATTTTAATGAGAAAGGAGAAATTCCTAAGGCATATTTCATAATTTTCCTTTTTCTATGCATAGACAAAAATTATTCTTCCATACTACTCATAATTGTGAGACATATATGGTCACACCATGAACAATACATAGTGAAACACATGCACTAGACTAATTATATTTACAAAACACTACACGTTACACTATATCCAACATATAAAAATTGAATAGAGAATCATCCATCTCCAAATGAATAAAACAAAAATCAATTGATTCTACTCACTAAAAAACCATATCTTCATGACAGTCTAAATCATCAATCAAAAATATCAACTATAACTCAAATATTCACCCTATAAACTACACAAATACCTATAGAATACTACAATAATATAAAAATGAAAATTAAAGGTCCTATGAAATTCTAGTTCATTACATTATATACTTCTCAATTGATTCTTATCCAATAGATTCAAAATAAAACCAATAAAGGTAGAAATAAAATCCCATACACTTAGAGGAGATACCTTTCATTGAAAAATATCACATTATTGGCACCCTTAATTCAGAATCATGGACATAATAGAAACCCTCCTCTAATAAAGATGATTCCAAAAAACTCACTAATATAGGATATTCATCTCAAATTAAATCATAAACATGCTGAGAAATAAAAAACAATATAAACCTACCTAGATCACAAATGATTCCTTACTAACCCCTCACTTCAAGTCATCCTTGTATCCAAATATATAACAAATGAAAATACCCAACATGCCATTAGTCTTTTTTTAAAATAGATCCAACTGATTTATAATGAAATAAACATTACATTATCTTTTAAATAAAAATATATGCACATGTTAAAATTGGTTTAAAATACCCCCAAAATGGATTTAGGGAATGAATTATAGATACCCTAAAACATTCCTATAGCTAACTTTCCCCTAATGGTTGATAAGAATGTTAAATCTTATGGAATCCACACTGATAATTCCATATGTTATTAAATCTGTAAGGGGTTAACTCTCCTACTATAGCACTACTCAATATACTCAATCCCATGGCTTAAGTTTATGAAATAGATCTGGAAGATCACATTAGTCTAATTTTCTATTAACCTTGAAACTTATATCTAATAAAATTAATCTAATACTTTATAATATCTCAAAATGGTCATTCATTTGAAAATCACATTATGGGTAATAATTTATCAACGATATCTACTATATATGTCACCTCCATAAATGTATTAAAATAAAAACCCAGGATATATTTCTAAATATCAATCCTTAAAGAACTTAACATTTTATGCCTATGCATTATCATTGGAAAAAATGGAGAAGCAAACCATTAAGATTCATAACATGATTCAAAATGGGATAAAAAATATCTAAATCCAACTATGTCTCCGGAATATCCTTTTTAAGATCACCCATTTAATCCCATTAGATGAAATCCTCCTTAAAACTTTAATGGAAACTCACATATAAAATGTATTGGTCTTCCATAATTTATCTCCCCACTAAAATTATTTCGTAATTTTATTCAATATAACCATGAAATACACACAAAAGTAATCGGTAGTCTTCAATAACTCAATGGAAACTGAAATCTCTTTTATCAAGTCCTCACCCACAAGACTATATGCCTATTCGAGGAACTTGGGAACTTATTTTTACTAAAAATAATCAATTCACTGTTGTAGGATACCTAATTTCTATTTCCATAAAAAATTACTTGATGATGTTTTAATGGAATATCATTAAATAAAATAATAATAGATTTATCATTTTTGACATAATTGACATCAACATTAAAGAGGATATAAATAGTCATATCAATACATTATCTTGTATATTACTCTTCACAAAGAGTATTTCCCTACACCACATTAGAAATCTATAATAATGATCCCCACTTTAATGTTCTTAAATCATCCTTATATAGGTAGACTCCAATTAAACAATAATCCCTCAGCATCCACTATATTCCTTACAGAACAAACATATCAGTAACCCACTAAGAAACATCTCCCTCAATTCAGTCAATCATCCATGATCTCTACGCATCGACATTACAAAACAACAAGGAATGTTTCAGAATAAATTGTATGATGGTAATGCTTAATACTATCCAACAATTAGATTATTAAATTTTGGATCAGAATAATATATCTCTCACAAATCTTATCATCAATTTGAGGTAAAAATATCAAAGATAACATCATTAAAAACACTATAATTTCATTAAATCAAATTTTATAGGAAAAATTATATCATTCACATAAATAATAAATTTAAACCTAATATTTAATTATAAATGTGAAATTACATGATACATATTATTATGAATATATCTTAATATAATAAACCAAATCATTCATAAAACATTATATCACAAATGAAATGATTTTTTCACTGTACTTTATTGGTGAAATACGTTTAAATTCATATTTTATGTGAAATATACACAAAAAACAATCATTCTTGTGAAAATAAAATCTAGTGTTGTCATAATATTTTAGGAAAAAAATCTTCAACACTATATATGGTTCGTACAAAAAGATATCCACATTTAACCCTTAGTCTGAAATATTTTCATTATTGGTTGTTTTACCTTTATGATTTCCCATAAATATTTAAAATATTTAAACAATGAAAATAATCACTATTCAATGCATGAAAAATAAATATTAGTAACCCAAAACAATAATCTTGCATGAAATGGAATGATATAAGTTTAGTTTTTTATAGATACCACTATGAATTTGTTTTATCTACCTTAACAATACAAATAATAAATTAAAATTTAATTATGAATAAAATTACAAAATCATTCATAAAATATATCATGAAATGAATGAAAAAAATAAAAAAAAATCATATTGAAATTCATAACATCATGGTGAATGGTTTTAAAATAATTCTTAATGACATCGTATAATCCTTTTAGAGAAAACATGATTTAAAAACACGATTATAAATCACCTATTTCTTACAATAAGAACTATATAAACATTGTTTGATATTAGTTCTATAAATTATTAAAGTGGATTATTAGGCTACACATTTTAATATGGAAATGATATTAATTTATGATTGTACATATTGTATCATTTATTGAAATAGTGAATTTATGAATTAACAATTAACTATTTCAACCATATATGCCGGTTAATTATATTTTTACTCATATTATTAAATTGTAATAGTTTTATTAAGAGAACTATAAATCATAAATAATTTTAGAATGAAAAAATAATTATATATATATATAAGACATAAAATTAAAATTCTAGTCTAGTTAATGATAATTATTTATGTTCTTTATTTTTAAATTTTCCCTATAATTGTTAAACCTTCACCTAATCATCTCAAATTGGTTATCATGGTCCTATCATTAAACTATATGGGTCCCAAGAAATTGTTTCTAAGCCATTCTACTTAGACTAAACCACATGTTAGGATTACGTATCATTGTTTCCATAAAAATACCACATAATCCTCACTGGTTCTTAACTTGATACTCTACTCTAACTTTAAAAAAGTTATGATATCACATTGTCACTACACACTCTTTTATAGAACCACTCTTGGGTTAGAGTTAAGGAGATAATGACCCACGAAATATTATTTTAATGGGTTATGGTTTTTTTAATACCATCAATTTTATAAATCACAAAAAAGGTGGAATTACCACATAAACTAGGAAATAATTAATACAAATAACCTATAAACTATAAATAATTTAAATTCCATAAATAAACTGCAATGTAACACATGTTTCTTCTATTATATTTAAATAACCAACCAATAATAACATTAAGGGATGATCACCTAAGACTCTAAATTGTACATAGACTCTAATATATTCTCTAAAATAGTTCTCTTATCATCCTAAGACAATCCTCAAAACATTTATAAAACTATGGAGGGGGTAAGCACATCGTAATGCTCAGTATAATAATTCTTCTGATCAATTCAACTCCCATGTGTAGTGAATAAATAATATTATGCACAAACTATATCAACCCTGAAAAACAAAAATATAAATTCTATGATTCCTATTAATGGAAAATACATTCTTATAATTATATCTTATTGTATAAATCACTTAAGACTGCATATAGATCATAATAAATACTTTATAAATTCAGAATGAATGAAAATAGAGGTATTTTTAGATGTTAAAGAACCTATACTAAATAAATAATAACTTGAACATTGGAATAGTAATATGACCTATAGAAATATTAATTATACCAAAGGAATAGTATCCTCACCTATGATATAATAACTCAAATTTAGGTATCTTATGTGCAACACCCCGAGATTTTATAAAAAATATTATTTTTTAATTTCATTAATGTCTTGTGTTGTACGCAACACCAAAAGGATCTTTCACAAAACGCATCCTTGACTTTCCTTGCACTACACGCAATCGCGACCTTCATCGATAGCGTGTGTAGTACGCAATAACGATTTTCACTAAACAATAGTATGATATTAAAATAATATTAAAACTAGCCGTTATGAATAGTATAACCAATTTTTGAAATTTTGTAAATTTTATTTTTCAAAATGGATTCATTTTTGGATTCGGAATATTGAAAGTATCCTAGGGTGAAATTTTGGTACATTTCGGATAACTTTCATTTTCTGATGAATAGTGAAAACTACTAAATTTTAATTAAAAACAACCTTTTTAATCGAAATAATTAATAGTGATAAATTATTAATTTGAGTGGTTTTAAAATATATTTAGAATATTTTTTTACAACTTAATACAATATTGGTCATTGGATGTCATTTCACATTTAAACCAGACATAAACAAGTGTCAATCTTTTGATAGTTATTATCTCTTAAGAACACACTATTTATTTTGAAGACGGGAATTAATTTTGAAATTAATTAATGCAACTGATATGTTTTGAATTGGGTAAAATAGACATCATTTTTTAGTTCATAATATCAAATATAGCTTAGGCCTAATTTTTGGTATTTTTCTGGAAACTTTCATTTTTTGATGAGTAGTGAAACCACTAAGTGGTAGTTAAAAAAATGAATTTTTCATGAAACTTAATTTTACCACTTCTGTGAGTGGAATTTCAAAAATCCGAGAGACATGGTTGATTTCAGTAAGTAAAATGTTGTTCAATGGGATGAAAATAATTTTTGGTGAATAGTAACTTTTTACTTTTTTTACCACGGTTAAAAGTAAATAGGGTAATTAAGGGTAAAAATGATATTATTATTGCCCTAACACATGTCCTAATTCTATTGGATAAGTTTAATTCGACCAAAAACAACCTTAGGAATAAAATATGTCCATTTAGGCCCACATGGATTAGATTAAGACATTTATTATTAATTTATTTAAAGTAGGGTTAAAATAGTTAAAATCAAAGTTTAATAAGTAAATAATTTTTAATATAAGGTTATACATAAGCTAAATTCGACTATAAAAAATTAATTTGAAAGCTAAAACGATTTCCTACATAAGTGTATTTTATTTGTAATTTTTAGACATTAAATAATTTAATTTATTTATGACACAAAGATGATGTAGTAATTATCTTATTAATGAAATATTGACATAATTGATGTTATAAATACCAAAATAAATGTAATTTGAGACTTTTTATGAATTACACTAATTTTCTAGGTTAATATGACATGTTAGTATGGATTTAATTAATTTGTTTCGAACTAATCATTCTGTTATAATTTTCACAAAAAACAATTACTAAATAGTGTCAAAATTGACATAAAATAGTTTTTAAAACAAATATTTTATTATTAATTGTTATTTTATTCCTAAAAATATAAGGTTAGGCCAAATGACTTAGATAAGGTTATATATATTAATAATAAACAACATGGGGTTCGTTTGGCTTGTTATAGAAATTTTATTAACCTTATAGTATAAGAATACAAGTAGACACGGTAAAAGTAAATTTATTTAACTTAATGTTAAATCTAAATGATAAGGTTATAATAGGAACCTAAACATGTCTAAATTCTATTGGATGAGTGGATTGAGACCCATACCCACCTTAGATTCGAAATAACTCAATTTGGAGCTATTTAAAACCGAATTTGCCTTTATAATAAAAGAATATGTTTAGTTTTTCCAAAGTAGCCCCTCTCCTCCCTTATAAAAGGGCACCTCCTCCCTCTCTTCCTCACACAACATTGAGCCTTCAAGTTCGTCCAAAACCTGAATAATTTTCTTCTACACTTCCCTATAAACATCCTAGAAGTCCTGGTCTTCTTCAAAGACCAATTTTAGTACCCTAAGAGAAGGACTCAAAAAGGCGCTTCAAAGAAGATGTAATGTCCGTTACCGATTCTTTCAACTTTATTTCTTCTTCCACTTCTTCTTCATAGGTTGTTTCATTATGAAGTTATAACATCAGTATCAATAATATACTGATATGTCATTATAAGTATGAAACAACCTGATTTCACTATCTATCCATCCTACGGAAAACGAAATCACTGAGCATGCGTACGTACGGAATATCGTCTCCACGCCGTGGTGTAATCTATTTTCCACAACCACCTTACTTGGATGGGTATAAGGGTGTACATAATAAATATATATGATTATTATAAAGTGATATTTATTAATAAATAGTTTACATACACTCTAATACAATTCCACGATCATGAGAATGATATCATCGCTTGTGCGTACGTACGGACTACCGTCTCCACGACGCGATGAGATTCATTCTCCACGTTAACCATTCATGAATGATTATAAAGTATATATAATAAGTAATCATGAAATATGTGATATAATAATGATACTGTATTTATGTGTATATAAATTTATGTCATCTACTTAATTCCATTAAACTCAATAAGGAAACGAAAACAGCGTTCATGCGTACGTACGGCCTACCGTCTCCATGAACGGTGTATTTATTTCCATTTAATGATCTATTATATATATATTCCTAATATATATTATATATAAATCATGTTTTATATTCTGGAATTAATTATTCATGATCTAAGTAATCATATGAATGATTACAAGTCAATACACGAATGACAAATGAAACGATTTTACCCAAAACGCTCTTTAACATGGAAATTACAAAAAAACATGTAAAATAAAGTCATAAGTGAACCATATATGATATCATAACAATAATTTTGATTCTGTAATAAGTAAATAAAATTATTTAAATCATTATACAGGTGGTTCAGACACTTACGAAGCAAATCGCACCTAAGGTAAGGGAAATATCACAATCTCATTTTTATCCAAAAATGTTTATACTTTGAAATTTACTGGGGTGTATTTTATCATCCAAATCCATGTTTCCTAAATATTTTATATTATTTCCATCCACCTACAATTTTTTAAATCCAATTTTACCCATCGGTGACTTTTTATTAAATGATATGAAAGGAATCTTTTGTCATTTTTCGTATGAGGTACTTTTTGACTTTTCTGACAAAAGTACGAGAAGAATGTTTTTTTAACTTATACGGCATGAATGGATTTTTAAAACATTATTTCCAAAAAGATTTCTTTAAAAAATTTCAAGTTTATTTTTAATCAACTTATTTTAGTTTATAATTGTTTGACATGTTAAGAAAGGAAAAGTGTTTTTGAAGTAGATAGGATATTTTCCTCAAGAATGGAGTTCAAGTGTTTTATCAGAATTATTTTCCATCAAAGATAATATAGGGTTTTGTTTCTATCCCTATTATTACATTGATTTGATTATGTTATGATGGAATTATTTTTATGAATTCCTTTATCTTATATGAATTGTTTAATGATGTCATGATGTTTAGGATTCCCATTTTTATTACATGGGTTATGCTATGATGTATGGTTTATGATTTTGCGGCACACATAATAATGGTATCATTATGAGATGGGTGGGACCTATATCTACCTGCAATTCATTGGGTAAATATTTTATATCTCATGAGATAGACATGGATGGAATGGCAGGTTAAACCGGTTCAGTGAAACAGGACTGAAATGTGGAGTGAACTCTGTTCAAAAATGGACTTTGTCCACTAAGATAGTCTTGGCATTGAGTCTTTACTAAAAAGAAATGATTCTCTATGATTATGTGTGTATGCCACAAAGTTTCATGTTTTAAGTTATGATTATTGGGATTACATTTAACTACTATGATTTATCCCATGTTATGATATTATGATCTCTATTGCAGGTTAATATTTCCAAAATGTTATGTTCTTATGAATATGATGTGATTAATATTTATTTTGTTTACCCTTAATGAGCATTTGAGATCACCCTTTTATGTTTTCTTTTCCCCATGATATAAAGAAAGGTTTTAGGTAAGAAAAAGGAATATTTTTATGGGATATGTTGAAGATCTTTCCCTACGATTAGAAGATTATATTTCGAGTTTCCAAAGACACTAAACTATTACGGTCCTTGTGTGTGTGTTTTTGTTATGTACTAAGTATTCCGCAAAATTAATGTAATGTCCATGTACGTTAAGCTTCGGGTCTCTACAGTTGGTATCAGAGGAATGTTTTATCCAACCATTGGAAACTAGGATGCGAAAACGTTAGTGAGATCCCTAGAGATATGTCTAATGTATGTCTAGGGATGTCATTAAGGTTAAGTATACGTATAGGTTATAGTCCTAGAATTGCGCTAACGATCTTAGAATTTAACCTAAGATGTTAGATATGGAGGGTACTCCCACTTTACTATGTTGTTTTCTCTAGCAAGATTTTTTCCTCTCACATAATTCTTTTTCTGTTTTAGTTAATGGAGGGTACCAGAAGGAATTCGGTTAACATTGAATCCAATGGACAAATTGGGGACTATGAGAAACAAAATTGTGTAATGCCTAGAGAGAATGATATTGTGATTATGATGAATCAGTCATCACGATATATGATTAACAAGGTGAAATTTAGTGGTATACCTAATTCATCAAAGAAGAGGAAGATAGACTATTATGCATGTTCGCATGTTGAGGAGCATAAATAAAAGAAGATTGAGATTTCTAAAGAAGGGAAGAAGAACCTTGAGGAATACCTCAAATGGAGAGACCAATGTTATCTGTGTGGAGAAAAGGGTCATAGAGTGACAGACTATTATGGAGTTCAATGTATTATTTGTGGAGAACATTGGCATTACCCAACTCAATTCCCTGACCTAAAAAGTTACTTCTAAATCAAGGAAGGACATATTCCAGGTCAATAATTGAAGAGGATGGATTGAAGTGTTTATGTATTAGTATTCAAGAATAATGTTGTTGAGGTACTTTTATTGTGTATTAGAATATTTTTGTATTATTCTATTGTGGTTTTCAATATTTTTAAGGTACCAGTAACCATGAAAAGTGATTCAAATATTTTGGAAAGTAGATAATATGCGCATAATGAAGGGATAAGGAGAAAATGAAATGTTTGACAGTATTCATGAGCTCATGATTGATATAAGGACTAAGTTATATCATGGTTGAAAGAGTTAACTTTTGATAGCATTCATGTTTTCACTAAGGTTTAATGGGTATTCATTTTTCAAGAGAATACATGATTAAGGTATTCACATGATTGGAATGTGACCAACAAGATATATGGGGGATAAATGATGGTATTCACATGCTTGGTTGATGACATTTCATGTAATCGTTTTCTTCATACTATGAGCTTAGACCGAAATATTTTAGATAAGCCTAAAGATTGGAATGGATTATGTTGGACATAAGTTAGTATTTTTTAAGAATAGAACTTTTTTGATGGGATGTTATAGAAATGTAGTTTTAGAAAAAGGACAACCTGCAGGACGGACGACGACCCATTGCATCAGACAAGGCTGTGGGAATCGAACCCACAACCGAAGTGCGACTGGCCTTTAGCACCTACCACTGGCCTACAGGAAGTCCCTGTTTAGTAGAAACTAGTTTCATTATATTAAGTAGTATGATATATGAAGTATAAGTCCATTTTAGGAACCATATATGATTAATATCACTATAGATCGACTTACATATTTTTTGATAACTTTTCTAACCATTTGTTTGAGAAAGATGGAATGACCCATCATTCTATCACATGATATGCTAACACATCACAAATGAAAAATTCAACTTCATTTCATTAAGAGATGAAGTGTAAATTGTCCAAAGAACGACCAACGGTGAGACTATACCAAAATCACAAAAGTATTTCTTCTAATTCCAATTTCATCAACTTTAGGGAAATGATCTTGAAAACAAAAAATGTTGTCCTGCTGCTCTTATATATGATGAATTAGATAGTACCATAGATCGTCACAAATTTATGGATTTGTGGTTGCTGGCTTTTCCATAGCCATGTTCTCTACCACTCTCCATCAGAACATGATGGTTAGATTTCTCTTCCATATCCATATTTTCACCTATGTGGAAACCCATTGATTAGTTTATGTGGGTAACCGTTACGTTTCATACTTTTGTTTTTAGAGATTGGTTTTGATATTCCTTTTTATGATGTAGGTTTCTATTAAAGAATGTTTCGAGTAGTAAACCATTTATAACCCTGACGAATTTCTAAGGCAAAATTCATTTTAAGGGGGGGTAGAATGTAACACCCTGAGATTTTATGAAAAATATTCTTTTTTAATTTCATTAATGTCTTGGGTTGTACGCTACACCAAAAGGATCTTGCACAACATGCATCCTTGACTTTCCTTGCATTACACGCAATCGCGACCTTCCTCAATAGAGTGTGTAGTACGCAATAACGAGTTTCACTAAACAACAATATGCTATTAAAATATTATTAAAACTAGCCATTATGAATAGTAATAACCACTTTTTGAAATTTTTTATATTATATTTTTCAAAATGGATTCATTTTTGGATTCGGAATATCGAAATTAGCTTAGGGTGAAATTTTGGTACTTTTCGGATAACTTTCATTTTCTGATGAACAGTGAAAATTACTGAATTTTAATTAAAAACAACCTTTTTTATCAAAAAAATTAATAGTGATAAATTATTAATTTGAGTGGTTTTAAAGTATATTTAGAATATTTTTTTACAACTTAATACAATATTGCTCATTGGATGTAATTTTACATTTAAACCAGACATAAACAGGTGTCAGTCTTTTGATAGTTATTATCTCTTAAGAACACACTATTTGTTTTGAAGACGGGAATTAATTTTTAAATTAAGTAATGCAACTGATATGTTTTGAATTTGGTAAAATAGATATCATTTTTTAGTTCATAATATCAAATATAGCTTAGGCCTAATTTTTGGTATTTTTCTGGAAGCTTTCATTTTTTGATGAATAGTGAAACCAATAAGTGGTAGTTAAAAAAAATGAACTTTTCATAAAACATAATTTTACCGCTTCTGTGAGTGGAATTTCAAAAATCCGAGAGACACGGTTGATATCAGTATGTAAAATGTGGTTCAATGAGATGAAAATAATTTTTGGTGAATAGTAACTTTTTACTTTTTTTACCACAGTTAAAAGTAAATAGGGTAATTAAGGGTAAAAATGATATTATTATTACCCTAACACATGTCCTAATTCTATTGGATAAGTGTAATTCGACCAAAAACAACCTTAGGAATAAACTATGACTATTTACGTCCACTTAGATTATATTAGGACATTTATTATTAATTTATTTAAAGAAGGGTTAAAATAGTTTAAATCAAAGTTTAATAAGTAAATAATTTTTAATATAATGTTATACATGGCATAAATTCGACTATAAATATTCATTAGAAATATAAACATATTTCCTACATAATGGTATTTTTTTTAATTTTTAGACATTAAATAATTTAATTTATTTATGAAACAAAGATGATGCAGTAATTATCTTATTAATGTAATATTGACATAATTGATGTTACAAATACCAAATTAAATTTAATTTGAGACTTTTTATGAATTACAATACTTTTCTAGGTTAATATGACATGTTAGTATTGATTTAATTAACTTTTTTCGAACTAATCATTCTTTTATGAGTTTCACAAAAATCAATTACTAAATATTGTCAAAATTGACATAAAATAGTTTTTAAAACAAATATTATATTAGTAATTGTTATTTTATTCTTAAAAATCTAAGGTTCGGACAAATGAATTATATAAGGTTATATATATTAATAATAAACAACTTGGGGTTCGTTTGTCTTGTTATAGAAATTTTATTAACCTTATAGTATAAGAACACAAGAAGACACGGTAAAAGTAAAATTATTTAACTTAATGTTAAATCTAAATGATAAGGTTAAAATAGGAACCTAAAATTGTCTAAATTCTATTGGATAAGAGTCTTTCGACCCATCCCCACCTTAGCATCAAAATAACTCAATTAGGAGAAATTTAAAACCGAATTTGGCTTTATAATAAAATAATATGTATAGTTTTTCCAAAGGAGCCCCTCTCCTCCCTTATAAAAGGGCACCTCCTCCCTCTCTTCCTCACACCACTTTGAGCCTTCCAGCTCATCCAACCCCTGTCAAATTCTTTTCTCCACTTCCATAGCAACATCCTAGAGGTCCTGGTCTTCTTCAAAGACAATTTTAGTGCCCTAAGAGGAGGACTCAAAGAGGCGCTTCAAAGAAGAGGTAATGTTCGTTACCGATTCTTTCAACATTATTTCTTCTTCCACTTCTTCTTCTTAGGTTGTTTCATTATTAAGTAATAACATAAGTATAAATAATATACTGATATGTTATTATATGTATTAAACAACCCTATTTCACCATCTATCCATCCCACGGAATACGAAATCACCACATGTGCGTACGTACGGAATACCGTCTCCACGCCGTGGTGTAATCTATCTTCCACCACCACCTTACTTGGATGGGTATAATGGTGTACATAATAACTATATATGATTCTTATAAAGTGATATTGATTCATAAATAGTATACATACATCCAATACAATTCCACGATCATGAGAACGATATCATCGCTTGTGCGTACGTACGGACTACCATCTCCACGACGCGATGAGATTCATTCTCCACGTTAACCATTCATGAATGATTATAAAGTATATATAATAAGTAATAATGAAATATGTGACATAATAATGATACTGGATTTATGTGTATATATATTTATGTCATCTACTTAATTCCATTCAACTCAACAAGGAAACAAAAACAGCGTTCACGCGTACGTACGGACTACCGTCTCCATGAACGGTGCATTTCTTTCCATTTACTGATCTATTATATATATATATATATATTATGAATATATATTATATATAAATCATGTTTTATATTCTTTAATTAATTAATCATGATATAAGTAATCATATGAATAATTACAAGTCAGAACACAGACGACAAATGAAACGATTTTACCCAAAACACTCTTTAACATGGAATTTACAAAAAAACAGGTAAAATAAAGTCATAAGTGAACCATATATTATATCATAACAATAAGTATGATTCTGGAATAAGTCAATAACATTATTTAAATCATTATACAGGAGGTTCAGACACTTACGAAGCAAATCAGACCTAAGGTAAGGGTAATATCACAATCTCATTTTTATCCGAGATTGTTTATACTTTGAAATTTACTAGGGTGTATTTTATCATCCAAATCCATGTTTCCTAAATATTTAATATTATTTCCATCCACCTTAAATTGTTTAAATCCAATTTTACCCTTCTTTGAGTTTTTAGTAAATGATATGAAAGGAATCTTTTGTCGTTTTTCGTACGAGGTACTTTTTGACTTTTCCGACAAAAGTACGAGAAGAATGTTTTTTTAACTTATACGACATGAATGGATTTTTAAAACATTATTTACAAGAATCTTCCTTTACAAAGTTTCATTTTTATTTTTAATCAACTTATTTTAGTTTAGAATTGTTTGACATGTTAAGAAAGGAAAAGTGTTTTTGAAGTAGAAAGGATATTTTCCTCAAGAATGGAGTTTAAGTGTTTTATAAAAATTATTTTACATCTAAGATAATATAGGGTTTTATTTCTATCCCTATTAATACATTGATTTTATTATGTTGTGATGGAATTATTTTTATGAATTCCTTTATCTTATATGAATTGTTTAATGATGTCATGATGTTTAAGATTCCCATTTTTATTACATGGGTTATGCTATGATGTATGGTTTATGATTTTGTGGCACACATAAGAATGGTATCATTATGAGATGGGTGGGACATATATCTCCCTCCAATGGATTGGGTAAATATTTTATATCTCATAAGATAGACATGTCTGGAATGGGAGGTTAACCCGGTTCAGTGAAACAGGACTAAAACGAGGAGTGAACTCGGTTCAGAAATGGACTTTTTCCACTAAGATAGTCTTGGAATTGAGTCTTGACTAACAAGAAATGATTCACTATGATTATGTGTGTATGCCACAAAGTTTCATGTTTTATGTTATGATTATTGGGATTAAATTTCACTACTATGATTTATCCCATGTTATGATATTATGATCTCTTTTGTAGGTTAAGATTTCCAAAATGTTATGTTCTTATGAATATGATGTGATTGATATTTCTTTTGTTTTCCCTTACTGATCATTTGAGCTCACCATTTTATGTTTTCTTTTCCCCAAGATATAAAGAAAGGTTTTAGGTAAGAAAAAGGAATATCTTTATGGGAGATGTTGAAGATCTTTCACCACGATTAGAAGATTATATTCCGAGTTTCCAAAGACACTAAACTATTACGGTCCTTGTGTGTGTGTTTTTGTTATGTACTATGTATTCCGCAAAAGTAATGTAATTTCCATGTACATTATGCTTCGGGTATCTACATTATGAATAAAAACATGATGTATTTATTTCATGGAATAAGTAAAAAAAATTGATTTAATAATGAAAAATTATGTGTAATTATTTGATTAAGTCATAAATATTTAATTAAAATTTTATGATTAACTTAATAATTTAATATAATTTTTTTTTCGGAAAATGTATTAATAAATTATTATTTTTTTGTCTTAAGAATCTAAGATAAATTTATGAGACCTTAATTAATTTTTCAATATGTCATAAAATCATTTATAGTTTTAAAATTGGAATTTTTTTAATAAATGATGATTCTAATTAAATATTTTATTTCTTATAATTAGAAAATTATTTTCAAATAATAGAGTTCATATTTTATTTTACATTTTTAAATATGGTTTGGGTGAATTATTCAGATTTTTCTAAAATGATTGATTTTTTTGTGAATGTAGAAAGACTGTAATTTATGGCATATATAAATCATAAGATAAATACATTATTATCCAAGACATTAATTATGTATGTAGTATAATATGGAAATCCACATCATTATTTAATTTTATTTATTGAAACTTCTCAAACTATTCATAGTATTGTTCCAAAATATTAAAGTAATTAATAATATATTAAGATGACACCCCTTTCCTCCACTACAAAAATTATCCCTCACCACCTCTTCTCCTCACACATTTCAAGATTTTATCCTTATCTAGATTATTCTTAACACTCTATCAAATCCTATCCCCAACTTACTAGGCACCTTTTCCTTATAACTTGTTTATAACATTATCCTTATAGAGGTTCTCACAGGGGATAAATTCAATAGGTAAAAATAATTTACTTTTATTCTAATTTCTGTTCAATTTATTTTCTTTTCTTATTCTCTACACACATCCCCTCATCCAACTGGAATGAAAACTCCAGTATATAATATATAATATAATTTTATTGTGTTAATGTAATATCCTTCATCAAATAACTTCCCTCTCTTTTTTTATTTCTAAAAATGAAAAGGTCGTCTGGGAGGAGTTAATTTATCGACATCGAGGATGAAAATTTTCATTTTCCTTTACCGCCTTCATGTATAGTATTAAAAAAATTATAGTGTTTGAAAAAAAAAATCAATTTTTACAATTTATTATGTTCTATAAATAATTTATACATATAATGTTAAATAATAAAACAAAATCATTTTGTTGGGAGAAAAAAATGCCCAAATAATCCAAATAATTATCAATAATAACTTATCTATTAAATATTCCTCACAAAAATTAAAAAAAAATCACTTATAAAAACATGTAATATTTTAGATATTAATTAATATCATATAACTTAATTTCTGGATATCTCTTCCCATTTTTCACGAACTTCCCTACTCTTATACAAGCAAACTGATCGTGAAAACAAACAAAATAAACACTACCAAACGACCAAATTTAACACTATGACCCATAAAAAATGATACTAATAAACTATAATAAATAATTTACATGTATTGTATGATCAATAATTAATAATTATTCGATTTAATTTTATTATTAAAGAAATTAAGTACATGTGCAGAACTGTTTCACACATAAGGTAACAGAATCTTTCCAAACCTCCATTTTTTTCTTTCGGGTTGCGCTTTCTCCATTTTTACCGTAATATAATTATATTTTATTTCAGTATACCTCTAAATAATATTTATATGTTCCAATTTCATTTTTCCAACTCATATCAGTTTTCCCTGACGGGGATATAGTTGGTTTAAAACGTTCCCTTCTCAATTCTTCCCGATAAGAAAACTTGATTCAATGGAACATCCTAATTTGTTACCCATTTTCTTGTGGTATAAATTATAGGATATAAGAAACCATTATTTTCATAAAATCGCTAATTTTATCAGAAAAATAGTTCTTTTTAATTTCTATTTTTATACAAATAAATATGTCATTTCTGTTTTATGTAATCCTTAATATTTTCTTTAAACCACACTAAAATGATTTATTTCTAAAGATTCATAAACACTATTTTTAAATATATTCACTTCATTTGGACATAACATATCATGATCTATTTGTATTTATCCTTATTAATGTTCATTTATTATTAAAATCATTTCTCTGATAGACACCACTATGATATTACCTTATGTTATTCTTTTTGACATGATTATGATACTGAATTCTATCCATGGGTAACCCTTTTGTTTATGATTGATTACATATAAAAGATTATTAATGTGGAACTTAATTTCAAAATCATGTTATGATGGGTGTGCGCCTATAATGTTCTAATTGTTTGGGTAATTTTTAGTCTCATGATATGTCATGTTGAGAAGGGGAGTGATGTTGATTCCATTATAGGTATTTGTTCACCATGTCTTATTAGCAATACTTAAATCATATTCATGTAATGTTATATGTTTTTTCACATTCATATGATGAAATTATTATATATTCCTAGGTTATACATGTTATTCACCATTATTTTATTCCTTTTCCATGAATTTTATGTTTTCAAGTTTTGTCTTTTAACCCATGTCTATGTTTATGCCTATGATTTTTCCCTTACAAGGATTTTATGCTCATTACTTTTGTTCATGTATTCCACAAATTATCCTATGAAGATATAAGGGCTCAAAGATAATTAAGAGATCATTATAATGATTACATAAAATTTTTCTTTATTTTGGTTTGATGATTTTTAATTGTGTATCAATTCATCCAAATACACTGGGATTTTTGATCTATGGGTGAAGTGGATGATATTTATGTTTAAATTCATGTAATAATATGTGTATAAGGATGAAGACCCTAAAATTTGTATCATAGAATGTCCCATTTATTTTTGAAAGTTAGAAATAGAAAACTGTAGTAAGAACACTATGAATAATTCTATTACCATGGATAATATATATTGAATTCTACAGAATCATCTGATATGTTATATATTTCATTTAAATATATATCCTTTCATATTGAATTTTTTTATTCTTATTATTTATGTATTAAATCTACCTAATTATAATTATTTTCATAGTTAATAAGAGTAAATAGATAAACTTTTTTTTAAAATAAATGTGATAGGCAATGTGAATATTTCTCCAATTATGTGTGAATTATTATGGTAATGGGTGCTCAAAACATAATGATAGTACTAGATCAACTGGATCATGTTAGGAATAATAACTTAATCGTGTGGAATGAACTCCTTATCTTAAAAAAAGAATTTTTCAGTCAAATACTTTATGTGACAAAGGCCTTCTATCTTGGATGGATCTTTTGATTCCCTCCTTGAAGAATAATATATTAACTTCATTGAGATGATATTATATATCATCTAGTTCTTAGAATTAGAGAAATGTTTTATGGAGGTATAACATTTTTATGGGGAGTCTATATTTGGACACAGGTCACAGGCATGAAGTCCAAATAAAAAATTGAATACATTTAATGGGAATATTTCAAGACAATATGAATCAATAAATATATTCTTCAAATGTTCAGTATTTGGTTGTAAAGGGTGTTCCATAGACTAATGAAAACGGAATAATAGTATATCAGGGCATATGAATAAAACTTCACAAGGCCTGTAATATAATCCTCTATATTTTTCATGAACACCTAATATAAGGTGGATCACTTCTTTATAATACTAATTCTGAGTGAAGGAAATGTATTGGAAATTTAATTCTTTGATAGTAGTGAAAATATTGTCCATTGTGCCCTTAATGTTGATATAAATATTTGATAATCTTAGTGGTATCGTGGTCCCATTTAAAAAAGTGGAAAATGGAATATAATATGGGTTGATCAGCAGATAAATCCAATGATGTAAGGTTGACCAATCATCCCTCGTGTCAAAATTGGGGGATGAATCATCCAAGAAACTGCTTAAAGCGACCTAAAACATGCTTCAAAAATGAATGAGATAGGAATATGGATAATAACTACCATAAGGATATTTATAATCCCACTACTTCAGATGAATAAATTATTTTCATCTCAACACTCAGCCTGTAGTGAAGTGTTTCAACTGTAATTAATGTGGTTATTATTCAGTCCATTTTCTTGAGCCATGAGTTTTTTGGATGCAATCAACACCCAAAAAACTCCAAGTAATCAAGGAAGGGAATATGTTATCCATACTATTGAGGTGGAGGAAAAAATAAATGTTATGATAGTTACACTGGTAATTCATTAAAAAAATCAAACATACTATTTGTATCTAGTTCTATATATTCATTTATATCTTTCATGATTAGTATACCTATTCAAACACCAGCTCAAAATATGGTGGTTGAGTTATCTTTGAGAATATAAAATGGGGAAATTATCACATTCAAAGATTATAACTCCTCATTAGTTGGTGTATATGGAATAAACCTCCCTTAAAATATTTTCTTACATTCTTTGGTGGAATTTTATTATATATTATTCATGCATTGTCTGTCTTTATTTAAAGCCATCATTGACTATCGGGAAAGAGAGATCATGCATAAAATCATGAGGCATCCTCCAATTTTGTAAAATTTTAAGGAGGAAGATGAATCAATTTTAGTTTCATCATATCATGTTTGAATATTTTTTCTTTATGAGAAATCATATTCTTTTCAAATGATGGAGAGAAGGGATAGAATCATGATCGAAGAGATGCCCTCAGGAGGGATTACATTGATGTATTCTGAAAATAATTTCCTAGTATTCCTCCTGATTGAGATGCTGAGTTCTATATTTAAATTCTTCTTATAACTACACCAATATCAAATACACCATATTTAATGGCCAACATTGTGCTCGAAGAACTTACAAAGCAGTTAAAATAGATTTTTTACAAGGGTTTTATATGCTCGAGTGTTTCACCATGGGGTGCACCAATCCACTTCATCAATAATAATGATGGATCAGTGCTCATATGTTTTGATTATTGGGAGATCAAAATAATCATGATAAAGTATAGTATCCCCTTATATGGATAGATTATTGATTTTATCAGCAATATGGGGCCAGTTATTTCTCTATGGTGGACGTTTGATATGGATATCACTAATTAAAGGTGGGGAATGAAGTTGTTTCCAATAATTCATTTAAAACGTGTTGTGAACACTTTGAATTCATGGTGATTCTTTTCTAAATATACAATTGTTCACAATTTATCATAGACATAATGAACAAAGTCTTTAGATATTACCTCTAAAATGTTTTATCTATCCTCATTGATGATATTATGATATACTTTATGAATAAGTAAGAACATGATGTGCATTTTAAAACACATCTAGAAACCTTGAAATATGAGAAATGATATGAAGAGGAAAAAAAATTAATTCTGAATAGAGGAAGTTTCATTCATGGGGCATGTTATCACCAAAAATGGAATATTTGGGGACCCTTCCAAGAAAAAGGAAATTGAAAACTGTCCCAGTCCAATATATGTAATATATATATGTAGTTTATGTGCTCTAGGGGAGTATTAGTGATGATTTATGAAGAAACTATCATGAGTGTAAAACCCAATAACCAAGCTAACTCATAAGGGATTTAGATTTTTTTGGACAAGTGAATTTGAAGAATGTCTCAATGAGTTGAAAAACAGGCTTATCATTGTACCAGTACTTACTCTTCCAACAAGTTTGGACCTTTTTATTGTTTAAAAATATGATTCAATTAAGGGATTTGTATGTGTACTGATGAAAAATTATAACGTGATAGCCTACACCTCAATGTAGTCGAAAATTCATGAGAAATATATACGAGGCATCATATTGTGTTGGTGTTTGTGATCCTCACATTGAAAATCAACCAGCTTTGTCTATATAAGGATAAGTGTGAGATATATAATGATTAGAAAATCCTCAAATATATATTCACATAGAATGATATTAGTATTCTCTGGGGAATATGGTTAGATCTCATTAAGGATTATAAAATCTAAATCCATTACCATTCTGGTACATGAAATAAGGTCACACATGCTATAAGAATAAATGATCCAACATCTTTCTCTATAAGGATAATTCAGAATGATCCAATGATATTATACCATCAATGAATGGATATGGGAATCAGTAATTAAGGAAATTTTTTAATCATTTGTAAAATGACTTATCAACAATCCATTATGGACAAAATAAATGATTCACATAGAATGGATGAGGATATTCAGAAGAAGATGGAATCCATGAGAAAATGTAAATCATCAGATTGAAAAATAGATGATGATGGATTCAAGAGATTTTTGTCAAGACTTTGTGTACCATCTAATCTATAGATATTTAAATATCGCCTAACACAGATAACATAATGTTCTCTATTCACCTGTAAAGAAAAAAAAATATTGAGATCTCTAAGAGATGTATTGCTTGAAAAAAATGAAAAATGAGATTGCTAAATAAACACAAAAGTGTCTGGTATTTCAATAAGTGAAAAATGAAATGAAAAAATTATAAAATAATGTTTCAACCACCACCCATAATAACATGGAAGTGGGAAAACATCACCTTGGAATTTTTCACATGACCTCCCATGAAATCCTAAGTAAACAATTATATATGGAATGTTGTAGATCATATTACAATGATAGATCACTTAATCACAATTCAAGAAGAATCTTCATTGGGTCAACTTTCATGGATATACATCATAGAAGTGGTAAGGCTCCATGGAGTACCACTATAGATTATATCTGATTGAGATATGAGATTCACATCCTTGTTCAATAAAAATCTCCAAAATTCTCTAAACAATGAGTAGAACTTTATTACATATTATCATCCTAAATATGATATCTAGTCTGAATAGAATTTTTAGACACTGTATTTCATATTGATAGAATATTCTATGGACTTAAATGATGTATGGGTACTATATCTACCTTTGGTCGAGTTCTCATACAATAATAGCTTCCACTATAATATCCAAATGGACCCCAATGACGCCCTTCATGGAAAAATATTTAGAACACAATCATGCTGAAATTAAGTTATTGAACATAAGATGTAATGACTTAAATGGGTAGATAAAATGGTAGAAATGGTGAAAACATTTCAGAAGAATATCATGGTTTGACCAAATATCTATGAATAAAATCTACAATGATACCTAGAGTTTATTTTTGGAGACATTGTATTCCTATAAATATCACCATGGATGAGGATCATGAGATTTGGGAAGAAATGAATGTTGTGTCCTAGGTATATCGGCCCCATCGATATCCAAGATCATTTAAGAGATATAAAATATTGACTACCCCATCCACCCATAGTGTTTCACGTACATAATGTATTATATATATACCATATAAATATGTACATACTATATCCTTCCCATGTATTAAATTTAGTGGTGACACAGTTGGAAAATAATCATTCTTACAAGGAGAAGCCAGTGAAAATGATAGACCATAGAGATAAAGTTATATGCAACAAGACTACACACCAATTCAAAGAAATATGGATGAACTATAGGTATGATACGACTATATGGAAACTATAGGATGTGATTATGGAGAAGTACCGTCACTTATTTTCTATTTACTATGTAAAATGATATTTAGAGGGTGAAATTTAATCATGGGGGGAGAATTTAATGACATTTAATTATATCAATGAAAATTTCAATCTTATAATTATGTATTATTGTATAAATAACATAAAATCACATTGAGAACACAACTAAAACTATATAAATGATGAGTTAATTAAATAAGTGGTATTTCTTGAACTTGGGGATCCTATAACAATGAAATGGTAACTTGTTCTTTGGAATAGTAATTTGACCCTTATAAACACTAAATTGAAAAAAGATTATCAACCACACCTACTAAAGTATAACTTATATTTAGTCTTCTTTATGAATAAATAAATGATGTATTTATACCACGTAATAAATAAATATGTTTTCTAAAAAATTAAAATTTAATGTTGTTATTTTTGTAAGTAATAAATATTTAATTAAAAGTTTATCATTAATTTAGTAATTTAAAAGAAAAAATATTTTAAAAAATATATCCATAAATTAATATTTTGTTTCTACATGATTTTAATATAATTTTATGTGACCTTAATTAATTTTTAAAAATGTCATAAAATCTGTTATAATTTAAAAATTAGAATTTTTTTAATAAATAATGATTTTAATTAAAAATTTAATTTATAATATTTATACAGTAATTTTCATAAAATAGATTCCATTTAATAATTATAAAAATTGAAAAACTATTTGGGTAATTTTTTGGTTTTTTTTTGTGAAATTGTTTACTTTTTTTAATATTAAAAAACAATAATTTATATTATATTTTATTATAAGTTAAATGCACAATTCCTTGACTAATCTTTGATGTAAGACCCATAATCACAAAAAAACCATCATTATTTTAATATATATATATATATATATTGATAATGCTAAAAATATTCATATTTTTTAGCCAAAATGTTAATGTACTGAATAAGATAATAGTAAAACACCCATCTCCTCCACTATAAAAACCACCTATCACCACTTCTTCTCCTAGAAAATTTGAAGAAATGATACTTGTCCAAGGTATTCCAAATAATATTTCCAATCATATCCCATAAATCCTGGAGAATTTGGTCTCATGAAAACACCAAATCATTTGCCATAAAAAGGTTCTCAAGAAGGAAAAATTGAAGAGGAAAAAACCTCTTCCTTTTCATTTAATTTCTTTTTATGTTATTTTATTTCCATTTTCTCTCCTCGCATACCATCAAATAGGTGGAATGATAACTACATTATATTTTCTATATTTTAATGTTATTTTTTAAAATAACATTCTTCATCAAATCCCTTATCCTCTACCATTTTTCTAAAAATGAAAATGTTGTCTATAAGGTGTTAATTTATCGCTTTAAAGGATGACGAATTTTCATTTTCCCTTTACTGAATTAAAGGATGGTCTAAAAAATATTATAATGGTTAATAAATAATAAAAATTACATTTTATAAAAAAAATTATGTGATATAAATAAAATATATAAAAAATATCAAATAATAAAATAAAACGAGATCATTTTGAGTGAAAACCGTCCAAAAAAATCCAAATGATTATCACTAGAATCTTATCTAATGATTAATCGCCACCCAAAATAAACAAATAACATATATAAACATTTCATATTTTGGGCATTAATTAATAGCATAAAACATCAATTATCGATATCTATTTCTATTTTACCTGAACTTCCACACTTTTATACAATAAAATCAATCATGGAAACCATGAAAACAAACACTCCTGAATGATGAAATTGAACACTATAAACCATAAAAAAGGAATAATTAAACAAAATAAAATCTAATAAGTGTAGAGACCCGAAGCCTGACGTACATGGACATTACATTACTTTTGCGGAATACTTAGTACATAACAAAAACACACACACAAGGATCGTAATAGTTTAGCGTCTTTGAAAACTCGGAATATAATCTTCTAATCATAGTGAGAGATATTCTATATCTCCCATAAAGATATTCCTTTTTATTTATACCTAAAACAATTCTTTATATCCTGGGGAAAAGAAAACATAAAATGGTGAGCTCAAATGCTCAGTAAGGGTAAACAAAAGAAATATCAATCACGTCATATTCATAAGAACATAACATTTTGGAAATCTTAACCTGCAAAAGAGATCATAATTTCATAACATGGAATAAATCATGGCAGTGAAATGTAATCAAAATAATCATAACTTAAAACATGAAACTTTGTGGCATTCACACATAATAATAGAGAATCATTTCTTGTTAGTCAAGACTCATTGCCAATACTATCTTAGCGGACAAAGTCCCTTTCTGAACCGAGTCACCCTCGTTTCAGTCCTGTTTCACTGAACCGGTATAACCTACCATTCCAGACATGTCTATCTCATGAGATATAAAATCTTTACCCAATGCATTTGAGGGAGATATAGGTCCCACCCATCTCATAATGATACCATTCTTATGTGTGCCACAAAATCATAAATCATACATCATTGCATAACCCATGTAATAAAAATGGGATTCTTAAACAACATGACATCATAAAACCATTCATATAAGATAAAGGAATTCATAAACATAATTCCATCACAACATAGTCAAATCAATTTAAAAATATGGATAGAAACGGAACCCTTTATTATCTTAGATGGAAAATAATTTTGATAAAATACTTGAATTGAATTCTTGAGGAAAATATCTTTTCTTCTTCAAAATCAATTTCTTTTCACAAAACATCTTGAAATTTTTAAAAGAAAGATATTTTATTGAAAATAGTCATGAAATAATTTTGAGGAAGCTTCATTAAAATAAGGCTTTATAAAACCGTAAAAATCCGTTCGTGCCGTATAAGTTAAAAAAAACATTCTTCATACTTTTGTTGAAAAAGTCAAAAAGTACCTCGTACGAAAAATGACAAAATATTTCTTTAATATCTATTACTAAAAACTCACCAAAGGGTAAAATTGGATATAAACTATTTTATAAGGATATAAATATTACATATTGAGGAAACATGGATGTGGATGATAAAATACACCCCAGTAAATACCAAAGTATAAACAATCTCAGATAAAAATGAGATTATGATATTTCCCTTACCTTATGTCTGATATGCTTTGTACGTATCCGAACCTCCTGTATAATGATTTAAATAATGTCATTAACTTATTACAGAATCATATACATTGTTATGATATCATATATGGTTCACTTATGACTTTATATTACCCGTTCTTTTATAAATTCCATGTTAAAGAAGCGTTTTGGGTAAAATCGTTTCATTTATCGTAGGTGTTTGGACTTATTGTTCTTGACATTATTATTACTTATATCATGATTTACATACTTCCAGAATATAAAACATGATTTATATATCATATATATTCAGTATATATATATATATAATAGATAGATAAATGAAATGAAACACACCGTTCATGGAGACGATAGTCCGTACGTACGCATGAACGATGTTTTCCTTTCCTTATTACCTTGAATGGAAGTAAGTAGATGACATACATATATACATAAATCCAGTAACTTTATAATTTCATATATTTCATTATTATTACTTATATATACTTTATAATCATTCTTAAATGGTTAACATGGAGAATGAATCTCATCGCGTCGTGGAGACGGTAGTTCGTACGTACGCACGAGTGAGGATATCGTTCTCATGTTCGTGAACTTTTGTTGAAGTGTATGTATACTATTTCAGTATAAATATCACTTTATAATAATCATATATAGTTATTATTTACACCATTATACCCATCCAAGTAAGGTGGTGGTGGAAAATAGATTTCACCACGGCGTGGAGACGGTATTCCGTACGTACGCACGCGCGGTGATTTCATTTTCCGTAGGATGGATAGATTGGTGAAATAGGATTGTTTCATACTTATAATATCATATCAGTATAGGAGTGATACTTATGTTATTACTTCATAATGAAACAACCAAAGAAAAAGAAGTGGAAGAAGAAATAAAGGTGAAAGAATCGGTAACGGAAATTACCTCTTCTTTGAAGCGCCTCTTTGAGACCTCCTCTTAGGGCACTAGATTTGGTCTTTGATGAAGACCAGAACATCGAGGATGTTTCTAGGGAAGTGGAGAAGAGAATTTTTCCGGGGTTGGTCGAGCTTGAAGGCTCAAAGTTGTGTGAGGAAGAGAGGGAGGAGGTGCCCTTTTATAAGGGAGGAGAGGGGCACCTTAGGAATATCTCAAAATATTATTTTATATTAAAGTTAAAATCGGTTTATAATGGTTCCAAAGGGTCTTAATTCGAATTTAAAGTGCGTATGGGTCGAAATCCTATCAACCAACATGATTTAGACAAGTTTAGGTTATTATTTTAACCTTATCAATTAGATTTAACTCTAAGTTAAATAATTTAACTTTTACTGTGACTTTTTGTTTTCTTACACTATATGGTTAATACACTTACTATAACATGCCAAACGAACCCCAAGTTGTTTATTATTAATATATATATATCCTTATCTAATTCATTTGGCCGAACCTTATATTTTTAGGAATAAAATAACAATTAATAATATAATTTTTGTTTTAAAAACTATTTATGTCAATTTTGACACTATTTAGTAAATGATTTTTGTGAAAATCATACCAGAATTATATGTTCGAACCAAGTTGATTAAATAAACACTAATATATCATAGTAACCTTGAAAATTAGTGGAATTCATAAAAAGTCTCAAATTACGTTTATTTTTGTGTTTATAACATCAATTATGTCAATATTTCATAAATAAAATAATTATTGCGTCATCATTGTGTCATAAATAAATTAAATTATTTAATGACTAAAAATTACAAATAAAATCCCATTATGTAGGAAATTATTTGAGATTTCTAATGAATATTTATAGTCGAATTTATCTTATGTATAACCCCATATTAAAAATTATTTACTTATTAAACTTTGATTTTAACAATTTTAACCCTTCTTTAAATAAATTAATAATAAATGTCCTAATCTAATCCAAGTGGGGATAAATGGTCATATTTTATTCCGTGGTTTGTTTTTGGTCGAATTAAACTTATCCAATAGAATTAAGACATGTGTTAGGGTAATAATAATATCATCATTACCCTTAATTACCCTATTTACTTTTTACCGTGGTAAAAAAAGTAAAAAAGTTACTATTCACCAAAAATTATTTTCATCTCATTGAACCACATTTTAGTCCTTGATATTAACCGTGTCTCTTTGATTTTCGAAATTCCACTCACAGAAGTGGTAAAATTATGTTTTATGAGAAAGTCAGTTTTTTTTACTACCACTTAGTGGTTTCACTATTCATCAAAAATTGAATGTTTTCAGAAAAATACCAAAAATTATGCCTAAGCTATATTTGATATTATGAACTCAAAAATTATTTCTATTTTACCAAATTCAAAACGTATTAGTTGCAATAATTAATTTAAAAATTAATTTCCGTCGTCAAAACAAAAGGTGTGTTTTTAAGAGATAATAACTATTAAAAGATTGACACTTGTTTATAACTGGTTTAAATGTGAAATTACATCCAATGACCAACATCGTATTAAATTGTAAAAATATATTCTAAATATACTTTAAAACCACTCAAATTAATAATTTATAACTATTAATTATTTTGATTGAAAAAGTTGTTTTTAATTAAAATTTAGTAATTTCCACTATTCATCAAAATATGAATGTTATCCGAAAATTACCAAAATTTCACCCTAAGATAATTTCGATATTTCAAATCCAAAAATGAAATCCATTTTGAAAAATAAAATTTACAAAATTTCAAAAAGTGGTTATTACTATTCATAACGGCTAGTTTTAATAATATTTTAATAGCATATCGTTGTTTAGTGAAACTCGTTATTACGTACAACACACGCTATCGAGGAAGGTCACGATTGCGTGTAATGCAAGGAAAATAAAGGATGCGTGTTGTGTAAGCTCCTTTTGGTGTAGCGTACAACACAAGACATTAGTGAAATTAAAAAAAATATTTTATCATAAAATCTCGGGGTGTTACATTCTACCCCCCTTAAAATGAATTTCTCCCTCGAAATTCGTCGGGGTTATAAATGGTTTACTATTCCAAAGTTTCTTTGATAGAAACCCACATCGTAAAAAGGAATACGAAAACATGGCTTTAAAAACTAATGTGTGAAATGTAACGATTACCCAAATAAACTAATCACTGGGTTTCCACATAGGTGAAAATATGGATATGGAAGAAAAATCTAACCATCATGTTCTGATGGAGAGTGGTAGAGAACATGGCTATGGAAAATCCAACAATCACAAATCCATAAATTTGTGACGATCTAAGGTACCATCTGATTAATCAGGTATAAGAGAACTAGGACAACATTTTTGGTTTTCAAGATCCTTTCCCTAAAGTTGAAGAATTTTAATTAGAATAAATACTTACTTTATTTTGGTACAATCTCACTGTTGTTCGTGCCTTGAACAATTTCCACTTCATCTCTTAAATAAATGAAGTTGAATTTGTTATTCATGAAGTGTTAGCAGATCATGTGATAGAATGACGGGTCATTCCATCTGTCTCAAGTAAATGGTTATTAAATATACATAAGTCATTCTATAGTGAGATTAATCATATATGGTTCCTAAAATGGACTTATACTTCATATATCATACTGCTTAATATAATAAAACTAGTTTCTACTAAACAGGGACTTCCTGTAGACCAGTGGTATGTGATAAAGGCCAGTCGCACTTCGGTTGTGGGTTCGATTCCCACAGCCTTGTCCGACGCGATGGGCTGTCGCCCGTCCTGCAAGTTGTCCTTTTTCTAAAGCTATATTACAATAATATCCCATCAATAATATCGAAAAACGTTTTATCCTAACTTATGTCCAACATAATCCATTCTAATCTTTAGGCTTATCTAAAATACTTCGGTCCAAGCTCATAGTATAAAGAAAATGATTACTTGAAATGTCACAGAACAATCACGTGAATGCCATCATTTATCCCCCATATATCATAAGATATATCTTGTTGGTCAACTGTGAATACCTTAATCATGTATTCTCTTGAAGAATGAATACCCATTTAACCTTAGTGAAAACATGAATGCAGTTAAAAGTTAACACTTTCCACATACCAAAATCCCAAAATTCTATATACTCAAACCATGATATAACCTTCTCCTTATATCAGTCATGAGCTCATGAATACTATCAAACATTTAATTTTCTCCTTATCCCTTTATTATGCGCATATCATCTACATTCCAAAAATATCTGAATAACCTTTCATGGATACTAGTAACATTAATCATACACTTTCAAAAATCAAGGAAAGACAACAGTGTAACAATCCATAGATATCTCTTTATTCCATAGTAGCATGAGATTACTTATACAACATTACACATGATAAACATGTAATCATTCCAATACATTCTTAAACCATTGACCGAGCTTCAACAATTCTTTCATCTCACATATCATTTGTAGTCTCTTCATCATCATCCACATAAATACTACCCATACGACCATACTGATTCTCTTCATGAGACTTTCTCTTAGGGAATTGGTTTGCATAATGCCCGTACATTCCACATTTAAAACATTTAACCATTGCTGATGTCATAGAAATACCATTATCCTCATCCCTGGTGTTAACTGAACCTTTTCCTTTACACTTACTGGCTTTGTTTCCTTCTTTTCCACACCCAAACATCTTCCAGTTCCTTTGAAACATTCTCCTTGATGTCTCTTCCCACATGATTTACATAGGGGAAATTGAACTTTCTTTCCTCTATGATCATCATGAAACTCCATCTTTCTCTTATTATCCGAGTCAGGAAACTTACAAAATTTTACGTTATTGATCATATTATGAGATTGCTGATTTGGAATAATAATGATGTTTGGACTACCAAATCCCAATTCATTTGGTTTCTCATGAAGAATATCATTCCATTGTCCATCATATCCTCCATTATCCTGAATCACCTTGTTTCCAACCATTTTCTAAAACCCAAAAAGAATAGTGTGAGAGGAAAAAAACATAATAAAGGGGGAGTAACTTCAATATCTAACATCTTTGGTTTACTCTAATATCGTTACCATAGTTCTATGACTATATCCTATACGTATACTTATCCTTAGGGACATCCGTAGACATACCTTAGAAAAATATCTAGGGATCTCACTAACGTTTTCGCATCCTAGTTTCCAAAGGTTGACTAAACTTTTCCTCTGATACCAACTGTAGAGACCCGAAGCCTGAAGTACATGGACATTACATTACTTTTTCGGAATACTTAGTACATGACAAAAACACACACACAAGGATCGTAATAGTTTAGTGTCTTTGGAAACTCAGAATATAATCTTCTAATCGTGGTGAGAGATCTTCAATATCTCCCATAAAGATCATCCCTTTTTTATACCTAAAACCATTCTTTATATCCTGGGGAAAAGAAAACATAAAAGGGTGAGCTCAAATGCTCAGTATGGGTAAACAAAAGAAATATCAATCACGTCATATTCATAAGAACATAACATTTTGGAAATCTTAACCTGCAAAAGAGATCATAATTTCATAACATGGAATAAACCATGGCAGTGAAATGTAATCACAATAATCATAACATAAAATATGAAACTTTGTGGAATTCCCACATAATCATATAGAATCATTTCTTGTTAGTCAAGACTCATTACCAAGACTATCTTAGTGGACAAAGTCTCTTTCTGAACCGAGTCACCCTCGTTTCAGTCCTATTTCACTGAACCGGTATAACCTACCATTCCAGCCATGTCTATCTCATGAGATATAAAATCTTTACCCAATTAATTGGAGGGAGATATAGGTCCCACCCATCTCATAATGATACCATTCTTATTTGTGTCACAAAATCATAAATCATACATCATTTCATAACCCATGTAATAAAAATGGGATTTTTAAACAACATGACATCATAAAACCATTCATATAAGATAAAGGAATTCATAAACATAATTCCATCACAACATAGTCAAATAAATGTAAAAATATGGATAGAAACAGAAACCTTTATTATCTTATATGGAAAATAATTTTGATAAAACACTTGAATTGAATTCTTGAGGAAAATATCCTTTCTTCTTCAAAATCAAATTCTTTTCACAAAACATCATGCAATTTTTAAAAGAAAGATATTTTATTGAAAATAGTTATGAAATATTTTGAAGGAAGCTTCATGAAAATACGGCTTTATAAAACCGTAAAAACCCGTTCGTTCCGTATAAGTTAAAAAAACATTCTTCGTACTTTTGTTGAAAAAGTCAAAAAGTACCTCGTACGAAAAACGACAAAAGATTTCTTTCATATCTTTTAGTAAAAACTCACCAAAGGGTAAAATTGGATATAAAATATTTTATAAGTATATAAATATTACATATTGAGAAAAAATGGATGTGGATGATAAAATACATCCCAGTAAATACCAAAGTATAAACAATCTCGGATAAAAATGAGATTGTGATATTTCCCTTACCTTATGTTCGATATGATTTGTACGTATCCGAACCTCCTGTATAATGATTTAAATAATGTCATTAACTTATTATAGAATCATATTCATTGTTATGATATCATATATGGTTCACTTATGACTTTATATTACCCGTTCTTTTGTAAATCTCATGTTAAAGAAGCGTTTTGGGTAAAATCGTTTCATTTATCGTAGGTGTTTGGACTTGTTGTTCTTGACATTATTATTACTTATATCATGATTTAATTACTTAAATAATATAAAACATGATTTATATATCATATATATTCAGTATATATATATATAATAGATAGATAAATGAAATAAAACACACCGTTCATGGAGACAGTAGTCCGTACGTACGCATGAACGCTGTTTTCCTTTCCTTATTACCTTGAATGGAAGTAAGTAGATGACATACATATATACATAAATACAGTAGCTTTATAATGTCATATATTTTATTATTATTTCTTATATATACTTTATAATCATTCTTAAATTGTTATCATGGAGAATGAATCTCATCGCGTCGTGGAGACGGTAGTCCGTACGTACGCACGAGCGATGATATCGTTCTCATGTTCATGAACTTGTGTTGAAGTGTATGTATACTATTTCAGTATCAATAACACTTTATAATAATCATATATAGTTATTATTTACACCATTGTACCCATCCAAGTAAGGTGGTGGTGGAAAATAGAATTCACCACGGCGTGGAGACGGTATTCCGTACGTACGCACGCACGGTGATTTCATTTTCCATAGGATGGATAGATTGGTGAAATAGGATTTTTTTAATACTTATAATAAAATATCAGTATATGAGTGATACTGATTTTATTACTTCATAATGAAACAACCTAAGAAGAATAATTGGAATAACAAATAAAGGTGAAAGAATCGGTAACGGAAATTACCTCTTCTTTGAAGCGCCTCTTTGAGACCTCCTCTTAGGGCACTAGAATTGGTCTTTGATGAAGACCAGAACCTCTAGTATGTTGCTAGGGAAGTGGAGAAGAGAATTTGGCAGGGGTTGTCCGAGCTTGAAGGCTCAATGTTGTGTGAGGAAGAGAGGGAGGAGGTTCCCTTTTATAAGGGAGGAGAGGGGCACCTTAGGAATATCTCAAAATATTATTTTATATTAAAGTCAAAATCGGTTTATAATGGTTCCAAAGGGTCTTAATTCGAAGGTAAAGTGGGGATGGGTAGACATCCTATCAACAAATAGTATTTAGACAAGTTTAGGTTATTATTTTAACCTTATCAATTAGATTTAACTCTATGTTAAATAATTTAACTTTTACTGGGACTTTTTGTTTTCTTACACTATATGGTTAATACACTTACTATAATATGCCAAACGAAACTCAAGTTGTTTATTATTAATATATACATCCTTATCTAAGTCATTTGGCCGAACCTTTTATTTTTAGGAATAAAATAACAATTGATAATATAATATTTGTTTTAAAAACTATTTTATGTCAATTCTGACACTGTTTAGTAATTGATTTTTGTGAAACTCATAACAAAATTATATGTTCGAACCAAGTTTATTAAATAGACACTAATATATCATATTAACCTAGAAAATTAGTGGAATTCATAAAAAGTCTCAAATTACATTTATTTTTGTGTTTATAACATCAATTATGTCAATATTTCATTAATAAAATAATTACTGCATCATCATTGTGTCATAAATAAATTAAATTATTTAATGTCTTAAAATTTCAACTAAAATACACTTATGTAGGAAATCATTTTAGCTTTCTAATTAATTTTTATAGACGAATTTATCTTATTTATAACCCCATATTAAATATTATTTACGTATTAAACTTTGGTTTTAACTATTTTAACCCTTCTTTAAATAAATAAATAATAAATGTCCTAATCTAATCCGAGTGGGGCTAAATGGTCATATGTTATTCCTAAGTTTGTTTTTGGTCGAATTACACTTATCCAATAGAATTAAGAAATGTGTTAGGGTAATAATAATATCATCTTTACCCTTAATTACCCTATTTACTTTTTACCGTGGTAAAAAAAAGTAAAAAGTTACTGTTCACCAAAAATTATTTTCATCTCATTGAACCACATTTTAGTCCTTGATATTAATCGTGTCTCTTGGATTTTCAAAATCCACTCACCAAAGTGGTAAAATTAAGTTTTATGAAAGATTCAGTTTTTTTAACTACCACTTAGTGGTTTCACTATTCATCAAAAATTGAAAGTTTTCAGAAAAATACCAAAAATTAGGCCTAATCTATATTTGATATTATGAACTCAAAAATTATTTCTATTTTACCAAATTCAAAACATATTAGTTGCATTAATTAATTAAAAAATTAATTGTCGTCGTCAAAACAAAAGGCGTGTTTTTAAGAGATAATAACTATCAAAAGATTGATACTTGTTTATAACTGGTTTAAATGTGAAATTACATCCAATGACCAACATTGTATTAAATTGTAAAAATATATTGTAAATATACTTTAAAACCACTCAAATTAATAATTTATCACAATTAATTATTTCGATTGAAAAAGCTGTTTTTAATTAAAATTTAGTAATTTCCACTATTCATCAAAATATGAAAGTTATCCAAAAATTACCAAAATTTCACCCTAAACTAATTTCTATATTCCAAATCCAAAAATGAAATCCATTTTGAAAAATAAAATTTACAAAATTTCAAAAAATGGTTATTACTATTCATAACTGCTAGTTTTAATAATATTTTAATAGCATATCGTTGTTTAGTGAAACTCGTTATTGCGTACTACACATGCTATCGAGGAAGGTCGCGATTGCGTGTAATGCAAGGAAAATAAAGGATGCGTGTTGTGCAAGCTCCTTTTGGTGTAGCGTAAAACACAAGAAATTAGTGAAATTAAAAAGAATATTTTATCTTAAAATCTCGGGTTGTTACAATAAGAAATTAAATTTATAATAGTTTCTATACTTATTATATAATTAATTTAATTTTATTATTTTGGAAATTATGTACAAGTTCAAAAATGATTAAAACATAATGTAAGTGATTCTTTCTCAACCTCTATTCTTTCCTTTGGGTTATAATTTCTCCCACTTTACCCCAATTTAGTTATTTTTTATTTTTATGTTCATGATATAATTCCTATTTATGTCTTCCAAAATCATGTATCTTGATCATATCATCTTTCTTTAATGGGTGAAATATATGTTTTAAATAGGTCCCCTTCTCAATTCAGCATGATAAGAAATCTCAATTCATGTGAACATTCCAATTTCATACCCATTTTCATGTTCTCAACATAATATGATTTAATCCGACATTATAATACTAAAATACCCCATTTTATCATGATAAAATATCTCATTTCATTTATGGTCTTATAAAAACATTTATTCCTTGTCCATTTTGAAGAATCGTTAATATTTTCCTTAAACTACAATGCAATGTCTTATTTCTAAAGATTCTTGAACAGTATATTTACATGTATTCATGTTATTTCAAAATCACATATCATTATATATGACTATTTTCCCTTATTAATGACTATTTATGATTTATATCCTTTCATTCAGGGAAAGCACCATGATATTTCCTTTTTTTATGTGTTTCTATATGATTATAATACACAATTCATTCCATTGTGTAACCCTTGTGTTTATAATTGATTTGATATATTTTGTTATTCATGTGGAACATATATTTAGAAACATGGTATGATGGGTTCCCCATATAGATCTATAATTCATTGGGTATGTTTTTCCTCCTGAGCTTTCATATTGGGACATTGAGCGAACTTGATTACTTTATGGGACTTTTTCCACGATTTCTTGGAAGCTTTCCCTGACTGATGTTTATGTCATGTAATATGTTGTTTCCACATTATTACTATTTATTGGTTATATTTTCCAATGTTATACATTACACAAAACTTCCCATATGATCCCATTCTCTGACTACCCCAATATCGCCTCCAACAGGCTAGGGGATGGCGACTAACACTGAGTAGTCAAATCCCACAAATGGGAGGAATTTTCTCAAGTACCTACACACACACTCACATACTCATCTCGAAGAAAAAAATGATGAAATTGAAAAACAACAAGTAAAATTTAATGCATACCCCTAAGACACCAACAAAATGTTTTGACAATGTAATACTAGAAATTAAATGGTGCCAGAATATAAGCCCACCCAAAAAGAAGTCCAGAAAAGTAAATGTAGAAGTTAATGAGACTCATGAAAAAAACTACATAAAAGTTAGGTGCATTGATAGATTTTTGATCCACATTATCAATCCTTGGTTTTTTTCTCTCTCTAAGAACAACCTGGTCTGGTTCCACCTAGGACTCTATTAAATCATCGATCATCTGCACAAGATAGGACATGTGCAGGAAAAGCCCATGCATGGGTGAGTAAAACAATACAAAAAAAGGACACCAAAAAACTGCAAAGGAGTAACACTACGAATTACATGAAATAAACTACAATTAAATACATGGAGTATACCCTAAATAAATACATGAAGTATTCCAAAATGGAATAATTCAGTCATCTCACACATGTACAATTCTATACCATGAATTCCATGATTATCAGAAGTAGTCCATAGAACACCCACTATTGATGAGACACGTAGTCCCAATGAGGCACACAATCCCAGTGAGACACTCGATAGTTAGTATACACACAATCCTGATGAGACACTAAGTCTTGGTGATACGCATAGTCTCGATAAGTCAGATAGACTTAAGGCCACAGCCACCCATAGGATTCTACTCATAGCATTCTTGTTCCCGGAGAACTCACTTCTAAAGCTATTAGGTTATTTGTACAATTACCCCAAAAAATCACTTAGAGTATCTCAAAAAGACCATCTCATCACAAGGGTCCCAACACACAAATGGCTCATCAAATGGACCCATGTTTTGAAGGTTAAATTTGATTTAGTGAAAAGGTCTGACCCAAGTTCGGTCCGGGTCCGACCCTACCCGCTGGATCTGGCCCAACACACACACCGACCCGAATCGGTATGGTCCTACCCGCTAGGCAAATTAAGTGGATCGAATCCCCTTTTCTTTTCCACATGAACACGGGCCATCCTGCAACACCACACACCATCCACCTCGATTTCATGGCTCCCCTGTCAATGTGTTGTCGTTATCCATTCCATGTAGTCGTACCCCCACTCTTGTTTCCCGTTATCCTCGCTGTTGTGGACACCTCCAATGTATCACTGATCTTAGTTCCACCTCACTGCCTCATATGGGGCCTCCTTTCCATGTCTCTATTTCTCCCAAAGGCCTCACCGCCAACATAGCCAAGCCACCCTCCACTCAGTGCTGACACCCTACACCCATGTGTTATCGTGCACCATTGGTCGTCAGATCTCATACTTATAAGGGCCTCCGATTCTTCTTCAATGGTCCATTTTTTGAAAAAGAACTAGTTATTCAATTTTGGGGTTACGATATTCACTTATTTGGTCTTTGATTCATCTTTCCATCACTATGGGGGTCTAATAATTTTTAGATCCTCCCGAAAAGTCTAGCTATGACCGCAAGGGTCCAAAGGTGAAGAATTCCAAGAACAGGAGGGGGAAGAAGAACAAGAATTCTCATAGGATAGATCATGGAATTTTTTTATTGAAATACGTGATTTATCTATATTATAATGTTTAATGATTAATAAAACAATCACACAGTTCAATCTCCCATTAAATCCCCACAAACCTAGCACCCATCACACAAGCGATTGAACCACATATCATCCTATTCATGGGTAGGTACTTGTTCAATGATCAATTCATAAATAGGGAACTATCATAACGAATATAATGTCCTACATTGAGTTTGGATCATTTGTTAATGAAGAACTATTTCATTACCAGTGTTGATGATATCCTCTAATTTCATGGCTGTAATGATCCATGATCCGCTCGATCTGTCATCCCAATGTTTCAAGAGGGTTTTATTTTCACATCTGAGAGGAATTTCATTTTTATGGTTATGAACCTAGATTCCTGAAATACTATAATAAAAATAAAAAAAGTTTTTTAATTGAAATAATATATCTTAATTAAATGTTTTATTACTGATATGTCCTAGAACTAACATTCACAGTAGACCTGCACCAAATTTGTTTAGGCCCAGCCAAGGGTAATCTCAATTAACTAAATACAATGAAGCCCTCTGATTTCTAATCTGAACTTTTGTTTTGATGATATTCCATTTTTTTAGAATAATACTCACACATACTATTTAATGGTTATAATTTTTCAAACAATCATTCTGAGAACACGAGGCCTTGGAATCACATGTCGTCTCAACACTTGGTCATGAAATAATTCCATATAATATTTAAAAATAATACATGGAAATCCTGAGGTGTTAAATTCTCCACACCTTTATGTTTTAAATCCCCAACAAAAATATTCAAACAAATGGGGGTAATGAGTACGAATCTAATCCTCCCACTCCCATATTATCTATTATAGATTCTCAAGCCGCCACCAAATGTGCACCAGTTTAATCAACCACCCACAAAAGACCAACTCTTGTTGATCCTTGATCTCCACTTGTTACTCTATAAACGTCACCACATCATCAATGTCCATATTTACCCAGTTAATGATGTGTTATGGATCATGCACGTATCTCCTCAGTTGTGACCAGTGGAATACATCATGCAATCTCTCTAATTTTTTAGGCTTATCTAAGTTGTAATCCACCTCCCCAACTCTATGAAGCATATAGAAATTCTTCAATTACCTCAGAGACAGTTTTCCTCCCAAGTATAATCAATACATCCCATGTTTCGGAGAGACCCGAATAAACACATGGTCTCCCTCCGTGAAAACTAAAGGCCGGATTCGCTAGTTAGCATAAGTCTTCAGATAGATCTATATAGTCTTAATATAATCATGGAAGACCTACACCTTCTATATAGTCACTAGAAGTAACTATAGGTCCATGATCAATGACTCTCCTAGGTCAATATAGGAATGTGTTGACCTGCACAGTCACCCATTCAATGCTTCGAATGTTTACATACTGATGGTGGAATGGTATATGTTTTTGTAATCAAACTCCACTATAGGTAATTGATCCCCCAAAATGCGGCCAAATTCTAGGATTCAAGAACATAGCATGTCCACTAGAACATGTATGTTCTGCTAAGTTTGGTCATCCATATGTGGGTAAAAAGATGTTCTCAAGAGCAGTTGAGTGCCTAAACCCCCCCCCCCCCAATCCATTCAAAAACTATGATATAAAAAGAGAATCATGATCTAATTATATCATTTATTGGACTCAATGGAGTTGAACTATATCTTAATCATAGATATGTCCCAATATCTCTATTGAAATATGATTCTTAATTTCTAGGAAGTGGTAAGACATGGTGAGTCATCCAATGATCACTGGGATGGGTGTTGGGACCATGTTGGATGGATAAGGAAGTAAGAAAATTTTGCTGTTAGAGAGTGTTGTCTCTTGTTGTCAAATAAGCTAAATCAATTCACTTTGTAAAGGACTTAGAAACCAGACAATGCTTTGCTAATATGTATTTCAAATATATCATAAGTTAGGAGAACTTGTGTTGTTAGCCTTATGAAGGAAAGTGGGAGAAATGATGGTGCCAGTCATATACAGTTTTGATTGAAAAGAAATGATGCTGCTGGAAGATATAGAAGGTTCAGTACTTTCCATTATAACTCTGACGATGCTAAAGCTGATCTATCAAATAATGTATATCACGATAGTGGAGTTCTTGGTGAAAGCTGAATAATGGTTATGGGTAGCAGTGAAGAGAGAAATGAAAAAGCAATGTACAATCTGGGCGGCATAAAAGCAGAGATTAAGGTGGAGTCATTTTCTAGTGTTTTCCAAATTTCAGGGCCTGAAAATCGGGAGATGAAGCTGTATTTTTTGCAATGGATGTTGCACGAAATATTGAAGATGGTTCAAAAATTTTCGTGCAAGGCATGATTTAAGGTCAGAACATCGAATAATGGAAACGGCATGGAGTGCGTGGTAATTTAGGCAGGTTGCGTGAAAAAATAAAGTGGTGCGCGAAATAGTAGCGGGTTGAGCAAAATATCAGTGGGATGCGTGAAATAGAGGAATAATGTTTTTTTTGCAAAAGGTGTTTTAAGATCAGAAGATTGAAAATTGGAAAAGGCATGAGGTGCACGAAATATTGTAGCATTGCGCGAAAAATGATGTTACGTGAAATAGTTTTTACGCGCATGAAAGAGGTTTTAGGCGCAGGGTCAAAATGCCTATAAATATGAGGTGAACCCGTCTAATTTATTAATGCTCGACACTGAGAAGAAATCATGAGCTCTTGTTCTTGTAAAATTATAAGCTAAGTGAGATGCGTGAAAAGGAAGAAGTCTGCGTGAAAAGAGGACAACTATTAAAAATAGAAAAAGTTGTGCAAAAAAGTAAAGTTGCGTGAAAAAGTTTTTTGCACCAAAAAGGAACTTTTACGTGCAATACATTTGAATTGCGTGCATAGTATCTTAAAGGCTGTGTGAAAAAATTGGGGTATATTCATATATTCAGTTGTGTGTATGGGAGTTTTTACCAGGTTCTGGGTTGGAAAGTGAAGATCTGTACTTCAGAGAATACATCTGTTCAATTTTAAAGAAGCACTAAAATACTGTAATTCCCTATTTGTGCTAAAAGGGCGAACAAGGGCTTACAAATTTTCTTCCATGTGCTACATGAGGGTAAGGGTTTATCCTACTCGTTGTATTCCACATCAAAGGATTGTTTTCTAGTTGATTGTGTGGTACTGGATTATTTCCATACTGTAACACCCCAAAATTTTATGAAAAATATTATTTTAATTTCATTAATGTCTTGTGTTTTATTCTATACTAATATTACCTTGCGCTATACGCAACAACGTATTAGCTTGCAGTATACGCAACACTATTCTTGGACCGTGTTACACACAATTTTGATAATAGTTATTCTACGCAACATTGAGTATATATATATATATTCAATGTATAAATGAAATATGGTTGGATTCTGTTATACGAAACAACGAAAGATTCTTTCACAACATGCAACCCTGACTTGGCTTGCATTACATGCAATCGTGACCTTCCTCGATAGCGTGTGTTGTACGCAATACTGGGTTTTAATAAACAACGATATATTATTATAATATTATCATGAACTAGCCGTTATTAATAGTGTTAACTAAATTTTGAATTTTATAACATTATTATTCATCTTACACATTTCTAGAACATGGTATAAGAACAAAATAAATTTTTCGGGTAAAATAAGTATTTTTTAAAAAATGCAGTTTTACCGCCTTTTGATTGCGCACCCACTTTAAATCTAGTTTTTGACATGTTTATAAGTTCAATTTGACAAAATTAAATTCTTCTTTTGAATCAGGATATATAAATTTACATTAGATAAAGTTTTGATATTTTTCCAATAACTTTCATATTTTAATGAATAGTAAAAACACGCTATATTTTAATTAAAAACAACTTTTTTCATCGTAATATCTTATTTGGTTAAATTATAATATTAAATGGTTTTAAATTATAAATAGAATATATTTTTACCATTTAATATTATGTATGATATTAGAATTGATTTTACCTTGAATTCGTAGGTTAAATCAATTCAATCTTTTGCAATGTTTTAAAGAAAACCCATTTTCATTCGACAACGGGATTAATTTAAATTTAATTTCTGAAAATTTGGTGTAATGAATTTGGAAAAATGGATTCCATATTTGGAATCATTTTATCCAAATTATGTTAATAAGCTACTTTTTATTTTTGGGAATTATGAATAGTAACTACGGTAAATTTTATTTACCGTAGTTAAAGGTAGATCGGGTAATTAAGGGTAAATATAATATTTTAAAATTACCCTAACAAATGTCAAAATCCTATTGGATGACTAAAAGTCTACCCATATCACCTAAGGGTTGGATTAGATTCATTTAATTAAATTTTGTCAATGAAAATAATTTAATTATTATTAAAACCAAAGAATGTGACAACATATCACTTTCTTAAATCTTATAAGTATAATAATTTTAATCTAGTGATAAACTTCATGGAACGTAGAACATGAATAGTCTCCAGAAATCTAATACAATTATCTACATCATAAGAATTTATTTAGAATTTTGAGGGATAAAATAATTATCATTTATTATGACACAAAGATGATGCAGTAATTGTCTTATTAATGAAATATTGACATAATTAATGTTATAAATGCCCAAATAAATGTAATTTGAGACTTTTTATAACTTACACTAATTTTATAGGTTAATATGACATGTTATTGTTGATTTATGTAACTTGTTTCGAACGTATCATTCTGTTATGAATTTCAAAAAAATAATGTACCAAATAGTGTCAAAATTGACATAGAATAGTTTTTAAAACAAATATTATATTATTAATTGTTATTTTATTACTAAAAATCTAAGGATCGGCCAAATGACTTAGATAAGATTATATATATTAATAACCAACAACTTTGGGTTCTTTTGGCTTGATATAGTAAATTTATTAACTATATAGTGTAAGAAAACAAAAAGACACAGTAAAAGTAAAATTATTTAACTTAGAGATAAATCTAATTGATAAGGTTAAAATAATAACCTAAACCTCTCTAAATCCTATTGGATGAGAGGATTTAGACCCATTCCCACCTTATCCTTTAAATAAATTAATTTGGATCTATTTAAAACCGAACATGACTTTATAATAAAATAATATTTTTAGTTATTCCAAAGGTGCCCCTCTCCTCCCTTATAAAAGGGCACATCCTCCCTCTCTTCCTCACACAACTTTGAGAATTCAAGCTCGGCCAACCCCTGCCGAATTCTCTTCTCCACTTCCCTAGCAACATCCTAGAGGTTCTGGTCTTCCTCAAAGACCAATTTTAGTTCCCTAAGAGGAGGTCTCAAAGAGGGGCTTCAAAGAAGAGGTAATTTCCGTTACCAATTCTTTCACCTTTATTTCTTCTTCCACTTATTCTTCTTAGGTTGTTTAATTATGAAGTAATAACATCAGTATCACTAATATATTGATATGTTATTATAAGTATGAAACAATCCTATTTGACTATCTATCCATCCTACGGAAAACAAAATCACCGCGTATGCGTACGTACGGAATACTGTCTCCACGCCGTGGTGAAATCTATTTTCCACCACCACCTTACATGGATGGGTATAATGGTGTAAATAATAACAATATATTATTATTTTAAAGTGATATTGATTCTTAAATAGTATACATACACTCCAATTCATTCCCATGATCATGAGAACGATATCATCGCTCGTGCGTACGTACGGACTACCGTCTCCACGACGCGATGATATTCATTCTCCGCTTTAACCATTAATGAATGATTGTAAGGTATATATAATAAGTAATCATGAAATATATGACATAATAATGATACTTTATTTATGTGTATATATATGTATGTCATCTACTTAATTCCGTTCAACTCAATAAGGAAACGAAAACAGCGTTCATGCGTACGTACAGCCAACCGTCTCCATAAACGGTGTATTTCGTTCCATTTACTGATTTATTATATATATGTATATTCTGAATATATATATATATAAATCATGTTTTATATTCTTGAATTAGGTAATCATGATCTAAGTAATCATATGAATAATTACAAGTCAAAACACGGATGACAAATGAAACAATTTTACCCAAAACGCTCTTTAACATGGAATTTACAAAAAAACGGGTAGTATAAAGTCATAAGTGAACCATATATGATATCATAACAATGAATATGATTCTTTAATAAGTCAATGACATTATGTAAATCATTATACAGGAGGTTCTGACACTTACGAAGAAAATTGGACCTAAGGTAAGGGAAATATCACAATCTCATTTTTATCCGAGATTGTTTATACTTTAGTATTTACTGGGGTGTATTTTATCATCTACATCCATGTTTCATTAATATGTAATATTATTTATATTCTCCTACAATTGTTTAAATCCTATTTTACCCTTCGGTGAGTTTTTAGTAAAATATATGAAAGGAATCTTTTGTCATTTTTCGTATGAGGTACTTTTTGACTTTTCCGACAAAAGTACAAAGAATGTTTTTTTAACTTATACGGCATGAATGGATTTTTAAAAAATTATTTCCAAGAAGATTCCTTTACAAGTTTTCAAGTTTATTTTTAATCAACTTATTTTAGTTTAAAATTGTATGACATGTTAAGAAAGGAAAAGTGTTTTTGAAGTAGAAAGGATATTTTCCTCAAGAATGAAGTTCAAGTGTTTTATCAAAATTATTTTCCATCTAAGATATTAAAGGGTTATGTTTTTATCCCTATTATTACATTGATTTGATTATGTTGTGATGGAATTATTTTTATTAATTCCTTTGTCGTATATGAATATTTTTATGATGTCACGATGTTTAAGAATCCCATTTTTATTACATGGGTTATTCTATGATGTATGGTTTATGATTTTTTGGCACACATAAGAATGGTATCATTATGAGATGGGTGGTACCTATATCTCCATCCAATGCATTGGGTAAAGATTTTATATCTCATGAGATAGACATGGCTGGAATGGTAGGTTATACCGGTTCAGTGAAACAGGACTGAAACGAGGGTGACTCGGTTCAGAAAGGGACTTTGTCCACTAAGATAGTCTTGGCAATGAGTCTTGACTAACAAGATATGATTCTCTATGATTATGTGTTTATGCCACAAAGTTTCATGTTTTAAGTTATGATTATTGGGATTACATTTCACTGCTATGTTTTATCCCATGTTATGAAATTATGCTCTCTTTTGCAGGCTAAGATTTCCAAAATGTTATGTTCTTATGAATATGATGTGATTGATATTTCTTGTTTTACCCATACAGAGCATTTGATCTCACCCTTTTATGTTTTCTTTTCCCCAGGATATAAAGAAAGGTTTTAGGTAACAAAAAGGAAGATCTTTATGGGAGATGTTGAAGATATTTCACCACGATTAGAAGATTATATTCCGAGTTTCCAAAGACACTAAACTATTACGATTCTTGTGTGTGTGTTTTTGTTATGTACTAAGTATTCCGCAAAAGTAATGTAATGTCAATGTACGTCAGGCTTCGGGTCTCTACAGTTGGTATCAGAGGAAAATTTTAGTCATCCTTTGGAAACTAGGATGCGAAAACGTTAGTGAGATCCCTAGAGATATTTATAAGGTATGTCTAGGGATGTCCCAAAGGATAAGTAGACGTATAGGATATAGTCCTAGAACTATGGTAACGATATTAGATTAAACCTAAGATGTTAGATATTGAAGTTACTCCCCCTTTATTATGATTTGTTTTTCTCACACTATTCTTTTTGTGTTTTAGAAATTGGCTGGAAACAATATGATTCACGATAATGGAGGATATGATGGAAAATGGAATGATATTCTTCACGAGAAACCAAATGAAATGGGATTTGGAAGTCCAAACATCATTATTATGCCGAATCAGCAATCTCATAATATGATCAATAAAGTAAAATTTGGTATGTTTCCTGACTCGGCTAATAAGAGAAAGATGGAGTTTCATGATGATAATAGAGGAAAGAAAGTTCAATTTCCCCTATGTAAATCATGTGGGAAGAGGCATGAAGGAGAATGTTTCAAAGGAACTGGAAGATTCTTTGGGTGTGGAAAAGAAGGACACTAAGACAGTAAGTGCAAAGGAAAAGGTTCAGTTAACACCAGGGATGAGGATAATGGTATTTCTACGACATCAACAATGGTTAAATGTTTTAAATGTGGAATGTACGGGCATTATGCAAACCAATGCCCTAAGGGAAAGTATCATGAAGAGAATCAATATGGTCGTATGGGTAGTATTTATGTGGATGATGATGAAGAGACTACAAATGATATGTGAGAAGAAAGAATTGTTGAAGATCGGTCAATGGTTTAAGAATGTAGTGGAATGATTACATGTTTATCATGTGTAATGTTGTATAAGTAATCTCATAAAGAGATATCTATGGATTGTTACACTGTTGTCTTTCCTTGAGTTTTGAAAGTGTATGATTAATGTTACCAGTATCCATGAAAGGTTATTCAGATATTTTTGGAATATAGATGATATGCGCATAATGAAGGGATAAGGAGAAAATTAAATGTTTGATAGTATTCATGAGCTCATGACTGATATAAGGAAAAAGTTATATCCTGGTTTGAGTGTATAGAATTTTTTGATTTTGGTATATGGAATGATTTAACTTTTGACAGCATTCATGTTTTCACTAAGGTTCAATGGGTATTCATTCTTCAAGAGAATGCACGATTAAGGTATTCACATGTTTGTAATTTGACCAACAAGATATATCTTATGATATATGGGGGATAAATGATGGCATTCACGTGATTGTTCTGTGACATTTCAAGTAACCATTTTCTTTATACTATGAGCTTGGACCGAAGTATTTTAGATAAGCCTAAAGATTAGAATGGATTATGTTGGACATAAGTTAGGATAAAACGTTTTTCGATATTATTGATGGGATGTTATATTAATATAGCTTTAGAAAAAGGATAACCTGCAGGACGGGCGATAGCCCATCGCGTCGGACAAGGCTGTGGGAATCGAACCCACAACCGAAGTGCGACTGGCCTTTATCGCCTAGCACTGGCCTACAGGAAGTCCCTATTTAGTAGAAACTAGTTTTATTATATTAAACATTATGATATATGATGTATAAGTCCATTTTAGGAACCATATATGATTAATCTCACTATAGAATGACTTTTGTATATTTAATAACATTTCCTAACCTTTTGTTTGAGACCGATTGAATGACCCGTCATCCTATCACATGATCTGCTAACACTTCACGAAAAACAAATTCAACTTCATTTATTTAAGAGATGAAGTAGAAATTGTTCAAGGGACGAAAAACAGTGAGATTGTACCAAAGTAAAGTAAGTATTTATTCTAATTCAAATTCTTCAACTTTAGGGAAACGATCTTGAAAACCAAAAATGTTGTCCTAGTTCTCTTATATCTGATTAATCAGATGGTACCTTAGATCGTCACAAATTTATGGATTTGTGATTATTGGCTTTTCCATAGCCATGTTCTCTACCACTCTCCATCAGAACATGATGGTTAGATTTTTCTTCCATATCCATATTTTCACCTATGTGGAAACCCAGTAATTAGTTTATTTGGGTAACCGTTACGTTTCATACTTTTGTTTTTAAATATTGGTTTTGGTATTCCTTTTTACGATGTGGGTTTCTATTAATGAAACTTTCAAGTAGTAAACCATTTATAACCCTGACGAATTTCGAGGGCGAAATTCATTTTAAGGGGGTAGAATGTAATACCCCAAGATTTTATGAAAAATATTATTTTAATTTCATTAATGTCTTGTTTTGTATTCTACACCAAGAATACCTTGCGCTATACGCAACACCGTATTAGCTTGCAGTATACGCAACACTATTCTTGCACCGTGTTACACACAATTTTGATTATAGTTATTCTACACAACATTGAGTATATATATATATATATATTCAATGTATAAACGAAATATGGTTGGATTCTGTTATACAAAACAACGAAGGATTCTTTCACAACACGCAACCCTGACTTGGCTTGCATTACACGCAATCGCGACCTTCCTCGATAGCGTGTGTTGTACGCAATACTGAGTTTTAATAAACAATGATATATTATTATAATATTGTCATGAACTAGACATTATGAATAGTGTTAACCAAATTTTGAATTTTATAACATTATTATTCATCTTACACATTTCTAGAACATGGTATAAGAACAAAATAAATTTTTCGGGTAAAATAAGTATTTTTCAAAAAATGAAGTTTTGCCGCCTTTTGAAGGCGCACCCACTTTAAATCTAGTTTTTGACATGTTTATAAGTTCAATTTTACAATATAAAATTCTTCTTTTGAATCAGGATATAAAAATTTACATTAGATAATGTTTTGATATTTTTCCGATAACTTTCATATTTTAATGAATAGTAAAAACACGCTATATTTTAATTAAAAACAACTTTTTTCATCGTAATATCATATGTGGTTAAATTATAATATTGAATGGGTTTAAAGTATAAATAGAATATATTTTTAAAATTTTATATAATGTATGACATTAGCATTGATTTTACCTTGAATTCGTAGGTTAAATCAATTCAATCTTTTGCAATGTTTTAAAGAAAACCCGTTTTCTTTCGACAACGGGATTAATTTTAATTTAATTTCTGCAACTTTTGTGTATTGAATTTGGAAAAATGGATTCCATATTTGGAATCAGTGGATCCAAATTATGTTAATAAGCTACTTTTTATTTTTGGAAATTATGAATAGTAACTACGGTAAATTTTATTTACCATAGTTAAAGGTAAATCAGGTAATTAAGGGTAAACATAATATTTTAAAATTACCCTAACAAATGTAAAAATCCTATTTTATGACTAAAAGTCGACCTATATCACCTAAGGGTCAGATTAGATTCGTTTAAGTAAGTTTTTTCAATGAAAATAATTTAATTATTATTAAAACCAAAGAATGTGACAACATGTCACTTTCTTAAATCTTATAAGTATAATAATTTTAATCTGGAGATAAACTTCATGAAACTTCTAAACATAATCGTCTATAGAAATCTAATACAATTATATACATCATAAGAATTTATTTATAATTTTTAGGGTTTAAATAATTATCATTTATTATGACACAAAGATGATTCAGATATTGTCTTATTAATGAAATATTGACATAATTGATGTTATAAATGCCTAAATAAATGTAATTTGAGACTTTTTATGACTTACAATACTTTTATAGGTTAATATGACATGTTATGGTTGATTTAAGAAACTTTGTTCGATCTTATCATTCTGTTATGAATTTCATAAAAATAATGTACCAAATAGTGTCAAAATTGACATAGAATAGTTTTTAAAACAAATATTATATTATTAATTGTTATTTTATTCCTAAAAAATTAGGGTTCGGTAAAATGACTTATATAAGATTATATATATTAATAATAAACAACTTGGGGTTCTTTTGTCTTGATATAGTAAATTTATTAACCATATAGTGTAAGAAAACAAAAAGACACGGTAAAAGTTAGGTTTTTTAACTTAGAGTTAAATCTAATTGATAAGGTTAAAATAATAACATAAACTTGTATAAATCCTATTGGATGAGTGGATGTAGACCCCTCCCCACCTTAGCCTCGAAATAAATCAATTTGGAGCTATTTAAAACCGAACATGACTTTATAATAAAATAATATTTTTAGTTATTCCAAAGGTGCCCCTCTCCTCCCTTATAAAAGGGCACCTCCTCCCTCTCTTCCTCACACAACTTTGAGCCTTCAAGCTCGTCCAAACCATGACAAATTCTCTTCTTCACTTCCCTATCAACATCCTAGAGGTTTGGGTCTTCCTCAAAGACCAATTTTAGTTCCCTAAGAGGAGGTCTCAAAGAGGCGCTTCAAAGAAGAGGTAATTTCCGTTACCGATTCTTTCACCTTTATTTCTTCTTCCACTTCTTCTTCTTAGGTTGTTTAATTATTAAGTAATAACATAAGTATCAATAATATACTGATATGTTTTTATAAGTATGAAACAATCCTATTTCACCATCTATCCATCTTACGGAAAACGAAATCACCGCACGTGCGTACGTACGGAATACCGTCTCCACGCCGTGGTGAAATCTATTTTACACCACCACCTTACATGGATGGGTATAATGGTGTAAATAATAACTATATATTATTATTTTAAAGTGTTATTGATTCTGAAATAGTATACATACACTCCAATTCAGTCCCACGATCATGAGAACGATATCATCGCTCGTGCGTACGTACGGACTACCGTCTCCACGACGCGATGAGATTCATTCTCCACTTTAACCATTAATGAATGATTGTAAGGTATATATAATAATTAATCATGAAATATATTAAATAATAATGATACTGTATTTATTTGTATATATATGTATGTCATCTACTTAATTCCGTTCAACTCAATAAGGAAACGAAAACTGCGTTCATGCGTACGTACAGCCTACCGTCTCCATGAACGGTGTATTTCTTTCCATTTACTAATTTATTATATATATGTATATGCTGAATATATATATATATATATAAATCATGTTTTATATTATGGAATTAAGTAATCATGATCTAAGTAATCATATGAATAATTACAAGTCAAAACACGGACGACAAATGAAACAAATTTACCCAAAACACTCTTTAACATGGAATTTACAAAAGAACAGGTATTATAAAGTCATAAGTGAACCATATATGATATCATAACAATGAATATGATTCTTTAATAAGTCAATGACATTATTTAAATCATTATACAGGAGGTTCGGACACTTACGAAGAAAATCAGACCTAAGGTAAGGGAAATATCACAATCTCATTTTTATCCGAGATTATTTATACTTTAGTATTTACTGGGGTGTATTTTATCATCCACATCCATGTTTCCTAAATATGTAATAGTATTTTCATTCTCCTACAATTTTTTAAATCCTATTTTACCATTCGGTGAGTTTTTAGTAAAAGATATGAAAGGAATCTTTTGTTGTTTTTCGTACGAGGTACTTTTTGAATTTTCCGACAAAAGTACAAAGAATTTTTTTTTAACTTATACGTCATGAATGGATTTTTGAAACATTATTTCCAAGAAGCTTCCTTTACAAGTTTTCAAGTTTATTTTTAATCAACTTCTTTTAGTTTAAAATTGTATGAAATGCTAAGAAAGGAAAAGTGTTTTTGAAGTTGAAAGGATATTTTCCTCAAGAATGAAGTTCAAGTGTTTTATCAAAATTATTTTCCATCTAAGATAATAAAGGTTTCTGTTTTTATCCCTATTATTACATTGATTTGATTATGTTGTGATGGAATTATTTTTATGAATTCCTTTATAGTATATGAATTGTTTTATGATGTCACGATGTTTAAGAATCCCATTTTTATTACATGGGTTATTCTATGATGTATGGTTTATGATTTTGTGGCACACATAAGAATGGTATCATTATGAGATGGGTGGGACCTATATCTCCCTCCAATGCATTGGGTAAAGATTTTATATCTCATGAGATAGACATGGCTGGAATGGTTTGTTATACCGGTTCAGTGAAACAGGACTGAAATGAGGGTGACTCGGTTCAGAAAGGGACTTTGTCCACTAAGATAGTTTTGGCAATGATTCTTGACTAACAAGATACGATTCTCTATTATTATGTGTGTATGCCACAATTTTTCATGTTTTAAGTTATGATTATTGGGATTACATTTCACTGCTATGATTTATCCCATGTAATAAAATTATGCTCTCTTTTGCAGGCTAAGATTTCCAAAATGTTATGTTCTTATGAATATGATGTGATTCATATTTCTTTTTTTTACCCTTACTGAGCATTTGAGCTCACACTTTTATGTTTTCTTTTCCCTAGGATATAAATAAAGGTTTTAGGTAAAAAAAAGGAAGATCTTTATGGGAGATGTTGAAGATCTTTCACCATGATTAGAAGATTATATTCCGAGTTTCGAAAGACACTAAACTATTATGATCCTTGTGTGTGTGTTTTTGTTATGTACTAAGTATTCCGCAAAAGTAATGTAATGTCAATGTACGTCAGGCTTTGGGTATCTACACATACCATACCCAGGATGTACCTACTCTTTTTAAGCAGTTAACCTTGTAAATCCTATGTTCCTATGGTTGTGTGTGTTCAGTAGAGAAGAAAATCTATAAAAGGAGGAGAATGTTGTTTCAATTCGAAGGAAACCTAAAAAATATATATCACTGATTCACCCCCTCCCCCTCTCAGTGATACTTGGATCCTAACTAGGAAATTCAATGGTATCGTTCCTCATGGATGTATCTGGTAACCCTATCATGAATTCCATTGATATCACATCCCACATTGACTCTAGAACCACATGGGGTTTAGTCAAACCCATTGGATCCTGGTACTGATCCTTATCTTGCTGACAAGAAAGGCATCAAGAAACGAAATCTGCCGCTTCCTTATTCATCCCTGTACACTAGAACTGATGTCAAAGGTCCTAGTACATCATATCTACAACTGTATGTACCGCTAAAATGTATTTATGGAACTCCCTAAAAACCTCATCCCATATTTCCACTAATTCCATTGTTGTTCCTCGCAAAAGAACGACTTCTCCCCACCTATTGAATATCCAACAGGGGCATGTCGTATGGATATATAAGAATGTAAAGTTCCATAGTTGGTTTCTCTGAGCACTGCCACCCTAACTCACTATAAGTGTGGAGGGGTGAAAACCATATACTAGAGGAAAGATGCTCCATATCCATCCAAAAAAGGATATCTACAATGAGGATAACTGATCTGATTCCTCGTTCATCAACATTGAACTTTATCTTTAGTTGAGATCATCTTCCACCTTGTTCCCCTTCCTAATAGTATAGAAAATTTCAAAGTCATTGTACTAGAGGAACTCTAATTATTGCCTATGTCTCAAGTTTAGATTATTTTGAGAGATAATATACTTGAGATTCTTGTGAAAAAATTAGATGATAAACCACTTGGCCATCAGGTAGTTTCGACACATCTTCAATGTGAATACTACCGCTGATAACTCAAGATCATGGGACATGTATTTTGGATCATGTGGTCTCATGTATCAGGAATAATAGGAAATTACTACTTGATCCTACAATAGGAAACAACCATTCTCAGTTCATGATGCATTACAGAATACTAGTTACTCTAAAACCTCCTTTAGAAATATCAATATGAGAGCGCTTGTCAATATCTACCTCAAATACAGAAAACAATCTTGACACTTTTCTATCCACAAGAAAATCTGACCCTTTCTTTTCAATTCAATAAATGGTGCTACTACTAAATAAGGTATGGGTGGAAACTTCTAATAGTACCTAGCCAAACTAAATAAACTATGAACCTCAGTAACACACTTTTGTGGATCCCAAGTAAAAAAGAACTCAATCTTAATTGGATCCCCAATAACTCTTGCCTTTGAAATTAAGTGTATCGAAAAATGGACCCCTCATATCCATAACTGACACATAGAGAGCTTCTCATAAACTAGGTTCTCTAAGAATGTGTCCAATACCATCCTCATGTGTATCATGTGCTCCTCGTTGGACGTCGACTACCCTAGGATGTCATGAATGAAGACCCCCACGAACTGGTGCAAATAGGGTTGGAAGATCCTGTTAATGAGTCACATGAACACTAATGGGGAATTTTTGATTCCACACAAAATCACCAAATACTCATAAAGGCCATACCAACACTTGAATTTTGTCTCCAGTATATCATCATCTTGTACTCGAAGCTGTTGACAGACAGATCTATGGTCTATCTTCGAGAACCACCGTGGCACTTTCAACAGATAAACGAGATCTTCGATCCTCACTAGTGGATATTTTTATTCACTTTCACTTGGTTCAGGTTATGGAAGTACTCACATAACTTCAATTTCTAATATTCCTTCTTGAAAAAAAATAGGGATGGCCATAGTGAAACACTGGGTCTCACAAAGCCCTTCTTCTACATATCCTCCAATTGCACCCTCATCTCCCAATGTTTTTTGGGAGACATAATATATGAAGGTGTAGATATCATTCTCTACTCAAGGTATATATAAATTGATAATTATACCTCTTAGTGAGGAGTTAATTCTGTAACATCCTTAGTAAATATGTCATTGTACTCCACCACTGTATAAAACTGGGGACTCATCTCATCCACTGCACCGTGGCTCAGGCTAGCCAACTGATTTGTTATCGACTGCACCCTCCTATTTTTGAGTCAATCCAATGATTAAGGTGTTTCATTTTCCCCAAGAAAACAAAAAACTATGTCCCATCAACATAGCCACACCGTACTCTTTTCCGAAAAAAGACAATATGAGTATAGACTGTGGATAACAAGTCCATACTGACAATGACATCGCAAGGCCTTGACATCGCTACAAATTAACCTCAATTGAAACTCTCTCCTACAATAGTAAGGTCACACTATCATCATCAGTGTGTGAAAATTTAATCCCCTCCCGTATGATTATCTAAAAGTAAGGGTCATGTGAATAGTTCCATGTGAATCTATGAGTCTGGAACAAGGGTCATGGAAAAAAGATTGACTTACACCTATGTCTATCAAAAGACCATCTAAGGTGGAAAATACATAGATCATACATCTAATCATCCCTATAGACTTGATTTCATATTCCTCCATCACATAAAGATGGAATCATCCCTGACCACCATCTCCTTGAGCCTAGCGTGGACCACCTAAGGGTGGTAGTGGTTATATATCGAACCCCCACCCACATCCTAATTCTTTTAATGTCCCTATTATGAGTGTAATAACCAAAGACCACCCTTATCATGCCTCCACATATGCTTCAATGGTCCCATGACCATCTCTTAATTTTCGGTACAACAAGTCAGGCAATCATGAGCCAAATGATCCGAACAGCAGCACGAGTAACACAGCATGTCCATCAGCTGTCACGCTCTGCCGTGGGAACCCCTCACCATGGATCCAATGTCTTGGAGTCTTTCTCTTGGTGGTCTAACACACTTGGTTCCATGCGACTACTATCAACTACCTACTACTGAAGACTCAGCTACCTGGTGTGTTGAACCCTCTGGGAATTGAGTTGCTTTATTATATTTTGATAATCCCAACTATATTTTATTTATATCTTAATTATGTTTGATACATCTCAAATATGCTTTATTATATGTTGTTACTTTCAATTATGCTTAATATAAGTCTTTTGGATATATGTACTCTGACCTAACACATTCTGCCAATAGAATGCTTAAACAGTTTATAGCTACCGATACAGAACAATAGCTACCGTTATGACTTAGAGCTACCGATATCGAATAGAGCTACTGATACGGAGTTCACCGATACATCATGTTCACCGGTACTCAAAGTTCACCGCTACATCAATGTCTACCGATACGGTACAACAAGTCTACCGATAGAGTTACAGTTACAAGCTCACCGGTACTCAAGTTTACCGCTACATTAAAGTCTACTGATACAATACAACAAGTCTACCAATAGAGTTACAGTTACAAGCTCATCGGTACTCAAGTTTACTGCTACATCAAAGTCGATAGCTACCGATACAGAGCTACCGATATGCTGAATTCCACCGATATGAAAATTCTACTGATACATCAAGGAATCTACCGATAGGGACTTACCGCTACCGATACAAGGCAGAGCCACAACTACCGTTACAAGTCCACCGCTACTAATGTGATCAAGTCTACAGTTGCAGCTACCGATACAAAGTCTACCGTTACAAATGAAGTCTACTGATACAGACACCTACCGTAAGACAAGTCTACCGATATCAAGAGCTACCGTTCCAAAGACAGAACCCGACACTTCTTTAATTTCTTTATCTTTATTTAATCTAACCAACGGTCATATTAGGAATATTTTAATGCTCTGTAATTTATTTAATGAAGGTTGTTGGATGTCAGGGAACCGTACCTCATTCCTGCAAAAAGTAAGTCATCTTTTCCCGGAGCTCGTGCTTTAAATAAAGGAAATATGTTCTACTACAAAGAGATGATGAATAGATGAATACATAGAGACATACATACCATGAGGTGTGATGGAAGAACAACTCATCATGAATTCAAAAAGACGACTGAACTTACACGAAGAACTCATTCATTACATTATACCAGTGAAGAGCTGAGAATAAGAACATAACACAAGAGCTTCATCGACTGTCTCTACACCTGGAAGTCAAGGAAATAGAGGATACTCTATTTTCTAGACAAAAACCAGAAGAGGACTCAGAGCAAATTCTGATCAATAAAAGGAGTCCAAAACTGCACGACAATCACTAGAGCCATTTCTAAACTCGAAATATTTTCTCTGTGATTTATCTTTTTACATATTGAGCAGTGTGTGTTATCTGCTATATTTTACACACACACTGTATCCTGTACTCTAACTGGAGGATTAGTAAATCGTCACTCAACTCTCTTACATCTTGTATTTCCCAATGGGATAGCGGTAGATGACGTGTGACCTGGATAGCTGGTTGCTGTTGTTTTTTCCCACAGATAACAGTGGTTGAGGTCGTGTGACCTGGACAGTTGTATACTATTGTTTATCCCCGATCCAGGGTGTGGATCACTTTTATATAAATTTTTTAGAGTACCAAGTCTCAGCTTGAGATTGAACCTCTTGGTTAAATCTAATGTGTTTATTTATATTCAAAGTTCTTTTTTATTCCGCTGCTAATTACATTAAACCCAAAACTATTTTGAAGTCACTTTGATAATTAAACTCGCATTTGTTTATATTAGTTGTAAATCTGTAAGTTAGTTTCAAAAGTTAATCAACTCTTCTGATTTGATTGGCTGGGAAATAATCAATCCCTTGAGAACCTAACAGAACCTTTACTTTGGTATAAATTCACTACAGTTTATTTTTGTATTTTAATTGGGGTATTTTAAGACAATGTTTTTTAAATATAAATTTTAATTGAAACTTATTTCACCCCCCACTTGAGTGTCCACTCCGACCAAAATTTGGTATCAGAGGGTGTTTAAATACTTTCTAAAGTATGCTGTTTTTCAACTGTGAATTTAGTTGTATTTTAATGTTCTTAAAATTTCTCTTATTTCTAAATTTTTATCTCTTTAAAATCTTTGATTTAAGTTAGCTATCATGGATATTAAACTTGAAGGTGTTGCTACCAATAGACCACCATTTTTCAATGGAACTAACTATGCTCAGTGGAAAATCAAGATGAAAATTCATTTAGAGAGCATGGGTTTTGATATTTGGACTGCTATAGAATCAGAAAATAAAATTCCTACTACTGTTAGAACTACATGGAATGAAGCTACTAAGACAGCCTACAATAATAATTGTAAAGATATGAATGCCTTGTATTGTGCTTTAGGAGATGAGAAATATAATAGAATATCTTCTTGTAAAACTGCTTATGAAATTTGGGATACCATAGCTATTTCTCATGAAGGAACAACTAATGATAAGAAAATGAGATTGAACACTAATACTATTAAGTATGATAATTTTAAGATGAATCCTGATGAACCCATGTCTGACACGTATATAAGGTTCAATGAAATTTTCAACACAATGATATCTCTGGGAAAGGATGTTCGATCAAAGGAACAAATTATGAGAATTCTGAGATGTCTACCTGAAAGATGGAGAGGAACTTCTGTCTCAATTAGAGAATCGTGTGATATTGGTGAACTACCAGTCAAGGAATTAATTGGCAAGCTGATGATGTATGAAGAGGAACTCAAAGTGAACAAAGAAGAAGAATATGAACCAAGAAGGAAGTCTATTGCGTTCAAGACTTCAACTTCAAAGAACAAGGATAAGGAGAACCATTATGATATAAATGAAAGTTCAAGCTGTGAAGACAGTGAAAGTGATTCTGACAGTGATACTAAGATGGCTCAAATTGCAAGAAGGTTTAAGAAATTTTACAGGAAGAAGTAGTTTTTCAGAAAATCAAATTACAAAAGTAAATATGAAAACAAGGGTCATTGGAAAAATGATTGGACGAAATCTAACAAATCAGATGACATTTTCTTCTATGAGTGAAAAAGAAAGGGACACATAAAAGCAGACTGTCCAAAGTTAAAGTAAAAGAAGAGGTATGAATAAAAGGACAATAAATTTAAGAAAACCATGAAGGCTACATGGAGTGCATCTGAGGATAGATCAACTGAATCTGAAATTTCTGAAACTGAACACAGAAATAAGGAAAACATGTGTTTTTTGACAAACACATCTGAGGTAACATAGAAAACTCCTGCTTTAAATTCATATTATTATGAAGATGATTCTGACTCAAAGAACATGTCAAAATCTGAACTATTTGAATACTGTGATATGTTATAAGAAACCTGTAATGAGCTGAAAGAAAAATACAAAGGTTTAATGAAACATTATTCTTTAACTGTTAAACATAAATTTGATCTTGATATTGAAATGGAAAAGAATGCTTTGTTTCTTAAACAAAACACTAAACTGAAATTATCTAATGAGTAACTTAAGAAAGACTTAGAAAAATTTACAAATGGAAAAGATACTCTTACTCATATTCTAGGTAAGCAAATAGCACCTAGATACACTACTGTTATAGGATACCAACCTGGACAAAGGAAAATTACCAAAACAAAATTCATTCCTATATCTGGACAGAATGTATCTAGTTCGGAAACATCACATTCTTCAACTAGTTATATTCATAGTTATGGATCTAATAATGTTTATCATTCAAAATATGTTGATTCTACAAATTTTTTGAGACCCATTAGAAATATTTGGGTACCTAAAGTTTTATTGGCTAACCTGTCTGGACCCAAGAAGATCTGGGTACTAAAATCATTTCCTGTCTAAATCTGTTTTGTAGGGAACCTGCTTAAAGATATCCTGTATAGAGACCTGGTACATGGACAGTGGATGTTCAAGACATATGTCATGAGACTTCTCATGCTTTAAAGGCTTAGTCAGAATTGACGGAGGTTTTGTCACTTTTGGTGATAACTCAATAGGAAAAATCATTGGCTTAGGCCAGATTGGTAACACTGACTCAGTATTAATTTCTAAAGTTTTATTTGTTGATGGACTTAAATATAATTTTTAATGTATTTCTCAGTTATGTGATGATGGTTTTTATGTTAAATTTGAAAACGATTCTTGCAATGTTTTTAATTCTAAAAATGTTTTAGTGTTTTCTGCTTTAAGAAATGAAAATGTTTATGCTGTTGATTTAAATTCATTAGCTAAGAAGAATATTACTTATTTAAATGCTTTTCATAAAGAGTCATGGATTTTCACAGAAGATTAGGACACTTCAATATACATTCACTTAGAAAACTTTCTAGGGAGAACTTAGTTAGAGACCTACCCAAACATGAATTTCCAACAGACAAAGTTTGTAATCCCTGTCAAAAGGGAAAGCAACATAAAGTTTATTTTAAATAAAAGAAATAAGTTTCAACTTCTCAACCTGTCGAGTTGGTTCACAAGGATTTATTTGGACCTACTAGAGATTCTAGTTTAAATGGGAAGCACTATGTCTATGTTCTTGTAGATGACTTTTCTAGATATACTTAGGTATATTTTCTAGCTCACAAAACTGAAGCTTGTTCTTGCTTTGTAAAATATTCCAAGTATGTAGAAAATAATAGTGGACTTAAAATTAAAACCTTAAGAAGTGATCATGGCCATGAGTTTGAAAATCATGAGTTTGAATCTTACTGCTCACACAGTGGCTATAGTCACAATTTCTCTGCCCCTAGGACACCCCAACAGAATTGTGTAGTGGAAAGGAGGAATAGAACCCTGCAAGAAATTGCTAGGACTATGCTTAATGAGTATGACATACCTGTTTATTTTTGGGATGAATCTGTCAATACAGCTTGTTATATTATTAATAGAGTCTTGATCAGGCCTGTTCATAAGAGGACCCCTTATGAGTTGTGGAACCATAGGAAACCTAAGGTTAACTATTTCAGAGTTTTTGGTTGCAAAGTCTTTATTCTTAATACTAAAGATAATCTTGACATGTTTTCACCAAAGAGTGATGAAGGAATTTTCCTAGGATTCTCTATAACTAGTAAAGCCTATAGAGTTTTCAATAAGAGAACCAAATGTGTGGAAGAATCTGTTCACATCAAATTTGATTAAACTGATCCACATGAGCCTAAGACTTCTCTTGAAAATCTTGAAGATGATCTATCAGTTTTGAACATTAATGATAAGGACAGTGAACCTATAATTAAAACATCTAGTTATGGAAATTTTCCAGAACCGGCTTCTATTGATTCCCAACTTGTTGATGAACCTGAAATTTATAGTCCTACATTTACTCGATCAACTAGAATTCTAAAGAATCATCCTTTAGATGCGGTTGTACGAAATCTTGATTGAGGGACACAGACTAGAGCTTCTCTTAGAAATCAGGTTGAACATCAAGCCTTCTTGTCACAGCTAGAACCTAAAATCATTGATGATTCTATTAATGATGAATTTTGTGTAATGTCTATGTAAGAAGAACTAAATCAATTTGAAAGAAACAATGTTTGGAAATTAGTTGAAAGACCTAAGGACATTATATCCATAGGCACAAAATGGGTGTTTAGAAACAAAGTTGATGAATCTGGAAACATCATTAGAAACAAAGTTAGGCTAGTTTCACAAGGTTACAATCAAGAATAAGGAATTGACTATGAGGAAACCTTTGTACCTCTATCTATATTAGAGGCTATTAGGATCTTACTTGCCTTTGCATCACATCTGAATTTCAAGTTATATCAAATGGATGTTAAAAGTGCTTTTTTAAATGGTTTTATTGTTGAAGATTTTTTTGTAGAACAACCACCTTTTTTTTCAAATCCCCATTTTCAGAATCATGTCTTCAAACTTTCTAAAGCATTAAATGGTTTAAAACAAGCTATGAGAGCTTAGTATGAAAGGCTTTCAAACTTTCTTATTTCAAAAGGATTTACAAAAGGAATTGATGATCCCAATCTTTGTATAAAAATGATTTCAAAAGATGTTTTAATAGTACAAATCTATGTTGATGATATTTTTTTGGATCTTCTAAGAATTCTTTATGTACTGATTTTTCAGAAATAATGCAAAATGAATTCGAAATGAGCTTAATGGGAGAGCTTAAGTATTTTCTTGGTTTTCAAATTTTTCAAACTAAAGATGGTATTATTTTAAATCAAAGTAAATATACTAAGGATTTGTTAAAACGATTTGGCTTGGATAGTATTAAGGAAAGTGATATACCTATGTGTACCACCTATAAATTGGATATTGATGAACCTGGGAAACCTGTTGATCAAACTAATTACAGAGGTATGATTGGGAGTTTACTTTACCTTACTGATTTTCGACCAGATATTATGTTTAGTGTATGTATGTGTGCTAGATTTCAATCTAATCCTAAAGAATCACACTTAATTTCTATTAAAAGTATTTTTAAATATCTTTAGCATACTGCAAATTTGGGTTTGTTTTATCCAAAAGGACAATCATTTGAATTAATAAGTTATTCAGATGCTGATTTTTCTGGCTGTAAGTTAGATAGGAAGAGCACATCTAGAACATGTCACATACTTGGAAAATCACTAGTATCATGCTGTAGTAAGAAACAGAACTCAGTTGCATTATCTACTGCTGAAGCAGAATACATAGCCGCTGGTAGTTGCTGTGCACTAATTCTGTGGATGAATCACACTTTACTGGACTATGGATTTGATTTTAAGCATGTTTCAATTAACTGAGACAACACTAGTGCGATTAACTTCTCAAATAATCATGTTTCTCACTCTATAACTAAACACATTGATGTTAGACACCACTTTTTAAGAGATCACTATCAAAGAGGTGATATAACACTTCATTTTATAGGCGCTGAACTTCAATTAGCTGATATTTTCACTAAGACATTATGTTTAGTAAGATTAAGTTTCATTAGACATGAATTAGGAATGATAACTTACCCTTGAAACCGTTAGGAGCTCTCACCATTAGAAAATTATCACTGTTAGAAAATTCTCACTGATAGAAAATTATCACCGTTAGAAAATTCTCACCGTTAGAAAATTCTCACCATTAGAAGACCTCACCGTTAGAAAATCCTCACCATTAGAAGACTTTACCAGTACATCTCGTGCTTTTTTAACATCTTTAAAGCTGAGACATCAAATTTTTTTATATATATATGATTTATTTTCTTTGTGGATCCTAAATGATATTAAACCGAGTCTAGATTTCACTCAATCTCACCGCAAACACTTCTGTTCGAATCCCTCTAACCTAACCCTCTCATGCTGCAAAAACCCTAAACCTCAAATCTATAATGGCCCGCGTCAAGAGACCTTAGGTTACAAATGGGAGTGATGAGCCACATGCAAAAAGACAGAAAGTATCGAATACTAGTACCAGTGGAAGTGGAAGTGGAAGTGTAGCTCGAAGGAATCCAATAAACCTACATCTCTCAAAGAGAGAAATTGTCGTTAAGAAAGAGGTGTGTGCATAATGGCTCATGGAGAGCTAGTCCTTGGTCTTTAAATTTTAGATGAACAAGGTTCGACTGAGTGCTTCGCGGACAACAGTGGACCTTATTACCCAGGGTTGGTAAAACAATTCTATGAATTCGTTCATTTTGAAAAGTCTGAGGAAGAAAGCAGAATGGTTTCTTATGTGAGTGGACAGGAAGTTTCTTTTACTTCAGTAGAATGGGCTGGGAACTTGAGAGTTCTACATGAAGGAGATTATGTGTTTTATTCAAAATATTTACCTTCAACTAGTGATGTGTTTTAATATGAAGATGATTTTCTAGAGCTTATAGGGAATGGGACCCCTAGAAAGGTGATTGCTGCAGAAATGGTAGGAGAAGATAAGTTGTTATTTAAATTTATTCAGCATGTTGTTAGTCCGAGAAGAGGAGACTTTCCCACTTTGAGATTCCAAGACATATATCTGTTATATTTGCTGAAGCACAGTGTGAGAATCAATCTATGTAGATTGATTATGGTTCTTGTGGAGGAGATGACTAGACCGAAGTCCAAATCAAATGCACTGTTTTTCTCAAAGCTGATTTCTCTGATGCTAAAAGTGAAAGAGGTTGCTGGACCTCAGGATGAGCTGGTAGTGGTTAAGGAGAACTTCATTATTACAAAAACTGTCTTTAAATACATGAAAGTCAGTTGGAATCCTTGGAAGAAATCATGGGTGAATGATGATGGAAAAATCTATGACAAGTATACTCATGTGGATCATCCTTCTAGACCAAAGGATGTGAGGGATCCTAGTCTTAGACCAAATGAGCCAGAACCGGTCTACAGTGATGATGATGCTGAGGAGGAAGAGACATCAGTTGAGGAAGGAGGAGACGCAGACTTACCCCCTAGTCATGTGCATCATGTTATTTCTTATGGAGTAGCTAGTCCTCCAAAAGAACTACCAAAGAGAGAAACTGTCTTGATGGACACTGATACATAGAATACAGAAGAAGGAGATGAAGAATGATAGTATGTTGTCAAGGACACCTCTGAGGTGGAAGAGGCAACCGAATCATATCATGATGTTAATGGAGAAAAGGAAGCTGATGGTGCAGCAGATGATGAGGAAAATGTTGAAAAAGAGCTCAGTTTGAGTCCTCTAATAGTCAGTACAGTAAGGACAGTGCCTGATCAGGAAGACGTAGTAGCCGCACCTATTTATGAGAGAGTCATTTATGACTCAGAAAAAATGGCTATTGAATCTTCTGCAGTTGTTGAAGAAATTTCAGAATTAACTCAGGAAGAACAGTTGGAAGAGATACCTCAAGAGAATGTTTCAAGTGATGGGTAGAATCTTGGCTTAGTATCAGTGATATATGACATTGAAGGTTGGACATCAGATCCAGGATATATGATTCTTGGACTTTCTTATGGAGATTCTGATGAGGAAGACCGAACCCAAAAGGAATCAGTTACGCTACCCACTATGGCTGAAACTGTGGCAACCAAGGAGGACCTTGAGTCCTTAAAAGCTGAATTGAAAGAATCAATAAGGGAATCAGTGCAAGATGTGAAGAAAAGTAAGGTTGAAGAGATGAAAATCATGGAGCAATCCCTTGAGTTATCCATTGGATGCGGTGTGTCCAGTCCTGTGAACGAAATGATGGATGAACTTATAGTGTGCCACACTCCGATTGAGAGTTGGATAGGAGCTGTAGTTGCCTTGAGACAATCGATTGCTTCTCTGACTACCATGCATAGCTCTCAAAATCAAGTAAACTCTAAAATTCGATATATCAAAGAAGTGTTCAAACAGTTTGTGGAAGTTTTTGAGGCCTTTAAAAAGTCATTTAATGAACATCTGAACAGCCAGGATGAACTTGTTCAGAATGTCGTTAGTAGTCTGACTCAATCCTTCAAGGAGACAGTGGCTTTTTCAATGAAACCTCTTCCCTCATCCGGCTCCAGTGTGAACCTTGACCAGATCCGCACTGTTATTCCGGAAGAATTGGCTAAGGCCGGTCCTAGTGGTGCATCAGATACTCATATTCTTTCTACCACTAGGGAAGTTAGTAGTTTATTTCGTGATCACCTGCGGGCAGCTACTGCTTCTCAAGAGGCAATCAAGAATAAGGTGGACTCCTATTTTGAAAAGGTTTATACCAAGCACCAAATAACAAACCATTTAAAACTCTTGTTTGATAATATTAAGTTACCTATAGTTACCCAAGCCTTCAAAGAACAGGTTAGTATGCTCAGGGAGCTTACTCTTTCTTTGTACAAATTCATTGAAAATAGGGATGATTTTGTGTCTGCAATGGAGAGAGGAGGAAGCATTATAATTGATTTCAGAAACTTGTTGCTTCCCTTCCTGCATGTGGATGCTATACTAGTGATTGTACCTCTTTCCCTTCCTGCTTATGCCTCTGGGAGTACTCCTCAATTGACTCCAGTTCAAGCCATCAGGATCTTGACACCGATGATCACTCATAGGATCTCAGATTTCAGATCCGAAACAGTTTCTGTAGCTAAACCACCAGTTGTGCCTTCAGCTATTCCAAAACCCTTTGCTGATCCTAAGGGAAAGACACCTGTTCCAGAGGAGTATTGAGTGTTTCTAGATCTTTTTCATAGGATTCACTTTTATTTTTTTTGTTTTGATTTTATCAGTGTATCTTTTGTATTAATGAAATTCCTCTTCATTCTATACTTTACTGAGTTTCTATTACATTCTCTTCTACCCTTATTTTTGGTAATCACAAAGGGGGAGAAAATGAGAAAATGAGAAAATGAGAGAAAATAAGAATTGATACCTAAGAGTAAACAAAGGGGGAGAAACACACAAAGGGGGAATGAGAAACAGTGACTTGAGAAACAGACTTAAGAGAGAATCTTGCAGTACAATTGAATGGGGGAGGAATATGGATGTTTTGTTCTGGACAAAACAAAAGAACCTTTTCCTCTACGGCTAATTTCTTTTCCACTTTTTCCTCTAAAACTACTCTTTTTTATATCATTTTATATATATATTTTTTTCTCTGATACTACTTCATTTTTTTTTGCATAAGTTGTGATTATCAAAAAGAGGGAGATTGTTGAACCCTCTGGGAATTGAGTTGCTTTATTATATTTTGATAATCACAAATATATTTTATTTATATCTTAATTATGTTTGATAAATCTCAAATATTCTTTATTATATGTTGTTACTTTGAATTATGCTTAATATAAGTCTTTTGGATATATGTACTCTGACCTAACACATTCTTCCAATAAAATACTTAAATAGTTTATAGCTACTGATGCAGAACAGTAGCTACCGTTATGACTTAGAGCTACCGATATCAAATAGAGCTACCGATACGGAGTTTACCGATACATCAAGTTCACCGGTACTCAAATTTCACCGCCACATCAAAGTCTACTGATACGGTACAACAAGTCTACCGATAGAGTTACAGTTACAAGCTCACAGATACTCAAGTTTACTGCTACATAAAAGTCTACTGATACGGTACAACAAGTCTACCGATAGAGTTACATTTACAAGCTCATCGGTACTCAAGTTTACCGCTACATCAAAGTCAACAGCTACCGATACAGAGCTACCGATATGCTGAAGTCCACCAATATGAAAAGTCTACTGATACATCAAGGAAGCTACCGATAGGGACTTACCGCTACAGATACAAGGCAGAGCCACAACTGCCATTACAAGTCCACTGCTACTGATGTGATCAAGTCTACAGTTGCAGATACCGATACAAAGTCTACCGTTACAAATGAAGTCTACCGATACAGACACCTACCGCAACACAAGTCTACTGATATCAAGAGCTACCGTTCTAGAGACAGAACCCGACACTACTTTAATTTCTTTATCGTTATTTAATCTAACCAACGGTCATATTAAGAATATTTTAATGCTCTGTTATTTATTTAATGAAGGTTGTTGGATTTAAGGGAACCGTAACTCGTACCTACAAAAAGTAAATCATCTTTTGCTGGAGCTCGTTCTTTAAATAAAGGAAAGATGTGCTAATACAAAGAGAGGATGAATAGACGAATACATAGAGACATACATACCAGGAGGTGTGCTGGAAGAACAACTAAGCATGAATGCAAAGAGACGACTGAACTTACACGAATAAGTCATTCATTACTACATAATAGTAAAGAGATGAGAACGAGAACATAACACAAGAGCTTCATCGACTGTCTCCACACCTGGAAGTCAAGGAAACAGACGATACTCTGTTTTCCAGACAAAAACTAGAAGAGGACTCAGAGCGAATTCTGATCAATCAAAGGAGTCCAGAACTGCATGACAATCACTAGAGCCATTTCTAAACTCTAAATATTTCTCTGTGATTTATCTTTTTACATATTGAGCAGTGTGTGTTATCTACTGTATTTTACACACACACTGTCTCCTGTACTCTAACTGGATGATTTATAAATCCTCACTCAATCCTCTTACATCTTGTATTTCCCACTGGGATAGTGGTAGAGGACGTGTGAGCTGGACAGCTAGTTGCTATTGTTTTTGTTTCCCACAGATAACAGTGGTAGAGGTCATGTGACCTGGACAGTTTTATACTATTGTTTATCCCCGATCCAAGGTGTGGATCACTTTTATATAAAGTTTTGAGAGGACTAAGTCCCAGCTTGAGACTGAACCTCTTGATTAATTCTACTGTGCTTATTTATATTCAAAGTTCTTTTTTATTCTGCTGCTAATTACTTTAAACTCGAAACTGTTTTAAAGTCACTTTGATAATTAAACTCGCAAGTGTTTATATTAGTTGTAAATCAGTAAGTTAGTTTCAAAAGTTAATCAACTCTTCTGATTTGATTAGCTGGGAAATAATCAATCCCTTGAGAACCTAACAGAACCTTTACTTTGGTATAAATTCCCTACAGTTTAATTTTGAATTTTAATTGGGGGATTTTAAGACAATGTTTTTTAAACAGAAATTTTAATTGGAACTCAATTGACCCCCCCCCCCCTCTTGAGTGTCCACTCCGACCAACATGGTGCCTACTCATAGCTACAACTTCTTGTGTCTGTTCATATAGAAGTATATATACTAGAAGAGCTATTTTCAGTACCCCAAAATATGTAGGCGTTTTAAATTATTTAATGTATTCCCTGATCTTAGGGAGTAACCACCTGTTGAATGTCAGATATCTAATGAACGGATCCATCGCCACATTTGTGGAGTAGCGAGAATGATTAATAAACCTCTCTGAGTACTGTTCCATATTATGACTACCCTACTACAGATGTAGGAGCTCCTGGATGTGCACTGATCACAACATTTCTGTAATGAGCTCATCTATGTTGAGAGTCTCAAATTCTTTCCATGTGAGAGTCGCCTCATCATGTGTTTGAGTAACTAAGCTCCACCATTTCCCTCATGATCCCTGAAGAATACTCGCAACAAGGACATCAATCTAGTCAGAAGGAGTCCTCAAAAAGCATAATACACATGTCAGTACCTCCAACAAATCTGCATATAACTATGGGTTTTCCTCACTCTAAATCCTAAGAGGTCACTACATCTGGAACTCATGTAATGCAGTCACCCTTGCATGCATTCTCAAGTGGTAAAGCTGGTAGAAACTGTTGTTGGATGGGTGGTGGTATCACTGGTAAACAACTTGTTGGTGATATATACGGTATATAACACCATATTGATGCCTCATTGCTATGATTATCATCTTTGTTATTATGCAATAGAATCTTGACTACCAGTCTTTGTGGAGTTATCTTGAAATAGAACAACATGTACCCCGATCAATAGATTATACTTGTTGAGATTACTTGAGAAGGACATCAGAACAAAGCCAAATCCTATATGATGAATATACAATTTTTTTCTTGCAACTACTGTTTCCATGTACCTAGTCAAAAATTAAAATTCCAAATCCATGTTGTATGTATATGTTCGTCGAAGCAGCAGCATGGGAATCCCTTCCCAAAAAGATAAACTCAAAACATGTGACACTGTTTACCCAAACAAAGATCATATACTCACAGTCCTTAAGTATAACGGACCACCTATGGTACAACTTGTTCACGACCCATCCCATAGGTTCCCATGCCATGAGTATTCCAAGCCTACCTCCAATAGTTTAGGGGATGGGTACTCGCACTAAGTACTCATATCCCCTAAATGAGAGGTCTTTTCATATACACTTGTACACATACACACATGTAGATGACCAAAATGATGAAATGTAAGAACACTAATTAAAAAAGCATGCATACCAACAAGATAATAACAATACTCATAATGACACCACAAAACCACCAGGTCCTATTCCACCATGGACTCCGTCAGAGCATCAATTGTTTGGACATGACAGAACATGTGTGGGAAAATCCCATGCAGGTGTGAGTACAACAATACTCATAATGACACCACAAAACCACTATATAATACCATTGTGAAATAAACAAAGTAAACCACATAGAAATACATGGAGTATACAAAAATGAAATACATGAACTATTCCTCAATAGAATAATATGGTCATATCACACATGTATAATTCTGTATCATGAATAGCTATCTTATTAGACATATTTCACAAAATAAACTAGTATTGATGAGACATGTAGTCTCGATGAGACACATAGTCCTGGTGACGTACTTAGTCCTGATGAGACATTTAGTCCCAATAATACACTCAGTCCCAATGAGACTTTCATTCCTGATGAGACACTCAGACCAGTTGAGAAAAGTAGTCTCGATAAGTCATGTAATCTCAAGGTCACATCTAGCCACTGAATTCTAATCTGAGTGAACTTGTTCCGAGAGAGATCACTCCATAGGCCATTAGTTTTTTCTCAGACATCCAAAAAACCTCACATAACGTATCTGAAATGTATCTTGCTGTTGAAAGAGCCCCAATTCCAAATATATCTCACAAAATGGACACATGATTTGAAGGTTATGGTCATTTAGAGAAAAGGTTAGACACAGGTCATGTCCGCGTCTGACCTGATCCATCAAACACTACATGATCTAATCACCAACCTCACCCAGTCTAGTTGACTCTTCTTAGTAAGTTCTGGTATGGTCCAAACTAGCCTAGCCCATTGGGCCTATTGGACCACGACTCCGCTCCTCCTAATCCGGCCCGCTTGCATGCAGACCGACTAGAAGCTCCGCATGTAGTCCGCCCTGACCGTGTGCCTCCCCTGTCAATGAGGTGTCATGTCGTGTTCCATGAAACCAACCCACCATTCCTCCTTCATCATGGCCTCTCCACTAAGTTCTCATCTAATATATAACTGAGTCTTTTTCTAACTCTCCTCCATGTACGAATCCTATTTGTTGTATCTCCCTCGAGACCCGTGACCTAGCCGCGCTCCACGCGACACTAGCCGGTCGTGCCGTCGTGCAACGGCTGCCGACCTGCCTTCTTTTGAGGACCACCAGTTCTTCTATGATGTACCATTTTTCAAAATAGGACCAGTTATAGGATCCTCATTTTGCAATATTTTTTTCCTTTGGCTTTAATTTATCTTGTCAACACTTTGGGGGTCTGATCGCATTCGGAGCCTCCTGTTAAGTCAAGTCGTGGCCACAATGATCCAACTGGAAAAAATTCCAAGAAAGGGTGATCAATGAAGAACAAGAAAACCCAAATTATTGATCTTGTCATGTGTTCATATCATCCTTGATTATTCCTTTTTAAAAGGATTAATGAAGAATAAAATAGTCACACATATCTATCTCCCATTAAATCCCTACAATCCTAAAACCCATACCGTGTTTGATTGAACCTTGGATTAACATGTTCATGGGTTGGTCCACATTACTCTTTGAATTATGAAATTTTGATATATCACAAAGAATATAATGTCCTAAATCATGTTTTGATCTATTGTTGATAAATAATGATTGCATTGCTGATGTGAATGAGATTATTGAACTACGCTAGCACAACGATCCACCATCTGCACGATCTGTATTCACTGATTATTGAGAAGGTTTTCTTTCAAAATCATAGAGGAATTACAGGGTTATGGTGATGAACCTATATTTTATACAAACTCTAATAAAATGAAATGGATCCAATTCATCAAAATAAAATATCTTAATAAAATTGTTTTAAAATGAAACATCCAAAAACTATTTTTCACGGTTGACCCACGCCGACCGATGTTAGGCCCCACCAAGAGTAATCACGATGATCTAAAAGAAATAGTTCACTAAGAATTCTAATTTGGGCACCCGTTTGGAATATATTTCTATTTTTTAGGAAAATATCTCATGATTTCTATTTAATGTTTGACAATTTTCAAACAATCATTTTGGGCACACTGATCCTCAGAATTGCATGTCATCTTAGCACCTGGTCTTAAAATAATTTCACATAATATTTAAAAATAACACATGGAAATTATGGGATGTTTCAATACATTTTATTATTCATTATATTATACGAATTACATGCCTTTTATATTATCTTTTTTTTTCTTCTAACCCATGGGCTATGTTTATTCCAATGATTATTTCCTTAATGGGTTGTTAGCTCATCCGTTTTAATACTGTATTCCTCGAGTTAAACTATATAGATATAAGGGCTCAATGGGAGTCAAAAAATCATTATAAAGATTAAATAAATGATTTTTCAATTTTGGTTTCATGATGTTTAAATATGTACCCAATTTTCCAAAGACACTAGACATTATGATTGTTTGTCGTATTTGACGGTTAATATTTCTTAAAATCATGTAATAATATGTCTAAAATGATAGGGTCTTTATAATAACAACATATTGAAACATAATATTAATAATAAATACCATAACCAAATAGTACATTGTATATCATTTATCACAATTTCAATGATTAACTACAACATATTTAGACAATTTTAAATCTTTTATTACAATCGAATTTGTCACGACCCGCCCTCGGGGCCCGTGCCGCGACTACCCCAAGCCCGCCTTCCATAGGCCAGGGGCTGGCGACTAGAACCAAGGCGTAAATCCCCCAAAAAAGGGGAAGGCATTGCCTTTGAAAAGTAAACAAGCACCATAGAGTAAGCAAGAGTAAAAGTAAACAATAAGTAAAAATTGTACAAGCTGTGCTGAAAGTAAAAGGGGCCGGAAATACAAGCCCAACAGTAAAGTACAACTGAAAGGAAAAATAGAAACTAAAAGGGGAAACTGTAGGGTCGAGCCGTCCTCTGGAAATCCCACCTGAAGGGTGGGTACGGATAGCCTCCACTGCTCCTCGGGTCCACCTGACCGCTCCGAGTACGTCCCGCCCAGTGGTCCCCCTCCAGGTACCATCCTGCTCCACACGCCTCCTCCACGATCAGCGTTGTCCGTCGTCTGCAACCAACACAACATAGTGCGGGCAAAGCCCGTGCAGGGGTGAGTATAAGCTACTCAGTAGGGACCTCGAGACCCCCAAAGGTCTCCCGAAATCCACAAAGGATAATCCAAAAAGGAAAGATACAATCACGAAGTAACATCTGACACGGCTTAGGTATATGCCCATACATATACCTAAGTTATCAATTCCCGTTCGACTCCAACGTCTGAGCCCAAGCACAACCCAGTCCACACAGGAAAGCAAAATGTATACCCACACAGGATAGATCAACACAATCCACAAAGGAGAGTAAACAGTAAATCCACACAGGATAGCTCATCACAATCCACAAAGGAGAGTAAACAGTAAATCCACACAGGATAGCTCAACACAATCCACAAAGGAGAGTAACACAAGATTCAGCTCACACAGGTATACTTCTTCAGATGACGATAAAGATGATCACTGATCCATCTAAGTCGTCGGACCCACGAAGGATCGATAGGAAACTAACCCCCGCAATGACCCACACATTATCGGGCCCACACAGGACCTGTAGGCGCTGGCTCACATAGAACCGCTGAGCGTGGACCCACACAGGATCGGACCCACACAGGATCGGGCCCACACAGGGCCGAGCCCACACAGGACCTGTAGCACAGATCCACGTAGGATCGCTGAGTGCAGTAGTCGTCGCAGTCCACTGAGGATCTCTGCACAGTCGTCGCCGCAGTCCACTGAGGATCTCTGCGCGGTCGTCGTCGGAGTCCACAGAGGATCTCTGCACAGTCGTCGCCGCTGTCCACTGAGGATCTCTACACGGTCGTCTTCGGAGTCCACAGAGGATCTCTGCATAGTCGTCACTGTCGAAGTAGCAGTCGCAGCCAGCTCTAGGGTTCCCGCACACGGCAAGCTCATTCGGGAGGGTCCGCTCCACGAGCCGAGAGGCCGATACATCAACTGACACAAAGTACGAAGTTGATGTATCCAAAAGTTCCGTATCGTGAACAGGAACTCAGTGTCGCAGACGGCGCGTCAATCAGACGCCCGGTCTGAGAGTTATTGGCTTTTTCGTCCCAGGGGCCCGGTTGGTTTTTAAGGAAAAACCAACCCGACCGCACTCCACCTACGTCTAAACCTCGAGCGGAGTATTCAAAAAGATCTGTCTCGCTTAGAGGAAAACAACGAAGCTGATGTCACATCAATCGGACGTCCGTGGCTCGAGATATGAGTGTTTCCGCTCTGAGGGCCCGGTTGGTTTCGTGTACGAACCAACCCGGCCAAACTCAAAGTATTCCGAAACCTTGAGTGCGATATACTGAAACGACCGTCTCGATCCAAGGATCGCGTTGCCGCTGATGGTGAGTCGTTTGAAGTCTCGTAGCTCACGTTACTGGCGTTTGAACGAAAACGTCCGAAGACGGGGGGTACGGGCCCGGGCCGACCCGGCCCGACCCCCCCGGGAGTCGGCCGAACCGGGTCGACCTGAACCGGGTCGACCCGACCCGGTACGATCCGGCCAGGGCGCGGCCCGGCCGTTCGGACCGGCCTGGCCCGGTTCGGCCGAGCGGCCGAACGGCCGAGGCGCCCGGGGCACCGCCCCCGCGGCCTGGTGGTGCCGCGGCCCCCCGCGTGGTGCCGCGCTGTGTCATGGACGCGGCTTCAGCCGCGTCCGAGGGCACCGTACCCACACTGTCGCGGGTCCGCGGGTGCCGCCGCCGCTGCATATTCATCCGCGGCGGCCTGTCTGGAGGCGCGCCGGGGCGCCGCCGCTCCCGGCTGCCGGTGCCGCCTCGTCGGCGACCCGCACCGCCGGCAAGTTCCGCGGACCACCGGGATCGCTCCGGTGGTCCGATTCTCTTCCCGTCTGCGCCATTGCTCCTCCTGGGACTATTTCTTCCCTGAGGGATCGTCAAACATCCATTGCGGCACGTTCCGTCATTGCCCGCCAAATCCGCACAAAATGAAGAACGACGGAGGGTCGTCGGGCCGTGTTCGTTTGGCCCGCACCCTCCGCGTTAGAGATAAACAAACGGGGGAATTTTGTTTAACACATGAACCGAAAATTTAAATAAAATAAAATTGTTCATTTGAAACCGGTTCTTTAATTTATAAATAATGTTCACGGGAATATAAAGAGGGGTATTCCAAATCATAAAATTCTTACATCGTTGGTCGTCGCGCGCGGGCGTTCTTCGCGGAAAAGCTCGTCGCAGAAGAGGGGGATCGTCGCGTCGTCGCGGGAAGGCGTCGCGTTGTCGCGGGATCCGGCATTGAGTCGGTGAGCTCAACAGACCAAGAACAACAGATTTAAAATTATAAATAATTAAATCAGTGTTTCGTTTAAAAAACCAAAAAGGACCTTTAGAGGAAACCTGAAATCACTCACCTCATATGGTTGGTGATCGGAGATCGGAACGGGGAAGAACGTCTCGGACGGAAGCGTCGTCGATTTCCGGGTTCGGCATTCTTCGCGTTATTCGTGTTCTTCGCGTTCTTCTCAAGGGAGAAGAAGATACAAGGGTCCTCTCAAATCTTCTCAACGCGCAAATAACCAGAGGTCGTGCGTTGGCCTTATTTTATTATTACGCCAACGAATTTGAAAACTGGTTAAGAAACGACTAATCAATTCGTTGAATTAATTCAACGAAAGAAACAGCCCATTTAATTCATTAAATAGACCGCCCAATTAAAAGGCCTGTTAAGATTTTTAAGAAACGCGTCAGTTGACTTTCATAAAGACGGGTTTCCGCGGGTGCGTTTCTTAGCGGAAGGAAACGACGGGGCTCGTGCGGGCCCCACCTCACAAATATCCTACCAAGGGGGTAGGATATTTCTGGATAGCATCCTATCTGGTTCAACTCAGTTCAAGCCGTCAATAAGTGGCTTCAAGTGGCTTCCAAGTGGCTTAAGTGAAATAAAATAAAGTTGTCGCAAAATTATTTTATTTCTTAACTTTAAGCCCGAAAATTAAAAACCACACCCGAGCAAACGCAACGCCGAAAGAGGATTTTCTAAGAGAATATCGTCGTTTCAATTTCATCGGTGCCCTCAGAATTTGATTCCGGGCACCGGTTCAAATGTTAGAAAAACCCGCTCGTCCGTTCACTAAACGTACCCGAGCCAAGCTTCGGAAAATGATTCCGGGCACACCGGGCCTCGAAATCAGGTGCCGTCAGAGACTGCGCTCTTGTAAAATTCCAAAGAAAATTAAGAAAAAAAATCCTTGAAATTTACAGGTCTTTAAATTAATCTCATCTCAGGACTTTACGTCCCCATAAAGATACATCAAAAACTAGGGAACAAATGTTGGTATTGAGCACGCATTTGAGCCTCCCGCTCCCAAGTGCTCTCCTGGAGATTCCCGTGCTGCCATCTGATGCGCACAAGAGGAATCGATCGCCCACGTAGGACCCGCTCCTGTCGATCCTCTATCTTCACCGGGACCTCCGTAAAAGTCGCCCCATCGTCAACGTCTAGCTCCCCATAGTCAATGATGTGCGTTGGGTCATGCACGTATCTCCTCAGCTGGGATACGTGGAAGACGTCGTGCACCCGGTGCAACTGAGGTGGTAGAGCAAGGAGATAAGCCACCTCGCCAATCCGGCTGATGACTTGGAAAGGCCCGATGAAGCGTGGAGACAACTTTCCGCCCCGACCAAATCTCTGCAAACCACGTCGAGGTGAGACACGCAAGAAGACGTGGTCGCCATCCTCGAACTCTAGTGTCCTCCGCCTCCTATCAGCATATGACTCTTGCCGGCTCTGTGCTATCCTCATCCGCTCCTGGATGACCTAGAACTTCTCTGTCGTGGCCCAAACCATCTCTGGTCCCACAGGTGCTGACTCCACAGGGTATGTCCAGCACAAAGGGGGTCTGCAAGGCCTGCCGTACAATGCCTCGTAGGGTGCCATCCCGATGGTGTAGTGGTAGCTGTTGTTGTACGAAAACTCCACCAAGGATAGGTGGTCCTCCCAGCTATGACCAAAGTCGAGGACACATGCACGGAGCATGTCCTCGAGAGTCTGGATGGTCCTCTCCGTCTGACCATCCGTTTGAGGGTGAAAGGCTGTGCTCAGACGTAGCTACGTCCCGAACGCCTCCTGTAACCCCTTCCAAAGCCGGGAAGTAAAGTGAGCATCCTGATCGGAGACGATAGTCGATGGGACACCGTGAATCCGTACAATCTCTTGGACGCAGAGATGCCCCATGCTCTCCACTGAGCCCTGTTCTCTGATGGGTAAGAAGTGTGCCGACTTGGTGAGTCGGTCAACAATCACCCAAATGGAGTCGTGACCTCTGGAAGTGCGTGGAAGTCCAGTCACGAAGTCCATAGATATCCCGCCCCGCTTCCACTCCGGGACCTCCAAGGGTTGTACCAAGCCTGCTGGTACCTGATGCTCTGCCTTCACCTGCTGGCAGGTGAGGCACCGTGAAACGAACTCTGCCACCGTCTTCTTCATGCCCGGCCACCAGTGCTGTCGTCTGAGATCCTGGTACATCTTCGCCACTCCAGGATGTACCGCCAAAGGAGAAGTGTGAAACTCTCTCAGCACCTCCTCTCGTAAAGTGACTGGTACCAAGGTACATCCTCTGAAAAGGACGTCGTGCTCTTCTCCAAGGGAGAAACCATCAGGTGCCTGTCCAGAGGATATCTGAGCACGCCGTGTCTCACAGTCAGCGTCCCCACGCTGTGCCTCTCTGACCCGCTGTAGAAGTGGAGGAGAGACCGTGAGAGACTGAAGGAAGGCTGCTCCGTCTCTATCCACGAAGGATATCTGCATGGCGGCTAGGTTCTCTGTCACCTCCTCAAGTAGCTGGATGCCCGTCCTCCTGCTGAGGGAATCGGCAACCACGTTCCCCTTCCCAGAAGTATAGACTATCTCAAAGTCATAGTCTTGGAGGAACTCGAGCCATCGCCACTGTCTCGGGTTCAGGTCCTTCTGAGAGAAGATGTACCTGATACTCTGGTGGTCAGAAAAGACTGTGAAGCACTCGCCAATCAGATAGTGCCACCATGTCTTCCGGGCGAAGACCACTGCTGCCAACTCCAAGTCATGGGTAGCGTAGTTTTGCTCATGCGGCCTCAACTGACGTGATCCATAGGCAATCACGGCCCTCTCCTGCATCAGGACACACCCGAGTCCGGTCCCTGATGCATCGCAGTAGACTACGTATCCAACTCCCTCCTCAGGCAACCTCAAGATATGTGCGCTGGTCAACCTCTGCCTCAGCTCCTTGAAGCTCTGCTGACATTTGTCTGACCACATGAAGGGTTTCCCCTTCTTCGTAAACGCTGAGAGTGGGGCCGAAACTCTGGAGAAGTCCGGCACAAATCTCTGATAGTATCCGTCTAGGCCCAAGAAACTCCGCACCTCTATCACGCTCTTGGGTGGCTCCCAAGCTAGCACTGCCTCAATCTTCGCGGGATCCACTAAAACTCCCGCCTCAGAAATAACGTGCCCCAAGAAGTGGACCTCACGTAACCAGAACTGGCACTTTGACAGCTTTCCATAAAGATGGTGCTCTCGGAGTGTGTCTAGTACAACACGCAAGTGGTAGGCATGCTCCTCCTCCGTGGTCGAGTACACCAGGATGTCGTTGATGAAGACTACGAAAAATCGATCGAGGTATGGCTAGAAGATCCTGTTCATGAGGCTCATGAACACTGCTGGAGCGTTGGTCACTCTGAAAGGCATAACCAAGAACTCATAGTGTCCATACCGACACCTGAAGGCCGTCTTCTGCACATCCTCGTCTCGAAATCTGAGCTGATGATAGCCTGACCTGAGGTCTATCTTCGAGAACCACCGTGCTCCCTTGATCTGATCGAAGAGGTCATCAAATCTCGGTAGCGGATACTTGTTCCTCACTGTCACCTGGTTCAGGCGACGATAGTCAACACAAAGTCGCAATCTTTTTTCCGCCTTCTTGGCGAACAATATCGGGGAAACCCAGGGTGAAACACTGGGTCGGATGAACCCCTTTCCTTGCAAGTCCTCCAACTGTACACGCAGCTCTCGAAGATCAGCGGGGGACATCCGATATGCTGGAGTGGATATCGGGGCTGTCCCGGGGTACATGTCAATATAAAAGTCTACCTCTCTGCTAGGAGGTAGCCCTGGAACGTCGTCGGGAAAAACGTCCACAAACTGATCCACCACTGCAGGAAAACCAGGACTCCGTATGTCAACTGCTCCAAGGATGAGGCTAGCCAACTGATGAGTGATGGGCTATCCTCTCCTCTGCGGAAATCCATCATGTGCTGCAAAGGCTCCCTTCTCGGCGGTGAAGGTGAACCTGCTCCTGTCGGTGCGTACACATCGCACCTTGCGCCTAATGCAGTCAATCTGAGCATGGACCATAGATAACCAATTCATGCCCAAGATGACATCGTAAGGCCTCGACGCCGCTACAAGAAGATCCCATCCGAAGCTCTCGCCTCCTAGAGTAAGCTCACACTACCGGCACCAGTGCGTAATCATCGAGTCTGCTCCCGTAGGAGTCTCTAGCCGTAAGGATCGAGCCAACGGCTCTATCGGAATCTCCGAGCTCCGAACAAGGGCAGTGGCTATGAAAGAGTGACTCGCTCCTGTGTCTATCAAAACTGCATCAAGGGTGGAATAGACACATATCGTACCTCGAATCATCTCGGGCGCGCCGTGGTCGTAGGCCTCTGCTGCCTGGATCCGCGTCTATCTCTGCCCGCCAACTCCCTGTTGTCGGGGCGGGCCTCCTGGTGGTGGTGGTGGCAGAGCCTCAAAGCGTCGCCCACCACCTGCTGCTCGGCCGGCTCCTCTGCCTCGTCCGCCTCTTCCCTGTGGACCGCCATGGTCGACCCTCTGCCTCTGCCTGGGTGGTCCCTCCACTGTCTGCTGCCCCTCGGTACGACGGGTCGGGCAGTCACGAGCCATGTGGGCCTGCCCGCCGCACGAGTAACACTGCCTACCTCTCAAAAGACTGGCTCCGCGCTGTGTGCCCCGCACTGCTGAGCCAGTGTCTTGAGGTCGTCTGCCGGATGTTCTGGTCTGCCTGGAACCCTGAGTCATCCGTCGGCTACCAGCTACCGAAGACTCCGCTACCTGCCGCCCTGTGGTAGGTCTCGCTGTGGACTCAGCCTGGAATCTCTCGATCAGGAGGGCTCGCTCCAGTACTCCTGCCTGGGTCGAGATGCTGAGGGAGATCAGCGATGCCCTGATCTCCTGTCTCAATCCCTGCTCGAAGGTCAGGGCCCGGAAGAATCGGTCCCGTACCATGTCTGTCGAGTAGCGAGAAAAGTCGGTGAACCTCGCCGCAACTGGGCGACCGTCAAGCTGCCCTGCCGCAGCTGAAGAAGCTCCTGGATGCGCACTGCACAGAGGGTGTTCGGGACAAACTCTGAGCGGAAGAGGCTCTCGAAGTCCGTCCAGATGAGGGAGGCCTCATCGTGTACCTGGAGCATCATGCTCCACCATCGCCCTGCTGCTGCATGTAGTAGGCTCGCAGCGAGGATCACCATGAGGTCTGTTCGTGTCCTCACTAGCCTAAACACACGTACCACTGCCTCCAGCCAGTCCTCGGATGCCTGGGGATCCGTCTCCCCGCGAAACCTGGGTGGTCGATGGCGCTGAAACTCATGTAGTGCGTTGAGGCGACGTGCATCGTCAGCGGCTGGTGCTGGAAGCATCGGTGGCTCGGCGGGTAGAGCTACCGCCGGTGCCACTGCTGACAAAGGGCCCTGCACCGATGCCTCGTCGCTTGGTGGGCTGTCGTCACACTCGACTCTCGGAACCCTAGCTGGCTGCCGTCGTGGGGCCATCCTGAAAAGGAAACAGGTGCTCCACGGTCAGAACAGTATACCTGGTGAGCTGATATAAGTAATCACAAAGAAAACGTTGAAACACACACACAATCAATGTTTTCTTGCATTAAGTCTGAAATCAGAAGTCAGGGTCCTGGTGTACGGATACGTCTGCCGCCGCACCAACACTGGACTCCCTGGACTGATAACCACACTCAATACGCTAAACATTATTGTTTCACATAGAAAAGATCAGAGTTCACGGTAGAACCGAACTCCTCTGATACCAATTTGTCACGACCCGCCCTCGGGGCCCGTGCCGCGACTACCCCAAGCCCACCTTCCATAGGCCAGGGGCTGGTGACTAGCACCAAGGTGTAAATCCCAACAAAAATGGGAAGGCATTGCCTCTGAAAAGTAAACAAGCACCACAGAGTAAGCAAGCGGAAAAGTAAACACTAAGTAAAAACTATACAAGCTGTGCTGAAAGTAAAAGGGGCCGAAAATACAAGCCCAACAGTAAAGTACAACTGAAAGGAAAAACAGCAACTAAAAGGGAAAACTGTAGCATCGAGCCGTCCTCTGGAAATCCCACCTGAAGGGTGGGTACAGATAGCCTCCACTTCTCCTCGAGTCCACCTGACTGCTCCGAGTACGTCCCGCCCAGTGGTCCACCTCCAGGTACCGTCCTGCTCCGCACGCCTCCTCCACGATCAGCGCTGTCCGTCTTCTGCAACCAACACAACGTAGTGCGGGAAAAGCCCGTGCAGGGGTGAGTATAAGCTACTCAGTAGGGACCCCGAGACCCCCGAAGGTCTCCCGAAATCCAAAAAGGATAATCCACAAAGGAAAGATACAATCACGAAGTAACATCTGACAAGGCTTAGGTATATTCCCATACATATACCTATGTCATCAATTCCCGTTCGGCTCCAACGTCCGAGCCCAAGAACAACCCAGTCCACACAGGAAAGCAAAATGTATACCCACACAGTATAGCTCAACACAATCCAAAAAGGAGAGTAAACAGTAAATCCACACAGGATAGCTCATCACAATCCACAAAGGAGAGTAAACAGTAAATCCACACAGGATAGCTCAACACAATCCACAAAGGAGAGTAACACAAGATTCAGCTCACACAGGTATACTTCTTCGGATGACGATAAAGATGATCACTGATCCATATAAGTCGTCGGACCCATGAAGGATCGATAGGTAACTAACCCCCGCAATGACCCACACAGGATCGGGCCCACACAGGACCTGTAGGCGCTGGCTCACATAGAACCGCTGAGCGCGGACCCACATAGGATCGGACCCACACAGGATCGGGCCCACACAGGACCGGGCGCACACAGGACCTGTGGCACTGATCCACGTAGGATCGCTGAGTGCAGTAGTCGTCGCAGTCCACTGAGGATCTCTGCACAGTCGTCGTCGCAGTCCACTAAGGATCTCTGCACGGTCGTCGTCGGAGTCCATGGAGGATCTCTGCACAGTCGTCGCCGCAGTCCACTAAGGATCTCTGCACGGTCGTCGTCGGAGTCCACGGAGGATCTCTGCACGGTCGTCGTCGGAGTCCACGGAGGATCTCTGCACAGTCGTCGCTGTCGAAGTAGCAGTCGCAACCAGCTCTAAGGTTCCCGCACACAGCAAGCTCATTCGGTACGGTCCGCTCCACGAGCCGAGAGGACGATACATCAACTGAAACAAAGTACGAAGTTGATGTATCCAAAAGTTCCGTATCGTCAACAGGAACTCAGTGTCGCAGACGGCGCGTCAATCGGATGCTCGGTCTGAGAGTTATTGGATTTTTCGCCCAGGGGCCCAGTTGGTTTTTAAGGAAAAACCAACCCGACCGCACTCCACCTGCGTCCAAACCTCAGGCGGAGAATGCCAAAAGATCTGTCTCACTTAGAGGAAAACAACGAAGCTGAAGGCACGTCAATCGGACGTCCGTGGCTCGAGATATGAGCGTTTCCGCTCTGAGGGCCCGGTTGGTTTCGTGTACGAACCAACCCGGCCAAACTCAAAGTATTCCGAAACCTTGAGTGCAATATACCGAAACGACCGTCTCGATCCAAGGATCGCGTTTCCACTGACGGCGAGTCAATTGGATGCCCGTAGCTTATGTTACGAGTGTTTGAACGAAAACGTCCGAAGACGGGGGGTAAGGGCCCGGCCCTCCCCCCCTCCCCCCCCCCCCCCCCCGGGAGTCGGCCGAACCGGGTCGACCCGAACCAGTCCGGTCCGGCCAGGGCGCGGCCCGGCCGTTCGGACCGGCCTGGCCCGGTTCGGCCAAGCGACCGAACGGGCGAGGCACGCGGGGCGCCGCCCCCACAGCCTGGTGGTGTCGCGACCCCCCGCATGGGGCCACGCTGTGTCATGGACGCGACTTCAGCCGCGTCCGAGGGCACCGGACCCGCACGACCGCGGGTCTACGGGTGCCGCCGCCGCCGCGGCTTCAGCTGCGGCGGCCTGTCCGGCGGCGCGCCGGGGCACCGCCGCTCCCGGCTGCCGGCGCCGCTGCGCCGGCGACCCGCGCCGCCGGCGAGTTCCGCGGGCCACTGGGATCGCTCCGGTGGTCCGATTCTCTTCCCGTCTGTGCCATTGCTCCTCCCGGGACTCGTTCTTCACTGGGGGATCGTCAAACATCCGTTGCGGAACGTTCTGTCGTCGCCCGCCAAATCCGCACAAAATGAAGTACGGCGGAGTGTCGTCGGGCCGTGTTCGTTTGGCCCGCACCCTCCGCATTAGAGATAAACAAACGGGGGAATTTTGTTCAACACATGAACCGACAATTTTAATAAAATAAAAGTGTTCATTTGAAACCGGTTCTTTAATTTATAAAGAACGTTCACGGGAATATAAATAGGGGTATTCCAAATCATAAAATCCCTACCTCGTTGGTCGTCGCGCGCGGGCGTTCTTCGTGGAAAAGCTCGTCGCAGAAGAGTGGGATCGTTGGGTCGTCGCAGGAAGGCGTCGCGTCGTCGTGGGATCCGGCGTTGAGTCAGCGAGCTCAACGGACCAAGAAAAACAGATTTAAAATTATAAATAATTAAATCTGTGTTTCGTTTAAAAAACCAAAAAGAACCTTTAGAGGAAACCCGAAATCACTCACCACAAATGGTTGGTGATCGAAGATCAGAACGGGGAAGAACGTCTCGGACGGAAGCTTCATCGATTTCCGGGTTTGGAGTTCTTCGTGTTCTTCGCGTTCTTCGCGTTCTTCGCGTTCTTTACAAGGGAGAAGAAGATACAAGGGTCCTCTCAAATCTTCTCAACGCGCAAATAACCGGAGGTCGTGCGTTGGCCTTATTTTATTATTACGCCAACGAATTTGAAAACTGGTTAAGAAACGACTAATGAATTCGTTGAATTAATTCAACGAAAGAAACAAACAATTTAATTCACGAAATAAACCGCCCAATTAAATGGTCTGTTAATATTTTTAAGAAACGCGTCAGTTGACTTTCATAAAGACGAGTTTCTGCGGGTGCGTTTCCTAGCGGAAAGAAACAACAGGGCTCGTGCGGGCCCCACCTCACAAATATCCTACCAAGGGGGTAGGATATTTTTAGATAGCATCCTATCCGGTTCAACTCAGTTCAAGCCGTCAATAAGTGGCTTCAACTGGCTTCCAAGTGGCTTAAGTAAAATAAAATAAAGTTGTCGCAAAATTATTTTATTTCTTAACTTTAATCCTGAAAATTAAAAACCACACCCGAGCAAACGCAGCTCCAGAAGAGGCATTTCTAAGCGAATACTGGCGCTGTGATTTTATCGGTGCCCTCAGAATTCTATTCCAGGAACCGGTTCAGAAGTTAGAAAACCCCGCTCGTCCGTTCACTGAACGTACCCGATCCAAACATCGGAAAATGATTCCGGGCACACCGGGCCTCGGAATCAGGTGCCGTCAGAGACTGCGCTCTTGTAAAATTCCAAAAAAAATTAAGAAAAAAAAAATTCCTTGAAATATACGGGTCTTTATAGAATTCCAAGTACAACCAATGAACTAAATATCATAAATGAAAACAAAATTTATAATAAACAAAACCAGAACCATAAATATTATAAAAAACCAATAAGAAAGGTCTCTAAAATTTTCCCCTAATTTAAAATGTCTATAGAGTCATTCCTCCTCAAACTGGTTGGGAGTTTATTTTTTGACCTATACTAATATGATCAATAAAGTGTGTGAGAGAGAGAAATAACAAGAAAACCTCCTCAATATCATATATTCACACCATAATCAGATGTTTTCACCACAAATTAAAATATTATAATTTCATAATCATATTAACCATTACACCACCACATACCAAACCACCTCATATCAACACCACACTAACAAATACCCACTGTTCATAACCAAACAATTGTAATATAAAGAAAACATAAAGGCCATAAATGATGTCCCCTACACATTTTATGTACAACTCTCACCCATATCCCTATTTCCACATCCTCCTAATAGTAGAAATAAATAATGAACATATGGGACATCAGCTTCATGTCGTACTCTAACCAGGAGTGACGCCCACCAGATCTCTTCCTGTGAATAAATAAAAAAAACAAGAGTGATTAAATCCTATATATATAACCAATGTGAGACTTCAAAGCCTGTGAATATTGACCTTGATAAATTATTTCCCATGAAATTATACAGAGAATTATCTTTTACCAAATAATATCCATAAAACCACTCTCATAGTATCAAAATAAAATTACAGAAAAGACACAACAAAACACAACTTACCAAAATAAATCCACATCAATAGAATACCTAAGACAATAGGAAAAATGAATCCCCCAAATTAATATCTTCATATTATCTATATAATTTCCAATAATATAATTTACTACTATGGAGACTCATTATATTCATTATGTCTCCAATTTACCAATATTTAATGCCAAATAATCCATTAAACCAATTTTTGTTTCATGTTAATTATTAATCAATTTTTTTGTTTACTCATATTAATTTCACATAATCCTATTTAAATCATTTACAATCCTCAAACCATAATTCATTATACCAAAAAATGATATTTTTTAATGTTCTAACTTACTTTTTTACCCATGAATTTGGCATTTAACATCATCTCGTGCTAAAGTTTATCAAACTACTGAAAAAATACTTATCCCTTATTCCATTATCCACAAAAACCTCCCAAAATAATCATATAATATGCACTAAAAAATTAATAAGATTGAAAGACAAAAAGAAAATCCCTTCCATTATATTTATTTACCGTATAAGATTCCTCAATAAAAACATGGAACTACATATATCATCTGTATATCCATTATCATAAGTAATCAAAAATCAATATAACAATATTTATGATAAAACAAAAAAAAATGAAAAGACTTTTACAATCATAATGAAACAACCCATAAAAGATCACCCCTATATTAATATGATTTAATAATATAATGTGTAGGATCATGAATAACAATTAATAATAGTTGTAAATTCTCAAATTATATATTTTAGCAATCTCATTTTGGTTACAAACAATATGTAATTAAATATTTAAAAATATTACATGGATCTTAAATAATATCCTAAATAAGAAAAAAAATAGTATATCATATTAGTTGATAAAAAAGAGCATATAATATTGATTTTGATAATATATAAAGAACATGTCACTCCCCTCATACTTCTAAATTCATCTCCATAGTATATGTTTTTATTTATTTTAATTTTTATTAAGGGATTTTTCCAAGAATTATCCACTCCCTCTTAAACTAAGAACAATAAATCGTTCATTACCTAACAATACAGTAAGATAATTTGAAAACATATATATAAGGAATCCTAATAATACAATCAAGATTATTCTTCTTAAACATATAAGATAATTTTAAAATACCTTACCCCAATGAAGCTCATGTTCATCCTTGTCAAAATAAATGGAAGATTCCTCTAACCTCAGATTAAGGATGAATCAACTCAATGAATCCAAGGTTAAAGGATAAATATCATATATATATAACCACTTTATAACCAAATATAGCTCATTTATCAGAGAAATTGAGGAAATATTTTTGAATATGATTGGAAAAGAAATTTTAATTGAACTAGAATACATATGAATTGAAATTCAATGGTGTTGAGACAAAATGTTGCCAAAAAAATATTTTCCAATAAACCTTAACATTAATATTTTAAAACACACTAAACTATATTAATTTTTATATGGTGAGATTTGGTCATAGTATAATGACTATCAGTATATGATGATATCTAAATTCCAAAAAATCTCGACCTGGACAATGTAGTGGGAAAGTGGATTATTTTTAGGTATTATGTTATCTGAAATTTTACATCATATGATTGTTAGTACCCCATATCAATTGTAAAGATCTATTCATGTTAAAGAATAATATTTACACTACCACCATAATTTATTTACTCTTACATATATTGAAATAAATTTTCTATATTAATAAATGACTCTAACATATCAATAAATTACTATCATATATTTGTAAATTATTCTTTTATATTATTGATTTTACATTGATGTATCCCAAATATACTTTTACATATTATAGATTTAATATTACATATCATCTTGGGGTTATATATATGGTTAAATTATATGACAAATGGGAAATGTATATGGATCATTTCAATGGAATGGGGTGATATATAAAGGTTATTTTTGTGAAAAATTATGGCATTGATGGAACTAGAACATGATAATGTGGTGATAAAAAATTATTATTTTTCAAAAAATGATGATACATAATGGTAATTTTCATTAAAAGTGACTGATTTGTAAGGATTATATCATAAGTAATGGTAAGTCCATACTACTCCAAAAAATCCATATTATATCCAACTGTTCACAACAAAACATATATGGACACACTACAAACTAACTCAACAAGGTTCATTCCATGAACTATGCAATGAATATTACTTCATCTAATTTAATTAATATATAAATAAAAAACCCCATTAAATATAAAAACACCTAACTCTTCAGACCATAAAAAAATTTTATATAATAATAGTATTACTATAATCTAATCTTTATAGAGTTGCAAAAAAATCAAAGGGTACAAAACCACATTATCATGTGACGTAAACAACATGTGAAAAAATTAAAAAGGATCCAAAAGAGATCATATCCATATACATATACTATACTATGAATTAGTAGTATCACATTTTTTGGGAACCCAAAATTTATTAACATTCACAACATTTATTTTACTTGATAAGTCAAGTTTTTTTATAATTACATAATTATATCAATGGAATAATTTTTATGTGAAATGATAATATAATTATTAATTAGATTAATGAGTATTCATAATACAATTATTTTTTTATTCAATGGTTTAATTGTTTTTAATATTGGAAATAGATTACTAAAAATGTTAGAACATAATAAAAACACACAATCGTGGTTGGGTAATACCCCATCAATGATCCCAAATTTAAAAAATGTCAAGATAAAATAATTTTAGAGATCATATACTATAAATTAAAATTTATTTTTAGGTATTAATTCTCATCATTTGAATAATAATCCAAGATTGAAAAATTTAGATACAACAAAACATATTCTAGATGAAAAAAAGTACAGGAAAATTTGATGGGTTTCACCATGGATATCCTAAGTCATATTTTAAATTTCACATAGATATAATACAAGTTGAAATATATTGGATTATATATTGAGGATATGTGTCTAAGTGAATTTATTCTTCAGAAAAATAAAAAATAATTAGATAATGATATTAATAATGGAATCCCTTCTGAAATTTTTTATCTTGGAAAAATATTTCATTAAGATATAATTTCCTCATTCAATGATCCCTATATTTTAGAATGAATATTAAAAAAATTATATAACAATAAATTTTTTTGTTATGATTGTTATAAATTCATTGAATCTATAAAAAAGTTTTTTCATCAATGAATAATTATTTGTATAAAAATATATATTTTTACAATGGGTTATAAGTTAATGTACATTAAATGAGTGATGATTTGATAAATACAAATATGATGAGCGGACACCCAAATTTTCAAAAGTATGTCATAATAAATTGTTGATTAATTTGTGTAAGAATAATAGAGATCAAGTTCCACATAATAGATATACTTATTAACTGGAAAAGGATACAAAGATAGTCTAACAATAAGAATCAATGAAAAAAGAAATTAAATCTTTCAAATGGTTTAAAATGTTTATATATATAAATAATAAAATCTTGTGATATATCCATTGGTCACCACCTAACACAATTTTTTATGTTTAATGATGGTGGAAATAAAAAATATAAATCCCTATTAATATGATAAAATCAACAGTTTGTTATTTTCATAATGACTTATAATTAATCATAGAGAGTTGTGATTGAATATACTTGGTGGTATCATGTAATTAGAAGAAAAAATATGGATTTATGAAAGAAAATTTTCACTAACCAAAATATCAAAATTTAGTGAGGCCTTTACAATATTAAATTCAACCCTCATATAAGAATTTTTATCTACTCCAATAGTAGTTAAAACTAAGAAATTAGTTGGAAAACAGAACATAAATAATCACTTTGAAAGATACACTAATAATAATTATAATATCATTAAAAAAATATACCCTCGTGATGAATAAATATGAAATTGAATAGAATATTATATTAAAAATAGAATATTTATCCAAACAAATCCATAAGATAAACCCTAGTACCCAACCCAGTAACATAAAATATGATCACATGTATATAAATAAAATTAATTTATAGATTAAATCGGTGATTAATTTAGATTGATAGATGGAGAAATAGGAGGGAAAAATTAATAATGAATATTAATTAGTATCTTATAGAAAAAGAAAAAAATAATGTATGATATAATAAATTAATTAATTGAATGTGAAAAATATTCTAAATTAATAGAAATATTGAAGTACAAAACAATCATATATATTAATATAATAAAGGGATTTTTATTAGCGTAGATGAATCATGATTTATAAGGGGAAATATTAATAGAGAGAGAATTATTAGAAATAATTTGGAGATAATTAATGTAAATTTTACAATACCAATTTTGGTTTTCCAATTCCTTTTATAATTTCCTTATTATTTTATAAAAAATTATTACTTATCTCAGGGGAAAACATATTGTTAATGAATTTGTGTATTTTATTTAAATTAACTATTAAATGAAATGAATCAAACTAAGTTATAATTAAAATTTGATTAAAAATTAACTAACGATCTTTTTTTAGTGTTGTAGTAAGTTACATTGAATGCATAAAATGTATTTATTATTGTAGATTTTAAAATGTTTTCAATATAAGAAATAATAGGATCACAATTTGTAATTATAAAAACATTACTGGTGTTTTTGGGAAAGAAATTATTTCTATAATATGGGACATTAACTACATATATAAGATGTATAAGTCATGATAAATATTTCTAAAGATGTTATCAAATAGGAAGAAGAAGTGTTGGATTATAAAAGAGATTATATATTGACATAATTATATATATATATGACTCAAAACAATAATGATGTTCAAAAAGTGTAAATAGATTAAACTATTATGATGACACTTTCTGTTGAACCAAATACCATAAGGATGTTTTCAAATTCTAAAACATAATTGCAATTAATTTTTTTCAAGTGAGATATTAAGTAAATTAATAAAAAAATTAACATGATGAGGAATTTGTTTATTAGGGTAATATTTAAAAAATTAGTTCATATCGAAAGTGAAAAGAGGTGGAAAAGTAAATAGAATACATACTTAAAAGTAAAAGTAAAATTATTGATCCCTATATTATATTTGGGAAAATATATTTTTATTCAATTATATGTTAAATGTTATATATAAAAAATCTTCTACCAAATTATATCACATAATTTAATTTTTGATACATTCATAATGTTATGAACTAACTTTAGAAACCAATGTGAGATTAAAAACCGTAAAAAATATATTAAAATATTATGATAACATTAAGGGATTTATTTTTTATTAGGATTTTACTAGGTAGTTTCTTGTATCATGATCATTATTGATAATTATATATGATACTAATGAAAATTCAGAAAATATATTAATGTTGTCTGATTGACATTTCTTTTGGATTATATATATTTCATAAAAATTCACATATTATTATAAATGTTAAATGAATCCTCAATGTTTTTATGAATTTTCTGTGTTTTTATTACTAAACATGATATAAATTATTAATATTAACCTAAAAAAATGGGATATGGTAAAAATGGCAACAAAAAACATAAATTTTTTTAATATTTTTTTTCTATTTACTAAAACATTAAAATTCACAAAAATTTTATCTCTTTCACCTTACATCACCCTTTGAGATCAATGAGTGGTTATAAATATTATGGTTCAAAATATATAAAACCAATTGAATTTTTATTCTAATATAAGTTGTCTAAAATAAAAACTCACATGCTAATATCTCATGTTCTGTTAGAAATTACAGAAAATCATCAGGATACAGTAATAAATTTGATCACATTGTTTTAATTTATTGAATAAATATAAATTAAATTAATTAAATAATTTTACAATAGAATATTTTATATTTAATTTTAAAAGTATTAAACATGTTAAATGAGAATTTGTATAATTATTTTGAATTATCAGTTAAAATTTTATGTTTTTAATTATCTATATGCATTAAAAATAAAAATAATAAAATAAAATATATCATGAAAAACAATGAATGGAAAAAATAACATTTAAAAAAATAGGATTTTAAAATTAATGAAATTACATTAGATTGGATGTTAACTAGTATACATTCTGTAAAGACCTATAAATTTCAAGGAAATTTTATTCTTAATTTTTATGGGATTTTACGAGTACACAGTTTCCGACGGAACCTAATTCTGAGGCCCGGTGTGCCCGGAATCAATTTCAGAAGTTTATCTCGGGTACGTTTAGTGAACAAAGGAGCGGGTTTTTCTATATTTCGAAGCAGTGCTCGGAATCAAAATCGGATGGCACCGATGAAACCATAGCAGCGGTAATTTCTTAAGAGGACCTTTCATGAAGGTGCATTTTCTCGAGATGAGTTGTTAAAAATGTGGATTAAATGTGATGTAAAAATAAAATTGTGTTACCATTTTATTTCCTTATTCTAAGTGGTTTAACCCTATGTGTGGGAGTTGGGGTGGGACCCACCAGTTTCTAACAACCCTTGAGAGTATAAAGTTGAGGTGGGGCCCACACGAGCCTCACCACTTCACATTCTTTAAACTCCCTAACTCCCCCCTTTATGTGAGTAACTCCTCCCTCTCACCCTCATTATGCTTGCCAACTTAACACCCCATTTAATTAAACAACTCAAGCTTAATCAATGAGGTGAGTTATGAGTTTGAATTTTAAAAATTGAAATGCATGGCTTGAAGTAATAAAATAAGATAAGTCTTATTTAATTTTGGGGGTTAGTTGTTGTGTGAAGATATTGGGATAGAGAGCTCTAGACTCCTGAAGAACTTTGTCTTCTTCGTTGAAGAACACGAGGAATGCCAATGCCAACCTTGGATTTTTTCTTCTAGACATTGACGAAGCGACGCCGTCTTTCCATGACAACGTCAACAGAACAACGAAAGCTTCTCCATCCTCCATCAAAGCGATCAACCATCTTTAATTGAGGTAGGGTTATTTTTATGAATGAGAAATGTTATTTTCCCTTCGATGTTTTTGGTTCTCTCTAAACCGCTTGCTATCAAACTAATGCGGAAGGAACTAGACCAAACTAACACAGTCCTATTCTTCCGTCGTTCTTGTTGTATGGTGTTCTCTAAAAGTTCTTGAGCAGTGAATCAAGGAAAGTTCTCCGAGTCGATCGGAGGCCCAAAAACGTCATAAACAGCCTCAGAACATTAGGACGACCAAGGAATGTGAGTTTTATAGAAAATGGATCATTGGATCAATGGACGGACGCCTTTGGAGGCATGCTGGCTAGAGGCATTGATTCTAGAAAATTCCAGAATACACGGCATGTACTTCCAAAGCACACACCGTTTAGTACAAGCATTTAGCGGCAGAAGTAACGGACTTCAGAGGAAGTGACACATGACATGTGACACCGGTCACATGGCATGTACTGTCCACATAGTTTTATAGAGGAGACTTCGATGGACATGGCGTGTATTCAAGGGAAATACACAGACACGGACAGAAATACACAACCATGAGGCCCGGTGTGTATTATCTTATTTAGAAGGAAGAAGCGACTTCGCGAGGGTTGGCATGTAAACGCGGAGATACACGGACACGGGAAGAACTACACAGCCACGAGGCACGGTGTGTACTACCGTCACCATGGCAGAAGCAACTTTGCGAGGCTCGGCGTGTAATCTTGGTGATACACGGACACGGGAAGAACCATACGACCAAGAGGCACGGCATGTATTCTGGAAATACCCGGACACGGGGTGGAGTACACGGGCATGTACTCCACCACTCAGCCAGACATGGCCAGCACACACGGAGCCGACCCCGAAAGTTTGGACACGGCGTCTAACCATACCACACACCATGTATTTACATTTTACACGAATAGCCCTTTGACACAGGTTGTGGTATATGGAAAGTACCCGTGGAAAGAAGACACGACGTGTAACTATACAACACGTCATTTACTTATTTATTTATACGACTAGCCCTGCGACACGGGCCATATCACACAGACAATACCCAGTGTCTGATAACACGACCTTTATCTCTTACCTACACGTTGTGTACTTTTGGAAAATGGCATGGTGGTCTTGTTCCCCGTGACTCGGGCACGTTTTTATTGGTTTCCCCCTATGATGTGGGATGGAGCATAGGGAAACATCAACTCTAATCTTCTTGAAGGTTGATGTATCCAACCCTTTGACTTGATGAGAGGACCCTCTTGGAATTGAGTATGTTGTGTGCGGGAACCCTAGATCTCGCTGCGCCTGTGACGATGATAACGACTGTACATAGATCCTACGTGGGTTCGGTAGCGAGGACGATTGTACATGGATCCTCCGTGGGTTCGGCATTGACGATGACTATACTTAGATCCTATGTGGGTTCGGCAGTGATGGTTACTGTACTAGGATCCTACGTGGGTTTGGTAGCGACGACTTCTCTACTTGGATCCTATGTGGGTTTGGCAGGGGAGATGATTCAGAGGCTACATCTATCATCTCCACCCTATTCGTGAGTAGTATACCTATGTGATCTGAGTCTTGACTTCAATCATTATAATCGATATGATTGACTTTCTTTCCTATGTGGATTGGGTTTTACTTTTTTTGTGGACTGGGTTGTGCTTTCCTTTGTGGATTGGGTTGTTCTTTCCGGTGTGGACTGGGTTGTACTTGAGCTTGTAAGTCGGAGTCGAACTGGAATTTATGACTTAGGTATATGTGTGGGAATATACCTAAGAAGAGTTGGTTGATACTTCGGGTTTGAATCTTTCCTTGTTGGTTTATCCTTTGTGGATTATGGGAGACCTTCGGGGGTCTTGGGGTCCCTACTGAGTGTTGTATACTCACCCCTGCATGGGATATTCCCACATTACATTGTGTTGGTTGCAGACAACGGACAATGTTGATCATGGTTAAGGCTTGTGGAGCGGGACGGTACCTGGATGTGGACTATCAGGCGGGATATACACAGAGAGGACGGCCAGACCCGATGAGCTAAGGAGACCATATGTACCCACCCTTAAAGTTGGAATTCTAGTAGATAGCTTGGTGTTGCTGCTTTACATTTCTACTACTGTACTTTCTTTTCAATTTTACTTTACTTTCAGTTGGGTTTGTATTCTGGCCCATTTACTTTCCATCACTTACTTTTGTACTTAGTTTACATAGTGTTTACTTAAACTTGCGTACTCTGTGGTGTTTGTTTACTTTATAAAGGAAATTCCTTCCCTTTTATCGGGATATACGCCTTTGGTGCTAGTCGCCAGCCCCTGGCCTATGGAAGGCGGACTTGGGGTAGTCACGACATGGGCCCCAAGGACTGGTCGTGACAAATTGGTATCAGAGGAGTCAGTTCTACCGCAGAACTTAGGAATCTGATAATTTATTCTATGTGAAGCAATATTGTTTAGGGTAATGAGTCCGGTTATCAGTCTAAGTATTCCAGTGTTGGTGCGGCGGTCGACGTATCCCTACACCAGGACCCTAACTTCTGATTTCTGACTCAGTGTTCGAAAACATTGATTGCATGTTTGTTTCAAAAGTTTTCTTTGTAATTACTTTGTGTCAGCTCACCAGGTATACTGTATTAACCTTGGAGGACCAGTTTTCTTTCAGGATGGACCCATGACGGCAGCCATCTAGGGTTCTGAGTTTTATGCGAGATGGAAGCACGCCGAGTGATGATGCCTCGATGTAGGGCCCCATAACAGCGGAGGGGCTGGTGGTACCTCTACCTACCGAGCCACCGATGCCACCAGCCCCAACAGCTGAGAGTGCATGTCACCTGAGTTCACATCATGAGTTTCAGCGTCAAATACCACCCAACTTCTACAGGGAGACGGACCCTCAGGCAGCCGAGGATTAGATGGAGGCTGTTGTTCAAGTTTTCAGATTAGTGGGGACACCAGCAGATCTTATGGTGATCCTTTCCGCGAGTCTCTTGCACGCGGCATGAGGTAGATGGTGGAGTTTGATGTTCCAGGTACACGGCGAGGTATCTCTCCTTTGGTTGGACTTCGAGAGGCTTTTTAGCTCGGAGTTTTTTCCAGCCACCCTCCATGCGGTGCACATCTAGGAGTTACTACAGCTGCGGCATGGAATCATGTCAGTAGCCCAGTACTCGGCGAGATTTATAGATCTCTCGTGCTGCTCCATGGACATGGTACGGGACCCATTCTTCCAGGCCCAGACCTTCTAGAAGGGACTGATGAATGAGATCAGGGCATAGGTGATCCCCCTCAGCATTCCAACGTAGGAAAGAGTACTGGAGCGAGCCTTACTTGTGGAAAGCTTCCTTCTTGATCCTACACCAGTAGCGAGGCCTACCGTAGGGTGGCATGTAGCGTAGTCTTCTGCAGCCTGCAGTAGACAGATTTCATAGGGGTCCAAGTGGACCAGACCAATAGGTGGATGACCTCAGGACCATGGTTCAGATGTGCGAGGCACACATAGTAGAGCCAGACATTCGAGAGGCAGACAGTGCTACGCATTCTGCGGGTAGGGACACATGGCTCGTGATAGCCCGACCCGCCATGCAGAGGAGCTGCAGACGGTTGAGGGACTACCCAGGAAAAGATAGAAGTTCGACCGTGGTGATCCACAGGGTGCAGGCGGACGAGGCAGAGGAGCTGGCCGAGCAGCGGGTGGTGGGAGACGCTTTGAGGCTCTACCACCACCACCACCATGAGGTCCACCCTGACCACAGGGAGCTGGCGGACAGAGGCAGGCTCAGCTTCGGGCAGCGGAGGCCTATAACCACGGCACACCTGAGATGATTCGAGGTACTATCTGTGTCTACGCCACCCTTGCTGCAGTTTTTATAGACATAAGAGTGAGTCATTCTTTTATTGTCGCTGCCCTTTTTTGGAGCTCATAGATTCTGATAGAGCCATTGGCTCAATCCTTATGGCTAGAGACTTCTACGGGAGAAGACTCGATGATTACGTACTAGTGCCAGCAGTGTGAGAATACTCTTGGAGGTGAGATCATCAGTTGGGATCTTCTTGTAGCGTCGTCGAGGCCTTACGACATCATCCTGGGCATGGATTGGTTATCTACGGTCCATGCTCAGATCGACTGTGTTACGCACAAGGTGCGATGTGTTCACGCCAATGGGAGCAGGTTCACCTTCATCGGTGAGATGGGAGCCTTTTCATCACAGGATGAACTCACACAGAGCAGAGGACAACTGATTACTCATCAGTTGGCTAGTCTCATCCTAGGAGCAGTTGATGTGCGGAGTCCGAGTTTTCCTATAGTGGTGGATCAATATCCAGACGTTTTTCCTTACGAAGTTCTAGGACTACCTCCTCACAGAGAGGTAGAATTTAATATTTACATGTACCCCGGGACATCCCCGATATCTACTCCAGCATATCGGATGGCTCCTGCTGAGCATTGAGAGCTACGGGTATTGCAGGAGGACTTGCAGGTAAAGGGATTCATTCGACCCAGTGTTTCACCCTGGGCTTCTCCGATTTTGTTCGCCAAGAGGGCGGACGGGATCTTGCGACTGTGTGTCGACTACCGTCACCTAAATCAGGTGATTGTGAAGAACAAGTATCCACTTCTGAGGATTGAAAACCTCTTCGATCAGCTCAAGGGAGCATGCTGGTTCTCGAAGATAGACCTCAGGTTAGGCTATCATCATCTCAGAGTTCGAGATGAGGATGTGCAGAAGACGGACTTCAAGTGTCGGTATGAATACTATGAGTTCTTGGTTATGCCATTCGGCGTAACCAATGCTCCATCAGTGTTCATGAGTCTCATTAATAGGATCTTCCAGCCTTACCTCGATCGATTTGTCATAGTCTTCATCGATGACATATTTATTTACTCGACTACTGAGGAGGAGCACGCCTACAACTTGTGGGTTGTACTGGACACACTCCGAGAGCACCAGCTTTATGGTAAGCTCTCTAAGTGTTAGTTCTGGATACATGAGGTCCACTTATTGGGGCACGTAATCTCTGAGGCGGGATTTGCGGTGGATCCTGTGAAGATCGATGTAGTGCTATCTTGGGAGCCACCTAGGAGCGTGATAGAGGTGCGGAGTTTCCTAGGTCTGGCAGGGTACTATCGGAGGTCTGTGCCAGACTTCTCCAGAGTTGCAGCTCCACTTTCAGCATTGACAAAGAATCTCAAACCATTCATGTGGTCGAATATATGTTAGAATAACTTCCAAGAGCTGAGACAGAGATTGACCAGTGCTCCCATCGAGAGGCTACCAGAGGAGGGCGTAGGAAACGTAGTTTACTGCGATGCATCAGGGACCAGACTCGGGTGTGTCCAGATGCAGGAGTGGCCAATGATCGCTTACGGATCACAACAGTTGAGGTAACACAAGAACAACTATGCTACCCATGACTTAGAGTTAGCAGCAGTGGTCTTCGCCTTGAATATGTGGCGGCACTATCTGATGGGCGAGCGCTTTACAGTCTACTCTGACCACCAGAGTCTCTGGTATATCTTCTCGCAGAATGACCTGAATTTGAGACAGCCACGATGGCTCGAGTTCCTCATGGAATATGACTTTGATAATGTCTATAATCCTGGGAAGGGGAACGCAGTAGCTGATGCTCTCAGCAAGAGGTCGGGCATCTAGCTACCTGAAGATGCGACAGGAGTAGCTAGCCGTGTTGCAGATATCCCTCGTGGATAGAGATGGGGCGGCCTTTCTAAAGTCTCTCACAGTCACTCCTCCACTACTTCAGTGGGTCAGAGAGGCATAGCATGGGGACGTTGACTGTGAGACGCGACGTGCACAGATATCCTCAGGATAAGCACCTGATGGATTCACTGTAGGTGGAGAGCACGTCATCCTTTTCAGGGGGCGAACTATGGTACCAGTTGCATTACGGGAGGAGGTGATAAGATATTTTCACACTTCCCCTCTAGTAGTACATCCAGAAGTGGTGAAGATATACCAGGATCTCAGACAACAGCACTGGTGGCTGGGTACAAAGAAGGTTGTGGTAGAGTTCGTTTCTCAATGCCTCACTTGTCAGTAGGTGAAGGCGGAGCACCAGGTACCAGTAGGCTTGGTATAACCCTTGGAAGTCCCTAAGTGGAAGTGGTATGGGATATCAATGGATTTAGTGACTGGCTTTCCACATACTTCCAGAGGACACAACTCCATTTGGGTGATTGTCGACCGACTCACCAAGTCATCCCACTTCTTACCCATCAGAGAGAAGGTCTCAGTGGAGAGCTTGGGATGCATCTATGTTTAGGAGATCGTACAGCTTCATGGTGTTCCATCGACTATCTTATCCGATCAAGATGATCTCTTTACTTCTCAGCTTTGGAAGGGGATGCAGGAGGCATTTGGGACGTAGCTACGCCTGAGCACTGCCTTTCACCCACAGATAGATGGTTAGACAGAGAGGACCATTCAGACTCTAGAGAACTTGCTCTGTGCATGTGTCCTCGACTTTGGTCTCATCTGGGAGGATCAACTACCCTAGGTGGAATTTGCATACAACAACAGCTACCACTCCACCATCGGGATGGCACTAGATGAGACATTGTACGGGTGACCTTGCAGATCCACTCTGTGCTGGACAGACCCTAGGAGTCAGCACTTGTAGGACCAGAGATGGTCCAGGCCACAAAGGAGAAGGTATTGATCATCCAGGAGCGGATGAGGACTACTCAGAGCTGAAAAAATTCATATGCTGATAGGAGGCAGAGACCACTAGAGTTCTAGGATGGCGAACACGTTTTCTTATGGGTCTCACCTCGACATTGACTATGGATATTTGGCCGAGGTGGAAAGTTATCTCCACACTTTATCAGACCATTCCATCTTCTCAGCAGGATAGGCGAGGTGGCTTATCTCTTGTCTCTTCCACCTCAGTTTCACTGGGTGCACGACGTCTTCCACGTATCTCAGTGGAGGAGATACGTGCATGACTCGGCACATATCATTCATCACGGGGAGATGGATATCGAAGATATTGAGACTTTTGCGGAGGTCCCGATGGAGAATGAGGATTGCTAGGCATGGGTCCTGCGTGGAAGGTTGATTCCTCTAGTGCGCATCAAGTGGCAGCACGAGAACCTCTAGGAGAGCACATAAGAGCGGGAGGCTCAGATGCATGTTCAGTACCCTCATTTGTTTCCCTAGTTTTGTAATTTATCTTTATAGGGACGTAAATCCATGAGGTGGGAGTAATGTAAAGACCTGTAAATTTCAAGTAAATTTTTTCTTAATTTCATTGAGATTATACAAGTACGCAGTTTCCGACTGCACCTGATTTTGAGGCCCGGTGTGCCCGGAATAAATTTCTGAAGTTTAGCTCAGGTACGTTCAGTGAACAAACCAGTAGGTTTTTCTACCTTTTGAACCGGTTCATGGAATCGAAATCTGAGGGCACTGATGAAACCACAGCGGCGGTAATTGCCTAAGAGGACCTTTCCCAAAGGTGCGTTTGCTCAGGAGGAGTTTTTAAAAATGTGGATTAAATGTAATGTAAAAATAAATTTGTGTTACAATTTTATTTCCTTATTCTAAGTGGTTTAATCCTATGTGTGGGAGTTGGGGTGGGACCCACCAGTTACTAATAACCCTTGAGAGGATAAAGGTGAGGTGGGGCCCACATGAACCCCACCCCTTCACATTATTTTAACTCCCTAACTCCCCCCTTTATGTGAGTAACTCCTCCCTCTCACCCTCATTATGCTTTCCAACTTAACACCCCATTTAATTAGACAACTCAAGCTTAATCAATGAGGTGAGTTATGTGTTTGAATTTTAAAAATTGAAATGCATGGATTGAAGTAATAAACTAAGATAAGTCTTATTTTATTTTGTGGGTTAGTTTTTGTGTGAAGATATTGGGAGAGAGAGCTCTAGACTCCTGAATAACTTCATCTTCTTCGTTGAAGAACGCGAAGAACGCTGGTGCCAACCTCGGCTTCTTTCTTCTCAACATTGACGAACTGACGCCGTCTTTCCGCGGCAATGTCAACGGAACAATGAAAGCATCTCCATCCTCCATCAAAGTGATAAAACATATTGAATTGAGGTAGGGGTGTGTTTATGAATAAGAAACATTATTTTCCCTTCCATGTTTTTGGTTCTCACTAAATCTCTTACAATCAAACTAATGCGGAAGGAACCGGACCAATCTAACATGGTCAGATTCTTCCTCCGTTCTTGTTGTATGGTGTTCTCCAACCATTCTTTAGAGGTGAATCAAGGAAAGTTCTCGGAGCCGATCGGAGGCCCAAAAATGTCATAAACGGCCTCGGAACATCAGGACGACCTAGGAAAGTGATTTTTGTAGAAAACGGATCATCAGATCAAAGAACGGACGCCTCGAGAGGTGTTCTGTCCAGAGGCGTTGATTCTGGAAAATTCCAGAATACACGGTGTGTACTTCCAAAGGACACGCTGTGTAGTACAAGCATTCAATGGCAGAAGTAACAAACATTAGAGGAAGTGACACACAATGTGTGACACTGGTCACACGGCGTGTACTGTCCACACAGTTTGACAGAGGGGATTTTGATGGACATGGGGTGTATTCAAGGGAAATAAACAGACACGGATAGAAATACACGGCCACGAGGTACGACATGTATTACCTTATTTAAAAGGCAGAAGTGGCTTCGTGAGGCTCAGTGTGTAAACCGGGAGATACACGGTCATGGGCAGAACTACACGGCCATGAGGCATGGTGTGTACTACCATCACCATGGTAGAAGTGGCTTCACAAGGCTCGGCGTGTAATCTCTGTGATAGATGGATATAGGTAGAACCATACGGCCAAGAGGCATGGCGTGTATTCTGGAAATACATGGACACGGGGAGGAGTACACGAGCATGTACTCCACCACTTGGCCAGACATGGCCAACGCACACAAAGCCAACCCCGGAAGTTTGGACATGGTGTGCAACCATACCACACGCCGTGTAATTACTTTTTACACGAACATACCTTCGACACGAGCTATGGTACACGGATAGTACCCATAGACTGAAGACAAGGCATGTCACTATACCACACGCCATGTACTTATTTATTTACATGACCAGCCCTACGACACGGGCTATATCACACGGATAGTACCCGGTGTCTGATGACACGGCATGTATCTCTTACCTACACACTGTGTACTTTTGGAAATAGTCTGGTCGTATTGTTCTCCGTGAATCAGGAACGTTTTTCTTGGTTTTCCCCTTTGACGTTGGAAACAATGTAGGGATACATCAACTGTGGTCTTTGTGATGGTTGATGTATCCACCCCTTTGACTCAAGGTGCGTACCCTCCCAGAATGAAGTTTGCTGTGTGCGGGAACCCTAGAGCTGGCTGTGAGTGCGACGACGATGACGATTGTACATGGATCCTACGTGGGTTCAGCAGTGAGGATGACTGTACTTGGATCCTTTGTGGGTTCGGCAGCGACGAAGACTGTACTTAGATCCTACATGGGTTCAGTAGTGATGGTTACTGTACTAGGATCCTACGTGGGTTCGACAGCGACAACTTTTGTACTTGGATCCTACGTGGGTTCGGCAGGGGAGATAATTCATAGGCTACATCTATCATCTCCAACTCTCTTTGTGAGTAGTATACCTATGTGAGCTGAGTCTTGACATCAATCATTATCATCGATATGATTGACTTGCTTTCCTATATGGATTGGGTTGTTCTTTCCTTTGTGGATTGGGTTGTGCTTTCCTTTGTGGATTGGGTTGTGCTTCCCTGTGTGGACTGGGTTGTACTTGATCTCATGAGTCAGTGCCAAAATGGAATTTATGACTTAGGTATATGTATGGGAATATACCTAAGATGAGTTTGTTGATACTTCGTGTTTGTATATTTCTTTTGTGGTTTATCCTTTGTGGATTTTGGGAGACCTTCAGGGGTCTCAGGGTCCCTACTGAGTATCGTATACTCACCCCTGCACGGGCTATGCCTGTAATACGTTGTGTTGGTTGTAGATGACGGACAGTGTTGATCGTGGTTGAGGCTTGTGGAGTGGGAAGATACCTAGAGGTGGACTATCATGCAGGACGTACACGGAGCGGACGGCCAGAACCGAGGAGCTGAGGAGACCATCTGTACCCACCCTTCAGGTGGGAATTCTAGTGGACGGCTCGATGTTGCTGGTTTACTTTTTTGCTGTTGTACTTTCTTTTTAGCTGCACTTTACATTCAGTTGGTTTTGTATTCTGGCCCATTTACTTTTGTACTCAGTTTACTTAGTGTTTTCTTCAACTTGCGTACTTTGTGGTGTTTGTTTACTTTATAAAGGCAATTCCTTCCCTTTTATTGGGATATACGCCTTTGGTGCCAGTCGCCAGCCCCTGGCCTATGGAAGGCGGGCTTGGGGAAGTCACAGCACATTCCCCGAGGATGGTTCATGACACATTCATCCTTTATGCTACAATAAAAAATAATTGATTTGAGGTAAACTGAAGTTGATGATTAAAATCTCAAGTTAGTTAAACTTCTATTTTTAACTTTTTTATAAAAATTTATAATTTCATAAAAATCATGTTATAACTATTTATAGAATTGTTGGATTGTGATTGTAAAAATAAAATTTATTGAATTTTATTCCTGATCAATTCATATAACATTACTAAAAAATGGGAAATGAGAATTAAAACAACATTGAAAAAGAGTATGTGTTGTTTTTGTTATTTATATGGTAGAATGGTAATTTATTTAAATTTAAATTACAATAATATATTGAAGGTATTACCAACAACCATATTTATAATGACATGACCAATCCCTACTAGAGCCCCTCTTCTACCAATAATGATAGTAGGAGTGGCCCTTGAAGATTGTATCTAAGAGGACACTGGTTAATGACTATAACTGAAGGTGTAAAACATAAATTATGATAGTAATTACACTATTTATTTCTATGGAATGTAGGAATATACACCAATCAACCCCATCTATAAATAAACCAATAAACTATAAATCCATGATTAATGCAATAAATTTCCATGTTCATACAAAAATTATGAATGTTTTCTTTAAGGAAACGATGGATAATAGAACATATACAATTTTATTAGCTATGACAAAACCAACTGAACACCATATCATAATCTTTACACATATTTAAAGAACACCAAATTTATTTAGTAATTTAATATATATTTTATATAGTAGTAGGGGTGTGTATAAATTAATATTAAGAAAGTTACAAAAAAATTATTCAAATATCAATAAAGAGTAATTTAAACATATGATGTGTGAAGAAAATATGCTCATTAACTATTAAAAACATCTATATATTACCACATGTAATGATCAATCACCCTGTAATAATATAGAAATATTATGGAAGAAAATGAAATTTATTATGGGATATACCCCACAACTTCTTATTCACTAATCTACTCCCCCTCATGACCCAACAACATATATCCTACCACTCCCATATATTTTTATAACCACATTCCACAACCATATTCAAACTCACACACCAAAACCCCAATGTGAAATAGTAAAACAGATCTTCATACCTCATTAATACATCATAATAAATTTTACCACATGTAACAAAAACTTCTAATGACATCATGTCGGGGAACACTATATTTGGAAAGTAAGTATGGATTTAGTGAGTAATCTTCCATCCATTTCAGAAGCGCCCAAGATTTAGGAATTCAAACTTATATATAAAACCTCAAATAAGAATCAGGCATGTTACCCAATAAGGATAGTGGAATGTATAAAATAATAAAACATATGATGATATATGAGTGTATTTATCAAAATTCATTCTAATTTTGTGTTCATGTTTTATTCCTAACAGAATTCTATAATAACACCAAATCAACATTCCATCATCCACAAAAATTATAAACTGCTACATCAACCATTAAAACCACAATTAACTCACACTACAACTATGAATCAAAAGAAAAACTACCATGTAACAAACATAAAACAACCACATAACTTTTCCCCATGAGAATTTTCATTTTTCATATCTTTATTTTTTATTTTGAAATAAAATAACATATTTAGTCACATTAATTCTATTTCTTCATAATTGACATGATTCAATAGTCACTTCAAACACAATTAATCATTAGTATTCATATACCACATAAAAACTCCACCATTTAAAATAAATGTATCCATTTCTATATTAATTTATATGATCCAATTCTTTGATGTTGTATTTAGATATTTCATTAATATAATAGAATTCAATATTCCATTAAACTATAATTTTATAACCATACAAACATTAAATCCCATAACACAAAAAATTAAGCAACATAAGTCAACCATAAAAATAATCATAAAATATTATTCATTGATTTCATAATTATAAACTTATTATTCAATGTACAACCCAACATTAGTCAATCACGAAATTGAAATTTTCATATTCATTATTTTAGTAACATATTTTAGATTATCCAACCAATTTAATATGTATTTCAATACTTTTTATAGTAACTTTAATCATAACATAAATTTTTTAATCCAATTGATCAACTATATAAACAACGATGAGAGAAATAATGAATATCATTTAAAACACAGTCCCTTATTTATTCAATTATATTTCATCATTAAGTATAATTTTGACTCCATACCCAAAGAGATACTAATGTATTATTAAACCATTCAAATAATTATAATAACAGGGAAATTAATTTCACCTAAACCAAATGAATCTTCAATTTTATGTCAACAAAAAGGATGATGTTTATTCATCAAACATACATGATCTCTCATGGATTAAAATAAATAAGTAAAAAAGTAAACCTCTATAAATTCCCTCTCAATTTACAATAATATCAATACAGCCTTTAATTCTAAATGGATCTATGATAAATTAAAAATTATAAAATAGAATAAGATAGAAGAGTATCTATTTTCATAATGAAATATTTCGTAAATCTAAATATTCCTAGACCCACCACATTTTTCCAAAACCACAAAAACTAACCCTATTAATAACAAATAATTTTCTGATGGAATAAATAATGGAATAGTTGAACATGATAACATAATACTATATTTAAATTTTCATTTAAAATTCATGCTGTGGTAATCTTAATCCATAGAATGGTATAGATCTCTTAATTTCAATCTAAAAACTATACCTTGTCACAATTCTAATTCCACTAAATATTCCCTTTAATTTCATTCATAAGTGATAATATTTAATGATCAAGGGAGTGGACCATTAAACCATGTATATTATTCACTACTCACATATACTCTTTTTTTACAACAACATGATTTTCTATTCAAATGACTAAAATGAATTCTACGAGGAAGAAAAATCCATGTGGGTTTTCCATTTCACTATTCTAAATAGGGAATTCTCTAAAATATAATGATAATATATATTATTCAAAACTATTAATTATCAAAATTTGGGATACCAAAATGCTTAGTGGAATTTGATGGGTCAGTAATATAAAATATTTCCATTTCTAGAACAATTATACATCATCAACTCTTAAGATTTGATCCTTGTACAGTCTGATGACCATGCATTGTTGAAACATAGTACAAAAAAATGAATGTATACCTCATTCAGATCTAATGCATGCAACCCCACTGTATGATTCCATTATATGTTACTCAATGGATCTAATGTTAAAGCCCTCTATATCAACCATATAGGATTCTTGAATCTCTTCATGTGGCTTTCATCAGAATCCTAGTGCTAGCCTGAAACTTTAATGTTCTCTTTGACGCATTGATGAACACCACGATGCACCATCTTTGATTCGAGAAGAAAGAACATGACTTTTTTTCCCAATTGAGCTATTATATCTCAAGAAATAATGGTGAGAGAGTGTCTCTCACCTATAATAGATGAATACTCATAATTACAAGATCCTCTCTCCACTTATATAGTGGAAATTAATAATACCCGGTTTGGGTTCCCGGAACCCATGTAATAATCATCCACTATAATAGTATTTTAAATAATTATATATGACACAAAATAGTGAAATAAATATTATTTATATTTTTTCACATGACTATAATAGATATTTAATATTTTACATGATAATCATGAGTCATTATCTCAACGCTCATATCCTGATAATATTAAATTAACCCGGAATATTACATTAATAACTATTCGAATAATATTTGTCTTTGTATTTACTTAATCACTTATAAATACAAATAATAACTAAATTCAACCAATTTATTCATAACTTGAATAATAATTTATTTATTTATTCCTTGGTGATCCATATAATGTAGATAATACTCGAACCCCAACGGTGGCCCCACTAATTTCTATGTTCCTATTCAATAGAATTGGGAAGATTCTCAAAGCGCTATTGTGTGTGACCTTTCGGGCCTTTATACCAATAGACGTTAATATTATTCACATACAAAGTGTAGGGTCTATCAATCCATAATGTCTGCTAAATAGATAAGGAAAATTAAAAGCAATGACTACCTTCCAATGAGGATGGTTTTTATAATATTATCTTTTTGTCATTGTTACCACATAAAGCATAATGTAGACTACTATCATCATCCTTATGTTGCTTTATTATATGTTGATATAGATATACATATTAACCTTCAAATACCATGGCCATTGATTTATAAAGGTACAACCATTCTAATCCACTAGGCCTGAGATATATCTTAATCAACTTGGAAGTGAAAAATCCTATGTTGATCACTGAATAAATGTCATATCACCAATGATGCACCCAATACAAACAACAACACAAAAACATAATTTCCATGGTTCTCATATTGCATCAAAGTTATTTTTCAAATGACATACATTGATAATGATCTCAAGTCAAGAGACCATTACACAAGCCTATTGATAAGAACAACCAATGACACATAAAAAATGTGGTGTTCATATTAGTTGGTCTATCCTCAAGATCTTAACTACTATAGATCACCAAGTGAAAAAATCATGGTAAGAAGTATCAATTCTTGAGAGCCCCCAACACTTGATATTCTTACATCGCCTATATCCGGTCAGTATGATGTATCTGGACCATCGGACATTACTTTATGATTACTGTCATCGTATCTCTGGGTTCTCATTATATCCTAGGATCGGAAATAACCCTTTGATAAGATATGTAATCTATGTACATCACCATAAATATAGTGTGATTTTATGTTTCAACACTATAATGGAGATATAGAGACATTTATATATAAAAAACTGTACACATGTAGTGGTAGTAAAATTTTATCACAAGTTGGATCTATGAACACACTTACAACACTCTAACTTTCACATGATAAAACTATTAAAGATTCTCTATCCACTAGCTCTCACATGAGATTCATTATTCTTCTTAGATGTTTATTTAGTTAGAGGTTATTACATGTTCTCCTCTATTCCTACTCATCTAACTGTGACTTCACATATCAGAGTAATATCCATCCAGATATGAAACTTCTCAAGCATATGTATTTTCCTCGGGTGTGACCTGGGATCTAGGGAAAGCACCACTAGAGCAGTATTATCACAATAAACTGGAACAGATTATGTACTAATAGGAACAAAACCAATTTATGTGACAAATATATGTATCTAAACTACTTTCTTTGTTGCATTAGAAGCTTCTATATACCCAGATTCTACTATAGAATCAGGGACCACAGATTACATTGAGCTTCTTCAGCTCACTGCACCAAAATTGACGAAAGTAGGTATCCTGGATAATATTTATGATCATCATGATCTTTTTTGAAACTAGAATCAGTGTATCCTCTTACTACTAGTTCATCATCTCCTCTATACACCGAGAATATATCCTTTGTTTTCCCTGTGAACATAACGATATTTTTAATAGCTAACCAGTGCAGCTTTGCAGGATTTGATTGATAACTTCCCACCATTCTTAATGAAAAGGAAACATCAAACCTATTACATAGCATGACATACATGATATAACCCACTACCAAATCATAGGTAATTCTACTCATTCTATCAATCTCATCCTCTTTTTGTGGACACATTTTCGTTGAGATATTGAGACCATGTGACATGGGAAAGAACCCTATCTTGAATTGTTTCATATTGTTCTTTTGGAGTACATTGTCAATATATGTACTTTGACTTACCCAAGAATCCTTTTAGATATTTCTTAATAGACATTTATCCCATGAATGTAGGCTACTTCACCTAATTCTTTCATGGAAAATAATTCATTTAATGAATTCTTAAATTCATATATGACTTTCACTTAATTTATAATAGTTAAGATGTCAACAACATATAATAATATGAAAACAATTACATTCCCATCAACCTTTTTATAGACACAAGGATCACTTTAGTTTTTAACAAAACACAATTCATTTATGGACTAATCAAAATGTTCATTCCATGATCATGATTCCTTAATCAAACCATAAATTTTTATTTGCAAATTTCACACATTATTAAAATTCATTGACCATAAAAACCCTTAGGGTTGAGTAATAGTATCATCTTCCAGCAACATCCCATTTAAAAAAGTAGTTTTTACATCCATTTTCAAAATCTCAAAATCATGAAAGGATACTATTGCAACAAATATTTTGATGGATTTCAAAATTTATTAGGGTGATAAGGTTTCAATTTAGTCAATTCCTTGAAATTTTCTGAAATAATTTGAAACCAATTTCTCTTTATAAGTATTAACCTTATGATCCATGTACATATTTTTCATGAAAACCCATTTTCCCTAATGGGTTTTTAATAAACTATAGGGTCTACCAAAATCCAAACTTGATTTTGGTAGATGGGAACCATGTCATAATGCATTGATTATTTCCATTTAGCAGATTATTTATCTTTTACTACTTCCTTATAGTTTAAAGGTTCATCATCCTCAAGGAGTAATGTTTCACATGACTTAGTGACAATAAAACCATAACTATGTAGTTCTCTTAACTCTCGAGTTGACCTGCCTAGTATTTGTATCTCAAGAACCACTTTTTGATTCAATTTCAATTATGGATATTATTTTTTTTAACAATTAGGCCCAACTGACAGCATAGACACCCCACCTTAAGGTGTTCGTTGGGTCTTGTCCTGCCAGGTACCACCAGTTGCCCTGCAGACACATGTTCCCCACCCTGGGGCCCAACCAAGCACCTGAACGTGTCATCCGACTAATAAAAGTCCCCACAGACCAACATATGTCCTTTCTAGTGTGTTTTATCCTCCCTCACACACACCGTGAGAAACTTACCAAAAGTTCACCCATCATTATCACTACTTCAGGACAAACATGCTTAACTATGAAGTTCTAATCAGATAGGATCCTAAAAAGGAAGGTCAACCTTGTCTAAGTTAGTCATATCATTTAGTCTTTTAATCCTTTTATCATTATGGGGTATTATATTCACACCCCCGCCCCTAGAGCACAACATCCTCGTTGTGGTCCCTACATCTCAACCCTGGAAGTGCACTGCACTTAAGGCTATGTACCACCTCTGATACCAAATGTAACAACTGTGTCCTAATGACAGCACAAGCACCCCATCTTAACATGGTCTTTGGGTCATGTCCTACCGGGTACAACCAGTTGCCCCGTAGACACATGGTCCCCACCCTAGGTCCCACCAATGTGACTGAACGGGTCATCTGACAATTTAAAGTCCCTATATGCCAACATGTGTCCTTTCTAGTGTGCTTTTTCCTCACTCACTGTTTGATGAAATGTCCGTGCTTCCATAATACTTGGATTGAGACGGTCCTTTTGGTAAAATACTCTTGAGTATTATATAAAGTTATAGTATGGTTCGGTTGGATCGAACCAGAATCCAACCAAGCCCTTGGAATGAAAACACTAATAACTTACAAACTGGGTGTCTGATTGACGTGTCATCAATCGCATTGGGTTCCTTATGACCTGACAGAACATTGGGATACTTCTTCATGGAACTTAGTGGTAGTTGAAGTATTGAACAATGGCTTGAGAAGTGGAACCTATTAGAATTGAGATTTCTTAGTGCGGGAACCCTATTGCTGGCTGTACTTGAAGAATCTTCGGATCCTATGTGGGTCATCTTCGGATCCTGTGTGGATCATTTCTCAGTGATCCTGTCTGGGTTAGTGCCTACCGATCTGGTGTGGGTCATCTCTAGATCATGTGTGGGTCATCTTCGATCCTGTGTGGGTCATATTCGATCCTGTGTGGGTCAACAATAGAGCTTCCCGACGAATTAAGATGATCTATCAATACAGCTAATAATCTATACATCTGTACTTAAGTTATACCCAGTGTGAGATGAGTCGTTGCCTTTTTTGTACACAAATGTGTGGTGATACCATTGTGGTGTTCTTCTGTGTGGTGTTACCTTTTTGGTACATACCTTTGTGGTGATACCTTTGTGGTATTATTCTGTGTGGTGTTGCCTTTGTGGTACTTACCTTTTTGGTGTTACCTTCATGGTATTCTTTCCATTATGGAACAGTTGAGCTTTGGACTAAAGAGTTGGGCCTTGTGTTTCCTCATGAATGAAATGGGTATACTTGATAACTTAGGTATATGTATGGGCATATACCTAAGTAGGGTTGACTATTGGTTCCATGCTTTGGGATAATGGTATTGCTTTTTGGTTTATCCTTTGTGGATTTTGAGAGACCTTCGGGGGTCTCGGGGTCCCTAATGTGTATTGTTATACTCACCCATGCACGGGTTACGCCTGCACCTTGTTTTTTATTGTGCAGATTGTAACAAACCAATATTTTATGAGAATTATTCTTTTTAATTTTATTGATGTCTTGTGTTATATGATACACAAAAATTATCTTGTGCTATACACAGCACCGTATTAGCTTGCAGTATACGCAAAACTATTCTTGGCTCGTGTTACACACAATTGTAGAAATTATTTTATGCAACGTTAGGTATAGATTTTGTTTAATGTATAAATGAAATAAGTTTTTATTATGTTATATGTAACAACAAAGGGAGATTTCACTACATGCAACCTTGACTTGGCTTGCATTACACGCAATCGCGACCTTCCTCGATAGCGTGTATAGTACGCAATACCAGGTATTACTAAACAACGATATATTATTATAATATTATGAACTAGCCATTATGAATAGTATTAAGTACATATTGAATGTTATAACATTATTATTCGTCTTATACATTTTCTAGAACATCATATGATAACAAAATAAATTTTTCGAGTAAAATAAGTATTTTAAAAAAAAATGCAGTTTTGCCCCCTTTTGATGGCGCACCCACTTTAAATCTATTTTTTGATATGTTTATAAGTTCAATTTGATAAAATAAAATTCTTCATTGGAATAAGGATATAAAAATTATTTTGGATAAAATTTTCATATTATTCTGATAACTTTCATATTTTAATGAATAGTAAAAACATGCTATATTTTAATTAAAAAAAACTTTTTTAATCGTAATAATTTATATGGTTAAATTATAATATTGAATGGTTTTAAAGTATAAATAGAATATATTTTTACCATTTAATATAATTTATGTCATTATCATTGATTTTTCATTGAATTCATAGGTTAAATCATTTCCATCTTTTGCAATGTTTCAACTTTTAAAACTCGTTTTCTTAACAACAAGATTAACTTTAAATTACATTCTACAACTTCTGTGATTTGGATTTCGAAAAATGGATTCCATATTTATAATCAGTAGGTCCAAATTATATTAATAATCTCATATTTTTTAGTCATTAGTAATGGTAACTACGATAAATTTTATTTACCGTAGTTAAAGGTAAATCGGGTAATTAAGGGTAAATATAATATTATAAAACTACCCTAACACTTGTCCTAATATAATTGGATGATTATATTTTACCTTAGATAATACTTGGGTCGAAATGGAATCTAATGGAACCCAATTGTATTTTATTAAGACCTTTTACTTATTTTATTTAAAGGAAAGTGAAATGTCTCACTCCAACTTTAATAATTAGATTATTTTTAATATAAGGTTATACAGAATATAAATTCGATTATAAATACTCATTTTAAAGCTAAAACGTTTTTATTTATAATGTTAATTTATTTTTAAATTTTAATAAATATTTAATTAACTTAATATCTTATACATTAATGATGAATAAATTATTTATTAAGTGAAAAATCAATAATATAGTTTTTATTAAAATAACAAAACCTATCAAAAGGACCAGAAAACTTGAAAAAAAATTATTTTTCGAGTATATCTATACCCTAAGCATCCAAGGGTAGATATTTGGACCATTTGGAGACATATAAAACCGATTAGTAAATTTTTATTATTTTATTTTAAATGATGTCAAAGATGTCACCTTCATAATTTAATCAATATAACAATTTAAATGTTGTAATTTTAAGATGATAAATTCAAGTAAAAATTTAATTATGAAAATTTTTATATTTATCTTCATCATAAAAGTTTAGTTTTAATTTTTATATAACAAATTAGTATAATAATTAATTATACAAAATTATTGTAGTAATTATTTTATTAAGAGATATACCAAATAAATGGTTTTAAAAATATTAAAATAAATAATAATGAACAAATTAATGTGCCCCATGAATTTTTTTTGATGAATATGACATGTTAGGAATATAGTATTTATATTGTTTCGAACATATCATCTGTGTGGATTTTATTTAAATTCAAATAAATGAATAGTGTCAAAATTAACATTTTTGTTATTTTATAAAAATAACATATTATTAAATTTTTTTAAAATCACATAAATATTTAAAAATTATTAATTGAAATTAATATGGTGTAAAATTTCATACATATCCAATTATGGATAATTCACAACACATAAGTAATTATTTATAATAATTTAAAATTTAGAATATTATTACCAAAATTAAGATTAAATAACTTAAATAAGGATAAATCAAATTGTTAAGGTTTAAAATAAAAATAGAAAATGCCTAAATTTTATTGGTTGATGAGATTAAAACATTATCTCATCTAATCACCGAATTGAGTAATTTTTGGAGGTTTTTAAGTAGGTTTTGAATTTATTATAAATTAATATTTCTTATGTTTCCAAAGGTTTCCCTCTCCTGCCTTATAAAAGGGCACCTCCTCCCTCTCCTATTCACAACACATTGAGCCTTCAATCTCGGCCAGAACCTACCCATTTCTCTTCTACACTTCCCTAGAAACATTCATGAGGTTCTGTTCTTCCCAAAATACCAACACTAGTGCCTCAAGAGGAAGCTTAAAAGAGGTGCGTCGGAGAAGAGGTAATCTCTTCTACCGATTCATTCAAGTTTCCTTCTTCTTCAACTTCTTCTTCCTTAGTTGCTTCATTATAAATTAATAACATCAGTATCAATAATATACTGATATTTTATTATAAATATGAAAAAACCCCGTTTCACCTTCTATGCATCCTATGGAAAACGAAATCATCGTGCGCGCGTACGTATGGAATACTGTCTCCACACCGTGGTGTAATCAGTTTTCCCACCACCACCTTACTTGGATGGGTATAATGGGGTAAATAATACCTATATATGTTTATTATAACATCATACGGATTATTAGATATCATATCATCCACACCAATTCTATTAAATAATTATCGGAACGATATCATCGCTCGTGCGTAGGTATGGACTACCATCTCCACGAACGCGATGAAATTCATTTTCCATGATTAACCATTAAAGTATGATTATAAAGTTTATATAATGAATAATCATGAAAATATTACATATCAATTATACTGGATTTATGTACATATATGTTTCATTTACTTAATTCCATTCAATTCAATAAGGAAACAAAAACAGCGTTCATGCGTACATACTGCCTACCGTCTCCATGAACGGTGTATTTCATTCCATTTATCGATCTATCATATATATTTATATCCTGAATATATATTATATATAAATAATTTTTTACATTTTTGAATTATGTAAACCAAGATATAAGTAATAAAATCAAGAACAACATGTCAAAACACGTACGATAAATGAAACTATTTTTACCCAAAATGTTACTTTAACATTGAATTTACAAAAGAATAGGTAATATAATGTCATAAGTGAACCATATATGATATCATAACAATGAATATGATTCTTTAATAAGTAAATGACATTATTTAAATCATTATACAGGAGGTTCAGATACATACAAAGAATATCGGTCATAAGGTAAGAGATAATTTTGCAATCTCATTTTTATCTGAGGTTTCTTATACGTAAGTATTTACTGGGGTATATATTTCAACCATGTACTTAAAATGTTTTTCATAAAGTGTTTAATTTTTTTCCATGTATTTTTAAAGTCATGATTACCCCTACTTGACTTTTAATTTGTGTTATGGAAGGAATCTTTCTTTTGTTTACCATACATGCTACTTTTTGACTTTTCCGTTAAAAGTACGAGGAGAATGTTTTTTTAACCTATATAGCATGAACGGATTTTTACGGTTTCATAATGCCTAATTTTCATAAAGATTCCTATACAATATTTCATTACTATTTTTAACAAAAACCTTTTTTTTAAATTGCATGGAATTTTGTGAAAAGAAAATGATTTTGAAGAAGAAAAGATATTTTCCTCATTATTCATTTCAAGTTATTTATCAAAACAATTTTTTCATATAAGATGACATTATTTCATATGTGTATGTTTCAAATATAATGTCTCTAAGATTTACATGGTTTCACTTTTCTTATGATGAAATGATATCCATTTGTTTTATATGGATTATGTTATTATGGGATAATGTTTCTGAAACCCATTTTATTCTTTGCGTTATGATGAATGATTTATGTTTATGTTGTGGATCACATAAGAATGATTTAATTATGAGATGGGTGGTACCTATATCTACCTCCAATTCATTGGGTAAAGATTTATATCTCATGAGATAGACATGGCAGGAACGGTAAGTTAATCCGATTCAGTGATATAGGACTAGAACGAGGAGTGAACTCGATTTAGAAATGGAATTTGTCCACTAAGATGGTATTGGCAGCAATTCCTTGGATACTATGGAAATCATATCATGTGATTAATGGTTTTCCACAATTAAATGTTTTATTCCCATGCTATTTTATCATGATTGATGTTCCTTTATGATCTATGCCTTACGTACTGCCAAGATTTATATCACAACTCAATATTTTGATGTTTAAAATTTATGTCCATGTTTTGAAGTTCAAATGTATTTGGTTTGTTTTATTTTCCCCATGCATACCATTACTGAGAATTTGATCTCAACCTTTTTATGTTCTATTTTCCCCAAGATATAAAGAAAGGTTTTAAGTAAGAAAACAAAAGGGAAAGATCTTTATGAGAGATATTGAAGATAGTTCACCATGATTAGAAGATTATATTTTGAGTTTCCAAAGACACTGAAATATTACAGTCCTTATGTGTCTATTTTTGTTATGTAATAAGTATTCCACAAAATTAATGAAATTTCCATGTATTCAAAGATTGGGTATCTACAGTTTGTATTAGATGAAAGGTTTAGTTAACCTTTGGAAACTAGGATGCAAAAACTTTAGTGAAATCCCTTGAGATATTTCTAAGTTATATATAGAGATGTCCCTAAGGATAAGTATACGTATAGATTATAGTCCAAGAATTATAGTAACAATCTTAAAATTAAACCTAAGATGTTATATAATGAAAGTAATCCCCCTTTATTATATTGTTTTCCTAGCATGATTTTTTCCTCTCACACTATTATTTTTGGGTTTTAGACGATGGATGGAACCTGAAGGAACCGTGTTGATCAATGTAATAGAAAATGAAATGATTTACCTCCTTAACAAACCAATTTTATGGGAGATGGAGTGAAAATTATTAATCTCTATACTTACACAAGCAATGAATCATTCTGGACTTCCAAATGAGCAGAGAAGGGAACAATATTCTATTGAGTCCTTTATGAGGAAATTTCCACCTTCTTTCAATGGGTATTTTGATCCACTTGTTTTTGAACAATGGATCAGTACCATTGAAAAGATATTTTCCATACTTCTCTGTTCAGAACATGAAGAAGTCATTTTGGATATTTACCGGTTAGAAGCTGAAGCAGACCAGTGGTGGACTCTATTTAATAATACAAGCCACCAAGAAGAAATTGAATCCATGTAATGAGATGAGTTAAAAGACTTATTTTTCAATAAGTACTTCCCTCATATTATTTGAACAAATATGGAAAAGGATTTCCTTGATCTTAATAAAAAGGATGATGAATCTGCTGGTATATACAAAGTGAATTTTACAGGGCTTGCAAGGTATGCATCTGGCTTTATCATCCAACCTGAAAGTAAAGTTGATCGATTCTTCAGTGGCTTAAGACCAATTCTTTGAAGAGCATTAGCTATAAGAGACTTCAGTAGCTATGAAGAAATTTTGTGTTGTGCTATCAAGGTAGAACTGGAAGTTGGTGGTACATATCCATATCATTGTTTTGAAAAGAAATTAAAGATGGAGTTCAAGGAGAAATATCAGAACAATGGTGAAAAGAAGAGGAATGTTTCTTTATGCTCAAGGTGTGGAAACAATAATGGTAGAGATTGTCTAAAAGGTACTAGAAAATGTTTAAAGTGTGGAAAAGAAGGTCATCGGGCCGTTGAGTGCTGATGTAATGGGAAAAAGGTTTCTAATGATGTGAATAGAGAAAAGACTACAGAGAATTCTTTACCAACACTTCAATGCTACAAGCACAAGGAAATAGGGCATTATACCAATCAATGCCCAAATACAAGGTTTAATGATCATCAACATCAACAACCTCTTAAGTAAAAGGACAAAGAGAAGTCACGTGCAATCACTATTTGCAATGTTGAGTATGACAATGATGTGGTGGAATGATTATGTGTTTATGTAATGGGATCTCATTTATAGTATTGTGGAACATTGGAATATCTATGTAATGGTTTATTGTGGTTTTCGATAAATATATGGTATATGTAACAATGAAAAGCGATTGAAATATTTTTGTAAAGTAGATGATACGTGCATAATGAATGGATTAGGAGAAAATAAAATTTTCGATAGTATTCATGAGCTCCAAATTGATATAAGGAATAAGTGATATCATGGTTCGAGTATATAGAATTTTTGGGATTTTGGTATGTGGAAAGAGTTAACTTTTAACTACATTCATGTTATCACTAAGGTTCAATGGGAATTCATTTTTCAAGAGAATACATGATTAAGTCATTTGAATGTTTGAAATGTGATCAACAAGACATATCTTATGATATATGGGAATAAATGACGGTATTTACATGCTTGGTAGATGACCTCTCTATCAATATTTTTCCTTATACTGTGAGTTTGGGTAAGCCTAAAGATTGGGATAGATTAAGTTATACATCAGATAGTATTATTTAAGGCTAGAAAATTTTGATATTATTTTTGGAATGTTATAATAGTATAGTTTTAGAAAAAGGAAAACCCATATGATGGCTGAGAACCTGTCGCATCGGACAAGGTTGCAGGAATCGAACTGCCAACCGAAGTGTGACATGCCTTTATCACCTACCTATGGCCTACAAGAAGTCCCTGGTTAGTCTAAACTAGTTTTATTTTATTAAGTTGTATGATAGATGATGTATAAGCCCATTTTGGGAACCATATACAGAAATATGTATATAACCTTTTCTAACCTTATGTTTGAGATAGATGGAATAACCTATCATTCTATTGCATGATCTGCTAACACTTTGTAGAAGACAAATTCATCTTCATTTCCTTAAGAGGTGAAGTGGAAATTGTTCAAGGCAAGACCAATGGTAAGATTGTACCAAAATCAAGTAAGTATTTCTTTTAATTAAACAATTATTCAACATTAGAGAAATGATCTTGAAAACCAAAAATGTTTTCCTAGTGCCCTTATATCTGATGAATCAGATGGTACCTTAGATCATCACATATTTATGGCTTTGTGATTGTTGTATTTTTCATAGCCATGTCCTCTACCACTCTCCATCAGAACTTAACAGTTAGATTTATCTTCCATATCCATATTTTCACCTATGTTATCTTATATAGAAACCCAGGGATAAGTTAATTTGGGTAACCGTTATGTTTCATACATTAGATTTTAAAATTAAGCTTCAGTATTCCTTTTTACGATGTGGGTTTCTATTAAAAAACATTCAAGTAGTAAACGATTTTTAACCCCGACGAATTTCGAGGGCGAAATTCATTTTAAGGGGGTAGAATGTAACATCCTGATATTTTATGAGAATTATTCTTTGTAATTTCATTGATCTCTTGTGTTGTATGCTGTACAAAAATTATCTTTTGTTATACACAACACCGTATTAGCTTGTAGTATACGCAACACTATTTTTGACTCGTGTTACACACAATTTCAAGTTCGTTTTGTAGAAATTATTCTAAGAAACATTAATTATATATTTTTTTTAATTTATAAATAAAATAAGTTTTGATTATGTTATACGCAACAACAAAGGGAGATTTCACTACACACAACCTTGACTTGACTTGCATTACACGCAATCGTGACCTTCCTCGATAGCGTGTATAGTACACAATATCAGGTTTCACTAAACAACGATATATTGTTATAATATTATGAACTAGCCATTTTGAATAGTATTAACTAAATTTTTAAAGTTATAACATTATTATTCATCTTACACATTTTCTAGAACATCGTATGAGAACAAAATAATTTTTTCGAGTAAAATAAGTATTTTTCAAAAAATTCAGTTTTCCCACCTTTTGATGGAACACCCAATTTAAATCTAGCATTTACATGTTTATAAGTTCAATTTTACAAAATAAAATGCTTCTTTAGAATCAGGATATAAAAATTTAATTTGGATAAATTTTTCATATTATTCTGATAACTTTCATATTTGATAAATAGTAAAAACACGCAATATTTTTATTAAAAAAAATTCATCGTAATAATTTATATTGTAAAATTTTAATATTTAATGGTTTTAAATTATAAATAGAATATATTTTTACCTTTTAATATAATGTTTTTCATTATCATTCATTTTACATTGAATTCATAGGTAAAATCATTTCCATCTTTTGCAATGTTTTAACTTTTAAAACTCGTTTTCTTAACAACGGGATTAATTTTAAATTAATTTCTGTAACTTATGTGTTTTGAATTTGGAAAAATAGATTCCAGATTTGCAATCAGTAGGTCATAATTACGTTAATAAGCTACTTTTTATGTTTAGTCATCATAAATAGTAACTATAGTAAATTTTATTTACCATAGTTAAAGGTAAATCGGGTAATTAAGGGTAAATATAATATTATAAAATTACCCTAACACTTGACCTAATATAATTTTATTATTATATTTTACCCTAGATCATACTTGGGTCGAAATGGAATCTAATGGAACCCACTTGTATTTAATTAAGACCTTTTATTTATTTTATTTAAAGGAAAGTGAAATGTCTCACTCAAACTTTAATAATTAGATTATTTTTAATATAAGGTTATACACAATATAAATTCGATTACGAATACTCATTTGAAATCTAAAAATTTTTTATTCATCATGGTAATTTATTTTTAATTTTTAATAAATATTTAATTACCTTAATAGCTTATACATTAATGATGAAGAAATTATTTATTTACTGAAAAATCAATAACATATTTTTTATTGAAATAACAATACCTATCAAAAGGACCAGATACTTGACCAAATTTTTTTTGAGTATATCTATACCCTAATCATCCAAGGGTCGATTTGTGGACCATTTGGAGCATTATAAAACCGATTAGGACATTTATATTATTTTATTTTAAATGATGTTAAAGATGTCACCTTCATATTTTAATAAATATAACAATTTCAATGTTGTGATTTTAAGAAGATAAATTCTAGTACAAATATTATTATGAAATATATTATATATATATTAATCATATGATTTTATTTTTAATTTTTATGCAACAAATAATTATATTAAATAATTATACAAAAATGTTGTAGTAATTATGTTATTAAGAGATATACCAAATAAATGGTTTTAAAAATATTAAAATAAATAATATATGAACCAATTAATGTTCCCCATGAATTTTTTTTATGTATATGACATGTTAGGAATCCATTATATATTTTGGTTCGAACATATCTTCTGTTTGGATTTAATTTAAATTCAAATAAATGAATAGTGTCAAAATTAACACTATTGTTATTATATATTACTAAAATATTATTAAATTGCTTAAAAATCAGATAAATATTTAAAAATTATAAATTGAAATTTATATGGTCTAAAATTTAAAAAAGTATCTACTTATGGATAATTCACAACACATAAGTAATTATTTATAGCAATTTAAAATTTCGAATATTATTACCACAAATAAGATTAAATAACATAAATAATGGAAAATCAATTTTATAAGTTTTAAAACAATATTAAAACATTTCTAAATTTTATTGTTTTATGATCTTACAACCCTATATCATCTCATATTATAATTGTGTCATTTTTTGGGTTTTTTAAGTAGGTTTTGAATTTATTATAAATTAATATTTCTTATGTTTCCAAAGGTGCTCCTCTCCTCCCTTATAAAAGGGAACATCCTCCCTATCCTCTTCAAAACACCTTTAGCCTTCAAGCTCGGACAACCCCTGACAATTTATCTTCTCCACTTCCCTAGAAACATTCTTGAGGTTCTGTTCTTCTCGAAATACCAACTCTAGTTCTTTTAGAGGAAGCTTAACAGAGGTGCGTCGAAGAAGAGGTAATCTCTTCTACCGATTCTTTCAAGTTTCCTTCTTCTTAAAGTTCTTCTTCTTTAGTTGTTTAATTATAAAGTAATAACATATGTATCAATAATATAATGATATGTTATTATAAATATAAAACAACCCCATTTCACCTTCTATCCATCCTACAGAAAACGAAATCACCGCGTGTGCATACGTACGGAATACCGTCTCCAGGCCGTGGTGTAATCAGTTTTCTCACCACCACCTTACTTGGATGGGAATAATGGTGTAAATAATAACTATATATGGTTATTATAACATCATAATGATTCTGAGATATTACATCATCCACTCCAATTCTATTAAATAATTATGGGAACGATATCATCGCTCGTGCGAACGTACGGACTACCATCTCCCCGAACGCGATGAGATTCATTTTCCATGATTAACCATTAAAGTATGATTATAAAGTATATGTAATAAATAATCATGAAATATATTAGATAATAATTATATTTTATTTATATACATATATGTTTCATTTAATTAATTCCATTCATTTCAATAAGGAAACGAAAATAGCGTTCATTTGTATGTATAGCCTACCGTCTCTATGAACGGTCTATTTCATTCCATTTATCGATCTATCATATATATTTATATCCTGAATATATATTATATATAAATAATTTTTAATATTCTGTAATTAAGTAAACAAGAATATAATTAATAATATCAAGAACAACAAGTCAAAACACCTACGATAAATGAAACGATTTTTACCGAAAACGCTGCTTTAACATGGAATTTACAAAAGAACGGGTAATATAAAGTCATAAGTGAACCATATATGATATAATAACAATGAATATGATTATTTAATAAATAAATTACATTATTTAAATCATTATACAGGATTTTTGGAAACATACGAAGAATATCATACATAAGGTGAGGGATAATTTTGCAATCTCATTTTTATGTGATGTTTCTTATACGTAAGTATTTTCTGGGGTATATATTTCACCCATTTCCATAAAATGTTTTTCATTAAGTGTTTAATATTTTTTCCATGAATTATTAGAGTCATGTTTAACCAATCTTTGACTTTTACTTTTTTTTACGGAAGGAATCTTTCTTTTGTTTACCATACGTGGTACTTTTTGACTTTTCTGTTAAAATTACGAGGAGAATGTTTTTTTAACCTATATGGAATGAATGAATTTTTATGGTTTCATAATGCCTAATTTTCATAAATATTCCTCTATAATATTTCATGAATATTTTCAGCAAAAACCTTTTCTTTTATAATAGTGTGGCATTTTTTGAAAATAAAATGATTTTGAAGAAGAAAGGATATTTTCCTCAAGAATTTATTTCAAGTGTTTTATCAAAACCATTTTTCCATATAAGATTAAATTATTTCATATGTTTATGTTTCAAGTATCAGGTCTCTAAGATTTACATGGTTTCACTTTTTTTATGATTAAATGATATCCATTTGTTTTATATGGATTATGTTATGATGGGATGATGTTTATGAAACCCATTTTATTCGTTGGGTTATGATGAAAGGTTTATGTTTATATTGTGGAACACGTAAGAAGGATTTCATTATGAGATGGGTGGGACCTATATCTCCCTCCAATTCATTGGGTAAAGATTTATATCTCATGAGATAGAGATGGCTGGAATGGTATGTTAATCTGGTTCAGTGATACAGGACTGGAACGGGGAATGAAGTCGATTCAGAAAGGGACTTTGTCCACAAAAATGGTCTTGGCAGCAATGCCTTGGATACTATGGAAATCATATCATGTTCTTAATGGCTTTCCACAATTATATGTTTTATTACCAAGCTATTTTATCATGATTGATGTTCTTTTATGATATATGCCTTGCATACTACCAAGATTTATTTCACAACTCAAGATTTTGATGTTTAAACTTTATGTTCATGTTTTGAGGTTCAAATGTATATGGTTTGTTTTATTTTCTCCATGATTACCCTTACTGAGAATTTGAGCTCACCAATTTTATGTTTTCTTTTCCCTAGGAAATAAAGAAAGGTTTTAGGTAAGAAAACAAAAGGGAAAGATCTTTATGGGAGATATTAAATATCTTTCACCATGATTAGAAGATTATAATCCGATTTTCCAGAGACACTAAACTATTACGGTACTTGTGTGTCTATTTTTGTTATATATTAAGTATTCTGAAAAAGTGATGTAATGTCCATGAATACCATGATTGGGTCTCTACACAGATGACAGACAACATTGACAGAGGACGAGGGTACCGAGACTAGAGGCTGCTCAGAGGTGGACCTTAGATGAGGCATACCATAGAGACGACCATTCAAGAGTTATACCTACCCTTCAGGTAGGATCCTTGGTGGGTGTTCATAGGATCTATTTTCAGTTTTACTCATACATTCCAGTTGGGTTTGTATTTCGGCCCCTTTACTTACTATACACACTCTTTTTACTATATAGTTTACCTTGTGATTGTATCTTATTATGTGCTTGGATTTCATAAAATGTAGGTTAAAAATGAAATGCCTAACCGATTTTAGGTAATTGCCTTTTAGATGTTAGTCACCAGCCCCTGGCCTATGGAAGGCAGGATTGGGGTAGTCATGGCATAGGCCCTGAGGGACGGGTCATGATAGTTGTACAAACTATTTTGTATTAGGAACATTGACTTAATAAAAGTCAATCTTTCTCCCACTCTTTCCATAGGAAATGTGTTCCATTTCTAGAAATATGGAATGTCTTGACACAACAACATTTCTATCTAATAGTTTGTATAGGTAATATCCTTTGGTTTCCATAGGATAAACTATTAAGATGCATTTCATTCTTCTGTATTCTAAGTTTACAGTAGATGTAGTCTTGAAAAAAAATCCTCACATCCCCATAGATGTATGTGGGAGAAATTGGGCTTTTTTCCACTCTATAACTCATATGGAATCCCATCTTTATCCATATTTGGTTCTCAGTTAAGGGTATATGTCCCTATCTACATAACATATCCCAAAAAGGATAATGGAAGAGTTTTTTACTCATCAGTAATTCGACCATGTCTAGAAAGGTCATATTCATCCTTTTAATAACACCATTCCAATATGGTGTATAAAGAGAAGTGAGTGGGTATATTTTCCCACACACCATTATGTGATCAATGAATTCTTTGTTTAGACTTTATCTACATTGATCTGAGAGGACCTCCATAATATTCATAACAAGATGGGTTTTTATGTCTTATTAATATTCCTTAAATATCCTGAATGAATATGACTTATATCTCATTAAGTATATATATACATACCTACTATATAAATCGGTAACATTAATGAAGTATGGAAACCCACTCATTGCCTCTACATGAAATGGAACACACACATTAGTATAAATTAATTATTTTAATTATTTGGCTCTTTGTCCCTTCCTAGAGAAAGGTGATTTGGTCATTTTCCCTTGTAAACAGGTGTGAAAAACATATAAGGGTTTTAAACGCACTAATTCAAAAAACCCTTCTTGATGTAATTTCTATAATTTATTCTTGTTTACATGACCTAGACTAAAGTGAAAAATGAGTCTTGTATATGATTCATGCTTTCTGGTTTTTTCATTGATTGTCCTTACCAGGTTTTCAAGTTCTAGTACATATATTCCATTGCTAACATTTCTCGTACCATAAAACACATTATCCTTAAATTTGTAACAACATTTATTTCAGAACATGAAATTCAATTCCATCATATCTAAAAATGAAATTGATATTATGTTTCATGTTATAGAGGGTATATAATAACAACTGTAAAATAATATAACCAAACCAATATGAAATGATAAATGACAGTATTCCACTTCCAAGGCTGCTAGACTTGAACCATTTACATCTCGAAGAGCCACTTCACCTCTTTCAGTATTCATTAATCTACACGATTCCTTTATATGAACCTATATGTCTAATCCAAAAGATATATCCAATACACAATTTTTAGATAAGGAAAAATTATATTCAATGAAAAAAGTACCTAATGTTGAAGAATCAACTAGATTTTTCTTCCAAGATCTGCAATTTTTCTTTCAATGGCCTCTCCTACGACAGGAAAACCATAGAACCTCATTCTCATTGCTCTATTTCTGAATTATTTTCTTCGTTGAAGAATGGTGATTTGGTGTCTTCGGTATTGAATTGTCCTTATACCCATTTTTCTTCCCCTTTTTTCTGTTGATCACCATAAGGACTGATGAATTTGTATTTTTCATATCCTTATCATATTGGAGAACTGAATACATAAGGTTCAGGAGAGTTTTATTCATATTATTCATGTTATAATTGATAGTGAAAGTTAAAAATCATGGCAGTAAAGAAGTGGGAATGAGATCCATAGTAAGTTTGTGGTTCAATTTGAACTCAAAGGCATCAAGACTCATAATGTACCCAATAATATTAAGTATATGAGGACCCGCTTGGTTCTATTCTTCTAGTATGCACTTATAAAGGGAACTAGATATCTCATACCATATGTGCATTTCCTTGTCCTAATATAAATCTTGGAGATGTGAAATCATCTTTTATGAATCCGTGTCTTCATGAATTTTATATAATTGACAAGACATGGATGACAACATGATGTATTGAACATCTAATGTCTCATCTACATGATTTTAAATTTATCTTTTCTTTTCATACTTTCTCTATATGGAAGCTTAATAGGAACTGAGGATTCCATCACATAAACATCATTTCATGGTGTAGTTCTATTCTCAAGGGCCTGTAAAACTTTTGGACATTTTTTTCAGTTGTGATATTTTCATTATCCAAAATAGATCACATTGATAATGTACTAGTAGTGTTGGTTATTTCCATTTTAGATCTACAATAGACAAATATAAGTTGTCAGTACATTATCATGATTACATTAATACATTAATGATTAATTCTGTATTATATCATTTTTAATTTCTCCCACTATTTTCTCAAATCCTGATCACCCTCACTGTTATATTCATAATACTCTATCACATGAGTATTCTAGTGGAAATCATAGTTGAATATAATCCTCATAGTCTCTAAGAATTGTCTACACCAGTATATGGATAGTTTCTTGGTAATAACTAGGTTGGAAAACATCATTAACTCGCAGTTCCCTGAACTGTTGAGTAAATTCTCATATTTTGGAATCATAACTTGATTCTCTCAAAGTCTTTCCTTTAAATAGATAGACAGATTACATTATATGATTCATTACTACCAGTATTAGTCAAGTTGATACAAAAATCTTATATGAACTCCTTGGTAGTATGAAGTAAACTCAACATTGGATAGAGAGCACACGAAATAGTGGATTTTTCTAAAATTTGAGTAATTGAAGCCTTTAAGACATGATGTATCTTTTCTGGATTTAATTATTAATTGAAAAATATTATCAATTTCTATATAATATTATCAAACTAGGTTGTCAAACCAATAACTGAACATTCAATAATAAAATAATTCATCACGTCATTATTCCATTTACCTTGTTTACTATTTTATATTATCAAGAAATAATCATGCACATGAATAAAATAATAAATGATGCATAAAAGAAAAACAATTCCATATGAATGGTTTTGAGCAACTATTTGTGATTGATCTATAATTGTTTAATTCTGGCATAGGGTATTCCATACCTGAGTCAACTCCATACATATATCGCTGCATACCCCCTACACAAAGTAATCAACTCCCATCCAGATAACGGCCTTGACGTGGTGGGATCCACATCTTATAACATCATTGTCTCTTAACAAATATAATCACCAATAAGAGAGGAGGTCTAGGTGTGCAATGTACAATAGATGCATTGGACGCATAAGCCGTTATAAATATTTGAATTAAAAGGAGACGATGTGAAGATATTCATTTAAATAATTTATTATTACAATCATATGGTCCTAGAAAACTGACTGGAGGGGTTTTCAGGGCTATACAGGCTTTCAAAGACCCATTTGGGTTTTGGTAGATCTATCCCAACCCTTTTGTGGGGAAAATCAGGTCACCTGGGTAACTTACAAGGTTTACCTCTGGCTATTGGAGGAGCCCTCCTTGACTAAATACAACAGTGAGGTTGTACGTGGAGGAGTGATAGGGGATGAAGGTAGAAAACAAGTGGGATCCATTGGAGAGACCAGCATAGGAGTCATCGACGACCGAGGAACCCTAGTTTGGTCATATCTTGGTTGAGAGGTCATACTCTAGAGGCCCTATGTGGAGCCCGGGCCGGGGCAGTAGTAGCATCCCATGAGGAGGAGGCAAGGTAGGCATCTCGTAGTGACACCGGAGGTTTGAAGCTGGGCAGAGGAGCGAGGGGGGGGGGGGGTGCTGGTTTTGAAAAAGACCAATGATGATAGGGGAGTAGAAGAAATCATAGGTGGGGTCGCTACTTGGAAGATGATCCATCATGGTATTTGCGAAAAGGGAAAGGAAAAAATCACCCCTAGTCAACCTTTTCTAATGATTAAGTAGACTTGTAGAAAACATTATTAAGTAAAAATTGTTTTATTAGAAGAAAAATAAATTAATATAAAATTATTTATTATTTTATATTTCCTCAGATAATTAAACTCCACTGGATTAACTCCAATGATTGGATTTTGGAATAACATTTCCAGATTATAGTATATTTAAGAACACAAATAAAATTTAAAAACCCCATTCTTTAAAAATATAACAATTTGTAGCATGTAAATCAGTCCAACATGACTTCAATGCTTTTAAAAAAATTAGATGGATGCCACATGGAAATTTAGAAACGGATTGACTTGCAGTCAGATCCGTTGGAACTGTTTCAACACCATCTATATAAAATTTAATTCTATTTATTTTTCTATTGACTCAAAAAAACCATGTCCCTCTTATAAAAATTAGAGGTAACATGATGCTCAGTAGAAGCTGATGATCCAAGAATTTAAAATATTTCAATAACAAGAATGATGACACATCATTGACACTGAAGATTAGATCCTAGTACGGTCTGAGGGCCACACATGATTTAAATAGAGTACATAAATTAAATGAACATATGACTCATTTGGATCTTATGTGTTTGGGCCTATCACAATATTCAAACATCCGTTTTTCAAAGGATTCGATTCAAAGGACCTCTATATCATCCACACACACATCTTGAATCTGGTCGTGAACTATTCGCCGTATCCTAGGTGCTAGAATGAAACTATGAAGACCCCTTCGATGTAGTAGTGACCAACATGATCCGCCATATTTGATCCGATAAGACATAACTAGAATCTATTTCTTGATTGAGAGATTATCTCTCTAGGAATCATGAGGAGATAGGCTATCACTTCTATCAGATGAATAGCCATAATGAGAAGATATTATCTCAACTTATATAGTGAAAATTTATAATACCCATTTTGGAATCCCCGTCCCCATGTAATAAGAATCCATTATTAGAGTATTGAAAAAAATTATTTATGACGAACTAAATTGTGCCATAAAATTTATTTATATTTTATTACCCCTAAAATATTTATTAAATGTTTTACATGATAATATTTATTCATTAACTCAACTCGCATCTCCTGATAATAATAAATGAACCCTGAATATTACATTAATTTTTGTTCGAATAATATTTATCTTTGTATTTACTCAATCACTTGTAAATTCTTATAATAAATAAATTCAACCCAATTATTCATTACCTGAATAAAAAATAATTTATTTATTCCTTAGTGATCCCTAAATCATGGATAATACCGGACACTGTGGTAGGGACCACCAAGTTCTATAATAATATTCAACAGAATAGGATAGATTCTCAAAGCGCTATTTCGTGTGACACTCTTAGACCTGATCCCAATAGTAGTGAATAAAATTCAAAGACCAAGAGTGGGGTATAACAACAATTCAAATCCCCAAAACAGAATGGAAAAATTCAAATCAACTCTTACCTTTCAACAAACATTCTCTGTGTAAAATAATCTCTTTTTTAATGATATATATCTCATAAAGTAGAATGCACAGTAGTGTCATCATACTTATCTTGATTTATTATTTGTTGGTATCATCAGGAATATATACCTTAAACTACAATGTTCATGGATTTATTAAGGTACTTCCATCCTAATCATTGAGGCATGAGATAAGTCTTCCTCAACTCGGAAGTGAAAAATCCTATCTTTATTATTTTATCAATTTATTGTCAACAATGACATACCCAACACAAACTACCTCACCACAACTTCATTTACATGGTTTTCTTCTTTCATCAAAGTACACAATCAAATGACATAAATTGATAATGATGTTAATTCAGGATACCAATACATGTGTCTATATATAGGAATAACCAATGACACATGAAACATGTGGTGTTCCTATGGCAGGTCTCTCCTCATGATCTCAACAAATATAAATCACCATGTGCTAACTTCAAGAGAACATGTCTCAATTCTTATGAGTTATCAACACCTGATATTAACACATGACCTATTTCCTTCCATTATGATGTATCTAGACCATAAGACATTAAAATATGATTACTATGATGGTATCTCAAGGTTATCATTATAGCATGGGATCAACTATAACCCATTGATAATTCAAGTAATCTTAGTAAATCACCATAAATATAGTGGAAATAGAAGTAGAACACTATGATAAATTGATAAAAACATGTATATATAAAAAAACTATATACATTAAGTGGTAATCAAAGTACATCACATGTTGTGTATAGGGTACCCACATACAACAGTACTAAATGTCGTTGTTTAGAACATGATGTAGTATTACACACAAAAGGCCATCCTTATATCCTTTTTAACCATAACATGGACACAATATTGGTAATAATAACCATGAGAATTTGATACAAACTAGGTAATGAATAAGATAATACCATGATTTTATTCATCAAAAAAATCCATTACATATCTCTTTAGTAATAATTCATAGTCGTGATCAATGTAATAAACTCCAAAACATGTAATTAGAGGAAAATAAATTCTCAGTCACTACATTAGATTATGATCAAAAGAGTTTAATCCACTATAATCAAATTAATAACATTGAAGAAAAACACAACTAAAAATCATTGACACCACATGAGACACCTCAATGATAATAACCTCACCATTAGAAAACTCAAAAAGGGAATAAACGGAACAAATCATTCATTAATTGTGAATCCAATGAAAGTTATTCTAAAAGAATCATTACATCAAATAAAAATGACTATTGAGCCTAAATTTTTGACTCACTCCCACACTAATATTACTCTAAGACAACATCCCTCTAATAATCATGCTCTATATGAATTATTCATACTCACCTAACATTCTAATAATGATACAAAATAACAAAATAAAACTTCTTAAATTTTTCATCATCAATAATATCTATGAAATCAAAATTAACAATATCAATGTCATTTTAACTATGTTGTCAAATTTACGACACCAGAACGGTATCATAAACATGATCTATTTGCGGTGAAAGATCAAATTGTCATGCCACATCTCAGGCTTAATAAAACACAACAAAAGTTCTTGTAAATAATGGATAAATCATATAACCACTATAAAACCAATACATCCATTGATGAGGGTAAATCATCAGAAACATATGATCATGATTTTTTTACATTATAAGACCATTTAATTGATTCAAATTATAATTTCGATGGTTTTAAGCTGCCTTTATTCACCCATACATAACCAGGACATTCTTTATCATACACTGCATGGATTTTAGTCAAATAATAACAAAAAATTAAAGCTCAGTCCAATGTAATAGTGATCATAACATCATTCCATAAAACACCTCAAATGTGGTCATGCTAGTGATAGAGTTATTGTTATTATTATATTAATACTGAACCAATGAAATTTTCAATTCCTATAAACCTAAGAAATCAAGGAAACATGCACACCATTTATACTCCAATATATTAAATCACCTACTTCATTTTATTAATCAATAGAGATAGTGTTAATGGAAAACTATGATCTAAAAAAATGAGTTACATTCAATAACCATTAGGTAAAGTAGGGATATTGATGAAGGATGTTCATCCTTGTAATGCAAGGAATTAACACAACCTCTTACACACGCCACCTTTATAATATATAAACTACTCTAAATAATCTTATTTATATGATATCATCTAAATTTCATAATCAATACATAGTTACAGAAACACATCATATCATCTTTAAGATCAAGGAATATGAGTCACAAAATCAATCGGGTGTCTTATCATTTCCACTAAAAGAAATTCGAGTTCAACAAATGACTAACAAAAACTATATTCATGAATTTATCATGTGGAAAGAAATCACATAAGAAGATAATATGTTGCATTTAATTCATAAAACCATTCCACCATAATAGGTCCACAATATATTTACACATCTTATTTATATCAGTATTATGTTTTATAGTGGAAATATTAATACTATGGAAAAACATTTCTATCGAATCTTGTGGAATAAAAAACATCCCTAATAAAACTAACTTGTGACCACTAAACTTTGACAATCCATCAAGGTCATAACCTTTATTCAAAAAATATCATCATGCCTTCATTTTAGGTTCCCCAGCTGAGAATCATTCCCCAGTTAAAATATAAGAGACTACCCCATCATTTCATAAATGAAAACACCACTTCTAAGCACCAATATATCTAAATACAATGTTGCTAGATCCACTATCATCCCTTATTTATAGTTATAATCATCCAAAAAATAAACTTTCATCATTCTATTAAAATGATTATAAAACCATTACATTTTACTAAAGTGTATGATATCATGACGTTATTGTCCATTATAATGTGTCTCCACCTACATTGAAGAATAACTTGATCCAAAAAATAGGAGATATTATAAAAAAATATTGTGATTTATAAATACCAAAAACAAATATCCATGAAAATATTATATAATGAATTTAATTAAATCAGCAATGTTATAAAATAATGATCTCGAGTGGAATAATTATATTTTTTGGGATGTTACAACTAAATATTATATGATATCACTACTCACTATTATGTTAACATGCGTATAATAAAAATATAAAATGCATTATAAAATTCTCAAAATAATTATTTCCATAGGAATGAGATTGATTAATGAATAGCTTATGTTTTCCATATGATACTAAAAGGATACACTTTACTAGTGTATCCATTTCAAATCAAGATCCCCTTTTAAATGATATAATGGGTTCGCCAAATCATGAAAAATTTGATACAAACCCCCTATAATATTATTCATGACTATGGAAATTGTGGACCACTATATCATTCTTAGTGAAATAAAAAATATACTACCCCAATCATTAATGGATCAATAATTATACCTTGTTGAAATAAAATACTGATGAGGAAATAACCTCATGTGTTTAAATAATTCTCATGGTCTACTATACAAATTTTTATTATAGTCCAGGAACCTATAAAATATCTAATAGATTCATAACATAACCATCTATCATGCTTTTATACACAACTATATCATTTATGAACACCACTTATGACTATTTAAACAACCGATAAAACATCGAGTCCATAATACCTTGAAAACAGCTTGGGAATTTGTGACTCAAATGGAATCACCATGAACTAAATGTATCAATATTGGAACATAATGTAATTCTTATGTATTTCACCGATATAAATCCCATCTAATGATATCCATTCGAAAAATAAATATTCAAAATCAGATTAGCTTCTTACAAGTAATTAAATAAGTTATCAAACAAAAAGAGGAGTGATAGTTCCTCTTCATCATAGTTCCAACTATCGGTAGTCTACACAGAAAAAGGTTTGCCATCAATTTTCATTATAATAATAACTATATGTCTTCATGAGGATACATTTGGTCAAATGAAATCATTTTTCAATAAGTCAGGAAGCTAAATCCAAATCTCATATACCTTCACAGGTCATAGCTTATAGGGAAGCATATATATAAATGTGATGAAAAATTAAAAATATAACCCATTCCTTATATAATGACAATCGGTCAATTTTCTAACTTATTTTAGAATAAATTTAAAAAATTAAAAAATAGTATCTGGAAACCCCTCTGGATATAATTCTACTTAAAATATTTTCAACCCCACAAACTAAAATGAAATCACTTGGAGATGTATGCAATCAATCCTATGAACTAACTCATTAGAAAATGTAACATATGTGTCGTCCACTTCATATAATACCACCAATATATGCTAGTATTTAACGAAACCCTACATCGATATTTAAATTTATATATAATGTGTGAGATCATAGGGTTGTATCCATAATTAAAAAAAATCTGTTTACTAATATTACCATAAAATAACTTCACACCACTAAAAACTATCTGCTAAACTTAGTAGACATTCCACTATATTTGTTATTATCATCAAAACATTAATTATATCCATAGGTATCATTAGTAGCCAAAAAATTAGTGTAATGAATGAGTAAAAATATCATATACTGATAAATGAATAAGATAGGTTATAATAAAAATAATTTGTAAAATTAATGATCCTAATCCCATTTTACTAAAAATACCACCGCATGAAATATTCTATATTCATCACCACAAATTTAGTGCCCTTGATAATTTATACCAACATATCCATAGTCCACTTCATTTCCCATAGGATACAAGATATATTGATTTTATTTTCTCCCAACTACATCACCCTTATATTGTTTGAAATATGAAGGAGATGAAAATACATAATTTGGTCGAGGATTCAACTAAACCATTAAATATTTTGTTTCTATCCACACACACTCCACCAAATTAATACTGATCGAGAATAATATTTAGATATATATAAAATATATTCCCATATATTATATGGAAATGAAAAAAAGTTTCAACATTATCGATTGATGAACGAGATCTTCTAGATCATGGTAAATCGAAAAAGGATTGTAGTGGGAGAAACCAATTAGGTTGAAAAATTGAATATCCAATCAATTAAGAATTTATATCCATTGATTAACCTTTTAGTATAATATAATGAATTCCCTTTGAAACTATATTGTCTCATGCTAACATTTTCTTATAAAACTCAACCTTCATTTGTACCTCAATTTCCATTGACAATGTTAATGGGATTACCGAATTTGAGATTTTTGGATGTATATCTACATTAAAATGAAACATATATGCTATAATATTTAGAATAAGATCAACAGAATTGTGGAGGAGGTTCATGAAACAGAATCCAAACTCCATCACACACAAGAAACCATACAATATAATGAGAAAATCCAACAACCACACCATCTAAATTGTTGAAGTTAGATATGAATTTTTAAAACTACTTTATAATTTTTATAAAATCTTGTTTAAAACCTAAAAATATCTATAATAAAATTTTAACAATAGAATAAATTAACTTTATAACAATATAAGTACTGATAAATCCAATTCACATCTTATCAATGGGTGATACTAAACACAATATCACTATCATTTAACTAGATATATATATCCAAACTAAAAAACTGTTATAATTAAAAAATATGTTTAAAATACCTAATAATTGTTTTCCAATGAGAATTATCTTCCTTGAGATAAACCCAATTATGATCTATGAAAAAATATTGCTACACCTAACTAATAAAAATATATTAGGTCATCAACCACATTATGTATATATAATAGAATAAAACTATAAAAGATAACATATAGATCTTATTAAATTATTTTAATTATATTAGATTTATGTTCTATTAAATATTTTCCCAATTCATACATATAAATAAACATGTATAATGTTTTTAAAAAACCAAGTTCTCTACCACATATTTAGTATTTTTCATGGTCATTTTTAGTTTATTTTCATGTTCCATTCATCATATTATTTCCCCCTTCAATTCCATAGCTACTATAGCTAGCCTCAATAACATGCTAAGCTCAAATGAACTATATCCATCATAAAATAATGAATTAATTATCATTTTATAACACATAAATCTATCCAAATTTTCTACCAAATCATTAATAGCACTTTGTTGGGAATTATCCCCACTAAACCCCCACCAGTTCCATTGGTGAAGAAAATAATGACACTCATATTCCACATACAATCGAATATGGGTTGAAAAAAACATTGAGGGTATAAATCATATAATATTCTAGGGATTAAAAAGTTATAGTTATAGGATAGTATGTATATTCACCAATTAAAACTGGTTTTATATGATAGAATAACCCGTACACACAATACTAATGTAATATGAGTTAAATCTTTTGGTAAAATAGGAACAATTCCTCCAAAGTCAATACCATGAATGGAATATCTCTACATGTATTGACTCCATGAATTCCAAATGAACACCATTCCAGGATATTATAATATAAAGACAATTCACCATTTATATAAAGAAATTAGTAATGATTATATATGTTTTTTGGGGTGTGTATATAATATTGAACAATAATGTACTCTTAGGAAAATATTGTAATAATATCTATGATCAATACTAAATATCTTGTGAATATAAATTTAAAATAACTCATTCCAACTATTAGGGGATATATATCATATCTCAATAAATTTACCATCAACAAAATTATATAAATTTAGAAAATAATAGATGTATAAATATATTATAGGTGATACCTGAAGAAAAAATATCGACTAATATTTAAAAACTCAAATCCCAATAAAGTAAATCCTTTCAATCCTATCTCTTCTCATAGAAATATATCATAACCATAGTCAAAACATATACACTATAGAAACATTTAGAATTCGCAAACCACATTTGTATGATTCAATAAAATTTAAATAACATTTCTTCCATATATTATATCCACTCAAAATTTCATCATCACATACAACACTACAATATAAATAGATAGTAGTATAGGGGTCCTATATAGCCATCTACATCACCCATATATTAGATATTTTGGATTTATCTATTTCTTAATAGATATTAGAGTTATGAGTAAGATTATATATATTATGTAGCGAGGTAAAATAAAAGAATTAATATATATATATATCTAAAAAATCTCATACAATAGTTTTATTTCTATTGATGAACCACTCTATATCCATTGCATATCAACACATTTTAACCATTATAATCTAACAAAAACCACTACTAAATTTAATCACACAACTAAAAAAATCTATAACCATATACTATCTCACACAAAAATGATTAAAAACATTGAAAAAACAACCAAAATTTTTTAATTTTCAAAATATCATTATAAATCTTTATAATAAATAATATTATGAATGGATGGAATGTGGATATATCTTAATAAATCATTTCAATTTATTCTATGATATTCTTTTAATCCTATTTCCAAATGTTTTTTAACATATTGGTTTCCTTTATATTTGATTTGAAATGAATTTGGACTCTTTGCATGATAAAATTCCTTCCAGTAGGGAAACACTCTATATATAAACATGTTTTTATATTAGTATTACCTCTATATACATATAAGGTCAATCATTGGGGATGTTTTAAATGGTATATTTAAGGGAATGTTTAAAACATTTAGTAAATCATGTATACATTTTTCTAATAATATTCATTTTTTTACTTAATGGTAAATACAAATCTATGAGATCCTTCAAATAATTTCTTAATAAATGTATAAATTTAATTGGTAATAATGATATTGATCTATAGAGTAGTCTTATTTCATTTGATAGAATATTAGTAAAATAATTTTTTTTCTTCTACAAAGGTGTCAATATTTAGAATATATTATCTTCCTCTTGAATATCACCGATTTACACTTAATTGTTTCCTTAATAGATTCATTAATTTCAATAAAATCATTGATAAGATTAATTCGACAATCAATAACATGAAAAATTAATTCTTATAATTTGGTAGCACAGTCACATTAACATAGAGTATATTAACTTCAATACTTAGGATCATCATGTAATTGTTATGAATTACTAAGGTTATCATCAATGTTATAGACAATTGTTTCAGAATTTTTTTATATTCATGGGGAGATAAAAGAATATATGGGATAATATGGAAGAAGACTATTTGACCAATTAATGAAGGTGGTCTGAATGAGCATGGATTACACGAATCCATTGATTCTTTACATTTCAAGGTAGCATGGGAGATTAATAATGTAAAAAACCTATCATCAAAATATAATAAGTGAAATCAAGGGAATATGGTTGATGTATTAGGGATGGAAAATTTAGGTCCCTCATCCCTAATTTGAATGTGTGTAAATAAAACATTAAAACTCATTAATCCTAAAATAATATTGTTCATAGGTTGTTTAAATTTAATCATTTGGGTGTAAAAATATTGTTGGATTCACCAGTATTTATTATGTTGTATAGAACCAGATATAATATTCATGGATGTTTCTAGAAATCACTAATTTATTTTGGTTGAGTTGGATAATATTTTGGGATGTAGGTTTTATGACATTCAACTACTGTAGGAAAAGGAAGAAAGGTTTTTCACCAATTCTATAAATGAATTTAATTCAAAAAATGTCACTTATTAGCACTAAAAAGGTAATCTCATAATAAAACAATAATTATCTAGCCTATTGAGGATTGTAACTATATTTATATTTATAACTATTTTTTATCATATTATAATGGGTTTAATCACCTCATATTATATAATTAAATAAAGACGAATTGTTGTTATCTTTAAAATGACATTGTTGTATGAACTCTAAGATCAAAATCACTGAACATAATTTTTCTGCACAATATTATGATCAGTTTTTATAGTGAATCATTATTTCAATATTTTTTATTTATATCATGTTTTTTTACATGATATGTTACTGTCTTGTAGGTTGACATGTGTGATATGAATCTTTTTACCTATCCATTTATATGGAACTCATATTCCTAGAGGTGTGCTTGAATATATTAAAATGATAAAGTAAATTATTTTATGATGTTGATTATATGTTAATTTTGATTCAAAAGTTAAAAACATCTATTATTAAAGTAAAAAACATTGATTTAATGGGCATAATTATTGAAAACAAAGATAGGATGGAACCAAACTACCAAATGCTGCATAGAATTATTGACTGCTAGATATGAAAGAGGTGAATGAGTGTTCTAAAATCCACCAGGTTAATTTATGAAAGCTAATATAGAGGATTATTGATTTAATATGGGGATAATTGTTGAAGTAGTTTTGTAGGAATGTATCAGATCGGTCATATTTGTATCAATTATAATTGTTTTTGTAAATTCATGTAAACCATGGGGAAAATATTCACATATTGGTATATTAATATGCGCCAAAAATATCCACTCATTATTTCTATATTCATAAAATTATCATTACATGGTCAACACAATAATAGATCATCTATGAATTAATGTTTTCCTTTTATTTATTTTCTTATATTCATGAAATTTGTCCAACCAATTTAAAATATAATGCAATTCATTTTCAATGATTTTAATAAAAACTAAATTCACACAATACCAATAAAAAATATCAACAATAATAAAAGAAATACTGAAGATATTTGATGACCAACTTGTCATGACATGGTACCACGGGGTCCGACTTATGTCGATAGTAAGCCGAGTGTGACACACCAATGCCACCTCCAATTGGCTATTGATTTTCAATAAGTTATGTGCATGATTATCACAAAAATTGGTGTCTATTTACTAATGTAAATTTACAAAATCAATGGAATCCATATCCAAGAAACTGTGTAGAGAAAAAAATATTACTAAAATAGCTTAACAATATTTGATAAGATACATCCTCTTAGAAAAAACATCGGAGAGAAAAAATATAATTTTAAAGAATAATTGGAAATATACACAAAAAAATAATTCTTCTATGATAATTTGTTCTTCAGAGTCACCCATAATCTTTTTGTGATATCTATAAGACACAGAATGTGCAGGAAAAGACTAGAGAGGTTTCATTATAAAAAGACTCTATAGGATACCAAAATACCAAAAATAAAGATAAATAATGATGTTTCCAGATCATCCCATTAGTCAAAGGGGTATAAATAAATCAACATTACATATGTTCATACTAAAAATGTAGTCAAAGAGAATATGTATCTCAATCTCTATAGCCATAAAATAATTATGATGAGTCTCCTTGAAACAAAAATATTTCCATATATAATGAAAATCGCCATGTAATTATAAGGACCCGACCATAAACCTTACATAATATTGAATTAAATGAATAATTCACATTGAAGATCTTTTCAGGTTTAGAGTTTTGTAGAATTAGGACATAACTATTACATCTCAAAATATTACAAAGTATACACTTCTACACTATTTCCATTTTTTTACAAAACATAAACTCTTGAAAAAAAGAGTCATGTCTAGTTCCATGTTTAAGACAACATGACTTTTCCTTGATCTCATCCTTGACCCTATTTCACATTATGTCCTCTAAAAAACATTTCAAAAACTTGGGATTAGCATAAAAATCTCAGTAAGGGATATACAAAGAAAGATAAATGTTAGTTCTTCAAAACAACAAGTAAACCATGAATGCTTTAACATAAGTAATACTTTTCACCTTTATTAAGTAGTAAATACACTTCACTGAATAAAAGATCATTACTTACCCTTTTATAACCAAAATATTTCCATAAAACCCATATTAAAAACACATAACATATAAATGTAACTTGGGACATAAACATTCTTAAATGGAATAACCATACGTTCGACTTCCACACATATAACTAAATGGAATAGCCATACGGCCGAATTCCATACCCAATGAATTAGAGGTTATAAAGTAACCACCTTTCCTATTATTCACAGCACCACCGGTCATTTGGTTTATCACGTAACCACCAGTCAAATGTCCAAGTACCATTATAAAATCATAATATGTAAAATAAATATAAAGGAAAGAAAAAATTTCCACATTTCAATCAAAATATATCACTTAAATATATTGACATAACAAATCCATATAAAAACCATTTCAATACCAAAATACATAAAAGAGTATATGGTATTTATTCTCTTCTAAAAACATTACGACATGGTGAGGACGCAAAAGGTCAAATAATACTCGCAGTGGCGGAAAAGGTCATTGTCACCACTTACGTTAAAAGGAACATTACTTTTTGTCATTTAGTAAAACACTTCATAGAAATATATTCCCTTTGAAAATTCAAGGGTGTTTATACATCATATTAAGAAAGTCGTGTATTAAAACAAAATATGCCTCAATGAAAGGATATTGAGACGAAGTCCCTTACCTCGTGTTTGACATGACTCGATCGTTCTTTAATCTCATGAATAATAAAATAAAGTTAATTTCTACTTGCCTAAGAACCATTTTCATGTTTATTATTCATTTTATATCACTTATTACAATGTTATAAACATTATATAACTATTTAAGTTAATAACGTTCATTTTGTCGATATTTGGTACTTGAGTCAAAAATGGACTTCTTATAATTACATGTTGTTCATGTGGTAAATGGTTCATTATATCCAGAATAATATTCATGATTTATATATCATATATATCATATATATCATATATATCCAGCATATTCATGTATTTATAATGGTATATGGAGGTATGAAATGAAATGCACCGTTCATGGTGATGGTAAGCCGTATGTACGAATAAACACTACTTTCATTTCTATTTCTTATTTTAATGGAATTTAAACATAATTATACATAGTTATATTATAATTACAATATAATATAATATATAATATCATGAACTATATCCTTTATACATCCCACATAATGCATTAACGAGTCAAATAACATTGAGGGGGTGGTAGTCCGCACTTCCTCAAATGAGATTATCGTATTTACTAACTATGAAAACCATAATGGCGTGATATAAATGGAAAATACAGAAGCATAAATAAAACATAAACATAATATATATCATATATAAATACAGTTCCATCATAATGTCCACCATGAGAGGTGGTAGGAGATAATCGAACAATCATCATTTCGTGAGGCGTTAGTTTGCCATCCGCAAAAACATTATGTTATTTACCCATTAGATGGAGGTGTGTGTATGTTTAGTTAGAATAATTATCATAAAAACATCATAGTATATTGAGGATATTGGTGTTGTTACAAAATAAATGAATAAAAAGAGTTTAGCGGTTGGATAAGTAAAATAAAATATAACAATTTAAGAGAAACCGTTACCTTTAATTTGGGTAACTTCCTTTGGTTTGAACCAAAAGGACTTCTTGAAGTGCCTTATGCCTAAAATAGGGCTTCTAGGGAGATGATAGTGATGTAGGGAGCTTAATTGGGTATATTTTGGACGAGCCAAATGTCTTGATAGGTGTGAAGAATTGGTTAGAAGTGGTCTTCATTAATAAGGGGAAGGAGGGTCTCTTTATGAAAGTGTGAAACTATTATTTTAATATATAATTATATTCAGTTTCTAATGGTCCAAAAATAATTAACGATTAAAATATATGACCCATGGTCGAAATAAAATCATACAATTATAATTTGACATGTTTTGGATATTATTTGATTCATTATAATCTTATTTATTTAAATTATTTTTTAATGAGGTAAATATTCCATCATTATTATGTCATAAATAATTTAATTTATTTTTTGTCTAAAAAAATAAAAACAAATACCATAATGTTGGAAATATTTTTAAATTTCCAATGAATATTTATAGTAAAAAATATGACTTATATTACACCATATAAAAAATAATTACTAAAAGAGTTTTGTTAATATCAATTTTGTCTTTACATTTAATTAATTTATCTAAATTGTCATTATCACAACCAAGTGGCTCAATGGGGTCCCAAAATAGACCCAAATATTCCCATGTTCTTTAATGACTCATCCAATAAGTTTTGAACAAGTGTTATGGTAGTTGTGAATTATTATAATATTCTTTTAACCTTGAATTAACCTATTTACCTTTAACCGCGGTAAATAAAAGTCAAAAGAAACTATTCATCGAAAATTATTTTCATCTTAATGAACCATGTTTTACTTCTTTATAACAACCATGCATGTTGGATTTTTGAAATTTAATTCACAAAAGTGGTAAAATTTCATTTAAATGAAAAATTCAGTTTTTTAACTACCACTAAGTGGTATCACTATTCATCAAAAATTGAAGTTTTTCAGAAAAATACCAAAAATTAAGCCTAAGCAATATTTGATATTCAGAATTCAAAAATTATATCTATTTTTCCAAATTAAAAACATATAAGTGTAATTAATTAATATTAAAATTAGTTCCCATTATCAAAACAAATAGCGTGTTTTTAAGAAACAATAACTATCAAAATATTGATAATTGTTTATGTCCAATTTCAAAGTGAAATTAATTCCAATGACCAAAATTGGATTAGATGGTAAAAATATATTTTAATTTCACTTTAAAACCAATTAAAAAGATAATATAAATATAAAAATAAATTAGATTAAAAGGCACTTTTGAATTAAAATACAATATTTTTCACTATTTTTTAAAAAATTAACTTTATCAGAAAAATTCCAAAAATTTACACAATGTAAATTTTGATGTCCCCATTATAAAAAAGGATTTTATTTTTTCATATAGAATGTATTAATGTAACCAAAAGTATATTTAAAGAGGTTTCTCCACTAACAGGCGATAAATCGGCTTTTTAATATAAATTATTCTTAAAATTAGTTTCATTCACATTTTAAGCCTCTAAATTTTATTGGATAAATGTAAATACATTTAACAAACATGTATAATCATATTGCAGTTAGTTTCAATCATTCCCGCCAATAAAACGTCTAGGAGTTAATTACCATTTAAAATAATAATATTATATTATTAGTGTGCAATGTAAGATTCCAAAGAAACTCGTTGTTGCGTATCGGGTACATTATCGAACATAGCAACCATTTTAAATAAAATTAATATTTAATTCAAAAATATTATGTATAAAAATATCTTATTCTTCATTTACTTGGGATTTTACATCCTTCCCCCTTTTGTAAATTATTTCCATGCAATTTTTACTCACTTATCAAAATAAGCGGGGGTATTTTACCCTCATAGAATTTTCAGATTCCCACGTTGCCTCTTCAACCATATGGTTTTTCCACAAAACCATTACCTGGTGAATTACCTTATTCTGCAACACCTGGTCTCTACGGTCAAGAATCTGGATTGGTTGTTCTTCATAAGAGATATTTTCTTCCAACTAAACTACCTCTGGGCTCAAAACATGAGATGGATCTGGCATATACTTTCTCAACATCAAAACATGAAAAACATTATGTACCTAGGATAAAATTGGAGGTAAAGCCACTATGTACGCAACTAATCCAACTTTATCCATATTTTCATAAGGTCCAATGAACCTCGAACTCAACTTTCCCTTCTTACCAAAATGCATCGTACATTTCCATGGAGAAACATTGAGAAAGAAATGATCACCTACCTCAAAGAAATATCCTTCCTCTGGTTATTTTCATAACTTTTCTATCTATTTTGATCTGTTCTCATGTGCTTCTGAATCAATTGAACTTTCTCTACCATCTCATCTACCAATTCTGGTCCCATCATCTTCCTCTCACCTACTTCATCCCAAAAAACTGGAGTTCGACAATGCTTTCCATATAATGCCTCAAATAGAGCCATCTGTATACTAGAATGAAAAATGTTATTATATGAAATTCATCCAAATAAATATTTTAGTCCCAACTTCCCTGTTAATATAGTGAACAAGCACATAGAATATCCTTCAAGGTCTGAATTGTTCATTCTGATTTCCCATCTGATTGTGGATGAAAACCTGTACTAAAATTTAATTCAGTACCCAATGACTTCTGAATGCCTTTACAAAAGTTTAAAGTAAACCTGAGATCATGATCAGATACAATGGAGAGGGGAACACCATACAACCTAACTATCTATTTAACATACAACCGAGAAAGTTGATCAAAATATAAAGTATCTCGAATAGGAAGTAAATGAGTAGATTTAGTCCATCGATAAACAATAACCCGAATTTCATTATTACCTCGATATGTCATTTGTAATCCCACAACAAATTCCATGGATATATTTTCCCATTTCCACTCTGGAACCGGTAAAGGCTGAAGCATTCCTTTCGGTAAGAACTGCTCTGCTTTAACCTACTGACAATTCAAACAGTTCAGAGTAAAATCAACAGTATCTCTTTTCATTCCATCCCACCAGTAATACTCACAGAGATCTCTGTACATCTCAGTACAGCCAGGATGAACTGAAACTAGAGAACTATGAGCTTCACATAACAACTCATTCTTCAACTTCGAATCACAAGGCACACATAATCTCTTTCCAAATATCAAAACACAATCATTATCAATATCAAATTTAGGCAACTTACCCTTCTGAACCAACTCTATCTTTTTTGGTAACTCACTGTCTTCTTTCAGCACTTACTTTATTTTGTATTATAGAGATTATTTCACTAACACCTGATACAAAATAGAATAATTTCCTACACCAACAACTTCTATGCCAAAATTTCTCAAATAAAAAACTAAAGGATCTCTTTCCAAATGTAACATTGCAAATGAAGCCTTACTTTTTCGACTCAAAGCATTAGCCACTTTATTTTCTTTTTCGGGATGGTAATGGATCGTGCAATCATAATACATGATTAATTCCAACCGTCTCTTCTGTATCATGTTCAATTCATTACGAGTGAATATATACTTCAAACTTTTGTGATCAGTATATATTTCATACTTCACCCCGTACAAATGATGCCTCTAAATTTTTAAAGCAAAAAGAAAAGAAACTAATTCCAAATCATGTGTAGGGTAATTTAACTTGTGAGTTTTTAACTGATGTGAAGCATAAGAAATTACCTGATCATTCTGCATTAGGACACAACCTAGTCCTTCCAAAGAAGCGTCATTGTAGATAACAAACTCACTATTTCAGGATGGTAGTGCCAAAACTGGAGCATTCACCAATCTTCTTTTCAATTCCTGAAAACAATCATCACATTCTTTTGTCCAGATGAACTTAACACCTTTTCGAGTTAACTTAGTCATTGGACTAGATTACCAGGCAAAATTTTTAACAAACATCTGGTAATAACCTTCCAAACAAAGAAAACTACGAATCTCGGTTATATTTGTGGGTCATGGCCATTCTTTAACAACATTTCTTTTAGCGGGATCAACAGTTATGCCATTTTTTCAAACAATGTGACCAAGGAAACAAATTTGTGGTAACCAAACCTCACACTTACTGAATTTTTCAAATAGTTTCCTTTATTTTAAGGTTTGAAAAACAACCCTTAAATGACTTTAATGTTCCTCCTTACTTTTTGAATAAACCAAAATATCACCAATAAACACAACCACCATTTATCACCTGATTCAACTGATCCATCACAACAGTAAACTGCTCAAATCTGATTCTGACCATCTTATGATGTGGATTGAAAGGTTATTATCCTCTGTATGCCTTACCAGAAAATATGCACTATTTCCTAGATGAAAAACCATTCGTAAAATATAAATACCATAGGCGAAGCAACATGGTAATCTGTAAATTCTATATGATTTCAATATTAACATAAATTAATTTATGGATATTAATTTAACAATACCCTAACTCCTAAAGTTTTCTAAACTGACCTATGATACCAAATATAAGGACCCAGCCTTAAACCTTACATAATATTGAATTAAATGAAAAATTCACATTGAGGATATTTTCAGGTTTAGAGTTTTAGAGAATTAGGACATAACTATTACATCTAAAAATATTACAAATTAGAGACTTCTACAAGGTTTCCATTTTTTTACAAAACATGAACTATTGAATAAAAGAGTCATGTCAAATTCCATTTTTAAGACAGCATGACTTTTCCTTGATCCCATATTTGACCTTGTTCCACATTAAATCCTATAAAAAACATTTCAAAAACTTGGGATGAGCATAAAAATCTAAGTAAGGGATACACAAAGAAGGAAAAATGTTAGTTCTTCAAAACAAAAAGTAAACCATGAATACTTTAATATAAGTAATACTTTTCACCTTTATAAAGTACTAAATACTTTTCACTGAATAAAAGATAATTAATTACCCTTTTATAACCAAAATATTACCATAAAACCCATATAATGAACACATAACATATAAGGTTAACTTGGGACATAAACATTCTTAAATGGAATAACCATACGGTCAACTTCCACACATGTCACTAAATAGAATATCCATACGGCCGAATTCCATACCCAATGCATTGAAGGTTATAATGTAACCACCTGTCTTTGTATTCACGGCACCACTCGTCATTTGGTTTATCACTTAACCACCCATAAAATGTCCAAGTACCATTCTAAAATCATAAGACATAAAACAAATATAAAGGAAAGAAAACATTTCCACATTTCAATCACAATATATCTCTTAAATATATTGACATAGAAAATCCATTATAAAAACCATTTTCAATACCAAAATACATAAAGGATTATATGGTATTTATTCTCTTTTAAAAACATTATGGCTTGTTGAGGAAGCCAAAGATCAAATAATACTTGTGGTGCTAGAAAAAGTAATTATCACCACTAATGTTAAAAGGAACATTACTTTTTTTCATTTAGTAAAAGGCTTCGTAGAAAAAAATTACCTTTGAAAAATCAATGGTGTTTATACAGCGTAAAATGAATGTCGTGTATTAAAACAAAATATGCCTCAATGAGAGGAGATTGAGACGAAGTCCCTTACCTCGTGTCCGACTTGACTCGATCGATCTTTAATCTCCTGAATAATAAAATAAAGATAATTTATAATTTCTTAAGAACCTTTTTCATGTTTATTATTCATTTTATATCACTTATTATCATGTTATAAACATTATGTAACCACTTAAGTTAATAACATTTGTTTTGTCGATATTTGGTAATTGAGTCAAAAATGGACTTCTTATCATTACTGTTGTTCATGTGGTCAATGGTTCATTATATCCAGAATGATATTCATGATTTATTTATCATATATATCATATATATCCGACATATAAATGTATTTATAAGAGTAAATGGAGGTAAGAAATGAAATTCACTGTTCATGGAGATGGTAAGCCGTACGTACGAATGAATGCTACTTTCATTTCTATTTCTTATTTAAATGGAATTTAAACATAATGATACATAGTTATAATATAATCACAATATAATATCATATATAATATCATTAACTATTTCATTTATACATCCCACATAAGGCATTAACGAGTCATATCACTTTGAGGGGGTGGTAGTCCGCACTTCCTCAAATGAGATTATCATATTTACCCACTATAGAAACCATAAATGAATGCTATAAATAGAAAATATAGAAGCATAAAGAAAACATAAACATAATATATATCATATATAAATATAATTCCATCATAATGGCCACCATGAGAGGAGGTAGGAGATAATCAAACAATCATCGTTTCGTGAGGCGTCAGTTTTCCTTCCACAGAAACATTATGTTATTCACCCATTAGATTGAGGTGTGTGTATGTGTAGTTAGAATACTTATCATAAAAACATCCTATTATATTTATTATACTAGTGTTGTTTCAAAATAAAGTAATAAAAAGAGTTTAGGGGTTTGAGAAGTAAAATAAAAGATAACAATTTAAGAGAAACCATTACCATTAATTTGGGTAACTTCCTTTGGTTTGAACCAAAAGGACTTCTTGAAGTGCCTTCTGTCTAGAGTAAGACATATAGGGGGAGTATAGGGATGTAGGGAGCTTAATTCGGCAGAGTTTGGACGAGCCAAATGACTTGAGAGTTGTAAGTAATTGGTTAGAAGTGGTCTCCTTTTATAAGGGGGAAGAGGGGCTCTTTAGGAAAGTGTGAAACTATTATTTTATTATATAATTATATTCGGTTTCTAATGGTCCAAAAATAATTAAAGATGAATATAAGATGACTCATTGACGAAATAAAATTATCCAATCAGAATTTGACATGTTTTGGATATTATTTTAATCATTATAATCTTATTTATTTAAATTATTTATTAATGAGGTAAATACTGTATCATTATTATGTCATAAATAATTTAATTTATTTGTTGTCTAAAAATTATATTAAAAATACCATGATGTAGGAAATATTTTTATCTTTCCAATGAATTTTTATAGTCAAAAATATAACTTATATAATACCATATAAAAATAAATTACTAAAAGATTTTTGTTAATGTCAATTTTGTCTTTACATTAAATTAATTAATCTAAATTGTCATTATCACACCCAAGTGGCTCAATGGGGTCCCAAAATCGACCCAAAGATTATCATGGATGACTCAACCAATAAGTTTTGGAAATGTGTTAAGGTTATTTTGAATTATTATAATTTTCTTTTAACCTTTAATTAACCTATTTACCTTTAACCACGGTAAATAAAAGTCAAAAGTTACTATTCACCAAAAATTATTTTCATCTTAATGAACCACATTTTACATCTTTATAACAACCATGTATGTTGTATTTTTGAAATTCAATTCACAAAAGTGGTAAAATTGCATTTAAATGAAAAAATTAGTATTTTTAACTACCACTAAGTGGTTTCACTATTCAAAAAAATTGAGGTTTTTCAGAAAAATACCCAAAATTCAGACTAAGCTATATTTGATATTCAGAATTAAAAAATGATTTATATTTTTCCAAATTCAAAACACAGAATTGAAATTAATTAATTTTAAAATTAATTCCTGTTATCTAAACAAATAGCATGTTTTTAAGAAACAACAACTATCAACTAATTGATACTTGTTTATGTCCAATTTCAAAGTGAAATTAATTTAAATGACCAGCATTGGATTAAATGGTAAAAATATATTTTAATTTAACTTTAAAACCAATTAAAAATATAATCTAACAAGATAAATAAATTAGAATAAAATGAACTTTTGAATTAAAATACAATATTTTTCACTATTCATTAAAAAATGAACTTTATCGGAAAAATTCCAAAAATTTACACAAAGTAATTTTTGATGTCCCCATTATAAAGAAGGATTTTATTTGGTCATATAGAATGTATTAAAGTAACCAAAACTACATTTAATGAGGGTTCTCCACTAACAGGCGATAAATCGGCCTTTTAATATAAATTATGCTTAAAATAAGTCTCATTCACATTTTAAGCCTCTAGATTTTATTAGATAAATGTAAATACATTTAAAAAAACATGTATAATAATATTGTAGTTAGTTTCTTTCATTCCCTCCAATACAACTTCTAGGAGTTAACTACCATTTAAAATAATAATATTATATTATTAGTGTGCAACATAAGATTCCAAAGAAATACGTTGTTGCGTATCGGGTACGCTATCGAACATAAAAACCATTTTAAAGTAAAATTAATATTTTATTAAAAAATATTATTAAGTATAAAAATACCTTATTCTTCATTACATGGGTTGTTACAGTAATACACCATAAGATTATAGTGTTGGGGGGGAACTGCTCTTCACTATTTTTTTCCATAGCCAAGGGGGAACTATCTATAATAGAGAAATATCACCATGATAGGACATGATAATGAGGAAATTTCATCCAATAGTTTGAGGACTAAAAAAATTGTAAGGAAGGGGTGTTATGGCTCTTCCTAGATATAGTGTATTTGATAAATAACAACTTGGTGATGCATGAGACTACATACCATGGTGAAATACCTTGAATATTTAAACTGAAAGCTATGTTCGATAGTAAATATAAAGACCCATACATTACATACATTTTTATTAATTCATAATTGAAGCATACTTATTACAACATATAACAAAACCACAATAGGACGGTATAGGTATAGTGTCTTTTGAAACTGGGAAACATAAACAACTGGTTCATAAAACATCTACATTGTCTCCCATTTATTTCAGCATATCTAGAATCCCTTTTGGTATATCCTACTTAATACCTCTCTTCCTGACCTGGGGAAAATAAAACATACAAAAGGGCAAGCTCAAATGCTTAGTAAGGGTAAAAAAAAGAAATATCAATCACATCATATTCATAAGAGCATAACATTTTAGAAATCTTAACCTGCAAAAGAGATCATAATTTCATAACATGGGATAAATCATAGTAGTGAGAAGTAATCCCAATAATCATAAATTAAAGGATGAAACTTTGTGTCATACACACATAATCATAGAGAATCATTAATTAGTAGTCAAGACTCATTGCCAATACTATCTTAGCGGACAAAGTCTATTATTGAACCGAGTTCACTCCTCGTTTCAGTCCTGTATCACGGTACCGGATTAACCTGTTGTTCTAGCCATGTCTATCTCATGAGATATATCTCCTTAACCAATTGATTTGAGGGAGATATAGGTCCCACCCATCTCATAATGATACCATTATTATGTGTGCCACAAGATCATAAATCATACATCATAGCATAACCCATGTAATAAAAATGGGATTCTTAAACATCGTGTCATCATAACATAATCCATATAAGATAAAAGGACATCATAAAAATAATTCCATCATAACATAAACAAATAAATGTAAAAATAGGGATAGAAATAGAACCCCATATTATCTTAGATGGAAAATAATTTTGATAAAACACTTGATCTCTATTCTTGAAGAAAATATTCTTTCTACTTCAAAAACATTTTTCCATTCTTAAAATTTCATGCAATTTTAAACTAAAAGAATTTGATTAAAAATAAAATTGAAAATATGTAAAGGAAGCTTCATGGAAATAATTTTCTAAAAGTCCATTTAGGCCGTATAAGTTAAAAAAACATTCTTCTCGTACCTTGGCCGGAAAAGTCAAAAAGTACCTCATACTAAAAATGACAAAAGATTTCTTTCATATCTTTTACTAAAAACTCACCAAAAAGTAATATTGTATTTAAACAATTTTATGAGGATAGAAATAATATTACATATTGAGGAAACATGGATGTGGATGATAAATGTTCACCAGTAAATTCTCAAGTATAAACAATCTCGGATAAAAATAATATTGTGAGATTTTCCCTTACCTTAGGTCTGATTTTCTTCATACCTGTCCAAAACTCCTGTATAATTATTTAAATAATGTTAATGACTAATTACAGAATCATACTCATTGTTATGATATCATATATGGTCATATTCTTATCTTTTTATTAGTAATATTTCATATCTACTTGTTATTCGGGTGTTAATTGCTTTTTGTTCTTATGTGTTTTTTGTCGAATAAACTCTTATTCTTATTTTTAGGTTATAGATGCATCATTTAAACAATGTTGTTAGTGTAATATATATCATTTTTTTCATTCAATTAATTTATATAATCATTATGCAATGAAGATCATATAGAACGAGTCGCATCACATCGTGGAGACGGTAGACCGTATGTACGCACAAGCAATGATATCATTCCCATGATCGTGGAATTGTATTTAAGTGTATGTATACAATTTCAAAATAAATATCACTTTAAAATAATCATATATAGTTATTATTTACACCATTATACACATCCATGTAAGGTGGCGGTGGAAAACAGATTGTACTATGGCGTGGAGACGGTATTCCGTACGTACACATATGCGAAGATTTCGTTTTCCGTAGGATGGATAGAAGGTGAAATAGGGTTGTTTCATATTTATAATAACATATTAGTATATGAGTTATACTGATGTTATTACTTCATAATTAAAAAACTAAAGAAGAAGATGTACAAGAATAAATAAAGTTGAAAGAATCAGTAACAGACATTACCTCTTCTTTGAAGCGCCTCTTCTCCACCTCCTCTTAGGGCACTAAAGATGGTCTTTGAAGAATACCTGGACCTCTAAGATGTTTCTAGGGAAGTTTAGAAGAGAAATTTTCTGGGTTTTTCTGAGCTTAAAGGCTCAAAGTGGTGTGAGGAGGAGAGGGAGAAGGTTCCCTTTTATAAGGGAGGAGAGGGGCACCTTAGAATAAACTTAAAATATTATCTTATTATAAAGTCATATTCGGTATTTAATAGCTCCAAATGGATTTATTTAGAAGCTAAGGTAAGGATGGGTCTAAATCCTCCCAAAAAATAGATTTTAGACAAGTTTAGGTTTCTATTTTAACTATATCATTTATATTTAACTCTAAGTTAAATAATTTTACTTTTACCGTGTCTTCTTTTTTTATTACACTATATGGTTAATAAACTTACGATAACAATCCAAACGAACCCAAGTTGTTCATTATTAATATATATAACCTTATCTATGTCATTTGTCTGAACCTGTGATTTTGATGAATAAAATAACAATTAATAATATAATATTTGTTTAAAAAACTATTTTATGTCAATTTTGACACTATTTGGTAATGTATTTTTGTGAAACTCATAACAGCATTATTATTTCAAAAAACGTTAATTACAACAATAATAATATGTCATATTAACCTATAAAATAAGTGTAATTCATAAAAAGTCTAAAAGTACAATTATTTGGGTATTTATAACATCAATTATGTTAATATTTCATTAATAAGGTAATTATTGCATCATCATTGTGTTATAAATAAATTAAATTATTTAATGTCTAAAAATTATAAATAAAACACCATTATGTAGGAAATATTTTTATATATCTAATAAATATTTATAGTCGAATTTAGATTATTTATAACTCTATATTAAATTTTTTTTAGTTATTAGGCTTTGATTTTAACTCTTTTAACACTTCTTTAAATAAAATAATAATAAATGAACTAATATAATCCAAGTGGACCTAGAGGGTAATATTTTATTCCTAAGGTTGTTTTGGGTCAAATTAAACTTATCCAATAGAATTATTACGTGTGTTAGGATAATAATAATACCATTTTTACCCTTAATTACCATATTTACTTTTAATCGTGGTAAATAAAACTAAATGTTACTATTCACCAAAAATTATTTTTATTTTATTGAACAACATTTTTCTCCTTGATATTAACCGTGTCTCTTAGATTTTTGAAATTCCACTCACAGAAGTGGTAAAATTATGTTTTATGTACATTATTAAATTCTCCTAGGAGGTGGGCAAAAGACGGTGAAAAGTTCAATAAAATTTTTATATATCTAAAATTATTATAAAATGACTCCAATGAATTAAATTTAACACATATAAGTATTATATATCTATTTTGACCGAAAAAAATTAAATAAAATAAATAATTATATAAATAAAAAGTCGGTTTTTAAATAGTAACCCAGTGTTTTCACTATTCATCAAAAATTGAAAGTTTTCAAAAAAATACCAAAAATTCACCCTAGGCTAATTTCGATATTCCGAATCCAGAAATGAAGTCCATTTTCAGAACACTGAAGAACTAAAAATATATTTTCAGTGGTACTGATCCATTTTTCAGCCACTAATGGATCAGTAGACCCGCTGAATGAGGGTGGACGCTGCCTCATGAATGATTCAACAGAATGTTGCTCCTTCCTTTGCTCGTTTGGAAGTCCTGCATGATTCATAGATTGAGAAATTGGTGTGAGCATGGCTACAAGATTTTTCATTCCAGCTCCCATAACATTTGGTTGCTTAGGGGGACAATCATTGCATTGCCCATCGCATTCTGCATTAACACGGTTCTTTAGGATTCCATCCATTGACTAAAACCAATAACCATAGTATGAGAAACACAAATCATAATAGTAAAATGACATAATCAAGAATAAAATTTCACACTTTAGGTCTTATCATAGGTTATTCATGGCCATTTCTAAAACACTAAGATTTTTTCCTATTCTTAGACATATCCTTAGGGTTCTTACTAAAGCTTTCACATCCAAGATTCCAAAGGTTGACTATATATTTCCTCTGATACCAACTATAAAGACCCATACATTACATACATTGTTATTAATTCATATTTGAAGCATACGTATTACAACATATAACAAAACCACAATAGGACCATATATGTATAGTGTCTTTAGAAACTGGGAAACATAAACAATTGGTTCATAAAGCATCTACATTGTCTCCCATTTATTTCATCATATCTAGAATCCCTTTTTGGAATATCCTACTTAATACCCTTCTTCCTGACCTTGGGAAAAGAAAACATACAAAAGGGTGAGCTCAAATGCTCATTAAGGGTAAACAGAAGAAATATTAATAACATAATATTCATAAGAACATAACATTTTGGAAATCATAACCTATAGAAGAGATCATAATTTCATAACATGGGATAAATCATAGTAGTGAAATATAATCCCAATAATCATAACTTAAAACATGACAATTTTTGTCATACACACATAATCATAGAGAATCATTTCTTAGTAGTAAAGACTCATTTCAATACTATCTTAGCGGAAATAGTCCATTTCTGAACTGAGTTCACTCCTCGTTTCAGTCCTGTATCACTGAACCAGATTAACCTGTCGTTCTAGCCATGTCTATCTCATGACATATAAATCATTACCCAATGCATTGGAGGGAGATATAGGTCCTACCCATCTCATAATGATACCATTATTATGTGTTCCACAAGATTATAAATCATACATCATAGCATAACACATGTAATAAAAATGGGATTCTTAAACATCGTGCCATCATAACATAATCCATAAAAGATAAAAATACATCATAAAAATAATTCCATCATAACATAAAAAAATCAATGTGAAAATAGGGATAGAAACAGAACCCCATATTATCGTAGATGGAAAATAATTTTGATAAAACTCTTGAACTCCATTCTTTATGAAAATATCCTTACTACATCAAAAAAAATTTTCCTTTCTTAAAATTTCATACAATTTTAAACAAAAATATGTTGATTAAAAATAAACATGAAAACTTTTAATGTAAGATTCATGGAAATAACGTTATAAAAGTCCATTCAGTTCGTATTAGTTAAAAAAACATTCTTCTCCTACTTTGGACGGAAAAGTCAAAAAGTACCACATACTAAAAAGGACAAAATATTCCCTTCATACATTCTACTAAAAACTCACCAATGTGTAATATTGGATTTAAAAGTTTTTGGAGGATAGAAATAGTATTACATATTGAGGAAACATGGATGTGGATAATAAATGTTCCCTAGTAAATTCTGAAGTATAAACAATCGCGAATAAAAATGAGATTGCGATATTTTCCATTACCTTAGGTCCGATTTGCTTCGTACGTGTCTGAACCTCCTGTATAATGATTTAAATAATGTTATTGACTTATTCCAGAATTTTACTCATTGTTATGATATCATATATGGTCATACTCTTAGCTTCTTATTAGTAATATTTCATTTCTACTTGTTATTCGGGTGTTTATTGCTTTTTGTTCTTATGCATGTTTTGTTGAACAAATTATTATTCTTATTTTTAGGTTATAGATACCTCATTTAAAGAATCATATTACTGTAATATATATTATATTTATTAATTCAATTAATTTATATAATCATTATGCAACGAAGATCTTGTAGAACGAGTCGACTCACATCATGGAGATGGTAGTCCGTACGTACGCACGAGCGATGATATCATTCCCATAATCGTGGAATTGTATTGAAGTGTATGTATAATATTTCAGAAACAATATAACTTTAAAATAATCCTATATATTTATTCTTTACACCATTATACCCATCCAAGTTAGGTGGTGGTGGAAAAAAGATTACACCACGGCGTGGAGACGGTATTCCGTACGTATGCACGCGTGGTGATTTTGTTTTCTGTAGGATGGATAGACGGTGAAATAGAGTTGTTTCATATTTATAATAAAATATCAGTATATTATTGATTCTGATGTTATTACTTCATAATTAAAAAACTAAAGAAGAATAAGTATAAGAAGAATGAAATTTTAAAGAATTGGTAACAGACATTACCTCTTCTTTGAAGCGCCTCTTCTTAATCTCCAATTAGGGCACTAGATATGGTATTTGAAGAAGAGAGGGACATATATGATGTTTCTAGGGAAGTGTAGATGATAAATTGGTAGAGTTTGGCCGATCTTGAAGGCTCAAAGTGGTGTGAGGAGGAGAGGGAGGAGGTGCCCTTTTATAAGGGAGGAGAGGGGCACCTTTAGAAAAACATAAAATATTATTTTATTATAAAGTCATAATCCGTTTTTAATATCTCTTAATTGATTTATTTCTAAGATAAGGTGGGGATGGGTCTAAATCCTCTCAACAAATATATTTTAGGAATTTTTAGGTAACTATTTTAACCTTATCATTTAGATTTAACTCTAAGTTAAATAATTTTACTTTTATAGTGTCTTCTTGATTTCTTACACTATATAGTAAATAAACATACTATAAAAATCCAAACGAACCCCAAGTTTTTCATTATTAAAATATATAACCTTATATAAGTCATTTGGACGAACCATAGATTTTTTAGGAATAAAATAACAATTAATAATATAATATTCGTTTTAAAAACCTATTTTATGTCAATTTTGACACTATTTGGTAATTGATTTTTGTGAAAATCATAAAAACATTATTAGTTCTAAAAAAGTTAATTAAATTAATACTAATATGTCATATTAATGTATAAAATTAGTTTAATTATTAAAAAGTCTAAAATTAGATTTATTTGGGTATTTATGACATCAATTATGTTAATATTCATTAGTAAGGTAATTACTACATCATCATTGTGTCATAAATAAATTAACTTATTTAATGTCTAAAAATTATAAATAAACTACCATTATGTAGGAAATCTTTTTATCATTCTAATAAATATTTATAGTCGAATTTATCTTATGTATAACCATATATTAAAAATGTTTTAGTTATTAAACTTTGATTTTTACTCTTTTAACTCTTCTTTAAATAAAATAATAATAAATGTCCTAATCTAATCCAAGTAGACCTAAAGGGTAATATTTTATTCCTAAGGTTTTTTTGGTCGAATTAAACTTATCCAATAGAATTAGGATATGTGTTACAGTAATAATAATACCTTTTTTACACTTAATTACCCTATTTACTTTTAACCATGATAAATAAAAGTAAAAAGTTACTATTCACCAAAAATTATTTTTATATTATTGAAACACATTTTACTCCTTGATATTAACCGTATCTCTCGAATTTTCAAAATTCCACTCACAGAAGTGGTAAAATTATGTTTTATGTAAATTTTCAAATTCTCCTAATAGGTGGGTAAAAGATAGTGAAAAGTTCAATAAAATTTTTATATATCTAAAATTATTATAAATTGACTCCAATGAATTAAATTGAACATATATAAGTATTATTTATGTATTTTGACAAAAAAAAATTAAATAAAATAAATAATTATTTAAATAAACAGTCGGTTTTTAAATAGTAACAGAGTGTTTTCACTATTCATCAAAAATTGAAATTTTTCAAAAAAATACCAAAAATTCACCCTAGGGTAATTTCAATATTCTGAATCCAAAAATTAAGTCCATTTTGAAAGTTAAAATTTATAAAATTTCAAAAAGTGGGTATTAATATTCATAACGGCTAGTTTTAATAATATTTCAATAGCATATCATTGTTTAGTGAAACGCGGTATTGCGTACAATGCAAGCTATCGAGGAAGGTCGTGATTGCATGTAAATCAAGCCAAGCTAGTGTTGTGTGTAGTGAAAGATTCCTTTGATGATTTATATAATAAAAAAAATATTTCTCAAAAAAATCTTGATTGTTACATTCTACCCCCCTTAAAATGAATTTCACTCTCAAAATTCATCACTCTGTAACAAATAGATGAGGATACCTCTCCCTCATTATATCCTCAAGATCCCATGTAGCTTATTCTAATTGGCGGTTCCTCCATAAAACTTTCACCAAGCGAGTGGTCTTGTTCTGTAAGACTTTTTTGCTACGATCCAGAATCTCTATAAGCTGTTCTTTATAAGAAAGATCTTGCTCCAGCGGTACAACTTCTGAGATGAGTACATGTGAAGGATTGGGTATATACATTCTCAGGAGAGATACATTGAACACATCATCAAATTGAGAGAGATTCGATGGAAGCGCCAATCGGTAAGCTACCTTCCCATCATGATCCAGTATTTCAAAAGGACCAATATACCTAGGGCTCAGCTTGCCCTTCTTTCCAAATCTCATTACTCTCTTCCAATGAGATATTCATAAGAACACTTTATCACCCACTTCAAACTCTAGGTATTTTCTACGGTTGTCGGCAGAAATTTTTTGTCAACTTTGAGCTGCTCTTATGTGTTGTTGGATAGATCATACCTTTTCTGGCATCTCATCAACAAGATCAGGTCCTAATAAATTTCTTTCCCCAACTTCATCCCAGCAAGTTGGAGATCGAAAATTCTTTCCATAGAGAGCTTCATAAGGAGCCAACTGAATACTGGAGTGAAATCTATTTTTATAAGAAAATTCCACCAAAGGTAGGTGTTGATCCCAACCGCCTTTGAAATCCATAGAGCAAGCTATTAACATATCTTCTAGAGATTGAATTCTTCTCTCAGACTGACCGTCTGTCTGAAGATGATAAGCAGTGCTGAAACTCAACTCTGTATCTAATGTATTCTGAAGACTTCGCCATAACGTTGAGGTAAACCTCATATCCCAATCAGATATAATGGGAAGTGGTACTTCATGTAATCTTATCACTTTATTTACATATATCCTAGAAATCTGATCAAGAGATAAATCTTCTCTAATAGCAATGAAGTGTGCTGACTTTGTAAGACGATCAACTATGACCCAGATAAAATTATTGCCTTTTGTATTTTTTAGGATGTCCAGTGAAAAAGTCCATAGTGATGTTTTCCCATTTCCATTAGGGTATGGGTAATGGTTGTAACATCCCCTTAGACTTCTGTCTGTCAGCTTTAACTTTTTGACAAACCAAGCATCGAGAGACATATTCAGCAACATCACTTTTCATGTCATCCCACCAGAAGTACTCTTTTAGGTCCCTATACATCTTTGTGCTTCCAGGATGAATAGATAATGAAAAAATATGACCCTTATCCAGTAGCTCCTTCATTAAATCAGGGATGGGAGGAACACAAACCCAATTTCATGAACCTTTTTATCGCATCACAACCAAGGTTGAATTCAGGAACATTTCTCACCTTATTTTGTAACTCTACATCTTCTTTCTGTGCCTCTTTAATCTTCACATGTATAGATGGTTGAACATTCATTTGATAAAGATAATATTTCTCCCCTTCCATTATAATTCCAAGATCCATCCTTTGTAAATCCATAAATATAGGATCTATTGTGATCCTCATCAATGATAAGCTAGCATGGTCTTGTCAACTTAATGCATCTGTCACCTTGTTTTCTTTCCCAGGGTGATAATTAATTGAGCGGTCTTTGTCCTTAATCAACTCCAACCATCTTCTTTGGTGCATATTCAGCTCCTTTTGTGTGAAAATATACCTTAAACTGTTATGATCAGTATAAATATCACACCTTTCACCATAAAAATAATGCCTCCATATTTTTAATTCAATTATTACCGCAGCTAACTCCAAATCTTGAGTTGGGTAATTTTCGTCATGGATTTTCAATTTTCATGAGGCATAAGCTATTACCATTTCATTTTTCATGAGAACACACCCCAATCCCTTCTTGTATGCATTACTATAGATCACAAAACATTCTCCACTACAATGCAGTGTGAGCACAGGTGCATTGGATAACCTTCTTTTTAACTCCTTGAAATTCTATTCACACTCCTCTATCCAAGTGAAATTAACTCCAATTCCATTCATTATAGTGAGTGGATTAGATAATTGAGAAACATCTTTCACAAAACATCGATAATATCCAGCCAAACCAAGAAAACTCCGGATCTCAGTTACTGTTGTTGGTCTCGAACATCTTTTAATTACCTCTGTTTTTGCTGGATCCACATATATCCCCTTTTTTGAGATTATGTGACCCAAAAATGGAACTTTTTGAAGCCAAAAGTCACACTTGGTAAATTTGGCATAAAGCTTCTCCTTTCTCAGGGTCTTCAATACAATTCTCAATTGATCTTCATGTTCTTCCTTTCTCTTTGAATAGACAATAATATTGTCTATAAAGACTACCAAAAACTGATCAAGATAGTCTCTAAAGACTCTATTCATTAGATCCATGAAGATAGCAGGGGAATTAGTATGACCAAATGGCATCACTATAAATTCATAGTGTTCATACCTGGTACGGAATGTAGTCTTCGCTCTATACTCCATTTTGACCCTTAATTGATTATACCCTGAACAAAGATCAATCTTGGAAAAGTATTGATCTTTGCATAGTTCGTCAAATAATTCATCAATGCATGGGAGATGATATTTCTCCTTGATAGTGATCTTGTTAAGTTCTTGATAATCAATGCAGAGTCTCATTGATCCATCTTTCTTCTTAACAAACAGAACAGGTGCTACCCAAGGTGAGGCACTTGGGTGTATTAATTCCTTATCAAGATTCTCTTTGATATTCTTCTTCAATTCCTACAACTCAATTGGGGCCATTCTATAAGGTGGCTTTGAAATGGGCATAGCACCCGGTATGAGTTCAATTGAAAACTCGATTTCACGATTTGGTGGAAGACCTGTAAATTCCTCTGGAAAGACATCATCAAACTCCCATACAATGGGTATATTCCTAATGGTGAGTTTCTCACCAACCATTTGAGATAAATAACCTTCATTTAGTGAAATCAAGACCCATAAGATGGAAGAAATTTACACTAGAACGTTATGTTCCTCCTTGGATAGATAGACGATCATATATTGATCTAGAATATGAAATGTGACTTCCCTTCATTGGAAATTGATATGGGATCCATATTAAGAAATACAATCTATTCCAAGAATCACATCAAATTCCACTACAGGAAGGATCACAAGATTTTCAGGATGCACTTTCCCACAAACATCAATCAGAGAAGAAATATAAAATTTTGATGCGACTGTTGTGCCATTAGGGGTTGTCACAGCTAACTCAACTTCTAATTGTTGAGGTAATACGACGATACCCTTAGAAAATTCTTCATAAATAAAAGAGTGGGTGAATCCAGAATCAAATAAAACATTTTCTACTTTAGAGTGGATGGTAAGTATACCTTTCACCACTTCGTTATCGTACTCCACATCACTGATAGAAATTACATGTGACTTTCCTTTCTATTTATCCTTAAGGTTTTGTTGACGTCGATCATCATAAACAACCCTTGGATTATGTCATTGATTAGAATAATGCCCCATTTCCTTACACTTGTAACATTGAAGTGTAGGAGGTGAATTCTGTGTATCCTTTTCTTTGTTTGCATCACTAGAAATATTTTTCCCATCACTACGGCATTAAAATGCCCGATGACCCTCCTTTCCACATTTGAAACATTTACTTGTCCCTTTTAGACAATTCCCTCGATGTTTCTTTCCACACTTTGAGCATAAGTCAAAACTCGTCTTCTTTTCAATGTGGTCTTTATATTTTCATTTGAATTCCATTTTCCTCTTCTTATCAAACCCATATGACTAATGGGTTACTCCAATCATCATCTCAACCTTGAGATCACATCGAACAATTTCCTCGTAGCTAATGATGTCCCTTATGGCTAATTCCCTTTGAAGACTTGGTTTTAAGCTAGTAAAGAATTGATCGATCTTACTCTCAGAAAGGATAATAATCCCAGAAGCATACCTGGCAAGTCTTGTAAAATTTTCTTCGTAGGTACCAACAAATTCATCATCCATTTTCTTTAGTTCAAGAAGCTCCTTCTTCATCTTTGTTCAAAGAATATGAGGGAAGTACTTATTTAAAAATAAGTTCTTGAACTTGTCCCATTCCATGGACTAAATTTCATCTCTTTGCCTCATATTCTTGATAAGATTACACCATTGATCAGCTTCACGTTCCAAAATATATACTACTAAGATGACTTTATCATGTCCAGAACACTGAGGAACTAAAAATATCTTTTCAGTGGTACTAATCCATTTTTCATCCACTAATGGATCAGTAGACCCGCTGAATGAGGGTGGACGCTGCCTCATGAAGAATTTAACAGAGTGTTTCTCCTTCCTTTTCTCATTTGGATGTTATGCATGATTCATATCTTGAGAAAGTTTTGTGAGCATGGCTACATGATTTTTCATTCTAGCTCCCATAACTTTTGGTTTTTAGGGGGACAATCATTGCATTTCCCGTCACATTCCGCATTAACACCATTCCTTCGGGTTCCATCCATTGACTAAAACCAATAATAATAGTATGAGAAACACTAATAATTATAGGAAAACCACATAATCAAGAATAAAATTTCATGCTTTTGGTCTTATCATAGGTTATTCATGGCCATTTCTAAAACACTAAGATTTTGTCTTATGCTTAGACATATCCTTAGGGTTCTTACTAAGGCTTTCACATCCTAGTTTCCAAAGGATGACTATAAATTTCCTCTGATACCAAATATAACGACTCATACATTACATACATTTTTATTACTTCATAATTGAGGCATACATATTACAACATATAAAAAAACCACAATAGGACCGTATAGCATAGTGTCTTTAGAAACTGGGAAACATAAACAACTGGTTCATAAAGAATCTACATTGTCTCCTATTTATTTCATCATATCAAGAATGCATTTTTGGCATATCCTACTTAATACACTTCCTCCTAACCTAGGGAAAATAAAACATACAAAAGGGTGATATCAAATGCTCAGTAAGGGTAAACAAAAGAAATATCAATAACATCATATTTATAAGAACATAAAATTTTGGAAATCTTAACCTGCAAAAGAAATCATAATTTCATAACATGGGATAGATAATAGTAGTGAAATGTAATCCCAATAATCATAACTTAAAAAATGAAAATTTGTGGCATACACACATAATCATAGACAATCATTTCTTAGTAGTCAAGACTCATTTCCAAGACTATCTTAGCAGAAAATTTCCATTTCTTAACTGAGTTCACTCCTCGTTTCAGTCTTGTATCACTGAACCGGATTAACCTGTCGTTCCAACCATGTCTATCTCATGAGATATAAATATTTACCCAATGAGTTGGAGGGAGATATATCTCCCACCCATCTCATAATGATACCATTCTTATGTGTTCCACAAGATCATAAATCATACATCATAGCATAACCCACGTAATAAAAATGGGATTCTTGAACATCGTGCAATCATAACATAATCTATAAAATATAAAAGGACATCGTAAAAATAATTCCATCATAACATAAAAACATCAATGTAAAAATAGGGATAGAAACAGAACCCCATATTATCTTAGATGTAAAATAATTTTGATAAAACACTTGAACTCTATTCTTGAGGAAAATATCCTTTCTACTTCAATTTTTTTCCTTTCATAAAATTTCATTCAATTTGAAACTAAAAGAAGATGATTAAAAATAAACTTGAAAACTTTTAAAGGAAGATTCATGGAAATAATGTTCTAAAAGTCCATTCATGCCATATAATTTAAAAACATTATTCTCGTACTTTGTCTAGAAAAGTCAAAAAATTGCCTCGTACTAAAAACAGTAAAAGATTCCCTTCATATCTTTTACTAAAAACTCACCAACATGTAATATTGGATTTAAACTATTATAGGAGTATAGAAATAATATTAAATATTTAGGAAACATGGATGTGGATGATAAATGATCCCAAGTAAATTCTGAAGTATAAACAATTTCGGATAAAAATGATATTACGAGATTTTTCCTTTCCCTAGGTCCGATTTGCTTTATACGTGTCCAAACCTCAGGTATAATGATTTAAATAATGTTATTGACTTATTCCAGAATCTTAATCATTGTTATGATATCATATATTGTCATATTCTTAGCTTCTTATTAGTAATATTTCATTGCTACTTGTTATTCGGGTGTTTATTTCTTTTTGTTCTTATGCAAGTTTTGTCGAATAAATTATTCTTCTTCTTTATAGGTTATAGATACCTCATTTACAGAATGGTATTAGTGTAATATATATCATATTTTTTCATTGAATTCATTTATATAATCATTATGCAATGAAGATCATGTAGAACGAGTCACATCATATCGTGGAGACGGTAGGCCGTATGTACGCACGAGCGATGATATCGTTACCATGATCATGGAATTATATTTAAGTGTATGTATACTCTTTCAGAATAAATATAATTTTACAATAATCATATATAGTAATTATTTACACCATTATACCCATCCAAATAAGGTGGTGGTGGAAAACAGATTACACCACGGCATGGAGACGGTATTCCGTACGTACACACACGCAGTGATTTCATTTTCTGTAGGATGGATAGAAGGTGAAATAGGGTATTTTCATATTTATAATAACATATCAATATATGATATTAGTGATACTTATGTTACTACTTCATAATAAAACAACTAAATTAGAAAACGTAGAAAAAGAAATAAAGTTGAAAGAATCGGTAATGGACATTACCTCTTCTTTGAAGTGCCTCTTCTTAACCTCCTATTAGGGCGCTAAATATGGTCATTAAAGAAATCCGGGACCACTAGTATGTTTCTAGGAAAATGTAGAAGAGAAATTGGTAGGTTTTTCCAAGCTTGAAGGCCCAAAGTGGTGTGAGGAAGAGAGGCGGGATGTGCCCTTTTATAAGGGAGGAGAGGGGCACCTTAAGAAAAACTTAAAATATTATTTTATTATAAAGTCATATTCTGTTTTTAATAGCTCCAAATTGATTTATTTCAAATATAAGGTGTGGATGGGTCTAAATACTCTCAACCAATAGGTTTTAGACAATTTTAGGTTGCTATTTTAACCTTATCATTTAGATTTATCTCTAAGTTAAATAATTTTACTTTTACTGTGTGTTCTTGTTTTATTACACTATATGGTTAATAAATATACTATAACAAACCAAAAGAACGCCAAGTGGTTCATTATTAATATATATAACCTTATCTATGTCATTTGGCCGAACCTTATATTTTTAGGAATAAAATAACAATTTATAATATAATATTGTTTTTAAAAACTATTTTATGTCAATTTTGACACTATTTGGTAATTGATTTTTTGTGAAACTCATAACAGCATTATTAGTTCTAAAAAAATTAATTAAATCAATAATAATATGTCATTTTAACCTATAAAATTATTTTAATTCATAAAAAGTCCCAAATTACATTTATCTGGGTATTTATAACATCAATTATGTTAATATTTCATTAACATGGTAATTACTGCATCATCATTGTGTCCTAAATAAATTAAACTATTTAAAGTCTAAAAATTATAAATAAAAAACCATTGTGTATGAATTTTTTTTAGTTTTCTAATAAATATTTATAGTCTAATTTATCTTATGTATAACCCTATATTAAAAATGTTTTAGTTATTAAACATTGATTTTAACTCTTTTGACTCTTCTTTAAATAAAATTATAATAAATTTCCTAATCTAATCCAAGTGGACCTGAAGGGTAATATATTATTCCTAAGATTGTTTTTGGTCGAATTAAACTTATCCAATATAATTAGGATGGGTTTTAGGGTAATAATAATACAATTTTTACCCTTAATTACCCTATTTATTTTTAATCTTTGTAAATAAAAGTAAAAAGTTTCTATTCACCAAAAATTATTTTGATCTTATTGAACCAAATTTTACTCCTTTATATTAACCATGTCTCCCAAATTTTTGAAATTTCACTCAGAGAAATGGTAAAATTATGTTTTATGTAAATTTTCAAATTCTCCTAGGAGGTGGGTAAAAGACGGTGAAAAGTTCAATAAAAGTTTTATATATCTAAAATTATTATAAACTGACTCCAATTAATTAAATTGAACATATATAAGTATTATGTATCTATTTTTACCGAAAAAACATTTAAATAAAAAGTTGGTTTTTAAATAGTAACCCAGTGTTTTCACTATTCATCAAAAATTGAATGTTTTCAGAAAAATACCAAAAACTCACCCTTCGATAATTTCGATATTCTGAATCCAAAAATAAAGTCCATATTGAAAGATAAAATTTATAAAATTTCAAAAAGTGGGTATTACTATTCATAACGGCTAGTTTTAATAATAATTTAATAGTATATCATTCTTTAGTGAAACACGGTATTGCGTACAACGCAAGCTATCGAGGAAGGTCGCGATTGCGTGTAAAGCAGTCCAAGCAAGTGTTTTGTGTAGTGAATGATTCCTCTGATGATGTATATAACATAAAAAAAATATTTCTCATAAAAATCTTGGGTGTTACAGTAAATATGACACGAAACACTAAGCCTAAATTAACCATCATCGTTAAAATTTGACCACTCCAACCTTTCCATTAAATTGGATGGTATTAATAAGATTAACCTACTTATTAAAATATATAATGTTTCTAATCAATACAAATGTATTGATAAATTTATAGGAAATAGTCATTTAATTTTTAATCAATCCATTTAACTTTTCAAAATATGATTTATTCAAAAATAGATTTTATTGTTTTTTGTGAGAAAATATTATAATTAATTTTTGAAACATTTATTTAATTTATTTTTTTTAAAAAATCATTTCAGAAATAATAATATTATCATTAACTTATAGTGAAAGTTTGGTATTACTCTCAAATTATTAATTTTTCAGCAAATAATAAAATTTACTGATTTTCAAATACTATGATTTATTCTAATTAAATCAAGTAATTGAAAAGTGAAATTTTATTTTTAATTTTTTATTAATGTTATATATGAAAATATTTATTTATAATAATTTAATTATTTACAAATGAATCATAAATTTTAATGATTTTTCTCTAATTTTATATTTATTCTAAAAAATATATTTGTAAACTGTTTTTAAGTTCATAAACTTAATAAATTTAAATTAATTAAAATTATAATTTAATAAAAATATCTAAATAATATTTATATGTTATATATATATTAATAAGAAGATTTTTAACAGTCATATATTTATTATTAGATCACTAATCTCAAGAAAAGGCATTTCTTGATAACCAATTATTCTGTGCCTATATTTTTTAAATAAATTCATCCACTTATTATAAATTAATTTAATATTATTTATTCTATATTTGTATTAGAAAATTCACATTATTTAAAAAAATCAACATAATTTGTTTTCTACAATGAATAGTAATAATAATAAAAATGAAATAATGCAGTTAATATTTAAATAGGGCTTTGTCAGTTCCATGTTCTTGTCTTACAATAAATTTTATTCAAATATCGTATTTTATTTAATAAATTGTATTTATTATTTTTAATCATTGAGTGTGAATTATTTAATAAGTTTCATTTTTTATTATTAAAGGTTAAATTGCGTAGGTAAAAAATCATTTTCCATGGTGAAAAATTAAAACTGTAAAAGTGAGTAACCATGAAGGTAAATGTAAATATGTGTTTAATTTTTTTTTGTAGGTGTGGATTTACAATTTAATCCCTATAGTAAATTATTTATCAATTTGGAGGTACTTTTCTTAAGAGTTTCTTCCCATTATTGAATATTTTATGTATTTACATAATCCAAATCCTTGCTACTTTTAAATGGGTGCCCCATATCCTCTCATCTAGACACATAATGATCATATTGGATTAATCAATAAAAATAAAAATATCATCCTTACATCCTTGAGAACATCCATTAATCCTTTAATTGATAATAAAATCTTCTAAGGGATGCGTTTAGGGAAAACCTAAACAGGCTGTCCGAAGAAGTGGCATGGTTCCAATATAAGAGTTTTTGTTTTATTTCTTCTTCAAAATCCAATAAATCATATTAAAAAATAATAATAAAATAAAACATGTACCTATTATATAATTATATGTTATTATGTCATGTAATAGATTAGACCAATCTCCTCTTCATTCATATGGGAAACAGAACCATTATTTATGTGTAAGGAATACTACCACCTCGGGAACCGATGAAAATTATTTTCCTTAGTCACCATTCATGATTATATATGATGATGAAATTAATTTATAAATATGATATTCATGTAAAATATAATTTTTTGTAAAATTAATATATCTTATATTTTATAAATTCAATTTCATTTATAGAGATAATGTTGTTTGTGCCTACATATGGATTTCCACCTCCATGAAGCGATGTGATTCATTCTTCATTACCTCATCACATAGATGGTATATATAATTTTATTTATAGAAATAATATCGTATTTATGATATAATTATCATTCTAAGGGAAAAATAATGCGTAAATTATTTCCATCATGATCGTTGAGAAAATGAAATGTTACTCATGCATCCTTATGGATGATCATCTCCCTGATTGTAACATAGTTAATTTTTCGTAACCATAATTCATGGTATCATAAAAGTTTTTACACTATTTATCAATATGATAATTATTTGAAAATAAATATTTCATATATTATAAAATAGGGACCTCATTGGCCATATTAATCCTACAAAATCTATTTTAGATATATGAGTCGAATATTATCAAAACAACTAATGTAAAAAATAAGTGATTAAGTGATTTAATATGACATGTGAATAAATGAAATAAATATAATAAAAAAACATGAAATAGGTTCATATGAATGTAAATAATTAATAAAAGTTTTTAATTTAATAATATAAATAACATACATGATGAATCAGACTCGAGGTAAGGAATCTATCTAGATAATACTTTTCTTTATGTTTTTACCATTATCAATATAACAAATATTATTTCACTCAATAATGATATTAAATGTTAATATGTTCAATATATATTTCTATGATTTACATAACTATTTTATTTTACCTTTACTTTCTTTGGTAATATAATTCTTATGATCATTTATCAAATTCCCTCTACAATAAATCATTTTTTATTATTATACAAGGAATTCTTTTTCAAAAAACCTTATCATGGGTAATTCCTATTTTAAATCCTTATTATTTATATCCTTTTTGTCGATCACATAATCATGAACATGTTATATTGGTTGTACACATACAACACTCTAATAAGTAGTTAAATATTTTGTCTTATGAGACGTTATGAATGTGATTAAGAAGTAAACCTAATCAATTATGGGTCTTTTTCCACCATGTAATATTATCCTAGTAGTTATTCATGATTCATGTTTATGTCATGTTTTGTATTGTCTTTATATTTAAATGGATTTTATGTTCTTAAGATACCATATTTATTATTTTATGCTTCAATGTGATTAATTATAAGGTATTTATTTTATGATATCATGTTATACCATTGAATCACATTTTATTTTTCTATATCATGTTTATTAACATACTAGGTTTTTTAGCTCACTTATTTTTTCTATATACTCTACATGATACCCATTCTCTTTTAGTAGATTTAATATTTTTTGAAACTCATGTGGAAATTATATATAATCATTTTTTATTTTAGATTATTTTTTTATATTCCTTTTTTCCCATAGACACCTGGGATATTGATCATTTACATTTAATGTACATTCTTTTCATAAATAATGTAATAATATGTTTAAAACGATTGTGTCTCTATAGATTTCACTCGGGGAATGATCATGTTATCTTTTAGATTAGTATTATAATAATTTTTGAGATAATTATAGGGATAATTATAAGTAATTAACCATATCTCACAATTTTGGTGAAGGATAAAGTTAGTGGTTTATATGAAATGGATTATGTGTCTATCTGGGTGTATAAAGAATACTTCAAAAGTCCTGAATGATGACCCTTCATATTTTTAATAAAAAGTAAATTAATGTGTATATTTTCTTTAGTGGGTTTAAAACTCTATAAAATGAAATAAAAATATTGAAATTTTACAACTATTAAGTGGTTTTCCATTATACCCTTAAATCTGAGATAAATATCAGTGAATCTCATTTGTCTCATTTTACTAATGACCAAACATGTAAAATGAAATTCTCTTCTTCAGTTTCAATAAAAAATACCATGTAGGGATGAAAAAAAATCAATCTTGTTAAATGTGTGGGAAGAATCATCCTAAAATCTTTCTGATGGGAATCCTAAGATGTCTCAAATGTGTAAAAGAAGATAATCAGGTTAATTAGTTCTGAATGGAAAAATATTCACACTAATCTAGAAGAATTGAAAACTAATCTTATCATCAAAAAAAATGTTGGGTAGTGTTTCAACTACAACGACAAGGAAAATAATCAATCCAAACCCTATTCCAATAATTTTTAGATACAATCAATGAAAACAAACTCCTTGGACATGGGAACAAGGAAGTGCATATGATATCTCTACAATAGAGGTGGAACCCAATAATTATGTGGTTATTTTTAAGATTTTTATTTATTCAAAAATATTATATATAAATTTTTATTCAACTTCTATTCATTGATTTATATCATGTATGTTTAGTAGAACTATTCAAGAACCACCCTAATATATGGGTGTTAAGGTAACTATGAGAATATAAAATTGATAAAGTATTGCATCACAAGTATATAAATCTTCTTAGATGGTGTTTTTTGTAATGACTATCCAAAAAATATTATATTGAATCCTTTTTTGAGTTTCATGATATATTGCAAATTAATTTTATAACCCTATATAATGGAAATATAAATTTTTGATAGACGGATATCACAATTCATGTCCCAATTCATTATATAATTATTTATAATTATAATGAGGTGTATGAAACTCCATTAGAATAATCGTTTCATGTGTGTAAATTATTTACTTCTAAGAAATAACATCTATCCCAAAAAAATTAAGAATAAGAAGAAAATCATGTTTGAAGACATATTGATTATGAAGTATTACACTTCTTTATTGCCTAATTATTTTCATGGGCTTCCACCTGACTAAGAGTTTGATTTATAAAAAAATAATATATTTTTATCTCCTAGAATATTAAATCATCTATATATATGGAAACTTTTGAGTTAGAAGTGTTGAAAATGTAGTTATAAGATAATATGAAAAAGGGTTTTATATGTTTGATTTCTTCACCGTGGGGTGTGCTGGTCCGATTCATCAAGAATAAAGATGGGATGTTGTACCACTATGTTTACTATAATTAAATATAAAAAATTATAGTTAATAATAAGTATAACCTACCATAGGTACATAATTGGATTTATTGACCACATAGGGTATATTAGTTTTTGAAGGTGGACCTTTGGTTGGGAAATCCCCAATTAAATAGAAAGTATAAATATATTCCCAAAACATCCTTCAGAATAAGGCATGGACACTTTGAGTTCATAGTGTTGAATTTTAGACTCCCTAACACTCTAAAATACATTATATACATGATTAAAAAAGACTATACATATTACATCAAGAAAAATTTGGAGTCTTCATAAATTACATTTTCTTATATATCAAAACTATGGAGGAACATGATAAAAATTTTAATATTTTCTTAAAACATAATGAAGAGATAAACTATAATAAAAATATAGTAAATGTGAGTTTTGGACTAAATATGTATAATTATTAGGTACTATTATTAAATGAAAATTGATATATATAAAACTTTCTAAGACAAAGTAAACAAATAAGTGTCCTCGAATAATATTTATAACATAGATCCATAGATTCCATGGACTATCTGGATATTACTTATGTTTTGTGGGAAAATTCTTGTTATCTTCCAACCCATTAACCAAGATTACACAACATAGGAGAAATTATTTTAAAAAAATATTGAGAATATATCTTTATAGAGTAAAATGTAGTCTTATCCCAATAATAGTCCTCATGAATCTATCAAGAGGGGATCTTTTGATGGTATATCTAAATTTATCAATGAAAGAGATGGGTTGTGTACTAATATATAATGATTAAGTGAAAGAATATAAATCAAGGTTGATAAATTTTCATGAAGTGGACTATCCAAAAAATGATATGGTATTGGATCTAGAGATCCTTTCTCTAAAAATCTTGAAATATTATCTCTACGTTGAGAGTGTGAAATAAAAATGGGCCTTAAGAGACTCAAATATATATTTAAAGAATATATGTTTAGGATAAACTGGTGAATATCGTAAGAGATAACTGATCAATATGACTGCATAATCCATTATTATCTTGAAAATGTTAAAAAATGGAAATATTTTCAATTAGAATGGATCTAGTGACATTATAAATATTGATAATTGAGAATGATCATATAATTCTAGATTTTAAATGGTTGGGAATATAAATCATGAAGGAATAAAAATAAACATTTTATTATAATTTTATTTTTCAACCAATTATTCTATAGAAAATGAATTATTCTAAAGGGGATAATGTAAACATTTTGAAGAAGGCTTGGGCTTTTAAAAAAAGGGAATCATTGGATTTAAAAATTTATGTATAAGGAGTTGCAATATTTGGGTCAAGACTGTGTGTATCATCAAATTCTGAGATATATAAACAGAAGTTGAATTATGCACATAGATTGACCTTCTCCAACCACCTAGGGAGAACAAACATGTATCATGATATCTAAGAGATCTATAGGTGGGAAAATATCAAGAAAGTGATTAAAAAATACACATGAAATTGTTTGGAATATTGAAAATTGGATAATAAAAGGAAAACAATTAATGGGGTGACTATACTATTACCTATACATACATGGAAATTTGAAAGCATTACTAGATTATATTTCACTAATCATCCAAATAAATAAATAGCAAATAATTCTATGTGGGTTTTTTTAGATCATCTTACAAAGACTAATCACTTTATTGAAATTTGAGTGTTCTTAGTAATTGATTATATTCGGAGGATATACATCATAGATGTGGTGATTCTACATGGATCATTACTATCGATTGTATTTGAAAAACATGTTATACATTCCTCTATGTTATAGAATATAATAAAAAAATTCTATAAAAATTGAGTTAAACATTAGTAAGACCTATCACCCCCGAAAATTATAGAAAATTTAATATAACTATTCAGATAGTGGAAGACATATTGATGGTATGCTCTAAGGAATTTAATGGAAGATTGGATTAACATATTCCTTTTATTGATATAAAATATTATAATATCATTAATTATTGAAAAAAATGGATCCTAATAAATCCATATGTGATATGATATATAGAACACCTATGTTTTGGGATGTGATAGTGAATGTATGTTTTTAGCACTGGAAATGGTTGTGGAAGTGGTTGAAAAGGTCGAAAAAATTCAACAACACATCAAGACCGCTTAAATTCAATATAAGATATATATTGAATATAATTAGTGAGACCTGGATTTTGAGGTCTAAGATAAATTATTTATAAACCCATATTAATTTAATAGATTCATTAGACTTTATGATAAGGTAAAGTAATTCCCCATGGACATCAACCTATTTTATATTCTTGATAGCATTAGTGTTTTGGAAAATCGACTATAACTTCCACAAAACCTTTCTCAAGTACATGATATTTTTCATGTATCCATATTGAAAAAGTATGTATCAAAACAATCACATATACTAAATTTTGTTTTGGTATTTCTAGAATATTATCTATCATATGTGGTATTTCTAGTGATTGTCTTGAAGGATAGAGATAATGTTCTACACAATAAGACAAGTAACTTGGTCAAAGTATTGTGGCAGCACCATTAATATGAAGAGGAAAACATGAACCATATTAATCCATGAGGAATAAGTAAAATTTCCTAAATTAATATCTTAAAATATATTTTTTAGGTGGAATTCATAATTGTGGAAATAATAAAACACAAAGTGTTTTTAAAAATAAAGCAATGTTTGAGAGTGTATATGACATATAACACTGATCCCAAATATACTATAAATATTTATATATATTTTTTATAATATAGAAGTTAAATTGTCTGTTATAAATAAGACAATTTTTTTTGAAATATATATAATGATCCTAATAAATATAAATTAAATAATAAACTATTATGAAATAATACTTCAATTTTTAATAAAGAATTTTTTTATTAAAAATCAATTTTCTTCCGAAATTATTTTTATTTTTTTCTGTGAAAAATATTATAATTAATTTTCAAAACCACTATAAACACTATTTTATAAAATTAACTACACTTCATATACAATCTTGTTAATATTTTCATATGGTGAAATGTCTATATATTTCTAAAGTGACTGATTTTTTAGTGAATAGTAATAATTATTGATCGATCAAATTCAAGCATTTATTTTTCGTATAGAATGTAACTTAAAAGGATGAATGTATTTTAGATTTGTTCATAATGTGAAATATGAACCACTATATTCAGATTTATATAATTAATTTCATTTTAATGATAAATTTTCTTTCTTTTTTGTATATATTTATATTTATGATTAAAAACATGTTTTTTGTAAACTAATTTTAACTACATAATGTTTTTCAAAATTAATTAAATAAAATAACCATTGTGAGAAAATAGTTAAATTGATGGTATATATTATATATATATATATATTAATAAGATTTTATATTCATATAATAGTTGAATATTGTAAAAGAGTTAATATAACATCACTTAATGGTCGAAAAAATAATTTTATTTAAACTAGTTTTTTGAGATGTTTTTTGTTATTATTTTTAAATTAAATCATTCCAAATATATAAATGTAAATTAAATAATGTTCTTAAATATTTTTAAAAATAATAATTAATATTAGGTAATAGTGATAACATAATTTTTTTTCATAATGATTATTATGAACTAAACAATTTATTACTATAGTTAAGTTTAAAATTATGTTTTTTGCATTACATTAACTTGTGTGAAAATTAATTGACTAGGAATATGGGATATTTATTAGATAAATTGGATTTCATATTTTGAATCACTGAGAAAAAATTATTTAATAACGATCATTTTATTTCTAGACTGAAATAGCTGAGAAATATTATTATAGTGGTGAAAAACTAAAATGGTAATAGTGAGTAAACATGATAGGAAAAGGAATAATATGTTTAATACACATTTTCTTTTTAATTTTCTAGGTGTGGATAAACATTATATTACCTTATATACATAATTTAACAATTTTGGAGGAACTTTTCTATAGGGATACTTCCCATTATTGAATAGTTTTTGGTATTTATAAAAAAATTATTCCTCACTTATAAAAGGACACCATTTCACAGCCCTTATCCTATAATTAAGATCTATTTTCATCATCCAATACCTTCTTTAATACCATAAATATTCTCATTAACATATCATAAAATTCTTGTATAGGTATGATATCCCACCAAGGGAGGATTTTGGGGAAAACTAAATAGGTTTTCTAAAGAAGTGGTTTCATTATTAACCAAACATTTTTATTATTATTTCTTACTCCCCCTCTTTAAAATATTACTCAACCATGATTGTTCAATATCCAAATTATCTCCCATATAATAATTATTTATTAGTTCAAATGACTAAACAACACCAATCCCCTCTTCTATCAAATGGGAAATAAATAATCATTCGTGTGTACGAGGAACCACCACCACGTGAACTGATAAAATTTATTTTCCATCATTGTAGTTAAAGACTATTTATAATAATATATTACTCTATATATTTTTATAATCAAAATGTTTATAATTATTTAAAATTGGTTTATCAAAAAATTTTCTTTTCATTCCATTTATTGATTGATGATATTTTGTTGGTGTGTACATGTGAAGTACAACCACGATAAAGCGATATGATTCCTTATTCCATACTAAATCACACGGATTATATATATATATATATTTAATTAATTAATATGATATTTAAGATATATTTATTATTATATAAATATTTTATAACTCTTACATTATATCTATAATGATAGGTGGAAAATGGAAACATTACTCATGCATAGGTGTTACCCACCATCTCCAAGTTTATAGTATAATTAGTTTTACATAAACATATCACATGGTAGTTTTTAGTTTAATAATTAATGTATAAATATGATATATGTTTAATAATTATTATTCTATGGGTGATGTAATAGTGACCTAATTAACTATATTCATCCTATCAATTCCATTTTTGGAAAATTATATTAATATTGTCAAATTGACCGATGAAAAATTAACTGATTATGTGATTCAAATATAAAATTTTAATAAATGAAATAAAAAGAATAATAAAATTCAAAATTTTCTTATGATGCTAAATTATTAACATAAATCTATTATTCATAATAATAATTAATATACATGATGAATCATACTCGAGGTAATGGATCTCTCTACGCCACCATTTTCATCGGGTTATGACCATTCTCTCTCTAATAACCCTCTATATACCTCTATTAAATGACATTGAATGCCTATAAATTTTTTATATATTTATATAACATATATGAATAGATCATTTCCCCTTATTTTAGTTGGTAAGAAATTCCCTGTGATAATTTTTCAACTTCCATCATTTAGAATACTATTTTGATTATTATACGAGGAAAGATTATGTACACCAATCCACTTGGGTAAGGAAATTCTATTATGAGATGTCATGTATAGTAATATAGAGTAAAATTATTCCATTATGGTACTTTTCCACCATGTTATATTATTTATTCTATTTTCCCGAGCTTAGGATTATTTCATGATTTGTGTAATTGACACAATTGCTATGATGTTATTATCTTATGAAACCATGTTCATTATACCATAATTCCATTTCATTCCACACGTGCCTTCAATTTTATGATATCTTGTTATGACTTTAAAGCTAAAATTAGGTTTTTTGGACATAATTATTCCCTTACTAGGTTATTTTGTTCATCCCATTTTCCTATGTACTCCCCAGGTTAACTCGTGCTACCCTGAGAGCTCTATGGGATTTTGGAAGTTATTATTGAGATTAAAATAAGGGAGTTTTATTTTAGATTCATGTTATTGTGTTGTGTTCCATCTTTCCCAATGAAAATTTTAATTAAGATCCTCATTTTTTATTTAATGGATATTTATTTTTAAAATAATGTAATAGTATGTGTAAAAGTTTGGGGCCACTATACACTGAATCTCTCTAATCATCACCCCAGATCAATTCCATATTATAAGCATTACTAGATGAAGTGTGCCAAAACTATCTCTTCATGTTATATATTTTTAGGAAAAAAGGACAACATTGTGTATTAAATTGACTATTGAATAGTGGGATACCAACATGTCTAAATATGAGACCCGAAGAAAGAGATATAAAAGGTGGAATACTTTGAAACAAGGTACATGATGTGTACAATGGTAAACCATGATTGTGACACTATCTAGCGGTCTAGGAACTTTCTTCCCTCAAATTGGGTTAGCTAATAATGTGCATACACCTGGCATTCCCTTTTGGGGACAAATCATGTCTATTAATCTAGGGTCCGAGCCATGTTCTCTTGACACAATGCTGAGCAACCTAAGTATTGTCACATGGTGTGAGGGCAGAACCACACAATTTATGATACATAACTTGTTCTAAAACCCTATTCATTTGGATAATTTGAGAAACATGGAATTTGTTTATTTAGATTACATGGAATATAGTTAGGGATTTTAAAGATAGTAACTTCTGGTCTCCCAGTCATCACCCTCTTTCTAGATAATACAAATATTCAATGGTAATTAATTTTGGATCAAAAAAAATATATTAAAATTGATAGGGACATATGATCATCAATTTCGTAGAAATCAGGATATCTCTCAACCAATCTTGATCTATAGTGCCTATCATCACCAAAACAGGGTCTTGAAACCCATAACCAACATCGGTTACCCATATTTTCACATGGATACATTTTTATAACAATAATCCAATTTCATTCACATAAAAATCATAATTTTTGGGGTTCAGTTGCACTTAAACTGGTGTAGAAATTTTCAATTGCTAACCGCATGGTAAAATGATAAATACCACTAAGAAAAAAGATGAAAGAAGCATAATAACATTGTGATATTTCAATTTTTTTATGCAATATAAACCAATGATCATAAACATGAAAAATATTAATGGTTTATATCATTGGGAAATGAATTTTTTTAATTAATTACATGAACACAAATTACATTATTGGTTCATGTGAAAAATGAATTTCAAATAATTAATCAGACATATTATCCATTTTCAATAATGAAAAATAGAATGGAATAAATCCTCAAAATAATGAGACCTACCTTAAAAACAAATCCATCATTGGTAAAGAGCACATTCACAAGTTATTTCAATGAAGATTCTACTATGTTAATCATTTTATCAATGAATCACCTCAATCCGTTCATTATTGAGCCTTGATACTTAGTTTCCCAATTTCAAATGAAATAACCTATAATTTATAAGTAATATTTATTTCTTAAATAAATTTTTATTAAATAAAAAATTCTTTTATTATAAAACAACAACACATGGTGAAATTAACACAACATTATTTCATTAAAGAAAATCAATACATTAGTCTAACTAAACCAATAAAACTAAATAAAATTATAATTAGAACAAAAATATAAAATAGAAAACCTATAAGTGGAAAATATGGACCAACCCAACATTCCAAAATCAACCCTCCCATGAAAAATACTATAGAAATGAAATATAATATTACAAAACCAATCCCCGTAATAGAAAATGAAAATGTTGAACCTTATAAGAAATTATACTAAATGTTTAAAAAAAGAATATAGGAGGTATCTATAATAGTTAATATAATAGTTTGAAAAGTAATTTTTCATAAAAAAATAAAATTATATATATATAATATTTATCATGTGTAATTTAATAAAATATAAATACTACAACACTATTATATAAATATAATTATTATAATTATTAGAATTATTTTTAATAAATTCTATTTTAATGTATTTCAAAAAAATGATTATGTATATTAGAAATTAAATTATCTTATGTAAAAAATTATTTTTATATAATTAATATCATTTTTTAAAATAGAATATTGCGGTTTTCCAAATATGTTTTTTTGGTAATTTTATGAAACACATCAATTTTTTCATGAATATTAAAAATATTGTTTACATATACCACATCTTTTATGACATAACTATGAGGAAATAATAACTTGATAAATAATGAAACATTAATTTAAGCTCAATTTAACAATATTATTAGATCATTTAAAATCATTAGATAAAATTTCTAAAAAAATTTGAAGTCTAATGTAACAAATGTTATTTTAAAATAATAATTTTTTAGTTTCCACACTTTCCTTTTTAATATAAAAATAAATTTTATTTATAAAGGAGTTTAAATTTATATATATACTATATTTTATTGATATATTATTCACATATTAAAAAAACAATTATAATATTTTCCTAGGGTATAGTATTTTATTCAATTAGTTATTCAAAAAATAATCCTCTCCTCAAGTATAAATAACCCCCCCGAAAATCTCTCCTCCCACACATACAATAGTAAAATCACTAAAAATACCCTTTATTAATACCCTTAGAACCATTATGGTATTTCTAGAGTAATGAAAGTATAAGCATTAAATAATTTAAGGGTTTTTGAAAAATAACCTCTTCAAGAAATTTTTATTGTTATTTTATCATCTTATTTCATTTTTCGTTTGTAATTACATATCCTCTATCTCATTTGTAATTAAAATATTATCAAAAAAAATTATACACTATTTTAAAATTATCATTATATTTTAACTGTACAATAAAATATTATCTCTTAATATAGGCGTATATTAGATATGACATGACTCCTCTTTTGAAAATATATTTCTAACCTTCAGTAAAATTTCAATGAGGTTCTTTCCAATTAATTCTTTATCCCCAACTATATGGTTGGTTATAATAAAATATATATTATATTTGAATTTGTAAGTTTATGTAACTTATGCTTTAAGAATTTATTCAAATTATATATAAATAACCTTGAAAAAAATATCAATGCAAAACTCAGAAAGGAAACATGATACCAAAATGTATTCCCTTTAATTATGGTTATTAAAAAAATGGAAGAAAATAATTATTATTTTTAAATAGTGAAAAAATGTATATAATTCATTTATTGTTTCATTTTGAAATAAACCTATGTTTTTATTGAGGAGTCAAAAATTTTATGAAATAAATTAGGGTTTATGTTAAGGGAATTATCCACTACATATTTCCATTTAAGACCCTCTTTTGTTTTATGTTCTCTAAGTTCCAAATTCTCTACTTTTCATACACGTTAACTTATCCCATTACGTCCAAAATAAATTCTTTTCAATGGGGTTCCATGATTCTCTCCCACGAGGCCTCCCATAAATATATATACAATCATTATATCAAATCCATTTATGAAATTTACCTTATTTAAATGAAATATTATTATATAGTGAATTAAATAATTCATTACATACCCATAGGTATTCACCTAAATGCAACCATACTTTATTTTTAATGTATTTATATAGATTAAAGCTGAATTCCATTATTGTGGGTTAAAAATGATTTAATGTTTATTTCATTATGTATTTATATATGAATATATTTTATAAGAAAATATTTCTTTAGTCAACATGGGTTACTGATGAAACTATTTATTATGATCAACTTGGACTTCATGAATTAATACATAATAATGGTGCACCCCGATAGTGCTCTAATGTATTGGGTAAATAATTAATCTATAGATGTGATATTTTTCATGATATTATGCTGAATAAACATGGTAATAATGATTTTTCCCACATTTATGATAAACTATGGTAAATTTATTGTAAATGTCTCACTTATATGTTATAGTGAAATTTCCATGTTATGTATCGTTACTTATTATTATTCTCTCATTTTATACTTTATTTATTATCCATTATGATTATTTATGTTCCATTTTATTTTTTTATTACCTTACCGGGCCTTATACTCACCCCTTTTTTATAATTTATTTTCACAAGATATTATATCTAGAAACATTAAATTATTATGAACCTATGAATAATCCTATCAAGAGTATTATATTAATTTTAATGTTACTTGTATATTATATTTCTTATTTCCAAAAAACTATAACATAAATGATTCTATGTTTTATTAATATTTTTACCTTGTAGTGAACAATTTATGTTTTATGAAAGCAGGGATAAATATGTTTTATCAGATCAAGGTTTAGTTATTTATTGAAAATGTTATTAGAAAACTTTAGTCTGAACCATATGGAGAATTATAAATATAGGATAACTTCATGTAATTTTGGTAATTAATTAGCTGATTGTTTATCATATAATGAAATAAATTTTTGGATACTATATGTGGATATGGATATAACACAATTGTGACTAAGGGTAATGACCCATATTAAAGAACATTGGGATTTGAACAAATAGTCACATGTTTTAAGAAAATACTCTTTGATGTACACTTGGATTTACACCCCCATAAGTTTAGTTTTGTTAATCAGATTCGTTTTATAAACCACTATGAAAGATATATAGAAAATATAATTGTTATTAGATGAGATTATTGAACAATGGCTTCAAAAATGTTGTTTTTTTGGGATTAAAACACTCCTTAGAATTAAAATATTTATAAGAGTAACATTATTCTCATTTAGATTTTCTTTTTTTGGTGAAATTTTGAGAAATAGTAGAAGATATTTCAATGATGAGTGTAATGGATGATTATACAATTCTCTTCCAAACATGATTGAATATCTAATGGAAAAATCATATGTATGATGAAAAAACTATATTGGGTTATGAATAATAAACTAAATCATGTTGATCAGTCGTATTCACCATGATGGGAACAACTTCTAGTTATATCCCTCATGTATCAAAGAACACGTTCCTCTAATATTTCTATTGACCTAATAATTGTTAAATAATTGATTACCTGTATAGAAAAGATATTTTTTGTAATAAATATTATAAAGATAAATAAATTCACTTTCGTAGTAAACCACTTATACAGATAGGATGATAATTGGTATAAATTTATTAAGAACTAAAAACTAAGAGTGAATATTAATGTTGTGGAGTTGTGATATTTAAGGAGAATATTTTTTGATAAAAATTTTTCCCCACTCAAGGAAAAACTAAATTGAAAATAATTATACGAGAAAAATAGTAATGAAAATAAATATGTGAGAAGATAAGAAATAAACTTTACAAGACTTGATTGATATACAATTAGACTTGTTATGGATCCTATTGGAAAGAATGATTGGTTATTTTTTGGATGATCCCATATATATAGATTACACTATAATATAGAGTCTATAAAATCTATGGGATGATTGTGCTGAGTTATTTAAATATTGAATCAGAGTTTGGAGAGAAAAAATGGTCATGTTGGTCAAATTAAAATAAGAGAGTAGTAGAGGTGTGATCAGGGAATAATTTTTATCATGAAAGAAGATGAATGAATCAGATAATACCCACATTAAAAAATTATTGGATGAATAATTAAATTAATGGATTTATTAAGATTGTAAAGTGATGAAAGTGATGATGATATGCATATATTTCTCCTAACAATCATATTAAGGTGAAGCCTCAACATCAAAGTGAAAACGAGAAAGGGAAAATGGTGAAATCTTATCCTTATGTTCAATGCATCTTGTGCGGAAAACATAGATAATTTGAAAATAAATATCTAAATTATATGATAATAGAGGTTAACCATTATCAACTTCAAAATTTTCATAGGTATCAAGGTCATGTTTTTTAAATCATAACGGCTAATGTAGAATCTCTAAATAATGCATTTTAAGGTACACTCTTTCCACTCTAAAAGATATAATGTACATTTTTTTACTCTAGTTCTATGATGTCATTTATTTTTTCCAGGGTTTAAATGAATATAAAATGAATCCTAAAACTAAAAGAATAATATCTATCATTAAAAATTCCCAAAGTAATAATCTGATCATCAAAGGTGTATAGAAACTCTAGTAAAAAATTTAGTTAGTGGAGTCTAATAATAAATCTTGTAGTCATTCCCATGGTAAAATTTAGCACTATAATATGAATGGACTAGATATAAATTAATAATGATATGATCAATTACATAATTAAGGAAATGTATTTTTATTGAATGTAAAACCTAGTGTTTTATATAGGAGATATATCCTAGATATGAATATATCTAGAAGAACCTCCTATAGAATTATTTTTGGAAATGATCAGTGTTGAAAAAGATAATGGAGAATATATAAATATATAAAATGTCCCCAATTTTTAGAAAATAATTAATGTAATTCATGACGTGTAGTTTATAAATCCTCAAAAATAGAGGTATTATTCTCCCTAACACTCAATCATAGATCTAAACAATAATGATGAACATATATAGATTATTATCAATGGAGTTTGAATTATTAATTAAAAAAACAATAACTATTTGAAAATGATTTTATTTGACCAATTGTGTCTCCATGGGGAGAACCTATTCTCTTAATGAATAACAAGGATGGAATAGTGTGGTTATGCATTGATTATAGGGAACTTAATAGGATCAAAGGTATTAAAAATATACTCTTTGGAGGATTGATGATTGTTTTGACCATATTTTAGGGGATAATAATTTCTCCATTATTGAGCTATGATCGATGTATCATTAGTTTTGGGTGAAGAAAGATGATATCATAAATGAAAACCTTTCAAATAATATATGGTCATTATGTGTTTTTTCTTATTCCATTCATATATAATAATACGATAGACATATTTATATATTTAATGAATAACATCTTTAAATATTTCCTTGAAAAAAATATATTTGTATTCACTAATGATATTATAAAATATTCCAATAATCATATGGAGAATGATGATCCTATAAGTATCATATTAAAAAATCATTGGTAGGATAAGTTGTATGGTAATTTTAGTAATTGTTATTTCTAGTTATAAGAAGGTGAATTATGGGGGAACATCATGACCACTAAAGGAATATATGTTATTACTTCTAGGGAAAATGTTAGGGAGGAATGTTCATGTTCTACAACAATAATGGATAATCATAGTATTTTTTCTATGGGTATACTATAATTAGATTGTGAATAAATTTCTTGGATTTATAATCAACTATCCATGTTAATTATAATGGAGTAAATTTTAATCTATAAAAAAGTGTTTGAAGAAAATTTCCATGAACCAAATAAAAGAATGGTTTGTGCACCTGTTATAACATAGCATTCAAATTAAGAAGGATTTTTTTAATTCACATCATGAATCCATAAAATAAATTAGATTTATACTTATAAAAAATTAAAACGTGATTTATTATGAATCAAAAAAGTTAAATTTTTATTAATAGATATATTGTATTCTTGACATGTTGTTTGATACCAACATTATTTCTATAAATATTATGAGATCCTACATTTATGGGGGAAAATGTGACATATACATAGACTAAAATTGACTAAAGTATGAAATCTCAAAAAATGATCTCAACATGCATCAGGGAAGATGGTTAGGTATAATCAAGGAAAATGATTTAACCATTCACTACTATCCCAAAAAGAGAAATAATTTAGTTTATACATATAGAAGAAATTAACCTTTTACTTTATCAATGGTGTAGATCAAAAAATCCCATATATTATTTTGTACATAAATAAAAGACATTTAAATAATAATAGTAAGCAATACATCCTACCTTTTTTAAAATGATTTCTCAACCATTTATCTAATATTGGGTCATGAGGGCACAAACATATGATCTATAAGATGATGTTATTTGATTTGGAACTAGAATATATTCATTACTCTCCTGGTATTAGGGTTGGGCTACTGTATACAAAACATAGCTCTTTCATCCCCATAAATCCTCGATATACTATGATGTAAATAGATCTTAGAGATCACTTCTTATGGTATAACATGAACAAGGAGATCATTGAGTATACCTCATAGTTATTACTTTGTCAAAAATTTAATATATAGAGATATTGGTTCAAACAGATGATGAAACCACTTCCTAGACCCATATGGAAGTAGGATAACATCACAATAGAATTTTTCACTGGTCTCCCAAAGATATTCAAATGAATTAATGTGACATGGTTTGTCATGGATAAAATCATGATGATTTTTCAATCCCTTTCCATACAGGAATATTTCATCTTTCCGTGATATATTTTAAGGATGTGATGAGCCTATATAGGATACCGCTATCAATTGCTTTCAATCATGATTCATGGTTCACATCCATATTCTAGATAATTATTTAGAATTATTTAAATAATGAGTTCAATTTCAATAGGTCATATATCTCTAAAATTGAAGGACAATATTAAATGACCATTTAGACACTCAAAGGAATTCTTAGAGATATATTAATAAAATTTAATGGTGGATGGTATCAACATTTATGATTAGTTTCATTTTCATAGAACAACAACTTCAACACTATCATTTAATTGATTCTATATGAATCATTATATGGGAATACATGTAGAACCTGTATATGACATAATGATGCTGTGGAAATAAAGATACAGTGATCCAATATTGTTCAAGATATGAAAAAAATGGGTCAAGATATCTAAAAACATAAAAACCAATCACATAGTCAGGAGATACGGAATATTGAAAACCATTTAAGAGACTTGGTTAAGATGTTGGAGACAAAGACTTCACTTTAATATCAAAATGGAATAGAATTGAAACGATTATAAATAAAGGAAAGCTTGTCCCAAAGTACATTTTTCTGTTGAGATCCTTGATCGCATATGACTCGGATCCAATCAACTAGAACTTCCACCAAACATGGCTCATGTTCATGATGGGATCCACATATCACACCTAAGTAAGTACATACCTAATCCCTCATATGTACTAAATGTAATGGTGTTATAACTATAGAATTACTTATCCTATGATAATAAGTAAATGATGATCTTGGACCACAAAACAAATTGTGCACAACTAGACAACTCACCTTTTAAAATTATTGGGGAGAAACCATAAGTATAAATAGGGAAAATTTTAACTAGAGTAAATAATAAAATATTGGTACCCTCACCTATTCACAGCTGAGAGTACTATTTGAAATTTCAAGGATGAACTTTCTAAAGGGGAAAAAATGTAATGACCCAAAATTTGTTAGTAATATTTGTTTCCCTAATAAATGTGTGTTATATTACATTATATAGTGTCCTACAATATCATAACATGTTAAAATGGATAATACATTTTTCATTAATACATATCATCAAATTATATCGAAACTAAACACCTAAAAATTCCAAACATTATTATGGGGAAAATTATAATATATAAAAACTACAATGAGAAATTATTGTTCATCCTAATATAATAGAATCACCCCCATAAAAAAACTATAAAACTAAGCATAATATTTGTAAACAAACCTCCAATATTGAAAAAGAAAATATAGAATCGTTGGAATAATTATAATTATTGTTTAATAATATAACGAATAATTATTTATAGGGGTAATATGATTGTTGGACAATTAATTTAACCCCAATAAAATAATAAGTGATATAAATAATAATTATAATTAGTTTGTTTAGAAAATATAAATATTATAACTCTATAAAACAGATACTTTGATCAAAAATATAATTTTTTAAAATAAAATGCATCTTAATGTATTTATCAAAGGAAATAAATTATATTAATAATTAAAGTGACATTTTTTTGGAAATTATATTCATAATATGCATTTCATATTTCAAATTAGCACATCAAAACTTCTAAAGGGTGCTATTTTGGTAATTTTCAGAATTATTTAATTTTTTATGTGAATAATAAAAATATTATTTTGGGAATTCCATGTGTTTTATGACATAATTATAATGAAATAATTAATATATATACTTTGAAAAAGTTATATTATCCAATATTAATTTAATAATATAAGTTGATCATTTAGAAACATTTATCTTGATTTATAAACGTATAAAACATTCTATAAAGTCAATAGATAGAAATTTTCCCTTAAAATATAAATTTTTTATTTTCTCCATTGCATTTAAATAAACTAATTAATTTGATTTGTATAGTATATTAATGTACTAAATTTATGTTATTTAATTAATATATTAATATTATTTGTATAAAATTATTATTATATGGATTACCAAGGAAGTAGTATGCTATTAAATATCTTTTTTTTTAAATAAAAATCACCTCATGTATATATAACTTATCTTTACTCCATTCAAAATCACTCCTCCTTCACATAAGAATGAAAATAATCTACCAAAATCCTCTCTATTAATCTCACTAGAACCATTATGGATTTTCTATAGTAATAAAACTCTAATATTTCATGAAATTAATGCCTGTATATAGTGAATCACTTCCAAAAATAGGTAATGTCCTTTCATCCTTTAATTTAATTTTCCTTATCTAATTTCAAACCTTCCTATTGTATTATAATTAAAACCTTCTCAAAACTTTATTCTGTATTCTAACTCGATCTTTATATTTTTAATATAGTATAAAAAACTTATTTTATTAATATAATAACATATTATATATCTCACACCTCCTCTATGGAAAATTTCTTATTAGTGGTTATTTATCTTAATATGAGGACATTTGCATTTTTTCCTTATCACCAAACACATGTTTGGTTATAATAAAGTATTTATGATATAAAAAATAAAAATATATTTAATTTATCCTTCTATAAATAAATCTAATTGTTTATAAATTACCTTGAACAAAATAGTGAAATAGAAGGAAAATAAGAAATTTTTAAGGAAAAAATTATATAAAAGATTTACCATTTAACGATGGGAAGGAGTAAAAAAAAGATAATGATTATAATTGATAAATAGTGAACTTTTTTCTAAACTCTCAAATGGTCCCATTTTTTAATAAAACGGTGTCTATTATTTATGTGATGGAAAAGAGAATAAATAAAGCATGATATATCATAAGGGAATATTCTATCACATCTATGGTCTCATTTTATGGCATCTTTATATTTTATTATGGTCATATATTTATGGAAAATATTTCACATGTGTCTTTGGAAAAAATTGTGATGTTTTTTGACATATGGTGTCTTATGGTTAACAAATTTTCATTATTAACTATGAAACAACCTATAAGAGACTGTAACCCTAGGCAGTAGAATTTTCATGGTTGAAAGACCTCCCACAAGGGCATGCAGCTCCCAATGCACCTAGACAAGTGGGTCTGTCATAGGTGAACAATCACCCACAAGTGCATGTTCCCTCCCCAAGATAATTTTTAGCATTGTTTCTTTATGTAAATAGGTTTCATACAATTAAAGAATGTTTTTGGAAATTTTTTTTTGTAAACAATGCGACCTTCCAAGATCATTAAAAATTTTGAATTTCATATTCTACACTCACCTGAGTTTAAACAAAAATCCACCCAAAATATCCCATTGATGATTTCCTGCCCTAGGCACCTCCCCTCTCCACTTGGATCACTTGGACCACTAAAAATTTGGTGGGTTTAGTGTGGAGTATTCATGAACTCCTTATGTAATCCCCTCCCCTCTATAATTCTTTCTCCATCTTGGTTTCTTCTTCTATTATTCTCCGGTTTTATCTTATCCAGAAGGATTTCTTCCCCAATGCAGTTTGAAGATTTTTTTATTTGGGTGAGATTTTGATGCTTATGGGTTTCCTTTTGCTTTGTAGGGTATCGTTCTTGTGTAGTTGCAGTTTATACCATGTTTCCAGAACGTTCCAATATTTATGTATATTTTTTAATGATGTATAATTTCGGGATGATTTTTCTATGATTAACATGTTTGATAAATGTGTTCTATGAATTTTTTGGGTGGTGAGAACTGATTTTAAAAAGGATTTTGGTGTTCATTTTTGTTCAAAATAGGTTTTGAATATCGTAATTAGTGGTTTTCATGGGTTTTTTCGTCATTGGATGTCTTTGTATTAATAAATAGAGGTTCATATTAACTGAGATATGGAATTATGCATAGAGATAATCTATGGTAAAAAAGGATGGGTATACTAGGTGTAGTTTTATAGAGGGTCACAAAGGGATGATTCCCAGTACCCCTATGATACAACACTGACTAATCATGTGATGATGATTGGAGACCACTAGAAATTGGGATGTGTTCTCTTCTATTGGCCCATTCATAAGAAATATATTTGTAGTGTTTTTTATTTCATATCACCGAGGTATGAGGATCCTAACACCCCACTGAACTTATTTACTTATGGATTACCCATGGTGTTCATGTAATGAAATGATTGTCTCTTGACACAATGGTATGATTACACTAATTTTATTTCAAGAATTATTTCTTTAAATACTTTTTTCATTCCTTTCATTTTTCATAAAAACAAGAATGTTGGATTGTCTTAAAATGTTATAGCACAGAATATCCTATTTTTTATACTATTTTACATTATATCACACCCTTCATACAGTCTTGGGTGTATGTAGACATTGTTATGTTTTAACTAGGTAAGGGAAATATGATATATGGTGTTGAGGGTGGATCTGATTGCTAGTGGTACCTCAATTTCATATTTTTTTGGTTGTATTATGGGGTGTTGGACTGCATTCTAAATGGCGTTTTTTTCTAGTTAGTTCCCCTATCTATTTTGGAATTTGTTTTTTGGTTGAAACTGTAAATGTTTTAGCTTTTCAGAATTTAATTTTTCATGTGGTTATTGAATATGAAATTATGATGATTTTTGGAAGTTGTTTGATTATTGATTTTTCTCATCATTGAATTAATTTTCAAATGTGATGTTTAAATCATAGGAACTAGTTGCAAGCCTATAGGGATCTAGAATTCCCTTCAGGTCATGACACGGGCCAGGTTATGGCTGGGGTTGGTTGGTATCTCAACTTTTTTCCTGAAAAAATGGTTTCAGAGACATTTTTTACATATCCATGGGTTATGATATTTGGGAGATTCTAGATGGATTGGAGCTAGGACTACTAGGTATTGAGGTTTTCATTATGAGTGGGGTGTATGTCCAACACCCCTCGTGAAAGGACTTGATCAATAATGGGATTTTTCTATTTGGTTTAATTTCTCCTCTAGAAGATAGGTATAGGTCATGAAATGTCCAAGGACACTGGGAAGGTCCGATTTTGGTTGTCTTGTTATTTGAGTCTGGTATGTTATTTTAAAATTAATGAGGAATTATAATTTTGTAATTGTTGCTGATTTGGTATAGAATTGTGTATTTATTGTTTTTTAATGACTTTTGTAGTAACATGCATCATTGTATAATTCATGCACAACCACTATAAGAATACGTAGAGAGTTCTCCCCCACCAATTGATCAGAGACTTTTGGAAGTGGTGCTTTAGGTATTCCAAGCATTGGGCCAGGGAGAAGTTCATGGTTCTAATCATGTTTAGGAGGTCGAAATAGGTTTGGGAAAAGAAAACGCTTATGAAATTCTTAATAACAACCATCCTTCCATCTGAGGTATTGGATACTTCCAGTAAGATGAGGAATTAATTGAGATGATTGTAAGGATGATTTTGTTTAATGAAACTCTTAAGGCCATTAAGTAGAAATGGGATTCATTCTTGTTAGATAGTATCATTCAGAGGTGGTGGTAATCAATGGTTCATGATGTGATGTATGATAGGATGGGTTGGAAAGACATCAAGGTCATATTTAATGAAAATTATTCTCCAAATAACCTATCCTTAACTAAGAATTTGCTATTTTTTGATATACATTATAGATATTGGACCGTGTATGAGTATTGTAAACACTTTGTGGAGTTAGTTCTTTTCTCACCTGAGGTTGTTTCAAATGATAATACTAACTCTCAATAGTTTGAGATAGGGTTGTTGCCGAACATCCAAAATCAATAGGTTGGGGACTCATAAATTGCATCCAAGAGACCCAAGTTCAAAACTAGTTAGAGACATAATTTCTAGGTTACTATAGTACTACTGTAGCGGGCACTGTATAATACATTGTTTAGTACTGTAGAAGGAAATTTTAACTACTGTAGCATTCAGAACTATTCATCCTTTTGGGATTTCGGTCCACTGGTTTGGGACTTGGGTCATTTAAGGCCTTCTGGGCACCCAAGCCCTTCGGTCCAGTTATGGTTTTGGGCCACCTCAAGGACTTTGGTCCACCTCAAGGCATTTGGGCCACCTCAAGGCCTTTTGGCCACCTAAAATTGTGCCTAACAACCAGAAAGTCTCTATAATGAGTAGACTCCAGATGAGGATTCAGAGAAATCACATTCACCGGAGAAGAAGCTAATCAGATTTTTCAGAAAGATAGGGTATGTACTTTCCATCGATACCAGCATGTACATGCATGAGAAGCCTGTACGAACAATCCATGCAAAGATGGAGAGCTTACATAATTATGGATAAGGTGGGGAGGAGTGGTTCTATGTAGTTATAGTCTATTTTTTACCTACGACCTTTGGGTCATGTAATATCCAAGACTACAGGCATAGTATGAGTTCCCCCTTATCCCTTGAAATGGGGGTTATCAAAAATCAATAAAAATAAGGTCTTCAGGACATTCGAGTAATGTTGAAGATGTGTTCTGAGGTAGTAGATAATGATATGATAGTATAGATCAATCGAGGTGCCATGTAAAGATTTTTTTGTGATAATGTTTTCTATGTTCTAGGGTAGTGGATGTTCATCCAAGTATAAGAGAATGTGTGATGAGAAGGAAAGAGGGGATGTGGTATTTTGTGCCATCCTTTCCAACCTCCTTAGATCGAATGCTCAAATAATAAATCATTCTTATGCCTTCTGTGTTTATATCCAGGGTAGATGCATTTTAGCATGTTTACCTCCACCACTTCCTTTCCATTGGTGCATATCTATTGTAATTTTTTTTTTAATTTTACATGTTCATATTAGGGTGTAACATGTTTTGTATCATCCAAGGGATTTTTATCCGAGTTAGAGCCATGAAGGACAACAAGTTCCCGATTTGGTGGTCAAGGGTATCGGGTCAAGTCTTCCTCTAGCCAGATTTAGTTCAAAGAAAAGATCTAGGGTTGTATTCATACCCATTCCTAGGAAGAGATAATTCATATTCATGTTATGGATCATGTACTAGTGGAATCAAATATAGGACCTTCAATGGTATGTTGTGCTATTTTTAGAGCATCATCCATAATTGTTTCCTTGTTTGATATGAGTGTTTCTAATTCCATTATTTCTATCCATATTTTGGATATCTGGAAATTTACAAGTGAGATTGAGTTTTATGAGATGGTAATTGGGATACTACTTGGTTGGAAGTGATAGTAGGGTTTTAGGTGTCTCTCTTGAGTACTCAAATTGTCAGTGATTAAGTTGGAGTGATATTTACTGAATTATAAATGGACCATTTCAGTTCTATCCTTGGTATAGAATAGATGGTTCATTTTCAATTCCACATTGATTGTTATCACTTGAGAGTGAGATTTTTGGAACTTTATGGAAGTTCCCATGATTTTCATGTTGAATGTGATCATAAATTATAATGTGTAGAACTTCCACTTTAAGGGTTGTGATGTCCTAGTTTTTAGAACTCATCACTCTGGTTGGAGGGTGATGATAGTTGTTTTAAGGGTGGATTACCTCATATGGTGGATGTGTTCCTCGATTTATTTCTAGATATCATTTAGGATTTAATCCTATGATATATTTGGAGTTAACTATTAATTTTTTTCAGGAACATAGGTGATATATTTTCCCACATACATTATGTCCCCCATGGAGCTGAGGCAACTAAAGATCCTGATGGAAAATATTTAATCAAAAGAATTCATTCAACCAATCATCTAAACTTGTACTTCACCAGTTCTTCTTGAAAAGAAAGATGGTGGATATCATCGGTTGTGTATATTTTATTAGAAGATAAATAATGTGATGATCAGGAAAAATAACCCTTTCCCATATCAATGAACTTTTTGACCAGTTAAAGGGGTCAATGAGTTTTTTTAAGATCGAATTGTGTTCTGGGAATCACTAGGTTAGAGTTTGATAGGTGGATGTTCTTAAGGCATCCTTCTGAAGTATGTATGGACGCTGTTATTATTTTTTCATGCCCTTTGAGTTGAAAAATTCCCCACTTGCCTTCATTTTTGTTCTGAAAATGCTCTTCCAACAGCAACTTGACTATTTTGTTCTCATGTTATTGGAAGTAATCATGATCTATTCCATAATCGATGAAGATCATGAGAAAAACTTGTGGACCATGTTACGAACTCTCAAATATCATAGTCTCTATTCTTGGTTAGATATATGTTCTTTATGAATTAGGTATTTTAGATTTCTGGGACATATAATTTAAGAATTTTGGGTTTCAGTGGAAACTGAGAAGATTGTGGATTTGATTTCATGGGAGAAAAGGAATTTTTTTTTTAAAATCCATAGCATCATTATCTTGGAGTGGTATTACAGGTGGTTATGTAGAGATTTCACTAAGATAGACTCACCAAAGATCACCCTTACTCGAAATTTGGTGAAGTTTGAGTGGATCTAATGATGTCAAGATTATTTTGAGAAGATTATACAATGGTTACAAAATCCCACATTTTGATCATTCATGAATATATAAATTGGTATGTGGTATAATATGATGCTTTTGGTATGGGTCTTGGGTGTGTATTGACATAGGATTACTATTTGATGGTGTATGGTTCTTGAAAACTCCGACTACACCATAATAACTATGCTACTCATGACCTAGTATTGGTAGTGATGATGATTTCATTAAAGAAGTGGATTCATTATCTCATTGTGGAGAAGTTTCAATTATACTCAGATCCAAAAATATTGGTATAAATTTTCTACTAGAAATATCTAAATTTGTTTCAGTTTTGTTGGGTCGAGTACCTATAGGGGTTCGATTCTGACATCATGTATACCCCTAGAAAAGGTAACATGTAAACAGATTCTATGATAAGGAAAATTATAATTCATGCTCTAAAGGATTCCATTGATGAGTGTAATTTTTTGGGGATTTTTTGTAAGATCCATATTGAGTGCAAGGAGCATAAAAAAGGTGCATTCATGGCTAGTGTGCGGCTAAAACCATCCCTTATAGAGAAAATTCTAAAATGTATTCTTTGTGATGGGTCATCATAGTGGAATATCCATCTTATTCATGGTTAGGTGGTACCCAATATTTGGTCTCTATCTTTAGATAGAGTTAGTTACTTCATAGATAATGTTGTACCGCTATTTTCACTATGGTTCGTGGTGATGTATGATAGACACCAGTCACAGTGGTCCATTCATCCATTGAAAAACATAACATTTTATGATATACATTTCCAGTTCTCATGGAAGTGAATTTTACTAGATATATTTGACTATGTATTTAGGTTTTATAGTTGTTAGAAGCATAAAATAGAGCATAAGAGATCCTTCAGTTTGATTCATCCCCCACCCATTCCTATCAGGATGTGGGACAAAGTCATCATTTAATTAATTATTGTCTTACCACGTCTACCTTGAGGATAGAATGAACTGTGGGTAGTGATTGATATTCTGACCAAATCATCACATTTCATCTTGATCAAGGACTTGACCAAGATGTATGATTTGGGATGGTTTTTTGTTAAGAAGATAGTGAGGCTTCATTTTGTGTTTTTTGGTTGCTTTTCAGATAAGGACCATGTTCACCACTTGGGTTTTGGATGCCTCCAAAATGTAATAGGTTCCTAGGTTAGGTTGAATATGGAATAACATCCTTAAATTTATATATAGATGGATCAGTCGGATCAGATCATGGAATAAATGATTTTATATTGTATATCGGACTTTAGAGATATGAAAAATATGCATTTTTTATGCTCCATTTTTTATATAATATTAGTAACAAACCCTCTTTAAAAATGTATCCCTTCAAATATCATTATGGTCAACCATTTTATTCATATTTGTGTTAGGATGATGTGGGAGAAACATATTTGTTGGGATCAATCATTGTGCATAATACATATGATAATGTCTAGTTTATTATCGAGTGTTTTTTGATAGAATAAGGTTTCCATAAATCTTATGCAGATCAGCAATGTCAAGACATGTAATTCACATTTTATAACCAAGTTTTTCTAATGATGACCCATTATTTATGATAGAACCACCTTGGTATTCAAGGAAAGCTAACACTGATGTATTTCAAACCATTCTAAAATACAATTTTAGCTGGTATAGTGGAATACTGGTTATATTTTTCGGCTCATTTTATGTCAATTCATGATGTTTTTCATGTCTCATAGTTAAAGGTGTATAATCTAGATCTTTTTCATGTGCTTAAATTATATTAATTAGAGTTGGAGCCCATCCTATCAGTGTTTGAGTGACCAGTGTGAATTGTGGATTCCCAATAGATAGTTCTTTGGAGGAAGTCCATACTATTTTTCTTATTTCTTTGACTATGTAGAAATGATGAGAATGACACATGGGAGAGGAAATATTGTGTAGAGGAATAATACCCATTTTTTCACTAATCAAACTATGGAATGACTTTTCAAGGGTAGAAATTTATCATAGTGTGGATACTTATCACATCAATGTTTTTGTTTTTAGGCATTTTTAAATTTTTTTGTCATATCTTTATTTCATAGCTTTATCAGGTGTTTTAGAGAAAATTGTGATATTTGGGTCGACATCAGCTGGCGCACGGTTGGCGCATAGTTAGTACAAATTGTGCACCATCCCATAAGAGACCATGTTCCCATACCAGCAAGTATGTATGAGGTATGTGGTCATCTGCAAGATCGGGCAGCATATCTAAGATAATCATATAGCCTCTTTTTTACATTGAAAGAGGTTTCAAATTTTTTTCCATACAGTTTATAAAACCATGTAGTCTAACCATTTGGATTACCTTGATCATTAAATATAATGAATTTATTATTCTAACCTCCCTCTAATTTAACCCCAAATCTTCTCAAACTGCTTAAATTCCATATTTCCATCGTTAGGTGAGTCATTGTTTCTTCTTATATCCGTTATACCTCCAAATCATCAGTGGTTTTGGTGTAAAATCTTTATGAACTCGTCATGTAAGAACCTCATCTCTTGATTTTTTTCATTCTCTAGGGTTTTTTCTTCTTTCGTTCATGGGATATATAATCTATAGTGGTTTGGTTTTCATAATTTGGGTTAAAACGTTTTTCATGGGGTGATATATTGATGGTTTGTGTTTTTATTTTGCTTTGTATGGTCTTATTATTGTGTATTTGTGGTTTACATAATTTTCCGAACCTTAGGAAGGTGGTTCCATGATTTATCATTGTAGGATTATTTTACTATGATAGATATGTTTACTAAATAAGATCTAAGAATTGTGTGGGCGGTGAAAACTATATTTTTATAGGATTATGGCATGGGTTTTAGTTAAAAAGTTGCATTGACAATGGAAATTGGTGGTTTTCATGTGTATTAACATTGTTGGATGTGATTTTATGTGTAATTGGTGGTTTATATGACATGAGAGATAGAATTTATTACAAATGGAATCATTTGAAACTAGGTCGGGTAGACTAGATCGTGTACTCTAGATGGTCTGGAATGGTTGGCCCCTTGTTCCCCTAGCAATATTGAGGCTATAACACTACCTAAACTTGTCCTAGTGATTAGAGACAACTAGATCATTGGATGCATTCTGCTCTAGTGGCTCATGCAATAGAATACTATTGGGAGTGGGTTTTATTCCATATCACCAAGGTTTTAGGATCCTATGACACCACTAAACGTATTAACTAAGTGATTACCTATGGTACTAATTTAATGAAATTAGTATCTCATATATCATTATCATTTTTATTAAACACATTATTTCAAGAAGGTTTTCCTTAAATAAATATTTTCCATTATTTCCTTTTTTATTAAAAATAGAATGATTCTTTTTCTTATAATAATATAGCTTGGAATATGACATGGTCATATCCTACTCAGATTTGGATCACAATCTACATACACCCTTAGGTGTATGTAGACCTTGTTATTTTTTACTGAGGAAAATGAAAGATTTATTTTGGTGGTAATGGTTGATCTGGTTGCAAGTCGTGACTCATATACAGATGTTGTTGGTGGTGGCATGGGGTGTTGGATTGCATTCCATATGGAGGTTTTTGGTTGTCTACTCGGTTCCCCTCTATGTTTTGGAATTTTGGACTTTGGTTAATTTTTTTATCTATTTAACTTATGATATATGAATTTAATATGTTGGAATAATAAAAAGTAATGCAAGTGGGGGTTAATGGTGTCCTTTCAAGAAACTTCCACAATTGACGATTTTTAATTCCACTATGAAATGATGTGATATGGATAATTTTTCTTATTTATTAAATATGAGTACTGTATAATCAAAAAGAAATAACCCAACAAATTTATAGTGGTTCTAGGGACAAATTTCACCAAGTAAACTCCATCAATCATCCTCTCTTGAGATTGGTTAATTTCACTAGCAAGTTACTCTTATTATAAAACCCCAAATCCATAAATGAGTATTGGAAATTGACAACTTTACAAATAAGGACAAACATAGGGCCTTCTGGTTCAATCACAAGGGACTAGTTATCCATAGCTTAGATCCAGAAGCTGGAAGTCCACTACAAATTATTATGGGAAGTTAATACTCTAAAAAATAAAAGGAGTTTGATTTAAATTTATGAGTTAATCATCACAGTTATGGAAGCATAAACTGATATTAGATGACTCTTCTTCTTCGGAAAAAATCCTTTAAGAAAGGTTAGTTCTAAAGTTATCCTGATTGTAAATGATCTTCAATAAAAGTAGAAACATATAACTGATGTAAACATACATTAGTTAAATATTGATCATGTATGTCTCGAAAGAGTTGCCTTCTTCCAAAATGATCATTTAGTACATCAGCACTATAAATGATTTATATGACAATAAAATCATTTAAAATAATACATGACCTATATATCCATTATATTGAAATAGTAAACTAGTATAATATATAAAGAATAAATACTTCTTTGTAATTTCAATTCAAAAAATTATTCCTGAATGATTGTGAATATTCAAATTCAAAAATATCCATATGATTAATAACATCCCTTAAAAATGAGATAATTACTCTGTTGAATGCGATCCTTTGAATCATTCATAAAAATCATTGAATCTGTTGATAACGTTCTATGAATCAGCTGATAATTTCATCAAGACTATTACTGAAATCTTAGATAAAATATTGTAATTAAATGTACAACATTGAAAAGTAAAATATAGGGTTCCTTCATAAAACGAAAAAATATTAAGCATAGGGTTTTACTATATAACATCAATTCTCTAAATATAATTTTGACAAAGTAATGTTGATAATAAAAGTAAGGCTGATGAAATATACATTTTTTACTCAAACATAGGGTTTCTTACTTACACAGGGTTCCTTAATAATACTTTCATCTCTTTATAGATATAAGGGTCCATCCATATGTAAGGTTCCTCATCCATATGTTCCGTAAAGCATAGGTTTTATGATCCACACACACATTATTCCAATGTATGGTTGAAAAACAATGTAAGGTTCATGATCCATAAGCGTTGTACCTAGCGTAGAGTTTATTCTATACATTACATTCTAAATATAGAGAATGAAGAATGTTTCTAGATTATACATAACAATGTTATGAACACTTTAACAATTATTCCTTGTGAATTAAAATAATGATTATAATTATAGAATAAATAAGGAAATTAATATCAATTTCATGAAATACTCATAAAATAATATCATTAGTAAAATAATCAATGGAATTTCAGAGCATCAAAATCAATTATGATTTCTAGAGTATTGTGGAGAAATTACATGCCCAAAAATACCCCCCATTATGATGATCAAAACACCAATAAAATAATTAATAGAAAATATTGATTTTTGGAAGCAGTTTTGAAGAAAACAATCATTTCATTAAAACCTAATTTAATCAAATCAATATATTGATTTCACATTACTATTTTATATATAGTTAAATGAAATTTTAGATTTAATAAATTTTCTCCCCCTTTTTTATATAAAAATATTTATAAAAAGAAGGATTAAAACAAATTTAATTTTTCAAATAATAGTAAATGAATGTTTATATAGTGTACTATTAGTACAAATAAGACAATGGTTATGTAAAAAAAGATAAATATTTTATAAAATCAAAATAATTCATAGAAAATAAGAAGAACAAGGTAATTTGATTAATAAAAACTGTATAAATAGAGTCGATTTTTTAACTCGATAAAAAGTTTTACACATATGGTCTTGTAGAAGAGGAAATGGTTTTGTTAGAAGCACGTTCTAGTTGATCCCGTGCTACCTGAAATTCTTATTTCAATTATACCATCTGAGCATGTATCCTATCTATAATATTGTCAGCTAAATTTCTAAAAAACATCAAATATAAACATACATTCATATTTTCTATAAAATTAACATAAAAAAGGGTACACCCTTTTTTCATCCTTATGAGGGCTAGCACAACATCACAACCTTAGTATAGGTTTTTGATCTTCTTGATGAGATTTTTAATCTGTTAGAGTTGTGGCATCACTCTGGTGGCCCCAGAGCGGGATCCTATAGCATCATTTCCCTAGATCGAGTTCTTGGTATCGTTGTGACCACATATCCATGGGCGGAGATCCCCTATCTAGTAGGTTATCCCCGTAGGGTTTGTGGTATCATAAGTAATATGATCCCTTACACAGTGGGCCATTCTCAGAAGGGTTGTGACATCATCGGGTATATGATCCCCTACTCAGCATGAGGATTACAGTAGGGTTGCAGTATCATTGGTTATACGATCCCCTACTCAGCGCGTGGTTTGTGTAGGCTTGCGGCTTTGTCAGTTCGATCCCATATAGTATAAGATGTACCAGATAAGGTTTAGGTATCATCATGACCATCGTAAAATAGGTGACGATCCTATATCTAAGTGACATGTTTCTGATTAGTGCTAGATTGAGTTGTGGTATCCCCCAGCAGATCCTAGGAGTGATCCCCTATCTGTGAGATCTATAAATGCCAGATCGGGTTGTGGTATCCCCAGTGGACCCTAGGAGTGATCCACTATCTATGAGATCTTTGTATACCGGTGTGGGTTCTAGTATCCCCTAGAAGACCCTAGGAGAGATCCCCTATCTGATGAGTTTGGTGTTTATGTTGTTTCAGCGAGGCTTCCTCAGTGATGATATCCGACGAGTGTGATCTCTCGAGTGAGCATCTGAGATGTTTGTGTGGGACCCGATGGAGTGTATCTCTCGGATGAGTGTCATTTGGGATGACAGTGATCGGGGAGTGTGATCTCCTGGTTGTGAACCATTGTTGATGATGAGTTTGGTACCTCATGTGGGTTGGTGTGTGAGCTGAGTATATCAATATGTTTTTGGTATACGTAAGAGCATATATCTGAGCGGATGATCATGGTTTATGTATGGGTGTACACTAGGGTAGATTTTCGAGATATATGTTTGGGCGTATACCTGAGCGTATGTTCAGGGTGTATGTATGGGCATACACCTGGACTGAGCTGACTAGTTGTGTTTAGCTGAGGATGGTCATGAGATGGAGTTTCTCTCTCGTCTGGGTTCCCTCTGGCTGGGATGAGCAGACAGTTTCCTTTCAGTTGCTCTCATTTTTTTAGGATTTTTGGGGTTCCTACTAAGTATTTTTATACTCACCCCTGCATGGGCTTTGCCCGCACATGTTTGTGTCTTGTGCAGACCACATGCCTTTCGTCAGAGTCCCAGGAGGACCCGGAGTAGGCAGAGGTGAGTGAGTGGGACTGACCATGGAATCCTACCGGAGCTATGCCGAGGATCTTTCTGGTGGTTCTTTTGGCAGTGTTTCCCTCCTTCTTAGCAGGTTGGATGCTTTTGTAGTTTTGTTTTCGTGGGCCCTATTTTCCCCTTTTGTACTTTTGTTGTACTCTAGTTGTGGGTTAGATATATGCATGCATTTCTTTCCAGTTTATAGATATATATATATATATATATATCTACACTGTAGCAGGTAGGTGTATGTTGGTGTGTGTGTACAGGTACCTTAGGCTAATTCCTCCCATGTGTGTGATAGCCTACTCAGCGCTAGTCTCCATCCCCTGGCCTATTGGAGGCAGTCTTGTGGGGGTCATGGATCAAGCCTTGTTGGGTCGGGATGCGACAGAGTGGTATCAAAGGAAGTTCCACTTTTGGGATCTCTTAGTGTAGGTGTTCTAGTTGTGAGTTTGGTTTGGGTTGCATCGCGGAAAATCAACTTTCAGGCCAGGGACTCCAGTGATGGTGCGACGACCGACGTATCCATTCACTGGGACACTGATAACCTGCCTTTCAACTCGGGACATTTGGACACTAGTCGTAGGGACATAACGGTACATGAATCATATATGACTGGGTTTTTGGGTTTCCCTTGTTCTTCTTGACTCAGCTCTCCAGATATACTCTTTGACTATGGTGCATCTTGATTGTATTTAAGGATTCCTCCACGATGATAGCCAGCGAGGGTTCCATAGAGGGATTGTGGTAACGATCCACCCCATGTAGAGGTTGTAGACCAGGGCGCAGGTTCTGAGACTGCACCTCTAGGTGGTCCACCAGTGGGGCCACCACCTGTCCAGCTGCTGGTGTGCTGGTAGTGCTCGATGAGGTTGAGCGTAGGCTGAGTCCTCTACATGAGTTCCAAAGGAATTAACCTATAAGGATATGAGGTTATCCAGACCCTCAGGCAGCTGATGATTGGCTCGAAGCCGTCACCCGAGTTTTCTACCTGGTGAGGATACCCACAGATCAGATGGTGGTCCTAGTGGTGAGCCTTCTACATGGTTTGGTCAGGCGAAGGTGGAGTTTAGTTATGCAGTCCCACGATAAGAAGGCGCTCACTTGGGCAGAGTTTGAGTAGCTCTAGAGGGAAGATTTCTATATGGTGACACTGAGGTCAGTACAGATTCAGAAGCTTTTTCAGCTTCGGCAGGAGGGCATGACTTTGTCGGAGTACTCAACGAGGTTTACAGACATGTCGCGCTACTCCTTGGATATGGTTCGAGACCCGTTCTTTAGGGCTCGAACCTTCGAGCAGAGCCTATGCAGGGACATCCGAGCAGGTGTGGTTTACTTATGCCTTCCCACCTATGCTAGAGTGATGGAGCGGACCCTAGTGGTGAAGAGCTTTCTGGCCGAGCAGATCCCATCTATTAGTGTGGGGCACGCGAGAGATAAGACTCCATCAGTAGGATTGGCATCTAGTAGCCGATGATAAACGTTGGGGCCCAGACTTATGTGACATTTCAGGAGGAAACCTCATGATGGAGGATCTGAGGCACATGGCTCTCTAGCTAGTTTTTGTCAACCAAAGGAGAGGCGGTGTTATGCTTGCGACGGTTGGGGGCATCTCACTAGAGATTTTCCGACCCATCATGCTGGTGAGAGGGAGTCAGTTGATAGAACGCCTTGGAAGAGGCAATGTCTCGAGTATGGCAGTCTTCAATGCTCCAGACGAGGCGATGGAGTGGGTGCATCAGCCGGAGGTGGTAGGCAGTGTAAGCTGCCACCACCACCACCCACAGGTGGTCTACGCCGGGCTCAAGGAGCTGGTGGCTGAGGGTGAGGAAAGCTTCAATCCTTAGAGGTTGTTGACCTAGACGATCCGCGTATGGATAATGGTACGCTATGTGTCCTTTCTAATTTCTGCAATAGTTTTGGTGGACACTATTTAGCGGTACTCTTCCATTTTTGTTGCTTGATCGAGTTTTGTTTAGGGCATTGGTAAGACTCTCTGTGGGTGTTGTTCGGAGTTCTTTGAATGCGTGAGGAAGAGGAATCCTTCCCCAACCAAGATTCATTTTTGTGACGCGATCAAAACCGTGTGGGCGAGTTAGTGCCGCCCAAAGCGGATAGTGTTGAGGTGTGGTGGCTGAGTCCCTCTAACTTATGCATTTGGGAAGGGGTCTGTGTTGGAGAACTCACTAGTGTGGGAGACACAGTTGAGAGTCCAGTTTCTTTCCTTGTGCTTATGGCTTTTCAAGGATGAAAAGATCTAAGGTGGGGAGGATATAGCGACTACAGTTTTTGCCCTGCAAAATTTGGAAATTTCCTACCAATATTTATAGATCTAGGCGTGAAGACAGCGTGCAATTCCGAGGCCCAGTGTTCCCGAAATAAATTTTATAAAAATAGTAAGTTTTTTATACTATACACATGGAGGGGGTTTTTTATCTCATAAATGGTAGCTCGGAAAAAGAATATGAGGGCACAGTTGCGTCCGGAGCATGCTGTTTACCCTAGGCGGGGTGTAAACATTGTTGGCACGAGCCTGCTGTGGAAAAAGCCACCAGGGGAATTTTTTAAAATAGATGGAAAAGTTTATTTATGAGAATCGACTTGAATAACTTCTGAAGAGAGTCTCGGATCAAAAATCTGAGCCCGTCGTTGTGTTCAGAATGGCTCATTTACCCTAGGGGTGACCTAATCTCCTCCGCGCTGGGAGGTCTGGTCGGAGGAGTTTTTTTTAGTCAATTAAATTAATTAATAAAATAGGGGAATAAATCAAGCCACCATATTCCACTCCTCCTTAGTTGTTCATCGTCGATCCACCAAATCGAGAAAACGAAGCGGCATTGGACTCAGATCTTGACGGCAGACACTCCTAGGTCGTGCAACAGCAGCAGCGGAGCGTGCGAAGCTTCGACGGTCTGCCAAAAGGTAGGAGGATTCAGTTTTAAAATCACGAGTCCCATTTTTATGTTGTTTTAATCAAATATTTGTATGGGTTATTTAGTTCGGGTCCCGAGCTTTCAGAAACATGTTTCGGATCTAAATTTGGAGCACCGGGTGCTCCCGGTGGCTCTTGGATGTTTTCCGGTGGAAAACCCAGTTTTTCGGCGTTGAGGGCGGCAGCCATGGTGGATTATGACAACACGACGGTGGAGCAACGATTTTCTGTAGCGGCGTGGTGGAATCCGGTGGTGGCGTAGTAGTTCCGGTGGCGTCCCGGTGGTTTCTGGCGAGGCAAGTGGTGGTTCAACCAGGTTTTTAAGGGGGGTCTTTAAACCCATGTAACTCGCAAAACGAAAGTTTGATTTTAGATCCATTTGTGGCGACGCAAATATTTCATTGAGAAGGACCTAGTGATATTTTTTAGGGAATTTTGTGAGTTGGTTTTTGTCCCAGGGCCATGAAACGTTGAAAATAATAATAATAATTTTTATTTGCAACTTCGATCCTCCAAAACTCTTGCACCGAGTGTCCAAATGACGCGTCGTCAGTGGCATTGAGATCCTGATGGTATGGAGGACTTCTCAAGATAGTTTCTGGGTGCTGAAAAATGAAACAGGTTGTGGGTCCCATGAGGCTGGGTTCCGGTGTTTACGGAGAAACGTGACTTTTCCGCCGGGTGTCTGTTTTGGACAAACGAGTAGTTGATCCGGTGAATTTTTCTGAGGGGATTGCAATGGTGCGATCTACTTGACGAGTTTCAGGAGCAGGGTTTGGGCCCCACCCAAGCTGGGTTTGGTGAATAGTAACTTATTCTTGGTTCGTTCCTACGAGGGTTTACATGACATCACAACATTAGTATAGGTTTTTTATCCTGTCGATGGAATGTTTAATCTTTTAGAGTTTTGGCATCCCTCCAGTGGGACCAGAGTGGGATCCTCTAGTATCATTTCCCTAAATCGGGATCTTGGTATCACTGTGACCGCTTATCCACAGGCGGTGATCCCCTATCTAGCAGGTTAACCCTATAGGGTTTGTGGTATCATCGAAAATATGATCCCTTATGTAGTGGGCCATGCTCAATAGTGTTGTGGAATCATCAGGAATACAATCTGCTACACAACATGAGGATTATAGTAGGGTTTTGGTCTCGTTGGTCATATGATCCCCTACTCAACCCGTGGTTTCTGTAGGGTTACAGCATCGTCAGTTCGATCACCTACAGCGCGAGATGTACCATAAAAGGTTTCAGTATCGTCATAACTGTCATGAAACGGGTGATGATCCTCTATCTTAGTGGCATGTTTCTAACAAGGGCAAGATCGAGTTGTGGTATCCCCCAGCGGGTCCTGGGAGTGATCCACTATCTGTGAGATCTGCGAATGCCATATCGGGTTGTGGTATCCCCCAGTGGACCCTCGGAGTGATCCCTTATCTGTGAGATCTTCATATACTGGTGTGGGTTCTGGTATTACCTAGAGGACCCTAGGAGTTGTCCCCTATCTGAGGAGTTTGGTGTTTATGTTGTTTTAGTGATTCTTCCTTAGTAATGATATCCGATGAGCGTGATCTCTCAGGTCAGTGTCTGAGATGTTTGTGTGGGACCCGATGGAGTGTATCTATCTAACAAGTGTCATGTGGCTTAGAGCATGATTTGAGTATATCTGGATGTTTTTGGTATACGTAAGAGCATATACCTGAGCGGATGATCATGGTATATGTATGGGCGTATACCTGGGCAGATGTTTGATATATATGTTTAGGGATATACATGAGTGGATGTTCAAGGTGTATGTATGGGAATACAACTGGATTGAGCTGACTAGTTGTGTTTAGCCGAGGATGGTCACGAGATGTAGTTTCTCTCTCATCTGGGCTCCCTCTGGCTAGGATGAGCCAACTGCTGCCTTTCAGTTGCTCTCGTTTGTTTTGGGTTTTTGCGGTGCCTACTGAGTATTGTTATACTCCCCACTGCACGGGCTTTTCCCACACATGTTGGTGTCCTGTACAGACCACAAGCCTTTCGATGGAGTCCCAGGAGGACCTGGAGCAGGTGGAGCTGAGTGAGCGGGACTGACCGTGGAGTCTTACCGAAGCAGTGTCGAGGAGGTTTCCAGTGGTTCTTTTGGAAGTGTTTCCCTCCTTCTAAGTAGGTTGGACGCCTTTGTAGTTTCCTTTTGGTGGGCCCTATTTTTCCATTTTGTACTTTTTTGGTATTCTGGTTGTGGGTTAGATGTATGCATGCATTTATTTCCAGTTATATATATCTATATATATCTCTATACTGTTGCATGGAGGTGTATGTGGGTGTGTGTGTACAGGTACCTTAGGCCAATTCACCTCATGTGTGTGATAGCCTACTCGACGCTAGTCACTAGCCCCTGCCCTATTAGAGGCGAGCTTGGGGAGTCACGGCTCGAGCCCCATTGGGTCGGGACATGACAGTAGAGTCAGACCAATTGGAACCTAGTGATCAGCCTTTCTCTTCGGACATATGAGTCATCAAGTAATAAACTCATAAACACTCTTCCTCATTACAACCCACCAGAACTATCACCACAGATTATTGTACATATTTTCCACTCATGGATGTACATTGAATGTGGAGGTATAAAATTACAATATTATCCCCTCATGAAACACAACATTAATTATTATTCACCCTCAGAAAATCATGACATTTTCCCCATTACAAAAAAAATCATTTTCTGTATCTCCATAAGATATATAGTCAAATAAAACATCATAGTTGGTATAACCAAAATTATCCTCCATAACATGTTTGAGAAGTGGTGTAGTCACCACTATATACAAAAGAAATTTTTTCTCTCTATCCTTCAAAATGGTAATCATTAATGAGGCTACAGGCTCTAACACTAACTAATCTACGCAAAAAAGCGATTTTCTTTCTAAGGTATGATTCCACAATTCTTCCCCTCTCGGTAGTATAGATAATCAGAAAGTTTTAGTATTTTATGTCCTCTATATAAATCCCATATCACACATTTAAATATCTCTTGGTAATAATATAATAGATACAATAGTGGTCTGGATAAATATCACTGCTCACATTTAAAATATGATTCCTCCTTGTCTTCATGTTGAATACTAAAACTACTAACTGTAATTCAAGGGTATCAAATTCCAAATCATGTGGTCTCAAATTCTTTGAAACATTATTTATTACATAATTCCTCTACATCAACATGTATATAATTTTAACTCAATAGGAATTACAAAAAAATAATTAACACCATTCTCTTGTAGTCTCAACATAAGATCATTGTTTAACCTCAACCTTTTCTCTTCAAATTATATTTGAAAAAAATCATTCCTTGAAAAATAATTCCCATTTTAGATCCAGGATGTCCAAGGTGAAAATATGATGAAAATTTGGCTAAAAAATCAGATATTACCCATAGAATCTGATCCAACTATTCTCCTCTAATATACTCTAGTGTGCCCCCCCACCCATAAAATGACTATATGAAAATTTTCTGATTCCACAACTACACCATATTTAGAGATGAAATTTTCTAAAATTAATCCTCTCATATCAAAAAATGACTATTTGTGAGCCAACTATTTATATGGTTCCCTTTGAGTAATTATTGGACTTTCCTTCAATGTATAATACGATCGTTATCAAATAAAGAGGAAATGAAAATGAAACTAATAAAAAAACACGAACTAGTCTAAGAAAGGACATATTATATAGTTCAGAAGATCCATAAGCATGGTGGGGCCATTTCTCACACCAATATGCCTCACCAAAAACTCATAATTCACATGGATATATTAGAATTCAACTATAAAAATATCACACACATGAACCCTGAAATGAAATTATTCATACCTAAGATATATCTGTGAGAACTAGATCACACCTTTCAAATAGTGGAAGAGGTTGTTAATCCTCATATTTGTATTCTTTTTCTGAATCATCACCTTATTTTAGTAATACAAATTGACATAAATACTCAAGTCCATATCACCCTTCATTATGAAGAACCTCAAATCCAACCAAGGGGACACACATGGTCTAATAAAACGCCTCTCTTAATTTTCTTTTAATTACACTCTAATCTCTCATAGATCATGAATATCAATTTCAAATTCCATATATAATTTTGGTGTTATATCATGTTTCATGTCAATATAGATGTTGTTATCTATCTACAGAGGTAGTCTCGTAACATTTTCAAGTTAGACATCTATAAAATCCTCCCATTCTACTAGAAGCTATTTTATAAATATCCATCTAAACTAATGGTAATACTTTTCAACATATGAGTGATTGGTTGTTGCTTCATGCTAATGAGCCCCACCTCATATGCCATGAGGTCTTTCTCACCCCGGAAGGAGAACCTCATCCCATCAGCACATCGTAATATAATTCTCCCATATTAGTAGGCTATCTGAGAATACAGTATGGAAAACTAGTATATACCCATGATAATTTAATAAGTTTTTATCACAATGATCAAAACATCCCATGAGAAACACTCTTCATTAAGATCTGACTCACACTACCAGAAGATGTGAGAAATAAAAGAATCACTCCATCTAGGAACCTGTTGTCACAATGGATGTTAAAAATACTCCACATGAATATATAGTTATTCCACAATAAATATAGAGATGAATGAATGAATCACACTTATATCAACAAGTAATGGTGATAATGTAGTGAATACACTAATCATACCACAAATCATCTCATGAAAAACCTTTTCATATCCCTTCATAACACCAAAATGACCATTACCTATGTGGTCATAACAATGATCCTATTGTGGGCTACATGTCATTTGTGGAGGTAAGAGTGTTTACTAACATCATATTTAACCAGTATCTCCCCCACCTAGGACTTTTCCTACCCATTCGTCAGCACAAAATCTATAAGGACCACTCTAACCTTGTCTGAGAGATCCGTGATAAAAATATTCCTCTATCATAGTGGTTTATAATGAACTATTCTTAACATACATTAATAATACACCACATTAGAAGCTTAATTAAAACATTATATAAAAAAACCCCCAATGACCACATTATTTTAGTACCTTTGGAAACATGGAATCACAAATATTTTTGCATAAAATAAATACATAATATCAAACTATGTTCTTCTTTACTACAACCCTTTATAACAACATAAAAAATACGATTTATCTTTGAAAAATGGAGGGCAAAGAAACTTAATAAGGGGTGTTCTCAAATGATCAATAAGTGTAAACAATGAAGATTTGTAATCAAAATCTTGAGAATAAGGTAATGGTAACATGATAATGAAAATAGAAGATCATGCCATATGATTAAAGATCATAAACTTTAATCATAGCACAAATCATGACAATTCGTAAGAAATTAATAATAAATAAATAGAGAACATAAGCCATGAAAGCATAACATTGGAATAAAACATGGAATTGTAGAAAACACATAAGAATATAATAACCCAATGTCATCACTACCAACCAAGACTGTTCTAACATATTAGGATTAAGATAATCACCTATGTACCTACATCAATCTTGGAATTCCACCCTATGTACCATCATGTTATGGAATTGGAATCTCCTTCCATGTACACTCTTTAATTGTTCTTGGGATGTCCTCTCATGTACCCTTATGTTTCAGGCATGGTATGTCCTCCCATTAACCCTCTTGTTTCGCGATTGGGATGTCCTATGATATACCCTCATCTTTCAGGAATGGGATGTCCCCTAGTGTACCCATAATTTTTAGGGTTGGGATGCCCTCACATATACCGTTTGATATCCTAAAACATTTATCATTACCTAATGCATTTGAGGGAGATATGGATTTCACACAGACCATAGTGTAATTATACTTATATGTTCCAAAAAAACATAAAAAATAATATCATATACCATGAAATGAAATGGGTTTCACAACCCTAAAAACATACCTTAACCTATAGAAAAACAAATAGGATTCATAATGATTTCATGATATCATAACCCATTAATAGAACCAAGTTTCATAAACATAAATCCCATGAAAGAGATGCGTATTTGATAAACATCATTCCATAAAATTTTAAAAAAATTTATAGAATTAGTATGAATAGACACATTGAATCATCACCTTAAAAATTTATTAGTAACACCAATAGATGTTTTCTAAGATGGGAAATAATTTTTGATGATATTTTAAAAATTTATTCGTGAGTAAATTATCTTTTATCCTTAGAAAAAAGTTTCTTAATATGTAAAACCTTTGGAGAACCATTATCGATAAAATAAACTTGAAAACATATAAAAGAATAATTGAAAACATTTTTAAATTATTTTTCCTTTGAACTATTGTAGAGTATCTTTTAGACCATTTGAAAATTTCTTTTCCTTCAAAACATATAATATATTATTGAAAACAATTTGAAAATAAATTTACATGAAAAATACATTCATAAATTAGAATTTAATCATTGAAATGACTTCAAAAAAATTCATTGATAATACATTTTAAAAATATTTTAATAAAAATTAACCATTACAAAAATTAAAGGTAAGCTTTAATGAAGTGAAGGTAGTTAAATTTTTACATGCCATACAAGGATAAAAGAACATCCCCCTGACACAAAAAAATGGTTAGAAAAATAAATTTTTTCAGAAAGAGTCAATAAGAGTACTTTGAAAAAATGATAAAAGTAAAAAGGGGTGAGATTTATTTTTACAATCATATGATATTTGTAGAATATTATTAGAATCCAATTTTGGAATGTTTGGTTTTAAAAGAACACAAATTTTAGATTGAAGAGAGGGGTAAGGTAATATTTTATTAAAAACATTTTCTTAATTCTATTACATAAAAAATAGTGAAAATGGTACTAATACAAGAAGAAAATAATAATAACAATAAGAGAATAAAATTCATGAGTGTTCTTGGAATATGGATCATATGATTTCATTAATAAAAACACGATCATAAACAATCTTGTTATACTGTGAGATTGTTATAATAAACTATTATCGCATGTTAACTTTGAAACATACTACCCATATAAGAAATTGAGATTTCATAATAATTAACATAAATGTTTCTTGAAATAACATTTCAACATCCGTTTACACACCACATAAAAAAAATAGGTGTATAACATGACATGTATCTCAAAGAAGTAAAATTTAGACAAAATTACTTTACCGATTTGGGAAATTTTGAAACACGAATCCCATTATAGTAAGATCATAAAATGGTCATGAAAATACATATAGATTTAATTTTATAATGAATATAATACATTCAATGGTAGTATATAAACGAAAAAAATATTTTTGAGGTGAATAAGGTATGTATATCATGGAAATAAAGAGTGAGATGAAATTATCTTACATTGTGTCTTGACTATCATCATACACTTTCAAAAATCATGTATATTAAATATAAATTTATTATGAATCAATAAAACAAACATATTATTATTTATAATACCATATATTTTTTTATTATGGTTTTATATTACCCATTTTTTAAAAATTATTTGTTAAGGTTTCACTTCGGGTAATATTCGCTTTGTTTTTTTTCATGTGTCTTAATATGTAATATCATTAGTAATTATACTTATATCATGATTTAAAGAATGTAATAAGTTTTTTAAATATAATTTATATTAATTATAACTGTATTATAATATTCATAGAATATATAATTATGAAATGAAGTACACCGTTAATGGATATGGTAAGTCATACGTACGTATGAACGTTATTTCCATTTAATTGTAGTATTAAAATAATGAAAGTAAATGAAATATATATAAATAATAAATTAGATTAATTATATAATATGTATATATATTATATATTTAGTAAAATCAACCTTAACGCATTCCATGTAGTGTATGAATGAATCACATCACTTTGAAGGGGTAGTAGTTCACACTTCCTGAAATAAAATTATCATATTAATAAAAAATAGAAAGTATAAAAATGTGTTCTAAAATAATTAAAGAAGATTAAATACCTAATAAATATAATATATAACACATTTAAAAATATGTTACATCATAATGTTCGACATGAGAGACTGTATGAAAAAATTAACAATCATCGTTTAGTGAGGCGGTAGTTCTCTATACACGTAAAAATTATGTTCATTTCTCATTAGATGGAAGTGTGTGTAATTTTCATTAAAAAAAATATCATAAAAACATAATTTTATATTGAGGATAAATTTATTTTTATTCAATAATTAAATAATAAGATTTTAGGTAGTAGATAATGAAAATAAATGAAAGGAACTTGAGGGATGGTGTTACCTCTTAATCCGGAAACTTTCGTTGGGTTTCCCCAAAGGGATTCCTGTGATGATATTATGACCAAGTGAGGATTCAAAGAGGAAGTGAAGGATTTTGGATATCTATGGGGGAAGAATTTGTTCAATACAATTTGGCTTGAGTTTTTTGAGGTAGTTGTAGGATAAGAGGATTTTTATAATGGATGAGTGGCACTATTGTCATATTTTTGGTAAGTGAAACCCTACCCTCAATTATTTATTGAAAGTTGATCTAATAATGGTAAAAAGTCTAGAAAATGGAATATAGGGTCTAATAATACCTATAAAGGGATATTTTCACAGGTTTATAATTCATTTGTTTCCATTAAAGTTATAAATTAGTCCCTCGTTATGCATAATTTAACATTAGTCACTATAACTTATTTCAATTAATTTCACAAATATTTTGTGTGAAAAAACATTGTTGAAATTATTTTAAATTATAAATTAATCTAATTACAAATTTATAATCCATTTTTTTAAATTCCAAACCCATGATTTGATGAAATTAATTTAAATATAATCCTACAAATGGGACGACAATTCACGTTTTCATGTAAAAAAGTTCAAAACAATTCATGGTTTTTAAAGTCTATTTCAAAATGAAATTGATTCCAATGAACTAAATAGGAATTGTTGATAAACATTTAATAAAATGAATCTTTAAAAGAAACATAAAATATAATTTAACTATATACATAAATTAGAACAAAATTCAATTTTGAATTAAAATTCATCATTTTTAACTATTCATTAAAAAATAAAACATCATCAAAAATTAAAAAAATTTAACCATATTCTCACTTTTACCATTATATATGAAATAATAAATTTATATTGTCACATAAAATATATATAATGGAAAAAAAGTATTTAAAATTAGTTCTGTATCAAAAGAGGGTAAAGGTAACTTAATAAAAATATAGGTTTTGTTTTGTAAAATTGGGTTTGTTCTTATTATATTCATATAGAATCTATTGGAATAATAATAAAAATAATTGATTAAATATATAATATATATTAAATAAATATAACTCACTAATTTTAATTAATTTTATTTGATAAGATAAATTGTTTTTTCTTAGTATAAAAATTGTTTTCTATAAAAATATTCCCATTATATTCAATTAGTTCATTGTAACTAATGAATATATTTTATACTTATGTAAAAAATATGTTTTCATATGTTAGTTAATACTATTAATAACTGATAAAAAATCAATTGGTTATATCTTAATATATTAAATAATAAAATTTTAACACTATACTTTTGTTGGATATAACTCTATATTGCATTCTACGTGGGCCGTTGAGGAAATCCATACATGCGTGTAATGAAATATAACATTAGTTTTACAATTAAAGAATGATGACCTTTATATTGAAGTTAGTGTAGGATTAACATGGAATTATGTATAATAGAAGCCAAACACAGTGCTTTAAAATATATATTATAACTACTTTTTGAGTTTCATGAAATGAATAATATAAAAAATAATTAAATAATTCAAAAAAATAATTCATAAAATAATGGTTGTTATAATTTATACTCATAAAATGAATTTAACTGTTAAAATTAATCTAGTTTTTTGTTAGTTTAATACTTGAATGTTCATTTCTTAGCAACCCACATCATAATAATGAATATGAAAACATCCTTTTAAAAAGAAATGTGTGAAACACAACAGTTTCCCAAGGAAAATATAACTGGGATTCCACTTTGTAGAACATAGTTATAAAGTGAAAACATTGACATGGAAGAGAAATATAAGAAATATGTTCTGATGGAACATGATAGAGAATAAGTTTTGGGGAAAGTTAACAACCAAACATCCATAAATTTGTGATAATCTATGGGGCCATCAGAGTCATCTGAAATGGAGGTACTAGGGTAAAATTATTGGGTTTAAGATCAATTTTACTAAACTTAAATAATTTCTTGACCTTAGAAAAACCACACCCTTTTCTATTCCATGATCCACTTCACCTCTATAAACAAAAAAGGTTAAATTTTTCATTACTTAATCAATAAAAGATCATGAAATCCTTGATATGACATCCCATATGTCATTAGTTATCATCAAGACTATGTTTATAAAAAAGTATATCCAATATTCATAAATCCTTATGTAGTGAGATAATAATTTATTCTCAAAAACTTCATTCGATTTTTTACATAATCTTTCCATAAATGGTAATCCTTATAACCATTGCGAATGATAAAAATCCAAAACCATAGAACGAAGGTCATAATATCATCTTAACATTTCCCATATATTTAACAAAGTATCTCATGGTTTTTACATTCAAAAAATGTGAATACCTTTATAATATATTCTCCTGATACATGGTAATAAAATGAATTACCATAAATATTTTTGATAAAATTAATGAATCCTTATTCCAAACGTTACTAGATATATTCCTTCAATCTAAGAAGTTGTAAAATTCATCCATGACATAGACCACTTTTCAACCAACCAAAAATAATATCTAGTGTAATTAGTGTTGTCTAATTTACATTATTCAAATCAATCATATCTCAAGTGAAACATAATATTCTCAACATCTTGATCACATTAAAGGTTACCTTCCCTTAATCAAAATATCAATTTTATATGTCTTTATTTCTAATAAAAATTTATTTTCAATACTTAATGTAAACTTCAAATGAATATATATATATATATATATATCTTGATTCATATAACATATTATTTGAATTTTAAAACATATGTACATCATTAATTAAAAATTATTCTTAATCCTTTACTCATGCTTCATCAAATTATTTCTTAATACATATATCATGGAATATGAAATATTAATCATGTATTAAGGTTAATCAACATAAATATAATAAATATTATTATTAATAATGTAAAAAATACTATAATAACATCACATACCTTTCACATATCATTTTCGATCTCTTTATATTTAGAAGTATAACCAACACTCATACCACGTTCTTGATTCCCTTTATGATCACTTGGGAAATAAATTTTCATATTTTCCATATATTCAACATATGAATCATTTAATGTTAACAATGTTCTATTTAGTTATCTACATTAATTAAATAACGAAATCATGGGGTGATAAAAACATATCATTGAAGAAAACCACATAATAGTGAAATATTAATTATATGATATCTAAATCATGACACCTACCATAATCTATGACACCATAGGTTTTTCATAGGTTATTAATAGATAACTTATATTTAATTACTTCATTATTGTTCATGAATAGTTTTTTAATTCCCAAAAAATATCTCTTAATAGTGTCAAACTCAGTGTACCGCAATGCCCATTTTCATGTAGCAGATTACCCTGAGTTAGGCCTAAAACATCTTGTCAGAGTTTTTAATCTTAGGTACATTTATTCTAGATCTTCTTCCACTTGTATTATCCTATTAGGGATGTATTTCTATGAAATAAATCACTATAACCTTTATGAAAATTCCAGGAAATTTACAAATTATTTTCTTTATCCTTAGAATTATCCTGAGATATTTCCTTAGGGTTCTCAATAATTTTTTTATCATTGTAGTATCCAAAGGTTAACAAAACCATAACTATGATACCAGATATAATTTCCCAATATTGAAACTCATTAAAATTACATCACATTTTCATAATACTTAAAACATTTTACAAATAAATGCCCAAATACTATATTATTTTATTGACTTCAAAATCGTTGAAACCAAAACAATGGTTCATAAAAAAAATAGAATATCTCCCACTAGATTCTTCTTGACTAGAACCCATCTTACACACATCAATTATAATATTTATCATAATAACCAGGGGTAATGTAAACATAATAAAGGGTAAGACCGGATGCTCAGTAAGGACAAATAAAGGATATTTTTAAACATAATCTTGAGTATAAGTTTACCAAAACATGATTAGGAAAATAGAAGATCATACCCTACTATTCAAGGATTATAAACATGAATCATGGCTTAAATCATGATAGTTTCTATCAAATGAATCATAATTAAATAATTTACATAATCTCTGAAAGCATAACATTTAAATAAAACATGGAATTGTGGAAAACGCATAAGCATATAATAACCCTATGTCAAAGATTCCTACCGAGACCTTTGTAACATGTTAGACATGGGATGATCAGATGTGTACCTTCTTCAAGATTTATATTCCCATCCCATGTATCTACCTATTTTAGGTTTGGGATTTCCTCTCATGTACGCTCTAGTTTTAGTCATGGAATATACCCTCATGTACCCTCTTGTTTCTAGCTTGGGATTTCCTCATATGTACCCACTTGTTTTGGGCTTGGGATGTCCTCCCATGTAACCTTTTTGTTTTGTGCTTAGGATTTCCTCCTATGAACCCTAATTTTTTGTATTTTGGAAATTCTCTCATATACCCTATGATATCTTACAAAATTTGTCATTGCCTAATGCATTGGAAGGGTAAACAGGTACCAACCATCTCATAATGAAATCATATAAAAAAGTTCCCCAAAATCATAAAAATGATAAAAAATCCAATGAAATGAAATGGGTGTCAGAAACATAAAATCATACATTAACCTATAGAAAAATAAATTGTTCTCATAATCATTTTATTAATGCATAACCCATGAAAAGAAATGTTTTTTTAGATAGTTATAACCTGTGGAAGATAAATGAATTTCATAAACATTAATCTATATAATGTAAACAAGTCAGAGAAATAATATGAATGGAAACATTGAATCTTTTCCCAAGAATTTTGTGAGTAACACCAATAAATTATATATTAAATGGGAAAAAATCGAATGATATTTTAAAAAAATAATGAAATAATCATCCTTTTTCATTTGGAAAAATATTATTAAAACATTCAGTATTTTAAAGACATTTTTCTTGAAAAAAAAAATTTAATTCTTATAAATGAAGTATTGAAAAAAATATTGAAATCCTTTTTCCTTTGAAAACATGTATAGAATATTTAAAACCATTTGACACCCACATTTCATTGAAAACTAATCAAAAATTCTTGAAAACCGTTTGAACCCCACTTTACTTGAAAAATACATTGAAAATTTATAAGGAAATTCAGAAAATGATTTGAAACCCATTTCATTGAAAAAAAACTTTTTAAAAATCATCTTAAAAATAAACCTTATAAATTAGAAATGGAATGTTCCAAGTAATCATGGTGGGTAAATTTGTACATGTCATACGAGCTAAAAAGAACATTCCTTTTTCATGCTAAAAAGTTATAATAATTCCTTGTTTAGAAAGGGATAATAATATTCCTTTTAAAACCATGGTAATAGAAAAAAATGTAAAAATGTCTCTTAATGATCAATTTATATTAGTAGAATAGTTTGGGAATTAGTTTTTGGAAATCATAGTTTTGAAAGAGCATTGATTTATGACCAATTAGAGATGTATGGTCATATTTTCTTAAAAACATTTTATTAATTATATAAGTACCAAAGAGTGGGGAAATGGTAATAATACATGAATACATTAAGACTAACAAGAGGATAATAAAGTTCCATAGTGTTCTTGAAATGTGGTTCAAAATATTTCATCTTTAAAAATGTTATCATAAATTATCTCGATAGACAGTGAGATTGTTTCAATAAACTATTACCACATGGTACCATTAAATAATAATACCCAAGAAGGATAAAAATATTACATGGATCTTAAAATATCATTAAAACTATGAGTTTTATTATTTTACATTTCAGAGGAATTTTATACAACTTATATAAAAATATAGGTGTATAACATGGTATGTGTCTCAAAGAAGGAAAATTAATACCAAATACTTTACTAATTTGGTAACTTTTGAAACATAAATCCCTTGATAGAGAGATCATAAAATGGGTTTTTAAATAACCATATATTTAATTATTATTGTCAAATAATACGTTCATGTGATGGAAATAAACCACACAGAAATGTGACAGGTGAATAAGGTATGTATCTCACAAAAATAATGAGTGACATTAAATTCACATACCTTGTGTCTTGACTCTCATCATAACCATTCAAACCTCATTTATAATTAATATTAAGGTATTATACAACTATAAAAAACAATATTATTACTTCTAATAGCAAATATGGTTTGATTATATATTTATATTAGTCTCTTGCTAAATATTCTATGTTAAATATTCATATCAGGTAATATTCCATTTGTTTTTTGCATGTTATTTAATTTGATATAACTTTGGTTGTTATACTTATATAATGATTTTCATTATGTAAAAAGGTTTTAAATATAATTTATATTTATTATATTTTGATTATAATATTCATATATTATATATGTATGAAATTGAATACATAGTTCATGGAGATGGTAAGTCATACATACGCCGGAATGCTATTTCCGTATAATTGTTGTGTTAAAATAAATAATATAAAAGACATATATGTATAATAAATTTTTATATAATTATTAAAATAGTGTTTTTTATATCATATATATTATATATATTTACTAAACCCATCCTTAATTCCTTCTATGTAGTTTATGAATGAATCACATCGCTTTGAGGGGGTGGTAGTCCACACTTCCTCAAATGAAATTATCTTATTAACATAAAATGGAAAGTATAACGACGTGTATTTTAAAATAATTAAATAAGAATAAATAATAAATTAATATAATATGAAACATATATAAAAATATTTTCCATCAAAATTTCTACCCTGAGGGGAGGTAAAGAAAAAAACAATCAATCATCATTTAGTCAGGCAGTAGTTCACCATACACGTAAATATTATGTCCATTACCCATTAGATGAAGGTTTGTGTCAGTGTAGGTTAAAAAAATATCATTAAAAAATATTAGTATACTTATAATAGATATATTTCTATTAAATCACTAAATAAAAATAATTTATGGAGTGTAGAAATAAAATAAAAAAAGGAGTTTGAGGTATGGCATTACCTCTTAATCGGGTAACTCCTTTTGGTTTGAACAAAAGGGATTCTGGGAAGTATTTCTTCCCAAGGGAGGATTGTAGGGGTAAATGAGTGTAAATTTCCGACCCGCCTCACCTCTAAGACAGTGGATAGACCGGTGGGTTACATGACCTCTAGAACATCTCCCTGAATGCCAGAGGTTGCTGACTAGCAGTGAAGGCCTTTTTGTGTCCAAGGGGGAGAATATTCCCTCATAGGTAATAGGTATTATCTTAGAGGAAGTAAAAAAATTAATAATAAATAGCTAAAGAATAAAAATGAATAAACTATAGTAGAAGAAATATGAATAATCTAACCGAATAATACTTAAGTGCAGAAGCTCACAAAACGAAGTCATGCAATGATGTATGTCTAAATTGAAAGTATATAAAACCGAACCCAAGAATGATATCAACTAAAAATAAATAAAACTAAGTGAAACAAATGCATCACGAGCAAGGCTTGGTCCTCTTCTCAAGTCTCCATCCAAAGAAGCAACAATCAATCTAGAATCGGATGCATCACACTTTCCTTTATCAAAACCTACAATCATATAATCTACTCGGGTGTCAATGATACCCGAGCAAGGTGTGAGATAAAATCCCAGTAGGCCAGAACCAAAGGTGTCTAAAACATTACATTTCATGCAATGATAAAATGAAGTATGCCATTATATAACAATTTCAGTTAACTAATTAAGTACAATGAAATAAATATGTCGGCTCGAGTTCCAAATGGAACTCATGCCTAATCACCTCCTTCAGCCTAAATCGGTAGTCTGAAAGGGTACCTGTTAGCAGAATTCACGTACACACACACACACGCAAACATATATATATAACCCATAATAAACAAGGAAAACAGGAAAGAGGTATACCCCAAGCTTATGCTTTAACTTGGGGTATATGTCAAGTGTCAACCAGGTGCACTTCCACATATCAGAAGAATATCTCAATTATCATGTGACTCAAATGGAAATAATATAAACCTTAAGTGCATAATTATTAAGGTTCATGTTGAGATTTGGAGTCTGATCCCATCTCGAAGGTATCTCTATGGAACATCCGTCAATTTATCTAATACCACTGATCCCGTCCAAGACAATCTTCCTAAAGACAAAGTATCACCCGTGGCATGGATTTACCCTGAGTCCATCTCGATCTCGAAAAAAGGGGTCAACTATCATCCGAGACTGGCTTAGCCACATTACCATGGGATACATCTAGATGGGCCCTTTTGGAACCGGTTCACTCATAAGTATTAGAAAGCCCGGGGAAGTCTCGGTCCTGAAAATCCAATGACACCACCCCCCGACACATACAAGTAACCAGGGAGGAACGAAGGGTCTAAGTGTGGCCCTTAATATAGGACCCACCTCCTTTCCCCATCATAAATTTAATTAGAGTTTTCACAGTAGTATATATGACATAATTAGCATATAAACTCACTAATGAAAACTAACCAGATACACCTGTGCATCACAAGGTACAAATTAAACATTGCAGTATAAAAATATTAACAAGGAAAGATACTTCATCAACATAAGCAGATAAATGAACTTTTAAATAAATAAATAATTTAGCATAACCAACTACCAAGAATCGAACAATTCACAATTCTTAATTAATCTAAATTTTTTATTTAAATTCAACACACAAAAAATATGTTGCACAACACATACAGTTAGTTAAATTAAATGTCCTAGAATGCAAATTTAAATTATTAAATAATTCAACACAAACAAATACCAAAGATCCAACAATTCAAGATTCATAATTATTCTAAAATAATTATTTAAATTAAACACAACAAAAATATGCTGTGCAATACATGCAGTTAAATGAATTAAATACTCAGGATAACGGAATTTATACAAACCACGTCGGCACACCCAAAGGGGTGTCTGACCACATTTAAACAAATTAACCACATTATATCAGGATAAAAAGGGATGCAACAACTAGACGAAACAATTAAATTAAATAGTTTGGGTGAATTTGCATAGAGCTGGTAGGCACCGACTAACGACACAACGATTCATTTTTATAAATCGCAATGAAACAAAGGGAATGAGATTAGATTCCCTACCATATAGTTTTAGATGATTCTATAATCCATGTTAGGATTTAATTTCACCTAAAACGGAAGAAAGCAACAGATTTTAAAAAAAACCCCAAAATAGGGTAAAATCCTTCCACGGTGAACTATGCGTAGGATACACAAAGAAAACCTATGATTCCACTTTATCAAGGTTAACCATTCCCTAAGGATTACTTCGCACCTAATGGTGAAAAAAACGGATGATAGAAGGAGAAGCTGCAGTCTTCCGAAGGAGGAGCAGGGGGGTGTGCCACCTAGGGGGAGAGGTAGATGTGACGTGTGTGAGATGTGGAGAGGAGGAGAAGAAAAAAGAAAGAAAAAAAGGAAGAAAAAAATTAAGAGAAAAAATAAAAGAAAAGGAAAAAGGAAAATAAATGAAAAATAAAGTAAAATAAAAATCATGGGAAGGAAAAAAATAAAAATAAAATAAAAAAGGAAATTTCCCATTTTAGTTATTTTTACAATTTTCTGTAACCTTCTTTCTATTTTATTTATAATTTCTTTTTACCCCTTCTTTCTTTCTTTTACATTTATTTTAATCTTTTATTATCTATTTTCAATCCTTAATTAATTATTTTAAATCCCGAACATTACTCTAATGCATGACGTAACATTTTTCATAAAATGTCTCTAGTTATTTAAATTAATTAAATAGTTGCCCGGGACCCGCAGCAAGGTGCACTGACGCGCGCCTCAGATTGCTTTATTGAATTAGGACAATAAAAAAATAAATGTCCCACACCTTGATTTATATTGATATGCTAAAATAATTAAAATTATTTTTATTTAATATAACTCATCAATGACACCATTAATATTTTAAAACAATAACCATAAAAAAAAGATAACGGTTATTAAATTAATATTGATTGCGGACATGTATTTAGTTGGAACAATTAATAATATAACATTTATTACATTGTTTAGTTACTATTTAAACCCCAACATAATTTATTAATTGTGGTAGTGTATTTCCATTTGTTTACATCAATGCAAATAATAATATTAATAATAAAATTATTATTTTTATTTCTAATGGACAAAAAATATATTTAACCCAATTAAATTATCTTCAGGTACGATATGACCAAACATCTTCCGCTCGTATATATTATACCCTACCTAAGGTAAACCCCACATCCTGAAACTATCGGTGATGTCAGATTTCTAATTCGACACACAATTTGTGAGAAAATAATTATTTATTATATAAAAAACGAATAAATTAATTAATTAAAAATAAATATGTAATTATCATGTGTGAGGGTGCCAAACACCCGATGTGAATCAAGATTATACCCTACGTAGTGTGAACTCGGTGTTTCGGACCTAACGGTGGTATCCAATTTCTTATATGACACAACGTTTGAGAGTTATTTCATTTTTTGGAAAATAAAAAAACATGCGTATCAGTAAAATTTACTAAATATTTTTATTATATCAACGCCGCAATGTCGACTATCAGAATAAAAAAGTTCTGATGTTGGTTTTTAAAATCGTCATGCCTAGTTAATGGAAAAATTTAATTTCCTTCACATTTTCATCCTATTCAAAACATTGGATGTTACAGTGAGAATGTTTTTTATCTATTTTCTTAGATTTTGGTCGATCCAAATTTTATTTAGAGGTCCGAGGAAGTGGGATGAGAGGAGGATTTTTATAATAGAGGAGTGTAACTCTTGTAATACCTTGGAAAAGGGAAACCCCACCTATGATATTTATTTCTAGTGGATCACATATTAGAAAAATGTTGATAAATGGGATTTTAGAATCTAAATAGGGTTGTCTAATGTCTTTTGGACATATATATAGGTCATTTTGGGCCTTAAGGTTATGTTTTAGTCCCTTATTAACCTTTATTTAGCCTTAATCGCTATAATTAATTTTAATTACACTCACTAATATTTTTCATAAAAAACTATGTTTAACTTATCATAAATTATAAATTATTTTGATTACAAATTGTAAATCCAATTTTCCAAATTCAAAAAACATAAGTGGAATAAATTAATTTAAATATATTCCTATAAATGGGATGACAATTCAGGTTTCTAATGTAAAAACATTTATAAGATTACTATGTTTTTCTATTAAATGTAAATATAAAATTTATTCTAATGAACTGCATTATATTGATTCATAAAACATTAATCAATTTAATAATTAAACAAAAATAACATATAATTTATCTATTAATATAAATTTTATTAAAAAGTAATTTTGAATTAAAATTCATTATTTTTAAATATTAATTAAAAATAAAAACTCACATAAAATTACCAAAACATCACCCTAACAAAAGTTAAGTTATTATCTTTCAAATATGATTTTTATCTTGACATAATTAATCAATAAAAGTGAAAAAATATAATTTAAAATGGGTTTCCATTAAAAGTCAGTAAAAGTACCTTAATAAATATATTGGTTTTCTATATGAAAATTGGGTTTGTTCTTATCTTATGCCTATCGAATATTTTTTATAAATATCAAACATATTTTATTGGATATATGATATATATATTTTTTAAATTAATATCACTCACTAATTTTAAGTAATTTAATTCTTTCATTATAAAAAATCTTTGTGAGAAATTTGTTTTTCTATAAAAACATTCCCTTTATATTATTTTGGTTCATTGTAACTAATCAATTCATTTTATATTTGTGTAAACCATATAATTTCTTATGCTGTTTTATAATATTCATAACTACTGACATAATTTCTAGTTTATGTCTAAATATATTAAAAAATAAGATTTTAATAATTTATTTGGTTTGTAAAACATGTTCTTTCATGTTATGTAGGTCATTAAAGAAATCTAGTCTTACGAGTAACATAATCTATCCTTAGTGTTATGTATAGAGAATCATAACCATTAAATTTCATCAAGTACATGATCAACTTGTAATTTTGTATAAAATATGCCAAACATAGTTCTTTAATATATATAAAATAACTATTTTCAATGTCGTGTGAAAATAAAATTATCAAAAAGATTAAATTAATTAAAAATAATAATTCACAAAATCTCAAGGTGTTACATAGTTCATCTACAATATATCCAACATGTTCTTGTGTGTGGGGTTAAAAAATAATTAGTCACATGATCCCACCCATCACATGCATAACATCATCCCCTAATAGGATGACTACAACATATGTGTGATCCCTTTGATATGAATTCTTATTTCTTATTCCTAACATTTGTATAAATCCTACACTGAGACCCTAATGGTTGATGGCTAATGGATTTTATAGATGAATATGGTAAATTATTCCCATTTCCTACTATAAATTTTTAACACCCCTATACCAGGATTATCCCTATCACCAAGGCTCACTCAAGTACTCTAGAATAAGTGGGGAAGCATAAAGAGACCATGATAGATCGTATTTCCCTATCGAGACCCTTCTCCAACATCTATGGACATAAATATCCATCATGTACCATATCAAGAGATTATACTCGGAGGTTATTACACAACATGAAATACTTATCAACTAACGTATCATCCCACTACAACACATTATGTTTAAGGACCTGAACAGAGCATAATCATGAAAGATAGTAAACATTTTGTAATAACTACCGAGGGACTATCCCTGACTTCATAGAATCGTCATGGCTATTCATGATCAGTTCCCACTAGCACCCAAAAAATCTATATAAAAGGATGGCTGTAAAAAAATCCATCTGATCTGTTAGGGTATCGACAATCTAGAATACATAATCCACTGATTTTGGCTAATCCTCTACTGACAAAGGGTCTACCTTTCTATGAAACCTATTAGGTATCTATCGTTGGAGCTCAAGTAATGCATTGATCCTCTATGTATAATTATCTATGATTACTACTGATATTATTTTCTCATAAATTAGTATATCATATTCATGAACCACTGGAGGTGCATCAGCATGTTTTACATTGATTGGGAACAATTCCCAAAGCTCACAATCAGTGAAAAAAATTCAGAATAGGTTCCTACACTAATTCTTCTTTGATTAACCAATCATAATCATAAAAATGTATCAGGATATAATGTTTTTGTAATTTTTTAGGAATTACAAAAATTTACAAGATTTAAAATGGTTAAATAGTCATATCAAGAGAGAAGACTCTAGAAACACATTTAATTAAAAAGTATTTATCCTATATAATGTATTCACTATTAAAATCCCTAAAAATTTTACCTCAGTATTCCGAGACAACATGTAGGAAATCAGAATCCTAGAGTATGGATATGACATCCACCATAACATCACTCGGTTCCCTAGCATGATAGTTGAACATAAAATACTTTTTCATCATTTCATTATGATCCAAAACAAATCATCAAATCATATCAAACTCCAAACAAAGAACCTAGGTCAAACCTCCTTGGATATATCCTTATCGTATCATGACCCATCTAGGCCCCACATGGAATGGAATTAAGTTAAGGGTGACATCCCAAGACCACATCTAATGCTCCTTAGGATGGAGAAAATCTCCTTGTAGGACTATCACTAAAAAGGGAGTACATAGATTAATGTACCTATACACATGCTCATACAACCAACTCTAAAAAATATTTCATAGTTGTAATATAAATTAAACATATAGAAATTATACAGTAAATTTTACATACAATAGGTAAAATAATATATAGCATCCGGCCTTTTTATCACATAAACTTTCATTACATTTTACAAAACCAAGGATCTTTAAGGTTTAGTGTCTTGGAAACCAGGAACTTAAAACATGAAAACATACATAAAACATTCTTCTTAAACCTGTGAAAGTCTTCTCCTTAAGTTCATCCTTGGTTCATTACTGCATCTCATAACCTGGGAACATAAAACAAAAGAAAGGGTGGGCAGAAGGCACAGTAAGGGAAACAAGAGAAACATTTTACATGTGAACTTGAGATACTTCAATAAGGACATGAAAAGAAATTTAAGGCATGAATATGAAACCATGAAGCATATCATAATAAAAATAACATTTTTCATAACATGAAGATGTGGCTACAACATTTAATATTGACAATCGGTTCGTTTCACCAAGGTCCATCCCCAAGGTGTCGTTAAACATTACCAAGGTTATTCACCAAGGCGTCGTTAAAAATAGGCATCTCTAGAGATTAAGTCTTTACCCAATGCATTGGAGCGCTATCAGGGCGCACCCTTAAATTTTCCTTTATTATCATGTGAGCCACATATATCATCATAAAAAAGTTCATAAATAACCCATATAGCATAAAATAAATGGGTTTCATTTCATAATCATAACGTTTTAAAAACTGCTTTAAAGACATGATCTTTACATTATTTTAAACCCACGGAAAGGGAAAGTGGGTATCATGTATGTAAATCCCAGAATTTAAAATAGAAAATTTTTGTATATATGTGAATAACCCTGTAGAAATAAGAGCTTTGATTATTCACTTAATAACATGAAGTAATTTTGAGAAAAAGAGAGAGGCATTTTGAGACGAAAATTTGGCAGCACAACGGCTACGTTACAAGGTTTTAGAAAACATTGAAAAGAGAGGGGACATGGGTCAAACAATGATAAATGACCCATAAAATAGTAGAGGGACAGAATATAAGGGATTTAAGAACATGGTAATGAAATTTGAAAATATACCATATGAAATGTAGAACATGAAAGGAAGACAAAAATAAGATTTCTCATATGAAAATTCGGTAGCCTAACAGCGTTATATAAACATCAACAAAAATGAATTGATGATGTCAAATAGGTTCTCTCATAATATGAACATAAAAGATCAGTATGATAGATATAGAGATCTTACACCAACATAATAAAAAGGAACATGCAAGACTTGACATGGAATTAAAACATTGAAAAGGAGAAGGGTGAAAGAATCCCTTAAAAATTCGGCAGCCTAACGGCGTCACTTAAACTTCAACAAAAATGAATTGATGAGATCAAATAGGGTCTCTCATCATATGAACATAAGAGTACAATATGATAGATATAGAGATCCTACCCCAACATAACAAAAAGTAACTTGAAAGAATTGACATGAATGTAGAACTTCAAAACAAGAAAGGTGAAGAACCACTTAAAAATTCGGCAGCCTAACGGCGCCACTTAAAACATCAAAAAAACTGAATTGAAGAGGTCAAATGGGGTCTCTCATCATATGATCATAAAATATAAGTATGATAAATTTAGAGATCATACCCCAACATAATAAAAAGGAACATGAAATACTTTACATGATAACAGATATTGAAAAATGAGAAGGGAGAAAGAATCCGTTACAAAAATTTCGGCAGCCTAACGGCGCCACTTAAAACGTCATAAAACGAAATAATGAGAGTAATAGGGGATCTCTCATTATGTGAAAATTAAAAGGGCTGTAAGAGGAGTATAAAAGAACACCCTTTAATATAAGGAGATGGAGCATATAAGAAATTACATAAAAAGATTTCTTGAAAAGAAAGAGAGAGATTAGATCCCTTAACTTAAAACGTAACTCTTAAAACTCAAAGGTTTGGACCTTGAGGGCTTGGGGGCACCATGGGAGGACTCTTAGGGAGGTAAGGAAAACCGAAATTCGTTGGGGGAGAGTTGGGAGTGAAAAATAAAGGAGGAAAGGGTCAGTATTTATAGGGAAAGTGAGGGGACTAGGCATTAATGGCCAAGGGACACCTCACAAGTGCTTTTCTCAAAACCATGTGCTCTCCCTTGGCATTTACCATGGAGTTAGGCCACATGGGGCCCCCCAAAACAATAATTCATCACCATTGGACGACAAACCCTTAAAATATCTCATGACATCATCATGACACAGTTATGATGTCATTAAACATACTGAAACCCAAAAACTGTATTTGTACTATTCACTGAAAATTATACTTTCTCTGAAAAATCCCAAAACTTCACATTAACCAAATATCAAGGCTCTGATTTCAAAAATGAACTCCATTTTATAAAAATAATTTTCTATATATTTTTAATTTTATTTTTAAATAAATACACTATTCACTGAAAATTCATTTTTTTAGAAAAATCTCCAATTACCATAACATAATATCGATGCTCTGAGTTCAAAAATAAAGTCCATTTTATAAAAATAATTTTCTAATTATTTTTAATTAAATTTTTAATTAAAAAACACTATTCACCTGAAAAAACTAATACTTGACTAATAATTTATGAAACCATTATTTAACCATTTTATTGAATCACATTACTTAAATCAAGTTGCCTAGATTATACTAATACTTTATTTAAGTGACATTACTAATCCATTTGGACTCATTACTAATCCTAATCATAATATCACTATTCATATTTTACTGTTCATCAAAAATCAAGTTGATCTTATTAGACTCTAAATTTCGTAATGAACATAATTCTAGAAGACCATTTTTTGAAAATCATTACACATTTGTAATTATTTAAGGTTTACAAATACATTTTTTAAAATATAGTTTTTCTAAAATTCATAAAAAATATGCATACTATATTTATCCGGTCATATGAAAATTCATAAACATCATCATAAGTAGAAATCCCAGTTTTTATTTAAAAAAAAGGATTACACAAGGCATTTACGGTCTCCATATATATCCTCTTATCAAACCAGCATAGGACCTAAGTGTAAGGTGTGCTAAGGTGAGAGAATCCGAGGGAGGCTTGGCCAACATCGCAAGAGTAGTAATTTCTATCAGTTTGAACTTCTCACGAAGGCAATCCCATTCTAGCTTCACACGATGATGTTCAGCTTGGGTTTGGTCCAGATCAAAGCCTAGTGGTTCTACCTCCTTCCCAAGTTCTATTAGATGGGCTTCGATCGGTCCAATACTACTGGGTGAGGCCATCGAATCTTTGTTCTATATTAATTAACCAATATTACTTGTATTTAGAGACAATAATCAAAACGTTTCGTTTCCAGCTGTCATATTGACCAAAGGTCATATAACAGTCAAAAACCAAAGGTATCATTTTAATTATACTCATGTTATCAAATGAAACATTTTTGTTGAGTATAAAAATAAAATAAAATTAGGAAACAAGATTTATTCAAAATTTCAGGTCGTTATAATCTTCCCCCCTTAAGAAATTGCGTCCTCACAATTTTTTTAAAATTAGGTTTTGAAATTTCATTGAAAGTCCCACATCGGAAAAGGATTCAGTGAAACTATTACTTTAAAAGAAAGAAAGGGAAGTACGAAGGTCACCCGAGTTAGCCCACACTAGCATTCCATGTAGGAAAACATGGACATGGAAGAAAAACAAAGGGTCAAGTTCTGAGGGAGATTGATAGAGAACGTGATTAGGAGAATGTAAACCATAAGAAAATCCCAAACTTATGATGTGTGTAAATGGTCATTGATTACCTAGTAGGAAATGTAAACCAACAACGTTTTTGTTTTACGTTCTTTTTATAATTTTGAGGAATTCATTTACTACATAGAACAAAAACATAAGAAAATATACCTACCTTCATGTAGAGTTTCATCCTTTAATAAGTTTCTACCAAAACTAATATTTTCTCCAAAAGATGAGAATTCAAAACTACTTGGTCTCATAAAAACACAAGAATCATCTTCTAGAGAATCACATAATCCACCAAAGATTAACTATCTATTTCTTCTATCTTTAAACATTATCCCCAAAACAGAAAGGGTAAGGTAAAACAACTCTTCAAAAAAAAATAATCCCATATGAAGGGAAACTATTTTTAAATATTCAATGTTCCATGGTACTACCCAAAGTTCATCATAGACCATCCCATAAATAACAGTCCTTAAAATTCCTCAAAAAAAACCATACTATGATTGAAACCCAAATACAAGAGGGATTTGATAACATATTCTTCCAAAATAAACATCATTGTTCATATTCAATCAACATCAACCACACCTAACATCTTATAACAAAAGTAGCTAACCTAAACATATTTTACCCAAGATAGGTTAATAATTTCCATAAGTAACCTAAATTACTATAAGTCCACCTTAAATTCATTAATTCTTCAAAATATAAGTCAACCTTACTCCTCAATGAAAATACCGTAGTAATATATTTACCATGATCATATAGGGTCCTCAAAATAGTGAACGTCTTCCAAAATAATAATCATCTTTTAATCCCCTAATCATCTCTGTCGTATTAATACGGAAATCGTAGCATTTCCTATCACATTGGTTGTTGGGACATGTTCTTCCATTTCTTGCCATTAACTAAGAATAGAAGCTATAATTAGGGGCTTAAATACTTAGCCAATAATCATGAAAAGAAACTTAAAGCATATAAGGATAACTTGTAGAAGAAAATTATACCCTAACTTGTGATCCCCTAGGTTCCCATCTAGGTTATCCATGATCATATATTCTTATGTGAACCTTTATTTTATTTTATCTTTGTTCCTTTAACAATGGTTCATACTAAGATTATGAATTTACCAAAGCATATCCCCTGGGAGTGTCATAACCAACAGTTCCGCAAGGCCCGTTGTCGTTTACCAGTTCCTGTTCGAGTCTAGCTCAAAGTGGTGTTTTCGGGTTTTACCCCTATGTACATCTGTGCCAGAGCCACCTCTACCTACTCGTATCCAGACAGGGATGTATTTTCTTGCAAACCCCTTACTCAATACTCAACAAAATACCAGGATGATTTCCTATATTTAAACTCTTCTATAGGGTTCTTCCTAGAGTTTTCATATCCAAATTTCCACAAATAACTAAACCATCCTTTGATACCAACTATACCATCCTGCCTTTTTATCACATAAACTTTCATTACATTTTACAAAACCGAGGATCTTTAAGGTTTAGTGTCTTGGAAACCAGGAAATTAAAACATGAAAACATACATAAAACATTCTTCTTAAACCCTTGAAAGGCTTCTCCTTAAGTTCATCCTAGGTTCATTACTGCATCTCATAACCTGGGGACATACAACAAAAGAAAGGGTGAGCATAAGGCCTAGTAAGGGAAACAAGAGAAACATTTTACATGTGAAATTGAGATACTTCAATAAGGACATGAAAAGAACATTAAGGCATGAAAATGAAACCATGAAGCATATCATAATAAAAATAACATTTTTCATAACTTGAAGATGTGGCTACAACATTTAATATTGACAATCGTTTTGTTTCACCAAGGTCCATCCCCAAGGTGTCGTTAAAAATTACCAAGGTTATTCACCAAGGCGTCATTAAAAATGGTCATCTCTAGAGATTAAGTCTTTACCCAATGCATTAGAGCGCTATCAGGGCACACCATTAAATTTGCCTTTATTATCATGTGAGCCACATATATCATCATCAAACATTTCATAAATAACCCATATAGCATAAAATAAATGGGTTTAATTTCATAATCATAATGTTTTAAAAACTGCTTTAAAGACATGATCTTTACGTTACTTTAAACCCACGGAAAGGGAAAGCGAGTATCATGTATGTAAATCCCAGAATTTAAAATAGAAAATTTTTGTATATATGTGAATAACCCTGTATAAATAAGAACTTTGAGTATTCACTTAATAACATGAAGTAACTTTGAGAAAAGAGAGAGGCATTTTGAGACAAAAATTCTGCAGCACAACGGCTACGTTACAAGGTTTTAGAGAACGTTGAAAAGAGAGGGTACATGGGTCAAACAAGGATAAATGACCCATAAAACAGTAGAGGGACAGAATATATGGGATTTAAGAACATGGTAATGAAATTTGAAAATATTCCATATGAAATGAAGAACATGAAAGGAAGACAAAAATAAGATTTCTCTTATGAAAATTCGGCAGCCTAACAGCGTTACATAAACTTCAACCAAAAATGAATTGATGATGTCAAATAGGTTCTCTAATCATATGAACATAAAATATCAGTATGATAGATATAGAGATCATACCCCAACATAATAAAAATGAACTTGCAAGACTTGACATGGAATTAGAACATTGAAAAGGAGAAGGGTGAAAGAATCCCCTAAAAATTCGGCAGCCTAACGGCGTCACATAAACTTCAACAAAAATGAATTGATGAGATCAAATAGTCTCTCTAATCATATTAACATAATACTACAGTATGATAGATATAGTTATCATACCCCAACATAACAAAAAGGAACTTGAAATAATTGACATGAAAGTAGAACTTCAAAACGAGAAGGGTGAAGAACCACTGAAAAATTCGGCAGCCTAACGGCGCCACTTAAAACATCAAAAAAACGGAATTGAAGATATCAAATGGGGTCTCTCATCATATGATCATAAAAGATCAGTATGATAAATTTAGAGATCATACCCCAACATAATAAAAAGGAACTTGAAATACTTTACATGATAAAAGATCTTGAAAAATGAGAAGGGAGAAAGAATCTGTTACAAAACTTTCGGCAGCCTAACGGCGCCACTTGAAACATCATAAAACGAAATAATGAGAGTAAGAGGAGATATCTCATTACATGAACATTAAAAGGTCAGTAAGAGGAGTATAATAGAACACCATTTAACATAAGGACATGGAGCATAAAAGAAATTACATAAAAGAGATTTCTTGAAAAGAAAGAGAGAGATCGGATCCCTTACCTTAAAACGTAACTCTTAAAACTCAATGGTTTGGACCTTCAGGGCTTGGGGGTACCTTGGGAGGACTCCTTGGGTGGTAAGGAGACCAGAACATAGTTGGGGGAGAGTTGGGAGTGAAAAATAAAGGAGGAAAGGGTGGGTATTTATAGGGAAATTGAGGGGACAAGGCATTAATGGCCAAGGGACACCTCACAAGTGCTTTTCTCAAAACTATGTGCTCTCCCTTGTCATTTACCATGGAGTTAGGAAAAATGAGTCCCCCAAAACAATAATTCATCACCCTTGGCCGGCCAACCCTTAAAATATCTCATGACATCATCATGACACAGTTATGATGTCATTAAACATACCGAAACCCTAAAACTGTATTTTTACTATTCACTAAAAATTCAACTTTCTCAGAAAAATCCCAAAATTTTACGTTAACCAAATATCTGGGCTCTGATTTCAAAAATGAACTCCATTTTATAAAAATAATTTTCTAAATATTTTTAATTTTATTTTTAAATAAATACACTATTCACTGAAAATTCATTTTTTTAGAAAAATCCCCAAAAATTACCATAACATAATATCAATACTCTGAGTTCAAAAATAAAGTCCATTTTATAAAAATAATTTTCTAATTATTTTTAATTAAATTTTTATTTAAGAAACACTATTCACCCGAAAAAACTAATACTTGAAAAATAATTTATGAAACCATTATTTAACCATTTTATTGAATCACATTACTTGAATCAAGTTGCCTAGATTATACTAATTCTTTATTTAAGTGAGATTACTAATCCATTTGGACTCATTACTAATCCTAATCATAAAATCACTATTCATATTTTACTATTCATCAAAAATCAAGTTGATCTTATTAGACTCTAAATTTCATACTGAACATAATTCTAGAAGACCATTTTTTGAAAATCATTACACATTTTTAATTATTTAAGGTTTACAAAAACATTTTTTAAAATATACTTTTTCTAAAATTCATCAAAAATATGCATACTATATTTATCCGGTCAATTGAAAATTCATAAACATCATCATAAGATTTAATCCCAATTTTTATTTAAAAAAAAGGATTACACAAGGCAGTTACGGTCTCCTTATATATCCTCTTATCACACCAGCATAGGACCTAAGTGTAAGGTGTGCTAAGGTGAGAGAATCGGAGGGAGGCTTGGCCACATCGCAAGAGTAGTAATTTCTATCAGTTTGAACTTCTCGCGAAGGCGATCCCGTTCTAGCTTCACACGATGAAGTTCAGGTTGGGTTTGGTCCAGATCAAAGCCTAGTGGTGCTACCACCTTCCCAAGTTCTATTAGATGGGCTTCGATCGGTCCAAGACTACTGGGTGAGGCCATCGAATATTTGTTCTATATTAATTAACCATTATTACTTGTATTTAGAGACAATAATCAAAATGTTTCGTTTCCAGCTGTCATATTGACCAAAGGTCATATCACAGTCAAAAACCAAAGGTATCATTTTAATTATACTCATGTTATCAAATGAAACATTTTTGTTGAGTATAAAAATAAAATAAAATTAGGAAACAAGATTTATTCAAAATTTCGGGTCGTTACAATCTTCCCCCCTAAAGAAATTGTGTCCTCACAATTTTTTTAAAATTAGGTTTTGAAATTTCATTGAAAGTCCCACATCAGAAAAGGATTTAGTGAAACTATTACTTTAAATGAAATAAAGGGAAGTACGAATGTCACCCGAGTTAGCCCACACTAGGATTCCATGTAGGAAACATGGACATGGAAGAGAAACTAAGGGCCAAGTTCTGAGGGAGATTGATAGAGAACGTGATTAGGAGAATGTTAACCATTTGAAAATCCCAAACTTATGATGTGTGTAAATGGTCATTGATTACCTAGTAGGAAATGTAAACCAACAACGTTTTTGTTTTATGTACTTTTTTTTAATTTTGAGGAATTCATTTACTACATAGAACAAAACATAAGAAAATATACCTTCCTTCATGTATAGTTTCATCCTTCAATAAGTTTCTACCAAAACTAATCTTTTCTTCAAAAGATGAGCATTCAAAACTACTTGGTCTCATCAAAACACAAGAATCATCTTCTAGAGAATCACATAATCCACAAAAGATTAACTATCTATTTCTTCTATCTTTAAACATTATCCCAAAAACAGAAAGGGTAAGGTAAAACAACTCTTCAAAAAGAAATAATCCCATAGGAAGGGAAACTATTTTTAAATCTTCAATGTTCTATGGTACTACCCAAAGTTCATCATAGACCATCCCATAAATAACAGTCCTTAAAATTCCTCAAAAAAACCAAACTAAGATTGAAACCCAAATACAAGAGGGATTTGATAGCATAGTCTTCTAAAATAAACTTCATTGTTCATATCCAAACAACATCAACCACACCTAAAATCTTATAACAAAAGTAGCTAACCTAAACATATTTTACCCAAGATAGGTTAATAATTTCCATAAGTAATCTAAATTACTATAAGTCCACCTTAAATTCATTAATTCTTCAAAATATAAGTCAACCTTACTCCTCAATGAAAATACCGTAGTAATATATTTACCATTATCATATAGGGTCCTCAAAATAGTGAACGTCTTCCAAAATAATAATAATCATTTAATCCCCTAATCATCTCTGTCGTATTAATACGGAAATCGTAGCATTTCCTATCACATTGGTTTTTGGGACATGTTCTTCCATTTCTTTCCATTAACTAAGAAAAGAAGCTATAATTAGGGGCTTAAATAATTAGCCAATAATCATGAAAAGAAACATAAAGCATATAAGGATAACTTGTAGAAGAAAATTATACCCTAAATTGTTATCCCCTAGGTTCCCATCTAGGTTATCCATGATCATATATTCTTATGTGAACCTTTATTTTATTTTATCTTTGTTCCTTTAACAATGGTTCATACTAAGCTTATGAATTTACCAAAGCATATCCCCCGGGAGTGTCGTAACCAAGAGTTCCGCAAGGCCCGTTGTCGTGTACTAGTTCCCGTTCGATTCTAGCTCAAAGCGGTGTTTTCGGGTTTTACCCTTATGTACATTTGTGCCAGATCCACCTCTACCTACTCGTATCCAGACAGGGATGTATTTGCTTGCAAACCCCTTACTCAATACTCACCAAAATACCAGGAAGATTTCCTATATTTAAACTTTTCTATATGGTTCTTCCTAGAGTTTTCATATCCAAATTTCGACAAATAACTAAACCATCCTTTGATACCAACTATACCATCCTGCCTTTTTATCACATAAACTTTCATTACATTTTACAAAACCGAGGATCTTTAAGGTTTAGTGTCTTGGAAACCAGGAAATTAAAACATGAAAATATACATAAAACATTCTTCTTAAACCCCTTAAAGGCTTCTCCTTAAGTTCATCCTAGGTTCATTACTGCATCTCATAACCTGGGGACATACAACAAAAGAAAGGGTGAGCAGAAGGCCTAGTAAGGGAAACAAGAGAAACATTTTACATCTGAACTTGAGATATTTCAATAAGGACATGAAAAGAACTTTAAGGCATGAAAATGAAACCATGAAGCATATCATAATAAAAATAACATTTTTCATAACTTGAAGATGTGGCTACGACATTTAATATTGACAATCGTTTCGTTTCACCAAGGTCCATCCCCAAGGTGTCGTTAAAAATTACCAAGGTTATTCACCAAGGCGTCATTAAAAATGGCCATCTCTAGAGATTAAGTCTTTACCCAATGCATTAGAGCGCTATCAGGGCGCACCATTAAATTTTCCTTTATTATCATGTGAGCCACATATATCATCATCAAACATTTCATAAATAACCCATATAGCATAAAATAAATGGGTTTCATTTCATAATCATAATGTTTTAAAAACTGCTTTAAAGACATGATCTTTACGTTACTTTAAACCCACGGAAAGGGAAAGCGGGTATCATGTATGTAAATCCCAGAATTTAAAATAGAAAATTTTTGTATATATGTGAATAACCCTGTATAAATAAGAACTTTGAGTATTCACTTAATAACATGAACTAATTTTGAGAAAAGAGAGAGGCATTTTGAGACAAAAATTCTGCAGCACAACGGCTACGTTACAAGGTTTTAGAAAACGTTGAAAAGAGAGGGTACATGGGTCAAACAATGATAAATGACCCATAAAAAAGTATAGGGACAGAATATATGGGATTTAAGAACATGGTAATGAAATTTGAAAATATACCATATGAAATGAAGAACATGAAAGGAAGACAAAAATTAAATTTCTCTTATGAAAATTCGGCAGCCTAACAGCGTTACATAAACTTCAACCAAAAATGAATTGATGATGTCAAATAGGTTCTCTCATCATTTGAACATATAAGATCAGTATGATAGATATAGATATCATACCCCAACATAATAAAAAGGAACTTTCAAGACTTGACATGGAATTAGAACTTTGAAAAGGAGAAGGGTGAAAGAATCCCTTAAAAATTCGGCAGCCTAACGACGTCACTTAAACTTCAAAAAAAATGAATTGATGAGATCAAATAGGGTCTCTAATCATTTGAACATAAGAGTCCAGTATGATAGATATAGTGATCATACCCCAACATAACAAAAATAACTTGAAATAATTGACATGAAAGTAGAACTTCAAAACGAGAAGGGTGAAGAACCACTTAAAAATTCGGCAGCGTAACGGCGCCACTTAAAACATCAAAAAAACTGAATTAAAGAGATCAAATGGGGTCTCTCATCATATGATCATAAAATATCAGTATGATAAATTTAGAGATAATACCCCCACATAATAAAAAGGAACTTGATATACTTTACATGATAACAGATCTTGAAAAATGAGAAGGGAGAAATAATCTGTTACAAAACTATCGGCAGCCTAATGGCGCCACTTGAAACATCATAAAACGAAATAATGAGAGTAAGAGGGGATATCTCATTATGTGAACATAAAAAGTGAAGTAAGAGGATTATAAAAGAACACCATTTAACATAAGTACATGGAGAAAAAAAGAAATTACATAAAAGAGATTTCTTGAAAAGATAGAGAGAGATCGGATCCCTTTCCTTAAAACGTAACTCTTAAAACTCAATTGTTTGGACCTTGAGGGATTGGGGGCCCCTTGGGAGGACTCCTTGGGTGGTAAGGAGACCATAACTTAGTTGGGGGAGAGTTGGGAGTGAAAAATAATGGAGGAAAGGGTGGGCATTTATAGGGAAAGTGAGGGACAAGGCATTAATGGCCAAGGGACACCTCACAAGTGCTTTTCTCAAAACTATGTGCTCTCCCTTGGCATTTACCATGGAGTTAGGATACATGAGGCCCCCAAAACAATAATTCATCACCCTTGGCCGGCCAACCCTTAAAATATCTCATGACATCATCATGACACAGTTATGATGTCATTAAACATACAGAAACCCTAAAACTGTATTTTTACTATTCACTAATAATTCAACTTTCTCAGAAAAATTCCAAAATTTGACATTAACCAAATATCAAGACTCTGATTTCAAAAATGAACTCCATTTTATAAAAATAATTTTCTAAATATTTTTAATTTTATTTTTAAATAAATACATTATTCACTAAAAATTCATTTTTTAGAAAAATCCCCAAAAATTACCATAACATAATATCAATGCTCTGAGTTCAAAAATAAAGTCCATTTTATAAAAATAATTTACTAATTATTTTTAATTAAATTTTTAATTAAAAAACACTATTCACCTGAAAAAACTAATACTTGACTAATAATTTATGAAACCATTATTTAACCATTTTATTGAATCACATTACTTAAATCAAGTTGCCTAGATTATAATAATACTTTATTTAAGTGAGATTACTAATCCATTTGGACTCATTACTAATCCTAATCATAAAATCACTATTCATATTTTACTATTCATCAAAAATCAAGTTGATCTTATTAGACTCTAAATTTCGTACTGAACATAATTGTAGAAGACCATTTTTTGCAAATCATTACACATTTTTAATTATTTAAGGTTTACAAAAACATTTTTTAAAATATTCTTTTTCTAAAATTCATCAAAAATATGCATACTATATTTATCCGGTCATTTGAAAATTCATAAACTTCATCATAAGAATAAATCCCAATTTTTATTTAAAACAAAGGATTACACAGGGCAGTTACGGTCTCCTTACATATCCCCTTATCACACCAGCATAGGACCTAAGTGTAAGGTGTGCTAAGGTGAGAGAATCTGAGGGAGGCTCGGCCAACATCTCAAGAGTAGTAATTTCTATCAGTTTGAACTTCTTGTGAAGGCGATCCCGTTCTAGCTTCACACGATTAAGTTCAGCTTGGGTTTGGTCCAGAGCAAAGCCCGGTGGTGCTACCTCCTTCCCAAGTTTTGTTAGATGGGCTTCGATCGGTCCAAGACTACTGGGTGAGTCCATTGAATCTTATTTCTATATTAATTAACCAATATTACTTGTATTTAGAGACAATAATCAAAACGTTTAGTTTCCAACGGTCATGTTGACCAATGGTCATATAACAGTCAAAAATCAACGGTATCATTTTAATTATACTCTTGTTATCAAATGAAACATTTTTGTTGATTATAAAAATAAAATAAAATTAGGAAACAAGATTTATTCAAAATTTCAGGTCGTTACATAATAAATGTTATATAGGGTGATAAAAAAGTACCAATTGCAAAAATAAACACACAACTGGAAAATGGATCGCAACCTAAAAAACTAGGAAAAAATTAAATGTGTGCATTACAAAATATTTGGTTATATCCATAAAACATAGTTAAAACTATCATGTACTCTTATTATCTTATGATACATGGTTCACCAAAGTTAACTCCAATCTATCTTTCATTTTCATAAGGCAATGAATCTATGGGGTGGGTTCATACATGGGAGAATTTGAAAATACTAAGTAGGGCTACCCAAAAACCAAAATGAAGAAATTGAATTATATAGTAATCTCAACCCTTAATTCAATGAGATATAATAAACCCCGAATTAAATACTCTCATAAAAAACAACAATAAAAATGGTAAGTATTACCAATCTCTACAACCAGCTATAGATGATTATAAGTCCTCGAGTAACTCTAATGGTCCCGTATATGATTATAATAACCACACATAACCTCAAAATAACCATACTTGATGGTCCAATCCTAGAAACTACACTCCAAAACCAAGGGAGAACTGTCTCATGTGGAGAACTCACTCCCCACAAAAGATCAATGATAGGGGAGTACAAATATTCTGATAGTATAAAATCTCTTTTTTTATAGTGTTGGAGTAATGAATCTATCTATATATAAGATATAGTAGAAAGTCACCCTAGAAATCTAGGTGAGTATTGAACCCAACATCTCTCGAATGATCCAACCTGATCACTATTATTCCTAAGAATCACAAAATGAAACATTTTGCTCATATCACATAGTTCATTAAGTATGACCCTAAAAGGTAGACCACAAACACATCCCACACATAATTCTACTTAATTTGGGATACTCATCGGTCTAGATATGAGAAAATAAGAATTATATATAAAATATATAGGGTTTTGGGAAAAGTAAACATCACATATATCATGTCACAATATGTGATATACAGCCCGTGGTAATAGGTGTGTTCTTCCCTATAAAAGTATATGAAATCCATGTGTCTATAAAGTTCATGTCTATATAGGGACATGATGTTTTAGTTTACCCAGTTTCATTATTTTGATCTACTTACACATGACCAAAAAACATAGGGTGCATCACATAGTGTTTGGGCCTGCTAAAATTGCATGTGGTATGTAACTCCTGAGAAAAACCTTTATTCCATATGAATTGAAGAGACATATCATCTATTCTTATAGAATAAATGTCTTGTATTTAGTATTTTTATATGTTGTGCATTCTAGTATCTCTGCCCTCACATGCTCTCTAGATCCTCTAAACATACCATGATAAACACCATTGACATACCCAAGATAACAAAACAAAAGGAAGGTACATTTGATCATCGATTACCATATTATGGTGGCTGAAAATAAGTATAATAATCAACCATGCGTGATCTTTCATGCCTTTAATCGCCAAAATGGGGTCCTGATACCTAGAACCAGCATCTTCAATCCATCATTTCTCCTTTATATATCCATGTACCATTGATCATTGGTCATTCACATTATATTCATGATTCACAAGGATAAATCCTTTATGAGTCCAGAAAAGTCAAATCACAAACTCCATGGTCCAATGATGAAGAAATTATATAATGAAGAGGTTAGAGGCATAATAACGATGTGAGATTATTGTTGGCCAATGTGATTCGAACTAATCATTATAAATATTTAACCCATAAACAATATGATGAATTTATGTATTTAAAAGTGTTAATTTGGTTCATGAACACAAATTAATAACATTGTTCCTTTAAATAATGAAAACCAATGAATTTAGCAGATATATAACCTTTTCCCCAAAATCAAGAAAAAGGGATACATTCCACAAAAGTAAATATCCTTACCTAGAGAACTGTTTGATAATTGTTGAAGATCATGTTTATAGGGAAAACTGGGAAATATCCCACTGTGATCATCATTTTTTCCATCAATCTCTTCAATTCCCTCATCATCAATCAATGATCTGGAGTTCTTCAATGCCAACAGTAGATCTATTCATCCTTCTCCTCTCTAATACCCTAGAGTTATGTGTCTTGTCCTATTAAATCACCATAGTTATAAAATTCTAGATAATATATATTGGTGTATAATTTAAAAAATTAAATAAATATACCATTTATTTAATTTAACAAAATCATTAATTACTTTCATCTATGTAACAATTGATGCCAACCAACCTTATGTCGGGCCTAGGGTTAACCCCACATTATTGAAGTAATTACTGTCATATATTTTACATCTGATATTTTGATCAATGGGAAACCAATAATTCAGAAATGAATCATGAATATGATTTAATGTTTAAAATATTTTTAATAAATAAATAATGGGTTCCTATGACACATGATCCCTATTTACAACTTTGAGGGAAAATACATAGACAGTTAAATAAGTATTCAAAAGATCAAACTATCAAAATCATAGTTGTTACAAACATCAATATTAATTTAATTATATATCTACATTAAGGAAAATTTATCCAACTGACAAAATTAAAGCAAATTAATTATCAATACATAACTAACATACACTAAGAAAATGAAAAAATAAATCACGTGTCTAAAAAAATGAAAATATTATATACCAAAAAAGGAGAAATGTGACTTTCAAACACCCCTAACTCATCAAAAAATCAAAACAAAACATATGTATCTTAATAAATTGATGATATAATCTTCATAAATATCTATAAGACTATGAAATTTATTATAAATTTAAATAATTAATTATAAGATACAAGGGTACCTTATATCATGGGTACGCAATCTTAAAATGATAAGGAATCAAGAATCAGCCAGGATTGTCAAAAACCACTTAAAACATACCCCTCTTTCACTTAGGGTTTCAATATGGATATAATTTATATATGATATTAAATATATTAAATTAATTTATATATAAATCTCTATTAACAAAACCATGGAATAGTACTCCTAAATAATGTAATGGTGTATTTCAGTTAATAATGATATATAAACAACGTTGTGTTAAAATATTATTTTCCCAACATCTAAATAAATATTTTTTAGACCATATCCACAAAAAATAATTTGGTATCCATTATTCCTTTACTATTTTTATATAATATCCTCTAATTTTCATTATAATTCCATGATGTGTTATTTGATAGAAAACACCATTTTCATCCATGTCTAACCTAAAACTTGTGTTTTCTTATTACCTATATAGTACATGGTTTCGTCCAAAATAAAACTCATAATGACTTCATGTTAAATATAATGTTAAAACAATTTCATGGGTTATACCAAAATTAAGTTTGACATGGAAAACATCAAGCCTCATATATTCCAAAACCATGACTATCTTAGTATATAGAATGTCAAAAAATGACAAATCCCATAAAACCATGAAGTGGGAAATGAAATTACAAAATATCATTTCCTCAAAACATTGAAATACTTCTCTACACAAAAAATAAACCTCTAATTATCACTATAAAAAACTCAAAAACCTCAAAATAAAAAATTAATGGACTTTGAACATTTGACTCAAAAAAGAATAAAAATAATCTGACTAAAATTGCATTATTATTTTCAATTATTAGGACCCAAAGGTTTCAAAAAATTGTTATAAACATATTATAAAATGAAAGAATTTATATATTAATCAATTTTATTAAATGAATAAAAATTTTAGTTGGCATGTTATGATGTCATTGTGAGGATTTTTCGGGATTTTTTAGGAATAAAATTTGTTTATGTACATGTATTTTTGATACATGATATTTATGTATAATTTATTATATTTTATAGTAGTACTTTTTATTAGTATAAATAAATATTTCATTTTATGTTATATTGGTCTCTTGAACTATTCAGAAAACAAGTCTCATTTTTCATTATATAGTTAGTATTATCATTTTTGGGTGAGTTGTTCAAGGTTTTTAGTGGTTTCTCTAAAAAAGTATTGAAATTTTATCATCACGTCAATTATGAATTTTAGAACACAATTTTTCACTGTATTATTTATTTTAAGATTTTTTCTATACTCGTATCTATAATAACTTATTTTATTTATTTATATTCCAATGAGAAAAATGATTTAATATTGAATAAAACTAAGACCATATCAAAATCCTTTTTTATTAGGGTATATACTGATATTGATATTCTTTATCTTATCCCCTATTTCATATGGATTCAGAATGGTGATAGGGGTTTTTTACAAGAATTTTATTAACACTATTCTATGGATTGTAGAAATAAGTAATATCTTACCCATACATTTTTTTGGTAATAAGTTAATATTAACTAAAAAGGAAAATTTATGTAAAATTAAAAAGTAAAATGGGAAATAATGAAATAGAATTGGTTATAAGACACAATAATTAACCACATATTGTGGAATTTTCCATGGATACGGTGACATTAAATCTTATATACAAATTAGAGCTTATTTATTTGGTAAGGACAGTGCATTTGTTGTAGCAATTAACATACCCCAAACAAAATTCAATGCATAAGTTATTGATTAACATGGTAATGTTTATGATTTTTATGATGATCATATTATTTTGTAATATTTTTCTCAATATATTTGAATGAATAAATATAATGAGTAAAATTATTTTATATATTGAGTTTCATAAAAAAGAAAAAATAGAGCTCGATGAAAATGATTTTATAACTTTACATTGAAGAAAAACAAGGAACTATAAAGACTATTAGAATATGGATAAGGCAGGGATCATAATATCTTATAAAATTCATTTTTTTATAGCATATATCTCTTGAAAAAAAAATCTCAAACATTCATCTATATGATTTTGAAATTTCATAATTATAGTAAACATAGTGTAATGAGTCAAGCTAGATATTGATTGAATTAAACATAAAAAATCATACTGCTAAAGAATATATTTTAGATGTGAATTTTCTGTGACATAGGATCTATACATGATTGTTTTTATCAAATAAAAATATATCTCATAGAGGATAAATACATAAAAATATTGAGTTTTATGGTCTATAAGATTGAGATTGACTTTTGTTGTTTCTCACATACAGATCACAACACTATCCATTAGAAATTATAATCCATTAAACCCTTATATGATAATATAGATTAGATAATTATATTGAATGTCTTATGTGTGGTCTTCTTGTTTGTCTAGAATTTTCTAATTTGGATTAAGGAACAAAAAAATTCATTATTGTTAATATGTTGTTGTGATGGTGATTTTCACTTCTATATTGACTTGGAAGTATATTAAATATCATTTGTTTGGCAATATATTAAGTTATTTTAATTATTATTATTCTTTATATGAAAATTTATTTCACTATTTTGGTTAATAATTAAATTTCTCAAGTGAAAGATACATAAAAGTAAAAATTCATACATAGTGGGAGGATTTTTAAAAGGATTTTGATGTCATCATATAATTGTTTTGTCATTGATGTGTTTATGAGACATAACATATAAGTTTATGAACTATTTAAATATAAGTATTAGGACCATGATATTTTAATATTTAGTTCTCTAAATTTTTCAACATAATAGGAGGTAATGTTTAGGTTATGGTGTCTAGGTTTTTTTATGGAATTATATAACTTTAGATAAAGTGCTTCAATATGAATTTATCCACTTGGTTTTATATGAAATTTATTTTTGAGTTTAAGGGTTATTATAGATATATTATTATAAATCCATAATCTCTCAAAGATTTAATTTTATTTATATTAATGAGGGAAAATTATTAAGATAAATAGTGAATTAAATATTAATAGATGTAACCTAAAGTGAATATTTTTTAATAATTGTTTTGAATGGGAATATCCAATAGAATATCATATTTCCATAAATGGGGGAATAATATTTTTAGTGAGTTATGTATGAATTTTCATATGAATTTTATGTTTTAAATGGTTATGTATATTTTTATTGATGGGTTATTGAAAAACAATTCTTTATAAGTTTTTATAAAGATCAATACTTTCTTTAAATATTTTCTTTATAATTCACTTATAATATATCTTCTCTATATCTTATTTTGGTTTATCTTACATCCTCTTCCCTGTCCACTTACACTATAAATGAACTAGTGTGATACATGGCTCATTGGTGGATCCACATATACTAATGGTTAACAGCTAGTGGTCATTTTTTATAGGTGATCATGGGGATATTATACCCTCTTGAACAAATATCTATAAATAACAATACATTTATTAATAATAAAATTCAACCATAAAGTAAGATAAAATAAGAACATTATAGCTAAAGGAAGTCAACATAAAAGTAACATTTCTTAATATATATCAATACAATCTATTTTAATGTCACATGAGTCAAAAAAATGAATTAGATCTACCGTGGATGATTCCAATTTAACATGGTCCAAAAAATAAAAAAAATATTAAAACATTGTAATATAGAAAACTAGTCTCAATTGTTTACTCAATCCTACATACCTAATCAATCCAAAATCTAAAACTCATCCAATACTATTAGTAGAACTCTATCCCATATCTTGGTCATCAATAGTGAAAAATGACCGGGTATAAGAGTCCCCATGTAGTTTGTGACTAAAAATCCATAGTCCAACATCATCATTTTACTTAATTATATCTGATAAATACATGTTCACATACTTTGTGTATACTAATAAATAAAAAAATTAATAAAATAACAATAACAATCATAACCAGAAGTATTTATCAATACATCTATGAGTGATAATACTAGCTTCATCTATTATAAGTGGTATCTTAAAATATCATAAGTAAAATCCAAGGATCAAAATAACATCCTCTGATTCAATACGTGAGAATGAAATTTGGAATTTCATCATAATTCAAAAATAGTGTGTATATCGTCTAATCATAAAATTAAAGTGAAACATGGGAGGAATTTATTGACAATTAAGTCACAAAATGGGAATATATACCTTTTGAGAACAATAAATAAGAATGAATAGCTTCAGAATGAATCAGTATACCAACAGGCATAAAGTCCCTATCCATTTTCATGATTAAAAGATGGAGAATCATCCCTAACCATGATCCTCAATTCAAGTCCAAATATAATTCCCCATAATATTGGAAACCATACACATATGGACATCCCATAACCTTTTATGGAAGTGTCATATAATAGGAAGTGGGTACTTATTTTCAAAGAAACTCAAAATTTTAACATCCCCCCCATCAATGTTGAATATGGTAAATGGGAATACATACCACACTCTAGTTAGTAATACAATGGTAATGTCATCCCACACAATTTGAATCATCATTATAAATGGGGATTTCATCTTATTCCATTGGAAAAATATGAGTGTTTCAGAATGTCATCCATTGTATAATAAATTATAACAATAAGTGGCATTACATTTTTCACATAAAAGATTCATCAACATTCAAAATGGAATCTGATAACATAACAAAAATACTATAATGAAATATTAAAAGCATATAAAAAATCATTTATAAATTCAGACTGAGTTTCACATGATATTCAACTCACATTAAAGCTATATTGTGTTAGTTTTAACAAGCTCAACCTATATATATATCTCAATCAAAGGAGTGGACTACCTGAATACACAGTAGTAAATGTGGTAGGAACATTGTAAATATATATCGAATAAATATAATAATATTTTATAATGAAAATCAATAGTAATATATGAGACATTCCTTAATAGGACCTCTACTAATTACACACATCACCTACTCAAATTATTCTATGAGAACCTATTCTTGTTGTATAATGTTTTAGCTCACTAGGGAGACTTGTTTTCTATATCTAAATACCATAATACATAAAAAATTAAAATAACTAAATACTTTAAGTGGACTTTGAGTCATGGTAAATAACATTAGAAACCATTCATGGACAAAATAACATATACCCACTCTCAATGGGATGGAGGGGATTCATCTCAAATAAAATATAGTCAAGAAAAAATGTTTTGGGAAACCATGTAACACAAGAAGCATGGAATAATAAATGAACAACTATGAATGATAAGGGCCCACCTATTATGATCTAGAAGAATCCATCTCAATGAATATGAATGTCTGATTTTGAATGAAATAATATTTTATTTATAAATTTAAAATATCATTTTTCTCACATAAACAATTATATTGCTCAAATGAAGTCATATTTAGAGAAATAATGTAATATGGATGTTTGATTTACCCTTGAATATAATTTGACATCAGAAGTTCATATATCTATGCAAAAAATAGAAGATAAATCATTGTAGTGGTGAGGATGTTACAGGGAGGAGAGATCTCAAATGTTTTATTTTTGGGGAAAAGGATTTATTAATGTAATATTTTTAAAAAATTTCCAATGAACTGGAATTCCATCATGAACAAATAGTTCACTAAAAAATCTATAATGGGGATTATTTGTATAATTTCTATCATTGAATGTTACAACATTGGTTTAATATATCCCTTTTTCTTCAATATCTAGAATAAAGAAATCCTGAAACCTCTATCATCACAGAGATCCACTCCTTTGTATGGTTAGGGTCGCCTCATTTCTTTATTCCAAATATAAGTGAATAATAATAGAAAATAAAGAACACTATATAAAAAACCAAAATACATATATTATTATATGTATAAGACATTATGTCATATATCCATAAAGAAATAAATACTTTATTCACCAAATAATATTCATATTAGAATAAAGGAAAATAATCTTATTGTACCATACCTAGAATAACAGAAGTTGAACTCCAATTCTTAATATGAAGAAGTAATATCACATTCCCTCTAACTACAAATAGTCATGATTAATGAGATATTATCCCACCAATAGATACTCCTCCCATCTATATTTATTATTTTCATTGACCCTTCATGGATATGACCTATTTTTTTCATCCATAAGGAATCTGTTAATTTTTATCATTTTATTCTCTACCATAGCATAATTCTCACAAGTGGTGTTTATTTCTATTCATATTTGGGGAAAATAGGACAACCAGATTCACTATATTCTATCATTCATAAGGGACCCACTATTGGAATTTAAACATATGATTCTTTTTAGGATTCTCCACATCGTCAGCTAACATAGTTTAAATAGTGTGCATTACATTTACTATTATTTAGCTAACCCTTTTAGTTTATTTCATTTGTTGATTAATCATGAGGATTGAAGCTATTGTGTCTTCATTAGTGATACTTGTTTTTTTCTAACTTCTTCACATTCAACGAAACCTAAAGAACATTTGATACTTTTGTAACTAACCTTACAAGTATATCACTCATTCATTTGAAACATGAATCTAACATTCAATTATTTGTTTAATATATACCTCCTTCTACATTCCACCAGTTACTTATTAGAACCAAGGATTTTCATTGCTGTAAATGGAGTGTGTTTTTTGTTTTTTGTCAATCCTTATATGGATGATTAGGGACATTACTAGGAAAGATATCATACAGTTAAAATTAAAATTAGTATTGATGGTGGAGTAGTTTTCCAGTGCTTGCAAAATTTTTAGGGTCCAAAATTTGGATGATAGCTTTCAAGGTACAATTTGGTTTCTCTTTAAGGCCTTATGAAAATCTAGAAAAGGTATGAGTTTTTCCAATATGGAATCTTTGTGTTGCATTTCACGAAGACATAAAATTTTATAAGGATGTGCTTTATGATTATGGAGAGCTTTGTGATTAGAAACAAAGTTCTCCTTGATTACGAGGATTGGAGCTTTATAGTAATTGGTGGAATTATTTGAAAAATTTATTGGCATCATGAAGGGTTTTGATGTAAGATTCTGCGATGATGATGATCATTGTGCACAGATAATTTCCATGGTTCTGTATGAAGTAAAGAGCATTGCAAAGATGTGTTTAGTAATCTATAAAATCCAAAAATAAGTTATGGAGCTTGAAGAATTTCCAAGCCTATAAACATGGCGCTGCCCCTCTCCATTTGTATCAATGTTTTGATGGAAAATATGAATTAACTTTGAGTTTGTGAATATCTTCACGAACATGTATTTATAATCAAGCTCGGGCATCGTGAAGTGATTATAAGTCTCAAATGATTCCCATGATTTTGGTAGAAGGGTAATTCGTGATAATAAGGTATTCCGTGTTGACTTAGTGATTTTATCGGAAGTAGTTCTCTGAAGGCAAGGAAGCTTCATGAAGACAATTTGTTTTGAAAAGGAAATGGTGCTTCGTGAAAGGCAGTTTCTTTCGTGAAGGTAGGGGTGCTCCGTGAAGTAGTGTATCTTGAAACCAAGATTCATGAAGTGAAGTTTTGAAGATCAGATTTTAGTGGACATGGATTACAAAGAGAATCAACTCTAGTCTATGGTGAAATTAGAGTCATGTTATAAGTCAGGGAGAAAGTCTTCAATTCCATATTATTGAAGTCACCATCATGTAGATAAACTGATTTGAAATTATCTTAGATATGTAAGCTAGGGGGAGTCAATAGAAGTGATCTTAGGGACATAGTGAGCAATCCATGAATTCTTGTAAAGGTAGTGATCCAAGAATATAGTGATTGTGACCAAACCACTATATTCTATAGCTAGTGAAGTTTAGTTGATTTTTTTATGTCTGAAACTCTGTCGTCATATGCTCCTTAGACGTAGCCCTTAGCGGTGAACCAAGTAAATGTATTGTTTGGACTTCTTGGAATGTGATCGTTTGATATCTGTTCTTATCCATGATACAGGTTTAACAAGTTCCTACCAATATGGGAATAAGATCCTTGTTTTATAAACAAAAATTTGACACCCTGATTCATACCTCCCCTCTTAAGGTATCCTAGGGTCCTACAAGTGGTATCAGATGGTAAAGTTTACTAGTGTAAGATTTGTCCTTTTCCGTCATGGAGAATTCATCCAATATTAGGGTAATCCTTCTAGTTGATGGAAGTAATTTAATGATATGGAATAAAATAATGGGATCTCATCTAAGATCTCTGGTAAGGGAATTCCTATTTTCTACAATGCAAGGAATACAAGTTAATAATTCAACAGGTCTTACAATGACTGATACATACCGGAATATTCTTGATGCAGATGCAAAAGCATAGAATTCTTTCACTACAGATCTTTTTGATCAGATCTATCTAAAGGAGATTAGTTGAACCTCATAAAATTCTATGTGGGATAAACTCGAATATATTTTTAAAGGAGAGAGAAAAGTGAATTAGGAGAAACTTCAACTCATGTAGAATAGGTTTTATGATCTGTAGATGCATCTTGATGAGAATGTAGATTTCTTCTTCAATCAAATTACTAAGGTGGTAGGATCAATTCGAGGTCTAGTCAAAGAAATCAATGAAATTGATATCATAAAGAAAATTTTGAGAGTACTTCCACCCCTTTACAATGCAATGGGGTCAGTCCTTGAGGAAAGAGATCTTTCCAAATATTCCTCAGATTATCTGCTATGAAGCCTTGTGGAATATGAAATGAGTGTCAAACCAGAAGATTCTATGACTTGTGTGAGTAAGGAAATCACATTCAAATCCATGGAAAAACAAAAAAATTCAAGATATATTAGTGGTAAATATTATTAAGAAAAAATAATTCTTTCTCTTATTTCTATGAAGTTAAAAAATGGAAAAATAAAATTTGAAGTCAAGTTACCTCTGGCTTTCTTTCATTGTGGAAGAGTTGGGCACATTTCCTTTCAGTACTAAAGAAAGCTTAATGGTGAAGGGAGAGGAGATGAAATTTTTTATAAGACTTGGAAAATGTTTTTCAAAAAGGGAGACTTCAAATCTAGTAATAAATTATATAAGAAGAGTTTTGAGTGTGAAGAGGAAGATGATGATAATGAACTCTGTAAAGAAGAACCAAAATTAAAACTATAAACCATTCTTCCATGATGGAAACCATTTAAAATTCAGAACAGTCAACATATAAATCTTGAGATAACCAATTAACAACCAATGATGATCCCAAGATTCTACTTAAGGATGCTTTTGGTATGATTGACAAAAATTTTATGAGATGTAACTAGTGGAAATAAATGGTTAAATAATCTCTAGAATATGTTGATCAGTTTGAAGCTGAGATTGAACAACTAGAAGAACTGGTGAAAGTACATCCACCAGTTATTGAAAGGACTGATGATGTAGTGGAAATAAAGCTTATAATTAAAGAACATGAAATGGTAATCAATGATCATACCTCTAGACTAGAGGATAAGTCTAGGGATGTAGAGGAACATGAAAAGGAAGTTGTTTCACTTAGGATAAAAATAGAGAGTGAACCAAACTTAGAAGAAGGAAGGAAGAAAATACAATTTGGGAGATTCCTAGATGTTGAGTTGTGGAAATAGATAAGAGAGGTTCATATTGGATTGAAATGATCTTGAGTGATCATATACCTTATTTCATGGGAAATAGTGGAATCAGTTGTGAAGTCGAGACATTAACTTCTATAAATAAAGTGAGCTAAAGGAAAGACAAGATCAAAGTTGAAAAAGTTGAAAATCTAGATGAAGTGCTGAAAAATAAACCATTAATCCAAACTAAAAGAATAAATGAATATTATCTTTGAGCTCTCGAAAATGAAAGGCAGTGAAACTATTTTCTGAAGGAAGGATGCATGAGGTGAAATATAAGTGAGAAGACATTTCCTCTCATGAAGTATATGTTCTGTGGCTATCATGGCCACACAATTCCATATTGCGAAGTGGTAAGGATCCATTTTAATAAGAATTCCCTTGGAAGTCATCAAAGGAGACCAATTTTATATCCTATATCTTATAGAAGACATAGTTTATATGGATACTGTATTCACTATTCTATCATTGGCCATAAATATGTGTATTTCTGTAAGAGGTATGATAGGGGAAATTCATTCAATTCTCAAATACAGGTCAATACTCACAAACCAAGTGGTGTTGTTCTCATAAATAGTTTTTATCCTCTAGAATAAGATTATGGGTATGAAGAATATAATTATGTAGAAGAATGAATTGAATGGCCATCAGTGTCCAACACTCAATCCAATATTTGATGGAATGAAAATAAGACAATTGAAAAATCCAAACTTTCATAAGTAGCTCTCAAAGATACAAAGAGCAACAACCCATAGATTCTTGATAGCAGATGCTCATCTCATATGATAAAAAATTATGACATATTAAAGAACATTATGAAAAAGTATTATAGAATAGTAATGCTTGGTAATTATTGTTCTTTGAAGATTAAAGGTAGTGGAAATACTGCAATGGACAAGGGAGAGCTAAAGAAGACTAAAGTTCGTTATGTGGAAAGTCTACATCAAAATCTCCTTAGTGTGATTCAAATCAGTGACTCAAGTCTTATAGTAACATTAAATCATAAAGGATGAACTATAATGGTAAAGACATAGTATTATATCATGAAAGCCTACAGAATAGATGGAATCTTATATCAGGTTTCAAATAAAGAGATCACTTGATATCTGTCTATAGAAGAAGAAAACAACCTACGACATCGAATGTTTGGGAACGTTAATACAAAAGGCATGGAAAAGATATCTAAGATGAAGATAGTCTTGGATATCCCTATTCTGAAATGTGAACGGGAAAAGACTGGTGATTCTTGCATATAGGGAAGCTAGTATGCAGTTCATATCAGCCAAAGAAGAAAAGGGCATCACACCTTCTGGATCTCATCCATATAGACCTATGTGGCCCGATAAATGTTTCCAAAACTCATGGAGATAGGTACTTAGTCATTTTTAATTATTATTATAGTATAACGTCTTGTGTGAAGGTTATACATAGGAAGCGATAGGTACTTGATTTCATGAAAACATATCATCAAATTTCCAATAATGATACTGGATGAATAGTCAAAGTTCTTCGATCAGACAATGGAGGGAAATAATCATCCATTGAGTTTATAAATTACCTAGAAAAATATAGAATACAACCTGAGGTAGCTATTGTAAGGACTCCATATCAAAATGGAGTAGTTGAGCATTAGAATTTACTGGTCACCAATATGTCCAGGACTATGTTGATTGAGAGTCGTATCTCTCACCATTCCTTGAAAGAAGTTATTGAAGCAACGGTTCATATTCAAAATTGAATGGGGCCTATATGGGAGAGATGAAGACACTATATGAGTTTTGGAATGGAAGGAATCCTTCTTTAAAATACTTTCTTGTTTTCAGATGTAAATTTTTCATCCAAAATAAATATAGAAATCAATGGAAGTATGGTGAAAATGCAGATAAAGGAATTTTTATTGGACATCCAATGAACATAAATTCTTAAAAGTGTTTAAATATGTTCTTGGGAAGGATTTTGGAAAGAAGTGATGTTATGATCACTGAAGAAAAAACAAAAAATGCTTCAAATAATTCCTATACTGATGATATAGAAGATAAGGAAGAATGTGAACATGAATAAAATGAAAATATAGAAATAGAAAGAGGTGAAAACCCCCCAGAAGTCACATATTAATGTTGACTCAGAAGAAGAATCTGAAGATGAAACCATAATTGGAGAGAATTTTGTTGAACCTAGAAGGAAGAATCCTATAGCATAAATTAATCAATATAACATCACTGGGGATTGGACTTCACCCACACAAATGATTAGAATGAAGACTAATGCACAATCTTAATTTCTATTAATTTTGGAACCATCCTCATTTGAAGAAATTGTAAAGGATGAATCATAGGTAAAGGCCATGAATTAAGAGTAACACCAGATTGAAAAGAATCAGACATGGGGTCTGGTCCAGTGACCTGAAGGTCACAATGTGATTAGTACAAAGTGTATATTTAAGAACCAATATGATGATAATGGGAATGTGATCCAAAATAAGGTGTGACTAGTGTGTAAGAGATATTCAAATATTTATGTTTTTTAATGCTGAGTAATGTTTTTCTCCAGTAGGAAGAATTGAATCAATTTGGCTATTTATATCCATGAAAATCTAAATAGGTTATAAAGTGTATCAAATAGACATCAAGAGATCATTTTAAAATGGTTTTTTTTGAAGAAGAAGTCTACATTGAACAACCTGTGGGGTTTGTTCTTAGAAATTATGAAATGAAGGTTTTAAAATTAAATAAAGAACTCTATTGTTTGAAACAGGAACCCCAGACATTGTACTCTCTATTGGATTCCTATCTAATAATGTTTGAATTCAAAAGTGGAGGAGTGGATCACAACTTCTATTTGAATTATTCATAAAAATATCAGTTCATGATATTGGTATTCATATATCATATAATTTTTAGTGTAAGAAAGAATGGATTAGTGAATGAATTCTCCAATCACATGAAATCATAATTTGAAATGTCAATTATTGGTGAACTCACATAATTCAAAGTGTTGTAAGTGATTTACAAGAAGAATTATACATTAATTTATCAGTAAAAGTATGAAAAAGTTCTGCTATAAAAATTTAATGTTCATGCCTCCAAACCAATGTCAAATCAAATTGTAGTTGGAAAAAAACATGTAAAGCATGAGGATGAGACATCTGTAGATACAAAATTGTACAGCGGGATTAATGGGGTATTATTATACCTGAGATAAACACGAACATACATTGCCTTGGGAACATGCTTAACAACACACTTTTAGATTAATATAAAGGATGAACATATGGATTCAGCGAAAAGAATCATGATGTATATTCAAGGTACTTCCAATTATGACTTATACTTTTATGTAGGTAGTGATAGAGAACTATCAGCATTTTCAGATGCTGACTGGGATGGACAAGTAGTGGACAGAAAGTCCATAAGTGGTGGTGCATTCTATATTGGGATGAAATGTGTGGGTTGTATTAGCAAGAAATAGATAATTACTTCTCTTTGTACTTCTAGGGTTGAATATATATCCTCTACAACGGTGTTCACTCAATTACATTGGATGAAGCAGAAACTGACTAACATCAGTGATGAGGTGAAACAACCAATAGTGATCTACTGTGATAAAAAAGCACAATTGATCTTACAAAGAATCCTATTTACAATCCTCATACAAAACATATTGATATCATCTATCACCTCATCAAAGAAAAAGTTGAACAAGGAATGATTAAAATTGATCATGTTGGGAATGATGAGCAAGTCGTTGATATCCTAACCAAGACACTATCGGAAACTATGATTGAGAAACATTGATTGAACCTCGGTGTTCACCCACCTCTAAGTTCATAAGGATGTTATGAAATTCCCCTCTCCTAATTTTTTTAATAGTATTAATCTTTTTATGAATGCGATGCAGGCTTAAGGGGGAGATCCAATCCAGGGGAAATATGTTTTGAGCTCTAAAATGTAAAAGTAACAGTCTTTGTGTTTATTTACAATGGGGAGAAATTTATAAATTCAATGTGGTTCAATGAGGGATATGAAATTTGTGGAGGATGAAAAGATAAATTAAGTGAGATATATAGGAGTTTGAATGGATTTAAAACACATGATAACACAGGTCATTTCTTCCCTCTTATTTTCTACAATGAGACTTGATCACGTAGACTTTGAGTGATGGATGAGTTGTTTCTTGCGTATCTAGTTTTGATGTGTGGGTAGATTGACGGTGCATTGTTAAATTTATCAATAGATATACAACAAACCTAAAGGGGTATATTTTTGGAACTATGGTTTTTCTGTTTTGTAAATAGAGTGTGGTTTGTGTTTTATGTCAATCCTTACATGGATGATTAGGGAGATTACAAGTAAAGGTATCAAACAGTTCAACCCGAAAGCAGTATTTAAGGTGGAGTCGTTTTCTAGTGCTTTCTAAATTTTTGGGGTCCCAAATTTGGATGTTAGATTTCAATGAACAATTTAGTTTTTCATGAAGTCATTATAAATATATAGAAATTGTATGAGTTTTGCGAATATGGGTGTTGCGAGATACGTTTTGCCAAAGCATAAGGTTTTCTGAAGGTGTGATTAGAGATTATGACGAGCTTTGTGATTAGAGAAAAAGTTCTCTACAATTATGATTTTTGGAGTTTTGTATCCATTAATGGAATGATTTTTGAAATTGATGGGCATTGTAAAGGGTTTTGACGAAATAATTTGCGATGATTGTGATCTTTGAAAATCGATATTTTTCATTGTTCTCTTGGAAGGAAGGAGCACCACAGAGACATGATTGATGATCCGTAAAATCTGAAAAAAGGTGGTAGAGATTCACAAGTGGATAATCATTGAAATATGAGGCTATACCTCCCATTTGTTATTGATGTTTTGAGGTAAAATAAGGAGTCAGATTGAGTTCATGGAGAGCTTCGCGAACATGGCTTTCTAAGTGAGCTGATGCCTTGTGAAGAGACTAAATGTCTCAACTGATGCCCATGATTTTAGAAAAAGGTTACTGTGTGATAATAAGGTATTCTTCATTGAATATTTGTGTTTTTCAAATGTAGTTCAATGAATGCAAGGAAGCTTTATGAAGATAGTTTGTTCCACGAAGGTCAGGGTGCTTCGTGAAGGCAGTTTGTTCCATGAATTTAGGGGTGCTTTGTAAAAGAGTGTGTCTCACAATGTGACTTCGATAGGAGTAGTATAGAACATATTATTTTAGTGGACTGGGATTTCTAAGAGCATCAAATCTGGTCTATGGAGCAAGCAGAGTCCCGTGTTAAGTCAGGAAAGAAGTCTTCAATGCCAAATTATTGAAGTGACATTCATGTCGATAAACCGAGTTGATCTTTTCTTAGAGAAGTGATCTAGGAGAGTCAATAGAAGTTATATGAGTGATGTAGTGATAATTTACAAAATTCTTGTGAAGGAAGTGACCCTGTCACAAAGTGACTAAGACTGAACATTTGTATTCCACTACTGGTGATGTTTAGTGGATATTGGTACGCCCGACACACTGTCAGTGTATGCTCCTTGGACGTAGCCCTTAGTGGTGAACCAAGTAAAAATGTTGTGTGGTATCTGTGTATGTTATTGTTTGATTTATATCATTATCTGTTATACAGGTTTAACGAGTTCCTACCAATGTGGGAACAAGATTATTGTTTCTAAAATAAAATTTGACACCCTGATTTACCCCTTCCCTCTCATGGTGTCCTGGGGTCCTACACTACTCATCATATATGCTTCTCCCTTCTTCATTTTTTATAACTATATCTCTATAGTTGGTTACTGTTTCCACTAACATTTCTCTATTAAGATGCATTTGTTGAACTTTATCCATTTTTCTACACCCACTCAGTTAAATTATATTCTAATGAACATCTATCTTGAATGAGTACTCTCACTATATAAACATTCCCATTGTTTCTTCAAGATAATTAACTTACAATAATCCAAATTCTTAACAGATAAATAGTTTCCACAACAAAAAACCAAATAATCTCCATGTTATTTGTAGTTTTTAATGGTCAATCATGACAATCATGAAACAATGTCTTGTAAGTATCATTCTCTAAAGTCCAAAACTGATAAATATCTATTTACCAACTTTATTATTCCTACATATTTTTCTCTATAATTCTTCTCCCAATCATGCAACCCTCCACTAAAGAAATTCCCTCATATATTTTGAGACTTTGGTTGGCGATTTCATTCCCATTAAGATTTACGAGTTCCTCCCAATTTCATTCATTCTATTAAAGTAATATTAAGTCCAAATCCCAATTAATTGAATACCCATAAAAACATTGAACTATTGAGCATATACATAGAACCTATAATTATATTATATTTCCATTCTAAAACTCAAATTCAATAAATTTTTTCAAAATGAGAGTTTTATAGTGATGTGAACTCCAGTGATACCATTGGATGTAATCACTATCGGGAACACATATGTTTTTGAATATCTGTTATCAGGGAACTTTTTTACACCCATTGAATCATCTTTTAAGGTATGTAAGGTATGTTTAGTACTTTGATCTAACTACAATATTACTTGAATTCTAATCTTTAATGTATTTCCATTCTTTTTCACGATGATACTTCTCAAAGAGACAACACCCTAGACAAAGGGTTGTCCATTATCCATACTTTTTCATGGATGTTGTCAATTTCTCAAAAATAATAGACAAGAGGAGAAATTGTGTCAAAATACTGGACTTAGTGTACCTAAAAGATATACTGTAATTAATATAAATGAAAAATCCACAATCCATAAAATATATATCATATGAAACAATGATCCCAAATATCTCATTACAATAACTATCAAAATTCCACCTAATAGCACTGTCGAGTTGAATTTCAATGAACCAAATTCCTCAAGAAGTCAACACATGATTTCCATCCTTTGAAATGAAGTCTAAAAATAAAATATGTAGAACCAATTTCTAGTGTTATGGGTTTACTCTCTTATTGAATACATGATTTCACCACTAGAATATCTTTTTAAACTTTATTTTCTTATGATTTTCACAACCATCACACTATTACATAATCCAATTTCTTATAAAATAGGTTATCATGATGACAGTAACATGATTTGATATTTTAGTAATAAAACCCAAAAAGTTTTCATACTTCATCAATTAATGCCATTCATAAAAATTTTTGGTAAAAAATCCCTCAAGGCATCATTGAAGAATTTTTGAGGTGATTTTGATTGTTGACAAAGTGGGCCTCCATGTTTTTTTTGTTGACAAAGCAGACCATAGTGTATGAGTGTGTTGAAAAAGGAGGATTACATTGTGATTTTTCGGGTTCAAGGAATTCTTCCAACAATCCATGATTGATTGATGAACCTCAACAAAGGAATGAATGATTTGGAGGTGGTACAAAAATAATATATACAAGGTGGCACTGTTTTCTAGTATTTTCCAAATTTTGGGGCCTAAAAATCAGAAAATGGAGAGATTCATTTTTGGAAAAGTGACGTGTGCATAAAAATTAAGTGGTGTGAGAAAAATAATAGGTGGCATGAAATATTTGTGTGGTGTGCAAACAATTAGCACGGTGCGTGGAAAAATGGCGTGGTGTGCGAAAAATTGGTGTGGTGTGCGAAATAGAGGATTGGTGTTTTTTGCGCAAGAGGCGTTCCATGATCAGAAGATAAAAAATTGTAAAAGGCATGAGGTGCACAACAAATTTGAGTGAGGCACGAAATACGGTGTGGCGCGGAGGATGTGTGTTTCTCTCTTGAAGAAGATTGTGCGCGGAAGAAGGGTTTTACGCATCGGGGTCGATTATGCCTATAAATATGAAGTAACCCCCCTCATTTAAAGGGTTGAAGACTTAGTGAATACCCGAGCAGTATTGTGCGAAATTGAAGATCGCAAGGGGGTTGTCCGTAAACATTAAGTTTGCGTATAATGCTAGGTGTTGTGTGTAAAAGAGTTGTTGCGTGAAAAGTGGATTTTGTGTAAGGTAGGAAAATTATGCGCAAGATAGTTTTGAGGCTGCGCATAAAATTTTGAGTTTGAGCGTAAAAGCGGATTTCTGTGAAAATTTTATTTCGCCCAAGGAAAGGGAATTACATGCAAAGTGCCATAAGCGCTGCGCGTAAAAATTGGGGTGGCCCAGTACACCCTGTGCGAAGTGAGATTAGTCTGTGGGTGAAAGTTGGAAATCAGCAGAGCATCAATTAATAGTTAAGGATACATATTTCATTATTGATAATGAAGATACCTACAGGTCTATAAATTGTGAGTGGATCTTCTGAAGAAGCAGTGAGCACGCTTCAGTTGAGAGAGCAGTGAGCATTCATATTGTGAGTGGTTGTAAACCAGGAGGGATAATTAGTCCTCTTTGAACATCTAAATAGCAGTGTGCTTATAGTGAATTTGGTACATTGGCACATTTCCGGTTTATGCTCCTTGGACGTATCCTAGTGAGGGTGAACCAAGTAAAAATCATTGTTTCCCGTGCTTGATTTAATTTCTTTCTATACTTTGCTACGGGAAATGGAGAGAAAATAGTTTTGATTAACAGCGAAACAAGATCAATATGGGTAGTTATTTTAATATGTCATACCCTGATTCACCCCCCCCCCCTCTCTGGGTATCTAACCTAGTAAACCTAAAAAAATTGATCATATGATATCAAGTTGAAGGTTTATATGTTCTGATTTAGTATTTTATCAACCTTATGGAGTAAGACTGTCACTCGATACATTCAAAGACACTTGAAACTGAGTTCCTTCAATAAAACAAGGGGTTTATCCCTCCTTCACCTTGATTAATTATGATCCTTATAAATAGGAAACATAGTCAACCTTATGATAGTATACTTATTTGGTATTCCAACACTCTCCATTTCACACACATATCAATAATTATGATACCCAAAATGTGAATCCAATTTCATTGAAGAATTCATATTATGTATGTTAATCTGATCATTGGATCTAACATTAATTGAATAAGAACTATTCCACTGCCACCATTTCATTTACATTCAGGATGAAACTATAAATCATCTATTGATATCATGTATTCTAAAACGCACAACATATCCCCTATTTAAAATTAAGAGTGATGAGAACCCCATATATATTTTTCCCAAATTTCATGACCTGCTGAAAACATAGTAGACATGAATTTACCCTCATTAACTACATTATTTGGGAACCATTAGTAATTACCCTTATATCATGGACCTAATAATTCCACATTATAAGTGCATCCAGAAACAATTATTGTGGAATACATTAATTTCAATGCTCATTTAAAGTCATGTAGTAGATAACCTGGCTACAACATCTACAATAATTCATTTGATTTTTTTATATAAATTTTTGATTAACTAACATATCACATCCAATAGATCCATTATTTAATATGAACATACAAACTCTACAGGTGCAGTAAAATATAATCTTATAATTTGTTAATCCACCAACATTGAACATCATACATGACTTAACACATTGAATTTTTTTCATATAGAGTCAATGATCTCCTATAGAATGTGTATGTTTTAACAGATCATAGTCTATCTCTACATAAAATCTAACAATACTCAAAAAAAAATTGAATATTAATTTGAAAAATAAATTACACCATCAGACATAATCATAATGGATGAATTTTAATATTCTTGAATCTTCTTAGTATTTTTCATATCATCACAGTGAACAACTATCCAGAAACCTAGAAAAATGTTACACCAAAAGTAACCCATCAGTCATATAAGAACAATATTCTTATATTTATTAAAAAACACCTCATTTAAGGAATTATATATAAGATTTGATAATTTTTATTTGTTATTGAAAATGGAAAACTGATCACATGAATTTGAAACATTCAGTCAATACACAGCTTATGGTTCAGAATATTGAACTAGAAAGTCGAGTAACCATATCCACCATGTTAATACCGAACGTCATCTACTATGAATAAACTCATATCCTTTATCCTGATAAAAAGAAACATGTAGTGAAAAATAGGAACACAATATACAACAAATACAACACACACTAGATTATCAAACTCAAACATTATGTTTTATATTCATGGGATATAAACATCATATTTTATTGAGGGGGAAATGAACTTTCAATTTTAATGGATAAAAATATTATATCACATCACAATAATTAATTAATTTTTAAATCCAATTCCTCAAAAAACAATTGCGTATCAAAAGTTCTCCCATTTTGATGACCTTGGAGTGTGTAGATATGATCCAATTAGTAACTCCTTCTTCCATGTCTTCTCTTTTCGGTATTACACCATTTTACGATATAAACCCATGATTTTATATGCAGGGACTCCAAACCATTTCTTAAATAGATGATGTGTCAAATAAATGTTCACATATGTGGTTCTACTCAAATACTAATATTAGGGACCAATAGGCTGAGTAGTCACCCAATCATCCAAAATTCATTGGGGATCCACCATTAGACTCAACAACTTCTAAATTTTATTTGGAAATATATTTTTTGAGCACTATCTCATGGTGCACATTTTATATTACTCTATTGATTATATAGACAACACATACCTATCAATTCCATTATATTTTAACCAAGAATAATGACTCTAACATATCTACATTAGTCATACTCATGTGTTTGTAACATTAACTCATCCAAAAAATTTACTAGAACATGTTCTACATCTAAATCTTCCCTTCTTGATGTGACACTCCATTATCAAAATATAATGGTTGTATCTAGTTATATTAATCATATATTTCATTTTTATTATTCCCACACCTATTGACTATGATGCTCTACTACCTCACTTTCACTAAGAAAACTACCGTGTAACAACTTGAGATTTTAGAGACATATTTTAGAATGAATTAACAATAATTAATCTATTTTATTAAACTAATTTAAACATTAACTTCAAAAACACTATCATTTTATATGTTACATGTAACAACAACATAGCTTATGATAAACAAACTATTTACGTATACTGCTAATTACCAGCTCACAAAACGTTTATTGTTCATTTTTCCATTACTGCCTCTCACAGAATAAATTAAGATTTAAACACTATTTATATATGTTATATATTATATTTATTAAGTATATATTATTATATAATCCATTTAAAAAATATTTCCTTGTACTTTTCATTTTGTGTAAATACGATAATTTCATTTAAGTGTGAACTATGCACCCTCAAAACGATGTGATTTGTCCACGCTATACATGGAATGTATTGAGGATGTTTTTCATGAACTTATATAATATATATGATATAAAAATTATACTATACTAATTATATATAAATATATACACACTTATGTGTCATTTACTATATTTCTTTCAGTGCTAAAATAAAATGGAAACAACGTTCATACGTACGTACGACCTACCATCTCCATAAACTATGTATTAAATTTCATACATAAATATCCTAGAGGTTAATATAATACAAATATAATGAATATAAATGAATTTTCTCACATTTATTACATTATGTACTCCTGATATAAGTATAAGTAAGAAATACATGACAACTTAATACACATGCAAAGAACAAAATAGATATTACCAAAAGTGAAATGTTAACATATATTTGTTAAAAATATGGTAATATAAAGTCATAATAAAAAATATATGGTATTATATATAAGAATGTTATTCTAAATAATATGTATAACAAAAATAAATTTAGTATATAGGATGCTTGTATGAGTATGAAGAGAGTCAAGATGAAAGGTAATGTAAATTTAATCTCACTCTTTATTTTTGTGACATACATTCCTTAGACGACACTCTTTTCTTTTGTGTGGTTTATATATTGACTATTAAGGTATTATATGATTATTATTATAAAATGTATAGTTGTATATATATCCATTCAATGATTTTTCTATTATGGGGTTCTGTTTTAAATGTTTTCATGTCGGTATAGTGTTTTGTCTCAATTTTCCTTCTTCGAGACACATGTTTTTCATACACCTATATTCACTTTCAAGGTATATATACTTCTATTTGACATATTATATTAGTAATCTACTTCTGTTGATGATATTTTATGATTCATTTAAATTCATTTTTGTACATGTAGATTATGGTACAATGTTACCAAGAGGTAAGAGTTTTTTGAAGTAATCTCATTATTTATCGAGATTGATTATGATTATTCTTTCATCGAAAAAATATTATGATTCATCACTCAAGAAAAAACATGAGTTTTCTTTTCATATATTTATTCAAGTTATATCAATGTATTTATACCATTTATCATCTCTTTGGTACATACAATAATTAAGAAAATTTATTTAACAAAAATATGAATGTATTTACCTCTTCGGTAGGAAATCAATTGTATTTCAAAAACCTTGTTTTCCAATTTTTTTTTAAAAATTTTCCAAATGATACTTAATGATAATTTTTAAGGAAAAAATATTTTTTATTGTTTTGAATGCTTAAATTATAATATTTCAATGTTATTTTCAAAGAAAATGTTTTTCAAAAATGTTTTATGTTTTAAAAGGTTCCATTAAATATAGAAAGGATATTTTACAAAAGAAATATTTTAAAATAAAAATACAATATTATTTTCCATCTAGAATTATATTAATTTGTGTTACTCATTCTTTTCTAGGTAAATTATTCATTGTTTTCATTCATATTATTTCGATGATTGATTTCAGTTTTTAATTTCATGATGTTTCTAAATCCCATTTCTATTTCATGGGTTTTATGGTTTTGAAACACACTTTGTTTCAGTTGATATGATTTTTATAAAATTATTATGAAGCCTATATATTTTACCATCGACTATGATATGGTTACCTTTTTATTATACTAATTTCATTTCATATGTTATGATACTATTTTTAATGATCTTGTAGAAAATGTATGTATTATATCTATATGAGATGTGTGGGACAGAAATCACAATCTAATGCATTGGAAAGGACTTATATATCATAATATATACTATTTTGGTCTTGGGAGTAAACCTTGAAAGCTAAAATGTCTATGGGAGTGAACCATGACAACCAGTATGGTATGAGTAGTGAACTCATGCTAATAATATGATCATGGGAGAGACCATTACTAGCTAGATGTTATGGGGTGAACCCATACTAATAATATGTCATTGATAGTGAAGACTTGGATACTAAGGAAATCATATAATATGCCTATGTTTCTTCCCCAATTCCTTATCTTATTCCAATGTTATTATATCATGGCTTCTATTCTTCATTTTCCTTATGAATAATGTCTTACTAAAAATTAATCTTTATTACATTATTTCTATATATAATATTGGATATTTAGGGTAAGATATTTTAATCTCATGATCATGTTATCGTACCCTTATTCTAATGAATATGTTTATATATCTCCCTTTTTTACCCCTACTGATCATCAGAGCTCACCCCTTTTTATGTTTCTTTTCCCCCAAATTATGAATATATGTTTCATGTTTGATGTCTCTAAGAAGTTTTATAGTCATGAACAAACTAAGAGGATATAATTTATCTCATTTGTGTACCATTGCTCTTGTTTCCATGTTTCCCAAGAAACTAGACTAATATGATCCTTGATTGTTAGTTTTTATAATGCTTTATATATTCTACCATTGTTATGTAATGTTAATTTATAATAAGTTTGGGTTATTATGGTTGGTATCATAGTAAATTTATTGTTTACCTTGGGATAATAAGATGATAAAACCTTAATGTAAACTCTAAGGACAGGTCTAAGGATAATTCTAAGGATAAAGAAAATTATAGTATAATTACATTGAATTTTGTTAAATTTTATATTGAGTGGTTTCCTAGAAATACATACTTATATATATACTAAATGTTAATATAGATATATAATAGATGTACCTAGGGGTAACAACTCTAGCACGATGTCCCAAGACAGACTTCAGGTAATATTGTACAAAACAGTGAATCTACAAACCTAGGTTGACACTCGTGGGGGATAGGATTTAGGAATTAACAAACTATTCATTAACCATTATGAAGGATTTGAATATAATATGACTAAGAATAATATTTTATATACCTAAGGGTTCATATATTATAAAAGGCTTCATAAGTTAGAAATACTATAAGTAATTTTTCGTGATTATGTGCTTCTAATAAGGATAAACATTTATTAGTAAATCATTTTGGTTTTAGTAAATATATGTATCTTGAATTAAATGAATTAATGATGATTGTGATTGGAAATACAATGATTTTATCATGAGATACCAAATACTATTGGTGATGGAATGAAAAGATCTTGTTTTTATATTCAAACATCATTCTTATGCTATTAATCATGGTGTAAATCCAAATTAATCAAGGAGAGAACAATATTATCTTGATTCATTAATGAGAAACATCCACCCTCTTTAAAAGGGAATTATAATCCTCTTATTGCTGGAAAATTGATCGTTACTATAAAATATATTTTCCATTATCTACTATTCAGAGCATGAGAAAGTAATTCTATATATGTATTAGTTATAAGTCAAAGTAGACCAGTGGTGTACTCTAAATAGAATATTAAGAAGTAATATGTGATTGAAACCATAGATTGGGATGATTTCAAGAAATTATATTTCAATATGTACATTATACATATTATTTTAACTAAGATGGAGAAAGAGTTACTTGTTTTTACGAAAATGGAATAAAAATATATTAGACCCTAGGAGGAAATTTTTACAAGACTAGTGATGTGTGATTTTGGATTTATCATCCCACCCAGATTTAAAATTGATAGGTTCATTAGGGGATTAAATACGTGTCTCAAAAAGGAATTCTCCATAAATGACATTAGTAGTTATGAAGAGATTGTTCATTGTGAAATAAGGGTAGAAATGTAGGTTTGAGTCATGTATCAATCTCATTATTTAGACATGAAAAGGATTATAGAGATTAATGGAAAGTCTAAAAATAATGAAGAGATTAATATGATATTTACATTATGCTCTAAGTGTGGGAAAATCATGGACGAAATTTCTTTAAGGTGTATATTAAATGTTTTCATTGTGGAAGGGAATCCATTATGCTTTTGATTGCTGATGTTTTTGTAAAGAAGTTAGAAAATGGTGTGAATGGATAAAAAAATTAAAAAATGAACCTCACATGAATCAATGATACATGTGAAGGATAATGGGAATTATGAAAACCACTTCAAAAACCCAAGGGATAGTGATGGTGATCGATATCAGAAACATCTTAATCTATCGGAGAAGGGGAAATATGATCAAAGCATAATTTATTACCATGTTTGTGATAACGATGTGCTGAATGGTATTCATACAATTAAATGTTGAAGTATTAATTTATTTTTTGATTCTAGATCTACCAACTCTTTCATATCCAACAAATTTTCTTAGGGTTTTAAAATTAAAAAAAAAGATTAGCTATGTAATTGGAAGTGAAACCCCCTAATGGTATGATGATTTCATCCCGTGAATTTGAATAATATCTAGTTTAAGATTGTGGGGATGTGATTCCTTTATGACTTTTAATTCTTCCTTCAGTTGAATTTTGTGTCATCCTAGGAATGGATTTTCTTTCTCATTATAAATCATGCATCAATTGTTGAGATATATAAGTTATGTTTGATATTTCAACACCTCCTATTACATTCCATCAAGGTGTCGATATATATGAACATACTTTGGAGATTATATCTAGTGTATATTTTATAATTCTAATTCAAAAGGGGTTTTAACTAAAATGATCAGAGAGAAAAGTGGAATCTATGATATTATAATTATTTGAGAATTTGTGGACATCTTTCTTGAATATTTTCCTATAATTCCTCCATAACATGAAGTTGGGTTCTCAATAGAACTCATACCTTGTTCCACAAAAATTTCTAGGACTCCCTATAAAATGGACCAAATTTAGTTATATGAATTTATGAAGCAACTCCATGAAAACCTTCATAACAGATTCAATTTTCCATGTTTGTTTCATTTATGTGCATTTATTTTATTTGTTAAAAATAGAGATGCATCAATACATCTCTAAGATGATTTTATGGATTTGAAAAAAATCCCGATCAATAAAAAGTGTCATTTTCCCAGTATTGATGACTTTTATGAGAAACTATATAGAGATCAATAATTTTCCAAGATTACCTTCATTTTGGATATCATCAATTGAGGTTCAATAAGGAGGATATACCCAAAATGGAATTCAATACATTGTATGGAAATTATGAATATATAGTTATGCCCTTTTATCTTACTAATTCACATTCTCTCATCATGGAAATTTTGAATAGATCCTTTAGAGATCACCGTGACCAATTTGTGGTAATATATAAATATGATATTATTATCTATTAAAAATAAGGGAATAACATGAAGATCACTTGATAATTATATTAAAGATGCTAAAGAAGGAGAAACTAAATATAAAATTTATAGTGTGAATTTTGGATACAAAGGGTTTCGTTTTTTTGGTCACATTATTTCTAGACTATGAATATCAGTAGATGCATCAAATAAGAAGGTTTTTGAATGATGTCCTAGACCAACCATGATGACTGAGATCCAAAGAATTATTTGTTTAGATAGATATTTTCAACAGTTTATGGTGACCTTCCCATGACTATGTAATAATCTGACCCTATTAACTTGGAAATGTGAATGGTTCTTCTAGAGAGATGAATGTGAGGAATATTTCAAGGAACTGATGAAAAGGATTTTAAACGCACATGTGTATTCATTACCCTATAATGGAGAAGTGTTTTTAATGTATAGTGATTAATCTAAGAAGATATGGGTATGTGTTCTTATGCAAAATAATTTGGTTATTACTTATGCCTCATGATAGTTGAATACATATGGGATAAATTAAACAACTCATGATTTGGATTTGGCACCATTAATTTTTTCATTATAGATATCGAAGCATTATCTTTATGGATAAAAGTATAATATATATACTCATCATAAAATCATATATATATATATATATATATTCATATATATATTCACCAAAAAGGATTTGAACATGAGTTAGAGAAGAATTTTGAAGTTGATAAAGGATTATGACTTCTCAATACATTACCACACTGGGAAAGAAAACAAGATATCCAATGCTTTATGTCGAAAGAATCATGATAGATTATCCATGATGAGGATCATAAATGATACAATATTTCTTGATTTTCAAAGTATGGATCTAGAAATTCCCACGAATGGGGAAGTTATTATTTGTAATGTCTAGGACTCGGATACCACCATATGATACCTCGAGCCCAGTTGGATATATGTCCTCAAACCCATCTCCCCAAATGCTAGAGGTTTCCAACTAGCAGCGATAGCGTAGGTGATTTAGTGGGGAGACTATGCCCCTATCACCCGAGTATCATAGTGGAATCCAAAAATATAATAACATGTAGAAATGAATAAATAAGTTGTAAACTAAAGATAAAGAAAAGTAGGAATACAAATCAATAACAGAAGAGTATCATATACAAAATGATACAGATTGTACAAGTATCTAGAAAATAACCAAAATAGTACATGATAATAAAATTCAGTACATATATTCTAAAAAGAACACAAGACCAAAAATCTATCCCATCATTGAAAGCCTAAGCTTTTTCCTATTATCCTCTTACCCAAATCCAAAATAAACAGCATGTATTAGGGAACTTTCCCATATCATCACCTATAACCAAATAATTTGATTCGGTCCCTGAAGAGGCCCACATATGTTATGAGATAAACATCCGAGTAGGAAACCACCCAAGTCTATACATTTCTAATAGTAATTATACAAAAGTGATAGAAAGTGTAAACAAATAGTAAAAAAAGTGTGTATTCTCATGGAATAAGTATACTGTAATACGTAAAACCAAATAGTCTTCAACGCTACCAGCAAAAGAGAGTTATCTCCTAACAAGGCAGTTATAACCATGTAAACAAGGAAGTCACATGATGACGTCGTACATCCATCTGTATCCTATAACCCACAACCAAACTGCATAGATAAGTCATGTAAACCATGACCATGCCATATAGTTAAGTCAATTATCACATCTCCCCACTGTATAGAGATGTGTAGACAGAATGGGCTAGATCCAAGGTTTGAACAGACCAAGGAATCCATGTAAAATAATTCTCAACTATAGATGGCCGAATACAAGGAGAATGTCCAAGGAATCCCATCGTGTCCCATGGTCATCCCTGGTGGAAACTCAGTAATACACTAGTTGGGGTCCTAGGAGCAAGGAAATATCAATTCTTATGTGATCCTAAGGAAGCTAGATCCACAGGGAAGCAAGGCCTGAGGCATCCCACTAAATCAAGACCCCAAGGGAAGAGTCAACCCAAGTCGTCCACTACTGCATTCTTGATCCATAGAGATAATTCCATGGCATCTATCAAACCATTAATTCATGCATTAAATAATTCAATCATTCAAATTAATCATTCATAAAAATTTTAGTATACCCACTCACATCAATATGCACAATCCATGAGTATTCCCACCCATGAAAGACATTTATTATTATCCAAGAATATGGGCCTACCCTCTCATATAGTCCATTTAACATTCCTTTAATCATTTCATATAGGTATACCCACCAATATTATCCATTTAACATGACAAACTGTCAAAAAAGAGAAGGCATAACATGATATTCATTAACCAAGGAGGCAGTACATCTTCTAAACAAGATACTTGAGCTATTAAGTCAATTATGGGATTCCATTAACTAATCAAGAATGATCACACAACCCTTGGGTGGTTTAAAAAATCATAAATATGCTATTTTATTACATCTCACCCCTCGAGTGACCTCAAATTGAACTAGTGTCAACACACCTAAAGGGAACCTATGCTCAACCTCACCAAGTCCAACTAATGCTACTAAAATATACTATCTCAAAAAAAAAGACTTCTTTAGAATGTTTAACGAATGTTGTAAAGACTGAATTCCATAAAAACACATCGAAAATCTGAATAATGGTATATACCACCTAGCTCACCTCGGTAGTAGACAACTCATCTAGCTTCAAGCCCAGATTCAACCCGGTTCGTAATAAGTCTGAAGAACAGAAAAAGAATAGAATATTAGGGAATATAATAATAAATACAAATACTTCATTCGTTGTTATGAAGAACCCATAATGGCTAAAAAGGAATTGAGTAATTACCGTTGTGGATCTGATGAGACAATTGGTGATCAAAACAGATATCAGATGGAGGAACTGGATCAAAGCCACTGTTAGGTACCAAAAGGATGCTCTATGGGGGGATATATGCATGGAAGAAGAAAACCCAAATTTGTTTTAGGTAGAAAATATATTTTTTAATTTAAATTTTTTTAAAAAAAGCACACATCAAGGTCGCACGGTTTACCCGCATGGTTTCCCAAACCATGTGGAAACCGTGAACACCGCTCTGCCTAAGAGGGTCACTTAATACGGTAACCCCACACAGTTTTACTAACCATGTGGTAACCTTGTAGAACCTATCTACCCAAAACCTACATTTTTTAGACCTCTCACATGGTTTAGACTAACTATGTACTTTTCGTGTGCAAACTGTATGCCAGGTCATTTCAACCCAAAACTTGGTTCTAACCTCCGAACAAGCCCCGAACACCCCCAAAACACCCGTGACCAAGATAATAATTCACATAAGAACATAAAACGGAATTTAAGAAAAAAATAAATGATTTATTCCTCATAAAAACTCAGGTTCTTACAATCATCCCCCCTTATAGAAATTCTTCCACAAATTTTTCTTTCAAGGGTAGTCAAGATTCAACTGAGAACAACTCCGACCACTAAGCACGTAGTTCTAACTCCCTCTCACAATTCTCTTTCTATGAATGGTTATTATACCATATAAACTATACTAGAGGATCTGACCGGCCTTGAATAACCTTCATGATAATGTCATCGTTACGAATCAGATGCCCCTCAATGGACACATCAACATGAAGCTCAACCTACTTGGGATGAAAAACGCGATATGTGTATGAATGATAGCGGCGCAGCTGAAATACATGGAAGACATCATTAATGGATTAATACCTTTGAGGATGAACCAACCAATAAGGAACTGACCCAACTCTCTCCAGAATCTCAAACAGCCCCACATATCTCGGTAATATTTTATCCTATCTCCTGATCTGCCTTTGTCCCATCCTCGGTGAAACACTTTAGAAAACCAGATCCCTAACCTTTAACTCTAGAGGTCTTCTATGGCAATCAGCATATGATTTATGAAGATACTTTGCAGTATCCATACGCTTCTGAATAAACTAGACCAGATCAGAAGTATACTGCACAAGATACTGCCCTAATAAAGATGCCTCTCTTTACACTAACCAGCACAGGGGAGAACAACATGGAATACCATATAATGCCTCATAAGGCTCCATATTTATCATCTCCTGATAACTATTATGGTTGAAAAAATCAACAAGGGGAATGTGCCTCTCTTAAGAGACCCGAAAATCTAGGATGCATGCTTGCAGCATTTCCTCTAGCACTTGTCTCATACACTATGACTGGAAATCAGTATAAGGGTGGTATGATGTACTCAGAAGCACCTGTGTACCCAACACCCTATGAAAAATATTCCAAAAATGAGACTTAAATTATGTTTCCCTATCTAAAAACTTAGTGTGCAAGACCCCATGAAGTCATACCACCTCTCGGATGTACAAATTTACAAGATCATCAACACTTATGGTCTCCTTGATCGGTAAGAGGTGTTTGAACTTTGTAATCATGTCAAAAACAACCCATATAGAATCGATTCCTTGATGTGATCTCATCAAACAATTCAGAAAAACCATTGCGATATCATCCCATTTCAACTTCAAGATAGGAAACTACTGTAAAAGCCCAGCTGGTCACTATTGTTCTTCCTTCACCTACTGATAGGTGGAACACCTCATAATGAAATCAGCCACCTCTCTCTTCATTCTTGGCCACTATTATTGATGTTACATATCACGGTACAAATTGGTAACACCAGGATTCACTTACCAAGATGAATCATAAAACTCCCACATCAACTCCTCACGTATATCCACTGTAACCCAGACATGTTCATGGATATGCAAGATATCATCATCGCCTACCATCCAACCCAAAGGAGGGTCCTTACTTGCCACCCCTTCCTGTAGAACTGGGCCTTTAGAATCTGATAGCTTCATCATCATAACTCTATCCAATAGGGTAGAAAAAACAATTAAGGATGAAATAAAAGTCTTCCCATTTCTGTCATGCACCTCCTGATACATCTCATATAACAACACCATAAGATGCCACTCACTATTGGCCTACTTCACTGCATGTATTTGAGTCATCTTGCTTAGCGCATTAGCCACTACATTTCCCTTTCCAGGCATGTAGGCAGGCTCGACATCAACAGACTGTAGGTACTCCACCCACCTTCACTACCTCAAATATAGATCATGCAGTGTAATGATATATGTGAGGCTTTTGTGGTCCATGTACCGCAAAAAATGATCTCCAAGTAAATAGTACCTCTAATAGAACAACACATGAAAAAATATAGAAAACGTGAGATCATGGATATGGTAGTTCTTCTAGTGAGACCTCAGCTGTCGAGACACATATACCATGACTTGATCTCCCCATATCAATACTTCCCCCAAACCAATACCTAAAGCATCACATTAAATTGTGTTTATCTTGCCATGATCTAGTAGTATCATGATTGGTGGTGATGTCAACTTCACTTTCAACTCCTAATAGGTTGTCTCACAAGATTATGACCACACAAACTTTACACCCTTCTTTGTCAAGCTCTTTAAAGGAACTGCTAAGTTTGATAAGTCCTATATAAAACACTTATAATATCTATCCCCAAGAAACTCCATATGTAAAAAAATGTTCTTGTTATGTTCTAGGGAAACTACAACTCTCAAATTCTCTGGGTACATGGATACTCTTATCTCCAAATTAATGTGACCCAGGATGTGAATCTGATCCATCTAAAAGTGGAACTTTGATATTAGCATATAATAGCTTCTCTCTAATCGTATTCAAAATGATATACGGATGGTTTAAGTGGTTGTGTCGATTGTGAGAATAAACAACGATAGTTTCCATAAAAACCACTAAAAGGGAGTCCAAGTAAGGATGGAACACTCAGTTCATCAAAGCCATGAAAGATACTATCACATTCATGAGACCGAATGATATAACTACATACTCATATAACCCATATGTTCTATGAAAGGTTGTGCGAGGTATGTCTGTAAGTCAAATCTGCACCTGGTGATATATTAAACTCAATTCGATCTTCGAGAACACTTGAGCTCCACAGAGCTGATCAAAAAGGCCATATATCATTGGAAAAGGATATTGGTTTTGAACCATCAGTTGGTTCAGTTTTTCGACAATCTATGCACATCCTAATATTTCAATCTTCATATTTCGCAAAAAGGACTGGTGAAATCCATGGAGAGGTAATAGATCTGATAAACCCCTTCATCTCTAAATCCTCTAGCTCTTTCTTGAGCTCATACAACTCCATAGTAGCCATCCTATAAAGAAGATTGGTTACTGATGTAGTTCCTAGAACTATCTCGATGGAGAAATCCAACTCTCTATTAGGATTTAAACCATAAAAATCAATGGGAATGATGTCCCAGAAGTGCTCAACCACTGGAGGAAAGTCTTCCGGACTAACTCCTTGATCATCAAATAATAAACTAGCAATCTAGGTTATCATCCTGCCTATCCCACGATGCTCGGGTCTATCTCTGGTCGCCTAGACATCTGATTCACCATTTTGAATAAACACTACACCCGCTGGTGATTTGAAAGTCACCCTCTAACGATTGCAGTCAATGTAATGCTTGTTAAGTAATGAGCCAGTCCATTCTGAAAATCATGTCAAACCCTATCATCTCAAGGACATCAAATCTCCAGATGAAGTGGTACCCACTAACTTCAAGTTGAAATTCCATACACTGGCATACATCACCCATTCTAACTCCCAAATGTGTTTCTACTATCAAAACAACATCAGAAAGCAAAACCAAAAGCCTAAGGAGTTTTACCACTCGTATAGAGATAAAACTATGTGAGGCACCTATATCGAAAAGAACATATGCAATAGTCGAAGAAACTAAGATCTTACCTCTTACTGTAGATGGTATGAGATCCTGATCTTGTTGGGTTTGTTGTACTACATATGTATTGCATGTACCATGGCCATGTGACCCTACTAGGCTGCCCTGAGCTGAATTGACCTACTGTCTTTGAGAACCCGGTGTCTGGATACCATGGCCAAAACCACCAGTACCTTGAAATAATCATCCTATGCTACACTAGATCCCAACATAATTATAACGACCCATACTTTACATACATTGTAATTACTTCATAATTTAAGAACACTTATTACAACATATAACAAAACTAGGAAAGGACCGTATAGGAATAGAGTTTTTAGAAACTGGGAAACATAAACAACTGGTTCATAAAGAATCTACTTTGCCTCCCATTTATTTTATCATATCTAGAGCCCCTTTTTGGCATATCCTACTTAATAACCTTCTTCCTAACCTGGGGAAATAAAACATACAAAAGGGTGAGCTCAAATGCTCAGTAAGGGTAAACTAAAGAAATATCAATCACATCATATACATAAGAACATAACATTTGGAAATCTTAACCTGCAAAAGAAATCATAATTTCATAACATGGGATAAATCATAGTAGTGAAATGTAATCCCGATAATAATAACATAAAACATGAAACTTTGTGTCATACACACATAATCATATAGAATCATTTCTTGTTAGTCAAGACTCATTTCCAAGACAATCTTAGTGGACAAATTCAATTTCTGAACCGAGTTCACTCCTCATTTCAGTCCTGTTTCACTAAACCGGTTTAACCTTCCGTTCCAGCCATGTCTATCTAATGAGATATAAAATCTTTACCCAATTCATTGTAGGGAGATATAGGTCCCACCCATCTCATAATGACACCATTCTTATGTGTGCAACAAAATCAGAAACCATACATCATAGCATAACCCATGTAATAAAAATGGGAATCTTAAACATCGTGACATCATAAAACAATTCATATAAGATAAAGGAATTAATAAAAATTTAATTCCATCACAACATAATAAAATCAATGTAATAATATATATATAAACAAAACCCTTTATTATCTTAGATGGAAAATAATTTTTATAAAACACTTGAACTCCATTCATGAGGAAAATATCCTTTCTGCTTTAAAAACACTTTTCTTTTCTTAACATGTCGTACAATTCTAATCTAAAATAAGTAGATTAAAAATAAAATTGAAAAATTTTAAAGGAAGCTTCTTGGAAATAATTTTTTAAAAATCCATTCATGCCGTATAAGTTAAAAAAAATATTCTTCCAACTTTTGTCAGAAAAGTCAAAAATTACCTCGTACGAAAAACGACAAAAGATTCCTTTCATATCCTTTACTAAAAACTCACCGAAGGGTAAAATTAGATTTAAAAAATTTTAGGTGGATGGAAATAATATTACAAATTTAGGAAACATGGATTTGGATGATAAAATTCACCCCAGTAAATACTAAAGTATAAACAATCTCGGATAAAAATGAGATTGTGATATTTCCCTTACCTTAGGTCCAATTTTCCTCGTAAGTGTCTGAACCACCTGTATAATTATTTAAATAATGTTATTGAATTATTCCAGAATCATAATTGTTGTTATGATATCATATATGGTCATATTATTATCTTCTTAGTAGTAATATTTCATTGCTACTTGTTATTCGGGTGTTTATAACTTTTTATTCTTATGCGTGTTTTGTCGAATAAATTATTATTCTTATCTTTAGGTTATATATACATCATTTAAAAAAGGGTATTAATGTACTATATATCATATTTATTCATTAAATTCATTTATATAATCATTATGCAATGAAGATCATGTAGAACGAATCGTATCACATCGTGGAGACGGTATTCCGTATGTACGCACGAGCGATGATATCATTCCCATGATCGTGGAATTATATTGGAGTGTATGTATACTATTTCAGAATCAATATCACTTTACAATAATCATATATAGTAATTATTTACACCATTATACCCATCCAAGTAAGGTGGTGGTGGAAAATAGATTACACCACGGTGTGGAGACGGTATTTCGTACGTACGCACGCACGGTGATTTCGTTTTCCATAGGATGGATAGATGTTGAAGTAGGGTTGTTTCATACTTATAATAAAATATCAGTATATTATTGATACTTATGTTATTACTTCATAATTAAACTACTAAAGAAGAATATGTTTAAGAAGAATGAATTTGGAAAGGATCGGTAATGGATATTACCTCTTTTTGACGAGCCTCTTCTTAACCTCCTCTTAGGGCACTAGGGTTGGTCTTTGAAGAAGCCCAGAACCTCTAGGATGATTCTAAGGAAGTGGGTAAGTGAAATGGGCAGGGTTTGGCGGAGATTGAAGGCTCAAATTGGTGTGAGGAGGAGAGGGAGTTGGTGCCCTTTTATAAGGGAGGAGAGGGGCACCTTTGGAAATATAAGAAATATTAGTTTATATTAAATTCCAAACCCACTTAAAGACATCCAAAATGACTCATATCAGAATATTAGATGATATAGGGTTGTAATATCATCAACCAATAAAATTTAGATATGTTAGGAATTTATTTTAAACATTACCAACTTGATTTATCCTTATTTATTAATTTTATTTTATTGGTGGTAATAATATTCTAAATTTTAAATTATTATTAATAGTTACATATGTGTTGTGAATTTTCCATAATTTGACACTTTATGACATTTTCGACCATATAAATTTTAATTTCTAATTTTTAAATATTTTTGTGATTTTTAAACAATTTTATAATATGTTATTTTTATAAAATAACAGTAGTGTCAATTTTGACTCTATTCATTTATTTGAATTTAAATAAACTATATATAGAGGATATGTTCGAAATAAAAGCTTTAATAGATTAATAAAATGACATATATATCTAGAAAATTATTGGAGAACATTAAATACTGCATATAATAATTATTTTAATATTTTAAAACCATTTATTTGATATTTTAATTAATAAAATAATTTCAACATCACTATTGTGTCATAATTAATGATAATTATTTAATCCCTAAAAATTCTAAATAAATTCTTATAATGTAGATAATTGTATTATATTTTTTTAGACTATTCATTTTCGATGTTTCATTAATTTTATCATCAAATTAAAATTATTATACTTATAAGATTTAAGAAACTGACATGCTGTCACATTCTTTGGTTTTAATAATAATTAAATTATTTTCATGGACAAAAGTCTATTAAATGAATATAATAAAACCGTTAGGTGATATGGGTCGACTTTTAGTCATCCAATAGGATTTTGACAGGTTTTAGGATAATTTTATAATCTTATATTTACCCTTAATTACCCGATTTACCTTTAACTGTGGTAAATAAAATTTACCGTAGTTACTATTCATAATGCCCCAAAATAAAAATTAGCCTATTAACATAATTTGGAACCAATGATTCTGAATATGGAATCCATTTTTCAAAATTAAAAACATATAAGTTTCAGTAATTAATTTAAAATAAATCACGTTGATAATAAAACGGGTTTTAGAAGTTAAAACATTGCCAAAGATTGAAATGTTTTTACCTATGAATTCAATGTGAAATTAATGATAATGACATACATTATATTAAATGGTAAAAATATATTCTATCTATACTTTAAAATGATTCAATATTATAATTTAACCATATAAATTATCTCAATGAAAAAAAGTTGTTTTTAATTAAATATTAGCGTATTTTTACTATTCATCAAAATATGAAAGTTATCAGAAAAATATCAAAAATTTATCCAAAGTAAATTTTTATATCCTGATTCAAAAGAAGAATTTTATTTGGTCAAATTGAACTTATAAATGTGTCAAAAACTAGATTTAATGTGGGTGCACCATCAAAAGGCCGCAAAACTGCATTTTTTTATAAATACTTATTTTACACAAAAAAAAATTATTTTGTTCTCTTACCATGTTCTAGAAAATGTGTAAGATGAATAATAATGTTATAAAATTTAAAATTCAGTTAATACTATTCATAATGGCTAGTTTATAATATTATAATAATATATCGTTGTTTAGTGGAACTCGGTATTGCGTACTACACACGCTATCGAGGAAGGTCGCGATTGCGTGCAGCGAAAGATTCCTTTGATGGTTTATATAACATAAATACAAAATATTTCTCATAAAAGTCTCGGGAGTTACATTATACCCCCCTTAAAATGAATTTCTCCCTCGAAATTCGTCACTTTGTAACAAACAAATGAGGACACCTCTCCCTTATCATATCCTCAAGCTCCCATGTAGCTTCTTCTAATTGATGGTTCCTCCATAAAACATTCACCAAGCAAGTGGTATTATTTCTTAGGACTTTTTAACTACAATCCAGAATCTCTATCGGTTGTTCGTCATAAGAATGATCTTGCTCCAGTGGTACAACTTCTAAGCTGAGTACATGTGAAGGATCAGGTATGTACTTTCTCAAGAGAGATACATGGAACACATCGTGAACTTGAGAGAGATTCGGTGGAAGCACCAATCGGTAAGCTACCTTCCCAACACGATCCAGTATTTCGAAAGGACCAATATATCTAGGGCTCAACTTCCCCTTCTTTCCAAATCTCATGACCCTCTTCTAGGGAGATATTTGTAAGAACACTTTATCACCCACTTCAAACTCTATGTATTTTCTTCGGTTGTCGGCATAACATTTCTATCGACTCTGAGCTGCTCTTATTTGTTGTTGAATAGATCGGACCTTTTCTACCATCTCATCAACAATATCAGGTCCTAATAGCTTTCTTTCCCCAACTTCATCCCAGCAAGTTGGAGTCCTGCATTTCTTTCCATAGAGTGCTTCATAAGGAGCCATCTAAATACCGGAGTGAAAGCTATTATTATAAGAAAATTCCACCAATGGTAGGTGTTGATCCCAACCACCTTTGAAATCCATAGAGCAAGCTCTCAACATATCTTCTGGAGTTTGAATTGTTCTCTCAGACTGACCGTATGCCTTATGATGATAAGTAGTGCTGAAACTCAACTCTGTATCTAGAGAATGCTGAAGACTTCTCCAAAACATTGGGATAAACCTCAGATCCCAATCAGATATAATAGAAAGTGGTACTCCATGCAATCTTACCACTTCCTTCATATATATCCTGGCAAGCTGATCTAGAGAGAAATCCTCTCTAATAGCAATGAAGTGTGTAGACTTTGTAAGACGATCAACTATGACCCAGATAACATTATTGCCTTTGGATGTTTTAGTAAGTCATGTGACAAAGTCCATGGTGATGTTTTCCCACTGCCATTAGGGTGTGGGTAATGGTTGTAACATCTCCTTAGACTTCTGTCTCTCAGCTTTAACTTGCTGACAAACCAAGCATCGAGAGACATATTCAGCAACATCTCTTTTCATGCTATCCCACCAGAAGTACTCTTTCAGGTCCCTATACATATTCGTGCTTCCAAGATGAATAGAGAATGAAGAACTATGAGCCTCATCCAGCAGCTCCTTCTTTAATTCAGGGATGGGAGGAACACAAACCCGATTCCTGAACTTTATTATCCCATCACAATAAAGGTTGAATTCAGGAAAATTTCTCACCTTCTTTTGCAACTCGACGTCTTCTTACTGTGCCTCTTTAATCTTCACATGTATAGATGGTTGAACATTCATTTGAGAAAGATACGATTTTTACCCTTTCATTATAATTCTAAGATCCATCCTTTGTAAATCCATAAATATTCGATCTTTTGTGATTAACATCATAGATAAAATGGCATGGTCTTGTCGACTTAATGAATCTGCCACCTTGTTTGCTTTCCTAGGGTGGTAATGAATTGAGAAGTCGTAATCCTTAATCAGCTCCAACCATCTTCTTTGGCACATATTCAGCTCCTTTTTTGTGAAAATATACTTTAAACTTTTATGGTCATTATAAATATCACACCTTTCACCATAAAGGTAATGCCTCCAAATATTTAATGCAATGATTACCGCAGCTAACTCCAAATCATGAGTTGGGTAATTTTGCTCATGTATTTTCAACTTTCATGGGGAATAATCTATCACCATATCATTTTTCTTAAGAACACACCCCAAACCCTTCTTGGATGCATCACTGTATATCACAAACCTTTCTCCACTACAAGGCAGTGTGAGCACAGGTGCACTGGATAACCTTATTTTCAACTCCATGAAATTCTCTTCACATTCCTCCATCCAAACAAACTTAAATCCTTTTCGAGTCACCTTGGTGAGTGGATTAGATAATAGTGAAAAATATTTCACAAAACATCGATAATATCCAGCCAAACCAAGAAAACTTCGGATCTCAGTCACTGTTATTGGTCTCGACTATCTTTCGAAAACCTCTGTTTTTGTTGGATCCACAGATATCCTCTCTTTTGAGATTATGTGACCCAAAAATGAAACTCTTTGAAGCCAAAATTCACACTTGGTAAATTTGGCATAAAGCTTCTCATTTCTCAGGGTCTTCAATATAATTCTCGAGTGATCATAATGTTCTTCCTTTCTCTTTGAATATACAAGAATATCACCTATAAAGACTACCACAAACTGATCAAGATAGTCTCTAAAGACTCTATTCATCAGATCTATGAATATAGCAGGGGAATTAGTAAGACCAAATGGAATCACTATAAATTCATAGTGTCCATACCTTGTACATAAAGCCGCCTTTGGTATATCCTCCCTTTTGAGCCTTAATTGGTGATACCCTGAATGAAGATCAATCTTGGAAAAGTATTGAGCTCCTCGTAGTTGGTCAAAAAAGTCATCAATGCATGGGAGAGGATATTTGTTCTTGATAGTGATCTTATTAAGTTCTCGATAATCAATGCAGAGTCTCATTGATCCATCTTTCTTCTTAACAAATAGAACAGGTGCTCCCCAAGGTGATGCACTAGGTCGTATGAACCCTTTATCAAGATTATCCTGGGGTCTCTTCTTCAATTCCTACAACTCAATTGGGGCCATTCAATAAGTTGTCTTTGAAATAGTCAAGGCACCTGGTACGAGTTCTATTGAAAACTCAACTTCACGATTTCATGGGAGACCCGATAATTCCTCTGGAAAGATATCAACAAACTCCCGTACAATGGGCATATTCTTAATCGTGACTTTCTCACCAACCATTTGAGATAAATAACCTTCATTTAGTGGAATCAATACCCATGAAATGGAAGAAATTTCCACTGGAAGGTTATGTTCATCCTTGCATCGATAGACGATCATAGATTGATCTGGAATATGAAATGTGACTTCCCTTCTTTGGCAATTGATATGATCTCCATGTAGAGAAATCCAATCCATGCCAAGAATCACATCAAATTCCACTATAGTAAGGATCACAAGATTTTCAGGAAGCACTTTCCCACAAACTTCAATCAGAGAAGAATTATAAACTTTTTATGCAACTGTTGTGCCATTAGGGGTTGTCACAGCTAACTCAACATCTAACTGTTGAGGTAATACGGTGATATGCTTAGAAACTTCTTCAGAAATAAAGGAGTGGGTGGATCCAGAATCAAATACAACATTTTCTAGCGTGGAGACGGTATTCCGTACATACGCACACGCGGTGATTTCATTTTCCATATGATGGATAGATGTTGAAATAGGGTTATTTCATACATAAAATAATATATCAATATATGATTGACACTGATGTTATTACTTCATAATGAAACAAATAATGAAAAATATGTTGAAGAAGAAAGAATTTGGAAAGGATCGGTAATGGATATTACCTCTTTTTGACGCGCCTCTTCTTAACCTCCTCTTAGGGCACTAGGGTTGGTCTTTGAAGAAGACCAGAACCTCTAGGATGATTCTAGGGAAGTTGGGAAGTGAAATGGGCAGGGTTTGGCTGATCCTGAAGTCTCAAATTGGTGTGAGGAGGAGAGGGAGGAGGTTCCCTTTTATAAGGGAGGAGAGGGGCACCTTTGGAAATATAAGAAATATTAGTTTATATTAATTCCCGTCCCCACATAAAAACTTCCAAAATGACTCATATCCAGAGATTAGATGAGATAGGGTTGTAATATCAACAAAAAATAAAATTTAGACATGTTAGGAATTTATTTTAAACATTACCAACTTGATTTATCCTTATTTATCAATTTTATTTTATTTGTGGTAATAATATTCTAAATTTTAAATTATTATTAATAATTACATATGTGTTGTGAATTTTCAATAATTTGACACATTAGGACATTTTAGACCATATAAATTTTAATTTATAATTTTTAAATATTTTTGGGATTTTTTTAAAAAAAATTAATATGTTATTTTTATAAAATAACAATAGTGTCAATTTTGACACTATTCATTTATTTGAATTTAAATAAAATATATACAGAGTATATGTTTGAAATAAAATCTTTAATAGATTAATAAACTGTCATATGTATCTATAAAATTAGTGGGACACATTAAATAGTGCATATAATAATTATTTTAATATTTTAAAACTATTTATTTGATATTTTAATTAATAAAATAATTTCAACATCACTATTGTGTCATAATTAATGATAATTATATAATCCCTAAAAATTATAAATAAATTTTTATGATGTAGATAATTTTATTATAGTTCTTGAGACTATTCATGTTTGAAGTTTCATTAAATTTATCACGAAATTAAAATTATTATACTTATAAGATTTAAGAAAGTGACATGTTGTCACATTCTTTGGTTTTAATAATAATTAAATTATTTTCATAGAAAAAAGTCTATTAAATGAATCTAATCCGACCTTTAAGTGATATGGGTCGACGTTTAGTCATCCAATAGGATTTTTTCAGGTGTTAGGGTAATTTTATAATCTTATATTTACCCTTAATTACCCGATTTACCTTTAACTATGTTAAATAAAATTTACCGTAGTTACTATTCATAATGACCAAAAATAAAAAGTAGACTATTAACATAATTTGGACCCCCTAATTCTGAATATGAAATCAATATTTCAAAATTCAAAACATATAAGTTGCAGTAATTAATTTAAAATAAATCCCATTGTTAAGAAAACGGGTTTTAGAAGTTAAAACATTGCCAAAGATTGAAATGTTTTTACCTATGAATTCAATGTGAAATTAATGCTAATGACATACATTATATTAAATGGTAAAAATATATTCTATCTATACATTAAAACCATTCAATATTATAATTTAACCATATAAATTATCTCAATGAAAAAAAGTTGTTTTTAATTAAAAATTAGCGTATTTTTACTATTCATCAAAATATGAATGTTATCCGAAAAATATCAAAAATTTATCCAAAGTAAATTTTTATATCCTGATTCAAAATAAGAATTTTATTTTGTCAAATTGAACTTATAAATGTGTCAAAAACTAGATTTAATGTGGGTGCTCCATCAAAAGGCGGCAAAACTGCATTTTTTTATAAATACTTATTTTACCCAAAAAAAATTATTTTGTTCTCTTACCATGTTCTGGAAAATGTGTAAGATGAATAATAATGTTGTAAAATTTAAAATTCAGTTAATACTATTCATAACGGCTATTTTATAATATTATAATAATATATCGTTGTTTAGTGGAACTCGGTATTGCGTACTACACACGCTATCGAGGAAGGTCGCGATTGCGTGCAGCGAAAGATTCCTTTGATGATTTATATAACATAAATAAAAAATATTTCTCATAAAAGTCTCAGGTGTTACAATAATGCTGAGCTAAATACCCTACTCCTAAACCTCACATCAGATATAATCCCTACCACTCATAGCTAGAGGGAAGGTCCAGCAGAACCACTGCATGTGCCTCATTCTGCTGCAAGTTTGGCACTCGACTGGGTCATGGTCACAATAATTTTTCACGTAGCCTCACCTACCACACTAACAGAAAAACACCAAGTTTCCTGCACCCACAGCCAAACTATCACTCACATCGCGTGAATCCTCAAAACAACACTTCTTTCCTGATTATGTAGATACAATGGGGTGAGAAATAACACTCCTATGTTCTGTACCCCCACCTTCTCTTAGGTTCCACGCTATAATAAATGTCTGATTCACAATCATAGTTATAGAAGGAAAGATAAACTTATTGACCGGAGATCTTATGGCATGTATGAGACCTTCTTTGAGGCACCTCACTCTCGATAGATCATCAAAAAGATACATCAGCACAAAACGACACATCTATGTAAAGAGTGAAGATTACTACATAACATTCATCGTGCCCTGCTCTAGACGCGTAAACTTACTATCCCACTTTTCTCGTAATGTTTGGGGTAAAATTAGTCGTAGAAGTGGATTTGGAATTCAGCCCAACCCATATTTTGTATCCCATCATCCTGGTTCAAAAGTTTGCAGCAACACTTTCTCAATCCAAGAAGCATATAAGTTGAAAGCTTGAACTTCCACTCTGGATGCATCTCAAAATGCTCAAAAATTGCTAACGTGGTCTACAGCCATAGCTCTGTAGTCTGTCATCCTCTAAAAAAGGTAAGAGGATTCTACTACTGGAACACCCATCTTAGCTCATCCATAGTGAAGGTTCGCTGTGGTGTTCCCTGGAAAGTCTAAATATACCTAAAGAAACCCTCATAGAACTGTGCCTTAGAACCTGTGTCCAGAACACCCTCTTGTGCTGTAGCTGGAACTATAGAAGTATCAGGCAGGATCCTGTAGCCTACTTTCTCCGATGTATGGACATTGCCTCCATCACGGCGTACCAATAGAGGTTTTCAGGGTGGCATGTCTCTACAATACCTAACTTATGACACATGAAAGAAAAACATCAATGCACAATGATAAAAAGTGTAGTACATGACAAAACCCTCCTAGAAACCAAGTCGACGCACAACCTACTCCTAAATCAAGGACTATATACGGATCAACCCACAAAGCACTAGAAAAAATTCCTCTCACCCACTCAAAACTTGGTCTAGGTCAAGTATATATTAACCTTTCAAGTTTCCATTTCCATTTCACATTTAGTTATTCAGGAAATTCCACAAAGGGTGTACCAATTCCTAAATCAACGAGGGCCCATAACACCTGACTAACCCAACACATGGTTTCTATTCAAACCATAGATGTAATAAGTTCATTTGAGAATTTTCATTCCATTGGTGTGTCATTTCCCAATTCATAAGGGGCCATACTCATTATGGATTGATAGATGACGTCACACATTTTTCTACGGAACCCAACAAACACAATAATAGGAACATCTGTTACATTAACTATTATAACTGCATGAAATTTCTAATGCATCCTAGATGGCATGGTATAATGCATGACATGTGATTATAAAAAGTGTCTATATAATTCATGAGATGGAACACCCTCATATCATCAAGATGCAACTAAAATAGAACCCAAAATTATATCAATTGTAATAGTAGAAATCATGTTCTTCACCCAATAGTGAAATAAAATCATATGTAATAGTAAAAATCAAGAAAATCATAACTCAATTCGAGGCAATTTGGATTTTACTTGTACACGAGGTAGCTACTCTTGGGAATAGTTTATTACCAAACTTCATTCCCTTATTATACCTATCTAATGTAGCCAAATAGTAATCCAACCATAAAAGAAAACCCCTTTGATGCCACTTTGTAATGTCCTAGACCTAGATGCCACCCTATGGTTCCCTAACCCCAACTGTCCACATGAACTCAAGTGCATCTCCCCAAATTTCAGAGGCTACCAAATAGCATTGAGGGCCTATGTCAGTCTCTGGGGAGACTATTCCCTCATTACTAGAGTATCACAGTGGAATCCAAACATATAATAATTAGCAGTAGTGATTAAATAATCATTAAATTAAAGATAATGGAAAGTATGAATAAATATCAATAAAAAATGGGCATCATATATAAAATGATTCATATGGTAAAAATATCTAGAAAACAACCAAAATAGTACACAATAATACAGAACAATACAATTATCCCAAAAAGAACAAAAGAACAAAAAATATATCCTAGCATTGCAGGTCTCGGCTCAGTCCTATGCTTCCTACCTCAAAGACATAATAAAAAACATGTAATAGGGTGCTTTCCACTATCATCACATGCAACCGTATATTCTATTTTCATCCTCAAGGAAGCCCAAATATTGTGTGAGATAAACATACTGTTAGGAAACCACCCCGGTCTATATAGTTCTAACAACAATTCTTCAAAATTTCAAGAAAGTGTAAAAAACAGTAAAGTATAGTGTGTATTTCTATGGCATAAGTCTATTTTAATACGTGAAACCAAATAACCATCGAGGCTACCAATGAAAGAGATTCAGATCATAATAATGTAGTTATAACCATGTAAACCAGAATGTCACATGTCCACGCCATACATCCATTTATATCATGTAACCCAAAAACACACTATATAGAGAAGTCAAGTAAACCACAAACATGCTGTATAGTGAAGTAAAATATCTCACGGATACATCGTAGAGTGATGTGTAGACTGAAAGGTCCGAATCCAAGGTATCAAAAATTTAATGTATCCATGTAAAATAATTCTAGACCATAGAGGAATGGATCCAAAGAGAATTTATAAGGCATCCCATAATGTCCCATGGGAATCCCAGGTTGAAATGCATTTTGGCACTGTTCAGGTCCTAGAATCATGGAAGTATCAAGTCCTATGTGAGCCCAATAAAGCCAGATCCATGGGGTAGAAAAGCCCAAGGTATCCCATGCAATCAAGACCCTTGGTCAGAGTCATCCCAATGCATTCACTACTGCATTCCAGAACCATGGAGAGAAGTCTATGGCATCTATGAAACCATTAATTCATACATTCAAGCATTCAAATAAAATATTGATAAACAGGTGAGTATACCCACTCACATCAACATTCACAAGCCATGAGTATACCCACTCAGGAAAACCATTTAATATTAACCAAGAATAGTGGCCTACCCTCCCATACAGTCCATTTAACATGTCGTTAGTAATTTCATATAGGTATACCCACACATATTATCCATTTAACATGCCAAACTATCAAAATTGATAAATAATAACATGATATTCATTAAGCAGGGAGGCAATACGTCTCCTAAACAAGCTACTCGAGCTATCAGGTCTACTAAGGGATTCTTGTAACTAAAAAAGCGTGAGCACACACCCCTTGGGTTATTTAAATAGGCATAAACAATAAATTTCCATAAGGATCACCCCTTGGGTGACCTCAAAAGAACAGCGGGTTCCAACTCACCTAAAGGCCCGAAAAACACCATGAAAATCTGACAGAAGGCGTAAAGGACAAATGCCCGAAAAACACCATGAAAATCAAAAAGAAGGTATATACCCCTACCTCACCTTGGTAGTAGACACCTCATCAAGTATCAAGTCCTAATTTTTTCATGTATTGTAAGAAATATGAAGAACAGATGAAGAATGGAACGTTATGTCATATAAGACTAAATCCAAATAGCACAACCATTGTTCTGAGGAATCAATAATGGATAAAAAGGATTTGAGGACTTACCATTATGGATCAACTAAGATGATCGATGATCAAAATAGAGATCATATGGAGGAATGGACTCAAAGACTATGTTAGGAACCAAGAAAAATCTCCACAGAGGGGATCTATGCATGGAATAATAAAACCCAAATTTGGTTGAATTACAAAATTTATTTTTTTAATTTATTTATTTTAAATAATCACAGCAATGACGCTCAGTTTACCCACATGATTTCCCAAACTGTTCAGAAATTGTGCACATATCTCTTCCTTGGAGGGGTGTTATGCATGGTTACCTTGAAGGGTTTGACTAATCATGAAATAACCATCTGAAACCATTCTGACCAAAAATCTACACTTTTCTGACCTATTTCACGGCTTTGACTTACCATGCATAGGTCGTGCACAAACTGTGCACCAGGTCATTTCAGCCCAAAACTTTGTTCTTCCCTCTGAACAAGCCCTAAACACCTCCAAAACACAAGTTATCAAAATAATCATTCACATATGACCATAACAAGGCATTTAAACTAAAAAGAAAAGATTTTTACCTCATATGAAACCCAGGTTCATACATTATCTTTCTCAAGTGAATGTTCAATCCTTTATCCAAGTGAAGATTAAGAAGCCACATAAGGATAATTCAAATCATCCAAAGAAGTTTATAAATGTTTTTTAGTTTACCCTCGATTAGGATGTAATGATAAGGATTTGGAACATCATATGTGTTCCTTATATACCAGCTTCGAAGAAGGATATAATAGAGGAATATCACAGTTATTCATTCTATATTTATCTTGGAAGAATTAATATTCATATGTATTTGAAATAATACTTTTGGTGGGATTCTATGAAAGGTGATATCATAATATATGTATCTCAATGGTTAGTATTCTAGCATGTTATGTCTGAAAGACAGAAGTCTAAAGGGATTTCTCATCCATTGCACATACAATAATGTAAATGGAAGAACATAACTATGGATTTATTCATTCGACTACACAAAACCTCTAAAGTATTTAATGTTTTATGGGTTGTATTTGATATCCATATTAATTCATAACACAAAAATCACTATGAAATAAGACTTCCCATGGGATCATATTGCCAGGATATGCATTTAATAAGTGCTAAGGATGTATGGATTACCATATTATATTGTATTAGATTGGGATCTACTGTTTAACTAAATGTTGGGGGAATACTTCATCAATAAAATTATAAAAAATTGATTTTCATCACTTCGTATCATCCTCTAACAGATGGTAAGTCTAAAAAAAATTCCAACACAATAGGATATATTGAGATCTTGTTCTCTAGAATTTCAAGGTGGTTGGAATAAATATCTTACACTATTAGAGTTTTCTTACCAAAATATAATTCACTCAAACATTCATTTGTCCCTATATGAAGCCATTTAAGGAAATAAATTTATAGTTCCAACATGATGGGATGATTTTAGAGAAAGAAAACTATTGGGATGTTAGATTTCTGAAGAAATGGTGGAGAAGGTTATAACCATTCAACAACATATCAAGGAATATCAATTTGAGATGAAACATTGTGCTGATAAGAAATTAGATGAACTTGAATTTTAAGTTGGTGACAATTTGTTTCTATGCATATCTCCCCAGAATAAAGATATGAGATTCGGGAAGAATGTAAAGATAATCCCTTTGTATATCTATCCGTTTGAAATTTAGGATTATATTAGGATAGTAGAATATAACTTGGACCATCCTCCAAATCTCTCTCATGTCTATGATGTGTTCAATTTATCTCTCATAAGTAAATACAAACCTGACCCTTCAGATGTACTAGACTAGGATGTCATAACTTTAGGATCCTAGGATTTTTTGAGGTACGAATCTTTTCTTTCATGTTAAATGTGGTTTAATTTCAATTTTTTGGCTTAGACCCTAAGACGAGTCATGGGCCAGATGGGTTCTTTTAAGGAATAAAGGAGAAAAGAGGCTGATGGATGGTTGCAGTCCAGGTACACATCATGTATTTTAAGTACACATTGTACACTAATAGTTTCCAACATGTAGTTACTATCCAAAATGTGTATGGGTTTTCTTTTAAAAAAGAAAACTGGGAAGTGCATGTTGTGTGCTGGAGATACATGAAGTATACATACCCATTGAGTATTTTAAAAATAGAGGGATTAGCCTCAATGTTTTACATAAATCCTTTTCCTCTTTCTTTTTGATCCCAAAAATCATATAATATAGGTTTTTAGATCTATAATACATCTGAACTCAGATTCGAGTGCGGTTTGTCTCGTTGGAACTGCATCCGTATGTACTCGATTCCATTTTAGACATTATTGATTATTTGTTACAAAGACATTGATATTTTTATTTAGGCTCATATTTCTTATTTTCTCATTCTTTGTCTATTCATTATATTTTTTCAAAACCAGGATGAATCGGGATTGGATAGTGGATGAGTTGTCTCCTACCAAGATGAGGTAGGTGGTCTATTCTTTCTTTTGGATTTTCAGGTGCTTTTCAGGTGTTTGGCCTTTTTTCTACCCATCGGAAGTTCTGGGACGACCCCATTTATTCAAAGAGATTCTTTTTTTAGGATAACTCGACCTTTTTAGGGTGCCCATAAGTTCTATTTAGGTGTTTTGGCACCCATTACATGTTTCAAGGACACCCATGGGGTGTGAATTTTGGATTTAACCTATTTATGCCTGTTTAAACCACCCAAGGGGTTTGTTCCATTGCTTCCCTAGTTAGAGGAATCCAATTAATGCCTTAATATATTGAATTTATTTCTTAGTAGATGTACTACCTCCTTTCATATTGATATCTTGTGACTCCATAACTATTCAAAGAGTTTTTCTTAAATTTGATGGATTATATGGGTGGGTGTACCTATATGAAATGTTAAATTGCATGTTAAATAGTATATATGAGGAGGTTGGACCATATGATTGTAAATGATAAATATATTGCATGAGTGGGTATAGTCATAGCTTTTTAATGTTTATGTGAGTTGGTATACTCACATGGAATGAATGTTTAAATTGAATTCTTTGATTGAATGGTTAGATTGATGCCATGGACTTCTCTCCATGGACCTGGAATGTAGTAGTGGACACCTTGGGCTTACTCAGTCCCTTGGGTCTTGATTACATGGGATGACTTGGAAATTTCTACCACATGGATTTGGATTTCATGGGATCACGTAAGAAATTCAATTTCCATGGTCCTAGGACCCCAACCAGTTCCAAGACCGATTTTTACTGGGACTCGATGTGGATTCCTTAGATGAGATCATTGGCTTCATCCCTTGGTTGTGTAGATTTATTTCATTGATTTCCCAAGTATGTGACACCATGGATCCATCCCTTAGGTTATACACATCATTATATGCTGTGTTCGTGGTATTATACACTTCCCTATACAGCGTGGATATCAGATTCCTGACATCTTTATATAGAGTGGTTGAAGATAACATGATAGGGATGGATATACGGTGTGGTTGTGTGAATTTTTTACTTTTCTTGTAGTTTACTTATTAGGAGTTTACTTTTTTTACATAGCCTTGAGGGGATATTTAGTTTTACATATGATATTATACTTATGCCATGGGCATACACACTTTCTTTACTATTTTGTTTACACTTTCTCGCACTTTTTAGAATTATTGTTTAAACTGTATAGACCTGGGTGGTTATCTATTTTGATTTTTATATCACTCCTTGGTTTGGACTACATGGGGCCCCAAATATATTTCATTGTTACAGATGATGATAGGGGACAATTCCATGATACTGGTTGTCGATTGTGGCTTTTGAGTAAGGGAGAATGGGACCAATCTAAGCGCTACGATGCTATAGAACATATTTGATCTTTTGTTTAGTTTGGTATACTTTCACTATATGGTATTGAAATTACTATTCTAGATGCTTTATAGATACTTGTATGTTCTGCATCATTTTGTATATGAGACACTTTTGGTTATTGATATGTATTCATGTATTTTATTACTTTTAGTTATGGTATCATCTGCATCATTTTGTATATGAGACACTACTTGTTATTTCACTTATGAAATTCACTATATGTTTAACTTTTTGCCATTATAATCTCATAATGAGGGTATAATCTCCCCACTGACTCCTCTAGGACCTCATTTCTAGTTGGTATCTTATGGAATTTGAGGGGATGTGCTTGAGGCAATGTGGCCAAGCAGGCTCGAGGGACTGTTTGGTGGAATTTGAATCTAGGACAATAAAAAGTGGTACTAGAGAAGTTTTTTTCTAGTTTTCCTTACCATTTGGACATAATGGATAGGGATAGGAAGGAAATTGAGTTTTTTAATAAGATATTCCTTGGAGTAGCTACCGCGCATATAGGGAAAATCCAAATTTCCTCAAATGGATTTCTATCATTTTTTATTTTTGTGGTTATAGTTTATTTGGTTTAACCATTGGGTGAAAAACTTGATTTATGACATTTTTATGGATGTAATTTTGGGTTCTATTTCAATTGAATCCTAATTAGATGAGGGTATTCCATATCATGCATCATACAAACACTTGTAATAATCACATTCCATGCATTATTCCATGCCATATAGGATGCATTAAATATTGCATGCTGTTGTGATAGTTGATGTGATAGTTTTTCACATTTTTCTTAGTTTTTTTCATTGTATAAAGAAGCGAATTTATCATTCAATCCATAACAATTATGGGCCCTTATGAATTTTAAAATGATGAATCTATGAAATTAAAAGGTTTAAATGAACTTGTTTTATGTATGGTTTGAATGAGAGAAATGTTTTGGGTTCTTGAGGTGTTACGTGCCCTCATGGATTTCGAATTAGAAACTCTTGGTGGAATTTTTGGGATAACTCTATGTGAATTGGAAATATAAATTAAACTTGAACTAATGATAGATACTTGACCTATTCCTAAAATTTGAGTGGGAAAGTGGCATTGTTTCTCGTTGTTCGACAATTGTTCTTTATATAGTCATATCTTTAGGAGAAGCCTGTGGGTATGACTTGGATTCTAGGAGGGTTGTGATATATCCTACACTTTGAGCTATTTGCTTTGGTGTTTTTATTTTTTGAGTTGTGTGTTCAGAATTGTAGTGACATGACACCAAAAAGACCTCCATTTGTATGATGTGAGGTAGGAGATGACCATACAATGGAAATGGTGGGCCATGGGATACCAGTTGATCCTCTCATAGTGCTAACTGTGGCACCAGACATTTTTCCAGACACTGGTGCCGGGGAATAGTTCCATGAGGGTTTCTTTTATTATATATAGACATTAAAGGGGGAACTAAAGGTAGAATTTACTATGGATGATCTAAAACAAGTGTTCTAGCAGTAACATCCTCCCACTTTTTTGCGGTATGGTGTACCAAAGGATATAGAGCTCTATATTGATACCAAGTTACCAATTTTTGAGAATCTGGAGATGCCTCCCTATTGAAGGGTCAAGCTGAAAACTTATATTCTATGGGGATCAGAAAATTGCTAGTGTGATGTTTCAAACCAGGATGAAGTTATGCAGAATGTGGGTTGGTTTTAAGTTCAAACTCATTTCTTTGACTACATTTATCCCACGACTTAGCTAGTAGAGTGCGCTAATGAGTACATTTTTAAGGAGAAGGGTGTGGTGTTGGTTATTGAATACTCAAAACGTGTTACAAAACCATGATGTTTTGTGATGATGTATCTTACTGATGTGATATTGGGGGTGAGACAATTCAAGGAATGTCTTATACATTCTATAAAATATCAGGTCAACGTGTGTAGGATTCCTTTTATCACTGATATTTTGAATCAAGTGATAATTCAAAAAGAGTAATCTTAAGGATTCTAGGGGTATAGAACATGGGAGTGTTGTATCTAGACCTAGTGGATCTACGTATTCATGTAGGAATAACCATATTAAGGCTTTCTGAGACATGAGTGCTTATCAAGATGTGGGTACAAGAATCGTGGTGTTTTTTAATTAGTGTGGTAGGTGGGGACACATGAAAAATCATTGTGATCGTGACCAAGTCAAATTCCAAGATTGTGAAAAGATGGGGAACATGTAGGTGTTTTTTAGTATCTTCCCTCCATTTATGAGTGGTATGGTTCATTCACGAAATCAAGATCAGTATCAGGTTCTTTATCTCGAAATTAGTCTGAGATTTGGAGAAGTGTTGGGTGGTCAGGTCCAGGATATGGTGGTCGTGGTCATGGTAGCCAGAAATCGGGTTCTCAGAGACAGAATGGTGGATCAACTTAGGGTATCCAGTCATTGTCACAGGTCCATGGTATGGGTTAGAAGTATGCAGTGAAACACACCCAACAGGAGTAAGATCCCAAACAATCTACAGTGAGATCTATGATCTTAGTAGCTTCTACTATTGCATATTATCTTTTTGAAAAAGGTTCCTCTCATAGTTTTATCTCTTTATAAGTTGTTAAAAGACAGGGTCTTGTGTTTTTTATTTATGATAGAATTATGATGATATAAACTCCATTAGAAATTATAATGGGTGATGTGTGCCAGTTTATGGACTGTTCTCTTGAGGTAGCAGGGTGTCTCCTTGTTTGGGATATGTATTTCCTTGGGATAATAGGGTTTGATGTCATTCTCAGAATGGACTGTCTGGTAGCTTATCGAGCATATGATGAATTATATTTCTAGAATGTTACTATCACATAAAAAGGTGTTTTAGTGTTTATTTACAATGATGGATGGGATGTTCAGGCAAGCAGAGCTGGACCTGAGCATTGTGAGTTAGAAGAGATGATATCTGAGATTGCTAGTTTCTATTTGGATGATCAGGGAGTGAGTCAGGCTGACATACCTCTAGTGGTTGAGTGCTTTAGGGATGTCTTTACTGATTAATTTTCTAAGTTACCCCTTTAGAGAGATGTTGAGTTCTCAATCTACTTAATTATAAGAGATGCACCAGTATCCATTCTTCCTAACAAGATGGTTAGGACAGAGTTGCAAGAGATGAAGAGTAAACTAGATGATTTGGAGGCAAAGTGTTTTATTCGACCCAACACTTGTATTTGGGGTTCTTCAGTCCTTTTTTCAAAAAAGGTGTATGAAAATATTAGACTAAGAATGGATTATCATAATATGATCTAGTTGATAGTTAAAAACATGTATCATTTTCCATAGATAGTTGACATGTTTGATAATCTTCGAGGAGCTCGAGTGTTCTCGATGATCATCTTGATGTCAATATATCACTAGAATCATGTTCGACTAACATACATACCTCATATATCCTTTATTAATAGTTATAGGTTATATGAGTATTTGGTAATTCCATTCAGTCTCACGAAAATGCCTAATGTTTTCATGGAACCAATGAACAACATGTTCCATCCTTACATGGATTCTTGATTGGTGGTTTCCTTGGATGATCTTGGTGTATTCTTGCAATCAACACGAGCATGAGAAACATCTTGAGATCATTTTGAATACACTAAGAGAGAATCAGTTATATTATATGATCACAAATTCCCACTTCTGGGTGGATCAAATTAATTTCCTGGGTCTCATTATGTTAGATATAGAAGTGTCAATGGACCCAGAGAAGGTGAGAGTTGTAGTTTCTTAGGATCATCCAAAGAACATTTTTTACATACAAAGTTTCTTAGTAGAAGATGGAAACTACATACATTATATACAGGTCTTCTGATACTTATCAGTTATATTGATGGGATTGACTAAGAAGGGTGTGACATTAATTTGGTTAGATCCTTGCGAGACAACCTTTTAGGAGCTGAAAGAGAGGTTGACATCAGCATCAGTCCCAATACGGATAGAGTTGGGAAAGAGTGACATAGTTTACTATAATGCTTTAAGTATTTAGAATGGGTAGTTCTTATTTTGGGAGAATGTGTCATGGTGTACAGGTCTTGAATGTTGAGGCCTCACAAGATGAATTTCTCTATGCATAATCTCAAGTAAGTTGTACTTGTTCATGTGTTGCATTGATACAGTCACTATTTATAGGGAGAGTGTTTTGTGGTGTAAAAGGTCCAAAAAATCCTGAAATATATCATTACACAGAGTTATTTTAATTTGAGGATGTGAAGGTGGGTGGAGGACCTACAGTCTATTAACATTGAGCATGTATATTTTCCTGGTAAAGGAAATATAGTGGTTAATGCACTAATAAGAGGGACTCAAATATAGGCGGTGCAATAGGTCTGTAGAAAGTGGAAGCTCATGGAGTTGTTCCCTAAGATGCATCTAGAGGTTAACAAAAGGCATGGATAAACTTATTTATTATCCTTATTTTTGACCTCTACCCTGCTGTAAAAAGTTAGGATGAGGAAGCAATCGGATTTTAAAGGTCTAGTTCTATGGGAGTGTGTGGTAGGTGAGGACCCTCGTCTAGGTAGGACAATAGGCGATGATGAGATCCTGTGTATCCATGGACATGTTTGGTATCTAGTGGATATATGCAAGAAATTGATGTTTGAGTTTCATGATTCATCCTAGGAAGGGCATCCCGAAGTCCCTAAGATGTACTTTCACATGTGTCATCAATACTGGTATCCTAGAATGAAGTATGAGGTGGCTGGTTTTTTTATGAGTTGTTACACCTATCATTAGATGAAGGCAGAACATCAACGAAAAGTTTGGATTTTACAGAAATTACCTATTCTGAAGTGAAAATGGGATGATGTCGTGGTGTATTTCATGACTAGTTTACCATGGTCTCCTTTGAGGTAATGATGTAGTGTGGGTTTCTTGATAGGATTAAGAAGGTATCACATTTCTTGATGATCAAGGATACCTATAGTGTCGATGAGATTTGAAGGTCGTATATCTGAGAGGTAGTTAGACTACATGAGGTCCTGTTCACTTTTTTTTGGGTAGGGATGCCCACTTTACATCTCTCTTATGGTAGACTACTATATAGTCATGTCAGAAACCATACATCGATCATCGCATATAACCTCTAGAGTTCATGGTCGTGGATCGGGTTTACTTGTGTGTTTCACCGAGGTTGGAATAATGGAAGATCATGATACATTGTAAGCTTTCACTAAAATATTTCGAGTAGTTTGATATTCTCGATAGAGTCATATAGATTTATTATTAGTTTCAGTTACCTCAAAGGTACCAATATATGCACTACGTCTTCCACAAATATTAGATGTTCCACTATCACTCATAATTGTCGCATGTTTTTTAGAGTGAGGAGGTTGAGCTTTAGTTTGATGTGTTATTTGAGGAGAATTTGATTTTTATCATTGAAATAAGAAAAAAAGTTCTATGTTGCTGGTCAGTTCCTCTAGTATGAGTTCTATGGAAGCAGAGATGTTTATAAAATGAAATCTGGGAGAGGGAGGACGATGTACGTAGTCAGTGGCTAAAGTCGTTCTCAGGCGAAGCATGACCACCCTTGAGAGGGAAATTAGATGATGAATTTCTATATTATTGAGGATTGTAAGATCCCATGTTGTTCTTTATGTGTATATATTTTCATCCAGATTAAATGTGGTTTACCGTTTTTATTGCTTTGACCCCACGTCAGGTCATGGACTGATTAAGTTTTTTTTGGGAAAGAAGGGTAAAAGAGGGTGAAGGCTATCTGCAGGCTAGGTACACATCGTGTATTGGAATTAAACATCATGTACTACCATTTCATGACATGTGTGGGTTTTTCGTCATTAAAACAAAATCAAAAAGTACACATCGTGTACTAGAAGTAAACATCATGTACTTTCCCGCCAGGGCTTTCAAAAACAGAGGATGCAACCTCTCTCTTTTTTATGTAATTCCTTTTCCTCTTGTTTTTAGAACCCAACAGCAATATAATTTGGGTATTCTGATATAGTAGCCATCTAGACTCTAATTCAAGCATGGTTTGTCTCATTGGAACTACATCAGTATGTACTCGCTTCATTTTTTATTCATTATTGATTCTTCGAAACAACAACTACACTCATTATATTTAGGCTCATATGCGCTAATTTCTCATTCTTTGTCATTTTTTCAAGTTTAATCCAAAAAAATATATTAACTTGATATAGGAAGAGTTTTCTACTACCAAGAAGAGTTAGGTGGTCTATACTTTCTTTTGTCTTTTCGGGTGCTTTTTGGACATTATGCCTTTTCTCCATCCATCATACATTCCGGCATGACCCTTTTTGTTGAGAGAGCCACTTGTCATAGTCTTATTCGGACCTAGTGAGGATACCCATAAGTTTCATTTAGGTTTTTTGGCTCCATTTAATCTTTTTGAAGTCACCCATGAGGTTTGACTTTTGGATTTATCATGTTATGCCTGTTTAGGCCACCCAAGGGGTGTGTTCTTGTGAATTCTTAGTTATAGGATTCTTGTTAATTCCTTGATATCTTGAATATCTTACATAAGATATGTAATGCATCCTTTAATATTTATATCTTGTTATTCGATACCTATTCATATAGTTTGTCTTAAATGAAATGGATGATATGGGTGGGTATACATATATAAAATGTTTAATAGCATGTTAAATGGTTTATATGGTAGTGTAGGCCCATATGCTTATAAATGAAAAATGGATTGCCAATGTGGGTATAATCATGGATTTCTCTTGTTGATGTGAGTGGGTATACTCACATGGAATGAATGTTTAAATTGAATTCTTTGATTAAATGTTTTTTTTGATACCATGGATTTCTCCCCATGGATCTTGAATGTGGTAGAGGATTTATTCAGATTACCCTGCCCCTTAAGTCTTGATTCTGCGGGATTCCTCATGCATTGATACCCCATGGATTCATCCTTCTTATAATCACATAGGAAATTCCATTTCCATGCTCCTACAACAATAACCAGTGGCTAGACCGAGTTTCCACAGGGAAGCCCATGGGACTCGATGTGGATGCCTTGGATAAGCTTCTTGGGTCTGAACATTCATTATCTAGATTTATTACATGGATTCCTTGGTATTTGATGTCTTAGATCCAAACCTTGAAGTCTAAACTTTACTATACGACATGGAGGTGGGATTAAATAATTCAATATACAACATTGATGTGATATTATTGACTTGTTTATATAGCGTGGTTGTGGATTACCTGACAGGGATGGATGTATGACCTGGCCATGCGACATTTTACTATTTTTCTAGTTTCTTTATTAGGAGATGACTTTATTGAGTGTAGAATTTAGGGGATGTTCCGTTGTACATGGGATAGTATACGTATTCCATGGGCATAAACACTAACTTTACTATTCTGTTTACATTTTCTATCACATTGTAGAATTTATGTTAGAACTATATATACCTAGGTGTTTGCATACTAGGATGGTTATCTAACACCATGTTTGGACCTCTTCAATGACCAAAAAAGATTAAATGGTTGTAGGTGATGATAGTGGAAAACTCCCTAGGACAGGTTGCAGATTGTGGATTTTGAGTAGGGGAGCATAGGACCAACCCGAGGCTTGCGATGCTACAGACACTTTTTAGTATGTTGTTCTTTTGGGGAGACATGTATAGTATTGTATTTCCATGTACGTTTTGGTATGCTTCATGATACTTGTTTCATAGAAATCATTTTGTGTATGAGTCACTTCTTGTTATTGATATGTTTTTCTATCTTGTCTTACTTTCAGTTGATTGTTTCATATTTGGCATTCACTATTTATTTTATTTTTGAATTCTAATGTGATACTCTGGTAGTAAGGGAATAATCTCCCCACTAACTCACCTTTTCCCTTATTGGTAGTCTATATCCTTTGGTATTTGGGGAGATACACATGAGTAAATGTGGCCAACCGGGCTCGACACAACGTTGGGTGAATCCGGGTCTGGGACATTACATTACAACTTGAGCATTATCTTTCTTATGAGGAGTAACTAATTGAAATTATTGATCATACAAAGAAAGTTCTATTAAAAAAACCACACACCTTGTTAAATTTTTGTGGAGAAATTACCAGTTAGGGGAATCTATATGGGATCCTATGGATACGATGAAGTATAATTATTATCATTTTTTATCGGAATGAAGAATTTCATGAGAATAATTAATTTTAAGAGCATAGAATATAACACCAAGAGTTTTTAGGTTCCATTTATTTAATTAATTAACTTCATTTATATATTTCATTTCACTATGTAAAAAAAGTTTTTCACAGAGAATTGGATTGGTATATGTTAAAGGAAACACCAATTTAGTGTAGGATCCACACAACATTATGTTTCTACAAAGCATCTCATTTTTTGGTTATAATTATTTAAATAAGATATTCATAATCTATCCATTAATCATACTAATATAAAAATTAATAACTAATTTTAATATATCCTTAATAATGGAAGATATGTTTTTTTGGAAAATTCCATATATGTTTAAAAATATTATTTTCTCAAATAAACTTCTTTTTATGTATTTATATAAATGGAAATAAAATTAATTTTATTCACTCCAAGAAATATAATTAGATTAAAAAATATTCAATTTTTAATTTATAATTCATAATTTATATTAGGTTGATTTTTTGTAATTTTTCCTCGAAATTTAAATTTTGGATGAATAGTTATATATACCGAATTATAATTTAAAACCACTTCTTCATCTAATATATTTATAATAATAAACTATATTTTAAATTTGATTCAAATTTTAATCATATTATATTTTTATTAATTAATCCAATGTAGTATTTGGAACCAACTGCATAGAGATATTGGATATAAAAACAGTGTAAAATTTTGAATTGTTTTACTTTAAAAACTCACAGTGTCGTCTTATTAACGAGATTAAATTTAAATTAATTTCATCTACGTATGTGATTTGAATTAGGAAAAATGGGTTGAATATTGTGAATAATATTAATTTTTAATTTCTAATAGGTTCAATTTTTTTTTGAGAAAGAATATTACTGAGTGTAATTAAAATGAATTTCAATGATTAAGGTAAGATTAATCTTAATATGGGACTAAACATTATTCTTTATGACCCAAATGACCTAGAAACTTTTCCAAGAGACATTTTATGGACATATATTGAATATATACTCCCCTTTATTGACATGTTTTTTATTATTGGCTCCACATTAAATTGGATAATGTGGCTGGAATATCTTTTTCAAAAATTTACAAGTGTGTCACTGCTCCCTACTATAAAATGGAATCCTCAACTAGCACATCCTCGCACCACTCAAGGAACATTGGATTAAAAAAATTCCCAAATAGATACCCAAAATACCTCTATTCCTCCATGAGGCCTCCATTTTTAAAAAATAAAATCCAAGGAAACCCATTGGTTAAAACAAAAAGATGTGACCCAAAGAAGAGGTAACATCTTCCCTCATTCTCTTTCATTTATTTTCCTACTCCACCCCATAAAATCTCATTATTACATTATTATAAAACAAATACAGTATCCTAAATATACTAATATGTTTTAATTATAAGGGTTAGAGCTACAATTACATACACTTCCATCTAATGGTTAATGAGCATACTATTTAGGTGTACGGTGAATTACCGTCTCACGAAACGATGATTGTTAATTTCTCCTTTATCACCTCCCATGGTGGAAATTATGAAGGAAATTATGTTTATATACATTATATATTATATATATTATATCTTTATGGTTCCTTATGACTATTAAATCAAATTTCTTAATACTTTCCAATTTTTTTATATATGATAATTTCGTTTGAGGAAATGTGGACTACCTCCCCATCAAAGTCATGTGACTCATTCAGAAATTATATAGAGTGTATTATGGATGAGTTTAGTAAAAATATATGATATATATAATATAATAATTATATTTTAATAATTATATATATAAATATATATAATTATATGGAATATTCTCCCTTTCAATACAACAATAAAATAGAAACAATGTTCATCCTAGTAATGACCTACTGTATCCATGAACGGTGTATTCAATTTTTTCCCTCAATATGATATTTTTTATAATACATATATAGTGAATATACATGATATTTTTATCAAGATTTACTTTCTGGAAATTTTTATACAAATATAAGGACCAAAGATATCAAAAATTAAGACAAATGGAAAGAATAGTGTAGATATTACCAAAAGTGAAACCATAACCTAGTATTGTTAATAAGAGGGTAGTATTATGTACAAATAAACCATATAATATACTAGATATAATAATATAATTTTTTAAAATAATTATAATAAAATTTATTTTATTTTATAGGAGTATTATATGAGTATGAAGATATTTAAGACACAATGTAAGGGAAATTGTATATCACTCTTTATTTCCATGAGATACATTGCATATAAACCACTATTTTATTTTGTTTTGTGTGTGTAATAACAATAAATTAATTATATTATTATTATTATTAAATTTATTGTTATTTGCATATCCATTATAGGATCTTTTTTCAGGGGTTAATTTTTGAAATGTCACCAGATCAGTAAGACAGTTTGTCTCAATTTTCCTTCTCTAGGACGCTTGTTTTGTTATACACCTACATTCCATTTCGAGGTTTATATACTTCCATTTGACATTTTATACCATGAATATACATATTTTAATTATTTTTTAAGCTTCATGTAAATTAACATTCTTACATAGAATTTATGATCTAAATTTACCATGAGGTAAGTGTTTATTAAAACAATCTCATAATTTATCAAGATTATTTATGATTATGATTTCATTTACGTTGTATTATGATTATAATCTAAAGAACACTCATGATTTTCCTTATAATCTATTTATTAATGGTATATCTATGTATCAGTACCATTTTACCACACTTTTTTACTTAAAAAAATTAAGAAATTGTTTTATGAAACATTTGAATGTATTTCACTCTTTGGTCGAAAATCTATTTTATTTCATAAACCTTGTTTTCAAAAATGTTTTCAATTTTTTTTCTAATAATACTTGAAGTTAATTTTAATGAAAATGGATTTTTTATTGTTTTAATGTCTAAGATTATATTTTTTCAAATCTATTTTCAATGAAAACGTTTTTCAAAAACGTTTTATGTTTTTATAAAGAGTTCTTCTACATATAAATGATATTTTCGTCAAGAAACGTGTTTTAATGATATCTCAAAATTATTCCCCAAATATGATGAAATAAATTGATATTAATCAAGCCTCTTTAGAGAAATGATTCAATTTTTCCATTCATATTCATTCAATTAATGGATTTTTTTATTGGCATGGTGTTTATGAAACCTGTTTCCCTTTCATGGGTTATATGATTTTGAAACCTACTTATTTTCATAGGTTAGTATTTTTATTCATGGATTATAAATAATATATATTCTTACTTAGGATATTATATGATTACATGTTTACGATACCCATTTAATTTTGTGGATTATGATCTGATTTTTAATGATCTTGTAGAACATGTATGATGAGGTCGTTTCAATAAAAGAGAAAAATACAGTCAAATTTTTAATGATCTTGTGGCACATGTTTGTATGAAATTATAATGAACTAATAATATTTATTCTACATTTCTTGTATATGATATTGGATATCCATTGTGTGATCTTCAATTTTCATGATCATGTTTTCATAACAATAGGTTTATGATTATGATTACATATCTCCCTTGTTTACTCTTACTGAGCATTTGAGCTCACGATTTTTTATGTTTCCCTTCCACCAGGTTATAAAGATACATTTTATGTTTGATATGTCTAAGAAGGGAACTAGTAAAGTATAACATAGTGGGAAATAATTTATCTCACTTATGTACTGATGTTTATGATTCTATGTTTCTAAATTCACTAGACCAATATGGTCTTTGGGAATCTATTTGTATAACATTGTAAGTATTTTGAAAATATTATATAATGTGAATGTATGAAAAGTGTGCATAACTATAAACTACATAGAAATTGGTTTCCACTTTCTGTAAAAATATTCTTCATAGTGGAATTTTATGAACTATAACTTTTTTGTTGTGTCCACTATGACAACATTGTATAGATATGAACATACATGGCAAAAGAAGGTTTTTTCTCAATGGTGTTGCCTATTGTTTTTTTATAAAGACACAACATTCAAAATCCTAATAATTGATCAACAATTCATCTCATATGGAAAATAACACATGTCATAAATAAGGCTAAATTTCAGAATGATTTTATAGGTTGTATTTTAATACACCTCCCTAGGGAAGAACCAAAAAACAAATCCCATCAGCATAGATCATGCTATAGTATTATCTTACCCACTATTACACAATTACCCCATTGGTCAAGGACATGTAGTGAAATTTTCATCAATTTTGAGAAAAACTTCTTCATTCAAGATAACCTTTACTCTAAAACTTCATGGCTTGTATTGTGAATATACACTTTCTAAATGTTTTTATACCAAAAATTGTTAAAACCAAAAAATATCAACTTTTAAACTCCTCCAAAAAACAAATAATCCAAAATAAATCAAAATAAACATAGTTTAATTTTTTAAAAAATATTTAACTTATATATTAAAGAGTCGTTGCAACCTTCTGATAATATTTAATTTTATATCAATGATATCTAACAACTTATCATTGATAAAATCATCATCCCCTTCACTCACATATCATCATTATACACCCATTTGTATTAATTAATGCATATGTTCTACCATTTTACTACAAGTATCATAATCACAGATGGAACTATGTCACTTAATTCCACAATATTAATTGGTTATTCATCGAATGAATGTTTTCCCTTTATATTGTCTTTATCAAAGTTGATCACTTTAAAAGGATCAGGGTAGTATAACTTGAGCTCAGAAACATGAAGTACATTGAGCATGTCATTTAATATATTTGGATCATCTTATTGATAATTCCTTAAGTTGATCTTCTAGGTAACCCTGAATATACCCACATACCTAAGAAATAATTTCTCATTAATTTAAATACAAATGTGTCCCAAATGATGTGACAGTCTCATAAAAACAATATCTCCCACTTTTCTATTCAAGATATGACCATTTTTTACTCTACATAGTTTCTAATCACTTATGGATCAACAGAATATTTTTATACATCTCCTGAATAATACATAGACCAATAATAGAAGATTACCTTAAATATAACCTTCATAATAGTGATTGGAATGTCCTAAAATAATATGACTAAAATTATGCATTGTGAATATATGCACATTTATTATTTTTCTATAGGAAAACATTTAAGACAAGATAAATATCAAATAACCCACCCAAATAAAAAAACCATATATTTCCCTCCAAAATTTTGTACATACACTAAGAATTACCATTAATTTATAGATGGAATTATATGATGAAATGAACATGGGTATAAATAGACTGATACAAACTCTTCTAGAAAAATGACATGAATTAAAAATCCTGATATGAAATGATATTTTTAGGATAATTATAAAAATATTCAATCCCCCAAAAACATAACTGATAAATCATGATAACAAACTGAGTCTCCCCGATTGGTTGGAAATGTGTGGAATTAATTAATTTATCCAAAATAACACATGTTGTATCGCTCCATCATAGATATCTTGACAACCCCATCACAAAAGATATTTTCACCCCATCCCATTTCCATTATGAAATAGGTAGTGGATGAAGAGGACTAATATGTCTATGATTCTTAGCCTTTACCTTCTAATAGGTGAGGCATCAAAAAAATAAACCCAAAATTCCTATCCTCATACTGAGCCCCCACCAATGCCTAAGAATGGCATGGTATATCTTTGTAAGCATTGTATGAAGACACTATCAAAGTCAAGTTAATTCCACATCATCTCCACTCACATATTTTTAATAACAACCAAAAATGAGCATACATATAATATCCTACTATTATTTAGGGTTTAATCGTTTGTCATCTCATCACTATATATACTTTCCCTCATAATTATGAAATTGAAGTCACATAAATGACTATCTATCGTTAATACTCATAAAAGTATATATATTTTATTTTGATAAGGAAAATTATGTACCACTAAATACTAACCTTCATACGATTTAGCCTAATTCTTCATACTCAATATATTTACTATGAAATTACCCTTCAAATCAGTATATTCCATCTAAATGATGATGGACTAAATTCTTTACTAATGTTTTACATCACACTACAAAGAGACATACTTCATGATATTGTGGTCTATTATATAATGAGACTCTAACCTAATAATAAATAGCACCTATATCTTTGTTCATTTACTACTAATACATTCTCCAAATTTTAAGTAGTACAATTTCACTTTTAGACACAAAATTTATTAGATCAATATTTCACCATTATACCTTCCTACATTACAAGATTTTATAGGTAGATTCATGATTAATCACAATGTAAGTTATAATTCATACATGAATAATGTAATTTCATAATCAATGTTGATTATATCCGTCCCATTAACTCTAATAAGGAAGTCTCACAAGGATCAAAACACTCAAAAGTCACCCCCATCTTGGTTAGAGCTATCATATTAACTTCCAATATAGAAAATATATAAATAAATTCTATGTAGTATATTGAAAATATTAGGATGTTATAAATATTAAAATTCTTCTTATTATACACCTTTGAAACCATGGCCTCTTCCAAATGAGGGTCTCTGAATATACTAGCATTTCAAATAATATGTCGTAAGAAGATACTCTTGATGATCAAAAACATAGAATTTTAAAGAATAAAATATAAAATATTCCCTCTCATTATATTCTAAATTTTCTCAAAATGACATGAATGGTGCTAAAAATCTATATTTATAATAGAATGTCATCAAAAATTATTACAATTATAGAATATAGATATGAAAAAGGCCCAATAGATTAGGAGTAGATATATTTTTATTTTTTGGAAAATGTGTTCTATATAAAAGATTCTCATAAAGTTCATACATGGTAAAAAAAATGTATTATGAGGACTATAATATATTCTCACAAACTATTGATTATAATAAGATATCTATTTGTTCTTGTAAGATAACTTGATTCCCCCCAACTGGTCAAACAATTGATCATTATGAAGAAGAGGATATGAGTTCTAGAATGCAACATATTTAAAAATTGGAATTCTACAAATAATAAAAAAACATTAAATTACTTAATTAAAAATAATATATCAACCCCAAAGATACATGCATAATGTAATGTGTGAATTTCTCTCAAGGACCTCTAAAATCAACCTTCATCCTTCTAAACTCTATAGGATTCATCTGGTAAGGAGGAATCGATATGTGCTCCATACTAATCATAATTACAACCATGAACTAAACATATCTCTCAACTGGGATCCCTAATAATCAATGATGAATGGCCAAGAACTAGCCTAAAATTCTATGAAATACTTTTTGATTAATTTTCTCATATATTTTTAAAATACTAAAAAATTGTTTTAAAACATCCCTGGCCAGTGATCGTCAGGTCCCAAATGGCCTACCTACAAATTGAAATATCCAAAAAGTGTATTTAAGTCACCTAAAATATATGTGAATGATATTATTGTGTGATATAAATTGATGTGTGCTCACTATTTAGTTAACAAATTTATTCTAAGGATAACATTAAAAATGTGCAACTCTAAAATAAAGAAATCCTAAAGAATGTTATAAGAAAAAATCACAACACTTTATATCTCTAAATACCCTTGAATTAAACTCTTATAGAAATATTGTTATAAATAATTGTATATGTGAACTCTATAATGACATATAGTTCCTTATAAAATTAGGTAGATATAAAAAAAATCTGATGCACCTATATAAAATAAAATATACGATAAAAAATATGACACTGTAATCATATCTAGAATCGTCGATGTCCCTAAAAAAGATCAGCAGGATTCCAAATTGTGGCATGAATATTACCTCAACCGAATACATATTATTAACCTCTAGACCTCATCATGTCTCAAGGACCAAATCTTCGTATCCTCATCGAACCATAAGAACCACAACCTCTTCAATGTCTGGATTGGATGGAAAAACTCCAACTACCACCCTATGATAAAGAATTTGATCCTTCTCTAGATCCTAGTTCAAATACACCCACAAATACTCTCACAAGATTATAAGATACCATAAAATTTATTAAAAATATTCTATCATCACATTATAATTACACTCTATAAGTGGTCTTAATGACCTGAGATTAAATTATAGTAAGTAAACATATTATCTTAATACAATTATTTTATGATGCGTATTTTATTACATAAATAGAAAATATTTCTAAATTATGGAATATTAATTTTATGAAATTAATTTTTTTTTAAATTCATCATGTCATATTTTTCTTATGGTTATTTTTTTTGGTTTTTTAGAAATTTTAGATTTTTATGTGAATAGTGAAAATTTTAGTTTTTAGAAATAACGCCAATTTTAGGACATCGTATTGTTATAAAAATGTCATAAAAATTAATGAAAAATTTTCCCAAACCAAATATTTATTTAATAAAGTCAAATAAATCATTTAAAATAACCATGTTTAATATATATATATGAATATATATACATGGTTTTTTGAAACCTAAGAAAATAATTTATATATTAAATTTTTTTCATTAAATTAAATGGTTGAAAGCTATAATAAATTTTTGGAAATATATAAAGGTCTAATAACACTAATTGGTTATTATATAGGAATAAATATAATACGTGATTTTAGTTTAAATTCTTTTTTCGCTTAAAAGGGAAAATTTCAATAATTATTTTCATTGCATTAAGCATACTTTTATTAGAATTGATTTTTATCCACACTAGAAATTGAATTATTAATTTTTTTTTACTATTTTAAATAATTATATTAAAATTATTTTATTGGACCAATTTTATTTTTATTCAAAAAAAATATGTTACTGAGGTAAAAAAATGAGCTACCGCAATAAAAGTAATGTGTGTTTAAAAGTTAAATTAAGATGAAAAGTTCTAAAATATATCAATAATTATCCCTTATTTATGTGTGTGTGTGTTGGATTGACAATTAATTATCCTCTACCCATTATGTTCATCTTTGGATCCACTTTACTTTGTAAGTGACATTTATTTATTATAAAGTAATGAAGATTCGTAAAAAATTTACCCCCTCACTTATAAAAGGATCCCTTCACCACTCCACCTCTACTCACAAATATAGTATATTATCTCAACCAAAATCTACCAAATACCATTCCAAAACCTCATTCAAATTACCTATTTTTTTATTTTATCATTAAATTTTTATCCTAAGGAGGCTTAAGGAGTGATATAACGATGTATATTAAAAGAAATAGTAATTATCTTAACTATGTTATTTCTAGTTTTATCTTATTCCAAACCCTAAACATATTATATATGTATCATAAAATAATGAAATATGTATGGCTATTTTATTCTATGTTATTATTTTGATCGAAGAATCACTATCTACGTCCCCCTGTCTATGAGAAAATGAAAATGATGTATGTTTTAGATATATACTACCTCATCAATGAATAAATTGTTTCATTTTCCATCACATCCTTACATGGATAGTTATAATAAATTATTTAAAGAATAAATATGATATTTATAACATGATTAAAGTGTTATAAATAAAGTTTTACAATTATATTACTATTATAAACAAAAAATGGTATCCATAAAATTTAACTACTGAGAATGACCATACAAGGACACATAGTATATAATTACATTTTACCATTTTATCATATTTATATACCACTTCATAAAATAGATTTTTATATTTAATAAAATATATTTTAAAATCAATAAAAATCTGTAGAATGTATATTTTAATTTATACAAAATATTCTTAGTCATTTAGTCATTATTACAAGCTCTTTTTGAGTCAATTTGACATCATGCATGAATAATTCTATAATTATTATGTCTTGAATTAATAAAGAATGTTAAATACAGATTAAAATATGTAATTAATATGAATTAAATATATTTTTAATAATATATAATTTTAAAATATCTATGTATATTAGTAAATAAAATAAATTCTTTTTATGTTATTTAAATTTATAAAAAAAATTATTTTGAAGAATTTCATGAAAACTGTTTCAATAAGTTCCATAAAAATACCATGGGAGACCATAAATATATACAAAATATACTATAAGTTTCCTATAAAATTATATTTAAGATAAAACAATGACTAATGTGTATGTACTTAAACAGATAATCTGAAACATGTATTGAAAACATAATCATTGACATGAAAATTATAATTTTTACAACGAAATATAAATAAATTGGTAATTAAAAATTATAAGTGAATTTTATCTTGATATAAAAGTATAAATACTACATTAATATTTATGAATAATAGAAATAAATTTATTACATATGAGGTTATAACATATTTGAAAAAAAAATTATAAATGATATATTTATTTATTTTATAATCTCTCTTTTTATCGGTATTGTTTTCGTATCAATACCAATTTGGGAAATTTTATTTTTTTTCAATAATAAACACCATTTATTTTTATATAATAAAGTTATATATTGATATTTGCAAAATATTCATTACATTTTTAATTTCTTTGTTACTCATATGAACCAAAATGATTTTTATAAGAAATTCCTTATTTCTCATTTCTATTCATGAATCTATTCCCTACAAATATATATTCTCTACTTTTATTCAAGATTAGTATTTTATATACTAAAATGATATCTTATGGTAAATTTTTGTTAACTTTTATATTTATTGAATGTTATAAAGGCCTTTATTTTTTTATTTATTTGATAATACCCTTATTTATAAGGTTGATAGGGAACCCTTAAATGACCCATAGGTCCAGTGGCACAAGGAAAAGTACTATTTAAATTCTATTCATAATTTTAAATGGAATATTTTTTACAATTTCCATACAAGTCAATTTATACTCTCTTTAAAAAAGCGTGAAATTAAAAACATTTAAATATTTTTAATATAAACATATTTTCCCATTATCATCATCATTATTAATTATTTATCTTTCTTTACAGTTTTTATGGTTTTCCAACATAATATTTACTCCCATTATTTTTTTAAATTTTCATGATTAGTTGGATATTATTTTCTTTTTTTCCCTAAAACTATATTTCTTATTTACTTCCATATATTTTTATCTTCTGCCCCTCATTTTCATAAATAATAATATATTATTTTCCATATTATATTACTGTAAATTATATTACAAATAATTTTTTAATGTGTCTTTAACAACTCTTGGATAAATATTGGGAAACATCTTTTATCTTCATTTAGTGACTATGTTATAGAATCTTATGGAATGTTCTTTTCAAATTATCAATTATATTTTTATTCTTTATTTCTGAAAGTAAATGCATTCACTAATAATATATAATTTATAATGAATCAGTGTTATTCTTGTATCCTTTAATAATTTATTGTTTATAGCATTTTTTTTACTAAGGATAGTTCATACATTCTCTAAATCCTTGATTTTATATTACATTACCTATATATCATTCTTTTGAAATTATTTTTAACATAAATTTTAATATTATATAGTATCGTTGATATATTCTATATAACTTGTATATTGTAATAAATATGTACTAATTTATTAATATGGTTTTAGTTGATGAATTATTTCTTATAAGTTTATTATATTGTTTAGGGAGTATTGAAATTACATATAATATATTCAATAATGGTATTCATTAACTAATAAGTCATATTAGTTATATATTATATTTTTCATTCGATATATGAGGAATGCATTGGACATATTTAGTGATGGTTGGGGACTAAAACTATATAGTTTTTTGATTCATCTGGTAGGTATCATGAGATAAAATATTTGGAATGCCTTAAAAATTATTTTTAAATTTAGTATATACCTAACCATTAATTAATAATTTCATGGTTGAGGATTTGATGGAAATATTTCAATAATTGAAATCATTAATTAAATTTTCATAATTTTTTTATTTTATATGTGATTGTTACATTATTATTATCTGCGGAAGTATTTTTTTTACTCATGTTACTGATTATATAGAATATTTATTCATTACTCACTATTATACATTGCTTATGCATTATGTATTGAATCTAATATCTGTTATAGACAATCTTTAACTAGGTGTCTAAGTTGACCATTTAATTTTTTTCTTTTCTTGAGGTTACGAAGATGAGATTACTGAATAAAATCAAGAATGCACTAAAATGAAGAATAATTTTTTCATGAATTTTATAAGATTTGTATTATGTTTCTTATTTAATATGTATTTATTGAATGTATCCAATCTCTAATACTATTAAACTATTTGATCTCACACTATGAGACCTCTTGTATCTTTTACCTATGTATGGTTAAAAATGCTAGATTTTTTATATTGGAATAGGATTTGTTAATATTGATAGAAAAGATTTTTTAGGAAACGAGTTAACTAGAATTTAAAAGAACATAAATTCTATTATAATGATGATAAAAAAATATAATTTTCAAGAATAGTTACTTTTAATGGAATTTTTTGTAACGTCCCAGTTCCGGGTACCACTCAACGGGTGCCCCAAACCCGGTTCGCCATGTGACCTCAAGCGCATTTCCCCAAACGCAGAGGTTGCTGACTAACAGTGAGGGCCCAAGTATAATAGTGGGGAAACTATACCCTAATTTGTCAAAGTGTAGCGTAGTGGAATGCAAAATAAAACATACATCAAACAGCGGAAGTAGTAAAACATACACAACTGAAATAAATATCAGTAGTAGATTTTACAAACAGTAAATAAATAATGATGCTACATGTCTCAAGTTCTAAGAAAACATCCAGAACATGTTATACATCAATAAAGTACAACCAAAAGCAGAGTACATCGAAACAATGAAAAATAGCCGGCAACGGCATCGCGAGCCTAGGCTCGGTCCCATGCCCTCCTACTCCTTAGCAGCAATAATGTACCTGCATAATGACTATTGCCCCTATCCACACCTGTAGCAACGTAATCTGTTTGGGACGAAAAGCATGACCCAAACAGGGTGTAACAAATTTATCTCAGTAGGCACCCACCAAAGGCCCGTGCCCAACTGTGTGTAAGCATGCAATAATAGTGTGAAATAGTAAAATGTAATAAAGTAAGTAGTACTGAAAAGTAACTAACTTAACAATTTAATTTCCATTTTATTATTCATTTAATCCATTAAATATTAGAAATCACCACAGTTCATTTTGATGTAAACAGTCCACGCCCTCAGACAAGAAAAATCTTACCATCAGGTCAGCAGAATCCAACCCGCAGGTATAGACCTAAGGCATAACAGAATTTTCCCTCAGGCGTAGGAAGTGTCACCCTCAGGCACAGATTTCAAGCCCTCAGGCACGAATGGTTTCCCTCAGGAAAAATAACTACAGCCCTCAGGCTAAACAGTGTAGTGCCCACAGGCTAATCACAACAACGCCCTCAAGCCAAAAAGGTTACTGGGCCATTCCCAACATGTAAACAAGTAGTAAACAAGCAATTCCTCTCTAGGACATTCTACAATTACTAATTTAAATGCATACCCTCAGGTATCCTGGCCAAATGGCTAAATAGTGGAACACCCCCCTAGGTGGTTCCGGATCCAAGAAACGATCCTAACCAGCTTTTTGATATCACAATTAATCACCTATTCAATTCTAGGAGGTTATTATAGCAATGGCCTCAACCACACAACACCCTAACATGGGTTTGTGGCACAAAAACGCACAAAACACACGACATTTGAAAACATTAACACCAATCCACCTACCTTATATGCCAACGAGTGCTATACAAGAACGTCGGTTCCAGAAACACCGAAGAACGACGTAGATATGATGAAGAATAAAACCTTCTTAAACATAAATAAGTTCTGTTAGGGAAAGAATTGGTATGAACGGCTTAAGGAGAGTAGAGGGATTACCCATTTGGTTCCAACGAGATCGTACGAGGTGGAAACGGATTCTAGATGAACTCTCGATGGATCTTCAATGGTTTGGTCATCCTCTCACGCTCCTTCCTCTGTTTCTAAGCCTTCCCTGTGAACAGGGGAGGCTACTGCCCATTTATGTGAAAAAAACAAATTACATGGTGTTTACTTTCAAGTACACTGTGTGTACTTCCCATTTTTTAAACTGTTCCTCTGGCAGCTTCTCGCCAGTGCGGCACTATTAACCTGCCGACATGAGTACACGGAATGTACTTCAAACTACACGGCGTGTACTCTCGCCTAGCTGGCGGCTGCTCCACCGCCTTACTGTTCTGGCCTTCCGACTGAATACACCACGTGTAAAGTACCATTACATGGCGTGAATTTGGTTCCTACACCCTTCAACCTCGACATGGCCATACGCCCCATGTACCCATCCCACAGGGCCAAAAGTACACGGCGTTGGACGTTTCAAGGTGAAAACGTTGCACCTGATATGAGTGATTAAGCAAAACCCAATCTTCTCTAATCAACCGTCGGGTAGCGCACGTTTCTCCCCCACGATCTCATCGTGCGCCGCGAGACCATGTATGTATCATTAAATAAAATTTTATTTATGATATAATTATAATTTTGTAAATATATAATATTATTTACCTTTTTCCATAATGATCATTGAATAATGGGAATGTTACTCATGCATACATACCACCAAACATCTCCATGATTGTAACATTGGTTCATTTTTCATAAAAATATTTCATGATTGCTTTTAAAACTCATATTTATGGATAAATATGATAATTTTCTCAGGATTTTTATCTTGGAGATGTTTATTTAATTAACCCTATGATAACAGTCAATATACCAAAGTCATTTTTAATACAAAAACCGAATTTGGTCAAAACACCATAGGTAAAATTAATTTTTTTTATAGTTGTATAAAAAAGTATAATATGTGAATTAAAATTAATGATAAAAATGAAATATTCTTGGATGAAATTAAATAATTGAAATATTTTTTTATTCAGAGATATAAATACACATGTGACTATTTGGAATCTAGGTAGGTGATTCCATATAAATTTACATTCCATTTAGTATTATTTTTTATTATTCACCATTTCAATTTTATATGGTTTATATATTTCCCATTGACATGTTATATGATGAAAAACAATATTCTCATTAAATTTTAAATATCATTTAATGTTATTATTTTATTTAAATTATGATTCAAATGTTTCCAAGTGTCACGAAACACATTGGAATGTTTAATTATTATTTTTCCTCAATATTGTTTTAATGATCTTTAAACGGTATTTATATTCATAAACATCCACAAAAACTATTTTTACTTATCCTACACTAAGTATTTATTGATAAATATATATTATTTATTCAATATGAGTATTTTATGATAATTCATATTTCTTATTTATTAAATTGATTGCTGGATATAAGTAATTAATTAGACATCCAGTGATGGGTATGGACCAAACATTATATATCCCCATTATGAATCAATAGATCCTCATTAGACAATCCATTTGTCCAAATTAAACATCTCTCTACCAATATTTTTAAAGTGTATAGTGTATAAATAATGATAGAATATGTTTTCTTGTTCTTGAGACATGATTCCCAAAAATTAAGCATTTCTATCATAGATATTTCAGTTATCAATTTTCTTATTCATGAGGTTTTGATATTTGAAAATATACAAATACATTTCATTATAAGTTTATTGATTAAATGGATTCTTTTTTTATTTTCATACCATGACATATTGATAATGAATTATCTAGTTATTTGAATGGAATGTTTCACTAGTTATTAACCTTTCGATATTAATTTATTCTCATTATTTCATTATTGATTCATATTTAGATACCCTAATTGATAATTTGAACTCAACATTATTAGGTTTTCCTTCCCCATGTTAAGAAGGTGAATCCTTTTAACGTGTTTCCAGGATGGTGAGATTGTTCACATGTTATGATTTATTATATTTCCCCATTGTATTATGGGTATCATGTATGTAATTTGGTTTTCTAAAATTGAAAAACTAATCAGTACTTCAGTATACTATTACTTATAATCATGCCAATTAAATAAAATATTGTACCAAATTTGGGCTTCTGAGGTTAGGTCATTTCATAACTATCCAAAATAACAAGGTTATAATACAAATTATTAGGTCCTAGTAGCAATTTAAAAAGGTCTCGAGTGGGCTAAATAGGCTAAACCAAAAATTTAATGAATGGAAATAACTCTTCAATATATTTAAAATAAAATTTAATTACTCATATTTAATTAATTATTTAATCATTAAAAACTAATATATGACAATAAATATTTTGTGGTATTTCATATCCATTTCATCATATATATACTATTAACATCAATCTACTCCTTGAGAGATATCATCTATACTAAATGGCCTAACATTTAAAGGATATTCAAAACCCAATTAATAACTACCTTTTATATTGGATGCACAACCACATGAAAAAATTATTTTACTTGGGATTCCCAACACAAATAAACACTGATTGTTGACCAAGAGTCACAACCCAAAAATAACATTTATGTACATGATCTGAAACCCTGATAGAGTAATTTATTTTCAATTTAAAAGAGAAAATTAAAACATTGATGATAAGATGAATAACATATATATATATATATATATTGAAATATATAATAAAAGAGATCAAGATTTAAATGTTGGTGAAGATAAGTGAATTTTCTCAAGAAATAATTCATATTTGTTTGTATAAGGCATTAATGGTTGCAATATTTGTGTTTCTACTTCTATGTTTTTTAGAAAATTGATGGTTGTTAACACATGATTAGAAAATTCTTTTAGTGAAGTGAATTAGGATAAGTCCATTCATATATTGGTGTTCTTTTTGTTCTCTAGTATCCGTTATTCTTTAAATAAGACTATTATAGGAACATAGAACTGAAAAATGGTAAGAATAATTAATTTTTTAAAAACATTATAACACTAATATTATCACTATAATTATCATTCATGATTGAATAATAATTATATATATCAGAGTTTATTAAACGATTTAAGTCCATAAATTTAATAACATGAAATATATTAATAATAATTAGTCAAATATATCTAATAAATCTCGTAACACAACATTTTATGTGAATTTGGATTTTGAAATTATTTATATATATATATATATATATATTAATCAAACAAAAAAAGGTAAAAAAAAGAACGGTTTTTTTCCATTTATATTTATTTTAAAATTGATAAGTTTGAAATAATAAACAATAGTAAATATTCGTCATGAAATAAATCAATGTTGAAGAAAACAGACCAGGGACATCACCATGGATAATTTTTCACCAACTGACCATTTTCCTTTGAAAGATGTTGACCATGCCCACAACCTCATAGTTGTGAATTCTAGTAGGGTATTTTTAAAATGTGTTTTATAATCTCATTTATCCATAAAAATAACTTCATTTCTCCATAATTGTTATTTTTTCACTATGGTTATTAGTCTGGTATTTTTAAAAAATTTTTACCCTACAATATTAATACAATATCATTTTATAAACTACACTAAAAGGGTCATCATGGAAAAAGTGAATTTATCATATTAACCATGGTTACCACCAATGCACTATGAAGATCATATGTTTCCAATTTTGGTTATCTCTATCTTCCTTTCACTATGACATGAAAAATATTAAAAATACTCAATTAGTATTTTTTCATAGGTATTATCCCATTTCAAGACACTACTCACTACAATGTTATATAAAATCACTGACTATTTTGAAATCCATCATGAATACTAAAATTCTAATAATAGAAAATTCCATTCATGTAATGTTGAATCAATATATGTGTAAATGTAAATTTGGTATCTGTAAAGTTAATATGTATATAGTAATTTTTTATGGGTTAATCATGTATGCTTGTAATTGTAAAATACTGATATGAATATGATATTCCAAAACTATATATGAGTTACCCATGGGAGTATAAATATACATATGGATAAAAATATATACTTTTGATTATCACATAAGGATATATATTTTATAGGAATGAATTTTGTATGCATATCCCCATAGGATAAATTCGGTGTACTAGTTAAAAATATATAAGCATGAATTCTTTGTAAAGGTTCCAAATAGATTTTTTATTTTTCAAAAATAACATCCTATTTATAAGATAAGTTAAGTGTATTATATAATGGTCAAAATTATATTTCATCATCTTTGTAATCATTAAAAAATATCCATTTAAGGGTAATATTAATATCGTAAAGGTAAACTTATATTTTCATAATGGTTAACTAACTTGAATAAATGTAAACCGTATGACTTTAAATAATTACTTATGATTTTTAAATGATTTCATAACAACTAAAATGGTTTTTTTTACTATAAAAAATTACTAAAGAATAATATATATTTAACACATAATATAATTTTTCAAATAGATTATTTTACGTAAATAATTTATACAATCAACATTAAATATGTATGCTAAAAAAACCTATAAAATAATTGTGAAGTCTTTGAAATATAATGAAGTAAAAAAATTAATATTATGAAGGATTCAAAGTATATACTTCAACAATAGTAGAATTTTTATACTCAATTTTTATTTATAATACATTATTATTTAGGTCGATTCTACAACCAACACAAAGGATGTCTTAATTCATATGTCATGAAAGTATAATAATATAAAAATACTTATATTATGATAAAATTCTAATGAATTTAAATTTTTTCATACATTAGTAATGGAAATATACTTAATTATGTTCATTTGGAAAGTCATATTTTTTTAACTAAAATTCAAAAAAAAAAGACACATTTAACAATTCTTAGTGAACTATAAAAAATATATATATAATGTAAAATGGATTTAAAAACTATATAAAACACATATATGTATACTCTTGTAGATTATTGATGTGATGAAATAATAAAAAAACTAAATGATTAGAAGCTTCATAATAATTCCAGAGAAAAATAAATATATTAATAGCACACAAATATATTTTTAAAAAATGATTTATTAATAAATTAGTTATTAGATATTTATATTGAATTGACTAAAGTAATATATATATATATATATAATCTAATTTTTTTATACATGATTTTAGAGTGAATCTATCTAAGTGGCAGTCCATGTTTAGGGGTTTTCATCTCAATTTCCATTTATTAAGACATATTTAAGAATATATATTTAATTTTTATTTAGGTAGTGTTTTAAATTATCCATTTAATTATCATATCATTATTAATTTTTTTAATGGTATGCATAATTCAATTTCACAATTCCTCCTTTATTTTTCATTGATTCATTTATTACAATATATTTTTAGTGTTTTTTGTTTACACAATTTCATTTCATTGAGTTATAGAAATTTTTTAATAACATCCATATTTTCAAAATTTACTTCCATCCAAATTATTTTTCTACACTAATCATCCACTAAATGTATTCATTTTTCTTAAATATGATTCATTTTTTCCATTATTTTATAAATTATTTCATTTTAAAAAAAGTATTTATAAAATTTATGGATTTTCATATCAATTTCCCTCAGAAATATATGTTTTATATTAACAACTTATTTTTTAATTTTAGTGTATATAAAAACCATGAATGCATTTTTTTAATAATTCTAATGAAATTAAAGTTACATTAACATCCACCTAAGGATCTCTATTTCAAATTTTATTAATTAAAATGTTACCAAATACATAAGGTTTTGTTTTATAATCTCAATTTGAAATTGAGATTTTCTTTGAAATAATTAATATTTAAATAAACTATATGTTTCTTGTCTATTATTTACTTTATATTTTCATCATTTATATTCATTCATATGTTTCACGTATTATATTTACTGGTAGACACTCATTGGTTCACATATAACCAATTAGGTTCTATTAAGTGGAGCTGAACATTTCAAATATTTTGAGTTTGGAATAATTCATCTTGTTTTTCAAATTCATTATCGTGGTTTATAAATTTTATTCCCAATAAATTTAATATTTAAAATCTTCATTTTATATTAGTCCGCATTTTTTTAATATGAAATGAATCTCTTAAAGTTTTTATCATGGGCCAATTTTTATAGTTTTCAAATTTTATTACAATGGAATGGAAGAAATATTTTTAATTATTCCTTACACATTAAAACATTTTCACATCATATTACATTATTTATATTAAAAATATTTTTACTCACATTTTCATTGTTTTCCATAGAAATTACAATTCTATTTATATAATTAATTATTTTCTCTTACAATAATAATAATCCAAAATATAAATAATATATCTGATTATTTTGGAAAGTTGTTATATTTATCATAAAATTTGTATTTCATTATGTGTAAATATTGTTTATTGATTCTTATACATCACTAAAAATATTTTATAATAATACAATTCACCTTAATTATATCAATTTTTTATAACAATGTTTTTTGGAAACCAATATGAATCCAATTTCATTTTCATTGGTTAATTAAGAAACACTAGGATTATGAATGTTTTCTTAATCATGTGAAACCCAACTGATTGATTTATACATATGTGATTATTTGTTCTAATATAACTCCAATTAGTGGGGAATTTTTTATATCTCATGAGCTAAGTATGGTTTATGCATGGTTAAATCATGTCCAAAGGGTTAGGTGGGTGTGGGTGGTTATCCAAACTCCAAATGGTTATATAACATGATTAATTATCCAATGTAAAAAAGGTTATCTGGTTCTTGTGGTAATCCCTATTCCATTTTCATATGAGAAGATAGTTATCCTAGTCCATTATGATATGAATTTATTTTTGGTTATCCATGATATATGTTATTATTTCTATTACTGCCTTTATACCACATTCTTATGTAATGAAATGTACCAATTTCACATTCACATGGACCATGCAATTTATCTCTTTTTTCTTCATTATTACACCAGGGTATATGTTATTATTACATGATGATAATTTTGAAGTTATATGTAATTTTTTTCGGATATGTACAACTATTATAAATCTATATTAATTTTAATTTGGTATTTTTGACATTTCATGTTTACTCACATTTATATGATCCAACCCTTTTTGACTAGTTTATATGCAATTCCCTTATTATGTGGTTGATATCTTTCCTTATGCCCAGTCTTAATGTAATTAAGATGAGTATTAAGTATGATATGTCTATAAGTATTTCTTCTCAGTAGGTTATTTGTGGGACATGTTGAATAAGTAATGTGATATGAGAAATTTATTTAACTAATATTCTGAAAGAGTTATCATTTGGATTATTTTAATGTGCATTTATTTGTGAATGATAATTCATTTATTAAGAATATTACATAAAATATATGCATCTTATACTCAGCTCATCTTATCACTATAATTTAGTATTTATTGAAAACCATTTCCAGATCAAAGAAACCTCATGTAAATCATTAATTTTTATGAACTTAATTCCTGCATCTAGTGAATAGTCTGTACATTTAATTTCAACCTCTCATGTGTACACTACTAAAAGATGTTACTACAGCTTTTTCCAGACCATGATTCTAGTCTACCACTCTGTATAGTTCTATATCATAATTTTATATTTTTCTACTATTTATATATTACAACATATAACCTGATATATTCTTCTCACAACAAGAATAAAAATATTTGCCTATGTCCATGCTGAATCCATGATATAATATTTTAAATATTGATAATCATGAATCATAAACCAATTAAATTAAATACATTAATCATTAATATCAATAATATAATTATGTAATATAAGAGAATAAGAATAATTGGTGGAATAATCATGAAGACAACAAAAATATTATTACAATAAAGGTCTTTTATTTTAATTGTGACTTCAATAATGTGTTAAGTAATTTTAATTTTTATTTTCCAAACATAGATTATATTTTAATAACCCCTATAAAAAGTAAAATAATAAAAAAAACTATCATAAAAAGAGGATTATAGCATATATTTTAAAGTTATATTTTTAATGTTTGTCATAGTATGATAAATTGAGAAACCCTCTTATGGAATGATGAAGACAAAATCTAGAATAATGTGGTTAAAATGGAATAATTATATAAGCACACTTAGAGAGACAACTAGTTACACTACCAATTAATACATAAAATATACAAATGAAAATAAATAAAAACATTTTAATGTTATAATGTGAGTTTGAATTATATATGGGTGATGTGAATAAATTTGAAGAAGAAAGACTTAATTAAAATAATGTTTCAACTCAAAAGGAAAAAATAATTTGATTATGACATGATAGAGGAACATGATTAATAAAAGGTTAAAAAATAATATGATTTTTGGAAAAATATATTTGTGAAACCATATAAACCAAATATTTTATTCATAGAGGATATGGAGAAAGTAAAAACCGAGGTAGAAGTAGAAAACATATAGAAATATTAGAACAAATTAATATTAGGAACTGGTTGACCATGGAACTTTAAAAAATTTCATGATTTAAAAAAATCTTAACATGATAGATATAAATGGGGAAAAATTATGGATGATATTATAAGATAAATATAATATATATTTTCATATAAATTTATAAATTGTCATATATTTATTAACCTTTAATATATGATAGAAAATATGGGGAATTCTAACAAAATAATTGAAATTTAATCAAAACATGATAGAAATATAATACAATTGAAAAAAAACATATGTTAACAAGATGAAATTTTATATTATAGTTATGATTTGGAATTTAGTATTCAATTATTTTGAACATCACTAATTGTTATTTTATATTAAAATTATGGGGGGGATGGTTAATGAATTTTATTTATTAGAAATTGAGATAACATTATGAAATACATTGAATATATTATTTTTATTATAACTGATAGAATAACCATACATATTTTGATAATTTTAGAGTATATATATTATACACTTGAATTAAAAAAATCAAATTAAACCATAAAAAAATAAATAATCAAGTACAAGTATGTAACACATACAAAGGAATATTGTATCAACATTTATATTTTTTTAATTTCTAAAAATGAATATCATGTTCATATAATTTATTTTCCATTAACCAAGATTACAAATTTGATGAATATATTTTATTATAATTATTTTAGAGATCTATATTGAACAAAAAAATAATTTAGGATTGAAATCATTAATCTATTATACAAAGTAACAATGAAATATCAGTGTTTATTATGAAAAAATGAAAAACATGAGGATTATATGATGAATTATATAAGTAGTTATTTTTATGGAGTATTATGTTTATTTTATTATTAGAAATAGATATAATCTAATTGAGTTATTATTTAATGAAAAAGTATATTAATTTTTTAAATATAAAACTGGAAATATTATTTCCCTTCATCCTAAGAGAAAATAAATTGTTTCCAGTTTATTTAATTACGATTTAAAAAATTTAATATTTTATTTTTTCTTGGACATTAAAAAAATAAATGGGAAAAAATTTATTTAAAATATAATGAATAAATAAAAAAGGGAATGAACAAAAAATTGGTCAGCAAATAATGAAATGAAACTATACTGACAAATTACTAGTATAACATTCCACATTATATGATTGAGCATAGAAAAGTTAATGTTGGCGAATTTTTATTAAGGTTTAAAAGTAATTGTAAATTTTACTACTAAATGTATTTTTAAAATTTTTATAGTCATACACATTTTTTCTATATTCTTTTCATAATTCTTAAAATTAGTTTCAATTGATTTTTGAATAGTGAATTTTGTGAGAACATGGTAGATCATTTGATGCATTTTTTTTATAAAATTATATAACAATAAAATAATACATCAAAATTGTGTATTGTATTATGATGCATAAATTAAATGTAAACATAAAAATATTAATTATTTTGAGGAATTTAAGTTCCTTTTACTTCGAATCATATTAATATTGAATTTAATGTGATGGACATTTTACAAATATCGTAATGTTTTATGAATTTGAGTGTTGAATGGATTTGAATATTTGGATTTGAATGTTTATACTTATAGTATTATTCTAATTTTCACGATTGAGTAAATTATTCCCATGAAAGTTTTTATTTTATTTAATAAAATGGTTTATAGGTTTTTATTTAGGGAATAAACATGTTCTAATTTAAGGGTTTTGTTAGTGTCTAATAACAATTTTTAGACAAAGAATAATTGATTAATAACCATCCCTAATGATCTCCCATGAATGATAAATGAAACCTGCGATGAAACCAGAAATAAATATGATATTGTAAAAAATCGTAACATACAAAGAAGATCTACTGAATAATATCCTCTGCCTTTGAGCATCTTAAATTTTTTTTGATAATTTTTATAATATTACAGCTAAATAAAACCCTCCTTCCAGAGGTATTCGATTAGAAAACACAACTATAAGATATTCATATGGGATTCAAATATTATTGAATGTATTCTATCATTCCATTATGAAATGATTAATGATGAAAGAGATATTCAGTTAAATGAATATCAACCAAACATGAGGTTATAAAATCAACACAAAAATTCAATTCACAGAAACAATTTTTATACAAAAACCAAGGAAGATTCTGAGATTTATGTTCATTAAATCATATATTAATAAAACATGAATTTAATACTACACTATGTTATCCACTGTATTCATGAAAACAATTAACTCCCAATAATTTCACATTATGAAATGGTTCCTTAAATAAAAACTTATATTGAAAATAATTAATGATAAAGATTTATAATTTCAATACAATATCATATTTCATAAAATGATATACACTAATTCTAATGAAAATAATAATTTTCAAGAAATATATATTTATATATATCATATATGTATATATATATATGTTTCTGTGTGTAAATATTTAGGTCATATCTCCATCAGTCTCTAACTTACACTAATCCCTAATAGACATTTATCCATTTTAGATTTTATTGTATCGTATACAATAACATGTGATTCCATATTCAGAAAAATTTGGAAGGAAATTATTTACATCACCATATATTATAACATTTGTAATATCTTGTGAGTTCCCAGAAAAACTACTTTTATATTAACGTACACTTCTAGAGTATCTCTCTATGATAAAATCAATCCTCACATAGTTAACAATAATGTTTAACCCCACAGTCCTTTATATTATTTAAACCAAATATAAATATATATATCCTTATATGTTAGAATAGTATGGCCCCTAGAAAACTGAAAATTATAATAAATTTATAAATGGATCTCAAATAGCCTATATCAAGAACACATATTTTATAAAAGTTTAATTTAGTATGAATCATATGAAAATTTGCATTATCTTATTTTATTTTTTTATCAAGACATCGAGTTACCATAGGACGTAGATAATATTGATCCCATATAGGAAACTCATATGATTTCAATAACCAGATTATAGAGCCATCTAGTTGATGAATGCAACATATGACATTAATCCTTTTGGATAAGCGCAAGACATGCCCCTTATCCATAAAGAAATATATAATATCGATGTGTTTCCCAACATTCCCATAGTCTATCTCAAACGAAGTCCAAAATGTTATAGTCAAAATATGTGACAACAAACACCACCTCAGTTTTAAACTAACCAACAACTTCATCAAAAACATTACGAACCACTCCCATAGTATCTAATTCAATATATATACTTGAGTAACTACTGTAGAAATATATGAAGGTTCTCATACTTGTTATCTCACCTACCTCAAGCAATGGGGATGAAAATATGACCCATTCAATCATTGTAATGGCCCGAACCTCTCCAGTCCATTACATTGTGGAAATGTGGTGTTAGAGGTGTTCTGGGAGGTCAAGGTAACTTATCCTCAATTCTTTGGAAAAATATTCATTTTCAATGAACCGTTTCAATGGTAGATAGTTGTGAACTGTAACATCACGTTACGTCTTCATGTACTTTTGATGTTTCTAACTACCCTTGTTTTGGATTAGTGACTTGGGGGTGCGTTGTGTGAATCTTTAAGGAAAACTAAAGGGCAGTAGCTTTAGCACGGGCTCTGCATGGTTCTTCTAAACCGTGTGGCCATACCGTGCGTAGTTAATGTTGGAGGCAGTGGTTAACACATGGTTATCACACAGTTTGTCTAACCGTGCAGCCTAACCATGTGAGGAGTGTTTGACGAGGCAGTAGTAACTGCACGATTAGCACACGATCTATCTAACCATGTGAGAAAACCGTGTGGGAACTTAAACTAGATCCTAAAATTGTGGATCTCAACTGTTTCACCTCTAACTTGCTCATTTAAGCTCCTAAGTGGCCATAACTCGGGATTACCCTCCCTTGAAGGTAGGAGAACCTCTCCCAAGTGTTTTGGAGGTGATCTTAAGGCTTCTCTTGGAGAATAAAAGTCGGTTTCATGAGGTATGTGATCGTTCTTCTTTGTTCTTCTTCGTTCATGATTGGTTTCTTTGATCCACTTGGATCTAGTTCCCATCTTCTCTCTGTTTCTTATATCTACGTTTGTTATGGGTAGATCTAAGTGTTTCGATGCCAAATATGATGATTTTTTCTCTTGTTTGTGTTGGGAGAAGATATCTATGGAGGATTCATGGAGAATCAACCCAGATTTCTTGTGATTTCTTTGTTTGTTGGGGTTTTCGTCAAAAACCCTTGAGGTAGGGGATTCGTTACTTCTCTTTCTTTTACATGCAATTATATTGTTAGCATGTTTAATTCCACTAGACGATAATGGAATTGACATAATAAATATTTTGAACCATATTAAGAAATTGTTATCGATCGTATGTTATTGCCTCTTTTTTTTCTAGATAGTGTGAGATCTAAACTTGCTTTGCTTAGTTGTTTGTTCTTGATGGAAATCAGTAAAAAACGTAAACCGGGATTAATTGATAATTGTTTGGCTAAAAATAAATAGGCATGAAAACAAATTTGGTTCTTGTTTCAATTTGATTTTAATCATATTGGTGTAGTAAGAATGTTTAATCATTTGTGATAGCTTACTAGTTATGTTTCCCGATGTTGGAACAAACGATTTATAAACCTGTTAATTCAAGATGGATTAAAGAATTTGATTGTTTGATAATTCTTTAAAGGGTTCTGAGTTACCCTCTTGTTTGTTAAAAGGTCATATCCCAATTGATGTGATGATTGTTCTTCCTGCTTCTTATGTTGAGATGTGACCCTAGAGGGGTGTTGTGATATGTGGGGGTATAGACTCATTTTAGTTGTGGTGACGGATGATTCATAGAGTGGCGAGATGCATCGGTTTATGCACGTGGGTATCGAGGAGGACACTAGGGTTTATGGAATGGGATGGATGTGAATATTGGATGCTTATGGGTTCTTTGGTTCTTTATCTACTTTACCTTCCCCCACTGGACAAGGCAGCTGGTCATTATTACCCTTCTTCCGAAATAGGTGAATACATGCGGGGTATTCCATGTGCTTTCCATGTTTCAATTCCCATGGGGGAATGGGTCTACACTATTTCTATAGGCGGAAAAGACCTAACGGGTAGTACAACTACTCACCGTGTGGATCCCCTTTGTGTGAGTAGCATAGAATGATTTTTTAGAATACCTGGGAATATGGGAAAGTGTTTCTTTAATGAATGATTGAATAAATGGTGTTACCCCTTGGGGTTGGAGTTCACTAGAACAAAATTATGTGGCTATAATTTTTAAAGGGGCAGTGGACTTTGGGTGTGATGCTGATGAAATTTAATATGGGGTTGTTCATGGTTAATTAACTTTTAAAGAATTAATTAATGTACAGTGGAACTGATAAAAAGGGAATGATGTAATCAAATAAATATCTTTAAATGGTTGAGTGCTTATAGGATACATAGTCTTAGAAGTATCAGCTCGGAGTCTGAGAGACGTTAGCTGTTGTTGTGTCTAAGACTAGGTAATTCCCATAGTGTGGTTGTGAGATATAATATATCCTGCACTTTTTTGTTTCTATATGCTACTCCACCCTGTCAGTAAGGGAAACTAAAACTTCTAGGATTCTGAGCCCTGGGGGTGTTTTCTCTAACATTATGTTGGGAGGGTGAATGGCAGACTACCCCATTTAGACCCGCTCTCTTCTCTTGGTGGATACTTGTGATGGTAAGCACATCTGTAAGTTTCCCCATATATGTGTGTAGAGGTTTTTAATGAATTGTGGTTATTCAAACCCATATATTTATGATATAGTATCCTATAGACTACTATAGGTGTAACGTGTATATGCTATGATGGCTTGAGGATCCTTACTCGGTGTATGGGCTGTAATGTCTTGAGGTATAATACACAATGTATGATACATGTTATGCAGCTGTGATGGCTCTCATAATCTTCCAGGTTACTTTTGGTTGTGAGGGTGGTGTGGTGCTTCGACTAGGTGTTTGCGGGAATTCCTTTGTGTTGCACGAGGTGCACAGTGTGGTGATTCACCCAGGTGTCTACAGGCAAGCCTTTTTGGAGAGAGATGCTCAGGACGTGCGACGTTGGGGAAAAGTGGTAAACTAGTGGGAAAGTAGTAGTGGGGTAGCCTTGATATTATTTACTATATTCTATATTCTTATATGTGTTACTTGGTGACAGTATCTATGGTGAGGTTGGGAAATTAGTATACATGTTTAGGTAACGAGTTAGTTTCACTTGTTTCTCATTGTGCTTTAACATGATCTCTTTACTTTTTCACGAGAGGATTCGGAGAGAATCCTACTGATTATACTGTTATACTCACCCTATGTATATATAAACTATTTTTTCCAGTTCACTTGGATTAGGTTGGAGATCAGGCTGGTGATTACTAGCTTGTGGTCACAGGAGCTATTCGGGCTTGTGGTTGTTGCTGTTTTTACTTTCTTTTGCGTACTTGCAATTTTTCCCCCTTTCAGTTATAGTACATTTGCATGGAATTACATATGTGAACTTGGGTTTCTTTTATATATCAGTTCTGAGTTGGAGTTGGTTTGTGTATATCTTATCTCTCTCTTCCACATGTGTTCTTTTAGAGGGTAATGCCTCCCATTAGCGTGTTTTTTATACCCTCTGTGCTAGTCGCCAACCCGGGGCCTACTGGAGGTGGGACTCAGTGGTCATTATCTCCCTTCTCATATTTCTGACCCAGGAGGGGTACACTTTATGGGGAGGGGGTCGTGATAGAGTGGTATTTGAGGGAGGTTGAGGGATAGGATGGTGTTTGGAGTTAGGAACATGTGAGGTTGCATGGGTTGGTAGGGAAACGATGTCATTCATGTTTATCAAGTGAGGTAAAAACTGGAGATCGGCTGAGACATAGGCGTTTAGGGCACCCTATGATCTGATGTACAGACCATTATATTAACAATGGATATTAAACAAGGTTATACTAGTTGCAGGGTAGAGACCTAGGAAAGGATCATGCATCATTCTTCTTTGTGCCTGTGTTTGAATAGGTAGACCTTGGGATAGGTTAAACTAAAATGAATAAAAGAAAATAATTAAATAATTAATGTTGAGTCTTCCATATTCCAGGTTTAGGAGCTCTAACAGTTTTTTATTTTACAGTTATGGCTCCAGGTCGACGTCCTCATCAGGTTTTCAGAGAAAATGTACAGTAGGCTGTTCCAGTAGGTCACCGCAGGGTAGAGGATGATGACGAAGACACTTGGAGGGAGACACTCTAAGAGTTTCAGCGCTAGAGTCTGTAGAAGCACGATGACTTTGTTTCAGATGCAGTCACGGAAGACTGGTTGGATGAGGTCGAGATAGGATTCAATTCGATCAATGCTTGGAAGGAGCACTGGGTGTCCTTAGCTATGATGATGTTGTGTGGAGTAGCAAGGCACTGGTGGTTCTTGTACCTCGGGGATCGTGAAGAGTCAGCGATATCATGGGAGGAGTTATGATACAAGTTTAGAGTTGAGTTCCTTTCTTCAACTGTGAAGGTGTCCAGTCGCCAGGAGCTTCTTACCCTTTGACAGGGGAGCTCTACCGTTCGATATTTTGTAATCCATTTTAGGAACCTTTTATGATATTCTTCAGACCTGTTACCATATGAGGAGGCCAAGGTGAGGAATTCTGAGGAGGCTTTGGATCCATAGATCCAATGCCAGGTCACCCAATTTATACTGAAGACATATCTTGAGGTACTAGAGAGGGTAGAGGTTGTCGATAGAACTTTGTCTAGGACTAGGTCATCATGAGAGGGGGATCTTCATGATCCCTCACGAAGTAGAGCTATTGTTTGGGGTCCCCGGTTTTTAGGGTGGAAAAGATTCTGTTCAGCTGGGGGTAGGTCCCAGCCCTTCACATCCTGTTTCTCCAGAGGCAGTAACTCTCAGGATTATCCAAGGGATCGGGAACTTGTTTTTCTTATGGTGGTCATGGCCATCAGCAGTGGGAGTGTCCGACCTTTCAGAGTGGTCATCGTGCACCAGGCGCTACGCTCTACGTTCCTCCATTGAGGTAGTTCTAGCCGATGCAGTAGTATCCAGTTGCACCAGATTTAGATCAGCAAAGCGTAGATAGGGAAGGCAGAGGATATCCCCATGACGCTCCCCATCCTCAGAGAGCGTAGCGCGGCCATGGTGGTGGTCATCATCAGGGTCATAGAGGTCGTGGAGGAGGTCATGGTCAGCTTCATTCTCTAGCGTTGTCAGCTCCAGGTGAGCTAGACGTCGTTCGAGGTACCCTTTTCTTGTTTTCTACCTTTTTGTATGCCTTGTTTGATTCAGAAGCCACACACTCCTTCATATCACCTGCCCTTGTCCATGCATTGGGACTTGATGTAGAGAGACTTCCAGTTCCCTTGGAGTTGACTACGCCAGTTGGAGGTCGAGTTGACTTGTTTGAAGTTTGTAGAGACTGTGAGCTAGTGTTGGGGAAACACAGCTATTGGGGATATTTCCTATGTTTACAAATAGAACCATATGATGTCATCCTCATCATGGATTGGTTGTATTCGGTGCAGGCTATCGTGGATTGCTTCAGGAAAAGGGTCATCTTCATTGGTGTTGATTGAGAGCATGTGGAGTTTGTTGGTGAGCGAGACCCTCGGATGGGTCATAGGTGCGTTCCAGACATATCATCTATGACGGTTGAGATGATTCTGAGTTATTCAGAGGCTCAATAGTTGGCGTTTCCTAGGGTCGTAGAGAAGTACCCTAATGTTTTTCTAGAAGAGGTTGTAGCATTACCCCCTCGACGAGAGATCGTGTTTGGGATCGAGCTACAGCTAGGAGCCTCACTTATCTCTATGTCTCCAAATTGGATGGCCCCTTCTGAGTTACAAGAGCTACGTATACAGCTTGACGGTCTGTTACAGTGCGGTTTTGTTCGGCTAAGTTTGTCATCGTGGGGTGAACCAGTTTTGTTCATGAAGAAGGCCAATGGTAGTTTGTGGTTTTGTGTCGAGTAACATCAATTAAACAAAGTGACAATAAAGAATCGCTATCCTATTCCGCGAATTGATGACTTATTCGATGAACTAAAGGGTGAAAGTTGGTTCTCAAAGATCAACTTGCGATCAGGATATCATCATATGCGTGTTAAGGATGAGGATATCCTGAAGATTGCTTTCCATTTTCGTCATGGGTATTATGAGTTCATTGTAATTCCATTTCAAAAGATGAATTCTCTAGCTGTATTCATGGGATTGATGAATGTTGTGTTCCATGTGTTCCTGGACAAGTTCGTGGTAGTTTTCATCGATAATATCCTTGTGTACTCCACATCTAAAGAGGAGCATGTTGAGAATCTACAAGCCGTTTTGGGAGTCCTTCGTCAACATCAGATGTTTTGGATGTTGTCTAAGAGTGAGTTTTGAGCTCGAGAAGTCCTTTTCTTATGGAATGTTGTTTCCCAACAGGGAGTAGTTGTGGATACATCGAAGATTGAAGCAGTTGTGTCTTGGTCATCCCCCAAGACAGTGTCAGAGGTGCGAAGTTTACTTGGTCTCGTAGGCTACTACAGGAGTTTTGTAGCCACTTTCTCATGAGTGGCGACCCCTATAACATCTTTTACCAGGAAGGATCTGGCATTCATATGGACTGATCAGTGCCAGGAAGCTTTTGAGTATCTAAATGAGAAGTTACTAAGTACTCCAATCCTTTTTCTTCCAGCTGAATGAGTTCAGTTTGATGCTTTTTGTGATGCTTCACATTTAGGGTTAGGTTGTGTTCTCATGTAACAGAGGTCAGTTGTTTCTTATGGGTCTTAGTAGTTACGTCCCCATGAACGCAACTATGCCACCCATGATCTTGAGTTGGCAGTTGTGGTGTTTTCTCTAAAGTTGTGGAGACATTACCTCATTGGTGAGTGCTTTGTGGTTTTCACTGATCATAAGAGTTTGAGGTATTTTTTCTCCCAGCATGACTTGAACTTATCACAGTGTAAGTGGATGGAGTTCTTGTAGTAATACGACTTCCAAATATCTTATACACTAGGAAAGGGGAATGTTGTAGCTGATGCGCTGATCCGAAAGTCACGTAATGATGCTGTGCATGGATCCGGTGATTTCTTTAGAGTAATGAAAGCATTTTCTGCATTACATCTTGATATGGGAGAAGTTGGGGATAGAGGATGTCTCTTTCAGATGACAGTATAGTCATTCCTGATGCAGAATGTAGAAGAGTCCCAGTTGGGAGATCTAGAGGTGGTGGTCTGGAGAGACCGAGTTGTTTGTGGTGAGGCCCCTGATGGTTTGATTGAAGATGAACAACACTGATTTTTGTATCATGGAAGGCTTTTTTTCCCTTGAAGATGTGTGATACAGTTCTCATAGAGTTCCATAGTTTTCCTTTAGTGGTACATCCAGATGTGGCGAAGATGTACTGAGCCTTGAAGAGTCCGTTTTGGTGGCCTGGGCTGAAGCGTACGGTTACGGAGGTTGTGTCTCGATGATTAGCCCACCAGAAGGTGAAGGCTGAACACCGTGTTCCTGGTGGTCTTCTCCAGCCATTAGAGATTCCTCAATGGAAGTGGGAGGATATCTCAATGGACTTTTTTACTGGTTTACATCAAACTCTGAGAGGACATGATTCTATTTGGGTGGTAGTGGATCGTTTAACAAAATCAGCCCACTTCATAGAAATCAAGGAGTCAAGCTCAGTGGAAGTTTTGTTGAGGCAGTATCTAGAGGAGGTGGTGAGACTTCATGGATTCCAATGGATGGTCATTTCTAATCGAGATCCTCATTTTACCTCTAAGGTGTGGAGAGGTCTCCAACATGATTTCGGTTCTCAACTATTCCTTAGCTCTGCTTTTCATCCTAAAACAGATGGTCAGACAGAGTGAACCATCCAGACTCTTAATGACATGTTAAGATATTGTGTTCCTAATTTTGGAGGTTCAAGGATGAGGCACTTACCCTTGGTGGAGTTCACTTACAATAATAGTTTTCAATCCACCATCATTATGATGCTGTGTGAAGCCTTGTATGTCTGGTCATTCCATTCTCCATGGTACTGGACTGGGGTCAGAGAGTCAACAATTCTCAGACCAGAACTAGTGCAGAATACAACAGAGATGGTCCAGGTGATTCATGAGAGGATCAAGGAAGTGCAAGATTGTCATAAATCATATACTGATTAATGGAGGAGACCCTTAGAGTTAAATGTTGGGGATCATGTGTTTCTGAAGGTGACTCTCCATCGTGGGAAGTGAAGGTTTCGTCGTGGAAGTAAGATTTCTCCCCGGTTTGTTGGGACTTTATAGCTTTTAGCTCGTGTTGGAGCTGTGGCGTATCGAGTAGAACTTCCCCCACAGATGAGTCAGATACATGATTTTTTTTCATGTATCATAGCTCCGTATTTATCTTCATGATGACTCTCACATCATCGATTGGGGAGAGATTGATGTTGATAATGATGCAGTCTTTGAGGAGCGACCTATGTAGATCCAAGACCACAAGGGTAAGGTGTTGCACATGCATTCTATTCCTTTAGTTCGTGTCTTGTGGCAACACGGTGGCTTGGAGGATAGTACCTGGGAACATGAGTCACAGATACGTGCTCAGTACATAGAGTTGTTTGATGTTTAACTCTTTTCATGTATTGATGTAGCTTTTTGGTTATGAAACTTTCATGTTGAAGAGATGACTCCCTTTTTTTAGTGGCTTTCTCTCTTTTGAGAGGTATCTCGGTGGGTGGTTGTTCAGACCCTGTTTCGTATTCTAGTTATGTGGGTTTTGGATTCTCTAGGATGAGAATGTTTTGATAGGTATCTAATGTAATGTCCCGGACCTCTCCAGTCCATTACTTTGTGGAAATTTGGTGTTAGAGGTGTTCTGGGAGGTCAAGGTAACTTATCCCCAACGCTTTTCCAAAATCTTCATTTTTGATGAACCATTTTATTGGTAGAAAGTTTTGAACTGTAACATCACGTAACGTCTTTAGGTACTTTTGATGTATCTAACTACCCCTATTTTGGAGTAGTGACTTGGGGGGTGCGTTGGGTGAATATTTAAGGAAAACTAAAGGGAAGTAGCTTTCGCACGGGCTGCACATGGTTTGTCTAAACTGTGCGGCCATACCGTGCATAGTTAATGTTGGAGGAAGTGGCTAATTCATGATTAGCTCACAGTTTGTCTAACTGTGCGGCCTAACCGTAGGAGGAGTGTTTGATGAGGCATTAGCAACCACACGGTTAGCGCATGGTTTGTATAACCGTGCGAGAAAACCATGCTGGAACATAAACTAGATCCCAAAATTTTGGATCTCAACCGTTTCGCCTATAACTTGCTCGTTTAAGCTCCTGAGTGGCCATAACTCGGGATTACCCTCCCTTGAAGGTAGGATATCCTCTACCATGAGTTTTGGAGATGATATGAAGGATTATCTTGGAGAATTGAAGCCAGTTTCTTGAGTTATGTGATCGTTCTTCTTCGTTCTTCTTCGTTCTTGATCGGTTTCTTAGATCCACTTGGATCTACTTCCCCTATTCTCTCAGTTTCATAGATATACGTCTGTTATGGGTAGATCTAAGTGTTTCAACACCAAATATGATTATTTTTAGTCTTGGTTGTGTTAGGAGAAGAGATCTAAGGAGGATTCTTGAAGAATCACCCTAGATTTCTTGTGCGTTCTTCGTTTGTTGGGGTTTTCTTAAAAAAACCTTGATGTAGGGGATTCGTTTCTTCTCGTTCTTTTACGTGCAATTGTATTGTTAACATGTTTAATCCCACTGGATGAAAATGTAATTTACATAATAAATATTTTGAACCGAATTAATAAATTATTATTGATCGTATGTTATTGCCTCTTGTTTTTCTAGATGGTGTGATATCTACGCTTTCTTTGCTTAGTTGTTTGTTCTTGATGTAAATCGGTAAAGAATGTAAACCGTGATTAATTTATAATTGTTCATCTAAAGATAAAGAGGCATGAGAACGATTCTGGTTCTTATGGTAATTTGATGTTAATCATATTAGCATAGTAAGAATGTTTAATCATTTGTGATATCTTACTGGTTAGGTTTCCCGATGTTGAAACCAAAGATTTATAAATCTATTAATTCAATATGTATTAAAGAATTTGATTGTTTCATAATTCCTTGAAGGGTTCTGAGTTGCCCTCTTGTTTGTTAAAAGGTCATATCCCAATTGATGTGATGGTTTTTTTCCTGCTGGTTGTGTTGAGACATGACCCTAGAAGGGTGTTGTGATATGTGGAGGCATAGAGGCCTTTTGGTTGTGGCAGCGGATGACGCCTAGAGTGGCAAGATGCATCAGTTTATACATCTGGGTGTCGGGGAGGACACCGGGGTTGATGGAATGGGATGGATGTGATTTTTGGATGTTTGAAGGTTCTTTGGTTGTTTATCTTCTTTCCTTTTCCCCACTTCTCAAGGTAGTTGTTCTTGCTTACCCTTATTTTGAAAGAGACGAAGACACGCGGGGTATGCCACGCGCTTTCCGTGTTTATCTTCTCAAGGGGGAATTGGTCTATGATATTGTTTTAGGCAACAAAGACTCGATGGGTAGTACATCTACTCACTGTGTTGACCCCCTTTGTGTTAGTTGCATAGAATGATTTTCTAGAATGCTTGGGAATATGGGAAAGTGTTTCTTTAATAAATTTTTGAATAAATGGTGTTAAACCTTGGGGTTGGAGTTTTCTGGAACATAATGATGAGGCTCTAATTTTTAAAGGGTCAGTGGACTTTAGGTGTGATGTTGATGAAATTTAATGTGGGATTGTTCATGGTTAATTAATGTTTAGGAATTAATTAACATACAGTGGATCTGATAGAAAAGGTATTAAGTAATCCAATAAATCTATTTTAATGGTTGAGTGCTTATAGGATACCTAGTCTTAGATGTAGCGGCCTAGAGTCTGAGAGATTATAGTTGCAGCTGTGTCTAAGACTAGGTAATGCCCATAGTTTGGTTGTGAGATATAATATATCCTGTACTTTTTGTGTTTCTATACGCTACTCCACCATGTCAGTAAGGTCAAATAACACCCCGGGGATTCTGAGCCCTAGGGGGTGTTTTCCCCAACATTCCGATGGCGGGGTGAATGGTTGACTACCCCCTTTGGACCCTCTATCTTCTCTTGGTAGATACTTGCGTTGGTAAGCACATCAGTTAGTATCTCCATATATGTGTGTAGAGGGATGTAATGGCTTGTGGTTATTCACACACATATATTCTGGATATATTATCCTATGGAATACTATAGGTGTAACGTGTATAGGTTTTGATGGATTGAGGATCCTTACTCGGTGTATGGGTTGTAATGTCTTGAGGTATAATACCCGACATATGATACATGTTATGCGAGCTGTGGTGGAACCCAGAATCTACCTGGTTTCTTTTGGATGTAAGGATGGTGTGGTGCTTCACCCAGGTGTCTGTGGGAAATCATTTTTGTTGCACAAGGTGCACAGTGTGGTGCTTCCCCCAGGTGTCTACGAGCAAGACTTTTTGGAGAGAGATTCTCAAGACGTGCGATATTGGGGAAAAGTGGAAAACTAGTGGGGAAGTAGTAGCAGGGTACCCTTGATATTATTTAGTATATGATATATTCTTGTATTCATTACTCCGTGAGAGTATCCATGGTGTGGTTGGGAACTTAGTATAGCTACTTAGGTAACGAGTTAGTTTCACTTATTGCTCATTGTGGTTTAGCATTCTCTATTTACTTTTGCACGAGAGGATTTATAGAGGATCATATTGAGTATACTGTTATACTCACCCTATGTATATATAAACTATTTTTTTCAGGTCACATGGAGCAGGTTGGTGATCAGGCTGGTGATTACTAGCTTGTGGTTGCAGGAGCTGTTCGGGATTCTGGTTGCTACTGTTTTTACTTTATTTTGCATACTTGAGGTTTCTCCCCCTAACATTTGTAGTACTTTTTCATGGCATTACATATGTGCAATTGGGTTTCTTTTATATTTCAGTTATGAGTTGGAGTTGGTTTGTGTCTATATTATCTCTCTCTCTCTCTTCCGCATGTGTTCTCTTAGAGGGTAATTCCTCCCATTTGGGTGTGTTTTTATACCCTCAATGCTAGTCACCAACCTGGGGCCTATAGGAGGCGGGACTCAGGGGTCATTATATCCCTTCTCACATTGTCGACCCAGAAGGGGTACACTTTGTTGGGAGTGGGTCATGAAAATGATGGTATACCAAATAAATTTGTACGAAATTTGATGTGGTATAATTAGTAGGTTATACAGTGCACACAAAGAATCACATTATCTGAATTTTTCCTCATGAGTTTGTCATATATTTGTTTACAAGAATATAACTCATTATAAAGATAGAATTTTATCATAAACTATATGACTACAAGATAATCTTTATTCAGTTATATTCTGAAATTCATTCTTTAATAGGGCAATTAGATTCACTCTTCATGAAATTTATTTGTTTGTATAAATTCATGTAGCCAATGTGAATGAATGATAAAGTTGGGATTGAATATAATATGACATAATTTAATATTATTATACAAATTTATAATGATTGATATATTCATCATAAGAATTGGATTATCATATCATACATGATGAACTATCATATAATCTTTATTTTTAATACAATTTATGTGTTTTATTAACACATTACATCATATATAATCCATAAAAAATATCTTGGAGACCATCTGATAAAACATTCCCACAAATAACTTTAGTGATAAATAATTACATGAATGATAGTTTAAAATAGTGTGAGGCTTATGATTCATATTCTAAATTCTTCAAGTTCATGAACATGTTCAAACAATTTAAATTCAAAACATCAAATTTTATGATGTCAATATTTGTTGTCTACTTCAAACTCTTTCGATATCAATATTCATCATCCTTATAACCATATTCAAAAAACGTTTACCTGAAAAAATATAACAATTTACAATAATATTTACTAGTCCTCATAAACACTTTTAAAATAAAATGAGAATTACATTAATATATAAAATAATATAAATCATAAAATTTATATTTATCATCTGACCCTAAAATTATGTTTGGATATAATTTTTAATTTACTTTATAAATTTTGATAACATAATACTTTAATAAACAATTCCATTAAATTTTTTTGACAACTAAATATAAAACATTCCATTTTTTAATTTTTCAAATATCCTAAATTCTACAAATATGTTGATTAAAATACCCTTTACTATTTAGCTAATGAAATCCTTTTATAAATAGTGATATTGTTTTCTAAATGATAAGTAAATGTGACACATTTAATTTTTCTTTATCATTATATGTCATAATTATTTTTCTAATATTTAGTGGAAATTATTTAATATAAGGTATTTTAAATCCTTTAATTGTTAATTTTTAACTTCTAAAAGTTTAATTATTCTATGACTAGTTTCTTAAATGATATATTATTTTTATAATATCGTACAAAAGAAAAATAAAGTTATTAGAAAATAAAATTTGTTTCCATTTAATAAGTATATAAAAAAGTAAAATATTGTTTCCATATCTTAATATGTATTATATGTGTTTGGATAATTTTGAATTTGATAATAAATATTTGATTAGATTTTATAATGGAAAAAGGTGGGAACATATTCCATCATATTTTACCAAACATCGAGATAAACACATTATTCTCAATAAATCACTTTTACAAATATTATTGATAAACACTTTTATCCATATCTTTTTATAAAAAGATTTTACATAAATTAATGACTCAAAAAACATGCCATTGTAATTATTTATCTTATACTTGTTCACAAAAACTCATTATATTTAAAAAACATGTATAATTATATAAGATAAATGAGATAATAATACACTTCTATTAGATATATTCATTTGATATTGAAAAAAGCCTTTACATTCAAATCCTTCATGTAATAAGAATTTACTTAATCTCAGGAATATAAACTAAAACATCACTCAATTATTCATTTAAATTTATTCGGTAATGTATTTAAAAAACATTGAAAAAATAAATTCTTTATCACATAAAATTCAAAAAAAATATAATATCTATAACATTTGTACCAGAAATAGATATTTCATAGAGTTTCACAAACTTATTTAGGTATATCATAGAAATTCAAATCACGATGATTTATTTTTATTCCTTCTTGAAAATACCAGGAATTTATGACCATGATTGGATACTTGAAGAAACATTGTTGAACTTTTCCACCAATATCTTTTCTTTTTTTTTTATTTTTTAATAAATTTTAGTCTTTATGAAATTATTTATAAATAAGAAATCAAATGCTAGTTCATATATATTCCCAAAAAATTTGATTATATTAGTATCATGATCTATGAATTCAATAATTTTGTCAAAACATTTTTATCATTGATTATAAAATAAATTCTAATCCCAAAATAATCCATTTTTATACCCATAATGTATGTTATAACAGTTTAAAAATCATAAACAATGTGTATTCAAGAAGCCCAAATATTTTAACATAAAAATATTGATTAAATTATATTCTCAATAGCTAAATAAGAAAAAATATATATCCTTTTATGAATCCACCCATGAATAAATTATCTAAGATATTAATAAATCATTTGCTTTTATCAATTACATGAAAACAATTTTTAGGCTCCAAACATAATTTAATTTATTTTTCTAAAATTATTTATTTTTACCTCATTTGTAAATAAAACAATTTAAGTAATATTTCTATCATAACTATAGATATTAATTTATATCCAAATAATGTTTAAAAGAAACATTTAGTCTCATCATGCCAACAACATATTCAATCAGATTTAATTTTATTTTACATACCCAAATATATTGAGTATATGAGAAAAAAATAATGTACCCAATAATGCTGAGTATATGAGTGGGGACAAATATTTATTGCAATTTTCACTTTAATGTATTTGAAAATTAAAATGAATCACTCTTCTATATGCATTTATATTCATTTTTTAAAAGACATTAAAAATTTGTTACTAAGGATGGAACTACTCGAGAACCTATAATTTTTCTTATGAACCCTTACTAAATCAAAATTCTTTCTTAGAGACATTTATTATGTTACTAATATTAATAGATACTTACATTATGATTCTCCTTTTTGTGTATTATTCATAATTTTTATATAGTTGATAATGGTTATATCCTCTAGAATATATTTTTTTAAAAGATTTGTTTCTTGTATTATTAACTGTTTAAAATGAATTTTACTAAATGGGCTCCAATAAAATGATGAACCCTTTTATGTAAATTCATAACACCCTTAAATAAGATAAAATCATTATTCCACTAGGGAAATTACCCCTCTTTGGAATAAAACTTATTAGTTAGTTATCTATGTAGTGAATCATCGCAATCATATCTTATATTACTCTTGGATAATTGAGTAGAAAAATCACTATGAAATACATCATATGGGTAAACCCAACAATATTCCTCTACAACCCCAATAATTGGGGTTTCCTTCGTATGTGTAACCTAAATAAATCATCTAAACAATATAATCAATAGATAGTTTATGGTCATCCAAATTTGGCATAAAACTACACTAGGGTGATCCAGTATTACTCATTACTTTCATTCCTTACCCAAGATAATCCAGAGGAACCCATATTTAGCTATAAAATACATGGTTAGATGATCACGGTATTGAAAAGAGTTTCTTTGAATGTAATATAACACTTAGTAATTTTAGAGGATTTAATCTATCCATATTATCTTATATAATTTCCTTTTATGTTTGTACTATTTAATTAATTTAATTATGAATCATATTCCCTACAACTAATCAGTATGTTCAACCCATATTGATGTGTAAATCATTGCACAACTAAAAATTTTTAATACCCACTCAATATTATAAATCATGTATATTAATACATACCCCAATGAATCATATGAATAAGGTACTTGGACACTTCTTATAAATATATATAATTTTTCACATGAGTAATTCCAGATCCAAAAATAGTTAACTCTATTCACCAGTATAGACAACAGATAATCCTCCAAGTAGGTGGGTAATCTAACACTAATTCCATCTACCCAGGGATACTTTTCTCATGATCGAATCTAATACATAATAACACTAACACCAAATATTTACAAACTATATGAAATAACTAAATTCAAACTAATAAAAAATATAGGTCTAAGTGGATGAAAAATGATTTCATTAACATACATATTTTTTAATGTAAGACTATGCATAATAGATGTATTTTCACATTTCAAATAATGAACACAACAATAATCAAAAAACAATATGTATAACTATGAATAAAATAGGGAATAACTATTAAACAATTAAACAATTTTGATATGTAAACTTGACATAAGAATTTATAAAAAATTATTATATAAATATTATCTCTAAATATATTATAATTTATACTTTATAATATAGAAAATCCATCACTATTTACAAAAAACATTATACTCAGTCCAACATGAACTTGAACAAAATTATCTTTATTTATAATTTTCAATTTAAATATATGTTATTATATGATTTATAAACTATTTATCATCCAAAATATACTTTGTACCAATTTTATATAATATAATTTCTATATACATACTCTTTATTTAAACCATGACAATATTAATCATCAAAACACATTTTCTCTATGGATTAAATAATATCCAAGTGAGGTTCCATTATTATTTTTGTCATTTCAAAATAATAAATTATGAAAAAATTATATTTTAAATACAAATAAATTATATTTTATCCTTATTTAAAAGATTATAACACTATATAAATTAGTAGTTATGGTTTCATAATACAAAATTTTATTTCAAATTAATAATTCATGCCATATAATTTTCAATATCTTCTTTTCAATATTAATATTAAATATATTGGAATAAAATACATAATAAAAATTTATTTAATTAAAAAAATTAAAAAAATTGATTAATCTAAACAAATTTCAAAAAAAAATTACAAATATTTAAACATATTATAAATCATTCATTTTTTTAGAAACTTTTAAAAAAATTAATACCTTTTATGTTAACCCTCTAATTGAATCTATATTCATTATAGGGGTAACTTCCTTCTACCCTTATGAAAACACTGTATATATTGTAGGAATAACTCTAAATACCTTGTGTTTGGGTAGAACTCCATGACAGTTACACAATACAACTAATTAAGGGAAAAACATTATTCTCTTCATGGAGATAGATTTTCATAATGATACAATGTTATAACCCTTACACATAATATTTTAAATAAGTGTATTTATAAATGACCCTTACTCGAGCATATTGTGTATAAGAAAGTCAAGATAACCCTTCCAAATCCCACTCCATGTATGGGTAAATCTGGATGACCCACACAAAAAATGATTCTGAAGATGTATAGACATTGATAAACCTTACATAGAGCACTTCAGTGTGAGGGTAATTCATTTGGCTCGAATTTCAAAAAAAAATTATCTATTTTCATTTCAAAGTAATTTCAATGAATGTTATAAAATATATAAATCATTAGAATCCCTATTATACCATTTAGGGATTTTTTTGGAGTCTAATAACAATTATCAAATAAACTCGAACTGATTAAAACCCTTGTCTGAGGATCCCCAAAGCATGATAAATGAAGCCTATAATAAAATATGAAATAAAGAAGGAAATGTAAACCCTCATACCTTATATTGAATATCAAATAAATCATATTTGCAACATCCCAAGTAAGTAATGAGTAATAGATATTTATATCTATGTCTATTAATGAATTAGATAGTGTTTTAGAGGCTTAAAATGAAAATAAATCCAATCTTAAGCATGGAATACACTATTATTAATAAAAGATTGTTTTACTGCCTTTTGATGGAAAACCATTTTTAAATCTATATTTTGACAATTTTATAAGATATTTTTTTCAAAATAAACTTATTCTTTATGATTGGGACATCAAAATTTACATTGTGTGAATTTTTGGTATTTTTCAGACAATGTTCATTTTTTAATGAATAGTGAAAAATACTGCATTTTACATCAAAACAACTTTTTAATATAATTTATTTATATGATTATATTATATTTTGAATTGGTTTTTAAGTGAAATTAGAATATATTTTTACCATTTAATCCAATGGTGGTCATTGGAATCAATTTAACCCTGAAATTGCACTTAAACTGGTGTCAATCATTCGATACTTATTATTTCATAAAAACACGTTATTTGTCATGACAGCGGGAATTAATTATTAAATTAATTAATGTGACTTATATGTTTTTAATTTTTTAAAATAGACTTCATTTTTGAATTCGGAATATCAAATATAGCTTAGGGTGAATTTTTGGTATTTTTCTGAAAAACATCAATTTTTGATGAATAGTGAAACCACTATGTAGTACTTATAAAAACTGATTTTTCGTTTAAATGAAATTTTACCACATCTGTGTTTTTAATTTCAGAAATCCAACATACATGGTTGTCATTAAGAAGTAAAATTTTGTTCAATGAGATTAAATAATTTTTTGGTGAATAGTAACTCTTAAGTTCTTAATCGCTATTAGAGGTAATTAGTGTAGTTTAAGGTAAAAATAATGATTTAATAAAATGAGATGAGCTTGACACATGTCCTACCCTCATTGGATGTGTCATGGCCGACCAAGACAATCCATGGGTCAACTTGGGGACCCCATGGAGCCACTTTGGTTGGGAAATGACATAAATAACTTTTTATTTAATGTAAAAGTAAAAATGACACAAACATGATATGTTTTACTAAAACAATTTTTACATGGGGTTATAAAGATCATATTTTTTATTATAAATAGTCATTGGGAAGATAAAAATATTTCCTACATCATAGTATTTGTTTTATAATTTTTATACTTTATATAAATTAAATTATTTATGACATCATGATGATGCAGCGATTACCTCATTAATAATGGATTTAAATAAAATGAAATGATAATGTAAAATCTACGATTTACACATGTAAAAAACCTATTGGATGGGTGTATTTCGAACCCTTATCACCTTAACCTCGAATTATATCAATTTGGGACCTTTTGAATCCAAAACTCATTTTAAAATAAAGTAACATTTCTTTACTTTCCAAGAGTGCCCTCCTCTCCTCTTATAAAAGGCCCCCACCTCTACCTCTTTACCCACACTCCCAAAGCCTTTGGCTCGGACAAAACCTGTCCATTGTGTCTCTCCACATCCCTATCTTACTCTTTGAAGCCTCACTTTGGGCAGAAGTCTTCCCAAGGAAGCCTTTGAGCTCAAATCTAAGAGAGTTACCCGATTTTAAGGTAATGTCTTCTTTTGAGTCCTTTTGTTTTATTTTTCTTCTACAACCCCCTTAACTATTTTTATTATTTTCTTTTGTAACAACTCCAGTATCCTAAATATACTAGGATTTTGTTATAAGATGGATTTGAGCTACACTTACACACACCTACATCTAATGGTTAAAGGACATATTGTTTCCGTGGATGGTGAATTTATGCCTCCCGAAACAATGATTGTTCAACATTATTTTAACACCTTCAAGGGTGGCCATTAAGATGTCACTATATTTATATATGATATATAATATGTTTATGTTTTCCTTAAGCTTATTTATTTTTCATTTTGGGGATACCTTTATGGTTTCCATTATGGGTAAACGCGATATCTTCATTTGAGGAAGTGCAGACTACCGCCCCCTCAAAGTGATTTGATTCGTTAAATACCATATGTGGGACGTATAAAGGATGGAACTATGATATTATATATGATATTATACTGTAATTATAATATACCTTTATATAATTATGATTCCATTCTATAAAATACAAAATAGAAATGAAAGTAGCGTTCATGCGTACGTACGGCTTACCGTCTCCATGAACGGTGCATTTCATTTCTTACCTCTAAATGATTATGTAATATTATAAATGCATGTATATACTGGATATATATGATATATACATAATTATTATAATCTTAGATATAATGGATACATGAACAACATGTAATTATAAAGGGTTTATTTTTGACTCAAGTACCAATGATCGTTAAAACGACCGTTATTAACTTAAATAATTACATAGTGTTCATGACATGGTGATAAGTGATATAAAAGGAATAATGAACATGAAAAAGGTTCTTAAACAAGTAGAAATTAACTCAAGTTTATTATTCAGGAGATTAAAGAACGACCGAGTCAAGTCGGACCCGAGGTATGGGATTTCGTCTCAATCTCCTTTCATTGAGGCATATTTTGTTTTATACACAACCTTCTTTTATACGGTGTATAAACTCCTTTGAATTTTACGTTTATTCAAAAGGAATATTTTTTATACGAAGCGTTTACTAAATAACAAAAGGGAATGTTTTTGTCGTACGTATGCGGCGACAATGACTTCTCCGCCGCCGTGACCATTATTTGAGTTTCGGCTTCCTCTACAAGCCATACAGTTTTTTTAAAAGAAAAATAAATACCATGTTTTAATTTTCTTTTATTTTGGTATTGAAAATGGTTTTCATAATGTTTTTATATCAATGTGTTGTATTGATATCTTGTGATTGAAAGGTGGAAATGTTATGTTTCCTTTATGCATGTTTTATGTGATACGATTATGTTGAGGTTCTTGGGAATTATTATGAAGACAGGTGGTTCTGTGATAAACTAAGGGTGGGTGAGCCCGATATAGCTCTCCAATGCATTGGGTAACACGAAGGAGTGTAACGTAAAAGTTTCTCCGAAGAGATTTATGGAATATACTGTGATGGGTATTCCAAACGTAACCAAGAGGGTTACTCCCTACGTAAGAATGTTATGAATGCATCAGGTTACCTTTACGTTTTATGATTTCTATGATTTATTCATGATTTGATGAGGTATGTTTAAGTGCTTATGTTTTATGGGTAAAGTATGATTTTATTATTATGTATATATGTACCCATGTTTCCTTTCCATATATTTTTTTATCCCTTACTGAGCTTTTTTTGCTCATCCCAATTTTTTTTGGAAATGTTTTTCACAGGTCAAGGGAAAGGTATATGATATGATGATAGTGTCAAGGAAGTGTCATGAAAGAATCCATGTTTTATTTTAAATATGTTTCCATTGATGGGAAAGAAGAATACTATCTTTATGTAACCACTTTGTTTATATGTGGAATGTAATGCAAGTTTTATGATCTAATTCTCTAAAACTTTAAACCCGAAAAGATTCTCAATGTGTATTCTTGTAATAACTCAAGATTAAGTAAGGTTTAAGGATGGGGCCTTATAATATTCTCCAACTTCAAACATCATTTAATATTATTTATAATTATCAAAAAGTAGAAGATGAATGACATTCAACCTTTTAAGGTGTTCATGGGAAAAACTGAGTCATCCGAAATTCAGATGAGTTTATACTTTTATCCATAGTTTTCTAGTAACTCTATATGAATTAGAGAATGTTCATAGAGAGAATTAGGTAAGGGTATATCGAACAAATCATTATGATCTAAAATCTATACACAAACACCATCAAATAGCACAAGGGTTTTCATTGAACATGATGAAATTCATGGGTTTTGTATCCATTAACTCATGTACTTATAATTAATTAGTTAATGCCTCAACTATTTTAAACTTCATATGCATGGGTACCGTTATTTCTAATTCATTTCGTCTTACAAAATAGTTTCTTAAATTAAAAATTATGTGGGAAAAATAAATAATAACATGTTTCTATTTTTTTGAAATCATATATTATATAAAATAATACACCCTTATATGCATGAAAATGATAATTTACATGAAATACATATGTTGGAACCTCCCTATTTTAATGGACATAGTTCAGGTTTTTATATTTATAATGAGAATATGTTTTTAGGATAACATTTTATATTATAAGTAAATTTGATTAAATAATTTCTTTTTGTTTGAATGAGTCATCACCATACATGTCTCACTACCAAACCAAACTCACCATTAGTGGAAAATGAGTCCCCTACAGAATGTTAATCACTAGAGTTAAGCTATTTCTAGACATGACTCATCGCCAGAATATTTTATCACCATATTTGAGCTACGACCCTACATGATTGACCAAAAAAATGTCTAACCACTAGATTTGAGCTGTTTCTAGACTTGAATCTTAGTTAGTTCGAATGAATAACTTTTAGAATGAGTCTCTTCTATACTAACTCACCATGATATTTGATTCATCTCTATACATGTCTTTCCACTATGAGTGCTACCATTATTTCTCTGTATGATTTAAATTAAAATTATTCAATGTGTATTTAATTGATGTTAATTTTTAAGGATTATTTAATGATTATTTATTAAATAATCAATTGAATTCATTTATAAAGGATTCAAGGCTCTCTACGGGGATCCAGAGGATATTAATCCTTATTCTATAATTGGTACCCCTTTCTAAAGTGATTTATATTCTCAAAAAACACCCTCTTGCATGGATGATAAATTTATGAATACACACATGTGAATATGAATACATAGGGTTTGATTTTATGATCATAACTCAAGAAATTACATGTTTTATTCTATTGGGAAAGAATATATCACAATGAATATCCATATCATTTCCAACTAATAGAATAAATAGCCTTGTAACACATTATTTTACTGTAACATTTAGAAAATTATTTTGATATCTTTGTCAAACGGCATCTAAGAACACTCAAGATTCTGAATCACTAAATATCAATAATTATTAACTTTTCAATATATTATTGCTTGATGTTTATTTTTTATTTTTTTTACTATTGAGTAGTGTATTTTTTCTCTATTTTTAGTACACACTGAATCCTACGCTTGAATTGGAGAATGATATTGTGTTCTATCTCTTTTAATTGTATTAACCACAATTACTACGAAAGTTTTACATATTTGGTAAGTATTTTTTATCCCCCCTTGGTTATTGAAGTAGAGGTCCCTACATGTTCTTAATAACATGTAATATTTTTACTTGATTTAGGTTGTGGATAAAATTATAGTTATTTAATCTTCATGGAAGTGGGTGATTTCCAAGTGGAGGGGATTAGGTATCATATTGATACTAAACCCCTTGTTTTATTCCATTGCATAATTTAGTTTTTTTTATCATTTCAAATATTTAAACAATATTGGGTTTTAATCAATAAATACCATATAACATTTATAGTTATTTTTAAATAGTGTTTATATAATAATTTTCATGAGTAAATCAATTTTAAATGATAGATTAATTTACAATATAACATTTTTTAGGCATTACTCATGTTTTGATAAATCTTCTAAAATATGAAACATATATCAAACTAATCTTGTTATAAACTATCTGATTTTTTAATTGTGGGATTTTATATGAACTTTTTATTTTAAAAAATCAGTAATAAATTCACCACCCCACTTTAAATACTCACTCTAACCAACATTTGATTTTATAGGGATATAAATATATTTTAATATGTTATTTTAGTTGTGTTTTAATGTTTGTGATCTCTTGGTATATCTAAATTTTTTCCATTATGTATAATAGAAAAGAGGGTTCTACTACCAATAGAACATCATTATTTTATGGCACATATTACACTCTGTGTAAATTCAACACGAAAATGAATATTGAGAGCTTGTGTTTTAAAATATCAACCACTATTGAAGATGAATATGAGATACTGAAAACAGATCAAAATATATTAGATGATTCTAATGAAGATTCATATAATAATAATTATAAATCTATAAATTCATTGTATTTTTTCTTGGGTGATGAATAATTCAATTGAATATCTCTATGCACAATTTCTTTTTAGATTTGGAAAACATTACCTTTCTATAATAATGGAACATATAATGTTAATGAAATGAGAATAAATACCTATATTATAAAATATGATACATTTTAAAGGAAATTAGATGAGTCTATTCCGGAAATGTATATTAGGTTCAAAGTGACTATGAACACAACCCATTCATTGGGAAATCTTTTCTCTAACAAAGACCATGTGATGTGATTGTTATGGTGCCATCCTAAATGATGGAGAGGAACCATAGTATCAATTAGATAATTATGTGATGTATGAAAATTATATTTCAATGAGATGATTGTAAAGTTAACAAAGTACATAAAAGAAAAACATTTAACCAAATAGCTGAGGATGATGCTAAAAGGAAATCATTAGTATTAAAATCTATTTCCATAAAACAGAAGGAAAACATTTTAAGATGAAAGTTTGCATGATGAAGAATCACTTGATGACAGGGATGAATAGATGAACCATCCATAAATAATATTTTAATGGATTTATAAGATGAATATGTTCTTTAAGAAACCAATATATAAAGGTAAATATAATAGTATAAGAAACTAAAAGAAGAACTAAAAGAGAGATGATACTTCAAATATAATATATCATGTGAGTGTGAAATAATAGAGACTGTCAATATTATTATCCTAAGATTACTATCCTAAGATGATGTAAAAAATATGTATTATGATAAGGATAATAATTATAAGAAATCAATGAATGAAAATTTTCGATTTTCTAAGGATATCTAATGTTATTTAGACACTATTCAAGAAGAAAAACATGACTTAGATAACATGTTTTTTCATGATAAGTACATCTGAGGTATCTAATATCCTTCTTTCTTGTCACGTACATATGTCTATTTATTCTGGAGATGAATAAAATTATGAGATAATGTCTAATGAAGAGATAAATGAGTATTGTAATATACTAGAAGCTATTATCAATGATATTAGGGATAAATAATAAAAATTAGGGAAATAACATGATTTAACTATTGATTTTACATATGAAATTATTTTAGAATATGTGGAAAATGAACAACATTTAAAAGAATAATAATTAATTAAAATTGAAAAATGAGAAATTAAATAAAAATTTATAAAGGTTTACCAATGTGAGAAATACCCTCACACAAATTTATTTAATGTATATAGCACCTAAAAACATTACTCGTTTAGGTTATCCACCCTCATAGAGGATAGTTGTTAAAAAACGTTTTAGTTCTAGTTCAAGTTTGGGAATGGACAATACTAGTTTTTACTCTTTTGGACCTGACAAAGTCATTATTTAAAAAAAACATTAATATTTCTTATATCAAACATATTGATATAATATGGGTTCCTAATGCATCAATTACTAACATTTTTGGACCCATGATGTTTTGGGTACCAAAAATCATATTTGGTATAAAAACAATTTTATAGGGAACTTGCATAAAGAGATCCAATAAGAACCTATGGTACCTAGAAATTATTTGTTCATCACACATTACATAAGTTTAATCATGCTTAATAAATTTGATAATGGTTGATAGTGGACATGTCACATTTGGTGATAATGCTAAAGGAAAAAACTATCAGCCATAACAAAATTGGTAAATATTACTCAGTTTTAACATATAAAGTTTTAGATGGTTCAAATTATAACCTTGATAACATCTCATAGTTATATGATGACAGTTTCTATGAGGAATTTTAAAATAATTCTTTCAATTATTTTGATTTTAAAAATGATTTAGTATTTAATTCCTTGAGAGATAACATTATTATGTTGTTGATTTAGACTATTTATTTTCCAAGAAATATTTCATTTGTAAGTTCTATTCAAATGTAATCTTGGATCTAGAATATTAAACGTGTCTATTTTAATATTCACTCACTTATAAATATCACTTAGAAAGGGTTATTCAATGATATACCTATAAATGACTACTCAAATGAAAAAGTTTGAAACTCATATCAAGAACGGAAACAACATAAGATATATTTCAAATCAAATAATGATATTTCAATTTCTCAAACCCTATAGTTATTCCACAATGAATAGTAATTATTATCTATATTTTGTAGTTTAAATTAGAAGAATTTCTTTTTTCCATAGAGATTACATTACTTAGTATACTTGGGTATCAATTTTTAGCTCTCAAAATTAAATTGTGGTCTTATTTTACCAAGTATGCTTAATATATAGAAACCATTAGTGGTCTTAGGATTTAGAGCTCAATAAGCGATCATATTCATGAGTTTGGAAATCAATACATTCATTAATATTTCTCAAAATTGGATACAATCTTTACTTTTATAATTTTAGGACACAAAACATATGGTGTTTCACAATGAAGAAATACATTTCCTCAAGAAATATCCTAGACAGTGCTTAAGGATTATAGAATTCATGTTTTTTTGTAGAAGTTGTGAATGAAACCTATTATATAATCCATAGAGTTTTAATTATAAATCTATTAAAGAAAACCCCTTATAAACTGAGGAATTGTATAAATATGATGGTTATTTACTTTTGAGTTTTTAGTTGAAAATTATTTATTTTTAACACTCTAGAAAATCATGAAAACTATTCTTCAAAGAATGATAAAGGAGTTTTACTTGGTTATTTAACTCCTTGAGAACTATATAGAGTTTTTTACAAAATAACTAAGAATGATGAACAATAATTCCATGTAATTTTTGTTGATACAGATACACATGAACCTAAAACCCCTTTATAAAACACCATGGTTTATTTTTATACTATGAACATTAATGCTAAACCATCTGAAGATTTTTGTAAGATAATAAGAAAAATAATATTTTTATAAGGAACATTTTGATGTGAAACCTGAACCACTAGATAATTAGTAAATAACTACCCTTATTTTTAATAGGTTTTAGGAGTATTAACTATAATCCTCAAGGTTCTATGGTTGGAGACATAAATAGAAGTACAAAAACAATATATTCATTTAGGAATCTGGTTGAAAATCAAGCCTAGTTGTCACAACATGAAACTAAGAACACCAATAATACAATTAATTATAAATTCTGTGTAATGGAATTATAGGATGAACATAATCAGTTTTAATGAAATAATGTTTGGAAACTTGTATTTAGAGATAAGGAAACAATCACTATTAAAACTAAATGGGTGTTTAGGAAAAAGGGTTCTGAATCTGGCACTATTGTATGAAATAAACATAGGATGGTTTCACATAGATAAATTCATGAAGTGGTTGTTGACAATTTTGATTCATTTTTAAGAGTTTCTAGGCATTAATACATTAGAATATTTCTTGCCTGTTAAGAAAATTTGGATTTAAAACAATATTAAATGGATGTAAAAAGTGATTTATTAAATGGTTATACAGTTGGGGATGTTTTTTTAAAAAACCCCCCAGATTTCAAAATCCTCATTTTTCAAACAAAAATTCAAATTAACAAAGTTGTTATGTGGTTTAATACATGTTCCTAGAGCTTGGTATAACAACCTCACCTCTTTTCCAATTTCTAATGATTTTCAAAGGGTATAACTAATCATTCTATTTTTCTGAGAAAAAATAAAATATGGTTTAGAAGTTCAAATATATGTTGCTGATATTATTTCTGGATATTCTAAAAATTCATTATGTAATATTTTTTATGTGTTGGTTAAAAATGAATTTGAAATGAGATTAATGGGTCAACAAAAATTCTTTCAATATTTTCAAATATTAAATAATTAAGATGGAATAATTTAAAATCAATGTAATTACACTAAATTATTTTTTAAATGTTTTCATTTTTATATTACTAAATTTAATAATAATCCCATGATTAAGACCTGTAAGCTAGATCCTGGTGAATTTGTAAATCTAGTGTTTAATCTAGTTATTTAGGTATGTATAAAAGCTTTATATATTAAACTATTACCTGACCAGATATTGTGTTTACTGTGTGTATGTGTTCCTATTTTATGAAAAAACTATTGATTTTCATTTACTTTATGTTGAATGTATTTTAAAATACATAAAATATACAACCAATGTAAGACTATTATATCCTAGAGGAAAAGAATTTCTCTTAGTGAGTTATTCATATGATGATTTTGGTGGGTGAAAGTTAGAGATAAAAATCACCTCAAGAACATGTCGTATTATTGGGAAAGTATTTATTATATTAGTGTAGTAAGACGAAATTTTTTTTACTATCTAATACTAAAGTAGAATACATAGTTTTATATAGTTTCTACGCCCATATTTTTTGGATGAAAAAATTAATACATTGCGGATATAAATTCCTAAATGTACTTATGAATTGTAAAAACACAAATAGCTATAATAATTTTAATGAATCATGTGCCTCACTATAGATTAACGAATATTTATATAAGACATCATATTTTGTGACGATATTTTCAAAAGGGTTATATAACTCTTGAATTCATAGGTATTGATCATAATATTGATAATATTTTCATAAAAAGATTTAATTATAAGATATTATTCTATATCAAACATGAGTTAGGTATGATAAATCTTGGTTACTATACTCTTGGATGAGTCGCCGTTCAAAATTCACCATTGGTTAGTCACTTTTGTGGAGTATTTATTAGGGAGTCATTATAGGGGAGTCATAGTTGGTGAGTCACCATCGGCAAGTCACTATTTCCGAGTCACTCTTAGAAAATCATTTCCTGGAAATTCACTATTGGTTAAGTCATCAGTCCCTTTTCCAAATTATTCTATCACATATAGTTTTAATTATTAACTATTATTATCTTTATTCATTTATTTTTATTCTATTTTATAATTTCATATCTGGCCTCAGCCTTAAACATTACATAATATTAAATTAAGTTAATAATTCACATTGTAGATCTTTTTATGTTTATAGATTTATAAAATCACGGCATAACATATACATAACAAAATAAATATTACATGTAGAAACTTCTACTCAGTATCAATTTTTTCATAAAATAAAAAATCTAAAAAAAGTTTAGTTACAGATTTTAAACAACATGAAATTTCATTGATCCCATCCTTGCCCCTATTCTTTTTTAGGTCTTGTGAAAAAACATTTCAAAAACTTGGGATGAGCATAAGAATTTAATTAAGGGATACATAATGAAGGAAGACTATTAGTTTTCAAAACAACATATAAACCATGAATACATTATCGTAAAATGATAATTTTAACCCTAAATAAGTTTTAAAAACACTTCACTGAATATAATCTCATTTCTTACCATTCTTTTGTAACCAAAATATTACCATAAAACCCATATAAAGCACCATATATCATATAAAGCTAACTTGGGACATAAAAATACTTTAGTGGAATAACTATATGGACAACTTCAACATATATCTCTAAATGGAATAGCAATACGGCTGACATCCTTACCCAATGAATTGGAGGTAATAAAGTAACCACTCATCCTTGGTTTATCATAGAACCACCCGTAATTTGGTTTATCAAATAAACAAACCCTCAAATATCCAAGTACCATTATATAATCATCACACATAAAAGATTGTAAATATCATCAGTTCAATCATAAAATTCCATTTGCAATCATAATAAATAATTTCAAGATATTGAAATAGTAAATCCAATTCCAAAACCATTTTCAATACCAATATATTTAAAAAGGGTTATTGGTATTTATTTTCAATTTAAAAACATCATGGTTTTTTAAAGAATCTAAATATCAAATAATACTCATTGTGGTGGAAAGGTCATTGTCACCGCATATGTTAAAAACAATCCTTTTGTCATTTAGTAAAATACTACATAGAAAAAATATTACCTTTTAATGAAAATAAAATTCAAAGGGGTTTATTATACACCATGTAAAAGAAGGAGGTGTATATTATCAAATCATGTCTCAAGGAAAGAAGATTGAGACAATTTCCCTTACCTCGAGTCTAAATTGCCTTGTATGTTCTTTTTCTTACTGAATAATAAACAAAATATAATTTATACATTCTTAGGAAACTTTTAAATGTTTATTATTCCATTTATATAACTTATTACCTTGCTATAACAATTAGTTAATTTCTTGAGTTCATATCAGACATTTTTTCGATGTTCAGAACATGAGTCTAAAATGAACTTGTTATAATTACAAATCATTCATGTGGTAAAACGTATATTATATCTGAAATGATATTCATGAATTATTTATCATATATATCATATATAAACCTTATATATGTATTTATAATAGTTCATAAAATTCATATATAAGAAATAAAATCCATCGTTCATTAAGATGGTTTGTCGTATGTACGCAAAAATGTTACTTTCATTCCTTTTCCATATTTTAAGGAATGAAAACAAAATGATACATAGGTATATTATAATTATAATATAATATTATATGTTATATATTTTACTTAAATTCATTAATTCTATCTTTTATATGTTCTGTGTATAGCATGAATGAGTCATATCACATTGAGGGGGAAGTAGTCCGCACTTCCTCAAATGAACATATCTTTTTTATAAAACATGAAAAGCATAACGGTATGTTATAAATGAGAATTATAGAAGCATAGAGATAAAATAAATATCATATATAATTACAATGCCATCATAATGACCACCATAAGAGGTGGTAGGAAAAGATTGAACAATCATCATTTTGTGATGCAATAGTTCACTGTCCACCGAAACAATATGTTCTATACCCATTAGACAGAGGTGTGTGTAACTGTAGTTCTAATAATTCTCATAAAAACATCCTATTATATTAAGGATACTAGTTTTTTTATATAAAAAAATACCAATAAGAGCATTGGGATTGGAGAAGGATAAATAATGGAAATGAACTTGAGATAAGACGTTACCTCAAATTGGGTAACTTCTTTTGATTTGAGACAAAGGGATTTATTTAATTTCTTTATTCCTAAAGAAAGTCCTATAAGAGTAAGAGGGGGATTATTGAAGATTATTTAGGTAGAGTTTGGTTGAGCCAAGGGGGATTGTGAGGTGTGAGTATGGGTTAGAGGTGGGGTCCTTTTATAAGAGGGTAGAGGGGTACTTTAAAAAACATTTGAATGTATTATTTTATTATTAATTTATTTTTTAATTCTAATAAAAAAGTGATATATTAAAAAGATAATATTATTATGGGTTGAAATCCTCTTAGAAAATTGGTTTTCCATATGTTTAGGTCATAAATGTATCCTTATCTTTTAGCTTCAACCCTTAGTAAACTGATTTATCTTTTACAATGTCTTATTGTATATTCATAATATATGGTTACCATAGTTACTATAAATACCAAGAGACCCAAAAGTGGACCATTAATGGAAATTTTATCATTATAGATGTCATTTTTCTGAATCTTAGTTTTGTATGAATATTAGATATTTTATTTAAATATTAATTGATTTAAAAACTCATTTATATTTCTAATGACTATTTATAGTCGAATATATCAGTTATATAACCCCATATAAAAATTGTTTTAGTAAAATATATATGTTTATGTTATATTTTCCTTAACTTTAAATTAAAAATAATAAAATGTCATCTTTCACACATATGTGGCTCCATGGGGTCCTAAAATCTAAACAATTTTATCCATTGTAAAAATATCTCATCCAATAGGGTTTGGACATGTGTTAGGGTAATTTAATATTATTATAATATTAGTTTTCACTACTATATACAAGATTTACCCTTTAACCATGGAAAAAACAAATATGCTGAAGTTAATTTTCATAATGTATAAAAATAAAAGATAAATATTTGAACAATTTGGACCACCTGATTCCAAATATGGAGTCTATTTTTAAAAATTAAAAACATAGAAGATACAAAAATTAATTTAAAATTAATTCTCATTGTCAAAACCAAAAAGCATGTTTTTAAGAAGTAAAAATTACAAATGATTGACATGTGTTTATGTCCAATTTCTAAGTGAAATTACTTCAAATTACAAAAATTATATTAAATAATAAATACATAATCTAATTCCACTTTAAAAATAATTAAAATTATAACTAACTATATAAATAAATTATAATTAAAGGCAGGTTTGAAATAAAATGCCGTACTTTTCACTATTCATTAAAAATTGAATTTTAGCAGAAAAAACCAAAATTTCATCCAAAGTAAATTTTGATATTACAATTCTATAGAAGAAGAATATTTGTTTTCAAATAATACATATAAAGGTGTCAAAACTAGATTGAAAAAGTGTTCTCCATCAAAAGGTAGTAACACATCATTTTTAGAAAAATACTTCTTTTTTCCGAAAAAATGAATTTATTCTTATATCAGATCTAGAAAACATATAAGATAAATTTAGAACATTACATTGAATATATATCATATATTTTCCATTAAATAAAAATACATAAAGAGGGATATGGAAGCACAATTATTCTCTTTTAAATAGGATTTCATAAAAACACATCCATTATATTCAATTGGTTTTTATTTCCATTTCTAATAAATTTTTTAATCATTGAATCATCATTTAAACTTGTGTAAACCACATTTAAAAATTTATTGGATACTATTCATTCCCTCCATTCCAATTTCTACATGTTAAATACCATTTAAAATAATAATAATATTATTTTATTATTTTTTAGTACAACTCAATGTTGTGTGCAATGTAAGATTTTGGAGAATCCCATTGTTGCATATCGAGCACACTATTAGAAAACGCGTCCCCTTTTACATAATAAATAATATGTTATTCATAAGTAATAATAGAAATCAAATATTATTATTCTATAAATACCTGGGTAGTTACATCCTTCCCCTATTTTTAAAAATTGCATCCTTGTAATTTTAAAATTTATCTCGAAAAAAATAATTGAATGTCCCACATAAAAAAAAAAGTCAACAAAACTATCACTTTAAAAGAAAAAAATAGAAATATAAAGGTCACCCAAGATAATAAATTCTAGGATTCCATGAAAAAATGGATATGGAATAGAAAACTAGACATCATGTTTTGATGGAGAGTGATAGAAAACATGATCAGGATAAAGTTAACCACAAGAAAACCACAAACTTTTGATAGGTTAGAAAGGTAATGATTGCCCCAGTAGGAAAAGTAAACGGACTATTTTTTCTTGTTCTAAGATCCCTCTTATAATGTTTTAGAATTTAATTATGAGATTGACTAAGAACATAAGTAAATATACTAAATTTTTTTACAGAGTTTCATCCTTTAATAAGTTTCAACTAAAAACTCATATTTTCTCTAAATAATGAGTATTCAAGATTACTTGGTCAAAAATAAAGTGATAGAATAAAATTCTAGATAATAACATGATCCAAAAAAGATAAAACATAAATTTTCCTTATCTTTAGACATTAAAAAAACCAAAATGGTTAGTACAAGATCATATAATCCCTAAATGTAAAATCTTTTATAAAAATAAACACTACTCTTAATCTCCAATATTCGACACACAATACTCAATGTATATCGAAAACCATTCAATAAAAAAATGTCCCTAACATTCTTCAAATTAATCTAAACTAAGATTTAAACCCAAAACTCATAAGGATTTAATCACATATTCTTCTACAGTAAATCATAACATGTATCTCCAAATATCATCGACTACTCTTAAAGTCTCATACTAAACTGTAATTAACCTAATCACATATTTTCTGTGATACGTTAATCATTTACCTAAATATCCCAAATCAACATATTACCATTATAAAAACATATATTCTTCCAAAATAAAATTTTAACCATTACTCCACAAATTAGAACCCATAGTATTCTATTTTCCTTAATCATATAGCGTTCCAAAAAGAGAGATTGTCTTCCCAAATAACTTTTATCACATAATCAGGAAATAATTTTCCTATACTAAGTATATCTATTTAATAAAATAGTAGATTACAATTAAACTTATTATGGATTAATAAAATCATTTAAATAAAAATATTAAGTCATACTAACAAGGAACTTCACGTAGGCCAGTGGTATGCGATGCGCCCTTGTCGCCCTTTGGTTATGGGTTCGATTCCTACGGCCTTGAGAGATGTGACGGGTTGTCACCCATCCCGTGGGTTTTCTTTTTTCTAAAACCATATCATTTTTTTTACATTCAAAAAAATAATATAATTTCCTCAAAAAAATAACCATAACCTTTTTATCCTCAAATGCTATCTAATACCTTTCATTTTGAATCCCAAAATGTCATAACCATTTATCTCCTCAAAAACAAAAGATCATAGGAATCCCTAAGTTTATCCATTATGTACAAACAAGAAAATATAATTCTTTATTGAATAAAATTTTCACATATCAAACTTTAGGGTTACAAATACTAGAAAAATTCTTCCAATGTAATCCCATCATCAGAAGAGCCTTAATACTTTTAAACATATCATCATCCTAAAATATTCTATAACATTTTGAGTCTGTTATATATAGAATTATTACTTATTCAATGTTCTTCATGATCCATTAACCATTATTTCTCATCTTAATCTATAATACTTTTTTTCTTAGAAACAAAATCATGAATCATATCCTATGATTAGATAATATCAAAACATAAGATAAAATATAATCCATACCTTTTATTGGTCATTGTCAGATTCCTCATCCTCAATTGGAATGACATTAGTTATTGGTAAACATATATTTGTATAGTCCTACTGATCCCATTTTGGAACCTTCTTCACAAGACATCTATTTTTAAAATGACCATGCACACCACATTTAAAACATTCAATTGATCCCTCAGAAAGAACTTCTTTCCCTTTCCTGAATTCAACTAGATGCTTATTTTTTTCATGGAAGATTATTTCTTTATGACCTTCATTACCACATCAAAAGAATATTCCCATCCCTATGAAGTATTTTCCTAGTTTTTTCTTTCTACATCCTTGACACATTTCTTTTTTAATATACTTACCTTTATGATTATTACTTGAACATTCATAGGGATTTGTTTCTCACATATATGATGCCTTATAAAAATAACCAAGATTCGGGTGGTCAATCAAGACTCTAAGTAGTTTGTTGAGAATAAGCATAACATTTCTCATTATAGCTCCCATTTCATTCAGTGGATTATTTAGAAAACCATCACAGTTTTCTTCACATCAATTATTTATTTGGATCCTTCTAGATCCAGCCATTTACTAAAACCAAAAATGTCAGTATGATTATATTAGTAAAATCATCATATAATATCTTATGAGGAGGGAAAATAATAAGATACACTTTTTCATGATATCTTTAACTCATTCAATTTATCTAAAATATATATGACTCTTTTTAATATTCTAACCATTATGGTTATGTAACTTATTCTTAAATAACACCCTAACCTCTAAATTTATCTAAACCGACCTCTGATACCAATTGTAAGACCCCCACCTTAAACATTACATAATCTTGAATGAAGTTAATAATTTACATTGAGGATATTTTCATGTTTATAGATTTATAGAATTGAGTCATAACATATACATAACAACTTGAATATTACATGTAGACACTTCTACTCAGTATCTAATTTTTTTCTTAAAATTAAAAGTCTAAAAAAGAAACATGTTTAATTACATGTTTTAAACAGAATTAATTTTCCTTGATCAAATCCTTGACCCTATTCCACTTTATTTCCAGTGAAAAAAACATTTAAAAAACTCCGGATGAGCATAAATATCTTAGTAAGGGATACATAAAAAAAAGAAAACTGTTAGTTTTCAAAAAAACATGTAAACCATGAATAATTTATTATAAAGTAATACATTTCACATTAAAAAATTAGGAAAAAACTTCAATGAATATAAGCTCATTTCTAACCATTATTTTTTACCCAAAATATTACCATAAAACCCATAGAAAGAAACATATAGCATATAAAAGTTACATGGGATATAAACATACTTAAATGAAATAAAAATACAGTTGACTTCCACACATATCACTAAATGGAATAACCACATATCCACCTTCCATATCCAATCCACTGGAAGTTATAACATAACCACCCATCCTTGGTTTATCATAGAACCACCCATCATTTGGTTTATCACATAATAACCCATCAAATGCCCTAGTACCATTATATAACCGTCATACATAAAAGATTTCAAATATCAACATTTCAATCATAAAATTCTATATGAAATCATAAGAAAAGTTTAAAGATATTAAAATATAATACCCACTTTCAAAACCATTTTCAATACCAAAGTTTTTAAATAGGGTATATGGTTTTATTTTCCCTTTAAAAATGTCATAACTTGTTGAGGAAGCTAAATATCAAATAATGCTCGTGGAGACCGAAGGGTCCTTGTCGCCACATATGTTAAAAACATTCCTTTTTTCATTTAGTAAAATGTGACGTAGAAAAAATATTCCCTTTGAATGAAAATAAATTTTAATGGGATTTATTATAAACTGTGTAAAATAAGAAGGTGTATATTATCAAAACATGCCTCAATGAAAGGATAATGAGACAAACTCTCTTACTTTGAGTCGAACTTGTATCATATGATCCTTATTCTTCTTAAATAATAAACTTATGTTAAGTTATACTTGCTTCATAACCTTTTTCAATTTTATTTTTCCTTTGATATCATTTATTTCCTTACTATAACAATTAGTTAATTATTTCAGTTCATATCAGACATTTTTTCAGTGTTCAGAACTTGAGTCAAAAATGAACATGTCATAACTAAATATTGTCCTTGTGCTCAAAATTAAATTATCTTCAAAATGATATTAATTATTTTGATATCAAACATGTAATATATATCTAGTATATGTGAATTTATAATAGTTCAATGCATTTGGATATATGAAATGAAATGCACCATTCATGGATACGGTAAACCGTACGTACCCATGCATGCTACTTTCATTCCTTTTTCATATTAAAAGGAATGAAGAAAAAATGATATATAGGTATATTATAATTAATGTATAATATATATGTTATATATGTTTTATAAGTTCATTAATTTTATCCTTTATACATTCCATGTATTTCATCAATGAGTCATATCACTTTGTGGGGGCGGTTGTCTGCACTTCCTCAAATAACATTATCGTTTTTATACAACATGAAAAGTATAAAGGTATATTATAAATGAAAATTAATGAAGAATTGATATAAAATTAATATAATAAATATCATATATAATTACATTTCCATCATAATGGCCACCATAAGATGTGGTAGGAGAATATTGAACAATTATTGTTTCGTGAGGCTGTAGTTCGTCGTGCACAAAAATAGTATGTTCTATACCCATTAGATGGAGGTGTGTGTAAGTGTAGCTTGAATTCGTATCATAAAAACAAACTAGTATATTAAGGATTCTTGAGATGTTATGTAAAAAAATAAGAAAAGCATAGGGAGCGAAGAAGGAAAAATAATGGAAATGAACTTAAGAGAAGACGTTACCTCAAATCAGGTAACTTATTTTGATTTAAGGGAAAGGGATTTCTTGAATTGACTTGTTCCTAGGGTAATTCTTATAAGAAGAATATATGGACTTTGGTATCTTATCTTTTTTCTTTATCCCTTAGTAAACTAATTTTAGTTTTACCATGTTTTCTTGTATATTCACAATGTATGGTTACCATAATTACAGTAAAATACCAAAAGACCAAAAAATGGACCATTAATGAAATTTTTAACATTGTATATATTATTTGGCCGAATATTAGATTTGTATGACTATTATATCATTTAATAAAATTTTAATTTATTTAAAATCTCATTTATGTAATTTTTAATACTACTGATATCATGACTTTTTAAAAATCCATAACAACTTGATTCTTTTGAAAAAATTCATTAATTCAAAAATAAAAACTCATAATAATCCCCAAAAATTATTTTATGGAATAAAAAGTTTCAAAATAAAATTATTTTAATATTTATAATCTCATTTATTTAAATATTTCTGTAATAATGTAATCATTACATCACTGTTGTGCCATAAATAAATTTATTTATTTAAAGTCTAAAAATTTAAAATACTATACCATGATGTAGGAAATATTTTAATATTTTTAATTACTATTTATAGTAAAATATATCACTTATATAACCCCATATAATTTTTTTTATAAAATATACATGTTTAGGTTATATTTTCCTTAATTTAAATTAAAAGTCATTATGTACCATTTTCACAAAAAGGTTATTCCATGTGGTCCTAAAATAGACCAAAGGGGTACGATGGTTACGGATATATCAAAAAATAGGGTTATTATATGTGTTATAGTAATTTAATATTATTATAATATGATTTGTTACCAATATTTACCTAATTTACCCTTAAACCATGGTAAAAAACATTTACTAAAGTTAGTATTCATAATGTTTAAAAATAAAAGTTACCAAAATGAGCATTTTGTACCTCCTAATTCCAATGTGGTGTCCAGTTTTTGAAATTAAAAATACATAAGTTGTATAAAATAATTTAAAATTAATTCCCGTTGTAAAAAAAATGTGTTTTTAAGAAGTAAAAACTACCAAATGATTGACATGTGTTTATGTCGAATTTCAAGGTGAGATTATTTCAAATGAACAACATTGGATTAAATGATAAAATTATAATCTAATTAAACTTTAAAATGAATTAAAATTAAAATCTAACTATATAAATAAATCAGATTAAAATTTAGTTTCGAATTAAAATGCAGTATTTTTCACTATTCATTAAAAATGAACTTTAGCAGAAAAATATCATTATTTAATTAAAAGTTAATTTTCATGTTCTTATTATAAATAAATAGTTTATTTTGTCAAATAAAACATATAGATTTGTCAAAACCATATTTTAAAAGGGTTCTCCATCAAAAGGTGGTAAAACTGAATTTTTTGGAAAAATGCTTCTTTTATCCAAAAAAAAGAATTTATTATTATATAATATCTAGAAAACATATTAGATATATTAAAACATTAAATTTAATATATATCATTTATTTTCCATAAAATAAGAATCCACAAAGAGTGATTTGAAAAAATAATTATTCTCTTTTAAATAGGTTTTCATAAAAACACATCTATTATATTCAATTTTTTTCCATTTCTAATAAATTTGGTTATCAATGAATCAGTATTTATACGTCTGTAAACTATATTTCTAATTTTAGTTGAAATTATTCATCCTTACATTCCAATGGCTAGGCGGTAACAACCATTTAAAATAATAAAAATATTAATGTATTATTTTTCAGTATAACTCAATGTTGTGTGCAATGTAAGATTTCAGAGAAGACCATTGTTGCAGGTCGAGTACGCTATCAAAAAAATTGTCCACATTGACATAATAATTAATATATTATTTATAAGTATTATAGAAATAAAAAATTATTATTCTAAAAATACCTGGGGCGTTACATTTCTAATCCCTAAATGATAAATCGATATTCAAATTTTGAAACTAAGTATCTCTCGCTCACGCCAGCTTCCCTAAATCAGCTTCATCTTCTATTTCTCTCCCAAACTTTATTTTTTTATCTTACTTTCTTTAACCATCATTTCTCTAAAATGGTTTGAATCATGTACCATTTTGTGTTGTCTCCTAAGGAATCAAAGCATGCTAATAAATTGAGGGGAGAATCAAGCTAAACAATTATCATTCTGAGGAACCCATATCTTTGGAATCATGTGGGGGTTACTAAAAAAGAAAATATATTATGAATGGTTAAAATACAATAATTCACTATTGCTAAATGTTTTGTTGGTCTATGTATTAGAATAATTGTTCTATCGAAATGACTGGACATTTTGTCATAGGTTAGTTCCCGAATTTTATCAGCACGCAAATATCAGGTTTGGAATGATGAAGGAGACTACTCAGAGTATGGTATATTTTAGAGTGATTTTATTTTCATCAATATAATGGGACTTATGATTTAATGTGCCACACTGAGGATATTTTATTTAAATTAATGTATGATACAAAGTGAAAGTTAATCATTCACTTATGAAAAGTATTTTTAAAGGTTACTACAGATAGACCCATGAGAATAACTTATTTTAATTTTTTGGATAGTGATGAAAACTTATTTTTATGTTTTTATGGAATTTATTGTGTGCCAAATAAGGGGACATAAATTATATGAGATATCCTGATGATTAACTCCTATTACTTATAAATCTAGGTGATAAAATCAATATGTACAAATACCTTATGGTTCATATGATGAAAATTTTTAAGACATACCATAGATCTAAATCTTTAATTTATACAGATATGATTTCAATCATTTTGGTAACTTTGTTTCTGATTTATGAGTAGATAGAATCAAAAATAAATATTTTAAGTTTCTTCCAGACTAAGTCATCTCTAATGGTTATGGGTGATATGGAAACCATTTTTTGAAAAGATGGGATAGAGATAATGAAAATATCTATAAGAATTTTAATCTTTTTGTTAAAAATACCAAAACTAAGAACCTTCATGATCCTGTGTTGGATCTAGATGAGATTGTAGAGTAATCTGATAAATAGTAAGTGAGACATTTAGTTGATGAGGGATGTGATCTTGACATCCCTAACTTCCCTACAATTTCATATGGAATGGATAGTCCCCCAATTTAAATACCTTCAAGAGAAAGTCTATTAAGTGAGAGGGATGAATATGGTGGTGAGATAGTGATTTCTAGAGATGAAAATTTTATAAGTTCTTTTTATAAATCTCCTAAGTAATTTGTGGAGGTCTTTAATGACAAATAAGTAGAAGATTGAGAAAACTATGGGAAAGGATATGATGATGAGGATGTGATATCGGAGGACCTATCAGGATGATTATTTTAATACTGTTAGGGGAAAATTTCATCCATCATCCCCTTATGGTCCTATTTCATTGGCCAATTTTATGGACAAAAAATACTCACCTAAAACAAAAAGTGTTGAGAAACCTAGTTCTACTAGATCTGAGTCGTTGGATAGATCAGTTCCAGAGTACCCTATTAGAGATGATGTATCTTGTAGAGGAGAGTCCTGAGTACCTGCTGAGGGGTGGGTGAAATTCCTTTGTTCTATCAGAGTTGATTTGGTTATTATGGCTTCAGTTATAGTGGAAGTTTCTCCTAATGATGAAAAAGGATATTCCTAGGATATTTTCAGTTTGGTTTGTCCTATTCAGAGTCTAGGAATATTGAGGAATATTATGGAGAGCATAGATATGTTTAAGGTGATCTTGTTTTGGTTGAGCATGAGTTATCCTTTATCGAGAATCATTCTCTATGTTTAATGGTGTTTGGAATATTTTATGTTTATTCACATGGTGATAGTGGTGATGTGGAAGTATTCAACCAAAGGATGGAAGACTTGATTTCTCTATTAGAGTTGTAATAGATCTTATATGATCCTTTGAAATGAATGTTTATCATAACGGTGTGTTTAATGATTTTGTTTTAGATACAACTTCTACAGATTAGAGCTAGTAGATGTAGTTTCACCTCCACATGTTTTCACAATAACCTTTAGATGTTTTTCTTAGAGTAGGCTAAGAGTCTTTCTAAGTACAAATTATATCATATATATGTATTATTTTGAGTAATCAGGGACCTCAAACCACTGAACATAGTTAAGCTGATGATCGTGACATTTTTGAGTTCATGGTATGGAATATCCAACCGAAGATGAATTTTAACACTCCTAAAGTTGAAGATGGTAACCAAATATTTTCTAGTGAGATAAAGACCATGAGACCTATTAGGGAGGATAATATAACCTATTTTATTTATATTAAATATTCTATGATTAAGAGGTTGAAGAGTTTACCTTTTTTTCTTCTAATTAGAGTGATCCACCTTCCTCTGTTTTAGTTGATGCTAATTTGATCCAATCCATAGTTCTTGAAGAGATTCATAATGATATGGTTGATGTTAATGCTACTCATTATAAGGATGTGAGTTAGATTTACTATAATGGTGGACACATATACAAACTAGTAAATGAATTTTTAAATGAATCCCTATTTGATAAGGAAAACATCACAAAGGATATTAAATATTATATTTCCAATGTGTATACCAAATATGAGTATAATTCCCATTTCATGATTTCGTATAAGTACATTTTGATTCCACATATTACTAAGGAATTAAAGGAAGAGGTAAGATAGAATAAAAACTTGGTACCCCTATTAATTATTTTCATGGAGGAAAATTAAAAATTCATTTGTGATATAGAGGGAGGACGAAATATTAGTATAGATTTTTTCAACAAAATGAAGCCTTAATTTTTTGTATTGGGCACTATAGAGGTTTCTATAGAGAAAATTCCTATGATACCCTTTGTAATATCTCTTTCATCAGACACATAACCTCCTCATTACCATCCATTCAGCATGTCTATAATGGATGTCTTCTGGTATCATAGGATATTGATCATCATAGAGCTTCTCTGGTCTCTGTCAATAACATATCATACTACTATATAACCCTCATCATCTACATCTATCCCTCATACTAGTGATAGGATATGAGACCTACTTTGAAGCAACCCAGACCTAAAAGCCTAAAGTTGGTGACTACTATAAATTACATTAGATTGATTACTAGGAATCAATCCTTGAAGGACCAATCAACTTAGTAGTCTTGGTAAACCAGATTCATACATGAGTATTTTATTATAAAAGAATGCACTAATGAAACCATAATCGTTTTCTTCTTTCTAAATAAATAAATAACATTGAAGATAACTCTAATCCACCTAGAAAATCCCAACATATCATTCATAGTTTTCTTCTTGGATTCCTAGAGAAGGAAACATAATATTTCTGTGCTCAAATGCTCGGTGAGTAAAAAATATAGTGCAAGGAATAATGAATCAATAATAACAGTCAATATGTAATGGTAAATAACTGAACAAACATTCCATGTAATCATAAACAGAATATAAGTTCATAATCAATATATAAAGGTAATAACTAAAAACACATTCTTTTAAATAAAATAGATAAGTAAAAAATAAATATTACAGGGTAAGAAACTAAAAAACATTATATTTAAATCAATGAACTTTAAATGAAATTTATCCATAGATATGCAAAAATAAGATCTAATGAATTTATAATTACTGGATATAATATAAAGAAAATTGATTAATTATTGGATGCCATGTTTTCTATTTACATGTACCCATTACTATCCAAACCAATCTGAAGATAGTTTAAAAAATACTTGTAACAAACCAATTTTGTTTCTTCAACATTAACTCTATAGTAAAGACCATCCACAAGATAGTTTATAACAAAATAATTACAAACATAAAGGAGTTTTCCAGCCTAATTTCTTCCCATGATACTACCAATGCCTAAATGGGATTTCAATAACTAGTACCCAACATATTATTCTTACATTATATGGTCCCCAACCTGTGAATTGCAAGTTAAAAGCATTAATTATATCAATTACACAATATGATTTATCAAATATCAAAATTGAATGATTTATATGGATTTATCATTATGTAAAAAAATAATAAAATAAGTATTAATGTAGACACTCTATTTAAAAATATATGTGGTTTATGAAATAGTAGTATCTATGATAAATGAAAAGGATAATTTAGGTAAAATTTAATGATCACTTATTATAGAATATTGAATAATTCAAGGGTAACAAATGATACAAATAATTGAATGTGAATACTATCCTTGTAAAAATCAATAATAAAACATCCATAAGAAGAAAAATATGGTATAAAAATAATAAATCATATATGGAGTAAAAATAAAGTGTTGTTGTTGATGAATAGAAACTATATATGAATATCCTTTAAAATAATTATTGAATAAAATGTCTTTTTGTTTAGTAAAACCTTTTGAAAACTATTTTCATAAAAATTACCTTTTAAAAAAATTCCTTTAGAAATAATCCTTTGAGAAATGTAATGTATGCTTTAATGAAATGATAGTTACTAAATATTTACATACCATAAGAGGTAAAAGAAAATTCCTTTGGAATTATAAAAATGTTTAAAAAAATACTTGTATGGAAAGCAACAAGAAGATTCATTTTAAAAAACTAGTAAAATACCCAAAGGGTAAAAATTTATTTACAACGCCATTTTTGAAACATTTTTTGAATTATTTTTAATTAAACAAGGTTTATAGATGAAAACAGGTTCTCCAACCAAAGAGATAAACATTTTGAGGTTTTCACAAAAAGATTTTCTAAAACATTTTGAGTAAAAAAGTGTATAAAATGGTACTAATAATTATGAATGGTCATGAATAACCAGATAAGAATAAAAATATTTATTAAAAATGGATATAAAATTTCGTTGAATGGAAATTCCATTGAATGATCATTAGTATTAATCATGAGTAAAATAATCATTAAACATACCAAAGTGTTCCATACCACATCGAAACAATTTAAATTATAAACCTCATCAAAGAATAATATTTAAAAAAACACGTAATATCATGATAATAATGGTATTCATGACATAATTGTTCTATGTCAATATATACACCATTTAAAATAATATAGGTGCATAACAACAATTAATTCACAATAGAATATAAATTGAGATGAAAATCCCTTACATATAAATCGAAAGACCCTAAAGTAATAATCATTAAATAAAAAATCTAAATAAAATAAATATAAAACAATTTATGATATAATATATCTAACGGTTCAGTAGGCATACCAAAAAATAATTATGTGGTGGATATGACATTTTTCTCATAGAAATAGAAAATTGGGATTGAAATACCTTACCTTTTATTAGCTTTGGGGTGAACGTCATTTAAACTCTTGTACAACAAGATTTTCTTAATTTTATACTTTATTTAGAACCGTTTTTATGTTTATTGTTACTTCTATATCAATTATTACTATTTTATATATATTTATTTAAACAACTAATTTTATATCGGGTGTTTTGAAGAAAATTTGGTTTATGTGTCAAAAAAGTCTTCGGTAGGTTAACTATGGTCAAAGGGGTTATTATATATCATCTACAAAAAAACATAATGACATAATTTTCATATTTATACATCGAATATAATTTCAAAAATTATATTTAAAAATGGTTATGAAAAATGAGTCCACATTACGATCATGAAGAAAGTGGACCGTACGTATGCATAAGTAACATTCTCACTTTTCAATGATCACTATGTAAATTAGTTAAAATACAACCTATATTTCTGTAATGATAATTATATAATAAATAACATTTTATTTAATAATAATAATTATATATATATATATATTATTTTAGTGATGTAAACTGAATCAAATCATGTCAAGGAGGTTGTAGTCCACACATCTCTAGCCGACATTGTCACTTTTTAGTGTGTGAAAGGATAATAAATAAAATTATATATATATATATATTAATTTAATTACGTAATAAATATCATATATTTATATTTCATGTCTCATAGGTGTAATTATGATACTCATTTATACATTTCATGGATTTTTTGAATGGATCACATCCCTTTGAGGGGGAGGTAGTCCATACTTCCTCAAACAATGATATCAATTTTACATAAAATTGAAGGTACTAAGATATGTGTTGTAGAATAATTAAAGAAGTATAAAAACATAATAAATATAAAATATAACATATATAAATATAGTTTCCATCATAATGGCTTCCATGAGACATGGTAAGGGAAAAAATAAACAATAATCATTTCATGGGGTAGTAATTCACCATACACCGAAATAGTATGTTTGTTACCCATTAGATGGAATTGTTGGTAAGTGTAGTTGGAAACCATAACAAAAAAATCGATGTCTATTTATTATATTTTTTTTAAATAATATTATAATAAAAAGGTTTTAGGGGTTGGTGAATGGAAATAAAACTAAACACATTAACTAACGATGTTACCTATTAATAGGGTAACTCCTTTTTGTTTGAACCAAAGAATTAATTGGATTGCTTAATTCAAAAGGGTAAGATTCAAGGTATAGGGGAGGTGTGTTTGGAAGATATTTGAGTAGATCATGTCTGAACCCAATTGGTTGGAGAGTTGTGATAAATGGGGAGAAGTGGTGGCCTTTTATAAAGGAGGAAAAGGACTCACTTTGTAATTTTTAACGGAAGTTAGGTGGACCACAATTTTTCAATAAAAATACATAAAAACCAAAAAAATAAATATTGTAAATTTAATGTTCAAATTACTACTATAAAAGGTGTTTTGAAGAAATTGATAGGTCATATGGGACCTTAAGTTAATGGTTTTGTCCTTTATTAAGCTTAATTTAATCTTAATAATTGTAATAAATTTTATTTACATTCACCAATATTTTGGTAAAAAAAATTGGTCTTATTATAAATTATACATTTTTCTATAACCAAATATATAATCCATTCTTCCAAATTCCATTCATATATGTGGTTGGAATTAATTTAAAAGTTATCCCACAGGAGAGATGGCAATGCATTTTTTTAAAGTAAAAATATACATCAATTTTCCATGTTTTTATAATCAATTTCAAATCTATATTTATTATAATGAAATAGATTTTATTAATTGATAAAAATATTACCAAATTAAACTATAAAACCACTTAAATGTATAATTTATACTAATATATATGTTAGATGAAAAAAAATTGTGAACTAAAATTCAGTATTTTTAACTATTTATAAAAAAGATATGTTTTTTAAAAAATATAATAAATTCACCCTAACATGATATTTAAGTTTATATATAAAATATGAAGTTTATTTTGAAGTATAAAATCAATTAAGGTGTCCAAATTCAGCTTTAATAGATTTTCTCCATTAGAGGGTAGTAAAGTCACCATTATAAAAACCATGGTTTGTTATCTGAAATTGGGTTTGTTATTATCTTTGGAATATAAAACCTAATGGATTAATATCAAAAATATATAATTAAATATATAAAATATATATTTCATTAAAATAATTAAATAATTTAAATAATTATTTATAATAAGGAAAAAATATTTTGGATTCACAGAAATAATAATATTTTTTTAATATCCAATTGGTTTTTATTTTCATATCAAATTAATTGGTAACTAATTAATATATATAATATTTATATAAACCATAAATTTTTATAAGTTAGTTAATAATATTCATAACAAATAAAATAAAAACTATTTTATATCATATTATATTAATTTATAATATTTTAATAATACATTCTTTATTTGGTAAAACTCTATCTTGGGTGTAACACAATCCATCAAGGAAGGTCTCCCTTGTGTGTAATGAAAGATGTATTCTAATTTAGTGTAATATGAGATATAAAATATATTATATTTATTGAAGATGGTAAATATATTTTAAATATGAGATTATTATATTCCTTTTTTAAACATGGTGTTTTGTTTCATATATGCTATTGTGTAAAAGTTGTACTTTAGAATTTTGGGATCTTACATTCCCCCCAATATAATGAAATTATGTTCTCACTATTTATAATCATTGTTGGTAATAAATTATTTTATATTTCCAACATTTAAATATCACATCATGGGAAGGGTTTGTAAAACATCCTCATGAAAATAGATAATGGGAATTACAAAGGTCAAATGGATTACTGTGTAACTGGGTCTCTAAGTAAGAGAACATTAGTGGAATGTGAAAATATGTACATGGATGGAAAGCATAAATATTTATACAGATTGAATGAGTTCATAAATCAAAAATAATTTAATGATAAGTGGAATTTTGGGGTCTCAAATCCATAAATATTTCATCATTTAAGAGTCCAATGGTTCAATAAACATCAAGGTAATAGGACAACATTTTATTTCAAATTCATTTTCCAAATTTTGGGAAATTCATTTACTGAACAAGAATATAAAAAAATATTATTAATTAATAAGCTTCAATTTTATATGATCAAACCAAACTTTTGGTTTTACTTTTATCAACTTATAATTCCTCCCATTACTCCCATTAATTAATTACCAATAATGAATTTTTTTCCCTAAATCAATAAATAAAACTTTGATAGGATCATAAGGCCTATAAGAGATTGAAGATTCTAGCACTTTTACATTAACTATCTTCCAAAACTAGTATTCTTTATATATTAGTCTCTAATCCTCAATAGTGATACTAATATTTCATCATTAACATTTAATCATCAAATTGTTTTGCTCAAAACAATTACAATTTATCCAAAACATTACGTAGGTCAGTGGTCGGCATGAAACCTTTATCATCCTTTGGTCATGGGTACAAGACTTGTGTCCTTGTTGGACATGTTATGTTGTCACTCATCATACATGTTTTATTTTTCTAAACTTGTATTTATATAATATCAAAAATTAAACCAAAGGGCTTACTTGAAATTTAATCATTAAATTGGATCTTAACTAAGGTATTCAATACAACCCTTTTTTATTATGTATCATAATCATATTTTACTATTAGTACTATATAATTCTATTCATATGAACCCTAAAGGTTATCAATACCTTTAAATTTTCATCTATATAAATGTAAAAGAATTATTACTCAAATAATATTTTCCTTTTAAAATATGTGTCTAAAAATAAATAATATTTCTAAGACATGTCATGATTATCTTATCCAAAATAAAACTTCTAATATAATTCTCAAATTTAATTATTGAATCACAAAAATAATTCATTAAAATTATTCATTCCGTAGTCTAAAATTTAATAAGAAAATTATCTGTTGGATTTATAAATCATGACACCTTATATTCAATAAAAAACACATTATGTTTAACATATGATATTTATTATCATTTTCTATTAAAATACTACATAATGGTTTGTAAAGAAAATTTGAATTATCCTAATAATATCCCCCATGAATGTCAAACCGGGTTTATAGTAACGCCAATTTTCGTGTACCAGGCCACCCCAGGTCTGGCCTAGAATACCTTGTTTGAGTTTTCTACACCTAGGTATATCTGTTCAATAATATCATCTATTTATAGTATCCATCATGAAATTTATTTCGTGAAGAACCACATAACCCTTTCTTTACCAAAATAATATGGTGTTCTTCTATAGTTATCCTTAAATTATGTCATAGAGTTTTGTTTACTAAAAATTATTTTCTAAATCTAGTTCCCATTGTCACTACAAAAAATTATTTCATACCAACTATAGCGACCCATACCCATAAGCTCAGAGTCGATGTATGCTATCAATTATATTAGCATAATTACCAAGAATTAATCCCTTATAGACCAATCAGTTTAGTAGTCCTAGTAAACCAAACACATAAATGAATTTTTATTACAAAAGAATACAATAACTACAACATAATTTTTTCTTCTTTCTAAATAAATAAATCACCAAGAGGATTACTCTAATTCATATTGTAAATCACTTAATATCTTTCATAGTATGTTTATCAGATTCCTAATGAAGGAAACAAAATTATTGTGATCTCAAATGCTTAGTAAGGGGAAAATATGGAAAAATCAATAATTAATGAATGAGAACAATCAACATGGAAAGATAAATAACTGAACACACATTCCATGTGATCAATAAAAATTATTGACATTAATAAATAATATGGAATGGTAATAACTAGAAACACATTACATTCAAATAATTATATTATGTAAAATAAATATAGAAACGTAACAAACTAAAATTAGTGCCCTTTATATCAATTTACTATAAATGAAATGTATCAATATATATATCGATGACAAATCTCATGTAAGATTAATAACTCAAAATAATATGAAGTAAAATGCTTAATTATTGGACTCCATCATTTCTCGGTACATAGAATAATTACCACCAAGACTATTCAAATGTAAATTTAAAACATAGAGGTTATATACCAATTTTGATTGACCATCCTTAACTCTAATATCAATACCATTCACAAGGTAGTGTATAACATACTTAATACAAAAACAAATCTTTCTTCTGGCATAATTTTATCCCATGAGACTATTGAAGCATCAACAAGATTTCACTAATTTTCCCCCAACTCATAGGTATTAACTTAAATGGTCCCCAACAAGAGTATTGCATGTCCAAATAATTCCTTATATTGAATTCACAAAATTCCTTATAAAATATACAAATTGAATGAGGTATATAGATATATCAATATTTAAAAAAATAATAAAAAAACTACCAATATATGCAACATATGTAAAATGATATATTGTTTAGGAAATAGTAATATCCATGATTAATGAAGTGGGTAATTTAGAGGAAATTCACTGTTCAATGAGAATATGAGATTGAATATTTCAAGGGGATTAAACAATTACTCATGGAACTGAATTTTAATAATATAAACGGGAAAATAAATAAAGAAACATCCATGGGAACAAAAATAATGGTATCAATACATGAAATCCAAAGAGAAGTAAAAAAAGAGTTGTTATTGTTGGTGAATTGAAACATTATAAAAATATATTTTAAAATATTTCTTGAGGAAAATATCCTTTTTTTTTGTAAAACCTTTTGAAAAAACCTTTTGTATGAAAATAAACATTTAAAATAATAGCATTAAAAATTTTTATATATACATGCAAGGAAATATTCAAAGAAATAACAACAAGTAAATCTGTACACGTTGTATGAGGTAAAGGAACATTCCTTTTTCAAGGCCAAAAGGTTTGAAACAATCTATTTTTAGGATATATACAATAATATTCCTTTGAAATAATTTATAATAGATGAATGGGTAAAATTTTATTTACCAAATAATTTCAAAATTATTATATGAACATTTTAATAATAAAAGGATTTTATAATATACTCGTTTCTAGACTAAATAGAGAAACAAATTCAGGTTTTATTAAAACCATTTTCTAAAAAATTTTGAGTTACATTGAATGTAAATTTTTTTACTATTACTTGATAATGTTCACTAATTACCATAAAATAATGAAAGGGTTTATTAAAAAATGGGTATGTAATTCATCTAATGGAAATTCCATTAAATGATCAGTTGTATTATTCTTGAGGAAAATAATCATTGAACATCCAAAAGTTTCTCAAACCACATTGAAGCATTTTAAATTATAAACCTATTGAAGTAATAATATTAAAAAAACATATAATATCATTATAATAAATCTACTAATAATATATAATGTTAATGGTCATATGTACACTATATAAAAGAAAATAGTTGTATAGAAATATTTATGTATCAATTGAATATAAATTGAGACAGAAATTACTTACATATGAATCGAAAGAACCGAAAGTAATAATAATTAAATTAAAAATCTAAATACTATGAATATAAAATAATTCATGATATAATATGTCATAATAGTTTACTGGTACACCACACTAAAGAAGTAAGTAGTGGATATGACATTTATCTCACGGATGTAAAAAAGTGAGATGGAAATCCATTACCTTGGGTTTACAATTAGATGAACAACCTTTAATCTCAGGAATAATAAAAAAATTAATTTTATACTATATTGACTACCATTTTATGTATTTCATTAAATTTATCTCACTTAATACTATTCATATACAACAATATAAATAATTAAGTTTACATTAGGCGTTTGAACCAAAAAAAAATTATATTTCCAAAACAACATTAGTTTGTCAACTATGGTCAAAGTGGTCATTATATAAAATCTAAAGAATAATAATAAGGAAAAAATTATCATATTTATACATAAATTATTAATTTAAAAACAATTATAATATATGGTTATGAAAAATGAATCTATTTTATGATCACGAAGATGGTAGGTCATGCATAGACATAAGTAACGTTTCCATTTTTCAATGATTGTTATGTAAAGAAGTTAAATAAAATTATATTAATCCTAAATGAGCATTATATAAAACATTATGTGTTATTTAAACATATATAATTATATATATAACTATAATGAAGTTAAATGAATCTCATTGTGCCGGGGAAGCAGCAGTTCACACGTTGATGACTGACATTATCACTTTTTAGTGTGTCAAAGGATAATAAAGAAAATGATATATATATATATATATATCAATAATGTTAATTATGTCATGATTATCATATAGATTTTTTTATGTCTCAAATTTTAAATTATGATCATTATTTATACATTCCATGGATAATGTAGACAAATCACATCGCTTAGGGGGGGGATAGTCCACACTTCCTCAAACGATGTTATCATTTTTACATAAAATGAAAAGATTAAATATATGTGTTAAAAATAATTAAATAATAATAAATAGATTATAAATATAGTATATAATATATATAAATAAACTCTCTCTCATATTTTTCAACATGAGAGGTGGTATGGGACAAAATGAATAGTCATCATTTTGTGAGGCTGTAGTTCACTGTACACAAAAACATTATGTTCATAACTCGTTAGATATAAGTGTGTGTAAGTATAGTTTGAAAACTTTTAATAAAAAATTTCTAGTATAGTTATTATAATTATTTTGGTTAATAAATTATAGAATATGAAGGTTTGAGTGGTTGTATAATTTAAATAAGACTTAAAATCATAAGGAAAGATATAACCTTTTAATTGGGTAACTCCTTTTGGTTTGAACCAAAATCATCAATGGACTTATTTATACCCAAGGTTAGGATTAAAGATCTAGGGGTTGTATGATGAGAATTTATTTGGGTAGATTTGGTCTGAAACCTTGTAGTTTGGGAGGTGTGTGGAATGGGGAGAATTGGTGGCCTTTCATAAGGGAAGAAAAGGACTGAGTTGGTATTTTTTAGAAGAAATTAAGTGTACCCACATTTTTACCTCAAAAGTTTTAATAAAACATAAAACTAAATAATTTAATATTAATGTCATATTTATGGAAATCCAATGGGTGTTGGACGACTGAATAGGTTTTTTGGTCCCTTAAGATAACTATTTAGTCATTTATTAAGCTTAATGTTCTCTTAATAATTGTAATTAATTTTAATTACTTTCACTAATATATTTTGTCAAAAAAGATTGTATTATTAGAAATTAAAATTATTATTATTTAAAATGTTTAATACATTTTTTAAATTACAATCATATAATTAGATGAAATTAATTTAAAATCCATCCCTCATGTGGGATATCAATGAGGGTTTTTAAAGTAAAATGGTCTAGAAGTTTGCACTATTTTTTTAATCAATTTCAAATTGAAATTGATTAAAACGACAAAACTTTTATTAATTAATAATGATAAAATTATTTAAAATTGAAAACGAATTAAATGTTTTATTTAACCCTTTAAATATTTTATATGAAATAGTAGTTTTGAACTAAAATTCATTATTTTTAACTATTCATAAAAACAAGATATGTTTCTAAAAACATAATAAATTTACACTAACCTAGTTTTTAAGTTTCCATTATAAATATGAAGTTCAATTTGACATATTAAATCAATTAAAGTTCCTAAATTCATAAATATAATAGGTTCACCATTAAATGGTTGTAAAATTGCCTTTACAAAAATGTAGGTTTTTATGTGTGAAACTGGGTTTGTTCTACACAAATTCTTATCAAAACAAAGGGATGAATGTAAAAAATAATTTATTGAATATGTAACATATATATTTCATTAAAATAATTTAATAATTGTAATTCATTATGTTTATTATGAAAAAAATCCTTTGGAAGATGATAAATAATAATTTTTCTTTTATTATTCAATTGGTTTTTGTTTTCATTTTGGATTAATTGGTAACCATTGAATCCATAATTTATTTTTATAAATCATACATTTTCATCAGTTAGTTAATACTATTCATATCGGCTAACATTACGTCTAGGTTATATCATATTATATTAATTAATATTATTTTAGTAATACATTGTTATTTGGTGAAACAATGTCTTGTGTGTAACACAAGACATCACGGAAGGTTTCTCTTACATCTAAAACAAGATAACTAATAGTTTCAAGCATCATAAGATTTATAATATATTATATTTATTTAATATAGTATATATATTGTAATATATTGGGTTATTGTATTTCCTTTTTACTCTTAGTGTTGTCTATCAAACACGTCATTCAATACAAAGTTATACTTTATACTTTTGGGGTGTTATATACTAATCATTCCCCACAAGCTAGGAGTTACCTTGATAAAACATTATTCATTGCTAGGTATTTTTTATTCGTTTTCTTGTATCTTTTTGGGATGTAATATCAGTACTTCTAGTGCTTAATTACATTTGTCTATTTAAATTTTCATATCATTGTATTTATTATTTTACCTTTTTTATAATCCCAAATTGGGGAGAATTATTATGGGAATATTTAATACCCCTTTTAATTTATTTTTTATTTAATATCATTCGTCTTACCTTTTTAAAAATTTACATTTTATAATGTAATGTACAATTGAAAATCAAATATATTCTTTGATATTTATTTGATATATATTTAGATATGTTAACTTTAATACCCAATTTAGCTTTGAGACATAGTTTATTTGGAATCATCCTATGATCCAATCCTAATTTGGATGTGGTTTATAATACCATTAACATCCTTAATTATATTTATCATTGATACTACTCTTCTCTATTGATATCATAATTATATGAATGGTATTCATTAATATTAAATTATCTTGTACTTTATTATACTTTAATGACACATTTATTGGATAACACATTTCATTAATACCAAATCATTGATACAACATTTCTTTATATATCTCATTTTCCATTTGAAATCATAAGAAAACAATTATCTTGTAATTTCATCTCATTATACTTAAGAATAATAAATACATGGTTTATAAAAATTTCAAATTTATGATCATCAAAAAGGGGGAAATCTTTTTACCATAATTAATTTATTTTTTATAAATAATCTTTATTTTTTTATAAAATTGATATTTTATCATAGTATTTTATATTATAAATAAATTTGATGAAAATTTGGATATGTTTTTAAATTAGTCGCCGCAAAACATGTATCACCACCAGACCTGACTCAATGCTGATTCATAATGAGTAGCCTCCCTAATTTATAACTAACATAGTTTATATTCCCCCTGACATGACTCTGCACCAGAACACATGGCCACTAGATTTGATCTGTCAGCAGACTTGAATCACTATTAGTTTAAATGAATCTCTGATATAATGAGTCACCACTAGACTAACTCACTGCCAAAAATGTGTCACATCCATAAGTTCCTTGCTACTAGTAGTGATACCATAGATGTTCTACCTAATTATAACTAAAATTATTCAATTTCTCTATTATTAATGTAAATATTGACGGATTATATAACTATTATATTTAATTATAATACTTATTTATTGAATAAGTATTCAGACCTCAGTATGAGGTTCTAAAATATATTGAAGATTATTCTTCAATGAATACCACTTCCTGCATCTCATTATATTGTCATAACAATGCCTCATGAGCGGATGATCAAGAACCAGATAAATAAATTTTAATACGAACACCAAGGGAGTTTCATGATCAGCATACAATAAATTACATACTATATTCAACTATAGAAGTTTGGATTATAATGAATATCAAGATCCTTTCCTGTAGACAAAATATATATCATTGTGATGTTCGGTTTTACTGAAACATTGAGAGAAAAATATTCAGATCCTCATGAATCCACATCTGAGAACACCCGATAATCTGAAGCACTATAGACTGAGAAAAAGTTTCTATTTTATATCCTATCACATTAGCTTTCTGTTCACTCCATTATCAATTGAGTGGTGTGTTGTTTTCCCTATTTATTATCACACATTAACTCCTATTATAGAATGAGAGATTACATGACATTCTCTTATATCATTTTCCATATAATTACCAACAGTTGTTTTTGGAGAGTCCCTAGCATGGTCGGTATTCTTTATCTTCCCCTATTTTTTGTAGATGATGTGTCTATCTATCTTGGATAGATCAAAAATTGTTTTTTCATACTAGATCCATGTTATCGATCTGATTATAGATATATAATATTCATTGCAATGTGTGATTTATATGTGGAGTATATTTGTTCTTATATTGAGACTAAAACCCTTGTTTTATTCTTTTGTGTGATTTAATTATCAATTTAATCATTTCAATTCATTGAAATATATTTGGTTTCCATCTGTCAAAAAAACATCCACTCTGATAGTTAATTTTAAATAGTTTTTATATAAAAATTTATTTTAGTAAATTTATTTTAAAATATAATGTAATTTCCATTATTTATTTAACTAAGTAAAAAAAATTCTTTGGGAAATCAATTATATAATTAAGAATTTATCAAAATACTCTTTTGATTAAATGAATGATTTTTTCAATAGGGTGATTTTATTTGAAGGTGTATTTTACAAAACAATTATTGGGTACTGAATTAACCCCCACTTGATATACTCACTCCAACAATATATATATATATATAATACTTTATAGAATATATTCATCACTGTTATAGTGCTATTTTATTATATACATTTTTAAATAAATAATTTTTTGTTTTAACAACTATTTACACTAGTTTTGAGGATGACATAATCATGGAAGACCTGAGTATGATGGTTGAAGAACATCAATATACACAATACATGGTAAGGGATTCTAATATTAATAGCCTTGTTTCTAATTATTTAGTTTCTTCCTTATATTTTGGAAGATCCTTGGTGTTGGGATACTCAAATTACCAATTTTCCTCAAATGTTCCATTGAATAAAAATTTTATTTTCAGTCATGTACTTTTCAACATAATAATGATATAGGTGTGTATATTTATCAGTAATAATAGTATAAAAGTAATAATCTATTTTAATAATTTTTATTAATGATTTAATTATTTAATATTTATATTTAGCTACTAATAACATTTATATTTATATTATAATAATTTTGTAATTATTATTCTAATTATCAAAGTATAATATTAATGTAAGATAAACATGTATCTGTATGTGCATATAAATATATATTAACACTATGGTATTATTATTATTAATTATAATTGATTATTTACAAGAGTATATTATTATTAAATTATTATCAATCACGGTATATTAATATTAATATTATTTAATATTAAAAAAAGGATATTATTATTATTTTAATATTTATATTTATATGTATGTATGTCGGTGCCTATGTGTGTGACTTATTTGAAATATTAATATATTACTCTAATATATAATTATAAATTAGTTATTACTAATATAATCGTTTTTTACATTTAGATAACTGCATGATTATTAATGCAATATGATTTATAATACTATGTTATATCATATTTAGTATTTATTACATTAGAAATAATGAATTTTCAAATAGGATAGCATAGTTAACATTAATGGTTTTGTGCATATAACCAATCCTGAATGACATTTCATAAATGTGGAAAGAATTAATTAAATCATATGAGAAAGAATGACAAAACATCAACGAAGTGGAAAGTATAATGTTGTTTACTATTCATAATATCATGTTAGGCACAGTCTAATCGCCTAATACTATTTCAAATCCTTCAAGCTAGTTTTATGTTATTTTAAGTTCATGGGAAAATATATATATATAATTACATGAATTATTATATTCCTTCTTATTCTTTTCCATCTATGGTGTAAATGTGGTAATACGATAACTTTTTCACTAAATAAATTGTAGTTAGGTGCATGAATAGATGATTATTGAGATTATAATATTATTGGGATTCATGAATATTTATTTTAGAAATTACTATTTGTTAAAATTATTTTTAAATGGAGGTCAAAAAGAAACTGTACCTTAAAATTTCTTTAACAAATGCATTAGGTGATTTAATGTCATTTCTAAAAACATTCAAGAGAAATAATTCATGATATTAATACATTATGTTAAAAAATATGAAATCTATTTTTGTTTTTTATTATATATATATATATTAAATTTATATTTACAATTTTAATTTTTTATAAATGTAAAACAATTTTTTTTCAAAATTGAATTGTTGTTATATTTAATATTAATTATAATAATTTAATATTAAAATATAACCAAAACAACCATTCATATGGTACCTCTAGGATTATGATTCATTTAAGGTTAACCCTCATCCCATCCTAAAATGGGGAGAAATAAATAAAAACTTAGTGGCCTTTGAGCTTGGATGCGTATAGGTTTCTCTTGATATAATTATGGATTTTGAGTACATGAATCAAATTTATATTTCCTTCATGATAAAAAATATATTATTATTTTTAATAGATTATTAATAACAATAAATTAATTAGTATGTATTAAATAATAATTAATGAATAATTTATTTCAATTATTCCTTAATTATTTGGAATGTGAAATTAATAGAAATTTATTATTTATTATTTACTCATAAGTATTAATTATTAAATACATATTAATAATTGTTATCAATACATCATATATATATATATTATTTAATAACTTCATATTATTAATAACTAATAATAATTAAAAATTATACATAATTACTTCTTGTAGTTATACAGGGGAGCTTGGGAATGGCTCGCATCCTGGTGATATTTGTATACAGGTGGAAAATGATGAGAAGCATCATGGCACTGAATGTTCTGATGGAATGAATCATGTTGAGGATAATTTGTTCATGATAGATAATGGTTATAAAAGAAATGGGGCCTTCCATTGAATTATCCCACTGGAAATTTGAATCAGGTCAAAAATGGGTATGATGAAATAGAAGATATGCCTTAGTGGAAGACTGCAAGTAGTATTCTAGGACAAGATGTAATTTGATAGGACTATCCAGTGATGGCATAGAGATCACCTCAAGTAAAGTATATTCAAGAACCTATAACATAATTCAAATCCCTGAAGGAGGTTTTGATATCCTATGAACATACATTTAAACTGTGTGACATTTATAATGATGTTCATTGGAAATCACCTTCCTACAAGGATGTAATAACTATAGAGATGAATTATGAGTAAAACTATGCTGATCAAGCAATGACACATGACTTTAAAGATTAGTAGTCTTTTTAATAGTAGATAATCTCTTCTAGAGCCACGAAAATAAAGAAAAATTATATGTGGATATTTCCCAAAGATACTGTCCATCAGAAGCTGTTAAAAATCATCATAGTAAACATTCGATCTTAAAAAGGTCTAAAAGCACAGAGGTGTTCCACAAAGAGTTTGGAAATTCTCATGAACCATATTTTGGAACTGAGACCGTCAAGGCCTAAGAGGGTCTGGCTATTAGGGACCTCAACCATTTGTGAACCCAACTAAGAAAGAAGATGATGAGACATGGAACCAGTTGATTTCCTCGAGGAAAGGTCATTATCCAATTGGCAGAGGCGGTGGATGATATCAGAGATGAAATTTATTTTGTCATTTTCTTGATAAGTGGTATACATCTTTTTATTGTGAAAGTGTTCTCAATGACTTTTTATCCCAATCCCTTAGTCAATCTATTTTTATTTTATTGCAAATAATTATTTTGATCATAGTTTTAACCCATGGTTTTTGTTGATCCATTGATTTATTCATGGACCTTGAGGTTACATGAAAAATAAAAATATCATATGTTTTAGCCATGATAGACCACACCCCCTCCAAATATAGACCAACTCAATACCTAGATCAATAACATTTTCAGTAGCCTGAAGGCCCCACATTTACTGGCTGAGTGGCCATATGGTTGTATGACTGAATTAAATGGATATAAAACCATTTTTTATTAACTAGTATTGTTGTTATAGTAGCCTACCTAAAATACTAATGGGTTATTATAGTACCCACTACAATAAATTGTGTTTTTATAGTACCATGCATTGTTACAATTTCATGTAAAATATGTGAAAACATTTGCCTCTACTCATTTTTGAGCTTGGGGATTTCACTTTTGGAAGAACACTATGTATTTTTAATAATTAATTAATTATTATTTAATATTTATTTATTTATTTATTTATTTATTTATTATCACATAATAATAACATATCATTTTTCATAATTAATTATAATTAGATAACTAATAACGATTTATTATTGTTGTTAATTAATTATTAATTATTATTTAAATATTTGTTAATTTAAAAAAAATTAATTTCAAATTATTAAAAAAATTAATAATTAATTAATATTGTTAATTAAGTATTATTAATTAATATCATTTTGTTAATATTTATTCTAAATTGGTTATAATAGTTTTATAATAATTTATTTATAATTAATTATTAATTATTTTAAATTAATTAGTTATTGTAGTTAATTAATTTTTAATAATTATTTAACACCCATTTATTAAAATAGATTATAACTAATTACACATTATTTTTATTAATTCATAACTAGTTTTTATTATTAATAATTAATATTTTTTGATTAATAATTAATTAATTAATAATTTTTAAATATGTGATTTTAAAAATAATTTATATTTATTCCGACATTGAAAAAAGGAAGACGAATCACACATTGGAAATCTAGATAAATTTCAAGAGCACACTCATTTATAAAAGGTAGTTTTGGATTATGATTTGTATTTTTATATTAATTTAATATAACTAATACTCAATATAATAGTAGTTCAAATTTGTTATAGGTTTTGAAATTTTATTAATATATATAAGTGTGTGTGTAAAAACACAAAAATTAATAGAATACATAAATATATATTAAGGAAATAAAATATTAGTTTTGTTAGTTTTAATAGAAGACTTTAAGGACCTTAACTCATCCTTTTGTTTGAATTTTTTGGACAAAGGTATTCCCCAAATACATTTCAAAAAATAAAAATATGGTATGGATCTTTTTAATATATATTTAAGAATGCTCATATACAAACCCATTTCTATATTGTTTTTTGAAAAAAAAACATCAACGAAACCAAGGATGTTATAGTTGTGGATGTGGTTTTTGGGTTTTTTATTCATGATGTAATGGTTGAGACCATTGATTAATTAAATAATACATTTAACAAGAAAATTGAGTTCTTTTTTTTATTTTATTTTTACATTGTATATACATATCATTTATTTTTTAATTTTGAATGTTATTTTCATCTCGAATTTTTCCATTTAATTGAATTGTTTTAAATAAATTATTTATTATTTATTATTTTATATTTTTAGTTATGGAAAAAAAACTATATAACTATTTATATTAATAATATTAATTTTATTGTTTGATAAATTTTATAATTATTTTTTTTCTAATTAATCAATATATTTATTAGGTTTTAACCATAATTAATTTATATATAGTAGTGGCGGGGTACTTCTACCCAAATTATACAAAACTAAAAACAAACAAAAATGAAAAGAAACTATGATTTTTTCTTAAGGTATGGTTTATGTTGCATATTGAATGTAACATTGTGGGTTGTGGGTTAATTTAGGCGATAAAACAAACATCACTTGTTTAACTGAAACACACCTAATTTTAAAAAGATATAATTTTCTATTTTTCTATCAAATCGCCAAACAAAGTGATTCTATGATCTAAAAAGTCATTAAAAAGATTTTTTCATTCACAATTAATGGATAAATTTTTAATTTTTATTGTAGTCTAGGATTAATATTATGTTATTATATCGATAATTATGTTTAAATTCTATTAAAATTATTAACCAATTAATATAAAATATAATGAAACTATCTAATCCTTTTTTTATTATCAAAAAGTCACATTTTGGTCAGGTGGGAACCACCTATAAATAAAAATTTAAATACCAAAAAACAAAATTCACTCAAATAAAACAAACCAATGAAAACTACATCCAAACACTGTTAAAGAATAATTTTTTCCATTTTTACACTATTACATGTATTAATCAGATTTTTTTCCAATGAAGTATCTATCAATGAAGTTTAAGTTATACTCCTCTAAACCCAAACCCTAATATACCAATGGAATCAAAAAATTATCAACTACATTAGGCCCACCATTTACATAAATTAACCAATAAAAAACGATTCTTCAATGAGATTCATATCAATTGGACACCTCAAATACTAGATAGATAATCTATTAGTTAAAATAGGAACACGAGAAGCCCTCACCACTATTAAGAATGCTAAAAATAGACTTTTATTTATCAACTAAAAACCTAAAACCAAATTAAAATGAAACTCTTCTTTAATCACAAAACATCAAGAGTTTGTAAAAAATAATGAAAATAATTACATCCAGACTACCATAATAAAAACAATATATAAAATTATAAAAAAATATAAAAACCTTGAAATTAAAAAACTATTGCAACATAATAAAGGAATATCATATTTGTTACTTGATCACTACTACAACACAATAAAAAATATTTATTACCTCTACTATAAATCAAATAAACCACCTCGAAAATTCCTATTACAAAGATGGAATGATGAACTTACATACATAGTCCTTCTATTTTACCCTTCCGGTGATGCAAATACAATTAAATTATGATATTTGAAGCCTTCATATTGAAACTCTGAATATATTTCATCTTGAAATCAGGATACATAACTGATCAATGGATGGAATATATCTGGACCCCTAGTGTTTTAAACCTTAAATCTACCTCTATCTACATAAAATAATTGATGAGCCAGAAATCCTAGGTGTAGAAGTTGGTTCAAAACTCCGCAGGGAGGAGGCTCTACAAACAACACCAATATACAACACATACAAGGGGACCCGATATGATATGAACCAAAATATCTTCTCTAGAATGGAATCTAAAACAAGTATGTATTGGGAGGAACCATATTCAGTATCCAATAGTATATTAAACACATGATCAAGGACTAAAATATATGAAAAAAATGTTTTGAAAATAGGGAAGCCAAGAGGGGAGAGATCAAAATGAGTTGGAAATATGAGAAAGAAGTTATAACATAATGGTGATACCAGAATAGGAATGCACTTGTGAATCAACAATGTAAAAAATATAAGGGAAATACATTGAACTCAAAGTAAAAGCATGAGTATATTCTACACATCACCGAGTGACACAGAGTAGATAATTAAGAATGTTGATCGTTGAAAAGGGGTGATTGGAGAAAATCCCATATCCCAATGTGGAATCCACTAAGAGATAATTAAATGGCCCTCATGAATCCATATCTTAGATATTGTCAAAAAAAATAGGACAACCTTCTTTCAAAATATAACCTAACTATAAATTATTGGATCATAAATTTTTTAATTGCAAGAAAACCACTATTAAGTGGATTGGTTTTTTATATATAAATAATGAACAAAAAATGTGTTTTTTATTTTTTTCATCAAATAAAAACCAAAAAATACATTTTCACCCCAAATAATTAGTCAATAAGAGGTGGATAAACAAGGATAAAAAATGTGTTTTTTATACATATATTGATGCTTTATTTTTTTATTTTATATATAATTATTATTCAAAATATTTACATTTCACTATATTATGAAGAAAATTTTTATTTGTTTTATTATTTAATCATTTACAAGATTTATTTAATAATTTAAAACACCTAACATGTTAATGATAATCAGTTCATTAAGATTATATTGGATTAATATATTTCTATTATTATTTAAAAATAATAAAATATATTTTTATTTTATTCTTTTTATAATTAAGAATTAACTTTAAAAATAATCATTGATGAACATAAATTAAATTCATATCAATTAAAAAATATTCCCAAAATTTTTAGATTTAATGGATTTCAACCTTGATTTTGAATTATTATTTTAAAAGGAAATTCAAAATTGAATATTCATTCTCATTCTATCATTATTAATTTTATGTATTCATTATTTTTGAATTAATTTAAAAAATTAAAAAACAATTCAGAATAAGTTGTAGTGCTTTGACATTATTTCATTATTTATTCTATAAAATTGTAGTCATCGTGGGGACTAACTCATACTTATACTATACTATAAACTTATATCTGAATGTTATTTTGAGTCTTATAAATATTTAATCATTTCATAAATATATTGGAGTTTAAAATGATTATGTAGGTGTTAATATAAATGATTTATGTATGAAAAAATATCATTTAATTGAAAACATAAAATTTGGGTAATATCATTAAAATAGGGAAATAAAATTTTTTGAAATCCTATAATAGTATATTGAATATTTTTGGGAAAATTGAGAGTGGTTTGAGATGTTTGGAGTGTAGTTGAAGACCATATCCAATACATTATCAAGTTTAGAAAGTATCTAAAACTAATTATATATATCATATAACCTATGTTTTTTAGCTATATATAGTTTTATTAATGATATGAATACACCAAATGATGATTTTAGATATATTGATATTGCCAACACATTACTATGTGGAAATAAAATTAGCACATAAAAAAGGCTTTGTAATAATTCATTGTTCATCGAATAAATTACTAATAACATAAAGCATGAGCTATGTATACATGATCTGAGTGTTGAATTATCTTTTCATGATTTGTATGATATAATTGATTATTTTTTGAAATTAATGAATATTTAAGATATATTAGGACATTAAAATTTAATTTATTATAGTTGGGTATATATTGATTTTGGGAATATATAAGCTTCCATAACACTAATTTTTTTTAAGGGATATATAAACTATATTATATACTATTTTTTATAATAAAATATAATGTATTTTTATAGTAATGTTTCATAAAATATGCACTAATATAGGCATGTGAGCATTATAAACCATGTGACACATGATAACAAAACATTTTCCATTGATAATTGATTCTAAATTATTTATTTCAATAATCTTATTAATACATGTTATATAGCATGATTATATAGTTTCATAAATAGATTAGTTTATTATTATTTCATATATATAACATTCCATATGAATAAAACTTGTGTTCCAGATACATAGGAAAAAATATATAAAGTATTAATAATTAACTCAATATATTAAATTTCAGAAAAAATTTTGATGATTTTTGTAAACATATATTTGGTGTATTGTTGATGTTTTATAATAATATATGAGGTTCAAATTTTCAAGGGGGAATTTATGATAAAATTTAAAACATGTTCATTGATTTTCCTATAATATTTTTTAAAATTTTAAATTATTTAATAGCATGTCTGATGCAGGCCCGATGTTTGATATTGGACATGTGTTAATTACTTAAAAAATATACCAGTTATTTTTATAGTGTTACATGATATTTTTCCTAAAAAACTATTGATCCCACTTTATTAAGGATTTTAATATATTTATAAAGAACAATTTACCGGGGTGGATTTGATGAAGCGTATTGATCACTGATATGTTTCATGAAATGTGTATATTGTATTTCAATGCCTTGATTTTATTATGAAAGTTTTTCTATTGTTTTAATTATTATATAATTTATATATATAACTTATTAATAATTATAATCACGTATTTTGTTGTCTATTTGATCTCACAAAAACTGATTAATGTTTTACTATTTTATGATTATTTAACTAGTATAGAATATTGATAGATATGAATAGTGAAATATTCAATATTTCATTATATAATCTTCTACATGGATAATATTATATTTATATTAATTTTGATAGAGGAGTGATACATCAAATTTATAACAATACATTGGATGCATGTAGAATTTATGTGAAATGTATGTATGATATTTGAGATATATGGATCTAAAATAATGGAATATTTATAGAATCATTTCAAAAGGTTAATTTGATTAAATAATTTATTCAATTCATCAATTAATTATTTAAATTTATTTGGAGACATAGTTTTTCAATTAAATATGAAATTTCAAAAAAAATCATTAGAGATATGATTTGAAAAAATTATGTGTGAAATTTTATTTTATTTTTATATGATCGCTTTTTATTAGATATAGAAATAAAAAATAAATATTTAGTTAAATAATATACTCAATAAATGGGTATTATCTTAAGATAAATCAACGATTTATATAATGATAATATTACACCCACATTTGAATAAGATAATTATCACTTATCACACTAGGTTATCATTGTATGAATTGAATTTTTTTAATTGCTTCTGATATTTAATTACTTAATAGGTTTCTATTGTTGAGATACTGATATATTTATCTACAGAATAGAGGTATTAAATAATTTCGAATTAATGATTTACACATATTTATTTTATGTTAATAATTTCCAGAAAATGATTCATTATATTATGAAAATTAATTATTCATCAAAATATATTACAGTTTACATCAATACAAGTTATCATGAATAAGATTCAGAGAAAGTGGAATCCACTAGAGTAGATCTAACAGAATTGGAAAAATGATATTGTATGTATGTTTTCATCAAAACTAGGACCCTTGTAGCTCTGTATTGGTGACATGTCAGCAAATTAGAACAGAAAAGTGGAGAGATAAAGCCCTAATTGGTGCAGATTATTGAGAGGGTAAGTTCCAAGGGTCAAGAATTTGGATTCAGGTCATGTATTAGGCCTTTTGGCTCTCGACCTCTAGTTCATGTAATGGGTCTCATACCACTGGGCCTACAGACCATGTAAGGATTCCCCCTCAACCATTAAAGGGGGATTTTCCATAACAAATAAAAAATAATGCTTTCATGCAATATAGGAAATATATTTAGTGAGATAAAGGATCAATTTGATTATTGTGGAATCCTTTTAATATTTAGGAAAAAATTTGGATATGCCTAAAGGGTTAACATGATAATAAAATAGATTGCTGAATGTTATTATGTTATGTTAATCTACATTCATGGAATTAAGTTGAGAGAATATTAATTAATGGTGGAATATGTTTACATGAAATTACCAAATCTTGAAGGCATATGACTCTATCAACTACTATCATAATAGCTAAATGATACATAATGACATTGTTCATCACAACCATTGAATCCCTTTGTATTAAAATATATATATATTCATGTAAATAAAATCCTCAATTTTTTATTCTTTTTGGGATAGAAAATAAGGATTAGGTATGATATATACCATTTATATAAATTTTTTATATCAGTTATTATATATAAATTGTGAACTAACATCTCAACAAAGATTCATCTCACACCCTGTGAGTGATTAGTAAAAAATATGATATTATTTCTATTAATGACTTATTTTCTATGTAATAATGGAAAATAAATAAATTTTCGGAGTAAATAAAATCATTAACATGTTAAATGGTTTATTTTGAAAAATATTAAATCCATGTTAATATTTACATACTATAACACTTAGTATTTATTTCAACAATTCTTTGGCACCAAAAATATCAAAACCATAGTTTTGAAATTTATTACAGAAGGTGGATTAAAAAATTTTAAAAACATATAATTGGATTATATACAACCAAATCTATAAACACTTTATGGGTTGAATTTTTTTACTGATATAGAGTATTAAAATCCTCTAATGAAGGATAAAGTTGGTTAGTTGGTATTGAATTTTCCGATTCTATATATAACAAAAAAACATACATCACACCCACACATACTGAAGGATTTCAATAATGATATTGATAAATTAAAACATTTTGAAAAATATTAACATTTTCCAATTTTTTTGTTCCACTTTATGAATTTTTTTACAATAATTTATCATACAAAACATTTTTGAAGTGAATTATACATGAAAAGTAAATTTTATAATAACATTATATGAAAAGTCTTATAGAATAGTTCAATGAAATTATCTAATGAAACATACTCAAAAAAATCGAGGAAGATTCAATATTTTTTTAGTTTAGAGGGAAAAATATGATCAAATAGTTGATTAAATTTATGGTTAACATAAACATAATATTTCATGATATTTAAATAGTTATACTTTGGTAATTAAAAAAGATAATTATGGAGTTATAGATAGATCAATTCTTTACTCATAAGAATCATTAGAAACCATATACTTTATATTTTTCAATTAATATTAGGAAAACATATTTCTTTAGATAACCTATAAATAAATAAGGATGTTCAAATAATTTATTTCCAACCATAAGTTCCAATTACAAGTAATTTTTATTATTATTAGGGATCAATAATCTTTATTATTAAAAAAGGAACATATTTATTTTCTGGGAATGGAGAACACATTATAGGGATAGTAGGTACATGAACATAATGCCTACATTATGTCCCATGGCCCAGGTCAATTGGAATCCATAATTCTATTCTCTAAATATTATTTATTTTCTCAAAGGCTCTATCGATGAATAGTAATACCATAATACATGGAATGGTAAAATACCATCCACCACTAAAAATTCACAATGATACAGTTCTGATGCTATAACAATAGTCATTCATATAATTTCTAATCACATGGATTCATTTTTAGATAGATATAATAGGTAATATTTTGATCAAATATCTGAGTCATCTTATTATTCAAGTACCACATCACGTTTCATAATACTAAAAATATTTTAATTCTATATTCTAGGTAAATTAATGATAAATTTTTACAATTGATTATAGTGATAAAAATAGAAATTTTACACCACCATTAGTAAAGTTTGGACACTAGGATTCCTATTTAAATATTTTAAACAACCACTAATCATATAAATAAATATATTTCCAATATTCCTTAAATAATCCTTTTTTATAGTGATAATATTTTTGGTGATTATTTTAAAAATATTTTATCAAGTGAAAGAGAAATATTTTATAATGTTATTGAAAAAAATTATTGTTTACTATATTAGTATATCATAAATATAAAATTCATCAAATAAATAGTCTAAATGAAAATAAATATAATGATAACATATTCTATAGGAGTGTTGACGTAAATTAAATCTAATCAAGAAGGATGTTTTATGAAAAAAATGGTATTACATTATAAATGAAATATATTACACATTTATTATTATTTTTCTCAATAATATTTTTATATTCCAAATCATAGAGGTATTATTGTTATTCACAATATAAAAAAATGAGTTCATAGCATCTCAAAATATTATAGGGTGGGGTATATTCATTGATAATCATAAATTTAATACCACTAAATGTAAAGATAAATTAGAGTTTATTTTCATTGATCATTTGTTAGATATATTTGAGTTTATAATATTTTTTCCTAGATAGATATTTGGGTTAGGAAAACCCATTTAACTCATTATCAAACTATGATAATAATTTTTCATTGTATAACAATAGAACATTTTTTTTAGAGAAATCCATTTTTTACATGTGGAGAATAAAAAATATTTCAATATGTAATGACCAAAATTTATCCAACATAGTTCTAGAAGTATTTTATTTTTCATGGATGATTTATAAAAATATTTATTATCATTTTATGGGTTCTATAAAAATATTTCAATTCAGAAACATGAAAGTGAGGAGATCAACATTGTTTTTAAATAAGACATTTTTTAATAGTGAAGGATTATATCAATCTTGGATATTATAACTCAATGAATTTAATAGTTGTTTTTAATGAAATGAAAGAATAAATTTATAATAAACTCCAAAATAGTCATTTATTTTTATAATGGTTTTCATAAGGTAATACAGATTGGATGGAACAATTATAAGATAAATTTAAATGATTTCAACATTAATATCCACTTTATCAGTCAATAATGAACCTATTATTTTTGAAAAAATTTCACTAATGAATTTTAATAGATTATTATAAATATAATCATAAAAAATTTCATCATCCCACCATATTTTCTCATAACATTCAACATTATATGTAACATTGATGATTATATTGTTGATATTATTTTTATATATAAATATTTAGAAAATATGAATGTGATTTATTATTCAATAATTATATTCAATGATTCTCAAATCCTATATTCCCTATCTATAGAAAATAGTTTTCCAATTTTATATAATGGAAAGTTTCCATCACAACTATTCTAACTAATGTTTGTTAAATAATTATATTATCACAGCATATGTAACTATATATATTTTTATAGTTATATTATACTAAAATAATTTTATTGTATTTTTACTATTCGTATGTCTTAGTCTTATATTTTTTACCTTGTGACTTTTCATGTGTATGGTTTCAGGATAATGGTTTATCATAAATCTTGTGGGTTACCTTTTGTGGGGATGTTTTTATATAATTTTGTACATATATGGTTTGAAATGCAATATTATTTCAATTTTTTTCTTCACGCTTCAGAATTGATTTTAATGGTGAACAGATTGGTAATAGTTAGAACAAACAAGAAACAATTGTGTGATAAGACTTTTCAAAGTGCTATTTTACATGGATGTTTAGAAATTAATTAACTATGTGAAGAAACAATTCAAAGGTTTTTTCAAACCATCAAAATATATACCTCCATCAAATAATCGATCTAGCTCACGACAAAGTTGGTAGGGTTTTCCCAATCCCTATGGGATGAAACAAATTCTTGGGCATCATGGAATCACCACATGGAATCAATTTCCCCCAATATTCATCAATTCAATATATAGATGATATAAAATAAAATTTTGGCATGTACCATCCATACGTAGGATGTCTACACCAATGAAAAATAAAAAAAAATAATAGCCAAATATAATGAATAGGAATATAGGAAACAACATCGATCGTAACAAACCTCCATATCCCTCCAATCTCCTTCTCCTTGAAGGCAATGATTCTCCTCTAATTGCTATTATTTTATAACCAATGGATTTATTAATCCACCTTCAATAGAAATAATTAAATTCCTAAGCTCCTAATATAAAAAGAATAAAATAAAATTATACTAAAAAATAAATATATATGTCTCCTTGTGATTATACAAGTCATTTACCTATACATAAAAACTATAATTCTCAATGGGAGAGCATAAAATAAGTTGTAATCCAACCATTGAAAACTTATAAACTTATATTCATGTGAAATAAACATAGTAGGGGTTTTAAAAGTGAGACAAAAAACTATTTATTACATTTAATTATAAATAAATTCATGTCAGTTTAATATAAATATACTAATAATAATGTTTTCATTCCTTTTAAAACAATTAAACATATTATAATTAAAATGGTTGCATTTTTTATTACATTTTCCAAACTAATCTTCAAATAATGATGTAATTTCCATTATTTCATTTATAATATTGAATTTGTGGTGAATGAAATGTCTTATTCAAAATTATTTCATTGAATGTATATCATAATATACAACCAAAATATTGGAATGTCATATGTAAGTAATAAATTTGTGATATAAGAGTTTCCAACCACATATTAATAGTTGAAATGATTTTATAAAACATCACAAATAGAAGGAAAGTATAAATCCTTAAAATTTATAAAAAATGGATACTTCTAGACCTGACCTGAATAGGTACTGTATATACTTACTTTAGAATACTCCTTCAGACTATATATGCAATTTGTTGTTAAAAACAAATGGGTTTCTCTCAACTAGACTCACTGGTCACATAACTCACCATAGACATTAACTATGAGGGGGATTTATCCCATAAAATCGAGACTAAATAGAAATCATCCCTTGAATCTCTCTAAAATTCCATGTATCCCATGACTATATCGAAATTTTGGACGATATTATGAAGAAATTATAAATACAATATCTAAATAAAAAACATTCATCGTACATAATAAGCACACCTACCAACACTAAATATGAAAATTCCACATTCATTGAATTGTATCCTTGTAGAAACACAAAATTAAAGAGAAACATAAAAATACCACAAACCTAGACTCATCATATGAAAAACCCATTTACCATTTGGAAAAAATTCAAACCAAAGACATTATATTTTCCAATTTCATTAATGAACCCTTTACACATATTCACTTCTATATATACATAAAATCAATATATCCCTATGTAAATATTCACTCAATTTGTGTTAATATATAAAATTATATCTATATTTATGCCTATAATTTGTATCATTATAATCCAATTTTTGAAGTGGGGTAAAATTTAGAAATCATTTTGTTTCTCTTTCAAAATCGAAGGTGTCATTAAGAATTTAAGAAAAACTGACAAAAAGGAAAAAAAATCCTTACACTACTATAAAAATGGGCTTCATCAATGCTCAAAACAGGCTTTATCAGCGTAAAAAAAAGGGTTGTAAAGCATAGTGCTGATAAACGGTGGTTTCCTTTATCAGTGCTTTTTTAGAACTGATAAAGGCCACTTTTATCAGCACAAAAAAAGCACTAATAAATGCCATGTCTGCTGCAAAAAACATTCTGCAGCAGCACGCCCAAACAGCACCAGCAAATAATTCAGCATCTCAATAAGTATACGCATACAAAATTAACACATAAATCATAAGATAATTACACGAATTATACACATACACCATTAACACATAATTCATAAGTTAATTAAATACATACAGAATTCTATTCAAAATTCAAGGGTTGGGGGGTGTTCAGGGGTTTCGGGTGGCTGTCCAAGGGGGGTAGGGGGTGTCTGGGGGGATGGGGGTGTCTAGGGGGGTGGGGCGGTCCAATTGTTTGGGGGGATATCCAAGGAGGGTGGTGGTGTCCAGGGTGGGTGGGGTGTCTAGGTGGTGGAGTGGTGTCTAGGGGGGGCTATCCATGGGGGTGTCCAGGGGGTGGGCTAGTGTCCAAAGTGCCAGGGGGTGCTTTCTAGGGGGTGGGTGGGGTGTTTGGGTGTGGGGGTGGTCCGGGGGTTGGTGGGGCTGTCCAAGGGGGTGGTGTGGTGTCCAGGAGTGTGGGATGGGGGTCTCTGGGGGGATAAGGGTGTCCAGGGGGTGGGGGCAGTCCAGGGGGTTGGTAGGGATGTCCAAGGGGGTGGGGTGGTGTCCAATGAGGGGGGTGTCCAGGTGGGGGTGTCTAGGTGGGGGGGCTGTCTATGGGGTGTCTATGGGGGTGGGCTAGTGTCCAGGGTGTTGGGGGTATTTCTAGGTGGTGGTTGGGGGTGTCTGTGGGGGGGGGGGGTCTAGGGTGTTGGTGGGGTTGTCCAAGGGGGTTGGGTTGGTGGGGGTGTCCAGGGGTTGAGGGGGCTTTCAAGGGTGGTGGGGGTGTCTAGAGGGGTGGGGTGTCCAGGGGGTGGGGTCGGTCCAGGGTTTTGTGGGGTTGACTCTTACACATCACAAAGGACCCATGGATCATTCTTATAAAGGATAAAGACAATTTGAATGTGTTTGGTTGGATTTCTGTAGGTCAGTTGTTGTTTTCACTTAAAATTGTGTCCATTTTAAAAAAAGAGACACCCTTTGTGTGATACCGGCCACACCGTGCCTCGGATTGAGGTGGGGATGACTTATAAATGTCGAAAAGGACCCTTGGATTGTTATCCTAAAGGATCAATACAATACAAATGCATTTGGTTGGATTTATGTTGGTCAGTTGTTGTTTTCACTTAAAATGTTGTCCATGTTAAACAAAAGAGAGACCCTTTGAGTGATATCATCCACATCGTTCCTCAGATTGAGGTAGGTATGACTCTTACATGTCAAAAATTACATTTTTATCATTATCATAATGGATCAAGACAATCCAATTGTGTTTGGTCAGATTTATGTCGGTCAGTTGTTGTTTTCAATAAAAATTGTGTCCATTTTAAACAAAAGAGAGACCCTTTGAGTGATACCGGACACACCGTGCCTCGGATTGAGGCGGGGATGACTCTTACACATCAAAACAGACCCTTGGATTATTATACTAAAGTATCAATACAATCCGAAAGTGTTTGGTTGGATTTCCGTAGGTCAGTTGTTGTTTTCACTTAAAATTGTGTCCATTTTAACCAAAAGAGAGACCCTTTGAGTGATATCGGCCACACTGTGCCTCGGATTGAGGCGAGGATGAATATTAAATGTCAAAAAGGACATGTGGATAATTATAATAAAGTATAAATACCACTTTAATATGTTTGGTCAGATTTCTGTAGGTTAGATGTTGTTTTCACTTAAAATTGTGTCCATTTTAAACAAAAGGGAGACCCTTTGAGTGCTATCGGCCACACCGTGTCTCTGATTGAGGCGGGTATGACTAATAAACGTCCCCAAAACACCCATGGATCGTTCTATTAAAGTATAAACACAATACTAATGCATTTGGTCAGATTTCCGTAGGTCAGTTGTTGTTTTCACTTAATTATTTGTCCATTCTAAACAAAAGAGATACTCTTTTAGTGGTACCGACCACATTGTGCCTCAGATTTAGGTAGGGATGACTCATACACATCAAAAAGAACCTGTGGATCATTATCCTAAAGTATAAACACAATTAAAATGCATTTGTTCAGATTTCTGTAGGTCAGTTTTTGTTTTAACTTAAAATTGTGTCCATTTTAAACAAAAGAGAGACCCTTTGAGTGCTACCGGCCACACCATGCCTCGGATTGAGGTTGAGATGACTCATATATGTCCCCAACACACACATGGGTCATTATTATTAATTATAAACACAATATGAATGTGTTTGGTTGGATTTTCATAGGTCATTTGTTTTTTTCACATAAAATTGTGTCCATTTTAAACAAAAGAGAGACCCTCTGAGTGCTATCGGCCACACTGTGCCTTGTATTGAGGAAGGGATGCCTCGTACACATCCCCAATGTACCCTTGGATCATTATCTTAAAGGATAAATATAATATTAATGCGTTTGGTTGTATTTCCATTGGTCAGTTGTTGTTTTCACTAAAAAATATGTCCATTTTAAACAAATGATATACCCTTTGAGTGGAACCAGCCACACTGTGCCTCAAATTGAGGTGTGTATGACTTTTAAATGTCCCAAATTCTTTCTTGGATTGTTATCTTAAATTATCAACACAATAAAAATGCGTATGGTTAGATTTCCGTAGGTTAGTTTTCGTTTTCACTTAAAAATTTGTCCATTTTAAACAAAAAAAAGAGACTCTTTGAGTGGTAATAGACACACCATGCCTCGGATCAAGGTTGGGATGACTCATACATGTCACAAAGGACCCTTGGATTTTCCTTATAAAGTTTAAACACAATCCTAATGCATTTTATTGGATTTCCTTAGGTCAGTTTTTGTTTTCACTTAAAATTGTGTCCATTTTAAACAAAATAGAGACCCTTTGAGTGATACCGACCACATCGTGCCTCGGATTGAGGCAAATATGACTCATACATGACCCTAATGCAACCTTGGATTGTTCTATTAAAGTATAAACACAATCCGAATTCATTTGGTCAGATTTTCGTAGGTTAGTTGTTGTTTTCACTTAAAAATTTGTCCATTTTAAACGAAAGAGACACTCTTTGAGTGGTATTGGCCACACCATTCCTCGGATTGAGGCAGGGATGAATCGTACACATCAAAAGGTAACCTTGGATCATTCTCCTAAAGGATCAACACAATCCTAATGTATTTGGTTTGATTTCCATAGGTCAGTTGTTGTTTTCACTTAAAATTGTGTCCATTTTAAACAAAAAGAGAGACCCTTTGAGTGGTACCGGCCACACCATGCCCCGTATTGAGGCGGGGATGATTCTTACACATAAAAAAGGACCCATGTATCATTCTCATAAATGATAAATATAATTGAAATGCATTTTTTTGGATTTCCTTAGGACAGTTCTTGTTTTCACTTAAAAATATGTCCATTTTAAACAAAGAAGAGACCCTTTGAGTTGTACAGGCCACAACGTGCCTTGTATTGAGGTGGGGATGACTTTTACATGTCCCCAATGAACCCTTGGATCGTTCTCTTAAAGTATCCGCACAGTCTGAATGCGTTTGGTCAGATTTCCATAGGTCATTTGTTGTTTTCACTTAAAATCATGTCCATTTTAAACAAAAGTGAGACCCTTTGAGTGGTATCGGCCTCACCGTGCCTTGTATTGAGGAATAGATGACCCTTTCCCGTCCCCAACACACCATTGGATTATTATATTAATGTATCAACACAATCCGAATGTGTTTGGTTGGATTTACATAGGTCAGTTGTGGTTTTCACTTAAAATTATGTCCATTTTAAACAAAAGAGAGACCCTTCTAGTGGTACCGGACACACCGTGCCTTGGATTGAGGCAGGGTTGACTCTTAAAAGTCACAAATGACCCATTTATCGTTATCATAAAGGATCAAGGCAATCCAAAGACGTTTGGTTGGATTTCTGTAGGTCAGTTTTTGTTTTCACTTAAAATTGTGCCCGTTTTAAACAAAAGAGAGACCCTTTGAGTGATACTGGTCACACCTTGCCTCGTATTGAGGTGGGGATGACTCATACATGTCAAAAAGGACTCGTGGGTCATTATACTAGAGGATCAATATAATTGGAATGTTTTTGGTTGGATTTTCGTAGGTCAGTTGTTGTTTTCACTTAAAATTTTGTCCATTTTAAAAAAAACATAACCTTTGAGTGATACCGGCCACACCATGCCTCGGATTGAGGAAGGGATGACTCATACACATAAAAAAGTACCCATGTATCTTTCTCCTAAAGGATAAATAACATCCTAATGTGTTTGTTCATATTTTTGTAGGTGAGTTTTTGTTTTCACTTAAAATTGTGTCCATTTTAAATAAAAGAGAGACCCTTTGAGTGCTACCGGCCACACCGTGCCTCATATTAAGGCGGGGATGACTCGTACATGCCCCCAATTCACCCTTGGATCTTTATCTTAATAGATCAACACATTCTGAATGCGTTTGGTATGATTTCCATAGGTCATTTGTTGTTTTCACTTAAAAATTTGTCCATTTTAAACAAAAGACAGACCCTTTGAGTGGTACCGGCCACACCATACCTCGGATTGAGGCAGGGATGAATCATACATGTCACAAAGGACCCGTGTATCCTTCTCCTAAAGGATCAACATAATCTTAATGTGTTTGGTTGTATTTCCAAAGGTTAGATGTTGCTTTTACTTAAAATTGTGTTCATTTTAAGTAAGAGAGAGACACTTTGAGTAGTACCGGCCACACCGTTCCTTGGATTGAGGTGGGGATGAATCGTTCACATCCCCAAAATACCCATGGATCATTATATTAAAGGATAAACACAATCGGAATGTGTTTGGTTATATTCTCGTAGGTCAGTTATTGTTTTCACATAAAAATTTGTCCATTTTAAACAAAAGAGAGACCCTTTGAGTGGTACCGACCACACCGTGCCTCAGATTGAGTAAGGGTTGACTCATACACATCCCCAATGCACCCATGGATCGTTATATAAAAGTATCAACATAATACTAATGGTTTTGGTTGGATTTCTATAGGTAAATTGTTGTTTTCACTTAAAATCGTGTCCATTTTAAACAAAAGAGAGACCCTTTGAGTGGTACTGGCCACACCATGCCTCGGAGTGAGGAGGGGATGACACATACACATCCCCAATGAACCTTTGGATCATTATCTTAAAGTATCAACACAATACTAATGCATTTGGTCAGATTTTCGTAGGTCAATTGTTGTTTTTAATTAAAAATCTATCCATTTTAAACAAAAGAGAGACTCTGAGTGGTATCGGCCACACCGTGCCTCGGATTGAGGTGGGGTTGACTCATACACATCCCAAATGTACTCGTGGATCATTCTCTTAAAAGATAAACACAATCCTAATGTGTTTGGTCAGATTTCCATAGGTCAGTTTTTGTTTTCACTTAAAAATTTGTCCATTTTAAACAAAAGAGAGACCCTTTGAGTGGTTCGTCATTCATGCATGTTGTTGGTGCATATCATATGTTAAAATGGTAAATTGACTCATTGGATAAAGGATTTTTTATTTAATAACAATTAAAATATTACTACGAACATTTACATACAACAATGTGTCATCTTTTGATCCCCTTAACCCCTCTCAAAAATGACCACCAATTGTACACGTCCCCAAGTCAGATCTTCATGTTATTTGTGTACAATCTGCCATTAGGTATGCATCCCACTTGTTTCTGAACGTATCTATATCATCTTGTGAGTATGAGTATTTTTTCTGTCAGATTAGTACTACAACATATAAAAATAAAGAATTAATAAATTAATTAAATGAACTAGTAGTTGTTTTTGAAAATACTGCTTTATGGATGCTAGTTTATTGATGAAAAAAGATCTCTTTCATAAATTTACAAACATAATAACCGCAATCATTATCATTTGTTAGTTTTGGAAACTACAAAAAAATTGATCATTAGGATAATAAGTAACTTGTGTTGATATGTGTTTTTATAGTGAAATTTTATTATATATACCATGATATTTTTCCAGACGTAGTACTTCCTCACCTCCTTATGCTTAGCCCCTGTCCTCATTCATTTTTTTAGATGATAATGATACACCGCCCTATCATAATATAATCCTCAGTAAAAGATTATATAAATTATATTACTTGATGTTTAGACCTAAAATTTAGGATGTAGTGACTTACAGATTCAAAAACTCCATCATGTGTGGTTAGTTTTATGGATATCCTTGCTTTGAATCTAGAAAATAAATATTTGGAGTATCCAAGTTCACCTAAATTAGAATTAAATTTTTCCTAAAAATACAAAAAGGAATAAGTAATAAAAGAAGTAAAAATATAATTGATATGCTTTAATCATAGAGTTTTACCCCTGCATGGTTGGTATTAAGAAGTGTTTTCCATCTGTAATCTTGATTTTAAATGCTTTCAGCAAGCCGTTAACTATTTCATTCTTTTTTGAGGGATCTAATTTCGTTAGATGTGATGATGTGGTATGAGGACTAATGAGTCCAAATTTTGGTTCATGGGAAAATTCCTTCAAATTTTTTTCATATATACGTCTGTCAACAATATAAAATGCATTTAGTCATAATTTTCTCATTTGATCAGGTTTTAGAAAATCAATTCACGAAAAAGTACCTCATATATATATTTACAACAATGATACCTATCCAACCATTTTCAAGGATCTCATTTACATTTTCAGTAGCAATGAACTCTTTACATTCCTCTCTATATATATTCTCATCGAAAACCTCTATATGACTACTACCACCTCTTAGCTTCGTATCCACATGAGTCTTTAATGCTAGTAAATGTGGATAGAGAACATGTGGTGTTATTATGCTTTCAGTAGCTCCTTGGGATCAGTTGGTCAATCCTTTAGATGGTTTTGAGCCGAAATTTGTCACCCCCTTCCCTTTCTCCATCTATAATAACATTCATTAGTTCAGACCCTTTTTCATTAATTGTAATGGTTTAGCTTGAAAAAAAAGGAAATAAATACCTCATTGTCTGCATGTACTCTTACAAGTTGTGATGGCCATGAAATGAATGTACCAATAGCCTTTTCGGCCATATGAATATCATAATCATCAAGTGGAATATGTATCTCTTCATTTGGCTCATGAGCTACAGTAATTATCACTTTCAGATGATCTTTCAGAAGTGGTCTATTGTGCAGCATGTCATCTGGGATGTTGAACATTGTAGCCCTCGCCACAAGGTGATAGGTTGGTGTTGACTGTAGAGACCCAAATCTTGAAGTACATGGACATTACATTACATTTGTGGAATACTTAATACATAACAATAACCAACACTCAAGGATCGTAATAGTTTAGTGTCTTTGGAAACTCAGAACATAATCTTCTAATTGTGGTGAAAGATCTTCAACATCTCCCATAAAGATCTTCCCCTTTTTGATTTCTTAGCTAAAACCATTCTTTAAATACTAGGTAAAATAAAACATATAAAAGGGTCATCTCAAATACTCATTAAGGGTAATAATGGAGAAAATAAAACAAATCATATACATTTGAACTTAAAAACATGAACATAATGTTTAAAAATCAAGATCCTGAGCAATGACATAAAACATGGAAGTATGTAAGGCATAGATCATAAAGAAACATTAATCCTGATAAAATAGAATGGGAATAAAACATGTAATTGTGGAAACCATTAAGCACATGTTATTATTTTCATAGTAGCTAAGGCATTTCTGCCAAGACCATATTAGTGGACAAAGTCCCTTTCTGAATCGAGTTCACTCCTCGTTTCAGTCCTGTAACACTGAACCTGATTAACTTACCATTCCGTCCATGTCTATATCATGAGATATAAATATGTACCCAATAAATTGGAGGGACATATAGGTCCCACCCATCTCATAATGAAATCATTCTTTCTTGTGCCACAAAATAAACATAAATCATTCATCATAACCCAAAGAATCAAATGGGTTTCATAAACATCATCCCATCATAACATAATCCATATAAAACAAATGGATATAATTTTATCATAAGAAGAATCAAACCCTGTAAATAATAGATACATTATACTTGAAACATAATCATATTGAATAATTTCATCTTATATGGACAATAGTTTTGACAAAACACTTGAAATGAATTCTTGAGGAAAATATCCTTTCTTCATAAAAATCGTTTTCTTTTTAAAAAATGCCATTCAATTTTAAAAGAAAAGGATTTTGTGGAAAATAATAATAAAATTTTGTATAGAAAACTTCATTTAAATAAGTATTTATGAAACCATAAAAATCCATTAACGTTGTATAAGTTAAATAAACATTATTCTTGTACTTTTGCCGGAAAATTCTAAAAGTACCTTATATGGTAAACACAGGAATGATTCCTTCCATAGAATGTGGTAAAAGTCAAAAAAGGGTAAAAATGACTTAAAAAATACATGGATGAATAGTCAACATTTTATGAAAACATTTATAGAAAACATGGACATGGATGATAAACATAACCCCAGTAAATACTTACGTATAAGCAATCTCGGAAAAAAATGAAGTTGCAGAATTATCCCTTGCCTTATGTCTGATATACTTCGTATGTATCCAAACCTCCTATATAATGATTTAAATAATTTCATTGAATTATTACAGAATCATATTCATTTTTATGATATCATATATGGTTCAGTTATGGATTTATATTACTCGTTCTTTTGTAAATTCCATTTTAAAGCAGCGTTTTGGGTAAAATTGTTTCATTTATCGTCCGTGTTTTGACTTGTAATCATTAATATGATTACTCAGATCAAGATTTATTAATTAAAAAATATAAAACATGATTTATATATAATATATATTTATAATATACATATATATATATTATATAGATAAATGGAAAGAAATACACCGTTCATGGAGACGGTAGGCCGTACGTACGCATGAACGTTGTTTTACGTATCCTTATTGAATTGAATGGAATTAAGTAGATGACATAAATAGATATATACATAAATAAAGTAGAATTATTATGTCATATATTTCATTATTACTTATTATATATACTTTATAATCATTCTTCAATTTTTAACATGGAAAATGAATCTCATCGTGTCGTGGAGACGGTAATCCATACGTACGCACGAGCGATGATATCATTCCCATATTTATTGAATGGAATTGGAGTGGATGATATAATATAGTAGAATCTGTATGATGTTATAATAATAATATATAGTTATTCTTTACACCATTATACCCATCCAAGTAAGGTGGTGGTGGAAAAACCGATTACACCACAGCGTGGAGACAGTATTCCGTACGTACACACGCGCGGTGATTTCATTTTCCGTAGGATGGATAGAAGGTTAAATAGGGTTGTTTTATATTTATAATAACATATAAGTATATAATTAATACTTATGTTATTACATTATAATGAAACAACTAAATAAGAGGAAGTAGAAGAAGAAAGAAACTTGAAAGAGTCGGTAGAAGAGATTACCTCTTCCTCGACGCACCTCCTTTAAACTTCTTCTTAGGGCACTAGATTTGGTCTTTTGAGAATACCATAACCTCTATGATATAACTAGATATGTTGAGAAGAGTAATTGGAAGGGTTTGTCCGAGCTTCAAGGCTCAAAAGGTTGTGACTAGAAGCGGGAAGGGGTGCCCTTTTCATAAGGGAGGAGAGGGGCACCTTAGGAAAACTTAAAATATTATTTTATAATAAAATAATATTCGGTTTTTAATAGCTCAAAATTATATTATTTCAAAGCTAAGGTGGGTATGGTTCTAAATACTCTCAACCAATAGGTTTTAGACAAGTTTATGTTACTATTTTATCCTTATCATTTTGATTTAACTCTAAGTTAAATAATTTATCTTTTACCGTGTCTTTTTGTTTTCTTACACTATATGGTTAATAAACATAATATAACAAGAAAAAAACCCCAAGTGGTTCATTATTAATATATATATTCTTATCTAATTCATTTGGTCGAACCTTAGATTTTTAGGAATAAAATAACAATTAATAATATAATATTTTTTTAAAAACTATATTATGTCAATTTTGACACTATTTGATACTTGATTTTTTTTGAAAATCATAACAGCATGATTAGTTAGAAAAACGTTAATTACATCAACGATAACATGGAATGTTGACCTAGAAAATTAGTTTAATTCATAAAAAGTCCAAAATTATATTTATTTGGGTATTTATAACATCAATTATTTTAATATTTCATTAATAAGGTAATTACTCCATCATCATTGTGTCATAAATAAATTAACTTATTTAATGTATAAAAATTATAAATAAAATACCATTATGTAGGAAATATTTTTCTATTTCTAATTAATATTTATAGTCGAATTTATCTTATGTATAACCCTATATTAAAAATGTTTTAGTTATTAAACGTTGATTTTAACAATTTTTATTATTCTTTAAATAAAATTATAATAAATTTCCTAATCTAATACAAGTGGACCTAAAGGGTAATATTTTATTCCTAAGGTTGTTTTTTGTCTAATTACACTTATCCACTAGAATTAGGACATGTTTTAGGCTAATAATAATATAATTTTTACCCTTAATTACCCTATTTACTTTTAACCGTGGTAAATAAATGTAAAAAGTTACTATTCCCCAAAAATTATTTTTATCTTATTGAACCACATTTTACTCCTTAATATTAATTGTGTCTTCTAATGTTTATAAATTCCACTCATAGAAGAGGTAAAATTATGTTTTATGTAAATTTTCAAATTCTTCTAGGAGGTGGGTAAAAGACGGTGAAAAGTTCAATAAAATTTTTATATATCTAAAATTATTATAAAATGACTCAAATGAATTACATTGAACTAATATAGGAATTATGTATCAATTTTGACCTAAAATAAATTTAAATAAAATAGATAATTATTTATATAAAAAGTCAGTTTTTAAATAGTAACCCAGTGTTTTCACTATTCATCAAAAATTGAATGTTTTCAAAAAAATACCAAAAATTTACCCTAGGATATTTTCAATATTTTGAATCCAAAAATGAAGTCCATTTTGAAAAATAAAATTTCAAAAAGTGGGTATTACTATTCATAACGACTAGTTTATATAATATTTTAATAACATATCGTTGTTTAGTGAAACTCGGTATTGCGTAAAACACACACTATCGTGGATGGTCATGATTGCGTGTAATGAAAACCAAGTTAGGGATGCGTGTAGTGCAAGATACTTTTGGTTTATAGTACAACACAAGACGTCAATGAAATTAAAACGAATATTTTTAATAAAATCTCAGGGTGTTACATTCTACCCCCCTTAAAATGAATTTCGCCCTCGAAATTCGTCGGGGTTATAAATGGTTTACTACTTGAAAGTTTCTTTAATATAAATCCACATCATAAAAAGGAATACCAAAACTTATCTTTAAAAACTAATGTATGAAACGTAATGGTTACCCAAATTAACTAATCACTGGGTTTCCACATAGGAGATTATTGGTTGAAAATATGGATATGGAAGAGAAATCTAACCATCATGTTCAGATGGAGAGTGGTAGAGAAAATGGCTATGAAAAGACAACAATAACAAAGCCATAAATTTGTGATGATCTAAGGTACCATCTGATTCATCAGATATAAGGGAACTAGGACAACATTTTCGGTTTTCAAGATCATTTCCCTAAAGTTCAAGAATTTGAATTAGAAGAAATACTTACTTTATTTCGGTATAATCTCACCGTTGTTCATGCATTGAACAATTTCCACTTCATCTCTTAAAGAAATTAAGTTGAATTTTTCATTCGTGAGGTGTTATCAGATCATGTGACGGACTGATGGGTCATTTCATATGTCTCAAACAAAAGGTTATCAAAAGTTATCAAATATACATAAGTCCATATATGGTTAGGTTAATCGTATATGATTCAAAAAATGGACTTATACTTCATCTATCATACTGTGTAATATAATAAAACTAGTTTCTACTAACCTGGGACTTCATGTTGGCCAATGGTAGGCGATAAAGGTCTGTCACACTTCAGTTGTGGGTTCGATTCCCACAACCTTGTTCGACGTGAAGGGTTGTCTCCTGTCCTGCAGGTTGTACCTTTTTCTAAAACTACATTATAATAACATTCCTACAATAAAATAGAGAAAAGTTATAGCCTTAAACAATACTATATTATGTCTAAATTAATTCATTCCAATCTTTAGGCTTATCCAAAATACTTCTATCCAAGCTCATAGTATAAAGAAAACAATTACTAGAAATGTCATCTACTGAGCATGTGAATACCATCATTTATCCCCCATATATCATACAATATATCTTTTTGGTCACATTCCAAACATGTGAATACCTTAATCATGTATTCTTTTAAAACATAGTGAAAACATGAATGTTGTCACAAGGTAACTCTTTCCATATAGCAAAATCTCAAAAATTCTATATACTCAAACCATGATATCACTTTTTCCTTATATTATTCATGAGCTCATTAATACTATCAAACATTTCATTATCTCCTTATCCCTTCTTTATGTGAATATCATTTGCTTTCCAAAATATTTGGATCACTTTTCATGGTTACCGGTACCATATAATTATCGAAAACCAAAATAAACCAATACATAAATATTCCAATGTTCCACAATACTATAAATGATATTCCACAACATTATTTTGGAATCCATTTACATAAACACATAATCATTCCACCACATTGTTTTCATTCTCAACATTGCTAATAGTGATCTCATGTGACTTTCCTTTGTCCTTTTCCTTAAGAGGTTGCTCACGTTGATCATCATTAACCCTTGTATTAGGGCATTGATTAGTATAATGCCTCATTTCCTTGCACATTAAGCATTGAAGTGTTGGTGGTGCGTTCTCTATAGTCTTTTATTTAATCACATCATTAGGAACCCTTTTTCCATTACATCGACACTCATCTGCTCTATGACCTTCTTTTCCACACTTAAAAAATTTTCTAGTCCCTTGAAGACAATCTCCACCATGCTTATTTCCACACTTTGATCATAAAGAAACATTTATCTTTTTTTTTCACCATTATTCTGAGATTTCTCCAAAACTCCATCTTTCGTTTCTTTTCAAAACCATGAGATGGATATGTAACACCAACTTCCATTTCTACCTTGATAGCACAACACACAATTTCTTCATAGATACTGAAGTCTCTTATAGAAAATTACCTTCGAAGACTTGGTTATAATCCACTGAAGAATCGATCAACTTTACGTTCAGGTTGGATGATAAAGCCAGATGAATACCTTGCAAGACTTGTAAAATTCGCTTCATATATACCAACAGATTCATCATCCTTTTTCTTAAGCTCAAGGAAATCCTTTTCCATCTTCATTCGAAGAATACGAGGGAAGTACTTATTGAAAAATAAGTTCTTGAACTCACCCCATTCCATGGATTCAATTTCATCTCAGGGCCTCGTATTCTTAATTAGATTACACCATTGATCTGCTTCACATTCTAAATGGTAAATACCATAATGAAATTTTCATGTTCCGAACAGCAAAGTATGGAAAATATCTTTTCAATGGTACTGATCCACTGTTCAGCAACAAGTGGATCTGAAGACCCACTGGAAGAAGATAGAAGTTGCCTCATAAAGGACTTAATATAATATTATTCCCTTCTCCGCTCATTTGGAAGTCCAGAATGATTCATAGCTTGTGTAAGTATAGAAATAATATTTTTCACTCCATATCCCATAATGTTGGTTTGTTCAGGAGTATAATTATTGTATCATCCATTACATTGATCAACACGGTTCCTTCGGGTTCCATCCATTGTCTAAAACCCAAAAAGAATAGTGTGAGAGGAAAAACTCATGATAGGGAAAACAACATAATAAAGGGGCAGTACCATTGATATCTAACATCTTAGGTTTAATTATAATATCATTACCATAATTCTAGGACTATAACCTATACTTATACTTAACCTCATGGAAATCCCTAGACATACCTTATAAATATTTCTTGGGATCTCACTAAAGTTTTTGCATCCTAGCTTCCAAAGGTTAACTAAACCTTTCCTCTAATACCAACTGTAGATAACCAAATCTTGATGTACATGGAAATTAAATTACTTTTACAGAATACTTAATACATAAAAAAAACCAACACTCAAGGACCATAATAGTTTAGTGTCTTTGGAAACTCATAACATAATCTTCTAATCGTGGTGAATGATCTTCAACATCTCCCATTAAGATCTTACCCTTTTTGATTTATTACCTAAAACCTTTCTTTAAATCATAGGGAAAAGAAAACATATAAAAGGGTGAGCTCAAATGCCCAGTAAGGGTAAGCATGGAGAAAATAAAACAAATCATAAACATTTGAACATAAAAACATGAACATAATGTTTAAACATCAAGATCTTGAGCAATGACATAAAACATGGCAGTATGTAAGGCATAGATCATAAAGAAACATTAATCCTGATAAAATAGAATGGGAATAAAATATGTAATTGTGGAAACCATTAAGCACATGTTATGATTTCCATAGTATCCAAGGCATTGCTACCAAGACCATCTTAGTGGACAAAGTCCCTTTCAGAATCGAGTTCACCCCTCGTTTCAGTCCTGTAACACTGAACCAGATTAACTTACCCTTCCATCCATGTCTATCTCATGACATATAAATCATTACCCAATGCATTTGAGGGAGATATATGTCCCACCCATCTCATAATGAAATCATTCTTACTTGTGCCACAAAATAAACATAAATCATTCATCATAACCCAAAGAATAAAATGGGTTTCATAAACATCATCCCATCATAACATAATCCATATAAAAAAATGGATATCATTTCATCATAATACGAATCAAACCATGTAAATAATAGAGACATTATACTTGAAACATAATCATACTGAATAATGTCATCTTATATGGACAATAGTTTTGATAAAACCCTTGAAATGAATTCTTGAGGAAAATATCCTTTCTTCATAAAAATCATTTTTTTCAGAAAATGCCATTAAATTTTAAAAGAAAAGGATTTTGTTGAAAATAATCATGAAATTTTGTAGAGGAATCTTCATTGAAATAATTTTTTATGAAACCACAAAAATCCATTAACGCCGTATAATTCAAAAAAACATTATTCTTGTACTTTTGCCGGAAAAGTCTAAAAGTACCATATATGGTAAACATAGGAATGATTCCTTCCATACAATGTGGTAAAATTAAAAAAAGGGTAAAAATGACTTTAAAAATACATGTATTAATAGTGAACATTTTATGAAAACATTTATAGAAAACATGTACATGGATGATAAACATAACCTCAGTAAATACTTACGTATAAGCAATCTCGGAAAAAAATGAGATTGCAGAATTATCCCTTACCTTATTTCTGATATGATTCATATGTATCAGAACCTCCTTTATAATGATTTAAATTATTTCATTGAATTATTATAGAATAATATTCATTATTATGATATTATATATGGTTCACTTATGACTTTATATTACTCATTCTTTTTTAAATTCCATTTTAAAGTAGCATTTTGGGTAAAATCGTTTCATTTATCGCTCGTGTTTTGACTTGTAATTGTTAATATGATTACTTAGATCATGATTACTTAATTATAGAATATAAAACATGATTTATATATAATATATATTCATAATATACATATATATAATATATATATAAATGAAAATAAATACAGTGTTCATGGAGATGGTAGGTCGTATGTACGCATGAACGTTGTTTTTTGTTTCCTTATTGAATTGAATGGAATTAAGTAGATGAAATACATATTTATATATACATAAATATAGTATCATTATTATGTCGTATATTTAATGATTACTTATTATATATACTTTATAATCATTATTGGATTGTTAACATGGAAAATGAATCTCCTCGCGTCGTGGAGACGGTAATCCGTATGTACGCACGAGCGATGATATCATTCCCATATTTATTGAATGGAATTGGAGTGGATGATATAATATATTAGAATCAGTATTATTTTATAATAATCATATATAGTTATTCTTTTCTCCATTATACCCATCCAAGTAAGGTGGTGGTGGAAAAACTGATTACACCACGGCGTGGAGACGGTATTCCGTACGTACGCACGCTCGGTGATTTCGTTTTCCATAGGATGGATAGAAGGTGAAATAGGGTTGTTTAATATTTATAATAACATAGAAGTATATAATTAAAACTTATGTTATTACTTTATAATGAAACAACTAAATAAGAGGAAGTAGAAGAAGAAAGAAACTTGAAAGAGTCGGTAGAAGAGATTACCTCTTCCTCGACGCACCTCCTTTAAACTTCTTCTTAGCGCACTAGAGTTGGTCTTTTGAGAAGACCAGAACCTCTATGATATAACTACAGAGGTTGATAATAGTAATTTTCCGGGTTTTTCTTAGATTCAAGGCTCAAAACGGTGTGAAGAGAAGAGGGAAGGGGTGCCCTTTTTATAAGGGAGGAGAGGGGCACCTTAGGAAAACTTAAAATATTATTTTATAATAAAGTCATATTCAGTTTTTAATAGATAAAAATTGATTTATTTCGAATATAAGGTGGTTATGGGTCTAAATACTCTCAAAAAATAGGTTTTAGACAAGTTTAGGTTACTATTTTATCCTTATCATTTAGATTTAACTCTAAGTTAAATAATTTAACTTTTACCGTGTCTTTTTATTTTCTTACACTATATGGTTAATAAACTTACTATAACAATCCAAACTAACCCCAAGTGGTTACTTATTAATATATATATCATTATATAAGTCATTTGGCCAAAAAATATATTTTTAGGAATAAAATAATAGTTAATAATATAAAATGTTTTTAAACTATTTTATCTCAATTTTGACACTATTTGGAACTTGATTTTTTTGAAAATCATAAAAGCATGATTAGTTCTAAAAAAGTTAAATTAAATAAATAATAACATGTCATATTGACCTAGAAAATTAGTTTAATTCATAAAAATTATAAAATTCCATTTATTTGGGAATTTATAACCTCAATTTTGTTAATATTTCATTAATAAGGTAATTACGGCATCATCATTGTGTCATAAATAAATTAAATTATTTAATGTCTAAAAATTATAAATAAAATACCATTATGTAGGAAATATTTTTATCTTTATAATTAATTTTTATAGTTGAATTTATCTTATGTATAACCCTATATTAAAAATGTTTTAGTTATTAAACATTGATTTTAACTATTTAAATTCTTCTTTAAATAATATAATAATAAATGTCCTAATCTAATCCAAGTGGACCTAAAGGGTAATATTTTATTCCTAAGGTTGTTTTTGGTAAAATTACACTTATCCAATATAATTAGAACATGTGTTAGGGTAATAATAATATCATTTTTACCCTTAATTACTCTATTTACTTTTAACCGTGGTAAATTAAGGTAAAAAGTTACTATTCCCCAAAAAATATTTTTATCTTATTGAACCACATTTTACTCCTTGATATTAACCGTGTCTCTCGGAGTTTCAAAATTCCACTCATAGAAGCAGTAAAATTAAGTTTTATGTAAATTTTCAAATTCTCCTAGGAGGTGGGTAAAAGACGGTGAAAAGTTCAATAAAATTTTTATATATCTAAAATTATTATAAAATGACTCAAATGAATTACATTGAACTTATATAGGTATTATGTATCAATTTTGAACTAAAATAAATTTAAATAAAATAAATAATTATTTATATAAAAAGTCGGTTTTTAAATAGTAACCTAGTGTTTTCAGTATTCATCAAAAATTGAATGTTTTCAGAAAAATACCAAAAATTCACCCTAGGATAATTTTGATATTCCGAATCCAAAAATGAAGTCCATTTTGAAAAATTAAATTTCAAATAGTGTGTATTACTATTCATAATGGCTATTTTATAAAATATTTTAATAACATATCGTTGTTTAGTGGAACTCGTTATTTCTTACAACACACGCTATCGTGGAAGGTTGCGATTGCGTGTAATGAAAACCAAGTCAGGGGTGCGTGTAGTGCAAGCTCCTTTTGGTGTAGCGTACAACACAATACATCAATGAAATTAAAAAGAATATTTTTCCTAAAATCTCAGGGTGTTACATTGACAGATATAAATCACAATCATTATCACCCTGTAGAAGATCAGTACAAGAAAAGTATCAGTGTTTGTCTAATTCACATTTCATGGGAACAATTATTAGAATATTGATTACCACAGCTAAGATAGCTCTTTGAGGGCTACTATTGTAGTCGTTCTTCAAGGGATACTAGTTTTTCGCTCATTTTTTTCAATGTTTCATCTCTATCATCCATTTTTTTCTTCTCAAAATATACTCAGGGAGTCACACCAAACCATGCACCTCTAATATGACAATATTTTTCTGGCTACTTTAAATCCGTCGATAATAGGTCTGCATATGCTACAGGATTAGCTGATTCCTGTGATTGTTGGATATAGGAAAATAACTAATTACTTTTATGTAATATCAATTTAAAACAAATATTTTTATCGTCATGTCATACTTACACAAATTCCCCACACTTTTTGTGTGTCCTCATATACTAGCTTCCCTTACTTATTCACATGTGCCTCCTTCCAAAGAACATGACGTGGGATGTAAGTGTATTTGTTTTTAGACTCATCAGTCTACATATAAACATAGAAAGAAAATTATCATATTTTTTATTGGCACCTAACAATATTACTATAAATTTAAAATACGTACCATTTTATTTTCTAGTGAACCGTACCCCATCCTTGCTTTATGATAGGGGTATGTTGATTTTGATGTACGTTCCTTATTTTCATTATAGAGTTTCTGTTTCATAAATGAAATATTGACAATCAAAGTGATGAATACACGTATCCTCAAACAACGTATTATCACCCACAATTTACCTAAAACTTCGCATCCCCATGGCGGCCAATGAATGCATCCCATGCTTCTTGGGATATCAGTTGAGCGTAGACAATGGGTGGGTGTGGGTTTATTTTACCTTTGGAATCTTTCAGGTGAAATCTTGTTAAAATAATGTAAAAACGTCGATGAATCCTTCTTGCAAGCCTTAGTACATAGTCCTTGAGTGAATCGTCTACTATAAATTTACTCTGCAAGATATTGAGAAGAGTAAGACATTGTTTCATTATTTTATTTGCTAGTAAATTAAAGAAATAAATTCAAAATGTTACTGTAATTTCTTCCCATATCAGAGCCTTCAGCCCTAACACAACATGGTTCCATGAATCTATGTCAATTGGCACGCATTGTCGAGTGAAAACTCCAATGTAACTACTAAACATACCCTTGTTGGAATTCACATGTTGGCCTTGTTCATTCAATCCAATATCAAATTTTATGCCTTTGCTTTTCACCTTAAGAACTTTGGCTAACACCGTCAAACTACGATGTACCTGTGTTTTCTGTGACGTCGGTCCTTCATTCCCGACCATTTCATCGATATCAACATCATCTATATGTTCATCTGAAATGGTAGCAATGGCATGTGCTGATGGTTGTTGGACCTCAACACTAGGAGTAGCAGGAGTTGCATCAGCAGGAGCAGCAGTGCTAAAGCAGGAGCAGCAGGAGCAGCAGGAGCTAGAGGAATAGGAGCAGCAGCAGCCGCAGTAGGAGCACTAGTAGGAGCAGCAGCAACCGCAACAGCAGCATCTTCATAGACTTGTTTAGCCTCAAGCTTAGGAGCACCAGAATGTGCAGAATTCATTATCTAAAAAAGTGGTTTAACAGTTAATTTAGATTACATAAATCCAGTAATGATAATATAATAACATGATATAATAAGATCTATATTACAAAAAATATATAACCTGTTTATTGAACTCCATTTATTTTTTTCAAAGGATGAAGGGATTTCACACCTCTATTGATTATCTAAATTTCTTCATTGTGGTCTCCTCTAACATACAAAACATCATCTACATTAGGACCGCTCCGAAATGATTGCGACGTACCACTGAAAGGATCTTCCTCCACTGAATTTCCATCATCACCTTCATTAATTTTGGATGATAATAGAATAATCGACCACTTTTAGTTTGTGGGATCTAAGTCATAAAATAATTATACCGATTTTGATTCCATTATAAACTGTTCATCTTTATACTCGTCTTTACTAAAATCAACTTTCACAAATCCCCATTCATCTATTTTAACACCACTGTTGTTATCAACCCAATTACATTGAAAAATCGGCAATTGGAATGTCGTATAATCCAACTCCCATATTAGTTTGATAATGCTAAAGTATGACATATTTTCATAAATTGGATTTCTATCCTTACTGCTAGAAACATCCATCGCTTCAACCACTAGTGTAACTCCACTATTTTGATGGTACTATCTTCATCATGTCCATCTGTATAGAATGTATAACCATTAATTACATAACCACTATAATATAATACATACACACTTGGTCCAGTGTCTAGCCATCTAAGTCATTCCGAAATTGAATTTTTATTTTCATTCAACTATTTAAAAATATGGTCCTAAAACCGTCCTATAAACTGGTGACTGTGTTTATTTGATAACCATTTTTCATCCCTTGATGGATTCAACTACCGAATAATTTCTTTGTGAGTTTCAATATATGGATAAACCTAAAAAATGTTATAAAAAACATAATGGTGGGGTTGCTCCTGATCTGTAATACTAATTGTCACAACATCTCTTCCAGAAATTCCTTCACCCTCAATGTGTCCAGTGTGACGAGATTTCAGGAGACCAATTCTTTCCACATCAGATAGGTATTTGGTAAAAAATTCAAAGTCTTACTCAACAATATATGACTCCACTATACAACCCTCTGTCTGAAATCAATTTTTGACATACCCTTTCAAAATATTCATATACCGTTCAACAAGATACATCCATCTATAGTACACAGGACCACAAATTCAAATCTCTCTCACCAAGTGAATCATCAAATGAACCATCATATCAAAGAATTTTAGCGGGAAGAACATTTCTAATTCACATAATATGATGACAATTTATTTTTCCATAGCTAAGAAATTCGCCAGGTCTAAAATTTTGCTACATATATCTTTGAAAAAGAAACAAAGTTTTGTTAACGTATGATGAACATTCTTGGAAAAAATACAACGTAAAGCTATAGTAATTAGATCTTGCATCAAAACATGGAAGTTATGTGATTTCAAACCTTTTCACTTCAAATCATTCATTGAAACAATGTTCTTGATATTTGATGAATACCCCTCTATAACTTTTACGTCATTATAGATGTTGCAAAACTGATATCTCTCCTCCCTAGAAAGAGTATAAGCAGATGGAGGAAGAAAAATTCGATTTTCACCTTTCATGGGAGCCAACTCTTATCATATTCACATGTCAACCATGTCCAAACTTTCCTCAATTCCATCCTTTGTTTTGATAGGGGAATTTATCAATGTTTCGATAACACTGTCACATACATTTTTTTTCCACATGCATCACATCAAGAAAATGTCTGATGTATAAACAATTTCAGTATGGTAATTCAAAAAAACTGATATCTTTTTCCAACTGATCTTTGTAAGGTTTTTCGAAAATGGTTTACCAAAAATAGTGTTCACATCTTTTAATTTCTCAAACAGCTGATAACCTGTTAGTGGATATGGTGTTCTGCTTTGTTCTGAACATATATTGAATGATGTCATCCAAGATCGGTACTTATGCCGACGAGGTAAAAATCTATGATTTCCTAGAAGCACATATTTAGATGAATGTTTCAACCTAATTGATTATGTATCTTATTCACACATGGGACACCCTTGAGTTACTTTAATGCTATAGCCTAACAAATTTCCATAAGCAGGGAAATCATTTATTGTCCCATACAACATCACTATCAACGTTAAGTATTCTCTTTTATAATCATCATGCAACATAACACCTAAATCCCACAATAACATCAAATCCTTGATCAAAGGATCCAAATAAACATCAATATCATTACCTGGTTGTTTTGGTCCCGATATAAGCATAGATAACATGATGAATTTCTGCTTCATTCATAACCAGGGTGGCAAGTTATAATTTACCAACATAATAGGCCATGTATTATGAGTGCTGGTTTGAAAACCAAAAGGATTTAATAGATAATGTAAGATGGAGGTTTCTCGGCTCTTTTCCAAATTCAGGATACTCATGATCAATTTTATCCCATTGAGGAGAGTCGATCAAATAAAATAATTTCCCATATTTATTTCTTTTATCTGTATGCCACGAAAATTGTCTTGAAGTTTCTTCACTTCCATATAGACGCCTAAACCTTGGAAGGATTGGAAAGTACCATAAAAACTTCGTAAAATTGAATTCATCTTTCTTGTATTGAGAATCACCACACTTTAAGCATTCTATAAGTGATTTTTTCTCCTTACTAAACAATATACAGTCTTTCAGGCAGGCATGTATTCTTTCAGAAATCATACCCATCGAGCATAGCATTCGTTTAGCTTCATATGTCTGGCTTGGGAGCTCATTATCTTCAGGGAGCATGTCATTCAAGAGAGCAAGTATTTCCGTAAAACTGACATCACTCCATCTGTTGCCTGCGTTCAATTTATACAGCTTCAGTACAACTAACAATGTTGTATACTTGGTGCAACCAATATAGAATGGCATATTTGCACAACTCTTTAACTTCTCAAACAATTTTGGGCAATCTCGGAGTTCATATTCAATTGTCTTTGTCATTTCCTCAATACAAGCTTCATCATCATTAACATCTGTAATCACATCATCCATATGGTATTCTTCATTATCTATATTTTTATTCATATATGATGATCCATAATACATAGTTTTATCCCAGCCAGTAGCTACATTAGCTTTTTCTCCGTGCTTATTCCAACATTAATAACTCCGATCTATTCCATGACATATCAAATTTTCATCCAACTCCTCTGGAGTAAGTAGTCTATAATAACATCAACATAAACATGGAAAATGATTTGAGAAGGATCCTTTGCATGATCCTTTGAAAACTTAATGAACTCTTTCACCTCGTTCTCATACTCTATTGTCAAATGATTAACATCAATCCAATCTTTATTCATCTTCATCCAATTTGAATCTCAATTACTAGTATTTATGGTTCAAATACACAAAAAAAAGACTTCCAAATACAGTATAAGAGAACCACATTCTTATAAAAATATATATTAATAGAGCTTAACCATTTCCAATAAAGATTTGGGAATCAACAGAACTAGGATAGACCCCCCATAAAAATCAACACAGTTTCCAAACACAAAGGGTTTCGCGAGGACAATCACTTGTGTCATAGATAGTAAAACTCACACGGCATCATCCTATTTGGCTCATCCCCCTCTATCGGGTCAACCCTTCTATGGTCAACTAGTCCATCCTTTTATACCTCACTAACCTAAAATACATATGGATGAAAACCAGTAGCCAACTCTATAAGAAAAGAAAGGATTCTCATAATCTCTATAATATGGAATTCATTAAATATAATTACTTTAGATTCATAATTGTTTCCTCAAATCACCACAGTCCAAACACAAGAATAATCAAGAATGATACATCTACCACTCCTAGGTCTCTGCCCTATATTAAATATCATCATGCCTAAATACCTATATATCCACACATACACATGTCACAAACACATAAAAAACCATATCCACATCAGAACCAAAGTACCCATATTGATTTAAATAAGGTTACTCGGCTCAAGTGGTGGTGTGTAATAAATAAAAAGAAAATATAATAAGTATATAGTCACACATAAATCTCAAACTAGTGTTAATAATCCAATAAACCCATGTTATCATTCCATCTATCAGAATACTCTGAAAGAGCCCATATGCGATAGTAGTCCTTGGTGGTGAAGGTTCCTGAGGAGGAAGGGGCGAACACACACCTATCAGGGTTTGAGGTCAGGTCACTGAGGTTGAAGGTGGCCCGATACTCCTACAAGGGTTCATTACATATTTCACAAACCATGTTCTGGTACCCTAGGATGTTAACACACTACTGGTGGAATTGAAACCGTTCCTGATGATCATGCCAAGAAGAAATGGAAACCAGGAGGTGGGAGTGGTTTGAAATACCTCAAGAAAGATAGAAAAACATGGTATTTGAGAATATATTAGTGTCTTTCATGTTGGATAGACACCTATCCAATAGACTCCATTAGTGGTGATGGCCCTTGTAGTTGTGGCACCAGGTGAAACTGTCACCTGAGAAGCTGAGAATAATGAGGCCCTTCCCAGCCATGAACTGAACAAACTCCATGATGTCCTTCCTCTGGAATGGGATTCTACCATTCCTTTCCTTTGGTTTGGAAATGACATTAATGTCCCCCCCAACAAACAATGGATGGTGGCCAAGATCGAAGGTATTTTGTTCACTCCATGGAGATTCCCTTTGAAGAGGGTCATAGCTTCTAAAAACAAAAGTCATAACGAAGGAGGTATCACCATTGGACACCTTGGTAGTGATGAATTGATTGCAATCTTGAACAGTCTCAACAACATATTTATTGTGCCAAAATACCCATTTGTGTCTGTTGGAGGGGTCAGAGTGTATAAATCCATACAACTTAATATTCAAGGATAATTCTATGATTATTATAGGGTTTTTTGTGTTATTTGACAACAACAACAATGACATTATGCTTTTTTATTTCTATGGTGAGGAATTCTTATTTAAGATAGTCACTAAGACCATGAGAATAACATATGAAGATAATAATGATGGGTTGGACAGGGCTCTGGCATTGGATCTAAATCTAGTATCCTTATTGATGTGGGGGATGATCTCTCATTGGGGTCCCTTGATTTTGAACACGTTCATAATCCCTTATGGTTTGTAAGCTTCATATGAGTGGGAGATGAGGATCTAAATGGGCTAATGAAGGATGGGTAATGAAACTTGGGGGCTTGTGAGGGAGTTATCTCTGGATCCATATGTATTTGGAGTTGGATGATAGGCTCAGAGCCAAGGGAGACAGAACAAACATGGTTAGGAAGGGGCCTGGCCACTATAGAGAAGCAGTCAATAACCTCAATGAGGGAGAAGGATAAAGATAGAGGTAGGGGTGGAAATGCTAGAAATCTTGGTGTTCTGGGCATCATTCCAAACAAGTGCACTGCTAGAAAAAGTCACTTATATATCATGAACGAAAGAAGGGGGGAACCCCTCGAAGAAAATAGGGTTCAAGCATTGGATGACCTATAAATGCATAATAATCGGGTGGTGTTGCCCTTAAAAAAAGTTTATCCTCATTCCTTACTTTACAGTGACATGTAGTTGGATCTAAGGGAATCGATGATACCTATGAGGAATCTAGTGAAACTGGAATCCAATGGGAGGGACCTTAAATTTTTCATAAACATCACTCTAATAGTGTAAACTCATTGATTGCCATTGATGATGAGCATATCAATATTTCCACCAATACTAGGTTTCTTAAGAGATATTCACATGAATAAACCATCCCTTTAGTTTGAGATATATGGGTTTGAACTAAAAATCCAACATCCTAGTTATATGTTGTTTCTTGTGGTGTTGATCCGCCACAAGACCCTTCTCACATCAGGTCGTTATTCTTCCATGACATGCCAAATATTTTTGGACACACCCCCTTTGGCCCATTAATCATGAACTTAAACCTTTTTCATCCTCTACCCATATTTCACATGGTTTAGGGACTCTCTGGATGGAAAATTCACCTCACCCTCACTATATGTTCTAGTTTCATGATATGAAACCGTGTGACATTTTGTTAAAATATATTCAAAATTAAAATAAATTATCATATTCATAATCACAAGATAATAAATTGTGTGTCCAATTTTCCCATTTCCTGAAGTTAAAAAACATGGTTCATGTCCCTATTGTATGATATAAAACATAGAAATGAATTTATTCTTCAACTGAGAGGGCTCTCTCTTTCTGATGTCGATCACTTACCACACCATGTTGAAGAACTAAATAAGGATTGATTCCCATTTAATATCATTGGATATCAAGAGACTGAAAAATTATATAACATTGGCTCAGCTCACTCATTGAACTACCTCAACACTTCCATCATTGAAAACATTTTTTTCTCTCACTCACGGATACACTCCATCTAGGTGTGTTTCGACATGTGGTGGAAGAAAACCAAGGGTGTTAAACCTTCAATCAAACATTTCAAAAACACAAATTTATGATGTAATAATCCTTAAATAGAGGTCCTTATAATTCTAGAAGAGTATGTGTAATAGGGGACCAAAAAAACATTGCACACCTGTTCTGGCAACGCGAAGATCAAGGGCGGTGGAGGTATGACAACGTAAAGGTCAAGGGTGGAAGAGGTTCGGCATTCGAAGATTAGGGGCGGTGGAGGTCCGGCAACGTGAAGCCTGAGGGTGGCGGAGGTTTAGAAACACGAAGCTCGGGGGGCAGCGGAGGGGGGTGATCGGTTTATAGTACCGCGAGAGCTTTAGGTCACAATAAAATGAAGGCACTATGCAATCAACTTTTTAAAATATGGGACTACGATTTTATCAGCCCTAAAAAAGCACTGATAAAGATTACCTTTATCAGTGCTAAAATTTTAGTGTTGATAAAGGTATCCTTTATTAGCTCTTTTTTAGCACTAACAAAGGTCCTCTTCATCAGTGCTACAAAATCACTGATAAATCCTTCCTGTATCAGCGCTAACATTTTAGCGCTGATACAGGACTTCTTTATCAGTGCTTCTCTAGCCCTGATAAAGGGTCTCTTTATTAGTGCTTGTTTAGCGCTGATACAAGACTTCTTTATCAGTGCTTTTATATCCCTGATAAAGGGTCTCTTTATTAGTGATTGATTAGCGCTGATAAAGGTTACCCTGTATCAGCGCTAAAATTTTAGCACTGATAAAAGGGCACTTTATCAGTGCTAGAGAAGCACTGATAAATAATCTATGTATGAGTGCTAAAATTTTAGCACTGATATAGGGATTCTACATCAGCACTTTTCTAGAACTCATAAAGTGTCCCTTTATCAGCACTAAAAAAGCATTGATATAGATACCCTGTATCAGCGCTAAAATTTTAGCACTGATGCAGGGTTTCTTTAACATTGGTTTTGGCTTATCCTGATATAAGGTGGCTCTTCCCTTTCTGGTTTTTGTAGTAGTGTTAGTATCTATAGTATATATATATATATGAAAAAAAACTTAGTACTCATTGTGCTCAACCATTCAAAATAGATCTATATAATAATTTCATCAAGGAAAAACCATTTCCAAATCATAATAATGCATGTATATCAAGAAGGTAAAAAATTTAATTAGTCAAAAAATATCTAAAATTTATTTAAAGGGATATATAATGAAATCAAAAAATAAAACACTCATGAGAATTTATTTTTAAATTTAAAGGCTCTGACATATGGTAACTAGCCTAAATGTTTTTCTCCTTCACTAACGACATCCCACGTATACTTCGAGAGGGTCTAAGGTACACTAGATAAGTAAAAAACCTATATTTCAAAAAATATATAATTATAAATTCAGATAGATTGTAAATCAGATTAAACCCTGCCCAAATTAATTAGAGAACATGTCACCTTTGACAAATGCTTCTATAAAATGATCTCTAATATATCCACATAACCCCAATGAACCAAATATATCTAAAACCCCATTTGGGTTAGGGTTAGGCCATGGAATTCATTAAGAATTGGAGATAAATAAAATAGTGAAAAATAGAAATAGTTGAGGGATATCAGAGATAACCTTATTGAAAATGATAAAAATTTGAATTATAGATGGAATCTAATGCTTGAGGGAGTAGGATGAGGGAGCCTATGCATTAGGGAGCACCTCATGGGGTAGTTCTATGATCACAAAAGGGGATAGCGGGGTGAATGTATTTTTAGATCAAAATTTTTGTAATAATAATAATTATTTTTATTATTATTATCATCATCTAATAAATATTCTTTATGGTTTGGAAATTCACACTATTTGGCCACACTATTGGACAAACCATTCACCAAACATGCACCCCACACTGGACTTCCTAGATGACCTTGAATGGCCAGATCATAATATTAGGGAAATAATGTACCGGTCATGTGGTCAATTATGTAATTATTATATATTTATTGACATTGTATACACATAATTTTTATTAACCGTGTGCACAATAATTTCCTATACAAATAAACCAAAAAATATAAAACTTTTACAAGGTTTATCACGAAATTAATGAAATTAACTAAATATATTTAACTAATTAAAAGTAATTATATGATAATCGTTAGGGTATGATAATTATCCCCACTATAATAACATTATGCCTCTATAATTTCACTGAGTCTAGGATGAGAAGGAAACCGTAACAATCATCCCAAATGAATGAACACCTGAAACTAAACCTCTGAATCAAACTCAAAACTAATCAAAAAACTCCAAACTCTATGTGACCAATATTTCCAATAGTAACAGCTAACTAATATAAGAGATCAAAAGAAGTGGGTCTAATATTAATCTCCCCACAATGTAGAAATTTATTAATTATTGTGGCTCGATCAAATGAGAAAAACCCAAATACCCACTAATAGAAATTCTAAACATGAGGCCTTTAGTGATGAAACCAAATAAGAAAAAATTCATAAATTACATAAATTACATAAACCAAATATTTACTCACCAAATTACCATATAAAAAATGACATCATAATAAAATGTGGAAAAATAAAATGGAATAATATATCAAATTTGAAAGAATAATTATTAACATCTTGATGTAGGAGATGGTCTCTTTCCAAAATGTTGCTTCTATTTACAGAACATCAGGAGGGGTCCCAAATAAACACACTATTGAAAATTATTTGGAACATTAGATCATTTGGTCTTAGAGTTCCCTAACCAACCACATTTTAAGGAAAAAATAGAATACATATGTTCATCAGATGAAACAACTAAAGAATTTTCATATGAAACAAGATCCTTTATTATTTAGTTCATTCTGGATTAGGAGCCATAACAAACACTAAGTAGAATTGGGTTAGTAAAATAAAATGTTTTCCATAATAAATAAATCCATTAAAAATAATCCTCATTCACCTAATACTCTTACATGACATTCCTAGTTGAAAATACTCGATCACTGAGATCCATGTAAAGACCCTTCAAGAACTGATGTGATTTTAAGTAATCAGTTGAGACAACCTTTGGGGAAATGGAAATCAGGTAATTAAAATTTTTTACATACTACTTTACCATTCACTGACATAATGAGAGGCTCATAAGATTAACCACATTATCTACCTTGAAATCCTTAAGAAGGATCCATAGTGGAAGAATGTCTTTAATGATCTCACATAATGTCCTAACTAGTAACTGGGATGGGGAAGAGATCTTCCACTGATCTAAAATTTCCTGCTAAAAATTATGAAAACATATTTAAACCTAAAAACACTAAATGTCCCCAAGGAATTTATGTTCTTAACAAATTATTCATGCTACTCTTACACATCTATATAATCCATATAATACTGAATGATATGAAAACCATTCTCTCATGAGACTTGCCCCACCACTCTCTCATGAGTTTGGGGGGGAGACATATAGTAACCAAGATAGTGATGAATCTATATAAAAAATACAAACTCACGAATGGGAATAACCAAAATAATAAAATAAACCTATTCCTTATTAACAAAAACCTCAATTTAAATCCTAAAAAAGTATCAAATCTCAACACAATGCAATAGTCATAAAACATAAATCAACTAAATCAATAAATTCAATTTTTAAATTTCACCCTTGAAAAATTTAATGCTTTACATTACACATTTAATTATATATAATTTTTTTATTCAAATTTAATATTACTTTAAATTCCAAAGTTAATTTGAAAATATTTTCCTCAGATAGGTAAATTTAAAAATTGCACAATCTATTCATTCAAAATATTCATGTGTCCTCAAACTAAAAAACCCATTTAAACAATAGCTCATTTTTATTTTATATGAATGAAAATAATACACAATCCCTCAAACTTGGATCACATCATATATTATCTCTATTCAATACCAAAAATAATTCCATAATGAAGGGGTTTTCATTTTTTAGGAAAATAATCAATGTTCCAAATGAGGGTTATAAATTCCAAGGAAGTATAATTATTTTTAAAAAATAATAACAAAATAAAACAATTTTTCAATTAAAAAAATACATTAAAATAAAAATTTTAAATTAATAATCATTATTTTAAAAAAAATACCTTAAAACTATTTTTTATAATTATTCTTAAATATCAAAATATATCATAACCAAATAAAAGAAAAACAGAAAGTCACTAACTCATAATTTCATGAGGGGGCTAGTGTCAAGGAGAAACTTGGATACATGGAAATGTAAACCATGTATTGACTATACAACTAGAACAATTATTTATCATGAGATATGTAAAAAATCTCAATATGTATTTCTAGGACCTTCAATATCACAAAAGATAACCAGTTCACTCCCCTTCACCGTCCCCAAACCACTAAAAATTGAGAACCAACCTAAAAACTAAAAAAAACTAATTTCCAATGGAGAATTGTGGCTTGGGAGTTGTATGTTCTCCTTAAACTCATCTATATCAAACATGATGAGTTCTGAAAATACTAATCATCAGTCAACTGAACACATAATATCAAAATGGGCTTCTCTAATACCATTTTTTGTAACCCAATATGATGCACCCATATATCGAAAGAATAATGCATAATGTGAAAATTCCCAAACATTGTTCTTGATCCCGATGTGTCACGCCCCATCCATGTACTTCCCTAAATCCGGTTTTGATTTTAAATAAAACATGGTCTGCATTTTTTTTTGAAAGATAAAGCTAAAATGACACACACATGTTCTATTAGAGAAGATCATTTTGGTTTAGGTCCTAAAGAATCAAAAAAATTATTACAATTCCTTCAAAACTGAACAAAAAAGATTCCATTAAGTAGTCACCAAACAGAGGGACTCAAATATACTAAAACATTAAAAGAAAACAGATTGATGATGTAGGGTGATCAGACGAATGCCTAGTAAGGGGTTTTAAAATAAAATAATATACCAATTAAAACCTTTTGAAAATATTCATTTAAAATTATTCATAAAAAATTTTCATTAGGAATGTTATAACACATGTATCATAACATAACATATATTCTAAGAATTATAATAGAATATTTCATGAAATACTAAAAAATATATAAGTAAACATGTTCCATTTATAATCATGCTCATACAAATGATATGGTGTACAAATAATAAGTAAAATTTATTCTAAGTTCAATGGGTATGACATGTGAATATGAAAGTAAAAAATTTAAATCTAAGAGTAATACATGATCAGAGTTGCGCATAAAATAATAACATCAATTTCATTCATTACTAACTTTAAGCCGTAACTAGATAATAAATTCTCTTAGTGCTGAATAAACATCATTCCATAAGAATTTACTACTTCTGATTCCCATAAATACAAGCTCTCTAACCAATAATATTCTACTTGTCGAATATTATTTTTGATAATTAAATTATAGTAATAATAAGGAAAGTGCACATGCAGGACTGTGTCAAGGCCTCAACCATTCCATCTAAAATGATTAAGGACTCGGCCAAAATCCATAAATCATAATCGAGAAAGGCCTTGGCCAATTCCATGTCTAGTTGTCTCATGATACCTATGGATTCACCAAGGGGATATAGAAGGCCCCATCCATCACATAATAAGTCCAATTCACTCATCATTTCTCTAAATCAAAGTTATCATATGACTTTGATTTATTAATTTTCTTATCACTTATCATTCCAAGTGTCACACATTACTTGGTTTCTTATTTCATGTTATTCAATGTGTCCCTTACCACCTTGAATAATTTAATTTCTCATTTCATATTACTCAAAGTGTCCCATACCACTTTGAATAATTTATTTTCTTTATTCCATAAATATCCATTTTAGTGTGACTAATTTCTTTATCATTTACATATACAAAGTAATTTAGGAATATAAGTGTTTATAAAAATACTATCAAAGCAATACAATGAATTACAAGTATGGTAGGAAATACATGTTTCAATAATTAAAGCACATTAAATAATTTTTATCACATAAAATGACAATACCTAAAATCATTATTATGAATGTAAAAACTTAATATTTTAGAATGCACAATTCTAAAATTTGAATATTTGTCATTCATATTTAAAACACATGCAGATAAATGGAATATTAAAAAAACAGGGCTTAACGATTGGAAAAACAATTTCTGGTAGTTTCAACTGCTTGGATTATTTCATTCTTCTAACAATATTAGAAGGGCATACACTAGGGTTTTTATGGATATTTTCAAATGTAGGTTAAAAACTATATGTACTATAATTCATGGTTTAATAAATCAATGAACATATCACAAAAAATATTTGAATAAATAAATATGGTTTTTATAAAAATTAAATCAGTTAAGGATTAAACTCTAAAGGTATATATATAAAAATATATAACCAAATATATAAAATATATAATTTAGTTTTTCACATGGAATACAAAGTTTATTAAACCTTTATATGTTTTGAGTTTAAGATCATTAACTTCATTTGTGCCTATGATATAAAGGGTTTAGTTATGGAACATATACATTATTCTTATACATATATACATCGATATATATATATATATATCAAACACATAAGAACTCAAAACCTTACTCAATAGAGGGTTATGAATACATTTAAAATTGAGAATTGACCATCTTAAAAGGGGATAATTGGTCAAATTCTCAAGTGTATATATATATACATGTATATACTTCTATATGAATATATATATAAACCCAAACCGAAACATAACAAGATAATGTAGGACCCTTACCTGATTTGAATGAGGATGACAGGCTTGGGAAGGCTCAAAGGAGGCTTGGTTGGAGGAATAACCGATAGGTTAGGGGTGCAACGAGATGTGTATATAAACTATATTATATAAATTATATAAAATATTTAGAACTCCACATTCATGATATATGAGACCTACTCGGTTTATAAAATGACCTAGGGTGAGTCTTTGTGAAAAATCTGTGATAATAAAGGGCCACTGGGGTCATGGGTGTAGAATAAACGAAAAGGAGAATGTGGAAGAAAAACCATTGGTTCAGTGTATGCATAGAAAGAAGAAGACACTGTGGGATAGAAAAACCAAAAAAATAATGGATGATGGATATTAACTAAGGGAAGATCTAGCGGTGGAGGCGAGTTTGTGGATTTAAAAATAGATGAATGGTTGAGATCTGAGGAGGAGATGATCAAATGACTATGGGATACACAACGATTTAAAATAACTTGGATGTTTGCGATTAGATCGTGATGGATTGTACAATTCCAAAAAATGTGACAGATATACTACGGCTGCAGAAGATCGAGGACCGAACCGAATTAGATGGTCTAGATCGCACGCAACACAATCTGATAGGGCAGATCTAATCTCGGCTCATCTTAGCCATCCCACATCGAAACTAAGGGGATTCCGTGACTCCTTTATAATCTTGGGACTCTGATCCATCACTCATATTACTCTCTCTCCCCTCTCAGTACGGCCTTGTATCGGGTTCTTCTGCGGGCGTACTCTGTGCCCACCCCTATTGTCATGTCGCCCCACACAATGGCATGTTGGTTCCTTGCACATGCACCTTTTTTCCCCCTTAGGGGTAACTATGCCCCCTGTGCATGCTAGATCTAGCTTTCACCATACATGTACACCACCCCTGGGCCATTGCCAGGGGTTATGGGTGAGATGACCATCAACTGATTGACGGCTACCATAAGGTGGACCTCGGCTCAGTGGTGTACTCACCTATATTTTAGCTAAGTAAATATTTATTTTTTGTTAAATATAAAAATATATTTTCACACACACACACATAAATATATATATAGGTATCATCAAAATATGAGTTCCCTATTATAACTAAACAGTGTCCTAAAACCAATATTTCCCTTAGTTTTATAAATACTAAAGTTTTAAAAACATAAAGTGATAAATCAAGGTTAAATACACCATTAAGAAAATAAAAAACATATTCCCAGCTAATAACATGGTTTTATACATCCTAGGGTGAACACATTTATAAAATAATTTCATTATATTTGAAATATTTGAAAATTATTCGAAAATCATACCTCATTTTGAAATCATAATAAGTGTTGCTAAAATATTTATAAAAATATTTTATAAGTTTTAAAGTTATAATTTCAATAGATAATTTAAATATTTTGGAAAACTAATTATACCTAGGTATTTTAATTTGATCCACAAGACTGACCAATGACTATAATTATAGCCATTATAAACGCAACAGTCACCTAAAATGGTAATGGTAGGATTATTTTTGAGGCCTTATAAAACTATGCATTATGGTGTTCCAAAACCAAGATTATTTGACAAATATGGTACTTATCATCCCACTGATTCTCATTAAATCTTCCATGCTTCTGGCCATGATGTTTTTTGTTCTGACTGACCCAAAGGATCTTCACTATTTATTGGGTCTTATGGTTATGTTAGGTGGCCTCGCAGTGGAACTGATATGGATTTTAGTAGGTTTTTTTGGGTAGTATGGTTTCATTTGATCTTTCTGTAATGTAAACACTTCGATGTTGAATCAAATAAAATGCCTTGTGTTTAGTTTCATGTTTTGTTCTAATAGTATGAAAATTTAATAGAATAAAACCATAATAATATTATTACTTTTTAGAATGGTTTAGGGCGTCACAATATTCCCCTCTATAAATAATTTCATCCTCGCAATTCTAAAACTCTCATACACAAACACCATCAAAACTAGACGCACATCACTCATGAGGTCCCCACCTCCAGAAACACCATTTGTGGATAATCTTTTACTGTTTCCATGTGGAAAGCCAAGTTAGTTTCCATTCCTTGATCTCTATGGACAAAACACACCATGAGAAGTTGGGGTAAAACCCATGCATAAAACATTATGTCTTCCAAATAGTATCATGAGAGTGTAGAGGATGGATATTTTAGAGTGGGATACCTCCCTATAAATCTCTCGAACTACAGCGCACTTGAGCACTTCAATGTCATAATTAATCCCATACATATAAAAACTCAAGACCTGGAACAGATAGGTCTCTCGAGTGTCACCCTCCAAAGAAACTTCACAAAACTTTCCCAAGGCTTGGGAGTTTTTGGACAAGGTGAATCGAAGGAAGAGACCTTCGTGGTACTTCCCTTTTTTCCTATACTTTGAAAATTGGGCCTCTACAATACGACGGTAAATGTAGCTATCTCCTTCAAAAGAATAGAGGATATTTGAGATGAGGGACACTTTGTAAAGTTGTTTTCATGTCAGGCATAGGTTTGAAAATGGGTAGTATTCTTCTGAGCATGTATTGGAAATTATAATCTATAAATGTTTAGTAGTTAGTGTTAAGAGATTGGTAGGTGAAATCATGTCTTCCATCTGAAAATTTTCAAGACACATGTTTTAATCAGATGGACATAATCAAATAAAAAATAGAGACTTTATTTGAAAACACAATGTTAAAGAATCAAAAAAATTACATTATTCAGTTATACAAAGTTCATAAACCCAGGGTGTTACATAACTACTAGCTCACTCTAAAAATAATAGCATGGATATCCGAACGTCCTCCTTCACCAGGTACACCATCATCGAAGACATTCTTGGTAGGCTCTTCTAGTTAGATTGATTCCAAAAACGTTCATAAACCCCAAAATTTTATTCTCCCAGATACACTTCTCAGAGCTCGAGTCAAACTCATGTGTAAAATAGTAGGTCCTTGAAAGGGTAGCATATGAGGTGTAGAGTTTGGAGATATCATAATGAATGTGGTTCAGATAGAACAATCAGATGACTTGGTTTTCTAAAAACCATATTTTGTAAAGCCTCCCATACCTACTAAAACTCAATACATTTAACATATACGCTCCACAGGGGTTATATGCGTCAACAACTTCCCAGAACATCTCTAGGAATAGATAAACCTCAGATAGGGTGAAACACAATAATAGGCCTTCATAGTAACTTCCTTTGTGTGCATAAAAAGAATGATGTGCTTGCATAATGAGGTGGTAAACATGACTTTGTCCTTCATAAAGTCAAAAAATATTTGGGTTTTGAGACACTTGATAAAGAAATTTACAGGTTATACATAGGTTCACAAATGGAAGGTATGTCTCTAAACATGAATGGACAATTATATATTCAAGTAATTTGGTGGGGAGGGACATAAGACTTGTTTCGTTGGCCATATGAAAATTCTAAGAAAACTTCTACTTAGTAAGACATAAATAAGTTTTTAGTATTGTTCTAATTTTCCAGGGTTTTCTAAACCAATCCTCTAATACCAACTGTCATGAACTGACCTCGGACTACCCCGAAGCCAGTGCATAGTTTAAATAAAACATGGAGTGTAATTTTTTTTGTAAAAAATAAATCTCAAATCACACAAACATGTTTCACTAGAAATGATCATTTTTGTTTAGGTCCTGATGAATCAGATACAATTATTAAAATTCCATCAAAACAAAACCAAAATGTCTTTATTAAGCAGTCACAAAATAAAGGGACTCAAATCTACAAAAAATGTAAAAGAAAATAGATTAAAAATGTATGGTGGGCAAATGAGTTCCCAATAAGGGGTTTTAAAATAACATAATATCCTAATTAAAACCTTTTAGAAACATTCTGTTAAAATTATTCATAAAAAATTTATTTAGGAATATTGTAACACATGTATCATAACATAACCTATATTATAAAAATTATAAGACCATATTTCAAGGAATACTAACAGAGTTATAAGGAAACATGTTCCATTTATAAGCATACTCATACAGATCATATGGTGTACAAAATAATAATTAAAAGTCAATCTAACTTTAATGGGTATGACATGTGAATATGCAAGTAAAAAATTTAAATCTAAAAGTAATACATGTTCATAGTTTCACATAAAATAATAACATCAATTTCTTTCATTACTAACTGTAAGTCGTAACGGGATAATAAATTCTTTGAGTGCTGAATAAACATCATGCTATAAGCATTTACTTCTTCTGAGTCTCATAAACATAATCTCTTTAACCACAAATATTATACTTGTAAAATATTATTTTGGTTAATTAAATTACATAGTTATAATGAAGAAAGTGCACATGTAGGACTATGACAAGTCCTTGTCCAAGAAATCTAAAATGATTAAGGACGCATCCAAAATACATAAATTATAATCTAGAAATGCCTTACCCAATTCCATGTCTAGTTGTCTCAGGAGACTTATCGATGCATCGAGGGGCTATAGTGGGCCCCACCCCTCACATAGTAAGTCCAATGCATTCCTCATTTCTATAAATCAAATTCTCATACCACTTTGATTTATTAATTTACTTATCATCTATCATTCCAAGTGTCACACATTACTTGGTTTCTTATTTCATATTATTCATAGTGTCCCATACAACCTTGAATAATTTAATTGATAATTTCATATTATTAAAAGTGTCCCATTCCACTTTGAATAATTTTATTTCTTTATTCCATAAATGTACATTCGAGTTTTATTACTTTCTTTTTCATTTACATATACTAAGTAATTCATGCATATAAGTGTTAATAACAATACTATCAATGTGTGACAATGAATGACAAGTATGGTAGGAAACACATGTGTCAATAATTAAAGAACATTAAATACAAGTTTATCACATAAAATTACAACCCCAAAAATCCTTATTATGAATGTAAAAATTTAATATTTTAGAATGCACAATTCTAAAATTAGGATAATTGTAATTCATATTTAAAACACATGCTGATAAATGGAATATTAACAAAACAAAACATAATGATTGAAAAAAATTTATTGTGGAAGTTTCATGTGATTAGATTATTTAATTCTTCTAAAAATATTAGGAGAGAAAACACTAGGGCGTCTATTGTACTTTTTAAATCTGGGTTAAAAATTATATATACTATAACCCAAGGTTTAATAAATCATTAAACATCTCACAAACATATTTGAATCAACAAATATGGTTTTTATAAAAACTAAATTAGTTTAGTATTAAAATCTAATGGAATATATATATATATATATATAACTGAATATTCAAAATATATAATTTGGTTTTGCATAAGGAAGAAAAAGTATATTGAACCCTTATATGTTTTGAGTTTAATCTCATTAATTTCATTTGTGCCATATGATATAATGGGTTTGGTTATGGAACATTATGTTATGCTTATACATATGTACGTTGACATATATATATATATATATATATATTTATTTATCAAACACATAAGAACTCAAACCCTTACTCGATAGAGGGTTAGGAATACATTTAAGATTGAGAATTCACCAGCTTAAGAGAGGATTGTTGGTCATATTATCAACCATATATATATATATATACAAGTATATACTTCTATATATATATATATATAAATCCAAACCGAAACATGGAAAGATAATATAGGACCCTTACATTATTTGAATGAGGAGGAGAGGCTCACGGAGGCTCGAAGGAGGCTTGATAGGAGGAATAATTGAGAGGTTAGGGATGCCATGAGATGTGTATATAGACTATAATAAATAAATTATATAAAATATTTTAAACCCTGCTTGCATATAATCCGAGACCTACTCGGTTCATAAAATGATGAATGGTGAGTCTTTGTGGAAAATGAGTGACAATCATGGGCCACTGGTGTCACAGGGGTAGAAGAAATGAAAAGGATAAAGTGGAAGAAAACCCACTGGTGTAGTGTATACGGAGGAAGAAGAGGACATCGCGGGATAGAAAAACTGAAAAAAAAAAGAGAAGATAAATAGAGATTAACCGAGGGAAGATCCAGCGGTGGAGGCGAGTCCAATGATTTTAAACGATATGGATGATTAAGATCTGAGGAGGAGATTATTGGAAGGCTATGGGAGATGAAATAATTTAAAATAACTTGTACAGCTGTGATTAGATCACAACAGATCAGATGTCACAAAAAAACGCAGTAGATATACCGCGGCTACTGAGGATCGAGGACCGAACCGAATCGGACAACCCAGATTGCACGCAGCGTGATCTGATGGACCAGATCTGATCCTATATGATTTTCACCATCCCACATTGAAATAGAGGGGATTTTGTGGCTCCTTTATAAGCTCAGGACTCTTATCCATCGCTCAGATTACTCCATCTCCCCTCTCAGTACCACGCCTATCAGGTTCTTATGAGAGTGTACTCTGTGCCCACCCCTGCCGTCGTGCCGCCTTGCATGGTGGCGCGCTAGTTCCTTACACATGAACCTGTGTGTGCCCAATGGGGTAATGTCCCCCCTTTGTGCACTATACCTAGAATGCACCAAGCGTGCGCACAAACCCTAGGCCATTTCTAGGGGTTATGGGTGAGATTCCCATCAAGGCCTTGAGGGATGCCACAAGGTGGCCCTCGGCTAGGTGGGGTACACACCTATATTTTAGATAATTAAATATTTATTTTTTGTTAAATGTAAAAATAGGTTTTCATATATATATATATACATATTGGTATCTTCAAAACATGAGTTCCCTATTATAAATAAAAAAAGTCCTAAAACCAATATTTCCCTTTAGTTTTATAAATGATAAAGTTTTAAAAAGATAAAGTGATTAATCAAGGTTTAAGACATCATTAGGAAAATAAAAAACATATTCTTAGTTAAGACCTTGGTTTTATACATCTGAGGGTGAACACATTTATAAATTATTTTTTTCACATCTGAAATATTTGAAAAGTATTTGAAATTCATACCTCGTTTTAAAATCATACTATGTTTAGCTAAAATATTTATAAAAATTGTTTATATGTTTTAAAGATATAATTTTAATACATAATTTAGATATTTTGGAAAACAAATTATACCTAGCTATTTTAAATTGTTCCACCAGATTGACCGACGACTATAAATTTAGCTGTTAGAAACTCAACAGTTACCTGAAGAGGCAACAATATGATTATTTTTGAGTCCTTATAAAACAATGCATTAGGGTGTTCCAAAATAAATATGATTTGACGAATATGGTGCTTATCATCCCACTGATTCTTAGTACATATTCCGTGATTCTGGATGTGGTGTGTATTGTTCTGACTGACCCAAAGGATCTTCACTATTTACTGGGTATCATGTTTATGTTCAGTGGCCTCCTAGTGGAACTGGTAGGGATTTTAGTAGGTAGTTTTTGGCAGTATGGTTTCCTTTGATCTTGTTGTAATGTAAACACTTGGGTGTTTAATTAAATAATATTCGTTGTGTTTAGTTACAAGTTTTGTTCAGATAGTATGAAAATTAAATAGAATAAAACCATAATATTATTATTACATGTAAGAAAGGTTTAGGGCATCACAAGATGGTAAGGAAAACATTATAAGAATAATGAAATTTATAATTATGAAATATTTTAACCAATAAAAATAATTTAAATAAGTAGATGAAATTAAATAAAATTCAAGCATGATTCATGCATATACAATACATCCACCCCAGTAAAAAATAATCAAAACAAACCCTAATATAAAAATATGGAATATAGTTAATAGTATGGATCACCAAAAACCTCCATCACACTCCATTATGCCTCTCATGTATGGAAAATTCTTCACTCCAATGGAATTTCTTCCCCAAACAATAGTTATATCTACACTCTATCTGCAGAAATTAGTAAAATCCTAATAAAAAACCCAAAAAATTAAAATTAAATACAACAAAAAATAAAAACATATTTATCTATTTGTGACTATACAAGTCACCATCTTACACATAAGAACCCCAAATCCCCATTGGTGTGACAAAATAAGATGAAAACCTATCACTAAAAAATGATAAAGATATATGTGTGAGTAATAATCCATATAGGGATTCTGAAATAGAATCCACTCTTTTTCCATAAAATTAAATAGAAAACCCTTCCATTCTTTTTTAAAATAAAAATTAAAAAATATTTTTTTTATTTCCTTTTAAAATAATTAAAAAGATAATAACTTCAAAATATTCATTTTGCTTTCCATTTTAAAAAAAGTATCCAAATATTGAAATACAATCCAAAAAAACCTTTTTAAGAAGAATTATGTGGTGAAATAAAAATCTCAATGAATGGTATAATGTGGAAATCACATCACATGGTACTACCAAAATAGACTAAAATGGACTACAAGTAAAGAAGGGGTGTTATATGTGTTTCCAAACAATTCATAACAGTTGAAATGATTATATCAAGTATCAAAAAGAAAGGGAAAGTAAAATACATTTAAAGTGGTTTAAATGGTATACTACTAAAAATACTATGAAGAGACCCTATATGTAATAACATTGAAACCATGTCTCATCTTATCAATGTGATCCATGGAAAATAATGAATTGGCATATCTCTTCTTGTCTCCCGGTGGTAAAACCCATCAAGGTATTTACCTACCTAGGGAATCCATTATATATAATTGGTACTAAATATATCCGATCTCTCGAATCTCAAAATAAAATCTTTAGATCCTAGGGATATATAATGGGGTGGTTAGTAAGAAAGTAAAAAAAACAACATCCCATTCAAAAAAAGTTTTCATTTTTGCTAAGCCTATATCATGAAATCATCATTTTATTTCTACCTAAAATGGTGATTGTCTATGGAGGCATCCAAATTTTAATAAAACAATAAAAATATGAAACCTCATTTTTTGAAAAAAACCCCTTTACGATTTGGAAAACCATTTTTGAACAAAATACATTTATTTTTCCAATGTCACCCTTTAACCATTTAAAACTATAAACTACTATATATTTAAAAAAACATTTTCATCCATGTTATATATTCAAACAACATACATGAATATGTAAAAAAAGGATATATATATATATATATATATACACATATACATGTTTACATATATAAGCCATATTTAGATGTGAGGATTAATTTAAAAACCATTTTTATGGTCATAGAAAATAAAACATGTCATTATGAAATTATGGAAAAATAGATGAAATTAAAAAACAAAACCCCAATATAACTAATAAAAATTAATATTAAAGTTTCTAAATAAATCAAATTTCTTGGGGTGATCAACCTTTTAAAATAAAATTTTAGAGCCTATTTTTCTAGATAAAACTCATGGCCAAAGCATAATAAATAATGGAGAACATGAAATTTTACATTTTCATCCATCTATACACTTTTTAATAATATATAAAATTTTCAATATTATGAAGAAACCTAATAAAACATAGAATCTGTTATAGTTTTCAATACAAAGTCAAAGACATAGTAAAACATACCTCATGCATTTTTTTCCTTCTCTAATAGAAACCTAAATATTCCTCAAGACGGTCTAAGACACTCTAGAAAATTTTGAGAAAACCAATGTTCATATAATACCTAATTTAAAATCAGACTAAAAATGAAATCAAATGAAATAATACTTATATTAATTTAGGAATACATTTCATTTTACAACTATGGAATGAATGGGTCTCAAAATGTTCTTCATGAACCCTATAAACTAAGAATCACATAAAAACCCCCCATTCATTTTTTGGTTTTTTCATTTTTCACAAAAATATTGTTATATAAAGACAAAAGAAGAAGAAAAACATATATTAGATTGGAGGAAAATATAAATTAACTATTGAAGATCATAATAAGAATCAAGCAAGGAATCAAAGGCCCAAGGGAGTATGTGTAGGAGGTCGCATGTGAGGGGACACCTGTTGGGTATGGTTCCCGATCGAGTAATGGGGGATATAGGGGTTGTGGTATTTTTTATTCCTATTACTTTTATTTTTTCTACTATTATTAATATTACTTTAGTAAGGTATTTTCTTTCATCTTTATGTAACTCACACAGTTTCGTAGCACGGTTGGCCAAATTGTGTTCCAACTATGCACCCCACAATGGATATCCCATAGCCCCCCTGCATGACAATAATTCATTATTATGGAAACTATTAACTATCTAGGCTATCAATAATGTAATTATTATAGATTCAATCACATATTATGGGCATAATTTCTACTAACCATGCATTAATCATGTGAGTATACTAAGATCCCAAAATTTAAAACATTCAACCCAATTTTTCAAGAAATTCATGAATGATACTACATAAGAAAAATAATTAAAAAGCATTAATTGGATAAGAAAAATTTGTGAGAGTGGTGGATATTTCTTCAACCTGAAAAAACATAGTTTTAAAATAGTTTATTAAGCATTGTGGACCAATAGTGAGAAAATCCAAAAATTCCTTATAATTTATTTTCTGAAGTTTCCACTCTGATTTTGGAAGAACTATGGGATTCCCTTTTTTCTACTCTCATTTGGTCAAGATAGGAGGACACCAAATATATTTTCTCTTCCTTCCCCTTTGATTAACATACCTCTTCTCCTCTGTTTCATATGGAGTTCTCCAAGCTAAGCCCTCCATTATTCATATTTCCTCTTTTTCTTATCCTCTTTCCCCTTATCCATTGGATTCCTAAACTATTGTAATTCCTAGGGATAATCAAGATTGATTTTAAGATTTTTGGTTTCTTATTCCTATATTTTATGATTATTAGGGTTTTGATGGGACCCCATGAGGCTTCTTGTAGTTTTTAATATCATATGCGATGTTTTTCAGCAATATTGTCATTTAACTAATAATGGTGTTGTAATTTAGTTTTATATAATAATGAAATGGTGTGGTTGATGAATTTAAATTATTTATTTTTAGTTAAAAAATATATTTACTATCTCAAATGATTTTCAAAATCATTTTGATTTTGGTGCTCTTTTGGAATAAATGGTTTACATAGAATTTTAAGTCATCCATGAAATAAAACGTATTAAGAAACATTTAAAGGATAGTTTTAATCAAAATAGGTTGTTAGAAAATGTTTTTACCCTATTTGGTTCATGAATTGATTTTGATATTATACTTTTTATCTTTTATATTTTTAATGAAAAATAGTTAGTTGATTGTTTTGAATGGTTTCCAAATTTCTTTACTGAATTGTTTTTGTAAATATTTTGGAAAATGATTTTAGTGGTTTAATTTTGATGTGTTGTTTGAAATAAATTTTCATACATCTATGAAGATAATTCATACCGAGTCTATTTTTTATGATGTCTATTTTGTCGTGTATAATTGGTTTTCAAATGGTTAGGGTGTGTGAAGCCATATGGAAAACCTTAAGTATTGACCTTGATGTTGACTGTGAATCAAATATGAATGTTTTATATATTGTGTGATGTGAATTCAATTTAAAGTGGTCTATGTTCGTGAGGGTATAGGAGGTGATATGATATTTACAACCTTTAATTCATTAATTCGTGGGATTTTTCATTTTACATTTATTAACATACATGGGGATCCTAGGAATCATATTTATGGATGAGTGTCATTTCTATCTTTCCCCAAATAGGTGGTGTAGATCGACTATGTTATTGAAATTCTATTGGGGTGTTCCAAGTATTTGGGATAGTTTATATTATTTGGTTTGTCATATACATAGTAATAATTCACTAAGCATGAAAATAGTTCCAAAGTATGTATGTACAAGGTCACCTAATTGGTTATTTTTGGGATTTTCTCAAGTTTATATGATTATTCTCATTAGGGGGAATTCATCATTTACTAGACCCTTTCTTTGTTGGTACACATCGAATCTTCTTTTCACCTTAATATCTATATTATATTGCGACATGGTTCAATGGTGGTTCAATTTTTTTACGTCTTTTTCTATGTTATTATTCAAATGTTTTGAAGTCTTCAAAAATGGATTTGTTTAGAATATAATTTAAATGGGGGATATAAATGGTAGTTTTTATTAAAAATGGGTCAATGATTGAATAAATAGTCTTTAATGTGATTTATATAACTTTAGAAGAAAAAATAAAGGATGTATTAATTTATAAAAGGATATTCTATTGGATTTTTTGGGAATTATGAAAAAATTATTTTTTTATTCTATATAAAATTATCATAAAACGGAATATTTTTTATGTAAAATTCATGAAAACTATTGTGATTGCATACTAATATCATTTTTTCTCAATCCCTATATAATGCCATAATTTTATAAACCTATTATGGACATCTTTTGGGTGCCCTGGAATTGAATATCATGTTCATGGTATTTAAATTTATTATAAAAATTTTCTTGAAATGTGTAGAGTGATAAATGGTCATATAGAGATTAGTGGTAGTGGATTTTTATATTTATTTATTTATTTGGATGATTATGTATCCAACTATTCCCTTAATTTCCATCATTTGTAAATTTATTTAATCATCATCATATGTGAGGGATGCATTTTATGTTTATTTATTAGCTTTTATGAGGTCTCCTTTTCTTCTATTCCTTATCATGATGGGAGTTTTATTATAAAAATCCTTATTATATATCATGAGTAAAATCGTTCTAATATTAATTACCATCTCTAGAAAACCAGGAATGATCTATTGTTATATCATGACCCAGTTTGGTTGTATAGTGGATGGATGGACCATATTGGGTTTTAAAGAATGTTATCATTGTACAACATATTTTTAATCATGATGTATCTAGATAGTAAAAATACTAGGATCATCATTTGGACTCAAGTGGAGGGTGAATGAATTTTCATGGCCAACACTTCATTATATAGAACCATGGGTTTCCATTGTATTTTAATACTTATGTTTGGTTTTCAGAATGATTTTTTATATCTATGATGTATTATGATATGTTTTGATGAATTATTTCCAATTATGAGTTGTTTTGTGATTTTGTGGGTTATTTTAAGTTTCAATGGAAGAAATGGTGAAAATACAAGGGATACATAGTAATCCCACATGGTCTGGAAAACTATATAGTGGTCGTAAGAAAAGGATATGTAAATAGGACTGTGACTATTTCATTTTCATCTCATGTTTTGGTAGCTTGTGTGTCCAAAACATGTTCAATTCAATTTTCCCCATGTACTTAAGTCCTTTCTTCTATCACTTTCATAATTGATCGCAGTTATATCTACCATTACTATAGTGTAAATTATGTAAATTTTTATGTCAAATGATGTGATTTAATTTGGTTGGATTGGGACTTATAATGGATTCATGGGGTTTTCCCTAAAGAATTTTTTTGTTATGATTTTGGAAAAAGGTTTTTGGTGGTGGAAGAATGGATTATTACAAGATGATTTGTTTTTTAAAACCATTTTATGATAGGTGTTGTATGATGCCTATTTTTTATAAATATTTTTAGTTTTTTGATTTTGGTGTTAATTTTAAGTTTTTATTATTTATTTAGAAGGGTCATATTTGAAAATGAAATCATGCGATTTATTTTTTGTAATGTTTTAAAATATCAATTTTTGATTGACTAAAATCTAAAATCGGATGTGTTAAATATCATAGATTATATTTTTTAAAATGTAATAAATTTCAGAATGGAAATTTGAATTTTATTTAGAAATATAAAGTAGAGTTTTCTTAAAAATGAATTTTTTAATTATTTTATCCTTAATTAATTTTTATAGAGTATTCTAATTTATAGTCAAAATTCATAGAATCCTATTATTTTGAAATGATATATTTTGTGTGGTATTCCTTGAATGAAAAATTTCATAAGGTGACTTTTAATTAAATTTTTTATATAAATGATAATACAAGAAATATGTTTATTCTTTTAAAATAACATTTTATTATATACATTGGTAAATACAGATGCATTGTATTTATTTTTTCTATTAATTACCATTTTTCTCCTTTAAAGGTCTTAAAAAAAGATAAGTTGTTCCCCATGTTACAATGTTTTTCCTTCTAGTTGGTGGTTCCCCCATATGGTAAGTGGAGTGGTGGATCACAGATCTCTTTTTCTAAAAACAGCTTGGTTTTGTTTACATATTATCTCTTAACAAACAAGAGTTTTGTTAAATTTTTAGTATGATTCAATGGATTATATTTTATTCTTGGTGATTGACACTTGTAATTAGGATTTTTTAGTGAAGTGTTCTAGGATATTTTTTGTTTTTCATGAGAGGGTTCTTATTTTAAGAGAATTTTATTAGTTAATGTCATTGATATAATGGTTGATCTTTTTTGAAAGGTGATTAATTATTGTTTATAGTGTTTTTTTGTGAAGTTATCTAGGATATAGATTATTTGTGGTTATATATTTATATGGTTTTGGAGTTTTGGATTTTGCGCATGCATTACTATTTTAGTTTCCCTCTCTCGAGGCATTAGTTTTTTTATTCTCTTGAGCATGGATAAGCCTTTGGTCGATGGGTGGGTAATTTCAATAGATGTTTCATATCAATATTTCATCACTATAAATTTGATATTTGTTGGGTTATGGTGACCCATGTTCAAATGTCATTCTCTTTATTATTGAGGAATTTTTTTATGATTATTATTTTTAATGTTGTTCATAATAATCACCTTTATCTTAAATGATAATTTTATCTTAATCGGTGTTTGATTTTTGAAGGACACATTTGTTTTGAGAGATAGATATGTTTTATTAGTATTTTTTTATTTTATGGATATTATTAGTTTTGTGAATTTAAATTATATGTATTATCATTGTATATAATTTCGTTTCATGGGATGCTTTATTATTATTGAACCAATTAGAAGGTTTCTAAATAGCAGGGAGACCTTTTTTGATATCCTCAAATGAGGTATATTATTTTTTGATATTTGAGATAGTTTTTTAGGTTTGATATTATTTATAATGTATTTGTGGATTTTTTAAGAGGTTTTATTTTTTTCCAATGAAAAATGTGATGGATTATGGTGTTGGACAAGACTTTTCTCTCCTTTGTGTCTCTGATATACCATATCCAGAGCCACCACGTGAAGAGAAGGGTATGGATACCTCGTGGATTCCCTATCTTCCATTACTAATAGGCCCCTATGTTTTTCATTTAGGCTTTGGAAAGTATATAATTTCTAGGCCTTTAGTATTAGGGAATGGTCTTCAAGCATATCAAGTGGTATGGTGATGTTCCTATGAGGCTAGTATTGGTTTAGTGAGTTGATATTATGAAGTGGTTGTACTAATTTCATAATTTCAAAATGATGATTTGGATTTCAATTTTTATAGAGACCATTGTCTTTATTTTTGGAGACATGGGTATCTTATCATTGTGGTTTTATATGATTTCTGGAATTATATTAATGTCTATAAACTCTTCATCATACAATCTATTCTTGGATCTTCATATTTGGATTATTTTTAGGTTGTTCCATGATTACCCTTCATGGATCATTGTATCTTACATAAGAAATCATTTTGTTCTCTTATACTATATTAATGGATTTTTTTACATATTTTTTATCATTCTATTGATTTATATATATATTTGATAAAAAAGGGGTCATTCTTTTGTGTCTTTTGATAGATATTATTCTTTTTCTTTGTAGGTACCATTGTTGATTCTATGAGAACTTCAGATTGAGTTAGATGGTACTATATTTAGCCTTTGTATGATGAACAATGAATATTATTGGTTTTTATCTGGGTTTCTAAATGATATTGGTGTGATCATTAATTTTTAGGATATGTGTACCTAAATTGGGTTTTGATAAAAATGAATATCCCCTTGTTTCTGTAAAATAATGATTGTGGTCATGGAATTATGAAACGATTTCTAAAATTTATTTTCAATACGTGATTCTAGTATAGAATTGGGTTATTTGTAAATTTTCATTTTAAATGTGATAATCCATTTTTTAGATGATATCAAATATACACCACCTAGGATCCTTGGGTACCTTAGTGGGTGGGATTAGTATCATTCCTTATCCTTTTACCCCATAAAAGGGTTATTTTTCTATGTTCCAATATTCATATGTCATAGCTTTGTCATATCTAGGAACCTAATAATGATATCTTATGGGTTTTATCTTAATTGGGAAGTCCAACATCCCTATATAGTAAATTATTTCTATTTATGTGTTTTCTTCACACTAAATCAGATTTTCTATTAGGTACAAGGGACCTAGATCACCTAGAACTATGTTACCCTAGGTGTTAACACATTTCTTGATAGACTTTTCATCGTTTTATATTTGATATGAAATATGAATAATTTTTTATAAATTGAAATTGGATTATTTTAATGGTAATTTGAAACTATATTATCTAGATTTGGTGCAAGAATTATGAAATGGGGAAATTTTTTACCATTATTTTTATATATATGTAAAAAATATATTATCATTAAATATTTTCCTTATCTTGATAATATGGGTTTTTTTATATATACTTGTTACGGAACACTAGGGTGGGATCCCACTGTGCTTATTTAGATCACACGCTATACACTCCCTTCAGAGTATAATGTGATTTTTTTGTCTAATACATGAATGGGAAAGGTTTCATAATTATGATGAAAGTTTTATGTTAGATGATATTTTTTATGTGGTGGAATGATTGTGGAATGTTTCCAATGTTTCACATAGTAGATGTTGATAGTTCTGTGTTTTTCTTTTGGGTTTTTTTGGAAATGTACCTTGGTTATTTCATGTTACCTTGGTTGTATCACTATAAGTATTATTCTTTTTATTAATGTATTATTTTTTGGATTATCTACTTCTATATGTATGACATGTTTGATGTTTTTGGGTAGTAAAATCATTCTTCATATTAGTTTTTTGATGCCTATGTGATTCTCTCTAGCCAATGGTGATCAAAAATTCCCTTTTCAAATTTTCATGTTAAATTTTTTAGGGTATTTGGATGGGATTTTTAATTTGTATCATGATAATTAGTAGCCAAATCCTGGATTTTCATTGTATTTGAATATTGGTAGAAAATAGATATGATTTTTGGGACTTGAGAGGTAGGTTGGGATAAATTATCAACCACCTTTTTCAATGTTGAGCCTCATATCACCCCTGGATGTTATTATGTGTGTCTTATTATGTTCTTAGGAGTATTAATTAAGATTGTTTAATTTTCTAATAATTTCAATTTCTTGGTATATAGTATCATTCCTATGAGTTTCCTTCTTAAGATTCATAGGGAGGGTTCAATGGTAAATTATCTTCAAAAAATCATTCTATTGGTGGGAATATTATAGTGTTAATCATGTAAGAGTCTCATTCCATCGAATATAATGTAGAACCTATTCTGAACCAAGATATTGAGGAACAACAAAGAGCTGTAAGAGACAAGAATCGAGAAAGAGAGTTCCTACACTATGAGATCCTATATTTTTTTGTATTAATGCCCATATGGAGGTAGAGTATAGGATATAAAAAATTAACTAGGTATTCAATTTCATGGAGACACCATAATCTTTTATGGTGAATTACATGAATTTGAAGTATATGGGTCATTGAAATATGTTGTTGGACTCTATTATCTATGAAAAATGGCATATGGGATTGTAGTCGAATGACATCAAGATCCATTTCTTTTAGTAATTCTTCCCATATTCAATAATTTTGGTAAAATATTTGGATTTACTCACCATTTAGTAGGGAGATAATTCAGTTAAAAATCACACCTATTATTTTTTAGAGTTTTTCATTTTTCTCCAAAGGTGGATATGAATAATAAGATGAGGGCTCAAAAAACCTAAAGATCTTGTGAACTAATATTCAATTATAGGTATATTTATATATTATAAAGAACACCTACAACACTAAACTTATAGATATAGATATGATGGTAGGGATAAATATGAATGGAAATATTGTTCTATTTGTATCTTCCATTACACCCACTAGAATTTCTAGTTGTGTACAATGGATGAAGATGATGTGGAATGATAATCAGAAGAGAGATGGAAAAAATTCTTAGTATTGGTATTTTTATTCTTCTTCAATCATCTCTATTAGTTACCCTGACCCATTACAATTTTGGAATGGTATGGAACAACTGATGATCTTTCGTTTCATCTTAAAAGAATAAAAATGTATATGGAAGTAATGAAAATCAGATGAAATAATTCTAGGATATGTCAACACATAATTATAGTTTGGGATGATTAGACCAAAAGGACATTGTGGCTCAGTCAAAATATTAAATAACAATATATATATTGCAACCATTCACTATGGTGAAGAAATATTACCATGTTGAGGATTTTTTGGTGTACTTTGTTTTAGTCATGGATACTATGATAGGTATACTTTTTGTTGCAAGTTCCATTGCAACAACTTTGTTTGATATTCTTTCCTTACAATAATTCACATATTCCCAATTTTTGGATATTTTGGATCATTTTATTGAGATCATTTACTTATTTATTGATCTAGAAATAACACTTTAAATGATAAATATTATGGGTTTCATTTTCCACCATGTTCTCTTTTGATAGTTTATTCTAAGGATGTTTAGGACATCCTGTTCTTTATCTAGATCTTCTTGATGTCATCAATGGGATGGATTAGATGGTTGTACAGTATGTTGAGATTTATTGTTATCATTTTCATGTTTCATTATCTATTAATGATTGTTTCCCCCCATGTTTTCACATGGAGTGGGTCCTGAGGTCCATTCATGTAAGATGTTAATACCCAGAGCTCATGAGACAATTTTCTACCATTGCATAAAATCCTGATAATGTATATTTTCATGTTGATCTTCCTTTTTTTATGATTTTTGCATAGTGTTCCTAGATTATTTATTAGGCCTTCCTCTATATAGGGAGGAAGTGTTATCCATCTATATAGGTCCATGTAAATATCCAATTTCTATACCATTTTAAATATTTATAATGAAGATCTTAATATCCAGTTGGAGGCATATTGGAGAATAATTTTTTCCAAAATTTTTTCATCATGGGATATGCACTTTGGTAAAAAATTTAATTATTCTCTTGAAATATTTGTAAACTATTAGAAGTTTTATCATGTGACATAAAATAATTATTATCCTTTTACTCATTTAGATGAGTTTTTTATTTAGTTAAAGGAAAACTATTGGTTCTCGAAAATCAATTTTTGGTTGGGTTATCATCAAATCAGGGTTAAAGAATCGCATATTATAAAATACAATAACAGGACAATGTATGGACACTATGAATGTATCATGATTAATTTTGGCCAAAATAATGATCCAGAAGTATTTATGTTTTTGATGAATTACATATTCCACCAGAAACTCAATACATTTGTTGAAGAATTTATGGATGAATTCATTTTTTATAAATGATTAGATCATAAGTATGATCATCATTTGAATTTGTTTTTGGGAATCATGAGGATTCACTTTCTATGTGAAAATATATCAAAATTCCTTTCTAGATATGAGATTTGGAGTGCCTAGGGAAGATGATTTTGAAATATGGTATCTCAATAGATCCTAAAATGGTCATTTTTTTATTTTAATATAAATATCCACATATTTCCTTCGAGTTATAGAGCATCCTAGGCCTAAAAGGGTATTATATGTGGTTTCTAAAATATTTATTTATTCTGTAATAATAAATGAATAATTTGACTAATAAAGTGGTAAATTTACCTTTGTATGCTAAATGATATTCTATTTTGATGAGTTTAAATAGTGTTTGAAAACGGCACAAATTAAAATCTTTCCAAAACCCGGTAATTGATGTGTTCCTTATTGTGAGGATTTTGACATTGGATGGGGGTGTGTGCATATGTAGTATGATAATATGATGTAATATGAATATCTTTATCTTTATTCAATCATGAATAATTATCCCACTCATGTCATAGTTATTATAATTATTATCCATGCACTTAATCATTATAAACACTGTTTTTTTACAGAGTGGTTCATAGTCTATTTTTATCACCAGATCTGAAAATATATATTTTCTCGTATGTAACTTTTATATAGGAAGATAAAATGGGTGGATTAACTCTAGACATTAACTTCAACATCAAATATACCCCTTGTAAGTTTAACTCCATCACTGACACTTTATGTGGGAATTTTCCTTCTCAGGTTATCTTGGAAGTGAAAGGTAAGTGAAACCTTATGGATATTTTCATAAAATTGAATCTAAATATAGAAAAGGATTATTTAAATATGGTTTTGAACTATGTCCAATTTTCATTATCCCCCCTTTAGTCACTTATACAAGATCAACTGTATGATTTAGAGTTTATAGGAATTAGAGAATCCTTATATGGTACAGAGACCAATCCTGGTGGTTTTCCTCTAAGATAGAATTCATTAGTTAAGGATTTGGTTTATCATTCCTTCAACTGTTAGGAATTAAGTGTTTATTGGTATCCATAGTTAGTCATGGGAAATTAATGTTTCCAATATAGTTATGTATAATGAAATTATATTCCATTTCAAGTGTTTGGGGATGAAGTAAGACATTGGTGATTTTTGTGTCACACTATTACACCTTCCAGTAGATTAATATAGATCCCCTGAAGCCTTTTTAATATTTTGAATCTTATTCTAGTTCCATTATTAAATTAGGATGAAGTTTGAATGTACTTAATTGTTATATTAAGATGAACTCCATGGTGATGGAATCCTTTCATGGTTATGGTTAATCAATTAATTATATCATTACATTTCATTCCTATCAGGGATACCACCAAGGTTGAAGATCAAAGAAAGATGTGCATGCATGAAATTATGAGGTTTCATGGGGTTCTGTCTTCCATTATCTCTGATAGGAATCCTAGGTTTACCACTCAATTTGGTTGAAGTTAACACATAGGGATGTGGTCTCTAGTTATGTTGAATACGTATTAAAAAATGGGTGTACTATTATAACATGCTATTCTGATTTTAGAGGATATGATTTGAGATGATGTTTTGGTTTCCATAGGATCTTGGGATATTAAAAAAATACAAGAATTTTTTTTTTGAGGTGGGGGACTTTTAGCGACCACCATTTGGCATCCCCTGCACTTTAATACCGCAAAAACTTAATTTTCCCCTCCCCCCATTATCCCCTCCCTGACCCCGCGACCCACCACTCCCCAACCCTAGGACCCCGACCCCCGTGACCACGACCCCTCAACCCGGCGACCCCGACCCCCGGCGACCCCTCCCCGACCCCCGGCGACCCCGACCCCCAGCAACCCCGAACCCCGGTGACCGCCACCCCCCTTGCCTTTGTGTTTCACCACCCGCAACCCCAGCGACCCCCACCGCCTTGCCTCTGTGCTGCACCCCCATGACCCCAAAACCCCTGTGACTCGGAAACCCCCACCCCCTTCCTCTATGATGTACCTTTGGAAAGTACCAATGTCGTAGTCCCCTCCCGGCCTCATTGCATCCATCCGGCAAGTCCTCCTGCCTTCGTTGGACCCTCCCAATCCATTGTTCCCCGCCATGTAGAACCCTCCACGCTTCGTCCAACGGTTCTCCTCCTTTCAAGTCCAGCTGTTGAAACCCTGTCATCAAGTCACTATGCCATCATGGATTCGCAATTGAGTCACACCCTGTTACCCACGGTCGAGTCCTCCGTAGGTAATGTTTTTTATCCTTCAAATTTGTTTTTAACATTTTAATGATATGTTTTTTTTAGAATTTAAATATGATATTTCACTTTTGATTTATATTAAATACATATATGGATAGGAGATAGATTTATATGCAAGATAGATTTCCAGCTAAATATTATGACGGGATTAAGTGATTTATGGATTTCACCAAAATATTTCCAAGCTATATGATTAGTTGTCCATGCAGAAAATGTGAAAATAGATATCTCTTCAAATGAGATAGTGTTATAGAACATTTGTTTTTGAATGGGTTTTTGAAAAACTATAAGACATGGACACGTAATAGAGAAGATTCTATTTCATGTCATCACTCAAAAAGTATTCATATGAATTTTTATTTGAGAACAGTTTATCTGATGAACATAATGCTCAATGATATGATGCGTCAGTTTCAATCTGAATAAAGTAATGTCGTAAATGATGATGTTGGATTGAGTAATTCCCGTTCTTCTGCATGTGGAGAATCATTGAAATTCTTTGAAATTCTTGATGATACGCATACTGAATTATATCCTGGATGCACTAAATTTAGTAAATTGTCATTCATAACTGAATTGTTACGCTTGAAGGCCTTGAACCAATTGTCAGAAACCTCATTCGATATGCTGTTGGTATTATTGAAGAAGGTACTCCCTACTGAAGCAAAGATTCCGGATTCATTCTATCAAGCTCACAACTTGACCGATGATCTTGGATTTACATATGATACAATTGATGTGTGTCGCAATAATTGTATGTTGTTCAAAAAAGAGAATGTGCAATTAAATAATTATATTGTTTTCTATACATCGAGGTGGAAGACAAATGAGATTAATCAAGGTAGTTAGATTCTTCCTGGGAGAGTCTTAAATCAAGGGAAACAAGTTGCTGCTAAACAGATACATTATTTCCCACTGAAACTGGGACTGAAGAGATTCTTCCTGTCCACTAAAATTGCTAAATTGATGAATTGGAATTTAGAGAGAAATAAATAGGTTAATAAATTAACTCAACTGGTAGATTCTTTATCATGGAAAGAGTTTGAACAAAGACACCTAGACTTTTCTCGAGATGATCGTAATATTCAACTGGGTTTGGCAGTAGATGGTTTTAACTCATTTAGGTCCATGGTTGGTGCGACACATAGTACATGGCCAGTGGTGTTGGTTCCATACAACATTCCCCCATGGGTATGTATGAAGCAACCTTTTTTTTACTGTCATTTCTAATTGATGGACCGAGAGGACCTGATGATAAAATAGATGTTTATATACAACCATTGACTGGTGAGCTGCATGAATTTTGGGCCGATGGTGTAATGACTTTTGACTCAACAGCTAATGAATGTTCAAACTTCGGGCCTCTTTGTTATGGAAAATTAATGATTTCCCAGCGTGTGCTAACTTATCAGGTTGGATTAAAAAATGATAATTTTCTTTCCCTTGTTGTAATAATAGAAAGAAATATATATGGCTTAAGTACTGTAGAAAGTGGGCATATCGTGGTCACAGACGCTTTCTTCTTCCATTGCACAGGTTTAGAAAAGACCGTGTATCGTTTGATGGGAAAAAGCAGTATGACCCATCAACACAAATACTGTCTGGGATTGAAATTTGTGCAAAACTTGATCAAGAAAACATCCATACAATGTATTATTTTGAAGATTTATTGGTTCTTACATTGCCTTCTATTCCTGCTGCAAATAGACAGCGAAGTCATAATTGGAATAAATGAAGTATTTTTTTGAATATCCTTATTGGAAATATAATATTTTAAGACATAATTTGGATGTGATGCACATTGAAAAAAATGTATGTGATAATATGTTGTGCACCATTATAGGCATCAAGGGGAAATCAAAGGACATCGCGAATGCTCGATGTGATTTGCAAGAAATGGGTTTGAGAAAACCTTTACATTTATAGCTGGGTGAAGGTAATCAGGCATACATGCCCGCTGCACAGTACACATTGAGTAAAAAAGGGAAAAACATTACTATCAATTTTGAAGACCGTTAAAGTTCCAGATGGTTATTACTCTAATATTTCGAAGCGTGTGAATATGATGAGCAAGACATTATAGGGTTTGAAAATTCACAATAATCATATTATGCTTCAACAGTTAATTCCTATAGTAATTCGTGATTTCTTACCTTCCTAGGTTGTTGAGCCATTGATTGGAGTTTCTAATTTTTTCAGACAGCTATGTTCTAGGAATCATCACATGAGTGATTTGGAAAAGCTACAAGATAAGATTTTACTTGCACTATGTGACCTAGAAAAACTCTTTCTGCCGTCTTTTTCTGATGTCATGGTTCACTTGACCGTGCATTTAGCTGGTGAAGTCATTGCTGGCGGTCCCGTGCAATTCAGGTGGATGTATCCAATAGAGCGATACTTAAATACATTGAAATGGTATGTGTGCAACAATGCTCATCTCGAAGCCTCAATTTCCATGGGATATTTAATGGATGAGTGTACTAATTTATGTTCTTCATATATTGATGAGGTTGAAACAAATATAGATAAATCATCCCAGAATGACGAGGGTCCAATTAGAGAAGGAATAACATTTGATATGTGGAACAACGAGTGGGTTCATGCTCATCGATATGTGTTATTAAACGCTCCATCAGTTATGTCATTGATACAGTAAGTTTCATAGTTGATGTGTTTTTTGTTTCTATACTTATTTTATTTCTTACCTTATATTGTGTTGTGATTTAGGATGCATATCACTGAGTTGAAATGTGAAAGGCCCCATGAAACTGACTATCAAATCCAAAAACATCATTTCAACACATTTCATGAGTGGTTCAAGACTCATGTACATATAATTGATTTAATATTTTTATAGTGAAACTTAGTTGTATTTTCACAATCCTTTATCCATTATACTATATATGTAAAATTTACAGATTCAAAAGTTACGTGATTTAACCCAGCATGTGAGTAAAGAACTCAACCAACTAGCTGATGGTCCATTTATTACAGCTCGTCGCTACAAGTCTTTAGATGCTAATGGATTCCGGTTTTATATTAGCGATGTTGAAATGAACCGATCCATACAAAATAGTGGTTTTGGTTGTTCTTTTGTTGGTTCGGGTTATTATTATGGATTTTTGAGAGATATTATTGAGTTTATTTATGGTCGTGGCTTAAAACACATATTGTTAAGGTGTGATTGGGTCGATCCAGTTCGTGGAACGAAAGTTGATAACTTCCAATTTTCATTAGTAAACTTTAACAATATGCTATATAAATATGACTGAGTTAGAAATGAGCCCTTAATGCTGACATTTCTGGCAGAACAAGTTTACTTTGTACGCATTGATTCTGATTGGAAAGTTGTGGTGAAAATGTCTAGAAGAGGGGTTTTTCTGATTGACCAAGAGGAACCTGAATTTTTCATATTTCCCAATCAAACACTTGACCAAACAACAGTAGTTGTACGAGATGAAGATATAAAATGGGCCAGAGAGACAGTTGAAGGAGATATGATAGACTTCCATGATTAGTGAAAATTTTAATTATATCCCCAGTTATTATTTGTAAAAATATTTATGAGTTATATATGTATAAAAACTGCTTGATTTAACTATAATTTCTTTTAATGTATGTATGTCATAGGGTGGTCACAGTGGTTCACCTGATGTTGTCAGTATGTATGTTTTCATTTTTCTAAATTAATTGATTGTAATTTTCTGTTTATATTTCCCTAAATGTTTCTAATCATTAATTTATATTGTAATTGAATTATAAATTTATGTTTATTAGGATCTAGTACTTCTTCCAGTAGACACAGGGATCCTGGTAGAGGGGTTCGATCCTGGAACTCTGGATCCTGATTGGATGTGTTATTTGATGACACATTTCATCCAGTTGGAGATGGTGCTACTGCATTTAGTCGTCAGTTTGGGCATATGATACGAGACTCGCACAGATTCCCTCTGACGACTCGTGACTGGAGTTCCTTCCCCCAGGATACGATGGACAGATTATGGATGGAGGTTCAAAAAAATTCAATGTTTAATTTTTCATGATATTGTTTTTATTATTGTCCCGTCTACTGAAATTTTTTTTAAAAGGATAATTTGACATCTTGTACAGATGATTTTTGGGTAGTATGTATGTCCAAATTCCGAAAATTATGGAAGGATTACAAGTCAATGGTGAAGAGAGATCATTGGAAACCATTTGCGAGTGTTCTAGACATTCTATAGCGAGACCCTCCAGGCATTCTTCCTGCGCAGTGGCACGATTTGGTTGTGTTTTGGTCGACTGAGGCAACGATGGTATGATTTATTACTTTTAATCTATAAATGACTAATTTTTCAAATGTCTATTAAGTAAATACGTTGAATGTAGACCGAGTATTCTCTTCATTCACATAATTAGGCGATGCAGGGAATGCCTTCCAGACTTGGCACTCGATATGTGTCACAACTCAGACATGATGTAAGTGTAGAATTCACTATTTCATTTATATTTTAAAAATATTGTAGTATAACATAGTTAACCCCTTTATTATAGTTACACCAATGTGGTGAGCCAATCGATCGGATGTCCATGTGGATGAGGACTTGTAGGGCGAGTGATCCCAATGTTGTAGGTGTTATAGTAAGCAAATTATGTACTAATAAATGTATTTTTATGTTATATAAATTATTCATATTTTTTCATTAATTATATACTACAGGATCAGTTTGACGCTCAGTTAGTAGAGTTTCTAGAGGAGCAATGTCATAGTACTGTGCGTAGAGATGAAATATTTCACCGTTTTGTGGGGCGTGATGGTCATGGTTATTCTTTGACTTATGGCGGTGGTGTCCCATGATGTGCAGTTGTTAGAGCAAATGTGATGGGCGCATGCAGAGAGTTAGGGATGCGCACACAGGCTGAGATAGATGCTTCCATGCAGGATATGCAGCTCAATTTTGATTCACAGTTTCAGCAGTTATGTGCAGAGTATGAGGAGTGGTTGTCATAGATGTCATCACATATCAATGAAATGAGGACACAACAAGTGGCGCCACAGGTAAACAATAAAACAAACCATACTTAGATTGACTTTTATTGATATTTTTAAGATACATAATATTGATATATATAGTAGGCTCTGAATACGGCTAGTGTACATCGCAATGATATTGGTGATTCAGATGATAATGAACCCAATGCATGAGGTAATTTCATTTGTGTTGATAAATTCTCTAGAAGTTTTTATATCCTTGATGAATATATTTTTCCTTTTTTACCTAGATTAGTTTGTTTTAGTATTTTTGGATGACATCTTCGTGCACTCCAAGACTGATGATGATCATACCCAATATCTTGACATCATACAGATTACACTTATAATGCATCGACTATACGCCAAGCTATTTATATGTCATTTTTGTATTGATTAGGTATAGTTATTAGGTCAAATAATATCAGAGAAAGGTGTGTCAGTGGATGGAGAGAAACTTCAGGAAATTGTTTCTTGGTAGAATACCAAGAACTCTTTCAATATTTGTATCTTTCTAGGGTGAGTGAATTGTGAAGTGGTCGAGCAGACGGCACGTCAATCGGACGTGTTGTGTGCCCGCGGTGACCGAGAACGCCGTTCTGGTGTCATAAACGGTCAAAACAGGCGTCTAACGGTCAAATTCATATCGAAAAACATCGTATCGACCTGAAATCATAGGTCAAGAAACTAATTATTATTTGTGAGGTGTACGTGCAGACGGCACGTCAATCGGACGTGCGGTTTGTGCGGTATAGCTCAATTTGTGTTTTTTAAGTGTTCCGCGCGCTTCATAAACACGTATGGGGGGGGTCCAAATGAGCCTAACAAAGACTGAATGGCCTAAAATCAGACGACATAAATGGGTGAGTGAATTTTGATGTGTTCGAGCAGACGACACGTCAATCGAACGTGTCGGGTGCCCTCGGTGACCGAGAACGCCGTTCTGGTGTCAAAACGACCAAAACGGGAATCTAACGGTCAAATTCATAGAGAATGACATAGTATTGACCTGAAATCACAGGTAAAAAATCTAATTATTATTCGTGATGTGTACGCGCAGATGGCACGTCAACCAGACGTGCGGTTTGCGCAGTACGGCTCAATATGTGTTTTTTAAGTGTTGTGCGCGCTTCCTAAACACACGTGGGGGGGGGGGTCCAAATGGGCCGAACAAAGTCGGAATGGCCTGAAACTAGACAAAATCAATGGGTGAGTGAATTTTAAAGTGGTCTAGTAGACATCATGTCAATCAGATGTACTGTGTGCCCGCAGTGATCGAGAATGCCGTTCTTGTGTCATAAACGGCCAAAATGGGTGTCTAATGGTCAAATTCATAGTGGACAACATTGGATTGACCTTAAATCATAGGGAAACAACATAATTATTATTCATGATGTGTACGTGTAGACGTCACATCAATAGGACGTGCGGTTTGCACGGTACAGCTTAATATGCGTTTTTTAAGTGTTGTGTGCGCTTCAAAAACGCGCGTTGGGGGGGTCCAAATGGACAGAAAGAAGTTGTAATGTCCTGAAAGTAGATGAAATAAACGGTTTAGTTAATTTTGAAGTGGTTGACCAGAGGGAACATCAATCGGACGTGTCGTGTGCCCGCGGTGACTGAGAACGCCGTTCTGGTGTCAAAAACGACCAAAACGTGTGTCTAACGGCCAAATTCATAGCGGATGACATCGTACTGACCTGAAACCATAGGAAAAGAATATAATTATTATTCTTGACATGTACGCATAGAAGGCACATCAATCGGACATGCGGTTTGCACGATACGGCCCAATATGCGTTTTTTAAGTGTTGTGTGTGCTTTATAAACACGCGTGGGGTGGTCCAAACGGACCGAACGAAGTCATAATGACCTGAAATAAGAAGAGATCAACGGGTCAGTGAATTTTGATGTCGTCAAGCAGACGGAACGTCAATTGGATGTGTCGTGTTCCCGCGGTGACCGAGAACGCCGTTCAGGTGTCATAAACGGCCAAAACGGGCGTTTAACGGTCAAATTCATAGCAAACGACATCAGATTGGCCTGGAATCACATGGAAACAATCTAATTATTATTTTTGATATGTATGCATAGGTGGCATGTCAATCGGATGTGCGGTTTGCACGATACAGCTCAATATGCGTTTTTTAAGTGTTGTGCGCGCTTCATAAACGCACATGGGGGGGTCTAAACGGGCCAAACGAAGTTAGAATGTCCTGAAATCAGACGACATGAATGGGTCAGTGAATTTTGATGTGGTCGAGTAGACTTCATGTAAATCGGACGTGCCGTGTGCCCGCGGTGACCGAGAACGCCGTTCTAGTGTCATAAACAACCAAAACGGGCGTCTAACAGTCAAATTCATAGAGGACGAAATCAGATTGACCTGAAATCATAGGGAAATAATATAATTATTATTCGTGAAGTGTACGCATAGACGGAACGTCAATCGGGCATGCGGTTTGCACGGTACGGCTCAATATGCATTTTGTAAGTGTTGTGTGCACTTCATAAACGCGCGTGGGGGGTCCAAATAGGCCGAACAAAGTTAGAATGGCCTGAAATCAGAAGACATCAATGGGTGAGTGAATTTTGATGTGTTCGAACAGAATTCACGTCAATCGGACGTGCCGTGTGCTCGCGGTGACCGAGAACGCCGTTCTGGGGTCATAATCGGCCAAAACGGATGTCTAACGGTCAAATTCATAGCTTACAACATCGTATTGACTTTAAATCACAAGGAAACAATATAATTATTATTCGTGACATGTACGCGCAGACGAAACATCAATCGGACGTGCGGTTTATGCAGTACGGCTCAATATGTGTTTTTTAAGTGTTGCGTGTGCTTCCTAAATGCGTGTGGGGGGTCCAAATAGACTGAACAAATTCGGAATGTCCTGAAATCAGACGAAATCAACGGGTGAGTGAATTTTGATGTGGTCTATCAAAGGGAACATCAATTGGACGTGCCGTGCACCCACGGTGACCAAGAACGGCATTCTAGTGTCATAATCGGCCAAAACGGGCGTCTAACAGTCAAATTCATAGAGGACGACATCGGATTGACCTGAAATCATAGAGAAACAATATAATTATTATTTTCGACATGTATGCGCAGATGGAACATCAATCGGACATGCGGTTTGCGCAGTATGACTCAATATGCATTTTTTAAGTGTTGGGGGCGCTTCATAAACGCGCGTGGGGGGTTCAAACGGGCCGAACGAAGTTGAAATGGCCTGAAATCAGATGAAATCAACGGGGTAGTGAATGGTGAAGTGTTTGAGTAGACATCACGTCAATCGGACGTTCCTTGTACTCGTAGAGATCGAGAACACCGTTCTGGTGTCATAAATGACTTAAACGGGCGTCTAACTATCAAATTCATAGAGGACGACATCGGATTGACCTGAAATCATAGGGAAAAAATCTAATTATTATTCGTGACGTGTATGCACATACGTAATGTCAATTGGATGTGCAGTTTGCGCAGTACGGCTCAATATGCGTTTTTTAAGTGTTGTGCGCGCTTCATAAACGCCCGTGGGGGGGTCCAAATGGGCCGAACGAAGTTAGAATTCCCTGAAATAAGACGTAATAATGGGTGAGTGAATTTTGATGTGGTCGAGTAGACAGAATGTCAATCGGACATGTCGTGTGCCCGCGGTGACCGAGAACGCAGTTCTGGTGTCATAATCGGCCAAAAAGGGCGTCTAATGCTCAAATTCATAGCGAACGAGATCGGATTGACCTGAAATCACAGTGTAAAAATATAATTATTATTTTTGATGTGTATGTGTAGAGGGCACGTCAATCGGACGTGCGGTTTTCATGGTACGACTCAATATGTATTTTTTAAGTGTTGTGCGCGCTTCATAAACGCACATGGGGGGGTCCTAACAGGCCGAACGAAGTCAGAATGGCCTTAAATCAGACGAAATAAACTGTTCAGTGAATTTTGAAGTGTTTGAGCAGACAGCACATCAATCGGATGTGTCGTGTGCCCGTGGTGACTGAGAAAGCCGTTCTGGTGTCATAAACGGCCAAAAGGAGCGTCTAACGGTCAAATTCATAGCAGATGAAATTGGATTGACCTGAAATCACAAGGAAACAATATAATTATTATTCTTTATGTGTACGCACAGAAGGAACATCAATCGGACGTTCGGTTTTCATAGTATGGCTCAATATGCGTTTTTTAAGTGTTGTGCGTGCTTCATAAACGCGCGTGGGGGGTCCAAACGGGCCGAACAAATTCGGCATGGCCTGAAATTAGACGACATCAATGGGTGAGTTAATCGTGATGTGGTCAAGTATACAGCACATCAATCAGACGTGTCGTGTGCCTATGGTGACCGAGAACGCCGTTCTGGTGTCATAATCGGCCAAAACGGGCGTCTAATGGTCAAATTCATAGCGGACGACGTCGGATTGACCTGAAATCACTGCGCAACAAACTAATTAGAACCATAGAATTAATGATTTTAAATTTTTAAAATGGTAATCAAAATTATGAATATATTTAGAAAATAAAATAATTTAGATCTATTACAGTAAGTTTGAATTGAAATATGTTAATTTTTTCAATTATTTGTTTTCTAGGTTTTATTCGATACTAATTTTGTTATTAAATTTTGTTATGCAGTTATATTTGATGATGGATGTGGAGCTTGGAAGATGACTTGTGAGATTTATTTGGGTATATATTATTCTGTCATTGAAATTTAAAAAAAAATTAAAAATATATACTGGCCGCCATTTGGCGGTCGCTATAGGTGTTTCCATCGACACCTGTAGCGGCTACCATCCAGCGGCCGCTAAATTTCTGGGCTGCAGTGAGTGCTAAAGCCTATCCCGACTTGCCTACAGTGCCCACCAAATGGCGGTCACTGATAACAACAGCGACGGGCCAAAAGCATCCACTGATTGGGGGACGCTAGGCGGCCACTATAGACCTTTAGCGATGGCTTTTGGCGGCCGCTAAAGGTCATGATTGTACTAGTGCGAAATTCAGAGTTCTTTTATAATAATAGTTACTATTCATTTATCGGAATGACTCTCTTTGAGTCTTTATATGGTCACCCACACAGGTCAAAACACTGTTGGTCAGAGGTGGGAATACATACTATTTTGGGACCATTTATTTTTTGGAAGACATTGACAAGGAGACAATATATACATTGAATTTTAGATACATATTAGAGTCAATGGAAATCATATCTGGATCATTGAAACTATCTTTTGGATTTTTCATCGGTTACTGTGTATTTTGAAATGTTTTTTCTCTGTTTTTTCACAGTCTCCGTGGTAATTAAGGGATGTGGGATTCATGATGTGTCAGACCATTTTAGATCATGAAAAGGTTTTATTGGATACATATAGGTTTTCATTAACAACTCAGTTGATAGGTATTTAAATTATTTTCAACATATCATAACTAATTAATTACCATATTGATCCATCACATTTTCAGTGTTGGTAGGAGATTGAGTTTGGTTTATATGTTGTAGTTATAGAACAACCGATGGAGATAGTTTAGTCTCAGATGAAATTTCTACATTGAAAATATATTCTATTGATATCGGTGTTATGGTGGTATTGATAATATTCTAATTATACATGAGATTGAGAATCACTAGTGAGGTAGAACCTTCCTCATCAAATTATATACCTTTTGTCTTCCATGTGACTTTCTGATGGGAGAATTTGAAATAGTGTGGATGTTGTATCATATAGACTTGAGGTATGTTATTTTTTACGAATTGATATGGTTATATCTAGGTTCATGATGTCTTATAATGGCATAGATTGTTTTTAAAAGGCTTTGTTTTTTCTGTAGATTAAAAATGGTTTGGTCCATGACATGGAACAAGAGGTTTCTCCCCTTAGTATATCATATGTTCCATAGGTAGAGTCACCATTACCAAAATTAGGTGTAATCTGGGGCATGGATACCTTTTGATCACCCTATGTGCAATAACCATCATGCAATAACTATAACATCCATGCTCTTTATTACAGATTAATAAATTTTTTTACATAGATTTACACTTAATAAAAAAAAATATCGTTATGTCTATTGTCTTTGGGAATTAGGTACACTGCATAACAACTTAGAACCTAAAAAACAAAATCATTATTGAAAACTTCTTTAACATGATCAAAACATTCCCTGTACATAACACTACAAGGGATAACCTGAGGACATACTTAAGAAAAGGGTGAGATATAAATCCTTGAAAGGGAATAAACATGGAATTACATGAAGATTACAATACATGTTAGATAATATGTATACCGACGTAGAATAAAAGGAATATGAATAATAAGGCCTGATATAGTTTGAGATATATAATATGGGAAATGTGGAAATAATATAAAACACTGCATCGTAAACATAGGTTAATGATAAAACGTCAAAACTTCATGGTGGAAAGATTTAGCATAAAGGAATTAGGTATACCCCTATCCCAACATGAGGTATCACGATATAAAATATTTCCCAATTCATTAAAGTGCTATAAAATTCTGAGTGAGCCCATCACATCTATTTGGTTCTCATGCTTATTTTTGGCCCATAGAACAATCAACTTGGATTCATTCAAAGATATAATTTATTCAATGATAAAAGAGTTTGAAATAGAAACATATAATTCTGTAATAAAATATGTATATGTGTATAATGGTGGATACACATGATAGAAAATTGGTATGGTATACACTATAAAATTGTTTTGTAATGGAAATTTGATGTGAAATTTCATATTCATAACAACATCACATAAAAATTCATAAAATTGGTTGATGAGATTGAATGTGGCATATCATAATTTAGATATGAAATGGACAGTAAAATGGAAATGTAAATACATTTCACTACATATTTAATTGGATATATAAGGTGTAACATAATAAAGTAACATAAAGAAAGAGGATAAAGGAAGGGAATCTTACAAAATATTAGTATGCTAACAGGTGTACATAGGGGACCATAGGAGGGAAAATGAGAGTTATAGGGGCTACCATAATTTTTAAATAAAATTGGATGTATGGGGGATATGTAATTACATATCCCAACATATTAAAATTTAATTTTAAAATAAATAATGTAAAATGAGTTCCTGATAAAATATGAGGGAGAGGATCCCTAATGCGAGTGGTTTACATTATTTTTATAGTTCCAAGTGCCTAAAATATAAAAATAAAGACCTTATTATGTTTAGTTGAGTCACACTGTTAAAGAAATGATTTTAAAATCAGGAAAAAAATTACATGTTTTGGGGAATTAATAATGAATTTAGATAATAAATAGACTAAATGTAGTATAACATTATATTAAAGTAAATATATATATTTGGCCATGGATTCAATTTATATTACTTATTACATCACTTTGTGGATATTATGATGTCCTAAAATAGAAATCACATTTATAAGGTATTTAATTTTTATCCAAAAATTCAACTGTCTCAAAAAATTATGTAACATTTACCATTGGATAATACTGATTTACTAATTTGAAAAGTAATATTCATTTTATCTAAATTTTTTTCTTAATATGTGAATTTTTACTTTTAAAATAAAAATTGTCATTTATTGAAAATTACGTGTTTTTGACAAATAACAGTTTTTCGAACCCTTGTAAAAATTACATTTGACATCATATAACTTATATGATCATTTATATTTGATATAAGTTTTTTAATAATAATATTTTATTAAAATATTTTTTATTTAAAAAATAAATTCATTCTTAATTCTTTTTTAATAATTTAATTTGAATATTAATAAAAAAATTATTTCAGCCCTAAAAGTCTTTTACAAAGTCACAATAAAATGATGAATACATATTAATTACTTTATATGAAAAATAATGGACATATTCATATTTCTAGGATATTGATATATATCCCCTTAAATCTCCATCATACACCCTAAGTGTAAGGTATGTGATGGTGGGGCATTAATGGGGATGTTCAGCGGACATGGTTTGGGTCGTGATGTTGATGAACTTGAACTTCTCTGAAACACAGTTTCACTGATGCTTATGTTATCACATGTCATCTTAGTAATGGTATAAGAAAAATCCATGAAATGCTATCTCTATCATAAGATTTGATAAATGGGATTCAAAGGGTACGATCCTAATGGTTGTGGTCATCACTTCCTTTGTCTGTTTCAAATGGATTTGTTTAAACACTATATTTATACTAGTCATGCGATCACTGATCAACAAAAATATTATCAATGGTAATGATACTTAATGATAATTTATATAAAATTAGATATAATAAAATAAAACAAGCAGATGTGTTTTCTCTAATCATAGGACATTTGATTATGAAAATAGATTAATTTTATTCATAATAGTTTGATTCATTACAATCTTCACCCATTTAGAAATTTCTCCCTAAAAATTGTATTTTCACACACTAAAATAAATGAGGGTAACTCTACTTCATCACCTCCTATGGTTCCCAAGTTTTTTCTTCAAACATGTAGTATCTCCACAACACATGGAAGAATGGAAATGTCTTATTTTGTAGAAATTTTCTCCATGATGTAAGATATTCATCATCTTCTCCTCATAAAAAAGGTCGTTCTATAGTGGTATCACCTCTATATTTAGTAAAAATTAGGGGTATGGTATTTACTTAATCAAGATGGATGCAATGAATAAATCATGTTCTTGATAGAGGCTCAGTGGGGTTCAATTTGAGAGGCCATTATTTTGATGTGATCAATGATCTCAAAAGTTATGGTGTAACTTGGAATAATCATTCCCTTATTCAAAAATATCATCACATTCTTCCTGGGAGATATGTGAAGGAATACCATATCTCTAACATCAAACTCTAGGTCTCATTTTTGATTTCATCCATAGATCTTCTGTCGACTCTGAGGAGCTTTGATGAGATGTTGAATGGTTTTTTTATATTTTCCACCATTTCCTTAAGCATTAATGGACCTGGAAGTTTCCATTATGCTACTTAATCCAATCATGAAGGTGTTATGAACATATTCCCATGAAGGTATTCATAGGTAGGGATTTGGATAGTCGAGTGGAAACTATTGTTGTAAGAGAATTCAACCAAAGGTGATGTTGAACCCATCCGCCATTAATATATATATAACATTCTTGAAACATATCGTACATTGTCTGAATCATCCACTCATATTGGCCATTAGTTTGGGGATTACAGGCCTTTGTAAAATTAAGCACTGTGATTAGAGCCTGATGAATACGTTTCTATAACGTTTATGAAAAACTTGGGTCTCAATCGTATTTAATTGAATGTTGTACTCAATGAACAATTAAAAAATATCTAATGTATATCCATTCCAGTTTATCTAGTGATAAATCCTTTCAAATCACAATTACATGTGACATATTTTTATGATTATCTACAACAAGCCAAATATCATTTTTTCCTTTGGATGTCTTCATAAGTTTGCCGAAAACTTCCATGGTGATGATTTCCCATTTCTATGTTGGTATGGGAAATGGTTGAATAATCCCCTTATACATCATCCATTTAGACTTTACGTACTCATATACTAGGAACTTTCATTTATATTCAGTTATTTCTGTTCATTTTGTCCCTCCAATAGTGCTCTAGGAGATATCATTACACCTTTTTGTTTCTTGGGTGAATAGGTAATATAGAACTATGTGCATCATCCAATAGTTACTTATTTAACTCGGTATTTGATAGAACACATAGTATTATCCCAAATCTCACAATTCCTTTTCATTAACATGGAAAAACAAGGATAACCCTTTCCTTAGAGTTTTCACTGTCTTCTAAATTACTGCTGTAGGGTCCTAAAAAATCCACCAAGGGAAGAAAACTCTTCCATGATCACTTTTCTGAAGGAAGAAATCATTTATACAAGTATAAAAAAGTGAATGGAATCAAATTGAGTTATAAACACTACTAGAAACTTGGGTTTTACCAACGGTTCAGAACCCTTGGTAAAGGCTGTTGAACTGTTGGTATAATTTATACCAACGATTCAGCAAACCGTAGGCAAGTAAGTCGTTGGGAAAAGCTTTTCCCAATGGTTTACATAGAACCGTTGGAGTAGGGGGAGGAAAGTTAACATTTCCCAATGGTTCTCCTAAAACCGTTGGGAATGTTTTTACCAACGGTTCTGCTAAACCGTTGGAAAAACCAAAGGAGGGGGTATTTCTCAATGGTTCTACAACCGTTGGGAAAGCTTTTTACCAATGGTTCAAATAGAACCATTGGTAAAAATCTTCATACAAGACCTATTCCAACGGTTTCAAACCGTTGGCATACCCTATACTATGCAAATTGCACAGCATCCCTGCAATTTGCACAGAAGGCAAAGGTGGAGGTGTCCTGAAATAATTTGATTCATAATTTGATGCAAATCAATAATTAAATCATAATTCATTTTAATTCATACACAATTAACATATGATGCGTAATTTGATGACAAACACATACATAATTCATAACGTAATTATAAACATACATACACAAAAAAAATATAAACATACATAATTCATTTAGAATATAAACATACATAATTATAAAAATACATATAGAAAAGTGAGCCACTTTGAGTGGTTCACTCGTACACATCACAATAGACCCATTGATCGTTGTCCAAAAGTTTCAATGGAATCCGAATGCGTTTGGTCAGTTTTCCGTATGCTATTTGTTATTTTCACTTAAAATCTTGTTCATTTTAAACAAAATAGATACACTTTGAGTGGTGCCGACCACACCTTGCCTTGAATTGAGGTGGGTTTCACTCATACACGCCATATATGACGCATTGATCATTGTGCTAATGTCTCAACACAATCAGAATCTGTTTGGTCGTTTTTTCATATGTACTTAAAATTTTGTCCATTTTAAACAATAGACAGACACTAAGAGTGATCCCTGCCACACTGCACCTTATATTGAGGCGAGTTTGACTCGTAAACATCACAATAGACCCATGTATTGTTTTCCTAATGTTTCAATGGAATCCAAATGTGTTTGGTCAGTTTTCCATATGTCATTTGTTACTTTCACTTAAAATGGTTTCCAATTCAAATAAAAGTGAGCCACTTAGAGTGGTGGGGGCCACACCGAGACTCCGATTGAGGAGTGGTTGACTCGCACTCATAAACGTCACAATAGACACATGGATCGTTTTCCTAAAGTGTCAACATAGTCCGAATGTGTTTGGTCGGTTTCCCGTATGTTAGTTGGTCTTTTCACTTAAAAATAAGTCCATTTTTAACAAAAGAGAGGTAGTTTCAGTGGTCCCGGCCACACCGCGCCATGGATTGAGGCAGAGTAGACTCGTAAATGTCACATTTGACTCATGGATCATTTTTATTAAGTTTCAATAGAATCTGAATGTGTTTGGTCGGTTTTCCGTATGTCAGTTGTTGATTTCACATAAAATTAAGTCCATTTTTAACAAAACAGAGGCACTTTGAGTGTTTTCAGCCACAACGGGCCTCCAATTGAGGTGGGGTTGACTCGTACACATATATTTGACCCATGTATCGTTTTCATTAAGTTTCAACAGAATAAGAATGCATTTGGTCAGTTTTCCGTATGTCAGTTGTTGATTTCACTTAAAATTAAGTCCATTATTAACAAAACAGAGGCACTTTGAGTGGTGTTGGCCACACTGGACCTCATATTGGGATATATTTGAATCTTTCACATCACATATGAGTCATGGATCATTGTGAAAAAGTATTAACACAATAAGAATCTGTTTGATCGGTTTGGCGTATGTACGTAAAATATTGTCCCTTTTAAACAAATGAGGGACAGTTTGGGTGGTGCCTACCACACCACACCTCGGATTGAGGCGAGGTTGACTCTTACACATCAAATATGACCCATGGATCGTTTTCCTAAAGTTTCAACACAATACAAATGCATTTGGTTAGTTTCCCGTATGTCAGTTGGTGTTTTCACTTAAAAGTAAGTCCATTTTGAACAAAAGTGAGGATGTTTGAGTGGTATCGGCCACACCATGTCTCGTATTGAGGCGAAGTTGACTCGTACATGTCACATTTGACCCATGGATCGTTGACCTTAAGTTTCAATATAATTCGAATACGTTTGGTCGGTTTTCCGTATGTCAGTTGTTGATTTCACTTAAAATTAAGTCCATTTTTAACAAAACAGAGGCACATTGAGTGGTGTCGGCCACAACAGGCCACAGATTGAGGAGGGGTTGACTCTTACACATCATATATGAGTCATGTATCGTTTTTCAAAAGTATAAAAATAATCAGAAACCTTTTGATTGGTTTGACGTATGTACGTAAAATATTATCCATTTTAAACAAAAGAGGGACAGTTTGGGTGGTACCGGTCACACCGCGCCTAGTATTGAGGCGGGGTTTAATTTTGAATGTCACATATGACACATGGATCATTTTCCTAAAGTTTGAACACAATCCGAAGGCATTTGGTCAGTTTCCCGTATGTCAGTTGGTGTTTTCACTTAAAAAAAGTCCATTTTGAACAAAAGAGAGGCAGTTTGAGTGGTCCCGACCACACCGTTCCTCGGATTGAGGCGGAGTTGACTCGTACATGTCACATTTTACTCATGGATTGTTTTCCTTAAGTTTCAATAGAATACGAATGCGTTTGGTCGGTTTTCTGTATGTCAGTTTTTGATTTCACTTAAAATTAAGTCCATTTTTAACAAAACAGAGGCACATTGAGTGACGTCAACCACAACGGGCCTCATATTGAGGAGGGGATGACTTATACACGTCAAATTTGACCCATAGATCGTTTTCTTTAAGTTTCAACATAATATGAATGCGTTTGGTCGGTTTGTCGTATGTCAGTTGTTGATTTCACTTAAAATTAAGTCCATTTTTAACAAAACAGAGGCACTTTGAGTGGTGTCGGCCACACTGGGCCTCATATTGAGACAAAGTTTACTTGTACACATCAAATATGATTCATGGATCATTGTGAAAAAGTATCAACACAATCATAATCAGTTTGATCTATTTGGAGTTGGTACGTAAAATATTGTCCATTTTCAACAAATGAGGGACAGTTTGGGTGATGTCGGCCACACCACACCTCAGATTGAGGCGAAGTTGACTCTTACACATCACATATGACCCATATATCGTTTTCCTAAAGTTTCAACACAATCTGAATTCGTTTGGTCAGTTTCCCATATGTTAGTTGGTGTTTTCACTTAAAAATAAGTCCATTTTGAACAAAAGTGAGGCAGTTTGAGTGGTCCCGGCCACACCGTTTCTCTTATTGAGGAAAAGTTGGCTCTTACACGTCAAATTTGACTGATGGATTTTTTTCCTTAAGTTTCAACAGAATCCAAATGCGTTTGGTCAGTTTGTCGTATGTCAGTTGTTGATTTCACTTAAAATTAAGTCCATTTTTAACAAAACAGAGGCACTTTGAGTGGTGTCGGCCACACCGGGCCTCAGATTGAGGCGGGGTTGACTCGTACACATCAAAAATGAGTCATGGATCATTGTTAAAAAGTATCAACACAATTAAAAACCTTTTGATTGGTTTGGAGTATGTATGTAAAATAATGTCCATTTTAAACAAAAGAGGGACAGTTTGGGTGGTGTCGGCCACACCGCGCCTCGGATTGAGGCGGGGTTGACTCTTACTCGTCACATATGACACATGCATCATTTTCCTAAAGTTTAAACACAATACTAAGGAGTTTGGTCGGTTTCCCGTATGTCAGTTGGTGTTTTCACTTAAAAATAAGTCCATTTTGAACAAAAGAGAGGCATTTTGAGTGGTCCCGACCACACTGTGCCTCTTATTGAGGCGGAGTTGACTCTTACACATCAAATTTTACCCATGTATTTTTTCCTTAAGTTTAAATAGAATCTTAATGCGTTTGTTTGGTTTTCCATATTTTAGTTGTTGATTTCACTTACAATTAAGTCCATTTTTAACAAAAAAGATGCACTTTGAGTGGTGTCGGCCACACTGGGTCTTGGATTGAGACGGAGTTGACTCATACACATCAAATATGAGTCATGGATCATTGTTTAAATGTATCAATACAATAAGAAACCGTTTTATTGGTTTGGCGTATGTACGTAAAATATTGTCCATTTTAAACAAAAGAGGGACAATTTGGGTGGTGTTGGCCACACCGCGCCTCAGATTGAGGCGGGGATGACTCGTACACATCACATATGACCCATGGATCGTTTTCCTAAAGTTTCAACAGATTCGGAACACATTTGGTTGGTTTTCCGTATGCTAGTTGGTGTTTTCACTTAAAATTAAAGTCATTTTGAACAAAAGAGAGACAGTTTGAATGGTACCGTCCACATCGTGCCACGGATTGAGGCGGGGGGTGTTCGGGGGGTGTTTAGGGGGCTGTCTGGGGTCTGGGGAGGAGGGTGAGGGGGCGGTCTGGGGGGCGGTCCAGGGGGGCTGTCTCGAGACCAAGGAAGAGGGTGGGGGGGCTTTCTGGGGGGCTTTCCAGGGGGCTGTCCAGGGGCTGTCTGGGGTCCAGGTAGGAGGGTGGGGGGCTGTCCGGGGGGCTGTCTGGGGGGGCTGTCTGGGGGGCTGTTTGGAGGACATACCCACATCATATCATAATAAATAACACCAAGGATCAGAGAAAATAGAAGCAGACATGCAGAATAATGACAAGTGCACATACAAATCAGAAGTAGCTAAAAAATTATTGCATACATGGCATGTTTATTTCCTAAAACAATGTAAAAAAAGAAAAATAATGAAACTCTAGAACATGGGTTGCCTCCCAGAAATCACTAAGTTTTACGTCTTCTGTCAGACAGATGGAAATTGGTCAATCGTCTTGGTCCATCAGCTCAGAATTCTTCTTCCTCTTACAAGAACTGGTGGACGTGTCATCAAGATCACGAGGACTCTTAGTGGCATAAATCACTTTAGAAGTATAGAGGCCATTAATCTAATGCAGAAGTAAGAGAATCTGGTGCTCGACATCAGCCAGATGTTGAGTCACCCATCGTACGAGGTCAGATGGAGACGGGATGTGCACATCGATGATCATGGAAGAGGCAGACGAGCTAGACATTGCTGGTTAAGATGCATCCACAAATGGATTCATTTTTCTATATTAGAACCTCTATAAATGTTTTTCCATTTTTACCAACAATTAATGTGTGAAAATTGTGAAAAATAACTTATTGGATATTTAAAAATGGATTTACTCTTGGACATGATGCATAATATCTCAAATATTCCTCATTGGGTCCCAATTTTCAATTTTACTCCATTATCAAAAGTCTTCAATCAATTTATTTTTATTTGGATCCCTAAGGTGTACTTATCTACAATGAATCGACTGTCTTAGATTATGTTTGAAAAATCAATGTCCTCAAGATAATGTTTTAATTCCATTAAGGAATTTTTTATTTAAAACATTCTTCCTAGGGAGATCAATGTCCACCACACACACTTACCCCGGATAGCCCCCCACTAACCCTGGATAGCCCCCCACTCACCCCGGACAACCCCCCACCCCTCGGACAGCCCCACACTCACCTCGAACAGCCCCCCAAACCTCAGACACCCCCCCCCACACCCCTCTAATAGCATCCCACTCACCCCGGACAACCCCCCACCCCTCGGACGGCCCCCCACTCACCTCGGACATCCCCCACCCCTCAGACATCCCCCACTCACCTCGGAAAGCCCCCCACCACTCGGACAGCCCCCCCACTCACCTCGGACAGCCCCCACCACCCCTCGTACAGCCCCCCACTCACCCCGAACAACCCCCCACCCCTCAGACACCCCCCTACTCACCCCGAACAGCCCCCTCCACCCCTCGGACAGCCCTCCACTCACCCCGGACAGCCCCCCACCCCTCAGACAACCCCCACTCACCCCATATAGCCCCCACCCCTCGGACACCCCCCCCCCACACACCCAAATCAAACAAAAAAAAATTCATACACACAAGAAAGAACTTTAATTAATGAAAACATTAAGGAAAACATTAATGAAAACATTAATTGAAATAAAACATTAATGCAACCATTAATGAAATCCCTAAAAACGATTACTGAAAACATTAATTGGATATTGTTTACATTGATGTAGTGATTCGAGTACACAATTCATCAAGGGATTATAAGGAATCATAAAGTTTTCCAAAATCCCTAGAAATAGGGAAAAACTACATGATAAATGGATAAATAGTGAAATAAATGGATAAATGTTGAGAATAAAAGTATATATTTAACTAATATGTGAAGAATTTGAAAGAATCTTACCTTAATGGGGGAGTTTCAGATGGAAGATTTACCTGGCCGGTCGCTTCTGAGGTGAGGGATCTGATTCTGGGAGGTCTGGGAGGTTCTGGGGGAGTCGGGGAGAGTTTAGGGGAATTTGGGGGTGAATTTTCCCAACGGATTTTAAAAACCATTGGGAAATCCATTCTTTTCCCAACGGTTTCATCAAACTGTTGGGGAAAGAATGGAAATACTATTCTTTCCGAACAGTTTCTTCAAACCGTTGGGGAAAGGCTTCCCAAATTTCATTTTCCCAACGGTTTCTTCAAACTGTTAGGAAATATTCCCTAATCACACCTTTACCAACGGTTCTTTTGAACCGTTGGAATAAAAGCATTGGGAAAGATACATTTTCCAGTAGTGAAACATCAGATGAAACTTGAAGAAAATTCTTCTTAAAGGATTTTAAGTGACCCACATACTATCACGAGGAAGGGTTCGCAGACCACATGAACCACGAACAAACAGTACGCGGAATGACCCGCAAGGCGCTGACCCATAGAGTGATGTCCCCTAAACCCAGTGGACCGCAAACTATGTCGTTGAGGTAATCAAGCCCAAAGAGTCCATATGAAAACCATTTTTTGAATTCAGTTGTTCGCGGATGAAGTAACTAGGCAAGGTTTCATGAACCATGACTCACAAACCATAGCCTCTATAAATCCCAATTGATTGAGTCTTCCATGAGTTAGGATAACTCTTCATAGGATTCCACAAATGGTGTCATCTGAGCATAGATATGATTTCTCCAATGCTCTATAAAAGGATCATATAAGGAATTAAGAAAGTATGGATGAAGAAATATTGAAGAGGACTCCAGAGGTTGCAAGAAAGAATTCAGAGAGGATTCCGGCTTCAGTATTTAATCATCGGTGAAGCCCGAATTGCGAACCATGTTTTTCATAGGTATAATTTAAAAAAACCATAAAACGAAGTAACTAAATAATAATAAGAGGACCAAAAACCCAATTGGTGAAATCATGAACCACATATTTTTCGTAGATGAACTCCCCATGACTGATAGTCCCCATGACCCTCCTTCAATTTTGTGTTCCATGTAGTGTATCACTATATGGATTTAACATGGTGCCAGGTATTACATCAGTATGTGGATGGATCTCAAAGCGGCATGACGAACCATATTCAGGACTGCATAACACTATGGTGCACTGTGGTCATTGCCCCCACCCACGTACTACATTATTATGTGGATGACCCCTCTACCCACATACAATTATTCTATGTAGAGCTCCCCCCCCATTTAGTATAAGAAAATAGTATGTGTAATGGGATGTTTTCGAGAATTCTTCCCTTTGATTTCAATATCGCCCCATAGTTATTGTCCAATCCTCCATAGTCCATTCACGAACTAGACTCCTGACACCATGAAAAAGCCTCCTCCAAAGCCACCAAACCTGTATGATCAGACCATTGGGTGTATCAGCGTGCCCCTTTGAGTATAGATACCCATGGTAAGTGGAGTCATGAAGGATCTCCCTACAATGGTTTGGACCTAGGGATGTATGTAGGTCTATGTTCCCTTAGTAAATTAGATTCCATCATTGGGATACCAATGTGAACCTCCCCATTCTAGATATTATGGGTGATCACTCACTTTTAAATTCAATGTGGAATGATGATTATTCAAAGTGGTTATTTTCGCTTACCCTTGTGACGAGGAAAAAAATCCTCCCCTTTCTAGAACGTGTACTGGGGAACTCCCTCTGTGGTAGGTCCCCAATATTTTGAAGACCGATCCGCATGAGTTTTAATGTCATCCCAAATTAAAAGTTTCATCGCTCCATTACATTACCCATGTATTTCCCAACTTATTCTTCCATAGTTCATCCCTCTCCCATCCTTAGGATAGGGGCGTGTGGTTGGTTGGATCTCTCACATCCTCTTGTTTCTCAAACCGATAATGACTCATGTGGGATTAGAGACTTGTGATAATTACAAAATCCATACAATTATGAAATATAAGAACATTGAGTTTGGATCAAACAATAATAAGTAGGATGCCCACTTGAAGTCCTCAGCTCCAATGGTTTCCCTTCCAAATGGGATCACCCAATCACATCCCCTTAAAAGGGAAGCTTTCATGCATAAGCCCCAACTATTTAAAACCATGTGGGATCTAATTCCACTTCTGGGGATATGTAGGAAGCCCATATAATGGATCCAACCCCAATATCAAGTTATCTTCCATCCTCCATGGATGATAATAAATTCTAGAGTGCCCTATTGTATGGCTTACGTCAGCATTACCTCCGTAGCATCAAATCCATGTATTCTTTCAATGATCCTGCGAACCAGGGGTATCCAATGGACACACTCTTTAGGAATGAAAAATGATTCATGAACATATGAACATGAAATAAACCTATAAGAGAGTCCCAGAATAGGAAATAATTTTCCCACCCTCATAAAGAGGTGTGGTGAGATAGACATCCCATCCTTTAGAAAAATGGAGTCCTTAAGTTTCATTGGCCAAATCATTGTCCAAAAAGTGCCATCATTTAGAAAGAAGGTCCATGAATCATGGATACTAGGGCTGTTAGGTGTTTCTGGATCCAAGAATAAACCCATTAGAGACCATATGAGGAAGTGATAGCCTAGGAGGACCGATTTCACAAGTACATGACCCCATGAAATTTCTCATTGGGACCATCTGACTATGGAATATCCTTTGCAATACATAAGGGCTAAGTTACCCAGTTCTAGTGGGGTTAATACAACCTTACATTAAAGGATAATGATTCATAATGGGTTGAAACAATAGAAATGGTGAATTTGATGAGAAATTATCTCTAGAAAAAGAGATGGGTGATGATTCTCTTCTGATCATTTCATCATCACCCCAAATGCACCACCTCGAGTAAAAAACAAATTGTGAACCCGACATGAATCCCTGACCAAGGAGGAAGTTTTACCCCACTCAATCCCCTTCGCCTCGCAACAAGAACAACATGGGGGGAGGCCATGATAAATCTTCAAATATGCATATATTAAAAAGAATAATACATTGATGGGGTTTTCTGGTATGTGTGTCATATTTTTGTATTGAATGTTCCTGCAAAGAAACCTTCGATCCAAATAAAATCTTATGACCAATGTAGACTCACGCATCCACAATCCCGTAAGTGGTTAGGGAATCAACGAATAGAAGGACCCCCTCGCCTACCCATACTCTTCAACTTTGGGTATCTGACATGATGATAAAAGAGTTCCAATGAAATGGTACTATCCCCATGGTGGAGGACACAAGACACGACATCCTGTCTTTGATGACTCTCTAGTCCCCTCCTCAGCTATGGTTGACACCCTAGCACAAGGTGGCCCTGGAGGGTCATCTTAAACCATTTCAGGAGTGTTTCCCCAAAACATGACAATGAGTAACTCCCTTATCTTAGGGAGGCATATTAATTCAAAGTTGAAAAATTCATCTCAACAGCACATGGGTCTTACTCACGTGCCCCTACTAGAGACCATTTCCACTAACACCAGATGACCAAGTCTTCTCATGCTAAAGGACACCTTATGCCGAGGGCACCTGCTGAAGTCCAGGAGACCTGGGCCCCTCAGACTGCCTTTAGAGGGCATAAAATATATAACCATGAACACGCTATCACCCTAGTTCCTGAGAAGAAACTCCTCCATACTAACGTGGATACATTCAACAAGTAGACATACAACCCCTCCCCCTCCAATAAAGTCAGCCATAGAAATAGGGTGGAACAATACAAGAACATGCACATTCCTGCTAGTGCTCACCGGTCCCACTATAAAGACAGAGCAAAAAACTATAGGTAGATGCTGATATCTTCCAATGCGCAACAATCCCGTCATCTAAATGGGACGAAAACCATCTATATGTAGGAAAAAATACCAATTGACTTGTATCAAACCCACCAACCAAATGTGGTGGAAACAAGCTATACATAGGATCAAATACCTGCTGATGCATATAAATCCCACTGTCAGAATAGGGTGGTAAAAAAATACGATCAGAATCAAATTCCTACAGATGCATACCAATCCCTTGAGACAAATACAGCTAAATGTGAATAGATGAAAATCCCTGCTCATGAATACAAATCCCAACAGTCATATATAGTGGAAAACTGAGAAGACAACCAGCGGAAGATTTCTTCCTCTATCCTGGCACATTAGAACTGTCAGTATCTATTAGAAACCCATGGAGGATGAAGCGGGCACAAAATCTTACTCTTCTATTAGAATGGGCCTTCATACCCATTCTAGCCAAAGATATATCTCATAATATCATGGAAATGATAGAAGATCAGATGTCAATCCCAGACCATAGCATCCAAACATTCCATGATATTATTACATCACCAGAAAAGGTGAGAACCTAGGCCCATGATCCGATTTCCTCAAATGGAATGACTTGCTCACAAAATGGGATAGTTACTCCAAAGTACTTGTGCATCCCTGGTCTAGTCTAGGAGGGTCAATGACAATATCCTGTGATACATGGACAACCGGATCGGGAACAAATACTTGTTCCAACTGGGGGATGCCAGTCCAATGTTGTGGCCACTCTAAGGAAGGCATTTATCCCTTCCAAAATGCAACATGCTCATTAGTGTTTCCTAGCAGCATCATGAGACCCAAATAAATAGGGACTTTTATATGAAGGCAATTACCAATAGTAGGTGGCCCCGGTTAACTACAAGAGAGCGCTCAAAAAAAAATGTTCCAGAGGGAATCAGAAAATGAAGAGGGCATACATGATACTTCTCAGTAGGAAGATGGGATTATTTAATCCCCCAAACATATACCCATAATGGGTGAAGACCTTGTCAGTCCATTGCCAAATTATAGAAGTGGTAGCAGCAATTGCGAAGGCCCTCCCCACAATGTCACTACCAGCACCTTTGAAGGTCCCCCTAGAGAACCCATGGGGGCTCAATTTGTGGGCTAGGAATGATCAATCATGAGAGCATATCTCCTGATTCATGTTATGGTATCCCTTCCCTTGAACTGATGATCAGACAGTAAGAAGGTCCTCCCCTTGTTGTGTTCCACCCGAATGGTCCTCCATAGGGTATACGTTGCAAATATGATTATCCCTATAGTCAGACATTAATTCATGATGGTAGTCCCCACCATAATGAAATCCCTTGAGAAGACCATCCCCACAATGGCATTTGTTGTGATGTCCCTACCCTTAGTAACGTCAAGCAATGAGAAGGTATCCCCCTCATTGTAGTATATCCTGAAGTCCCTCCCCAAGATGCACCCAACAGAAAGTCTCCCAGCATCCAGGTATCAAGATATGATAGTAGTCCTCATAATCACAACATTCATTGAGAATGACCTCCCTTTAGTGACATCAAGCAGTAAGAAAGTCATCCCCTCACTCTAGCCTGGCCTGAAGGTCCCCCCAAGGTATACGCCGTAAAGAAAATTCCCATGGTTGGGCATCAAGTTGAAATGGTAGCCCTCGCCATTACAAAACCAATTGTGAATGTCCTCCCATAAATAGAAATCTAAATTGGAATTAAGACACTCTATTTTCCAAAAAAAATTGAGAAACACTTCCTATGGTGAGGTGCTCGGAAATATGGAGTTAGACATATCAGCCACCCCATCTGTAATGGGTGATATCCTTTCATGACCATAGGACGGTCTGGGGACACACTCATATTCTAAGCCACCCCCACACCATACACGTATTAATGATTCTCCCACCATCCCTACTGCTTGGAACAAAATTATTCAGAAGCATTCAAGCTCCAAATATCAAGTAGAGGATCCCCCAGAAGAACAAAAACATGATATGTTTTTTGTGATAAGAAAACTAGCTAAGGATAATATACCAGTGATTTATTGGCCTAGATCCACTTCTCACTTTTACATACCATAAGAGTTTTCTGGGGAATGTATTCATGACTTTTTCCACAATATATAGATGATTCTTCACCAGGTAAAAGAAAATTTACTACCATACTATATGTATGTGGACCATGTCAACATGTTAGGGGAGCTTATCCATCTAATCGACCTAGAATCCCTCTCATCCACATGACAGCCAAGATCAGAATGGCAAGAGAAAAACCATGAACTGGCTTTCCCCCATGCATTGTACAAGTTGTGTCGCCTCATTGGTGATGCCTCAACTATAGTTCATATTCTGGGATGGGGAAAACATGGAGCTCCACACATTACCCCATGTCCTATCTAATAAACCTCACTGGAAATGACACCTTACAACATCATTACCCAAAGGCAGTAATAAAATAAAATCCCTACTTTGGAAATATGGGATACTCAACAAAGACTATCCCAGATTAAGTCTCAAAAGTGGTAGGACCGAAGAGATTCATCCATCAAAAATCATTTGAGTCAAGCAACTGAGAAGATCCAGAAGGCATACCAGCTGAGGTAATCCAACCAGCATGTTGTTATCATGCATTCAAAATCCCATAGACTCTGTTTAGGTCCAATGTTATACCCAGTTCACACCTATGCACAAGTGCGTGAAATTGAAAATGTGGCACTAGTGGCGGCTACCACCGTGGTGCGGGAACAACCCCATACCACAAGCTGGGGGAATTTTTAAAACAAATTTAACCTATAAGACAAACATATCCATGCTCTATTGCATCAATGGAAGAGTGGGAACAACCCCATACCATAGGGCTGGGGGTATTTTTACATTAGGTTCCTGTACAACGGATGTATGTATTCTCTCGACTAGGAAGAACGGAGAGAAGAGGAGTCACATGTTACACCCCTTCTTTGGTTCACACCCTCTGAAAAAAAGTTGAATTAAAAGGTTAGATCAAGGCTCTCTTTAGGTCAGTCTTCACCAAGAAATGCAAATAATACTGTATAATGGAAGGAGAACATCCTACAAAGGATGTAGAAAGCCTTCCAACCTTTGGCACTGGGTACACCACCCCCAATGTAGTATGCATTAGTGAACATCATAAATGTAAATCCCATGGATATCATAAGAAATTACATAGAGGGAGAGGATAAAATGGAATATGGTTCCCTCCCAGAGGCATCCCGCAATGTGTTGGATGGTGTGAATACCCGGAACCAGAGAGCGGTCATAAATATGGGTGTCCCCATAGTTAATCTGTCACTACCTCCCTCGCAAAACCCAAACATGAGGATAAATAAATCCATGGTCATATATGACCCACCTCCTTTCCCCTGTGAATGTACCTCTTACTCTCTAGTAACGGTTCTCTAAGAAAGATTAATAAATAAAAGATCTTAGGCGAATTAATGTTGAGTTACATAAAGGGAGCTACCTTGCCAGATGTGTTCACCCAGTGGAATGTCAGCAGGTAATCAATGAAAAGGTTCCCTTGACACATGCACTCAACCCGGTGAATGAATTCAAGATCAGAGGCCCATCCAATCCAACACCGGGACTGTCAACCTACTTAAAATCATCCCTAGAAGAACATCAAGAATTCTGCTCGCTGGGAAGGCATCCGAAATATATTCAAGATAACCCATAAAGGATACCCCAGCTGGGTATCCACCCCAAATTCCAGTAGCACTGGTACACCCATAATTGGTAACTATTGCACCAACCCAAGCTCAAGCTAGGAAGGATATGCATCAAGGACTCTTAAAAACTATTGAGAAATTAACAGCTTGACTAGAAGCCATGGAGGGGTGTGTGCTCCGATACAACCAGAGCGCATACCCTACCCCTATGGGGTGAACAATGTTCTGACACCACCAAATTTTAGAAACCTAGTATTCCAAATATTCAATAGATCAGGGGATCCAAAAAAAATTAATGCACTATGCCTCTTACCTTGACCCCTTGATGGGCACCCAATAGTAGAAAGAAGCAGTTAAACTCATATTCCTCGTTTGAACCCTGTAGTGATCAGTCTTCGTATGGTATACAATTTTTCCTGCTAACTCAATCACAGACTCGGAGGAACTCTGGTGATAGTTTCTCTTCCAGTTTAGTTAGATGCTTCCTATGACAATGGTCAGTGTTCTCATGAACTACAAGAATTTAGAGAATGAAGGAGTCTCAAACTTCATTATGATATGGAAAGGACTAACTTGTTCCTTGAACTAGCCGCTTCCTAAGGATGAAATTATCTCAATGTACATCGTTAAAATTTGGTATGAATTGATAACACCTATGATCTTAGTGAAGTACACAATTAGGTTCAAAGATTTCTCTGTCATTTCCCAAAGGACATTAGACTCTTTTCAATAGACCAATCTCAATTCCTGAGTGGCCTCATCAGCCCCAGGGAAAAGAGAAGGAAAAGATGAAGTATATTCTATCATCCTTAACCCACCCCCTGAACCAACTCTAGTTGTGAGGCCTCCACCGAACTGTGCGGGACCCCATGGATTCAAACAGCCTCCCCCACCTTAGAAAGATGAGACACATGGTGCTAAAAGAAATCATTTTGGTGAATGAAGAATAAATTCTACTTGTTCTGAGATTACTAAGTTCTTGGATACATTATAGCCACCATTAATTATAACATGCTCTGGATAAGTGATCCAAAATGAAGAAATGAAGTGGGTCTCAACGATGATGAAATTTATTGTCCCTATCACTATATATTGTGAAACACCATCCAATAATGATTCATCTTCAAGGCTCTCATGAAAAAGATGATGGATTCTTGGTAAGTCAAGTTGGGCCCACCACTAGCACAAGTGGAGTATATTTCCACCTTAGACTCAAGAGAGAAAGAGGAATAGAAAACATTTTCTAGTAAGGGGAAAACATTTGACAATTCGATGACCCAAAAAATAGTCTCCCGAGTTCATGGAATCCTCCACGAGCAGTTCAAACAACCAAACATGCCCCAAAAAGCTCCTGATGCAACATGGTCATCATCCACAGCCTCGTAGTCCTCTAAGGTCCAGAAGGGAAAAATGATTGAGCAAGAAGATGAGCTTACACAGAATCCAAAGCCAGTGTAGAAACTTTAGGACTTCATACCAATAGACATGGTAAAATAGGCAGCACCCCTCCAAATAGTACAATGGGAACTGCCCCACCAATCATTACAACAGGAACTGCCCCACCAAATGACACCATCAAAAGGAGGAAATTAGATAGAAATATTTTCGGATCAAAAATAGATATTCATCTCCATTAATGTCATTCACTTGATGGGCTCCTTTTCTGATAGATACTATGGCCACAAAAACTAATTCCTCGTACCCAGTTGGAGTTTCAGAGGAAGAGGTTTCCGAGGATGAAGGTTTCCTGGAAGGAATGACCATGGTTGGAGTCAAATTCTCAGTCACTCCATAACTCAAACTGTTAAGATCACAGAAACTCATGGAAGGACTATTCAGTTGACACAATTGGATCAAAAATTCTCATCCTCCCCCACTAGAAATAATCCAATCCCATGGATATTAGATTTTTCATGGGAGGAAGAACAAATATCAAATCTACCAAGGGATATGTGAAGACCAGTTCGGCCTAACCTCAAAAAGTCCACATGGCCACAAACTCCTGCCATAGAGGCCAAACCATATAATTTCAAAGATCAATCCCCTAAAGAGTCTATGAAAGATAATTCCCGAGCTGGGAATCACCGACCTTTAGAGATAAAATATGATATTCTAAATGAACTGGCTTTAGTACCCACAAATCAATCAATACTAGATTCATTAAGTATGTTATTAGGTCTTATAGAGGTGCTCATAGAACCCTTACTGAGTCTCCATGAATTAGAGGCTGAATTAGCAGCAGTTGTAGTCTATTATATGGAGACCAATCCTGAATAATTTCACACTGTTGTCTCTTTCACATATAGGGATGAAGATTCCATCATGAAAAGGTAGATAAAACCCTTATATGTGTTCGTAAAGATAAATGGAATGGATGTGTGGAAGATTTTCATCAAGAACGGCTCTCGAGTCAACCTCCTCCTACAACGAATGATTCATCAGCTGGGTTATGAGGAAGACAACTTGACACCCTACACCACAACTCTACAGGGATTTGACAAAAGAGAAAAGAATATGTTGGGATGAATCAATATTAAAATATGGATTAGAGATCTCATGTCAGATTCGGAGTTCCTGGTAGTGCGGAAAAGTATGGCTTTCGATGTCATGTTAGGGAGGCCTTGGTTACATCAGCACACTACAATTCCGTAATCATACCATTAGTGTGTAAAATATTTCACTAATGAAAAAATGGGATATTTCACGCTAATAAATCCCCATTTGAGTCATGTTAGTCTCATTACATTGATGTAGCATTCTATGAACTAGAAGAGATGAAATCCCTGGACGATGAAGTTGATTGGATTAATACCTCAAATGGATTGGAAATGGCTTCCGTCGACCCATATAGCAATTTGGGGAAGAGTATGTATTACCCATAAACCAAGTTGAATGCATAAGTGGATGTCTGAATATAGACTCCATTGTCTGCATGATCTCCATTACAATTGCCAATTCCAAATATGCAAAAGAGTGGGGTGAACCCCTTGGTATTAGAAAAATCCCAACCAAAGATGATCCCGACCCATCCTCAGGACCTCAAAATTCCCCTGACTTACTCAATAAGAGAAAAGATGACTTCTATCCCATCATTGGATAGTTCATCTCGAGAATCCTCTATCCATCAGAAGAGGAAGAAGATGATGAAGAAGAAGAATAAGAATAATAACACCTCAAATATTCCCCACCTTCATTCAAAGAAGGTGTCTCCATCATAATGGATGAACATAGGGAGATAAAACTGGGCACCAAAGATGAACTATGACCCCTACTTATCAGTGTGGATATTCCTGTTGAGGAGATAGAGGCATATACCTCCCTCCTAAGAAATAATCGAGATGTGTTTTCATGTAACTACATAGAAATGCTGGTCCTCGATCCTAGAGTCACAAATCATCAATGGGTTTACAATAGGATCACTGGGATATAATCAAGCATCCAAAATTACCCACCCGACCCTTGCTTCTAAAATAAAGGCTAAAGTTTATAAGATAATCAGTGACAACTTCATACAAGAAGTCCAATATCTAATAGGGATGGAGAAATTAGTATCTATCAAAAAAATAATGGAAATATTATAATTTTCATTGAACTCATAGACCATAATCTACATTGCCTAAAATACGATTTCCTAGTCCCGATCACAGAATTTTTTATTGATAAATCCACCAGATATGAGGCCCTCTCTTTCATGGATAGCTATTCTGGATACAACCTGATCTGGATGGCCTGAGGAGATGAAGAAACTACTACTTTCTGGTCCCCTCAAAGAGTGTTCTTTTATAAAGTGATTCCCTTTGGTCTAAAAAATTATGGCACCACATATAAACACACTAAACATCTCATTTTCATGCCCTTATAGGGTAAATTTGTTGAGTGATATGTTGATGATCTCATGGCTAAATCACAAAAGTGCTCAAACCACCTGCCAGATCTTGAAATTGTCTTTAACAAACTGTGATCGCATAGTTAAAAGATGAATCCCCTAATGTGAACCTTTGGAATTACATCTGAGAAATTACATGTTTTTTTCATACGCCATCATGGAATTAATTTCGACCTTGAGAAGAAAAATTCCATCATTGGAATTTCCCCACCTCACAACATTACCGAGTTGAGAGGTCTCTAGGGGAACCTGGTCCATATCCAGCACTTCATAGCCAACCAGGTAGGTAAATGTTTACCTCTCACCAGATTAAGGAATAAAGGGGTTAGGTATGAGTGGGATAATTATTGTCAAGAATAGTTCGACAATATCAAAATATATCTTCTAAAACCACTGGTGTAGATGCCACTAGTTTAGGGGATACCACTCATTATGTACATAACAGCATTGGAATGGTCATTAGGTTCCTTCCTCACACAAAACAATTATGCTTGTAGTGAGAACAATCTCTATTACCTCATCCAAACAATTATTGATGCTGAAACCCTATATTAGAGAATTGAAAAGAACTACCAAGCCCAAAACTTCACAGTCCAGTAACTCAGGAATTACCTGCGGCACCATGAGTTCCACCTGGTCTCCCGCTGCAACCCACTAAAATATATCCTCAACTGTCCTATGATAACTGGATTCCTATCACGATAGGAAGTCATCCTACAAAATTTTGAAATACAGTACGTACCTCAAAAGGCCATCAAATTCCATGAATTAGCATACTTCTGGGCAGATCACCCCTTAGAAGAAACAACATAGTTGGATGCCGAACTTCTAGATGAAGAAGTGTTATCTATCGAAGAGGACCCCCAGACATGGGAAATATACTTCGATGGTGCTTCCAGAATCCCAACCGGGGAAAGGGTCGAGGATCCCATGCTCAACAAAGTGGGCCTGATAGTTATACTCATATCCCCTAAAAAAGTGGTCATTCCTTACTCTTTCTTGATTTTATATGGGTATACAAATAATTAAGTAGAATATATAGCCCTCATTGCGGGCCTAGAGTTGGCACTCCATGCACGATCCAAACACCTAAAGATAAAATGTGATTTAGAGCTATTCATCAAATAGATCAATGATGATATGACATTAAAAATATGTATTGTCCCCCATGATGAACGTTGTTCGAGAACTGATGGTAGAATTCCCATTAGAACCAACAATGTCCTATCTCCCCTAGTCACAAAATGTTCAAGGCAATGTTTTGGAAAATGCAGTCACAACCCTAGATAACCCAATCTGAGACGAAATGGTTATTATCATTTCACACCTCCAAATGGTCTTTCCATTTATCTAGAACAATGTGGAGGAGATCAATGAAATTATCCATTCTCCTGATCCTTATGGTCACACCACTGGCTAGATGATTCCCATTTCAAATTACCTTTGTAAGGGGGAATTCCCACCATATAGGGCTGGAAGGGAACTAGTCTGAAGATAGGCAGTTAAATCTGTCTTGTATAATGGGGTATACCAAGAAAAGGTTCTCTACAAATTATGATTTAATAAAGTATTTATCAGGTTCATTTATGGAGAAGAGATTTTTGTCGTAATGAAAGAAGTGAACAATAGAGATTTTGGAGTGCACCAATCATAATCCAAGCTCTCTCATCAAATCTGAAGGCTTGGGTATTACTAGACCAATATAAAATAATATTGTGCCATATTTTCTAAGAAGTGCCATTCCTACCAATTTCATGCTAATTTTATTTATCGACCCCCATAGTTACTTCATATTGCTCAGTACCCTTGGCCATTTTCATTCTAGGGGATGGATGTTGTCGGACCATATCCCCTACCTCATCCAGAAAATTCATTTTCATACTCACAGCAACTGACTTCTTCTCTAAATGCGTTGAATCCATACCCCTTAAAGAATTCGGTCGAAAAGAATCATCAAAATTATGAATGTTAAAAACATTAAAAAATTTGGTGTCCCTCATACAATACTGACAGACAACGACACCAACGTCTACACAACTGATTTAGAAAATTTATATGATGAGTATGGAATCATATCCAATCATTCATCCCACTACCATGAAACGACCAATAGGAAGATAGGGGATTTTAAAAAGAGTCTTACCAACATCTCCAAATGTTGGTAGATAAGGATAAGAAATCGTGGATAGACAAGATCCTTCATGATTTATGGGATTATTAGATCACGACCCACACGACCACCAAGGTGACCCCGAACTCAGTAGTATATGGTGTATAGGTAGTTTTTCTGATTGAAATTCAAGTTCCATCAATTCATGTTTCCATTTGCGATCAACATTCCATGGATGTGAAATCCTAGAGAAAATTTGATGAGTCGAAGCAGTTGAATGAGAAAAGGATGCACAATTTACACAATTTGGAAATATATCGAAATCAGATCGCACGAGCCTTCAATAAAAAATTTCATCATCAATATTTCCTCAAATTAGAAATGGTTTTAGTCCTTATAAACTAAATGATACTTGGTAAAAATCCCCCAATTCTTAAAAAAAAGTGGCGAGGACCATATTTCATACATAGAGTATATTCTATTGGAGAGTATGCCCTGATATCAATGGAAGGAAAACTCATCATGGATCCCAAAAATGCATATTTTCTAAAGAATTATTTTTCATAATAGAAATGTGATTCCGTGGTCCGAACTCTATGAACCTAAACTATGATTTGTAATACTATGATTCCATGGTCCAAACCCTATGACCCTAAATTATGTGTTGTAATACAGTTATTCCATGGTCCAAACTCTATGACACTAAAATATGAGTTATAATACTGTTATTCCCTGGTCTAAACTCTATGACCCAAAACTACAAGGTTTAATAATGTGATGCCATGGTCCCAAATCTATGACCCTAGACTATGTGTTGTAATACTGTGATGACATGGGACAAACTCTATGCCCCTAAACAATGAGTTGTAATACTGTGATTGCACAGTCCAAACTCTATGAACTTAAACTATGAGTTATTGTACTATCCACATGATGTTAACCTATATAGAAGTCCTCCCTGAAACATGGTATTGAACTATGACTCATGCCCCTGCTACATGATGCTAAACTGCACAACATAGCGTGCAAGTTACATGACATTAAACTCCATAGCACAAAGCATCCTAATCGCATGAAAATAAACTACATGATCCCTCAGAGAACTATGTGTGGATTTATTCATGCCCTTTCAAGGTATGTATTGATGCTCATATTTTTTATCCCATCTCTATCTCTGAAAAAAAAAATATTCCATCACATGCCCCTACGCATGGACCAAATATTTTTGGGGAACCATTAAACCTAAAAATGACTTGATTCTTTCCCTTTTAGAATATGTAGTGACTCTTGAATCTAGAATCTCTACTCTTACACTATTTTAAAAAATGCCCATTCCCCCATTGGTAAGCCATACTTGTGTGGGGAGTCCTTGAAAGGTCTTGACCACATGACAACAATGTGTGAGATTCTTCAAGAGTCACATGTGGCCCGATTCTCAATTATATGAGATCACTCACATTACACCCACTCCTAAGAAGTAAAATGATCATTATTATCCTTATAAATATGAGTCAAATATATATATAAGCTTCAGTAGTCCACGTCTAATTACAGTTTGGGTATTTCTTATGTTACCAAATGAACCTTTTATATTTTCCAAACTCCATACTCTAGGAAACCTTGGATCCCTATAATCATTCATGGCCATATGAGATGGATGGCCAGTTTCATGTAGACACTTTTGTTTGACTATGAACATCATGCCCCGAGGGTTCTTCATATGTATCCAACAAAATATATGTCAATCAAAGGAAAATTCATCCCCAAGAGGGCCCTTTCCTATCTCGGTATGCCTCATGGATTCTAAGCCCCATATCATCCCTCTGGATTAAAGTTGCCCCTAGGGACTATGGTATACACCTCCAATCATCACTCACATCTATTTAACCCCAAAACAACATGATCATGATCAACTCAAAGATATTAAGGATCATTGTGACAACATAATGTCCTCATAGCACGACATTAAACTGCAAGAAAAAAATCTTCCTTGTTGTATGATGTTAAACTGTATAGCATTAGTTTAATCCTAATGTGCTCTCTGATGTTGATTTTTCTATTCTTAAGTGTTGACCTAGAATACTTGTAATCCATTGTTTTTCAAACCAAGCATAGCTCACTTGAGCTTAGGGATCTTATTAAGGGATCCACCGTGGCATTATAGAAAAATAGTCCAGGAACTTGGTCCTACCATCATGCCCCTAAAAGTAATTTCATCATTCCATTCCTTGTAAGGAACCCCGAGTCCTGGCCATACAACATTAAATGACAGGGTACCTCAAAGATGACATGAATGCCTCACCCTACATATGAGTCAGATCTATGTAAGGGATACCTGATTCCATGAGTAAATCAGAGCCCAGATGTCTCTAATATATCATGATACACTCATTCCATATCTCAAAATCTGTGACTGAGAGATATGGAATCACTATAATCTTGCATGGCCATCTGATATTGATGGTTAGTGTCTTGTAGACACCATTGTTTGGCTATGCACATCATGCCCCATTTGCTCTACAAATGTCACCATCAATACAGCTATCAATAAAAGGAATATGAATCCCCAAGAAATTCCTCCACTGTCTCAGTAATACCAATGGAATCCAAGCCCCGTAACATCCCTCTAGATTCAAGGTCCCTCAAATTCATGGTTTACATTCTCCTTCCTACCCACATCCTAGATATACCAGAACATGTGGGCCCGATTCATCTCTGGTCTCTTTTCATATTTTTGTAAAATAAATATACCACATCCATATGCGTTATATTGATTCTCATACAAAAGAAAAAGTCCCCCACTCATTTTTGAGTTTCGCAGAGAAGTTCAGTTAAATTAAATGTCCCTTTTAGTGTTTTGGTCCAGCCCTTATCAAAGATCATATACCATGTTCAGTAAGGTCCCATATCCATAATATTTTATTTCCATAGGAGATGGAAGGACATTTTCCTGTAGAAACCTTTTTCTGACTATGAACATCATTCCCTAAAGGCTCTGCATATACCGCCTACAAAATAGTTGTGAATCAAAGGAAAATTAGTTCTTAGGAGAGTCCTTACCATTTTCTATATGCTTAGATGATATTCATGTCCTATCTCACCCTCTAATTTTGGAAAACCCCCGGATAAAAGTGTATATAACTTCCTATTTTTGAATTTCCCTGACATTAAAAATATTTATAATTGAAATGACTATTCACCATCTCTCCCTTCTACAAGCAATAATCGTTTAGAAATAGTTTCCTGCTCAATGCTGATATGAATGACCCTAAAAATTTTAGATACCATCACTCAGAATAGCCACCTATTGTGGCTCCCAACATCAAAATAAATTCTAAGTGTTGCAAATCCTACCATGCCTTCAGAGCTAGAAGGCCAGTGTCCTGCAGAAACCTTTATTTGACTATTCACATCAGACCCCAGTGGCTCTGCATATGTCACCTTCAAAACAATCATTAATCAAAGGAAAATTCATCCTTAGGAGAGTCCTCTCCTACCTCTGTATAGCTAGAATTTCTTCTGAGCCTCATGCATGTCAAAAATTCAAAACTTTAGGGTCCAAAAGAACCCCTAATCCATATATGAAGGATATTAGAACCTTCCTGGCTAACGAATCCTAAACTAGTGCCCCTACCCTGTTAACTTATGTCAACATTGTTCAACCTAAAACATCAGTAATAAGTTTTATTGTTAGGACTACTAACTACCAGCAAAAAAGAATCCATACTCACTAAAGTTAAAATCCACAAAGGGAACCTCTTGATAAAGTTCGAATATCAGTTCATTAAACTTACATAATTCATGATTTAAATGAAACTTTTTTGAGCTATCAAAATAGACATAAAAATTTTTTGGATGAAAACCTGCAAAGGGTAGCCTTAGAAAAAACAAAGTTATACCTGCTATGCTCGTGTCAAACGGGATTAGGAAAAAATTAGCGTAAAAATGAAAAAGACAAAATATTTCATGTGGTTTTTTGTAAAACCGCAGCAATAGTCGAACTACACTTGTTAAGTCCCATGGCTTAGAAAAAGATTATATCCTGATTTGATTATTTCAATTTGGTGGGTTCGAATCATGGTTTAAAATATATACCTAATATAAATTATGTTTGTATTATTGATTGTGATTAATTGATATGATAGGAAAAGTCATAGATGAAGCATTGGAAGGAAAATCGGTTCCATCATATTTCATAACAAAAATACGTGGTGGGAATCCACAGCTTGGAGCATGTCCTCATAAGAAAGACATGATATTTACAAGAGATGTTAAATAAAGTAATAGAGTTTCATCAACGACCAATGTGACTCCTAAATGGCTTAGATAAACATTAATAAATTCAAAGTCTCTTCCACCATGGTTTCATGTAGTGTCTCTGTGTCCTTCATATCTTCAAGGTCGGTCCTTTCTCCTTCTATCATATGGAACCACCCCTCCTCAATGGTGGTAGTGGCATGAGCCTTATCTAGTTTAAGCTTCTCAAGTTCCTTTCTCTAATGCTCCACTTCTTGTTCGATTTGTTCTATTAAAGACTCTTGCATTGTGAGTTTTTTTTAAATCTTGAAACAGATCTAGTGTGATTGGTAGCTTTGTCAACAAGAATTTTCCATGTAACAGCAAGATGATTTGTAGACTCTGCCACAAAATGTTGAGATTCAAGCATAGCAGTTGCTTCCCAAGTAGTGACGACCTACCTCAATATATAATTAATACCATGAAAGTCAAATCCACCAAAACCCAAGACCATAAAACTTGGGGTGTAACTTTAGAAACTTTCCTGGAATCTCATCAAATGGGTTCTGAGAAATTAATCTCCAAATGTTCATCCATTCCTTTTTTCGGATGGTATGAAGATTAACCATGCCTACTTGATTAGTCTCAGTGTCAATCCCAAATGAATAAATATTTTTAGGAATGAACTCCACAAGAGAGGGACTCGATTCAGCGGCTACAACGCTACTCGACCCAGCAACAACCTCATCTCTGGTAATTTCAATGGAGGATAAAGTGGGGGCGTCCACCTCTATTGATAAAAATTGGGTTTGTGATTTTGAAAATAGGGAATAGACGGCTTCATTATGTCCCACCCTCATAGCAATACCACTATCTAAAACAGTTGGTGCTACATCTTCAATCATTTTTTGTGCTTAGTGGCTACTCGGGAATACTGATGACCCATGACCATACTTGACTGAAAAATTAGCCCCCAAGGTGACCCTCAAAATGTTTATTATTGATATAAGGCATGTAGGGATAGTTAGTTCAGATATGGGTTTTGGTCTCGAGATCCTAGGTGCCGAAAACATAACATCTCTCAGAATTGGGAAAAAGTGTATGATAACTCACTCCAAATATATAGGGGTCCGAACATTAGCCTCCCCAATTTGGACTTCTTCAGAGCCAGCATGAGCAGGCTGGATATCAATGTATGAAGTGACACCCTCTATAGTGAAAAAATCCATTCGATCAAGATTGATGGATCCCAAATATTTCAAGCCCCTCTAAAATTTAGAAGGGCTTGTGGTTCACCACTTGATTCATCCCCTACTATAAAGGTCACCCTACCCCCCCCCCCCCAATGAGAGCCGGCTCAACACTGTGAAATGAGCCCTCAGTTTCTAGATGTTCTTCCACTATTGGGAAAAATGTAGTTCGAGCGGGAACATTCACACCTTAAGGGTCAAAAATACCCTTGGTCTCCTCAGCAGGCCTAGTTCCCCTGCTTTGGTCAGTTTCAAAGGATGGAGACCCTTCTTCTTCTTTAAAGGGGACATAATCAGTAGATGTATGAGAAGTCACCATCTAGTTACTTATTGGCCTTGTTTCAATATACATATACACACCAGTTAGTTAAAAATATATGGGTACTTGGTTCAACTACTAGGTAAAAAGAAGACTACTTTTCATTCCCCTCTTAATGCTCTTTGACAGTTGGGAGTCCATCTTCCTTTTCTTTTATTATAGTGGAGATGACTCCTGAAAAAGAAATCACATAGGAGCTGGAGGGGGAAATTTCATAGAGGGGGATTTAATGACTGCTTTCATGTTTTATTGAACTCCATGGGATCCTTCTGCAGTACCCCCTATCATTGTTAGGGTGCACTGCCCAACTGCAGTGCCTCCAGGGGAATAAATTGGGAAAAGATCCATTTCTCAAAACCCTGCAGGCTCCTACAAAATAAAAATAAAATAAAAGGGTGGAGGTAACCATTAGTATCTCTACATCAAAATAATTTATGTCTAGAGGTTGCAGATAAAACAACCTCTCCTTTTAGTCGCGGGAGTACTACCATCAATGCCACATGGACTGACCAGTAATGCCTATCTTCAGGAGCATGGAGACACTTTACCATTTCATTCATGTAGGTAGCCACCTCGTCAATCTCTTCATTAACCGAAATAGTGGTCAGAGCAATGGATCCCCAAAAACCAAAAATGTTGAAACATCATCCCAAAAGTGGCCTCCATATGTATTCATTTGAAGATCTCACTGTCAGTTCATCCCAGACACTGCAGACATCTATAAATGTAGTTTTGACTGTGATGGACAACACTGGAAGGTTGTTGCAGGGGATCATAGTAGGTTTCAAAAATCAAAAAAAAATTCCCATGTGTCCATGAAAACATTGTACCTCAAGAATATGAATGCTTATGAGTCGTTGGGAGAAAGCACAAATCTTTTTCTGTGGAAGATGCAATAGCTGATCTAACGAAATCATAATCCTCATCACTGGTATTTGATCACAGCATGGAATATACCCAATGTGAGTACTTATAGCAGCCACTTAGGGAATGGATTAGGGTCTCGGGGTCCTCAATATGATGACCCACCCTCCCTAGATCCTCATCAAAAGAAACATCAGAAGGTGCTGACACATAGCCAATTCCTATAAGAGAAACTTCCCTAGTTCGGAGGAGCTACCATAAATTATGAGGGGACTGGTTGTGAGTAAATGGATGGCCTTTAAAAAGGTCCCATTGCTATTATTCCACTCTAAAATCAGCCTCGAGGGGATTGGATGTTGGACTCCCAGCAGTAGCTTCAACAGATCATTCGGCTTCCTATGAGGTCATGACCCCATCTTTCACAATTTTCCCCAGGGGGATCCAAGAGGCTTTCAGAGGACTTTTCCCAGTCGAGAGTGTTCAGAAAATAACTTTTTCTTCTCCATTCCCTTTTCCCAAAATAGCATCGAATCTATCACTACAGAAACTAGATCAGCTAATTGGATATCAGGATATGATTTTACCTAGGCCTCAGCATATCTTTTGGTAGTGAAGGGTACGAAATCCCCAGAATCAGGAAGTCTAGACTAACACTGGGTGTCCTCCCAAGTAAAAATCATCCATTTTTGACATGCTATCATAAAATTATTCTCTTGAAAATCACTATTGATAGTTGGAGGACACAACTTCTAGAAACTGTTAAATAGATGACTAAATCTACAGGGTGTATATCCCTTTCAAATAAGCTCCCCTCCAATACGATCAACCAGGATGAATTCTCTCAAAAAAAATAAGTAACCTCATTCTACAAAGTATTTAAATGAATTATTAATAATAGTAATAGTAGGAGAATCATAAGGGTGATAATATAAACATTATTAAACGTTGAGATATGCCATTAAGTCTTGCTCATTATTTTTGATTTTCTCCTCTCACTTATCTTGTGAAGCCCAGGCCACCGACATGACCGCACTAGTGCTCTAAAGGTACAGTAGAGGGGTTGAATGAAGAGTTAGAAAAGAATTTAATGATGTTATAACCTTTTATGTGGTCTCTTATCTAACCCCAATGAATTTAGAAGGATACGGTCATCCGATAATGTGGTCCCCCTTTGTTGATTCGACCTAGTAGGTGATAAATTTTGGTCAACACTAGGATATCTAAATTGACACATCTGCCAATGGCCAATTGAGAATCCATGATAAATTTTGAGGATCATACACCACCAGATTCATGCACGGGAAAGAGCCACATGCTTAGAAACATGGTAATTAAATCCGCGAGTTGGAAAAATTTATCGTTGTCAGGGATTAGCCCCCATACCCACATATGAAAATTCCCCTCTTCTAGGGTGGGCCAATAGGTACCCGCTCACCTCCAGGTGTTTTTTTAGAACATTATCTGTGGCTCTATAGATTGAACTATATACCAGCATGCATAATAAAATCACCAAACCACTTATCAAAAGGAATGTCTTTCTTTGAATAAGGATCGATTTCCTATAATAGTGTCTTCGCCTAAACGATGAGTCTCTTGGATAAAGGAGGGGTTCTTTCTGATTCATCCTAAAAACAAGATAGATAGAAAAAAATAATCATTCATTTTCCTAAAATGGGGACTCTAGAGATTAACTAGATTTCTCAAAGACTGATGTCGACCTCTCCATGGGTCAAATGGAAGGTATTGGTGTCTGGACTCCACCTTCTTAGGAGTTGTGAGATGAGGGAAGTGGGACAGTGAGTGTATGTATGAGAAACCCAAGTAGGCTTTTATAATACCATTGTGTGAAGCTCAGTTCAATATTCATTGAAAATCTGGAAAACCCAAAAATTCCACCCCCAATATAATCAAAATGAGCCTCTAGAGTGAAGATCCTGCTTGAATGACCAAACATGCTGCTCATATGTTGTATCTTTCCATGAAATGATCTGGTAGAAGTGGGCCATATTATAGGTATTCCATTGAACCTCCTCTAAATTTTTATGTGCATATCATAGCAAGGACCCAGAGGAAATATCTCTCTGAAGGTACCACCCATTGAAATAAATCAAGGACTTTGGGATTGAGGTTTTAATTATCTAGGTAGTAGGATGATCATTCGGATTTGGAACTGGGGTAGTTGTATCATACCATAAACTAAACCCATAATAATGAATCATTTATGAAGCTGGTTACTCTCTTTAACTCTCCGTAAGAAGATTCTCTAGCGATTGGTGTAATGGAATGACCATAATTTTGTCATCGATCAAGTTCTCCATGTTCTTCGATCTTTCATTAGCAGTAGAAAGAGGGGAAGTATCTCTAGCATCATAAGGTACATCAATGTCAGCATAAACCTGTAAAAGATCCATCGTAGCCTACACATGATAATTCAAAAGCCTAAAAAGCATGTCCAATAAAATTTGTTGGATAAAGGCCACAGAAAAATGGCTAAAGAACAGAAAAATATGTCTGTAAGGGGATCCGTGTAATATTCCCAAAAACAATAAATGATAGCCATTACCCACACATTGCATGATACACATAATAAATCCCTATGTGCTAAATGATATGTGAATACAATCCACACATATGGAATCTTACATGGAAGCATTATACTGTGTACCACCATGGTAGGTGAAGCACCCAGGACGCACTGGCACAAGGAGCGTTTTCAAGAAAAAAAAAGGTTCAAAGAAGGTGGAAACCATGAACCAAGGCCTCACCAAGTTTATTTTCAATGTTTTTTATTAAAAATTTTATGTTTGGATTACTATGTTTTGAAATTTGGTTTACCAGTTCAAGCTCGGGGTGCAGACACACTAGACGTGTAGCTTTATCCTATGTGAAAAAAATAATTATGGTTTTAAATTCCGCATCAACCATTCATGAAATCCAAAATTTGGTTTGTAGATAGATAAATGGTGACAAGTTTGGTTCATGGCACGTACAAAGTAGTTCAAGAGAAAGGTTTTTTCAAAAGAGATGATACAAGAATGCATAAGAAGATGATGGAGAGTTGAGAGCACCTTTCGACATGAAAAATAGAAAGAAGAAAAATGACATGGGCCCCTATATATAAGTGTTGTCCCTCCAACATAACCTATTTATTCTATAATGAACCACTATAGTTCAGAACTACTTCTACATCAGATTAGTCTCCTCTTCATTCCAAACAGACCCCATTCCTATGGGGGGCATTTTTTGGGTCCAGAAAATTCCACCAAGGGAATAAAACACTCCCACAATCACTATTCAGAAGGAATAAATCATTCATACATGTATAACAATGTGAATGGAATTAAATTGAGTCCAAAAAATTAGAAGAAACTTGACAAAAATATTTCTCAATGGATTTAAAGTGACCCGCATACCATCACTGGGAAGTGTTCGCAGACCGCATGAACCGCAAACCACAGGTACATGGAACAACATGTGAGGCTCCAGCCAGTGGAGCGATGTCCATCGAACACAGTGGACCATGAACCGCATCGATGAAGGAATCAATCATTTTAAGGCCATTCACATACCATTTTTTGAAATCAGAAGTTTGTAGAAAAAGAAAATATGAAAGGTTTTGAGAACAATGACTCGCAATCCACAACCACCGCAAACCCCAGTTGATTGAGTATTTTGTGGGTCAGGATATATCTTCACGGGTTTCCACAAATGGTGTCATATTCCCATAGATAATATTTCCCCAATTCTCTATAAAAGGAGTAAAAAATAAATTAAGGATGGATGAAGAAAGATTTAAGAGGACTCCAGAGGATGGAAGAAAGAATTCAGAGAGGATTCCGAAATCAGTCTTGAATCATCGGTGAATCTGGAATTGTGAACCACATTTTTCTTAGGTACAACCGGCTGTGAAACATAAAATGAAGGAACAAAAAAATAATAAGAGGACAAAAACCCTATTTTTGAAATTGTGTACCACATATTTCTTGCGAATAACACCCTGTGAATAGTAGTCCCCAAGACCATATTTCTATATGGTGTTTCATATTGTGTATAACTATGAAAATTTAACTCGGTGCTGCATACCACATCAGTGCGTGGAAGGAACCAAAGTGGTGTGATGAACTATATTCAGGACCGCGTACCACTATGGTGCACAATGGTCTTTTCCCCACCCCACAGACTTCTTCGGTACATGGATGAACCCTTTTCCCACATACAAATATGGTATGTAGAGCTCCCCCCATTCCACATAATAAAACTGTACGCGGAAGGGGGTGTTTCTTGGAATTCTTCCCTCCGATTCCAATCTCACCCCTTTGTTACCATCCAGTCGTCCATAGTCTCTCCACAAACTAATCGCCTGACACCAGGCCAAAGCCTCCTCCAAATCCACCGAACCCATATTATTAGACCACCAGGTGCATCATTGTGCCCCATTAATTATACATACCCATGGTAAGTGGTGTAATGAAGGCTCTCCCCACAATGGTTCAGACTCCATGGATATATGTAAGTCTACATTCCCATGGAAACTTAGAGTCCATCCATGGGATACTAATGTGAACCTCCCAATTCTAGGGATAAAGGGTGATCACTCTCTTTTCAATACAATGAGGAATGGTTATCACTCAAAAGGGTTATGATCTCTTACCCTTGTGACGAGGATGACACTCCTCACCTTCCTAGAGCACATTCCAGTGAACTCCCATTGGGGTAAGTCCCCAATATTCTGAAGGCCCAACCGCATGACCTTTAATGGCATCCCACATTAAAATATTCATCGCTCTGTGCCCACTCCCATTGTCACCACAACCTCATCCATCATAGGCCCACCCACTCCCATCAGTAAGAGAGGGGGTGCGAGGTTGGTTGGATCCCTCACATCCTCTTATTTCTAAAACCAAGCATGAATCACATGGGATTAGAGATTTGTGATGATTACAACATCCACACAATTATGAACAACAAGAACTCGGATTACCTATGAAACCAATATACATAGAAAATTTACTTGAAGTCCCAAGCTCAAAATGGGGCCCTTCCAAAAGGGATCACCAAATCATATACCCTTAAATGGGTAGCTTCCATCCATATGCCCCATCCATTTCGAACTACGTGGGATATGATTCCTCTCTCGAAGATATTTAGGAATCCCATATTATGGGTCCGACCCCAACTTCAAGTCACCTTTCTTCCTCCTTGGATGGCGATAAACTCTATATTTTCTTATTATACGGCTTAAGTCAGCGTTACCTCCCTAGAATCAAATCCATGTATACATTCGACGATCCTGCAAACCAGTGGTAGCCTAGGGACACACTCATTGGGAATGAACCAAGGATTCTAAACCATATAAACACTAATTAAATCTATAAGAGAGTCACAGAATACGAAATAATTCCCCCCCCCCAAGGGGTGTGGTAAAGCCAACATCCCATCGTCCCGACCAATAGAGTCCTTAAGTGTTGATGGAAAAATAATTGCCCAACAAGCACCTGCCTTTGGAAATAATGTCCATGAATCATGGATAAAAGGGTTGTTGGGTGTTTTTGGATCCACAAATAAACTAGTTGGAGACCATCTGAGGAAGTGATATCCTAGGAGGACTGATTGCACAAGTACTTGACCCCATGCAATTGCTCACTGGGACCATCTGATTGAGGTATCTCTTTCGCAATATAGAAAGGGTAAATTTCCTTATTCCTATGGAGTTATTCCAAAATTTTTAAAGGATAAATACACATAATGGGAAGAAACAAAATAACTTGTGAATATTACAAGAAACTATCCCTAGAATAAGTGACAGGTGATGATTCTCGTCTGACCATTTCATCATCACCCCGAACGCGCCACATCGGGTAGAATCAACCACATAATATTTTTTAGAATCATTTATCCTTTTTCCACATAAATATTTAACTAAAAATTTGTGAATTTATTGATGATGTTCATTTCTTTATGATTTATATGTCCATCCTCTTCAAATCCAAGAATGTTGGATCTTTTTATATTGTCATCAATGATATAATTTTTGTGTCTTTCTACATAGAGCATCCACCCTCTTATTTTAATTACTAGGATGGTAGTGGAATGATATTTTGTAATCATTTATGAGATACATCAATATTTAAAGGAGCATATTAATATCTTCCTCTGTGAATATATATTTTAGGCTCTTATGATCAGTATATATCTCACACTTCTCGATATAGACATAATGCAGCTAGATTTTCAACGTAAGTATCACACTTACAAACTCCAGATCATGCATGGGATAATTTTTGTCAGCAATTTCCATCTTCCCTAAGTTTTAGGCAATTAATTTTTCAATTTGGACCAACACACATCCTAATCCCTTCTTCATAGCATCAATAAAAATTATAAACATTTCCCCACTTATGGGTATTGTGAGCACATCAGTAGTGTTAAGCCTCCTTTTAAACTCAATAAATATTTCTTCTCATTTATAATTCCAATTAAACATGACCTCCTTCCATGTTACCTTGGTAATAGAGGTTGACAATCATGATTAATTTCCCAAAAATTGGAGATAATATAAATCTAATCCTCGGAAGCTATGAATATATGTCACAAATAATGGTCTCATCCATCCTTCAATTTCTTTTGTCAGGGAAGGATATATATATATATCCCATTTAATGTGATAATATTAGCCAATAATTATACTTCCTTAAACCAAAACATACACTTTGTGTAAATTTCATAGAACTTCTCCTTTTATAAGTTCTTTAGAAATGTGCCCAGCTGCTCCTCATGATCCTCCCTGGTTTTTGAGTGTTATATTATTTTATATAAATACTACCAAAAATTGGTTGAGGTAATATATAAATACTCTATTCATAAATTCCATGAATTTTTTTGTAGAATTAGTGAGTCATAATAGAATTACTATGAACACATAGTGCATGTACCTTGTATGAAAAGTGGTCTCAGGGATCTCTTCCATCTTCACCCTTACTTGATAATCTCCTGATCGAAGATCCACCTTATAGAAGTATTGTGTTCCTCATAGTTGATTGGAAAAGTCATAAATAAGAGGAAAAGGATATTTTTTATTTATCATGTTCTTTTTGAGCTCTTAATAATCAATGAAAAGTCACATTGACCCATCCTTCTTCTGGAAAAAGAAGATTAGTGAACCCCATGGTGATAAACTTGAGCATATAAACCCTTTATCCATATTCTACTATAGTTATTTCTTCATCTCCTCTTGTTCCGCTGATGAAAATCTATATGGATTCTTGGATATTACCTATGGTTATGGTATAAGTTCGATTGAAAATACAGCCTCCCTTCTAGGAGGAAGACTAGGAAATTCCTTGGGAAACACATCTGTGAATTCCGTCACTATATGAATGTATTCAATGATGATACTCTCTATATACTCAATCATTTGAGAAATATATTCTTTCTCATAGGGAAGTAATTTCCCTGGTTGGGATTATAGTGCTGAATATGATTCATCCTCCTTGCTTCACATGTAAATAATCGAAGTTCGATACGCCATACGGAGAGTGATTTCCTTCTCATGGAAACAGGTTTTTCCTCTGTATAGGTAAATTCAAACCATACCCATAATTACATCAAATTACACCAAATGAAGTATGAAAATGTTCAATAGTATTTTAAGTCCACAAATGGTTATAGAGGAGTAGATAATAACATGGGATACTATAATTTCCCAATTTTCCATTTTCACTGACATCTCTACTACTATTAATTATTGTGTGGTTTGAATAGTGCTACTAAACATTTGTGATATTAATTAAGGTAGAAACAAAATGAAAAAGTACATTCTATATTATTGAATGAATGTCTATCATACCTTTCAGCACTTAATTTTTAAAAATCACCTTGGTGGTAATGTGGATAAATCTCTCCCTTGCGGCCTTGGAGGTTGTTGGATACCTCCGAAAAACCTAGGCATAGTTCACTAGTTCACAAAGTTCCATGGATCCTTCCAGTTGAGGCAATGAAGAATGTGTTGAGGGTGGATTGATAATTCCTTTTATCTATCACATTGGTGGGTTTCTATTGCTAGAAATCATTTATTAGGTACCCTTCTCTTTCACATCTATAGCATTTACTTATTCCCCTTTGGAAATTTTCAGGATGCATCATTCCACACCTTTGACATGTGGGAATATATAATTTTCTTACACTGTTGGATTTATCGATGGAACATCCAGAATTAATCACCAATTTCTTCTTCTTATCCCCATTCTACCTTTTAGAATAACCAATCTAGATTTCTAATTTGATGGAACGTCGGAAAATTTACTCAGAGCTATCAAAAACATTGATCATCAGTGATTTTCATGTACTTGGATTTATCCCACCAAAGAAGAAGTTAACTTTGAATTTAGGGTTAATGGAAGAAACAAAGGTGGATCATGCATATATTTTCATGTTTTACTCATATTTCCCAATTCATTCATGGTATTGTTTTCCTTAGTTCAAGGAAATATCATTCTATTTTAATATGAAGGGTGCGAGGAAAATATTTATCAAAAAACATTTTCAATAATTCCTTCCACTCCATTTCTTCAATATCATCCTCAGGATTCATATTCATGATCAATGTCCACCTCTGATCATCTTCATCCTTAATTTGAATAACTATCAGAAGAACCATCCCTTGTTTTGAAGATTAAATTAGGAAGAATATCATTTTAATGTAGTTGATCCACTACTCCATGATTAAGGGATCACATGATCTACTAAAAGTAGGATGCCTTTTCCACATGAATATCTTGATTGTGGATTTCTCTCTATTATGGTGGTTAGGGAGATCCTCTTGATCCTAGTTTATATTCATATCATTTTTACATGAGATAGTATCATGAAAAAGGTTGTTATTCCTTCTCCTATCGGGTTGGGAAACTCGTTGGGAAAGTCATCACATTTCCCTTCGCAACTGTTGTTAACCAGATTCCTCATATTACTAGACATTGGATAGAATTAAAAGAAAATTAGTGATGATTCTTATAAAATATTAAACAGATAAGGGGGGATCCAATGACAATAAAGGGATAAAATATATATTACATTAATTTCCTTAACTTATGAAAATCTAGGCCTCTATCTTTGTTACTCATGATCTGTTTCCTAACATATATTCATATGGTAATTTTTTTATTCCATTAATTATGATTATTAATGAGATTATTAATTTCCCAAGGCATGTCCCCTGGGTGTTTTAAATTAGGTTGGTAGTAATTCTCATGGTCATGTACCGGGTTAACCCAATTACAGTAAGGAAAACCTTACCATAGTTGTTAGTCATAGGTATTATTTCCAACACTTTTGTCGGGGCATGCACATCCGTCATGCAAAGGCTTCCTATGTACCATGCCTTAGGACAGATCAAAGTACCCATAGTTCGGGATGGATGGGGATTACACTATAAGGTGGCCCAAGGTGGTGTGGATTGAACCTCTTGGAGTCTTGCTACGTACCATGCCTTATCATGGATCAAAGTCCCCGTAGTTCAGGATGGATGGTACTTACACTCTGATACGGCCCAAGGTGGTGGGGCTTGAACCTCATAGAGGCTTCCAACGTACCATACCTTAGAACGGATCAAAGTCCCTGTATTTCGGGATGGATGGGGCTTACGATTTGAGGCGGCCCAAGGTGGTGGGGCTCGAACCTCGTGGAGGCTTCCTACATACCATGCCTTAGCACGGTTCAAAGTCCCCATAGTTTCAGATGGATGGGGCTTACGCTCTAAGGTGGCCCAAGGCGGTGGGGCTTGAACCTCGTGGAGGATTCCTACATACCATGTCTTAGCATAGATCAAAGTCCCCGTAGTTCAGGGTGGATGGGTATTACGCTCTAAGGCGGCCCATGGTGGTGGAGCTTGAACCTTGTGGAGGATTCCTATATACCATGCCTTATCACAGATCAAATTCCCCGTAGTTTGGGATGGATGGGGCTTACGCTCTGAGGTAAACCAAGGTGGTGGGGATTGAAACTCGTGGAGGATTCCTACTTACCATGCCTTAGCATAGATCAAAGTCCCCATAGTTCGAGATGGATGGGGATTACGCTCTAAGGCGGCCCAAGGTTTTTTATGGTCGGTGCTCACTCTAAGATCACAGGAGTCATTCATAGTGTGAGAAACAAGAGGCAATAGAGACCTGATGATCGCGTCATGAAGGATGCGTCTGTGGGAAGTGAAAAGGGGCTTACGCGTTGAACGGCCCATCGTGTCAGGACTTACTCCAGGATGGAGGCTCGAGGGTGACAAAGCACAATGGGAGAGGGGTTTGGGACGACATAAAGGAGAAGCATTCTTCCCTACCACGCCCTTCGCTAGCCTTGGCATCGAGGAAGTGAGGAGGAGCAGGGGTGTTGCCTCCTGGAAGGAAGGCTAGGGGCTCACACCAAGGTGGCTGCCCTTCCCCATGGACAAACAACACTACAATAAATCACCCCCTATGAGGGATGATCCCATCCCCATGGAGACGAGTGGGCATAGAGAATATATGAGTCGGGGGGACCCTGTGTGTGAGGAAAGGGGCCAGGTCACAGTTTAACGTCATGTGTTGAGGACGAGGCACTTGGAAGTTTAATGTACTACAGCTCGGACGATGTGGGCTGGCCCCAAACCCCTAGGACATACATAACCGGTGACCCCTGCCCCTTGTGGAAGGGTATGCAACAGCAAGGTCATACTGAGGGGGTGTCAAGGAGCTAACCATCGAGGGGTCCACATTAGCGTGGCTATGTGAAGAAGCAACAGCCGTTATTGGGCCTATGCGAAGAAGAAAAAGGTGAAGCAACGCAATGGGAAGGATTGTACAAGGGACTTTGAAGTTACTTCATACAAGCCTAGAAGGTCGTACAGGAAAACCATGTATGATGCAGATGCCCGGGGTGCACAAGAATCCGACGAATGGAACCCTAAAGAAGGGCATCAGGTGCTCACGTAGGGGGGCGCCCAGGGAATTGCGTGCAATTATTGGGGTTTGCGCCAAATAAAGGGGCTTAGTGCGAAAATCCCTGGGTTAGTGTGAAATCAGTGTTACTTGCACGAAAATAGGGGGCTGAAGGATTGCGCACGGCTGGGAGGAATTGCACGCAAGAGAAAGGATTGCGCACAAAGGAAGGGGTGGGCGATCAAAGGAAGGATTGCACGCGACTTAACCGGCTTGTGCACCCTTGAAGGGATTGTGTGCAAGGGGCATACCCCAAAGGGTTTGGAGTTTTGTCTAAGCCATGGGGATCTCGTGTGAAGGTGGATCCCGGGGTGACTTGGCGTGAAAAAGAACCTTACCTGAAATCCATATTGCGTGCGTACGGAATGCCGATTATGCACACAAGAGGCGGTTCAAATTTTTTCATCCTTGAACAAGAAGGGGGTCACCTTCTATTTATAGGCACCAGGCGGCGCAGAATTCAGGGTTGTGTGTAATAATTTTGCGGTGGAGGTGGTGGCACAAAAGGACAAATGCGTGGGGCGCGGTCACGAAATTATTTCGCACTGGCGCCAGGACCCTTCGCAAATCCCGGTACTTTCCACGCGGGATAACTTTTTTCGCGCTCTTCACCCTTTTTTCCATGAAACACTTTCGGGCCCTCCAGACCGAGCATTTGGGTCTGAATATGACTTCTCTTTTTCGTTTTGGAACTTTCTCTAGCACTTAAGCACTTTCGAGCATCTACAAATCCCCCCCCCCCCACTCGGAATTGGATCGACGAGGGATCAAAATGATCGGATTCTGGGGGAAACGCCGAAATGCAGGGCTTTATGGGACCTATGCATGCAAAATTTTCAAGCGGCCTGAAAAACCCAACCACACACGGAAGCTTCTTCTTGTGCCTCGCGAAACCCTGGATTTTCCTAAAAAAGTCATCATGGGTCCCAGGCTTCATATGACATTTCTCACACGACAAGCCTTGAGCTCTCGTGCGCAAAATTGCTTCTACTCCTGTGTGAAAACCGCCTTAGCTGCATGTAATTCCTCTGAGATTTAGCAGCCTTTTACATGCAAACCTGAGATTTTTCAGGCAATGTCCTGAAATTTCATGCCATCTGCTGATTGTATGCACCAGACTCCCCAATTTCACACCAACCTTCCAGTTTTCATGCCAACTCCTGAATCACCTAGAAGAAGATGGCTGCAAACTGGGTTGATGAGGGGGAATTTGCCACTCGTAGGGCCGAAATGGTTTTGAATCCAAAAGTTTATGGTGCAAAGAGGGTTGTCTCTATGAACCACATACTCTTCAACATTCTAACCCCCATACAGAAAGAATAAACCTTGTCTGAAAATCTGCCGCTGTGGAACATTGGCATTCTGGAGGAGGTCCCTTTGCCGGGCTTCGAAGTGGATACACCACGGTCATGGGTGACCTGCGAGGATGACCTTCCTCAATAAAACATCACCAACAATGGTCATCCTGCTAGAGAAACTAGGCATATGGACGTCTATGTGCCGAACCCGAGGACCAGGACCATTGTAGTGGGTGACCCTGTTGCAGAGATCTCATTGGCCCTCTACGCAAGCACTTTCCATCAGAGCATCACTAATGATACCAAGGGTTTGATGTAGGACTAGGAAATGCGATCTAGAGGTAACTTTACTAGAAAGTGGGCCTGGGCGTACTAGGTTCACCACACGTGCGACCAATTTCGGGCCGAGCTGCGGCATATTGGTCTATTTGAGGCAGTGTGTACATCGCAGTTCCACTTTAATCAGCAGCTTAAGCTTGGGCTGGAGCTGTTCACTCGGTGGTCCCCTAACACCAACACATTCCATATTCACCATGGGGAAGTCAACATCAGTTCTGGGACATCCATTGCATCAGATGCATCCCTTTGGAGGTCCATCAATACGATGAGTTCCTCCTATTGATGAATATATGGGGTGATAGGTCTCAAACACTCATACTGATGTGGAATATTGTCGGGGTCATGCCAACGACTCTCAATGAGGAGGGGGTATGGATCTGGATTGGAAACCATTCCAACTTCAACTTCATCCCATTCCCCGCCCCAGCTGGTTAGCTGATAAATGACGGGAAAGGCTCGCTGGAGTAGAAAGAGTAATTTTAGAGCACCATAGGTGGGGTGATCATGCCCGGATTAATGGGAAGATTCTCTATGAGCCTTATGTGTCGTCCAGGTTCCCTAGGTAGTCTGGATTCCTCCAGTGAATGCTGAAAAGAGTATACATAGATGTCTGAGAGGAGAGGCATCCCTTTGTTATTCGTCATCTGTGGCTGATGTTCACAACCTATGGCTCCAGCAACATAATCACTTTTCCTCCTACCAGAGTCAACATCGGCCTCTCAACTGAGTATGCTGAACATTGGACCATAGCATACCCTGAGGGGATTTTGCGAAAGCGATTCTGGCGTCTCAAGGTCACTAGTGCGGAACCTCGGCGGTGAGAGAGCGGGCAAGATGCTGCTAGAGGAGGAGGACCAGAATCACCTCGGGGAACAGGGCATCCATAGGTTGGGACCTCAGCAGTGGGGGAGTCGCATGGCATGGCCATGCCCTCATTTCCTGGAGGAGGGTCCCATGGATTGGCCAAAGAACTTCATGGTAAGAAAATAAAATACCTGCTTCATCCTTCCCAGGATGTCGTCTTCCCTACGCTGTGGTCAGCTTGGATAACCCTAAGATAATCAATGAGTACTGAATCCCTCTGAAAGAAGATAGTGCGAGACGGGATCCAGTTGTCGGAATTCGGGATTTTCCGAGTCACTGAAAAGTGAGCTTCCATCGAAGGTATGCATACCTAACAGCTATGGACACATACGCACACCAACGGGGTTGGCGTGCGGAGCCACCTCTCTTGGTGAAGGTGCTTCTCGGCCAGGAACATGATCCAGAAAGGATGTCGCTGGGGGAAGATGACAGCAATGAATCAGAAGGTGACGAAACAGGAGATTGGGAAGAAGGAGAAGGGGAAGGTGAAGGAGAAGGATAAGGGGATCCTGAAGGTGAAGGGTCTCAAGGAGCCTCCCACAAAGGGAGTCTCTGGGAGAGCGGCGAGATCGTTGGATCCGATATGGATGTAACCGAACTGCTCGAGGTATGCTTCAAACCTTATCTTCTCCTGTGTTCTCTTTCCTTTGTAATCCCTTAATCTGCTTTCTCTCTCTTGTGTAGGATCATATCGGCACTGATCAAGCATCTCCGGCCGAAGTAAGGGAGGAAGCATCATTGAGTCAAGGCGGGACACCGACGTTCATTATCGAGCTGACAAGTTCTGAGGGGTCCCCTGCCACGAAAACTCCTATAGTGGCCAGAGCACTAGAGGCAGATGCCTTGGGTTCCTTTATGTTCCTTGCTTCAATACCGGTACTCACTGTTAGAGGACTCAACTGATAAGGGTGCTCCTTGATTGTACAGTGATCACGACACTGGAGGCTCGTCGGGCCGCTGAGCCCGGACCATCCGTTAGTGCGCCGATAGAAAACGTGCTGCCCCATCCAAAACATGCCTCTCAAACTGGGTTGTCTCTGGAAATTAGTGAACAGAGAGCGGAAGACATCAGTTGTGCTACCATCGAGGCAGGGCCGGAAGTCGACGCGGGAACCACCAGGAACAGGGGGAGAGATGAAGGTCACCCAGACGCTGAGGATCCTATTCCTCTGGGAGGAATCTCTGAGGAAGACACTGCTACTGCCATGTTGGTTGTCTTTCCTATCTATCGGCCCAGTGATCCTGAAGAAATTGATGATTCTTATTCGTATGCGACCTACGAGAGTCGGATGACGCACCAAAAGGGATGAAAGTGCATTCGGCGTTTTCTCAATCTACCCCAGGGGGAATGGATGAAGCAGATGGGGTCTCTCCACACCTGTCTATGCTTTTTGTGTGCTGTAGGGGCGGACTCTCAACGTCTTCACCTGACGATCAGCGACTACATGGTCGAGAAGATGCATGAGAGCAGCCGGTGCACCGACATCATCTAATGCCAGGAGGATTCGGGGAGTACCCGGGCATTTCTGAGGGCGGTGCAGGAGGTACAACGCCTTGAGGAACTAGGGAAAGAGCATGAGTTATTCATCACAAACTGCTCTATTCTCGTGGAGTAGCGGAGGGCCCAACTAGCGGATTCTCAAGAACAACTCATAGAAGCGAGTCTCCAGATAACCGAGCTTCAAGCTGAATAGGCGTGGGCATGGGCCAGGGTCAGTGAGCTACGCTCCATGGACATTGATGAAGAGAGGGTCCTCAGGGGAGGGGAGGCGGTCATGGGGGCCACTAGCAAAAAGGTGGTGGCATTGGAGAGATCTATCTAATAATTCGACCCTTAGGGGCCCTGTTTTGGCCAAACTCATACACTTGTCCCACTTTTATTGCTTCTTGTTCTTTTTAACCATATGTGTGGACAAATTTACTTACTTACCCCTTTGATTAAAATACTTGTCTCTTTGGATTAACATGATCAACCATAATCCCGAAATAAATAGAAATCCATCACTAAGCTCATGTGGGCAATGAAAAGGAAAGGAGGATCGTACTATCACTTAGTTTGATCGTGGTAATGTTAACCAAGCTTCGGGCATTCGAAATTCGAACCTGGATTCCCGAGGAGAAGAGGGTGGCCCAACCAAAGGCATAGGACCATAGACCAATCAGTGTATCATCTTCTCAATGTGATCTAGCGCATGAGCGGACCAATGCCAGGGGCATTGGAATCAATCTGAACATAGGGAGATAAAAAAAGGTGAATCACGTTACCCAAATTCAGAACACTATGGGAGGGGCGTGACGATGGAGGATAGCTATTGATCATGGTAAAAACGCAGCATCCATATCGCATTAGCCTAAAATGGGGACAACAAATGAGGGCTGACCACTGACCATGTTCGCAACACGGGGCCTAACTCAAATATCATCGATCAGTCTTCCAGAACGTTGTCCCAGGACATCAGGTGGGCCATAGGTCAAGCATCCATACTATTAGGGGGTCCCTCAAAACATGAACAGTCTTCTGGAACGTTGGCCCAAGACAGCAGGCAGACCATTGGTTGAGCATCAATACTGTTAGGGGGTCCCTCCAAACACGACTAGTCTTCCAGAACATTCGCCCAGGATAGCAGTCGGACCATAGGTCGAGCATCCATACTGTTAGGGGGTCCCTTAAAACGTGAAGGAGGATGAGGATCCGAATAAAGGGGCATGAAAAGCGTGGAAAGTGAAGTGGTGGTTTGTTCTAAAAGAATCCAACACTCCCGAGATTACGCCACCGTTGGGGAAGCACATCAGGCGGACACATCAATCTGGTCAACGGTCATCCCTTCTTTTATACAGGACCTCTCTGGCGAGGGAACTGTCGCTTCCCAATGTCATTATGGGGCATCCCGAACTTATTCGGGGAAAATGATGCAGTTACACAACTCCCTGAGAAGTTAGGCCAGGGGGCCGACAGTGAGGAGTGATGGGGTTGGTAATCCTCGAGGCTGGACCTGAGACAAAATTTCTGGGCGTTCCTACGTATCCCATAAAGATGGGAATCAAGAAACACGTAGTTCTGGAAAGGTGGCATGACATGGTAAGGTTCCAGTGTAAAGGATGAAAGGGGTGTGCGGGTCTATCCCTCACACCAAAAGAAGCAGCATTTGATGTATCTTGTTTGTCTATTATGGTGAATGCTTTTTCTTTTATGGGGAAACTAGTCTAGGGTAGAAGTTCCTGGCATCGGCACAATAATCAAGCCACATACGGGCATTGAAAAATGGTGTGGTAAATGACCGATACCCAACGTGATGTCCTTTATGATGAGGTTATCACAATGCAGTGCCGTTTTTCATTTTGCGGCCGGGACGATATCGTCACAGTTTATGGTCATGTGGTAGGACCAAACAGCACAGTTTAAAGTCATATGGCATGGACATGGAGGAATGTGCATGATGAAATAAAGCCTACCCAGTGTGAATGTGGGTGAGGTCTGCATCATCACCATGTGCAATCCCGGGAGAGGAGCCTCAGGCCAGGAGGACAGCAAGGGTCAGAGGATAAGTGGAAGGATAAACTAGCTCCCAGGTGATCTGGACCTAGAAGCACGATGTTCGGGTGATCCCATGTATCCCATTGGGATGAGGATTGGGCTGCAAATATCCCTTAATGAAGATCCCAACCTATAGTCTTAGCGCTCGGATCGCGGGAGCCTCGAGAGACGCCATATTGCAGCTTTTCCCCCCTGACGTGCGAAGGTGCACTGAGGGATAGTGCCAAGAGTGTAGATATTCCACCTGAACATGATGGGGTGGAACATAATGTGAATCATGCAACCAAAATTCAAGGCCTAAAGGGGCTGGTGTGACGACGGAGGATTACTGCTGACCAAGTTCGCAACACAGCATCCCGTCGTGTTAGCCTAAAATGGGGATGAACAAATGAGCATCAATCGCTGACCATGTTCGTAACATGGGATTTGTATCAATTTTTTGTCTAAAACCCTTGGGGGCGTTGGCCCGTAATGGTAGGAGAGCCCTTAGGCGTGGTATCCAGGTCATTTTTGGGGGTCTATTCGGGTGTGAAAGATAACGGGGGCCCAAATGAAGGGTAACATGAAGCTTGACAAGTAAAAGGAAATTTTGTAAGATGAATCTGACACTCCAGGTCCTAGAAAAGAGTACTCTGAACATGTTGGTGGACCATTGTAATGAGTTGAGGGGCTCAATTCGTGGGCGGCCAAGAGATGGTAGATTCCCGGGAGAAGGGGGGCATGGTGCCAAAAACCCTGTACCACACCTATATATCCCCCTCATGGAGAGGGAAATGCCAAGGGGCCTAGGTGATCGGGAGATCGGGGAGATCTCTTAATATATGGGGATAGACCTGAAATCTAGATGTTCACGCAGTCGTATGTATCTGATAAGAATGGGAATCAAGCCACATGTAGTTCTGGAAAGGTGGAACCTAGGGGTAAGATACCCTATCAAATGGGGGTGTACGACATGGTGAATAATCCAACGTGAATGAGGATATAATCCCAAACCACACCATACACTTTGGGAAGAACTGGGGCTAGAGTCCAAGAAGGCCAAGGGGCCTAAGGCTAGGCCTCGATCAGGAAGTCTTGACTAGCTTGAAGTTTAACGTCATGCAGGACGAGTGTGCAGTTTAAGGTCATTCGGGACCGTAGGGACACAAATATAGGACCAAACACAGTTTAAGGTCGTACAGGACCAAGTTACCAGGAATGAACGCAAGTCCCAATGCAGTTTAAGGTCGTGCAGGACCACAATCCAGTTTAAGGTCATGGAGGACCGAATGCGCTCAGGAAAGGTATTTCTTGAGGAACTTGGAATTGGTGGGAGGAGTTATACGCTCACCTTCCTTGGTCACCAAAGTGTATTCTCCATTGGGGTAAACCTTGTGAACAATGAAGGTCCCTTCTCATTTGGGCTCCAACATGGGTGGTTTCCTGCCGTGGATCATTGGTGCTCTGATGGATAATACCAAGTCACCTACACGAAAGAGTGGAGGTGAACCTTATTGTTGAAAGATCAAGCCATCCTGCTCTGATGCATCTCTAGGTTGTGTAGGGATTGAAGCCTATTCTCATCCAGTGCTTCCAATTCTTCTAGATGGATTTATCCACTTTATCTGGTGATTTCTGGTCATAGATAGTTGTGATCAATGAGGGAAACTAAAGCTCGATGGGCAGTACGGCCTCAGTTCCGTACACCAGGGAATATGGGGTCACTTGGGTGGAATTACGAGTCTTCATCCGATAGGCCTAGAGGGTGTTGGGGAGCTTCTCTGGCCAACTCTTCTTGTTCTGACCAACCATTTTTTTCATAATGTTAGAGAGAGTTTTATTGAATGCCTCAATCTGTCCATTTACTTGCGCTTGATAGCAGGAGGTATAGTTGGAGTGAATGTTGTACTTGGCATACAATTTCTTCATCTCGACTGCCCGGAAGTTGTGCCATTATCGGTGAGGATAGCGTGAGGTACCGCAAATCAATAGATGATATTGGAACTCACAAATTCGGTGATAGAATGGGCCTTGACTTCCTTGAGCGAAATTGCCTCTGCCCACTTGGAAAAGAAATCCGTAGCGGTTAGAATGAACCGGCATTGGCGAGTCATTTCCAATGGGTATGGTCCCACGGCATCTAACCCCTAGAATACAATGGTCCAAGAGTACTTGGTAGTATGGAGAGGATCTAGTGGAAGATGCACAAATTTAGATGAACATGGAACGCATGGCACCTCTTGGCGAACTCGATTCAGTCGTGGATCATGGAGCGCCAAAAATACCCTAGTCTCCAAATCTGGTGGGATAGCTTTGGCCCGACCTTGTGGGCACCTCAAGAACCCGCATGAACCTCTTGCATGACCTATGGAATCTCAACTCCTTGAAGGCTATGGAGGATAACACCATCAAACCCATGCTTATAGAGGATCTACTCAAGGTTGGGACCACTCTGGAGAGTAAACCGCAGCGTGCAGCGTCGGATTCGCTTGCGCTCAGCCCGATCTGATGGGATATTATCGTGTTGGAGGTATTCAACTAAGGGTGTCCTCCAATCAGCAACTACTTCGATCACCGCACCTGGAGAACCTGGAGTTCCTGATGTAGAGGCACCGGTAGTAATATGGTTCACCTGCAGACCATCATCATCCTCTGGGGTGATGGGAGAAATGACTCTCCAGTGTGCCGCATGAATGATTAGATCATCCTGTTAAGGCTCGACAAGTGATGCAGCCAGGCTGGCCAAAGCATCTTCTCGACCGTTCTGTGACCGAGGACATGAATAAACTCTGGCCGAGAAGGGAACTGGGCCATTAGCCGGAGAGTGCATTCTAACAATGGTACGAGCTCTGGCTTCCTGACAACATTGTCACCATTGACCTACCTGATGACCAGCTTAGAATCCCCTTTCACATGAAAATGAGGCACGTCAATATCAAGGGCTAGCTCGAGGACAGTAATGAGCACCTAATACTCTTCCTTGTTGTTGGTGAAACCTTCCGATAACATGAATGAGTAAGGCAGGACGGCATGCGCCGGGGTGATAAAGACAATACCCAGGCCTACTCTATTGAGCCTGGGATCATTGAGCCTTATACCGGTGGGGCTCCGGGAGGTACCATCGAAGTGCATTTCCCAACATGGGACGACATGGTCTACTGAGAGGATTTCCTCATTAGGAAAATCTAGGTCGAGGGACTGGTTCGCAGAGGTTGGATGGGTAGCTAGAAATTCTTTCAATGCCTACCCCTTGATAGCCTTATGAGGTACGAACCTGATGTCAAACTGCTAGAGAATTACCGCCCACCATGCTAAACAGCCATTCAACATAGGGAAATTCAGAATTTACTTTAGCAGGTCTACTCGAGAGACCAACTATACCTCATGGTGCTGCAAGCAATGTCGTAGTTTTTGCAAAGCGAATGAGCGCAAGGAATCTTTTCTCGATGGTATAGTATCTAGTTTCTGTATCGAGGAGCATGCGATTGAGGTAGTAGAGGTTGTTCTCTGTCCCCTCATTGTTCTTTTGGGTGAGACGGGTGTCGAGGGATCGTTCCAGGGCAGTGACCGAGAGAATCAGCGGCTTTCTAGAGATGAGTGGCATCATGACTAGAGGCTGGAGCAAATATTGCTTGATTTCCTCAAAGGCGGTCTGACACTCCTCATCCCACTCATAAGGGGTGCCCTTCTTCATGAGCTAAGAAAATTTCTTACACATTCCAACCAGATTCGCAATGAATCGGCGTATTTAGGCTAAGTGGCCTTAGAGACCTCAAAGATCCCAAATATTACTCGGGGGAGGCATCCGGTTGATTGCCTTAATCTTCTCTGGGACGATCTCGATGCCTCGGTACCAGACAACAAAGCCAAGAAACTTCCTGGAAGTGACCCCAAAGGTACACTTCAATGGGTTCATCTTCAGGTGATAGGAACAGAGGAAACCGAACACTTTGTCAAGATCCTTGAGATGGTCCTGGCACTGGAGAGATTTGACTACCAGATCATCCACATAGAATTCTACCAATGTGCCCAATATTGGCTTGAATATGCGATGCATGGCCTGCTGATAGGTGACACCTGCATTCTTCAGGCCAAAGGGCATAACCAGGTAACAGAAAGTAACTTGGGGCACCCTGAAAGTGGTAGATTCCTCATATTCATGGTCCATCCAGATCTAATTATATCCAAAGTAACCATCCATGAAAGAGAGGGTTTGGTACCCCGTTGTAGCGTAACTCAACAATTCTGTCACTGGAAGGGGAAAATCATCCTTCGGACAGTGACGGTTGAGATCACGGAAGTCGATGAAGACTCTGATCTTCCCATTCTTCTTTCTGATTAGAATAATGTTGGATAACCACTTGGGGGACCGGACCTCATTGACAAAGTTAGCTCTGATGATCTTGTCAACTTCAGCCTCAACCATGGCACCTTGAGACGAATGCATCTTTCTGGGAGGCTGCTTGAACCTGCGATGGTTTGCCGGGAGACCGAGGCAGTGGACGGCTACCTGAGGATCTAGTCCTGGCATCTCGTTGTAACTCTAGGGTAATACATCACAATGTTGCTTGAGGAATTCCACGTACCGCTACTGCTCCTTAGGGGACATAGCGGCGCTGATAAATGTGTGTCTCAGATCGTCCTCGCTTCCGAGGTTTACCTGTACTAGTTCATCAACCGTGGTAGAGATGCATTCCTCAAAGGTAGGGGGAGCATCCTTTATATCTTCTTCTCCACTTATGGAGGGATATTTCATAGGGGGAGTTTCTTTTGATCTAACAAACCCTGATGGGAGGATGCTATTAGCTTGTGCGGCCATGGTCATTGCATCGGGGTACTCTGGCGCCGCTGAGACCACGGCTATGAAGGCTGTCGAACTAATCTCATATGGTCTTCGGCCCAAGGGGCCACACATGAAAACATCAAAGAATTAGTGGCATGTCGGCCGAAGTCGACTTATTCCAGCTCGGTGAAATAGAAAAGTATGACATATTGTCGTTGCCATGAGCCGGATGTCCTGATACCTGAAGGGAGTGGGAGGTTCCGGGATCACTAGAGCCTGGTTCGTATAATAATACGAAGTGATCTTCTGATGCCTACTAGATTTGGGTGTATGGTTCCCTCTTTTCCCATAAATGACAAAACACTACCCCATGTCGGGGGTTGTGGACTCCAACTGATGGATCTGGAAGATGTAGGCGTCATTCAGACATGTCCAAGGGTCGACCGTAGTGGCAACAGGCTCAACCTCACTTTCCTGGACTTGCCTATCTTTGCTCTTGTAATAATCAGTGTCTAAGTAGCAGGCTTCGCAAGAGGAAAAAGGAGATGCATCACCTTGTAGTACGCCTACTCGACCATTAAGAGAGTACTTGAGGCATTGGTGATATGATGAGGGGACCGCCGTGTGCAGATGGAGCCATGGTCGGCCCATCAATGCATTATAGGCGGTGTCCTGGGAGACAACCATAAATTCAGTACTAGAAACTAGGCCACCAAACTGGGTCTTCACACGGATCTTTTCGAACCGTTTATGTTCTGTCCTATCATATCCTTGGATCCTTAAATAGGAGGGAGTCAGGTCATCTTCGGAAATCCCTAGCTTCTGTAGTGTCCGTGTCGGGATAAGGTTGATCCTGAAGCCAATGTCAACGAGACAGCAGCGAACCTCTACACCCTTGAATTGGTCCGTGATGTACAATGGGAAAATGTGCCCCCGTATGGGGGAGCCTTCATCCTCTCCCACAAACGAGATAACGGCCTGACATTCGGCATTCTCAATCGCTTCAGCATGGAAGGCTCCTACAGCTGCTATCTCTATCTCAATCTGTAGGGGGATCCTAAAAGCCTAGGCGAGTGCTTCACGCATATCTGGCAACATGAGAAGGGATTCAAGGATGGAGATCCTTTCTAGGATGCTAGCGAGGTGCTTTAGAAAATTGTACTTCTACACTAGGTTATAACTTCTGCTTACAGGAGGCCATTGTGTGATGGAAGGAATGGCGGACCCTGCCAGTTGGACCAACAGCTGGCTGGTACTGGGAACATCCTGCTGCTCACTAGTCAAAACTCGGAGGGTAGCTACAGGATGAGGACCGAGCGATTGATATCAGCCTGTAGTAGGGCGAAGTTGGTTGCGATATAGAAAAACTGGCTCTTCCTGATCTAGTAGCACAAACGGTGGAGGAGGCGGACCTGTCGACACCAGATGAAGAGGCTACGCGTCCGGAGTTCTGTGTTGGGCCTACTATCTGGTCTCAGTGGCATGAACAACCTAGCTGAAGGTACCAACTGACGTGCCCCGGAGACCCATATGGTCGCGGTTCCACCGACGTTGACGTTGGCTGGGGACATTGGTGAGGTTCGGTTGGTGCTCCCCCTCATCGGGAGTCATATAGGAATTTACCAACTCGATGGTGTTAACTGAAGCGTACCCTTGACTGTCACTTGACGAATCATCCACCACTGGGAAAATTCTGGGAGGGATGCCCATATCCTAGGGCATCAAGTTTCCGAGAGTGCGGGATGACGACGGTATTGGCAAGGTGCGTTGCTTCTTCTTGCGCCGCCGATGCTAGATCTTCTGGGAAGAGGTCGGCTGAGATAATGATGCAGAAGTGGTAGTCACATCTTCTAAAGGATCTGGTTGATTTATGCATTCACAGATGATTCCATGAGCCTGGGAGACCATACTGTGAGCCATGCAGTCGTTATACTTCTAGGACACATGGTTAGGAACCTTCTTCCACTCGCCTCTGTTGTCGCTACTACTATCTGAGCCCACAAAGACACCTACCACTTGTGTCGGGGCTGTTCCCAACCTGCCTATGTTTTTGTTAATCTGGTCTTGGGGATAGTCCTTAATCACATATAATTGATTGATGGTGTGCCCCAGTATCTTTTGATAAGGGCAGTATTTGGGTTGATTAGTGAGATGCGCCTCTTCCGACTTCCGGCACTCAGGCAGTCGTACGATTCTCTGCTCTAAAGCGCTACGGAAGTAGCCGGGGACCTGAGCCTCGTCGAAAATGTAGGTCTGATTACTTCTATCTAGAAAGGGGGCTCTAAGAGCCTAACCCTGATGGGGGATGGAGGAGCCTACCGAGGGGGCAGAACATTATTATCTCTCCTAGGAGGCGGTGGCATGTTACGCGGAGGCACCTGCCGATTCTGGGGCGGGTGCTGCTGGGCTGGAAACTATGCCTGTGGTGGAGGGCCTCTGCGAGGCTACAGAGCTGGCTTTACTGGTAGAAATTATAGCTGCCTGGGGGCCTTTATCTCGGCCATTGTGGTGGGATCAGCTCTGGAAGCTCTCCTCGTTGGAATTGCAGGGGGCAGTAGGTGTGCCTGGCTAGCCTATTGCAGGGCTTCGTCGAGGTGCTGGGACTTATCCGAGAAGTCTCAGAACCCTCCAGGATAATTCTGAGTGATTAGGGAGGGAACTAGTTCTTTCTTGACATTCCCCATGCACATCATCAGTAATTTCTTCTGAGTCAGTGGCATGTCAAGGGAGTATGTGAGCCCCTTCCACCGGGTGATTAAATCCACGACTCGCTTATTGGGCCTTGGTTTTCACCTGAAGAGTTCTAAGATGTTCATATTCTAGGTGGTAGAGCTAAACTAATAGAGGAAACGCCTGCGAAGGTCCTCCTAGCTTGTCACAAATCCAATGGAGAGCTGGCTGTACCAAACGAATGTCGGCCCCTCCAGTGTCTGAACAAATTATCGGATCTTGGTGGCCTCCTGTTGCACTGGGGTCCCTAGGATAGTCCCACACCTCAATTTGAAGTCGGTTGGGTGATACGGAGGTTCTTCTGTCCAGTTAAAGGGGGAGAAAGTAGGTTTTTCGAATCTCGGGGGGTGTCGACATGTCATCTACCCATACCAGGTTTGGTTTTCAAAAAGGTGGGATAGCCACTTGTCACGTTTCCAAAGCCTCGAGGCGGGCGATGAGCGCTGCCATCAGATCACCTGGACATGGGTCCCTGTCCTGGCCGGGATCCCTAACCACAAGTGCATTGTCAGGCTCTTGAATGAGGTAGCCTAGATCAGCAGCACGCGGAGCGACTGGTGGAGCGACCCTTGGGGCGACTGTAGGAGCCCGAGCGGGGTTCCTTGGATTTTCACGCCGCTCGGGAGGGTTCGGTGAGACATATCGTGCCCTCTTTTCGTGAGCTCTGGCTTCCGCCCTGTCAGCGAATACGACATGATCTGTGTTGCCTAGAAGAATCTCATCGAGGGGTAGTTTTTCCTGACCCTGCTTCCCCAGCCTAGGATCACCATAGTCGGGTCGCTACTCTATAATGCATTCATCCAGAAGTTCATCGACCAACTTATTCTGCTCAGCAAGCTGCTGGAACAGTGCAACCTTCTCAGGGTTGTCTTCCGTCTTCTGTACTGAGGCCGACGGGTCGAAGTGCTTGACAGATCTGGTGTACTCTTTGACCTTATTAACATTTCGGCTCAATACCAATGCTTCGGTGGGTGGAGGGAGACCTAGGAGGTTTCTCTATTGGCGAGTAATCCTTCCTAATGGGTCCAGTGGGAGCACTCCTCAGGGGGGATGCCCCCATCGAGATGTCCCAGCTCATTCGACTCTCCTATCAGATCGGTCATATTGACCGACACTCTTCCTAGGGGAATTTCCTCACTACCGCCAGGTGAGTCAGGCTACCGGTGAATCGCACTGAAGAGGAGGGCAGCGTACTACCCCCATCCATGTACTTGCACGTGGGGGTCTCCTCCTTGAAAACTCTACGGAGTACTTGGAAACTCTGAACGCATTCTCACTGGATGGCACTGTGGTGGCCAGGTGACTCAGGGTTTTGGACCGCAGGGGGTGTGGCTAGGTCAACCAGGTGGCATTGTTCACCGATGTCTTAGAGGTTATATTGGCTCCCGAGGTAAGTCACCCGCCGGTGGAAAAGATGGAGGTGAGTCACCCAGAGGGTCTGGTGGAAACATTCATACTCCTCCGAGGTGAGCGATTCTGGCGTACCAAAATTCGATCCTGCGACCGGACAAAACTTCTCAGGGAAGTGGCCCACTGCGAGGATGGTCTAGAAGTTCCCCATCTCAGATATAGGGTCTTACCTTTGATTTCCCCACTCGTCAACTGAGGGTGGTTGAGGAACTGGCAGCGGCGCTAAGGCGGGCCGCTGGGATGGCAGGCTGGCCGGTGGAGAATATGGAGAGCGGGCTAATTGGCTGACAAACCTTGTGTTGTCTTCTGAGGATTCCAACAACTTAGATGCTATATAATGATAGTATGGACCGATGAACAAGGCTCCTGATACAGCATCAGGGCCTGCCGAGGGTGAGTCATGTCATGGTTCTCCTGCTATTGACCCCCAAAATAGCTCTATGGCAGAGGGTGCTTCTGGTGATGATGGAGACAACTGCACGGTCAGCCCCTGAGAACATGACAAGTTGTCATCCTCCTGGATATACCTTCGGAGGGAAATAAGGATCATGTGGATCTTGCATTCTGGGAGTATAAGGCTGATGCACCTCGTTCCTACCCCAGCCCTTGACTCAAAGGGCTGGGGGGGGGGGGGGGGGGCTCCTGCGCTGAATCGTAATCCGCGTCGGAGTCTGAGAAGCGGTCTGGTCTAATCCCTATCCGGCCTTCCCCAGGATTCATCTTGTGGTAGCGGTGACCTGCTCTCCTACCCCTAGGTGGTTCTTCAGGGCAGGGCCGATTTCCGACATGGGGTCCTTCGGCTGCAATAGTACTAGGGTGGAGAGGGTTTCCACTTGAGGAAGTCGGGGTGCATGGATCACTGGGACAAATGTGAAAAGGGACATGGGGAGGACCTCTGTGATGGGAGTTAGTGAAGCAGGGTTGGATTCCACCACTCTGATTACTAGGGCGAGGAGGACCTTCGCCGATTGGCACAGGGACATGGGGAAGACCTTCATGTTAGTGAGTGACCGGACATGCGATGTCTCCATGCTCGCGGTCCGCGGTAGGGGGAGCGACCCCGTACCTGGTGTAGTGAGTGCGGGAGACCCCCCCCCATATGGAGTGTTTCTGTCATGGGGAAGAACCTCGCCTGGGATGAAGGTGGCACGAGGCAGACCCCCAAGCTGAGGTTGGAAGCAGGGAGGGCCCGCTGATCGTACCACAATTCATTGTTTTATTCCACCCTTACACCACTATTTTAAACTAGTTTTTTAATGAATATTACAAATATAATAATAAATTTAACTTTATGTTTGAATCAATTAATTAATTTTAATCAATATTATAATGGTCAATGTTGTTCGTTTTTATTATTTCAATGTAGGTGGAGATGATTTCGAGGGCCCTTGATGAAGTGGAAGAAAACTGGGCCAAAATTGAATGGATCCATGGACATCTGTCCACTGTTTTGAATATTACGCAAAATATGTGAATCCAAATGGGCTGATATTTTTTGGGACGATCCTAAATCTAATATTCTACATTTAATATCAAGGAACACAATCCTGATTCGGAATATAAGTGTCCCATCCTAACTGATCTGTCCAAGCCACCGAATATGAACAAATTCAAAAGTGGCGTTCTGCATTTTATCAATATCTCGAGATTTATTTGTCCAAATGGTGCCAACATTTCGGCGGTGATAGATAAGAAGTGGGGATACAACCTTTCAGTTTTGTAAAAATGTATATTAGACTTTCTAATATCCTAAAATCTTTCTCTAAGTGGTTTATTAAAATCTGGGTGTCCAAAACCACCTCTCATTTTGGCTATAAAAATACACCTTGGGCACCCCATTTTCATGTTCGAACCAGAAGCTATACTCTACCATTTTTTAGTCCTATAGGAGTCTCCTAATAACCTTGGAGGTTCTTTAGGCCACTATCCTCATAGGGGAATCAAGGATGAAGAAGGAGTTCCACCCGAGCTTCCTCCTCTTCCCGATGTCGAGCTAAAAGTTGGGTGTTCGTTGTGAGGGAGCCACACACATATCAAGGGAGTTCCGATGCATACTCTAGATACTGGTTTGGATTAATTTGGGTGTTTAAACATTTCATTCCATGTATCTTATTTTATTTTAGATTTTAATGCTTGATTTGATGCATGTGAGTGTTATGCTCTTAATTTATAACCGATCGGTGTGAGTTTTGAGTGTGTGACTTGTGTTGTTCGGATTGGACAACACAAGATTCATTTTCTTCCAAACATTATTGAGATTGTAATATTATTTGGAAGCTCTTATTCCATTCATAAGTTATGGAATGTGGAAATACGATTGTTATGTCAAGGTTTGGTTCTTCAAGCATTGAAATATGAGCTAAGGAATCAATTGGGATTCCAATTAATTCCAACCAAAGAATTACTCTAAACCTAAAACAAATCTCTATGAACAATGAACTTTATATGTGTGTAGTGAAATCACATTGACCCTTTTATCTCATATTTTTTAAAATCCACTTGGTCTTTCATATTTTAAACTATTTTGATTAAGTTACTTTCTTGAAGCGGTTTCCAAAATCCACCCACCCCCCCCCCTTTAGTAGACTTAATTAAAAATACACACTCTAAACCTATCAAATCTCCTCGAGATATGACGTAGGGTCTTCCCTAGACTAAAAATAAACCTTAAAAGAATAATAAGTTTGATGTGTCACGACAACGCGGTAAAATTTTGGCGCCGTTGCCGGGGAGCGTTTTTGTTTTAGTGCGTGTTTTTGATAAGTTATTTGTAAATTTGTTTTGAATATTTATTCATTTTATCTTCCACCTTTTCAATCCTTTTGTATTCTGATATATTCCATGTGTAGGTTTGGTGCATGAAGATTTCTAATCCGAGAGATATACCACCTTTCGAACCTGATCCAGAGAGGATCCTACGTCAAAGACACCAAGACACACAAGACAACAATTTGAAGGAGGACACACCACACACTAAAACATTCCTTCACCCTTCTTCTTATTCTAGAACCCAAATAAAAACTGAAATAAACTTGTATAACATGGGCGAAAATAATATGACATTAAATGAATTAACCTCACACGATGTTAATATCCAACCTGCATACATTCAAATACAAGGAGAGGCACCTAATTTCGAACTAAAATATGGTTTAATTCATTTATTACCAAGATTCCATGGACATCCTGGAGAGGACCCACATAATCATTTAAAAGAATTTCATACTGTGTGTTCAACATTAAAGCATGATAATGTTGATGAGGACCAAGTAAAACTTAGAGCATATCCATTTTCATTAGAAGACACTGCTAAAGATTGGATATACTATGTTAATTCACCAATTAGAGGCTGGGTGGACATGAAACGCCTTTTTCTTGAAAAATATTTCCCAGCCTCTCGAACTGCAACAATAAGGAAAGTATGTGGTATAAGACAATATCATGGGGAAACACTTCATGAATATTAGGAATGATTTAAAAGATCGTGTTCAAGTTGTCCACATCACCAAATAAGTGATCAACTTTTAATTCGGTATTTTTATGAAGGTTTAATCCCTATTGATCAAAACATGATTGATGCTGGTGCAGGTGGTGCACTAGTGGATAAAACCCCAATCACTACAAGGACCCTAATTGAGAACATGGAACAAAACACACAACAATTTGGTTCAAGGTCCACTGTACCAATTCGAGGTGTCCATGTGGTGAAAAGTACTTAATTCGAGAAAAAGGTGGATACAAAGTTTGAAGAGGTAAGTACCCTTCTACGAAAACTCGCTCTTTCCCAAGGGAAATCTCAATCTCCTCCTCCCATCCATTGTGGTATATTCTCTTTTGATACCCATTATTCTGACCAATGCCCCCAACTAAGAGAAACTTCTGAGAGTTGTGAGGAGATATTTCCTAAACGCCCCTATAATCAACCCTTTAGGAAAGAACCTTACTATCCATCTAACTCGGGGTGGAAAGACAACCAAGCCTATAGGTAAGGGGGTATTCAAACCAACATCAACAACAATGGAACCAACAAGGTCATAGTATTCATCCACCACCACCCAGAAATCCTCAACCACCCCAAAGGCCTTTCCAACAACCCCCTCCAAAAACTGAGCCTATACTAGAAGATATGATGAAACAAATGGCTGCCAATAATCTCCAATTCCAACAAACAACTCAGGAATCCATACAAGACCTCAAAACCCAATTAGGCCAACTAGCTAACTTAGTGGGTGAAATCCAAATCCATGGGTCTGGTAAACTACCCTCTCAACCACTTGTCAACCCTAGGGATAAGGGAAATGTTAGTTCCATCACCCTTTGGAGTGGAACTCAACTTAAAAGCCAAATAACACCTCCATTAGAGTCATCCCCTCCTGAGAAAACCACCATTCCAACCATTGAAAAAGGTCCAAATATTGAAAAACCCTGTCCTAAGAGGAGCCCTTCAAAAGGAAATAGTGTTTCTATTAATGAACCACAAATAACACCCATTCCTCTTCCATTTCCCCAAAGGGACACCCAACCAAGAAAACAAAATGAAACTGAACTTGACAATGAAATATTGGAAACTTTCAAGAAAGTGTAGGTCAACATCCCCTTAATAGATGCCATCAAGCAAATTCCGAGATATGACAAGTTTCTAAAGGAGATGTGTACCCACCAATGGTGACTTAGAGGTGATGAGAAGGTGATCTTGGGGAGGAACGTCTTAGTATTGATACAACCATCACTTCCCACAAAGTGCAACGATCCTGGAACATTCTCGATTTCATTCACCATAGGGGAGTATTCTTTCTCCAATGCTATGCTTGATTTGGGTGCTTCTATTAATGTGATGCCTCACTCCATATACTCTTCTTTATAGGTCAGTGAACTAAAGCACACAGGAATAGTTGTTCAACTAGAAAATCGGATTACGGCACACCCTTTTGGTGTGTTAGAGGATGTTCTTATGAGGGTTCAAAATTAAATATTTCCTGCTTATTTTTATGTGCTAAAAATGGAAGTTGATAGGATGAATGGACACGCCCAAATTATATTGGGGAGAACTTTCTTAAAAACCACCAAATCCATAATTAATGTTCATAATGGTACATTATCTATGGAATTTGGTGGTGACATAGTCCATTTCAACATCCTTGATTCCATGAAGCACCCCTCAGAATAACATTCCTCTCTCTCAGTAAATTCAATTGATGTACTCCCTTCCCCTAAAATCACTTCATTTGTTTCCCCTGATCCCATTTCTGAATTTTCCTATTTGATTGAAATTCTTGGTAATGAATCATGTGTTTATTGTTGTAGTGGTCTAGAAAAGTGTCATGCAAGTTTATTAATTAATAATTTCTTGAACACAGAGGATCATATGACCATCGATGATACTGCTAAACTTGTAAAAGCTAATTCCTCATCTGAGGATGATACCATTGAGCAATTAGATGATATTAGTGACCTATCACTTTCACACACACTTCCATCAATCCAAAATCCACCTAAATTGGAACTAAATCAACTGCCTCAAGATTTAAAATATTCATATCTTGAGAATGGAAACAAGTTGCCTGTCATCATTTCTAGTTCACTCCCTCCTGAGCATGAATTATGACTTCTTGAACTTTTGAGGGAGTATAAACAAGAATTGGGATGGAAACTTGCGAAAATTCCTAGTATTATCCCATCAATATGTACACATCATATTTTATTAACTTATGAGGCTAAACCAGTGAGGCAGGCACAACATCGACTGAACCCAAACCTCATAGAAGTAGTTAAAAAGGAAGTAATAAAATTATTGGCTGCTGGAATCATTTACCCCATCTCTGACAGCCAATGGGTCAGTCCCGTTCAATTAGTTCCTAAATTTTTTTGCCTAATGGTAATTAAAAATGAAAACAATGAATTGGTTCCAACTTGTGTGTAGAATAGTTGGCATGTCTATATAGATTGTCGCCTACTAAACCAACACACTAGGAAGGACCATTTCCCATTTCCATTCATTGACCAAATGTTGGAGAGGCTAGCAGGGAAGCCCCATTACTGTTTTCTTGTTGGGTATTATGGATACTTTCAGATCCATATTGCCCCCGAGGATCAGGAAAAGACAGCCTTCACTTGCCCCTTTGGCATATTTGCCTATAGAAGGATGCCATTTGGCCTGTGCAATACTCTGGGTACTTTCCAGCGATGTATGGTTAGTATTTTTTTGGATTACCTGGAGAATTTCATGGAAGTTTTCATGGATGATTTTACTGTTTATGGATCCTCTTTTGATGAATGTTTAAGTAGTCTTGGTTCCGTCCTACGTCGCTGTATTGAAAAGAATCTTGTATTAAATTATGAGAAATGCCATTTCATGGTGCGACAAGATATAGTTTTTGGGACATTTCATTTCTAGGGATGGTATCCAAGTAGATAAATCAAAATTGGATGTCCTTTCTTCCCTACCATTCCCTAAAAATGTACGTGATGTGCGGTCTTTCCTAGGTCACGATGGATTTTACCATCGTTTCATTCATGATTTTTGTAAGATTACACTTCCCCTCCCCAGCTTACTCCAAAAAGAAAAAGATTTTGTTTTTGATAAAGAATGTGAAGAATCTTTTAATAAATTAAAATGGAGTCTCACATCACCCCCGGTAATCCAACCACCTCGGTGGGATTTATCATTTGAGCTCATGTGTGACACCTCTAACTATGCATTTGGGGAAGTCTTGTCACAAAGGGTCGACCGAGCTCCACATGTCATAGCCTATGCCTCATGTACACCGGACCCTTCCCAAGAAAACTACACCACAACTGAAAAACAAGTCATTACCATAGTTTTTTCCTTGGATAAATTTAGGTCATACCTTTTAGGGTCCAAAGTCATTGTGCTCTCAGACCATGCAGCCCTCCGGTATCTCATAAGAAACCAGAAGCCAAACCACGTCTCATTCGTTGGATGCTCCTCCTTCAGGAATTCAATCTAGAAATTAGATATAAAAAAGGATCAGAGAATGTAGTGGTATTCCATATCAGTAGGATCCTCCCATCCTCAGACATTGTCTCATCCCCCTGAATTCCCATTAATGACATGTTTCGTGATGATAAATTGTACAAATTCCAAGATGTTATTCCCTGGTATGCTGAAATTATAAATTATTTGGTAGCATCTTGCATTCCTACTGATTTCAACAAAAACCAAGCCAGTCGTCTAAAACATGAGTCTCATTGGTACATTTGGGATGACCCCTACCTTTGCCGCACATGTAGAGATCAGGTCATTAGGCGTTGTGTTCCCGATAGAGAGTTTCATTCTGTCCTTAGATTCTGCCACACTCTTGCTTGTGGGGGCCACTTTGGTCCCCATTGGACTGCTCGCAAAGTTCTTGATTCTGGTCTCTTTTGGACAACACTTTTTCGGGATTCCCATGAATTTTTTAAATCTTGTCCTCTTTTTCAAACAATGGGGAATGTCTCTAAAAGGAATGAAATGCCACAACAACCCTTTCTCTTTCATGACATCTTCGAATTTTGGGGTATTGACTTTAATGGGCCATTTCCCAATTATTTTGGCAACTTTTACATTCTTTTGGTCATTGATTATGTATCAAAATGGGTAGAGGCACGAGCCACAAGGACAGATGATTCCAAAACAGTTGTAGAATTTTTGAGAACTCAGATCTTTTGTAGGTTTGGATTACCTAGGTTCATCATCATTGACCAGGGTTCTCATTTCTGCAACCGAACAATGCAATCACTTTTGCATCGTTATGGGGTCGGTCATCGAGTATCTACTGTGTATCACCCACAGACTAATGGTTAAGCCTAGGTGTCAAATAGAGAGGTAAAAAAAATTCTTGAAAAAACGGTCCAACCCAATAGGAAAGATTGGAGTCTTAGACTCGATGATTCATTATGGGATTATTGTACTGATTTTAAAACTCTCATTGGAATGTCACCTTATAGGCTTGTTTTTGGAAAGAGGTGTCACCTCCCTGTTAAGATTGAGCACCGGGCCTACTGGGCCATTGAAAAATGAAATTCTAACCTTTATGGTGAAGGTTATCAAAGGATGTTACAGATACAAGAGCTGGAAGAAATGCGTAGAGATTCTTATGAGAACTCCAGGATTTATAAGGAGCGAACCAAGGCTTCCCACAACCACCTTATCCTTCATTTAGAGCTCCAAATTGGGCAGAAGGTCCTCCTCTACAATTCAAGGATGAAATTGCATCCCGGTAAGCTTCGTTCCTGATGGTTTGGACCATACATTGTTACTAATGTCTCTCCATTTAGTGTTGTTTAGGTTCAAAATGAAGAAACCAAGCAAACCTTCACTGTCAATGGGCAGTGGCTGAAGCACTTTCATGAAGTCATTCTAGAGAACCTGATGGAGGAACTTCAAGTTCAAGAAGAAAAATATGAATGACATCCACCGGGTTTTATCCTTCCTTCCCACATTCTCAATTATTTATGTGAGGACACTACACATTCTAGGTATGGGGAGTGGATTTATTCTTGTGCTAGTTAGTAATTTTCATTGTTTTCTCCTTTGTTCTCTTTTTAGCCTTCTTTATGGTATTTTCATTTTTCCCCATCAAAAAATTCGAAGTTCGATGATTTGGTGACCATAAAGAGGGGAAAGTAAAAATACCATAACGAAGGCTAAAAAGAATATTTATATGAATTTAACATCAAGGAGTGATTTTATTTTGAATTGTTTTTATGTCAATGATATAAATGGTCGTATCTATGTGAAACCTTTGAGATGATTGATGCTCCTTGTGTGAGTAGTTTTTGGGAAAACTGTGTCACTAATGTCTCCAAACAAATTTGCACCAAACCACAAAGTGTGATTATTTCTTACTTAATATAAAGTAAATATATTTTTGGTTAATATTTTTCACCTTTAAATGATATTTTCATACATTCTTTCCTTATCTGATCTGTTTCATTACTGTACTAGATTGACCTATGCGTGTGTACCTAATGTCCAACTTTTGTACGCCCTCCAAAAAAATGGTTGTGTCTTGGGAAGGTCAAAAAGCACTCCTCCTCACCCTTTGATCATGTTATAACTATTTAAATTAGTGTCGTGAGGAGATAAAAAAAGGGTTGAGAGATGAGTGTGAGATTTGTTCCAATTGCAACTTCAAAAAATATATAATAAATGAGGGGAGTGATGAAATGTGCAACATATGGGGATATCTAGGTCAGGAGCTTATGGTTTGACTTCTGTGAATTATTAAGTGAGTGGGTCTTGAAATATGATTGCAAAGGATGTAGGACAGGTTCGATGAAAAATCATTTAAAGATGAATAATGTTAAAATAACCTATATTTATTTGATAGAAAGTGGAAAGAATAGCATGGAATGATTTTCACAGACACACATGGAGAGTTAGTGTAATGGTTGACTTTTGAATTCCTTTCTCATGTTTGTGTCATAAATCTCTTTTAATTTTATTGTGATATGATTTATGAGAAATCTTTTTCCATTTTCACTGGGAAGAACTCCTTGGTACGGTTCGTGCATTGATCACATTACTTTGGTGAATTAAAATTTCCTTAAATTCTAAATCTTCATGATGTTGGAAATATATATATATATATATGCATAATTTTATTTGGATATGTGACTTTTCCTAGGAGTGAAAATTTTTAGGTGTGGGGGTGTGATCGTACCACGATTCACTGTTTTATTCCACCCTTGCACCACAGTTTTAAACTAGTTTTGTAATGAATATTCCAAATATAATAATAAATTGATATTTATGTTTTAATAAATTAATTAATTTTAATCAATATTATAATGGGAAATGTTACTTGTTTTTATTATTTCAATGTAGGTGGAGATGATTTGGAGGGCCCTTGATAAAGTGGAAGAAAACTGGGCGAAAATTGAATGGATCCATGTATATATGTCCACTGTTTTGAATATTACGAGAAATATGTGAATCCAAATGAGATGATATTTTGCGGGCCGATCCAAAACTTAATATTATACATTTTATATCAAAGAACACTATCCTGATTCAGCTTCTATGGGGCCCATCCGAACTGATCTGTCCAAGCCACCGAATATGCATAAAGTCAAAAGTGGCATTCTGTATTTTATTAAAATCTAGAGTTATATTTGTCAAAATGGTACCAAACTTTCTGTGGTGATAGATAAGACGTGGGGATATAGCTTCTCCATTTTTTCAAAATAGATAATAGACTTTCTAATAGCCAAAAACCTTTCTCCAAGTGGTTTATTAAAATCTGAGTGCCCAAAACCACTTCTTATTTTGGCTATAAAAACACAACTTGGGAACCCCATTTGCAAGTTCGATCCAGAAGCTATACTCTAGAATTTTTAAGTCCTATAGGGGTCTCATAATCACCTTGGAGGTTCTGGAGGCCCCTATCCTCATAGGGGAATCAAGGATGAAGAAGGAGTTCCACCCAAGCTCCCTCCTCCTCCCGATATCGAGCTAAAAGTTGGGTGTTCGTTATGAGGGAACTACACACATGTCAAGGGAGTTCTGATGCATACACTAGATACTGGTTTAGAGTAATTTTGGTGTTTAAACATTTCATTCCATGTATCTTATTTTATTTCATATTTGAATGCTTGATTTGATGCATGTGAGTGTTATGCTCTTAATTTCTAACCGATCGGTGTGAGGTTCCGAGTGCGTGACTTGTGTTGTTCCGATTAGACAACACAAGAATAATTTTCTTCCCCACATTATTGAGATTTCAATATGATTTGGAAGCTCTTATTCCATGAATAAGTTCTAGACCTTTTCAAAACGATTGTTATGTCAAGGTTTGGTTCTTCAAGCATTGAAATATAATCTTAGGAATCAATCGGGATTCCAATTAATTCCAACGAAAGAATTACTCTAAAACTAAAATAAATCTCTATGAACAATGAACTTGATATGTGTATAGTAAAATCACATCGACCCTTTTATCTCATATTTTTTAAAATCCACTTGTTCTTTCATCTTTTAAACTATTTTGATTAAGTTACTTTCTTTAAGCGGTTTTCAAAATCATCCCTCTATTTTAGTAGACTTAATTAAAAATGCACACTCTAAACCTATCAATGCTCCTAGAGAGATGACCTAGGGTCTTATCTAGACTATAAATCAACCTTAAAAGCATAATCAATTTGACATGTCACAACAACGCGGTCACCCGCACCTTCCGTAGTGGTGGTGTGGGGTGATCCTCCGCACTGGGCGGAACTGCTACGGATTGGTCCGCGGCGGCCATCACCTATGTCGGCGACCAGGAGAGTTGACCAAACCTACCCGTGGGGTAGTTGGGGCCTTGATCCGGGTCAGGCGCATATCTGTCCCTACTCAACTAATACAGGTATTTGGGGATATGAATCAGTGGTGGCTTAGGCCACGACATTCGCTGATGTTGACGCCCCACAGCGAGTGTCTTCTTTTGCTCATGCCCGACGCTGGCACCAGGTCAGATGGATTGGATCTGATGGTGTAGGTGTGTGGCTTACCCGCTCTTCAGCTCATGGAACTGGGCGGCGGTGCTGACGCGGTCTGGTGGGGGCCCTCGCCATGAGCCCTTGAGGCGGGACTCCGATCGGGTCAGCCCGGACATCCCCTACCTCATCGGCGTAGGGGAGGGAGCTGTCAAGGTGCTCAGGGGACAAGGTGCTGAAGCGATTGAACGTTGGGGTGGGGAGCAGTGGCTCCCTGCACAGCCCTCGGGGGTGGCGTGGATAGTGAGGAGCTGCTTCCTTGAGGTCTAGGCGAGCCATATCCCAAGTGGGGATGACCCCTCCTCCTCATACCAGTGTACAAGGTTGTTGATTACCCTTCACTGGATAATCTCTGATGGAGAGAGGGGCGTGTGTGCCCAACAGTCATGGCGGTCTAAGCCGTCATGGAAGAGGTAGAACTTCGTGGGGTAGCCATGTCGGTATTTCCTCTACCCCTGTGTCTATGGGTAGGTGAATGAGCTCCAGATGCAACAACTTGATTCCAAAATCAGGGAGTTGAACTCATTAATACTGCTAGAAAAAGGAACTGACACCCCGTGCCCCAGCACCGTTCCATCTTCCATGGTTGGAAATAGGGATCCACGCTGACAACGTCGCATAATGGAATGCTCAATGTCCTTACTATCCCAACATCTAGCAGGTTTCACGTTAGGCCTGTTTGGTGGGACCTGGTACCGGATGACGAGGTCAGACGACATGGCCACTGATGACCTGAACGCTACTAGCCTCCAATATGTGGATGGGATCTTTCACATCGGGTTCACCATTTTATGTTTTCGAGGCCTTCTCCGGGGCACGCGCATATGTCACCCAGAGGACGAGCTGCTGTTACCCCACATTTCCGCTTTCTAAAGGCGGGCGGCATCTGGTCCTTATTCGGGGACGTTTTCTCCTTGATCGAAACAGGATGATGGGATGTAGTTTCTTCCTTTTATGGATTCCTCCTCAAAACTTTTCAACTAGTCCGAGTCTCCCTCATAGATTTAAAACTTAGTTCGTGAAGCTCTTCCTGGTGCCATATCTTCATGAACACTAGTTAATTACACCGCTTTTTTCAGGACCTTCCAAGGGGTTTGGTCAGGGCAGCAACCTTTGTTTAGGATAGCAGTCACGTTGGGGCATCACTGGAATTTCTGGATGCTGGGTATTGGCATGTCTGTCTTCTGTCTCTTATCATAGGGCTTCTTGAGGGCGCGGAAGCCCGAGGCATCCCAAATCGAACATGGGGAATTGTATGCCATAGGCATGTATCTGAGGTTTTCCTCAGCTTCTCATGTTTAACATAGGGTATGCCGCAAGTTTAACATCCAGCAAAGATGGACCGGACTGATCGGGACACTGAAAAGAGTGGATCAGATTGAAGAACCCCCTAGAGGGAACACCGATATTGGGGCCAACACATGGACAACTTCCTGAATGAAGTGAAGGGGAATGAGGAGTGGCATGATCCCACCAGGATCTGGTGGCCCGAGTAAGAATTAGGATGGATGATGGCTTTGGGCTTGATCCTCGAAGAGACTTCCTATGTATCCCCGTGGCAGGGAATCAAAGTCCACGTAGTTCGATGGATCGATGGGACACCTGAAGAGGCGACCCGTGAGAATGGACGTAAGGATAGGACCTAGAGGAAGTGGAACCTCTAGGTTAGGGAATGAGCCTCCCAAGACGTGTGGGATCAATGGAAATGTCAGGATGAGTCACAGGTGATGAGCTTGAACCTCATGGAGGCTTCATACGTATCCCCGTAGCGGGGAATCAAATACCACGTAGTTCAGGTGGCAGATACTATTTAACGTCATGCGGGATGGGTATGGGATTACACTCTGAGGCATCGCATGGTATTGGTGAACCCACGTGAATGGGGTCAGAGTGACCGGGTGGTGGGCTTGAACCTCATGGAGGCTTCCTACATACCATGCCTTAGTATGGATCAAAGTCTCCATAGGTTGGGATGGAATGCAGTTTAACGTCATGAGGGAAGGGGGCATTTGGGGCTTACTTTCTGAGATGGCCCAAGGTGGTGGGGATTGAACATCTTGGAGGCTTCCTACGTACCATTCTTTAGCATGGATCAAATTCCCCATAGTTCGGGATGGATGGGGCTTACGCTCTGAGGTGGCCCAAGGTGGTGGGGTTTGAACCTTGTGGAGGCTTCCTACGTACCATGTCTTAGCATGGATCAAAGTCCATGTAGTTCAGGATGGATGGGGCTTACACTCTGAGACGGCCCAAGGTGGTGGGGCTTGAACCATGTGGAGGCTTCCTACGTACCATGCCTTAGCACGGATCAAATTCCCCATAGTTCGGGGTGGATCGGGCTTATGCTCTGAGGCGGCCCAAGGTGGTGGGGCTTGAACCGCATGGAGACATCCTACGTACCATGCCTTGGAACGGATCAAAGTCCCTGTAGTTCAGGATGGATGGAGCTTACGCTCTAAGGTGGCCCAAGGTGGTGGGGCTTGAACCTCATGGAGGCTACCTACATACCATGCCTTAGCACGGATCAAAGTCCCCGTAGTTCAGGATGGTTGGGGCTTATACTCTGAGGCGGCCCAAGGTGGTGGAGCTTGAACCTCATGGAGGATTCATACATACCATGCCTTAGCACGGATCAAAGTACCCGTAGTTTGGTATAGATGGGGCTTACGCTCTAAGGCGGCCCAAGGTGGTGGGGCTTGAACCTCGTGGAGGCTTCCTACTTAACATGCCTTAGCACGGATCAAAGTCCCCGTAGTTCAGGATGGATGGGGCTTACGCTTTGAGGAGGCCCAAGGATTGTCATGGTCGGTGCTCACTCTAAGCTTATGGGAGTCACGCTCAGTGTGAGAAACAAGTGGCAGCAGATAGCTGATGATCACATCATGAAGGGTGCGTCCGTGGGAAGTGAAAAGGGGCTTACGCGTTGAGCGGCCCATGGTGTCGGGACATACTCTATGATGGAGGCCTGAGGGTGACAAATCGCAGCGGGAGAGGGGTTTGGGATGGTATAAAGGAGAATCATTATTCCCTACCACTCCCTTCATTGGCCTTGGAACCGAGGAAGTGAGGAGCAGGGGTGCTGCCTCCTTGAAGGAAGGCTAGGGGCTTACACCAAGGTGGCTTCCCTTCCCCGCGGACAAACACCACTCCAATAAATCACCCCCTCTGAGGGATGATCCCATCCCCATGGAGACGAGTGCGTGTGGAGAATATCCAAGGCGGGGGGACCCTGCGTGTGAGGCACAGGGCTAGGTCAGAGTTTAATGTCATGTGTTGAGGATGAGGCACTTGGCAATTTAATGTCCTGCAGCTCGGACGAGGTGGACTAGCCCCGCACACCTAGGACTTACATAACCGGTGCCATCTACCCCTTGTGGAAGGTAAGGCATTAGCAAGGCCATAATGAGGGGGTGTCGCGGAGCGAACCATCAAGGGGTCCACGTTAGTGTGGCTATGTGAAGAAGAAATAGCCTTTAGCGGGCCTAGGCAAAGAAGCAAAAGGAGAAGCGACAAAATGGGAAGGATTGTCCAAAGGACATTGAAGTTACTTCATACAAGGCAAGAAGGTCGTACGGGAAAACCATGTATGATGCGGATGCCCAGGGCGCACAAGACTCCAGCGAATGGAACCCGGAAGAAGGGCATCAGGCGCTCACGCAGGGGGAGCCCGAGGAATTGTGTGCAACTCTTGGGGTTTGTGCGAAATAAAGGGGCCCAGTGGGAAAAGCCCTGGTATGGCGCAAAATCAATGTTGCTTGCGCGAAAATAGTGGGGGCTGAAGGAATGCACGCGACTGGATGGAATTGCACACAAGAGAAATGATTACGCACAAAGGGGTGGGAGCGCAAAGGAAGGATTGCATGTGGCTTAACCAGATTACGTGCCCCGGAAGGGATTGCACGCAAGGGGAAGACCCCGAAGGGTTTGGAGTTTAGTCCAAGCCATGGGTATCTCGCGCGAAGGTGGATCCTGGGGTGACTTAGCGTGAAAAAGAACCTTAACTGAAAGCCATATCGCATGCACGTGGAATGCCGATTACATGCATGGGAGGCGGTTCAAAGTTTTTCAGCCTTGAATTGGATGGGGGTTGCTTTCTATTTATAGGAATCCGGCGGAGCAGAATTTAGTGCTATGCGCAATAATTGCACGGCGGAGGTGGCGGCGCGAAAGGAAAACTTCACGGGGCGCGGGTGCGAAATTATTTCACGCCGGCACCGGGAATGTTCACGAATCCAGGTACTTTCTGTATAGGAGAACTTTTTTTGCAAGCTTCACTCTTTTTTCCACGAAACACCTCCGGGCCCTCCGGAATGAGCCTCCAGGTCTGAATATGACTTCACTTTTTTCATTTTGGAACTTTCTCCGGCACTTAAGCACTTTTCGGTGTCTACAGGTAAATTTGTGCCATAACCACATCCACATATAGTATACATACAATAATGTATTTTCATGATAAACAACATAATATATAATTACCAAAATTTAGGATGTTTTCTTATTCTTAGTCTTATCACTAAGGCTTTAACTATTGTTTTCTAACCCTAATTCTAAAAATAACTAAACTATTTCTTTGGAACTAGATAGAACAACCTTGATCTTTATCACACATCAATATATGTTTTATTAAAGAAAATTACCCTTAATACAACCCAGAATATTGATAAGTCTAGTTTCATTAAGAATTCGTAATATTACATAATATCTTAAAACATGAAAAAAAACATCTTTATGTAAAAAATCATTAACATGATCAAAATGTTCCATATACTTAACACTTCATTGGATAAACAAAGGAAATTCAAAAAAAAGGGGTGTGTTATGCCACCCAGTAAGGGAATAAAAAAGTTATAACATGAAAAATACAATACATATTAGACAATAGTCATATTAATATAGCATAAAAGGAACATAAATAATATGGTGTGATATACCATGGTAACCATAATATTGGATATATGGAAATAACAAAAAACACTACATCGTAAACATATGTCAAGGATAAAACACCAAGAATTCATGGTGGAAAAAATACTATAAAATAATCAGGTACGCCCCTATCCCAACATGATGTATCATGATACTAAACGTTACCCAATGCATTGGAGTGATATATAATTCGAGGTGCACCGATTACATACATGTCATTATCATGCTTAATAGTGCCACATAGATCAATCAACATGGATTCATCCATCATAATAATTTATTCCATGATCATGGATTGAGGAATACATACAATTATGTCAAAAATAATGGAAATATATGTGTATAAAGGTTAATACCTTTGATATAAAATTGTTGTGGTATTCACTACACAAATGTTTTGGACTGGAAAATCGTTGTGCAATTTCAGTAGCATAAAAATGTCACATAATAATTCATAAAATTGGTTGATAAGTAGGAAATGGGTATATTAACATTTAGATATGAAATGGATAGTAATATTTAAAATCATAGACATGTCCCAAAATAATTAATTTTAAATAGGAGGCGTAACATAATAATTTAAATTCATTAAAGAGGATAAAGGAAAGAACCCTTTCAGAAATCGGGCATACTAATGGGTGTATATAAGGGATCATAGGATGGAATAATGAAAGTGATAGGGGATATAATTATTTATAAATTAAATTTTATGTATGAGGTATATGTAAGCTTGTATTCTAAAATATGAAAATTGATCATTAAAAGACATAATATAAAAAGAGTGCTTGATAAAAATGAGAGTGGAGGATCCCTTATGAAATTTCAGCATAGAAACAACTTCAGAAATGCTAAAAATAAGAAAGGATAAATGATACCTCATTAAAATTACATCCATTGTATTGTAAGAGAATATTATTAAAATAATGTAAATATAATCATTTGAAATTAAAAGGACTAATTTCAAAGGAAGTTCTTGAATTTAAAGGAGATGAGAGGATTCCCTTCCTTGAGTGTGTGACTCCAATGACTTGGGAGGTACTTCATGAAAGCTTGAGGTTTACTTTATAGTACTCTAGAGAGTGGAGTAAATATTAAGTTCATTATCCATGGATGTTTAGTGAAGAAAAATTGAATCTTTGGTTGGTTTATATGGTAATGGAGGAAGATTTATTTATTTTTTTGGTTTTGGACTCTACATAAAAAAAATATTCAAAACCACAAAAAATACCATGGTTATTGAACATGGATTTTTCCAAATTGGTGTTGTTTAAATTATATTATAAGGCCAATGGATAAACATATTAAAATAATTCCCTTGCTTATGGGGAGGTGAGTCAAACTCTTAATGAAATGATTTTAGAATCTTAAAATATATTACATGTTTTAGAGGATCCATAATAGCATTATAAGATAAATGAAATAAATAAAATATCACATTATTTAAAATTTAAAACATATATTAGGTCATAGATCATATTTATATTACTTATTACATCACGTTTGGTTCACTATGATGTTATAAAACATAAAGTATATTTATATGGTAGTTATTTTTTACCCGAATATTTGTATGTCTCGAAAAATTATGAAAATCTATCCATTAGATAATTTTGGTGTCCAGATTCCAAAAATAATATTCATTTTATCTAAATATATGAATTATCACTTTTAAAATAAAAACTGACATTTATTGGAAATGATGTGTTTTGACAAATAATAGTTTTTGAAACCCTAAAAAAAATATCATTCGACATCATAAAAGTTATATTATAATTTATATTTAATAGAGGTAATTTAATAATAATATTTTTTTAAAATATTATTTATTTCAAAAATCCAGTTATTCAACGAAATATATTTATTAATTGAATTTAAATATTAACCAAAAATACTATTTGTTCTTTAAAAATAATAGGATGAAAACATATTAATTAAATTATTCAAAAAATAATGTATATTTTCTTATTTCTTGAATCTGGATACATATCCCTTTTATAAACTATCTTACACCCTAATAGTAAGATGTGCGGTGGTGTGAATTTCATAGGGCCATTTGGTGAACATGGTTTGGGTCATGATCTTCGTGATCTTTCCCTTGTATTGTAAATGGTTTCAATCATTATTAAGTTGTTAGACCTCAGATTGGGATTGGTCTAGGGAAAATCCTAAAAATTCTATTTAACTTGAATGATCATCTAAATGGGCGTCATACGGTATGGTCTTTCTAGTTGAGGCCATCACTTCCTTTTTTGTGTAAAATAGATTTGTTAAAACCCTGTCTTTATACTAGTCAGGTGATCACTTCTCAATGGCTATATAATCAATAGTAATGATACAAAATGGTAATTTAAATCCATTTGGATATAATAAATGAAAATAAGTTCATTTTTTATCAAACAATTATACATTTAATTAAAAAAATAATGGGAATTTTATTCATAATAGTTCAGGTTCTTACCCTAACACAGGAATGGTGGAGGTTGTTTCTGATACAAAACAACCATGACTCTGTCATCAGGGTGTTGTAACAGGTCATGTCGGGTGGCATGTAAATTTTATATCAAGGCCCCAATAGGCATTTCGACATGCACTACACCATGGTATCACCTATTATAATATTGAATATGACATATTTGGATGCCTATTTTTTTGTAGAGAATTACACTTATTTATAGGAACTTGAGGATCATTTATTAGAGTATTTATATACATTTATTACATGTATTTATGTCCATCAATTATTTATCTTCAGTATTTTCAAATATATTTAGATTTGGATGATTAATAGTGTGTTTTGAGATAAACCTTGATGCATCTATACATCTTACATAGGTGATAATTTTGTTCTCTCATTATTATACTATTGATGTTTTTCTATATGACCGTATCTTCATTTAGTTGAAAGATATTTTCCATTTTTTTTATGAGATTTAAATGATGTTTCTTTGTGAACCCATGTTTTAGGTGGTTTTTTCTATCTCAAACTTAGGTTTGATGAACTGTGAGTTCTCTTTATTTTCTAAATGGTTTTATAATCCACAATTTTCATGATCATTTATTTGTTGGATATGCACTCATAAATGGGTTTTTTTACAAATGTTTATTTATTACTATATTTTTATAAAATAAATATGGATTTCCAAGTATTATGATTTTTTTGGGAATTTTGTTTAAAAATAATTATTTTGGTATGGAAAATGGGTGTTTATTAATATTAAATAGAAATCTGATATAAAGTTTTAAATTGATTTTATACATGTAGAACATGGTACCCTAGGGTACCATGGTGGTGGTTTTAGTATAGGTACATATCCTTTGACACTGTATGGGGTTTCACTTTCTAGGGTGACACTATATTCTAATATCATAAATCAATTAGTTGTGGGAATTTGATCATGATATCATATGGGGGTTTAAAATCTTAGGCATTCAACTATCCTTATATCATAGAATATTTTTATTTAGGGACATGTTCTATGATATGGATTTTATTATCAATTGAGTTACAAGTGACCAACATAGTACAAAACAATTTTATCATTGGGGTTATCTCCATTATTTATTGAAATTGCATTGTTTTTTTATTTGATATGATATATGATGTATTTTTTGATAAAAGTAAAATGGTTTATTTGGAATGTTCTTTGAAACAATTTTATCTGGATTTTATGTTTGAAAAAAGAAAAGGGGAAATGATATAGAATGCTTTTTGATATAAATGTGGAAAATTATTCATCCTTCCATTTTTTATTATCTATATCACATTGAGATTATTTGAAAAATACTTTTTAAGGAACACCTAGATGATACTTTATTGATCCTCTTTAGATGACACCCCAACATACTACTTTGGGGGTGTGTAGATTCCTTTTTTTTGTGATGTAGGTAATGGAATGGTGCTAAGATGAGGTGAAAAGGAGTATGTCATATGGGAATGTGTATTTGGTTGTGAGATTTTGGTTTATTTCCTACATATCACATAGTAGCTATTACTAGTTTTGGGTTTTCTTTTTTGTTTTTGTTTTTTTTGGACATGTACCTTGGGTTTTTCATTCTAACATGGACATATATCTATTTTAGATGAATATTTTGACACCCAATTATTGATTGTGGGGGGTTAGATCATTGTAGAACAATCATTCACATCAGGTTCACTATAATTTATTCCACATCCCTTTTCAAGAGGTTCATTAAGTTGTTAATTCATAAAACTTTAAATACAAAATGGCTCTCATATCAATTATGTATCATAGACATATTTTTCAAAGGTAGATGGTCATTGGGAAGAATAACCAATGACACTTCAGAACTCTCATTTGTCGAAAGGATGGGTGGTTAGGCTTATTTTACCCTTTTGGGGTGGAATGCATCCTACTTCAATATACTATTATTTATTTAATACATATTCATGATTCATTCCCAAACCTAGTGAGGTATTGGTTACACCAATACCAAGGATATCATCAAGATAATGTGCTAGAAATTGATAACTATTTATATTTTAAATTACCCATCTTTCTATTACAAGTTAATGATTATTTATTTAAAATCAACCTAGTAGGGATCCCATTAATTTATTATCAACTAGGGAGGTGGTTGGTGTTTTGTGTTTGTGATTGAACCTTAATGAGGAATCCTACACATCTTATCATTATAGTTTTCAAAACCCTTATAGTTTGATATAATGGGTTAAGGATAAATGAAAATGTGTTCGAACCTGAATTAGGCCTCCAACGTATAATATTGAAAAAATTAATTAGATACCGTGTAGTTCAGTTGATTGGGTGATAGATAAATGAAAAATGATTCAAATATCAGGGAGGAATCCAACGTATCCTCCTATGAACATAAATAATGAACCATGGAGTTAGTTTTAATGTGTTTGGATTACATGTCAAAAGGATTCTCTCAATGGAAGTACTATCATAATGTTGATGGGATGATCATTATAGATCTCCAAGACCACACAAGTCATGATCAGTGTGAGAGAAATGTGATAGTAGATTACTATTCCCATATAATGAGAGCATACAATTATATTGGAAAGGAGGACTTATTAATTTAGAAAACCCTTAGAATATTCTTATGTCTTGAATGGGTGGATATTAAGAAATAAGGTGGGGCATATTCATGAGCTTCTATGAGAAACCTGACCTAGTATGTGGGTCAGGTGAGGATGTGTTTTGGGTCTTACACATAGGAGGATGCTCATATTTATAAAAAAATGAGGATAATTTCAACACATTTAGATTTTGGTCATGTTTGGTCTTACACCTATTAGGGTGCCCAAATTTTTAAAACCACGAGGAGTATCTTGCACATTTGTAATTGAAGTTTTTGTTAGGGATTACACCTAGAAGGATTATCATGTTTCTATAACCATGAAGATAATCTAAAATCATTGAAATTATCATTTTTTAGGGATTACACATAAGAGGACTCCCTTATTTATAGAACAATTAAGAGTATCTTAACACATGGGTAACTGATGGTTTTGATGGGGCTTACACCATGAAGGGTTTCCACGTTTCTAGAACTATTAGGAGAATCTCAACTTATGGAGATTAAGGATCGGTTTGGGATTACATCTAGGAGGATGATTATGATTCTTGAACCATGAGGAGAATATCAATGGATGAATATTATTGTTTTGCTGGGGCATAGACCTAGGAGGATTCATAATCATGATAGCTTGTTGAAATAGTGGGTTCCCTAGACCCAACTGTTCAGTGATTTTGATTACCATATCATGTCTGCAGTTATCTATACATTATGTCATCTTACCATTATAGTGTATACTTTTCTACGTCCACTATTGAAAAGGTAATTTCCAAATATTATTTGTTTTATTGAGAGATTATAGAAGCTCTCAGGCTATAATGAGAACCCCGAGATAATTTGACATTAATCTTAAATATTTGTTCTATGTTCTAGATACATCTCACTGATTAGATATAGTATATGTTGGGATATCATGTGCCGGGGCCCATAAGCATTGGGACTTCTTCTCGTGATGTTTTCACTTGGTGATATCTAGTAGTGTGATCATGAGGATTGACCCTCTAGTAGTAACACCACATGTTTCATGTGTCATTGGATGTTCCTATCTATGATATCATTTAACGGTCTCTTGAATTGAGATCATTACTAATGTATTTCATTTGATTTCATACTTTGATTCAAGGCCAAAACCATGGTAATAAAGTCGTGGCGAGGTAGTTTGTTTTGGGTGCGTCATTGGTGGCTTGGAATTGGTTGAATGGTCATGGATTTGTCTCTTCTGGGTTATGGAAGTAATATATCTCAGGCCATGTTGATAATGATGGCAGCACATTTATACGACCATTGCCGTGGAAGTCAATGGTAAATCCATCTAGTTAATTCAACAAACAATAAAGTAATAAAATGGCGATTACACGTGAGTGGGTCCTTATTGATATATTAATGACAAAGAGATTATATTATATAGTACATGTTCATAGAATGGTTGTTGCTGCTATGACAATCATTATCTCTTCAGGGTCCATGATGGATTGCTATATCCCACTCTTGGTCTGTGAATACCATTCACTAATGTCGAGATAAGGGCCTAGAAGGTCACACACAACAGCGTATTCGAGAATCTTCCATATTCAGTTGAATATGAGTTTTTGACATAGTGGGCCCCACCATTGGGGTCTAGGATTTGTATAGGGTTAATCAATTACCAATGCAATAAATAAATTCATATTATTCACATTATGAATAATGGGAATCAATTTTATTTATTAAATATATTTACGAGTTTTAGGTAAATACATGAAAAATATTAATTGACAAATATTAATTTATTCAAGGTTCAATTAATATTTATGGGAACGGTGGATAAATCTTTGGACTCAATTATTTCCATGTAATATATTTAATATATTACAGGAAAATGATAATTATATTTATGACTCAGTTTAGTAGTCATAATATGACGTTAATAATGCATTGATTATTCGGGGGCTGGGTTGGCATTTCCGGGTAAACACATAACACACTATAAATAGAGGAGGATGAGATTTCACAACGAATGATTCATGGGAATTCCATCTCTTATCCTCTCTTCCATGTTATAGAGAGAGGCGATTTGGGTCTAAGGATGTTAGATCAAGCTCTATCTTTGGAACCGCAAGAAGAGAAATGTAGTGATCGTTGGAGTGTCAAATTCATCATCGAAAATCCACGCTAGCACCCGAACATTGACGGATGACATTGTCAAAGATTATTGAATCATGTGTGGACATTCTAGAGGAGTTCGATGTCAGATTCTTTGAGCATCAATCACCAACGACGAGCGGACGTTGTGCAAGGATTCTTTTTTAAACCAGGTATCTTACAATTTTATTTTCGTGCCTAAAACCCTTCACGTGAGATCCTTGGCATAAACCGAGAAGCTGTTCGCCGACGTCGACAAGATTACGTCAATCGTCAGTGATTTTTTTTAAATTCCTACCTAGTTGGGACTTCTGCTGCGTGCCGGGTTCCTTCATGCGGTATAAGAGGAAGCACGTGATTATTTTAATCCAAATAAATTAAATTTGCATTAATATCAAAATAGGGCATCATTACTATTCCAACAACGCAGACAGAGTTAGAATCATACATCAAATGGCCAGTTTGTGGCCATCTGATGTTTTAAATTCAGATTTGAGTTTACATTCCGGTGGTGTCTTGTATTTTGACCGGAAACCCTATGGCTGAAATACTCACTGGAAAAATAGTATAGCGTTGAAATTAATTTCTTAAAATTAATTATACTATTATTACAATAATAAATTTTATATTATTTTTAGTATTATAATAATATATATTTTATTATTATAATAATAATATTATAATATTTTTATTATTTTTTTAAATCCTAATATATAGGTTTTGGAACAATTCATAATGGGGAGATGACCCACTTTGGTGGGTCATGTTTATAAAAAAATTAAAAAAAAAGGGTGCAATGGAAGACCTGCGAAAGCAGGTCTTGAAAATATAAAAAAAACGGAAGGGAGAAGTGCAAAGTAGGTCTCCAGTCAACAAAAGATGGATTTTTTTGGGGGCTGAGCGGCCCCCACGCTGGTTGGTGTTCGCCACGAGGCTAATTTTTTTATCTGGGTTTTTAAAAAATTAAAATTTGATAACAGGGGTTAGGGTTCGAATATTTTTAAAAATGGGTCCGGGATGCGTGAACGGCGTTCACGCATCCCGGACCCCGGCGTGATGCGTGAATGCCGTTCACGCATCTTCCCGAGAGAAGAGATGCATGAACGGCGTTCACGCATCTCACAGAATACCTAAATTCCCCTTAAAATGTATAACTATTAATTATAATTTAATAAACTTGTTATAAAAATTAAGAAATGTTAATAAATATCAATTAAATAATATAAAATATTGAAATAATGTTAATAATTATTAATAAATATTCATGAATAATAGATATTCATTAAATAATTATTAATATAATGGCTTGAGTATTCTCTAACATATATTGAGAAATCTATAATCTTAGCATCTTTCAGTCACTCATGTTATCTCAACATGTTGTAGTTAAACATCTATTTCTATAAAGATCCTCATATGGTTCAATTTGTATTCTAAAGTGGAAACTTAATTTTTATACTTTCTAATACTCATTTTTCATTGTTTTTCTGATTAAATATTGGTATTTTTTTGAACCATGATCACATCATCACTATGCTAAGTTCTCTGAGTTTCATTTCTAGATCCAAGAGTAATATTTTTTAAGTCATGTGCTCTCTAAAAAATATCATTTTATCTAAATAAGGTGGAAGAAGTGATGTCATAGACATGACCTAAGTTTTGAGATGCATACTCAATAATCTCACTCTTTAGATTGCGTACCAGTATAAATCGTTTCCTTTTATAAAGTCTGAATATGTATCTTCTCAAAATTGGCCAAATGAACTTCTAATTCATATTGTAGTTTTCAATGTTGTCCATAAACAACCATAAATGTTAAATCATGCTTAGAGTGTATCAATTATTAACCAAGGGTAGATAATCAAAATTATCAATGAAATGCTAAATCCTGCACATACTTCACCAAATATATTAAAAAGTTCAAGTGAAAAGATAAATCTCCCCTTTTCATCCCATCTTTCCATCAATCAATCTCTCCCCCTTAATTGAAATGAGAAATATAATTAATAAAAATGGATAAAGTGTGATTGGAATACGTCAAGTTTCATCTTCTTGAGATGATATGAATTTCAGGATTTTTCATGAAATAATCCTTGGATTTTAGCTCAAACTTATTCTTGGAAATAGTTTCTTTCACAGTTTTCTTGACTTCATTGTTTTGCATATTCCCAATGGAAGATTTTCCAACTATTGTTCCATTCTTCTACACTTGTTGTGGCCTTTTATTCTTATCAGCATATGCATTTTTCATGGTTGGACTGAACCATCACTCATCATAACTGTGACCACTTCTATTGCAATTCGAAATAATTAATATAATTAATATTTATCATTTAATTTAATCATATTATTTATTATACACATATATATATATATACATTGGTAGATAATTTGATAACAGTAAGACACTTATTAAAGGTATAATAGAAGTCTAGATAACAGTAATACACATACAAAACGTATCATAAATCAAATGTCAACCTAATATACGCCTCCGGTGTGGATGCTCCTCTGTCCCACAGTCAGGCGTATACTGGATGCGTCCACGCCGTGTCTGTCTACGTCTGTGCTCTGGCGTACACTGCGCATCCTCATCGACAGCCACCTCCACATCCTCCTGTGTGACAGACGGTGGATGTACAGTCTCACCGCCTGTACCCTGGCCTGCATCTAAGGATAGTGGAAGATGGCTGGAACTCTCACCAATATAGTAAGTAGATGGCTGCTCTGCTGCGGATGACTACAATAAAACATCGTACTCAATCCAGTCAGCGTCTGTAAGTACCTGTGGCTGTGCCTGAGAAGCTGGTGGAGCATATGACTGATCATGCTGAACACCCTCCTCCAGTGGAATAATATCATGGGGCTGAGCAAGCTGAGCAGCCTCATCCTGTGGAACAACAACATCCATAATAGGGTCGTCACCCCCAGGTACATCTATGTGAGGCTCAGCAGGCTCTGCGGCCTCCGCAGCAGGCTCCGCGGCCTCCGCAGCAGGTGGTGGATCAAAGAAAATGCCATGATAAATCTCGTCCATCGACGGTAGCATCTATCGTACAAGGTTGTGAAAATATGCTGGGTCAAAGGCAGCTCTCTCCACTGGATCAGACATATGCAGTAGATGACAAATACGAGCATCCTGCGAAAACAAATTCTGTAGTTAACTAATTTGAATAAAAAATATTTTGAACTATGAAAGGAAGAATGCATACCAAGTCATGGAAGCCCCGTCCGTTCCGTGTCAGAAATCTGACGGGAGACCTGATGTACCAGCCTGCATAATCCATCTGATCCATCAAATGAAAGCGTACTGTCCCTGCCCCTCGCAACTGGGACTCCCGTCGCCTGTCCCATAATGCAACATATCTCGCATGGTAGCTCCTCTAATCAAAATCTCTCTTCCCTGACATCTTCAGGGAATGCAATGAATCCAACTGACTGGGCGGGTCAGGAACTGGCTGAAGGAATCCAAACTGTCTCATAACCCTATCCGTCTGATGCCACTCGACTATATGAAAATGAATCAGTGGAACCATGCAGGAGCCGATATCAAGCATCACTGTACAGTATGGGGGCAGACTCTGAAGGATATCATCTGTATATGGCATCCATGTAATCTGAAAGAAAAAATGAATAATCAATTAATAAATGAATAGATTTACAGTAAAGAGTAAAGATTTAACAATATAAATAATAATCACTTACATCGTCTGGTCGAATACTGTCTAGCATAAGTCTGTAGGCGTGAACATCATGTCTGGGAGAATCTGAATGTCGATGCGCCTGACTCCACCTGTAGATAACATTTTTTTTACATTTCATAAAAGAATTTTATACAAGTAAGTTAGATATTAGAAAGAATTAATAACATACCAACGTCCACGTGGAGCCTCTGCTACAATATCTACGGGTAATGGCGCACGGGCATGTGGAGCTAAACGAGGTATGTGCTCCCATACCCACATCTGTAGAAGAACCTTGCATCCTGTGATCTGAATCTTATCGATGCGACATGCGCTGCATAGGGCCTTGTATGTATATGCTAGGCAGGCGGACCCCCAACTATATCGACCTGCCTGGTCCAAATCCTCTAAAAAATCTAGATACATCAGGTGCACAAAAGTAGTAGAGTGGTCAACAAAAAGCGTGCCACTGATCAGCCTCAAAATATATGCGCGTGAAAAGCGCAGCACGGTGACGTCATCAGCATCATCTGGTAAATGTGTGAAGTGCTGGTCTAACCAAGGAATCCGCAATCTACCACCGACGATGGTCCTGCCATCATCCTGGACCTCTATGCCCAGAAGTCTATGAACAAGCTCAGGCAAATCTGATGGAACTCGGCCTGTCAAATCATGTCCGTCGATAGGGAGGCCCAACATAATAGTCACATCCTGCAATGTAATAGTCATCTCCCCCTCACTGAAATGGAAATTATGCGACTCTGGTCTCCATCTCTCGACAAATGCGGCAATGAGCTGATGATCAAGAAACGTGAAGTCGCACATCGCTACTCCATAAAATCCAGCTCAACGAAGATGTGGGACGATAGCGGGAGGTGGTGCAGTATGATGGAAATGGTGAGATCTACGTACACTCAAGGGAGCCACAGGACGTCCCTCTAAAAGCAGTCGTGATACATGAGTAGCCTGAGATGTAAGCAATGGAAAACCTGCCATCTGCACACATGATATCATCGTTAGTTATTAATAGTGGAATCATGATATGTTCATTTTTATTTGGTGTCACAATCAACATTACCCTAGTCTCACAATCAACATTAATTAAGGATGCTCAGACACTCAGATTCCATTACTAAAACTAGACATCTTATAAGAAAACCATAATTTAAAAGTGAAAAATTAATTATTTCTTCTTATTTGTGAAATTACGTTTCTTAATTTATCCATTATCCATTAAATAACCATCAATATTATTCCACATTAAAAATTAACAGGAAAAAGTGAAAAATTATTTATTTCTTCTTATTTGTGAAATTACGTTTGATAATTTATCCATTATCCATTAAATAACCATCAACATTATTCCACATTAAAAATTAACAAGAAAAAGTGAAAAATTATTTATTTCTTCTTATTTGTGAAATTACGTTTGTTAATTTATCCATTATCCATTAAATAACCATCAATATTATTCCACATTAAAAATTAAGTGGAAAAAGTGAAAAATTAATTATTTCTTCTTATTTGTGAAATTACGTTTCTTAATTTATCCATTATCCATTAGATAACCATTATCATTATTCCAAATAGATCAAGTTCCTAAGTAACTATAGAAACTTCCACAATAGGTTATTCAACCACAACCTCTTCCTCTTAGTCTTCTACTTCTTCTCATCCTCATCCTCTATTTCTTATTCCTCTTCTTCATCATCGACACCAACCACAACCTCTTCCTCTTAGAGCAGGTACACAGACTCGATCATGGATGATGAGATTTGGAACTCTGTCCTGCCACTTGGGGACATCTCTTATGAATATGTCCTTCCGCGTGGCAGATACTGCATCGTATTCTCCCTCCTCGTGGACGAGGCCAATCCATCTCATTTCTGATGCGAGTGGACTTCGGTCTTCCTCGAGGCCGCAACCTAGTAGCATGAAGCCAATAATTTTAAAAATGACACACATTGAAAAAATTATAAATGATTCCAAAACCGACTTATGAAAACTTGGAAATATCAGGGACAATGGTCGGTTGATCAGCAGGCAATGTGATATAATGGAAGTCACCAACAGGCATCCAAGCAGCACTATAACAGTTAACCAAAGTTCTCATGTGATACACCGGGTCAACATATGGCTCCCACGATATATTTACCGAAGCGCAAGCTGTAATAACATGTACACATGGATATCTCAATGCCTGAAAGCTGCCACAATCACAGTACCTGTTATCCAACATCACGACAAACACTCCACCATTTGTGCATGCGCCCTGGTCGTAGCACTTTCTTACCCGAAAACTCCTCTTTTCCCTGTCAAAGGCTATAACATTCCATTGTGAAGCCTCATTCCGTATCCGGTCAATATCAGTTCGAAAATGCTGAGTAAAAAGCATTCCATTTTCCATCCTCTGGTAGGACTTTTGGGACCGGTCAACAAAGTAGTGAACACATCTAAAAAATGTCTCTTGCACTAACCCTGTGATTGGAAGTTTGCGCACACCCTTGAGGACCCCATTTACACACTCCACTATATTAGTGGTCATATGACCATATCTCATGCCACCATCGTATGCTAATGACCATTTTTCCTTTGAAATTTGTACCATATATTCATATACCTCCTCATTAACTGTTCGGATCTCTTCAAGACGTCGATCAAACCATTCTTATTGGGGTTCATATGCTGAAAGCATAACATAATAATGTATTAAAATGGATAGTAAATTTTGTTAAAAAAAGAAAGTTTAGAAAACCATACCCAATTTGAGGATCCCCTTCTTTATGGCCTCATCTCTAAACTGCTTATACACATTACTTGCAATATGTCTAATGCAATAACGGTGATAAGCATTCGGCTCAGTCCAAGAAATCCCATCACTACTCACGGCCTCTATAATCGCTCGATGACGATCAGATATCAGACACACGCCCCGTTTCTGCGTGACATGAACACGTACACATGCCAAGAACCAGCTCCAGCATTCAAAATTTTCTTTTTCAACAACAACAAAAGCAAGTGGCAGAGGAGCGCGATTACCATCCTGTGTGGCAGCAATGAGTAGAACACCTGTATACATTCCATAAAGGAATGTGCCATCTACCTGAATAAATTGTTTACAAAAGGGAAATGCAGCAATGCACGGTCTGAATGCCCAAAAAATCCTATTGAACTTCACCTTTGACCGATCAACTAGATGATTTTGGGATACATACTCAACACTGTCCAACTGATAAACAATCTGATTATTGAGAGACAACAATTCCATAAGCTGTGGCAACAATGCATAAGACTCATCCCAATAACCATACACTTTTACAATGGCTTTCTGTTTTGCATTCCAAGCTTTGTTGTATGATACCTTATAGTTATACAACTGTTGAAATCTTTCCTGAATAAGGGCAACAGGAACATCCTGACTTGTTCGTATCATCTCACAAATAACAGTAGATATAAAATCTGCATCAAGAGAAGAGTGATCTTGTGCCAAGCTGGGATGCAGACAAGTGTGTGGGCCTTCTAATTTGGTTATCTTCCAACATCCATAACATTTATCAAATAGTGCTCTTAATCGAAATTTACATTCTGACCCAAATTTTTGACAACGAATGAGATATTTGGTCTTCTTTGACTCATAAACAACAATTGTGAAATGTCGCTCAATGTGGTATTGCTTTATCACATTTTTCTTGACCTGTTTACTTTCGAAATCCTGCCCAACATATATGGCATTATCATTTGATGCAGGCAAATTCCCTATAATGCCAGGGAATTCAGAAGCTGGTGTAATGACATCCCAATCAAAAGGTTGTTCACGAGACATTCCTCCAACTAAGGAACTCAAAACTGAAGGCTGATTACCACTAACTGGTGGATGTAGTGGATGTCTGTCTCTGAAAGTAACCTCAGAAGGTTCATTTCCAACCACATCATCTCCTGCTGACTCCCCAGATTGTTCTTCCTCAGATAAACTTTCTTGCACTATATCAGCACAGAAAGGGATGTCATCTACATTTCCTTCCAAATTTTGATGATATTCCTCATTACATTCTTCCACAGGAGTTGTATGAGAAGGAGGCAATGAAGAAGACTGTTGTGAAGGACCGACTTCTATATAGGTCACAAAGCATGGTTCTGTAGTAATCGATTGCACAACATCAATATCAGAAATGACAATAAATAATTCCATCAAACCATTAATACACTGTTGCTTGAATAACCGAGAAGCCTCCATCCAATCCTCATCATCGACTATAGGGTAGTCGCTGTGCCACATACGCTCAGGATATTGAAGATGTCGGTATCTAATTGAAGTGATTGCTTGTCCTGCACTCAATTTTAACCGACTATGAATCTTATTGCGAACTGCATCCAATGTCATACAACCATGGAGATTTACCACTTTGACAGGTGGCACACTGTAGCTAAAACCCTGCTCGGTACAAATTACCTCACCGTTGCAATATATTTGAGCAGACATAATTACCTATTAAAAAAAATTTTAAAAATATTATACACTACATTAAAATTTTAAATTATTTAATTTGGTTTTGAATAATTGATTATCTTAAGGCTTTTTTATGTATTGATTTATCACTGTTAAGGTATAGTGATTGTGATTTTAGGACAAAAGCAAATTTAATATAATATTTCATAAAGTTTGATTACTTATGAATATATAATCATGACTTGATATTGAGACTTGCGATTAGTTTATCATTATCTAATAAACTAACCACAATTTATAAGGGTAAACTCCTGTCTCTATTATCAAATATTGCTGCAACCGCCAATCTCCTGTCAAACAACAATGCCTCCTCTCGAACGAGTTCTCAAATGCCTCTTCGTCGACACCTCTTCGTCGACACCTCTTTGGGGCGTCAGTCTTTTGATTACAAATTTACTCACATGCATGTGAGAGGTTCTAGGGGTGTGAAATACATAAATTAATTTAAACGGACACGCAGGTCCTTACACTTACTGAGAGATGACTCGCAGGTCATCAATACCGAAAAAATGCAATTATTACAAATTGAATAACAACATACACAAAATAAAACATGCAATTTCAATTATGCATGGTCGGTCATCTCAAGATCAGTCATCACTCATACCGTGTTTTTTGGTATATTTATTATATTATCCGTATTATATAAAATCTATATTAAATACAACACCTCTTTTACAAAAATTTAACTTCATGTGTATATATATATATTTATTTATTTAAAACATTAAATAAATTTTATTATAACTGATCTAATTGAGATTTACATAATAAACACTTTTGTTATTTTAAATTTTATGAAATTGTAATGTTTTTGGGCATTCTTCTACTTTTCAAAATATAAGTAAATATATTTTATACTTTATTGATTAAAAATATTATTACTAGTAAATAAAAGTAATTTAATTTACACTTACATCAAAACCATCCATTAAAATAAATTTCTCTAACATAAATTACTTTTTCTAAACATTAAAAATTTTAGACATAACATAAAACATTCAATATTTAGACAACAGACATTCAAAAAATTAAATCATACGAACATTCAACATCAAGAAAATTAAATCATACAAAACATTTCATGGATAACATATGAAATAAATAAATCATACACACAATTAAACATACAAATGAAATAAATAAACACAATTATAAATACAAATGAAATAAATAAACACAAATAAACAATTAAATTATTAAATAGAAATTTTACCTCAATAAAAGCAGCAAATATTTGTTGAGAAAGAATTTATGTAGAGCTTCGCAACAAAAATCAGAGGAGAACAATGGGTATTGGGGGGGGGACCCCTCCTTTTATAAGATTTCTCGGCCGGATGCGTGAACGCCGTTCACGCATCCTTCATCTCGTCCGCGAAGGATGCGTGAACGGAGTTCACGCATCATTCGCCGCGGAAGGAAGTGTGAACGCCGTTCACGCATCTTTTCCCACGCAAGGATGCGTGAACGGCGTTCAGGCTTCCATTAGCTGGTCAGCAAAGGACGCGTGAACGCCGTTCACGCATTACCGTCGGGGTCCGGGATGCGTGAACGGCGTTCACGCATCCCAGACCCATTTTTAAAAATATCCGAACCCTAACCCCTTTTATCATATTTTAATTTTTTTAAAACCCAGAAAAAAAATTAGTCTCACCACGGAGTTTCCCTGTGCGGCTCCCTCTGCTGCACTAGGTGCACCCCTGCAACCCGAAACACTGACCTCCCTGGCGTCCCCTCCCAATAGGCTCCTTGCCATGCCACTAAGCCGTCTCGACCAGCCGGCAGCCACCCCCGGACGCGATGCACCTTGCCCCCCACCATGTAGCTTAAGACCCCACCGGACCAGCAGCACAATGCTCCCCGCCACCCTGCTACCGCCCTATGCCCCTCTGCTTGCTGCGCGCCGGCTGACCAGCTTCTTTGGCGTAGCCCTTTCACAATGGCTCCACCCTATAACCCAGGAGGGACTGCCCTGGTCCTGGTGCCTTCCGTCTCGAGGCCCTAGCCGCACTTCCTGTTGTGCTACCCGGCTACCAGTGAGACGGACCGCGTCAGCTACCTCCTCTTACTCCCGACCCGCCCCACGTGGCGCACCACTAGCCAACCACCCCTTTTCTGCCGCCCATGCAGGTCCTCCCTTCAGTCATCCCAAATCTGACCAAGCCACGGACTATCGTCGATCGTGGAGACAACGAAACACCACTATGGAGAGGTAATCTGCAGATTCTCTTAGGTGTGTCCGAAATCAGTACAATATGGGTCTACCTATGGGCGTGGCCAGACCTTCCTAGCCTAGATGTCTCCACACGGGATCTGCTATGCCTGGGATGGACCTGCGCGAGTCCGACCCGACACGTACATGCCCGGCTCGAGGTTTACACATCCCGATTATTTTAAATTAATCAAAATTTAATTAAAACAATTAATTTAATTACAGTTGATAATTAAAATAATTAAATATTAATTATTGGTTTAACAATTCAGTGGCCTAATTAATTTAATATGGAGTTAAATTAAATTACTTAATAAATATAATTTTTAGATTTTAAAATTGAATTAATTAAACGCGATCGATAGAAGTATTTATATTGATTTAAAATTAGAGTGAAATTTTAATTCAATAAAATAATAACCTCAAAATATTTAATGCAAGATTATTTTTTAATTCTGTATTTAGTTTATATATGTGATTTTAATGTGTATATGACTGATCATGAGCCTGAGACTGACCAATGTTTGTTTGGTGCATTTTATTTAATTATTTATTTTATTTTATTTATTTAATTATTGATTGTCAGTTTGTAATAATTAGTTTAATTAAATAAAAGACGATTTGTGTGTCATCTCAAGTGACATTATATGTATAAGGGTCTGCACGCCCATTGGATGAGGAAACGTTGCTCCATGTGACAAAAGGTATTTTCCCTAGGGTCTTGGTTTGTCCATTATACACTCAATGGATCAACCATTAGAACCGGCTCATGATTAGGTGTTCATTTTGTTTTTCATGGTTTATTGTTTTTGTGTACGTGTAGTTTATTACACGATCACATAGTATAATAATAAACAATCATTCAAGATAAAATGAACATGTGACGTGATGAAATTTCTATTTCTTGCATGATCATATGTGAGTAGGATCACATATTACATGCTTATATAAATAGAAAATTATTTCTTTTGTCACTCTAAAATAATAAAACCCTTAAAGATATATTAAGTTATAATAGCCTTCTGTCATTCAAATTTCGACAAAACTGGCTGTTTGAGGTGCCAATGATGCCATAGATAAGGGTGCCTCTTACTACTGGGGAGTCCGTATAAGAATGATGGGTCGAATTAACTAAAGTGTTGGGAATGATTATCCATTGCTAAATTGCTATCATTTTAGAAGAAATTGTTGAGTAAATAGAATTCTGATTTTAGAAGCTGAGACTTCACTCAATAGATCAAGGAACCGCATGTTAAAGCGGTCGGCCAGCCAAAAGCCCACCTTGAACCCTTCAAGTAGTGGCGTAGCCATAGCTTGTAGACTATTAGAGGTGGTTTAGGGATCCATGCCACTAGAATACTCAAGCGGCAGATTATTCCAATTCTAGCATAGAGGGTTCCAAGAATCTAATAAAATAGTGGGAGACATTAAATGATTTCAGTAATTAATCAAAATGTCTAAACTGTTAATCATGATAAAAGAACTAATCTGCTAAAATTGATTTTTGTAGAAAAATGGAAAGTTATACCACTAGTTTAAAAACTACGATATTATAATGGGAAAAAAATTTCCACAATGGCATGAGTATCCAAGATTAATATGAGCACTTGCACATAGTATTATGATATAACATACTCAAGGCTCTAGTATCCCCAACACTGTAGAACTACATCAAGAAGAGATGGTGAAACTACTTATAGGAGACTAAAGTTCAAAGCATATGATAGTTATATCATTATTCTTTCATCAACATCTAGTTTCAGTTGCAGTCACTACACTAGGACATGGATGATATTACAGGATCTCTCATCTCCGAGAAGTTTTCAAGGATAAAGAGAAGCAATGATATGAATAAGGAGATGTTTACACCGGCATGTGTCAAGTGAAATATTGATCATCATCTTTAAATGGATCCATTTCTCATGTCATTTTCACCCCATTACTCAAGTTTCGTTTTAAGTGATAAAACAAACAAGTATTGTGTAAACACAACTTCACATATTTAGGTAAAGGTTCACTAAGTGAATAAGAATAAAAGACAATTTTATCTTTAATTGTTATGGTAAATAAATTGAAAGATAGTACGAAAAGGCCAAAAGGAGAGTAATGCCCATAGCACATTCACAACTTCCTCCACTGAATAAGGAATTAGCAATGGTTATTTTCATTAAATATTATATAATAAAACAATGGAAGTTTAAAATAATTAAATTGAATTAATGAGTCATGTTACCCACTTCTTATTAAGAAATATCCATCAATTGTAATGTTTCATTTTTACTACGTAGGTAATAAATAAAATATGCTGGTGACATATGTGTATTATAATATGGTAACCATGTAAGTAAAGAAACTTTACTAGAAGTTAGGTTTATTCTCTAAGTGGCTGTAAAAGGGTGATATCCAGCACAGTGGTGTTAAGTACACGACTTCTTAATTTCCAAGTGAATGATTCACGTGGAAATATTATTGATCATAACCACAAACATTAATCTCATGATTCCATGGACACAAGAAGACATTCATCCATGTTTTAGAAAGAATGTTTTTTGTGTATTTAATACTCAATCGCTAGTTCAGTAAGACATGAATCATAGGCAATGAGTGATGAATATAATTATATGACTTATACCCAATTATGAAAATATAATCTTTTATCAAGTAATACTAAAATGGGATGTCATGAATATACCAAGTATGGTATTTAGGATTGGCATAGCTAACTACATTTGGTATTATCGATGCCTTTAGTTTGGAAAAAGGAACCTTTAAAATAAAGATATGTCACAAAGCTTTTGAAAATATTTTAACAAGTGAACGTGAAATATTTCAAGTATATGATAGAGTTTTACATACTTCATGTGATTAATTTAAGTAATTATGGAATGGTAAAATGAATTAAGTATATGGTCAGAAGATATGAGCTTCTTCGAGCCAGCATGCTGAAGAATATCTTTATTGTACAATCATCGATCATGATAATATAGTGTGGAGTAATTCCTAAACACACATTACCTTATCCACATCCTACCATTGATGTTAATGAGTATGATTTATAATTAAGTATTACATGTTAACATTGATAAAAAAATTGTAGCATGGAGCAATTCCTAAATGCACATTTTATACATCAGAGCATCGATGTATGTAATATCAATGTAGTAACTTGTAGAAACTTCCATTATATATCATGAAATGATTTGCAAATAATAGAGATATCCCACAACCATATGCCAACTATAATGACAAATGGATAACATACGAGTCATAGTATGATGTAAATCTATTATGTCATAATGACATGTGTTTTGATATAATGATTTTTTTATGATATAAACAAACTTGCGTCAACTAAACAAATTGTGAATCTATGTAATTTTCCAAACATTTTCTTAGGATATTACATAAATATCTAATATAGAAAAGGTATAGTCGAGTTATATATATTATTTCTATAAGAGGGTTCACGTCTCTTTTGAGATAGTGGGAGCAAGATTGACTTGATCTTAGTCAATCCTCAAGATGAACAAATAGTAAGAATATGAACTAATTCCCCAAGCACATGTGGAAAGGATATTCCAGAGACACATACTACGTACGAGGGATATGATGATGGTTTTTACATTCATTGCGATCAGGGATCTATTATTCAATGTGAAGAATATTTCCTAAAAGTAAGTAGTGTATGAAAATTAGCTAATGTTGATAAGACTAACTAAAATTCAATTAATGGATTCCATGTATCAAAGTACAAAGGGGATTATAATTTTGAATACTGTGGTGGATATTCAACTGAGTTGATACATGGATGGTACAAGCATGGTGCCAATATGGATTGATTGGTTTGACTAATTCGTTATGCCTAAATCTGTTAGAATTTTACTTATCATAGCTAAACTCTCTGATAAAATTATTTAGCATTGGATTTCATGACCACAAATTGTGGATGGTGTCTATATGATGCAACCAAAAATGGATGGTAATGTCACAGAATGATAATAATGGTTTCAAGATACTGAAAATACGATTTAGGATTAAATTAAACAATGTGAATATAGAATATACATTTGCAATAAATGATTTCCATGTGTCTACGAGAGGTTAGTGGGAGCACCAAAGTATTCACAGTAAAATATGTTCGACAACATATCGAAAACAGATGGTCTTCAAGTTGTTTAAGACCAAAAAGAAATTTAGCCTCTAGTGATTGACTTAAAGTAGAAACCTATGTTCTAGGAAACTGAGGTATATCTATAGGTTTATTTGTCCTAGTCAATCATACATATAGTGACATTGTATTAAAAAATTAAATTTGGAACAATTCAAGAGATTAATTGATGCTTATGTCATAGGGAATAACCTCTTCAGGTTGACATGTTCATGGAATTGGAAGATATAAATGTTGTGAGTCAAATTCCATACGCTTAAGAGATGGATTAATTACATATTCTATGATATGTATAAGAATTAATATTGGCATGATTTACATTATAATAGGAAAAAATTAGTTCTATCCAGGAGAACTGCAAGGGATGCAATCAGAACTATCTAATTGTACTTTATCATGTACAAAAGACATGTACCTGGTAAGTGGAGAAGAAACAATACTAGTTTCCAGGGACACAAACTAGTCTACCTTATATCAATGTGATCTACTATCATAGTTAGGCTAAAGATGATGAGTGAGTCAAGCTCATATAAGTCAGTGGTATCCATACCTACAAAGACTGAGTACATTGTAGCTTATAAGATAGCTAAGAAGAAGATAAATTCAACGATTTGTTACAATTCATGGAATCACACCTAGTAAGAAAAATATTATCATAATGAATATTACGATATTATTTCTGACCAAGATGTCTTGTTATGACATTTGAAAAATGGGCTATACTTGGGATACCATCTCTTGAGAAGTTTTACTCAATGATACAAGGTCGTAATAGCAGAATAGCCATGCGACACAACCACGGTGGACCCAGCTGCTAATGCCGTTATTTAGCAGAAACATGATGTTAATCTTGTGAGTAGCTAAAAAATTTGGTTAGGAAGTTGACTATATTAAAAGTGGGAGTGTTGAAATTGTGGGTTCCCTAGACCAAACTATTCAGTAATTTTGATTACCATATCATCAATACAGTTAACTATATATGATGTAATATTACCATTATAGTGTTTACTTTTCTGCATCCACTATTGAAATGGTAATGTCAAAAGATTAATTATCTTATCGAGAGGTTGTAGAAGATCCCAATCTATAATGATAACCTCAAGATACAGTGACATTAATCATAAATATATTTCATATGGTCTTGATACATCTCACTGATTGTGCATAGTAGATGTTTGGCTATTATGTGTTGGTAGTTCATTATCATTTAGACTTTTTCTCATAAAGTTCACACTTTGTGATCTCTAGTAGTGAGATCATGAGGACTAACCCACCAATAGAAACACCACATGTTTCATGGGTCATTGGATGTTCCTATCTACGATCATGTGTAATGGTATCCTGGGTTGAGATCATTAACAATGTATGTCATTTTATGGAGTACTTTGATGAAAAACAAAAACCATGGAAATGAAGTCGTTGCAAGGTAGTTTGTGTTAGGTACGTTATTGGTCGCATGACATTGGTTGAATAGTCATGAATGGACTTGTCGCTTATGGATTATGGAATTAATACATCTCAGGCCATCTTGATAAGGATGGAAGTACCATTATAAGAATATGTCCAGGCCAATCATGGGTAAATCCATCTAGTTAAATCAACAAACAACAAAGAAAGAAACCGGCTATGACACATGAGTGAATCATGATTTATGACATATTACAGAGAAATAGATTATATTACACAGTACGTGTTCGTAGGTTGTTTTTCGCTACTGTGGCAATCATTATCTCTTGAGGGGCCATAATGGGTTGCTAGATCTTGCTCTTGGTCTATGAATATTATTCAATAATTTCCAGATATGGGCCCAGAGGGTCAAACACATTAGTGTATTTGAGAATCTTCCCTATTCATTTGAATATGAGTTTTGGACATGGTGGGACCCACCACTAGTGTCCGGGATTTGGCCAAGGTTAAATGATCAACGATGCAATAAATAAATTCATATTATTCAAGTTATGAATAATGGGCATTGAATTTATTTATTAAAGGTATTTGAGAGTTTTAGGTAAACACATAAAAAATATTAATTGATGGATATTAAATTATTCAAGGTCAATTAATATTTATGGGAACGACGAGTCATGTTTTCGAATCCATTTTGCCATGTAATAATTTAATATATTGAAATAAAATGATAATAATAGTTATGATTCAGTTTAGTAGGTATAATATGATGATAATAGTGTATTGATTATTCGGGGGCCAGGTTGGAATTTCTGGGTAAACACATAACACACTATAAACAGAGGATGAGGGGATTTCAAAAAGGATAATTCATGTGAATTATTTCTCCTCTATTATCTACCATTTACTAGAGAGAGACGTTATGGATCCAAGGAGTACAGATCGAGCTCTATCTCAAGCATCGTAAGAAGAGTGATGCGGTGATCGCAGGAGCGTCGAAGTCATCATCTGAATTCCGCACTAGCACCCAAACTTCAACGAAAGGCCTTACCACTGTTTATTGAAGCGCATGTGGAAGATCTAGAGGACTTCGATGTAGGATTATTGGAGAAGAAATTTCCAATGACAAGCAGGCATCATGCACAAATTCAGATTTAAACCAGATATTTTTTGGTTTATTTTTGTTCTTAAAACCCTTCATGCGAGATCTTCATATTAAACCAGGAAGCTGTGCACTGACATTGACAAGATTACGTCGATCAATGATGAGTTTTTTTAAAATCCTACAAGTTTGGGGATTCAGCTGCATGTCCGGTTCCTTCAAGCCTTTCACCAATCTATTTTTAATTTGATGAGAAATAGATATTGTTATGGTTAGGGATTCTTCCAATTAGTTAGCACATAAATATAGAATTTGGTGAGGATCAAATTATCATATAGAAGTGTCCACATGGAGATCCATAAAAGGGAGACCACATATGAGCTTCAATTTAGAGGCCTCGAAAGGGGCCTCACATAGGAATGAATGTATAAATCATCATGATGGATGGTTTATACATTTTAGAATTATGATGAATTTCATGAGGGATCCTCACATATAACTTAATGTGGGGATGGACACATAGCATTGGCTAGAATGCATTGGTACATGCATAAGGGAATTCAAATATGTTCCTCGAAATGGTAAACCACATGGGGTTGGATTCAATTTTTTTTAATAGTGGTATCTTTATAAAATTTCATGCGGTAAACCTGTATAGAGTGTTTGTTCATTTTTCCATGAATAGGGATTTCCTTGTGGGATTACATCACAAATTCCTTCCATAGTTAAGAACTTGGAAATATAACCTGAGTGGTCCCATGAGAGTATTGACAATCTAAGTGTCCCATCTAATACATTGTTAGTATACCTTTTTTTTCCATTCCTCCTACCATTATAAAGTTGGATCTTCTATTTATAGGTAGTAGTGGATATATAATTTCACAAAATACTCATTTGTATAGGAAGAACATTAAAATCATAAATTACAATATAGAAACATGTGGAGATGTATAATTGTCTTTGTGCTATGCAGGAGGATGAAATTCACTTCTTCATGAAATGTAAGATAATATAATTTCATCAATGTAAGGAAAATATATGAAAACAAATTTGATCTGCGAAGTAAATAATGTTCTTGAACTGACTAAATCTGCAAACTTAAGGAATATGGGAACTAATGGGAACAGTGAACAGATCAGATTTGGGAACTGATGAGATCTGTGATTTGATAGAATCGAGGAATGGATAGAATCCGTAAAATAATGGAAAATTTTAACTAATAAAATATGCAATCTAATGGGATAGATGACGGGATAGAATATATGACCTAATAGAATTTAAAAATAGATCAAATTCTCAAACTAATTGCATCAAAAAACTAATTAGAACCGTGAACTAATGGAATCAGAAAAATGATGGAATCTATGAACTGATGACATTCGCAAAATGATGGAATACATGAATTTAGGGAATATAAAAAACAATAGATTCTTTGAATTTATAGAAACCACAAACTGATGAAATAAAAAAAACTGATGGAATTCATGAACTGAAGAAATCAACAAATAGATATAATCTATGAAATAATATAGTTTGATAATTGATTGCATCCACAAACTCATGGGAACCATGAACTGATGGGATCCATGAATTGATCTAAGCCATGAACCTATGGAATTTTTGAACTCATGGAATCTATAAACTGTTTAAATCTAAATAAAGACGGGGTATACAAACTAATTAAATCCGTGAACTCATTGAATTTTTGAACTAATGGAATCCAAAAATAGGTCAAAGTGCTAAATGGGATTTTATACGTTGCCTATTTTTATTTGGGATAAAACTAAAGCCACTTAAAATAGTCATATATTTTGATAATCAAGTCCACTTAGGCTTTGAGATTAGTAAAAAAAGACATTGATGATAACTGAACCCTAATTTTATGGAGTATTCATTCTAGAATAATGAATTTTGATGATAAAAAATTTCATAAAGGACCCCCAAAAATATAGTTTATGTTTTAGAAACCATTTATCAGTAATTTCCATATTCCAGAACCTACTCATGGATGCAGGTTCTCACCACCACACACCTTGATTTGGTAATATTGATGGGAAAGATTCGTCCCTCTGAGTATAATAATTCCTTGGAATATGAAAATCCAATATTCTTCTTCTTCCTTCATGAATAAACATTTCTAAAGAATATTCACATGAATTTCTATGTGCCAATGGAATCCTGGTCATAAGGAAAAGTGCATGGAATTAATTTCTTTATGAAAATAAAATTACCCACATAAAAATAGATTCATTTAGAATGACATGAATCTAATTATAATATAAATAAATGGAAAATTATTTTCAACCATAGGTATTATTGTGGTATATTTAGATTTCTCCCTAGAGATTGGATGCCTTCCAAAAGGAGTATATCAACTCTGGGATTTTGAATTTCTTTGGGAGGAGTAATATCACTTCAATGAATGGAAATCCTAAATTTAGAAAGATATTAATTATATGATGGATTATAGAGGGAGGAATGAATGTATATTTTCCTCTAAGATTGAATATAGTAGATCTACGTGTTGCTACATATCCTACAGGAGCATGAATCAATCCACATATAGTTCTAATAAAGGGACTCATATGTAGATCATACTCATCTATATTGGTATTCAATATTCCTTGTAAGAAACTTTATGAATTAACCTATAAATAAAGCACCTATTTTGATCTAAAAAATATATAGGATAGTCTATATAATCACAATAACATTGATTTATGGGTTGGTCCCCATGTTTCTGTGGGGATGATCCATGGATATGACCCTCGTGTAAAAAATTTAGGTTACATAGGGTCAGGAAACTCTTTCAAGTTTATGTTATAGTATGATAGAGAATATGTAATCATGTTTTTAGTCATGTAAAAATGATGTGGTTCCCGCAAATATTTCATGAGAAGAAAATAGGTGCACTAAATTTTTCTTAGATCAATGGTCCTAGTTTCACTCTGAGGCATGTTGTACCTGACAGTTGATTATAGGGTGTTAAGTATTTGTGAAATTGATTCATGTTGGGAAAATATCCCTATATGGTCTCCATGGGATTATTCATAGAGTCCAAAATACCAAAAGACTCTCACATGCCTGATCCATGGACCTTTTTCCAAAGGAAGATATTTATTGGACGATTTGGCTAATGACACTTAATAACTCACATTGGATGGGAGGATGGGAACTCAGGCTCATCACACCTTTTTTGGGGCAATTATTTTCTGTTTCATGACTCTATTATAGATTTGAGACATATTCTTATGTTCTTGAATCCTTGGTCCATTCCCAAACTTGTTTCCATAGATTACTCCTTGGTCACAAGATCAATAATAAGTACACATGGTTTCTAGAATAATCTATATGTATCCGAGTTTCTCAACTAATGATGTTATCTGCACATATTAGATCTTCTTCATCAATGTTACCATTTAATGGAATGATGAGGAAATTCATTTTTCATTCATTGAGATGATTCTGGTTTTAAGATTCTTGGAGGGGTTCCCTAGAGTTAATCGTTATCCATGTGGCAGGAATTGTTTCGATGTTGGGATTTAACCTATAATATGGATTTACTTCATATCTTCATGAGATGAATAAAAACCCACATAGTTTAGTTCCACTTAAATGTACACATCAACTTTTAAGGTTATGTGATGAGGACCCAATCTAGAAGTTTAACATCAAAAAGTATGAACATCTAGATGGAATATTCCTAGTCAATATTTGGTGCATTAATTACATTGAGGCCTCCTAAGGGACCCAGAAGAGATGTGGTATTTTGGGAGAACATGAACCTACCAGAGATGTGCCCTGAGAAAATTATGGTAGATTTAGGAGATGGGTTTGGACCATGAGGAGGCTTCCAATGTATCCTAGTTATTTGGTAATCAAACCCCACATAGTTCTGTTTCCCATGGAGTTTAATGTAATTCCCTCAGGAAAAAAGAGAACTGGCCTAATAATGAAAGAACATATGAGATACATAAAGTATCAAGCATGAGCCTTAGGGAGGTTTTTTATGTATCCCAGTTAGTTGTGAATAAAAGTCCACGTAGTATTAAATGGAGGTGCATACACATAGAATTTGCCTGTCTAGGGGGCATGATTGTGGATTACATCTATGAAGAAAGAATAGGTGAATTGGGTGTTACGACTACAGATGCCTTTCTAGAAAGGTGTCCCTTGAGCTCATGCCTTAGACATTCATCCAATGTATCCTGTTTAGAATATAAACTAGTATTATTGTAGTTAAAATGGATATGTGAATTATAAAGATACCATGATCATCATTAACCTCTAATCCCATGTGAGTCATACTCGGTGTGAGAAATAAGGGGAAGTAGAAGATCTTGAAAATCACACCCTTTTTCTTCTCCTTTGGTGGAAGAGGCATGGGATATGATGCTACCCTCTACTCACGTTACATTGGATGTGGTTCTAATGTATGGAATCTATGAAGGTGAAATACGTAGAGATATATAGGAGAAAGAGTAGAACCTCTTATGAGTAAAGGGGTTTACTCAAGGAGGGATTCCAAGAAATTGGTTTTTTGAAAGGGTGAGAGCATCATTCCATGTCAAGGGAAAAGAGAGTCTGATCTCCTTTGATTATCGATGACCCTCATCAAAAGAAAATTTCAATGATTCCCCTTAATCCCTAGAACATGGAGGTTCACGTGAGTATCCTATTGTCAGAACCCGGGTTACCTTGGGAATGTGTACTTAGGGAAATTCTGGGGGTCCTCACTATTGCGATAATTACCTATGTGACTTCTCTAAACATGGTTATGTAAACTAAAAAGGGCATACTGATTCAGCCTATGGTCTCATCATATAGGGTTGGTGGCTTTGGGAAAATATTTTGCCTAATATCATTGGAATGGATCACGGAGGGACTACTGATGATGGGATATATATGAAAGTAAATGATTGGATCCAGAAGGTGGAACACTCGAAGATACCCCATTCCGCGTGGCATTTCATTATGCGGGATGGAGTTTTCATCAGCATAGCATATTTCTATGTGGTTGAGGGAGACATATTCATATCATGGTGGTTTTTAGACCATGTATTCATATTCATAGTGAGTTTATATGGAGGAACATGTCTCATCAGTGTAGGGGTTTTCTACATGGTGCTGAGTTTCGTTTCTATATCGATTTGTTATGTGGTGCAAGGTTTTGAAAACATAGTGATTTTCTATGTGGGATGACTTGTTACAAAAAGTGGAATTGATTCTATGCCTTGGAGTATGTTCATCCGCAAAGGATGTTGGGTTCTCATTTTATCAATTATTTTAGTTTTATACCTTTAATGCTATGTGGCAAGTTTTAACTACCGAGAATCATTGAAAGAGTCCGTATTTTGTAGCTCTCTTTTATTTATTGCCTTCATCGATCGTGTAGAGAATCATACTTGACGTACACATACATTACATTACTTTTACGTAATACTTAATACATAACAAAAAACACACACAAGGACCGTAATAGTTTAGTGTCTTTGGAAACTTGGAAAAATAATCTTCTAATCATGGTGAAAGATCTTTAACATCTCCCATAAAGATCTTCCCCTTTTTTTTTCTTACCTAAAACCTTTCTTTATATCATGGGGAAACGAAAACATAAAAAGGGTGAGCTCAAATGCTCAATAAGGGTAATCATAGAGAACATAAAACAATCCATAAACATTTGAATGCAAAAACTTGAACATAAAATCTAAACATCAAAATCTTGAGCAAAGACATAAATCTTGGAAGTACGTAAGGAATATATCATAAAGGAACATCAATCATGATAAAATAGCATGGAAATACAACATGTAATTGTGGAAAACCATTAATCACTTGATATGATTTCCATAGTATCCAAGGCATTGCTTCCAAGACCATCTTAGTGGACAAAGTCCCTTACTGAATCTAGTTCACTCCTCGTTCCAGTCTTGTATCACTGAACCAGATTAACTTCCCATTCCAGCCATGTTTATCTCATGAGATATAAATCTTTACCCAATTCATTGGAGGGAGATATAGGTCCTAACAAATCTCATAATGAAACCATTCTTATGTGTGACACAAAATCACAAATCATACATCATTGCATAACCCATGTAATAAAAATGGGATTCTTAAACATCATGCCATCATAACATAAACCATATAAAACAAATGAATATCATTTCATCATAAGAAAAGTGAAACCATGTAAATAATAGTGACACTATAATTTTAACATACACATATGAAATAATGTCATCTTAGATGGAAAATGTTTTTGATAAAACATTTTAAATGAATTCTTGAGGAAAATATCCTTTCTTCTTCAAAATCAGTTTCTTTTAACAAAATGCCATGCAATGTTAAAAGAAAAGGATTTTTTGAAAATAGTAATGAAATCTTGTAGAGTAAGCTTCATGAAAATAAGGCATTACAAAACTGTAAAAATCCGTTCATGTAGTATAAGTTAAAAAAACATTCTTCTCGTACTTTTTAACGGAAAATTCAAAAAGTACCACATATGGTAAACAAAAGAAATATTCCTTCCATAACACAAAGTAAAAGTGAAGATGATTAAAAATGACTTTAAATATACATGGAATAATATTAAACACTTTATGAAAACAATTTTATGGACATGTATGAAAAATATAACCCCAGTAAATACTTACGAATAAGCAATCTCAGATAAGAATGAGATTGAAATAATTATTCCTTACTTTATGTCCAATTTCTTTCGTATGTGTCAGAGACTCCTGTATAATGATTTAAATAATTTAATTTACTTATTATAGAATCATATTCATTGTTATGATATCATATATGGTTCACTTATGACTTTATATTACCCGTTCTTTTGTAAATTCCATGTTAAAGCATCGTTTTGGGTAAAATCGTTTTATTTATCATACGTGTTTGGACTTGTTGTTCTTGATATTATTATTACTTATATCAAGAATTAATTACTTACAGAATGTAAATCATGATTTATATATCATATATATTCAGTATGTATGTATATAACAGATAGATAAATGAAATGAAATACACCGTTCATGGAGACGGTAAGCCGTACGTATGCATGAATGCTGTTTTCCTTTCCTTATTGACTTGAATTGAAGTAAGTAGATGACATATATATATATATATAAATCCACTAGCTTTATCATGTAATATATTTCATTATTATTCATTATATATACTTTATAATCATTCTTGAATGGTTAGCATGGAGAATGAATCTCATCGCGTTGTGGAGACGGTAATCTGTACGTACGCACGAGCGATGATATCGTTCCCATAATTATTGAATTGAATTGTAGTGGATGATATAATATCTCAGAATAAATATTAAGTTATAAAAACCATATATAGGTATTCATTACACCATTATACCCATCCAAGTAAGGTGGTGGTGGAAAAACTGATTACACCACAACGTGGAGATAGTATTCCGTACATACGCACGCACGGTGATTTCATTTTCCGTAGGATGGATAGAAGGTGAAATAGGGTTGTTTAATATTTATAAGAACATATAAGTATATAAGTAATACTTATGTTATTACTTTATAATTAAAAAACTAAATAAGAGTAAGTAGAAGAAGAAAAAAACTTGAAAGAGTCGGTAGAAGAGATTACCTCTTCCTCGACACACCTCCTTTAAACTTCTTCTTAGGGCACTAGAGTTGGTCTTTTGAGAAGACCAGAACCTCTATGATATAACTAGATAGGTTTAGAAGAGTAATCGGTAGGGGTTTCTGAGATTCATGCCTAAAAAGTGTGTGAAGAAAAGAGGGAAGGGGTGCCCTTTTTATAAGGGAGGAGAGGGGAACCTTTGGTAACATAAGAAATATTAATTTATAATAAATTCAACCTCAATTAAAAACCACCAAAAATGACTCAAATACAAATATTAGATGATATAAGGTTGTAATATTATCAAAAAATAAAATTTAGACATGTTGGTAATTTATTTTAAACATTATCATCTTGATTTATCCTTATTTAATCTATTTAATTTTATTTGTGGTAATAAGATTCTAATTTTTAAATTCTTATAAATAATTAATTATGTGTTGTTAATTTTACATAATTGGATAATTTATAAAATTTTAGACCATATAAATTTCCATTTATAATTTTTAAATTTTTTTTTGATTTTTAAACAATTTTATAATATGTTATGTTTATAAAATAACAATAGTTCCAATTTTGACACTATTCATTTATTTTAATTTAAATAAAATCCAAACAGAGATTATATTCTAAAAAAAATATTTAATAGATTCCTAACTTTTCAAAATTGTCTATAAAATTCGTGGTTCACATTAAATAGTTCATATAATATTTATTTTAATATTTTTAAAACCATTTATTTGGTATATCTCTTAATACAATAATTAGTACACCATTTTTGTATAATTATTTAATATAATTATTTGTTGCATAAAAAATAAAAATAAAAATACTATTATTAATATAAATCTCATATATTTTATAATAATACTTTGACTTGAATTTATCATCTTAAAATCACAACATGTAAATTGTTATATTTATTAAATTATGAAGGTGTCAACTTTAGAATCATTAAAAATAAAATAATATAAGTATCATAATATTCTTTACAATGAATAAAAATGGTTACCAATTAGGCCATTAGATGATTAGGGTTTATATATACACTACCAATAAGTCTTGGTCAGGTTTTGGATCCTTTTGATGTGTATTATTATTTCAATAAAAACTATATTATTGATTTTTCACTAAATAGACAATTTCTGCATCATTAATGTATAAGCTAATAAGGTAAATAAATAATTCTTAAAAATTACAAATAAATTACCATGATAAAGAAAATCCGTTTATCTTTCAAATGAGTATTTATAACCGAATTTATAAACTGTATAACCTTATATTAAAATATTTTAATTATTAAAGTTTGAGTGATACATATTTCACTTTCTTTTAAATAAAATAAATAAAAGGTCTTAATCACATTCAAGTGGGTTCCAATGGATTCCATTTCGACCCAAATATGAAATAGGACTAAATATAATCATCCAATTATATTAAGACAAGTTTTAGGGTAATTTTATAATATTATATTTACCCTCAATTACCCAATTTACCTTTAAGAATGGTAAATAAAATTTACCGTAGTTACTATTCATAGTGGCCAAAAATAAAAAGTAGCCTATTAACATAATTTGGACCTACTGATTAAAAATATGTAATCAATTTTTTCTAATTCAAATCACAGAAGTTGCCGAAATTAATTTAAAATTAATCCCGTTGTTAAGAAAATGAGTCTTAAAAGTTAAAACACTGCAAAAGATTGTAATGTTTTTACCAATGAATTCAATGTAAAATTAATGGTAATGACATAAATTATATTAAATGGTAAAAACATATTCTATTTATACTTTAAAACCATTAAATATTATAATTTAACCATATAAACTATTGCGATGAAAAAAGTTGTTTTTAATTAAAATATATCGTGTTTTTACTATTCATTAAAATATTAAAGTTATCAGAATAATATGAAAAATTTATCCAAAGTAAATTTTTATATCCTGATTCCAAAGAATAATTTTATTTTTTCAAATTTAACTTATAAACATGTCAAAAACTAGATTTAAAGTGGTTGTGCCATCAAAAGGCGACAAAACTGCATTTTTTGAAAAATACATATTTTACCCGAATTTTTTTTTTGTTCACATACCATGTTTTTAGGAAATGTTTAAGATGAATAATAAGGTTATAAAATTCAAAATGTAGTTAATACTATTCATAATGGCTAGTTCATAATATTATAATAATATATCATTGTTTAGTGAAACCCGGTATTGCGTACTACACACGCTATCAAGAAAGGTTGCAATTGCGTGTAATACAAGACAAGTCAGGGATGCGTGTAGTGAAAGCTCCCTTTGGTGTAGCATACAAAACAAGACACAAATTAAAAATAATAATTCTCATAAAATATTGGGTTGTTACATTCTACACCCCTTAAAATTAATTTTTCCCTCGAAATTCGTCGAGGTTATAAATGGTTTACTACTTGAAAGTATCTTTGATAGAAAACCACATTATAAAAAGGAATACCAAAAATTATCTTTAATAACTAAAGTATGAAACGTAACAGTTACCCAAATTAACTAATCACTGGGTTTCCACATAGGATAACATAGGTGAAAATATGGATATGGAAGAGAAATATAACCATCAAGTTCTGATGGAGAGTGGTAGAGGACATGGCTATAATAAATCCAATAGTCACAAAGCCATAAATTTGTGATGATCTAAGGTACCATATGATTCATCAGATATAAGATCACTAGGGAAACATTTTTGGTTTTCAAGATCATTTCCCTAATGTTGAATATTTTTTGAATTAAAAGAAAAATTACTTTATTTTGGTACAGTCTCACTGTTGTTTGTGCCTTGAATAATTTCCACTTCATCTCTTAAAGAAATTAAGTTTAATTTTCCTTCCGTGAAGTGTTAGTAGATCATGCGATAGAATGACAGGTCATTCCATATGTCTCAAACATAAGGTTAGCAAAAGTTATCAAATATACATAAGTCCATCTATGGTTAGGTTAATCATATATAATTACAAAAATGGACTTATACTTCATCTATCATACTTATTAATATAATAAAAATAGTTTCTACTAACCAGGGACTTCCTGTAGGACAATGGTAGCCGATAAAGGCCTGCCGTACTTCGGTTGTGGGTTAGATTCCCACAACCTTGTCTGACGCGACGGTTTGTCACCCGTCCTATAGGTTGTCCCTTTTCTTAAATTACACTATTATAACATTTCAACAATAATATTGAAAAAATTTCTAGCCTTAAACAATACTAACTTATGTTCAACATAATCCATTCCAATATTTAGGCTTATCCAAAATACTTCTTTCCAAACTCATAATATAAAGAGAACGATTACTAAAAAGGTCATATAACAAGCACATGACTAACATCATTTATCCCTCATATATCATACGATATATCTTGTTGGTCAAATTAAAAACATGTGAATACCTTAATCATGTATTCTCTTGAAAAATTAATACCCATTGAACCTTAGTGAAAACATGAATTCTGTCAAAATTTAACACTTTCCACATACCAAAATCCCAAAATTTCTATATACTCAAACCATGATATATCTTTGTCCTTATATCAGTCATGAGCTCATTTCATTTTTTCTTTATCCCTTCATTATGCGCATATCATCTTCTTTCCAAAAATATTTCAATCACTTTTCATGGTTACCGGTACCATATAATTATTGAAAACCAATACATAGATATTCCAAAATTCCACGATACCATAAATGAAATTCCATGATACTATTTGGAAATCCCATTACATAAACACTTAATCATTACACAACATCATTGTCATACTCAACATCACAAATAGTGATCTCATGTGACTTCCCTTTATCCTTTTCCTTAAGAGGTTGCTCACATTGATCATAATTAACCCTTGGATTAGGGAATTGATTAGCATAATGCCTCATTTATTTGAACTTTAAGCATTGAAGTGTTGGTGGTGCGTTCTCTACAGTCTTTTCTTTATTCACATCATTAGCAACCCTTTTTCCATTACTTCGATACTCAGCTGCTATATGACCTTCTTTTCCACACTTAAAACATTTTCTAGTCTTTAAGACAATCTCTACCATGATTATTTCCACACTTTGAGCATAAAGAAACATTCATCTTCTTTTCACCATTATTATGAGATTTCTCCTTGAACTCCATCTTTCATTTTTTTATCAAAACCATGAGATGGATATGTATCACCAACTTCCATTTCTACCTTGATAGCACAACGCACAATTTCTTCATAGATAATGAAGTCTCTTATAGCTAACTCCCTTCAAAGACTTGGTTTTAATCCACTGAAGAATCGATCAACTTTAATTTCAGGTTGGATGATAAATCCAGATGAATACTTTGCAAGCCTTGTAAAATTCGCTTCGTATATACCAACAGATTCATCATCCTTTTTCTTAAGATCAATGAACTCATTTTCCATATTTGTTAAAATAATATGAGGGAAGTACTTATTTAAAAACAAGTTCTTGAACTCGTCCCATTCCATTGTTTCAATTTCATCTCACTGGTCTGCTTCACCTTCTAAACGGTAACCAACCAAAATGACTTTTTCATGATCTGATCAACGAAGTATGGAAAATATCTTTTCAATGCTACTAATCCATTGTTCAGAAACAAGTGGATCATAATACCCACTGAAAGAAGATGGACATTGCCTCATAAAGGACTTAATAGAATATTGTTCCCTTCTCTGCTCATTAGGAATTCCAGAATGATTCATAGCTTGTATAAGTATAACAATAAGATTTTGCACTCCATTTCCCATAACATTTGGTTGTTCAGGAGGAAAATCATTGCATTGTCCATTACATTGATCAACACGGTTCCTTCGGGTTCTAGCCATCGCCTAAAACCCAAAAAGAAAATTGTGAGAGGAAGAAATCATTCTAGGAAAATAAAATAATAAAGGGGAAGTTAATTAAATATGTAACATCTTAGGTTTAATTATAATACCGTTACCATAATCCTAGGACTATAACCTATAGTTATACTTAACCTTAGGGACATCCCTAGACATACATTAGAAATATCTCTAGGGATCTCACTAAAGTTTTCGCATCCTAGTTTCCAAAGGTTGACTAAACCTTTCCTCTGATACCGACTCTAGAGACCTGTACTTCACGTATATATACATTACATTAACTTTACGTAATACTTAATACATAACAAAAACAAACACACAAGGACCATAATATTTTAGTGTCTTTGGAAACTCAGAAAAATAATCTTCTAATCATGGTGAAATATCTTCAACATCTCCCATAAAGATCTTCTCCTTTTGTTTTCTTACCTAAAACCTTTCTTTATATCCTGGGGAAAAGAAACCATAAAAATGGTGAGCTAAAATGCTCAGTAAGGTTAAACATAGAGAACATAAAACAATCCATAAACATTTGAATGCAAAAACTTGAACATAAAATCTAAACATCAAAATCTTGAGCAAAGACATAAATCTTGGACGCACGTAAGGCATATATCATAAAGGAACATCAATAATGATAAAATATCATGGAATTAAAACATGTAATTGTGGAAAACCATTAATCACATTATATGATTTCCATAGTAGCCAAGGCATTGCTGCCAAGACCATCTAAGTGGACAAAGTCCCTTACTGAATCGAGTTCACTCCTTGTTCCAGTCCTGTATCACTGAACCGTATTAACATGTCGTTCCAGCCATGTCTATCTCATGATATATAAATCTTTACCCAATGAATTGGAGGGAAATATAGGTCCCACACATGTCATAATGAAACCATTCTTATGTGTGCGACAAAATCATAAATCATACATCATAGCATAACCCATGTAATAAAAATGGGATTCTTAAACATCATGCCATCATAACATAAATCATATAAAAAATGGATATCATTTCATAATAAGAAATGTGAAACCATTTAAATCATAGAGACATTATACTTGAAAAATACACATATGAAATAATTTCATCTTAAATGGAAAATGTTTTTGATAAAATATTTGAAATGAATTCTTGAGGAAAATATCCTTTCTTCTTCAAAATCATTTTCTTTTCAAAAAATTCCATGCAATTTTAAAAGAAAAGGATTTTATTGAAAATAGTAATGAAATATTGTAGAGTAATCTTCATAAAAATAAGTCATTACAAAACTGTAAAAATCCGTTCATGCCGTATAAGTTAAAAAACATTTTTCTCGTACTTTTTAACGGAAAAGTCAAAAAGTACCATGTATGGTAAACAAAAGAAATATTTCTTCCATAACACAAAGTAAATGTCAATATGAGTAAAAATTACTTTAAACATACATGGAAGAATGTTAAACACTTTATGAAAACATTTTTATGGACATGGATGAAAAATATAACCCCAGTAAATACTTACGAATAAGCAATCTCAGATAAGAATGAGATTGGAATAATTATCCCTTACCTTATGTCCAATTTCTTTCGTATGTGTCCGAGACTCCTATATAATGATTTGAATAATGTCATTTACTTATTACAGAATCATATTAATTGTTATGATATCATATATGGTTCACATATGACTTTATATTACCCGTTCTTTTGTAAATTCCATGTTAAAACAGCGTTTTGGGTAAAATCGTTTTATTTATCGTACGTGTTTGGACTTGTTGTTCTTGATATTATTATTAATTATATCATGATTTAATTATTTCAAGAATGCAAATCATGATTTATATATCATATATATTCATTATATATATATATAACAGATAGATAAATGAAATGAAATACACCATTCATGGAGACGGTAGGCCGTACGTATACATGAACGCTGTTTTCCTTTCCTTATTGACTTGAACGAAAGTAAGTAGATGAAACACACACACACATATATATATAAATACAGTAGCTTTATGATGTCATATATTTCATTATTATTCATTATATATACTTTATAATCATTCTTGAATGGTTAACATGGAGAATGAATCTCGTTGCGTCGTGGTGACGGTAATCCGTACGTACGCACGAGCGATGATATCGTTCCCATAATTATTGAATTGAATTGGAGTGGATGATATAATATCTCAGAATAAGTATGATGTTATAATAACTATACATAGTTATTATTTATACCATTATACCCATCCATGTAAGGTGGTGGTGAAAAAACTGATTACACCATGACGTGGAGACGGTATTCCATATGTACGCACGCATAGTGATTTCGTTTTTCATAGGATGGATAGAAGGTGAAATAGGGTTGTTTCATATTTATAATAACATATCAGTATATAAGTAATACTGATATTATTACTTTATACTGAAACAACTAAATAAGAGGAAGTATAAGAAGAAAGAAACTTGGAAGAGTCGGTAGAAGAGATTACCTCTTCCTTGACGCACATCCTTTAAAATTCTTCTTAGGGCACTAGAGTTGGTATTTTGAGAAGAAAAAAACCTCTATGATATAACTATATAGGTTGGTAAGAGTAATTGTCAGGGGTTGGCTGAGATTCAAGGCTCAAAAGGGTGTGAAGAGAATAGGGAAGGGGTGCCCTTTTTATAAGGGTGGATAAGGGCACCTCTGGTAACATAAGAAATAGTATTTTATAATAAATTCAACCTCAGATAAAAACCTCAAAAAATGACTCAAATATGAATATTAGATGAGATAGGGTTTTAATCTCATCAACCAATAAAATTTATACATGTTGGGAATTTATTTTAAACATTATCAACTTGATTTATCCTTATTTAATCTATTTAATTTTATTTGTGGTAATAAGATTCTAATTTTTAAATTGTTATAAATAATTACTTATGTGTTGTGAATTATCCATAATTGGATAATTTATGAAATTTTAGATGATATAAATTTCAATTTATAATTTTTAAATATTTTTGTGATTTTTAAACAATTTTATAATATGTTATTTTTATAAAACAACAATAGTGTCAATTTTGACACTATTCATTTATTTTAACATAAATAAAATCCACAGAGAGGATATATTCTAAAACAAATATTTAATAGTTTTATAACATGTCAAATTTGTCTATAAAATTTGTGGGGCACATTAAATAGTTCATATAATATTTATTTTGATATTTTTAAAACCATTTATTTGGTATATCTCTTAATAAAATAATTAGTACACCATTTTTTATAATTATTTAATATTCTTATTTGTTGCATAAATGTTAAAACTAAAATCCTATGACGAATATAAATATAATATATTTCATAATAATACTTTTACTCGAATTTATCATCTTAAAATCACAACATGTAAATTGTTATATTTATTAAATTATGAAGGTGACAACTTTGGAATCATTTAAAATAAAATAATATAAGTGTCATAATCTTCTTTATAAGGATCCAAATGGTCAAACATTAGGCCATTGGATGCTTATGGTTTATAGATACACTAAAAATAAGTCTTGGTCAGGTTTTTGAGCCTTTTGATGTGTATTATGATTTCAATAAAAACTATATTTTTGATTTTTCACTAAATAAATAATTTCTGCATCATTAATGTTTAAGCTAATAAGGTAAATAAATAATTCTTAAAAATTACAAATAAATTACCATGATAAAGACAAACATTTTAGATTTAAAATGTGTATTTATAACCGAATTTATATTCTCTATATCCTTATATTAAAATAGTTTAATTATTAAAGTTTGAGTGAGACACATTTCACTTTCTTTTAAATAAAATAAATTAAAGGTCTTAATCACATCCAAGTGGGTTCCAATGGATTATAATTCGACCAAAATATGCCATAGGACGAAATATAATCATCCAATTATATTAAGACAAGTGTTAGGGTAATTTTATAATATTATATTTACCCTCAATTATCCGATTTACCTTTAACTATGGTAAATAAAATTTATCATAGTTACCATTCATAGTGCCCAAAAATAAAAAAGTAGTCTGTTAACATAATTTGGACCTACTGATTCCAAGTATGGAATAAATTTTTTCTAATTTAAATCACATAAGTTGCAGAAATTAATTTAAAATTATTCATGTTGTTAAGAAAACGAGTTTTAAAAGTTAAAACATTGCAAAAGATTGAAATGTTTTTACCAATGAATTCAATGTAAAATTAATGGTAATGACATACATTATATTTAATGGTAAAAACATATTCTATTTATACTTTAAAACCATTCAATATTATAATTTAAGCATATATATTATTGGGATGAAAAAAGTTTTTTTAAATTGAAATATAGCGTGTTTTTACTATTCATTAAAATATTAAAGTTATCAGAATAATATGAAAAATTTATCCAAAGTAAATTTTTTATATACTGATTCCAAAGAAGAATTTTATTTTGTGAAATTGAACTTATAAACATGTCAGAAACTATATTTAATGTGGGTGCACCATTAAAAGGTGGCAAAACTGCATTTTTTGAAAAATACTTATTTTACCTGAAAAATTTATTTTGTTCACATACCATGTTTTTAGAAAATGTGTAAGATGAATAATAATTTTATAAAATTCAAAATGTAGTTAATACTATTCATAACAGCTAGTTCATAATATTATAATAATATATCATTGTTTAGTGAAACCTGGTATTGCGTACTACACACGCTATTGAGAAAGGTCGTGATTGCGTGTAATACAGGCCAAGTCAGGGATGCGTGTAGTGAAAGGTACCTTTGGTGTAGCGTACAACACAAGACATCAATGAAATTAAAATTAATAATTCTCATAAAATCTCGGGTTGTTACAGATCGATCCCTCCAAAATTATTCCTCCAACTCCTTCCCTCAGTGTCTTTTTATAGAGAGGTGGATGAACTAGATTACTGTGTTGTGAGAATCTTTTCTAGAGGCCCAAAGAATAAACATAACCTGGGGATGACTTGGTCTGCGGGTTGTTGGGTCATCCTCCACGATGGTGAGAATTACCTCTGTGGCCATATGAATGACTTAAATTAGTTCATGGGAAGAGGTTGGATTCTCCTCACCCACGAACAATTTGATTTTGCGAGGGAAAAAACTTATCTTGGGCATATATATCCGCCATCATCCTACAATCAATTTCATTTTTAGGAGACAAGCGCCTCTATCTTCATCATGTTAACTGTTTAGTTTACGAATGCCTTCAAAAAGTGGGCCTCTATTCAGAGAGGTGATTTGCGGAGGTTTATGCTTCTCAGATCCCCTTTTCATCTATTGGTAATTTTTTTCCATCTCCAATCATTCTTCTTAAATTCACCATTTTATTTGTTCTTTATTTATTTTCAAAATACTCATGAATATTTGATTCCCCATTGAAAAGTTTTTAGGACCCAAAAAATGACCCCTATAAGAATATTTTCTAATCAAGTTGAATATGAGGCTATTCTGATGTAGGAATTGATATTTAAATGAATTGATTTTCAACGTTATCATGTTGAACCATATGAGTGGACCACACCTATAAATATGGGTCTATGTAATTTTTATTTTACCCTATTTCTCAGTGAACTCAGTGTTCCCAAGGATTCTCTTGACTACCATTCTTCCAGAAATGGCCTCTTTTGTGGATGCCTTTCTTGTGATCCAAAATGTTTCATCTGAAAAATGAAAATATCCATTTGTGAAGGGTGATTTCAGGCTTCCACATTGAATCGGGTGGTACGTGATTTTCTTGTTCCATGAACAATCGATTTGTTGGAAAATTATTCACTAGACATCGCCTTGGGATCCTACGTGAACTATTGGTTCATAGACGGTACCTTCCTCAAATTATTATTTAATGGGACCTTCAATATTTAGACTAGTTCTAATAATTTTTGAAATGTTTTTTTGGAATAAATTTTTTGAAGTTCTTTGGGTGCAGACCGAGATGGTCCTCCACAAGATGCTTCTATTTCTGTTGCTTCTCCACTTTCATCCAATAAATAATTGTGGATGGACATCATAGCCTATGCTGACATCAAGATCTCCATCAAACTGCTTCTTCAATCATTATCTATCCTCCTTTGTTGGAGTCAAAAAGAATATCCCACTTCAGAGAGGTTTCCCATTTACATATTAGTCTTCTATCTAATGCAATGATTCAAGCACCACATCGATCCATCCAACCTACATCCTATATAAATGATAACACCACTATCCATCAGGCTATTATTTTGATGAAGGGACAATTCATATGGAACAAAACCACTGATGGATCATTATTGAACTATACACCTCGGTCAGTGGATGATTCATGGAGAGTACCGTATGATAAGGCTCATTGATACCAAAACATTGCACTAAAGGTCATGATGAATGAAAAACATGGATGGTCATCAATGTGGGAACTTTTTTCTAGAGGATTATTTTCTCTAGATTGGGGGTGGCCTTTTTAGGTGCACCAAATCTGTGAGGAATTCTAAACCAAATTAAAGTACATAGAGAAATATGATGAATTCTAAACCAAATTAAAGTCCATGGGGAAATATGAAGTACTGTGGGTATCCCAAACCTAATCTCATCGAACCCATTATCTCCTTCCATAGTTTCTTAGGATATATAGACCATATACCCTACACCTATCACCTGATTCATGGGGAGGTCAGTATTAGTCTCTGGGATGTACAACTGATTTCAGGGGATTCTATCATCAGATACATGTATGTTGAATTTGGACCACATTTCTCCACTAGGTATTATGAGGATAAGACTCCTCCACATTCCATGAAACTTATTGATAAAGATAATTCCATTTTATAACATACTAACCATCAACCTATACAAGGCATCCCCTTTTCTTATTTGATTAATGTCTTTGATACACAAAATTGTCTGGAGCCACATGCCTTTAGACCACGGTCCTCCCAACCATTGATACCCAAAGGTGAATGGGTTCCTACAAGCCTATCATAGAGGAGGTTTAGTTCCATCAATGAGCATGTGAACATGTTCTTGATAATGACTATTTTTTTCAGTTGGAGGCCTTCCTAGATATGTATTTAGTCATATGGATCTTACTGGTGTGTGACTCCAAAAATGGGTTGAGAGTCCAAAACATCATTAGCGAGGCCTAGATAGCCATAGGTAGATTCATCATCCTAGACATTCTGGTACTATGAAAAAAGTTACCACTTATTAGGCCGGATCGGTGAGGGGATGACACCACACAAGGAGGTTGGTCCTTTCCAAATACTCTAGGGTTCTGTGGGAGCTCATGTGGAAAGTTATACATTTATCAATCGCCTACCAATTCCTAGTAAAGGTATATAGATGTAACATTAAAAAATAAATGGATTCATTCAAATGTAATGGTTTGTACATGACAATAAGGATGAGAGGAATTAACGTGATGAGAGAAATGAACAGGAACTGATGGTCCGAATAAGTTTTCATTACCGCTTCACTGATAACCCCTACTATTCTCCCTCAGTGTCATTGTGAATGATGAATCAGGGGAATTCGTTTAAATAGGATAAATATTTTACATGATAAAAAGGTATTCTAGTCACTCAAATTGATGAGGAACATATCTATGAGGAATACACACCATGTAGTTTTGGCTGTCAATTCAGTTGTGTTCAGATGTGGTGCGATCCTGCTATTATTAGTGCAAGAAAGGAAAAAAATCATGATAGTTCCTCAGCTTTGGTAATGATTACATAGGAAGATTCATAATTTAGGATAATTCTTCTCGATCCTATGGGGTTTTTATCTTCCATCACAATAGGTTACATTGATGTTCGGATTTAATCATACATAAGTGTGAACTAGGAAGCCTAGTTCCAATTGTCACGGTCCATAAAGCATCTATGGATAATAGAAAACAAAAAAAATATATTTGGAATAACAAACCTAGAAAAATTCCATGTAAAACTCTTGTCTCTGAACCTACAAGGCATTGAGAGCATGGGGTGTGACCTCTCAGGTTCTTGGTGCCACTATTGAATGCTAGACATCAATCCTTTCGGATGTTGCCTTTCTTATAGACTAAATGCAATGGGATTCTCTAAGGATTAGTCAATCATTTCATTATTAGTCCCTTAGAAAATTTTGGTGCTATCATCAATTGGAATAGGTTTCCCTAATTGTATTTGTCTATGTCTGAGTGTTGGATAACATTTATTATGATGATGATACTGAATAGGTGGATATCTATCTCCTGGATCTCAAAACCTTTATCCATGCTCAACAAAATCATTGAAAATATTCTTGTCGATCAATTTACATGGTAAGGTCAAAGGTCAATGAGGAGGTTGATGATGATGATTATGCCTCAATGGGTGAGCATATTTCCAATTTTCCTATTATGACTAGAGTAGGGGAAATTCCTCGCATGCACCTAGATCCTCACAAGCATCTAACTCCTGTGGGATCCTAGTATTTAGAGGCTGCTAGGGAACATTTGTGGTTAACAAAACCTACTTCAAACCCATAGAATAATACTATAGCATTACCCATTCTATTATGACTTAATTTCTAGAGGATTAAAAGGCTTGGGATAACATAAGAGTAAATTCTTCCAATGAATCCATCCAGAAACAGCTTCCAGAAAAACCATTGTATCTTTTATTATATGGATATTCCATTTCTCTCACATGGATTTCTTCTCACGAGAATCCACATGAAGTATCCATGTATTTGAATGAAATGGATACCTGACTTCATTCTTCAAAGGACATTCCTTATTGGTCTGATCATGTAGAATATATTATGGTGATCATAGTGCCATATGTTTTCGAATGATATTTAGTTATATTTTCTGACCCCAACCATAATTTCCCTTGTTGTGGGGATCCAAACCCCCATTCCTTATTATAGTAGGAATTTAAGGCGGATCGGGAGGCATCACTTTCTACCGTGCACACCCCATGGGGAACTATAGCTGGGGTGTATGCTCCTTTGGAAGTGGGAATTTCTGTAGAGGGAGCTCCTAGATTTAGAAAGAATATTGAAGTAACCATTGCATACAATACTGGGGAATTTCCAACTCTAGACATTTTGGTTGCTTATACCATAGTGTAATCTCCTTGGAACACCATGAAATGTCAATATGCGTCACATCTGTCGATACATATAAAATTTGGTATTGTAGGTAACTACCATAACCATCTATTTTTGTCATACTAAATGTTACCAATTTTTTGTCCAATCATCATAAAATTATCTTGATTCCAGTCTGATAAGAATCCAAGGGACCACTATTTAGGAATCTGTGGTTCCCACCCCTTTTATGGTAGAAGTGATACCACCAGCAATTGTGGCCGAACAGACATGGGAATCTGGAAAAAATGAAGCCATTGATAGTTTCTTTATCTATCATATGGCATTCGTTGAAGATTAAATAGCCCATGTCCTAATAGGGGGTGAGGTTTTTGATGTATAATTTAATTGTTCATGGTGATCCTACCCTCATAATGATGACTGGGAAAACATTATTAGTAGTGGTTGATTTGGATGGGGAGCCTTAATTATCAGAGAACTTGAGAAAGTTTCCAGGCCTGGAGATATAAATTATTTTGAACCAAATGACTTCATCCCTCATAGAGGGTAGGTCATCATGAGTCAACTCCCCAACTGAGCATACTAAACCGAATCATATAGGGAATAAATCCAAAGAGGAGGAGGTGGTTCCAAACGAGGGATTATTATAACTGGCCATCATTCCTAGAACCATGATGTTCATTCATATAGGTATGGTATCTATGAGTGATATTTTAGAATCTACTGACCTGGTTAGACATGGACCTAAGCCAAAGGATCCTTTGGACTCCCTTGTGGTCCATTCACAAGTCAACGATGCCATAAAAACCTTACATGGTGGTGGTTCCATAATTGATGTAAAAAAAATTGATTCTCCGGAAAGTGGATGTTAGTATGCCACCTCACTAACTATTTATTTTTATATATTTAGACATCTATTTTACATTTCTGTTGAATTCAGAAACATGACCACAAGAACATTGGATTTTGGTTGATACTTAGATCCTTCCATATTCTAATACTAGAAGAGAAACGATAGCTGGGGGTCTAATCCAACTAAGTTTATTGCCTCAAGACCTTCTAGGGTAGCACTCTTTCATGAATATTTTCAACATGATGATAGTGACTCTGATGTTGATCTAAAAGAATATAATAACCTTTACATACCCATCAGAATCTATAGAAGGACATTTGGAAGTTTATTTCTCATATTACCCTCACAAAACATTCAGAGATACTTACCAAATTATGCAACATGTTCTTATTTATTGGGTATATGGGATTTTATTATCATGGTATTAATTATTTAATGAAGAATATGGTCACTTCTATAGAGAGTATTGGCATGCTTGACTCCCATATTTCAACTTAAGATTCGATGGATCACCTATTTACCACTAAATATATCTTTATGAATGCAGCTACTAAGAATGATGGTGTAGCTGTGATACATGAATTCGAACTCACAAAGTAAAGGTTCTTAGCATATCTTATTAGTCCAGAAGTGGAGCAGTGGAGCCATGAATTGGAGCAATTAAAACAATAATGGTCACATTCCATAAAAGAAGTTAATGAGAGGAATCAGTTTTAGGAGGATGAATATAAGGCTGGTCTTGTTGGATCTAAGGAAGTAGAGGCATTGTGGGCATGTGCGGAGGCTCAAACTAAAAATATTTTGCAGATCTGCTGAGCCACTGAATAATCAAATAAGGCATTGATATCATTTTATTAATATGATAAATGAATCATGTAATAACAATTCCTTTCTCATATGGAGATATTTCATGATGTCTATACTTTTCCATTATTCCATAACGGAGTAACAACTAAATTTCTCTCTATGCTTCTTTTTCATATTTTCTTGCAATGTCAATAAATTATAATTGGAAATATTTTATATGATAATTCCAATTTGATATTCTTCTAAATCATGATTTGGTATAATTAGATTGAAATAATTAATTGATGCTCTAATTTTTTTCTGAGCCAAGGGACTCAGTGAGAGTAGTTTTACTATTGCTAGAGTATCTGAAAAACCATAAAAGATTTTTGACTTTTCCATTATTAACATAATTTTATCCAAAACCTGGATTGGTTTAGTTTTAGTGGGATGATTCTCATCTTTGACCTAGGGTTACCCTTGCAGGTTTTCATACTGGTGATTTTGAAGTCTCTTTTTAGGGTTATTTTAAATTCTTTCAAACCGAACTATCATTATTGATGTTTTAGGTCAAATTTTTTTGACAATTAATTGCGAGGAGAGGGAAAAAAATGGGGAATCGTTAACCAAGTATGTACCAATATATTTATTACATGGATGATGGATTTTTATTGACCTTGATTTTGTGTTTTGATGATATAATATATGATATGGGTCATGGAATCTATGGGGTGTGCAGGGATTGGAAAAGCCTCTCCTAAGGGTGAATTTTTCTTTGGTTGATAGAACCTATTTTGTGGGAATCTAATGCAGCGCTTCAGGGGAATTGTGTGAATATTAAAACCAATGTGTTCTCAGGATATAAACCATCCATTTCCATATTCTAGATTGTTTTTTGGGAATTTGGATTTTTTATATTTTTTTAAGACCATAGTGGGTGGCCTTTCAAGGGAATGATGTTTACAAATAATAGGGGCATCTTTGTCTGCATTGAATGGGAAAAAAACTCCCACAAGAATTTTACATGGGTAAAGGAGGCTTCAAGAAAGGTGTAGTTTAAGATCATTCATCCAGGGCATATGAGAATTATGATTTGAAGTCATTTTACTCTGACCAAAAATGGGGGTAAATGATTCTCCCCTTTTATAGTAATATAACAAAAAATGTTCCATAAATTTCAAGAATGGAAAGATTAAAATGATGTAAAATATAATCCAGGGGGGTGGATACTAGGAATTTAGGTGGAAAGTAAGAATCATATGGGCATATGGTGGTATGAAAATCCTCAGCAGAGGAAAGTTTTTCCTTTTGTTGGCATGCCTTTATTTTGTGGGAAATTTATGCATTGTCGTCGGGGAATTTTGTGCATAGGCAAACAAAGGTTTTCTTAGGATACTAACCTTCTATTTCTAATGGATAAAGATGATTTTAGGGATTTAAACCATTCCAGAAATGGAGTATGGTTTTTGAAGTGGGGTGGTTGAACATTACAAAGAAATTTCAGGTTAAAATTTCCTAAGGATAAGTTGGGATGTTCTCCCCCATATAGTTGTGTGAAGGTTCCATGCATAGGTCTGACATGTGCACATGAAAAAAGGATTAAATTATTATTTATGGCTGGAAAAGAGATATTAAATTCAGGTGTCACCATGTATCCTATGATTATAAGAATAAATATGGATTTTGATCTTTTTTATGTGACTCCATATGCAGATCTGATTCACGTATAGGAAGGGGTCATTGCTGTCATGTACAATATATCACCATTGAGGCAGAACCCATTTTTGATGTTCCAATGTAGATTTATTTCATGCTTAGGAACATGAGTAAAATATTCTTTGATGGTTTTGGGCCCAATAGTTAACATTTGGTATCAAACATCATATGTTTTACTATCATGACATTGATGAAGAAGCCCTGATTAACTTGAGGATAATTGGGTCGGTGTGTCCCAACATGTCCAATACATGAGTAGGAGAGAGCATGTATACCATGGTTCAAAGGGTGCTCAGATCAGGAGAATGATGTGGCTCTTGGAATTTGTTGATTGTGCTGGAGTAGGTAGGGATTATCCTAAAGAAGAATTTTCCTTCAGATGTCAGAATTTTTTTTGTAGGAAACATATGGAGGACTGCTGGGGAATTTTGTTTATATTCAATAAAATGTTTCATCAGGAGACTGAACATCCATTTCTGATGTATGTGGAGGTTTTTTAAGATACAAAATCTCTTGAATCATGGATTTTTTTTATGTAAAGGATGTATTTAGACATATTAGAATCATTCAATTCAAGATTACCCGTGTGTTTTAGATTTTCCCTACATAGATATGAATCGTACATAGGATGAGGAATCTTGATTCATTTTTTGGAATTAGACTTGGGTTTGAAGATCCGAGTGTCATAAAATTAGGCTCCCTATATAGTTTTAGTACATACACATGAAGGGGGAATTTTAGCAATATATTCATCTACTTTATGGATGGTAGGGTCTGAGCTCTGTTTTCCATGTGTCACTCTGTATCCTCCATGTACATGAATCTAGAAAAACATAGTTCTTGATAGAAAAAACTCTATGTAGGTCTATCCCAAATTATGTGGAAGGGGAATATTCTATTTTAGGGTGGACGGATTGGAATGTAAAATCTGGGTGTCCCTACAGATCCTGTAAGAGTAGCAATCAAACCATGTTCTATAACATGGCAAGGTAGGTGACTAGTGTCGGGGCCAATGTACTCTTTGGGGAGAAGCCTATGATGTCGTGAAATTTAATTTCACACAACAAGGAAATTTTATCATTTAGTTTAACATCATGCAATTATAAAAATTTCTGTACATTTTACCATCATGTGGAAAGGGTGTAAATTCCATGTAGTTTACCATCATGCGGTGAGAAAGTTGATTCCATGTAGCTTATTATCATGTGGTGAGAACATAGATGGCCTGTTGTGAAAGATGGGAAATGTGGTTATTCTTGAAATGGTCCCACAAATTGGGAATATTTATGATTCCACTTCTTTGAAATAGATTTCAGGCAGAGGATGGTACATTTCTGGGCATTCCATGATTAGGTTCGGGTCATAAGATTCGAGAATCAATACATATCCCATGGGATAGGAATCAAGTCACATCCAGTTCTATATATAAATCACCCTTTGTAGGGATATACAATACATGGGGGGGAATGTTTTACGTTTGGGTGGCTGAACCATAATGAAATTATGAGTGTATCTATATATCCTGGAGGACATGATTCAAGCCATGTATAGTTTTAAGACACGAGATGGTAGGTGACCATTTCTAGAGTCAATTTCCTCTTAGATGAGAACACTGTTTTGGCCATATAATTTAATGTCATATAGTGATGACATTTTGGCAATGCAGTTTAACCTATTGCGGTGAAGATGTCATTGAATCGATAGGAATGGAGATGGATATGGTGGATCCATGTAGTTTCATGTCTTGGGGTAATGAAATTAGACATTAAATTTAACATCTTATGGTAAGGACAAGGGTATTAGTAGTTTAACATCATGTTGCGGGGAAGACTTTTCATGGACACCATGATTAAGTATGGTTCAATCGGGCTTGGATATTTTGGAATGCCCTAGACATAAGCCGAAGAAGAAGCAAGTGTAAGCCATGATTCTAGGGACACTTGAATCAGGAATATTGATATGAGGATTTGAATCCATTGAGGATAATTAATTATGAAAATACTCTCATGAGGACAATTTTTTCTTGTTTAAATGATCTTTTTTTCAATTGAAACTTATGTAGTTCCACTAGGGTAGGATGTGAATAGTAAAAAAAGGTTTCCTCAGGCTAGAGAGCATCCTTTCTTGATTGTCGGGGAGGTTTATGGGGATCTAAAAATTATTTGGGCATGGATTTAAGTGGAAAAAAGGGAATATCTGTGTATGAAAGAAATATCTATAGTTTGATTAGTTGTGAAGTATGGAATCCCCATCATATATCTGATTCATATGTAGGGAGCATGATATTTTGGAAAATCATTATTGTAGAAATAATGGTTTTGAATATCCTTTAGGGAATTTCATTCTTCATGCATGAGATTAGTGGAATTTATATATTTTTATTTTTATTTTTCTTGGCTGGGCCCAGGAACTGGGTCTAGGCATCACAACATTTCTCGTTATAATGAGAGTCAAGCCAAACATACTTCATGAGGTCCCATGTAGCTTAATGTCATGTGGTTAAAATTTTTAATGTAGTGGATTGACACACCTGAGGGGTATGCCATGTTGAAACTCTTAATACCTTGTAATCAATGCTCAGTGTGAGAAACATGGGTCTAAAAAGGATTACTCTTCCACACATGGGTAACATAATGAAGGATGGGGGAATTTGACATTTGATTCTTTATTTTATATTATCCCAGGTTTGGAGGCTCGAGTATTACTGCTTACCTTGTGTTCATATAAATCAATCCAAGAGTGGTGCTATGAATTTCATGGGGCATGTCTAATCCATTCACAGTGAATGTGCATTTTTTATTGCGATCAAACTAGGATAAAGAATATAGATGACACTATGTATCCTAAAAGGGAATAAATCAATCCACAAATATTTATAAAAGTATTTTCCCTATACCAGTCTAACCCATGCATAGATAGGGGGAATTATTAAACCTTAATTTGAGTTTATGGTCCTATCATGTACCTTTACTCTTTGTTTGTGTGGGAGAAGCCCTTACTACCATTTATAAGCTCACTTTATCTACGCTTAGTGAGAGAATCAATGAACATAAGGAGTTCATCTTGAAATGTAGAGGTATTTGAGGCTACAAATAATGCATTGTGTATCATGTGGTGGATGTAAAAAGATCAAGGATGGAGGTATGTCTACATATCCCATTGAAAAATGGGAATCAAGACATACATAGTTCTACGAAGATACCTCCTTGCATTGGTTTATTTCATACTAAAGGAGGGGGAGAATATTATTTATATTAGTGTTATATGGTCCCAGGATATAGGGTTTAGGTTTCACTGCATATCTCGTAGGAATAAGAATCAAGCCACACATAGTTCTAGGGAAAGAGAGTTCCTATGTCGATCTGAATCCCACATAAGCACATGGTCATTTTGTCTTTTTAGCACGAAGATCTAAATCATGCATGAGGAATCATTGGATGAAAAATAATAATCCATGTACAACTTATCCTAACATGGTAATGATGAAAGATTCTATAGAGTTTAATAGCATGTGGCTAGAACAGTCATACTATGTTGTTTAACATTGCCTTGTGTGAAAATTTAATCATGTAGTTTAACATCATGCATTTAGTACATTGGGTTTTGGATATATGAAATATTTATTCAATAACCTTGCATTGGTTTCAGTTATAATCTGTTTTCTATCCATTGAAATTATGGAACACGCTCTATTGGAGTAGAACTAGTGTATGAAATGTGGTCCCTCCCATTTTGGATCTAATTTAGGAGGTTTTTTTATGTGTATCATCAGAGTTTTGAGGACCAACACCATTTCTTCTTTGAGGAAAGGCCATATGAGAATGTTTTTGTTGAAGGCCCATGTAATCCAGTTCTCATAACTCTACAAATGGTTAAATGTGTGAAATATATTCTCATCCAATCTCTCCAACTCATCGTTCCATTTTTTGGATTTCTTATATGTGGATAGTTGACCACAACTAGCAATGTGGAGTGAGGGTAATTGAACTCATATGGGTAGAACTATCTCCATATCATATACTAATGAGTATGGGGTTAGTTGATTGGCATTTTAAATCATTGTCTGGTAAGCGCATAAAGCAGGGAGGAGGTTGTACGACCATGATTTATTGTCCTTATCTACCATATTTTGGATTATATTGGATATTGTCTTGTTGAAGGCCTCTATATATTCACTGGCCATTTTATTCTATCAGGATGGACATTTTTCTATTATAACATACTCATGATATAGATTCTATAATTCAATAGAATAGAAATTTTTTATATTTACGACTATATTATATGAGGGGAACCAAATATGGTGATGATATTGGCTTTCACAAAGATGACAATGCATCTTTCCCTAACATTATTAATGGTTACAAATTATACCCATTTGGAAAATAAGTTGGTTTCCATGAAAATATACTTTAATTTTAATATCCTAGTGGGAGGATACAATCACATTGTGTCCAGTTCCCAAATTTCTAATGGTCAGGATTACTTATCTATGTAAAGTAACTTTGAGAGACTGTAGATGAAATTGGCTTGAACTTGATAGGAATGAAACTTCTTAGTGAATCTAGTGAAATCATGTATCACAGTGGGACAATAGTATCGAATCCTTCAAATTTTATGAGAGGGATTGGATACTGATTGACGTACCCCAAAAACTCGAGCATGCACTTCATTAATGATGATAATGGTCTCTTCTCCATCAATGCATCTATGAAAGGATTAACTCCTCTTTCTTGAGGCCATTGTCACCATCAACTTGAATGATGACCAATTATGAATATCATTTTACCTTCAAGAATCATAGTTGTACTTGAATTTCTTTCTCTAGGAAGGAAATGATATCCTTTCTCAATACTTCATTGTTCGTGCACCCCTCTAAGAGTAAGAAAGAATAAGTTAGGACTTCCATTTCTAGATATATGAGTACGAATCTCAATAGTACTTTGTTGATCATGTATTATTCCATAAATTTTCTTGTTGGGCTTCTGGATGCACCATCAAAATATATCTCCCATGTTTTGAATTCCTCCTGAGCAAAGAAAAAATATTCATCAAGTAGATCATCATCTATTAGATTCATTTCAAGGGAGGGGTATTATTCCTGACAATATTTTAAGGCCTGGCCTTTAATTGATTTCTGAGGCACAAACAGTATATCCAACTTCTGTTGGATGACCACCCACCATTATTGGCATGTAGTGAACATTGGATGACTAAGAATATATTTGAATGGGTTTGTAAAATAGACCAAATGGACCTTATGGTGATGAAGATAGTGCATACTCTTATGGAATATAAATATTAAATCCAGTAAGATCTTATCAATATTTTAATAATGAGTCTTAGCATCAATCATGGTTAAGTTTAGATAATAAATACTATTTTCATTCTTGGAATCATTCTAATGTGTTAGGAAGGAACTTAATGATCGCTCCAAGGTCGTCACATACAAAATTAGTGGCCTTCCCTTGATCGATGACATTAGAACATGTGGTCTTAATAGATATTTCTTGATATTTTCTAATTATTCCAAACAATCATTATTTCAAGGATATGAAACCTATTTCTTGATCAACCTGTAGAAGGAAAACATTTTTCTACAAGTTTGGCTATGAAGCACCTAATATTGGCCAGATTCCCTTGGAACCCTCTCATATAAATGAGGCTGTAAAGAGGTGGCATGAAAAGGATAACAATTTCCTTATCAGGGACAACATTGATTCCATGCTGGTGTATGATGAAGCTAATGGATTTACCAGAGGTGACGTTGAAACCACATTTCTAGGGGTTCATTTATAGACTATTTTTTAATCATTTTTTTGAAGATGATATCAATAATTCCTATGTGGTTTGAGTGTTGTCGAGACTTAAACACAAAATCATCAACATATTATTCAATAAAATTTCATTGGAAGGATTTGAAAATGTGATGCATGGCACGTTGGAATGTGGCACAAACATTTTTCAATCAAAAGTTAATCACCATGTAGAAAAATACTCCCTCAGGATCCCAAAAGGTATTGGATTCTTTATATTATTTGGAAATTCAATTTTTTTCTATCTGGAATAAACATCCATGAAAGATAGATCATAATATCAAGTTACTGCATTGATCAACAATTCTAGGATTAGGACTGGGAAATCATCTTTTGGGATGTTCCAATTGAGGTACCTAAAATCGTTACAGACACTCATTTTTCCAATAATAATTTTGATGGGGACTATATTTTCCAGCCAGTTGAGATATTGGAATTCTCAAATAAATTCATCTTTGATGATTTTGTGGACTGCAGCCTTTATTTTGGCAGCTTGTGTTAGGTGTATCCTAATGATGGATTCCTTGTTTCCATGATAGTCTTATGGAAGGAAAAGGTGGTGAGTGACCACCTTCATATTAAGTCCTAGAATTTTTCTATATTTCCAAGAGAATATATCTCAATTCTTCCTAAGGAAAGTGGTATATACCTATTTCTTTTACGAATACAAGGCTTCTCTAACCAGAGTGGGTCATGAGTCTTCTTCGGTACCCTGGTTTATCTCCCTAAGTACAATAATAATGATAGAGAAAACCTCTTCAAATAATGGAGGGGCATCCCTAAGGTCAACTTCCTATTCCTATTCTACATCCTCTTTATCATATTCCCCTTCATATAGGGAAAGATTCTTGATATTAGCCCCATGGAGTTGGGAGAAGGCTTGCAATTTTGTAATTTAGGGTCTGAAGTAGGTTATTCTGTCCTGACTGATAGTGGAGATTTCTGTAGAGAGGATGGAGTGATAGGTGAAAGAGTAACCTTTCCATATATGGGTGAAGGGACTCCCCCTTAAACCTTAGTGGCAGAGTTATGGGTTATCTGGTGCTTTGGTGATGTATTGAGGAAATTTCCATATAAAAACTCACCATCATATTATGGTTCATTGGAATTTTCAACACTATTAGTCCTGACATCCATGACTGAAATCATGAGGATTCCTGAATATGTGGACATATTTGTACTCATGCACTCAACATAATTGATGGAATGTATGCATTCTTCACTATTCCACCTAAAGGGGTGGGTGAGGACCATTTCCAAATAGTTTGGGGAGTGACCTAATCAAAACCATCGACTGAAGGTCTCTTCCCTTTCTTCTCATATAACCCTACACCAAAATAATATGACTCACCCGATTCAAATAGTGCCTTATCGACGTATAATCTCACTTTTGACCATTAACATAATATTTGATACGCTAATGGTATGATGAGAGAATTGTTGTGTGCTGATGCAGCCCGTGCATTCATAATAGGATGTTGAAGGCCTTGGTTTTCCAAACCGCCAAAAATTATAAGTTGGCTATGAGGTCGCCAAATTGAGTTTTGAGCTTGGTTTTTCCTAGAGGATTCTGATCACTATTGGCATAGCCCAATAAGGCTGTGTTTTAGGGTGTTAGGTTATCCTCATTGAATCCTAGTTGATGAAGTGTTCGTAGTGGGATGAGATTAACTTCAGACCCATTGTCAATGAATACTTTTCAGATATTCATGTCATTTATCCTTCTAAACACATATAAGTGTTTTATTTGACCTTGAATGATGGAATATTAATCTTGATACCAAGAGGAGATAATTGTGTGGCATTATACAGGTTTGGTCTCTATCCAATATATATCAGTGGTGACCACTTATGATTCAAATTCTTGGGGGCTTATAAAACCATCTATAAGTGCTTCCTTGAGATCTGTTGATAGATTTAATTCATACAAGACTCATATCTTGGACGACACCAAGAATAACTACTTTATAATATTATATTTTTATCTAAAAAAAGGAACTTCCTGACTTGGGTATTATCTTTCATTTTCATGTTAGGGGCCTCATGACTGAACATAAATGGACTGGCCCCTGGGATGGGAGTTGGTGGGGCTCTTATTTTTTTTCAGATTTTCTCGGGTAGGTCTTCCCACACACCATGAGTGATTGGACATATTTTCCTCTTTTGATGGATATTAAAATATGATCATCCCAGTGTGTATTCCTATAGGATTAGACAAATATTCTTGTTCTTTTTGCGTTCACTGGAGGGATCTTCCATGAGTTTCTACAACATTGATTGTTTGAGTGGTAGTCCATCCAAGAATGTTCTCTGTACCATGAATACATATTCATGGGTATACTCTACTCCGGTGGACTCTTACTCTGGATCCCAAATTGGGTTAGAGGAACCTGAGTTCATAACCATAATCTTCATCAATGAAGGGTTCCATTAAGTGGATGACATTAATGGAGATAAAAATCAGTTTCTCATCTAAAAATAACTCTACATGATAGAATTCTTCCAATGATACCATTTGGTGGTTTGGGGCCTGTCTCTTCAGATCTTATGTAATATAATCTAAGAGTGTCAAATCCAACTTTTTACTTGGAATAGGTTCATTGTCTTTAAAATTCTCTCTACCTTTTTGGCCGAGATGCTTTTTGATGCTCGACCCTTATAGGATTTTGGGGATAAAGATGTTTATTGTGTTCCATCAGGATATGTTAGTGGAATTATTTTTTTCTTCAATTGATCTTGGATTATTTTAGGGGATCATTTGACTTTTATCAATCATCCAACTATCAAACATCTAATCATTTTTTCTAATAACTATTTTCCACTACCCTCCATCATCCGGGATAGTGTTGGAAACATTTGACACTTGTGTTGGTGGTGGTCACTACCTAAATTATGTAAAATCTATAATTATTTTATGGAGGTCCTTCAATACAAAACACTCTTGAATTGTGTGTCCCTGTATCTGTTTAAAGGGAAAATATTCTGGATGGTCATCGAGACCCACTTCATCAACACTCTTTGGCTCTGAAAGATGAATAAAGATGAAAATCATAGAGCCTACAAAGTATCCAAAACATGGTCATATCAGAATGATTATACCTTAGTCCTTAGTTTATATAATTAATTTCTCTAGGGTACCCATCACTCGTCTTGCCTAGGCGGGGAGATTCTATTGATTTTCTGGGGGGCTCACACGATTCAGTGCAGACCAAGGATCTTGAGATGGTGTATGGGATGCCTTAATAATTACAGAAGTTACATAAGATCTTCCCACTCAAATTATTATGGTCTATTAGGCCACTTGGGACTTGAGATCATTTCATTATAGGGAATCTTCTAGTCTTTTGGAAATGGCAGGGAAATCCCGAAACCCACTTTTATATTTCATTGTGATGAGTGGTGTCTGTAACTCATCGAAAATGTTATTTATACACATAGAAAGTATATCATATTAAGGTATTGTCTAAATAAATGAGTAAGTCATACCATTCAGTAAGTAAATGAACTGAAAATCTCTCTCATTATCTCGTTCTTTGGAGTTCATGAGGTTACAGATTATTGTAACAGAAACATTGATCTAAAGTGGAAAATGAACATCTGTGGGAGATCCTACCACCCTATTATCAAATGAGTTGGAAAACCAGTATCTCATAAAAATTATGACCCTTGTTGGGTTTAAACAAATAATCTGAGTTTCATTGCTTCTTATTGGTTAGGGGTTCCCATCATGGTGTCAAAGTAAGATGCATAGTGCATCAGGTGTTATTCCGGATCACCTGGGAAATTGAATACCAACAATTTGGGGTTCTCAAAATTTTATGGCGACATTATTTTTCTCACCTAATCATGGTATGGTTTTCGTTCTAGTTTTATCAGAGTACACCATCTTCCATGGCCACCAATTGAGCTACCAATGACTCAATGATATTAATGACCCCTTAATGCATGTCCTATTGAACATGAGCTTGGGTCAAAAAAAGAAAGGGGAAAGATTTGACTTTCCGGGTGTTCTGGTGCTTGATGTAGATATCAATACTAGGGAATCCTTGGTTTATTCACCTAAATATATTCCAATTTTTTTCTTAATGGATAGAAATCATGATATCCTTCCGAGACTGGGTTTAGGAAGGCTAATGGTCCATGAGTTTTGTTGGATGAGCATCCTGAACATAAATAAAATTATAGGTTGAACCCTTATGGATGAGGTACTCTTATTATAAGTGTATATTGAAGTTATTATAAGGGAGAAAATTTAGTATGACAATTTACTCAGAGTAGCTCAACGTTGATTCACCTTAGCTCTTTCATTTCTTCCTCCTACCGAGTGAATGTCTCCTCGAGTGTCATAGAAAAGTTCTCATTGAGAGCAGGAGGTGGGTCATGTGTGAACCTTTTCTTATTATTTTGGTTGTTTTCGATTTTAAAAGGGTTTTATAATGTATTATATGAGGTAGTTTTCAAATATAGGGCAGCTCGTTGGATCCAGGTATGCAAAACATTAGGCTCGGTGTGGACTTCCTCTGAGAGGGAACCATCTTCTCTCATTTCCTCATTATTATTTTTATTTTTAGTGATGTTTATGGTATTTATATTAATTATTTTCACCAACACATAATTAATTTCATGTGGCAAACCAAGTGATGAATGGTATGAGTGATTCTTACATCCATTGGTATCTATTATCCTTCCATTTCAGTGTACCCTTTGTGTTTCTTGGTGAAGGGTAACATAGTGGGATCCCATATATGACATGGATATATGACTTTATTATAGGGGACATGAGTCATGAGATGGGATAGAATGGGTTACCCCTCTACTAGTCTCCCACCCTAGGTGTTAAAAGGAAAACCTCCATTAGGTAGGTGGTTGAGGTAAAACATACCATAACCCTATGGTCTAGGGTTGCACCCACTCCTTTTTTATTGGGCCTTGTCCTATATTTTTATGGAATTATGGGAGAATTTTCTCTTAAAAATGACCCAACCCTGTAGGTTGGGAATGATCTCATAATGTGGAAGCTACTACTATTATCACCACCTTCATGATCTCATGCATTCCAATTCGAGTGTGTGCCGGATGTGGTGTCAGGTATGCATGTGAGTTATCTTCTTCTGAGGGAATGAGTAGTGCTTGATGACTATATTCGTTTTTGTGAGAATCCTACTAAATGTTCTTAGTGGCCTGGTTTAGGCATTTTTAAATGGAATTCTCTCATCGGGCCTAACATTTTTGAGACACACAGAAGGTTATTTCTAGTCAAGGTTTCCATATTTAATGAATAGGGATATCATTTGACAACCATCTTGGGATAATGACATTAAAAAATGTAATTTTCAATGGGTCATGATGGAAATTATGTGGCGTGATGTTTAAATCTTTGTGTTCTCCCAATCCCCATAGCCGGATGCTGAATGGGGAATCACGGATAAGGAAATGCAACATGTGCATTACATGGAGGTAGGTTAGTTTGATATCTTTAATCTGTCTCTCTGATTGTGGTCTTAGTCCATATGGAAGGACATCTAAGTCAATTTGATGGGGATTTTACCCCAATATATTGACATGGTTTTCATACCTAACATAGGGTATATATTTTTCTTTTATCTAGAGAATATTTTTCCAGACATTGAGACACATTTCATGCATGAATTATTCAAACAACACAATGGGTATAATGAACTGAGAAGTGGACGTGGGCCAGAATATAACCCTTAAGTCCTCACTGGCCAATTTCCTTCTCATGAGAAAAATATCCTTTTGGTCATTCTGTAATAAATTTTCTACTTGGAAATCCTAATTAAAAAACTTCTTGATCATTTCTTCCCATGAAGTGGGGCTTGTGGTAGTCACATTAATATATGATTGGTATGTGTGTGGTTCGGAAGATGAGTATGGAATCGGGTTATATTTTAGTTGAGAAAGGATTCCACATGTCATTGACAGAGTATCTAACATGCTAGACTCCATCTTTACAAGAACCTCTGAATGTGATGGATTTCTCACATTTGACTTGGCAATGGGATCACCTTATTTCCATTGTAAATTTTGATTGCGGGTAGGACCATTGCAGTTGGTCATCCAATAGAGAGGACTACAATCATAGCATGGTAAGCATCCACAGGCAGAATTTCCAAATTGTGAATTATGGGATGGACCATCATGGAAGACTAAAACAAGTGGAGTCCCTTCTCTCTACTTGGTTTTATTGCGGGGAGGGCCTTTATAGTGACTTCCATCATGGCTAGGAATTCCATCGTAGATTTATGTCTAACTGTAGGGAGAATATATATAGCATATACCCTAGGGAGAACCATCACAGTGTATTACAACAACGGTAGGATCTTATTGTTTTTTGATCATCTGGTCATGGGAAGGGCTACCATGACACTCATAAAGAGATAGGATCTCGTGATCGATTATTTCATTCCCAAAAAGTAAGCCTCCATGGATTTTCTAAGGCGCACCATCAAATCTATTGGTAATAACATTGCAGGGATGTTATTAACTATGGATATTGACACATCCATAACATTATAAGCAATTAATAGGATCCCAAGCCTATATTGATAGGTGTATCATGGAATTAAGAACTCCACCTTCCACCAAATAAGGATCCTGAATGCACTATTCATTTTCAAATTACTTTTGGTCTATTTCATTTTCAAGTGATATCTTGTGGGAAACTAGGGCCACCAAATATTTCTAACAACCATCATATGCAAGTTCTAGTTATAGTGGTTCCATTTTTATATAGGCATATGAAGATGATAATCTTGAGTTCTTGATGGATATACAACTTCCCTAGAGCTTCCACTATGGAAGAACCATGTCCCCCAGTTGAAAATGGTATTTCTCTCGATCTGGTTTTCCTTTTATCACAGAAAATGGCTGAAAATCCTCTTGGACTTGATCAGGGATGCGGGTCTTCTCTGGAGTGAACATATTATTTTGTAGATGATTCACCCCACTTGGGGAGAAGATGTTTTCATCCTGAATCCCTGATATTGTTGGAAACGTGATTATGTCTTTACAGGTCTAGAGGATATAATCAGGAATTGATGTATATTCCTTTATCATATCCTGGATGTGTTGTGATATAACCTCAACTAGAATGGGGATATATTCCTATTCAGATGTCGGATCATGAATTTTTTCCTCCTCTTATCCTCCATGTTCTTCCTGTGGGTACTGGAAGTTATCCTATATTAGTGAAAAGGAACAATCCTTGCCTTGATTTATAGATAGGATACACCATCGTTTTTCTCTATTTCCCATTGAATTTGATAATGGGGTTCATATTTGTGAGTACGGTTTTTAACATTCTTGTTTTCCGATGTATTATTAAGATGGGATTGGTATTCATCCATATAGATTTAACTATTCTTATATTTGATTCCCATTTTATTTGAATTATTTTCTTGATATTTGGGTAAGAAATTTGACTCTACCTGTATTTTATTTCAACCATATTTGAGTGGTGGGATTCATATTCATTGGTAAGGACATGAGCATGCATGTAGATATTCATCCAATTTTGATGATAGGATTCACATTCATCGAAGGGTATTTCCATATTTCTATAATTATCCATCATGCGTTCATGGTGGGGTTGGAATGCATTAGTAGGAATATTCCCCTGCTCTTAATGCACCATAAAATTCCCATGGACTTATTTAGAAGAGGGAATAAGAATATATGAATACCTATACTATGATGTTATATTTTCATGATGAAAATCTTCCTCAGGTTCTAGTGTGATGAAATTTCCATGATTATTTGTTTTTTCCCTTACCGAGAAGCTGGGGGGCTTGTGTTTGGTGAATTCAGCAGGAGCCCTTGGGGTGATATCCTCTTCAGCATGAGGATACTAGGTTGCACATCATTGGCAGTGACGTGTTTTAGCATTGGACCTTGAGTGAAACCCTTATGAAACATGGGAAAATTCATTAGTTATGTCTTCTTTTAACTCCCAAAGATAATACAGGTTCTCATTGTCACATTTTAGGGACATTCTCCCAACACAGTTAGAGACAGCTAGTGGAGCCACTTGATTCAGAATCATCGATCACTACTGAGTGGGTGGCTAGAATGATTTCATCAACTAGGGGGCCCGTCATTCTGCCTCTAGTGTTGAGAGAGTACTATTCTAAAAGAACATCCATATAAAAATATTGAACAACCAAATATAAAGATGTTAGGTAGGTGATATATTTCTCTATTTTCATGGAGGACTTGGCGAGTCATGGGGTTGTTGAAATGCATGTTTGGAATATATTATGGGATTCCATTTTATTGAAGGTATCTCTAATGAATTACTAAAATATATGTGAAAAGTAAAGACAAAAAAATCCCAGTCAATGTTGTATCTCTTGACCACATGTAAAATTAATGATCTCACATAGCCCACTTCATTATTTGGATGAAAAAGGGGATTGGGGTGGAGTAAAACGTCCACCTTGGTTAAGGATTCACATTGGGTTAACCATTTTGTTTTTGTGTATGGGGGAAAAATGGCGAGAAGGACAATAAAAAATTTTCTATTATTATATAGAGTTTTATTTTGAGGTAACACTCCCAACATGGGTAAGGATTCTTGTTGGGTCTACTATTTTTGTTTCGACATGATGCATGTTGCAACCAAATGTTGATTACATGGGGTTATGTATTTGTGTAATCGATCCATGTTGGGTACAATATCCTTATCTAGTCTCCAAAGGGTTTATTCACATATCCAAAAAAAACCAAAGTCTCTTACATCCATAATTCATGGACCTACCTTCCATAGTTAGGCATTTATTGGATGATTGGGCCAATGACACTTAAGAAACCTCATTGGTCGAGTGGTTGGAAACTCAGGATAACCATGACCTTTTGGGGGAATTATTTCTAATTCGATGACTCTCTTAATGATTTAAAACATGTTTATATGTTCATGAAATAGTTTTTCATTCCAAATCATGTGTCTACAGATCAATCCTAGGTCTCGAGAACAATCATATGTAAATATGGGTCTGGAATCATCTGTATGTATATGAGGTTATCCATCAATGGATACATCTGTATATATCTTAGGTTCTTCATCAATGTTATCCTTTTGTGAACGAATATTGAATTCCTTTCTCATTCATAGAGATGACGATGGTTTTAAGCCTCATGCTAGGGTGCTCTTGATTTTATCATCAACCTGTGGGGATGGGTTTTTTTTATGTTGTTATCAAACCCATAAGATGTGTTTACACTGTATCCTCATGAGGTGAATCTGAAGCCATATATTTTTGTGCCACATAACTAGACACATGACATTTTAAGGCCATTTGATGATGACCCAACCACACAGTTTAACATCATATGGTAAAGACACCTAGGAAGATGATATCTAGTTAAAATTTGGTGTGGGACTTACGTAGAGGTGGCTCGGGGGACCTAAAAGAGATGTGATCTTATAGAGAACATGTCCCATACCAAGGATATACCCTAAGAACATTAGAGTGGATCTAGGATCTCGGTTTGGACCTCTATAAGGCTTCCAATGTATCCTAGTTAGTTGGGAATTAGAGGCCATATAGTTTGGTGCCCATTAAATTTAATGTCATGATATTAAGATGAAAGCCATCCAATGTCAGTATGATGGAACTAATGAGATATGAAGAGTGTAAGGATCGAACTTTATGGAAGTTTCCTTTGTATACCAGTTTTTTGATAATCATTTTTCATGTAGTTCTCAATTATGGTTCATTCATTTGGAAGTTTCTTATCTAGGGGGAATTATTTGGGCTTAAATATAGGAAGAAGTAATGAGTGAATTGGGGTTTATCATGAGGGATAATGTTTGAAATGGGTACCCCTTGAGCTCGGGCCTTAAACAAGTGTCCTACATATCATGGTTAGGGTAGGAATTAGAGTTCTCATAGTTCAAATAGTTGGATGAATCATTTCGATACCAATATCATCTTTGACATCTAACCTATGTGAGTTTTGCTCAATGTGATAAACAAGAGTATGCAGTTGGTCCAAAAAATCACACAATTTTACTTATCCACTGGTGGAAGAGGTCGGGGATACAAAATTTCCTTCTATTAAATTTACATTGGATGTGGGTACAATGTGGGGAAGGGATAGAGGTTAAAGTCTCATAGGTAATGAGGGGAAAGCGTGAAACCTCTCACAAGAAAAGGTACATACTCCAGGAGGTATTCCCTGAAATTGGTTCTGGGAAAGGGGAGGAGTGTCATTACTCATCAGGGGAAAATTTAGTTCATTCCACTTTTCTTAATGGTGACACTCATCAATGGTAAAGTCTATTGATTCACCTTAATCTCTATAATGGGGAGTTTCATGTGATTGTCCCATGGTCAGTACCCGGGTAACCATAAGAATGTAAACTTAGGTACATTCTAGGGGTACACTATATTGCGGGGATTTCTCACGTGAATCTTCATACTAGGGGTATATAAACTCAAAATGGAATTCTAATGTGAAATTTTTTTATCATTGTGGTCTGGTGGCATGGGAAGAGGCTTTGGATTAACATCATTAGACTGAATCACTATGGGATTACTGATGATTTGAAAGAAGAAGATGGAAATTATTGGATCTAGATGGTGGAATGCCTAAAGATACCCCATTCCGCATAGAATTTATTTATGGGGATTGAGTTTACTCCTCATGACATATTTCTATGTGGGTGAGGGATTCATCTTCATAAAATGATGTCATTCAAACCATGGTTCGATATGTGTAGCAATTTCTTATAAGGGTCCAGGTCCCGTCTTCATAGCGTTTTTCTAAGCGGTGTGGAGTTCCACACGTGTTTCATTTTTTTACGTAGTGTAGGGTTTCGCCTGCATAGTAATTTTCTAGAAATGATATTGGGTTCATGGTTTGTCAATTAGTTTAATCTTTCCTCATTTAATGATATTCAATGAGTTTAACCTACATGGAATTATTGAAAGAGTCTATATTTTGGGTGCACTATTATTCTGTGCCTTTGTCAATTGATCTCTCCAAAATTATTCCTTTAATACCTCCCCAAGGGTTCTTTTTTATTGATTTTTGATAACCCCCTTTGACTCTATAATGTTTTAGTTTAATTTTACATGTATTTTTTGCAACAAGTGGGTGAGGAATTCGATAATGTATGGGTATGGTGAAACACGACATGAATGAGAGGTCAATGTCAAAATATAATATCCTAGAGAAATGAGAGGAATTCAGTTTATGGTATTGAATATTGGAATCATATGGATTTTATTTTCCAAAAATAGGGATTTTGGATCAAAAATGGAAGGTAATACCCATAAAAGAAAGGTTATTGAGTTTGTAAATCTTAATCTATTAATTCCATAATCAAATGGTAATATTGGCTCAAGAGCCTCAACCCAGTTGTTGAGGACCCGGTAAGTGTATCCAAGCGACCTGAGATCAAAACCAAGTGGAGGGGAAATTTCCTGGTTACTGTAGCAGTACTATAACAGTTAATACAGTGGGTAATGTTGTAGGTACTGTTCAGTACTGTAGAAGTAATGTTTCGGTACTGTACTAGTAAGAACTATTGACCTGTTTGGGCCTTCATTTCACCAGTTTGGTCTTCAAGTCCTTCAAGGCCTTCAGGAAACCCAAGGCCTTCAGGACAGTAAGGATTTTGGGGCACCACAAGGCCTTCAGGCCACCTCAAGGCCTTTGGGCCACATGATGAATGATGTTTCCCCAGACAGACTCTACAGAAATAAAGCAGTACTAGAGGAGGATTCAGAGCAGTCACACCGACCAGAGTAGAACCAAAAAATTTGGAAGAATGAGAGGGTATGAAAATTCCATCGGGACTAGCCTATGCTTGCACGGGAAGCTTAGCCAGACGACCATTAAAGTGTGGAGAGCTACCATCATGATGCAAATATTGGGGAGGGGAAATTCCTTGTAGTTATATTATTGTTAAATTCCCTAAGACCTTTAGGTCATGTAATGTCTCATAAGCATATGGGCCATGTAATTTCTAATACTACGTGCCTTGTAAGAGTTCCCCCTCATCCATTGAAATGGGGGTTATCAAAAATCAATAAAAAATAAGGGATATTCCAGCTAAATGGTACTATAGACTCATGAGAATAATATAACCGTTATTAATGGAACAAATTAATGTGACACTATGTCAATGAAATTAATATGAGGTCTTGGTGGACCTTTTTATAGGTATAAAACATATTCTAGGGGTAGCTTCACTATAGCTATGGAAATAAATGTTATTCACAATAATTTCCTAGTAAATTCCTCTCTCTTCAATCGATCCCTAAAACCATTTTTTCAATGAAAGAGATAACCGAGATGATTAGCTGAATAATGATTATGGGGTTCCAATAGGATGACTCCAGGAATTGGTTAATTTTGAATCAAACATAAGTGATATGTAGTCAGTTCATGGAGAACATGAATATTCAAGAAGGGCTCAAGCACCATAAAGGTTATACCACTGTATATGGAACATGTTATCTTAGAAAAGGGATATAACCTCAGATCCTTTGATTTTAATTTTAAGTTCATACAATTAAAACCATGAGACAATATTATTTAGGGTCATATATAATGGATCAAATGTTAATGAGGATTATGTTCTTGAAACTTAGGCCATTAGGGTGGGACATCTTACATAGTACATAAAAGGTATAACATGATGTGATTAATGAGCCCAATGGTAGAATAGATTATCACATTGGGTAAAACACATAGTTTATTATCATAGTTCTTAGACCAAATATTGGTAGTTGGGACTATGATATGAAATCATAAAGTCACTATGTATTTCATCAGAATGAGAAATCAAGAAACAAGTAGTTCTTCGAATGAAGAGAGAACCTAAAAAGATATGAATTAAATGAAATTAATAGGGATTTTCATTCTATGTTTGTGTCCATAAACTAGTGAACATGTTTCATAATCTCTTATGAAGATTCATATCATATGAAGGTGGTGGAAAATTAGTATTCTATGATAATGATGTTTTGTGTGTTAAATAGTTCTATATGGACTAAATTATCAAATATGGAAGAAATATTACATAAGAAATAGGTCACCCTAAATAGTTTATTACCATAGAGGATGGTCATATGCCTCAATGTTTTATGTCATTTGGTAGGGACATTTACCATGTTATTTAATTTCATAGGGTACAAACATGGGTGTAATGTAGTTTATAGTCTAACTTATAACACTGACACTAGGTATTTTATATTCGTTCATCATGGACTAAGTCTTCTATCCTTGTATAATTTTATTTTAAAATTTTATATTTGGTGTGACTTAATAGGTCCTTTAATATAACATAATTCATACTCGAGATGAGAAAAAACAAAAAAATTGGGAAATGATTTAAACTAAATAAGAGTGAAAAAATGTAAACATATGGTTCCACTTCGTTTAAATTTATGAAATAATATCTACATAGATTGGGATCTTTTGGAGGGAAATGGTTAATGGTGCTGAAAATATTTACCTGGCCCTAAAATATATGATTTGGTTTTAACTACATATGCTACATTATGGGAACCAATTCAAACATTGTTTTGAAAAGTCATGGAGTAGGAGACTGTAACATGGAGTTGAGATCCTTATAGGTGAGGGAAACAAAAAATTAAATTTAGAATTCTATGTTATGGAAAATGATCATGGTGTTTACCAAATTGTTGTGTGGATTCCAGACACATATATAGTTTAAAATCATTTTGCGAGGAATAATTGTTGTACAATTTGATGTTTTGTGACTCGGAAATGGTGAACCAATGTGAGTATTATGGAAGAAATTATTATATATACCTCATATTAATTTGGGGTGCTTCGCATATAGAAGAAATTATTATCCTAGAATGAGCTAATGGATTAATTCACATATACTGGGGGACATTACATAGAGATGACTAATTTGTAAAGGGTGAAGATTTCAATAAATGGGCCATTATTTAATGTTTATGGTCCCACTGGCTGTCCGGAGAATTATATAGTCTATTGTAACGTGAAATAGAGGCTTCAAAAACAAAACTACAGTGTATGATGGAATAAACCACATAATCATTCTTGATACAATAGAAACCTATAAAATTGATAAATTCAATAATTTGATAACATGTTTGAATTATATATTTTATACTATAGGAAGTAGAATGACCATTTGATTTTGTGGAAATGTAAATCCATTCTTATTAGATGGGTAATTGTGGGAGTAGTACTGTTATCACCACACTAAGCCAGGGATAACAAATGGGGTTCTATTGGACCTTTATTTTGGGAATAAAACACCCTCTAGGTGTTACTTAGTAAAAATATAGGAAAAAATCACTATTCACTATAAAAATAAAAATGGGATCCCATTAGATCAACGAATCTGTGTTATCAATTTTTCTGCGAAAGAGAGAAGAAAGAGGACAGATAAACTCATGGATGAGGGATTCCAAGTGGAATTCTGATTGATCCAAATATATATAGGTATGAAGTTTTTATGGTGTTAATGTGTTGTACATAATATTTAGAAAAATTAATTTCCTTACCATCATATAAATGACATGATATTTTTGGTAGGGGTAATAAACCATTATTGATTGAATGATATCGTTAAAACATAAAATGAATGAAAATAAAAGTGACAATGTAATGGGGGAATATAAGTTGTTGATTAAGATAATTTTTTAGTTGAATATTAAATAAGTTTATGTTCAATAATGTAGGACCATGCAACAAATAGTTTTTGGTTGATTTGGATAGGAAAAAATATCATACAATTTTACACAATGAGATAATGGATTCTTTTGTTGAAGTTTAATTTCATATGTCTAAGACTATGGGGTTTTCCATTTTAATTTAATCCAATAAAGACTTATGAAATAAATCATTTGGCATTGTGATATTCTGGTTGAGTGAGAATAACTAAAAATCATGGGGAAAGTTTCTCATTATTCTCTAACTATATCCTGAATTCATCGAAATTATTCCGAGGCTAATATTTGAAGAAAAATAATTCTTCCACTTTATTTCAAATAAATTTTATTTCATGGAAAATAATTGGGTTGATTTACCATCTCTACATTTGTTTTTCTCCTGATCCTTGGAAGCTCAAGAAGGTTTTTCTATCAGGAACATGAAAACTATGCAACCACATCCTTACATTTAATGGAATATCCCATAATTCATATATCTATAAATTATGTGAGAGCCATGCGAATTGATACATATAATGTGTTATTCCCAAGATTTACTTATAGAAGATGAATAATATTTGCCATCAATGGCTTCAATATCAACTCATATATCATCTTTTAAAGGTATCCCTTCATTGAAAAGAAAATCTCAATTTTATGTCTTATTAATCAATGGAAGTGGAAGTATTTTAGATTTACTCTCAAATATTCATATCATACTGTAATAATCAATAAGAGATCAAGTAAACTATTTTTCATGGAATTTGAGAAAATGTAACACACTGATATTTTATGAGATATATTCTTTTAATGTCTTTTATGAGTTGTGTTTTACACTACATCAGGGTTGTCTTGCGCTATACACAACACAATTTTAGTTTGTAGTACACACAACACTATTATTGGATTATATTGCACAAAATTACGAGTTCATTTGATAGAATTCATTTCACGCAACACTGAGAATAGATGTTGTTCAATGTATAAAGTAACTAATATTGAATTCTTTTATATGAAACACCAAAGGAATATTTCACTAAATGCAACACTATCTTGTCTTGCGTTTCACGCAAGCACGACCTTCCTCGATAGCTTGCATTGTACGCAATACCATGTGTCACTAAACAATGATATATTATTGAAATATTATATAAATAGCCATTATGAATAGTATTAACCACATATTGAATTTTATATAACATTATCATTCATCTTATGCTTTTTCTAGAACATGATATGAGAAAAAAATCAATTTTTCAGATAAAAGCAGTATTTTTCAAAAAATACAGTTTTACCACCATTTGATGGGGAACCAATTTTAAATCTAATTTTTGAAACTTTTATAAGTTATATATTACAAAATAAACCACTTCTTTGGAATAAGGGCATAAAAATTTACTTTTTATGAATTATTGGTTTTTTTCCAAGAAAATTAAAATTTTAATGAATAGTGAATATAATGCATTTTAACTCAAAAATGACTTTTTATCTAAATGATTTATATAGATAAATTCTCTTCATAATTGGTTTTAAAGTGTAATTGGATTATATTTTTATCATTTAACATAATTTCGGTCATTATAAGTAATTTCAATTTTAAATTGGACATAAAAACATGTCAATCTTTTGATAGTTATTATATCTTAAAAACCATTTTTTTTGGTTTTGATAGTGGGAATTAGTTTTAAATTAATTAATGAAAATTCTGTGATTTGAATTTGTAAAAATTTATTCCATATTTATAATCATAAGGTTAATTTTTTTAAATTGATACCTTTTAATTGTAGACATTATGAACAGTAATTTAGTAATTATTTTATTTACCATCATTAAAAGGGTAAATCTTGTAAATAAGGGTAAACAAATGATATTATAATAATATTAAACTATCTTAACACATGTCCCAATCCTATTGGGTGAGATATTTCTGACTATGTGAATCATTGGGTCGATTTTGGGACCCCATGGATTCACATGGATATGAAAATGACATTTTATAAGAATTAATTTAAATTGAGGATAATTATAACCTAAACACATATCATTTACTAAATCCATTTATAATATATAGTCATATAACTGATCCTTATGAATATAAATATTCATTATAATGTTAACAATATTTAATACATGATTCCATTTTATTTATAATTTTTATACATTATATAAATATATTTATTTATAAGACAATTATGATGTAGTGATTACATCATTAATGAAATATTCAAATAAATGAATTTATAAATATAAAAAAAATTAATTTTAATGTTTTTATTCCATACAATTATTTTCTAGATGAAATTTACATATTAGGTATTAGTTAATGTCTTTTGATCGAAGGAATAATGTCTTTATGAATTTTAAAAAATGTCAACTATGAATGGTATCCAAAATTGACATCATTCATAACGTAAAATATAAAATAGTTTATTAACTGATATTAACTTCCTTAAAATATAAGATTCAGAAAAATGGTTAATATAAGTCCTAATATTGTATAAATAACTTTTTGTGGCTTTTTTGACATGATCTAGTATTTACATTAACCCACAATGTGTAAATAACATTATATCACAGTAACATTAAAAAGGAAAAATACGGGTTAAACCAAAAATATAAGGATAAAAAAATATTCAAAACATGTCTAAAAATTATTTGATGATGAATAATCGAACCATAATTGTATTATATTCTAATTAAATATGTTTTTGATTATTTTAATTCAAAATTGAATTTATGAAAAATAATATTTTAAGATATTCCTAAAGTGCCCCTTTCCTCTCTTAAAAAAATGCACCTCCTCTCTCTCCTATTCACTCCATTTTTTGACTTCAAGCTCATCCATCCCTAACCATTTCTATTCTCAACTTTCCTAGTTACATTCTAGAGGTTCTGGTAGCCTCAAAAGTCCAACGCTGGTGCCCTAAGTGGAAATTTAAAGGAGGCACATCGAAGAAGAGGTAATCTCTTCTACTGATTCATTCAAATTTCATTCTTATTCCACATCCTATTATTTAGTTGTTTCATTATAAAGTAATGACATCAGTATATATCATGTAATTATATGTTATTATAAATATAAAACAACCCTATTTCACCTTCTATCCATCCTATGAAAAATGAAATCACTGCACGAGCGTACGTACGGCTTAACGTCTCCACGCCGTGGTGTCATCTATTTTTTTCACCACCACCTTACATGGATGGGTATAATGGTGTAAATAATAACTATATATTATTATTATAAATATAATAATTTTGATTTATTATAAACCATCCATTTCAATACCATTTAACACTTATGGGAACAATATCGCCGCTCCTGCATATGTACGGCTTACAGTCTCTCCAATGCGATGAGATTCATTGTTTACATTAACCATTCAAGAATGATTATAAAGTGTATATAATAAATAATCATGAAATATATTACATAATAATACTACTATAATTAGGTGTATATATATTTCATTTAATTTCTTCTATTCAATTCAATAAGAAAATAGAAACAAAGTTCATGCGTACATAAAACCTACCATCACTATGAATGGTGTATTCCATTTTATTTATCTATCTATTATATATATATATTTATATACTGAATATATATAATAAATAAATCATTTTTTACATTTTGGAGGATTTTAAATCATTATATAAGTAATAATATAAAGAATAACTTTAACACCCCGAGATTTTATGAGATATATTCTTTTTAATTTCTTTCATATCTTCTATTGTACGCTACACCAAGATTATCTTGCGCTATACGCAACACCGTATTAGCTTGTAGTATACGCAACACTATTCTTGGATCGTGTTACACACAATTTCAAGTTTGTTTGATAGAAGTTATTCTACGCAACATTGAGTGTGTATATATATATATTCAATGTATAAATGAAATATGGTTGAATTCTATTATACACAACAACAAAGAAATCTTGCACTACATGAAACCCTGACATGGCTTGCTTTACACGCAATCAGGACCTTCCACGATAACGTGTGTTGTACGCAATACCGGGTTTCACTAAATGACGATATATTGTTTTAATATTATTATGAACTAGCTGTTATGAATATTAGTATCTATATTTTTAATTTTATAACATTATAATTCATCTTACAAATTTTATAGAACATGGTATGATAACAAAATAATTTTTTCGGTTAAAATATGTATTTTTAAAAAATTGCAGTTTTTTCCGCCTTTTGATGGCGCACCCACATTAAATTTAGTTTTTTACATATTTATAAGTTCAATTTGAAAAAATAAAATTCTTCTTTTGAATCAGGATATAAAAAATTTAATTTGGATAAATTTTTGATATTTTTCTGATAAGTTTCTTATTTTGATGAATAGTAAAAATACGCTAAATTTTAATTAAAAACAACTTTTTTCATCGAGATAATTTATATCGTTAAATTATAATATTTAATGGTTTTAAAGTATAAATCTAATATATTTTTACCATTTAATATATTTTAAGTCATTGGAATTAATTTTACATTGAATTCATAAGTAAAAACATTTCAATCTTTGGCAATGTTTTAACTTTTAAAACCCATTTTCTTAACAACGGGATTAATTTTAAATTAATTACTGCAACTTCTGTGTTTTTAATTTTGAAAAATGGATACCATATTTGATTTAAGTTGGTCCAAATTATGTTAATAGGTTACTTTAATTTTTTTTTGATATTATGAATAGTAACTACGATAATTTTTATTTACTACAGTTAAAGGTAAATCGGGTATTTAAGAGTAAAAATAAGATTATAAAATTACCCTAACACCAGACAAAATTATATTGGATGACTAAAAGTCGATCCATATAACCTAATGTGTGGAATAGATTCATTTTATGGACTTTTGACCATGAAAATAATTTAATTATTATTAAAACCAAAGAAAGTGACAACATGTTACCCTCTTAAATCTTATAAGTATAATAATTTTAATTTAGTGATAAACTTCATGAAACTTCGAACCTGAATAGTCTAAAAAAATCTAATAAAATTATATACATAATGTGAATTTATTTATAATTTTTAGGGATTAAATAATTGTCATTAATGGTGACACAATAGTGATGCATAAATTGTTTATTTAGTGAAAAATCAATAATATAGTTTTTATTTAACTAATAGTGACCATAAATGGGACCAAAAACCTGACCAAAACTTATTGGTCATGTAAATGTAAACCATAATCATCCAATAGTCTAATATTTGACCATTTGGAGCCTTATAAAAGCAATTATGACAGTTATATTATTTTATTTTAGATGATTTCAAAGTTGTCACCTTCATAATTTAATAAAGATAAATTTTAAAAGTGGGTTGTTTTAGAAGATAAATTCTACTAAAATCATTATTATGAAATATATTATATATATCTTCATCTTAGTATTTTATCTTTAATTTTTATACAAAATATAAGTATATTAAATAATTATACAAAAATATTGAATTAATTATTTTATTAAGAGAAATATCAAATAAATGATTTTAAAAGTATTAAAATAAATATTATATGAACTAATTAATGTACTAAAATAATTTTCTAGATGAATATGAATTGTTAGTAATCTATTAAATAGGTTTTTTAGAAAATATATTCTCTGTGGAGTTTATTTAAATTCAAATAATTGAATTGTGTCAAAATTGACACTATTGATATTTTATATTATAAAATTGTTTAAAAATCACAAACAATATTTAAAAATTAAAATTAAAATTTATATGATCTATCATTTAATAGGATATAAAATTATGTATAATTAACAACACACAAGTAAGTATTTATAACCATATAAAATTTATAACATTATTACCACAAATAAAATTAAATAGATTAAATAAGGATAAATCAAAATGATAAGGTTTAAAATAAAATCAAAACATGTATAAATTTAATTGGTTGATGCGATTACAACACTATATTATCTAATATCCTAATTGGAGTCATTTTTTAAGTTTTTATATGGGGTTGAATTTATTATAAATTAATATTTGTTATGTTTCCAAAGGTGCCCCTCTCCTCCCTTATAAAAAGGGCACCCCTTCCCTCTTCTCTACACACCCTTTTGAGACTTGAATCTCGGCCAACCCCTGAATATTACTCTTATAAACCTATATAGTTATATCATATAGGTTCTGTTCTAATCAAAAGACCCACTCTAGTGCCCTAAGATGAAGTTTAAAGAAGGTGCGTTGAAGAAGAGGTAATCTCTTCTACCGATTCTTTCAAGTTTATTTCTTCTTAATATTCTTATTATTTAGCTGTTTCATTATAAAGTAATAACATCAGTATATATAATATAATAATATGTTATTATAAATATGAACCAACCCCATTTCACCTTCTATCCATCCCATGGAAAATGAAATCACCGCGCGTGCGTGCGTACAGAATACCGTCTCCACACCATGGTGTAATCTGTTTTTCCACCACCACCATACTTGTATGGGTATAATGGTGTAAAGAATAACTATATATTCTTTTTATAACATCATACTGATTCTGAGATATTATATCATACATTCCAATTCAATTCAATAATTATGGGAATGATATCATCGCTCGTGCGTATGTACGGATTACCGTCTCCCCGATGCGATGAGATTCATTATCCATGTTAACCATTAAAAATTTTTTATAAAGTATATATAATGAATAATAATGAAATATATGACATGATAAATCTACTGGATTTATGTATATATATATTTCATCTACTTACTTCTATTCAAGTCAATAAGGAAAGTAAAACAACGTTCATGCGTACGTACAACCTACCATCTTCATGAATGGTGTATTTCATTTCATTTATCTATCTATAATATATATATATATATACTGAATATATATGATATATAAATCATGATTCACATTATGGAAGTAATTAAATCATGATATATGTAATAATAAAATAAATAACAACAAGTCCAAACACGTACGATAAATGAAATGATTTTACCCAAAACACTACTTTAGCATGAATTTGCAAAAGAACGGGTAATATAAAGTCATAAGTGAACCATATATGATATCATAACAATGAATATGATTCTTTAATAAGTAAATGACATTATTTAAATCATTATATATGAGGTTTGGATACGTACGAAGCATATCAGACATAAGGTAAGGGATACCTTTTCCAATCTCGTTTTTATCCGAGATTGTTTATTTGTAAGTATTTACCGGGGTTATATTTGTCATCCATGTCCCTGTTTTCTAAAAATGGTTTCATGTATGTTTAAAGTCCTTTAAACCATTTTTTACTATTACTACATGGTATATAAGGAATGTTTCTTTTGTTTACCATACGAGGTACTTTTTGACTTTTCCGGTAAAAGTACGAGAAGAATGTTTTTTTACTTACACGACATGAATGGATTTTTATGATTTCATAGAACATTATTTCCATGAATCTTAATTTACAAGTTTTCAAATTTATTTTTAATCAACTTATTTTATTTTAAAATTTTATGATATGTTAAGAAAGGAAAAATGTTTTTGAAGTAGAAATGATATTTTCCCCAAGAATGGAGTTCAAGCGTTTTATCAAAGTTATTTTCCATCTAAGATAATAGAGGGTTCTGTTTATATCCCTATTATTAAATTGATTTTATTATTTTATGATGGAATTATTTTTATGATGTCCTTTTATCTTTTATAGATTTTGTTATGATGGCATGATGTTTAAGAATCCCATTTTTATTACACGGGTTATGTTATGATATTTGATTTATGATTTTGTGGCACACATAAGAATGGTTTCATTATGATATGGGTGGGACCTATATCTCCCTAAAATGAATTGGGTAAAGATTTATATCTCATGAGATAGACATGACTGGAATGGTAAGTTAATCTGGTTCAGTGATACAGGACTGGAACGAGGAGTGAACTCGATTCAGAAAGAGACTTTGTCCACTAAGATGGTCTTGGAAGCAATGACTTGGATACTATGGAAATCATATCATGTGATTAATGGTTTTCCACAATTAAATGTTTTATTCCCATGATATTTTATCATGATTGATGTTCCTTTATGATCTATTCCTTACGTACGGCCAAGATTTATTTCTCAACTCAATATTTTGTTGTTTAAACTTTATATTCATGTTTTGAAGTTCAAATGTATATGGTTTGTTTTATTTTATCCATGATTACCCTTACTGAGAATTTGAGCTCACCCTTTATATGTTTTATTTTCCCCAGGATATAAAGAAAGGTTTTAGGTAGGAAAAAAATGGGAAGATATTTATGGGAGATGTTGAATATCTTTCACCACGATTAAAAGATTATGTTCCGAGTTTCCAAAGACACTAAACTATTACGGTCCTTCGATGTTTGTTTTCGTTATGTATTAAGTATTACTAAAAAGTAATGTAATGTCTATGTACATCAAGTACGAGTCTCTATAGTTGGTATCAGAGGAATGGTTTAGTCAACCTTTGGAAACTAGGATGTGAGAACTTTAGTGAGATTCCTAGAGATATTTCTAAGGTATGTCTAGGGATGTCCCTAAGGTCTAGTATAACTATAGGTTACAGTCCTTGAATTATGTTGATGATCTTGAATAACCTAGGGTGAACCTAGGGTGTCATGGATTAAAGATTGTGTGATATGTTAGACATCCCATAAGTTACTTTTTATGATTATGTGGTTCCTTGTTATATTAACTGTTTCTTACACCATGGTTTTTGGTTTTAGTCAATGGAGGGAACCAAAAGGAATTGGGTCAAAATTGAATCCAATGGAAAAATTGGTGACTATGAGCAACGAAAGTGCGTAATTCATAGAAAGAAAGATTTTGTGATTATGCCGAATCAGTCATCACGATATATGATTAACAAGGTGAAATTTAGTGGTATTCCTAATTCATCAATTAAGAGGAAGATGGAATTTTATGCATATTCGCGTGGTGAGGAGCATAGAGAAAGGAAGATTGAGATTTCAAAAGAAGGGAAGAAGAACCTTGATGAATAAATCAAATGGAGGGGAAGATGTTATCTGTGTGGAGAGAAGGGTCATAGAGTGACAGACTATTATGGAGTTCAATGTCTTATCTGTGGAGAACATGGGTATTACCCAACTCAATGCCCTGACCTAAGAGGTTACTTCTAAATCAAGGAAGGACTTATTACATGACAATCATTGAAGATAATGGATTGAAGTTTTTATGTATTGGTATCCAAGAATAATATTGTTGAGTTACTATTATGGTATATTGGAATATCTATGTATTGGTCCATTGTGGTTTTCAATAATTTTATGGTACCAGTAACCATGAAAAGTGATTGAAATATTTTTGGAAAGTAGATGAAATGTACATAATGAAGGGATAAGGAGAAAATAATATGTTTGATAGTATTCATTATCTCATGACTGATATAAAGACAAAGTAATATCATGGTTTGAGTATATCGAAATTTTGAGATTTTGGTATGTTGAAAGAGTTAACTTTTGACAGCATTCATGTTTTCACTAAGGTTTAATGGGTATTCATTTTTCAAGAAAATACATGATTAAGGTATTCACATGTTTGGAATGTGACAAAAAAGATATATCATATGATATATGGGTGATAAATGATGGTATTCACATGCTCGGTAGATGACATATCTAGTAATTTTTTTCTTTATATCTTGGATAGAAGTATTTGAGATAAGTCTAAATATTGGAATGGATTATGTTCGACATAAGTTAGTATTATTTAAGGATAGAACTTGTTTTTAGATATTATTTCTGGTTTGTTATAATAGTATAGTTTTAGAAAAAGGACAACCCATAGGACGAGCGACAACCCGTCGCGTCGGACAAGGTTGCGGGAATCAAACCCACAACTGAAGTGAGACATGACTTTATCACCTACCTATGGCCTACAGGAAGTCCCTGGTTAGTATAAAATAGTTTTATTTTATTATGCGGTATGATAGATGAAGTATAAGTCAATTTTTGGAACCATATACTATTAATCTCAACATAGATGGACTTATGTATATAACTTTGGCTAACCTTATGTTTGAGATAGATGGAATGACCTATCATTCTATTGCATGATCTACTAACACTTCACAGAAGACAAATTCAACTTCATTTCTTTAAGAGATGAAGTATAAATTGTTCAAGGCACAAACAACAGTGAGATTGTACCAAAATCAAGTAAGTATTTATTCTATTTCAAAATTTTCAACTTTAGGGAAATGATATTGAAAACCAAAAATGTTGTCCTAGTGCTCTTATATCTGATGAATCAGATCGTACCTTAATCATCACAAATTTATGGCTTTGTGAGTGTTGGATTTTTCATAGCCATGTTCTCTACCACTCTCCATCAGAACTTGATGGTTATATTTCTCTTCCAAATCTATATTTTCACCTGTGTTCTCCTATGTGGAAACCCAATGATGATTTAATTTGGGTAACCATTATGTTTCATACTTCACTTTTTAAAATTAAGTTTTAGTGTTCTTTTTTACGATGTGGGTTTCTATGAAAGAAACTCTCAAGTAGTAAACCATTTATAACCCCGATGAATTTCGAGGGTGAAATTCATTTTAAGGGGGGTAGAATGTAACACCCCGAGATTTTATGAGATATATTCTTTTTAATTTCTTTCATATCTTCTGTTGTACGCTACACCAAGATTATCTTACGCTATACACAATTTCAAGTTCGTTTGATAGAAGTTATTCTACGAAAAATTGAGTGTATATATATATATATTCAATGTATAAATGAAATATGGTTGGATTCTATTATACACAACAACAAAGGAATCTTGCACTACACGCAACCCTGACTTGGCTTTCTTTACACACAATCACGACCTTCCACGATAGCGTGTGTTGTATGCAATACCAAGTTTCACTAAACGACGATATATTGTTATAATATTATTATGAACTAGCTGTTATGAATTGTAGTATCTATATTTTGAATTTTATAACATTATAATTCATCTTACACACTTTATAGAACATGGTAGGAGAAGAAAATAAATTTTTCGGGTAAAATATGTATTCTTCAAAAATTATAGTTTTGCCACCTTTTGATGGAGCACCCACATTAAATTTAGTTTTTACATGTTTATATGTTAAAATTGACAAAATAAAATCCTTCTTTTGAATCAGGATATAAAATTTTACTTTGGATAATTTTTTTATATTTTTCTGATAAGTTTCTTATTTTGATGAATAGTTAAAATACGTTAAATTTTAATTAAAAACAATTTTTTTTCATCGAGATAATTTATATGGTTAAATTATAATATTGAATGGTTTTAAAGTATAAATAGAATATATTTCTACCATTTAATATAATTTAAGTCATTAGCATTAATTTTACAATGAATTCATAAGTAAAAACATTTCAATCTTTGGCAATGTTTTATCTTTTAAAACCTATTTTCTTAACAACGGGATTAATTATAAATCAATTACTGCAACTTCTGTGTTTTGAATTTTGAAAAATGGATTCCATAGTTGAATTCAATGGGTCCAATTATTTTAATATGTTACTTTTATTTTTTTTAATATTATGAATAGTAACTACAGTAATTTTTATTTACTACAGTTAAAGGTAAATCGGGTAATTACGAGTAAAAATAAGATTATAAAATTACCCTAACACCTTTAAAAATTCTATTGGATGACTAAAAGTCTACCCATATCACCTAAGGATCGGAATAGATTCATTTTATGGACTTTTGGCCATGAAAATAATTTAATTATTATCAAAACCAAAGAAAGTGACAACATGTCACTTTCTTAAATCTTATAAGTATAATAATTTTAATTTAGTGATAAACTTCATGAAACTTAGAACCTGAATATTATCTAGAAATCTAATAAAATTATCTACATCATTTAAATTTATTTATAATTTTTAGGGATTAAATAATTGTCATTAATGGTGACACAATAGTGATGCAGAAATTGTTTATTTAGTGAAAAATCAATAATATAGTTTTTATTAAACTAATAGTGACCATAAAAGGAAACAAAACCTGACCAAAGCAAATTTTTCATGTACATGTAAACCATAATCATCCAATTGTCGAATAGTTTACCATTTTGAGCCTTATAAAAGTGATTATGAAACTTATATTATTTAATTTTAAATGATGTCAAAGTTGTCACCTTCATAATTTAATAAAGATAAAATTTTAAAAGTGGGGTTTTTAGAATATAAATTAGACTAAAAGTATTATTATGAAATATATTATATTTATCTTCATCATAGTATTTTATTTTTAATTTTTATACAACAAATAAGTATATTAAATAATTATACAAAAATGTTGTATTAATTATTTTATTAAGAGAAATATCAAATAAATGATATTAAAAGTATTAAAATAAATATTATATGAACTAATTAATGTTCTAAAATAATTTTTTATATGAGTATGACTTGTTATTAATCTATTAAATAGGGTTTTTCTAAAATATATGCTCTGTGTATTTTATTTAAATTCAAATAAATAAATTGTGTCAAAATTGACAATATTGATATTTATATTATTAAATTGTTTAAAAATCACAAATATATTTAAAAATTACAAATTAAAATTTATATGTTCAAAAATATCATAGGATATCAAATTATGTATAATTAACAACACATAAGCAAGTATTTATAACCATATAAAATTTATAACATTATTACCACAAATAAAATTAAATAGATTAAATAAGGATAAATCAAAATGATAAGGTTTAAAATAAAATCAAAAAATGTATAAATTTAATTGGTTGATGAGATTACAACCATATATTATCTAATATCCTAATTTGAGTCATTTTGGAAGTTTTTAAGTGGGGTTGAATTTATTATAAATTAATATTTCTTATGTTTCCAAAGGTGCCCCTCTCCTCCCTTATAAAAAGGGCACCCCTTACCTCTTCTCTTCACTCCCTTTTGAGGCCTGATGCTCAGACAAACCCTGAAAATTACTCTTCTCAACCTCTATAGTTATATAATAGAGGTTATGTTCTTCTCAAAATACCAAATCTAGTTCCTTAAGAAGAAGTTTAAAGGAGGTGCATCGAAGAAGAGGTAATCTCTTCTACCGATTCTTTCAAGTTTCTTTCTTCTTCATCTTCTTCTTCTTTAGTTGTTTAATTATAAAGTAATAACATCAGTTTCTATAATATACCGATATGTTATTATAAATATGAAACAAACCCATTTCACCTTCTATCCATCCTACGGAAAATGAAATCACCGCGCGTGCGTATGTACGGAATACCGTCTCCACACCGTGGTGTAATCTGTTTTTCCACCACCACCTTACTTGGATGGGTATAATGGTGTAAAGAATAACTATATATGGTTATTATAACATTATAATTATTCTGAGATATTATATCATCCACTCCAATTCCATTCAATAATTATGGGAACGATATCATCACTCATGTGTACATACAGATTACCGTCTCCATGACGTGATGAGATTCATTCTCCATGTTAACCATTCAAGAATGATTATAAAGTATATATAATGAATAATAATGAAATATATGACATTATAGAGCTACTATATTTATGTATATATATATGTCATCTACTTACATCCATTCAAGTAAATATGGAAATGAAAACAATGTTCATGCGTACGTACGACCTACCGTCTCCATGAATGGTGTATTTCATTTGATTTATCTTTCTAATATATATATATATACTAAATTTATATGATATATAAATCATGATTTACATTCTGTAAGTAAGTAAATCATGATATAAGTAATAATAAAATCAAGAACAACAAGTCCAAACACGTACGATAAATGAAACGATTTTACTCAAAACACTACTTTAAAATGCCAAATCCTTTTTTCCATTTTAAAAATAAACCAATTTTTGGGTTAGTGGGAAACTCACAATCAAAATTAAAAGAAAACCACAGGAACACAATTCAAACACTTTTGTAAACATCAATCCACAATGAAATAAATTCATCAGCAGAACACAAAAAACCTTCTGGATTCAATTCAAAAACAACAAATCAGCCTCAAAATCCTCATAGCAGCAGGTACCTTGAGTCTGGGAGTGAACTCCTGGTTACCATCCTGAATTTCTTCTGGAATCACCTTCAGAGATATCAAAGACCACACTCAACCTAGAAAGGGAATCCTGTTAAGACATCTCCAAATGCTCAAACCGTCAAAATATAATCAGTAAGAAAACCATAAATAGAACAACCACAAAATTGAAAACAGAAAACCCAAATCCTGCTAAGATCCTCCAACAAAATCTGCATCCCAGCGTTGGAACTGAAGCAAGAAATAACCCCGCCACAACTATGAGACAACCTTTGACACCACAGCCGCAACAACCCGAAAAGGAAGACGAACCAGGGAGTATGTAGATGAGACTTCGTCACCTAGTACTGGAAGACCCAACCACACATCGAGGGAGCGTCGTTGTTGAGGGGATCCGAGCGAATCTGAGCCAGCAATGCCGCTCTGGGCTAGAAATCGGTCAGATCGAAACAACGGAAGAACCCACACTGGATTCCGAATCGGATGAACCATGTGAAGCAGGAGGGGCTGGCAAGGAAGGACAGAGGCAACCTGACGATGACGACGTAGCAAGACCACAAATGAAGCTCCACCATCAAAGCTATCAAAACGAGCCCCGAACCTGTGGAAGAGAAAACAGGAACAAGAGGAAGGTGGAGGTAATGCCAAAGAGCCTCCATCTCAATGCCGAAGACTGCATGAGCCTCCCCCCTCTAAGCTTCCGCCAAGGAAACCCTAGAGACGCATGATGGATGAGAGCTGCTGCTTAGAGGCTGAAGCATTTCACCTTCCCACACTACTTTAACATGAATTTACAAAATAACGGCTAATATAAAGTCATAAGTGAACCATATATGATATCATAACAATGAATATGATTATTTAACAAGTCAATGACATTATTTAAATCATTATATAGGAGGTTTAGATACGTACGAAGCATATCAGAAATAATGTAAGGGATAACTTTCCCAATCTCATTTTTATTCAAGATTGTTTATTCGTAAGTATTTATTGGGTATATATTTTTCATCCATGTCCCTATTTTATAAAAATGGTTTCATGTATATTTAAAGACCTTTTTACCCATTTTTGACTATTACTACATGTTATATAAAGAATATTTCCTTTTTTTGCCATACGAAGTACTTTTTGACTTTTCTGGAAAAAGTACGGGAATAATGTTGTTTTTACTTACACGACATGAATGGATTTTTATGATTTCATAGAACATTATTTCCATGAATATTCCTTTACATGTTTTCAAGTTTTTTTTTAATAAACTTATTTTAGTTTAAAATTTTATAATATGTTAATAAAGGAAAAAAAATTGAAGTAGAAATGATATTTTCCTCAAGAATGGAGTTCGAGCATTTTATCAAAATTATTTTCCATCAAAGATAATATAGGGTTCTATTTCTATCCCTATTTTTAAATTGATTTTATTATGTTATGACGGAATTAATTTTATGATGTCCTTTTATCTTTTATGGATTTTTTTATGATGGCATGATGTTTAAGAATCTCATTTTTATTACATGGGTTATGTTATGATGTATGATTTATAATTTTGTGGCACACATAGGAATGGTTTAATTATGAGATGGGTGGGACCTATATATACCTCCAATACATTGGGTAAAGATTTATATCTCAATAGATAGACATGGCTAGAATGGTATGTTAATCTGGTTCAGTGATACAGGACTGGAACGAGGAGTGAACTCGATTCAGAAAGGTACTTTGTCCACTAAGATGGTCTTGGCAGCAATGACTTGGCTACTATGGAAATCATATCATGTGCTTAATGGTTTTCCAAAATTAAATGTTTTATTCCCATGATATTTTATCATGATTGATGTTCCTTTATGATCTATGCCTTACGTACTGCCAAGATTTATTTCACAACTCATGATTTTGATGTTTAAACTTTATGTTCATTTTTTGAAGTTCAAATGTATATGGTTTGTTTTATTTTCTCCATTATTACCCTTACTGAGAATTTGAGATCACCCTTTATATGTTTTCTTTTCCCTAGGATATAAAGAAATATTTTAGGTAAGAAAAAAGGGGAAGATCTTTATGGGAGATGTTGAAGATCTTTCACCACGATTAGAAGATTATGTTCCGAGTTTCCAAAGACACTAAACGATTATGATCCTTTGATGTTTGTTTTCATTATGTATTAAGTATTCTGAAAAAGTAATGTAATGTCTATTTACGTCAAGTACTGGTCTCTACAGTAACAATTCAAAACATGTACAATAACTAAAATGATTATTACCCAAAACATTGCATTATCATGGAATTAACAAATGAAGAGATAATATAAAGTAATAAGTGGATCATATATGATATTATAAATAATATTATGGTTCTTTTAAAATTTTATAATATGTTTAAACCCATTATACATAAGTTTCAGACACATTCGGAGTAAATCAGACCTCATGTAAGAGATAATTTTGCAATCTCATTTTTATACGAGATTGGTTATTCATAATTATTTACTGGGGTTATATTTATCATCCATGTCCATGTTTTCATAAAACATTTTTATAAAATGTTTACCATTATTCCATGTATGTTTAAATTCATTTTTACCCATTTCTGAATTTTACTACTTAGTATGGAATGAATCTTTCTTTTGTTTACCATATGAGGTACTTTTTTTGACTTTTTCGGTGAAGGTATGAGGAGAATGTTTTTTAGATTATATAGAATGAATGGATTATTAAGGTTTCATGATTCCTTATTTCCATTAAGATTCCTCTACACTATTTCACGTTTATTTTCAAAAAAATTATTTTCTTTTAAAATTACGTGGCATTTTGGGAAAAGAAAACTTTTTTTAAGAAGAAGGAATATTTTCCTCAAGAACTATGTTCAATTTTTTTATCAAAATTATTTTCCATCTAAGATGAAACTTTTAAATAGGGTTATTTATATATCCCTATTATTACTATGATTTTATTGTGTTAATTATTGAATGATATTTTATATGGATTATGCTATGATGAAATGATATTTAAGAAACCCGTTTTATTTCTTGGCTTATGTTATGAAGAATGATTAATGTTTTGTGGAACATGTAAGAGTGATTTCATTATGAGATGGGTGAGAAATATATATCCCTATAATTTATTGGGTAAATATTTATATCTCATTAGATAGACATGACTGGAATGACAAGTAAATTTAGTTCAGTGATGTAGGGTTGGAACGACAGGTAAATCTGATTCATTAATACATGGCTAGGATGGTAAGTAAACCCGATTCCGTAATGGACTATGTCCACTATAATGGTATTAGAAGAAATTTCATGGATACCATGGAAATCAAATTGTGTGCATATTAGTTTTCAAGAATTACATGTTTTATGCAAATTCTATTCTATCATGGTTAATTATTCTTTATAATCCAAGCCTTATGTACTGCCAATATTTATTATATAACTCATAATTTTGATGTTTAAACTTTATGTTCATGTTTTTATGTTTAAAATTTTTTAGTTTGTTTTATGTTCTCCATGTTTACCCTTACTAAGAATTTGAACTCAACCTTTCTATATTTTCTTTTCCCCAAAATATAATGAATGGTTTGGGGTAGGAAAGAAAAAGGGGATGATCTTTATAGGATATATTGAAGATCTTTCACCATGATTAGAAGATTATGTTTCGAGTTTCCAAAGACACTAAACCAATACTATCCTTGGGCATCTATTTGTGTCATGTATTAAGTATTCCACAAAATAAATGTAATGTCCATGTACGTCATGCTTGGGTCTCTACATTTGGTATTAGAGCTAAGGTTTAGTCAACAATTGGAAACTAGGATGTGGAAAAATTAGTGAGATCCCTAGAGATATTTATAACGACATGTCTAGGGATTTTATAAGGATAGGTAAATTATAGGTTGAAATACTATGGTTTTTTTGACAATTATGAAAGACCTAGGGTTAAACCGAAGATATCATAGATTGAAATATTATAAGAAATTTACCTTACTTATGTGTTTCTAATATATGATACATATTTCTCACACTTTTATTTTTTGTCTTATTCAATAGTTAGAACTACATAGAACATTATTAAACAATGATTATTTCAGTTGTGGGAAATTTGAAAATTTTTAAGATTGATTTTCTATGTGGAAATATCATAAAGAGAATCATGACGATGGTACAAGTATTAGCCATACTACTGAGGTTAAAGAGATTGTAAATGACATGTGAAAGGTATGTGATGTTCTTCATGTATTGTTTACATTAAACCTAAGAATAATATATTTTATAATGAAGGTGATAATGGATCTAGAGTAATGGTTTAAAAATAAAGATGGAAGATTGAGGTGTATATGTTTTAGATTTATAGATTATGTTATATGAATCATGAAATATATAAGAGTTTTCAGTATTTGTATTTAATTAAGGATTGGAAAGGATATGTTGAGTAGTTATAAGGATCCAAAATGTGATTTAAGGGTAAGGTGATATACTTGAAAACTTTGTGATTAAGGGGATGATAACCTTTAATATTCCCCTTATTTTTAGATAATGATGTTTGGATAAAGATATGTTGGATTTGAAAATGTAAATTGGATGATTCTAGTTTCTTGAGAACTAATTATGGAGTTTTTGACAAGAGGTTTATGTAATCATTGATGATTTGTACCACTTTTTGGGAAATAAGGAATATATATAATATGTTTTGGAATAAGGATACATGCATGTTTTCAATAAGGATATCTGATAATTCAGGTTGTTACTATGACTCAAGAGAATACATGATTAAGGTATTCACATGTTTGGAATGTTACAACCAAGAACTAACTTATGAGATATGGGAGATAAATGTTATTTTGATATAGTTCACCTCTTTCTAAGTTTTATATTTTTTAAATGATTATAATTTTATCAATTTATATATTTTTTATGTTATATTACTGTTGAAGTTTGTTAGATTAATGTATTATCTCACTATAGGAAGACTTATGCATATTTGATTTCCTGTGGAGAAAATTATATTGAGATAGCTGGAATGACCTATCAATCTATCTCATTATCTAATTTCAATTAAATAATGAAAAATTTTAATTCATTTCTTTAAATAAGAGATGATGTGGAAATTTTTCAAGGCACGAAAAATGATGAGATTGTACCAAAATAAAGTTAGTATATATTCTCATGAAAAATTATTCAACTTCAGGAAATTGATCTTGAAAACCAAAAACTTTATCCTAGTACCATCTTATTTGATGAATAAAATGGTCCTTTAAATCATTACATATTTATGGATTTCTGGTATTTAACTTTCTCCAAACCTTATTCTCTATCATTACCCATCCACACATGATGGTCAGATTTCTCTTCCATATCCATGTTTTCACTTACAATCTATGTTCTCTTAAAAGGAAACCCAATGATGAGTTACTTTGGGTAAAAATTATGTTTATAACATTACTTTTGAAATGATGTTTTATTATCCCATTTAACGATATGGGTTTCCATGAAAGAAACTTTCAAGTAGAAAAACATTTATAACCCTGAAAAATTTCGAGGGAAAAATTAAATTTAAGGGGGGTAGAATGTGACACCCTGAGATTTTATGATATATATTATTTTAATGTATTTTATGACTTGTGTTAAACACCACACCATGATTATATTTTGATATATGCAAAAATGTATTAGCTTGCAGTATATGCAATACTATTTTTGGCTTATGTTGCACACAATTTCAAGTTCCTTTGATAAAATTAATTTCACACAAAACTGAATATAGATTTTGTTCAATTTATAAATAAAATATGTTTTGATTATGTTAGACTAAACAAAAAAGTGAGCTTTCACTACACCTGACATTGACTTGGCTTGCATTAAACGCAAGAGCGACCTTTTGAATTAAAAATATGCATAATACTATTAATAAATTTTTCAGATAAAGGAAGTATTTTTTTAACAATGTAGTTTTACTACCTTTTGATGGCACACCCATTTTAAATATATATTTTGACACTTTTTTAAGCTAAATTTGGAAAACTAAACTTATTATTTGGAAGAGGGACATAAAATTTTACTTTTATTGAATTTTTGGCATTTTTATAATAAAATTAATATTTTAATGAATCGTGAAAAATACTGTATTTTAACACAAAACTACCTTTTTATCTAAATTATTTATATAGTTATATTTTATTTTTAATTAGTTTAAAGTGTAATTAGATTAGATTATTATCATTTAATCTAATTTTAGTCATTAGAAGAAATTTAAATTTTAAATTGGACATAAAAACATGTTAATCATTAGATAGTTATCACCTCTTAAAAACCCACTTTTTGGTTTTGACGATGAGAATTAGTTTTAAATTAATTACTGTAAATTATATGTTTTGAATTCGGAAAAATGGATTCCATATTTATTATAATAAGAATCAAATTCTGTAAATATGTTCTTTTTATTTTTAGACATTATGAATTGTAACTTTAGTAATTATTTTATTTACCATGGTTAAAAGGGTAAACCTTGAAAATAAGTGTAACAAAATAATATTATAATAATTTTAATCTATCCTAAAACATGTCCCAATCCTATTGGATGAGGTATTTATAACCATGTTCATCCTTGGGTCGATTTTGGGACCCCATGGATTCACTTGGATGTGAAAATGACATTTTATAAGAATTAATTTAAAGTAAAGATAATTATAACCTAAACATATATCTTTTACTAAATCTATTTTAATACAGGGTTATATAGCTGATATATATTACTATAAATATTCATTAGAAATATGAAAAAATTTCCTACATCATTGTATTTAAGTTATAATTTTTATAAATTAGATAAATATATTTATTGATGACACAATTATAATGTAGTGATTACCTCAATAATGAAAGATTCTGATAAATGAATTTATAAATATTAAACTAAACATTATATGAATATTTTGATTCCATCCACGAATTTTTTGGATTAAATTGATATATTAGGGATGATTTAATGATTTTATTTCGAATTAAAAAGGTTTTTATAAATTTTTAAACAAGTCAAGTATGAATAGTTTCCAAAATTGACATAATTCATAACTTAAAACATAAAATTGTTTATTAAATGATATTAAATTACTAAAAATTAATATTTTTCCAAATGGTTAATCTAAGTCAAAATATGTAATAAATAACTTTTTTGGGTCCTCTTACATGATATGGTAATTACATTAACCCACAATGTGTAAATAACATGATATCACCGTAAGTTTAAAAAGGGTTAAATAAGGGTTAAACAAAAACAATAAGTATTGAAAAATATTCAAAACGTTTCTAAAAATTATTATATTATCGCTATTATAACAAAAATCATATTATATTAAAATTATATAATTTTTGGACCATTTTTAATCTAAATTAAATTTATAATAAGTTAATATTTTAAGACTTTCCTAAATTACCCCTCTACACTCTTATAAAAGGGAACATCCTACCTCTCCTCTTAACTCCATATTGTGCCTCCAATCTCAGCCATACCCTACAAATATCTCTTATCAACTTCCCTAGTAACATTCTAGAGGTTCTGGCCTTGTCAAAAAACCAACTCTAGTGCCCTAAGATGAAATTTAAAGGAAGCGCGTCGAGGAAGAGGTAATATCTTCTACCGATTCATTCAGATTTCATTCTTCTTATAATTATTATCCTTTAGTTTTTTCATTATAAAGTAATAAAATCAGTATCAATCAAATAATTATATTTTATTATATATATTAAATAACCCAATTTATCCTTCTATTCATCGTACAAAAACAATATCACTATGTGTACGTACGTAGACTTACCGTCTCCATGCCATGGTGTAATATGTTTTATAATAATTCCAAGTTATTATGAACCATACATTAAAATAACATTCCTCAATTATAGGAACAATATAATTGCTTGTGCGTACGTACAGCTTACCGTCTTCACGACACGATGAGATTAATTATCCACGTCAACCATTAAAGAATGATTATAAAGTATATATAATAAATAATAATGAAATATATGATATAATAATGCTACTAGATATATATATATATATGTTATTACTTACTTCCATTCAATTCAGCAAGGAAATAAAAACATTGTTCATGCGTATGTAAGACTCACCGTATCCATGAACGGTGTATACCATTTCATTTATCTATATATTATATATATATACAGAATAAATATAATATATAAATCATGTTTTACATTCTGTAATTAATTAAATCCTGATATATGTAATAATATCAAGAATATCAATTCAAAACATGTACGATAAATAAAATGACTATAACCCAAAACGTTGCTTTAACAAGGAATTGAAAAATGAACGGGTAATATAAAGATGTAAGTGAATTATATATGTTATCATAAATATTATTATGGTTCTTTTATAAAATAATAATATGTTTAAACCCTATATGCAGAAGTTTCAGACACATAGGTAAGAAATCATACCTAAGTTAAGATATAATTTTGCAAACTCATTCTTATCCTATATTGTTTATTCGTAAGTATTTACTAGTATTATATTTATCATCCATGTCCATGTTTTCTAAAAATTATTTCACAAAATGTTTATTATTCTTTCATGTATGTTTAAATTCATTTTTTCCCAAGGAATCTTTCTTTTTTTTTCCATACGAGGCACTTTTTTTGACTTTTACAATAAAAGTACGAGGATAATGTTTTTGTTTAACTTATATGGAATCAATAGATTGTTATCATTTCATTGTGCCTTATTTACAAGAAACTTCCTCTACAATATTTCATGTTTATTTTCAACTAAATTTGTTTCTTTTAAATTTTCATGGAATTTTAATAAAAGAAAACCTTTTTGAAGAAGAAAAGTCATTTTCATCAAGAACTAAGTTCAAGTGTTTTGCCAAATTATTTTCCATCTAAGATGATTATTTTATATATGGTTATGTTTTTATCCTTAATATTAATATGATTTTATTGTGTTAATTATTGAATGATGTTTTATATGGATTATTTTTTGATGAAACTATATTTACGAAACCCATTGTATTTCTTGGGTTATGCTATGATGACTGTTTTATGTTTTGTGGACCATGTAAGAATGATTTTATTATGATATGGGTGTGACCTATATCTACCCCCAATGAATTAGGTAATGATTTATATCTCATGAGATAGAAATGACTGGAACATAAATTAAATCCAGTTCAGTAATGTAGACCTGGAATGACAAGTAAATCCAGTTCAGTAATACATGGATGGAACAACAAGTAAACCCAGTTAATTAATGTACTATGTCCAATATGATGGTCTTGGAAGAAATTCCTTGACTACTATATAAATCCGAGTATTTTATTATTAGTTCTTCAAAAGTACATGTTTTATGCCAATTCTATTCTATCATGGTTAATGTTCCTTTGTGATCCATGGATTACGTACTTCTATGATTTATTTCATTCATCCTAATTTAGATGTTTAAACATTATGATCATGTTTTTACATTATTATTTTAATGGTTTTTTTATGTTCTCCATGTTTACCCTTACTGAGCATTTGATCTCACCCTTTCTGGGTTATCTTTTCCCTATGATATAAATATTATTTTTTGTTAGTAAATAAAAGGGGGATATCTTTATGGTAGATATTGAAGATTCGTCACCACGATTAGAAGATTATGTTATGAGTTTCCAAAGACACTAATGTAATATGATATTTAGGAGTGTGTTTGTGTTGTGTTTTATGTATTATGTAAAATAATATTAGTGTCCATGTATGTCAAGCTTAGGTCTCTTTAATAAATACTTAGGAACATTATCTGATCGGAAGGAATACACTTTCCTTTTTATTTCATCAAGAGGTATACATCAACATTGGTTCCCCTATTTACTATATATAAACCTATTAGTATGAGAATGTGGTTGAATTTGGGATATAGTGGGTAGTTTCTTGATATCAATTGATTCAAGTGTATAAGGTGAAGCATTGGATGCCCTAAATGTGGATTATGTTTCAATAATATTGGGGAACTATGAACCTCCTCGAAACATTTTTCAAACTAATGAAGTTGAAATATGTCTGGAATGATACTGATGATGAGGTGGGTAATATGTAAATTCCACATGCCCATTTATCATGGTGGAAATAAAGTATGAACATTCCCATATCCATGTCAATTGGGATATGGTGGAATGAAATCCATAATTCTATAAATTTGGGGGTGAAAATCATTATAATATCCCAATACCTATGGGATGAGGTCCATTATATTTAGGAGGAACTGTGTAAGAGGATTTGAATATTACTAAAAATTATTTTTTTCATTTTCTAAAGCCGGGTTAAAGGGGACCGGTACCCCAACGTACAACCTGCATAAAAAGATGAAACTTAAACAAACCAGAACATCACAACATTACACATCATAATAGCCATAATCATCTCCAAAACCCATGCAGGATTCCTCCTCACCCATAGCCGACTCCCACTCTGGGTTCCTCCAATAGTTTTCAATTTGAATTTCAATATTACATTATGGATGAAGGACCCATAAATCATCTTTATAATTAATTCGTGGGGATCCTAATTTTATTAATAACCTTGTGATTAATTATTTGGAAAAGTTGTTCATATAATCCCCAAGGATATGATTGGAATAATAATTGTAATTTTTTTTCCTTTTTCAATTGTAGGTTTGGTGGATGATGTGGGAGTCACAACATGGAATCTAGATATTGGATCTTTCATAAAAATTGGGAATATTCTCCACTAAATATACACTCAAAAACTCCAATAGAATTGATAATTCTATCTATAAAGGTAGGTAGGGTATCAACAACCCCTTCATCACTAATTCCTAGAAAAAAGGATGATACACCCTTTCAAGGATTATGGGATTGTAGGAAAGTAAAATATCCATTATCAAGACTGGGTGAATCATAACTAGGTAGAAAGTATTTGTAGTAAATCAATAAATAAGAAGAATTCATGGATATCATGGAAAAACATATAATAGTAAGAGTAGTAATTTGGATGGTTTTTTACCCTCAATCTTAAGGATTCCTGACTTCTAGAAGCATGATCTATTTTTATTTTGGGAAAATGGTAAATTATCTTGAGTCTAGATCTTTATGGATGGAATAAATTTTATCCTCCATAATTCAATGTCATACCTCAAAATCCATTATATATTTATTGTGATAATAACTTCTTCAAATTTCCCTATATTCGAAATATTTACTAGTGTTTCTTGATAATATCATTACTTTTTTTAGTTAATAATGTCCTATTTACATTTTTAAATAGTCAAAAACTCATAAAAACCAATGGGGTATACTAAAGGAATAAATTTAGTTGAAAATTCATACTACATGTTCTCCATAAAAATGTCTAGTAACTATTCCTATGGAAGTATTTTTTCCAATGAATAAGTTATACCCTTCCATATTGCAAAGAAAATACATGAATCTATCATTTTATATCATTATGAAATTAAGGAGGTCAAGGATTATTTTTATTCTTAGAATATAGATAAATTGAAAAATAAATTGTATACATAGATCTTCATAGATAAATATATAGTTTTATTTAAGGTTATAATACCATCAAATGGCAGGGCATTAGAAGGTATACCAAAATAATCTATTCTTTGAAAACCTCTAGTGGTTTTGGGGTTTCTAATAGTAGGTCTCACTAGGATGATAAATGGGTGAGATTTTATTCTTGATCACCCCTTGCATATAATTTAAAGAAAATTTGGTTCCCAATTTTGTGATGTGGGGGAGTCGATTCCACCCACATAGAATAAATCTTCCTCTATAGTTTTACCAGTGCACGTCGGCCATAAATTGAATAGTTCTGATCGATAAGGGTGTCTTCTAATTCCTAAGATATCATGATATGATTTAACCATACTTGACTTCCCTTAACTGGTACTTATTATCTTCACAATAGTGGGATCACTAGGAAATCATTCGACACAATAGTAAATTGATCTTATTGATGAAATCTTACTTCAATGGGTTACCTAATTCTTATATAATGGGTCAATAAATCTTATCATGTTAAAGATGATTAGTTTAATGAATCATAACATTTTCAATATAATTACTGTACTCACCAAATATTATTCCCCTCAACAACTCACCATTAATATATCAAAGCTATACTATTTTTTCTTCAATTTGAGATATATTATCTCAGTCCTAGTTGTATTCACCATGGATTGGAAATGGTTAGGTTGTGAATGTTGCTAACTCTTCCTCCTTATTGAGAGTATCCTAGGTTTCATCGTCAGTCGATCAAATAGTGATGAAATTAACGGATGTGAAACATGTGGGAGGAATCATAGAATCCCTTAGTAGAGGAATAATTTTGTTCATGATGTATTGCATTGCAGTATATGATTTTAGAGATTAATTAAGCATTAAAATGATAAAAAATTACCATGCCCTATGGGATGGGAGTTTCCCTAGGATTCAAATATCCCTAGGTCTTGTAGTGCTGATGTTTGATGCTTTTGGCTTAAGTTAATCTAAAATCTACCTTGAGCTACTATCGATATGTGTCGAGACACATTAGAGGTGTCTAAAATTGTAGGGTTATGAACCTATAGTTGATATATAGTGGCTAGATTCCAAAAATAGTCCCTCTTTAGGGATGTCTAAATCTTATTGGATAGGATAGGTAGTGTTTCATTTGTAGTTTCTTTCAGAATTGAGAACATCCTTGGCTGATGATGACCAAAATGGATCAGATCACTCCTTGTAAGATCATGTGTATTATACTTATCATAGTGGAAATCATCCTCCACCTCCCAAAGATAGAAAAAGAAACAGATGTTTTGCTCTGGGGATATCATCTTGAAATGATTGTATATAGATACAGACGCAACTTGTTTCTTCAAAACCCATCATTGATAGAAAAAACTACATGGAATCATCCTTGTAACACCCCAAGCTTCCACGATACGCTTCTCTTTGAATAATATAGTATCGTGTGTTGTACGCAACTTCGAGTTCTAAAACACCACAACCAATCAACTAGCTATTATGAATAGTAATACCCACTTTTTGAAATTTTATATATTTTATCTTTTAAAATGGACTTCATTTTTGGATTTGGAATATCGAAATTATCTTAGGGTGAAATTTGGGTACTTTTCTCATAACTTTCATATTTTGATGAATAGTGAAAATTACTAAATTTTAATTAAATTTTTTTTTTAATCAAAATAATTAATAGTGATAAATTATACATTTGAGTGGTTTTAAAGTATAATTAAATTATATTTTTACCATTTAATCCAATGTTGGTCATTAGACGTAATTTCACATTTAAACTGGATATAAGTAAGTCTTAATCTTTTGATAGGTATTATTTATTAAAAACACGCTTTTTGTTTTGACAATGAGAATTATTTTTAAATTAATTTACTCCACTTCTGTGTTTTGAATTCAGAAAAATGGATTCCATATTTAGAATCATTAGTTCCAAATTGTGTAAATCGTTAAATTTTATTTTTAGACATTTTGAATAATTACTTCGGTAAATATTTTATTTACCATGGTTAAAGAGTAAATCCGGTAAATAAGGGTAAAATAATAATATTATAATAATATTAAATTACCCTAAAACGTGTCCTAACCATATTTATTGATACATTTACGACCATGGGAATTTTTGGGTTGATTTTGGGACCCCATGGAGCCACTTGTAAGTGATAGTGACACTTTATATTAATTAAGTTAAAGTAAATACAAAAATGACATAAGCATATATCTTTTAGAAAAACAATTTTAACATAGAGTTATATATGTTATATATTAGACTATAAATATTTAATATAAATATAAAACTATTTCCAACATAATGGGATTTTGTTTATAATTTTTAGACATTGAATAATTAAATTTATTTATGACAAAATAATGATGCGGTATTTTCCTTATTAATGAAAGAATGAAATAATTGGTATTATAAATGTTAAAATAAATATAATTTTAAAGTTTTGTTGACATCCAAAAATTTTATTGGTTAATATGACATGTTAAGATTACTTAAATGAATTTTTTTCGAATTAATAAAGTTGTTACGACTTTAACAAATATCAATTATTAAATAGTGACAAAATTGACATAAAAGAGTTTTTAAAATAAATATTATATTATTAATTGATATTCTATTCCTAAATATCTAAGGTTCGGCCAAAGAACTTATATAATTATATGTGTATCATTTATGGACCACTTGGGGTCTATTGGAAGTATATAGTAAGTTTATTAACTATATAATATATAAATACAAAGAGACATGGTAAATGTCAAACTATTTAACTAAGAGTTATATCAAAAAGATAAAGTTAATATAGTGACCCAAACCAATCTAAAACCTACTATTTTTTTTGGTTTTCGACCTAGAACCACCTTAACTATTAAATAATTTACTTTATAGCCATTAGAAACTGAATATGAATTTATTATAAAATAATATTTCTAACTTTTCCTAAGGTTCCCCTCACCCCTCTTATAAAAGGGAACTTCCCCCCTCTCTAATTAACACCTTCAATGCCTTTTGGATCTGCCTAAACCAGCCCAAATATTCTCTCAACTTCCCTAAGTTCAACCTAGAGTCCTTATTATTATGATAAATCCAACCTATGGAGCCCTTTTGATCAAATCAAAAGGAAGAACCCGAAGAACAGGTAATAATTTCACCACCCTCTTTCAAGTTCCTTTCTTCTTCCACTTATTCTTTATTTGTTATTTCTATTAGAAAATAATAAATCCAGTATCTTATATATACTGTAATATTATTATAAATAGGTACAACCATATTAAGTATTCTATCCATCCTTTGAATGACATGTCACCATACGTGCGTACGTAAGGCTTACCGTCTCCACGTCGTGGTGTAATTATTATTCAAAACATTATTATTTGGATGGGTATTATAATGATGTTTAACTGAAGTAAATAATAAATATAACATTATAATGATTCTGTATATATGATATACAGTCCAATTATATATTATTTTAATATCAAAACAATGATATTGTTGCTCGTGCGTACGTACGGACTACCGTCTCCACGAACACGATGAGATTCATTCCCCATCGTATCCATTCAAGTGTAATTCTAATTTGATGATTAAAAATAATGTTTAAGGACTTGATATCATTCTGGATATGAATAAGATAAAACCTATCCATAACAAACATGGATTATATATAAAAACATATAAGTTAACACCCGAAGCGACGATAATACTAAGATATTATTAATAAAGCAATGTTAAAAGATCATATATGATATAATATTATTGTATATGATTATTGTATAATTTAATAACATTTATTTCACCATTATATAGGAGGTTAAACTACCCTCAACCATGGAAAAGTACAAGTTAAGGGTTAATTTCACAATCTCTTTATTATCCGAGGTTGTTTTTATGTAAGTATCTTCTAGGACCACTTTATCATACACATCCATGTTTCTTAAAAATGTATTTCAAAACATTCATACTATTTTATTGAATATGGGTTAAAGTCATTTATACCCTTGTTTTAATTTTTATAATATGTTTATAATGTAATCTTTCTGTTGTTTTCCAAACCAGGTCCCTTTTAACCTTTTCAAAAAAATTAAGGTAAGAATGTATTTTTTTAACTTATACGGCAGGTGTAGATATTTTCCACTGTTATAAAATCTTCAAAGCTTACCTTACATGTTTATAAGAATATTTTCAAAGTAAATGTTTTATTTTAGAATTATGTGAATTTTAAATGATTTCGAAAAAGAGATATTTCTCTCAAATAGTTTTGATTTAATCTATATCAACATCCTTCGATGGATTTTAAGCTTATTTGAAGTTGATTTATTATGATACAAAACTTCCATATTGTATTGAAGGTTTTGTGATATGTTTGACTGTGGATGTGTTATTTTTATACCATTAAAGGTTTATGGAGAATGTATTGACATTTAATATGCTAATTTTAATATGAATGTTTATGTTATGTTTAAACCTATTCATATGCAGAATGAATTGGACTTAGTAAGTGACAAGTGGAGCTCACTATAGCTCCTAGATGCATCGGTAGGTTTCATGAGACAAAATAGTGTCTTGGAACAAGGCCTTGACAAAATCTTATTTGTATTATTGTCCCAAGGCCAGGACTATGTGGTTATGATAGTATGGCATTATACATTCCATCATTATGAAAGTGGTAATTGATATTGCATGTGATTGTTCTATTTGTAGAATATCCATGTGAATAAGTAAATGAAATTATTTCATTTTATTTATGACATATTATGAAGAATTTCAAGTTTAAAAGGCTATTGTTTTAGTTATACATTGCCCTAAATGTTTATGCTTATTTATGAAAGTTTCCGCTATATTTTTATCCTTACTGGGCATCTGAGCTCACCCATTTCTAGGTTTTATTTTTCCCAGGATGTGAAGAAGTATTTTATGAGTGACCTTTAGGGATAGTATGAGGGGATATGAGTGTGGTCTATGGAGACAAGATGTTGCTGTAGTTTTTCACTTTATGATGTACTATAAACTTTATGAATGTATCTAGTGATTCCAAGGCTACTAAACTAATCGGTCTTCCGAGACATTATCTTTTGTGATCATGAAAATGTTATGTAATAATGCACTGAATCTAGGTAACTAGGGTTGGGGCGTTACAGTTGGTATCAGAGAAAGTTTAGTACAAACCTTGGAAGCTAGATTTAGATAAACTCTTATTAGAGCACATAGACCTAAGATGGAGTTTGAGGATTAGTATAGAACAACTTCCTAGAATTTTTGTATTGTAGAGATTTTGTGAGTTTTTCGAGATATACATCCCTATCTAGATACGATCAGGTAGAGGCGGCTCTGGCACAGATGTATCTAGGGGTAAAACCCGAAAACACCACTTTGAGCTAGACTCGAACGGGAACTGGTGCACGACAACGGGCCTTGCTGCACTCTTGGTTACAAAATTCCCTAGGGATATGCTTAGGATAATTCTCATTTTCTTTACAAACCATTATTAAGGGTTTATGAGTATATAATTCCTCAAAGAAAACATTTTTATGATTATGGATTGTATCCATAAACTGTTCAATTCATGTTAAGTGTTTTACAAGTTTGGATTTATGTATTGTGATTCATAAACTAATCTAGTGTATGCCATTGTTTAGAAATGGCACCTAGTGGAAGAAATGGAAATCATATCAATGCACGCACTCCATGTAGGGATTTACCTCCTACTCAAGACAATTATAGTGGAGTTGGTGATACAACTGGTGTTGATCATCTAATCACCATACTGGGACAACTCACTCAGGTTATGAATAATTGTCTTACCCGTATGGAGCACCCTGATCTACAGTGTGGAGGATAAATGTTAGATCACTTCATGAGGGAACAAAAACCAACATTAAATGGGTGTAAAAATCCATTAGTAGTTGATAAATGGATAAATTCTTTAGGGAAAATATTCAATGCCTTGGGGAGTACTGAAAGGGAAAAAGTTATCATGGAAGTTTACCGCCTCACTAGAGATGCTGAACAATGGTGGTCATTGATTCAAAACACAAAGGAGGATGATGAAGTATCAAATATGGAATGGTGGGAGTTCAAAGATATTTTCTTAGAAAAATACTTTCCTCGTAACCATTGAGCAGATATGGAAAGGAAATTTGTGAGTCTAAGACAAAAGGAGGATGAAAATGTCGCAAAGTATGAGGATAACTTTTCAAGGTTATTGAGGCATGCAACAGATTATATACGTAACCCCAGGAGTAAGATTGATCATTTCTATGATGGGATAAAAATATTTCTCTGTCAAGAATTAGTCTCACAAACCTTCTCGTCATACGAAGATATTGTCTCATATGATATCAAGATAGAAAAGGAATTCTCTAAGTCTTATGACTTTACAGAAAAACAAGAGAAGAAGAGATCTGCTGATCACTCTGGGAATGGAAATAAGGGGAAGAAGGAAAAAGTTAAATATCCATCCTACAATAAATGTGGGAAGAAACACCCTGGTACTTGCTTGAAGGGATTGAGAGTCTGTTACAAGTGTGGTAAAAAAGGCCACCAAGCTCGTGATTGAAAGGGGAAGAAAGAAGCTACCGATTTTCAATGCTACAATTGCAGGGAGATGGGACATTATGAAAATGAATCACTTAAGCATCAGGGGAACTTACCTCAGAAAAGGCCAAGCTTATGCTATCACTACTGCTGAGGTAGAAGCTCCGAAAGACGTGGTGGCAGGTAATTTAATGGTTTCCTCAAGTTTAGAAAATGATTTATTTTATTATGGATCATCACATTGCTTCATATCTTCCCAGTTTTCTAAGAAAATTAGATATTTCCAATTTGATTTAACAAGGGAGTTGTTAGTAAAAACACCTAAGGGAAGTATCATTGAAACAAAGTTTTGTGAATTGGTCCCCATTAGAGCACATAAATGTTCTTTATCTGCTGATCTCATCGTCATAAACATGATTGAATTTGAAATAATCCTTAGTATGGATTGGATTTCAGACCATGATGTAATGATTTATTGTATGAAGAAGGAGGTTATGATTTTTGATGATGATGATAAAAAACACCTTATCTTTAGAGCAGAATCGTCACCACCTGATTCTTATGTAGATCCACCCCCAGTAGCTCAACTAAATTAAATTATTGAGGAGGAAGAGAATGAAATGATTATGGGTGAGGAAAGGAATGTTCAAATAGAGGATGTACCTATTGTGAAAGAATATGTAGATGTGTTTCCAGAAGATTTACCTGGACATCATCCAGAATGAGAAATTGAGTTTTCCATTGATTTAATTTCTGGTTCAAGGCCCATATCGAAGACCCCTTATAGAATGGCCACTATGGAATTAGTTGAACTAAATAAACAACTAGAGGAATTGAGTAATAAGGGATTTATTCTCCCTAGTGTTTCTCCATAGTGAGCCCTTGAACCTTTTGTTTAGAAGAAAGATGTATCTATGGGGTTATGCATTGACTACAGGGAAATCAATGCTATAACAATAAAGAACAAGTATCCCATAACTCGCATTGATGATTTATTTGACCAACTGCATGGAGCTGAATAAATTTTAAAGATTGACCTTCGATCTAGATACCATCAGTTGTGTGTGAAGAAGGAAGACATTCCGAAGATAGCATTTCGAACCAGGTATGGGCATTATGAGTTTACAGTAATGCCTTCTGGGATGACTAATGCACCCTCTGTTTTCATTGATTTAATGAACAATGTGTTCAAGGAATATATCAAGGATTTTGTAGTGGTATTTATTGATGATATCTTGGTATACTCAAAAAGCTACGAAGATCCTGAAAATAACTTGCACATTATTCTGACGACTCTTAGAAGACATGAATTATAATGGTAAGTTTAGAATGTGTCAATTCTGGCCTCAGGAGATTTCTTTTCTTGGACATATTGTCTCTAAGGATGGAATTTCCGTTGATCCTTCTAAGACCAAGGCAATACAAAAATGGCCAACACCGACGAGTATAACTGAGGTACGCAGTTTTATTGTTTTAGCTGGTTTTTATTGGCATTTCGTCCAGAATGTTTCCTGATTGGCTAGCCCATTAACGAAGATCACACGCAAAGGGGTTAAATTTATTTGGACAAAAGAGTGTGAAGAATGTTTTGAAGAACTGAAGAGAATATTAGTCAATGCTACTATATTGACTCTACCATCGAGGAATGATGAGTTTATTATTTATAGTTATGCTTCAAAAAAATGACTTGGTTGTGTCCTTTTGCAGAATGATAGGGTTATTGCCTATGCATCAGGACAGCTGAAAATTCATGAGAAAAAATATCCTACTCATGATATTGAGTTAGCTATTATAATCTTTTCTTTAAAGATTTGGAGACACTATATCTATGGTGAAAAATGTGAGATTTATACTGATCACAAGAGTTTGAAGTACATTTTCTCACAGAAAGAACTCAACATGAGGTAAAGGAGATGGCTTTAACTACTCAAGGATTATGATTACACGATACCCTACCACCCGAGGATTTCAAATAAGGTGGAATATTCTTTGAGTAGAAAGGATCCTATATACATGGATCTAGTGAAGATAGATATGGGAATCACTATGGAAGGAGAAACATCAATACTTTTTCAAATGGTTTCCAGAACATCTTTACTAGAAAGGATTAAGAGTTATCAGACTGATGATAAAGAATTTCAAAAGAAGATTAAAGCTGTTAATGATGGTAGATTGAGTGACTTTGTGTATGAAGATGGAATTTTGAAATTTGGGAAAAGACTTTGTGTTCCTGATATACCTAATCTAAAAAGGGAATTGTTGGATGATTCTCATAGTTATAATTTCTCTATACACTTAGGGAGCACCAGAATATATAGAGATTTGAAGGAACATTTTTGGTGGGACAACATGAAGAGGTAGATTGCTGATTTTGTGTCAAGATGTATGGTTTGTCAATAAGTGAAAGCTGGAAGGCAACATCCTGGAGAAGTCATGAAACCTCTTCCCATACCAGAGTGGAAATGAGATAATATTATGATGGAATTTGTCATGGGGCTACCAAATAATCCTATAAGGAACAAAGAAATATGGGTCATTGTTGATCGTCTTACCAAGTCAGCACATTTTCTTGCTATAAGAGTAGATCAACCACTTGAACTTCTATCAAGACTATATATTAATGAAGTTGTGAGACTTCATGGAGTACCCCTTATCAATTGAGCACTGCCTACCAACCCCAAAATGATGGACAATCATAACGAACTATTTAAACCTTAGAAGACATGTTGATATCTTGCTCACTTGACTTTCAGGGTATGCGGGATCAATATTTACCTTTGGTGGGATTTTCCTATAACAATAGCTTCCATTCAAGTATTCGGATGGCACTGTATAATGTTTTATATGGAAAGAGATTTCGAACACCAACCTGTTGGGATGATGTTGGTGAAAGAAAACTCGTAGGCCCAAAACTTGTGGAGGAAACGATGGAAAAGGTGATGGTAATTTAAACCCACATCAAAGCAGCTCAAAGTAGGCAGAAGAGCTATGCTGATAACCGAAGAAAGGATTTGGAATTTATGGTAGGAGATCATGTTTTGTTGAAGGTATCTCCATGGAAGGGTGTTATACGTTTCGGTAAGAAGGAAAAATTTTGTCCCAGGTACATAGGACCTTTCAAAATTCTGGAACTAATTGGGGTTGTAGCTTACCGTTTGGCAATGCTGCCAAGTCTCTCAAAAGTTCACGATGTGTTCCACACATCACTGTTGAGAAAATACATGCCTGACCCAATTTATGTACTCACCTATGAGGAAGTAGAACTAGAACCCAATATATCTTATTGCGAAGAGGCCATCAGGATTATTGATACTAGAGAACAAGTGCTGAGAAACCGGACGACTCGTCTGGTAAAAGTTCTATAGAGAAACCGTAAGATGAAAGAGGCAACGTGGGAACCTGAGGAACTTATAATGAAGAACCACAAGAGTCTTTCCATGCGGTAGTTTTCTAAAAATTTCAAGGAAGAAATTATTTGATGGAGGGGAGAATGTAACACCCCAAGCATCCATGGTACACTTCTCTTTGAATAATACAGTAGTGTGTGTTGTACGCAACTTCGAGTTCTAAAACACCACAACCAATCAACTAGCCGTTATGAATAGTAATACTCACTTTTTGAAATTTTATACATTTTATCTTTCAAAATGGACTTCATTTTTGGATTCGGAATATCAAAATTAGATGAGGTTGAAATTGTGGTACTTTTCTGATAACTTTCATGTTTTGATCAATAGTGAAAATTACTAAATTTTAATTAAAAACAACCTTTTTAATCAAAATAATTAATAGTTATAAATTATGAATTTGATTGATTTTAAATTATAATTAGATTATATTTTTACCATTTAATCCAATTTTGGTCATTGGTTGCAATTTTAGATTTAAACTGGACATAAGAAAGTGTTAATCTTTTGATAGTTATTATTTCATAAAAACACGCCTTTTGTTTTGACAACAGGAATTAATTTTAAATTAATTTCTACCACTTCTGTGTTTTGAATTCAGAAAAATGGATTTCATATTTATAGTCATGAGGTCCAAATTGTGTAAATAGGTAAATTTTATTTTTATACATTTTGAATAATTACTTTGGTAAATATTTTATTTATCATGGTTAAAGAGTAAATCCGGTAAATAAGGGTAAACAAATATTATATTAATATTAAGTTACCTTAAAACATGTCCAAACCCTATTTGTCGATACATGTATAACTATGGGAATCTTTGGGTCGATTTTGGGAGTCCATGGAGCCACTTGTAAGTGATAATGACACTTTATATTAATCAAGTTAAAGTAAATACAAAAATGACATAAGCATATATCTTTTAGCAATTTTTTTTACATAGGGTTATATATGTTATATTTTTTACTATAAATATTCATTATAAATCTAAAAATAGTTCCTAAATAATGATATTTTATTTATAATTTTTATACATTGAATAATTAAATTTATTTATGACAAAATAATGATGCAGTATTTTCCTTATTAACGAAAGAATAAAATAATTGATATTATAAATGTTAAAATAAATATAATTTGAAGGTTTTGATGACATACACCAATATTATTGGTTAATATGAAATGTTAGGATTACCTAAATGACTTTTTTTCGAATTAATAATGTTTTTATGACTTTAACAAAAATAAATTATTAAAGTGTGAAAATTGACATAAAAGAGTTTTTAAAACAAATATTATATTATTAATTGATATTATATTTCAAAAAATCTATGGTTTGGCCAAAGGACTTATATAATTATATGTGAATCATTAATGGACCGCTTGGGCTCACTTGGAAGTATATAGTATGTTTATTAACTATATAATATAAAAATACAAAGAGACATGGTAAATGTCAAACTATTTAACTAAGAGTTAAATCAAAATGATAAAGTTAATATAGTGACCCAAACCTATCTAAAACCTATTGGTTGAGTGGTTTTAGACCTATCCCCACCTTAACCTTTAAATAATCGACATTTTAGCTATTAGAAACCGAATATCAATTTATTATAAAATAATATTTCTAGATTTTCCTAAGGTGCCCCTCACCCCTCTTATAAAAGGGAACTCCCCCTTCTCTCTAATTCACACCGTCAAATCCTTTTGAATCGGCTGATCCCTGCCCAAATATTATCTCAAATTCCATAAATACAACCTAGAGGCCTTATTTTGATCATAAATCTAACCTAAGGATCCCTTTTTATCAAATAAAAAGGAAGAATCCGAAAAAGAGGTAATAATTTCACCACCCTCTTTCAAGTTCCTTTCTTCTTCCACTTATTATTTCTTTTTTATTTCAATTATAAAATAATAAATCCAGTATATTATATATAATTTAATGTTATTATAAAAATTTTATAACCATATTTAGTATTATATCCATCCTTTTAATGACATGTCACCATACGTGCGTACGTACGGCTTACAATCTCCACGTTGTGGTGTAATTGTTATTCAAAACATTATTTTTTGGATGGGTATGATAATGATGTGTAATTGATGTAAATAATAAATATAACATTATAATGATTCTGTATATATGATATAAAGTCCAATTATATATTATTTTAATATCAAAAGAATGATATTGTAGCTCGTGCGTACGTACAGACTACTGTCTCCACGAATGAGATGAGTTTCATTCCCCATCGTATCCATTCAAGTATAATTCTCATTTGATGATTAAAAATAATTTTTAAGGACTTGATATCATTCTGGATATGAATAAAATACAACCTTTCCATAAAAAACACGACTTATGTAACAAAACATATAAGTTAACACCCGGAACGACGATAATACTAAGATATTATTAAGAAAGCAATGTTAAAAGATCATATATGATATCATATTAATGTATATTATTATTGTATAATTTAATAACAATTATTTCACCATTATAAAAGAGATTAAACTACCCTCTACCAAGGAAAAGTACAAGGTAAGGGTTAATTTTACAATCTCTTTATTATCCGAGGTTGTTTTTATGTAAGTATCTACTGGGACCTCTTTATCATCCACATCCATGTTTCCTAAAAATGTATTTCAAAACATTATTATTATTTTATATAATATGGTTTAAAGTCATTTATACCCTTATTTGACTTTTTATAAGATGTTTATAAAGTAATCTTTCTATCATTTTTCAAACAAGGTCCTTTTTAACCTTTTCAAAAAACTTAAGGTAAGAATGTATTTTTTTAACTTATACGATGGGTGAATCTATTTTCCACCATTATAAAATCGTTTAAGCTTACCTTAAAAGCTTATAAGAATATATTAAAATTAAATGTTTTATTTTAAAATTATGTGACTTTTTAATGATTTCAAAAAAAGAGATATTTCTCTCAAATAGTTTTTATTTCATCTATGTCAACATCCTTTGATAGATTTTAAGATTATTTGAAGTTGATTTATTATGATACAAAACGTCCATATTTTATTGAAGGTTTGGTGATATGTTTAACTGTGGATGTGTTATTTTTATACCATTCATGGTTTATAGAGAAAGTACTGACATTTCGTATGCTAATTTTAATATGAATGTTTATGTTATGTTTAAACCTGTTCATATGAGAAATGCATTGGACTTAGTAAGTGATGGGTGGAGCCCGCTATAGCTCGTTGATGCATCAGTAGGTTTCATGAGACAAAATATTGTTTTGGAACAAGGACTTGACAAAATATTATTTGTAGTCTTGGTACAGGGCCTTGACTATGTGGTTATGATAGCCTGGAATTATGAATTCCATCATTATGAAAGTGGTTATTGATATTGCACGTGATTATTCGATTAGTAGAATATCCATGTAAATAAGTAAATGGAATTATTTCATTTTATTTCTGCCATATTATGATGATGTTCAATTTTAAAGGGCTTTTGTTTTATTTATACATTGCCCTAAATGTTTATTCTTATTTATGAAAGTTTCCACTATATTGTAATCCTTACTAGGCATCTGAGCTCACCCCTTTCTATGTTTTATTTTTCCCAGGATGTGAAGAAGTATTTTATGAATGACCTATAGGGATAGTATGATGGGATATGAGTGTGGTCTATGGAGACAAGATGTTGTTGTAGTTTTTCACTTTATTTTGTAATATAAAAATTATGAATGTATCTAGTGATTCTAAGGCTGCTAAACTAATCAGTCTTTCGAGACATGATCTTTTGTGATCATGCCAATGTTATGTAATAATGCACCGTCTCTGGGTAACTAGGGTCAGGGCGTTACAATCCTTTAGATATATTCATCAGCTACCTCAACTGTTGGTATTGATTCATTGTAAGGATAACTCAAACCCAGAACATTATCTACTTAATTCGATAAGTTATTAATTGATGAAAGTGTATGTTGAGGCCATGAGGCTATTATATTCATGGAATTCATAGAGTATGTTTTATATGTCCACTAGTTCTGCAAAGTTCCTTGAGGTTTCTTATGACTATTAATAGATTGTAAAATGAATTTTTAATTCATTGACATATTTGGGGATTGCATTTATTTTTTAGGAAATATTCAATTTCCCTGAGTATGATATAGAAACAAGACAATCATCATTTTCTCATCTCAAATAAGAGTTTATGGTTAACAGATCACCTTAACATAATGGAATACCCATATATATTTTTTTTATTATTTTGTGTATCGATGATTTATTGCGGTGGTTCTGAATATGGTTACACATTTGTTCATGTAGGATCACGATTTTTGTTTCACTTACCTTTTTGGGAGGTTTATAATCGGGTTAATTCATGAAACCGGAAACACCATATGGATCTCATACCCATTTTTTCTCATGAAAAATATTTCCAATGGCTGGATATAGGAACCCAAGATATGAATAAATAGATATTACATCATTTTATGTGAATATTTAGTATATTAAAGAAATAAATGCCTATGGACTGTAATATTTTAGTTTCTTTGGAAACATGGAAGCAAAATCTTCTATACAGGTGAAATATCATCATCAACATCCATAAAGATATCCACCTTTAGTACTTACACATAAAACCTTTATTCCTAACACAGGTAAAGGAATCATCAGAAAGGGGTGAGCTCAAATTCTTAGTAAGGGAAAATAAAGTAAATGTAGGACCCTGGGACACCCTGAGAGGGGAGGGGTGAATCAGGGTGTCAACTTTTTCTTCTTAAAGTTATGGATCTTGTTACCACATTGGTAGGAACCCTTTAAACCTGTATGATGGATATGATCAGTAATGAAACATTCACATGCAGAGAGATGAAACAACTATTTTTACTTGGTTCACCACTAAGGGCTGCGTCCAAGGAGGATATGCCGACAGGTTGTTGGTCGTACCAAAATCCACTATGCTTCACTAGCTGTAGATTACAAATGTTCGGGCACAGTCACTCGGTCCCAGGATCACTGCCCTTACAAAGGTTCAGGGATAGCTCACTGCGTCCCTCAGGTCACTCCCGTTGACTCCCCTTGGCTCACTGCCGTTGGTGGAGTCTCACTCAGTTTATAGATGTGAAGGTCTCTTCAATAGATAGACATGAAGTTCTTTGTCTACTTTCTAGCATGAGACTTTGCTTGCATCAGAGTCCTGAGTTGATGCTCTGTTAAAGTCAAAATTTCATCTACTGATGAATACCTCTTTTTCCCCTGTCCACTGGGCAAACATCCATTGGAAAGGGCCTTCGCAAAGTACCCTACTTCGCAAGGCTCCCAATTTTGCAAAGCTCAAACAAGCCTTCGCGGAGTCCCTGCCTTTTCGCGAATCTCAATCGCGAAGTAATCTCGCGATGCACAAGAATTCGCAATGCTTGGCTGTCATGGAGCTCCTGCCTCTTTGCGAAGCTCACCGAGCCAATGCGGGGCGCACGGCATTCGTGGAGCTAGAATAGCCGTCGTGAAGCTCCTCTTTCGCGAAGCACACTGCCTTCGCGAGTGACCTTTGTGAACCGAGAGCAAAGGATTTTCGTTGAGAGCTCTCTCTATTTCTCTCGAGGGGGTCGACCTATATTTATAGGCGATTCCACAGACCCTCGACCCTTCCGCGTGAAGTCAGCACCATGTCATCTCAAATCGCAAAGCTCCTAAGTTCTCGCTGAAATTCTCTCAAAATCACAAAGCACTATGGAAATTTTCCATTCGCGGAGCTCGTCGTAATCGCGGAGTGTTCTGTCATTTCATTCGCGCCCTCACCGTGAATCTCCCTTGCAAAGATCTTTATCGCCGTAATGCTCTTTATCCTCTTCCGTTCGCGAAGCCTTGACGTAATCGTGAAGAATCACCTCCTCCATAATTCTGGTCTTCGCGAATTCCAAACCATTAAGCCACTCTTCACGAAATTAATTCCAGTGCCATATTTAATTATTCTCTTCATGGAAATCCTATTTTCGCGATGCTCACCAACTTCCTAATTTTTGACCCCAAAAATTTGGAAAACACTGGGAAACGACGCCACCTTCAACACTATTGTCTGCTTGAACTATATGATCTCTTTGCTGGTACACGTTCTGGACTTCCGCTGAAGTTATTCATTTCTCCCCCATTGACAACAATCCCAAAGACCGGTAAAGTGTTCAATGTTCTGCTCAAACCATACTCCCCATGGATAGTATCCCCCCCACAAACCTGCATCACATCCATAAACAGATAAAGACAGTTATCATAATCAGGGAGAGGGGTATCTCGGATCCTCCTTATGCACTAGGAGGCGGCTGAACACCAAGGTTCAACCGATGCTTTTCAAACACAGCTTCTGACAAAGGCTTCGTCAGGATGTCAGCCACTTTCTCATCAGTTCCTTCATAATCCATTCCTTTGTCGACGTTCTTGAATCAAACATGGATCCTTAATGACAGCCTTTGATCTCAACATGCCACCATGGAATCTCCTTTTTCAACAAAGTTGTATGTCATCTGTTTTCTCTGTCAACAAGAATGATCACCTCTGTGATTTGCCTTCTGCTGTTGCCTTCTGCTATTCTTTGATCACAAACTCCACTATCGTGATATGTATCCCTTGATTGATCAGCTTTAGCATCATCTTAGTTTGATACAATGTGAAGTTCATGACCATCGCATAAGTCTACTATGCATGGTCGTCACAGAATGCCAATCCCTTGCACATTGTCTTCTTCTTCAACCATCTTCCTCTACTTCATGCAAATCATACGATTCTATTCTTCAAGAAGTATCTTACATGGTTCTCATGAAATCATGAAGAGTTGCATGGTCTTCATCAACCGTCATGTCTTCTTCTTCATCCGTAGATGGATTATGCCTCACCATTCTTCACTGTTGTAAACAATGTGTCACCTTTGACACATGTTCTTTGAACTTATGATCAGTACAACAATCATCTGAATTCTCATTCCTCCATTTCAATGGATTACTTCTTGAGCTCCTTCATTTTGATCTTCATTGACAACTATTGAAAACAAATACAACCATATACACAAAGTGGTCATAACAGTAAATGCGTAAGCATAACATGAACAAAAGGGTATGTTACTTGATCATAACATTTGAAGATCATACCCTACATATGATGGATCATAATAAACATTGGTATTTCATATTAAATTCATCATAATATAATGGATTTCATATGTAATTAAAGGATAACATAGTAATAAGACATGAAATTTGTGGAATGAAAAATGGTTTACAATGTCTTGAACATGAATATGTAGAAACAGGTTCACTCATTAAGATAAGGAAATGAAAATAGGCCCCCACCTCAAATTATAGAAATTCAACCAGGTCTATGTAAACCATTGGGAATGTGTAATCAAGTTCACACATAACCTTAAGGAAATTAATCTAGGGTCATGCAGATGATTGTGAACATGTAATTAGGTTCATGCATAACATTGTGAACATACAATCAGTTTCACGCATAAACTTGTGGTAATGAAACCACATCCAAGAATAACATTGTGAACACACAATAAGATTTAATCATAACATTGTGCTCATGTAATTAGGATCATTCATAAAATTATAGACATGAATCTAGGTCTGTGGAAAACATTGTGAACATGTAATCAGGTTCACAAATAACATTTATTCTTATCATTCACCCAACGTTACCCAATACATTGGATTGAGATATAAGTCCCACCCATCTTATAATAAAATCATTAATACAGTTTCCACAATATAATAAATCATTAATCATATTATGAACCACAAAAATATCATAAGTTTTATAAACATTAAATCATAACCCATGAACTGAAATGGGTATCATCAATATTTAATCACATCATAACCTATGGAAAAGAGACAGGTTTTATAACCATTTCATAAATGCATAAACCATGAAAAGAAGTTTGTTTCAAAAGAAAATAACCAATGGAAGAGAAAAGGGTGTAATAAACATATTTCCATAAAAACAAAAAAAAATCAAGATAAAATTTGAATGGATCCTTTGGATAATTTCCTAGAATGGATTGAGTAATATCAACAGATGTCATCTTAGATGGAAAAAAACATGGAAGAATATTTTGAAAACCTTACATGAGGTGAATATACATTCTTATTTGAAAATTAACTTTAAAACATAAAACCTTTAGAAAACTAGTTTCTTGTAATTTTTTTTAAAACATTTAAATAATGCTTTAAAAACCATTATCCAACTTTTTTCTTTGAAAACATATAATAAAAGATTGAAGACGTTTTGAAATAATTTTCCTTAAAATATTACAAATGATCTTGATTTTTTTTAAAAACATTTCATTGAAAATATATTTTAAAAACTATTTCATAAAAATTATCCTTTAAATGTAAAAAAAATGATTCAATAGATTCATTGTAGATGAATATGTACATATTTCAAGACGTAAAAATAATATTTTTTTTACATGGTAAAAAGTTTAGAAAAATGCATCAGTCAGAAAGTGGTAAAAATATTCCTTTGAAATAATTTTTGAAAGAAAAAAAGATAAAAAATGTCTTTTAATAATCATATGAGATTAATAAAATATACCTGGGAACCCATATAAGAGAAAATGATTTTCCGAACGAAGAGAGGGTAAAGTTGGGATTTCTTAAAAACAATTTCATAACTATCATATATACTAAAGAGTAGAAATATGGCACCAATACAAGAGTATAGAATGAATAACGAGAAGGTAAGAAAAGTGATGAATGTATTGAGAGATTTATTGTATGATTTCATCAAATCAAGAACATACATAAAAAATATTTAAAAGAGTTGATATTGTTTCAATAAAATCTAAACACCTGGTATATTGGGTTCATGCTCTATATGTAAGAAAAGAAAATTTAATGATGCTTATAATATCATGGAAATATATTGATTCATGATATATTAGGTAAAATAGAAGTATACATAACTCAAAAATAATTTAGGCTGATAACAAAACATTACTCTCAATGAAGGAAAAATGAGACAAAAGTAATTAAACGATTTTGTATCATTTGAAAATAAACCCCAAAAAATAAAATAATATCAATTATATGTAAATACCAATAAATTTTAATATAAGAATAATTTATTACATTCATGTGATTTATACACACTATATAAAAGAAATGAGTGGTGAATAAAGCATTTGTCTCATGAAAATAAAAAGTGAGAAGAAATCCACATACCTTGTGTTTGGGCTCTTGTTGTACTCGTTCAAACCACCTATATAATACAAAAAATTGCATTTAATATTTTACATAACCATATTCTAATATATATACGGTTGTATAATCACCTTATTTTATCTACTTGTTAGTAATCCTATGTTATGGTTTCACATTGGGTAATATTCACTTTATTCTTCACATGTCTCTTAATTTGTTATATCTTTGGTATTTAATTTTTATATCATGATTTACTGAAGGTAAACCATGATAAAACTATCATGTATATAAATTATATGTGTATTATAATAATCCATATAATATATAAGTATAAAATGGAATACACTGTTCATGGAGATAATAGGCCATAGATACGCGTGAACATTATTTCTGTTTAATTGTTATGTTGAAATAAAGAAAGTAAAAGATATATATGTATATATATATATCATTGATATAGACTATTTGTGACATAATATAAATCTTATGGAGTCAATAAAACCATCCTTAATACAATCCATGTAGTGTATAAATGAATAATATCACATTGAGGGGCCGGTAGTCCACACTTCCTCAAACAAAATAATCTTATTAACACCAAATGGATAGTAAAAAATATATGTGTCGTAAAACGGAATAAATTTTCCTAAAATTATAATATATATAATATATAACATATATAAACATATTTTCCTTCATAATTTTCCCCGTGATAGGAATTAATGAAAATTTATCAATCATCGTTTAGTGAGGCGGTAGTTCACTGTACACTAAAATAGTACGTTTATTATCCATTAAATAGAGGTGTGTATACGTATAGGTTTAAAACATAATATAAAAAAATACTAGTATATTTAAAATAAATTTTTTAACAAAATCATTGAAAAATGAATGTGGAGGGGGAGGTGAAAGAAAATAAAAGAAAGGACTTGAGAGAAGATGTTACCTCTTAATCAGGTAACTCCTTTGGGTTTGTTCCAAAAAGCTTGCTTGGATTGCATTATTCCTAATGAAATTCTCCTAATAGTAACGTAGGTATGTTGGGAAGTTTATTGGTCAGATATTGGATGATCCTAAGATATTTTATAGTTGCAAAGAAGAAGGATAGGTGGTGACTTTTTATAGGGAAGGAAAAGAAATCACTTGGAATTTTTTAAAACAAATTTGGTTTACACGTGTCCTTACCTGAAAAATTTCATAAAAAACAACATATATCAATAATAGATGGATTCAGTCCAAAATTTTATTAGAAAATGGGGTTTTTATATGTGGATAGGACAGTTGGGACCTTAAGAATAAGGTTTATTTTCTAATTAAGCTTAATTTGACCATATTCACTGTGATTAATTATAAATACAATTACAAATATTAATGGTCAAGAATAAAATTTATCTTATAGACTTCAAATTTTATAATGATTAAAAAGTTTTATTTCAGTTTTACTAAATTCAGTTCACCGAAGCATCAAAATTAATATTTATTATAATCCTACAAACATGATGAAATTACAGGTTTATAAAGTAGAAAAATCACTACTGGAAATATGATCTATACCAACGGTTTTGGGAAAACTGTTGGTATAGTTCACTAATTTGGACCTATACCAACAGTTTGGCCAAAACCACTGATATAGGTAATTTATATGGACCTATACCAACGGTTTATCCAAAACCGTTGGTATAGGTCCCAAAATCAGAGAACCTATACCAATGGTTCTCAAAACCGTTGGTATAGGTCTATACCAACAGTTTTGAGAACTGTTGGTATAGGTTCATGTATTTTTAATGGAATCTTCTTACAAAGGACATTAAATAAATCAAAATTTAAAATACTTATGATAAACATATATATATATATTTATTAAATTATGTTCACAAAAGTATGTTATGTTACTGGTTAGGTCGTTCAATCCCAAACAGGAGGTGCTGGGATCAAAACCAACCGAATAATTATTTTTTGAATTACATATACCAATGATTTTATGGAACCAATGGTAAATATTATAGTATTACTTATACCAATGGTTTTAAAAACCGTTGGTATAGACCTATCTCCATGGATTACTTGGAAATACTTCTCCAAACCCTTGTTATAGGCTATACCAATGGTTTGGAGGCCTATACCAACAGTTCCAAACAATTGGTAGAAGGTATTTTCCCAGTAGTGAATGTTCAAAAGTTTATAAAGTTTTTATAATCAATTTCAAAGTGAAATTAGTTATAATGATAAAAATTGTAAATATATATTTATACATGATAAAAAGTGACATAATATTAAATTTATAATATAATTTACCATTAATAATAATTTATACTAAGAGGTAGTTTTAACTAAAACCCTGCATTTTTCATTATTCCTCAAAATATGAAGTTTCTCATAGAAATCGCAAAAATTCAATATATCCTAATTTTGAAATTCCAAATACAAAAATTATGTTTATTTTATCAAATTAAATTTCTAATTGGTACTAAAATTAATTTTATGGTTAAAAGTTGTTCTTCCGAAAAACAATATTTTTTATCATAAAAGGGCTTTACCAAAAATCACATCTTTCATTATGAATATGTTTTATCTATATAAAAAATTATATATTATAAGGGTCCATCCATAAAAATAACATATTCATGAAATAAGTTAATTATTCTCATTAAGGATCTTTTCCAGTTTATAGCTTTAGAGAATTATGTCATATCTTATAAATAACAACTTGAATATTACAGGTAGACACTTCTACTTAGTATCCAATTTTTTTCATAAATTAAAAAGTCTTAAAAGAAAAGAAACATGTTTAGTTCCAAGTTTTAAAAAAATGACTTTTCATTGATCCCATCCTTGACCCTATTCCAATTTATATCCTATGAAAAATATTTCAAAAACATGGGATGATCATAAAAAGATTAGTAAGGGATACTCAAAGAAAGAGAACTGTTACTTTATCATAACAACATGTAAACCATGAATACTTTATCATAAGTAATGCTTTTCACCTTTATGAAGTAGTAAATACTCTTCACCGAGTAAAATTTTATTTCTTACCCTTTGGTAACCAAATGATTACCATATAAACCATATAAATAACACATAACATATGAAAAGTAAAATAGGGACATAATCATATTTAAATGGAATAACCATACAATCTACTACCACAAATTATTCATACAAATGAAATAACCATACGAATGACTTCCATACCCAATGCATTGGAGGTTATAATGTGACCACCCATCCTTGGTTTATCACAGAACCACCCATCATTTTTTCTATCACCTAACCACCTGTTAAATGTCCAAGTACTATTATATATTAATCACACACAAAAGATCTCAAATATCAACATTTAAATTATAAATATTTCATTTTCAACCATGAAAAATAATTTAATGATATTGTAATAGTAAATCCAATTTCAAAACCATTTTCAATACCAAAATATGCAAAAAGGGTATTTGGTATTTATTTTCCATTTAAAAACATAACAACTTTTAAGGAAGCCAAATATCAACAGATTCTCTCCACAACCAAAAAGGTTAATGTCACAACGTATGTTAAAAAGAAACATTAAATTTGTTATTTAGTAAAAAACTACATAGATGAAGACTCCCATTGAATTAAATTAAAAGTCAATGGGGTTTATACACTGTATAAAACCAAGTCGTGTATAAATCAATATATACCTCAAAGAAAGGAGATTGAGACAAAATCCCTTACCTAATGTCCGACTTGACTCATTCATTCATTAATTTCCAAGAATAATTAACATAAGTTAATTTAAAATTTATAAAGAACCTTTTTAAAGTTTATTATCTATTTTATGTAACTTTTTACCTTTCTATAACAATTATTTAATTATTGAGTTCATACTGGACATTTTGTCGATGTTCTAACTTGAGTAAAAAATGAACGTGTTATAATTATAAATTATCCATGTGGTAAAAAGTAAATTATATCCAGAATGATATTAATGATTTGTATAACATATATATCATACATATCTATTATATTTTTATTTTTAATAGTCCATAGCATTTGGATATTAGAAATGAAATTCATAGTTCTTGGAGACGGTAAGCCGTACGTGCGCATGAATGCTACTTTCATTTCATTTTCATATTTAAAGGAATGAAAAATAATTGATAAATAGGTATATTATAATTATAGTATAATTTATATGATATATATGTTACATAAGTTCATTAATTACAGCCTTTATACATTCCATGTATAGCATGAATGAGACATATCAGTTAGAGGGGGAGGTAGTTTGCACTCCCTCAAATGAAGTTATCGTATTCATACAACATGAAAAGCAAAAAGGTATGTTATAAATGAGAACTAAAGTAGGATAGAGATAAAATAAATATCATATATATCATATATAATTATAGTTCCATCATAATGGCTACCATAAGAGGTTGTTGGAGAATATTGAACAATCATCGTTTCGTGAGGTAGTATTTTTCCTTCCACAGAAACAATATGTTCTATATCTATTAGATGGAGTTGTGTGTTCGTGTAGTTAGAATAATTCTCCTAAAACCCCCTAGTATATTTAGGATACTGGTTTTTTTATATATAAAAATAACATGAAGATCATAGGGAGTGGATAAGGAAAAATAATTGAAAAGAACTTGAGAGAAGAAATTACCTCAAACCGGGTAACTTCTTTTGATTTGATCAGAATGGCTCTCTTTAATTGACTTATACCTTGGGGAAGGCTTCTAGGAGGCAGGTAGGGATGTTGGGAGATTATTTTGTCAGTTTTTTGAAAATCCAAGGGGGATAGAGATGTGTGAGTAAGGGTTACATGTGGTGTCCTTTTATAAGAGGGAGGAGGGGCTCTCTAAGATAGTCTGAAAGTGTTATTTTATTATAAAATGATGTTCGGTTTCCAAATTTAAAAAAATCATTAAATTAGAATATAATATGAATTGAAGTCTAAATTTAATCATCAAATAATAATTGGATAGGTTTTATATATTTTTTAATCCTTATATGTTTTATATAACACTTTTTTACTCTTACAGTTTTATCATGCTTTTAACACGTTGATAATTAAAATAGTTACTGAAAGATGAAAAATATAAAATTAAAGTGACAATAATAAAATTTTAGACTTATTATAACTATTTGGATGAATCTTAGATTTTTTTTAATTTGATTATATTTAATAAAATATTATATATTTTAAAATATGAATTGTGTCAATTTTGACACTATTCATATCATGACTTTTTTTAAAACCCATAACAACTTCATTAATTTTAAAATACTGAATTAATACTAGGGTAACATATATATATCATCTATAAAATTTGATTATGACATAAACCTATCAAAATTACATTTATTTTAACATTTATAATATCATTTATTTGAATCATTTATTAATGAAGCAATCACTGCATCATCATTGTGTCATATATAAATTTATTCATTTAATGTATAAAAATTATAAATTAAATACTATAATGTAGGAAATATCATTATATTTATAATTAATATTCATATATGAAGATATTATTTATATAACCCCATATAAAAATTGTTTTACAAAAAGATACATGTTTAGGTTATATTTTCCTTAACCTTAAAATAAAAGTAATTAAATCTCATTTTCACACACAAGTGGATCCATGGGGTCCTAAAATCGACCCATGGATTCCCATGGACAGAAATATATAATAAAACAGGGTCAATACCTATTTTATGGTAATTTAATATTATTATTATATTATTTTTTTATCCTTATTTACTAGATTTATCTTTTAACAACGGCAAAAAAACATTTACTAAAGTTACTATTCATAATGTCTAAAAAGAAAAGGTGCATTTTTACTTAATTTGGAAATAATGATTCCAAATATGGAATTCATTTTTCAAAAATCAAAACACAAAAGTGGTATATATTAATTTAAAAATAATTCCAGTTGTCGAAACCAAAAAACGTGTTTTCAAGAAGTAAAAACTATCAAAAGATTGACATATATTTATGTCCAATGTCAAAGTGAAATTACCTCCAATGAACAAAATTTGATTAAATGATAAAAATATAATATAATTACACTTTTAAAAAAATTATAATGAAAATATAATCATATAAATATATTGGATTAGAAGACAATTTTGACTTAAAAAATAGCATTTTTCACTATTCATTAAAAATGAACTTTTTCAAAAAATACCAAAAATTTACCCAAAGTAAATGTTGATTTATCAAATATAAAGAATAAGTTTATTTTTTCAAATTTAATACATAAATGTGAAAAAATTGTATTTAAAAAGGAGTCACCATCAAAAGGCTGTAAATCGACCTTTTATAGAATATTAGATTATTTCATGCATAAATCAGATTCATTCATATTTTAATCCTCTAAAATTTATTGGATAGATCTAAAGTCATTTTAAAAACATGTGTAATCATAATTTAGTTTTTTATGTTCATTATTATAAATACAATAGCTATGTGTTAACTACCATTTAAAATAATAATATTATTATATTATTTTTCGGTATAACTCAAAGTTGTATGCGACATAAGATTTCCAAGAAACCCGTTGTTGCGTGTTGAGTACGCTATCGAACAAAGTTTCCTATTTAAAATATAATTAATATCCTATCCATAAATATTAATAGTAAATAAAAAGTATTATTCTATAAATACGTGGGTCGTTACATCCTTCCCCCCTTCTGGAAATTGCATCCTCACAATTTTAAAATTGGGCTTAAAAACTTAACTGAAATTCCCACATACGAAATAGTGTCAATAAAACAATCAATTTAAAGGAAAGAAAGATAAGTACAATATCCACCCGAGATAACACATACTAGGATTACTAGTATGCAAACATGGATATGGAATAGAAACTAACTATAATAGATTAATAGAGAGTGATAGAGAACTTGATCACAGATAGTTAACCACCAAAATAAAATAAATTTGTGGTTGGGTAAAATATTGATGATAAATAAATCATATATCTTTTTTTCTTCAAGATCCTTTTTATAGAGTTGAAGAATTGTATTACTACATACACTAAGATCAAAAGGAAATATACTTAATTGAAAATTATTGTTTCATCCTTTAATGAAATTTCTACCAGAAACTAGTCTTTTCTCCAAATGATGATTATTCTAGATGACTTGGTCACATATGAAGTGCTAGAATCAAATTCTAAGGAATAAAATAATCTAAAAAAATAAACTATACATTTCACCTATCTGTAGACATTATCTGAAACCAAAATGTTTAGTACGAGAGAAGATATTCCCCCAAAAGGATAACACTTTATAAAAATAAATACTACACTTAATCTCCAAAATTTGACACCCAATGCCCAAAGTTCAACAAAGACCATTCAATATAATACTGTCCTTAAAATTATTCAAAGTAATCCAAACTAGGATTGAAACCAAAAAATTAGAAGTATTTAATCACATAGTCTTCCAAAGTAAATATAAACCTTTATATCCAAGTTACATATAATTCTATTAAAGTCTCATATAGAAGTGTAATTAACCTAATAACATATTATCTATGATTGGTTAATCATTTCCACAAATAACCCAAATCACCATATACCCACAATAAAAACATAGATTCTTTCAATATAATATTGAAACCATCACTCTGAAAATGAGTTCCCATAGTATTCTATTTTCCTTAAGCATATAGTGTTACCAAAAGATATAATGTATTCCAAAATAACCTTTATCACTTAATCACCAAAATTATTTTATGATACTTAGGATATTCATTTGATAAAACATAAGTTCCCAAAATCAACTTATTTGTGATCCATAAAATCATTTAAGTAAAAAAAGAATAATTCATACTAACTGGGGACTTCACGTAGGCCAATGGTAGGCAATGAACCCTTTCCGCTTTTCAGTTGTGGGTTTGATTCACCTGGCCTTACCGGATGTGACAAGTTGTCACCTAACTGAGGGGTTGTCCATATTATAAAACTCAAAAACTAACCCTAACATGTTTTAACCTTAATGATTTTCTTATACCTCTCATTTTCATCTCAACTAATAATGACCACAACATATTAATTAATGAAGTCTTATATATATTGACATTTTTCCCACCTCCAAATGATAAAATAAAACTATTCCAAATAGAAAGAACATCATGCCTTGATCATGGTGTCCACATGGCTCCATCATCTTTTTGTTCACGTAGGTAGAAGGTCCAAGCATTGCAATAATTATATAGATATCCTTTAAAATCCTTTGCTTCCATCATCCAAATACACATTTTACAATGGGGGTTATACGGGTTTTCATAGAAAAATAGTTTCAGAAGATAATCATGTATGACATATAATTTCAAAACATCAGATAAAACATGATTTTTATAAAACAGTCAGACCGAGTTTGAGTGGAAATATTCAATCAATGGTCCTTTTAAAATACCATATGTATGTGCTGAGAGGATATATTTTAAACTAAAATATAAATAGGTTGAGCAAGGGTCTCCTTCTTAAGAACCTTTTTCAAGATCATAATATGCTACAAAATCTCGCGATAAGGTAAAATATTTGAAAACGACTTTATAATATTTAGAATTCTTGAAAGTATGATAATATTGAGAAAATATGATTTGATTAAATACAACCCATGATCTATGATGGTATCAAGGTATAGTGGAGGTGTTTGATATCTCAAAAAATTACTTGCAAGTGAGTTGTATACCAGAAAATGTTTCACAACAATCTGAACATGACGTTGCAATAATTATTGCAAGCATGTCATCTGGAAGAGATATGAATGTTGTTTGTGATCCTCATACTTAGATTTTTAACTAACTTTCCTTGATCTGAAAATATATAAAACAATGATTTTACAGATAGAATAGACATAGGGACTAACCAAATGTTTAACAAAAACTCTTAATCCCTAAAGTTGTCTAAAACCTTTCTCGGATACCAAATGTAATGCCCCAGCCTTACCAATTATATAATCATAAATTAAGTTAACAATTCACATTGAGGATCTTTTAAGGTTTATATCTTTAGATAATTAGGTCATAACATATAAATAAAAACTTGAATAATACATGAATAAACTTCTACTATGTATCCATTTTTTTCATTAAATAAAAACTCTTAAAAGAAAAAATATATGTTTAGTTCCATGTTTTAAATAGCACGACTTTTTCTTGTTCCCATCCTTGACCCTATTACCCTTTATGTCCTGTGAAAAATATTTCAAAAACTTGGGATGAGCATAAAAATCTCATTAAGGGATACACAAAGAAGGATGACTGTTAGTTTATCAAAACAACATGTAAACCATGAATAAATTATCATAAGTAATAATTTTCACCTTTATGAAGCAGTAAATAATATTCACTGAATAAAAGCTAATTTAATACCCTTTTGTTACCAAAATATTACAATAAAACCAATATAAAGTACACATAACATATAAAAGTTAAACATGGGACATAATCATACTTAAATTGAATAACCATATGGTTGACTTCCATAAATAATTATTACAAATGAAATATCCCTACAGACGACTTCCATAACTGATGAATTGAAGGATATAATGTAACCAACCATCTTTGTTTTATTACAAAACCACCTTCATTTGGTTTATTATGTAACCAGAAGTCAAATTTCCACGTACCATTATATAATCATCACACATAAAATATTTCAAATATCAATATTTCAATCATAGAATTTTATTTTCAATCCCAATAAATAATTTCAAGATAATAAAACAGTAAATCCACTTTCAACACCTTTTTCAATATCAAAATATGTTAAAAGGTTATATGGTAATTATTTTCCATTTAAAAACATCACGTCTAGTTAAGGAAGCCACATATCAAATAATGCTCGCAGTGGCTAAATGGTCATTGTCACCACGTAAGATAAAAAGAAAAATTAACTTTGTTGTTTAGTAAAATTATATGTATAAAAATATTCCCATTGAATGAAATTAAAATTCAAAGGGGGTTATACACCATATAACAACATGTTGCGTATAAATCAAAATAGACCTCAATGAAAGGAGATTGAGACAAAGTCCCTTACCTTGTGTCCGACATGACACATTCAAACTTTAATTTCTAGAATAATAAATTTAAGTGAATTTATAATTGATTCAGAAATTTTTTTAAGCCTATTATTCTTTTATATATCACTTATTAACTTTCTATAATAATTAGTTAATTATTTGAGTTCATACCAGACATCTGGTCGATGTTCGGAACGTGAGTCCAAAATGAACTTGTTATAACTATAAATTGTCCATGATATCACAAGTGCCTTATCTAAAGAATAATATTAATGATTTAGATATAATATATATCATATATATCCAGTATATATGTATTCAGAATATTCTATAGCATTTGTATATAAGAAATGAAATGCACAGTTCTTGGAGATGGTAAGTCGTATGTACAGATGAATGCTACTTTCATTTTATTTTCATATTAAAAGGAATGAAAACTAAAAGATACATAGGTATATAAGAATTATAGTATAACATAAATTGTATATATGTTACATAATTTCGTTAATTCCAACCTTTATACGTTCCATGTATAGCGTGAACGAGTCATATCACTTTGAGGGGGTTGTAGTCCGCACTTTCTCAAATGAAATTATCGTATTTATATTACATGAAAAACATAAAGATATGTTATAAATGAGAATTATAGTTGCATATAGATAAAATAAATATCATAAATATCAAATATATTTACATTTACATCATAATGGACACTATAAGAGGTGGTTAGAGAAGATTGAACAATCATTATTTCGTGAGGCAGTAGTTTGTCGTCCGGAGAAATAGTATGTTCTATACCCATTAGATCGAGGTTGTATAAGGGCAGTTCAAATAATTCTCATAACAACAACCTAGTATATTTATGATACTGGTGTTGTTATATATCAAAAAATAAGAAGATAAATGGGAGTGGAGAAGGAAAAATAATAGAAAAGAACATGAAAGAAGACACCACCTCAATTCAGGTAACTTCTTTTGATTTGATCCAATGGGCCCTCTTGAATTTCCTTCTGCCTAAGGGAAGGATTCTAAGAGGAATGGAGGTATGTTGGGTTCTTATTTGGGAAGAGTTTGGACGAGACAAGGGGGATTGAGAGGTGTGATTAAGTATGACAACCCAGATCTTTTATTAAAAACTTAAACATGATTTATTACATCAACTTCACTTGATACAACATATAAAATCAAGAGTTATAGTGTCTTTGGGGCTTAGGATCATTACATAACAACTTAAAACATGAAACATGCAACATATTTATTGAAAAAATCCTTTAAATGACCTCTACATTCCCTCGTACTTATCATTGCATGGAATAACCCGAGGACATGCATATGAAAAGGGTGAGCGAAAAAACCCCGTAAGGGAATAACATGGAATAAAATGAGGAATACAATACATGTTAGACACCGGGAATATCAATAGAGCACATAAGAAACATAAACATAAAGGCATAATAAATCATGATAATCATAACATTGAAATGTGGCAAAAACACTTAATATGAAATTAGCATTAGCCAAGGCTCATTGCACATAGAGCATGAGTAAAACCTCATTGCACATGAAGCACGAGTAAACCCTCGTTTCACTTGTATTATCATGGGTAAACACCCATTGCACATAACATATCATGATACTATACTTTACCCAAGGAATTGGAGCGCTATCATGGGGAACCCTTCTTAAACATTTCATTTCATGCATAAGTGTGCCACATGGATCATAAAACATTGAATCATTCAACATAATTATTTATTCCACAATAAACGAATGTGGAATGCATACTTTAAACTCTTTAAAAAATACGTAAATGTCCATAAAGGTGAATACTCTTGATAGATAAATATAAATGGTATTCACTACACAATTACTTTGGCTTAAAAAAACATGGTGCAATTTTGACTGCATAGCGACGTGACATAAGAACCCATAAAAATGATTGATGAGAGAGAAAGGGGGGTCTCATCATATTTACATCACATGGAATGTAAGGGGTCATATAGATACATGTCCCATCAAATTTAATGGAAAGATAAAATTTCAACATTGCAATCACAATATGTCATTTCAAAATATTGAAAAAATCAAACCTTTTATCAAACCATTTTCAAAACCATTAAAATATTAAATAAAGATATTTTTGAATCAAAGTGTACCATACCACTTTGAATCTTTTAAAAGAAATTTAAATTTCAAAACATTCATGTCCATATAAATAAATCCTTAAAACCATTTTTAAAACATGGACATTAATGTGAAAGATTTAGAAGAATAAACCTTTAAAACATTTAAAATGATATTTTAGTTAAAATGTTTTTAATAAAATGAGAGTTACTAGAATATAAATAATTGAGGAATAATATTTAATCATAACTTAATAATATCATGATAATGAAGGTATTCATGATATAATAAGCCAAAGGACAGTATATACACCATATAAGAGTGAATTGGTGCATATCATAAATGAAGTCTCAATAGAAATGTAAATTGAGATGAAATCACTTATAAAGAAGGCATCCTTAGATTAAGGATAAATCAATTACATAATTATGTGTGAAAAATATAAATACACCCAATATAAGTGGATATTAATTATAAAAAAATCAGATGTTATTCACACATATTCATAACACAACATAATCAAGAAGTATATGTTTAACCCAAAAATTTAAATTGGGTTAAGAAGTTTTCTTACAGAAATTCGACAGCCTAATGGTGTCACTTTGAAATTCATAAAATAATTTGTTGAGAGAGAAAAGTATATCTCATCACTTGGACATTAAATTTACATCAATATGGATATAGAAGAACATATCCCAACATAATAAGATGTAAATTAAAATACGTTACAAAAATAAGTCTTTTAAAAAGAGGAGGGTGAAAGGTTCCCTTACCGATTTGGTAACTTACAAAACATACATCCCATGAAAGAAAGATTACACAATGAATATGTAAATTCCAATAAATTAGAGTATATTAAACAAATAATACAATCATGGATAGTACATCCACCACACAAAAGGAAATCATGTATATTATAGCATGAATCTCACTGGAATAAAAGTGAGATGAAAAACCCTTACCACATTGCAATCAATCAGGTCATATGAGAAAAGTTAATAACCAAAAAATGAATTACAGAATACCATGAAATATAAATATAATCATGATAATATATATATATATATATCATATGGATGTACACAATACACCACATTCAATAAATAAGTGGTGAACAATGGAAATCTCACGGAATTAAAAGTGAGAAGAAATCCCTTACCTCGTGTCCAACTTGACTCGTATGTTCCTTGTTCTTCCTGAATAGTAAACTTAAGTTAATTGATACTTGTTTCATAACCTTTTTAATTTTTATTATTACTTTTATATCACTTATTACTTTGCAATAATAGTTAGTTAATTATTTGAGTTCATATTGGACATTTTGTCGTTGTTCTGAATTGGAGTTAAAAGTGAACTTGTTATAATTACAATTTGTTCATGTGGTCAAAAATCCATTATATATAGAATTATATTAATGCTTTAGATATCATATATATCATACATATCCATTATATATATATATATATATTTATAATTTTACATAACATTTGGAGATAAGAAATGAAATGCAACGTTCATAGAGACAGTAAGCCGTACGTACACATAAACGCTATTTCATTTCCATTTAATATTTAATGGAATGAAAACATAATGATAGATAGGTATATTATAATTACAGTATAATATAATATGATATATATGTTACATAATTTCATTAATTCCATCTTTATACGTTCCATGTATGTTAAGAACGAATCATATCACTTTGAGGGGGCGTTAGTCCACACTTTCTCAAATGAAATTATTGTGTTTACACATATTAGAAGTCATAAATATATGTTTTTAAATAAAAATTTCAGAATAATATAGAAGAAAACATAATATATATCCTATATAAATATAGTTTCATCATAATGGCCACCATGAGAGGTGGTAGGAGATAATTGAACAATCATCACTTCGTGAGGCGTTAGTTTCCAATGCACAGAAATAGTATGTTCTTCACCCATTAGATGGAGGTGTGTGTAAGTGTAGTTCTAATCCTTCACATAACAACATCCTAGTATATTGATGATACTTTTTTTGTTATAAAATAAAGGAATAAAAAATGTTTAGGGGTTGGTGAAGTAAAATAATACAAAATAAGTTAAGAGAAGACATTACCTTTAAATCAGGTAACTCCCATTGGTTTGAACCAAATGGGTTTCTTGAAGTGTTTCTGCCTAAGGAAAGGTTTCTAGGATGCGTAGAGGGATCTTGGGAGCTTATTGGAGCATAGGTTACACGAGACAAAGGCTTGATAAGTGTGAGAAATGGGTTATAAGTGATTTCTTTTTATAAGAAAGAGGATGGGCTCTTTAGGAAAGTTTGAAACAATTATTTTATTATAACCTCATTTTCAGATTCAAATGGTAAAACATTCATTAATATCAACTTTAAGAAGACTCATGGTCGAAATAAAATAATCCAATAAGAATTGTACTGGGGTTGGATATTATTTTAATATTTATAATCATGTTTACTTAAATCATTTATTGATGAGGTAAATATTGTATCATTATTGTGTCATAAATAATTTAATTTTTTTGAAGTCCAAAAATTATAAAACAAATATCATGATGTAGGAAATAGTTTTATATTTTGAAATCATATTTATTGTTTAATAGATATCTTATATAAACCCATGTAAAAATTTATTTACTAAAAGATATTTGTTTTTTTATTTTTGTCTTTACTTTAAATTAATTAATATAAAATGTCATTATTACTCCCATGTGGCTCCATGGGGTCTCACATTCGACCCAAGGATGACCATGTTCGAATATGTATCATACAATATGATTAGAACACTTTTTAGTGTAATTTTATATTATTATAATATTATATTTTACCCTTATTGTTTATTTTTACCTTTTAATCATGGTAGATAAAATATTTAATAAAGTAAATATTTAAAATGTATATCAATAAAAGTCACCTATTTACACAATTTGGACCTAAAGATTCCAAATATGAAATCCATTTTTCCAAATTCAAAACAGAGAAGTGGCAGAAATTAATTTAAAATTAATTCCCACTGTTAAAACAAATAGCGTGTTTTTAAGAAATGTTAACTATTAAAAGATTGACACCTGTTTATATCTAATTTCAAAATGAAATTACATCCAATGAAAAACATTAGATTAAATAATATAAATATATTCTAATTAAACTTTCAAACTAATTAAAAAGATAATATAACCGTATAAATAAATTTGATTAACATTAACTTTTGAATTAAAATACAGTATTTTCACTATTCATAAAAAATGAACTTTATTAGAAAAATACCAAAATTTCATCCAAAGTAAATTTTGATGTCCCAATTATAAAGAAGTGTTTTATTTTGTCAAATAGAACATATAATAATGAAAAAATCTTGATTGAAATAGGGTTCACCATTAAAAGGCGGTAAATCGACCTTTTAGTGAATATTAGAGTATTTATGCTTAAAACCGAATTATTTACTTATTTTAAGCCTCTATCGTTTATTGAATAAATGTAAAAGTGTTCAAAAAACATGTATCATTATATTTTAGTTAGTTATATTCATCCCCACCAATATAACGGCTAGGCATTAACTACCATTTAAAATAATAATATTATATTATTAGCGTGCAACGTAAGATTTCAAAGAAACCCATTGTTGCATATCGGGTATGCTGTTGAACAAAGCATCCCCTTTAAAGTTTAATTAATATTTAATTAAAAAATACTAATAATTATGAACATGTAATGTTCTTTATTTTCTTGGGATGTTACATTCTTCCCCACTTTTGGAAATTGCATCCTCACAATTTTAAAATTGGGCTTGGAAACTTCATGGAAAGTCCCACATCGGAAAAAGAGTTAGTAAAAATATCACTTTTTAAGAAAGAAAGAGAATTAAAAAGGTCAACCAAGTTAACTGATACTAAGATTCCATATTGGAAAACATTGATATGGAAGAGAAAACAAATGGTAAATTTCTGATGGGGAGTGATAGAAAACATGATTAGGAGAAAGTTAACCACAAGAAAATCACAAACTTATGATGTGTTAAATGGTCATTGATCACCCAGTAGGAAATGTAAACCAAAAACTTTTTTTTATGTTCCATTTCATAATTTTGTGGAATTCATTTACTATATAGAATAAAAACAAAAGGAAATTTACTTACCTTAATGTAGAGATTCTTCCTTTAATAAGTTTCTACCAAAAAATAATCTTTTCTCGAAACAAAGAGCATTAAAAAAGACTTGGTCACATCAAAAGAACAAGAATATTATTTTAGAGAATCACATAATCCAAAAAGAAAAACTATATATTTCCATTGTCTTTAGACATCAACTAAAACCAAAATGGTTAGTATAAGACCATATAATCCCTAAAAAGGATAATCCTATATAAAAAGAAATACTACTATTAATCTCCAAAATTCAACAAAAGTATCCAAAGTTCCTGAAAGACCATTAAATACACAATCATCCTTAAAATTATTCAAAATACTCCAAACTAATATAGAAACCCAAAACTCAGAAGGATTTAATCACATAGTCTTTCACAATAAATCTTAACATTGATCTCCAAATATCATCGACTACTATTAAAGTATCATACTAAAGTGTAATTAACCTAATCACGTATTCTATATGGTTGGTTAATCAATTTCCAAAAATAACCCAAATCACCATATGTCCACAATAAATACATACACTCTTATAAAAAAATTTAATCAATCCTCCACAATTGAAATCCTGTAGTATTTTATTTTCCTTAGGCATATAGTTTTTCTTCAAGAGAGAGAACATCTTCCAAAATAACATGTATCACTTAATCACCAAATAATTTTCCTATACTAAGGTTATCCATTCGATAAAACATAAATTCCCAAAATCAACTTATTATTGATCCATAAAACCACTTAACTTAAAATAATAAGTCATACTAACCAGAGACTTCACATAGTCTAGTGGTGGGCGATAAATCTTAATCGCACTTTGGTTGGGGGTTCGATTCTCACATCTTGGTCTGACATGAAGGGTTGTCACACGGCCTGTGTGTTTTTCTTTTTATAAAATTCAAAAATAACCCTAACATGTTTTAACCTTAAAGGTTTTCTTATACCTTTCATTCTCATCCCAACACATTAAGATAGTTCTGCTCGTATCCAGGCAGTGATGTATTTTCTTGATAATCCACTTACTAAATACCCACCAAAACATAAGGATGTTTTTATTATACATAGTCTTGTCTCTAAGGATTTAATAGGGTTTTCTAATCCTAATCCCAAAAATAACTAAACCTATATTTTGATACCAACTATGAAAACCCTAATCTTTTATTGAAAACTTAAACATAATATATTACATAAACTTCACTTGATACAACATATAAGATCGAGAGGTATAGTGTCTTTGGGGATTATGATCATTACATAACAACTTAAAATATGAAACATGCAACATCTTTATTGAAAATATCCTTTATATGACCACTAAATTCCCTCGTACTTAGCATTGCATGGAATAACCTGAGGACATGCATAAGAAAAGGGTGAGCTACAAAGCCCAGTAAGGGAATAGAAATGAAATAACATGAGGATTACAATACATGTTAGAAAATATGCATATCAATAGAGCACAAGAGAAGCATAAACATAAAGGCATGATAAAGCATGATAATCATAACATGGAAATTTGGCGACAACACTTAACCTCGAATTAGCATGAGCCAAGGATCATTGCACATGAAGCACGATTAAACCGTCATTTCACTTGTATTAGCATGAGTAAAAACCCATTGCACATAATTTATCATGATACTATACTTTACCCAATGCATTGAAGCACTATCAGGGCACACCCTTCTTAAATATTTCATTTCATGCATAAGTGTGCCACATGGATCATAAAACATTGAATCATTCAACATAATTATTTATTACACGATAAACGAAAGTGGAATAAATACTTGAAACTCTTTAAAAAATACATAAATGTGTATAAATGTGAATAACATTGAATGAGAAATGGACATGGTATTAACTACACAATGAATTTGGCTTAAAAAAACATGGTGCAATTTCGACAACATAACGACGTGACACAAGAATTCATAAAAATGGTTGATAAGATAGAAAGGGGTGTCTCATTATATTTACCTGACATGGAAAGTAATGGGGTCATATAGATTAATGTCCCAACAAATTTAATGTAAAGATAACATTTCAACATTGCAATCACAATATATCATTTCAAAATATTGACAAAATCGAAACATTTATCAAACCATTTTCAAAACCATTGAAGATATTAAATAAAGTGATTTTTGAATCAAAGTGTCCCATACAACATTGAATATTTTGAAAGAAATTTCAATTTAAAAACATTCATGTCCATATGAATAAGTCCTTAAACCCATTTTTAAAACAAGGACATTAATGTGAATGATTTAGAAGAATAAACCTTTAAAACATTTAAAATGATATTTTAGTTAAAGAGTTTTTAATAAAATGAGAGTTCCTAGAATACAAATAATTGCGGAAAAACATTTAATCAGAACTTAATAATATCATGAGAATAATGGTATTCATGATATAATATTCCAAAGGATAGTATATACACCATATAAGAGTGAATTGGTGCATATCAACAATGATCTGTCAAAAGAAATGTAAATTGAGATGAAATCACTTATAAAGAAGTTATCCTTAGATTAAAGATAAATCAATTACATAATTATTTGTTAAAAATATAAATAATCCCAATATAAGTGGATATTAAGTGTAAAACAATCGGAGGTTATTTTCACATATTCATAGCACGTCATAATCATGAAGTAGATGTTTAACCAAAAAATTGAAATTGAGTTAAGAAGTTTTCTTATAGAAATCTGACAACCTAATGGCGTCACTTTAAAATTCAGAAAATAAGTTTATGAGAGAGAAAAGTATATATCATCACTTGGACATAAAATTTACATCAATACGGATATAGAAGAACATATCTAAAAATATTTATATGTAAATTAAAATACATTACAAAAATAATTCTTTAAAAAAGAGGAGGGTGAAAGGTTCCCTTACCGATTTGGTAACTTATGAAACATACACCCCATAAAAGAAATATCACATAATTAATATGTAAATACCCATAAATTAATTACATTAAACAAATAATACAATCATTGTAATTAAATCCACCGCACAAAAAGAAATAGTGGCTAATATAGCATTAATCTCACAGGAATAAAAGTGATATGAAAAACCCTGACCACGTTGTAATCAATCGGGTCGTATGAGAAAAGTTAATAACCACCAAATGAATCACAGAATACCATGAAATATAAATAGAATCATGATAATATATATATATATATATCAAATTTCATTACACAATACACCACATGCAATAAATAAGTGGTGAACAATGGAAATCTCAGGGAATTAAATGTGATATAAGAAATCCCTTACCTCGTGTCCAACATGACTCGTATGTTCCTTGTTATTCCTGAATAATAAACTGAAGTTAATTTATACATGATTAAAAAACTATTTAATGTTTATTATTACTTTTATATCACTTATTACTTTGCAATAATAGTTAGTTGATTATTTGAGTTCATATCAGAAATTTTGTCATTGTTCATAATTTGGGTTAAAAATGAACTTGTTATAATTACAATTTGTCCATGTGGTCAAAACTCCATTATCTCAAGAATGATATTAATGATTTAGATATCATATATATCATATATATCCAATGTAAATATATATATATATATATTTATTTATAATAGTACATAACATTTGGAGATAAGAAATGAAATGCACTGTTCTTGGAGATGGTAAGCCGTACGTACGCATAAACGTTACTTTCATTTATATTTAATATTTAATGGAATGAAAACATAATTATATATAAGTATATTATAATTATAGTATAATATCATATGATATATTGGTTACATAATTTCATTAAGTCCATATTTATACGTTCCATGTATGTCAAGAATGAATCATTTCACCTTGAGGGGGCGGTAGTCCGCACTTCATCAAATGAAATTATCATGTTTACAAATATTGGAAGGCATTAAGGTATGTTTGTAAATAAAAATTACATAATAATATAGAACAAAAAACATAATATATATCATATATAAATATAGTTTCATCATAATGGCCACCATGAGAGGCGGTAGGAGATAATTGAACAAAAATCGCTTCGTGAGGCGTTAATTTTCCATCCACAGAAACGGTATGTTCATCACCCATTAGATAGAGGTGTGTGTACGTGTATTTAGAATTCTTCTCATAAAACCATCCTATTATATTGAGGATACTTTTGTTGTTATAAAAGAAAGAAATAAATTGTGTTTAGGGTTTGGAGAAGTAAAATAATACAAAAGAACTTAAGAGAAGACATTACATTTAAATCGGGTAAATCCCATTGGTTTGAACCAAATCGGTTTCTTGAAGTGTTTTATTCCTAAGGTAAGGATTTTAGGATGAAGAGAGGGATCATGGGAGATTATTTGAGTAGATGGTTCTTGAGCCAATGGCTTGAGAGGTGTAAGAAATGGGTTAGAAGCGAGGGGTTTTTAATAGGGAGAGGAGGGGCTCTTTAGGAAAGTTTGAAACAATTATTTTATTATAACCTCATTTTTGGATTAAAAAGGTAAAATAATCATTAATATCAAATTTAAGATGACTCATGGTCAAAATAAAATAATCCAATAATAATTGGGCTAGTTTGGAATTTTTTTTAATATTTATAATCATGTTTACTTAAACCATTTATTGATGAGGTAAATATTTTATCATAATTGTGTCATAAAAAATGTAATTTATTTGATTTCCAAAATTTCAAAAAAAATACCTTAATGTAGGAAATATTTTTATCTTTTCAAATAAAATTTATAGTCGAATAGATATCTTATATAACCCCATGTAAAAATTTATTTACTAAAATATATTTGTTTTTGTCATTTTTGTCTTTATTTTAAATTAATTAATATAAAACATCATTATTACACCCATGTGGCTCCATGGGGTCCCAAATTCGACCCAAGGATTCCCATGTTATGACATGTATCATCACATTGGATTAGGAAACTTGTTAGGGTAATTAAATATAGTTATAATATTATATTTTACCCTTATTTATTATTTTTACCTTTTAACCATGGTAAATAAAATATTTACTAATGTAAATATTTAAAATGTATATAAATAAAATTTACCTATTTACAAAATTTATACCTACTGATTAAAAATATTAAATCCATTTTTCCAAATTCAAAACACAAAAGTGGAAGAAATTAATTTAAAATTAATTCCCGCTATTAAAACAAATAACGTGTTTTGAAGAAATATTAACTATCAAAAGATTGACATTGTTTATTTCCAATTATAAAATAAAACTATATCAAATGAATAACATTACATTAGATGGTAAAAATATATTCTAATAACACTTTAAAACCGATTAAAAAGATAGTATAACCATATAAATAAATTATGTTAATAGGAACATTTGAATTAAAATATAGTATTTTTAACTATTCATTAAAAAATGAACTTTATTAGAAAAATACCAAAATTTCATCCAAAGTAAATTTTGATGTCCCAATTATAAAGAATAATTTGATTTTTTCAAATAGAAGATATAATAATGAAAAAAACTAGATTTAAAGAAGGTTTTCCATTAAAAGGCGGTAAATCAACCTTTTAGTAAATATTAGAGTCTTTATGCTTAAAATTGAATTCTTTACTTTTTTTAAGCCTCTAAATTTTATTGGATAAATGTAAAAGTGTTCAAAAAACAAGTATCATTATATTGTAGTAATTTCTATTCATTCCCTCCAATACAACGACTAGGCGTTAACTACCATTTAAAATAATAATATTATATTATTAGTGTGCAACGTAAGATTTCAATGAATCCCATTGTTGCGTATCGGGTATGCCGTCGAACATAGATTCCCCTTTAAAGTATAATTAATATTTAATTAAAAAATACTAATAAATATGAATAATTAATATTCTTTATTTTCTTGGGATGTTACATTAAGGGTTGGAGGTGGTGTTCTTTTATAAGAAGAAGGTGGGGCTCTTTAGGAATGTTTGAATGTATTATTTTATTATTAAACAGTTTTTAGTTTAAAAAGGTCCAAAACTCAATATAATAGAAGATAATATGAATATAAGTTGAAATAAAATCATCCAATAATAATTGTAAATTTTATAGCTATTTTTTTAATTCATATCTTTTTTATTTGACCATTTTTTACTCTTACCGTTTAATCAAGCATTTAACACTTTGTCAATCAAAATAGTTACCAATAAATGACAAATATCAAATTAAAGATTCAATAATAAATTTTTTGACTTATGATAACTATTCAGACAAATCCTATATTTATTTTAATTTAATAAGATTTAATTAAATATTTTATATTTTAAAATATGAATTATATAAATTTAGACACTATTCATATATTGACTTTTTTAAAAACCCAAAACAACATGATTTATTAAAAAAAACATCATTAATAACAATATATCATGTAAATATCATCCATTAAATTCTTGGATGACATCAAAATATCCAAATTACATTTATTTTAATATTTATAATGTCATTTATTTGAATCCATTATAAACGAACCAGTCACTCCATCATCATTGTGTAATAATTAAATTAATTCATTTAATGTTTAAAAATTATAATTAAAATTTCATGATGTAGGAAATCTATTTATATTTATAATTAATATTAATAGTTGAGAATATCCCTTATATAACCCCATATAAAAAATTGTTTACTAAAACATACATGTTTTTGTTATATTTTCCTTAACATTAAATTAAAGGTAATTAAATGTCATTTTCACACAAAAGTAGCTCCATGGGGTCTTAAAATCACCCCACAGATTCCCATGGTCGTACATATATAATATAATATTGTTTAGACATATGTTAAGGTAATTTATTATTATTATAATAATATTTATTACCCTTATTTACCAACTTTACTCTTTAACTATGGTAAAACAAATATTTATTGAAGTTACTTCTCATAATGTGTAAAAATAAAAGGTATCTGTTTAAACAATTGAGTCATCCTGATTCCAAATATGTAATCCATTTTTCCGAATTCCAAACACAGAAGTTTCAAGAATTAATTTAAAATTAATTCTCATTGTCAAAACCAAAAAGCATGTTTTTAAGAAGTAAAAACTACCGAAAGATTGACATGTGTTTATGTCCAATTTAAAAGTAAAAATTACTTTCAATGAAAAAAATTGGATTAAATAATAAAAATTAAATCTAAATAAAATTTAAAACCAATTAAAATGATAATCTAATTATATAAATAAATTATATGAGATTACAGTTTTTGACCTAAAATACAGTATTTTTCACTATTCATAAAAAATGAACTTTATCAGGAAAATAGCATAAATTTACCAAAATTAAATTTTGATTTCCACATTCTAATGAAAAAGGTTTTTTTTCAAATTGAAAATAAAATATTGTCAAAAACTATATTTAAAAAGGGGTCACCATCAAAGCCTGTAAATCAACCTTTTAATGAATATTAGAGTATTTCATGCTTAAAATCAGATTCATTCTTCTTTTAATCCTCTAAAATTTATTGTATAAATTTAAATAAATTTAAAAAACATGTGTAATAATAATTTATTTAGTTTTATTCATTCCCATGAATACAACGACTATGCGTTAACTACCATTTAGAATAATAATATTATTATATTATTTTTCAGTATAACTAAAAGTTGTATGCAACATAAGATTTTAAGGAAACCTGATGTTGCGTATTGAGTATGGTAACGAACAAAGTGTCCTCTTTAACATAAAATTAATATCTTATTTATAAATATTCATAGATATAAAAATTTATTATTATATAAATACCTGGGTTGGTACATATAAAATATTAAAAATTAGATATTACTATTAATATAAGTATATTTAATGTCTTGGTTTTAATTATCTCATTTAAATAATTATAAAAATTAAATAAAGTTTGATAGGAACATCTATGTTCGGTGTATCGTATGCCAATTCGGTGATGTGTGTAAGAGATTTCATGTTATGGTTTCACGTAATTTACATGAAGTCAATGTTTTGTGTGAAAGGAATGTTTGACTTCATGTTTTAATATATTTACATACATATATATAACTATTTATATTATCATGTGAAATGAAATATAAAAAAGGTAAATTAATTTAAAAACAAATATTTCAAAAAATATCAAGGTGTTAAATTCTACCCCCCATAAAATGAATTTCACCCTAGAAATTCATCTCAGTAATCAATTGTTTAATAATAAAATGATTCATTCATAAAAACCCACATCATAAAAATTTGTAATGAAAATTCATTTAAAATGGATTTTTTTGAAAATATTTTTTTTTGAAAGTAACATATAACTAGGATTTCACATAGGATAACATATGTTGGGAGTGAAAACATGGACATGGTCTCAAAATATAAGAATCATGTTCTTATAGGGGTTGATAGAGAAAATTGATGAGTAGATTAGGGTGATCATAAAACCATAAATCGGTGATGATCTTAGGGACCATCTTATTGATCATAAATAAAGGTAATAGGATAAATATTTATCCATATCCATTTCCCTGATTCACCGGATTATTTTAATATATTGGAACATATGGAAATATAGTTACTTGATTTTGTTGCATTCCATATGTACAATTTAACCCTTTGGTTTTTCCATTATCAATTCCCACTTCATCTCTTATTCAATGGAATTATGGTGCATTATTCATTATGGAAGAACCAATATCTCATGATATCCGTAAATAGAATGATATTTCATTCAATATTCCTTCTCTTAAAAAATCATTGAAATGGTTAAAACAGATTATCCAATGTTCATAAATCCTCATATGGAGTTGTAATACATAAATCTTAGTGAATTTATCTAAAGTTTAACATAAACATTCCTTAAATAGGTTAACATATAACCCTTTTGAAATATTAAAATCAAAATATTAATAAATAACAATATTAAATCACCTTAACATTAAGACCCAATATATCACAAAGTTTATCTTGGTTGTCACATAACAAACATGTGAACACCCTCCTTGTATATTCCCTTGAAACATGGTAATAACCCTAATTACCATAAATCATTTTTGGAAAAAATGCATAATTACTTCTTCTAATGATTAGTGGATATATTATTTAAATCCATGAAGTTGTAAACTTTATCCTTGATGATATAGATAAATTTGACAATAATCAGTTCTAGGGTAATATTTACGTTCCAATTTACGTATTCATATCTAACATATCATTATCCAAAGATCATTATATCAATTTATGGCCTTAATTAAGGGTTATCTTCCCTTAATCAAAATATCACAATTCCAAAAAATCACTTTTCTATGTCATCATGACCACTCAACATGTCCTTTTCCATCCTTAATGAAATATTATACTGTAAATACTTTTAAATTTAATGATTCATAAAGCATAATCTTTGAATTTGAAAATCTAAACACTTCATTAATCCAAAATTATTCTTAGACCATTACTCATGAATCTACAACTTATACCTTAATGCACCTTTAATATAATATAAAATTTGAATCAGGTCTAATGTTTCTTCAACCTCAATCTAATCATGCTTCTAGATATCAAATTGAAAAACACTAGAATAAAATAACATACTATTCACAAGTCATTTCTTATCTCTCTATCCTCTGAAGTATAACCAATATACATTACACCCTATTGATTCTCCTTATGATATTTACACTTGGTAAATCGATTTTATTAATTCCCATACCTTCCAAAAAATAATAATTCAAGGTTAACCATGTTCCTTCTCGTTCCCTTTACTGACTAAAACCATATGTATAGTGTGAGCATTACATATCATAATATAAAACCCCATAATCATGAAAATAATTACATATAATATGTATAAATAATGACATATTTCTTAATCTATGTCACCTAAGGACCATCCTAGGTTATTCATAGATTACATATATATGAATCCATAATGATGGTTCATGGAGTGCTTTTTAATTCCCAAAGAATATCCCCATGGAGTGTCAAACCAGGTGTGCCGCAAGGCCTGTTGTCGTGTACCAGATTACCCCAAGTCAGGCCTAGAACATCTTGTTGGATTTTCTACGCCAAGGTATATCTATGCCAGAGCCACATCCACTTGTAGTATCCAGATAGATATTTGTTTCTATGAAACCACTCAATTAATCCTTTACCAAAATTCCCATACATTTTCCTAAACATTGAATCATTATTATACTTACCCTTAGAGACATCCCTAGGCATATCATTAGAAATATACCTAGGTATCTCACTATTGTTTTCTCATCCTAGTTTCCAATGGATGACTACGCTATTACCTTAATATGAACTATAGAAACCAAGGATTAGTATACATGGTTATTACATCAATTTAGATGAATATTATGTACATTTTAAGAAATATATTCCTAAGGAATGTAATATTTAATTTATTTTAAAACATGGAAAAAATATTCTATCCTAGGGAATTATCTTCCTAAACTCCCATAAAAATATCCACCTTTAGTAATTAAACCTAAAACCATTCTTCATAACCTGGTGAAAGGGAACATAAGAAAGGGGTGAGATAAAATGTTTAGTAAGGGTAAATAATGTAAATGCGTAATCATAACCTGAATAAAAGAGTACGAGACTTGAGAATATGGTTTGAAGATCATACATATAATTTGATAGATCAAAATAATTATTGGTTGTTCATAAGACATGGATTATAAGATAATTAAGGGAATAAATTATTAAATCATAACATATGAATAAGACAATGAATTTGTGGCATGAAAATTGGTTTATAATGTTGTAAACATGTATAAGTTGAAACAGGATAAATCATTAAGTTAAAGACATTGAATTAGGGAACCAAATGAACATATGGACATGAAAACAGGTCTATGCATAACATTGTGAATGTGTATTCAGGTAAATACTTAACCATATGGACATGAAACTAGGTCTACCCAAAACTTTGTGAACATGTAATTCAGTTCACACATTAGATTTTGAACATGTAATTAGGTTCATACATAAACATATGGACATGCAACCTGGTCCATTCACAAAATTTTGAACATGTAATATGGTTCACTCATAACATTGTGAACATATAATAAGGTTTACACATAATCATATGTACATGAAACCATGTCCATGAATAACATTGTGAACATGTAATGATGTTCACACATAACATTTATACTCTTGAGTCATCCATAATTAACTAATAAATTGAAGAGATATATAGGTCCCACCCATATCATAATAAAATCATTCATACATGTGCCACTAGATAATAAAAAATTCATCATATCATGATGCACAAAAAAACATAAGATTTATAAACATGAAATCATAACCCATGAAATGAAAGGGGTATCATTAAAATTTCATCAAATCATAACCTATGGAAATTAGATCAGTTTCATAATCATTTAATTAAATAAAAACCCACGAACAAAAGTGATGTTTAAAATAATATAACCCATGGAAAAGAAATGGTTGTCATAATCATAATTCCATCAAAACAAAAAACCATTAATGATAAAATATTAATGGATCCTTAGGATAATTTTCTATAAGGGCTTGAGTAACATCAACAAGTTTCATCTTAGATATCAAATAACATTGAAGGATATTTTGAAAACATTTATTAAGGTAAATATCATTTTTTATATGAAAATTATCTTGAAAACCATAAACCTTTTGAAAACCATTTTTTGGAAAATAAACTTGAAATCTTATAAATAATTCTTTGAAAAGCATTAGGAAAACTTTTTTCTTTGAAAACATATAAAGAGATGTTGATAACGTTTTGATAACCATTTTCCAAAAAAAATTATAAAAGGATCTTCAAAAAGTTTTTACAACAATGTCTTCGAATTTCTCTTACAAAAAAAATTTCATAAAAATTTGCCATTAAATAAGAAAAGAAATCATCAATGTATTGATGGCATATAAATCTATACATGTCGTACGAGGTTAAAATAACATTCTATTTTCATGGTAAAAAGGATATAAAAATGCCTCATTTGGAAATATACAATATGATTCTTTTGAAATAATTAGATAAAGAAAAAAGGGTAAAAATTTATTATAATCATCATATGAGATTAATAGAATATACATGGAAACCCTTTTTAGAGAACATGGTTTTCTGACCAAAAGAGGGTAAATACGAGCTTTCATAAAAACAAATTCTTAAATATCTAAAGTACCAAAGAGTAGAAATATGGTACTAATTCATAAGTATATCATGAATAACTAGAGGGGAATAAAATTAATGAATATATTGAGATATGGATTTTAAGATTTTATCAAAGGAATTATAAACATAATTTTTTTTTGTAAATCGATGAGATTGTTTCAATATACTCTCATCACATAGTAACCTGAAATCATACTCTCCATGTAAGAAAATGAAATTATATGAAGCATAGAATATAGTGAAAAGATAGAGACTGATGATATATAATGTAAAATGGAAGTATACACATCTAAAGATGGGAAATTGGCACAAAACTATTATACCAATTTGATAACTTTTGAATCATAAAACCCATGAAATAATGTTCATTGAATAAATATTTAAATACACATAAAAAAATATAATAATAATCGTTTACATCTATGAACTATACATACCCACATAAAAGTTATGGGTGGTGAATGAAGTATGTATCTTACCGAAATAAAAAGTGAGATGAAATCCCCATACCATGTGTCTAGACTATCATAGTACTCATTAAAAACACCTTTATAATAAATATAAATTTATTATACATCTTTTACAGAACCTTATTATTATATTTTTGGTTATATTATGACCTTATAATAACCGCTTGTGAACAATCATGTGTTATGGTTTGACATTGGGTAATATTTGATTTATTATTTATATTTGTTTTAATTCGTTATATCTTTGGTATTTATACATTATATATTGATTTAATGAATTTAAACCATGATTTAAATATCATTTATATAAATTATATGTGTATTATAACAATATATATAATATATAAGTATGAAATTTAATACATCATTCCTGGAGATAGTAGACAATGCGTACACATGAACAATATTTCTGTTTCATTTCCATGTTGAAATAAATAATGTAAAAGACATAAATATATAAATATTAAATTATATTTATAATTTCATTACTCTCTAAAATATTAACTAAAACTACCCTTAATAAAATCTATGTAGTGTATGAATGAATCATGTCTCTTTGAGGGTGCAGTTGTCTACTCTTTATCAAACACAATTATTTTCTTAACAAAAAATAGAAAGTAAAAAAAGATATTTATTATAAATATTAATAAATAATATTTAATAAATAATAAATAAAATATATAATATAAATAAATATAGTGTCTATCATAATTTCCACCATCAGAGGTTGTATGGAAAATTGAACAATCATCGTTTAGTGAGGCGGTAGTTCATCGTACACATAAATAAAATGTTTAGTATCCATTAGATGGAGGTGTGTGTATTTTTAGGCTTAAAACATAGCATAAAAAATCCTATTATATTGATAATAATTGTTTTTTAAACAATCATAGAAAAATTAAACTGGATGGGGTGGTGAAAGAAAAGAAAATAAATGGCTTGAGAGAAGACGTTGCCTCTTAAGCGGGTAAATCCTTTGGGTTTTTTCCAATAGTCATGCTTGGTTTGAATTATTACCAAAGTAAGGATTATTTTATAATTTGAGGGATTTTAGTGAGTGTATTGTGTATATCAGAAAAACATGCAGTTAAGATTAAACGGAGATAGCAGAATTTGTTCAGGGATTTCGAAGACATAGACGCTGCTCTGACCGTTAAATTACAATTATCAAAATAGTCATTCTCTAACACTCCAACTCTCTACTCATAACTAGTACGAAACATAATACTGGGAAACACAAAAATAAACAAAGGGCACGCCATGCATTTCCTCTCTCCCAACGGTTACTCCTCGTCCTCCTCTTCGCTGCCCTCTTCTTCATTTTCTTCTTCATCATGGAACTCTGATTTTGACTTGTCTGAATCTTCATCCTCACCCTTTCTTGCTCCATGTCCCTTTTTGTACGCATCCGTAGTCTTCTCATATTCAGCTTTCCGCTTCTCAGCCTTCACCACGAAGGGACGTTTTTCAACTTCTGTCATGGACTTCCATTTCTCTCCACCAGCTTTGCCTACCCCTGATACAAATTTGTTGGTGGGGTATTTTTCTTTGAACTACTTTCTGAGATCTTCCATAAAAATGAAGAACGCACTGGCGGGCCTCTTGGGCTTGTTAGGGTCCTTCTCTTGCTTTCCCTTAGCGGCCGCCTTCGGCACGGAACCTTTCTTCACAGCCTGCTTGTTATCGGCAGCTTTGTTGCTTGATTTCCCACCTTTCATGGCTGATCATCGACTAGTCAGTGTATGGAAGGGTGGCTAGGGTTTTAGGTGTGCAGGAGAGTGGTATTGTGTATATATTAGTCAAATTTAATAGGTTTTTTTAGTGTGAAGAAGAGTGAGAGTTGGTGGCCTTTTATAGGGAAGGAAAAGTACTCACATGGAATATTTGAAACTGTGTTAGGTGTATACAAGTTATTAATTGTAAAAAGTCCTAAAAACACAACTTAAATCTATAATTAATGGTTATTGGAAGAAATATCCACATAAAATGGGTTAAAATATTTGTTTCTAGGTCATTTGGGCCCTTATGAGTTCGGTTTAGTCCCTAATTAAGCATAATATGACCTTAATTATGGTGATTAATTTTAATCGCTTTTATTAATATTTTTGGTCAAAAATTAATTTGATCAACTTAGAATATAAATATTATACTAATGAAAAAAATTTATGTAATTTTTTTCAAAATTAAATTCAATGAAATTGAAAATTATTGATTAATGCTAATCTCACAGAAGAGATGCAATTAGGGGTTTTTAATATAAGGACCCAACCGTAAACATTACATAATATTGAATTAAATTAATAATTAACATTGAGGATCTTTTTAGGTTTAGTGTTATAGAGAATTAGGCCATAACTATTACATTACAACTTGAATATTACAAGTAGACACAACTACTCAATATCCATTTTTTTCATAAAATAAAAACTCTTAAAAATAAACACGTCTAGTTCCATGTTTTAGATAACATGACTTTTCCTTGATCCCATCCTTGACCCTATTTATCTTTAAGTCCTATGGAAAAAATATCAAAAAACTTGGGATGAGCATAAAAAGCTCAATAAGTGTTATAATTTAAGGAAAGAAAACATTAACCCATCAATAAATACAAATCAGTGAAACCATACTTTTCAATCATACCTTATGAAATCATAAGATTTATGAATAACACACACAAATCATAAATCATAAAGGTTACTTATGGAATCCATATCAAACATACATTTTAGCTATCACAGCTACATAGGGAGTTACACTTGGAATACCCATCATGGTATATTCCCTAAATCTCTTAGGAGAAACATCACGTTCACCTCTGTCACATTACCCAATGCATTGGAGAGCTATCTCAGGCTCTCCCGCCCTAGGTTTATCACGGAACCAACCATATATGTAAACAATGACCAATAACCATAACATAATAATAACATATAACACATGTATAAAGTAAAGATAACATTTCCACATTCCAATATATCAAATCAAGATATTTTAATAAAAAATGTTTTATCAAATCATTTTCAAAACCTTTTAAAAAATGATTTTTGAACCAAAGTGTCCCATACCACTTTGAAGCTTTTAAATGAATTATCATTTGAAAACATTAATGTCCATATAAATAAACCCTAAAACCCATTTAGAAAACATGGACATAAATGAGAAATATTTACAATAATAAATCTTTAAAACATTTAAAACGATATTTTAGTTAAACAGTTTTTTAACAAAAATAGAGACACTTGAATACAAATAATTGAGGAATAACATTTATTCAGAACATTATAATATCATTATAATAAAGGTATTCATGATATAATATGTCAATGTACAGTATATACACCATATAAGAGTGAATTGGTGCATAACAAAAATAAAGTCTCAATGGAAATGTAAATTGAGATGAAATCCCTTATACAGATGGTATCCTTAAATTAAAGATAAATCAATCACATAATTATGTGTGAAAAATATAAATACAAACAATATAATTTCATATTAAGTGTAAAACAATCAGATGACATTCACACATATTTTGAGGATGACATATTCAAGAAGTACAAGTTTAACCCAAAGAATTGAAATTTGGGTTAAGAAGTTACCTTGTAAAAATTCGACAGCCTAACGAAGTCTCTTTAAAATTTATAAAATGATTTGATGAGATAAAATGGGAATCTAATCACTTGGAAATAAATTCTACATAAATAAGGATATAAAATAACATATCCCAACATAATAAGATATATGTTAAAATACATAACAAAAAGATGTCTTTTTAAAAAAAAGAGAGGAGGGTGAAAAATTCCATTACCGATTTGGTAACTTACAAAACATATTCCACATGAAAGAGGAATCATTCAATGAAGATGTAAATACTCATTAATAAAATTATATTACACAAAGAGTACAATCATGGATAGTACATATGCCACACAAAAGAAAATAGTGGCCAATATAGCATGAATCTCATGAGAATAAAAAGTGAGATTAAAAACCCTTACTTCATTGTATTCAAATTGAATCGTATGAACAAAATATAATAACAAAAAAATTAATCACATGATAAAATTAATATAAATCTAATAATGATGATATATATCAATGGAAGTAAACGTTACACCTCATGTAATAAATAAGTGGTGAACAATGGAAATCTCACGGAATTGAAAGTGAGATAAGAAAAATCCCTTACCTCGTGTCCGACTTGACTCGATCATTATTTAATCTCCTGAATAATGAACTAAAGTTAATTTATACTTGATTAATAACCTTTTTAAAGTTTATTATTCCTTTTATATCACTTATTACCATGTTATAAACATTGTGTAATCATTTAAGTTAATAATGTTTGTTTTGTCGATATTTGGTACTTGAGTCAAAAATGTACTTCTTATAATTACATGTTGTTCATGTGGTCCAAGGTTCATTATATCCAGAATTATATTCATGATTTAGATATCATATATATCATATATATCCAGTACATACATGTATTTATAATAGTACATATCATTTAGAGGTAAGAAATGAAATGCACCGTTCATGGAGACGGTAAGTCGTACGTACGCATGAACGCTAATTTCCTTTATAATTATTATTTTGATGGAATTAAAAAATAATTATACATAATTATATTATAATTCCAGTATAATATCATTTATAATATCATTATCTCTATCCTTTATACATCCCACATAAGGCATTAACGAGTCACATCACTTTGAGGGGGCGGTAGTCTGTGCTTTCTCAAATGAGATTATCGTATTTACCCACTATAGAAACCATAAAGGCATGCTATAAATGGAAAATACAGAAGAATAAAGAAACAATAAACACAATATATATCATATATAAATATAGTTCCATCATAATGGCCACCATGAGAGGTGGTTGGAGACATTTGAACAATCATCGTTTCGTGAGGCGTTAGTTTTCCATCCACAGAAACATTATATTCTTAATTCATTAGATGGAGGTGTGTGTAAGTGTATTTTGAATACTTATAATAAAAACATCCTAGTATATTTATGATACTGGCTTTGTTACAAAATAAATGAATAAAAAGAGTTTAGGGGTTGGATAATTAAAATAAAAGAAAACAATTTAAGAGAAACAATTACCTTTAATTTGGGTAACTCCCTTTGGTGTGAACAAAAGGACTTCTTGAAGTGCCTTATTCCTAAGGTAAGGATTCTAAGTGGAGGAGAGGGATGTAGGGAGATTAATTGGTCAGAGTTTGGACGAGACAAATGGCTTGAGATGTGTGAGGAATTGGATAGAAATGGTCTCATTTTATAAGGGAGAAGAGGGGCTCTTTAGGAAAGTGTGAAAATATTATTTTATTATATAATGATATTTGGTTTCAAAAGGTCAAAAATTCATTAAAGATGAATATAAGATGACTCATGATCGAAATAGAATCTTCCAATCAGAATTGGACATGTTTTGGATAATATTTTAATCATTAAAAGCTTATTTATTTAAATCATTTATTAATGAGGTAAATAATGCATCATTATTGTGTCATAAATAATTTAATTTATTTGATGTCTAAAAATTATAAAACAAATACCATGATATAGGAAATATTTTTAGCTTCCCAATTTTTTTTATAGTTGAAAATAATACTTATATAACACCATATAAAAATTAATTACTAAAATATTTTTGTTAATGTAAATTTTGTCTTTACATTATATTAATTAATCTAAATTGTCATTATCACTCCCAAGTGATTCAATGGGGTCCCAAAATCAACCCAAAGATGACTGTGGTCATTAATAATTCAACCAATAAGTTTTCGACAAGTGGTAAGGTAATTTTGAATTATCATAATATTCTTTAAACCTTGAATTACCGTATTTACCTTTAACCGCGGTAAATAAAAGTCAAAAGTTACTATTCACAAAAAATTATTTTCATATTAATGAACCACATTTTACTTCTTGATAACAACCATGTATTTCAGATTTTTGAAATTAAATTCACAGAAGTGGTAAAATTTCATTTAAATGAAAAATTCAGTTTTTTTAACTACCACTAAGGGGTTTCACTATTCATCAAAAATTGATGTTTTTCAGAAAAATACCAAAAATTCAGCCTAAGATATATTTGATATTCCGAATTCAAAAATGATGTCTCTTTTGAGAAATTCAAAACATAGAAGTGGAATTAATTAATTTTAAAATTAATTCCCGTTATCAAAACAAATAGCGTGTTATTTAGAAACAATAACTATCAAAAGATTGATACTTGTTTATGTCCAATTTTAAAGTGAAATTTATTCCAATGACCAAAATTGGATTAAATGGTAAAAATATATTTTAATTTTACTTTAAAACCCATTAAAAATATAATATATACATATAAATAAATTATATTAAAAGGCACTTTTGAATTAAAATACAATATTTTCACTATTCATTAAAAAATGAACTTTATCGGAAAAATTACAAAAATTTACACAAAGTAAATTTTAATGTCCCCATTATAAAGAAAGATTTTATTTGGTCATATAGAATGTATTAAAGTGACCAAAACTTTATTTAAAAAGGGTTCGCCATTAAAAGGTGATAAATCAGCCTTTTAATGTAAATTATGCTAAAAATTAGATTCATTCAAATTTTAAGCCTCTAACTTTTCTTGGATAAATTAAAATACATTTAACAAACATGTACAATCATATTGTAGTTAGTTTTGTTCATTCCTCTAATACAACGCTAGGAGTTAACTACCGTTTAAAATAATAATATTTTATTTGTGTGCAACGTAAGATTTCAAAGAAACCCAATGTTGTGTATCGAGTTCGCTATCGAACATAGAAAACCTTTTAAAGTAAAATAAATATTTAATTCAAAACTTAATAAATATTTAAAATTCATATTATTTATTTACTTGGGATGTTATATTTAATGTATAAAGTGGTTCAAAAGAATATTAAGTTCTTAAATTCAATTTATAAGATAAATTGATTAAAATGACCTAAATATTAATAATAAATGTATAATTGTTTTATTTTAACTTGAAAAAAATTTCAAACAAAATTTGATAGTAATAATAATTTTTAAATAAATTCATATTTAACTAAAAATCAGTATTTTTTTTCTACTCATCAAAAATTGTTTTTTTTTCAAAAAAATGTGAAAAATTCACCCTATGGAAATTTTGACATTAAAATTTTAAAAATGAAATTTATTTTATCATATTGAATTTATAAATGGGTATAAAATAAATTTTATTATTAGAATAGGTTTATTCGAGAAAACGGTATTTATAAACATAAAAGGACATTACAAAAAATCATATCTTTCATTATCAATATGTTTAATATCTATAAAAAATATAATTAATATTTCAAAATTATTTATTTCTAATAATAAAACTATGTTTAATTTATAGGTTATAATTATATCATTTAAATAATTATAATAATAAAATTATGTTTCGTAGAAACATCTGTGTTGTGTGTAATGTACACCAAGTCGGTGTTGTGTATAATTTACACCAAGTCATGGTTGCATATAACACACACTAAGTTGATTTTCCATGATAAAGGAATGTTTGAATTAGTGTATTAATATATATATATATATATATATATATTTCTAGTGTCACGCGAAATGAAAAATATAAAAAGGTAACATAATTCGAAAAAACAAATTTCAAAAAATCATAGGGTGTTACACTAGCGGTCATTTGTAAGATATCCAAAGAAACATAAGAACTCAAATTTTCCAAGGGGATGGATGTCTTTTCTCATTGCATCCTTTTAGGATGAATTATTTCTTACTTATATACTCTCCTATATATTTATGAATTTTGTGAATCCTTCCAAAATTCAAATAGGGGGCTAGTTACCCCAAGTTCTAATGATATGATCAAGACCATGTGTTTTATATTACCCTATATATATATATTTAAGACTACCAAAATTTCTCTTAAAAGATTGTTATTATTTATTTTAAATCCACCTTGTTGGACTCTCTAGAGTATTTTCATGTCGAGAGTATGATGGTGTTATATAGTTTTGATTGAAAATCAATGAGACGCCATAAATATCCTTTATTGATATGAATATAAACCCTTGTATTTTGACATAATCGATGGAGGGAAAATGATAATTGGTTCGAAACCTCAAGTGTCATCTAATATATCCTAATATGAGCAAGTATCAGATCCCATGTAGTATAGATGAATGAGTGAAGGAGAAATGAAAATGTGTTCAAACCTCAAATAGGCACCCTATGTATCCTCTTATGAAAAGAAATCAGAACCTATATTATTTTATTGAGTTCTTTTAGATTACACCACAAAAGGTGGATACAATGGAGGTACTATCACTATTCTGATTGGATGATCATTTTAGGTTTGTATTCCCACATGAGTCCTACTTTGTGTGAGAAACAAGTAAAAAAATGATCTGTCACATATCAAGGGACTGTACCATTAGATTTATAATGACTTATTATGTATTGATGTAACCCATATAATATTATTCTGTTGTGAAAGGGGAGAAAATAAAAAATAAGGTGGGGCTTACACATGATCTTCCTCGTTATACCCATATAATAGGTAGTTTGGGAGAGGGTATGCCATGCGGGTCACACCTAAGAGGATGCACATATTTTGAAAACCACGAGAAGAATATAAAATTATGGATATTATGGTTTAGTTGGTTCTTACTCCTAGGAGGGTTCCCTTATTTCTAGATGCATGGGAAGTATCTTGACCCATGTGTAATTGATTGTTTTTTTGGTGGTTAAACCTAGGAAGATTCCCTTTTACCTAGAACCAGGAGTCAAACATCATGTCATAGAGATTAGGGTTAATTAGGGATTAAAACATGGAGGATTTATGTATTTTTAGAACTATGATCATTATATTAACTTATGGGAAATTGAAAGTTTAGTTGGGGATTACACCTAATAGGAAACCCATGTTTCTAGAACCACGTATATAATCTCAAATAATGGATATTAATACATGGTTGAGGATTACACATAGGAGGATGCCCACATTTCTTGAACGATGGAGGTAATATCTACTATTAGAGATTAAGTTTTTATTGAGATATACACTTAGAAAGATTCCCAATAATGATTTCCTTCCCCCCAATATGTTTGTAATGGGATAAGAAAAAGATATTTTTTTGGTTGGGGGTGAAACCTATTACAAGGACCATAAATTGATAGTTCTACAATGATAATACAATCACATAGGATTTCATATATGGTGCTTCATGAAACAGCATAAACATAGGACAAATACTTTGGATCCACACAAAGGGGCCTCACATAGGGATGAAAAAATAACTCACCGTGAAGTAGGGAGGCAACATTAGAACATCACATAGTGTTTTGTAAGGGATAATTTCATGGCACTGTTCATGTGGTTGGGGTCATAGAATTAGTTGAATAGAATTGTAATCAATATAGTGAAATTCACATGGGTTCTATGGAATGGACTTCCTCATAATGTTTCTGCATAGTATTTTCATTGTGTTTCCCACATATTAGTTCCATAGGGATCCATGTATATTGTTTCCCCAATGTTTATTCAAGTAGGGATTTCCATATGGGATTATTTAAAATTTCACTCTCTAGTGTGGAATATGTGAATTTTACCTAATTGGTCCCATGCGAGAAATGTCAGACTGTGAATCCCATTTATTCTTTTATGTGTCTCCCTTTCTTCTTTCTTTATACTTTAGTCTCAATGAAATATTTGGTATTTACATGGAATAGTGAATTACTAAATTCCTAAAATATGACTTCTAATATAAATAACCTAATTGTTTCATGTTTCCATAATGAAACATTTGGCTGCATAAAATTTTGTTTCATTATGAAAGAGGATGTAATTTACTACCTCAAACCGTGAACAAAATTAGAACATCATCAGGGAAAGGAATCAATTGGTGAAATGTTTTGATCGAAGAAAAATTAGATACATGAAATGAATAAATTTGAGAAATTATGGAATATAAAAAATGATGGTAACCTTGAAATGACTTCATATATGAACTAATAGAATTTGTAAACTAATGTAATCTATAAACTGATGGAGTTCCCAATCTTATGTAATCTGAAAATTAATCGAGTCCATCAACTGATAGAATACATATATTTATGGACTATGTAGAATTATTAAATCCACAAACTAATAAAATATTTGGATTTCATTCATCCATGAAATGATTAGAATCGTGAACAAATGGAATGTAGAACTGATGGACTTTGTAAAATGAAGGAATTCAAAACCGGATATATTATAAAAACTGATTGAATCATGAAACTGCTTGAATACCAAAACTGATGGAATCATTAATCTTTTGGAATCTTCAAATTTATATAATCTACCAACTGAACGAATTTGAGAACTGATTGAATCTCTGAACTAATTGGATCCTTGCATTGTTGGAATCCATCAACTAATTTCATGTAACATCCCATTTAAATAAAGTATAATACATTTTCATATTTATTAATATTTTTGAATTAAATATTAATTTTACTTTAAATGGGACACTATGTTCGATGGCTTACCAGATACGCAACAATGAGTTTCTTTGAAATCATACATTGCACACTAATAATATAATATTATTATTTTAAATGGTAGTTAACGCCTAGACGTTGTATTGGAGGGAATGAATAGAACTAACTAAAATATAATTATACATGTTTGATAAATGTTTTTTCAATTATCCAAAAAAATTTAGGGGCTTAAAATATGAATGAATCTAATTTTAAGCATAAATACTCTAATATTCACTAAAAGGTTGATTTACCACCTTTTCCCGGGAAACCCTCTTTAAATCTAATTTTAGTCATTTTATATGTTCTATTTGACAAAATAAATATTTATTTAGATTTGAGACATCAAAATTTACTTTGGGTAAATTTTTGGTATTTCTCTAGTAAAGTTCATTTTTTAATAAATAATGAAAAATACTGTATATTAAATCAAAGTGCCTTTTAATATAATTTATTTATATGGTTATATTATCTTTTTAATTGTTTTAAAAGTTTAATTAGATTATTTTTTAAAAAATTAATCCAATTTTATTCATTGTAATTAATTTCACATTGAAATTGGACATAAACAAGTGTCGATCTTTTGGTAGTTATTGTTTCTTAAAAATACGCTATTTGTTTTTACAACAGGAATTAATTTTAAATTATTTAATGCAACTTATATGTTTTGAATTTGGTAATGTAGACCTCATTTTTAAATTCAGAATATCAAATACATCATAGGCTGAAGTTTTGGTATTTCTCTGAAAAACATCAATTTTTGATGAATAGTGAAACCACTTAGTAGTAGTTAAAAAACTGACATTTTCATTTAAATGAAATTTTAAAGCTTCTGTGAATTGAATTTAGAAAATAAAACATACATAGTTGGTATTAGTAAGTAAAATTTGGTTCTATAAGATGAAAATAATTTTTGTTGAATAGTAACTTTTGACTTTTATTTACCGCAGTTAAAGGTATATAGGGTAATTCTTGGTAAAAAGAATATCATAATAAGACAAATTTACCTTAACACTTGTACTAACCTTATTTAATGAGTCATTTATGACCATGGGAATATTTGGGTCGATTTTGGGACCCCATGGAGCTACATGGGAGTGATAATGACACTTTTGATTAATTAACTTAAAGTAAGGATAAAAATGACACAAAAAAATATCTTTTAGTAAATTAATTTTTACATGGGTTTATATAAGCTATATTTTAGACTATAAATATTCATTGGAAATATAAAAATATTTCATACATCATGGTATTGTTTTATAATTTTTAGACATCAAATAAATTAAATTATTTATGACACAATAATGATTTAGTATTATCTCATTAATAAAATATTTAAATAAATAAGGTTGTAAATATTAAACAAAGTATCCAAAACTAGTCCAATTTGATTAAATGATTTTATTTTTACCAAGATTCATCTTTTATTTGACTTTAATTAGTTTTGGACCTTTAGAAACTGAATATCATTGTATAATAAAATAATATTTTCACACTTTCTTAAAGAGCCCCTCACCCCCCTTATAAAAGCCCTCACTTCTTACTCATTCATCACACCTCTCAAGCCCCTTGTCTCATCCATCCCTTGAAAAAAAAAGCTCTCAAGATTCCTCTACTCCTCCTAGAAGCCTTACCTTAGGCAGAAGAAACTTCATAAAGTCCTTTTGGTTCAAACTAAAGAGAGTTACCAAAATTAAATGTAACGATTCCTCTTAACTTATTTTCTTTTCTTTTAATTCTCAAACCCATAATATATTTTTATTCCTTTCTTTTATAAAAACACCAGTATCCTCAATATACTATGATGTTGTTATGAGAAGGATTCAAACTATACTTGCACACACATCCATCTAATTGGTGAAGAACATACTGTTTTTGTGAATGGAAAACTAACTTATCATGAAACGATGATTGTTTGATTGTCTCCCACCGCCTCTCATGGTGGCCATTAAGATGACACTATATTTTTATATGAAATATATAATGTTTATGTGTTCTTTATGCATCTGTATGTTTATTTTATATCATACCTTTATAGTTTCCATTTTGGGTAAACACAATAATTTCATTTGAGGAAGTGCGGACTACCACCCCCCTCAAAGTGATATGACTTGTTAATGCCATATGTGGGACATATAAAGTATAGTGTTAATGAAATTATATATGATATTAAACTGGAATTATAATATACCTATGTATCATTATTTTTTAATTCCATTAAAGTACGAAATAGTAATGAAAGTACTGTTCTTGCGTACGTACGACTTACCGTCTACATGGACGGTGCATTTCATTTCTTATATCCAAAATGTTATGTACTGTTATAAATACATGTATATAATGGATATATATGATATATATGATATCTAAATCATCTATATCATTTTGGATATAAAGAACTTTTGACCATTCAAACATCTTGTTATTATAAGAAGTCCATTTTTGACTCAAGTACCAAATATTGACAAAAAATGTTATTAATTTAAATGATTACATAATGTTTATAACATGGTAATAAGTGATATAAAAAGAATAATAAACTTGGAAAGGTTTCTTAAGCAAGTATAAATTATCTTCAGTTTATTATTCAGGAGATTAAAGAACGAACGAGTCAAGTCGGACACGAGGTAAGGGACTTCGTCTCAATCTCCTTTCATTGAGGAATATTTCGATAATATATACCTTCTTCTTTTACATGGTGTATAATAAAACCCTTCGACATTTACTTTCATTAAAAGGGAATCTTTTTTCTACGAAGCATTTTACTAAATGATAAATGGAATGTTTTTAACGTTTTCGGTGACAATGACATCTCTGCCACCGTAATTGTTATTTGGATTCCTCTATAAGCCTTAATATTTCTAAAATGAAAAGAAAATACCTTATTTTGTTTTTTGGTGTTTTGGTATTGAAAATGGGTTTTGAAATGGATTTATTATTTCAAAATATGGAAATTATTTCATGTAATTTCAAATTAAATGTTGTTAGTGAAATTTTTATATTTGCAATATTTTATGTGTTATGATTTTATAATGGTACTTAGACATTTGACGAGTGGTTATGTGATAAACCAAATGACAAGTGGTGCCATGATAAACTAGGATGGGTGGTTACATTATAATTTCCAATGCATTGGGTATGGAAGTTGGTTGTATGACTATTCCTTTTAGTGATATGTGTGGAAGTCGACCGTATGGTTATTCCACTTAAGATTGTTTATGTCCCATGTTACCTTTATATGTTATGTGTTATTTATATGGGTTTTATGGTAATCTTTTGGTTACAAAAGGGTAAGAAATGATCTTTTATTCAGTGAAGAGTATTTACTACTTCTTAAAGGTGAAATGTATTACTTATGATAAAGTATTAATGGTTTACCTATTGTTTTGAAAAACTAATTGTTTTCATTCTTTGTGTATCCCTTACTGATCTTTTTATGATCATCCCAAGTTTTTGAAATGTTTTTCACATGACATAAAGTGGAATAGGGTCAAGTATGGTATCAACGAAAATTCATGCTGTTTAAAATGCGGAACTAGACATGAATCTTTTTCTCAAGAGTTTTTATTTTATAAAAAATGGATACTGAGTAGAATTTTCTATACGTAATATTCATGTTGTTATGTAAATTTTATGAACAAACTCTCTAAAACTCTAAAACTGAAAATATCCTCAATGTGACTTATTCATTTAATTCAATATTATGTATTGTTTTAAGGCCATGTCTTTATAATTGGTATCAGAGGTCGGTTTAGACAAATTTAGGTGTTAAAATATAGTTAAATTAATATCCATAAATTATTTTTAGCTTATGTTATGATTGAAATGATATAAAATTTATAGATTACCATGTGGCTTCGGCTAAGATATTTCTATGTTCAAAATGGTTTTCCACAGAGGAAACATGGCAACTATGTTGGGACGACATCAGGAGGAAGACAACCTTCCAAATCAGAAACCGAAGATGGTCGAAATCAGAACTGAATAGTTTGTTGCAGTGAGGGAATAGTTGAATCAGGTTATAAATGGTGGTGGTATCTATTCATGAGATCGACCAGATCAACCACAGAGGAACATGTCAGTAGTGGTGCATTTCATGAGGAAACATCCCCCATCATTCAGAGGATCATCTGACCTTATGCTATAAGAAGGGTGGATCAAAGCATTGGAGAAAATTTTTAATGTCATGAGTTGTTTAGAACATCAAATGGTTAGTCTCTTTATTTACCGTTTTGAAGGTGAATTTGATCAGTGGTGGTCGAAGGTGAAAAATATCAGGGATAGTGACGAGATTGATGCTCTTGATTGGGATGAATTCAAAGGTATGTTCCTTGAGAAATATTTTCCTATAGTGGTTCGACTTAGGATGGAAAAACAATTCTTGGAATTGAGGAAGAAGGATGACTCAATGGATGTTTATGAATGAAAGTTCACTCAACTGACAAGGTATGTTCCAAATTTCATATGAGATCTTGATAGTAAGATAAATCAATTTTAATCAGAACCAAAGACACTATATCGAAGAGAATTATCCTTTTATGAGTTTAAATGTTATGAAAAACTTGTTTCATGTGTGAAGAAGGTGGAAATGGAGTTTGTCGATGATCATGTGTTCTTTGAAAGACAACAGAATAAGAGGTCCAATTGGTAGGTAAATGGAAATAATTCATCAAAGAAGCCCGTAGGTAAGAAAACTAAATATCCATATTGTGAGAAGTGTATTAAGAAGTATATTGGATAATGTTTATCAATGTCTGGGAAGTGCTTTCGGTGTGGTATGTCTGGTCATATTACTCGTAACTGTAAGGAAAATGATCAAGAAGGAAATGAAAAGCAAGCAGTAAGATGTTTTAGGTGCAATGAAATGGGTCATTATGCAAATGAGATTCTAGTGAAGAACTAAACTGAGGGAAAGAAACCAGAATACAAGTAGAAAGGGGTGGTGAAATCCATTGCAACTACTTCAGAAGATGTTGGGCCATCAAATGATGTAGTATCAGGTACACTTTTTGTTTGTTCAGATTATGCCAATGTGTTGTTTGATTCAGGGTCAACACATTCATTCATTCCTGAGAGGTTTTCTAGTAAATTGGTAATTCCATCTCAATATATGAATCCTGAACTTATGGAAAAAACACCAGGGGGAAATGTTGAGACAAAAATAAATTATAAGAACCTTAATGTTGTTGTCTGTGGGAAAAATCTACTTGAAAACCTTATTGTTTTTCCTCTAGTAGAGTTTGATGTTATTTGGGTATGGATTAGCTTTCTATTTTTCATACTAATATTGACTGAAGTGATAAATAGGTTTCTTTTTAGAAATATTTTCAGCTTGTATACAAGAATGAACCCTCACTTTTGATAATATATCAGGAAGCTGAGAAACTAGTAAAAGATGGAAATGAATGTTACCTTTCAAAAATTGTTTAAAACAAAGGAACTGTTCAGATAAATGATGTTCTAGTGGTAAATGATTATCTTGATGTTTTTCCTGATGAGTTTCCTAGTATTATACCTGATAGGGAAGTTGAATTTACTTTTGACTTAGTTCCTGATGCTAAGCTAATTTCAAAACCTCCTTATCGAATGGCTCAAATTGAACTTTTAGAGTTAAAGAAGCAATTGTAGGAGTTATTAGATAAATGTTTCATTCGACCTAGAACATCACCATGTGGTTCCCTTGTCTTGTTTGTTGAAAATAAAGATGGTTCAATGAGGCTTTTCATTAATTATTGAGCATTGAATAACATCACTGTTAAGAACAAGTATCCTTTGCCTCATATCTATGATGTGTTTGTTCAGCTCGAGGTAGCTCAATATTTTTTGAAGATTGACATGAGGTCGGGGTACCATCAGTTTAAAGTAATGGAAGCAAACATTTGGAATACCGCATTTCATACTAGATATAGACTTTATGAATTTGTAGTTATGACTTTTGTTTTAACCAATGCACCTGCTGTATTCACTGATCTTATGAATAGAATTTTCCATGAGTTCTAGGATATGTTTGTGGTTGTGTTCATTGATGATATTTTGGTTTATTCCAAAAGTAAAGAGGAACATGAAAGGAATTTAAGGGTTGTCTTTCAAACCTTAAAAGAAAAGAAACTTTTTAGGAAATTAAGCAAGTGTGAGTTTTTATTACAATAATTTTTTCCCTTGGTCACATTGTTTCAAAAAATGGCATAACTGTTGATCATGCTAAAAAAATATTGTTGAAGAATTCCCTAGACCCACAAATATAACCGAGATCCGTAGTTTTCTTGGTTTAGCAGGTTATTACCGGAGGTTTGTTGAATATTTTTCACAGTTATCTAGCCCACTGACTATGTTAACACGAAAAGGTGTTAATTTCATTTGGAAAAAAGTATGTCATTATTATTTTCAGGAATTAAAAAGAAGATTGGTGAATGCACCAGTTTTAGCACTACCTTCCTGAAATGGTGAGTTTTTTATTTACAGTGATGCATTATTGAAGGGAATTGGATGTGTCCTTATGCTGAATGATCAGGTAATTTCTTACGCTTCACGTTAGTTGAAACCTCATGAGTTAAATTACCCTAAACGTGATATGGAATTTGCTTCTATTGTTTTTGATTTAAAAATTTGGAGGCATCATTTGTATGGAGTAAAATGTAAAATATATAATGACCACAAAAGTTTGAAGTATATATTCACTCAAAAATAATTGATCATGAGACAGAGGAGATGGTTGGAATTAATCAAGGATTATGATTGCACGATTCATTAACATCCAGGAAAATAAAATAAAGTGGCTAATGATTTGAGTAAAAAAAGTAATGCTTCATTAACCATGCTACGTTTGGAATGAGATCATTTGGTTTTTGATTTGATAAACATTGACATAGAAGTTGTTGGTGTAGGATATTCTTCTGTTTTGTTTTAGGTGTTTGTGAAATCTTCTATATCAGACAGAATTAAGAAAGTTCAGAAGAAAGATAGTGAGTTACATAAAAAGGTAGATTTGGTTTTAAATGGTAAGTTTCCTTAATTTAATGTTGATAATGATTGTGTTTTGAGGTTTGGGAAGAGATTATGTGTGTCTTGTGATTCACAGTTGAAGAATGAGTTGTTATGTAAAGCTCATAGTTCAATATTTTCAGTTCATCCTGGAAGTATTAAGATGTACAAAGATCTTCATGAGTATTACTGGTGGGATGGAATGAAAAGAGATGTAGCTGATATTACTGTGAAGTTTTTGACATGTCCGCAAGTCAAATCAGAGCGGTAGTTACCGAAAGGGATGCTTCAGTCAGTACTGGTTCTAGAGTGGAAATGAGAAAATATATCCACGGACTTCATTGTGGGATTACCAAAGACATCTCGAGGTAATAATTAAATCTAGATTATTGTTGATCAGTTGACTAAATCTGCTCATTTACTTCCTATTTGAGATACTCTGTTTCTAGATCAACTTTCTCAGTTGTATGTTAAAGAGATAGTCAGGTTGAATGGAGTTCACCTCTCTATTGTATCTGATCGTATTCCCAGGTTTACATACAACTTTTAGAAAGTCCTTCAGAATTCGTTGGGTATTGAATTATATTTTAGTACAAATTTTCATTTACAATTAGATGGGTAGTCAGAACGAACAATTCAGACCCCGAAGGATATGCTCTATGCTTGTTCACTAGATTACTAGGGAAGTTGGGACCAATATCTTTCTTTGGTTGAATTTTCTTATAATATTATTTTTCATTTTAGTATATAGATGGATCCATTTGAGGCACTATATGAAAAGCATTGTCGAACTCCAACATTTTGGGATGAAGTAGGTGAAAAGAAGCTGATGGGACCAGAATTGGTAGAAGAGATGGCGTAATTAGTTTAGTTGATTCAGAAGAACATGAGAATAAATCAGAGTGGGAAAAAAAGTTATGCAGATAACCAGAGGAAGGATCTTTATTTTGAGGTAGGTGATCTTGTCTTTCTCAAGGTTCTCCATGGAAATGTGTGATGCATTTTGGTAAGAAGGGAATGTTGAGTCCAAGGTTCATTGGACCTTATGAACTCCTGGAGAAATTTGGATCAGTTACGTACAGAGTGGATCTACCTCCACGTTTATCCCAGGTACACAATGTTTTTCATGTATCAATGCTGAGAAAGTATATGCTAGATATATCTCATGTTTTTAGTCCCGGGGTAGTTTAGTTGGAAGAGAATCTCTCTTATGACGAAAAACTAGTCCAGATTCTTAACTGTAGAGAGAATGTGTTGCGGAATAAGGAAATTCACCAGGTAAATGTTTTATGGAAAAAATATATGGTTGAAGAGGCAATGTGGAAATCTGAAAATTCTATGAGGGATAAATACCCCCCACTTATTTGATAAGTGAATAAAATTTTGAGGACACAATTCCCAAAAGTGGGGAAGGATATAACATCCCATGTAAATAAATAATAATACATTTTTATATTTATTAATATTTTTGAATAAAATATTTATTTTACTTTAAAGGGGACACTATGTTCGATGACTTACCTGATACGCAACAAAAAGTTTCTTTGAAATCTTACGTAGCACACTAATAATATAATATTATTATATTGAATGGTAGTTAAAACTTAGCCGTTGTATTGGCAGAAATTAATATAACTAACTAAAATATTATTATACATATTTTCTAAATGTTTTTACATTTATCCAATAAAATTTTGGGGCTTAAAATATGAATGAATCTAATTTTTAGCATAAATACTCTAATATTCACTAAATGGTTGATTTACCGCCATTTGATGGAGAACCCTTTTTAAATCTAGTTGTGGTCATTTTTATATGTTCAATTTGAAAAAATAAAATTTTTCTTTAGATTCAGGACATAAAAATTTACTTTGGGTAAATTTTTGGTATTTTTCGGGTAAAGTTCATTTTTAATGAATAGTGAAAAATACTGTATTTTAATTCAATGTGCCTTTTAATATAATTTATTTATATGGTTATATTATCTTTTTAATTAGTTTTAAAGTGTAATTATATTATATTTTTACCAATTAATCCAATGTTGGTCATTGTAATTAATTTCACTTTGAAATTGGACATAAACAAGTGTTGATGTTTTGAAAGTTATTATTTCTTAAAAACATGCTATTTGTTTTGACAATGAGAATTAATTTTAAATTAATTAATGAAACTTATATGTTTTTAATTTGGTAAAATAGACATCATTTTTGAATTCGTAATATCAAATACATCTTAAGATTATTTTTTGGTATTTTTATAAAAAACCTCAATTTTTGATGAATAGTGAAACCACTTAGTAGTAGTTAAAAAACTGACTTTTTCATTTAAATGACATTTTGCAGCTTTTGTGAATGTAATTTAGAAAATCCAACATACATGGTTGTTATTAGTATGTAAAATGTGGTTCAATAGGATGAAAATAATTTTTGGTGAATAGTAACTTTTGACTTTTATTTACCTCGGTTAAAGGTAAATAGGGTAATTCAAGGTAAAAAATATATCATAATAATACAAAATTACCTTAAAACTTGACCTAACCTTATTGCTTGAGTCATTGAAAACCATGGTAATCTTTGGGTCGATTTTGGGACCCCATGGAGCCACTTGGGAGTGATAATGACACTTTAGATTAATTAACTTAAAGTAATGATAAAAATGACACAAACAAATATCTTTTAGTAAATTAATTTTTACATGGGGTTATATAAGCTATACTTTAAACTATAAATATTAATTGGAAATATAAAATGATTTCAAACATCATGGTATTTCTATATAATTTTTATACACCAATAAATTAAATTATTGATGACATAGTAATGATGCAGTATTTACCACATTAATCAATGATTTAAATAAATAAGATTATAAATATTAAAAAAATATCCAAAACCTGTACAATTATTATTGGATTATTTTATTTCAACCATTATTCATATTATATTATACTTTATATAGTTTTGGACCTTTAGAAACTGAATATCATTATATAATAAATTAATATTTTCACAAATTCTTAAAGAGCCCCTCCCCCTTATAAAAATCCCTTAATTATTACACATTATTTACACCTATCGAGCCCCTTGGATCATCCAACCCTAGAACAAATAATCTTTGAAGATCCCTCTCCTCCTTCTAGAAGCCTTACCTTAGGTAGAAGGCACTTCAAGAAGTCCATTTGGTTCAAACCAAAGGGAGTTACCCAAATTAAAGGTAACAATTCCTCTTAACTTCTTTTCTTTTATTTTACTTCTCCAACCCCTAAAATATTTTTATTCCTTTATTTTATAACAACACAAGTATCCTCAATAGACTTCAATGTTTTTATTAGAATTATTCAAACTATAATTACACACACCTTCATCTAATGAATGAAGAATAGACTGTTTTTGTGAATGGTAAACTAATGCCTCAAGAAATGATGATTGTTCGATTATCTCATACCACCTCTCATGGTGGCCATTAAGATGAAACTATATTTATATATGATATATATTATGTTTCTGTATTTTTCTTTTATATCATACCTTTATGGTTTCTATTATGGGTAAACACGATAATTTCATTTGAGGAAGTGCAGATTGCCGCCCCTCAAAGTGATATGACTCATTAATGCCATATGTAGGTTATATAAAGGATATTGGTAATTATATTATATATGATATTATACTGGAATTATAATATACCTATGTATCATTATGTTTTAATTCCATTAAATTAAAAAATAGAAATGAAAGTAGTGTTCCTGTGTATGTACAGCTTACCGTCTCCATGAACGGTGCATTTAATTTCTTATGTCCAAAATGTTATGTACTGTTATAAATACATGTATATACTGGATATATATGATATATAAATCATGAATATAATTCTGGATATAATGAACTTTTTTCCATGTGAACAACTTGTAATTATATGAAGTCCATTTTTGACTCAAGTACCAAATATCGACAAAATGATAATTATTAACTTAAATGATTACATAATGTTTATAACACGGTATTAAGTAATATAAAAGGAATAATAAACTTGAAAATGGGTTTTAAGAAAGTTTAAATTAACTTTAGTTTATTATTCAGTATATTAAAGAATGAACGAGTCAATTCGGACACGAGGTAAGGGACTTCGTCTCAATCTCCTTTAATTGAGGCATATTTCAATAATATATACCTTCTTATTTTACATGGTGTATAATAAAACCCTTTGAATTTTACTTTCATTGAAATGGAATATTTTTTCTACAAAGCATTTTATGGAATAAAAAATGGAATGTTTTTAACATTTGGGGCGACAATGATCTATCCATTGCCGTAATCGTTATTTGGCTTCCTCTATAAGCCTTATTGTTTTCTAAAATGAAAAGGAAATACCCTATTCTATTTTCAGGTGTTTGGGTATTAAAAATGGTTTTTGAAATGGATTGATTATTTCAATATCTTAAAATTATTTATTTTGATTTCAAATTAAATGTTATTAGTGAAATGTTTATATTTTCAATATTTTATGTGTTATGATTTTATAATGGTACATGGACTTTTGACGGGTGGTTACATGATAAACCAAATGACGGGTGGTGTCGTGATAAACTAGGATGGGTGGTTACGTTATAACCTCCAATGATTTGGGTATGGAAGTCAGCTGTATGACTATTCCATTTAGTGATATGTGTGGAATTCAACCATATGGTTATTCCACTTAAGAATGTTTATGTCCCAAGATACCTTAATACGTTATGTGTTCATTATATGGGTTTTATGGTAATATTTTGGTTATGAAAGGGTAAGAAATGATCTTTTATTCATTGAATATAATTTAATACTTCATAAAGGTGAAATGTATTTCTTATGATAAAGTATTCATCGTTTACTTGTTGTTTTGAAAAACTAACAGTTTCCTTCTTTGTGTATCCCTTACTGAGCTTTTTATGCCCATACCACGTTTTTGAAATGTTTTTCATAGGACATAAAGTGGAATATTGTCAATTATGGGATTAATGAAATTTCATGTTGTCTAAAACGTGGAACTAGACATGACTCTTTTTTTCAAGAGTTTTTATTTTATAAAAAAATGGATACTTAGAAGAATTTTCTACATGTAATATTTGTGTTGTTATGTAAATGTTATGACCTAAATCTCTAAAACTAAAAACCTGAAAAGATCCTTAATATTAATTATTCATTTAATTCAAGATTATGTAATGTTTTAAGGCTGGGTCCTTATATTGAATATGTGAACTAATGATGTCTTTGAGCTTATTTTATCTTAAACCCGATGAGATCTATGAAATAATGAAATATTTGAACCAGTGGAATCAAAAAATAAATAGATTCAACAAAAATGATGGCATATATGAACTTATGTAGTCCAAAAATTGATTGAATCTCTAAAATATTTTAATTCATGAAATTATAGAAACCATGAACTGATTGAATCTAGGAACAGATAGAATCCATGGATTGATTCCATCCAAAAATAGATGGGAACTATGAACTAATAGAATCTGCAAACTGATGGGTTCCATGAACTGATGGAATCCACAAGATGATAGAATTTGTGAACTAATGGAAGTGCTATGTGGGAATTTAGATATTTTAAATGTTCATTTGTGCTAAAAGGAAATCCAAATCCAAATTGTCGTATTAATTGATCTAGAAGTCTGTTTGGGCTCTGTGATTAGTCATATTGATACTTGTAAATCATAATTGTACCCTGTTTTATAATTTTTTGAGAGATTAAAAATGACTTTTTATGCTATAAAATTCCTGAAGGACTCTCAAAATTGAATTTTATGGCACGAACACTTTTTTATTAATAATTTAAAAATTCAATGACCTACTATTTGAGGAAGCTTCTCACCACCATTCCCCATGATTGGGTAATGTCTCTGATAATTATTAATCCCTTAAAGTATGATAAGTATTTTTTACATAATTAAATATGGTTTGATTTTTCTTACAGAATGAAAGAGCTATTCTAATCAAAGTTGACATTCATTTTCTATGTGAGATAGAATCTTGGGTCATGTGGAAATGTGTGTAGTGTAATGTCTTAGATTCCAACAATTACTACAAATTTTATTCATTTTCTCAATTCCACATTTTTTTAATACGTAAATTTTAAAGAATGTATCATGTTTCAGTTTATGTAAATGGTTCCCACTTGTCATTTATTTATTTATGTGGTATTATATCTGGCATGTTGATATTGGGAACACCCTATGGGTATTTTCATATTCCAGTTCAGAGAATCACTATATGGTTTTTCAGAGTGGACTATTTACCCCAATGACTTGTATATATCCCATATAGATATTTTCCTTATTACGTTAATGTGTTTTTCTTAGATATGATCAATTTTTTATTGATACAACATGGTGTTTTGGTGGTCTGTTGGGGAATTGTTCTTAAAGGATTTTTCTTTGGTTATCATTAATTTTTTCACCACTCAACATGCCTCATTAAAATTGGTGTGTTTGGTGTCTATTTCTATCCAAATCATCCCTTACAAAGGATATTATGAGGGAATAAGATTTCATGGTAAAGAGTATATCACAACACGTGTCCCTATTGATATATATATTTTTCATTGTCTTAATTATTTTTCTCTAAATATTTAATATTGATGTGTTTTGAGCTTATATATTTTTTGTAAATTTTGTCCTTGCATGACATTAAGGGAACTCATTTTATGAGAAAATGTCAAGATACATTTATGTGGAAATATTCACAGTGTATTTTGAATGTGAAATGTTTTACATTCTTGTGTAATACATGGTTTGGATAGATCATATTAGAAACCATGTCAAATCACCATTCTATATAGAGTTTCCCAAAGCCTAGCTTGTACATAGTTAGAAAAACCCTATAAAAATCATGCAAAATACACTATAGTTAATGAAATATTATGTACATGGATAGAGAATTATTAGTAATCTATTTCTCAAAATAGCTTATTGGTGGGGTTTTTACTTCTATTTTTAACCACACATATGTTACAAGGTTTACCAAAATGTGCGTAATAACATTGTATAATTCCAACTATCTCATAAAATTGTTTTCAAATTTTTAATACATCTATTTTAAAATTACTAATGGTTTTCCATTATCACTCACTCATTTTTTCAAGATAGGATTTCCCAAATGATCTTTCCTAATCCCCTACTTTCAATTACCAAGCCTATTGACCTATATTTTGAGTGTATTTTTCCAGGGTAATGCCTTTTTCTTCTTGTTTCCTCTTATCCTTTTCCATAGGTCCATTATCCCTGATATTTCTTCTATTTTAAAACCACTTAGTTCTACATGGTTTTATTTTAGGGTTTATGGTGTTTGATTCATGTGGATTTTATAGTTAATGATTTTTTGGGACCATTGAGGCTTTTTGAAGTCATGTCTAACATATGTGGTGATTTTAATGAAGATTACCATTGAAATGAGGTTGGTGTATTTAGGTTTTTAGATAACATGTCATGTAAATTCAGTATTTTTAAAGCCTAGTAAATGATAGAACAATATTATTTATTTTTAATAACTTTAACAAGATAGTTATATAAGTAATGAAAATATTAATTATTTTTTAATTAAAAATGAAATTGTTTTAAATAAACAAATTTAATATAATAATTTATATAAAGGATTTATTAAAATATTATAGAATTAAAATTTTATAAAATGAATATCATTTTTATTAAATATCATATAATAATATAATTTTCATGATATTTTTGGATTTTTTGGAAAATTTTTATTTTCCAGTGAATAGTGAAAAATACCAATTATTATATAAATTATTTTATTTTTAATAAAATATGTAATAAAAGGGTAAAAATATGTAATTATACAATTTAAGGTAAAAAATATATTTTTAGCCCTATTTATTCTACTTAAAAACTTTTGAATCAACTTTATATAGGTTTTTAATATAAGTCTGTTTTTTGGGTTTAAAGAATGGGTTTTCTAAAATCTATTTTAAAATGAATAGTGTTTCCACTTTTAAATTAATTAAATTAATACATATATTTTAAATTTTTTAAATGAAATTTAAATATTTTATATAATTAAATATTGATTTATTTTAATTCAATTATTATTATTAGTCATATAGTTACTTTAAAATGATTGTTTTGAAAGAAAATTCACTTCCAAAAAACACAATGTCTCACCACATATATAGGTTTAATATTAAATAAAATTTTCACCTATGTGAATTGAATTTGAAAAAATCATTTAAATATTTGGAATAAGAATAATTTATACTTTATAATAAGGTGAAATTAAAATTTGACATAAGTGAATTGTGAAAACATGTAAAAATTATTACAGTGATTAACCTAAATAAAAGTTTATTGAGGGATTAATATTTAATCACAAGGAGTTAAATGTAATATAAACATATTAAACGCCCATTGGATGCACTAAACATGACCTTATCCCACATATTATTTATAATATACCATTATTGGGGCCTGGTTATTAATTGACCCATACCCTGGGGCCCGTGTTGTGACTACCCCTAGCCGTCCTTCCATAGGCAGTAGCTGGTGACTAGCACCGAAAAGGAAAAACCCAAAAAGGGAAGTTATTGCTTTTAAACCTTTACACACACAGATCGGTAACACTGCACAAAATCCAAACACAAAGGTAAAAATGAGTAGAACAATACCACTAAAAACCACCACTGAGAGTAAAAGTACGTACTAAAAGTAAAGGGGCTAGTATACAAGCTCAATTGAAAGAGTAGTACAGAAAAAAAGCTCTAGAGATCTTCTTCCAAGGACCATACCTGAAGGGTATATACAAGTCATCAATGCGGGTCTCCACATCAATCAGTCAACTCTGTGTATTGTCTATCCATGGATCTCCAAAGTCTCATTCCAACTTCCCATTGTCCGCATTAGACATAACAAGGTGCAGATAAAGCCCATGTAGGGGTGAGTATAACAATACTCAGTAGGGTTTCTGAGACCCCTGAAGGTCTCTCAGTATTCCCCAAGGAAAAACCACAAAGCATGATCTTGATCACATAGCACAAAGTAAAAGACAACTCACACTAGGTATACAACTTAAATAACATGACTAAAGATGATATTCCATAAAGATAGATCATCTTATTCTATAGACAGGATTTTTCTACTAGATATGACGTGGTTGTTAGGTTTTGACCCATAGAGGATCACTATGTGTTGACCCATAGAGGATTTCTCGGTTCTGACCGATAGATGATCGCTCAGTGCTGACCCACGAAGGATCACAACATGCTGACCCATGGAGGATCACTTGGTGAAGAACCATAAAGTATTATAATGTGATGACCCATAGAGTGTATCTATGTGCTGACCCACAAAGGATTGTTATGTGCTGACCCATAGGGGATCAATATTCCTTTATCATGTCACAACCAGCCACTGGATTCCCCCACTTAGCATGCTTGATTTCTATAGGATCCTCTCCTTTAGACACCAGTCATATATTAACAGCCACTAATTCCCACTTAGAAGAAACCCAAAGATCCATCTTGTCGTAAGGTTTACAACACGATAGACGACGCGTCAATCGGACACCTGATCTGTAAGATATAGGATAAAAGGTAAATAAGGCCTGGTTGGTTTCGAGTCCGATCCAATGCGGCTGTACTCCATATTATTCCAAAACCCAAGTGGATTATCTCAAAAGGAATTTCTCATCGCAAGGGTACTCACTCCATAGAAAACACATTAATCAGACATGCGGTATGCGAGTTATAGTCATTTTAGAGAAATGGGGCCCATCAGGTATTGGTCCGATCCAACCCGGTCAAAACAACTAGACCCGACCCAAGGGTCCAGTGAGAGTCTAGTAATGGTTCGAATCAGTGGGCCCATTGGGATCGCATGTTAGGCCCGGTTGGGAGGGGTCCTGCTTGGCTGGCGCGAGTCCGGTCCTACTGGAGCAGGTTCGATACGGCTAGAGGGGTTTGGCCCGGCTGGCGGGGTGAGGCCTGGCTGGTGGGTCTCGCCCGCCTGGAGAATCTGGCCCGCACAGTGCAACCCATTGCACTGGACCATGCACGGGGCATCCAGTTCTCCTAGCTAGCGGCACTAGTGGGGTGCCGCTCAGTCTCCCAAAATGGTCGGCACAAATCAACCATTTGTCCTCAAACCAAGTGGCCTGAGCATGCATCTCTATCTCCACATGGCGCATCAGCATCACGTCTTCCACCCTCCACAGTCATCCAGCCTTGGCACCGTTCCACCACGTTGTGTGTGGGGACTGCCTTCTCCATGCAGCTGACATAGGTCGTCCACCACTGCAGGTCGTCGGTGCCACCGCACCGGCCGCTCTTTCCACGGGCCACCAAAGATGCTCTGGTGGTCCGTTTTCATTTTCGTCTCTGCCCACGGGCCTCTCAGGTCACTGTCATCATCTCTATCCCCTTGGATTATCCTTACCACCTCGTTTCTCAGTCTCCCACAAATAATGCACAAAAATCAAGATAGGTGTAGGGTTCCGGTCTTATTTGGACCAGCTCGTGCCCTCCGCGTTAGAATTTTAACATAAGAATGGAAACAATCATCTCAATATCTAAGAATTACCCTAAAGCGAAACCCCATAACAACCTCTTACAGTATAAAATGAATTTTTGTTCAACCCATTAGTTATTTGATCCACATTCTTAATATTATTCAAGAATGAGGAGGAAACATTATACCCTTAAAAATAAATTAATTCCCCTACCTGGATTCGGTGGAATCCATTACAGAAAAAGGAAAGAATCTGCATTCAATGACGTTGGCCGCCGTTCGTTGATCTCCAGATCAAATCCTCCAATGGTCATCAATCGATCACCATTATTCTTTGGAGGGTGATGCCATCGACACTTCATCAGAGGTTTCCCACGGTTTCCAATCCGTTTTCCAACAAATTGATTTAAACAAATATAAAAAGGGCTATGACGCTAATCATTAATGTGGTTCATTTATGAACCTTAATTAATGGTCCATTAAACACATGAGCATTGTGGTTACAAAACCAATGTAACAGGTTATTAAATGACACTCTTTTAATGACGTTCATTACAGTGTGGTTCTTCAAACCGTCACTCAATGGTTGACTAAAGAATAAATCAAATCATATTGTTAATTTATTATGTTTTTCCAAAAAGTCCAAAATTTAACTTTTCCATCAGACTGTTTCCAATTGAAGTTAAGGTTTTCCTAAGAAAATCCTAATGCTATGAATTCAACGGTGCCCTCATATTTTCAATCCAAGCATTGGTTTAAAAGATAGAAAAACCCACTTGCACTTTTACTTAATGTACCTTAAAAAAGTTTAGAACTCTATTTTTGGATCTTCAGGCCTCAGAATCACGTGTCATTGAATTTTACAGTCTTTTAATAATTCCATATAATTTAAACAAAAAATTATTTAAAATCAAGGTCTTTACATTCTCCTAACCTTATGGAATTAAGTCCCCAATAGCCATAAAAAAAGATAAAAAAATGGGGGTTACTGAGAATGAATCTAAGCCTTCCTCTCCCATGTGATCTAATGAAGATTCTCGTGCCGCTACCAAAATTGAAAAATAGGAATCGATAGGACATGAAGGACCCACTCCTTTCGATCCACTATCTCCACCAGGAACTCTGCAAACATCGCCCGATCATCAATGTCCATCTCACCTCAGTTGATGTTGTGAGATGGATCATGCACGTATCTCCTCACCTATGACACATGGAAACGATTATGCACCTGGTAAATATGTGGGGGAAGATCTAGGTGGTAAACCACCTCACCAAATTTCTGAGAATCTAGAATGGTTTGATGAACCTCATAGATAGCTTTCCACCCTGGCCAAATCACCACAATCCTCATCATGGTTTGACCCATAAGAAGGCATAGTATCCCTCCTCATACTCAAGTGGTCTTGATATCCTATAAGCATAAGACATATTCCTACTCTATGAAGTATTCATACACTCCTGGATGATATGAACCTTCTTAGTGGTAGGTCATACCAAATCTGGACCCATAAGTGCTGAATCCCCTAAGTCTATCCAGCATTGAGGCAATCTGTATGGTCACTCGTACAAGGCCTCAAAGGGTGCCATGGCGATGGTGGAGTGATAACTGTTGTTGTATGAAAACTCCACCAATGGTTGGTGGTCCTCTAAACTATGGACAAAGTAAAATACAAAATCATGAATCATGTCATCATGTATTAGTATGGTCTGCTCTGTCTAACCATATGTCTGAGGGTAAAAGTCGGTGCTCAATCATAGAAGACTCCCACACACCTCCTGTAATTCCTTCCACAACTGAGATGTAAAACATGTGTCACAATCTGAAACAACCATCGATGGTATTCCTTGAAGCCTTAATATCTTCTGGACATATAGTCTTCTCAAGCCCTCTACTGATCCTTAGTCTCAAATGGTTAGAAAATGGGATGACTTGGTTAGTCGGTCAATGATCACCTAGATAGAGTCGTTGACCTTGGACGTGCATGGTAACCTAGTCATGAAGTCCATGGAGATTCCATCCCACTTCCATTTTGGTACCTCTAGTGGTAGTGCTAATCCTGCAAGAACCTGATGCCTAACCCTCACTTACAGAAAAGTGAGGTATCGTGAAACAAACTCTTCCACTGTTTCTTTATCCCTGGCCACCAGTATTGACATCATAGGTCCTGGTAAATAATTTCCACTCCAGGATGTACCGTCAAATGGGTTGTGTGGAACTCACTCAACACCTCCTCTTGAAACATCACTAGTATCATGGAACATCATATAAATTGATTATGTGCTCCCGACCTATCGAAAATCCATCAGGAGCCTGTCCTAAGGATATCTAGGAAAGTAAGGCATCACAATCAACATCCCCAATATGTGCCCCATAAAATCCCTGATGGAGTGGGGGAGTGACAGTCAATGACTGGTGGTATGATGCTTCATCACTATCTATGAATGATATCTAGAACACTACTAGCTGTTCAGTCGCCTCACTCAGTATTTGTAGACCTGACCTTCTGCTGAGTGCATCTGCCACTATGTTTCCTTTCCAAGGAGTGTAGGCTATCTCAAATTCATAGTCCTAGAGGAACTCCATCCATCACCAATATCTCAGGTTTAATTATTTCTGTGGGAAGATATACCTGTGACTGTTGTTATCAGAGAAGATAGTAAACCGTTCACCCATCAATTAGTGCTGCCACATCTTCAATGCAAACACCACTGCTGATAAATCCAAAACATGGGTCAGACAGTTCATCTCATCCTTCCTCAACTATCGTGAGCCATAGGCGATCACCACTTTCTCCTACATTAGGACACATCATAGTCCGATCCCTAAAACATCACAATAGACCTTATAACCAACACCCTCTTCTAGTATCCTTGAGATGGGGGCACTCTTCAGTCTCTGCCTCAGCTTCTAGAAACTCTACTAGCATCTGTCGATCCATATGAAGGGATGTCCCTTCTTTGTCAACGATGAAATGGTTGAAACTACTATGGAAAAGTCAGGTACAAGTCTTTGGTTGTACCTAGCCAACCCTAGGAAACTCCACACCTATGTCACACTCTTGGGTGGATCCAAAGAAAGCTCTACAATTATATTCACAGGAGCCACTACAACTCCGGCCTCCGAGATCATGTGTTCTAGGAAGTGGACCCCCCGTATCCAGAACTGGTACTTGGATAGCTTACCATATAAATGGTTCTCTTGGATTGTATCCATAACTATCTGTAGATGTGTGGCATTCTTCTCCTCCATCATCGAGTACACCAAGATGCCGTCAACGAAAACCACCATGATGAAATTGAGGTAAGGCTAGAATATCCTGTTCTTGATTCCCATGAACACTACTGGAGAGTTGGTCATGCCTAAAGGCATAGCCAAGAACTCATATTGGCCATAACGGCATCTGAAGGATGTCTTCAGTACATCCTCATCTTGCTCTCGAAGCTGATCATAGCCTGGTTTGAGGTCTCTATTTGAAAACCACCAAGCTGTTTTTAGCTGGTCGAATAGATCATTAATCCTCAGTAGAGGGCACTTGTTCTTCATGATCACCTGATTAGGGTTCTCATAGTTCACGCAAGCCTCAAGCTCCCATCTTCTTTCTTGCCGATCAATATCGGGGCTGCCCATGGAGAAACTCTGGGTCTTACGAAGCCCTTCTTCTACAAGTCCTCCAACTGTACCATCAAATCATGAATCTCCATGGGATACATCTGATATTCTTGAGTAGATATCGATGTCATCCTCGGGTACATGTCGATGTAGAAGTCTACCTCTCCATGAGGAGGTATTCCTAGAACATCCTCAATAAAGACATTCATATACTGGTCCACCACTATAGGATTGCTCGGATTCCTCTCATCCAATACTCTGAGGGTGATCCTAGCCAATTGTTGAGTGATCGGCTACACCCTCTTTCGAGGAAGTCCATCTTGTGCTACAAAGGATCCTTTTTCTCCAGTGAAGGAAAATCTAGTCCCATCCTCACAGACACATCACACTTTGTGCCTAAAATAGTCAATCTGAGCATGGACTATGGATAACCAATCCAAACCCAAGACGACGTTATAAGGCCTCAACGTTTTTACTAGGAGATTCCAGTCGAAGAGATCACCCCCTAGAGTAAGATGACACTAATAGTACCAGTGTGTAATTTTCTAATCATATCCCGTAAGAATCTACAATCGTAAGGATCGAGCCAATGGCTCTACCGGAATCTCTGATCTCCAAATGAGTTCCATGGAAATGAAAGAGTGACTAGATCCTATGTCACAATGAACTAAAGATAGGATGGAGTAGACGTAGATCAAACCTTAAATCATCTCAAGAGCGCCATGGTCATATGCCTCTACTAACAAGAGATGATATTGTCCCTTTCCACTTGCTCTCTATGGTGGGGGTGGACCACCTGGAGGTTGTGGAAATAGTACCTCAAACTTTCACCCACCTCCTACTACACAACCTACTCCTCTGCCACATCTGCCACCCTGTGGAACTCCTCGTTCAAACTTCTATAGATGCCTTGGTGGTCCCTCCACCAACTTCTGGTCATCTATGTGGGGAGTCAGACAGTCGTGAGGCATGTGCCTTTGTCTGCTGCAAGAGTAAAAAACTATATCCCTCAGAAGACCTCCTCCACCTTGTGAGCTCCACACCTCCATCCCTACGTCTTGGGGTCATCCTCAGTATGGTCTGGCCTACTTGGGCCTCTTTGTCATATGCCTACTTCCTACAATAGATGACTCGACTGTGTGTCATCCAGTGGTATCTCTCGCGGTCGGTGCATGCTCGGTAAGAGAACATTGTACCATTAGAGCTCACTCTATCAGTCCATCTTGCGTCGAAATGTTTAGTGAAATCATTGATGCTCTAATCTCCCATCAAAGACCCTGCTCAAAGGTCCAAGACATGAAGAAGGCGTCTCTTACCATGTCAGTTGTGTAGCGGGAGTGGTTAGTAAATATCACTAAGTACTAGGCCACTGTCGGGCTTCCCTACTATAAGTGCAGTAGCTACTGAATACACACATAGCGTAGAGTCTCTAGTATGAACTCTACCCTAAAGAGGATCTAGATGTCCAACCAAGAAAGAGTCATCGATGTGTGTGTCTGGAGCATCATGATCCACCATCTCCCTATTATTCTCTATAAAATACTAGCATCTATGAACTCCATCTGGTCTTCTAGTGTCTCAACCAAGAAGAAAACTAATTCCACAGAATCCTTCCAGTCCTCAGTTTCCTGTGGATTTGTCTTGCCTAAAAAACTCATAGGAATCTATCTTTTTAACTTATGAAATGAACTCAGTTGGTGTACACTATTTTCTGGTGGGGTTGGGGTCAACTGTTACGCTATGGCTGGTGGTGGTACTGGTTTACCACCCGAAGGTGCTATCACTATAAGAGGTCCCCACATAGATGCCTCACCGCTCAGTGGGCCATTGTTGTGATATATCACTGGAATACTAGATGGATGTCTATGTGGAGTAATCCTATAAATAAACAGATGCTCCACATTCAATAAGTTATACTTGGTGAACTAAATCAAAATAGATCAAAAGAAAAAACAATCAAGAGACCTGAAACTATTGTTTTCATGTACTGAGTCGGCAAACAGAGTATAGAGACCTGGTGTATTGATATGTCGGCCACCGAACCAACACTGGACACCCCAGATTGAAAGCTGATCTCAAGACACTTAAAACTATAGCTCTAATGAAAATTTCAGACTCTTAGTTCATCTGGTAGAACTGACATTCTTTGATACCACTTTGTCACAAACCATCTAGCAGGGTCGATGTCGTGACTACCCCAAGATCGCCTTCCATAGGTCAGGGGCTGGTGACAAGAACCGAAAAGGCGAAACCCAAAAAGGGAAGGCATTCCTTTTAAAACTATACACATAGAGACAGAGAACACTGCACACAACAAAATCACAATGAAAAAAGGTGTTGAAAAACCACACTAAAAACCAGCACTGAGAGTCAAATTAATTACATAAAGTAAAAGGGATAGTATAAAATCCCAACTGAAAGAGTATTACAGCAAAGGAAAAACATTCTCTAGAGACCATCCACCAATGATCCTACCCAAAGGGTAGGTACATCTCATCAGTGCGGTTTTCCACATCAATCAGTCACCTCTGTAAATCTTCTAGCCCTATCTCTCCAAAGTCTTAGTCAAGCAGCCCATGCACGGTTGAGTATAAAAATATTCAATAAGGAACCCGAGACCCCCCAAGGTCTCTCATAATTTCAATAGGAAAAACCAAAAATCATGATCTTGATCATAGAGAAAAAAGTAAAAGACAACTAACACCAGGTATACAAATTAAAGAAAAAGAATAAAGATGATTAGTCATAAATCTAGATCATCTTATTCTGTTGAGAAGCTTTTTCTGCTGACCACATAGGGTCTCTAGGTGATGACCCATAGAGAATTTCTAGGTGTTGAACCATAGAGGATTGGAAGGTGATGACTGATAAAAGATAGCTCAGTGCTGACCCACGAAGGATCGCTACGTACTGACCCACGAAGGATCTCTAAGTGCTGACCCATAGAGGATCGCTACATGCTGACCCACAAAGGATCGCTAAGTGCTGTCCCACAGAAGCTCTCTAGGTGCTGACCTAAAGAGGATTGCTATTCCTTCATCATGTCACATCCAACCACTGGATTCCCTCACTTAGCATGATTTATTTTCAGAGGATCCACTCCTTAAGAAACACGTCGTATCTCAATTACTACAAAGTCCCCCTTAGAAGAAACCTAAAGGGCCGCCTGGGCGTTAGGGTTCCAACTCGATATACGATATGTCAATTGGATGGCTGGGCAACATGATATAAGTTAAAATAAAAATAGGGAATGATTGTATTTGAGTTCGATCCAACCCAGCCATACTACAACATCTTTCAAATCTTAAGTGAAGTATCTAAAAAGGACCACCTCGTCGCAAGGGTCCTCACGCCATAGATGGTGCTTCAATCTGATGCCCAATCTGTGAGTTCTAGCAGTTTTAGTGAAATGGGGTCGGTTGGGACTGGGTCAAGTATGAACCAGTCATACAAACCTGACCCGACCCAAGGGTCCGGTTAGGGTCCGGACCGCCGGTGTGGGTTCGGTCCAACATGAGGTGTCTTGCCCGACTAGCGAGGTCCAACCCTCCTGGAGAATCCATCCCACGCAGTACGGGCCAGTTGCACTGCACCAGATGCGGGGAGTTCGATTCTCCCAACTGGTGGCACCATCAAGGTGTATCCCCATCTCTTGAAACAGTCGACACGATTTGGTCGTTTGTGCAGCATTTGAGAGGCCAGAGCGGGCAACTCCATCTCCACGTGGCTTATCAGCACCACTTCCTTCAACCACCACGACCATTTGGCCACGAAAACATTCTACCATAGCGTCCTCATGCACCGCCTTCTCCATGAGGCCGCTAACATTGGTTGCTGGTGCCACCGTACCGATGGTTCTGCATCGAAGACTCCATCTGTAGGCCACCAGAGATGCCCCAGTGGTCTGTTTTCCTTCCCGTCTGCACCTACGGGCCTCTCGGGACACTGCCTTCACTTCGAGCCACTTGGATTCACCTTGATACCTTGTTTCTCAGTTATCCATGAATAATGCTCAAAAAATGAGATTGGAGAAGGGTCTGGGTCTTATTTGGATCGGCTCATGCCCTCTGTATTTGCATTTTAACATGGGAATGGAAACAATCATCTCAAAGTCTAAGAATAACCCCAAAGCGATACCCTGCAACAAACTTCCACTATATAGAATGAATCGCAGATCAACCCGTTAGTCGGTTGATCTGCGTTCTTCATATTATTCATGAATGAGAAGGAAAAAAAATTATACACATAGAAATAAATTAATTCCCCTACCTGGATTCGGTGGAATCTTCCACAGATGATGAAAAGAATATGTGTTCGAAGATGTTTTTCTTTCATTCATCGATCTCTGGATCAAATCCTCCAACAGTCATCGATTGATCACCATTCTTTGTTGGAGGGTGATATCGTCGGTGCTTCATCAGAGGTTTCTTTTAGTTTCTAATACCTTTAGAAACATATTGATTTAAACAAATATAAAAAGGGTTTCAACGTTGATCATTAGTGAGGTTCATTTATGAACCTTAATTAATGATCCATTAAACATAAGAGCATTGAGGTTGCACAACTAGTGTAAAAGGTAATTAAATTACTCTCATTTAATGACCATAGTTACAATGCGGTTCCTCCAACCATCGATCAACGGTTGAAAAAGAATAAAAGAACTCATTTAGTTATTTTATTAGTTTTTTCCAAAAAGGTACAAAATTTAAATTTTCTTTCTGACCCTTTTCGGCCAAAGTTATGCTTTGGATTACTAAATAATGGCACTATAAATTTGACATTGCCCTCATATTTTCAATTTGGGAACTGATTAAAAATATAGAAGAATACCCTCACACGTTTATTGAACACACCTTAAAAAAGTTCAAAACTCTATTCTAGGTGTTTCGGGCCTCATAATCATGTGTCGTCAAATTTCACAGTCTCATAATAATTCCATATAATTAAAAAAAATCAACTGAATTTATGGGTATTTAAATGTTACATGAATGGATTGTGGGTTGAATTTACTCTTTCAAATATTTACAAGTGTCCCACTCATCCTACTTATAAAATTCTACCCCATGTCCTCCTCTCTTAATACCTTCGAACCCTATTCTTTTTCCAAATTACATATCAAATAACTTCTCCAATTCTATATTAAAATCCTATAATCCTTAAATTGAGAAGATATCCATCCAAAGAAGGCTTTTGGTGGAAACCAAAAGGCGATACACAGTGATGATGGAACTCTCATCATAGAGTGTTTTTGTTTTATTCATTTATCTACTCTTCATGTTATTATTATAACATTACTATAAAAATATAAGTGTATTTATTATAATGATATGTTTTTATGTTAATGTTATAACATAAAACCACACACACATCCATCAAATGTGTTACAAAGTCATTGTTCATGTGTATGGTGGACTACCGCCTTGCGAAACGATGTTATTATTTTAACCATTACCACCACACGTGTTTTGGTATACATAGGGATACAAATCATATATATTATAATAATAAAAAATATATACATATAGGGTCATTATACCATTTATACTATTTTATATTAAATTTTTTATGGGATATGATAATGTTTCACGTGTGTACGATGGACTGCCGTCTTATGAAGCGATGTGATTCATTTTTTCAATAATCACGTTAAGTTGAAGGTAATAAGGGTAAATATAATGAATATATGCGATATAAATTACATTTTTATGATAATAATTATATATTTATCATTATTTATTTATAATATATAATTTCATTTCGAAACATTTAACTAACTAGAAAAGAGATAACAACCTTTGTAGATGTGTAGACTACCACCTCCTTTAAGCGATGCACTTCTTTATTTCACCACAACATCACAATAATGATATATATATATATATATGATTAAATATAATTTGGTTTATGATACAGTTTAATTTGATAATGATATAATTTTACTTAATATCTTCCCTAATAGTCATTGGAAATTGGAATTGTTACTCATGTGTATGTACGACCTATCATCCCCATGATCTCATGATACTTCATATTTCATAACCATCAATCATGATTGGTTTTAAAAGAATAATTTAAATGTAAATATAAATATTATATATTTATTATTATTCTAGAGATGCTTAAATAATGAACTCATTGACTATAGTGGACTTACCAAGAACATTATTTACACATAATCTGAATATGGTCAAAAAATCTAATCTAAAAATAATTGAAAAAATTATTTTTTTTATAAAATGTTAATAAGTTGAAAAAAATAATTAACAAAAATTTAAAAATTTATTGATGAAGTTAAGTAATTTATATAAGTTTTTAATTCAGTAATTAGAAGACACATGTGACAAGTCATACATAACACAATGGACTTCATCCCAATATCCATTCATTGAGGCATGTCATGAGGTTATGCACCTTTTAATTTTAGAAGGTGTATATACATCCAATTTTATAGTTTTTATAATGAAATTATATATCCTCACAGCCTCTATTTGTTTTAATGTTATTATTTTATTGGGATTATGATTAAAAAATTTCTAATGTTATTTGAGAATATTCTTATAAATAAATCATATTTTATTTTTTATCATAAATGTATCTTTATATTACATTTCCATGTTTTAAAATTAAATTTTGATTGTTTAATATGGACATAAAATATTTATAATGTTTATTTTATTTCAGTTTTAATTTATTTCTATGTTTTTCAAGAGATATTTTATGGGTTTTTAAACAGAACAATTTGAAAAATGATAAATTAAATGTATTATTTTTAATTAATACAGACAATGACCTTTCCTATAACCATGGATTTGTTTTCTAGAATCCATTGAAATATTAAATGCTTTCATATATGAAAAAACATCCTTCATTTTTTTGGGTATTTTTTTATTGAATTTGTTTTTAAAATGAAAATGGTATATTGATATTTAAATGTGATTTACAAAAGAGTTTAGAAGAGTTTTTCAAATGATGAAATGTTTATTTAATTTCATAGATTTTAATATATATATATATATATAATGGATGTGTCTAGATTGAATTAGGTGAGCCTGTTATATCATAAATAATGATGTGTCCCTAGATAGTGCTCCAATTCATTGTGTAATAATGTATATTATCTATAGAATTATTTGAGAAGTTGGATGTGTTGTTATTCAATTTTGTAAGGATCCTATAAGGGTTTTATAATGGTTTGATAATATGGTGTCCCAAGGTACCTATATGAATTTTCTATTAATTCTAACGAGTTCTCAAGGTAATCATCATTTTTATATGGTAAAATAAATGATCTATTAATGGAATGAAACTTCCCTTTATGTATAAAATGTAATGCATAAAATAATAGGGTTTTTATGGGTTTAATTTTTTTTGAATGACTATATTATTATTTTTATGTCCTTTATTGAGAATTTTGTTCCCATCCCTTATTTTTTTTAAAAATTTAAATGATTGCAAGGATGAGTAGGGAAATGTAAGAGTTCATGTTGAAATTCCTAAAGTGTTTTCATGAAATGAGATCATTAATTATTATAAAAGTATTATATTATGGGATAAATCTATTCTAAAATTAAGTTACCACTTTTTAATATTATGGTATTATTATGTATGAGTTATAACTTAATTTTCTAAAACCCTAAATTCAAAATGATCCTCAAAGTGAAAAAATTTAAATTATTAACTTAAAATCATGATTATGTAATGTTTAATGTCAGGTCCTTATAGTTGGAATCAAATGAAGGTTTAGATAACATTATATGTTAGGATACTGATAATATAAATCTCTTTTAATATTTTACTCTATCATCAAGTTAAAATTATATTTCATTTGTACGTTACTATGATTCATCATTTAAACTATTAATATTCATAATTTTTCTCTACATAGGAAATATGGTATTTGTATTGGGAATTCAGATAGAGGAAAAAGTAATTCCAAATTTCCATAATACGAAAGTAAGAGTCAGATAAGAATAGATTTTTGTTGTTATGTTTCAGTTGACATGAGAAATAAATGGTTGTTGTAATCATGCTAGGGAGGATCATGATATACCATGATGGAACATTCAAGTATTGAATAATTTCATGTGGATATATCCCCAATCAATTTGTGGATAATCTAACCAAATGGTATCTAAATTATGGATAAATTCTATGGAGAAGATATACAATGTTATGGGTTGTTTGAAATATGAAAGAAAACTCATGTTATTTAACATTTTGATGGTGAAGCTGATCGATTGTGGGTTTTGAGTAATAATACTAGATAGAAAGATAATAATGATGCACTATAATGGAAAATACTCAAGGATTTTTTAATTAGAAAATATTTTACAATGATTTTTATCTTCGGAATAGGAAATAATTCCTATAACTAAGGAAAAAATATGGATATGTTTTGGTTAATATGATCCAATCTTCATATTATTGGCCAGGTATGTGCCGGAAGTTATTTCACACACTGATAAAAAATTTAATGTGTTTAATCAAGATAAAAAAATATATGAAGATTTTTGGGGACATGATATTATAAAAAGGATGGGATAGAATTTTTGACTCAAATTTCCGTGGGAAAATGAATGTGAGAAACAGTTAGGATGGATGTTGACGGGGAAACATAAAATAAAAAATATAATAATAATAATATGATGTTCCTATATTGTGGTAAATAAGGTAATGATAACCATATATAATGTATTATGAATTCTAGGAATTGTTACCAATGTAGATTATTTGGACACATGTCCCACTAATGCAAGGAAATGAATCATGAAGAATCAACGAATGTGGTAACCGATATCCATCAAATGGTAAGATGATATAGTAGCAATGAATTAGGTTCTTATTAAAATTCATGTCTTATATATGTTGAACATTACTTGAGTCTTCATTATTGGAAACATAAATATGTAGATATGTTATTTTCTAATACTATAGTTAATGATGGACAATCAAATGAAGTGACACAAATGTATGTTACTTTTTTATTTGGAATATTCTAATAACATGTTTATCTCTAGATCAATTTTTTTTTTAATTTTTGTTAAATTCTAATGTAAATTTGGAATATCAACTAATAAGTGTAAGTTATAAAATTTGGTAAAAAAATATAGGTGTAATAATTAAGTAAAACAAGATTTATAAGAATATTAATATTGTTATTAGTAGGATATTCTCTCCTACATATCTTTTTGTACTGGATATAGTGGATTTTGAGTTCATTATTGATATGGATTGGATCTCAATTTATCATTATAATATAGAATACTAGGATAATAAATTCATATTTAAATATTAAGAGAATTTTTAACTTACTAAGAAGATGAGAAACTGATTATAGGTGAATGTGAATGTTGCCTAGATCATATTATTAAAAATAAAGAATCTTTTCAAATTAGTTATGTTCTTGTGTTAAATTAATATATGGATTTATTTCTACATTATTTTATTGGTGTTATTCCTAGAAAGATTGTTTAAATTATAATTGAATTAGTATCTAATGATAAGACTATTTATAAACCCCCTTACGTAATGGCTCATGTTGAACTTTGGGAATTGGAAATTCAATAGTATGAATTATTAGGTAATGGTTTCATCTGACCTAGCACATCACTATGGGTTATCATATATTTTTTTGTTAAAGATAATGATGGTTTATTGATAGTTTCAATTTATTATAGAGCCTTTAATAACATAACTTCTAAAAACATGAATGATTTTCCTGATGTCATTTATTCATTTCATCAACTCTAGAGAGCATAGTATTTTTCGAAGCTTGACCTGAGGTTGATGTACCATTTATTGAATGTGATAAAAGAAAACATTATGAAGCGTACTTTTTAGACTAGATATATAATCTACATGTTTATAGTTTTTTCTAGTTGGGATATCTAATTCAACTTATGTATTTATGGACCGTATCAATTGAATTTTTCTATATTTATTATACAAGTTTTTTTTCTAATAATTACATTTTTTTATATTCCAAAATTTAATAAGAATATGATAGACACCTAGAGAATGTTTCCCAAACATTAAAATAAATTAAAAAATAAGGTAAATTTAGAAAGATTGAATTTTGGTTGCAACAAATATGATTCCTTCATCATATTATTTCAGAATATGGGATAACTGTTTACCCTACTTAATCAATAGTTATTAAATATTTTCCAAGGCCCACAAATATTATAGAGAACATAGTTTTCATAGATTATTGGGTTAATCTATGTTGTTTTGTTAAAAAACTTCTCGGTTGTCTTGGACACTAAATAAGTCAACCCAATAAGGAATTATGGTCAACTATAAAAATAAATCTGATGATTTCGTTTTCAGGAATTGAAAATAATATTGGTTAAGGCTAGAGTTTTTCCCCAAAATCTAAATATGGATAATTCGTTATCAACAATGGACCTTTTTTGAATGCACTTGGATGCGTCCTACTATAGAATGATCACATAATTGTTTATTAATCATGTCATTTGAAACCTCATTATTTAAATTTCAGTACATATGATTTAGATTTAGCTACTATGGATTTTAATATAAAAATTTCAAGGCATTATGTTTATGGGGAAATGTGTGAATATATATTTATCACAAGAGAATGAAGTATATATTCACTAAGAATTAATTGAAAAAAATACGTATAATATTGTTTCAATTAATCAAGGATTGTAATTGCATGACTCATTAACATTGTCTTAAAGAAAACAAAGTGGTCAATGCTTTGATTCAAAAATCTAATTCTATATCAACTATGTTCTATTTGGAACCTGACCATTGGTTGATGTTTTGATTAATTATTCAATTATGTTTCTTATATATTGAAATACTCTATTTTTTCTAGGTTTTATTATAGTAAATGTTTTTAGAATGAATTAAGAGAGAATATATGGAGGATCAATCTTGACAGGAGAAGGTAGAATGTATTAATTAGGGTTAGTTTATATATTTTAAAGTAGTTGAAGATTTAGATTTAGGATTTGGAAAAATATTTTGTGTTCTTTTTTATTCCCAATTAAAAAATGAATTTATAAGTGAAGCTCAGAGTTTTACAATTTGAATTCATTCTTGTGGGGTAAGATATACATAGACATTCAGGAGTATTACTGGTGGGATGGAATAAAAACTAATATTATATACATTACCATGATTTTTTACTGTTAGCAGTTTAATGAAGAATGACAGGTAACAAATGGGATTATTCAACCATTACTAATTCTGGAATGGAAATCAAAAAATATATCAATTAATTTCGTGGTAGGGTTTTCAAAGACTTATCAAGGTAATAACTCAATTTGGGGTATTTTTGATCGATTAACTCAATCTAAAAATTTCTTCCCCATTAAATATAAAATGTATTGAGATGATTTATAATCCCTTTATATAAAGGAGGTAGTCAGGTTACACTAAGTTGCTCTCTCCATTATATCATATGGTGATCCTAGGTTTACATATAACTTTTGGAATGGAATTCAGAAGTCATTAAGTACTGATTGTAATTTTAGAACAAGTTTTCATCCTTAATATGATGGAAAATTTGAGTATAAAATTTAGAACATGTAAATGATTATTTGTTTCTATTCAATGGATTACAATGGGATTTGGGAACAACATATTTAATTTTATGAGTTTTAATATAAAAATATTTTCATTTAATTATAAACATTGTTCTATTTGACGCATTATATGAAAATAGGTTGTTGAAACAACGAGTTTTGCAAGATGTTAGAGAAATAGTGTTGATGGTTAATGAGTTTCTGAAGGAAAAATAGGGAAATTTCAGTTGATTCATTGACATGTGATGTAAACTCAATGCTCGCTGAAAAGTTATGCGGATAACCAGAGTAATAATCTTTTGATTAAGGTAGTTGATCATGTCTTTGTCAATGTTTCTCCATGTAAAAGTGTTAGAACTTTTGTTAATAAGGGGATTTTGAGTCCATGTTTCATTAGAGAATATGAAATTCTATAGAAATTTGGATCATTTTCCTACTGAGTAGCCTTAACTCTATGTTAATCTTAGGTACACAATATATTTCATATTTAAATATTGACAAAAGATGTTCCATATTCATCTCACATTAAGGGACTTGATATAGTTAAGAATAAACATTATCTCTCTTATTAGAAACATATATTTTAGGTTCTTGATTTCCTAGAGAAATATTTGTAGAATATGGTGATTCTCTAGGTTAAGGTTTTATAGAAACTCCATATGGTTGAAAAGGCAACATGTGAATATGGAAATAATATGAGTAAAAGATATCTCACTTATTTAATAAGTGATAAAATTGAGATGATTCAATGTAAAAGAGATTGGAATTATGTTAAAACCTAGTTAATGATATAAAATTCATTTTTTATTTGTTAATATGAAATATATAGTTTTATTAGTTATAAAAATATTATGTAATGTTTGAGAAAATAGAAAACTGTTATAATTAAACACTTTTCATTTAAGTATTTATTTAAAAGAATAAATTGTAAATGTTCAAATTTTTACATGATAAAATTAATATAATATTTAAAATTATATACCAAATTTTTGTTTTTGTAAAATTTTCTTATTTTTCTGAAAATATTGATTTTTCAATGAATAGTGAAAAATACCATTTTTTATCTAAAGTATTTCATTTGTAATAAATGATTTAATTTTAGATTGATAATATGTTTTAAATATTATTTAATGTATTCTATCTATTAATCAGTTAAATTTAATCCACATACATACTCTTTATTCAAATTTTATAGGTTATTAATATAAGTTTTTTTGTTTAAAAGACTGGTTTTTCTAAAATTGTTTTAAAATAAATAATGATTGTCCTTTTAAATTACTTAAACTATTACCAATTTTTGAATTTTTTAAATGATATGTATATATTATATATAAATTAATATTAATTTAATTTCATGATATAATTATTTTTAGCCATAGAGTCATATTGATGCATATATTTAAAAAAATATTACTCTTATGAAAAACCCCTTGTCTCTCCATGTCAACGAGATTAATGTTAAATTAAATAATTAAAATTTTGTGAATATAATTTGAAATAATTTATTCCATGTTTGGAATCATAAAAATTTATAATTTATAATAAGGTCAACATATTTTTGGACATATGTGATTAGTGAAAAAAATTCAAAAAATTTACAAAGATTAAGGTAAAAACAAGTTTACAGAGAGATTAAAATTAAATCTTATGGGGAAATGACTTATAAACTTGTAAACATTACATTTTATGGAAATATTTAGACCTTTTACTTACACATATATAGGAGGGTCCATTATTAGTCTATGGAAATATGAAAAAAAAACATTGGAGTAATTTATTCATTCAAAATATTATAAGTGTGCCACTCACCATATTTATAAAAGGCCACCAACTCTCATCATATGTTAAAAAATTCAATATCAATTGGTTCATACAATACCTTATAAAATCTCTTATAAAAATACCTTTTTTTCAACCTAAAAGACATAATTTTGGATAAAAATCCAACCAAGTAAGACCTTTTGTAAAAATCAAAATGAGATACCCAAAAAGAGGAAACACTCATCAATGAGAATTATAATTTTATTCTTTTGTCCACCCCATTAAATTGTTATTATACAATTATGATATAACTAAATATTTTCCTTTCATAAACAAAGATATTTTTATGTTATGGTTATGACCTACAACCATATGCACTTCCATCAAATGGGTTATGAAATCATCATTCTTTTATATGGAGTACTAATGCTTTTTGAATTGATGTCATTCATTTTTCTATTCCCACCTCTGACATCGTGGTATAATGATGGATATAAAGTATATATATATATATGATATTTATAACATTGTTATACTTATATATTAATTATATCATATGCACCGTTTTTATATTACATTATATAAATGATACAATAATGTCGCTTATATGTACGCCAAACTACCAGTTCACGTAGAAATGTCATATGTTTATCACTAATGTGTTACATGGAAGTTAATAAGGATAAATAAAATGAATATATGTTATATAAATGGAATATTTATGATATTAATGACACATTTATCATTATTTAACTATAATATATCATTTTATTTTATACATTTTCACTCACTAATAAAGTGATAACATCATTGACCAATGTGTTGACTACCAATACCTCAAACTGATGTGAATCCTTTTCTCACCACCACATTACAGTAATGATATATATTTTTTTTAGTATTAATAAATATAGAATTTATGATATAATTATCATTATTTACCAAAAAAAATTTATTTTTAATCTTCCATAATGATCAACAAAAATAGAAGTGTTACTCATGTATACGTAAAACTCGCCATCTCTATGATCGTAATGTAAGTTCATTTTTCATAACCATGTTTCATGAATAGTTTTTAAATTATAATTTATTTATAAATATGAATATTATTTCATGATTATTTTATTGTATTTTTAAATAAAGATATATCTGATCATAATCGACCTTTAAAAACCACTTTCAATGTTGGGATGAAAGCCGACGGGTAGCATGGGTCTCAAGAGTTTGGGCTCCCTGCATTGATGATGTTATAAAAACTCACAGCTGAAACCTAAAATATTTATTGGGAAAATTTACTCACCAAAATAGCTATCATAGAGGATGAATGAGATGGTAAGACTTCTATGATAGTGAACATGAATCATGTAGTTCTTTATGGGGCATTGTTTCCTAACCAACCTTACATGTTGGATGCTTTGAAACATTGTTAGCATCAGCTAGAAAAGGCTTTTGTTATGTGTGTATATGAACCTATATTGGTCATGTGTATCATTACCTAGTTCCTATAGGATTATTTTCCATGTTAGGTCACCCGTAATCCCATTAAAAATGGTAATATAAATAAAATGTTAATAGACTTCGTTCCTAATGGCCTCATGTTGGACTCAAGGTAAGGGAATTTATCTAAATTTCATTTCGTTGAGGAATACCTTGATATTATGCCATTTTATCTATTTTAAGGGTTTATATGTAGACCATTTGACATGTTATACCATAAATTTTTCTAATTTTATCGATTTTAATTTTTTTAATGTTATTCATTCAGAGGGTGTATTATTTAAATATTTTCAAAGGGACAAGGGACTTTTCTTCATTAAAAAACTGTTTTTAATGTTTTTATTCAAGTAATATTTATATATATTGTCTATATTTTAAAATTACTTTTCAAATATTTTATATGTACATTAAAGATTTATAAATTTCATTTTATGTATCATTTAATATATTTCATTTTTTTTCAAAATGATTTATTTTATGGGTTTAAAAAGAAATGTGACTAATGAGAAATGAAAATTATTATATTTAAATTACATCAATAATGACATTTCCTATCACTGAGGATTTTATTTTACAACTATATTCCATTTAAATAATATATGTTTTGTTAAATGAAAAACCTATATTTTTCATTTATTATGTATTTTTGTATTGTAATTTTTTTTAAATGAAAATGGAATTTCTGTATCCATAAGATATTTTCATATGAGTTTATAATTGTAATAAAAATGATGAAATTATTATTTCCTATTGTGGTTGTTACACATTTTATTTGATGGTTTTGCCTGGATAGAGCCGAGTGAGCCCGCTATGGTATAAATGATGGATATACCTAGATATTGTTCAAATGCATTGGGTAATGATTATTTTCTTTAGATAATTATATTTCATGTTTTTCATATGGTTATTGAAATTTTAATGGCTTTTGTAAAGTTTATGTAAGGGTATAATGAGATGATGTACCAATATACCTTCATGAAATTTCATAGATTTGTAATTAGTTTTCACAAAAATTATTTTTTCCTAATGAAACAACACCAACACTAGAATCCAAGATCTGATTCATTAATTTATTATATAGGCACTGATTCAGTTGGTCAAATCCTAAAGGACAAAAAACATTATATGTTTTGGAGAACATGATACATACATGATTCCAGGTTTACATCGTTAATAGAAAAAATACATAACTAAATATACTGATCAACATCATTTAAAACTCATTCCATATATTCCTATTCATAACCATGGTAAAAGAAAAAAATATGGATGAGATTAAATTATTAGTAATGGTAATTTATAGATTAAGAAATAATGATTCAATGACGATAATCAAAAAGGAAAGTTAAATAACAGAACACACATTCCATTTAAATAATTCTGCTACAAGTATAGATAAGGCATAATAAATATTGACTTGTATGTAACTGATAACACATTCCATTTAATCAATAACAAATAATGAAATACATATAGATATGGTTTCATAGTGACAATATCATGGATAGTAATAAATGAATACTAAATTAGAAAATTTTTAATTATAGGATTCTTTGTTTCCTATGAACTTGATACCTTTACTGGAAATATCTGTCCCCAAAATAGTTTAAATATTTCTGTTTAAAAACATATTTGATTTGGAAAACTAATTTTTCTCATAAGTATATCGATGTATTGAGGGGATTGCATTGAATAGTCCCTGATACATGTATTTAATTTCCAAAGTATTACTCACATATTGAATAATCTATTTAATTCATAACCAGTGTTCTCTATCAAATATCTACATTGGGTAAAAGATATAGATTTTCCAATATTTCTATAGTTAATAAAGGAATATTAAAAGTAAATACCACATGTAAAAGTGGTATATGGTTTTGGAAACGACCTTATAAATTATAAAAATAAGGATACTTATGGTAATATTATTGTCCATTGAAACATTATTACAAAATAGTGATTTTTAGAGAAACATAACATTAAACAAAGATGAAAATATTTCATAATAACTTTTACCACTTCATAAGTTTCAAGTAAAATACCCTTTGTTGATGTAATTCAAATTAAAAACAAATTATTTTCCCTGGATTGTAAATTGGGATGAAATCCATTACCATATTGATAACAATGAAAAATGTAACCCCAAGAAAGGAATATCCTCAAATAATAATGTTAATACCTATAATTTTATGTAAAATAAAAATAAAGTACATTAATGATATGTACTTACACCACATAGTATAAAGAGTTTGTGAATAGAATGTGTCTCAAAAAAGTAAAAAAGTGATGCTGAAATCCCTTACATCATGACTCCATTTTGTTGTATGTGATTTAAGCACATTTATAATGTTTTTTATGATTTCAATTTATACCAAAACTATAATCATATTTATAATGTCTTAAATGATCTTACAATACACTTTTACCACCGGTTTTATAAAAATATGCCATTTTTTTCATTGTTTTAGGTGTTAATTGTCTAGTTCTATTGTAACACCCCAAGCTTCCACGGTACGATTCTCTTTGAATAATATAGTAGCATGTGTTGTATGCAAGTTCGAGATTCTAACACAATAAGACCAATCAAAGTAGCTGTTATGAATAGTAATACCCACTTTTTGAAATTTTATTAATTTTATCTCCCAAAATGGACTTCATTTTTGGATTCATAATATCAAAATTATCCTAGGGTAAAATTTTGGTACTTTTCGGACAACTTTTATATTTTGATGAATAGTGAAAATTACTAAATTTTAATTAAAAACAACTTTTTTAATCAAAATAATTAATAGTGATAAATTTAGAATTTGAGTGATTTTAAAGTATATTTAGAATATATTTTTACCATTTAATACAATTTTGGTAATTGGACATAATTTCACTATTAAACCGGACATAAACAAGTGTCAATCTTTTGATAGTTATTATCTCTTAAAAACACGCTTTTTGTTTTAACGACGGGAATTAATTTTAAAATAATTTCTGCCACTTATGTGTTTTGAATTTGGAAAAATGGATTCCATATTTGGAATCAGGATGTCCAAATTGTGTAAATAGGTAACTTTTATTTTTAGACATTTTGAAAAATTTACTTCGGTAAATATTTTATTTACCATGGTTAAAGGGTAAATCTTGTAAATAAGGGTAACAAAATAATATTATAATAATAATAAATTACCCTAAAATGTGTCTTAAACTTATTTGTTGATACATTTACGACCATGGGCATCTTTGAGTCGATTTTGGGACCTCATGGAGCCACTTGTAAGTGATAATGACACTTTATATTAATTAAGTTAAAATAAATACAAAAATGACATAAGCATATATCTTTTAGAAAAACAATTTTTACGTAGAGTTATATATGTTGGATTTTGAACTATAATTATTCATTAGAAATATAAAAGGATTTCCTACATAATGGTATTTTATTTATAATTTTTAGACATTTAATAAGTAATATTATATATGACACTATACGTATGCAATATTTTTCTTATTAATGAAAGAATCAAATATTTGGTATTATAAATGCTAAAATTAATATAATTTTAATGTTTTGATGAAATACATGAATTTTATTGCTTAATATTACATTATAGGATTTCTTAAATGAATTTTTTTCGAATTAATAAGGTTTTTAAGACTTTAACAAAAATCAATTATTAAATAGTGTCAAAATTCACATAAAAGAGTTTTTAAAACAAATATAATATTATTAGTTGATATTAAATTCCTAAAAATATAAGGTTCATCCAAGAGATGTATATCATGATAGGTGTATCATTTATAGAGAACTTGGAGGTCTCTTGG